>BSQW01000002.1:40537769-43076102 GCA_030161315.1 Eutrema japonicum | reverse complement strand
TTGACTCTCTTGTTGTGAATCCTTTTTGATTTGGTATGCTTTCAGTTTCAACTTTCAAGTATATGTATTGCAAAAAGCTTATTAGGGAGCAGAATGTTTCTGGGATTAAATGACGACTTAACGATGATAAAAAGCTTATTTGAAAACAACAAGTACTGTTAATGAAGATGGAACACAATAATACTTTGGTGGGATATATGTTTGTATGTAACTAGGTGTGTAGCCCGCGCATTGCGCGGGCAAAGAAGTATCTAAATAAAAATCATAAACTTATTGAAAATTCAAATGAACAACAGTTATAAGTTATGTAAGAAACACAAAGTTTTGGAACCATCATTTACAAATCCCCTCTTTATGACGTAGTTATGGAATCACCATCCACAAGACCTCGCTTCTATTTTTAAAATGACTAACAAATTATTGATTGTGAAAGAAGCAACCACGCGGTATAGCAATGGTAATCTGTATAGACAGTAAGAAACTCAGATTCTAAACCAATCAGAACCACTAAGAAACTCAGATTCTAAAAAGACAGTATAACTTTTGCAAGTGATCGTATAGTGAAATAAACAAAAAACCCACCTTCTCATCAATAAGAAGCAAATTCATCACTTCCGACCAAGCCTCATCGAACTGAGTTTGTGACTGCCACTTTCGAACAACACGAACGATGATTCCTCGACATGAACGACTCTTACTAAGTTGTTTAAGCGTAAGGTAATCCATTCTTAAATATCTAAGTCAAAGCAAAATAATCACGGTGATGATCACAGAAAATTTTTTATATGATATCACGGTTATGATATCATAATAGTTCATATCATATATATATATATATATATATATATACGAAAACCTAACCTTATATTTGCTCTTTTATTAAAACAATAGATAATCATTGGAATGTTATACCTTTTACGATAAACACTTCAAAGTTTAACCGACGTAGTACTTTTTTTTTATAATATAGATAAGGTCTAGATATTTTTAATTAAATCAGCCAATAAAAATTACAGCTTTTTACTTTTCTAGAAGATTACAACGGAACCGAGATTATAATTTTATTATAATTTATATAAGGTACTGAGATACGAACTGCCATTCCTCTAATTTGCATATAGCCAAACCTGATTTTAATTTCCATTACGAATTTACAACTAAACGTATTTTCTGTTTCTTGGTCAAGGCATATATTTCTAACCAAATCAGTTAATAAAAAATAGAACCTTTTACTTTTCTAGAAGATTACAACATAGCGAAACAGAGATTCTAATTCTTTTATTATAATCTGTATAAGTTCCAGTTATACGAAACAGCATTTAGCAGATCAAGGTAATGCTGTAAAAACCCCTTATTTAAGACATACGCCTCTGTCTACTCAACCTATATTTAATCGCATTTATGCAGTGTCCTCTCAATAGAGTTAGTTCGTTACGAACCCCATTATCCTAAAACATGGATACACATAAATAAACGCACAATTTAGATAAAAAGCTCCATTAAATAGCAAACTAAATAGTCTTAGAATTAACCGTAATCGGCACAATTATAAGTTATGTAAGAAACACAAAGTTCTGGAACCATCATTTACAAATCCCCTCTTTATGACGTAGTTATGGAATCATCATCCACAAGACGGAAATATCTTTTGAAAGATATCTTTGTAAACAACATTCATTGTCTTCCGTTGTGGCTCACCCTTTTTATCCGTTATCAATATCCGTAATCCCTTCCTCGACGTAACCCTAGATACAGCAACATAAAGTTGACCATGCGAAAAGACCGGTCTAGGTAAGAACAAACCAACCTTCTGCAAAGTTTGACCCTGACTTTTATTTATCGTCATAGCAAATGCGATACCAACGGGAAATTGCCTACGACGCATTCTGAAAGGAAACCTTGCTTCTGGTGGGGAAACAAACATCCTAGGGATCAAAACCCTTTTGCCTACTTTATCACCGCTTATAAGGCTAGCCTCGATCACATGTTTAGCTAATTGAGTTACAAGCAACCTCGTACCATTGCACAAACCGCCTCTAGGATCAATATTTCTAAGCAACATGATAGGAGCACCAATCTTCAACTTTAGACAGTGGTTAGGCAACCCAGATACTTTAATACTGTTTAGGTACTCTTGAGTATAAACCATATCATCCATCTTACTTGTGTCTGAAGTATCAATACTATCCGAACTAAAATACTCATGTTCATCACCTGTCAAAAACAAAACAGTTTAAAAAAAAAAAATAATAGAACGAAACTAAGCATTAACGAAGCCATATTAACAATTACCTGCGAGTTTGGACAACATAAACTCATTAATAATATCTACGTCCTGGTTACGGGGACTCAATATAGCTCTCTCCTGGAAAAATTTTGGGTCGCGGGTTACTGCATATGATCGACCATAGACTTCTGTAACAATACTTTCGATAGGATCACCTTCATTAGTAATCAATAAATCTGATGGGATATCAATCTCAACTTCCCCCGTATTGGGCTCACTTATTTTCCCATTGCCAATATCCAATATCCATTTGGCGAAATCTACCATTTCTTGATCGTCAACATCACCAGATCCACGAAGAAGTCTCATGTTTGTTTTTAGCTCCATTACCTTGCATTGAAACCATAAAGGAGACGAATTCAAACTCGCCATCACAGTCTCCACTTTAGTACCACCGACAATGACCGGTAAAATTTGTCTGAAATCTCCACCCAAAACAACCACTTTACCACCAAAAACCTTATTACACTTAAGTATATCACGCATTGTCCGATCGAGTGTTTCGAAACAATACCTACTCATCATAGGAGCTTCGTCCCATATAATAAGGCTAGCATGTTCAAGTAACTCGGCTTGGTGTGATCCCGCACTTATCGTACACAATGTATAATCATTCACAACCATTGGTATCCCAAACCTAGAATGAGCAGTCCGACCACCTTGTAATAATAATGCAGCTATTCCACTCGATGCAACATTCAAAACAATCTGACCTTTAGATCGAATAGCCGCACCTAAAACATTCCACAAGAATGTTTTACCTGTCCCCCCATAACCGTAAACAAAAAACATACCACCAGCATCAGCATTAACGGCATCCATTATCGTATCATAAACATGCTTCTGTTCAACAGTTATTGTTGATAACATCCTCTCATGATCGGCAGCCAGCTTATAACAATCATAATTCAGCTCATCACGTATAAGATGATTAGTATTTTTATACTGAGCAATATCGTCTGGAAGAGGCATTGATCCTTTAATAGTAGCCAAAGAATGCCCATTTCTACGCAAATATTTTTCTATTTCCGACAAACCAAGTTTTTTCAGCTTGACATCGCTGATAACCAAACCTGTGCAAAAAAGCAGACATATTAAACATGTATTCAGACACGAAAAACAAACGAAAATAAATAAACCTAAAACTAAAGACAATACGCTCAGACATGTATATTTCCATAAAACACTGTTCAAATATAAATCAATATGTTCTACAAATATATGAAAGATTTTCATAAAATAGAAAACCATCATCGAAAGGCATAGTGTATCCACCATATTAACGAAAAAAATTTCTTGTCCAGAACAAAAAAAATAATTGCTACAGAAGAATATACAATCAAAACGAACAAAAAGATCTCTTAAATAATAAACAACGATCAGCAAAAACTACTAACATTCATAACCTGACCGATGACATCTAAAAAAAGACACTATATGTGAGATTGATTATACGTGTGGAGTGGTCGTTTTAAAGAGTTAAAAACAAATCCGACGAAAAGAGATAAGCACTGTACCGATACAGACCGAATGGTCAACCAAACCAGTTTTAACTGATTCCAAATCGGCAAATACAAAAAATCCCTCCGACCGCCTGAATGAAAGCTTTCTTAAAGTGGTCGAAGTCTTCCAAACAATTTCGAAAGAATGTCGAGTGAATCTAAAATCACCAACGACATGAATTTGATGACCAAAACCAAAAATTTGATGTTTTTTTTTATCAGAACCAAAAATCACGACCAAAACCAATAATCATGACTAAAATCAAAATCTCCAACATCATCAAAAGGGACTAATCCAAGATCAAATAAGGCAGCAAATAATAACAAACATAAAAAGTTTAAAGATATCTTACTTGGATTATTTTCCTCGCGTCTTTGCTTGTATAGAAAATCTTCTGTTAAAATTTGCCACGTAGCATTCCAAACGTTAAGAGGTACAGAAACACTGCTGGATTGTAGCATTATGGCAAATAGCTTACGTAGAAATTTTCCTGAACCCCAAAAACTTGCTTCCTTAATACCCTCGATATATTCTTTATCGTCGTCTAACAATCCAAGTGCATAGCAAGCATCTCGAAACTCAGCGTAGAGAACACCCTTAACCGTTTTGATTTCATCAAAACTAATCGGCCCCTTGACAACGTTAAGCAAAACTCTCAGATAATACGCGTCAGGCACTGTAGGTGGTACATAAGGGAGTCTACCAATCGCGAATCCTCGATCACGAACTTTCCATATTCTGAGTTTAGTAACCCAAACAAACTTAGTTGGGAAATCTGCATAAGTGAGCGTTCTAGCCAGGACAAATTTTTTATTTGTTTCCATCCAAGCGATGAATTTAGACTGGCCAACCGACGGCTTATTCAACACATCATCGATATTATCATCTTCGTGATACACAATCAACTGCTGTCCAGGAAGATGAAATGAAAGTTTAATAACCGGTGTAGTTCGATAATGCGTAGGAAAAGCAAGAATTCTCCATGTGGCTTCACACGCTGAAATATACCTACAAAACCAACATTTTTTTTAGCAACCTCATGTGTATGACAAACGATGTGAGGCTTACACAATTAACAAAGTTTAATGATCTTAACCCATAATTAATAAAGAAAACACGAACCTGCAGTTATAATATCTTTCCACTTCGTCCTCAGAAATATTTTGTTTATCATCATCATTCTCAATCGCTGCTCGAACATAATCTGGCCCCTTGTTTATATATTTGAAAAGGTACTTGATAGACCTTGTCTGATTGCACCACTCAACGTTAATATGAGCATGATACCGCTTCAGGAGATCCCCATTATACGGTACAACATATCCATTGTTACACTCGAAAGCTTTCTTCATCACAGTTCGTTCATCTTCACGCCGCATGTAAATAGGAAAACCAGCATCATCAATTTTTGTAATTGGACTAAAAGACTTTGGAAAAAATTTAGTGCACCTCCCATCATGCATACAAACGTTTTTTTTGTTAGCCTCACCACACGGACCGTGAATCATCAAATCACCAACAATTTCATACAAATGTGGATCTAAATCTTTGTCGGGAATTTCAGCTGAAACGAATTTATCAATATCATCACCAGTAGGCAACTTAGAGTCTGGATGCAAGAAAACCACCATATGAGCATGTGGCAACCCCCGTTTCTGAAATTCAATAGTATACATTGCTGAAAAAAAAAAAGTTAGAGCAAAAGAAGCGAATGTACCATCGGGTTAATTAGAATGTGTGTAACGACCAATTAAATATGCACCTGAATTCACACGACCCAATACTTCGTCGTTGATTAGATACTGCACAAGATTATCGAGCTTCATCTTGAAAACTCTGCAACAAACATCGGGTCTATCCTCCGTCTTTAGATCATGTTTCTGTAAATACCTGGTGATCTCAGGCCACTTAGGGTTGCAAGTAATGGTGATAAAAAAATCTGGGTAACCAAAGTACTTGCATGTCGCCATTGCATCAAGATAATGCTGCATCATATACCTCTTACTACCCGTAAACGACGCAGGTATCATAACCTTCCTTCCTTGGCCTGCAAGATTTTCATCACCACGCTCAACAGCCCGTTCAATTTTATCAAAGTTATCGCACCTGAGCTTGCTTTGATTATGCCAAATATAACGAAGCCTATTAGACTCGATCATTGTATATGCATCTACAAGGAACTGTTGGTATAATCTCCCAGACATCAAAATGAGTGGAGATTCACCGTATCTCTCCTGAATTCGGAACGCGAAAAACTCCCGCATCGTCACAGTTTTCCGTTTCCTACCAGCAGTATCAATGAATCCAATATCAATACCGAGTCTGAACCCATCTTCACCATATGGAAACAATAGCGGGTATTGCAAGGCCAAATAAGCAGGATGCAATTCGCTTATTCTCTGCAACTTTCCGGTCCTACTCTCAATAACAATATCTCGTTTATCAACAACCAAACTAAAATCACCAGGCACTAAAGCCGCAACATCATTCTCAGTTGGTAAGTTATGAGTTCGGCCATCAGTGTTTCTTCCACCAGCAAGAACCAATTTTAAACCTTGCACTTTATCATTTCCGACGAATCTCTCTCGAGTTGATCGGAAGGCTTGAACATGAGGATTGTGATCGTCTAGCATCTTTGTCAAAACTTTAACAATATTGGGCCTTAGCTTATCTGAACACCCGGTTTGTCTAAAAATGCGAACAAAACAATAATATATTAAAAAATACAAAACGAAAGGAAATATAAAAAGAAATAAGCAAGAGTAAAAAAAAAAAAATTACCCATAAGCTTTCATCCTATTGGTCGTCTCATTGATTGTATCATGTATATAGAGTTGGAAAAAAGACGGATTTTTGTCAGGTCCCGGCAAGATATCACCAATTAAATGATAATTCTCACCACATAGTTGAAACACGTACGGACCAGCACCATTGTTGATAGCATTATTAATCTTGCCACCCAGAGACGTAAAGGAAAACATCATGTTATAGGCTCTGATAAAGTCACGAAAATGTGTCCTCGTATCATCCCGATTATACACCAATTTCAATAATGTTTTTGGAGGAGCTGCCAGAAGAGGTAAATCAACCTTTCCTTTGTGACAACACATTGTGAAAACTGGTTTCGGATTTATATATCTTTTGATTATCCTCTCACCGAACCACATATAAGCATGGCAATAATTGCACATAAACGATGCATCACCATCATCATAATAACCTGTAAAAAAAAAATAGAAGGATATCAATTTAGGAAGAGTGTAACTATAAGCCAAGATATTATAAAGCCAATAACTAAACCCAAGAACGTAAAATACGAATAAAATGTATATAATAATAACCAAGTAAAAAAAAAAACAGAACAAATAAACTTTGAGAAAAGATAATTAATGCAGAGCCTCGTTATAGAGATAAGCGTTCATCGTTATTACCAGTATTAGTCAAGCCTGGAGGTGCCAAAGTATTTCCAGTGACTAAATTCACTGGTCCTCGTCTCTTTCGTGCAGACGGAAGCACTTGCTCTCTAAGGTTACACAAATCATCGTCAACCCTCTCCTCATCGCTATCAGAATCAGTCGCCACAAAACATAAAAAATCGTCAACGTCTACAGACGTTGGCAACAAATCTATGACCATGAAAGACGAAAAAAAACATCAGAATAATTATTTTTATCGCACAACCAACAAAACTATAAAAAATCAAATTTTCTTACTTTCTTTTTTAGCACGTTTTGAACGAAGAATCGCCATCCTCTGTTGTCTTGCGCGACCAGCCCTTCCTATAGAGTCGATATCTACATATTGATGATATATCGAGCGATGCACCAATTTAACAGGTGCATAAGCTTCAGCCCTAGTAGTAAAGGCTGAATTTATCGAACAGAAAAAAAATAATTTAGATATTAGAGAATGAACATGCTGAGGAAACTCGAGTAAATAAAAGAAGGGTAAAGCCTAACGTCGATTTGCAACAGGAATTTTGGGGGATTTAGAACTTTTGGAACCATCCTTTTTTGACTTCATAACCTGATTGAAGTACAAACACTTCAGTCCAGTGATATACTCGCTTCTCAAATCCCTCTCAATACTGAATTCAAGAAAAATCAACAAAGATATCGTATTCTTCCCTGTAAACCACTATCAGAAAAAAAACAAAAAGAACTTGGATTATCAGTCTTGTCTAGTATCATAATCGAACACATTACAAAACAAATCCAAACAATGAAAAAACTAAACCCAACCGGAAACAACAAAAATAAAATCAAAAAGCCTAAGATTCAAGAACACAACAACATAAGAGCGAAAATAGTTCTGCTTAATCAAACACAAATCATAGCTACGAACGAAAAAAGAAAATTTGAAAACCGAAAAACACAATCACGAAAGTAAAAACGCTCGAACCAAATAAAAATTTATATTAAAAGAGAGTCCTGAATAGAAAATCAAAATTACGAACCTAATATTATGCGAATAAACACGAAGTGATTTTCAGAAACAACAACACGAACGCACAAGACACAAACACACACATGTAATACACTGTCCGAATATCTAAAGAGATAGAGCCACCTACATGGACAAAGCAACAAAATTATCTGATCAATCAATAACGAAGACCAACGAAATACACTAAACAACAACAAAGAATCAAGTAAGACTACTACCTAAACCGAAAAACGCAAAAACCAGGCAACAACAGAGCTCGAGATGCCTATTAGGATAATCCAGATTATTATTAAACCTATGGATAATCCAGACCTATGGTCGATCTGGTAACAATCGTGGCAGAGGTCCTAATTTCTCTACTCAAGGCAGAGGTATAGATTATATATTAAACTAATCTATTCACAAACCACGAAATATAGATTATTAACCAAAATAATTAAATTAAGATAATCACTAAATCGTAAGACAAATATTTTTGTAACACACCATCCCAATAATATATATCTACATTATCAAATAAACATTATTGTGTAAAATATCAACCTTATCTCAAATAAGAAATACATTATTGTGTACCAAATTTTACCACGTCTTTATATACAAACAGAATCCGAAACGTTAAAATACTATTTTTTAATAAAGAGTTAATATCATATTTTATAAAGGTACAAACCCATGTTTAAAATATTTTATATCTGATGAAACATTAAATAAATAAAAAAACAAAACTCAACAAATTATTTAGAAAAAAAGAAAAGAAAGACAAGCAAATATTATTGTTCAACCATTGTTGATGTTTTTATAAATAACGATGGAAGTCTCATTATCTTAAACATTCAAAACACCAAATAAAACATTGGAAAAATAGAACACCAAATAAAACACCGAAAAAAACACAAAGTCGGAATAAACCAATCAATGGTCTCGCATCGACAAATTATCAAACCCCTCAATTGTAAGAACACTACGAAGCGAGCCAACACCAACATGTGAACCCAATAGCTTCCTCTTGCGAGATTTATGCACCGACAGTCTGGAAGAAGTACAGGAACACCTAGAAGACACCGGCAAATCAATCAAACCATAACACCCGATATCATTACCCGAAGATTCTTCAACCTCGCTTCCCAGCTCAACGTCACACTCTCCATTGAACATGAGTCTTCAAAAAAAAAAAGTATATTTGTAAAAACCAACTTCGTATATAAACTTAAATACAAATAAAGACAGCAATAAACACCTCTTCTTAAAAGCATCGACAGGCACAAAAGCACGATTAAAGTAAAACTTCGTCGCAGGAGAAGACAACAACGAACGTCCATCACCAGACTTAGTGACCAAAAGACTCGTCATGACAATGACAATGTTATCTTTAATAACACCACGAAACTTATCTTCAAATTGTTCCGCTTGCTCTCCAAGGAGCTGAACTTGTATTTCAAACCCATTATTAACCCCAGCATCAAAACTGCACGTTAAACCAAAACCATACATGTACATTAAATATATGTAAATATGTTAAAACACAAAACTCAAAGCTGTTTCATCAAAAAAAAAAAAAAAAAAAATACGGAGTCAATTAACATACCTCTAACAGCACAGTTAAAATAACTTTCCTAACAACCAACCGCTGCTGGATACGCACATCATTTTTTCGTACATGTCTAATGTACCCAATTATATCTGTTTAAAAAAAACGAAAACAATTAATACGTTTTAAAAAATACAAACCAAACATATATATAAAACATCAGACATATACCGTATAATCCAGCTCCAAAGTCGGCAGCACTCATAAAGAACGCATAATCCCTAAGATAGAATTTCTCCATTGGAATTTTGCAAAATTCTTCCACAAAAAAAGACACCCTAGTTCTCTCAGTAAATATCACAACAAAGCCATGATCCGAGATCCGATAACTACAACCGTAAGACCGCACACCGAAATTTAAGACCTCTATAAGGCTTCCTTCATATAGATGACACCCAAAAAGTGGGACAAGACAGTGACGAACTATGCCTTGAATAGTATTTCCCTGTGGATAGAATCGATTAGACCATTATCAACACACCCATTAAATTGAAATATTAAAAATAAAAGAGTAAAAGCTTGAAATATATCGTATGGAGGCAGTTGAACAAAATCCACCTTCTCATCAATTAAAAGCAAATTCATCCCACTCGAACAACTTCCATCGATCTGGCTTGTCGATTCCCACTTCCGAATAACACGAACGATGATACGGCGACATGAACGATTCGAACTAACTCGATCAAGCGTAAGATAACACATATCGATATCAAGAGGTAAAGACAAATCGTGAAGCTAAAGATGGACGATGTTGTTATGGTATCTTGATATATATATATATATATATATATATATATATAGCCACTAAGAAGAATGAATAAATATATTGTTATTTTTATTAATAAGTAGATAATTATTACGTGACTTACAATTTCTAAGAAGATTAGAGCAAAACAATTCCGATATTTCAATTTTATATAATCCAGATAATAAAATCGAGATTTCTAATATCTAGACAAATACGACCCTATACACGGACAAAATATGAGAGAAATAATCAGAAAACCGAGCTTGTTAAAGGAATTGCATTTCCTTAATACAAAATACTTACAAAGCCAAACAAAAATCGATTATATAATATAAGATAACGATGATATTTCCTCAAGAAATCTAAGTTTATAACATTCCGATTCTCCCACGGATATTCATACGGCTTAAACAAATATGAGCTTATCAATTTTCCAATATAACTTATGCTATTTAATACATCGAGTTTATAGCAAGAGCCAAATCTATCATATCTCATCTCGACTTAGCGCGGGTATATTATATTTTTCCGACAAGATAACAATTTTTTGTCCGTGCATCATTAAGCTAGTAAGTCGATAGACAAAAAATAACAACATGATAATATCATAAAAAAAAAACAATTATAATTTGCACAGATTTTAAACAAAGAAGAATCATAGAATCACTTGTGAAAATCAAAATCTCATTTAGTCGACGGGACTTCGTAACGCACACAAGAAAATTAAAAAAATCATCGACTTAACAATAAACCAACGAAAAACAAAAACCCAAATCACTAAATACCCCACAAAACACTCCAAACCCAAAAAACATAAAAATCATAAGACATCTAAAAAGATTAAAAAAATCCCGCAAAAACTCAGTCCTCGGAATCAGCTGTCCTTCCTCGCTTCCTACCGATAACTCCCTCTTTACCATCCGGTGTTTGAATAGCCAGATCAGCAACTCGCTTAGCACCAACATCAGGTGGCGTCAACAATACACCGTCACTCGAGACACCAACATCGTTCACAACCTCCACAGACTACAAACAATATATATATATTTTTAAAAACAGCGAAACATCAAAAAGTAGCCAATACCAAAATGCATAATAAAAATTCAACATTACAACAAACACACTACTTATAACTTACCGTTTCATTAGAAGAGTTCGAAAACTTTTCAAGCATTGCAGCATCACCAACCGCTAATTCAACCTTGTACGACGCTCTCCGACTTTTCAGATTATCAGAAGATATCCCAATTTTAAAGAGCAACTGCTTTCCTATCAGATCGGCCAGAACAACAGGCAAAACGGACGGACCCTCCTAGAAAAAAAAAAAAAAAAAAAAAACTACAATGAGAAGAAGAAATTGGTTTACCAAGCAAGTTTAAGAAAGAACATAAATAATTTAAAACTACCCCGGCGACTTCCTCGGCCAAAGCATCGGCAGAGACTCGTAAAAAAGCACTGGCGATACTATCAAAGAGTATAAATCTGAGACGTTCCCCCGACTCATCAGTGACAAGAAGCACAAGCTTATACCTACACAAACCCAAACGCGTATAACACAACAAAAAAGACAAACCAGTCAAAAAAGGCTGTTTAGAAACCAAGCATTCGGTTAGAATTACCTAGCTATAACTCGAGAAACACTCTTACACTCCACACAATCAAAAAGCGGAGGACCCTCAGCAGCGAGATCATCCTCAATTGGATAAACCATTTTATCACAAACTTTGCAAGCAATATAGTACCATAGAGGACTATACTCAACACTAACAACCCTTGCCATCGTTACACACTTCATCACCTGTTTACAAAAGAACAGATGTAAATAAAACAAATATATATATCACAACATAATAAACACTCGGAGAAAACAAAACATGTGTTCAAAACGAAACAACCAAAACGAAAGAGCAAACAATACCTCAGAAGCATAGACAATCGCCTGGATGGTCATCCTCTGATTCTTGCCAAAAAACTCATCATTCCAAGAAATAGTTCCCTTGGACGACGGAGACAAACCATCATCGCTTAAAATCTTCAGATTATCTTTCGGCAGCCTTAAATCAATAAAAAAGAAACAAAACAAACGATTAAAATTAAAACCAAACACACACAGAAAGACTATAAATTAAAATAAAAAACAAAACTTGACAAAACATACAAGGATCTGAATTCATCAACTTGCGTAGACGATGGATCAAACAGGACTTGGGTGGCATTAAAGGCATTAGAGATACTATAATCACCTACAGAAGAAATTGTATCTCGCATTAGAAAAGAAAAATCACAATGGATAACTTATCCGAATTCAATGGGTAACTTATCCGAACACCAAAAAAAGGCGAAACAAAATAAACACAATACTAAAAAGATACCTTTCCATTCGGAAACAGATGCTAAGGTGACAACGCAAACAATCATCGATGCACTGTTATTGGCAACATACTCTTTCACCGGTTCACCAAAATCTCCTCATAAAGTACATGTCAAACGAAGATCACTGCATAATATAAATCAGAAAATAGACAATAAAAACCAGAACAAAATATCGAAAAATACAAAACTTACGCTTCATCACGCAACACCACATCCAGCTTCTTAGTCGACTTCCCCCTAGCCATAACATCAGACGAAGAAAGACTAACAATCTGCCCAATTACGTCTACAAATAAAAGAAGAAGAAAAAATTCATTAACAGGAAACAACGATACCAATAAAAAAGAAAAAGATATTACGAACCTATCAAGACACTGTTATCGAATTCACCATCTTTAATACTTGAGAATTCTTTCAAATATTTAAAAGGCAAATTCTTAGGAAAGTTATCACAAGATTTGACGACGGTGGTCCGATAGAAACAAATTTTGAAAGAAAGAGGGCTTGTTCTGTAGACAGTGTTGTAATCCTTAAATGCAAAATTACTAAGCATAATTGCACGTCCTTCTTTAAGTTCCTCTCCAAATTTTTTGATCAAATCACCATCAACAGTTGCATGAATCCTAGAACCCTGAAAAAAAATACAATCATATGTAAATACCAATGAGTACGATACCATAATATATGTACAATGAAGCATTAAAAAAGCGGGTTGAATTAATATTTACTCACCACTTCATCAACCAAAACCATTTCAATGGAGACAACTTTATTACCCCGTGATGCAGTCCACAGTCTCATGATGTGAACATTCAGTTTGCAACGATCATTGGTCTGATCGATATCGTTAATAAGCACAAACTCAGCGACCCTCTTCCTAAGATACGACATTGCCACGAACCTAGCTATCAGAATCGACACAAGACTATCTTGATCGAACGGTATCGTTAGACTATTTTGTTAATAAGCACAAACTCAAATAGTATTTATACACAACTTCCGAGATTAAGAAGAATAACGGAAAATATCCCTTTTTTATACGTATATATCCACCATAAAACAAAAACATAAACAATATCAGCAAATCTGATAATTTTTTTAATAATTTAAACTCCCACACCCCCACCCCCCGAATATTTACAATATATTCAAATGTATATATCCTTTTAAAAAATCCCAAAACGCCATATTTCCACATAAAATGTCAATATAACCAATCATATCATTATTTACAATTCAAGAAAACATATTATTACATCCACGGCAGAGGGGGTGTATATATATCCACAGCGTAAATAAAAAAACAATAATATTTTCCTAAAAATAAGACAATATAAACCAATATAAAGTTAAGATAAATACAAAATCGAATCTATGGACGAATATTGATGTGAAAGCTGATATGAATGAATCGTATATATCCACAATGATATAAAATCGAAGACATCTTATTTGAGACGTCGTATACATCCACAATGATATTAAATTTAGAATTATCCAAAAAATCAATAATTACTAAACTTATAATTACCAATGATCCGTACGAATATATCCATACAGAACTAACATAATATATCCCACAAACAGAGATCATTATAAACAAATATATTATTATCTACATTTTCTATATATATATGCATACTGATCCCAAGAAAAATTAACAGTAATATTTTTCTCAAAAATTAAATTCATCAAATTAGAGATAATTAGCGTTAAATCGAATATATGGACACACATCTCCGAAACACGTATCATGCACCAGGACTATTTAATACGATAACAACACTTTGTTAATCGTTTCAGTTTGTAATAAATTAGCCCACAAGATAAAAATTTTAATTATCGAATTCTCGGCGAGATTCTTTACTTTGATAGAACGTTAATGAAGAATATTAATTTAGGAAGATTGTAACTATAAGCCAAGATATTATAAAGCCAATAACTAAACCCAAGAACGTAAAATACGAATAAAATGTAAATAATAATAACCAAGTAAAACAAAAAAACAGAACAAATAAACTTTGGGAAAAGATAATTAATGCAGAGTCTCGCTCTCTAGAATCAACCTCCTCAGATCATCGACTTTCGTAAACGGAGGATTTATCAAAAGCTGACTACATCCGAAGGCAGTTGTAACCGTCCAAACGCCACGGACCTTGATAAGCCTAACAAACCTCATCAGACAGATAACAACATTCTGGCTGAAACGGTGCAGATCGGTCAAGAAAACCTCCGAGTAATCACCTCTAAGATAGACTGGCACACGAACACCCTTGCAGAATCAAAACAACAACATTATAATGCGCCAAATTTAATTTCAGAAAGAAAACGGTTGAGATGATGCAAAAAAAAAACTAACCTTTCGTTTGCTATCTCAAAATAAAGATCTCGACAATGTCCTCTATGTTTTAACAAACAACGATCAGCAAAATTACCAACATTCATAACCTGACCGATGACATCTAAAAAAAGACACTATATGTGAGATTGATTATACGTGTGGACTGGTCGTTTTAAAAAGTTAAAAACAAATCCGACGAAAAGAGATAAGCAGTGTACCGATACAGACCGAATGGTCAACCAAACCAGTTTTAACCGATTCCAAATCGGCAAATACAAAAAATTCCTCCGATCGCCTGAATGAAAGCTTTCTTAAAGTGGTCGAAGTCTTCCAAATTATTTTGAAAGAATGTGGAGTGAATCTAAAATCACCAACGACAGGAATAAGATCAAAATCAACCAAGATCAAATAGTCACCCTCGGAAATCTGTACTGAAAACACGTCGATGAAATCCTCGGCCAAAGTAGCTTGTATCTTGTCACCCTGGACAATACGATTTATATAGACAACGATAAAGAACAAAATAATCAGTAAAAACTCATAATAAACTCTAATAGAAAACGGCAATCATATATATAACCCGGAATTAAAATAAGATATACATCACCTTCTCATCAGCGAGTATTAGATCCAGCGTCTTACTAACTCCGTCCATATGAAAAAACTTCCGTATCACCCTAAAACGTACCACCCACCTTTGCTTAGCAGGATCAAGATCAGACACCGCAAGCAAAAACAAATTGTATGATCTATGAATAGCCGTAGAAAGTAGAAAAGACATGACTACGTGAAAGTGAAACCGATGAGAAGTTATTTTCCAATGAAATCTTGTCTCACGAACACATATATATATATATATATATATATATATATATATATATATATATATATAAAGATAAAGAGGTAATTTTACAAATTATTTTTTTTTCCAAAAAGCGATAAGAGCAAATAGCTAGAGCTTATCCACCCCGCCTCCAAAAAAAAACAAAATTTACAATTACGAAACCATTAAACAATAAATCAGTGCATAGGAAACAAAATTCGGCACACACATGGAACATTACCTAACCTAAACACCATTCATATACCCCGACAAATATCATAAGTACAAATTAAACTTCTTCCTTTTAATACCATAAATGAAACGAAAACATTTTTTCAACAACAATACCTTTTTCGTTAACATCACAGCCAAAACACAAGTATTTTAATAAGCTAAATTAGTCATAATAGCCGGTCATTTTCTAAGCGTTTTAATATCATAAATGAATCATAAACCAATTTCTTTGTTCTACTAATAAAGCAATTAACTTTGTAGGGTTTTTACATCGTGTATATCCATTATAAAATGATCAAATTATACTCCTTGACACAACGATAAATCTATCGGGAATATTTAATTTTCATGTTTCTATAATATAACGCATGTATAGAAATCGTTCAAATCACTATAAAATTGAAAGCCATCCTCCCACACTTCTTTAAATCATCAACCTCTGCGATAGATGGACGTTGCAAGCGCTGCTATATATATAAACTAAAACTGAAGGCATATAGCCAACTCACATTGTGAATACCATATTGATCCAAAAACAGTTATTTAATCTACACCATAAAAATCGTAAATGTGTGGTACATGTATATATCTCCAAACTTTATATATTCATTTTCAAAATGAAACAGTTTCATCTTGTTTAAACCCAAGAAGAAAATCTGAAAATAAATCAAATATAAATATCCATTAATTAAAAATATAAACTAAAACCAACCAAAACGTACGAAATATAAGAAAAGACATAAAAATCACGAAAATCCTAAAAATCCTAAACACAATAAGTACTAAATTCTCTGGAGATTTTATAGAAGTATGATTTTATTTTTCTAGTATTTAATTTTCTCGATAATCATGACTTAGATATATTTACATTTTATTTAGTTACATAACAAACGGATATACATATCATAAATAATATAAAGCATAGAAATTTAATTTTCTCGATACTCACGATTTAGATATATCTATATTTTATTTAGTTACATAACAACCGGATTTACATATCATATATATGATATAAAGCATGGAATTAAACAAAGATTCGAAAACAATCATATATTATACGGAACAGATTCGATACAATCATATATTATACGGTTAGATGAGCTGATATTTTTTTGTGATTTTTTCTTCACAAATGATACGGAAGGTGCCTCTTTTCTTATACAATCCCTATATTTGCTCTGTTTTGTGATTTTTTGGTGGTTAGAGGACTTGATATTTTTTGGTAAAATAAATATTTTCCAGCTAGTTTCTAGATTGACATTTTTAAAAAATTTCTTTAATTACACATTTTTAAAAACGTAAATTTCTTTCAAAATTTATACAGGGACTGGTGAATGAATCGAAGGTGAAGTCTTTCAAAATGCCTTTTTATGATCCGACTAAAAAAGTGTGGTGTATTAATAAAAATCTCGGTTTACGAAATTAATTACGGTCGAGATTTGTGCTTCGCTTTGATCTTGTCATTGGTTTACGATCGCGGTTTGTTGTTTAGTAACGGGTCTGTAATCTTGGTTATTTGATGGTTATCTAATTCGATTTGTTATACATTGTTTCGTATAAACGGGTCTGAAATTTTGGATATCTGCTTTGGTTTATTATACATCGTTATTGATTACGATTACGTAATATTTTTTTCCAAGATTAAAAAAGAAGTGAAAGATATGATAAGTGAAAGATATGATAAGTGAAAGATATTTTTGCGCATAAACGACTTGGAGACACATGAATTTGAGCTCCATCCCTAAATCTCACTATAGCTTACAACCACACAGAGTAAAACCAGGGCAAAAAGAAATCGCAGTGAATGAAACGATGCTCGTAGCTCATTTCGGAGATGCCATTAATTGCTTTTTTACTATTGCTGAATCATTTATAGTTTACGCTTAAATAATGAGATCGAGATTTTATTTGATAAATACAGAAAAATATTATATCAAAGTATCAAAGAAATGGAATATCTAGGAAGAACAAAAAAACTCAAAACTAATAAACTACCATCCAATCAGGCAACAAATGAAGGAAAGAGGAGATGACGAACGGAGAACCAAACCACCACGGGCCTCAACATAGAACCAGATTGCAAGAGACCAATAAACATCTTCCGCAAACAACCAGGAGTAGCCCATCCACTTGCTTCCACAAAAGCTTCGACATACTCATCATCTTGAACGGGACAAATTTCTATGACGCACGGCCCCGACGAACCTATGATACGGGGTTTCCACCGAACTTCCTTACAATCCCAAACCCATGTAGACAGAAACTCGGAATATAGCAACACACGCGCCTCATCATACTCCCGATTACACGTCATCCAAGACAAAAACTTACTTTCTCCACAGAGATTCCCCGAGACCATATCGTGATGTAACATAAATATCATCTACGAAAGATGAGTAAAAGGCTTAGAGAAGTTGATATTTATAGAGGATACAGAGGCGAGGGTTTTCATATTTTATAAGATAAACACAAATATTAGATATGATTTTTTACAACTAATTTAATATACGCGGGATCATATATAAAACGGGATCATATATAATAATATCTGTACGATTTTTTTTTGCTAGTATATATTTCGGTTACGGTTATTTAAAGATATATTTTGGAACGATTTTTTTTGCTAGTATATATTTCGGTTACGGTTATTTAAAGATATGTGAGATTATATAAACCGGAAACAGAATTGACAATTTAATCGAACTTAATTTAAACCAAATAAAAGGGTATTTATGACTTTTTGAGAAGGGACAAGAGAATAATTAGCCACGCTGAGAATGAATGAGAGAGCTCCATCCCTAAATCTCACTTTGCTTATATTATATATGATAGTTTGGGGTAACTCAAATTATAAATGCACAATTTTTTCGTTTTAGTATGTTCGGAGATCACTTTTAAGATTAACTTTTTCAGAATTTGATATTTTGTTATTTTTATGCAAATAGATAGTCTATTTCTTTCCAAAGAAAGCAGTTGACATTTTTATTCCTTAACGACAGCTTTAACAAAAAAGAAAAGAAAAAAAGAGACTAATTGTTAACGACATACGCAGTTGCATGATATTTTTTGTTGTTGTTGTTGTTAAATTGTTGCAAGATAATTATAAATGGTTTGGTCCACGTTTGTATTTTAGTATATAGTTAAAAGTATATTGATAAATTAATAGATTATATTTTTAAATAACTATTAATTATATAGATTTTACATCTTATAAATCTATATTGGATTTTATCAGATAGACTAAAATTTCGAAAATACACATATTTCCAGTAATGGTTAAATCCAAAATAATTTAAATATATATTGGATTTTATCATATAGACTAAAATTTTGAAAATACACATATTTCCATTAATGGTTAAATATTTCATTTTATTATTGCAATTTATTATTCTTACATAACGATATTTTCAAAATAACTTTGAAAGTGTAAATATATTTAAAAACACTGACTATTGAATTAAGTTATTGACCCAAAAAATAATAATAGTGAATGATCTTTTCTTTTGTCGAATTATTAATGGAATTAAATATTTATTTTGTGTGTTTATCAACTATGGTAAGGATTGAATTGCTTACCCGTATCGAGAGCGTGTTTTTGGCGGTGAGGATTAAGACACGTGTCAATTTCATTGGACGTCCAGCATTCGAATTAATGAGTGACATGTCATTATTACTCTCATAAAATATCAGAACTATCCAGAGAAGGCTATAAATACCCCTTCGATTTCAGAGATATTTGGTTTCTGAAAAAGTTTAATCTTAAGAAAAAAAAGGGTAAAATTTCGTAGAAGATATACAAATCAATCGTTAAACGCGAAGAACTTGGAGGGAAAAGCGATTGTTGCCCACTGAAGTAGAGATTCGACGACTCGAATTTTGGAGTTATCAAAATCCCAATAGGTATGTTGATTTTCGATTTCTTTTTTCTTTTCTTTTCCTGGGCTTTTAGCTAATTCGCCGATTAAACGCTGAATGTCTTTTTCAAGAGTTAGGGTTGATGATTCTTGGATTTTAGATGTATTTGTGTTCATTGATTTGCGAAATTTTTCTGAGAGAAATTTGGGGTTTTTTTTTTTTAATTTTACACGGTTTCTTTCTTTAACTGTGGGTGGCTTTAAGCCAATCGTTCACTAGCTTGCTCCCCACGAATCGGAAAAAAAAAAAAAAAAAGGAAGTTCCAAATTTTCCTTTTCTAGATAAAAGAAAAACTTGGTGGGCAAGGAGTTTATGTTTTATAAATTCGCTGCGATTTGATAATTTTCCTGTTTTCTGGAAATCGAGAGAGTTTTCTGAGTCAAGCTTTTTGTGGTCTCTTGTAGATTCTTTGATTGCGACTAAGAAGAACATGGCGGTTTATGAGCAAACCGGAACAGATACATCGAAGAAAAGGATGCCGAGGGCTCGAGCTGACGGATCAACGGTGGCTGATAGGCTAAAGAAGTGGAAAGAGTACAACGAGACTGTTGATGCTTCCCCCATAAACGAAGGAGAGAAACCGAGACGGAAAGTTCCTGCGAAAGGGTCGAAGAAAGGTTGTATGAAAGGTAAAGGAGGACCAGAGAATTCTCACTGTAGTTTCAGAGGAGTTAGACAAAGGATTTGGGGTAAATGGGTTGCAGAGATCCGGGAACCGAATACAGGAAGTAGGCTCTGGCTTGGCACTTTTCCTACCGCGGAAGAAGCTGCATCTGCTTATGATGAAGCGGCTAAGGTTATGTACGGTACATTGGCTCGTCTTAACTTCCCTGGCTCTGAGTTTACTAGTACATCGACTCAGTCTGAGGTGTGTACGGTTGAGGACAAGGCGCTTCTTGGTGTGAAGCAAGAGGATGCTGATTGTGAATCTAAACCATTTAGTCAAACATTAGATGTTAAAGAAGAGTCTCGTGAAACCAGGGCGGCGAATGAAGGTCGAGATGCGAATAGCATGTTGAATTACGAGTGGCTGACTGAGTTTGAGCAGGAGTATTGGAAGGAGAGAGAGAAACCGAAGGAGGAAGAAAAAGAAGCCATACAGCAGCAGCCGGATTTGCTTAGTGTTGCGGATTATGGTTGGCTTAATGATATGGAAAATGATCAGGGTTTTTGGGATTCGCATGAATTTTTTGATGTTGATGAACTCCTTGGCGATATGAATGAAGGGATGTTACCTGGTCCTAGTCCGAACCAAGACCAAAACCGGATACACCCTGGTGGTTATGATTCGCATCCGCTTCAGCTCGAGCCACACGATGGTCACGAGTTCTTCGACTTGAGTTCTCTGGATCTTTGAGAGTTGTGAGGCAATGAATGGTGTACAACGAGAGATATTAGTAGTACCTTTCTAGTCTTTACTCTTTCCTTGGATCATGAAGTGTTGAATCTCATGTAATGAGTTAATATAGAGAACATGGGAGGAACTCTTTTGCTCCTCTTCGTACAAATAAGAGTGTTGTTACATAATGAACAGGAAAAATAACAACCATAATTTACAATTAAAAAATCTCGAATTAGAATCAAGGATAAAATAACTTAGCAAAGAGAAGCTCGTTCCAAGTATCTTGAAGACCAGGTAAGCACCAATGTATACAGTCTGAGTAGCTAACCGGATTGGCTAGCTGCTCCTTCGTCAATGGGCTCCATTGCTTCTTGTAAATCGATGTGTGTGCATCTTTCCGGTAGCCTGAGAGTTGTGTAATGTTCAGTACCGTCACGGGAAAATCCTTGTTCCGGTCTAATTCCTCTCCGATCACTTTCATTAACGTTTTGCTGCAGTCTGATGGCCAATGGTCCATGTCTTGGATCGGTGTCGTTTGATTGTAGCAATTCTTCCCTTGCTCGCCTCCCCAATCCTCGCTCCTAATCATACAAGAATAAAAGATTGAAACCTTTGTAGTCGACAAAGCCCTACTTGCGGATCCTTGGAAATCCTAGTCTACTCATTTTATTCAATATCCTGACTACATTATTCTCCTCTCTTTTTTCTTTGGCGTGTTCAAATCCCAGTTTTGAAAGCTTTTCTAGATGACTCGAAATCACGGAAAAGATCACTGACTTGTAATGAGTAGGCGACATGGTTGCGAAGAAAACCCTTGTCTTCAACGGATCCATATTCTTCTTCACCCATTTAACCATAGTCTTTAGTGCCATCCGATACGCATCTTCGCTCTCCATCTCAACGATTCTCTTGTTCTCATCCTTGAATGAACCTTCCCTTCAAATAACAAATCCAAGAAACAATCAAAAATCACAAGTATTGGAGTATACGTACACCTATATTTAGTAAAAGTTTTGAGCAAAGTTTTTTAATTTCATTATTATAGTAGTACATACAAGATCTTCATCTTGAAGCCAGTCCTCCACCACAAGTATGTGTTGAACACGACGATATCAGCGCCTCGCCAATGCCTACCGTGTTTGTTGATCGAGTATTTCCTCACAATCCGATCAGATACTCTATGGACTGTAGCGTTATCCGAATTCGATTCTAGAAGAAACGGTGCCCAATAGAACTCGATCGTTGCATTGTAATCCTACAGCAATACAAAAGAAGGATCTATCAGAATCCTAGCAAGCAACTTGTGGGCCTAATCTATCAGATCTTAGCAAGCAATTTTGCAAATCCAAGCTTAATCTTTGTCATCCTCATACTCCGATCTCAATGACCTTTGTATCATCACATTCTGCAGAGCTACTTCAACAAGAGTATTATATTGATTGATTGATTCCAAATACCTTGAGAGAGAAGACGGTGAGGGATCCAAATGTATCCATGGATTTGGAATTTTCTGGGATCTGTGAATGAAGAAGACAGATGAGAGAGACATACATTCCTCTGTTCAACGAATCTCCCACAAACATCATCTTCTTCCCTCTTAAGCTCTCCAGCATCATCTTCGCATCAAACCTAACACAGGGCAACCCCGATCTGAAGATCAATCACTGAATCGAATCTAATTGCAGTTGAAATTGGAATATGGCCCCTTTCTTTTCAAAATCGAAAACCGAGGGAGAGAGAGAGAAAGAGAGACTAACGAGGGAAGCGAGCAGGATTTAGGCTGCCATCTCCAGGACTGATAATCGCTATCGGGACGGCCATGCGTGCGGCAAGTGAGCTGAGGCTGAATGTACGGACACTCGGATTCTCCGTAAAACGGAAGCGTTGACCCGTCTTTGACCCAATTCCCTTTGAACACATCGCATCCTTCCGGCGCCTTCCCCACCGCAAAAGCCGGAGGCGGAGGAGGTTCGTCGACCACGACGACAATTGTGGATTGGTGGAGGAGCGTCGGAGAGTGAAGGGATCGACGAGAGAAAGAGACGAAATCGTGGCCGTAGATGAAGGCGGCGAGTAGAATGAAAGCGAGTACGGTGTAGAAGAAGTGAGTGAGACGGCGTTTTCTACGGAGAGACGAAGACGGTGATAATAACGGCGATGTCATTTTTTTCCTTCTTAACGTCTTTTTTTTTTTCCTTTATGTCTTCTCTTTTATGGATTTGTAATGACAAGTTTTTTGGTTTGATTCAAAATGAGAAATCTGGAGTAAAGTGAATTTGAGTAGTAATTTAATTAATGTTTTTAGCAAGCAATTTCTTTCTTTTAATTTTTTTTTAAAGTGTTGCACTTGCACGATCCAAAACCAAACCCATGTTCTTTCCCATAATTTGTCACGACTGTTTGTTTATATTTAATTCGAACTACAACAAATTTTGGACTTCACACTATTAAATTCTGTACTTGGCTGTTTTAATTATGTTGATCGTATTCGTTGGCGAGCTGATCATTTGTAAGCTTTTTGTAAGCCAGAGAACAAGAGACAAGAGAAATATATATTGTAGTGTGAAAATTTGATTCCGAAGAAGGTGCACATTCGCTGGTTGCAGCTCACGGAACTTTGAGGATCTATTGAATTTGTAGGACACATTTGGTAAAAGTATCAAAACTTGGATCTACAAAAATTTTAGATTAAAGAAAATAAATTATACAATTGATCAACACACAGCCACGTCCTAAGTATTTTTACTCATCAACAAAAAAGATTCTACAAATTCTTACCAATGTTTTGTCTCATTAAAAGCGAATTGCACCAATATATGGAATTTGCATACATCTCCCAAGATAAAACACATGTCTGGCGAGTAACTGTAGGTGTAATTCTAGTGGGAGAAACTCTAACAGGTCGAGGAATCACATCGGATCTGAGTTGTAAAAGATGTGGGGAACCTGAGACTTCTCTGCATATCCTACGTCACTGCCCTTTTGCAGAAGAAGTGTGGAGCAAAGCACCCATTATCATAGGACCAGCTCCTAATCCAGGTCACTCAGACATCCAGCAACTACTCTCTCTTCTTCGAAACTCTACATCGTTGCCGCCGGTGGGACTATCGTCGTCTCCTCTCTTCCCTTGGATAATCTAGTTCCTTTGGATTTCAAGAAATTTGCTGATTTTCGAAAACAGATTATTCACAGCAGAAGATACAATTTCAAAAGCAATTGTGGAAGCTAAATCATGGCAATCAGCAAATGAGAAGACTGATTCAATCAGCAGGAGGCCTCAAACTATCCCTCTTCCTTCTCGTGAAGATCTTCCGAGATGTTATAGCGATGGAGCATGAAATGCAGAGAATAGAAGTGGAGGTATGTGATGAATTATAAAGAACTCGAGAGACGAAACCATTCTCCACGGAGCAGAAACTAGCTACTACATCTCCTCAGCACTGATGACTGAAGCCTTAGCGATGCGTGCAGCCCTCAAGCATGCTCTTTCTTCAAAGGTCTATGACCTGAAAGTTTACTCGGACTCGGAAGTCCTCATCAAAGCCTTTCTTGGGGGCTCAGATTTGAATGAGATTGCAGGTATCTTACATGATATTAGAAGCCTTGTACTCCTCTTCTCTTCCTTATTGTTCTCTTTTATTTCCCGTATTGGCAACTGTTTAACTGATCGTTTAGCGAAAGACGCTTTGTTGAAACTCTGTTCTGAAAGGAACTCCCAAGCCTAAATGATCTATGAAATCAGAATTGACCAAAAAAAAAAAAACGATGTATGAAAAGAATACTAAGAATTTTTTGTTATATTGAATTCAAACTATAAGATCAAAACACTTTCACATTCAATCTGCTTTGGGTTTTTTTTTATCCGAAGAGATTATGAATGAATCTAGACCTAGAACTTTGTGGTAAATACAATTTGTGCTAATCACATTTTTGAATTCAACTTTGTGTTCCAAGGCCTATTATAAACATCATTTTATCCGACCCAATAAAGACGAATCCAAACGTTCATGCTAATCGCCTAGGCCCATATAAACATCACTCTCTGCTTTCGTGCAAGCTACTTCATAAAAAAATCATCTAATTTTCATGTTGTGAATTGGATTCACTTGAAAAGAAAAAGAAAATACGAAGCCATTTTATATATATATATATAAAAATTCGAAGCCATCGTCGTCTTCCTCCGTTGACCTCTCGAAATGCGAGACCTTCTTCGCGCATATTTCTCTCGAAGAACTCTCCTCTCTCTTTACGATCTCTTCTTATGCCTCTCCCGTAAGCTCCTCACTTCGTTCCCTCTATCCCTCGTCATGCCCAAATCCAACGACGGTGATGGCGACGGCGCCGTCGCAGAATCCGAGGCTGTTCCGCTGCTCGATCTTTCTAAACCGTCGTTACCTGTTTCTTTCCCGATCAAAGATCTTCAAGACCTGAAATCTCGTTCTTACTTCGACTCATTTCACTTCCAGTTTAATCGCTCCACGGTCCCTCTCCGGCGAAACTCCGACGCCTTACCGAATCGCCCAAGGGTTTTAGTCTGCCACGATATGAAAGGAGGGTACGTAGACGACAAGTGGATACAAGGGTGTCAAAACGACGCCGGATTTGCGTTTTGGCATTGGTACTTGATGGACATTTTTGTCTACTTCTCCCATTCTCTGGTGACTCTTCCTCCTCCTTGCTGGACCATTACTGCTCACAGGCATGGCGTTAAGGTCAGTGGTCTCAAAACGTTTGGATTCTTCAACATCCGATCATGTTGCTACATGTAATGCTGAAATTCGATTTCAATTTACAACTTTTCCTTTAGATAAGAGGCTTTTTAGTGGAGAAATTAGATTATTTGGATGAGGCAACTATAGAGTTTGATTGTCTGTGTGCAGAGAGATAAACTGGGCTTTGTATATTGCTGAGGATTTTAAGGGTAAAAGTATTTACTTTCTTGTGTTTATGGAAAACCTAAAGGTATTGGGGACTTTCATCACAGAATGGGCTCAAGGAAAAGCTACCTGCAAAGAGATGCTTGCCACAAAGGAGTCTGCTCAGATGTATGCAGATCGCTTGGCAGAACTTGCTACTGCTCTAGGTTTTGATGGGTGGTTGGTGAGTTTTTCATGATTCTTTTGTTCATCTGCATTTGTCGATGTGAATTTTGTGTTTATGGTGAATGATTGTAACATATCTGCATCTGAAACACACTAGACAAGTGGGGTGAAGAAAGGGCATCTCTAAAATGTGAACTGTTACCTGCAGATAAATATAGAGAACGAAATAGATGAAGAACAGATTCCAAATTTGAAGGAATTCGTGAGCCATCTAACAAAAGTCTTGCATTTATCTACACCTGGGGCTTTAGTTATATGGTGAGTAGTTCAGAATTTTTTCTTTGTTCCTGCTTGTGTGTAAGCCACTTTGATCTGATAACTTTTTTTTTGCAGGTACGACAGTGTCACTGTTCGTGGCCATCTTCGATGGCAAGATCAGCTGACTGAGCAGAACAAACCTTTCTTCGACTTATGCGATGGAATATTCATGAACTATACATGGAAGGTTTGCCTTTCGGTTTGATCACGCTCTTCAGTCACAGTTTCTTCTATATGTCTTACCTGTGATATGAGTGGGAGATGATATTTCAGGAGGGCTACCCTAAACTATCAGCTGAAGTTGCTGGGGACAGAAAATATGATGTCTACATGGGAATTGATGTCTTTGGTCGGGGCTCCTTTGGTGGTGGGCAATGGACTGTATGTCTCAGAAACTCTTGAGAAAACCAATAATTTTTTCAGAAATGTTTCTTCATTGTCTCTTTAATTTACATTCTAGGTAAACATTGCTCTTGATTTGCTGAAGAGAAGCAATGTATCAGCTGCCATTTTCGCTCCCGGATGGGTATACGAGACTGCACAACCACCCAATTTTCATACGGCTCAGAATAAGTAAATACTTCTTTTCCCTGTTTGATTGTAAAAGAAAATTCAATTTCTTTGTCGTCTTTATAATTTTGGACTACCATTATTGAGTTTCAGCTTAAATCTTTGTTGTAATGGAAAAGCTGAATCTAATGTGTTTTCTCTTCAGATGGTGGTCACTTGTTGAGAAGTCATGGGGAATAGTCCAAACTTATCCACAAGTCTTGCCTTTTTACTCAGATTTCAATCAGGTAAGGTGAGATTGATCAAGTCTTTGTTCTTATCTTGTTACTCTAAAAACCACGGTAAAGTATGCATTGACTTTCTTGGTTATGATTATTTTCATTTATGTTCTAAAACTCTCTTCTCTCTGTTTTATTCAGGGCTTTGGTTACCATGTTTCACTTGAAGGTCGCCAATTGTCAGATTCTCCATGGTACAACATTTCTTGCCAAAGTCTCCAGGTTCAATCATCTTACTCTCTTTGATTTTATTACACACATCTAATGTTTACATGAACCAAAAACTTCTCCGTCGCACCACGACAATTGATCTTCCTCTCATATGATCTCTGTCTTTCTTGTGTTCTTTCACGGCAGCCTCTCCTAGAATTCAATGAAGACAACAAAGATATCATCCAGGTCACTGCTGAGTGAGTTTTGGCCCTAATACTATCCTCATATTTATTTCGGCAAGGCCAAAAAGGGAAAAACTGTTTCACATCTTGTTGATTAGCATACATTTGTGAGCAAACTTTTAAACTATAATTACCATGAATTTGATAGTGCTCGAGAGGCATCTTATACCGGAGGAGGGAACATTGCTTTTAGAGGAATACTCAAGGGAGATGCGTATTTCACAGCAAGGCTCTTCAAATCCCATCTTCAGCTTTCTTCTTCCCCCATCACAATCTACTACTCTGTAAGTCTCTGCTTCTAGATACATTACATGATGAGATCTTCTTGTTTTTATTTTTACTAATGGAGGATTTGGAGTTGGTGCAGGTGAAATCAGATGAAACCTCTAAACTTGGAATCCTGCTTTGTTTCTCATCTCCATCACACGAGACCAAATCCATACTCGTGGCGCCAGAAGAACCCATCCGCAGATTCAACGACATGTTCTTGCAGTGTCTCGCCACATCAGAGCAGACTGTATCTGAGTGGACGGTACACGAGAAAAGCCTTGTCATGGATGGACACACACTGACTGAAATATCTGCCTTTTGCTACGGATCAGAGAACTCGACAAGGAGACCAGAATATACTGCATTACTCGGCCACATCTCAATCAAAGATCATGTTCAGCTCCAGCAAACACCTGATTCTTTACCTCCAGAGTCATTGTGGGTCATCGAGGCTCATAACATAGAGCTTGTACCAGGTAATTCCGGTTCCAAGATCCTCAGGGTTAAGCTAGAATGGAGACAGAAACACCTCAAAGATTCCGTGTTCCCAAGGTACAATGTGTATGCAGAGAATGTGAAGTCGACTGATATAAGACCGAGGAAGGTTCTAGAGAAACCGAGGAGCGAGAGAGTGTTTCTCGGAATCGCATATGTACCCACCTATTACGTATCAGAAGTGGTGGTTGAATCGGACGTGAAAATAGTATGCTTCGTGGTTCAAGTCTGTGCTGAAGATGGTTCATGGAGGAAGCTGGATGATTCCCCAAAGCTTCTTTTGGAGCTGGAAGCTCTCTCGTTTAAATAATTGTCGCAAGTTGCTTGACGCCAAAATCTGAAACGATAATTCTTGAAAATAGAAAACGGGAAAAATTAAAAAAGTTGAAAACTGGAAATATTTGTAAAATAAAAAATACATACTATAACTAACAAAATTATTTCCTCGGTTTTTCAAATATCTAAATCAAGATCGAATTAAACTATGGATTTTTTTTCCAGAACACAGATCATGTTCCAACATTTTCATTACATTTTAAAATTAAAAACATTTTACGTGAGATAATCCTTAATTCGCTCAAGGCTATTTTCTAGAGACACCACGCGTATGCCACAAGCCAATTCCCGTCTTTACACGTGTCAAACGAAACGGAAACCACGTCATCACTCTTCGCCGTCTCTTAAACCCCTCTCCTCTCTTCACCCACTCACCGTTCGCTAAGTCCGACGTCTACAGAGAATCTCCTCTTCCGTTGCTCTCTCTCTCTCTAGATCGTAAGAACCAATGTTGCTCAAGGCTTCTCCCGCGCTTTCTCTCTTGAGCTCCGGCGGCGGAAATCTGTTTCCCCCGTCCATAAATTCGCCGAATCTTCTGTTTTCTTCGAGCGCGTGTCGTGGATCTAGGTTTTCTGTTCGGGCGGCGAAAGGAACGAACACCAAGTCGTTAACCGGAGTTGTGTTCGAACCTTTTGAGGAAGTGAAGAAAGAAATGGATCTCGTTCCATCTACCCCTCTGCTTTCTCTCGCTCGTCACAAGTTCGCGGATGCTTCCGAATCTGCGATTAACGATCAGATCAAGTAAGTGCTGCTCTTGATTTTTTTTGCTTCTCTAATTTTTTTCGAATTTTCTCTCCAATAATCATCCCAAATCGAAATTTGAAGGAACCAGATATTCATTGATTGATTTGTACTCTCCAATTCAGCTTCGTTTCACTTATCATGGTGTGTCTGGTCTGAATCGCAATTGTCATTTGTTGCTTTAGATGATTTTGCTTGTGAGAATTTTCCAATCAGCATCGAGTTAGCTTGGTTGGTTGTATATTTGGTTAATATGTATCTGAATCTTAACATCTCTTATCTGCGTTACATTTTGGGGAACACAGTGTGGAGTACAATGTGTCCTACATCTATCATGCCCTATATGCCTACTTTGACAGAGATAATGTCGGCTTGAAAGGTTTCGCCAAGTGAGTTTATTTAGTCTTGAAAATCATATATTTGTTTCTCGGTTCCTTCATGCGGGACGATCATCTTTTTTGTTGTTGTTGTTGCTGGTTTCACTGATAGGTTCTTCAACGATTCGAGTCTTGAAGAACGCGGTCATGCTGAGAAGTTTATGGAGTACCAGGTATAATTTCAAAACTTCTATCAGGTTATATGGACCTTTAATAGTGTTTCTTATGTTCGATGGATTCGATCTTCAGAACAAGCGTGGCGGGAGAGTGAAGCTGCAGTCTATTTTGATGCCCTTTTCTGAGTTTGATCATGAGGAGAAGGGGGATGCATTATATGGTAAGTTCATCGTCCAGTTTTATTGTAGCAGCAGTTAAATAATCTTGAGAGTAATATATATATCTTAGTAAGTCACATATATATCGCTATGGTGTTCCAAACATTATGCTCTTGATGATTCTGACTCTTTTTATGAATCAGCTATGGAGCTTGCGCTATCTTTGGAGAAACTTACAACTGAAAAGCTTCTCAAGTTGCAAAGTGTAAGATGTTTACCTTTTCATCAGTTGTTTCATCATTAAGTACGTATGCTGAGTCTTAGCCAAAACATTCAGTATCACAGAGCACACTTTCACAGTAAAATAGATGAATGAATAATTTCTCTCCTGTGTTTGATCCTACAGGTGGGTGTGAAGAAAAACGATGTTCAGCTGGTTGATTTTGTTGAATCCGAGTTTCTAGGCGAGCAGGTGAGAAGATACTCAAGTTTGCACATTTTGACTACTTAAAAAAACACGCGATCCTCATTAAAATCGGTAAAAAAAACAGGTTGAAGCTGTCAAGAAAATCTCAGAGTACGTTGCACAGCTAAGAAGAATTGGGAAGGGTCACGGTAAGTCCTAAAAGATGATTCTTAAAACTGAGATTGCACTTTCTTTTAGGGGTGTTTAATTAATAATACCGTCCGGTGTGGAAACTGCAGGCGTTTGGCATTTTGATCAAATGCTTCTGCATGAGGTTTAAGGAAGAAAGTTGATGACTCTGATTTGGCGACAGTCTTTTCCGTGCGCTATAAGGCACTGTTCTATCTTTATAACGACGTCTCTAAAAGTGGCTTCTTCTCTTTCTTTCCGTTGTTTTTTTTAACCGAGTGCTTGCGTGTCTGTTAATAATAAATGTAAGTCGTAGTCTGAGAATAAACGTAAATCCACTGCTTTGATGCCATAATAAGATTTTTACTGAGTGAAAGAATTTTTGGCATTGGTATAAGATTCTCTTTAAGAAACCACCAAAACAGAGCAAAATCGGAGATAACGAAACAACGTCAAAGCTATAAACGACAGGAAATTCAAGACTTCAAAAGGGAAACAACAATTACTTTCAGATTTGACCTTCTCACGGTTTAACATACACTGCACGTAAGATCAATTCACATTTCATAATTGACCGTAGCATGCAACTAATATATATGTGAGGATCGGTTATCATTAATCATACAAACGTGTGAGGTCAGGTCAAGATGCGCAGAGATAAACATTTTTCTGGGGAGATAATCAATATATACCACATAAACCTAAAATCATATTTATTTTTGAACATTGCATTTACAAGATCATCAAAGAATTCCCATTTACAGCTACACACTGCCACAATCTATTTACGTAAAGCCTTATAAATATAAATATCAATTATCGTAAGAGATAAGTCCATCAAAACTTTTAAATTACATTCCGAAAGATGTAAAAATAGATAATGCTAATAAATAATTCCAACACACAAGAGATGAGAAGAATCAATCCATAAGTGGCAAAGGTAAAATACAAGTCCATGGTGACATTCTTTTTCAACTAGTGGCTCATTGGAGATGGTTGAACCAGCAAACCTACGCGGGGAGAGGACTATCATGGATGATGGATAGGTGACTACTTTGAGATTTGGCATTTGATATATTGGTGAGATGATGCAAAATCGTTTGACAATGTGTGCTGCAGTACCAAATCTCAAGTTGAATACATATTTTGTAGCATATCAACAAGAGTTAAGTTAGTTATCAAATTGAATAGAGATGTTCAAGTTTAGTAGAGATTCAATAGTAAAGCAATAAAGTTAGTACTCTATAACTGTTGAATAGATGTAAAGTTGAATTGAGATTTTGTAGCATATCAGAAAAAGCAGACACTTGGATTGACTCATCCAAGCAATAATCTGTGTTTTTACAAAAGCACTTGCAAGCAATACAATGCACTAAACGACATCGTTTTAGTGGAACCCTTCTGGACAAGAACTGGATCCATTCGAGTAGAAACCTCTGAGCTATTTAGAGGGTTACGTAGACGCTTGTTGACTTCTTCTGGTCGTCACAAATTGTGTAACTTCTCGATTCGCCGAAAACTCGAGAGATCGTACTCTCAGCTGCTTTCTCTCTGTCCCATGGCGAATCCGACGGAAAATCTCGACCTGAATCCACCAACCCGAGAACCAGAAGATGAAGTGGAAGAACTGAACGGCGACGAAGAGGAGGAGGACGATGACACCGTATCGAAATCACAAACGCGCGAGGGCCGATCCAGTGTGGACAGTGTCAAGGTGGAATCGCTGTTCCATCGGATGCGAGCTGCTCCTGTGCCGGTGCGTGTTCACGACGTGATCGTGAAAGGAAACGAGAAGACCAAGGACTACATCATCGAGGCGGAAGTGGATGCTGTGAGAGAGGCGACCACGTTGCAGGAGATTCTCGATGCCTCTGCGGTTGCCAATTCGAATCTCCGAGCGCTCGATATCTTTGATTCCGTCAAAATCACCCTCGATTCTGGTCCTCCTGAGCTGCCTGGTACCACCAATTTGGTAATCGAAGTTGTCGAGAGCAAAAGCCCTCTCACCGGCCAAATCGGCGCCTACACTAGAGCAGGGGTATTGCAACAATTCACTGTTATGTTTCAATTGAGTTGATTTTTATTGGGTATATAGTTGTCTTCATGAAGCTGTTTCTGGTTCTTAGACACGGCTGATAATGTGGATTACTTGTGTGTGGTCTTATTTCATAAATCTGTGGAGTTGGACATAACTGTGGTGCTCTTGTACGCTAGATCATCAAGCGTCGAAGCATCTTTGAAGTATAAGAACATTTTTGGCTATGGAGATATTTGGGACGGGTCTATAGTTTATGGTAACAACTCTGCTGAGGTTGGCATGGGGATGTATTTGCCAAGGTTCAAAGGACTTGCTACTCCTTTTACTTCCCGTCTTTTCCTTTCGACTCAAGACTGGCTTAAGTTTTCTTCTTATAATGAACGATCTCTCGGACTTTCTCTCGGGCTTCTCTCAAGCAAGTATCATGAGCTGGTTTACACGGTTGCCTGGCGTAACCTGATAGACCCGTCCCTCTCTGCCTCAAAATCAATAAGGAGGCAACTGGGACATAGTCTGCTCTCTGCATTGAAGTATACTTTTAAATATGACCAGAGAGACTCATACTCGAGGCCAACAAATGGGTACGCTTTCACCTCTACTTCTCAAATTGGTGGTCTTGCTCCTGATAGCCGAAGCCTACGCTTTTTGAAGCAGGTTCGTCCCCTCTTCTTTCTTGGTTCCAACATATACATCAACTTACTATCGAGATGTCAAAGTTAACATATGCTCATTGTGAAAGTAATAACAAGATTCTCAGACCCTTTTTAGCATCCGTTGCCGTTTGTTTTCCCAGGAAATCGATCTTCGGTATGCTGTTCCGTTCGGGTTTTGCCACGCTGCTCTAAACTTTGGTGTGTCTGGGGGTGTCACATTTCCGTGGGGAAGCGGATACCAGAACCGCCCTTCCTCTGTGCCAGAGAGATTCTTCTTGGGTGGCAATTCATCGCCCGTGTGCTCTCTGGGTGGGCCGTCCGCGCTATGGGGATTCAAGACCAGAGGACTTGGTCCAAACGAGCCGAGGAGGAAAGGAGATGATGAACGAGATTTTGTTGGAGGAGATGCTGCGGTCACTGCATTTGCGGATCTCTCGTTTGATTTGCCAGTGAGGTGGTTAAGAGAGAGAGGAATCCACGGGCATGTGTTTGCTTGTGCGGGGAATATGACAAAGCTATCAGAGAATGAGTTTAGAAACTTGAGTGCTCCAAAGTTGTTGGAGACGTTCAGAACTTCAGTTGGTGCTGGAATCGTCTTACCAACTAGTCTCTTCCGTATGGAGGTATGGTTCTCATCACTACTCTCCTTTCTGCAATATTTATCGAATGCAAGTTAACACCGAAATTATCCATCTTTTGTTATGAGACAGATTAACTACTGCCAAATATTGAAGAAACAAGAACACGATCGAGCGAAATCTGGGTTTTTCCTGACATTCTCGGCCTAGTCCTGATAATTTTTAGTTGAACAAGGTATAACACTCAATATGATTATGGCCTTTCAGGCAGATATGATTTCATTCGTTGAATCTGAGAAATTTTTATAGAGAGTTTGATTTTTTTTTTAATCATGGTTGCATGGAATTCTCATTTTTGAGGAATAAAAAATGAAGATGATTTGTTCGCCGTAGATTTTTTTTTTTTTTTTTTAATTATAAAAAATGTCAATGGAATCTTGAATTTTTTCAATAATTAGAAGAAACATACTGACAAGCGAGTGGCTTTATCTTTGTGGAGCAGAGCATGAAAGCAATAACCAACCACTCACTCTAAAACTCTCCACATCCGGATTGGTTAAGATTTCGGTTATTGTTTCCGGTTTAGCTTGGTGTGTTTTTCTAACTTCTTTGTTTTCTCTCTATTTGAACAACTCTGTTTCCCAACCTCAAAATTACTCGCTCAAATCAAATGTGTTAATAAAATGGAATAATCAGAAAAAAAACAAAAGAGATCAAATATGTGTTATTTCTTCCCATGTTCTGTCAACTGTATACGAAACGGTAACCATATAAAAATGACCAAACTAATATATTAATTCAGTTAGCCCTTCAGCGATCAAATGTTCTTGCAGGGCCGGTCGTGAGTGCAAGCAAAATAAACATGGGTTTGTGACTCTCATTTTCATTAAAAAACAATTGGTCCTTTATATTTTAAAAAATCTCTTTAGTTTAGTGGTAAAATTATAAAAAAAAATCAGAAAATCATAAGTTCAAAACTTAATATGGTAAAACGGTCCAATTTCTTTTTTTAGTTTGCAGTCATCTAAAACGCAGGGTCGACTATGTGTTCTTGCTCCAACAGATTTCGACTAAAGCAAAATCCTTCTTATGCCAAATGAGGAACATTTCAGAAGATCGTCTCTCTTTTATTTTTTTGTCCTTTTGATGATGAGTTATGGGTTTCTTTGTGGCTAAGGAGAGGGACTGATTAGCCACAAAGAAGGATTACTTTAGCCACAAAGAAGGATGGCTAAGGAGAGGGACTGATTAGCTCACTGAGAGGCTTTGTGAAGACTAAAAGGAAAGATAAGAAAATCTATGAGGTTATTATAATCAAGTGTGGAAAGCATTATTTTTTATGTTTATATGCGAAATGACAAGATAAGAAGATTTTGTTAGGCAAATGACATTTGTTAAGTTGCTATTAGCAATCTGTTAAAACGAAAATATTACTTGTTTGTATATTCTACTCATTTACAAAGGTTGAAAGATTTCAACATTCTTTGGATCATTTTCAAAGGTTAAAAGTTTTTCAAATTTTTTGAATGTTTGATTTAACAATTAAAAAGGTTAAGTTTTGTGTTTTGGATTTGATTGTTCTTGTTATTGGTATATTCTCAATCATAATGAATGATGAGTAGAAGAGGAAGAGAAGGAAAGAAGGGAAAGGGATTAGTGAAGGGGTCGGTGGAGGTGGTGGGCTTCTCATTCTCTCACTTATCTTGTCAAATGTCTTGTCTTCTCCATTTCCACACTCCAATTTTTAATGCAACCTGTGTTTTATTTGCTTAAATGTATGTAAATATTTTGTATAGCCTAAAATAAAATAAAATAAAATAGAAAAACCAAAAAGAAAAAAAAGATATATGCTCAATTCATTTTGGTTTTAAGCATCGCCCACTTTGTAAGTAAATCCCTCTTGGATTTGGAGCAATGTGAAATCTATTTCATATTTTCCTTGATTGACTTTTTCATCTAATCTAAGTCTTGATTCTCTCTGTTTTTTTTTGTTCAATGTCCACAATCTCAAAAAGGAGACAAAAAAACTCATTGGTTACTTTCACTCTCTCTCTCTTACGCTATCCTTTGATTTTTCTAATCTCAAAGATAAACCAGTATATGATTTATGACCTATTGGATTCGAACCCACGACCAATCATGTAATTAGTAAAGAAAAGCTCAAGCCAACACAAATGATGAATAGGCCCATGCCTTGTCCCATTGTGTCCCCTTCTCTATTACACTTACAAAAACACTCTTCTTCACACCAAAAATTAAAAAAGAGTCTAATAATATATACATATATAGGAAGCATGAGATAAAACATAGAAAAAACGAGAGCCTAACGTTTACCACCCAAAATCTAAGAAAAAGATGAGAGGGCATGAGCCACGATCAAGCTCATCTTGTGCAGCATGCAAGCTCTTGAAGAGACGATGCATACCCACTTGCATTTTCGCTCCTTATTTCCGCTCAAGTGACCCGATAACTTTCGCCAAAGTCCATAAAGTTTTTGGCGCCAGCAACGTCAGTAAGCTTCTCAGTGAGGTTCCTGAAGAACAGAGACAAGAAACCGTCAACTCGTTGGCTTATGAGGCTGAGGTTCGTCTCAAGGACCCTGTTTATGGTTGCATTGGAGCCATTACTTCTCTGCAGAAGAAGATGCTCGAGCTTCAACATGATCTAGCCGTTGCTCGCACTAGACTACTTGCCCATTCTGGGGTCAACAACCACGTGCCCCCTCTGGATGATTCTCCTGAGCTAGCTGCTTTTCTCGATCTTGTACCATATAGTGACTTGATGTTGCTTGATGGGTCTAGTCTTGATGCCTACTTGTATGATCTTGGACAGCCTCCTTTAGTATAGGCCTTATCTCTTTAAGAGCTGTATTTGCACTTGCTTATAAGTCATCTTCGCAACCTTAAGTCGCTAATGTATGGATTCGAATACGCAAAATCACATGCTTACTTCATCATTTGTATAAAAACTCAGATTAACTTCAAAAATAACCATCTTATGCAAAATGAGAAAACTAAGGTACATGATGAGCCATGAAAGGTCAGAGTCCTTACCAGTTTTGGACCAAGCGGTAGGCCATCGCGAGTAAAGTGAGGTGTTTTTTAGATGCAGAGCTATTTTGTAAGTCAGGTCTGAATTGGAGAGCACATGCTTATGTCAGCCCCCAATTCTACCAAACATAAAACATTGATAGATATGCTTCTGTGATTTTCCATTTGAGGCTCCAATAATAATACAGCCTCATGTGTCACCTCGTGTCCATCAGGTCACAAGAGTCTTGTCCTGGAGATTCCAGATTGCTGCAAAGCCACATAAGCAAACAGCCAAATCAATAGCTTGGTGGGTTTGATCAGTTCCAAAAGTGAATTATGGAAGAACATGAATGACTCTGATAAATGGGTTCTCCTCATAACCCCTTCACGCATCTGTGTTAAGTCTCTAGGCATTCCTGAAACCTGATTAAGCAAAAGAGTAATTGCAGATCATAAAAAGAGAGATGAGCGCTCGTTGGAACCGCAGGCATTGATACACAAACCATCATACATTAATACTTCACAAAAGTACATCTTGATATGTCAGATACTACAAGAGTTCTTTCACCAATCTGCATTGCTACCAATGTACCCTACAACGCTAGAGAACAGAAGGAACAGGAGGAAGGAGAAAAAAGTATTGCTCTAACTTGAAACCTAGGGACTAAGAATAATAACAGCTTCTCCAATGTCGATGAGCTTGTAGATCCAACCATTGCTCCTTGCTTCACCACAGTAGCTAATCCTACAGCTTCTTACCTGTACAACAACAAAGTACCAACTGAAGTTTCAGTAAACTCATCATCATATGATGAATAAATATATCCATAAACTTTAAAAAAAAAAACAGAATCAAGAGTAGCTGCCTAAAGTTTCATCTGAAGATATGGTTTCAGAACAACAAATTGAAAGCACAGAAGCTTAACTATATCATACATGGACATATTCCAAAGCACATAAAAATGAAAACTTTACCATATCCACAATTGCTTAGCGAGAAAGTTTATATTTTTACCTGAACCAGCTCTACGTTTCCCAAGCTTCGATTTCTCAAGCTCCATTTGCATCTCCATCAGCATGTTCATTCGTTGTAACTCAAGCTCTTTGGCAACTTCCATTCTCTGCTTCTCCAACTCAATCATCATCTGCTGCTTCGTACCTTCGATTCTCTCGTAGACTTCTCCTAACTTGAGAATCGCTCTCGCTAGATCCCTACAGGACGACCCTTCACTCGGATCTACATCTTCCACTCGGCGATGCTTCCTTACCACAAACCCCCAATCACCCACGTCGTCATCATCGTCGTCATCATCGTCGTCAAGAGAGCTTCCAGTCGATTTAGATCCGGTGGGATTCAAATTAGGGTTCATCAACGCCGGTTTGACGACACCGGCGCCGGAAGATTTCTTCACAACAGGACCGATTAGGAAATCGAGTCTATCAAAGAAGCACCAGGTCGAAGAGGGTTTGGCTTTCTCTGTTTTGTACTTCTTCTTCAGCGTGTCGATCCGGTTCTTACACTGGACGTCGGTCTTAGGCCGGCCATTCCCGTGGCTCGAATTGACGGTGTCGGCGACTTCTTTCCAATCGTTCTGCCGGAGATTTCCACGGTTGAGATGGACGTAGCGTTCTCCCCAGGCCTCGATCAGCGTCGCCGTCGCGTCCTCGCTCCACCAGTCCTCTCGTCCCGCCGGCAGACGGTGAGACCCGCTCTGCGACTGGGGCTTCGACTGAGTCTCCGGCGTCGTCTCCATTCGGAAAGAGGAGAGAGAGAGGCTAACGTGCGCGGAGAAGGAGGCTTAGGATAAGAATTTGTGGAGGAGGAGGAGGCAGAGAAATCGGATTTTGGTAAAGTAAAAGAGAAAAAACGGTTAATGGGATGGATTGATTGATTACCGGCGATGACGTCAGCAACGGCGATTATCCTCTTCTTTGTTTCCTCTCTTTTTCTCCGCTAACCGAACTAATCCATCGAACCCGGTTTGGTCCTAACTGGGTCCCACTAGTACAAGCTTCGTTTAATGCGTTCCCAAGGCTAACGATTTGATTAATTACATTAATTAAACTTACTCCATAAGACTGATGATCGATAAAGACGGTTTTGGGTTTCGTTTGTGTTATCTCTGCCTATGACTTTTTACTGTTTTTGCTTTTTATCAATTGGTTCAGTCCAGAAATCATCAAAACAAGGAAACTTATATGCATGTTTTGTGTATTCATTGTAGCTGAATCATATAACGTTATACGCTGAATCAAATTGGAGTAGGAGAATTTCAAAGTGAAAAATGGTGGGATGTAATTAAGGGAGCAATCCCAAACGTGTTAGGTCTTAAGACTATACTATATCATATGTTTCGTGCCGTGTCTTGTCTATATGTTCTTTTGCTGTCTCACCAATTAATATGCCACTCCATGGTAGCATATTAATATGTCTATATGTTCTTTTACTGTTCTCACCAATTAATATCCTAATCACTATTTTTGTTCTTGTAACTACGTAAAATATCGCGGGAATCTTCCTGCAGCTTTTGTAGAAATGTGAGTTTCTTTTTTTTGTCAATTCAAGTGTTGATTATTGAAGAGCCAATAGCAAAGATCTGTAGATTGAGGCATTCGGCTTTTCCAAACTAAGTTCAGCTCACTAAAAAAAAACACGATTTGCAAGCTATCAAAGTGATCGATAAGTGAGTTGAAATGTTTAAAGCAATTTAGTTTGCAAGTGTTAAAGCAATCTTCAAACTGTTTTTTTTTGTATTGAAGACTTCATATCACGTTACATTTATTTCAATCGCATCCTACACTCACTCCCACTGCATGTAATTGAACAAGTTCTAATTTGTGCTCAAGTTATGGCTGGAGAAGCGCCACTTTTGTTTTACTATAAAACTTTCTAAGCATTTTAGTAAAATACTAGAGAATTTTTCTTAACTTTTTTAAAAATATGTTCAAATGCAATTTTTGTTCTTAACTTAGCGTACATAACTAACTTTTTTTCTTTCCCGTATTGTCTTAGTTGATATATTTTTTTTTTGACAACTAATATTGTCTTATTTGAATTAAACGAGTATAATTTGTTTTTTCCTTTCTTTTCAAAACGAGTATAAATTAGAATATATATATATATACATATTATGCGTTTACAATCAACCAGAAACACCACGATACATCAAATCGCTAGCCAGAAAATGACGTCATCATCACAGTCTCAAGAAGCCTCAATGCCTTTGTACTGGCATGAGAACCAATACGACGACCGGAACTTACAAATCCACGGCCGGACAATCTTTTTCGCCATGGCTATACTCTCCGTCGTTCTTTTCTTCGCCTTACTAACTCTCTACATCCACCGGAGCTGCCTCGTCCGCGATCCCATCAACATCCATGTGCCATCTCCTTCACTCACGCTTTGCGTTAGCGAAGGGCTTGATCCGGCGGCGATTCGGAGCTTACCTGTGGTGCTTTGCCGGAGAGAAGCGACGGAGGAGGATGAGAGGGAGTGTTGTATATGTCTCGGTGGTTTCGAAGAAGGAGAGAAGGTGAAAGTGCTTCCTCCTTGTCGTCATTGTTACCACTGCCAATGCGTGGATCGGTGGCTTAAGACCGAGTCGAGTTGTCCGCTCTGCCGAGTTTCCGTCCGAGTCGACTCGTCTATGTTGTTGCCAAGGCAATGAGACTGAAAACGACGGCGTTTTGAGTGAATATGAGTGATAGTGATTAGGATATTATTAGTTTGTTTTTTTCATTAGGTGAATAAAGATATTTTATGCACACAGGGATGGTTATAGTTTTTCTTAGATATTATGTAAATATGTTCCTTGCTGTCTTTATCAATGATTGTGAAGTTTTATACAACTTCTTGCGTAGATATTTATTATTTTAAAGTTTAAATCAAATAAAGTTTAAACAGATGATTTAGTTGTACTTTGTTGACATAAATTTTAGTAGATTTTTTAGTTTATATTATTTTTTAAATATTCAGTTGATCTAGTCAGCCCGATAGAAACGTATCGTAATGCTACAAAGTGTATTATTCTCTACTCCTTAGGTTCATGCAGACACCATAAACTACGAGCTAGACTCGGATCAACGGGCCATAAGATTCAATGGGCCATCACTTGTCCCGAGTTTGAAATATTTTTTGACTAATATCAAAAGTAGCCGGATCGTCTGTTAGCAGACTACAAAGTAAACTGTTTGTATTTTCAATCCAAATCCAGACTTTCTACATAAATGTGTTTGTTTTCAAGGCGGATCGAACCTGAGTGAAGTTATTCTTACCACCGGACCACAGTATGTGGGCAAATTATTGTAGATATTTAAATCTTGAGCTATACACTTGACAAAATAAGTCTGAGTTAGAGCATCTCCATCCATAAGATCAAACCCATTAAGTATCTAACTAATAAACTAACGTAAATCTTTAGTTTAATTTAAGTTAAGAAACCCATCTAATTTTGGGCCTCCATTGGTTCCCACTAAGTATCTAAAAACTATAATACTAATTTTGTTGTTACTTGTTTTGTAAGTTTATTTTATTTGGAAAAATAAAAATCTTTTTATTTATTAAACTCATTGTTACAAGAAAAACTCAATGTTGTGGATACAAGAAAAAGCCTAACTTGTGTGTATTTGTTACAAACTGATTCATCATGTCATACATTGTTGTAGTTACACCAAAGATTTATCCTATAAATGATCAAGCTAATGACTTCCGAGCAATGCTTCTTCTGCTGTCACCTTCCGAGCAATGGAGAAGTTTCTTCTTCTGCTGTCACCATTCAATATTCTCATGAGCCAGAAACCTCACAAATCTCTCTTAAATCATTCCTATCCACCTCCTCAGATTTAGCTCTTCAAAATAGAGACAACATTGTGATCTCTGACCAAAGACTTGCACTAGACTTTGCCAAAGAAGTAGCCAGACGCATAAGACTTGCACTAGACTTTGCCCAAGAAGTAGCCAAACGCAGAAGACTTGCATTGATTCATCATTTCATACTTACCTAGATTAAACAGAAAAACCAATGATTTATCTTACAAAAATCTTTTTGGCCATCAAATTAACCAACCGATTGCTCCCAAAATGCTTAGCTTATGGCCAAACAAATCATCACATCTATGTATGCCTTTCTCCAGGTACTAGCTACGCATAAACATAAGCATGTTTAGTATAGTAAGCCTTTTCTATACACAAGCAAGAGCTTAATTGGACAATAGAACAAGTGACATGATTCTCGAGGTCTATGTATGCGGTAAATTTGAAAGCTAAATTTCATACCTTTCCTTGAATATATTTCTCTTTGAGAGTAAAAGAATCTTCTGAAGATGGTTTCGGAATTGATGCAAGCATGTCAGTTGATCCCTTTTCACTGCAAAACCAAATCCAAATCAGCAAAACCAAAATTAATCGAATCAAGTAACAGAGAAACAAAAATAGGAAATAGATCCAATCATCGGAATAACAAAATCAATGGCTCATAAAATCAAGACCGATGGAACGAAATATCAAAGAACCTGAGATATTGAAAAAAAAATTAATTGAATCAAGAGATTACGAAAGACAAAGAGATGACGAATTGAATAACCAAATCAACGAAAAAGAGACAAAGTAAGAAGTGAGCACCTGGCTATCGAAACCGCCGGCGTTGGATTGGTGGTGAACGGAAGTGATTTCTTCATCCACTCTGATATCGATGAACCTGATGAAGAGATGCAGGCAAATTGGTAGGCGGAGAAGATTTGGCAAAATATTTTGCCAAAAATAAAACAAAATTAGACCAATAAAAAAGGGATTCTTAAGGGTTAATTTATTTTTAATTGTTTTGGGGTTTAGAACCCATTCCTCATACCTCCGATGGAGGTGCCCTTAATACTTAAAATCCAAAATAATAGTAATAATTAACACGATTCAACGATGGCTTGGAAAAAAAGAAGCTGCAAATTTAGTTGTTACAATTTATAAAGGCTTTACTGTGGGCTTTATTGGGCATAGATCGGCCCAATAATTGCAAAGACAGAAAACTAGTCTCTAGGTTTTTTTTGGCTGTAGTATAAAGAAGCAATATGAGTGAGAAGAACAAAATCTTAATGAATTGTCGGCCGCTAATTTTCTGAAAGCTGCATAGAATCGGAGGAGTGAAAGGTTAATCTTCTGTGATTTGACCATGAGGGCTAAGGTGAGTAATGGGTTTCAATATCTATATTGATTATAATTCGTAAGAACCGGAGATATTATAATTGGGTAAGATTTGAATGGTGTGTTTGGGCTATTGTATCAGTGGAAGAAGAAGCGTATGAGGAGGTTAAAGAGGAAGAGACGAAAGATGAGACAGCGATCTAAGTAGTTTTGCGAACAACCGTGGTTTTGTGTTTCTTCGCTGTTTTCGAGTTTTAATTTGAATGTTTTGTTGGACCAAATTAATAGACTTTATGCTTTCTATTAAGAATTATGTTTATCAGACGGAAAAATTCGCATGTGTTCTTCTCTTCATATGTTTTTGCTCTTAATGTTGAACAATTTTCTTAAGTTACATTTGAGATGAACTGATTGTTTCGGATTTAGCTAGGGAGGCAGTGAGCTTGAAAAGTAAATCAAAGGAACCAGTGATGTCTAAATTGTTTATTATTCTACATTGAAAAAAAGACGAACCCAAAAATTTAGCTAATTACTGGAAATTGTTTTGCGGATTGAATTTAGTTTGGGGCCAAATATATTGTCAGTAATTGGGGAAATTTAGAATAAATAGTTATAATTACTGGCTTGTTGAATTTAACCAAGTGATGGTGAAATTTTCATCTTAATATAAAAGCCGTGAAAGAAGAAATTGTACAAGACATAAGAGAGAAGGTTAAAATGAAATGAGATTGTGAAAGATGATGAGTCTCCTACAAAAAATCTGATTAAACTCACAGAGAGAAAGAAGACTCCCAGGAGATTGCGTGATTATGAGTTTCCAATAACTCGAATATAGATAAATCTCCAATTTATGGGGTTTTCTTTCGTATCATAGACTCCTCTAGCTTTCTTGGTTGGGGAGCAGCTCCTCAATATATTTATCATGTATCATTTTGTTTCGTTCTGGATCATTTTACATTTCAGCTCCACTGCAACGATCTCGAGTCTGGGAGAATGGTGGGATGCAAAGATGTGAAAAGGCCAAATGTAGGTATGAGGGGCTGCCCAAACGTTTTAGGTCATAGTCATACACTTTCTTATATTTATGTTTCATTTGTTGATTCAAATCAATCTATGGACGTACGTACGACGTTTGCAATGATCAATTAGTAGCTAACGGTGGAAATTTATATAGATGGGAAGATTATATTTATCTCTTGCCTAAATTCACGAAACGAATCCTTACCATTCGAAATCCATCACGTGACTACATAAACTATATACAACCATGCATGTCAGCATGTACGAGTTCCTTCGTTTTGACCAACTCTCTTGTGGTTGTTGAAGTTTTGAGTTTCAATTTGAATGTTTTGTTGGACCAAATTGATGGACGTTATGTTTCTATATAAGAGCTCTATGTTTTTCATGGAAACATCCACAATACGGGTTCTCTATAATAATAGTGTGACTAGTGTCCACTCTCTTAACTATAGCGCCGGGTAATGTTTTCTTAAAAATTGTTTTGAAATTAAATTTATTTATTTTGACATTTTTTGAATTTTATAATTAACTAATTAATGATTATAAATATAACTGTCACGAATTTGATATAAAACTAAATGTTGTGGTTGAATCTATGATAGCGAATTTGGTCTAAAACTAAATGTTGTGGTTGAATCTATATATAAAAGGATGTTACAGAAGTTGGCCACCTATCCATCACTTGACAATTACTGATCTTTCTTATGGTTTATTATACCCTGCCATGTTTGCACCACCCTCTAAACCATACTCACAAAACTTAGTATAGAGCTTTTTGTTTAATGTAATGCAATGGCAATCAAAAATATATTTAGACTTGCTTTCACAATGGTAAGTTTAGAGGTATCTAAATATAGACATAAATTAAGATTAATTTTTTTCTTTGCAGATACACACACTATAAGAAAATAGGCATAATGCAACAAAGAAAAATTGTTGCAATATGTCAAGATATTGTTGCAAACATACAATATGCAATATAATTGCGATAAATTTTATAGTGTTGCTGTTTGCACGTTGCAAATTCGTATTTGTTGCACATATGTCGCCAACTTTGCAATGAATTAATTTCTTACTATATTTGTCGTATTAATGCAACGATATTTTCACTGCAAATTTGTCGTATGATTGCGACATATTTTGCAACCCTTAATAATTACAAATTATTGCTACGAAATACGTATAGCAAATGCTATTGCAGATTTGCAATGAAATTATTTTTTGCTATATTTGTCGTATCACGCAGCAAAAAAAATTAGAGTAAATTTGTGGTAAAATTACAACGTTCGTTTGCAACTCTAAATTTTCATTAATCTTTGCTACGTAAAATTGTATACTAAATATTGTTACAAATTTGCAAGGATTATTTTAAAATTTGCATTGCAAACTATGCACGTCATATGCAATTTGTAATTCATTGCAATATCAAAATAATATATTTTAATAAACCAGATCGAATGGTTGTTCTGATCTCTGCAGTGATTATGGAATCACGCTTGAACCTATAAAAAGAAATCAAAATATCACGTTTTGAAAAATATGTATTTTTTACCAGAGAGTTCCATTTTGCTTGGATGGATTAAGAACACCTAAAACATACATTGGTGGAACATCTCTTTGATTTTGACCATTATTTGCCATAGGATTCATCTTAATTTGAAAAGTTAAAGCAAAAACTGAAGGTAATACTAAATGCAAAAATGTTATAAAAGAAAATAAATAGTAAAGCGAACCCAACAAGTAATTATGTTATCTCTGGAAAAAGTGTTACCTTAGAAGAAGAACGATGTGCAAATGTGAACTGGGTTTGTATATATATACAAGAACAATTAAATCTGATCGTATCTGTGATATAGGATAAAACCAAATATTTAGTAGGATATTCTCTACAAAAGTGAGATAAAATAAAAACAAGCGGAAATTATATAGTTAGTAGCAGGAACACGAAAAATTTAGCAAATTTTACATAAACTAAATAACTATTATAAATAGAAAATCACCTTAATTATTTTTTTTATACCAAGTTATTATTTTCCAGCTATTACAAACTAGTTAAGTATGATTAGGCGTCGGGCAAACATATATAAGTTGTTTTAGCCAGGATTCGTTTTGGTTAGCCACTACTTTACTGGATATAATTTTTCCTCTTAGTTGTATTTTCACTCTAACATCCCACTCACTCTTCTTTTTGTTTAGACGAGGATATGATACAAAACATACCTAGTCAAGTTGGCTAGCAAGTATGAAAGGATCATACTTCCCATATATTGACTAGCCTGATTAACATCGGTGATCCATGAATTAAGTTCTAATTTGGATTCTTTTGCAAAAATCAAAAACTCCAAAAATCAATTCTATTTATGAATGTGATAAGTATAATTTTTGTTAAGTTAACTAAAATATATTCAAATTTTGTATAAAAAATAAAAGTTGAAAAAGAGTTATTATAATATTGCAAATATAATGACAAAAGTGTCATATGGTTTGTCACGTAATTTTATTATAATTTTCTTGCAAAAAAATCACGACTCATTATTGTTGAATATTTCTTGCAATTTAGTAATAAAAATTTGCAAGAAACACTTTTGTTATGCTTTAGCAAGGAATTTGTAAGAAAATTACGACATGTATCAATCATTGCCAAAAAATTGCAAAATTTGTTGCAAAATTTTAACGAAAATTATCGTTGTAAAACTTATGTTGCAATATGACTATTTTCTTGTAGTGACAAGGATTTGATTATGCCAAATTAAGTCCCAAAGCATGAAGATTAGAGGTAGTTTAAAATTTTCTTTTTAGGTTATTATTTATTTGAAAAAGAAGAAAAATACAAAGAAACAAAGGAGAATGGAATCGTAATTCATACGAACCAGGCAAAAATGGGAAATGGGAGAGAGATGGTTCATAAACATAAAGAAGACCAATATTTCTCTCCTATTGAACAATTAATAACTTAAACTGATTAAAATGAAACAAGAAAATACCCGATTAACTAAATCTAATAAGTATCTCCGGTTTGGTTTGACGATCGTTGATGGTTTGGTTGGTTGACTATTTTACGCTCCCATCATTTACACTGGTAATAAGACTTGGGATTGTTAGGAAGACCACCTTTTCCACAACCACTCCAAACTTGGTTAGCAAGTTTCGTTTGATGAGGGTCTTTAAGAATCGGACACATACATATACCTTGTCTTGGCGATTCCAGAGTAATACAACATTGGTCTCGGCTGCTAGGGTTTTTCTTAATACAATCCATGCGTCTTTGAAGAGCGCTAAAGCATGCTCCGTCGAAGTTACTGTTTATCGAAGCCGGGAACGATGTCAAGAGTATGACCAAGGCGATGGACATCAATGGAATGATCTTCATTTTCTGATTAATTAGTAGCTCGTCAAAAATATAGCTTCAAATAAAATTTTACTGAAATTTGAAACAATTAGTTAAAAAAAGAAAAAGAAAAAACAATTAGTTTTGCAAAAATGTTGTATGTTTTTAGGTCTTTGAATAGATGAATTGGAGGTGGGAATCGAATCCTAATGATAAGGGAGGACGCTGATTCTTATTTTAGCGAACATCAAAATTCAAAACAAACAATTGACTTGTTCAAATGAATGATTAATAGGAAGTGAGGATAAATGGAATTTTTGATTAGGTGTTTGTTTATTGCCCCATGCAAAATGCATGCATCTTGATCCGTCAAGCAACTTGAACGTTTATTGACCGTTATGTAAAAAGAAGTTGAAAATTAAACCGAAAATATTACTGAGTGTTTGGCCGAATCATATAAGCTGTCCCTGTATTTAGGCTCAAGTACCACAAAGGTAATACAAACCACCATATCAAGAGATAGTGGTAAGACTTTTGCCCAGGGATTTAGGGATCAGGAGATGTTAGTTATAATTTGTTTACATCGTGCATATTTTATTTTATTTCATCATGCATGGGTCATGTGTGCCCAGGGAAGTCTTAATGTCCTCGATTGATCGTACTTTCGGGAACATGCTTTTGTCACTCCCCCTTTAGATCCCCCTTTAGATTCATATTCAACATATCTCCTTCAATTCTACTTTGGTTATATTTAGTTTAATATCCACCCTAAAAACTATATATATACATGAAAAACTAGGGCTGGACAAAATACCCAGACCCGAAGAACTGAATCGGAACCTCTCCGAATAAACCGAACCAAATCTAAACCGCAACCTATAAAAATACTGATGGGTCTAAAACCCTTCTACCTGAAAGATCCGGAACTGAACCGAGAACCGATCGGTTACCCGAGAACCGAACCCACATATATTTTCTTTAGTTTTTTTTGGGTTTTCGGGTATATTTTCGGGTTTTTTGGTCCCAAATATCCTAACCGAGTAAGATCCATTTGTTTTTTTAGATTTTTATCGGATCTTGAATCTCAGAATCGAACCGATCCGGAACCGATTGTAACCGACCCGAAACCGATCGGTTCCTAAATGAGTCCAAAACTCTTCTATCCGAAAGACCACCGATCGGTTACTACCCGAAACTAACCCGAATGCCCAGTCCTATGAAAAACTGTTTTTTTTTTGTTAAAGATGAAAAAACTGATTATGCGCTGTTCTCGCCTTTAGACCAACTACTCATCCAATTCATATCATCTTTCATATTCTCTACATGAAGAGAGATCATACGTGGGTGAGTATAACAATTCATTTCAACAAAAATTATACGTCCATATTGTTTTTTTTTTTTTAAACGAAGAAACACATACATGCTGACATGCATGGTTGTATATAATTTATGTTCTCACGTGATTGTCTGTTGATATTAAAAAAAATATCAAAAATCAGAGACGATATATAATTACTGGAATGTCCAACATATTTTATCTGTAATAAGGAAAGTTAGACTAGATCATTTTTGGTAAGGAATTGTGTTTTTTATTTTTACCAAATGATGGTGAAATTTCGCACTATTTTTTTTGATTTTTTTTTGCTATGAATGTAAATATCATTAAAAATGAATAGTTAAGTTATTACAAAGAGAATAACCTATTGCTATTTTTTTAAAAAAAATAGCAGGGGTGAATCTAACTCAACAACTATGGGTGATATTTTTTTTATAAAAAATTGTTTAAGTTTTAACAAAAAGTCAGCCAAAACTTATCTATGCACCCTTTGGTTTTTTAGTTTGCCCCTCTAATTTCATGAATTTGTGATTTTGTCCTTATTGTTTTTATATTTACTAATATGTGCCCAGTAATAATATGTTCTAGATCCGCCCTGCTTTGGCAAAAAAAGAAATAAAAACAAGAACAAGAGTTTCCAAATACTTGAACCGCTGAACGGATAGTATTCATCGATGACATTATGAATCGTTCATGTGATATAGTATATTCTTAAAAAAAAAGAAAAAATCAGAATGGATGCGAAGTCGCATATGTTGTCATGATATGAGCTGATTACACGAAAAAGTACGTTAAAAGCAAAAGTCTATTAAGATAATAGTCGATAATTACACTTGCATGATATTTTATTTATTTATTTAGATGACAGGAAGTAGAAGTGTTGCACAAACTAGTGATCGACATTCTTACGAACACATAGTCAGACCGGAAATAGTAGCAGCTAGTACGAGAGTCTTAGCATTAATTCGCACATACACGACAATTATTAGAAAACAACACTTTAATTAGATCGTGGACATGCTTGTATACACGACAATTATTAGAAAACAACCCTTGTTAGAGCATCTCCAATGTATTCCATCATTTTTATCTCCAAAATAGAGTACCTCCAAAATGGAGTTAGATTTCTCTCCAATGTATTCTTCCATTTTTTATTCCAAAAAGAATATTCTTAGTATATTCTTCATTTTCTATTTTATTATTAATTGCTAAAAAATACACTTTATCTATAAAATTAATTAACTCATTATTTTTTTCTTTCAAAACTTTCACAAATTGTGATATTATATGAATTTAACCATTACAATATCATAAAAATAACAAAACAAAGCACATTTTAATCTAAACATCACCATTTAAATATTAGTCTCACTTTAGTAATTAGTAATATTTTTATTTATTGAAATTTAAATACCATGAGCAAAATTTGTGGTGAAATGGTGATAGTCGTGGATGGAATTACATTTCATTATCTCCTACGTACTATTGTTGATTTTTGAAAAGTAGGCGATGCTGCTTTTGGAGTTGGGAAGTATATGTATTGACGTGAAACATTTCTCATTTAAAAGAGGAATTAAAGGATTCAAAAAATAAGGGGAGGAATTATTGGAGTCTAGTGTTGGTTAAGTCCGGTTAGGCAAAGTTTATTAAATTTGATGAATTGAAGTAGTTTTTAACTTGTTTTAGAAGTAGTTGTAGTTCGGATCAATGAGTATAAGAGTATTTTAGGTGCAGAAAAGTAGTGCGGATGACTAAATTATAAATAAAAAAGTTCAACTCTATTTTGGAGTTGAAAATGGAGTTACTCCATATTTGGAGGAAAAAATGGTATTTTCCTATTTTGCAGTTAAAAATGGAGTAGGATTGGAGATAATTTTACTGCAAACTGACATTTGGAGTAGAAAATGGGATAGGGTTGAAGATGCCATTACAACATGCTTTGGTGCATTGTTCAACCGCTCGGTTCATAAATTCACTTGCGCCTAGTCATGGAAACAAAATTAGAATGGATTATTATTATTCTCTTGTCTATTATATATTCCAACAAAAAATGATAATAATAATAATAATAAGCTTGGTTGGTTCAGTTTGCTTTACCGGAGCTTTGGAGAGAGGTTAGACCATCCAAAATGAAGACCCATAAATGTGTGTCTTCCCAATTTTTTTTTTTTTTTAGTTTAAATAATATAATATTTATTTGTCTCGATGAATCACGCCGCGACACGTGACGATTTTGGAAAGAGATTGTGTCTCTGGGAAGACAAAAACAGAACTATTCATTCTGTTTTTTATTATACAATATTGGGAAGACACCCACATTCATGTGCAATGTGGGTGCTCTTAAGGCGCCACACACAGAGGTTGCACACCCCCAACTTGCAGTATTCGTTGACAGTATCAACTTGAATCACAATTCAAAATCCATTGCATCAAAAGTGAAATATATATGTCCATGGATCTTCTTATAACAAATAGTATAACTTAATAGAAAGTTCAATTTATCAGGGTTTTTCACAGGATGTCTCGGAGCCTCCCACCTATACGGCAGCTGTTATAGACAAATCTAGCTTTCCTGGTTGGGCAGCATATCTTAATTTTTGTTGCTTGTACTTGAATCTTCGCCAAGACCAGGCTCATTATGAGCACACTTAAAATCACAGTTCTGTATTCCATATTTTGATTGATTACTTGTTAATTTGATCACAAAATGTACGTGGAGAGGAAACACTTAAAGCTTGTGTTGATGAAACTAGACTCGCTTAAATACTAGTTGTTCTACATGTGCCACCATAAACTTCATTTACTTAATGCTCTATGGTTAGTAGGTACACTATGCCATATTTTAAGCCACTCTCTACACAATGGCTGCCACATGCTTGGCTGATCACCTTATCTCCCCAAATTATTGCACCTACCGGCACGGTCCCTCTGAGCAATTTTTCAAAATAAATGACATTTATCTAGAGAATTAATTTTTTAAATAAAATAAAATTAAGAGAAAATAAACCCTTAAAAAATTGTATTGGTTGGTGCTATAAAAACACTTAATAGTTTTTTTTTTCGTCACTCTAATGCTAAAAAGGTTAGTTGTGTATTAGTAAGTATGGGCTTAACTCACACCCAAAAACTAGTTTAAGAGTGGAGGATTGCCACACACTTGTATATTGTCCACAAATCTCCCAAAGTTTCGATGTGGGACATATATAATTCTAACACATCTCCCCTCACGCTCGAGACTGGACATCTGAAGCGTGAAGTTTGTGGGACTGGGAATCCACGGGTGTGATCCACAATCAATAAATTGGAACTTGATTTTGATACCATATTAGTAAGTATGGGCCTAACTTACACTTAAAAACTAGCTCAAAAGTGGAAGATTGCCACACATTTATATATTGTCCACAAATCTCCCAAAGTCTCGACGTGGAACAAATATAATTCTAACATTGTGCTTTGATACTTGATATAGTTTCTTTAAATATCTAAATTCTATGCAATTCTGGTTTTGCAGAATATATTTGGTAAGTTCTGTTTTTAAGATACTAACAGTGTTTTTTATGTAAGTTCTGATCATTTGGCTCGTTATGGATCATATGTTACGCGGCAAGCCTGCAACAACTTGGAGTGTGAGTGTTTAGAAGTCGAAAATATCATCATCTTTACCTTACTTCCAAAAAAGCAAGGAGTTTCGTCTGTCTCGGATTGTAGTCCAATATTTCTTACTGCAACATGCTGTATAAGGTTAGAAGGTTAGATCAAAGCTGTTGGTGACTTGACTAAAGCCAGTCTTCCAAGACTTCATCCTACCAAATCAAACTCCATTTATCAAAGAAAGGCAAATTGTTGAGAACACCATTCTAGCCTCTGAAGTTGTTTAAGGCTATCATAAAAAGAAAGCCATAACTTTTGACACCATTGGTTGGGAGTTTATATTCAATTGTTTACATACCTTTGAAGTTTCGAGAATTGTTGGACACTTGCATTTGTACTACCTCTTCCTCTTTCTCTGCGGGTTTTAAAGGTTTCTTCAAAGGAAGAAGAAGAAAAGAGTTGGAGTTATTTTGGGTAATGGGTCTTTACCCCTTGGTGATTAAAATCTTGTTTAGAAAAATGTTTTTTTTTCCTTGAAATAGTGGACATTAGAACAGTTTTTTATTAATATTTTTTTTTTTGTAATGGAATTGCGTTTCTGAAATTCACCAATTGAAAATGATTCATCTGCCAAATATATTTTCAAACTTTTTTTAAAAAGCCAAGCCAACAAAAAGAGGAAGTATGTAAAAAGTTTTTAAAATAATCCATAGAACTCGAAAAGGGTTTAAAATGTCGAAATTTAAGTAAAAAAGAACAAGCTGAAAGACAGAAAGAACAACTGATATGAGAGAAAGTGAAAGTAAAATGATAAAAGACTATCAAAAGGGTTTAAAATGTCGAAATTTAAGTAAAAAAGAATAAGCTGAAAGACAGAAAGAACAACTCATATGAGAGAAAGTGAAAGTAAAATGATAAAAAAGACTATCAAAAGGAGTCGCATCTCTCTCCCATCCAAAGAAAAATAGTAAAGTGGCCTTCAACCAAAAATGACTCGCCTAAAACCCCCCCCAAAGAATATTACAAACGAAAGTACGTTTATTATCCACACATACCTATAAAATCAAAGAAGGAAACATTCGGACGAATTCCGGTCAGAGTCCTGTAGTAGACGAATACCATCCAAGAATGCGCGAGACTATGAGACTTCGATCACTTGAACGGATAGTTTTTGTTTCCAATGGTGTCTTAGTAGCCGCCCATAGGTGGCATTCCAAATGGTGGCATTCCTGGCATTCCACCCATCGGTGGTGGCGGACCATAACCGCCTCCCATCCCTGGACCTCCTCCCATTCCTGGCATCGGTGGGGCAGGTAGAGCCAGTGGCAACAATTGGGCGTACATGTTCTGTTTTAATAACATAAGTAAGGGCATAAGTATGTTTTTTCGATTTATATTTTTAAGCATTCTCGGGATGATGTCTTGAGTGTAGCTGTGTAAGTAGTACCTGTTGGGACATGACATCCTTCTCTTCCTGCTCTTTGGCCTTCACTTCTTTTTGTGCCTCTAGCTTGTCCTTGATTAGTTCATCCACTTTGCCCGAGTATTCTCGGATAAACTGCCAAACAAAAAAAGAGAGTTGATCATATATAGCGTTTATATGCTTCCTATCTCGTTTGAGGGATTTGGAGGATAAATCACCTGGAGGAGATACGGGAAGGCAAAGTCGATCATATTGTTGATCCAAGCAAGTTCTAGAGCAACATCTGGTCGGATTAAGTCATAACAGACAAAGAGACATGTGGCAAAGCATTCCTTTTTCCCCTGTATGATTAATAAACGCGACAAAAAAACAAAAAACATAAGGGATTCTTAATATCATCTTTTGATGTAATTACCGCAGCGAATAAATAAATGGCTTTTGATGTAATTGTGCTTGAAACACAGCTATACCTGTTCAATGAAGTAAACCAGAAGTTGTTCTGCAAGGTCATGGTCGCCTGATTGTGAAGCAGTTTCCATACAGTCCTTGTACATGCTATCTTTCTTTGACAAAGCAATTGATTGCTTCCATCTACCAGCTTTCTTGTAGATATACGCAGCCACACGTCTCATTTCCACAAGCTCGTGTTTCTCAATCTGTTTGCACACCATTCATGTGAAGATTAATTAAGTATAATATAAGGGAAGCTATAAAACGTGTACTCCTTACATAGATTAAGCTCTTACCTTCTGAGCGAGGCCTATCTGGTCAAAACTGTCATGTAAATCAATAGACTCACGCAACCTGTCATAGTCTTCTTCTTCTACGTATATCTCATTCAGAGCTTCATTTACAGCAGAGACATTGTTGCTCTGAACTGCAACCATGTATGGCTTGATAAGACGTAACTGACCAGCCTGAGATCAGAAAGAAATTAAAATCATCAGAAATCGATTGTTAGTCCACTGCTGATAAGTTTTAAGGGAAAAAAAAAATCAATGCTCAGCCTCAAACCTTGCGCATAATATCAACGACACGCGTGTGATCTAACCGCAGGGCAAGCACATTGAGAAGGTCATTGATTATATCGGGGTGCTCTTGTAAGTAGAAGTGAACGGCCTTGTAGTAAAGCTCGACATTTGCAACCTTGGCGACAATGTCTTTGAATTGCATGTGTTCCCATGCTTCAGGAGAATGGTTCATGACAGTGGTTGCAGCATTATCAAATTCATCATATTGAATGTAAAGATAAGTAAGTTCCTGCCAGTGCTGTTGTTCATCACAGGCCCGTATAAGCTTGGGAATATTAAGGCGAGTCGAGAACAACTTGATGTGTTCCATAAGTTTCTCATAGCGATATCTGGCGTATAGTACACCCAACTCAGTGAAGATCCCCATGTGAGCCCGCTCCAGACCAAGTCCACTCTCCATAAGTGAGATTAATTCATTGAAGCATCCTCTGTTCTGGTAGTACTCGCTGACTTCTTCCAAATCATCCACCTATTAGACCACAAAAAGATTACCCGTGGGATAATAATATCATGCAAAACTGAAGAAAACTTTCACCAAGGTTAGGTATTTATTCACCTGTATGATAATGTTAAGTCCACATATTTGAGCCAGCCGGAATTCCTCTGCATCAACACAAGCAAAGCAGACTTCCTTCCATGTCTTTGCACTGTTTGCTTTCCTTGCAGCATCAACAGCACCTTGGAACTGTTGCAACTTCACAAGTGTGACTGCTAACTTGGCCCAATTCGATATAAACGCATAAATTATTTTTGCAGCCTCATACAGCGCTTCATCATACAGGCGATCACCAACATTTTGTAGGTTAGCAACGTTTGGCATCAGAATAAATTCTTCAATCTCACCCAGCCTTTCAATCTTTGCATAAGCATAGATGAGCTCACTGTCAACCTTGGGTTCCTTCACCTTCTGTCTGACCATCAGAAGGTATCTGACCAAGTCATCATAGACATTAGTATCTTCAGAGGCACGGATGACCTCCAGGAACTGAGTGGCATCATCAGCTCGGATAAAGGACTCGATTGCATCACTGACTAGTCCATCCCTGAGTTGAGCCTTAGCGACTTGGCTCCACACAGCATCTTCTTCAACCCGGAAAGCAAACTCAACAGCACGCTCAATGCTTCTCACGTTATCTAACAATACGTTAACAGCCTGAACATTTAAGTTAAACTTCTTGAAAATCGCAAATGCTTCCTCATACAATTGGGCATCAACCGCCACTTCTCCAACAGCCGGACCATCAAAATTATCTAGCCTGTTAATGTAATCCATAACTCTAGACGGATCTGCCTTGATAGCTGTCAGTATAAGCAGATTTTGCAGATTGAAGTTTCCACTGAAGGCAGAATTTTGAAGCACAATTTTTTCAAGAAGCTCAATAAGCTCATGCGGCAGATCAGCAGTCATGAATGCTTTAACAGCTGCAGAAACTTGCTCTGGGCTCTTGCTTTCAGGTAAAGCAGTAGACACAACTTGGTCAATAAGTTGTCTTCTATATTCATTTTCTTCCGTAAGAACCTTCTCCCAGAGGTCACCATCCATCCTCTCCACTACGTATCTGAAGTTGGAAAACGGTGCATAAGCAAACTACAGAGTAACTAATGTGGAATAAGTAAGAAGTTTGGTTAGCAATAATCAAATACCTGGCTTGTAACTTAAACAAAGAGTTCTTATTGGTGACATTGATGAGTTCCTCATCACATTGTCCTCTTCTATATGCCACAACAGCCAGGGTGGGATCACGTTTCTCACAGTACTTACCCACAACCTTAGAGTCGTAGTAAGGGTTGGTGGTCAGAAAATGCTCAGGGTTGTTGTTACTGTCTATGATAATTTTACCCAAGGCATTATGGACATGCACATCTTGGCTTCCCTCACTAACTAGATGCTCCAAGAACTGAGTAAGGAGACGGAGTCGATTTCTGTAAAGACATACATATTAGAGCCTTAAGAACAAAGGGGCATACTTATGAACGGAAACCATTATGAATAAAAGAATTCACACCTCTTCTCACATTCCTCAACAAGGGGTTCCACAGGAAGCAATGAACGAACAGAGAGAATGAGGCCTTTTATAAAATCTTCAGGGCATTCGTCATCAAGCAACTGCCCCACAACTAAGGGAGCATTCCCAGGGTTCACCTGCAAAAGGAATGGCATTATAATTGTTTGATGCAAAAAATGTCAAACTTCCACACATTAACAGTAGTCTCAAGAAACACCATACCTTCTGAACGTAACCTTCAATGTAACGAAGCATGTTGTTTGTGTACAGGTAATGAGTAAGATCAGGCACAAAGCCGAAACGGTCGCAGACATTTATCAAAGGTCGGGCATCAGGAAGCTTAGCTTCCATCAAAAAGTTCTTCGTCTTTTCAGCATCATAAAAGTTAGACTCTCTAGTCACACGCTCAACCTCCTTTATTTGACCAGTCTTGGCAGCTGCTTCAATGTACTTGAAATGAATCTCAGGATCCTCACTATCGCACAGAGGGAAAACATTGTATATCATCAGATTACAAACACAAGGATTGTGCTTATTTAGAGAAATGACAGTAGATTCTTGATAAATCACCTCATACTCAAATATGAACCTAGGAAAAAGTACAGCCCTTCGTATGACTTGAACTGCTCAAAGAGTTTAATGCATGAATCAACACCAAGTTGCTCACAGTACTCCTTGCAAGCCTGCAATGATATGGACACGTCAGTGTCACATTAAACCATAAAATTCATACCATACCACAACACAGCACTTACCTGAACTATTATCTGAAGGTTGCCTCTCAGGTTGACCAGCAGAAGATCCTTCATGCACTCCATAGCCCACTCGCTAGAAAGAGTACCGAAAAACTCGACAAGAGCCTGCATATTGAGCAGAGAAATATTCAACAACTCGGCCATCCAGCAGTTTAACAACAAAACTTTAGTTTAGAGGTATTACCTGTGGCTCAATAGCGTGTGTGTTCACAATTACACGTTTAATATCAGGTAACTCTGAGTAATGCTGCACAAAGGAAAAGGAAAGAAGTTAGAGACAAACAAAAAATACATCTATTAGGCCAACAAAAAGGAAACATTGAGAAACAACCTTTAAAGATTGGATATAAAGTCCAGCCTTTTCACAAAGCTGAGCAACACGAGGGCGGTCATAGTGGCTGAACATCCCATTTGCTAAAATTGCATCAGCCACATTAGGAAATGTTACTAAATTGATCTCCAGAACCTGAGTTGACAGTGGACTAAAAGGTCTGAGAAAGGAAGATAAATAGGGAAAGCACAGACAGATACGAGGTGGCAGCTCTTTTCAACCTTAGTTTGCAGAAAAGCATGCTCAGGTAAATTTGGCTTCAGAACATCCAGAAGGAAAGCAGTCGCTTCACGGATCAGATTTCTCTGTATATGCACAAATAAGTAAATTAGCACATGATAACTCTCATGTAATGAGCTACGAATATTGTTGTATTTCATACTAGTTCACCTACCTGAAGGAAAAGATCAGTGATGGTGTTGTAGTCAACTGGACAACCTCCTTCCATTTGGGACATCATTAAAGTAAAATTTACTGCTCCCTGCATAATAAACAACATCAGGTTAAGTTAATCGATTCATGACTCTTCTTGTGCTTACGCAGCAAGCATCCAGTAAACCAGTCCTTCCATAGTTTAATATGCTGCAAGTATTAAAAAAAACACCACACTAACCTGAGGATCCGTACGGAGTATGGTTTGCAGAAGAAACATGTAATCAGGTGTGTAGCCAACCTAAAGTCACAATATGAAACAATGGTACTTCTTGAGCACAATTAACTTCTGGGTAACCATAACAGGGGAGGGGGAAACTAAAAAACTTATTGTCTACCTGCTTTGAGTAAATCAGTATTTTGTCAAACTCCCTTCGCTCTGCAAAAGCTGCTACAACTTTTGGAGTAGCTCGAGCTTTAATGTATATTTTCAGAGCAAGGTCATTATCCACAGTCTGAACAGAAAAGATTATCGTTACAACATGCTAAAGGAGAAATATGAGACATTTTAAAGGACAACGGTCAATTTTAAGGTTACCTTGACAAGGTCTCCAAGTTCTTCACTGCATTCTAACTTATCCTCAGCCAACCAGTTTTCCAAGAGGTTTTTCTTGTTTTGATTCACAACAAGCCGAGATAGTTCCAAAGACTCATATGCATTGAGCTTCCCTCTAGTCAAAAGGGTCCCAAAATACTGTAACAATGGAGGAGTTTGCCCTGCTTGTACAGGAACACTCTGCAAAATTGTATAGTGTGATGATGAAGTGTTAGATTGGTGTTACCTACATCTAATAGTAAATAGCATGTTCACAGAGGATTACTAGCTTGAATATGGAATAAATACCTGGAATTTAGCCACTGTATCAGGTGTCCGTAGAATCCCCTGAGGAGATTCAGCAGCAAGCTCAGCAGCCTCCTTGTACTTTGTTTGAGCAAATAACTCTTGGAACCGCTGGACAACCTGCAACATCCAAACTGAATATGAGAAATTTCATATCAACAAATGACATTTTTTTGTCAAGCTGGCATTCATCAACTATAATCACTTCAGCAAGATTACAGATCCACACATCTGATCCAAGGTAAAATTCACATACCAGATTTTCTGCACCAGGGAGGTTTCCTCTTTTAGCAAGATTGACAGCAAGTTCCAAATTGTTCAACTGCAATACAAAAGCATAGAGTTCTTACCATGTCATGATGAAATGGATAGATTGTATTTAGAAAACAGAAATAAAAAAAAAGTTAAACATACTTGACCACTAATAAAAGGAATTATCGTAGCCTCATTTACTGTAGCCAAAAGAACTTGTCCTCGCCTATTAATGGCATAGAAACCCCCAACTGAGGAAGCTTCAGAAGTCAAGAAAATTGGGTCTGGACTTATCCGATTTCTGTAGATAGCAGAAGCCGTCTCTAAATCGTATACAAACAACAGGCCAAGCTTGGTGATGACATATATCAAGTTAAATTTGTGAGAGACCTGTTGGGAAAAAGAGAAAAGGTGTTATGAAATTTTCACCAGAAACTTACTGAAGTTAATTGAACTTCTAATGCAACTACAAACCTGCATGGCTACAGGAAAATCATCAGCAAAATCTGGGGGGAAAAAGAGATCTGCCTGCTTCTTTGTAAATGATGGTTTTCCTAAAAAAAAAAAAAAAAAAAAAAAAAAAAAACATTGCCCACCTTTAGACATTAGATGATTACCAACTAAAAATGTAACCAAAGACGCTAAATAACCATGAACATATAGAGCTCTTGAGAAAGCTAACCTGGTTGGGCACCAAGCTCAATGACATGTAATTTTGATGTTATCTGCCCAGCATTAAAGCTCTTGCTTGCAAAGGATATAAGAATAGAAGGATTCTCATTCCCGGGGACCTATCATTAATATTGTTGCTTGTCATACTACAATTCGAGATCAGACCACGGAATGAAATCAGAAAAGAAGTGCATAGTTTACCTTAAATTGAGCAAATGAAGCAGCATGTGCTTCAAGGGCCTGGCTCCGCTGTTGGTCCACAGAGAAAAGCTGCATATTCCCTTTTACCAATTGTGGTCTCTACAGAAGGTGATAATGAAAAGATCCAGTCAAGATAAATACAATGACTGCCGTTATGATGTCTTCATTGAACCTAATATGTGGCGCAGTAAACCTACCTCAGGAGAGCCAGGAGCAATTCCAATCAATACCAACCACTTCTCATTAGGAGAGCACTTATAATTTATAATTTGATTGTTTGCCAAATTGGCCGTTCTATCAAACATCTTAACTGGCTCAGAATCACCTGAAAATATCGGAGCAAAATGAGAAACAACATATACATGATACGAAGAAGATGACAGTAAGTTAAAGATATAAAACCTTCAATCGACCAATGATAGACCGAAGTTTGTGTGACCAGCCCCAACATCTTTGGTGTAATCCATTTCCAAAAAGAAACCTATAAAACATGGGTGGGTAATATCCAAAAAATAAATTCAGGCCAGCAAAATCAGAATCTGAACAAAGCATACAACATGAAAGATAATCGAGTTACAAATATTTTATTTCAATACTCACCTGCTCAGGCATCTGATGTGATTTCAACTTTGCTTTTGCTTCGATGTTAAATATCTGTAGATGATCCTGAGTAGTTCCTGGAACTTGAGCTATATATAAATTAAAGAAAAAAGTGAGCAACAAAGGAAGAAATAAGCCAATGTAAGGAAACATCCACTACAAACCTAATTGAACTACACTAGGCTTGAGACTCACACAACACAACTACGAGAAGTATAACACATGTCGGAAACATAGAAGTCCACTGATGTGTGCAATAAACAAACTATTTTACCCAAGTCCAGACAAGAGCATAGGACCGAAACATATGAGTGTAGTTATTTTTCCATACTGACTTAATATAATAGGTTTTCTATCAAATGAAGTATCACAACGAGCACGTACTCATTTAAACTTATGAATCACGTGGGTTTATGATTGAATCCAATATGAAGATATGAATTAAAGTTGAGAGAAGAAAAAAAATAAAAGCATCTATCCGTAATAGATATCATATGTTGTTGCAAAACAAAGTAGGAATTATCAATGATAGTTTAAGGAAAAACTTCGAAAGGAAACATTTCTAGGTTTTATAACTGATAAGCATGACGCACGATTTAGTAATAGAAGGAAACAGTCAAATACCTTTTAAGGCAAGGATCCTCGAGTTTGGGTTCATAAGAGCAGAATCTGCAGTTATAGGTCTCCTTAGAGGCTGCATCGGCATATTCATATCTATGATTACAACACTGTTCTGCGGTGCCGTCTCTCGTACACATATGTACTTGTCAGACTCCATAGTAACATTCGTAAACGTGATGAATTGCTGATTGATCCCAATGCTCGGAAGCTGGAAATTTTCAAAACAAAGCGTCATGTCGCATAGTTCATTAACTTAGTTACGAGATCCGAGTAAATCAGCAGATTGGACTACACAAGAACTTGAAATTCGGGCTCGATATATTCAGGTTACACAGATCTGAGCGTAAGTAGGGAAATATGATCAGAGACATGCATTACACAAACTATCCATCCGCGAAAATTGACTAATACCGCAACGATCTAGCAGAATTCAAAACAGTATGAGACTGGAATCAATCATATAACAGTCTGAGCAGAACCAAATCGTTAGAAATCAGAGACTGCAACTACAGAAACATCTTAATCGTCAAAAATTTAGCTCGATTCCAAGAGATTTACATATCTTTCTAAAAGTAGAGACGGAAGAGGTAGAACTCACCGTTAGGACCTCCTTCATCGTGATGGGGGCGTTTGCTGCCGCCATGTTTGACCTCAGATCGCGGCAAGAGAATCCGGGGCCAGAATCAGATCCACGGCCAGGACGGGACCGTCAACGGCCAGGAGAGAGAGAGGAGCGATAGGAGAGAAACTGAAGAAGAAATGAAATCGCTGCCAGATCTGAGGCAAGTGGACGAGAAAGGTGGTGATGAAGGAGAGAGATACTTTTTTATTTGGTAGTGAGGAATGACGAACAGCGATCCAATCGGAGTCACTCGTCGAATATAAGGGGAAAACCAAATGAGACGACGTGATACAAGTGCCTGAGCTGTACGATGTGCTTTTTTGGCAAATTCACGGGTCGAGTTTGGTCCGAGCCAATCAATGGGTCGGGTTTTGTTTATCACCAAAGCCTTTGGGAATTTTATGCGTTATTATTTTGAGCCAATGGCCGAATATACTACACGATTACGATTACTAAAAAATAAAGCAAAATATATGTAAATTATAATATCATCTTTGGCATTGGCTTTATGATTTTCGAAATAGCCCACTTAATCCTATTTTTTGTTACAACAAATTAAGACAAAAAAATTAACATATGTTATCTCAGACTCGGATTTCATGAATTCAAACATTTCAAAACATTTCACATGCGGCTCGGTTTAGCTCCATCCACAAAGAAGTTTCATTTCTGCCATATTCATATATATATATATTGCTGCAAATAAAAAGAACATATATGGGGACAAGTAATTACATGTCTCAAAGGGGCGACTCGTTCATCATGATCACCTCAACTGGTTGCCATAATTGGATCCTGTTTTGACGCATCACTGTGCCAAAAGAACCAGCACAAGTTCTCTGCAACCCTTGACCAAAAAATTCATGCATCATCATTCAAATGAAAGAATCTATCTACTTAACTCTTAAGAGCTCTGTTTAAGTGATATATGAGGACAAGAAGTGAAACAACCTTACAAAGGCCTATCCAACTTCGACCACAACTCTTTTTAAATCCAAGCCTCCTTCAGTTTGTCCCTAGGATGAGCGACATCCGTCCACAGGTCTAAAGCTGCATAAACCACTTGATAGAAACACATAGTTACCGGCACTTTGCGGTTAAAGCTCAAAGAGTCGCCTAGCAACTACTTCTGCAATCTCATTATTCCACATGTACACTACAACCACCCAAAAGCAAACCCCTGGACACTAGCATGAGGTTCCATAGGCATGGCTTTAATATGCTCATAGGCCTCTTTAAGCTTTCCTCTGGCCACAATGGCAAATTCATTTCCCATTAACTCGAAACACCTTAAGCCATCCTCAACAAGCATCAAACCAGCGTGCATGGATATATCAATATCCAATGCTGCTACGACCTTTTGTAGCAGATTACCTTGACAAGGTCTCCAAGTTCTTCATTGCATTCTAACTTATCACTCTGCCAACCAGTTTTTAAAGAGTTTCTTCTTGTTTTTGATTCACAAGAAGCCGATATAGTTCCAAAAGACTCATGTTTCTTAAAAATAAAGTAAGCCTTGTTTTTCACATCATCAGATGACTAGGTATATTGAGAGATTATTATTCTATATAAAATCCTGGACTTGATTTGAATATGATCGAGTCATATTGATTTAACTAAAAAAATTTGGATTTTGAAATTGTGGTAGTTTCGATATAGTATACCTTTTGTATTAATTCAACTGATTTACATGATGAATAACATTAGGTGTAGAGCGTAGTTTCAATCCTTTATTATCGAAGTAACTATCAAAACGGAACATACTACTCCTAGCTGAATCAAAAAAAAAAAAAAACCAAAACATCTCAATGCAAATATGTTAATAATCCGATGAAAATCTAAAAAAAAATCCGACGAATTTACGGAAAATTGAAAGTAACAACAAGACTCGCGACCCTAATACCAATTCAATCCAGGAAACAAGCAAATTAAACATAAGTTCTTAAATGTTTTTTAAGACTTGATTTTGTATCTGTCAAGTGGATCCTTGAAGAACAAACGTTCATGGTACACTCTCCAGGCGTAATCCTCAAAACAAAAAGACCTAAATGCCCTTCTCTCATCACTCCTTGCTCTTCCTTCTTCCTCCTCTTCCTTTGAGTACTCTTCTTCTCTGTCGCCGTCACTGATATCTTTCAGTGGAGAAACCATAGTGTCCATGGGGAGTGTAAGCATCAATGTCATTGTTACACACTTTCTTGGATCATCAAGTTGTGCCGAGCACACCACCGGTCGATATCTCACTCTTTTGAGCTCTCCATTTCTCCAAACCTGCAAATTTTAAATTGTTTTGTAGACGTTCAAAGTTAGACAAAAACAAAATTTGTCAACGAAACTATATATTATAGAAAGATTTGGACCTTAAGATTCATGTCCTTTGGTATCAAGAATCACATTAACTTAAATTAGTTCTACGCGGTGTTCGAACTCAAAACTTGGTATGTCTTCTCGTATAATCTGCAATGCTGAGACCCTCTTAGACCCTCTTAGACCCTCTTAGACTCTCTTAGAGTGTCTCAAAAATAAAATATTCATAATTTTTATATAATTAAATTTTTAAATTAAAAACTAAAATTGCACCAATCAAAAAGCCACAACTATGGAAAGAGTGTCTCAAAAAAATTGTTGAGTGTCTCATATTTTTTTTCTCTCTCTCTTGTTTTTTCAAATTTTCCATTTTTTTATTATGAAACACCTTCTATTTTTTTGTGAGACATCCATCAATGTGGGTGCTATAAGTTTCACGGGTTCAACCGGTTGAGTTACCAACTATCGGCTCTTTTGAGGTTGCTCTAAGTTTATTTTCTCACCACCAATGTGGGTGTTCTATTCTAAGTTTCACGGGTTTAACCGGTTGAGTTACTTATAGTTAACCTAAAAGTAAAGACTCTTTTAAGTATTTAATTTTGTCAATAACGAATTTCGTAAAAAAAAATTGACCAGAAAATAATTTGTTAGGACAATTACTAATGCAATATACGGAATGTGTTTTTATTTTAAAATCGAGAATTCCCAAATTAAAATTTTATTTCCCAATGCCATTAAAATTCGGAAATATCCAAATTTCTGTTCTCTTTTTGACCAATGCGTGGAAAACAAAAACATTTGTTTTGAAAGGACATGTGTATTATGATATTTGAATAGTAATGTTGACATTTCGAAGAAAATAATTAGAAGCAGCGAGAAAACGCCAGCCTGGAAGAAAGTTTCATCCCAACACAAAGGTGATAATGCGAGAATCAAACTGATTAAAAAATTAAATTACCAGTTAATTATGATCATTCAAATAAAAGAGAGAGATAGAGAGACTAACCTGAGCAATGTCACCAAGCGTCACAAGAACCGAGTCAACTCGGGGCGATACGGACACCCAGCCAGACTCGGACAGCAAGCAATACTTCTGTTCCCTTATCTGATACTGTAAACACACAACAAATGGATAAAATCCGTTGGTTACCGCCGGTTTATCATCGGGAACACCTTGGTTAAGCCACATCAGAGTACTAAACCGGGTCGAGTCATTTCCAAACGGGTTCTTGAACCCGAATGCGCTCGCCAGCATATCTACCGTCTTCAGTCCGACTTTCTCGAGACTCCGAGTGAACTCGCGCAGCGAACTCAGCTTTAACTCCCTTGACTCGGTTGAACAGTCGGCGTCTAGGCAAAAGGACGGCGTTTCAGCATCGGATTCGTAGCCAAGCGGCCAGATTTTTGGAAACGACGATTCCTTTTCCTCTTCACTAAGCTCTAGGAGCAAGAGCGAGTCAGACTCGGCTGCTTCAGCGAGTCCAGAAGGGATGATTGTATCCGAGTCATCATTAGTGAGGTTAAAATAGCCGAACTCAGTAGCGGCGGATATTATATCGTCACAGCTTCCGGCGGGGAAAGATACTGTCGGCAGAGATGCGGCGACGGAGGAGCGGCGGTTGGGGAGTGAAAGATTAGGAGGGAGACGGTGGAAGAGGTGGGAGAGAGCATCTGCTGCTGTCTCCGATTTAGTGGTGGTGTTAGGATGTGAACATGACGGAGTTGGCGGAGGCGCCGCCGTGGCTCCACCGTGGATGTTCGGAAATTGGTGGTTGTTGAGGTGAGCCGAAGAAGAAGCCATTTAAAGATCGATGTGACTTTGTTGCAGAGAGGCGGCTTATAGGGTAATGGAAGTGACTACTAGAGAAGAGTATTTGTCAAAACATATGTATGACTTGCGTGTACGCATGGAATAAATAAGGCTGTACTCACACGTGTGGGATTGTGTTAGGATAATTTTCTAGACTGATTAAGAGCATCATTATTGCAAGATTCTTAACCCAAAAAGCAGAATTTTTAATCCAAAAAAAATAATTGTGAATAGTGCAAGAACCGGTTTTTAAATAAGAATTTTAAGAACCAATTCTTAAGAGGGTTTTTACATTATTTTTAGCCATGTGTCAACCTCTAATTCACCGGATTTATTTGTTGTCAGTTTTTTTTTTGCCAGTTTTTTTTTTGCTAATTTTTTTTTTAACTTTTTCTTAAGTTAAAAAAAAAAGTTAAGAATTTTTCTTAACTTCAAATTTAAAATTCTAAATTTTTTTACATATTAATGAATTGGAATCGTTCGGTAGGTAAACATAAAGCGATTCATAGACAAGATCAGAAAAAACCCAAATTGAGCGTTCTTTTGCATTTTTTTTTTCAAAATCTACGTTTAAAATATTATGTTTTTATGTCAATTATGTTTAATTAAAAAAATAAACTCTATTTAAAATAAAACAAATTTTTTTTTTTTTTAAGAACCCTTAATAAGGTTCTATCAATAAAGCAGCAAAAACAGAAATTTCTTAACAGAATTTCTTAACTTCAAATTTATAACTAAATATTATTTAAAAAACCCAAATGAGTTTCTCCCAATAATGATGCTCTAAGATCGTAATATATAAAATATAAATATTTTTTGAAACTGTAAATAGCGGAATGTTTAAGCAAGAAAATATGGTTTTACATGCGTTGTAAGAACGAATATATTTTATTACTCCATGCGTATTTGTTACTAGTTTTGTGGAATCATAACCATACGATCCGTAAATAACATTATCTTTGTTGCGTCATCATTCAGATTCAAACATACATGCATTAGTTAAAAAAAAAATTAATCAATTTAGGTCATTTTGCTGTGTATGTGTGTATCCATCTGAATCATATATACTTATCATGGAAATTTATCTGTATAAATAGATGCTAGCTAATATAAAGTAATAAGTGCCCAGGCAGATCCTAAAAAAGACAAATTATAGTTGGAAATTGCCAATTTGGAGCCAACGTTTATTTTCCACTCATGTCTAAATAAGTTTAATTTTAATCAAAACTAGTAATAACAACAATTATATAACAATAACAAAACTTTAAAATATCAGATTAATTGGGGTGTAAAATAAAATCACAAAGACAAGTAAAAATCTTGTAACTCAACTGATTTATTTAGCTAGTATGAAAAAATTATCGGGTAAAACTAACCAAATAATCAAACAAGCTTTGGTATGTGGAATGATGTCAGGATAAATGAATTTGTGATATAGTTATATCATGCATGCGCATATATATAAATAATAATAATATAGCTTATAAAGTTTTGGTCGGTTGTCCAAAATATCCCCAAACATTTGCATTATTATTTCTCAAATGTCCCCTTACTTTGTGGGAGTTGTATTGTCTACAATACTAATCCAGCCTAGTTGCATAATTATTGTTTCCCCACTGTTCTCACACTAAATTTCCTTCTTTTAAGATTCATTTACTTAATTTATATATATTAAAAAGAAAAATCAATTCATCTTCAAAAACATAGCCACCCCGGCACCGTTGAACCATAAAAACTCAAAAAATATTGATTTTGGAGACAATCGGGTAAGGAGCACTAAGACTATGAATGTTTGAAATGTTTTCTCAAAACACCATGTGGTTTATAATGTAAGTCACCAATCATCAAGATTTTAACTTAGTGTGGTGCGATTTTTTTTTTAATAAAAAAATAAATAGTAAAGCTGCGGTTCAATTTTTGTAAAAGAAAATTGAAAACCGTATTCAACAGTAGTTACGCTAGGTTATGTGCACTCCTTCCAATCATAAAAACAAGTTCTCCTCTACCATGTCGCAGTCCGCCACATCGCTTCCTCAACAGTAGTTACGCTAGGTTATGTGCATAACTAGTACATAATCTGGTAGAACTCATTCCAATCCTAAAAACAAAATCTCCTCTACCATGTCGCAGTCCGCCACATCGCTTCCTCTCAGGTAGCGATCATAAGTAGTATTGCTATCCCAAATGCCAACTACTAAACAACATACGTCACACCGAGTGTTTACGTACTGCGTTAAGTGGATGATGAATCGTTGCGAATGGAGTTCAAATTGTACACGTCGAGGAAACCTAACTTCAGGCACAAAGACATGTCTAATTTGAGAAATCCAAAAACAGTCGTCCTTTACACGAATATCTCTTTCAATCTTGCCAACCAGATGCGGGATTGGATAATTTTGTCCCGCCTAAGGCTTCGTTCTCCATGTTCAATTTTTGGAATCCTCTTTGATGTTGATATTACTTGCCCGATAATCTTGGATGCTAATCTTCTCGATGAAGTGTGTAACGTTATCACTTAATCGATAATTGACATTTCAATACATTTATTACAACCAAGAACAAAAAAGGCCAGAAAGCTAAACAATGTGACGAATAACAGATTTCAGATTCAAGTACTCACATTTAGGGGTTTTAGCATATGCACTAATATATTGGAGCTACTCTCACTGTTACCTATAAAACTCGTTATAAAAATGCTTATTTTGATTTTTGTTGCTTATTGATGAAACGAGTTATGTCTCCGAGCGCCGTGGTATTTATCACAGCTCTGTTTAGCTCCATACATAAAGAGGTTTCATTAGTAGTCATGGCTATAATGGATTTTATTTTTGTTTTTAACATAACATCTGAAAATCAAATAATCACTTTGTACAAAAGTTTTTAAGGACATGTCATAAGTTAAACCTCCTAAACTAAACCTCTCTTTACAAAATAAATATCCCAAACTTGAGCAACTATGAAATTGTAGGCATGATCCTATATATTCCATGTATAATGTACAAGTATATGCTCTTTCTTATAAGAAGATGGAGAGATTCGAGGAGTGAGAGAAGAGTGAGAGTTATACCTCTAGTTTTTTTACCATTTTTAAATTAATGTTTGGAGATCCATAATATCTAATTTAATAAAAAATATATAATTTATGTCGATTCAAGTGTTTTATGAAAATGTTATGTTCATAATGCTGTAACAACTATGATCATTTGCCGTTGCAATATATGAGCTCGAGACCTTGATGTATCTCTTTGCTCTTGTCTAAGCTACTTTCTTGTTTTCTTGTTTGTTACGGATCGCATTGTTGATTTGTTGAAGGCATCTCTCTTTTACATGTTACGCAAAACTACATTTGCAATAGATTTGGCGCGGACACGCTCAAGACATGCCAACTTATTAACTATTGGAGTTGAGCATGTCCTTGAGGACCTTGACAACACAAACATGATAAAAACGCGAGTGGATAATGTTGTCATATGTGTTGGACTTCTCCAACATAACTGGACTTCAAGAACTTTTTTCAGAGTTTCCACATAAATTTCTTATAACCAAAGGGTAAAGGTATGGTTTTGCCTATGCATATGATTCTTGAAACAGAGGTAGAAGCTTCTTTCCACTCGAATTTGATCTCTGACTTGTATTACATTTAAGTCTTTGTTTTTTCTTTCCTTTTTCTGACTTGTAATACATTTAGTATATGTTGTTCCACTCATCCATGACTTTTTTACATATTTATTTATGTAAAGATCAGAGATGGACGAGGACATGTAGCCAGGCCCGGTCTAACAAAAATGGTGGTCCGAGACAAAGAAAAAAAATGTAACATTTTGTAAAATGTATAAAATAAAAGTTATAAGACATAATTCAAATTTAATTTGAAAATCATTAGAAAAAAAAATAAAGTAACTTGATATAGAAAAGGATAAATATAAATTTTTTTTTGGTGACCTTATAAAAAATGGAAACATCAACTTTGTGGCCTATCAAAAACTAAAAAAAAAAAGTGGTACAAAGCCATGACCTAATCTGTGAGCCGAGCCTGCATGTAGCCTAGTAGTTTTACTAGTGTTGTTACTATGTCATTATCCAGATTCAAGTCTACTAAAATACGTGTGTTAGTTGTTGTTAAAAACATTTACGTAGAGATGTAAAATAGTAATTAAACAGCAAAATTTGTTTAAAAGGTATTAGAATGGAAGCAAGAGTGATTATATATTCTTAGAAATATGTTTACTGTATCAGTGTAGCTGTTACATATTTGGTAAATAAGGTTAAGTTTAATATATTTTGGGGGGAAAAAATATAATTTTATATTTCGAAAGGTCCTGTTTTTAATTTTGTAAAAATCTCTAGTTCAAGCCGGGCTTGGGCTCATATATTCAATCCAGGCCCATGAATAATAGCACAACTAATTTGATAGCTCTGGACGTGAGCACAAATGCAGCCATTTTCCGAAGTTCCATGTTCCAGCCACCATGTGAAACGGATTTCGTTATTGTAACTGTTTAAATACTCCATCCCTTTCACAAATAGTATCATTTTCAAATTTTATTTTTGTTTCATGAACTGTCATTTATGTTTTTAATGCATAATTTTAAGCAAAAATCAAGTTTTACACTTATTATTTTAGTGTATTAATAAGAGAAAAAATTGTATAGTGTATTAATAATAGATAATATTAAACTTTTAATAATTTTATTAATATATGTGAAATATGTCAAAATAATATTTTTAATAATCGAAGCTCCATTAATTCTTTACCAATAAAATAGTAAAACGACACAAATTGATACAATTATTTTTAAAAAGTAGAAGAATTCATATAATCAACCTAGGATTGCATGAACTCGTTGGAAAACTCAAATATTTTTGTTTTGCTGTCAGAGTTATAAGCATACGTATAAGTCATAAAAAATAACTAGTTAATAACCTATGAGTGATCTATATCCTCTTCCTCTATATATTAATTGAGAATAATTGTTAAAAAATAACTTTAGTTTGACATGTGATTTATAATTGTTACATGCTGACATGTCACACCATATGCCATTTAACTTAATAGAATAATTACATTTATGTTATTTATATTAAACTTATGCATAATCATACGAATTTTATTATGAGATTTTATATACACGGTTAAACCAATATTAGTTTTTAAGTTAATTACTTTTCTAAAATAAAATTTTTATTTTTGAGTTTTTTTATATTCGAAATATATTGTTTCGTTTCATAGGGCTATACATTTTATTTTCGAGGTTTATTTTTATTGTGACATATTATTCTTACATACTTGTTCAGTTTAATGTTTGTTTGCAAAATTTCTTAGTTATATTTCATATGAGACTCAAAACTACAATCAACCCAATTAAATTTCAGTTTGGTTATGGTATTGATCATAACAATCTTACATTATAGTATATATATTTTTTAGTTGGTTTGATTTCACAATGACTTGATTTTCTTCGTAATCAAGACCACTTGGTTCAATCTTATGCGCACCCCTTGGGTATTGGGTAACTTAGCTTAGGTTATGTGAGACTACTTATCAACTATGACATTAGTTTGTCTCCATCAAAGTAAAACAACATATTGAGTAGTATGAAACCTTGAAACGTAATTGACTCAAATTCTTAAATAGGGTTTTTTTCGTCTAACAATGTTTAGAGTCACTAAAATAACGTGCATCAATTCCACGATTCTATTTTCGTGATACCTTAATTAAAAATAAAAAATAAAAAATAAAAAATAAAGTGAGTGTCATGAAACATATGCTTCATTTTTTTTTTTTGTCTCTTCTCTCGTTTTTTTCCGTTTTACAACCAGAAAAAAAATCAACTAATTGCGTGTTGAATAAATGAAATATTGGGTCAAAATTGACTGTCTGAAAAAACAAAATCGCTCACATCAGCATCAACTTTCCTTCTCCTTTCTGGTTTCAGATTTCAACAGACTTACATACTTATATGTTTGTAATGTAATTAACGACCTCACAAAGGAAAAAACTTTAGCGTGTGAACCAGAGCGAGAGAGAGAGATAGATAGAAACTGAGAGAAGACAGGCAAAGTAGAAGCACAAGTTTACTTGCATCTTTCTCTCTCTTTCTCTCAACCAAGTGGGAAGATATAATAATCTCTCACATTATCTCTATTCTTTACTCTCTCTTTCTCTATTACCTCTCATTTAGCAGAACCAACAAAGACTCATTTTTTTTCTCTTCTTCTGGGGAGAGAGCTCTAATGGCGAACTTGGTCTTGTCAGAATGTGGCATAAGACCTCTCCCCAGAATCTACACCACACCCAGATCCAATCCCCTCTCTAACAACAACAAACCCATCTTCAATTTCAGACAATCACCTTCTTCGTCTTCTCTCGCTTTTCGTCTGAATTCACGAGATGGGTTCTTCACGAGGAATTCGGCGTTGAATGTGAGCACGCCTTTAAGGGTCGCGTCTCCAGTCGAAGAGGAACACGAAACGCAGAGATTCGACTCAGGCGCGCCTCCTCCGTTCAATTTAGCGGATATTAGAGCTGCTATACCTAAGCATTGTTGGGTTAAGAATCCATGGAAGTCGATGAGTTATGTCGTCAGAGACGTCGCGATCGTCTTCGCATTGGCTGCTGGAGCTGCTTACCTCAACAATTGGCTTGTTTGGCCTCTCTATTGGCTCGCTCAAGGAACCATGTTCTGGGCTCTCTTTGTTCTTGGCCATGACTGGTAATTATCCTATTTTTTTTTTTTGTTTTCCACCCAAATTGATTCCTCCTGTCCTGTTTAGCCTCTGATTTGGTCAAGTTTGGATGGTTCCCACTTTAATTTGGAACCAATTGAACAAAAATCTTGGCTTTACATCTTTATCAATATCTCTTGGACAGAATTGGGTTCTGAGATATCAAACTCTCATTATCATCATCATGTTGCTTGCAGGACCAACCCAATTGGCAACTAGTTATTGGTTTTGCAGATGGTCTTAAATAATCTCCTTGTAGTTATTGTCAAGCAAATTTTTTTATTCTGTTGATTTCAGTGGACATGGTAGCTTCTCAAATGATCCGAGGTTGAACAGCGTTGTGGGTCATCTTCTTCATTCTTCAATTCTGGTCCCTTACCATGGCTGGTTAGTTTACTTTTCAGACCACTCTCTCAAAAAATCCCTCGTCTTCTTCATGTAAAATATATGACTTTGGTTGATCTGCAGGAGGATTAGCCACAGAACTCACCACCAGAACCATGGACATGTTGAGAACGATGAATCTTGGCATCCTGTAAGTTGACACGGCTTTTTGGTTTATCTTGTTTCAGTCCTGTGGTGTTTCTTAGATGAAGTTTATTTACTGTTTCTGTAATTGCAGATGTCTGAGAAAATCTTCAAGAGTTTGGACAAACCGACTCGATTCTTTAGATTTACACTGCCTCTCGTGATGCTCGCGTACCCTTTCTACTTGGTAAAACTCGTCTTGTTGTTACTGTAATAACTTAAGCTGACACATCAAGTAAAAAAAGCTCATATTTTTTCTTCATCTGATTCAGTGGGCTCGAAGTCCGGGGAAAAAGGGTTCTCATTACCATCCGGACAGCGACTTGTTCCTCCCTAAAGAGAAAAAGGATGTCCTCACTTCTACTGCTTGTTGGACTGCAATGGCTGCTCTGCTTATCTGTCTCAACTTTGTGATGGGTCCAATGCAAATGCTCAAACTTTATGGAATTCCTTACTGGGTAATGCGCAGTTGTTACTCCCCTGTTTCAGACTAAGCAATTGCGTATTATTATTCTCCCCGGCCTTACCTGAAAATTGTTTTATGTCAAATACAGATAAATGTAATGTGGTTGGACTTTGTGACTTACCTGCATCACCATGGTCATGAAGATAAGCTCCCTTGGTACCGTGGGAAGGTAAAAATGCATAGTCTCTGCATTCACTGTTCTTTGGCTACAATGCTCTCACTTTAAGGTTTAAAAGCCACTGGAGTGTAAATCTCATGATTCTCCCAAAACAGGAATGGAGTTACTTGAGAGGAGGACTTACAACATTGGATCGTGACTACGGGTTGATCAATAACATCCATCACGACATTGGAACTCACGTGATACATCATCTTTTCCCGCAGATCCCACATTATCATCTAGTAGAAGCAGTAAGTAATGGAAACAAAAACGAGTGTTTTGGTTTTGGTTATATTGGTGTCCATACTACAAAAGCTTAAACCTTTTTTTGTGTGTGTGTTTGCTTGCTCTTTTCTCTTTTGCAGACAGAAGCAGCTAAACCAGTATTAGGGAAGTATTACAGGGAGCCCGATAAGTCTGGACCTTTGCCACTACACTTGCTGGAAATTCTCGCAAAAAGTATTAAAGAAGATCATTATGTGAGCGACGAAGGAGATGTTGTATACTATGAAGCAGATCCTAATCTCTATGGAGAAATCAAGGTGAGAGCAGATTGAAATGAAGCAGGCAGAGAGAGAGAGAGAGAGAGTAAAGCTGTGAAAATCTTCTACTTCTGACCAGCTGATTCTTTGCTTATTAATGTCAGTTTATTGGAAAACAACAAATTTGTTTTCGATACTGAAGCTATATATATAAGATACATTGCATTGTCTTAAATTCATCTTTCTTAAGGTTTATGTATATTTTGTATTTGGATGATTAAACCAAACATTTTCAGTTTTGATTCGTTTTGTATTTTAAGGTTAGTTTCAATAATCATTTTCTGAAGAATGTTTATTTTTTTATTTTGTTCATGCGGTAAATAACTACATTAATTTACCAGAGAATTTGTTTTAAATGGCAACAAAGGAACAAAAGGTTCAGAAAATGACACTACAATATGGAAAATTCAACAAATAATCAATTGGAGTATTGAATCGACGAAAATGCGCATGAAAAATGCGTACTACGAATGTCCATCGCATAACACTACCATGTAACACATATTTGATATAAAGAAGTCATGCTTGATTTAATGATTTTCTCCCCCAAAAATATAAATTTTGCTATCCATAACAGTACTAAATTTGAGGACAAAAAAAAGAATAGTACTAAATTTCATGGAATTCTTTTTTTGGGGTCGAATTATTTCATGGAATCCTATTTTCGTTGGTGTAAATAATATTCTATTTTAAAATGTAAATTTGATACGCATTTGTGTTGTGTTTGCATGTTTTGGAACCTAATTTTCTATTTTTTATAAATGGAAATATGTTTCCAAACACGTATTGCATTCTACAATAAAGTTGTAATTAAGCATATATTGAAAGTACTTCACATATAAAAATTGGAATTCTTTTGTGTATATAACATTATGTAGTAGCAGCTAACATGGTAACTAGACAATTTCGTAGAGCATCTCCAACCCATCTCTATTTTTAATCTAAATTCTATTTTACCGTAACAATAAGAACACCTTAGATGAAGATTCAACGAGATTCTACCCTAAATATCATTAATTAACAATCAAATCATGCTAATCCTAGATCTATTAATTAGCAACCCTTTTATTTGTGCTTCTTCGTTTGCATTTATTTGACTTTGGTGGATTGTTTCGACTTTGGTTTGTCGCTATCTCAATATAGAATTAGCAGTTCATATTTTTTTTTTTTTTGTAACAAGTTCATATTTATTTTATTAAAGAGTTTTATTGATCAGTACTAATATTGCTATAAAGTCTACTCATAAAAATGTAGGTAAATAATTGAAAATTTACTCATTGATACTGCAATATTGATGTTATTCCTAAGTGACAATTAATCTAGGTGTGAGCTGAGGAATGTCACGGTACATTTGGGCTGTTAATTTTCAACATTTGGATTTCAACGTTGAAAGCTTTTCTGGTATCAAGTAGGATGTCTCATAATCTCCCTTGGCAGAAGCATTCGCAGTGAAATCGACTCTAGTCTAAATTTTTGCAATGTATATCATTGAGTTTGACATATCTAGTCTTTAACATAAAGTTTCTATAGACTTTTTTTATCTCTTATATCTCTATAAGCAGCCAACTGTATAACATATTCTCTAGGTAAGAGTGCTATTCTAATTTAACATTTTTAAAAAGTGTTATTTTGTCTCTCTATTGATGAAACTTAATAATAAAAGCAACATATGCTTAAGAAAAATTGATAGTATGACCAAAATTGTTGGTTTTCCAAATTTTAATAATTGCACCATCTCTAATTCTTCTTGTATCCATCACCAATCAATTACTAATTCTGCATATTTATCAATTTTTAATTAATTTTCATAAGTTGTCATATTTTAATTAATTTCCATATTTTCCCGACAATTAGCTAGTGTTTATAAAATTAAAGTTTTAAAAGTTGAATTTATACCATGGCATAAACTCAAAAAAATATGGACTCCCTATAGTTTTACATAATATCGATGTTGAATCAACAAGTACTTCAGCAAACAATCTTTTTACTGAATCTTCTAAGATTATTAAGAATAATTACGTTAGTCATCAGTTTATAAAGAAGAATTTGGAATCCATAGGGTCCTCTTGCATATATTTTTAATTAAAAGATACATAAAGAAGGCCCAAATAAGCCCATTATTTAAGCCCACCAAACAGAACGAATGGAGCTTAGATTCAGGTTCATGTTCTTGTTCTGTAGTTACCCTAGCATTTCCTCACGCTCTCTCCCTCCAGTCCCGGCTTTTACCCATGGCGAGTCGAGCTACCGCCCTAGGTCAAAGCCCAATTTTTTTTTTTTTTTTAATCAATAAAATCCACTATTTATATTATTTTTTTTACAGCAAAACTTTGATCTATTATTATCTCTATAAATAAATAAGGTTCATATCTACATTTATGTGATTAACAAAAATGGCTTATAATCTAAACTTATTTTGCATTCTAAAATATCATATTTACGATTTATTAAATTTTTATACTTTTAAAAATAACATATCATCAAAAATATTAAATATGAAAAATCGGTAATAACAAAACATTAATACACATCAACTTCCTTTTTACAATGTCATTACTTTCCACACAATATTTTGACAAGCTAATATTTTCCTGTTCACAAAAACTATTTATGTCTTTCATTTGTATTAATTTTTTATCTACACTCTATTAGTGCCAGTAATATATGCACTTTACATTTTTATTTCTCTAAAACTATATTGCCTCCTAGAGTCCCGACTACCGCTTCTGACTACATAAACTATATCTTGTAAATTTTAGAAAGAGACATAACACATACTTTCAAAGAGGCTTCCAATTTAGTATATATTTTGTTACTTTTTGCTTCTCTTATCTGGTAGCTTCATTTTGTTGTTGCTCAAATATTTTTCTCTCATCCTAAATAGATCGTTCTAAAATTGGAAAACTTGGGCATTTGAAATTTTTATAAATGCAAAGTGTTTTGCATAACCAAATATATCCAATTCGTCTCTAATTTCACTATGGAGTCGGTAGTTTTGAAAAAATTACAAAATGATCACTTCGTCTTTAGTTTTGTTGTAGACTATGTTCTCGAAGTTTTTTAGATTTTTATTTTTTAAGAAAAAGATTGAGATTTTGTCAAAATGAGTTATGTGCAAAATACAATATTATCTTATAAATGTGTAATTAATTATGAACAAAATAACGTATAATCAATCTTTCTCTTCTAATCTTAAACATGTTGATTGATTCTTTAATTGCAGTTTTGCAGAAAAGAAAAAGCACACAAGTTCTTCTCCATATGGTTCCCAATATGCCCCATGAGTTGCTTCTCCATAATGAATCTATCAAACATGAGAAAAAACTATCGTCCAATGTAAAAGTCCAAAACATGTATCAATATTTTGTTTGTGGTATGAACTTGTAGTTAATATTCATGACGAGAAAGTGTTTGTCATAGCAGATTCTTATCCTTTTTGTCTTCTCGAGGCTGATGTGGTTCGTTTTGGCTCAGGTTTCGTTCAATGGGTGCGTCTCTCAGATGGTATCTCGATATGGAGCATATGCTAACTTTTCTCTGTTCCAATTCTGGGGATTGGGTTGGTTTCAAGGCGATTTAGTGGGTTCGATCTTCAGTTCTTCGCTTACGTGGAAGTCGTCTGTTTTCGGTTCGTAGATGACTGAGGCTGGGTAGACGAGTGTCCGTGTGTTTGAGTTGTTGGTCCTAATTGGCGTATCCTTTGTCGGTGTTCATGGTTTTATCCTTGTGCATATGTTAGTTCGAGTTCTTTTGCTCTTCGTTTGTGGCAATTTGGTTTGGTTTGTGTTCTCTGATTTAGTTTGGTCATGCGTTCTTTTCTGCCGGGGTTGTTGTGTTGAGATCGGTTGATTGCTTTATGCGGTTTATCCAACTTTTGAGGGATGATGTTTGATTGGTTATCTTCGAGGCTCTGGTCATGTGTTGCAGCTCCGTTGCTTCTGGTTCTATGGGAAGGCTCGTGGGAGTTTTCTTTTTCAGAGTTCTGAGATTTGGATTTTTATGTTTTAAATCATTTCCGTTTTTTAGATTATATTTCTTTGTTTGTTTCCCTTTCTCTTGGGGCTTTGTCTCCCTTTTTGGGCTTGTTTCCGGGATTTTTTTGTTTCCTCCGACTTTGTGTAGTAAAAACATATTCTACCCTTATATATGTTCTTTGTATTATATAATGAAAAATATTCAGATGAAAAAAAAAAGAAAAAGAGCTTTCTCTTTTTGCGTAAGATATCATTTTGAAGTTTTGAACTATTAAGAACACTTTGATATCTGAAGTATGTAAAAACCCACTTTACACATAGTAAACTCTTATTAAATTAATTCAATTATGAGATAAGAAAGTTAAAAGCCGATAATTATTTTTTTTTCAAAATGTTGAAGTTATATTCTTTTAGTACATATCACAACTTATAAAGTTATTAAATATTTGAAGGTTGAGTACGTAATTAATTTACCCTAACATTCTCAAACGAAGAAAATTATAATGATCCGGCCCACGAAAAGCCCATTAAACATATTTAAAACATAAGCATGGCCCAGTCCACCCGCCTGCGAGGAGCTCGTGCTCGCGAGGTCGAACATCGATAGCCTGCAACTCGCAAGGGCTTGGTCAAAACAAGTTGTTGGATTTGCGGAGCACGTGACGACGTGATGATCGGAGGTGGTTCAGCTCGATGGCGGCTATAAAAGGAAGTCGGTGAAAGCGCAAGAGCTGCTGAGACAGGAACTGTAACAGGATCTAACACAAGGTTTTCCTTACAATGATATTTTACTAGCCAATATTTTAAGTGCACTTACAAGTTTCACCTAAAACGATCTATGATAAGCTCAAGACACACATTGACTTGTCTAACTAGTCTCACACGTTCAAGGATCTATAGATGATCCAAGAACCCCATAGATAAACCCTTTAGCCCCTTAGCTTTGATCTCTTACAAGACAACAAAAAACCCTTTGCTAAAATATTGCTCTCAATGTGTTAGCCTCATACAAAGGTTAAACACACCTATTTATACATAATAGGTCGTGGCCAATACTAGCCAAACTCATCCCTTGAAGATAAAGGCAAATCTACAAGAATATTCACTTTTCCTTTTTCTTCTCCTAAGAATAAGAAAACTTCTCCAATCTTCAATATATTCTCCAAGATGCTTGTCCAGCTCAGCTACCCCTCTAGGCACGTCTCTGGAAGCTTCTAGAAGTCCAAGCCAGCCCACGCTTTGGCTCCACGTTGACAGATTCCTTGAGTTGCTCGCATGTATCACTTCCTGTACTACTTCTCAACTGGTACATGAGATGCATCAGCCCAGTGCATCTTCAATATATTCACTTATGGGTCTAATCCATAAGCCCAATCCAAGTCCATAACCTATGCTCCTCGTTATTAGTGACACAACTGCTCGCCTGTATCATTTCCTGTACTACTTCTACGGGTACAACTTTCTGGTACTGCGACTGCTTCAAAAGCTGCATCTTCAATCTCCCCTTTTTAACCTTTGTGTGTCTCTCAAGCACCTGAGTAACAACGATCTCCTTGACTCCCCCCAGAATCTTTGATTTGGTTATACCCCTGCTTGTGAGCACACATAAGTTAAAAACACATGCACTTGAAGCAGTATGCATACTTAGCTCGACACGGCTATTTCGACATCAATTGCAGCATCTCTTTGAAGTTAATTTGAACTCCACGGGTTTTCCTCCCTTCGGTCACATCCCAGATCACATCAGATAGTGAGTGATTCTGATGAATTCGCTGTATCACCTCACGTTCTGAATCAGTCTGTTCTGAAGCCTGCTGTATTACTCCATGTTCTGAGATAGAACCAGACTGGTCTTCTGAAATAGTACGCGTCTTTGGTTCATCTTTTGAGTCACTTTCCGTACTAAATCCATTCCACTTCGGAAGATAACTCATCGAACACCACATGAACCGTCTCCATGACCACATCAGTTTGAGTGTTGTACACTCTGAAGGCTGTACTACTTCCTGAGTAGCCCAGAAACATCCCTTCATCACTCATTCCATCGAACTTTCCTTGATGATCCTTGTCATTCAAGATGTAGCATTTGCATCCAAATACATGAAAGTAGCTCAGGTTAGGCGTCTTCCCTTTCCACAGCTCATATGGAGTCTTAATGGTTCCTTTTCCTAACATAGACCCTGTTAATGATGTAATTCGATGTGTTTAATGCTTATGCCCAGAAATTTTCAGGTACATTGTTGCCATGTATCATTGCTCTTGACATCTCTAGAAGAGTTCTAATCATGTTGTGGTGTTCTTGAATCCGAAAGATGATGTACGATTCCATGACTTTCACAAAATATCTTCATAGACTCACTTTGAAATTCATCACATCGTCCGCTGCGAATCCTCTTGATACCTCCTTTATTTCATTGATCATATGAAGTGCCCATATTATGAAGCTATCGGCTATCTCAGATTTCTTACGAATAAATCTGACCCAAGTGACTCTGGAGTAGTCATCCACCAGAACGAGCACATACCTCTTGCCGGCTAGGCTGCCAACTTGCATTGTCATCAAATCCATGTGAACCAGATCCAACACTGCTTTTGTTTGCACATTTGGCACATTCTTATGTTGAACTTTTACATGCTTTCCTTTGTAGCACGAATCACACACCATCTTGTTTTTTTCCTTGATCTGAGGCACACCTCGTACTATTTCTTTATCAACAAAAGTAGTTAGAGTCCTTACATTCATGTGACCAAGTCGTTGGTGCCACAGATTGATATCATCCTTTGCATTGTAGCACTTGTACCCTCTTTTGAGCTTTTTGAAGTCCAAGCCAGCCCACGCTTTGGCTCCACGTTGAAAGATTCCTTGAGTTGCTCGCTTGTATCACTTCCTGTACTACTTCTCAACTGGTACAGGAGATGCATCAGCCCAGTGCATCTTCAATATATTCACTTATGGGTATAATCCATAAGCCCAATCCAAGTCCATAACCTATGCTCCTCGTTATTAGTCACACAACTGCTCGCCTGTATCATTTCCTGTACTACTTCTACTGGTACAACTTTCTGGTACATCGACTGCTTCAAAAGCTGCATCTTCAGTCGGAGCTTAGGTTTTAGGTATCAATCCATTTTACGCAAAATTAGCACTTCTTTGTAAACACTTTTATTCATCAATTTAAGTCCAATTCGTCGTGTTTAGATCCAGATTTACATTTGGTTCGTATATAGAAACTAACCCACCAAATTCATCCATAAAATCATATAAAAAAAATTAAGTGTGCGATCCTGCATCCACACCCTTCATATTATTAGGAAACGTTAAACTAAATATTGTAAACTATCACAGTTTTTTTTTGTTTTTAAATGGTAATATATCTATGAAGTTTGGCAAACAATAACCAAACAAAGAACTCCAAACAAACAATATCCACGTATTTAGTTGAGATGCTTCCACTTAATTGTTTTTAGTTGAGATGCTTCCACTTTTCAATCGTTTATACGACGACGTAGTAAAACATTTACTTACATTTTTATACACGTTTTTAGCAACAACAAAAAAAAAACATTCTATACACGTTTCATAAATTAACAAATGGCCTCAATCGTATGGACTCAATTCCGGATTCCCTCTCATCGGTTATGATTTCGGTTTCGCTCGTCGGTTACAGTTTCCTCCGTTACTCTCTACAAAGAACGATAAATAATAGGGCTAATTAATATTCACAAAACCACTAGGAAACAAAATCCAAATCTTTTTTAATTTATCATTTATTAATCCAATTTTTCGTCCCTTTATGGCTTTCTCTTTCTCTGTCTCTAAACACCCTATATAGATAACAACACAACTTCTCTTGAACAAAGTAGAAGAACAAGAGCAAGATTAATAAGCCAAACCAGAAAACATGAACCACCAAGACGAGATCACGATCGAGGCCGAGACCACGGACAAGATCGAGATCAAGACCAAGAACAAGAACGGCCTCAACGACCAAGAACAAGAAGTCAAAATAGACAACATGAGCGTCGACCAAGACAAGAACAAGAACGGCCTCTGCGAAAAGTGGCCAGAACCAATCGTCCGAGTTCAGACCCTAGCCGAGAGCAACCTCACCACCCTCCCCGACCGTTACATCAAGCCGCCGTCTCAACGCCCTCAAACCACTACCATCAACCACCAACCGGAAGCTGCCGCCATAAATATCCCAATCATAGACCTAGACAGCCTCTTCTCCGGAAACGAAGACGACAAGGAGAGGATATCGGAGGCATGCCGTGAGTTTGGGTTCTTCCAGGTAAAAAATGAAATTTGATGTTTCGGTTCGGTTACAATTTGGATAAAGCAATATAAAGGGTAATCACTTTCATGAAATTTCAGTTTTATTGCACCAAATACAGTGTCGGTTAGGTATAAGAATAATATTACGTACTGTTCGGTTTATATAAACACTTGGATTCGGTTTGGTTTGTAAGCACGATCATATTATTCAGGTGATCAACCATGGGGTGAGGCCGGAGCTGATGGACGCGGCTAGAGAAGCTTGGAAAAGCTTCTTCAATTTGCCGGTCGAAGCCAAAGAAGTTTACTCAAACTCGCCAATGACCTATGAAGGATACGGAAGCAGATTGGGTGTGGAAAAAGGAGCCATTCTTGATTGGAATGATTATTACTTTCTCCATTTTCTTCCTCTTCTCTTGAAAGATCTCAACAAATGGCCTTCTTTACCTTCCAACATTAGGTAATTGATTAAGCCTCTCATCTTCTTTTTCTTTTTGTTTCTTTACGGGTTTTGTTTATATATGATATTGACGAACTTTAGTCTTCGATTATTTCTATGAGATGATTATTTGAGATTTTGTAGCAAGTGGGATGGTCCAGCCTATAGTTGGACATTATGATTCTCGTCTCTTTTTTTGAAAAAATATATATAGAATTTAATCAAATTTTCAAGAAAATTATACATGTGTTGTTATGATGATTGGCGATTATATTGATGAACATAAGAAATGACCGTATTCGATTTGTGATTTCTGTTTATTGCAAATAGTTTATTTCAGCATTTCAATTAAGTTTTATTTACTTAAATTTTAACTTATTTCTCTAAGCAAAGTTAATTATTTTAATTATTTTTGTTTGTTTGAAATCCTAAATAAATAAACTATTTATGTTTCTTTTCTTTATTCTTTTTGTTAAATTAACCTAGATTAATTTTTCCTAATAAAAATGACTTCTATTCATTAGCAAAAAAAAAAAAAAAATGACTTCTATTAATTTAGTTGCATTAAGATTTTTATAGCGACTCAAGATACGCCAGCCAAAAAAGTGCATTTTTAAGTAGGAGAATTATACTACTATCATAGACTCATATTATCATGAGATGACAAAATAAAAGCGTTTTTTATTTATTATAAGTTAACATGAAAATTTTATATACAATTATAAACAATGGTTTTTTTAATTCCTACTTAGAAATATTAATATGTAATCTATAATGCTTCCTTCGTTAACAAGTTTTTTTCTGTTTAAAATAAAAATATATGTTACATATGGATATAGAGAAGTGATGGATGAGTACAGTAAGGAACTAGTGAAGCTAGGCGAGAGACTTATGAGGGTATTATCGTCAAATTTGGGACTAGAAGAAGAACAACTTCAAGAAGCATTTGGTGGACAAGACGTAGGCGCATGTATGAGGGTTAATTATTACCCGAAATGTCCTCGACCGGAGCTTGCTCTTGGCCTCTCCCCTCATTCCGATCCCGGCGGTATTACCATCCTCTTGCCGGACGATCAAGTCGTCGGCCTTCAAGTCCGTCACGGCGACAAGTGGATCACAATCAATCCTCTCCCCCATGCTTTTATCGTCAATCTCGGCGATCAGATTCAGGTAACCCTATTTGTTTTTGGATAAATTGCTTTCTTTTTTAATTGCGTAAGGAAGTAAAAAAATAAAACAAATCAAATTATGTTTATGACGGACTGTTGGTGAAAGATTGATCCTAGTTATAGTCCCACGTTTTAGACATGTCTTAATATATTAATATGACAATCAGTTTCAACTTTATGCCAACATTCCGAAAACATATTAATTGTAAGACTTTTTTTTCTAAAAGTTTCCAATGACTCATGTCACGATCATAGCATCAAACGATTTGATTTTACATAAGACATACGATATTTTAAGAAAAACAATCAATAAGTGATATTTCGCGGTTTGTAACTGTAATATCCCGACCCGCGGTTCGGTATATTTTCGTTCAAAATTTCGGTTTAATTTGATTTAATTATCATTCCGAAATATTCCAGCAGATATTTCTTTTTTATTCCATTTGCAACTAAAATATCTCTTTTCCTTTTAGATAAGTTCAAATCTTCTTTTTTTTTATTTTTTCTTTTTCTTTTCGGGAAAGAAATTATCTATAAATACCTAGCTAATTTTTCATTCTCTCTTTTCCAAAACCCTAAACTCTTTTCTCTTCTCTCTCTCTCTCTCTCTCTCTCTCTCTCTCTCTCTCTCTCTCTCTCTCTCTCTCTCTCTCTCTCTCTCTCTCTCTCTCTCTCTCTCTCTCTCTCTCTCTCTCTCCTCCGCCGCGTTTCTCTCTCCTAGCCGTGAAGCCCTAGCCTTCGAGATGTCCTCTCCTCCTTCTCTCTTCCATCGTCTCCTTTATGCCAAGGTGAGGACTAGATGCCCTTCTCTTTCATTCAAGATCTCGATTTACTGTTTTTGATCAAGTCTTCTTTTAAACCTAGCTTTCCACTAAGCAAGCTATTTGATTTGTTTAGTGTTTCCTGTTGATTGCCAATTGACTATATTATCTATATTCCACCATATACTATTAGATCTGTTATTAGGTTGTGTTAGATCTACTTATAGGGTTTGTTGATGGATGGTTGTTGCTTGATGAATAAGTTACTTGAATATGGATTAATAATTGATGGACTTTAATAACCTGGTGAATTGTTTGATATGAATTGAGACCCCTATTGTTACAACTTGGTTGAGTCATGTTTGTGAGTCTTGAACCTAGCGAATGAGAATGTTGAGATTGTAAACCAGAATTGTGTGGAGTCATTGTTTGTTGGAATCGGTGTGGTGCATGCTTTGGCATCGGAACCTTCTGTTGTGATTGTTTCGGTGGAGTTTATGCCTTGCATCGGATCCATATTGTTTGCTGGGACTGGTGGGGTCGTACGCTTTGGCTTCGGAACCTTCTGTGTGATTGTTCGGTGGAGTGTATACATTGGCATTGGAACCAATTTCTTTGATGGGACTGGTGGAGTACATACCTTGGCACGCAGAAATTTCTATGTGATGGGACCGGTGGGGTCGTGTACTTTGGCATCGGTTCTCAGCGTCGTGAGAGTGGGACGGACTCTCGGCGTCTTCGGACCCTTCTGTTAGGATTAATCTTTGAAGTTACCCAGATTGTTTGTGCTGGTTTTAGGATTAGAATTTCATAATAGTATCTCGCGTAACTGTCTGGAAGTGAACAGTGAGCCTCCCTAAGGTTCATCCTCATTGAGTAATCCCCATTACTCACCCCTCCTCTTCCCTTTGTTCCGTACAGGTTAGCGAGGATCGGCTAAGTCTATATTTTTGTTGTTACCTGGGCGTTTTCCTGGCGATCCTGTGTTGCTCACCATTGGACCCAAACCAGGCGACTATACCCACACGGGTTAGTCTGCCAACCTAACATGTCCGAATTCCCCGGTTTCTTATGAGGCCCGGGATAGGGATGTTACAAGTGGTATCAGAGCTCAGGGAAGTCAAACCGATTCTATCTCGGGAGACAATCTTGGGGTTTGAGTGTTATGGTTGCTCCGGTTATGAGTCGGACCCTAACAAGATGCGGAATTCAGGGACGAATTCCCGTTAAGTCGGGAAGAATTGTAACATCTTGGGCCCGACCCATTTGAGAAATACGTAAATGAATTAATTTGGCTACCTATGTCAATAAAGTGCACTTACCTTTTCCGATCACTTGCCCGAAAGAACTCCAGAGTTAAGCGTGCTTGGGATGGAGTAGTTTAAGGATGGGTGACCTTCCGGGAAGTGATTTGCGGTAGCGTGTAAGTGAGGACAAAACACGGGAAAAGGTCACGTGGTGATTGTAGGGTCAGTAAATTACTCGTTCGGGCCTACGAAAAATAACACACCGACCGTCGGACAGGGGTGGGGCCCACGAGCCCGATAGAGGGATGGGTGACTCACCGGTAGGGGCGGACGGGGCGTTACAAGTGGTATCAGAGCCCAGGATTAGATTCCTCCGGCCCCGTCCCGGAGGAGTCGCGCCCGTGTTTTTGCCGTTTTTGCGAAATTGTTTTCTTAAAACCTTTATCAAAACCTTTTCAAACCCAAAACAACAACAATATTTAGACGTCCGATCTGATAGTTCTCTTTTATCTATTTCTATTCTTTAACCCAAGGACTAGGTTTAGGACACGAGAAACCGCACGGAAGAGGGTTACGCCCTTGACCATGTGGTAGTTAAGTTCCGCCCTTGGAGATGCAACAAAGTTTCCGCTAGGTGAGATTGGTCAGTCGGGTGTGGTCCGGACTTTACCATGACGGTTGTTCCAGAACCACCACGCCATGTATTGCCATTCCCGAATAGTTAATCTTTGGTTTTATAGCAGCCATTCGATGTGTATGATTGGGTTTTGGCTCGGTCTACGCAGCTAGTGGTATCAAAGGGAAGGCTTCGCAAGAGTCCCCAGAGTTCATCAGGCCGTGGGAAGCAAGGTGAGTTCGATCTCGCAATAACGAGGAACCTAGCCGTGTCATCCAAGGAGACTGGAGTGTGCTTGAGTACCATAAGGAATTCGCACTTTCCAGCCAGACTCCGCCTTAGAGGATTTCACGGAGGCGACAGAGTGCGTCAAGTTCTCTGACAAACTTCGTCAAGAGCCTCCTCCCAAGTAATCTGGCGGTGAAGTCGAGACCGATCCGTCGGAGGATTTGAAAGCGATTAGGAGAATTGTTTTCATAGGAGTAGAACTCAAAAGTTTTTCAATTCATATTGCATCTAGGATTTTTCTTAAAAATTTATTTCTTTGGTTTCTTTTTGAATAATGCTATACTCCTCTTTCCTTTACATTAATAAAAAGAGCTTATGCTTTAACTTAAACTTGTTTTTGGCAACGCTCCTTAAACAATCTCTCTTACACGTTTCTGTCTACCGACCACTCTATGTTCCTAATCTTAACCTCCCTCCGAGTTTGGCATATTCGACCATGGTGATTCAACCTCAACAATTCGGCATTGGTGCTTGAAGCCTTAGTGTTCAACTCATTTCTGATTTTTTTCTCTTCCGAAATTTTGTCTTTCACTTCGTTCAACGGTCTTCTCCCTAGGATTCGGGGACGAATCCTCTGCAACAGGGGAAGATTGTAATATCCCAACCCGCGGTTCGGTATATTTCCGTTCAAAATTTCGGTTTAAGTTGATTTAATTATCATTCCGGAATATTCCAGCAGATATTTCCTTTTTATTCCCTTTGCAACTAAAATATCTTTTTTCCTTTTATATAAGTTCAAATCTTCATTTTCTTTTATTTTTCCTTTTTCTTTTCGGGAAAGAAATTATCTATAAATACCTAGCTAATCTTTCATTCTCTCTTTTCCAAAACCCTAAACTCTTTTCTCTCCTCTCTCTCTCTCTCTCTCGTGGCCGTCTCTCTCTCTCCTCCTCCGCCGCGTTTCTCTCTCCTAGCCGTGAAGCCCTAGCCTTTGAGATGTCCTCTCCTCCTTCTCTCTTCCGTCATCTCCTTTATGCCAAGGTGAGGACTAGATGCCCTTCTCTTTCATTCAAGATCTCGATTTACTGTTTTTGATCAAGTCTTCTTTTAAACCTAGCTTTCCACTAAGCAAGCTATTTGATTTGTTTAGTGTTTCCTGTTGATTGCCAATTGACTATATTATCTATATTCCACCATATACTATTAGATCTGTTATTAGGTTGTGGTAGATCTACTTCTAGGGTTTGTTGATGGATGGTTGTTGCTTGATGAATAAGTTACTTGAATATGGATTAATAATTGATGGACTTTAATAACCTGGTGAATTGTTTGATATGAATTGAGACCCCTATTGTTACAACTTGGTTGAGTCCTGTTTGTGAGTCTCGAACCTAGCGAATGAGAATGTTGAGATTGTAAACCGGAATTGTGTGGAGTCATTGTTTGTTGGAATCGGTGTGGTGTATGTTTTGGCATCGGAACCTTCTGTTTTGATTGTTTCGGTGGAGTGTATGCCTTGCATCGGATCCATATTGTTTGCTGGGACTGGTGGGGTCGTACGCTTTGGCTTCGGAACCTTCTATGTGATTGTTCGGTGGAGTGTATACCTTGGCATCGAAACCAATTTCTTTGATGGGACTGGTGGAGTACATACCTTGGCACGCGGAACTTTCTATGTGATGGGACCGGCGTGTACTTTGGCATCGGTTCTCAGCGTCGTGAGAGCGGTACGGACTCTTGGCGTCTTCGAACCCTTCTGTTAGGATTAATCTTTGAAGTTACCCAGATTGTTTGTGCTGGTTTTAGGATTAGACTTTCATAATAGTATATCGCGTAATTGTCTGGAAGTGAACAGTGAGCCTCCCTAAGGTTCATCCTCACTGAGTAATCCCCATTACTCACCCCTCCTCTTTCCTTTGTTCCGTACAGGTTAGCGAGGATCGGCTAAGTCTATATTGTTGTTGTTACCTGGGCGTTTTCCTGGCGATCCTGTGTTGCTCACCATTGGATCCAAACCAGGCAACTATACCCACACGGGTTAGTCTGCCAATCTAACATGCCCAAATTCCCCTGTTTTTTATGAGGCCCGGGATAGGAATGTTACAGTAACTATTTGAGTAATCATTAACCAAAAAAGAAAAAAAAAACTATTCGAGTTCATGCATAAATCGAGCATATTTGAGGAAGATGTTCATGGATCTTACGTTTGATGAATTGAAGTGCAATGTTAATCATGCAATAATCTTTTTTTTTTGTTTTCTTGACGCTAAACAAACTTTGAAATGCGGTTCGTATACGATATAGCTATACTAAAAAAAACAAATTTTCTATTGTAAAAATGGCAGATACTAAGCAATTCGATATACATGAGTTCGGAACATCGAGTGATAGTGAATTCGCAGAAAGAAAGGGTTTCACTTGCATTCTTCTATAACCCGAAGAGTGACATTCCGATCCAACCACTGCAACAACTTGTCACCTCTACTAATCCTCCTTTATATCCTCCCATGACCTTTGATCAATATAGACTCTTCATTCGAACTCAAGGTCCACGTGGCAAATCCTACGTTGAGTCTCATCATATATCCCCTCGTTAATTGGTATACTTCACAAAATGTCCGATAAAAGAAACGAAATGTAAGTTCCCTTGCTTATGCAACTCAATTACTAGTGCATATACAGTAATGCATACATTTTTTTTTTTTTATCAGTGTATAGCTAATTTCTGATGGATATATTATTTGAATAGGTTGGTAAGGATATCGAAGTTATGGAATATCAAAAAGATACCGAAAGATTCTAATGATCGACGAAGATATATATTGGAGATCAAAATGAATCAAACTATCATAGTCTATCGTTTATGCAATTAAGATATTTTGTGGTTCCTATATATTTACAGCTTTTCTATTGTATTATAATATATAAACTCAATAAACTGTAGTTTTCTTGTTATATAGTTTTATCATTATCCTATAATTATTGTATTTCTCTCCTTCCAACAACAGTTACCTAATGCATATTTAGTGCTGAGGGTTATATTTGATTTGAAAATAAGTATTTTTTCAAAATGACAAAATGTATTGTTATGTTTTATAAGAAACTAGATAACTAGTATATTATGGACAATTCAGAATACATGGGCTCTTGGCTATCAGAAAATGGAATTTGAAGGTGATAATATCATCATAAATGGATTAATCAATGGAGAATGAACAAATTTAAGACTTCAACACTACATTCAAGCAATTTGGAGCTGGAGAAGTAGGTTTAGTGAAATACGTTTCAATTTCAGACCTCGTACTGCAAATATTTGTGCAGATTTTTTAGCAAGAAAAGTCATTGTATGTAACTATCAATGGTATTTGTACCATACATTTTTTTCAAGAGGTTGTAAACAATGATACTACTCCAAATTATTAATAAATGTGATTTAGACGGAAAAAAAACTAGTATAATTGTTAAACCTCACAATCACATGATGTTATGATGATTCCGTGATTGTTGAAGCATACTAACTTAGAAAGATTCTTCTTTATCGATGGTGATCGGTCATGGTATCCATAGCATTGTACTATTACGGATATGAAATGAAAATAATGATTGTCTTTGGAAGTGGAAAAAGGGAGCACCAGAACTTTGGTCCAGAAGTCTTTCGAGAAGAAGATTGGAGGAATAACACTTTCAATACCCAAAAACCAAAATTTGTGTGTTTGTGGATGTTCTTTGGATCGCCATCCTTGATACATGTTATTAATATTCTTTTTGGTGACTATTGTTAATATATCTAAACTAATAGATTGATGATTTGCACTGACTTTTTATTTGGTCGAAACAATGCTTTACTCCCCAGGGAGGGAGATGACTTTAAATTCCAATCATAGTTTGTAATTATTCAATCAATGATTTTAAAATTTGGTTAATATTTTTGTGTTATTCAATTAGTAAGTTTTAGTGTATAGGTTGAAAGATGTTGTTATTCAGATAACAATATGAATACAAGTTTCAGATTTATTGGTATAAAAATTAGATATTTGACATAATATAGCTGTCTGATTGGTAACTTTTTACCGCATATCGCTAGTATAAGCAATAACTAGTCCTTTATCATTCTTTCTTCGATGGTTTCATATCTATTCTTCCTATTCTTGTTTTAACTACAAACCCCTATAAGTTTTGACATCTCATTGATCTACAAAAGCTCTCTAGTCTCTACAATCAAATCCGCTTCAGATAATAATTTTCTTAAAATTATGAAATTACAAATTGTTAGCATAGAGAGTAAAATACAGTTCAATGCTTAAGATTTGACTAGATATACAAATCCCATGGCACATTTAATGGAACAAACCAGTTTTCTTATATAAATAATAATAATCGTACTCAAACAGATGCTACTCTCTCCCAACTTCTTGAAATCCCTTTCTGGAGATCTAAAGAGAGAGTTTTGTATGCTTTTAAAATTAAAAAAAGGTTAAAGAAAAAAAAAAAAAAAAAGAAGAAGAAGAAGAAAAAGAGAGGTTGATTAATATATCGATTAAGACATGAGAACCAGAGTCTGTGAGATGATGATGATGACCCCATCATCAATCCATCATCATCACTGTCTACCTTTCTTTGCACAGCAAGGCGGGCATTTATACTGCTTGATGCTATCTGCTTTGGCAGGAGTGATCTTCACGCATTTTCCGTGGTACCAACGTTCACAAACATCACAGCAAATCCAGAACTCATCTTCTGTGTAATTGCCTCCACAGCTTCCACAAAGAGTGTTTCCATGCTCGTCTTCTTCCTCTTCCTCCTCATAGCTCTCTTCCGTTAGTTTTGGTGTTGTGCTCTTTGTCTGCCCTTCTATTGATCTCTGCGACAAACCCATTTTTGTTTTTAAAGAAAGAAACCCGAAAATCCACAAATCAAGGAAGATCTCATTTTTTTAGTGTACCTTAGTTCCGTTTCTGGATTTGCTTCCGGAATCTGAGCTTGGCTTGTTGTCTTTGATAGGTTTCCTACCAGTCACTACATCGAAGAGAGTTGGGAGATCATTGATCAGACTGAATAGCCGTTTCCTGAAAATTGAAAATATGGGTTTATGGGTGGACAATACATTAGAAAAGAGAGATGAGAGAAGCTACAAACTTGACTGGAAAAACAAAAAATATCCAGAATCTTTATATCAGTACACCAATTGTGAATCTATGTGATGTTTATCTAGCATTATATGTTTCTAACTATGTAGGTTTAGATTCTCCATCCTCGGGAATAAAATCTACAGGGTGCTATTTACTAGTCTACTGAAAATAAGACAGAGGACTAAAATGATAGAGAAGCCATCACTTTAGAGATCTGTTTATGTGTATAATGAAACTACTGGTGGGCTAAAACAAAGTCTAGCTTCATGAACCTATAATAAGTAGCCATCTAAGTGCCAAAAACAGCTTCTCTCTTGAAGAAGAACAGTGGAAAAGATAAATAAGAGTGTTATAGAAATATATAACAGTGATATGATCTCATTAGTACTAATGAAAGAGCCATTTTTGTCAATATGAAACTTTCATATATCCTGTTTTCAGCAAAATTCTTGGGATTCCAATGTACCAAGAATAGTTACTAATATTAGCGTCCAGATGTAACAATGAAACGGTGAAATTCATCACATGCTTCCACAAAATATCAATTGTAAAGATGTTATAAGATAGCAAATACCTGGCTTTTAACTTTAAAGATAATGAAGAGTAAATCAAGTAACGACACCCAAAAAAAATAAAGTTAAAAGTTTAGCCATTACAATATCCAAAGATGCCGGAAAGAGCTGATAAAAGTTTAGAGTCTGTAGACATATGAAGTAATGCAACAATCAAGAAGGCCATAGATATGAGTCGAGCCACATGAAAACATAGCCTAAGATATAGAACAAAGAAAGATCCACACACATCAAAGGGGGGAAAACAGCAATCAAAGACAAACTCATTCCAAACAAACTCCATGATAATCACAAAAGTTCCAATTTTCTTCACGTTTTTCACTACACATTTCATCCTTGAAAAAGCTTAAGAGTTAGGGCTAAAAGAGCCAAGAAACATAACAGGAAAACAAATATGGTTTGATGCAAGAAGAACAAATCAAAACTCAAAACATTGAGAGTGCTGAATCAAATACTAGTTAAAGAGAAAATACCTCTCATTGCGATTAAGCCGAGCGCCAAAGTAGAAAGAGACAGAGAGCAACCAACAATCACTGTGGACAGCAACAAGCGAAAGCCAATCTTTCCTCTGCATACCATCTCTGGCGAAATTTATACCAAGCGCAGGCTCAGGAAGCTCAGGAGGGACTTCCTCTGCTGGTAGATTCACTTCCCATGACTCATTTGGGTGTCCGTACAAACACAAATTCTCCTTTTCTACACAAACACAAACACCAATTGGAAAAATCAACCAGAAGAACCAAATCTCTTAAAAGGAGAAAATTAGGTATCTTGTTCTGCACAAAATCCCCAAGCTAAAAAAAAGGCGAGATTTTTCTTCAGCCGAATGCTAAAGCGGACTTACCCGGATCGCATTGAGAGTAGAAATCATCGACATCTGGGGAAAAAAACGAAGAAGAGAGAAACAAGTTAAGGAAAAGCCAAAGGCATTACGAAGAAATCTAGAGGGAAAGAGAAAAAAGAGGGGTTGGGTTAGACCTTTAGTTAGAGCACGAAGAAGAGCGGAGCGACGAGCGGTATAATCCTTGAAGATCTCTTCAACGGTGCGAGGGTTAGAGGAAACGGCGGCCATAGCTGTACAGATACGAGTATTTGAGACCGTATATACGGTGTGTGTAAACGTATTAGATCAGTTGCTAGTAGAGAAGGATCGAGGTCGGCATCAATTGTTTCTGAGACCCGATGCGTTCGGACATAGGGAGAGAGAAGATAGAGAGAGAGTTTGGAATGAGATGGAAAGAGAAGGAGAAGCAGACGGAAGAAGAAGAAGAAACAAGAGAAAGAGAGAGGAACAAAAAAAGTTATTATTTTTGGGAGTTTGGTTGCGTCAGCGAAAAGGTTTGGCAATTGAAGATGCGTCGCTTTAGGTAAAAGGCTATTTATTTGTGAGACCCTTATTGGGCCGTATGTTCGAAATCTATTTTAATTTTAGGCCCAAAACTTTAGGAATAAACCGCATATTATCTATATTCCCTTTTTTTTTGGTTTTCTGTATTTTTCCATTTTATCTTTTATCTATTCCTTTTCAATAATTACGTAGTAAATGTATGTGTGGCAAAATAAATAGAAATTTATTATGTCAATTTTTTGTTTAACATTTTTTTTTTATAAATAAATGTTACAGCAAGTAATTTGATCATGTAATGGGTTTCAGATTTCACTTTGAAGACTTTTTTCCGAAGATAAGATTATTAAGATACAAGAAATTACTCAAGCATGAGGAAAACAAACACTTACAAATAATAACGTTTCAGAAGAAAAGCTAGTAAAAAATCTAAAACAAAGCAAATTAAGACATTTTGGAATCGAAAATTATATAAAGGTGTTGTTGTTGTTGTAATGTTTAATCCCATTGTTCTTCCCAGAAGTAGGTCCATTCGGAAGAGTTGACTGTCTTTGTGCCATCTGCTGAAACAAGATCATAGGGAGAGTCCTCAGAGAATTCGGTAGGCATCGATTTCCAGTGAAGCGACGGTCTCCATTCCGCTTCTTTAACCACTCTCAGTATCTCTGCGGCCACCATTTTGCTTCCTTGTGCTGACAAATGAATCCCATCTCTGTGAGAAACCAGAGAAAGTCATATTCAAGATCTGTTTTCAGAGCGCTCAAAGTTATTCTTCGTTTCTGAATACTTACGTGAAGCAAACGGTTTCCCAGTCATCTGCTTTCTGAAGAGTGGAGAAGAGATCAACTACTTGTATGCCGAGCTCTTGGCACAGCTCCACACAAGCGTCTGAATAATTCTTGCAGAGCTCGTTTGTACGGATCACCTCGCTCAAGTACGGGCTTGTGAGAGAGAAAAGTTGAAATATTAATCAAGACAGGAGCAACAGAGAGAGAGATGAGTGGAGAAGTTCAGGGAAAGTCACCTTTGGTTTTGACGAACCTTGGCTTCGTCCACTGGAGGGCAGCTAAGAAATATGACGCGGGTCGAGTCTGAAAGGCTCTGATGAAACAGAGCAGCATAGAGGATTAGGAAGCTAAGGTTGACATTACAATGGAAGATAAGCCTCAAGTCCAAGTCTTCATAGGAAAGAAATCACCACTTGAGACAGAAAGGAAAAAGATTAAAATAAACCAATATCTGTAAGGAAGTGACCTGAAGATGAAGAGCGATCTTCTTCATGTTATCAACGTATTCAGTCAGTGGTACGTGAGGTCCTAGACCAGAAGGGTGAGGCGCCATTGAGTCGTTTCCTCCAAAATATACAACTACGAGAGAAGGTTGCACCGCAGCATCCTGCATCCGTTACAAGTTATACCATGCACTGCCATTTTAAGGCAACAAGGTGGAAGAAAACAGAAGCATTTTTACACTGATACTTCTTTACAAACCTAAGCTCATTCTACAAAATCAGAGAAAACAGCTGAACAATGCAGACAAGAGACATCTCTCTGGCAACAGATGCAGGGTCTTGTATGCCTAACCATGCAACTAATTAGACACTTTTGCGATCCTTTTGGAGCAATTTATATAATCAAATAAGGTTTCCAAAGAGTTTCTTTGTAGGTAGATACACATCCTATACTGAATGTATCATATATAAACTAAATGGTATAAGGAATCTACACATTGAACCAAAAAAGTAACCTTGGGGAACACTTTGTCCACAATTTCCAAAGCACGAGTTGAGTTCCATCCATAGTATCCTCGCAGAATGATGTCGGCCTATACACAGAGGAGAAAAGTCACATTTTTGCCCAAAGAGCCCACACTAATCAAATCCCACCAAATTTAGTTTTGCAATAATAAATGCATTTTCCACCGACCAAGACAACAACACGGTAAAGCTTCTTGCTTTTCATTTTTGACAATAATTCCACAGAAATAGAACCAAAGATCCCAAATGGAGAAAATAATAAGCTTCTGCAATCCTTTTTAGCCATCAATTACGTTGAAGAAAGCTCCCCGGAATCAACGTTTAAAAGGGGAATTTCAAAAAACATATGTATGATTAATGGAAATAACAAAAACAGTAATTAGAAGAAGAAGGCGATCCACTTAAGATTTCTCTGAAACCGGAAGAGTGATCGCGAGAGAGAGAGAGAGATTGTACATACCTTGCGGGCATAGACCTCGGAGAGAATGGCGCCCCAACCTCCATGGCCGAAGCTCATCTGGACGATGGAGGATCCAAACAGAACGATCTGAGGCCGCGACGGTCCAACCATTGTCTCTCGCACACGATCACGTTTCTTCCTCTGTTCACAACACCTCAAACTGACCCTTCTTTCTCCACCGCAAACCTGACCGATCTCTCTCTCTCTTGCTTTCTCTCTCTATTGCTCTCTCTCTCTTGCTCTCTCTCTCTTGCTCTCTCTCTCTCTCTCTCTCTCTCTCTCGACACTCTTTGTCGTAAGTTGCGAGATTAAATGCACGAAAGTCTGGGTTTTTTTTATATAGATATAACAGAAAATGAAAGAGAAAAAAAAAACAAAAGCCTGCTTATATCCTCGGCAAGTCATGACTGTTATTTCCTTTTTAAGGATCTGTTTCTCTTTTTAGGCATGTTTGTTTGTGAACTACGCAATATCTAATCTATTAAAACAAAGTGCTATTTTGTGTCCAAACAAAAAAAAAAAAAAAAAAATTTATTCTTATTCTGGATAACTTTTAAATTTTAGATTTTTGTGGATAACTATTCCCTGTTTTCGAACAGTTGAATTTTGTTCAATTAAAAATTCATTTAATTAATCTGATTTAATTAATATAATTAATTAATCTCATCCTTATATATATATATATATCTATTAATTTTAATTCGTAATTATAAAAATTCATACTATGCCATAAATTAAATTAAATATTTAAAATTATAAATAACATCGATTATTTCAAAAATATGTAAATTAAATATTTCAAAAATAATTTAAATTTTTATTATTATTTTGTTACGAAAATAGTATTAGTTATTTTGAATTTTTGAATTTTGATTATGCCAAATAATTTAATAATCAAATTTTTTTGAATGATACATATTCAAAATTAACAATTTTCATTGAAAGATAATATTAAATTTTGAATTTAATGTAAATTTTCTGATATTTCATCAATAGTTACAAACAAAATAGTCAGAATTAATAACAAAATATGTTTACTTCTAAATTTAAATCTTATTAATACAATCTGATTTATAATTGAATATTTTTCAAACTGAAAAATGAATATATTGTTAATTAGATTTGCACAACCATAAATCTGATCATGTATATGGACAACATTCAGTTATTAATACATATTCAATATTTGTTATTTACATATATAAAATGATTAATATTTTAAGAATCACACAATTTTAGTAATTGTTAATTTAGAATTAAATTCGAAATGCAAATCTAATTAATCTTGGTAAGATTGTCCATATTATGTTAATCTTTTTTATATTAATAAAGATTTATTAAAAAATTATTATCATAAAATCTAAACCAGAAATGGTTATTCTATTCAAATTCAAAATTAAGAATTCTACCACAAGTAATATTAAAACAGATACATTTTTGTGTCCAAACATGAAAACATTCATATTAGGCTATTCTTTACTTGGATAACTACTATTCAAGTTGCCAAACAAGTCAATTTAATACAATATTAATTAAAAAATTATTTTAATTTATATTTAAAAATAATTCCAAAAATTTAAATTTTAATTTAGTTTAGTTTGGATTTCCTTAAATATATGTTAGATTAATTATCAAAAATCACAAAACCAGTTGTTTCTTTACAAAATAATAAACCGAATATTAATTTAGATTTAATTTAAATATTCAAAATTAAATAATATTCTCATAATGATGGACATGATAAACGATATGTTATTGTATATTTTTATCATAATCAATAAGCCTAAAATTTTAAATATTTGAAATTAGTAAATATTTATATTATACGGTAATATGAACGGACGGGTTAGAATTATGTTTTTATAATCGCGGTCATTCTCGGATTAATATGAATGGACGAGTTAGAATTATGTTTTTATAATCACGGTCATATTTAATATTAGAAAAACTTAAATCTACAAAAACAAACTATATCTAAATACTACAAAAGTAAATATTTGTCACTTATTAAAAAATTATATCTAAATACAAAAAAAAAATATTACAAAATTTGGTAAAAAAAAAAAAAAATTCTCGTGCGGACGCACGAGGTAGAATCTAGTTACTTTTAATATTATAGCGATTTCATTAATATATATATATATATATTAGGACTTAATCCACGCTAATTATAGTAGATATATAATAGATAATATCTTTAATGCAAAATAAATATTTTCCATATTCTTATTACTAATTATAAAGACAATTATATTATTTCATATTTTAATTATTTTTTATTATTTGTAATATCATTTCATGTAATAACTTACAAAACAAAATTTATTTTCAAAAGTGTTTTCTTAAATTATATTATAGAGATATATTTCAAAGTACAATGGAAAGCTAGGAAATAAGAATGATGTGAAAGCATTTTTCTGCTTATATTTGGAAATATTGGTTTCTCTTGTTTATGTTTATTATAAGATTTGGAAAGAAAAAAAGTCGATAAAAAAAATAAAGAGTGTGGGTAGAGAGAGATTTATGAGCAATAATAATAATTCAAATGATATGGTCGTTGGTTGGTAAGTAAAGGAGCACCAAATATAGATCAACTTCATTCAATGCCCCAACCATTTCTTTATATAATCACGTTTTTTAGATCGAACGTTAAGTACTTGGCATCTATTATTGCCCAAAGTTGCATGGATACACAAAAATGAAATAGATTTCATGTTTTTGTTGCTTAAAAGACAAATTATAGAAACACTTTTGCTTCGCTTTTAGCTAATGTTAAAACTGTATTTTTTTAAGAATGCCCAGTTCCTGAAGTGAACTCAGAAAAAAATAAGCTAAGAAGAAGATGAGGAAAACTAACTCATCAACTCAAAAATCGAGTGCTCCGGATTTGGATGATCCTGTGCAGCTCCCGGATGTGCCATACGATGTTCCACTGGACCCATCTACGGGGGCTTGATTCAAACACTCTAGAGCCAAGACTCTTCTCTTCTTCAAGCTCATTGAGAAAGTCTTTGCCTCAAGAATTACAGGCACCTGTTTCATTAAACAATTCCAGACAGAGCCAATGTTTTAGGACCCAAGTGAATTCATTTTTTCTGTGGTCTCTAAGCAAGTTCATGACTTTCTCATCAAAAGAGCCAACTTTGGATCAGATGGGGGACTCCTGCGTAACTTTTTGGGTAGAAATTTGGACTTCGTAAGGCTTTTCGGTTGGAACTGTTTTGATTGTGACTTGGCAAAACCCAAAAGGGGTTTTAACGAATTCGCTAACAGGTTTCAGGGTAATAACTTGTCTACATTAAGAGATACAATTTGTAAATACCTGCGTGTTAATTCTTGCAACCTTGTGTATGTTGAGGAATCCATTTATGTCCTTGTAGCCAGTGAGAAGTTTCTCCAATTCCTTGTCACCATCTGGAATAAAAGGTAATAACACTCGTCAGAAGAAACGCCAATAATCTACTAGAATAAGCAGATCAGGGGAGCAAACCTGGGATCGCTTTGATAGAGAGTAAGGTATCCGCCATGTGCTGCAGTCTTTTTGAGGAAGACGGGGAGAGCATGGAAGGCGGGAAAGTAACAATGGCTACCGCATTTGAAACTATCAGCATACTTTTTAGCAATCTTATGAACGAAAGCATGTCTGATTCCTGTGTTGACAGAAACAATAAATCAAAAACAACACAATAATATAGAACAACATGACCTTCGTAGAAGATAGAAGAGTGCCAGCTACTTTTTTTATCTTTGATTGACTTTACAGTCAAGAGGATTTTGGTTAGAAAGTAAACTGACACTTTGTTGAATGAAGATAGGCTAGAAGTTTAGAGAGTTCTTCGAGCATATTACCTTTTCAGAATACTCACACAAGGGAGAGCAGAATGACTGGATTGCGATGCGGCCAACGGATGCAATGTTACTGCTGTTTCTGTGGAAATTATCACACAAAGAAAAAAGGATAAGCTTCTTAACAAAGCCAGAAAAAAATAATAGAAGAAGTTGAACAATATCTGTACAAGTGACGAACTAGAACAATATCTGAGTATAAAACTATTGGAAACATACTGTATCATCTTTATATTAGGAGCATTAAAAAAACTAAAGTCCCTCCCAATAAAGTAGCACATTTGGTAGTATAGGAGAGATGTCTAGAAGATGAGCTTGGGCAAATTTTACTGTATAGATATGGAACTGGACAAGCAAATTTTATAGATTCGAAACTAGAGAGAAGTAATTGACCATCAAATAAGAAAGGTATGCCACACAACCTCAGAAATTTTGATAAAAAAGTAGCGCAGTGGTCCTGAGCAACGGAAAGATCCAAAGAATCTAACAGACTGACACAATCTATCGGCCGTCCGCTAAGAAATTGCCGCTCCAAGGGCTTTCTCATATCAAAGTCATTAGAGTAATCATCTGATCCAGCATTAAATAAAAAGGATTAGGTATCCACAGAATGATAGTAACTAATAGATTGATTTATTCGTGAATGACAAATATGAGATTATATAGCCACAATTACCAATAGAATTCTTCTGGTTTTCCATATACTTCCGATACTGCCAAGCAATCCTCAAGCTCTCTCCCTAAAATATTGACAACAATGCACACGACCCAACTTGTAACTAATTTTCCATGTCTTGGCAGGAAAAAAAAAAAAACAGAAAGAAGGTACAGACGAAAAAAAGCACCTGATCAGGCTCGGGCGCAGTAGGTTTATCCTGTTTGGATGATGCAGGATGCGGCAACGTACCAAGAAACCCTCTCGGATCTTTCGAAGGACTAGCATAAAGAAGTGGTTGATTGTTAACAAGCCCCTGAGACATGAAAGTTCTTAACAGATCCATATGATGCGGTGCTTCAGGATCTTCCATCACCATTACTAAGCTTCCCAAAGGATACCCACCACCTAGTATCCCTGGAAACAAATAAAAGACAATCCCTTTAGCACCAAAAATCAAAGTCTCTCATCCTCATGTAGACTTGATGGGTAAATAAGAAGGAGAAATCTCACTGTCAAGATCACGAATCCCGGTCGATATAAAGGTTGTGCCATTAGGACCGCATTTGAGACCAGGTATTTGAGGCGATGACACAACTGATATGTTGCGAGAGAAGCTGCTACTACGAACGTTGGTTGCAGCCATAGCCGAATTAAGTAACCACACAAGGAACTCGCTCCAGGTTCAAAATCTAGACATCCCAAACAAACAATCGATAAGCCCATACAATATTTCACAATGAATTCACTACTTTTAATTCATTCAGACATTCCATCGAACATCTACCCTGCAGCCTAGACTATAACCGTAAAAAACCCAGACAGCTTATTCAAAGAATAAACACGTAAACTAGAGAAGAGTTGATGAGACCTAGAACACACTGAAAAATCGATATTACAAACTATTTCTATGTGACCAAAGAGAAATTACACACGGCTTGTTACCTTTTTCGCCTTTTCTGCAGGTTTATCACAGAAAGTCTGAATATTTCGCCTAGTTAAAGACCTCTTTGGCGTCTCCGGCGACCAACTGAGAGTGAGAGATTTAACTTCGACGAACCACCAGTAACGACGCAGAACGATGCGGTTGCGTTGGTGTTCGAGGCACTTGGCGGCTTAGGAAGGAGATTATAGATACTATTAAAGACTCTTTCACGCCCAGAGGGTTTGCATTGTATCTTATTCTTTTTTTCCGGCAAATCAAATATATTGATATAATAAAAAAAGTACAACACATAAAAACATTGTCAATACAACCGTTAACACAAATAAAGGGGTGGAGAATTACCATGTTTTCCTTTCAGAAGCTTATAGGCTAACAGATAAAATATGTTATGTCCCCCCTTCATAAACTTTTTGATGGCTATCATCTCTTGGATGAAACTCCAAAATGTACTTGGCATTACCTTGATAAATAAGATTAAACTAAATGTTTTGTCGAAAAAAAAAAAAAAAAAAAAAAACTAAATGTTGTTGGTGATGAATCTGAAACTTGTCTCCTAGTTGAAATCAAAATACTTAATGATTCCGGTAAAGTCTCTTTGTGTTTATGTTGGAGGATACATTGATTTCGTATCGAGAGAAGAAACAGAAAATACCGTTAGTAATCAAAACGATGAAGCATCTTCTCTCCTCTCTTTGGCCATACATGTTTTCTTCTCATCGAACAATCTTTAACACCATAAACATTTGTCCCTGAATCCCAAATCCGTGCTTGAAATCCTCTTCTCAATTTGGAGAGATTCAAATCAGAGTCACAAATTCTTCGATAAAGGAATCGAAACGTTTTAAAGATGAACTGACGGAAGCCAATCAGAAAATTCCCGAATGGAATGAAACCAACACAAATACTCCTGGGCCGTTGTCGGATTATGGTCGGAAAAAGAGAAAGAAAACGAGACTTTGAAATTGAAACTTCAAAATCATCGATATAGTTTTATTTGAGAAAAGAAAACGGTTTGACTTCGTAAGAGAATCGTCGTCGCTGTGGGAGAGAAGAGAGAAAACGGTTCGGGTTTGCATTGTATCTATTACGGGAAAATGAAAAAAAAAAAAAAAAAATCTAGTAGGAATATGAAACAAAATATTAAAAATATACTACTAGTATAAGAGTTGTTCGTAATACGCATTAAGAAAAAAAATAGTTTACGTATATTACTTTTGTCAGGTCCACGTTTCTACAAAAGGTGAGCATTTTTTTTTTTAAATAGCGTCAAAGAACGAACACTCTGAATTTTCTCCATTTTTCTTTCATCCAAAATCGGCAGATAATCCTAACGCCTTGTTCCGTAATTAGTGATCTCCCATTTGACATCACACTCTCCTTCCTTGATCTTATTATATAAAGATCGCTTCCTTTTTCAACAAGTTGATTTTCTGGAGAACAGTTGCAGATGGGGAGATTGTTCTTGGTGAATTTGGAAGGCAAGTCTTACAGCTGTAGGCACTGCAAGACTAATCTTGCCCTCTGCGAAGATGTCGCCTCAAAGGTTGAATCTGATTTTTTTTGGGTTTTTTTTCACCGTGATTTTGCTGCTAAATCTTTATCTGGGCTATTGCGATTTCTCTCTGATCGAAATCATCATGGGGAGGTTTTGATGATTTCACAATTAGATTATCTAAATTGAATTGGAAAGCTTGCATTGCATTGACTATATGCCCTTTTGATGATATCTGGAATCTCCATGATCAAAACTCTCAATTAATCAAGGAACGAAAATTGGGGATTTTGAGACTGTCCTGCACTCTCACTGTTCTTTAGTTTCTAAGCTCTTCATGTATGATTCAAACATTGTCTTCGAGTATAATAATTTGATTGGACTCTAAGCTGTTTCTAAGATGCAATCGATTAGTTCATTCTAAGTGCTTATAGTTCACACATTGTAAGACTCTCTCTGTCTTGCGTATTGTGGCATATAGAAGATACTGACAACATCTTTGTTTGTCTGTTGACAGACTTTTCAATCCCGCCATGGGAAAGCTTACCTCTTCAGTAAGGTGTAAGTTTTCTTCTTCAAGTTTGATTTGGGTTTTTATGGTCAAAAGGCTGGACAGGAATAGTTTATGCATTTGTGTGGACAGAGCGAATGTGTATGCTGGGAAGAAGGAAGATAGGATGATGATGACGGGATTGCACACCGTGGTCGATATTTACTGTGTCAAATGCGGCTCTTATGTTGGATGGAGATATGTAAGGAAATGTTTGCTTCTCTTTTTTGGGAAGTGATTCTGTATTTGGTTCTTGCTCTACGGTTTTCTTGGTGTCAACCTTTTGTTTGTTTGTTATTCAGGAGTTTGCTTTTGAGAAGAATCAAAAGTACAAGGAAGGAAAATCGGTTCTCGAAAGGTCACCGCCCCGATTGATCTTAATAGCTGGTTTTGTTTTAAAACAAAGTTTTTTGAGTTGAGCTGATGAATTTGTTTCATATTCTTGACAGGTACAAGGTTTGGGGTCCGGATGGGAACAATTATTGGGTGGCTCAAGAAGTTGAAGCCGGAGAAAGTGATACTGATGAATGATGATGCTTGATCTCGATTATTCATATCTGATTTGTACATTCTCTCATACTCTTTCATCTTTCTATAATTATTTTCAGTGTCTTTTTCTTCTTCTTCTTTTTCATTTTGTGAACCACCCATCATCCATTAGGATACCTTCAGAGATCAATTGTTTGAGTTGCAACTACTTGTGGAACACATACAATTAGAGATCTCTCATTATCTTATTTTATTTCTAAAGTTTTTTACTACATGATAGGATTCCTGTTTAGAAATCAAATTCAGTTTGGATTCGTTCCAAGTCTAGACAGAATTTATCAAATTCTCTTGGGGTTATTCATAAAAACGTTCTGTAATCGTTTGGGCTTTGTTTCACATTGGTTTGCTGAGAGAACTAAAACCAAATTTCTTTTTTATGCTCGGTTTGGTTCGGTTTATCTCGGCTCTATCCCCATTTGTAATCTGAGGAAATCTCAACCCATTTTTGTGGAGTTATATGATTCATAACTAAGGGAAGATTACAATGAAAATATTTTTCCAAAATGTTCAAACTACGCCTTTTTTGGTTTCATGTAATCACAAGATGGAGAAACATGACAACACTGAGATTTAATGATATATATTATTACTATTAATGTTACAAAAGGGTGATTAAGTGATCTGAATTAAGCTTAATGTTACCGGAGTTCATACACCATTCTCTCCGAGAGCTCAGCTCCCACTACTTTCCGGTAAGTAATCAACATCGACTCCAATTGTTTCCGAACTGCTGGATTCTTGATCCGTGGTAAATCCTTCAAAAAAAAATTGTTTATTTTTTTTAAAAGACATGAGGATTTGATAAGACACTGGAGAGTAGTGATAGTGATACTGATATTACCTTGTATCGAAGTCGAGGTCCATCAAGACTGATAAGGATATTGGTAATGTCACTGCCGTTTATACTAGAATCTGAGTCTGAGTCTTCATCAAAGTTATTCATTTCTTTATCATCATCATTTGTATCCCTTTGTTCCATGTCTTCCCGTTCACTTGTGGATTCTGCTAGGGTTTCAGAAGCTTGAGGTGATGGTGATAGAGAAACCTTAGTGAAATCTGACAAGACAGAATATGGCTTTTTATCAAGCGTAGGCTTGGCTATTTCGAATGGAACCCATCTGAGAACAAATTACAAGAAAAGCATTTAGATCTCTCGCTCAAAGTCCCAACAAGTAACAAGAGTTTAGTCTTAGTTTTGTGGTTTTGGGAACTTACTGGTAACGGATAGGACATAGAAGCTCGGAAGGACGATAGGCTGCTTTATATCTCATCTTGTTGCAGGAATGTATGTAATAGCCAAGATAGTAATACTCAAGAGTAGAGGCATGAGCTTGGTTTTGTTTTACCCAATTGATTTCTTGCAGGGCTGAGTAGTTTCCAAGAGACAAGGATGCGAAATCTGGATCCCAGAATAGGTATTTACTCGACAAACATTTAGGAAGAATGTCAATTACTCCGACAGCAATTAGACAGTCATCAACTCGGTATTGTTGATGGAAAGAACCGAAGCCACAAGGAGGAACCTTTTCTTCAGCATCAGAACCTGAAGGTGGAACTTCTATCAACGGAGTGTCAACCAAAAACCTTTTGTATGAAGTTTCTGAGATGCTCTCCGGCTTATCGTTATGCACTCTCAGTTGATACCGTTTGTATAAATCATACTCCTCTGGATCAAAACTCGACCTTTTCAAATGTATCTCCAGCTTCCTCTTTCTTACCTGAAGGTTGTTTGAAGAAGACTTTGTTGTTGCAGCAAAAAGGCTTTCACCTTCATCTCTATCTGAGGAAGTAGTTTGGGTAGCTGAAAGGAAGTTTATATGGCCTTTGCAGACCTTAATAGACAAGCCAGGGAATCCTCCCACCTTATTCATTTCACTGAACAACTTCTCAGAAACAGTCTCTGGTGATAATCTGTTTTCGTCAGCGTTGTTTTTCTTGCCTTTCTCAGATGTTTGTGTGTGTTTTATACCAGCTACTATTGGAAAAGCAATGTTGCTGGTGTATAAGAGTTCTTCTGACCCTTCAGCTAGCTTCTTCCGTTTAGCAGAGAGAACTTTCTTTACTGAAGCTTTGGGAATCTGAATATTAGAAGGGAACTCCCCACTTTTTATGCATCTTTGTACGGCATTATCAATTTGTTCAGACAAATCTTTCATGATTGGTTCCACTTCATTATTTTGTTCTCTTTTAGCAGCTCCAGGAGATTTTCTCACCAACTCTGAAACATTGCCCAAGAAAGAAACATCTGGACCTTCTGTTTGCTCTCTCGGCTTCAGATCTAGTTCACCATCCAAGAACCTTTGCATACAGCATCACAGAAGCAGTTAAAAAGAGAAGCGAAGTTTCTCATTCAGAGACTCCGTTGAAGAAGTTCGTTGAATTTTGACAGAGAAACTGCCACAATTTCAACAAGATGTTTAAAAGGCAAAAGGAAAGGTTTTGTGACATAATTGGTAGAAATTTCATCTATTGATCCAAAGAAAGAAAAAGGGAGAAGTGAACATCTATATACAATACCTTTCTAGTCTTCTACGCACCCGATGCTGCTCCTTCGAAGGAACAAAACCACTTGCTTTCAAGCGGATAGTATAGGAAGGGCAACACGTTTGATCCATCTCAGGTTTGTAAAGGAAGCAGCCTGATCGTCTCCATCCACGGTCAAGAAGAGCTACTCAACAGAAAAGGAAAGACACACCAAATAACCACGAAGTTCAGCTAAGGAATCAAAATGGTGAACGAAGAGCACTGAATTGAGGAGAAATCTTCAGAAGCTAAGTCATCACAACAACATTGACTTCATTCAAACTTTCGTCAGCACAGAATTAAACCTATTAATCTCTAGGATAACAGCAAACCTTGGTAGTCATTAACGGTGAGAGACTCTGTCCATAAACCTGCATCGGAAATGAGACACAGTCACTGAGTTATCAATGAAAAAAACCATAGCCATTTCTGATCTTACAAGATCATAGCAAAAGAAAAGCTAGAAACATACGGAAGTCTATTTTTGAAACATACGAATCTCACAACTTTCTCAATCAGATCATCATTGTAAGTATCAATGATGCTCAACGAGACGATAAAATATGTGAAGTTCAAATTTCCAATTCTTTCATTTGATTTTTCCAATGTAAAATCAATTCAACGAACAAAATTCAGTGGCGAGGCAACGAACCGTGAGAGATACTGGAGCGAGTAGGGGATTTACAGTAACCGCAAGTGGATCTATTGCGTCCACAATCAGCGATTATACTCTCTCCTAAGACGACACCACGGCTACTACTTGCCTCGTTCCTCGTCTTCGCTTTCTTCGACGACATGATCGGAGAGAATCCGATAAAATCCAACCGATGAAGAGAGTCACGGCGGCTCTTGTAATTTTAAAGCTCTTCCCGGCGAAGAAGAAGAGGAAACTCGTGGTTTCTCTCGAAAAGAAATCAACGCCCTGTGGTTTTGCTAACGTGAACGACACAAAGTTCCTTTCTTGATATAAAACCAAAAAAACGTCACGCGTGTTCTCGTGCTAAGGTTATTGTGAGAAAAGAGTAACATCCTGTAGTTTGAACCGACAGATAGTCCTCCCCTTGATATTTAAAACGTCACACATGTTCTCTCTTTACCTGGGCCCAATTTCATTGAAGTAAACAAGAGCCGTCAGATCAACAAGTAAGCAAGCAAGAAAATACGAACCGTTAGATTTAGGTCGCCACCAAAACCCTAGCTTGCTTCCTTGAATCGTCGTTCTCTCTCTTTGAACAGAGGACATTTGAGCTAATCCTGTGAGCGACAATGGTGAAGGCAACTAAGGCTGAGAAGAAGATCGCGTATGACGCGAAGCTATGCCAGCTTGTGGACGAATACACACAGATATTGGTCGTTGCGGCCGACAACGTCGGATCGACTCAGCTCCAGAGCATCAGGAAGGGTCTTCGTGGAGACTCAGTAGTGCTCATGGGAAAGAACACTATGATGAAGCGTTCCGTTAGGATCCACTCCGAGAACTCCGGAAACACTGGAATCCTCAATCTCCTTCCTCTCCTTCAGGTTCATTGGCGTTTTTTTTGTTTTGCGTGTGGAGACTTTATATTATAATTGCGATCGTTCTGCGTTTTGTTTCAGGGAAATGTTGGTTTGATCTTCACTAAGGGTGACCTCAAGGAAGTGAGCGAGGAAGTTGCCAAGTACAAGGTTGGTTAATTGCTCTTGTTCTTTCCCATAAACCTGATTAGCAAATGATAGATTATTAGCTGTTCGAAGCCATAACACTGTTCTTAGTAGCCTGTGTAGCTAAGAGTGTTACAGTTTCTGCACTAGTGGACTGTGTAATTATTTGATGCTTTCTCAATGTGATTGGATTGAAACGGAAGTCTCTCATAACATGAACAGGTTGGTGCTCCTGCTCGTGTGGGTTTAGTTGCCCCAATTGATGTGGTTGTCCAACCTGGCAACACTGGTCTCGACCCATCCCAGACATCTTTCTTCCAGGTTTTCACATCTTATCACTCCTTGTAATCCTCGACTGGTTTTGCTCATACCCGCTTTGGGGTAGTGTCGATCTGGAGTTGCAGAGCCATGAATTCGTTTTGGAATTTCTTAGGTGCTTAACATCCCAACTAAGATTAACAAGGGCACTGTCGAAATTATCACACCTGTGGAGCTCATTAAGAAAGGTGACAAGGTCGGCTCTTCTGAGGCAGCCCTTCTAGCCAAGCTCGGAATCAGGCCATTCTCATATGGTCTAGTTGTTCAGTCGGTTTATGACAGTGGCTCAGTCTTCAGCCCAGAGGTTCTTGATCTTACGGAAGATGACCTTGTTGAGAAGTTTGCCGCTGGTATCTCCATGGTCACTTCCTTGGCTCTAGCTGTCTCTTATCCTACACTTGCTGCTGCACCGCATATGTTCATCAATGCCTACAAGAATGCCCTAGCTATTTCTGTTGCGACTGAGTATACTTTCCCTCAAGCAGAGAAGGTCAAGGAATTCTTGAAGGTTAGTTTTATTGCGCAGTATAACTTTGTTATGTGATTATTCTATTGGAGTATTTGTTCTTGTTAATGATAACTCTATTTGGCATGATTTGGAATGTAGGATCCTAGCAAGTTTGCGGTTGCTGTAGCAGCGGTGTCTGCGGATGCAGGCGGTGGTGGTGCTCAAGCTGGAACTGCTGGTAAGGTAGAGGAGAAGAAGCAAGAGGTTGAAGAATCAGAAGAAGAAGACTATGGTGGTTTCGGTTTGTTTGACGATGAGTAGATTTTGTTCATTAAGGTTTTTGGCCTTTTTGACGAGGCTATATATCTGTTACGTCGTTTGTAGTATGTGGAGATTTTGGCCAATTCAGATTTATGTTAATTGCCCTTTTTTGTTTTTGGAAAGGTTTCTGTTTTCGGGTTGCGTTGATTATTTGTCGTTTTTGCTGGAACTCTTTGCTGCGTCGAACGATTGTGTCACAATTCTAAAGCAACCTAATGCGAATCAAAAACCCTGGAAGTGGAAAGTTCAAAAACAATCATTCAACAAAATTCGGCATCAGAACTCACAAGTGATCACTCTGGTTTCGTTCGAGGAAAAGATCAGAATCACCTTCGGATGAATGAAACAACAAATTCCTTTTTTTAAATATACGACATTTTTGAAATTTTATATAAACAGATTCAATTAGTTTTCAGTAATATGTACGTGCTATCAGAAATTGAATGTCACCAACAATTTTTTCTCCAAGCATCATACTACAAACAGAGGTTCAAAAGTATTTTATAGTACCAAAAATACAAAATATTTATTTGTTTGATAAACATATGCAAAAAAACTATCCATCAAATCACCATATATTCTTATAATCAACAAAATAATAATAATATCAATGCATATATAAATACAAACATATTTGTGAAAAAATTATGCGCAATAAAACCCGCGCGTACGCACATGTACGATAATGACCTAGTTAACAATAGTTGAATATTTTGTACGAAAAGTTGTCTGCCTAGTCTTAACATTAAACCCAAAAAAAAAAAAGGTTGTCTGCGTAGTTACTTAAATCAAGAGTGTTGTCCATCAAGGTTAGACAACTTCCATAAGTGTCGATTGCAGTAGCTCAAACGGGTTGATTGATTAATTGCTCTCTATATATAATATGCTTTTAATATAATAATAGTAATAATATCGGATAATAACTTAAGATTAGAAACCTAGGTTGCCTTTTTAGAGCATGATCAATGCTAGAGTGCTTATGGGGGTGCTTAGCATATATTTAATTATTAAAGTTGTTTTAAACACTTTTGTTAAGAATTTTTTGTTTTCTCTACTCCAATGGGAGAATTCTATTTAGGGGTGCTTAAGAATAAAAAAATTATTTTAATTATTTTATTGTAAGTTTTAATTTTATTTATGAATAAAACATAAAATATATTGGATTAAATGAAATTTGAAACATACTTGACAATAAAACATTTTCAACATATATTTAGAAATCTTAAACGGAAATGAACACTCTATCGACATCTTGCCTATCTCCAAATTTTTCCCATATGTGCTCAACCAAATCATCTTTTAATTGTTGATGTTTTCTTTTATCACGAATTCTTGTTCGAACACCCATCATATTGGCGAGATTTGTAGGCATATATGTAGAATACGTCATATCCACATGTGAACTTCTGCTTCCTTCCCCTTGTTGGAATTCTGATACATCAAATAGAGTGTTTCCATCTCGTTCGTCTTCGACTATCATATTGTGGAGGATGATACATGCTCTCATAATCTTTCCAATTTTTTCTTTATCCCAAAACAAAGCCGGGTTTTTAATAATGGCCCAGCGAGCTTGCAAGACTCCAAATGCACGCTCAACATCTTTTCGGGCAGCTTCTTGACGTTCAGCAAATAAAGATGCTTTTGGGCCTTGTGGAAGTTGAATAGATTGGATAAAAGTTGCCCATTTCGGATAAATACCATCTGTGAGATAGTATGCTAATTGATACTCCCTTCCATTTACAGAGAAATTCACTTCCGGAGCGTCACCTTTTATTATATCGTCAAAGACGGGTGATCGATCAAGCACATTAAGATCGTTTAACGTACCTGGAGGTCCAAAAAACGCGTGCCATATCCAGAGATCATATGAAGCTACGGCCTCTAAAACGATTGTGGGCTTTCCAGAACAACTGTCCAGACAGAGTGTACATGCTGCTTCTAAACCTAAGAATCATCTAACAAGCATTGGATCATTGATGAATTGAGATAGATTTTGTGATGAGAGATGGAAAGTGGAAGCATACCTCCAATAGCATGATCAATGCAGGTTCTTAGATGGGTATCTTAGTTTTTTTTAAAATAAAATTAAATCAAAACAAACTTATTACTCATCTCATCACCTACACCAAAAATATGCCATAAGAGGATCAATGTTAATTGACTTGTATTGTGCTTCTCCATCATTCAACAATATCATTTATGATAATTAGAGATACGATAAACAAAAAACGAACATAGACAGGTTCCGTTCAACATTAAGATTTGCAGAAAAAAAGAAAAGAAAAAGATAGAGCTTACTGTCATAAGCTTCCTTGTACATGTCCACTATGGCAGAGCCAATGCCCTTTGTGTAGAAATCCCAATCAATGGGTTCAGGTTCCGGCATAAATAAACAAAAAGAAGAATCACTCCACAAACCAAAAAAAGACATAAAACAAGAACTAGAGCATGAATTATTTCTTTGCAAATGGCAATTCAGTGAGATAATTGTATGATGAGGATAACAAGATGATCAGAGCACAAGTAAGAACGAAGCTAGATACAGATCAAAATCCTAATCACGATCAATCATTCCTCAGAAGTAGCTACAGATCCCTTCAACAAATCCAACGTTGTGATTCCAAGTCAATCAATTAGATTCTTGAGTAAACCACAGTTTCTAGTATTCTGAAACTGAGAATCCGATTGATAAGCGAACACATTACTAAACTAGAAAAACACAAATCTAGAGTAATAAGTATACCGCTAAAGGCGAGGCCGTAGCAGGCGACGACGCAAGTCTGGATAACGGTGTTCTTTTGCTTGGTGAACGGCTTGACGGTAAACCCAAGTTCATCGTGATCTAGCGCCGTCGCCTTCTTCTCAGATCCCGGCAACAACGACTCTGATATCTCCGCCGATCTAGGGGTCTCCATCCCCATGTTTAGCTACTCAATGCGGGAGTTTTCTCAGCAGATTTCAACGAGATTCGGCTTCGAATCCGGCGATTAGACTTGGAATTTCTCGGCGGGCTTCTCCGAGAAAATGTGTGCGATGATCTAGGTTTACGGTTCCGCTTCTAACCGTGAGATTACGATAACTTCGAAGAAGAAGAAGAGAGTATTACGCCGAAGAAGATGACCACACCGCGAAAAGATGAACAAGGCCGACGAAGCAAAGGAGGAAGAAGGAATAGAAGACACCTGTCCGCTAAGAACCGTTTCTTAAATCTCCTAAATAAGAAACGGTTCTTAGTTTATTACCAATTTTTGATTTAATTTTATTTTAAAAAATTCTAAGATACCCATCTAAGAACCTGCATTGATCATGCTCTTAGGTTCCCAAAACTTGGAACCCGGACTTCTGTTGATTTTTTTTTTTATGTTTTAAAAAATTACAACTAATCTAGGTAGAATTTATCAAAACTTAAGAACATTTTAAATATTAAATTTATTATATTGCAAATAAAACTCGATACAAAAAAATAAACAAGGGATTGACAAGACAAGAGTCTTAAGTCACAAGACAGTTCAGTTCAATTGTTTTTAGAGTCAAGAGTACTGGTCGATTTGAGTTAACTTAAAACGGGAGATACCCGGCCGGTAAGAAATTCATATAATAATTATCAAATTGGGAATCGTATATATATATGAGGTTAGTTTAAAAAAAAAAACATACAATGTAAATTAACTTGAATGATTCCACGTGAACGTTGGCTTTGACACCGTATTGATCAATTTAAAAGAAAAACAATATGCAATTTATACGCGAGAGAAACAAAGATATTTGGAAGTACTGTTATGTTGTTTAGTGAAGAGTCCTTTGTTTATAAAAACAATGTTTGGTTTTATTCACATTGTCATTTTAGTCTTTGGACCATTTTCGTCTTGCTTTGCGTCCCGTGCATGTCTCCGACCATTAATACATTTTGATGGACACATGATAATATGCGAAATGAGATTTAGTTCAACTGTTCCTTTTCTGTTTTATTTTTTTTTAAAAATATTTTTCAATTTTGTTACAAGTGTCATTTAGAAATCTAAAACATCTAGACCATGCAAATTTTCTGTCTACAACTATTGAAAATATTTTTTTTTGCTTCTTAATTTAAACTTACCACAATTGAGGATATATATATATATATATATATATATATTTTTTTTTTTTTGCAAATGATCTTTTTTGTACAGTCATAAAAAAACATGATGATAAAAATTTCATGAACAATAGAAATTAAATTGATCCCGTCTGCACTTGCCGACCAAGCTCCCTCAAGTGTCACATCTTTTGTGTAAAACAAAATACAAAACTACCGTTAAATAACTTGTGAGATTGAAGTGTCACATTTACGGTGGAAAACAAAATATCAAACTGATGTTAAATAACTTGTGAGTCAATCTGTTCACATAGTCTCATGTTTATAATACATGTTTATGTTTGTTTCGTAGTCAATAATAACGTTCAACGATAGCAATCTACATTGTTTATTTTGTAATCTTTAAATAACCAACGATAATAACTAAATCTTTATTATTTCATAAATTGTTTTTCCAATCTTATTGATTAAAGCATGATCTCAAATCCAAAGACCAATTCACATTAGCACATTAATGTGCTAATGTGAATTGAGGATTTCAACCATATGTAATTCAACCATATTTAGTCATAATTTTATTTCAATCGTTGGAATTCGATATAAAATTTAAATTATGGATGGCATAAGAGATCTATATATATGGATTCACTCGAAAGTGTACATGGAACATAAGCCTAGCTAGGTTTAGGATAAAGAAAAGGATCAAATCTGCAAAGATCAGTCTCTCCCGAATCCCAAAAAAAACAAAGCATGCATTTCGTAATAAACAACTCTTCATAAAACGACACATAACTCGAAAACCTCTCCCCCCTGTGAGTGAAAAGAATCCCACATCGGTAGTAGGACCTAAGATTAAGTGGTATATAAGGGTATTGGGTCACTCCTCTCATTAGCCAATTGGTTTTTGAGTTGGAAGCCCAATAACCCAAGTCTATCATGGTATCAGAGCCACACCGATAGTTGGGCCACCCGTCCCAAAGTAAACTCCACGCATCAGATGGAAAAACCATACTGAGCGTGAGAGGGGATGTGAGTGAAAAGAATCACATATCGGTAGTAGGACCTAAGATTAAGTGGTATATAAGGATATTGGGTCACTCCTCTCATTAGCCAATTGGTTTTTGAGTTGGAAGCCCAATAACTCAAGTCTATCACCCCCCCCGCCCCGACAGTTTATCAATTCAATTTCTCTTTTCTTTTTTTTTAAAGGAGCCAAAACCATGATAAATGATATATAAGATCGATCCACATATGTTTATATATATATATATACAAGCCATAAAACGTAAACACCTAATTGAGGATTTATAATACTTGAAAATGTCTCTCCCCGTAAAAGGTCGTAGCTTACGTGGCAACAACGGAGGAGGAGGAGGAGGGACGGGGACGAAGTGCGGGAGGTGGAATCCGACGGTGGAGCAGTTGAAGGTATTGACCGATCTGTTTCGTGCTGGTCTTAGAACTCCGACCACTGACCAGATTCAGAAGATATCTACGGAGCTCAGTTTCTACGGCAAGATCGAGAGCAAGAACGTTTTCTATTGGTTCCAAAACCATAAGGCTAGAGAGAGGCAAAAACGCCGTAAAATCTCCATTGATTTTGATCATCATCATCATCATCATCATCATCAAGAAAATGACCATATCTCTCATCATCATCGTCAACCATCAACTAAAGGTATAATCTCAAGAATATATTATAATTTATGTGATATTCTCTGGCTAGTTGTTTTATGTTTTTTTTTTGTTATGTTCCATCCCTAGCTGTTGTTTTTAATGATATATTATATGATGTATATATATATATTATATGATGTCTTTATCAAAAAAAAAATGATATATTATATGATGTATTTAACCTTTCTAAGGGTGGTCGATGGTATTATACTTGTAGATGTTTTTGAAATAAACGAACAAGAGGAAGAGATGGTAATGGAGACATTACAACTCTTTCCGATGAACTCGTTCGAAGACTCCAAGGTGGAGAAAATGAGAAGCAGAGACAATAACCAGTACCGTGAATACATTCGAGAGACCAACACGACGACGTTTTCGTCGTACTCATCATGTGGAGCTGAGATGGAACATCCATCGCCGTTGGATCTCCGATTAAGCTTTCTTTAAATTAGTGACCACCTAAATATTGTCTTGAAAGTCCGAGAAGCATAAAAAGAGAAGAAGACATTTTAAGATACCTTATGTATTTTGTATAATGACTCAACTATCCAATCATTGGATTCCAATGTATAAATTATGACATGGAAGCTTTCACAGAATTTTGATCTGAAAATTATATTCTACCATAATCTTAGAGGTGTTTGGCTGTTGACCACAATCAAAAAAAGAGGTATTTGGTCCGAGAAACTATAGTAAATACAGTGAGAACTAAGGTTTTAATTAAATACATCTTTCTAATCTCTATATCGTGTTTAAGAGTTTAACCATTTAAGAGAAAATTTATTTACAAATGCATTAATGGTAGGAAAAAATATTTTGATCACAAAGTTGTTCAAAATGTTTTTGGGGTAATCAAATCGATTTACATGTACAACCAAACCGGGCCAATAAAATAAACCAAGAGATTAAATTAAACCAAAAGTTAATGAGCATTAAATTGTATAAAATGTGAACTTTAGGGCCCATATAATTGGGCTTTGAAATAGAAAGGTCCAATATTTGGTTTAACCCATCCAGCTTCATAGAAGAGAGAGAAGTTGGTTCAGAGGTTTTCCTGGAGAAGAAGCAAACTCAAGCTCCGTCGGAGAAAACGGAATCGGAAGTTGAGGTTTTGATAAATCCCAGTGAGAGAATAATTGAGTAGCTCTCAAGCGAATTTGATTCTCCCAGCAATGGATGTGATAAAGACGCAGCAGATATCAGCGAGGACGATCGAGAAAGTGATTGTTCACCCACTTGTCTTGCTTAGTATCGTCGACCATTACAATCGCGTAGCCAAGGACACGCGCAAGCGCGTCGTCGGCGTTTTGCTCGGAAATAGCTCACGTGGTACCGTCGACGTCACCAACAGCTACGCAGGTGCTCTTAAATTTCACTGCTTGGTATTAGTTCAGATCTCGGAAATTTGTTTGAGCTCTTGCTGTTTCAGAATTCGCTATGTTTAGTGAAATTTACTTTCGTCCATCTCGTGAGGTTATGCGTTAGTTGGTATTCATGACGAGGTTTTATATGTTAATGCGATTTAAAGATTTTGTAGCGTTTGTGTTGGCACAATTGAGTATTTTAAGTTGATTCTGTGATACTGACTGATATCAACTCAAGTTAAGTGTCTTCCACTTTAGGGTATTGGATTCACTCAAACTTGGCTCTGTTCCTTTATGGCCTAATACCATATCGGAGTGATGAGTCTTAGAGTGTCATTCGATTTTATAGTGGTGCATTACACTGGCACCAGTTCGTAAAGGCGTTTTTACTTACACATCACCTTTTGTATCTCGGTTTTCAGTGCCTTTTGAGGAGGATGACAAAGACTCAAGCATCTGGTTTCTTGATCACAACTACCACGAGTCAGTGTTTCACATGTTCAAGAGAATTAACGGTATGTGCTCAGGAAAAATATAATGCTTAGAGTATATATGACTATGTGGAAAACCTCGTGTTGATCTATTTAATGTTTGCTTTCAGCCAAGGAGCATGTTGTGGGTTGGTACAGCACAGGTCCTAAACTTCGAGAGAATGATTTGGATGTTCACGCTTTGTTCAATGGGTAGGACCATGGCTTAAGGCAAAATCATCTAGTCTTTATCTTTGTTTTTTTTTTGGGTGGTGACATGAGATATATATTGTTTGATGGTCTGTTTAAGTTATGACAAACATTTTAAAGCATCTACAATCTATCTCTCCTCTCGTGCTATCCTTAATTATGTTTTACTCTTGAGTTTTGATCTTGGTTCCTGGTATTGCAGCTATGTTCCAAATCCAGTGTTGGTCATTATTGATGTCCAACCTAAAGAACATGGCATCCCCACAAAAGCGTACTATGCGGTTGAGGAGGTGAAGGAGGTAAAACACCAACCCTTTGCTAACCATATCATTTGCTCGACTGTTCAGTTGCATCTGACATACTTGAATTACTTTCTTATCTTTCTGAATATGTGCTGTTTGTGTTGTTATATCCATATATTTAATAGCCTTGATCCGTACTTTTTTGTTCTGTAGAATGCTACCCAGAAGAGCCAGCAAGTGTTTGTACACGTGCCTACAGAAATTGCTGCTCACGAAGTGGAGGAAATTGGTATGTTGACATGGGGAAAACAAATCCTTCTGTTTTAGTGGTATAAATGATGGGCTTCTGTAATTTATTCTGAGGAAATTCATTGTAGTCCAATACCTGCTTGGTTGTTCTTTGTTCTTGAACAGGTGTGGAACATTTGCTCAGGGATGTAAAAGACACAACCATCAGTACCTTGGCAACTGAGGTTCTTTTACTCACACAAAACTTAAGCATTTCACTATCATGCTTCTTGATGCTTCTCCAAATCATGATCGTTACTCTCAAAATATATAATGTGAGGAACATCTTTCCGTTATGCTGGAGAAAGTTAAAATTATTTGAACTGTATTTTAGGTTACTGCGAAGCTTACTGCTCTGAAGGGATTGGATGCACGACTTCGGGAGATTCGGAGTTACCTTGACCTTGTAATCGAAGGAAAACTCCCCTTAAACCATGAGATCTTATACCATCTTCAGGTTAGAACACTGCCATCTTTTAATTCTAGATGCCTAGTAGAAGTTATATTTATCAAACTTGTTATCGTGTTTTCTTTTTCCTAGTATATGTTGCTGCTATTACCCATTGAGGATTGATCAGATAATTAAACACTCTTTTGAAAATCTGTAGGACGTATTCAACTTGCTTCCTAACTTGAACGTCAACGAGTTGGTTAAGGCCTTTGCAGGTTTGCCTTTTCTGCCTTTAAATTTTATGTTCGCACAGTTATTCCCTCATTTGCATTCTTTTTTTCATTCCTAACTTTATTCATTTTGTGCAGTGAAAACAAATGACATGATGCTCGTTATTTACCTCTCTTCCCTCATTCGAAGTGTAATCGCCCTCCACAATTTGATCAACAACAAGGTCAGAGGATCATCTCTCTCTCTCTTTAAAAATATTTGAACTTGCTCTTTGGATTTTGTTTGTTTATCCCTGGATGGTATGTTTCAGTTATTGAACAAGGAACATGAAAAAGCAGAAGACTCAAAGCCTGTTGCCATACCCGCAACCACCGGGAGTTAAATGCAGCCACATTTTGAGCTTTGAGAAGTTTTCAAATCGGATATTACTCTGTCATTTTCTGCCTGTGAAGAGTCTGGTCGAGGACTAACGGGTTCGGTCTCGTTCCGATGATCTTGTCGTCTTACTACTGTTGTTCCTACAATGGTTATGATATTAATATGTCGTTCATGTCTCAAAAGATTTTTCTTCTTCCATTTGATGTTTTTTTTTGAGTTTTTTTTTGTTTTTTGTTTTCCTTCAAAGATGATATAAGTAAATTTCACATCAATGTGCCGAAATCTCCAGGAAAGTTGTTCTCATTTTGAGTACTGTAAAATTAATCTGAATCAATTTTTTAGAAACTGTTTCCTAATCAATCGTACAAGTCGCATTGACTTAAGGATGTACTGGTTTTCGGTTGAAGATGAAGTGAATTGGGATCTGGTGGATTTCGGTTTAGATGTGGTGGATCCGGTTAACAACTGGTTTAGTTGATCATTGCGGTTTGAATTAGTCGAGATTGTTGATTAAGAACATCTTGTTTCAAGATTAATATAAACTAAGATATATATATTGTACAGTTTGATTAAAAGGCAATCAAATGCAATATAGAAAATCACAAAATTAGATTCGTGTACACCGAAATCCGGCTTATGAAAATATTTTTCAAAACGAAAGTATGACTAAGTGTCCACATTGATAGAGGGGGAAAAAGGAAGAATATTGTCACTTTTATTGATATTTTGTCATGAAAAAAGAAGGAAAAATTGTATTTTCAATTTTGAAGGAAAATAAAGTTCACCAGTTGCGTAAGCTTCGTGAAAAGGACATTATGAAAATGAGATTATGATATCAAGAACGTGCTTTGTTACGCAATATGCTTTTAAACCTACTTTTTAAAGAACATTTTCCCTTGATAAGTGTTGTGCTGATTTATATAGACTCTACTACTAAACTATAGATTAAGTTTTGTCCGTTTGCATAAAATAGTTGAATGATACAATTTAATATGCTCATAATTAGGATTAGCGTAATAAGGTCGCAAAGCTTCTCGACGATTCTCGTACTTAGTTTAATTGTTTCAATGTTCTTCATGATGTCTATACTCACGCAGCCCCTCTGTGCAGTGCATATGTCGCTTAGTATACTAATACATGCAATAAGTTAATATATTTGCCCTACTTAATTAATATTAATCCAGAAAATACATGAATAAAAATGATTTCTTACAGTCGAGCTACAATAAATCTTGGAACTCTTGGACATATATTACGGTTTTTTTTCACGATTATTATATCCAACATCCAATTGCAAATCATCTAGGTATATTTCATTTTAAAAATGAAAAGAAAAATCCGGGTCATATATGTTAACTCTATCGCTAATCAAGAAAAAAGCATCTTCTTTTCTTTTTTTGATAAAGAAAAACAAAATCTGTAAAAAAAAGAAGTTTATAATAAAAATCTGTAACTATTCCATATCCTTTTGCTATGGAAAAGATCTAAAAAAATCGTCATTTCACTTTGATTTCCATATTTTATTTTTCTTCATGTTGTTCTCAAAGTTATCAGTATCGCAAATCTTAGTCATCAAATAGTGGATATATACATACACACGCATATTATATATATATATATATATATATATATATATATATATATATGTGCCAAATAGCATATATTGTATAGTATATAGTAAGGCACGTACGTATGACGTAAGAACATTGAATGTTTTTCAAATTGGTATACATTAGTGTAAGGCATGTAGATCCCATCGAGGCGACCAGATCGAAAGTGACAAAATAACTAAAGGATGGCAAAAGAAATAAAGCTATAAAGTTGCAAGAAAGGAAAAAAAAAACTACTTTATTTTCTTTATCCGAAATAGGACTAGCAACTCGCAATATATCATATCACAATTGATGATCAAGATTCATTTAATATAGAAGATATGTAATTCAATCATGATTTCTTTGAATATGAATTATGATAAATAAATATATTACTTAAGTTTAGTTTTTTGGTTTTTATAACAAATGGAGTTTGATCCAAAATCTAGATTAATTTTCAAAATTTATAGAAAATTAAACGGACATTTTTGTCGTTTAAAACATTCATAATGATAATTTTAAAAAAGTACTATAGAATGCAGGGGTGAATGCAGAATGTTAACAAAAGTCGGGTGGCTCAAGAAGTCAAGATCTATATCATATTCTACGTAATTTAGAATATGATATACTTAGTATAGAATTCGTCTTCTGCCGTACACAATCTATATCATATTCTACGTAATTGAGAACTTGTTTTTTGACATACACAATCCATAATATGTTCTAATATTCTACGTAGTGTAGAATTTATCTTTTGCCTTACGCAATTCAGAATATGTATTACATAATTTAAAATTCATCTTTTGCCTAAACCCAATATTCTACGTTCTTTAGAATTCGTTTTCTACCTTACCCAATCCAAAATATAATATAAGTTCTACATATTTCAGAATTCGTAATCTACCTTACCCAATCCAGAATATAAGTTTAGAATTTTTTTTCTCCCTATCGCACTCCATAATATACGTAATTTTATGAATCATATTATGTACATGAAAGTTCTAACTTGATGAGATCTTACATTTTATATATGCATATGTTACAGATTTCCGTACTTTGTGGTATATGGAGATCATTTTGCAATAGCGATTGAATATTCGCTGTTGGTAAAGAAAAGCGTGGTAGATTACTTATTCTAGAATCTAATATGACTTTTGAAGAGCTGAAGATGATAGTTTTAGAAGACTATGGCGTAGAGCATAGTATGGCTGATGTGGAATTCCATTATTTACATGCTGATTTTGATCAGTAACTTCAAATCTCCTCCGATTCGGTTATTGTCACTAATTAATGATCGGCAAATGAAATTTTTGTCTAGGTATTTAAGTAAGAAGACTACGACACAGTTGTGTGTGACATTTAAAGCTACTGGTGCAGATCAAAGAAGTAAAGTTAAATGGTAAAACCTTTCTAATGTAAATTTGTAATGTGATCGTAGTTAGTGTGAATTTGTTTGAGTGAAACAAGAAAAGATGTGTACGGTACGTGTGGATATCTAACCCTAAGAGCAATATTAGGGACGTGAAGTTAAAGTGAATTTGAGTGAAATAAGAAAATATGTGTATGGTACGTGTGGATATCTAACCCTGAACGTTGATAAATTTCCTAGTCAAGGAAAATCTAATCTAATCAAGAAAAGTATTTGACAAATTTGATAAATTGAATCAGCACCAAATTATATGATCCTTAATATCATACGTACATTGAGTGGGTTGATTCTAACAAATTAATGTATATTACAAATTATTACAGATTGGTTCAACGATACAGTAGATGTATTTACTTAATTGATAAATGAAGTGGGTTCGTGAAAAAAAAAAAAAAATTTAGTACAGATCGCTAGCTTTTTTGAGTACTGACCATCGAGATCATAGTTGCAGCTGCGATTTTCTGTGTAGCCAACGAGCTCCACTACTGAGGTGTATAATTTTGTTTTTGTTTTGTTTTTAATTTTAAAAATATTTGAAATTTAATATTTTTAAATTAAGGATATAATAGAATTTATATTAATAAAGATGTAGTTTACCAACCCTCTTTATTAAAGGTTTATATTAACAAAGATATGAAAAAAACATCCTTTTTTCTTTCAATTCTCCTATTTATCAATACTTCTTAAAATAGATTTTCAAACTATTGAGCATAGTAAAATAGTTAAATCATTTCTTCAGAAAAAAAAAAAAACTTAGATCATTTCTTAATCTTATGCTGAAGTACACAACAATGTTTTGTCACAAAAGTTATTTTTGTATCCAAAAGACACCATTTTATATAATTCTAAACAAGTTAATCTATATATATATTTGGGGAGGCAAAGGGGTTGGTGTAATAGATGAGAAGAATGAGATTCTTTGGTCAGAAGTGGAAAGCAGACTCAGCCTCTATTTTATTATACTCAAATAATTTGTTCATACCTTCCACCAACATTCACACAATATTTCCAATGATACCAAATTAATTTCCCCAAATTGATTTCTAAGTCAAGTTCTTATAACTTGCATAAAATTATAACTCATTTTTGTGTTGTGTTGGATCTCTTAGATCAGTCTTGATATCTTTGTATTTAGCTCCATAAAATAAGTTGTGGTTAAATGTTATCTTAAACGCACGTACAAGTCTTTTTCACAACTATAATAAATGGAAAAGAAAACATAGATATTCTAATTTAGTGAGATTTCGTAGACACATACACAGTCACATTCATGCAACAAAAAAACAAGAAGTTTATAATTTTAAACCACACAAAAACATATTTAAACTTGGGTTTTTCTTGTAATGCCCTAATTACGCTGAGTTTGAGGATTCTAAGTTACCTTAAGCTTCAACACCGAATGCATTTGCTCGGGCGAAGCTAATGGCAGCATCGAAGGAAGATGGTGATGGAGAAAACAGGTTTTCCGAAGATAGACTCCGATCCATAAACATTACTCCATCCTCGGCATTATCCTTGTCCTTGTCAATAAACCCTAAATCCGGGAGGATATCTCTGTGATCGGAAATGGAACGGTTAATGAGATTGGCGTTGAGAAGATTGACGGTTGTGGTGTCATGGATGCTTGGCCGGCGCTTATCCTTGGCTCCGGAGAGTTGTCTCTGGTAATACTTTTGCGCGTGGCTCGCGACTTGCGTTGGCGTCTTAGACACCACGAAGTTTCTCGATATGTTTCTCCAATCTCCTTTCCCGTATTTGAGAAGCCCTAACAAGAACCTCCTGCAGAGAACAAGAACAAGAAACAGAGCAATGTAAAACCTAAATGACTTTCGTCGCAAGAAACATTGGGAAAGAAACATATAGAGCTTAAAGAGTCTCTTAACCTGTGTTCTTCCTCTGTCCAAGGAACTCCTTTCTTTCGATATTGATCAGATCCTCTGGCTCCATTAGGTCGTTTCCGACACGTGTTTGGGTCAAAGCCGACGGGAGAAGAAGCTGCAGGGTAACCCGGAATGGGGACACGTCCTGCTTCTATGTCGAAAACGTCTTCTTCGAGCTTACTGTATTGCTTCATAACATCAAAAACAGTCTTTCCAGGGATCATGGAAGCAACTTTGAACCAGCGATCGGGGGAGTCTTCAGCGTATATCGCAAGGGCTCGTTCAAACATCTTGTTCTCTTCTTTAGTCCAGATGCTGCTCGAGCTTTGTAAGCTCATCATCTCTTGAACAACGAGCCGGTGGTCAGAGATAGGCACGTGAGAGAGTGGATGCAGAGTCTCCATAGCTAGAAAAAAGGAAGAAAAAGTTTCAACTACAAACACATGCAGCTGAAAAGATTGAGGATTGATTTGTGGTATTAGGAAAATATGGAAGCTTTTATATATAGGATTTATTGATTAGGAATCAAAGGGGGAAAAATGACAAAAGGGAAGGTAAATCAAGAATCGTATACTGAGGGAATCAAGAACCTGATTTGGGTGAAAGATTTGAAGCATATAAAACCGACTGTGTCGAATCTGAAAAAGACTCAAGCTTTGAAGAATCTATGAGAATCTGCAAACGTAGGTCATACAAGGAAGACAAAAACAGCAAAGCCACCAGTTGAGAATTTCCTCGGATATGAATCTGTGATGAGAACAGAACAGACTCTGAAGACCCAACTGAGAGAGAGAGAGACAGAGATTGTGAAGGACAATTAAAAGAAGAGCATTATAGAGAGAGTCACTGTTGATTTAATTGGATTCTTGCGGTTCGTTTTGTCAGAAAAATGATTCTTATTAATAAATATATATTCTGAATACGACAAATTTATTCCATCGTCTTTTTTTCTGGTCCACACACGGGTTGACTATGTAATTTCACAGGATTGTTTAAGCATAAAAGCGCCTGTAGCTCAGTGGATAGAGCGTCTGTTTCCTAAGCAGAAGGTCGTAGGTTCGACCCCTACCTGGCGCGAATTTTATAAACTTTTGGAGATTGTTTTTCACTTTTTGTTTTTCGATCCAGTTCTAGTCTCTCGATTTAAGATTTAAAGCGAGCAATTAAAATGTATTGTATTTCTATGTCGGTCAAGATATTTTTCACAAAGCATGACAAATTCAATATTAAATCCAACATTCCCAATATGTCTCCATTTAAAGTTTATTTTCTTTTACTTGTTTGATGTTTTAAAAATTAAGTTACAAATTACTTTCTTCAAACCAAACTTTAATTTAAACGAAATATTATAACGTTTGGAATTTGTTACAGCTGAATCGACCCATATGCTTAACATATAAATGAAACAAATTAACTAACGTAGTGATATTAAAAACGTGAACTAAGTATAAAATCTATTAAAAACGTGAACCAAGCATAAAATCTATATGAGATCTGAAATCTGAAATGATTTTTTTTTTTTTTTTTTTTTGGCAATTTCATTTATGTTCCAATCATATTTTTTTTCTTCTGTAACAAAATAACAACAACAAGAGAAAAAAATGTAACCAACCTGAGAATGTCTTTTCAAGCCATTAACACTTTCTTGAATCACAAGCAACCAAACAATTTCTTATTAGCATTTCTCAAAGCTCAATAGATAGATTAAGATCTTCTTTTAGCATTTGGGAAGATCACTTGGAGGCGGTGGAAGTTTTTCGTTAGAACCTTTGCCGTCTTCCACAAGAAACGCCATTTTAAGTCCCGAAGAAGTGTGCACTTCCAAGTGACAATGAAAGAACCAAACACCTAATAAATTTCAAAATCCAATCTTACTCACTATTAAGGTAGGGTCAACTTTGATTAAAAATCACTCAAACAAAGTATTATGATGAGATTAATAACCTGGATTGTCTGCTCTAAACCGAATCGCCGTCCATCCTGCAGTAGGGACACTAACAGTGTTCCTCTCGACCGGATCAACGAGATTAAACTTCTTCGGATCATTCAACGGATCGAAATTCCCCAAACCTTTACCAATCACGATGAAATTCGATCCATGGAGATGCGTAGGATGGCTCTCTGGTGCGATGACACTTGTCCCTTGGATAATAACCTGTACTGTTGCATTAAACTCAAGCCTATAGACTTGTGTTCCGTTCTTTGTCTGAAGATTATTCAACGGAGTACTGTTATAACCGCCGGTGTAGTTAAACAGCGTCAAGGGTCTTCCTGGAAAATCATCGGTGAAAACGCCTTCGCTTTTGTTGAAATAATGAGCTTGAAGCAAAGCCATTGTTGGCATCACAAAGCTGACATTGTTGATGTCAGCAATGATTTTGGTTCCGTTGAAACACGTTGCACACGGGTTAACACCAACTCCTATCGCGAAAAACAGCGAGTGATCCATCCTTAAAGGGACGTTGGTCGGATAATCTCGCGAGTTCAAGCTTCTTAGAGAGTCTGAGAAACTTAGGGCAATGTTTGTAGCGTTTATTGGAGGAATCTTGGATATGGTCAACGATTGTGTTGTTGTAGTGTTATTGTAACGCAAAAAAGCAGTTGCGGTTGCGTTATTAACGGGGACAATGGTGTCCATAAAGGGGGAAATGGTCATTAAGAAGTTGCCCTGGGGATGATTAGCGGTTAGGATTGCGTTTGTTGTTTGGCCTGGACCTAAGAAAAGCGTTTCGGTATCAAACGGTTTAGTGTAGGATGCGTCTACTTCAACGACGGTTAAGTTGTGTCCTGCGATCTTGAAGAAAAGCTCGTCGTTTACTGCAGCGTTTATGATCCTTAAGAGATAATTCTTCCCGGTTTCGACGTGTAATGTGTATCCTGCGATCGCAGACAAGCAAACCAAATTCAAACCGGATTAATCATATTGAACCGAATAAACTGAAATTATTTTACAGCCTATTTTAACATAGAACTAGATTTTTTTGTTATATATAAAAATGTGAAATGAGGAGTAAGAATTAATTTAAATGTTATTGATTCAAATATGTTTAATTTGTAATTTTTAAGTTTATAATAGATTTAATAAATGTTTGACAACAAATTTAATACATGTTTGGTAGCATGTTCAATTTTATTTTAAAAAGTAAAGGGTGTTTAGAAACATATTGTAAAAGTGCTCTTGTTTTAATAGTATAGGTAGATATGTTGAAAATAGATTTGACTTATATAATAAATTTGGACTCTTTGTTAAATTTATCCAAAACCAAACAAAACTGAACCAAATTTTTTCAAACTGAACTGAAGAGAAAAAAACAAAAAAATTTATTAGATGCAAAAAACTTCATAGCAATTTTTTTTTGTTTTTTTTGCAAAATAAAAAGATTTTAATATTATGAAAAAAAATCATACTGAATACCAAAATAATCGAACCAAACCGAATATCCTGATGTCTACGCCACTTGTTCATACCATGAGAGTTGTTGTAACCGGGGATTGGACCGGTAAGTCCGTTAATGGTGTGAGCATCTGAGATACTTGGTGGCAAACCGGATTGTGTGGATTGATTAATCACAGCTTCAACATCTGATTTCCACCATTCACCTGCAAGAATCTATCCCATTAAACACAACTTAAGAGATTAATCATAACTTAGGAAGTATGAGGTTCGATTATAGAGATTGCGATTTATGCAGATTAGTGTAGGCAAGCTTATATAAAGAATTTTTTAGCATGATACAAGTGGAGAGCAGTTCATTGTATGTTATAGGACTGTCTTTGTAGTTGTTATTATCAGCGTTAGGAAAAATATGAATCATATGATCACAGTAACTAACTAGCGTCAAAAAGCTCACCGAAAACGATGATTTTCTCGGTATGAGGCCGAGGAAACGGGTAAGGTACAGCACATTTCGGAAGAATGACTATAGCACCGTGGACCGTCGCCCTAAGCCACGAGATATGAGCATGCCATAGAAGCGTTCCTCGTTGGTCTGTGAGCGTGAAATTGTACACAAAAGTTCCTCCCGGTTGGACCGGACATTGAGTTATATAGGCCGGTCCATCGGACCATCCTGTCCTTAGTTGTTTCACACCATGCCTGTAAAAACCCCAATCAGTCAAGATTTTGTTCACACATATTGAATAAATGGAGTCACACTCACTCTTTTTGAGTTGTAATTACCAGTGGATAGTGACATTGTAGTTGACGTTGTTGGTGAGGTTAACGATCACATTATCGTCTTCTCTTGCGTAAAGAGTTGGTCCAGGGAACTTCCCGTTAATGGTGACAAGCGGTTTGGTTGAACAGAGCTTGGTCATGTTCTTGATCACTACCTGTCTCATAAAGGAGAAGATCAAGATTAGTTTGGTTACTTGTTGTTCAAGAAAACTCGAAAATCTGTAATACTTACATTGAACTTGTAGCGACGAATGTTTGACTCAGCCAAATATAGCATAGAGAGAAACACGAGAAGAATAATTCGAGCACAAGATGAAGCCATTGTCTCTCTACACTCAGCCTTTTGCTTGGAACTGACGAATATATGAAGCTATAAATGAAGGCTGTGTAGATCAATGATTTGATCTTGTAGTCTTTTTCTGGGTTTCATTATTGGGTTTTTTTTCCCTTCAAAATTACATGAATTATAGAAAGCTACATAGAGGATAGAATAATAATACTTTGAAGTTAATTTACCCAATAGAGACAAGAGTAATTTCTTGTGATTCAAGATACTAGAGGGTTTATCTCTATAATATTATTTAATAAGACATTTTTAAAAATGAAATTTGTTTTGTAAGTTATTATATAAAATGTCATTACAAATAACAAATAATAATTGAAATAGGAAATGACATAATAGTCTTTTAAAATTATTGATTAGAATATGGAAAGTATATATTTTGTATTAAAAATTTATTTATTATTAAATTTCTTAATTATTTTCAATACTATGGATTAGTAAGAATATATACTTTCCAAATCAACAAAGAAAAAAACTATATTTTTTACTATAATTTATTATATTCTATTTGAATATATATCAAAAAAAAGTTGAAAAATATTTTGTTAATTTTAAACATATTTTGAGAGTTCGTAGACTAACCACAAATACTATAATTTATTTTGAGAGTTCGTAGACTATAATTTATTATATTCTATTTGAATATATATCAAAAAAAAGTTGAAAAATATTTTAAAAATATTTTGTTAATTTTACTATAATTTATTATATTCTTTCCAAATTACACATTTTTTTTAAGAGTTCGTAGACTAACCACAAATACTAAAATCATTTAACGGTGCATATTAAAGTTATGTTTTCAATATTATAAGTTTTTGCGGGTTAGCCCGAATAATATTTTAGTTCACTGCAAAACGGGTTAAATAGAAAAATTATTATAAATTGACATGTGTATATATAATCATTAATTAGTTATATTGTAAAATTCAGATAAAAATAATTTTTTTAAATTTCAAAATAATTTATTTAAAAAATATTACTCCGCGCTATAATTAGCGCGGGTTAAATACTAGTAGTTTTAACAATTAAAAAGTAGCTTTCAGTGGTGGAACTATAAACAAGAATTAGTCTTACAATATTTTTCAGTTTAATTTTGAAAATCAGTTCTTTATTAATTTAGTAATTGGACAATCAAAAGCTTGTAAAGCAGAACGACTCTGATTTTCTCATCCTGGCCCGAAGACCATAAACGTACTTTCCCGGGTATTTTGAATAGAAATCACAAATCACAAATCACAGACAAACCCTAATCAAAACTCTCGTCGCTTAGATTAGAATCCACCTAATATGGAAGATTCTTGTCAACTTACTCTAATTGCTCAATAATAAATTGTAAACAAAGATTAATAATTTAATATCTCAAACTGTTGCATTATTCTAGGTTACTCCAACATATTAGATATTACCAACAAGCATTAATTAAAAAAAAAACTGTTTTCCAGAAAAGAGAAATAAAGAGTTTTGCTTAATCATCCTAAGCAGGAGATACTTAAAAGAGGATCTTAGGCAGCAACGGTAGGACGACCAGCCTGAAGTCTGAGCACCCAAGCCATTCTCAAACTTGATTTCTTCAGCTGCAAGAAGATCTCTCTGTACTCTTTCCTCAGAAACAGATCCAAAGCAAACAAGTAAAGATCACTGCCTTGCTCAACCTCTTCCATGGCGTCCAAACGCTCAATGCATTCACCAATAGTATACTGGTACTGCTTAGCCGTTGCCAATGGACCCTTCGACAAACTCTCCGCCTCCAACGGGGTACATATCGGAGTTGCAATCTCAACATCTTGTAACCGAGACTCTGCAAAACCAACACTGTTAAATCTCCTGCGGTGCGGAGTATGAGAAGGCTCAGCATCATCGTCACCATTATCATCTCCATCTTCACTTCCAGTGACTGGCTCGTTTATGTAGAGTGTTGATAATGGAGTTGGGTCATGTAGCTGTGGTGATTCCGAATGATCGCGCACCTTCTTGCGGTAAGGACGGAAATCGGCTTTTCCTGGTTCAATAACTCCTTCGAAGATGATTGCTAGTTTGTCTGCGCAAGGAACTTGTTTCCTTCTGAATTGTGTAGCTCTAGGGTTATCCTGTAAATCGACAACAACAAAAAGAGGAAACAAAATATCATATCTTACCCCCAAGGTGCAAAATTTACCAAATGATAATAGATTTTGTTCACCATTTTTACCCTTAATAAGATTCTCCAGTCCTCTTCAGTTGCGCCGAAAGTACGAGTATTTGGATCCCATTTCATGTTAGGATTACCAATAACTTGACACCAAATCTTCCAAGCTTTCCTCGTACAATCCCAGTGGTTTTTCATTTGCACTCTTGTGTAACTTTTTCCAGTGTTTTGATTGATCGTCTCAAGCATCATTTTCCAACTTTCCTTTGGATAATGTGTGTCAGGTCTGTTTCCTTTGTAAGTCTCCTGGACCAACAAGTCGACAAACAGCTCGTGTGCGGCCGGTGACCAATACCCTTTTGACTGAGGAGTCGAGAAATTAGATGCGATTTGCATATTATGAGTCGAGAAATTAGACGCGATTAGCATATCATCATCTCCAGTTTCAGCTTCTTCTTCATGATGCCTGCTTCTTCGCTTCCTCTTGCATTTACTAGAACCAGCTTCATCGTCTCCACCATCTATGTTACTTCCTTCAAAGATAATCTCTAGTTTCTTGAGGAACAATGGAGGACTCAACCGATACGGCCCAGCATCAGGATTCCCCTGTGACAAATCCAATCATGTTATATAGCCTTAAAAACACCCAAATACACATATAACGCAAACAGGTTTTTGTACCAGTATATAGTTGGCCCAGTCTTCATCACTGGCATTGAAGGTGTTTGTCTCAGGATCCCATTTCATATCACTGCATTGAACAAGTCTACGCCATATTTTCCACTGCTTGCACATTGTGTCCCAATGATTCTTAAGCTGATTTTTGTTAAACCTCGTGCCCGCCCTCTGCTGAAAAGGTTCCAATAATTGCTGCGTTCCAGGTTTATTCCCCAGCGCCTTATGCTCGACGCATAAGTCGACAAACACTCTGTGGTATTCAGGTTCCCACGCGGCTTTCGGCTTCATAATTCTTTACTATATACATACATACATATATGTGTAGATAAGTAAAGACAACAAAAGGTAAGTTCCTATCCAAAACAAGTTCACATTAGGCTCTAATTGGTAACACTGCAGAAATCCCAGGAAATAATGTTTTTAAAAATGGTGCGAATCGCGGAATGTTTTCGTCATTCCGCAATTTCGAGGGTTGTCAAACGCTTCCTAAAAAAACAGTACCCAAATCTATACAAGTATACATCCACATCTATCTGGAAAGTTTACATCAAGTGTTTCCTAGAGAAGCTAAATCCAGAATTAATATTAGAATAGAGCCAGAAACTCTTAGATTAGCCTAAACACATGCAAGTGTATTACACAGAAACATACATGACTGAATTTATACATCCACATTTGTCTGGAAAGTTTCTATCATGGCTGAATCTAGAACTAACCTCCTGGTTAGAGCCAGGATCTCCGTGAAACCACTAGATAACCTAATTAAATTGCAATTGCTTTACTTGCAAACAAACATCCAGGATTTATCAAATGCAAAATGCAATAGACTCTCTAACAAATTTACTCTGGTATCACAATCAAAGATAAGCTATAACAATGATTTTGAAAGGCAAATTCTGCTAATCGACTGCTCATTTATCACATGACAATTACGCGATCAAGGGTTAGCTCTTTACACTAGATCGAATAACAAAAAAAAAACAATTTTGCGACCAGCGATTTGCCTCGGGAAAAAAAAATAGAGAAACCGGACGCGAAATTGGGTATCGCACGACGATGGAGAGAGGCAACACTCCCGTGGCCGGAGAAGAAGAAGGGGAAAAAAATAAAAAATGAAACGTAAAACGTGTACCGGGAATTTAGATAGAGCGATCTGATGGCCACAGTGTGGCGGTGTGGCTGAAGAAGCCGATCGCGATTTTTCCTCGCTTTCTCAGATTTTGGCGTTTGGGCCGCTCGGGTCGGAGCTTTCTGCCTTTCTCTCAATGCTAGGCCGATTTTATTTATACCGGTTCACTTTATTGGAAACGTTTTTATTGTGTTGACAAGTTTCAACCAAAAGTTTGTTCAACAGATTTAATCTTCAATTCTATTAAATAGTTTTGTGGTTTTTTAGGGTTAATTATGAAGATAGTCAAAATATAGACTAATTACCATAGATTTTTTATAGTATGTTTATAAGTGAAATTACGCGCAAAATAATTATTGTTTTTATCAGATATAAAATGTGCGCGCGAAATTTGAAAAATAATATTTTTTTATATGACATGTTATTTAATTAGTAGATTATAATGAGGTTTCTAGTTATGTATTTGATTATGAGTGGCTGCAAAAGTATTTTTAACATATTTAATCTTCAATACTATAAAATGTTTTTAGGGTTAATTAAGAAGATAGTCAAAATATAAAATTTCATTAGTTTAATTACTTTAGTTTTTTAGTACGTTTATAAGTTTATTTACGCACGAAATAAATTACTACTTTTAGATATACAAATGAATTTGCGCGCAAGAATTTGTTTAAAAAAATATATGCTTATTTACATGGCATGTTATTAACTAGGTTAATTATTATGATTTTTTTTTGTTACGTATTTGATTTTGCATGGACGCAAAAGTTTTTTCAACCGATTTAATCTTCAATTTTATTAGATGTTTATGTGATTTTTAGGGTTAATTAAAAAGTTAGTCAAAATATAAATTCAATTAGGTTAGTTATCATAGTTCTTTTTCTAATACGTTCATCAGTGAATTTACACGCAAAATAATTTTTTTTATTAGGTCTAAGTGAATCGGTGTGCGAAAAAATATATTCTGAAAATTGTATTAAATATATTGAGCGTATTTTAAAAAAAAAATAGGTACGCAAATGTATTTGCACGCAAGATTTGAAAACATAAGATGTTATTTATCTATATGACATGTTACGATAAAAAAAAAATATTACGTTATTCATGTTATAAAAAAATATAGAAGATTAATAGGTCAATAAATTGACATATCAAAAATACATGCATCATAAATTGACATACCAAAATTACATGATAATAAAAATAAAAAAATTGGTCAAATTATTTTACCCGGTAACACATTTTTTAATAAATTTACATAATTTGTAGAATGTTTTGGTTAAAACATGCAAGAAGTTGACTATCTTTTAATTACACTTTGTCTTTTAGTTAAAATAGACCTATAATTGGTTAACGTTAATTACACTTTGTCTTTTAATTAAAATAGACCTACAAACGTTAAACATGCAAGAAGTAGTCTTCCATCTAACTGATTAAAAGTTTAAAACCAATAAGGACAATTTTAATAAATACTAAAGAGCGGAGAAATCATGTTTCATTAAAAAAACAAAAAACAAAAAGCAGAGTAAATCATGTTAGAAACAATTATAAACTATTGAAAATCTGCTAAATTCTAATTGAAGCCAAAAAAATTAATAGGTGCAAACTAACTTTGAGATTAGTATTATATTTATATTAATTATGTGCCATTAATTGATTAAAAACTAAAAAGTGTGACTTTTATAAACTACTGATAAAACAGTAAAAAATCTAATGAGTCAAAGGTAAAGAAAAAAGAAATAAAAACAATTATGGAAAACATGGTTGGATTAATGTCTTCATTATCTCTATATGAAGTTTTAGTATATTAAAAAGGATTTGGTCAAATATTAACCAAGGAAAGAAATTGTTTTAACTTTTAACTTTAGACTTGATTTTGGTATAGATGAACTTGGGCTCTGGATCAATTTATTAGGTTTCATCAATTAGCATTTGACTGACTCTGCCAGAAAATAATGTAATTTTGTAAAATAACACCTTTATACACTTTTATCAATTTCTAAACACAAAATCATTTATTAATAGTTTGATTTGGTGTGATAGGAATATCCTTGTAACCACCTAAATAAATTTAACATTACCCTAACTACAACTGCTTAGATTCAAATCAGACTTCAGAACTTAAGAGTGAGTCAAAGCTCTAGAACCCTTACTTTTTCATACATACATGCGCATATATACAACAATTTATGGAAAAGATTGAAGTGTAATGATTTGACAAGACAAGATATTGTTGCAGAAGAATATGACTCATCTTCTCTGGTCTCATTTAGTTCTCCTTTGTCTTGCTCCCTCCATTTGACTCAGTTCTCTGATGGAAGAATCTATGGCAACATTACAAATCAACAACCCAACCTATGACTCTGTTGAAGAATCTATGGCAAACAAATATGAATCCGACCTGTGACTTGAGATCATAACCCAGAACTGCAGAACATAAGTTGGATTCACAGACAGGTGAAAGAAAAGGCCTTGTCCTTTTCCATTAATTAATCAGTGTTGTAAATGTTGATTTCACAAAAGCAGATTTAAAGAATCGACAAAAAAAAGCAAAATCGAAGTTACTCTTAGAACAACCTACGACAAAAGCTGTAGAATATCAGATAACAAAAACAAAAACAAAAAGAACAAAGAAGGAAAACAAAAAATCACTTATTTGTGAAGTCCTCTAAATGATAGCTTCTGGTACTCTGATCCTTCGGGGGTTGCTTTACACATACTTTGCTTTTGGTCCAAAGATGCTGTGTAAGGTCTTTTGTTCACATCAAAAGAAACTTGCCTTGTGTTTACCTGAGGGACCTAACAAATAAAATAGAGGGTTTTTTTTTCATTTGCTCCGTTTCTTGGCTTCGCTGTAGAGGATAACTCCGCAGACAGTGAGCGAGTAACCTAACATTCCAGTCACTGAGACAGGGTTCTTGAATATTAAGATCGAAACCACCACTGCTACTGCACCTTTGGCGTTTCCTAGCACCTGTCATAGAGAAGTTCATCATTCACTTGTAACTTATAAGAGGTGGTCACACACAGGATGTTTTAGATGATAGAGTAGAGCCAATTTGGAGGAGTTTTCTTCTTATAAAGAAAAAGTGTTCATGTATAGAAGAGATATGTTGTTACCTGCAGAGTCAGAGCACTGGTGTGTTTCGTGACTAAGAAATTGGTCAAGTTCACGAAATAAGCGAGCGCTGAATTGAATAGCAGATACCATACAATTCTAAAATCGTCTCTGGCAAGTGCAATTGTAATTCCAACAACATTTTTCTCCATGATAAGGGTAGCCGGAAGAAGGAACACAACAGCTATGGGAGCCATGTAAAGGAGGAGGTTCATGGAGTTTAGCTTCTCCCTTCAAACAAATTCAGTAACGATTGTCAGCAACATTCTTAAAACTAGAGACTTCTGAAAGATGAAACTTTAGCTGAAAAATCTGCAAAAGATGCTACTATCTCTTACCCTTCTGAAGATAGCAAAATTCCTTGAAGAACTGATTTAAGTGCTCTTGCAGCTGTGGCTGCAATGCACATAATGAATCCGAAAAGGTGGAAACTTGGCTCACCCTGCCCAATACATGAAAATTGAGAGAAATCAGATAAGAGAGTCAAGTCAATATAGAAAATGAAGCTCTGAAAGAAATCAAATAGATCCAAGACGAAGCATACTCTGCACATATAAAAAAAACAATTTCTAATAAAATCTTTATGAGCGGCATATAAAGTTCAAATTGTGAAGTGATTGAGATGAAGTAAGAAAGTTAACAGAAGTCAGCAGCTTCGAGCTCAGAGCAATCCCAAAGGCTTGTTCCAAAAATGTTACCTATGATTCTATCAACATCTAAATATGAATAGAATCAACCAGATTCAGCTCATAATATTCAACTCCGAAAGCACTTAAAACTGTAAGACTCCCCTCCCTCCGCTTCACAGTTTGATCTATCCCCCTAAAGCTACAGATTTCATCAGCCATAACAACACATTTGACCTCGATCTCAACAAATGATGCGAATTTGGATGAGAACCAATCTCAATACGCAAAAGCAAGAGCAGATTTTGAAGTAAAATAAAATGAATTACCCCACTGGCAATGACAACACCGGTAACGACGGGGACGAGAGTGATGTAAGTCAACCAAGCTTCCCGCTTGAGCGTGATGAGATAAGCGAAGACGGCGGTGAAGAAGGGCGTCGTGGCGCCGATCGCTTGGTTAAAGGAAACAGGAAGAAAGCGGAGGGAGATGTTCCCGAAGACCACCGACACACAGAAAACGAGGCTAAGCGCTGCGATCTTAAGAAACTGAACTCGGGATCGGATGGTTTGCATCGGGACCATCTTCATCCAAGCAATTGCGACGTAGCTGAGAAGAGAGCACGCCGTCATGTGGCACATGGTGAGGAAGATCGGATACTTGAAGCCATAGTTGCTTAGCAAGTATTTGTTGAGCAAGAGAACCCCGATATTCGACGAATACCACGAGGCGACGAGCCCGATTGTGAAAAACCGGCCATTGGCCGCCATCTTCATCCTCCGATCTGATCGATTCTATATGGGGAAAATCCAAAACCCTAGACAGAATTCTGTCGATTGGAAGGAGTTTCGGATTCGATCTGTCCGCCTTGGGGAAGAAGATCTTGGGACACAGATTTGACGTAGAGAAGTGATTCCACGGATCGAATCGGGATTAGGTGACGAGGAGAAGAAACGATAAGGAGAATGCTGAAAATCCAGAAACTGTGATTGGAGAAGATGAAGATGAAGAAGCAAAGATGAGAGATTTTGGGCTAAAGCTGCGAGCGACAACGCCTCTTTCTCTCTCTCTCTTTAAGAAGATGAAAATGTTACTAATTGCTTTCAGTTTAATGCGTTTTATAAAGCTCTCAGTAATTTTAATTCTTCCATAAATGCATTCATTTTTTAAAAAGGGCAATTCTACAAAATAGCACCAAAAAACATAAAGTTCAATAATTTAGCACAGAAGGGTGAAAATCCTAAAACTAGCATTCATTAAAAGGAAAAAAATACTAAATTATCCTCTATTATACTGTAAAATCAATCATCCCAAACGGAGCTTGTGACGAGATCCATGGCGGCGATTTCTACTTTCTTCCTTCTCTTCGTCATTCCCCTTGTCCCACTCTCGCTTTTCGTTATCTTGGCTTTAATCGTACGTACGCCCTCGTCCCATCCGAATCCCCATCAAGTCACGTCTTCTTCTTCATCACCGGCGGTAAGCTGAAGAACGGAACCGTCTTTGCTAAACCTGACTCTCTCTACTTTACCTTTCTTCACCGCGTTTAGAAACTCGATGTACCGCCATTGCGATCCCTCCGGAAGATCCGATGATGATTGGGCTTTCGGATTAGGCGTCGTAATCGTCTGGGTCTCACTGAACGGCGACGGCGACGTCGACGGCTTCACTGCTTGAGCTTCAGCAACGACAGTTTGTGTAGCGCTAACCGGTTCGTCCAAAGCTAAAGCTCCTCGCGGCGACGAAGAAATTGATGAGAACAGAATAGCTGCTAAAGCTACTCGCGACGGCAATGACTTTATGGGTTTTCCATTGTCTTCGATTCGCAGAGCCGATCGAGTACTTCCACGGGAGATTAAGGAGAAGGAAAACTCTGATTCTTCACTATATCAACAAGAGGAAAACTGGAAAAAGCCATATAAGGCCGACCTTATATGGAAAAACTGGAAAAAGACAAATACAGGATACTGATACATCCTATAATCTGATACCCTTTTTATTTATTTATAATAAAATCTTAATGGTTTCTGAAATTTGATACTGCAAACACATAGTTGTCATCGACCTGAATCTGCAGGAGCTAGCAACCGTACTTCAAACATGAGAACTTATAGAAGCTTGTTTTTTTTTGCAGGGACTGTTTGGTCTCCAATATCGAATGTTGCAGAACTTGAACACAACTATGTTGTGGCGGTAGAGCTACCAGGGGTCAGTATCAATGATATAAGAGTGGAGGTTGACAACACAAAGTAATTATTACGCATCTTGACACATGTTTACTTTACTTAATACGCATTGTGTAACAAAGGTACTTACCCGTGCTGCTGCAGCTTGTCTGTGACAGGGAGGCGCACATCTATCTGTCAAAAAGTTGATGCAGGCACCAAAGATTCAATCTTTGGATATCACAAGCAAGAAATACTACAAGGACCATTCAAAGTTTCATGGCCACTTCCCAGCAATGTGAACAAGGATAATGTTTCCGCTGAATTTATGTAAGTAGAAACTATACTTCTCTAAACCCCAACGTTATGATTAGTGGGTTTATAGCTAGTGCACACCTAAAAAGTAGGTTTTAGATTCCAATTTGAACTCTTAGCCAGTCACTAGCATGAATTAGATATCTAGAATATGGCAAGTTTTATAGAGAGATTGTGAGTTTCTTGGAGAGATTGTGTTTGTTTAAGCCTATTAAGACCTGTTGTATTGATTAGACGAGTGACTGATGTTTGGTATAATTTATCAGCTTGCAAAGAGGACTTTTGATGATGTCTACAAGTACCCAATGCGAATCCGAGAGAAGGTTTAAGAGAGTTTAGGCAAAGAATAATTGTTGTAATGCACAAATGATCGATCTCTTTGTCTTGAATTTTCCATATAAAAGACAATTTATATAACGTATAAATGAGAATTTTTGTGTTCATTTATATAACTTCTCAAATTTAGGAAGTTGTCCTACACATTTAAGAAAACCTTTCTAAACATGTGTAAATGAGAACTTTTGTGTCCATCTATACAAAACTCAAATTTAAGAAGTCATAATACACATTTAGGAACATATATAATGTATTTAGGAAAGTCTTCCTAAATACGTTTTCTGTTGATTTCCATGCGTAAATGAAGCATCATAACAAATGTGTTGTTGTTTTGTCTACACAAAGAAATAAAGAAAGATTCAAATGATGAAAACTGATCCTTTCTTGAAAATGAAACGTATTTAGGAATATATATAACGTATTTCAGAAAGTCTTCCGAAATGAACAAAAATATAAAACAATATTTTCTGTTGATTTCCATGCGTAAATGAAGCATCAGAACAAATGTGTTGTTGTTTTGTCTACACAAAGAAATAAATAAAGATTCAAATAATGAAAACTGATCATTTCTTGAAAATGAAACGTATTTAAGAACATATATAACGTGTTCTTGTTTCTTCTACATTTATAGTTTTTTCTTAAAATGAATCATATTTTGGATCATATATAACGTATTTCGGAAAGACTTCCTAAATGAACAAATGATGAAAAATGATCATTTCTTGAAAATGAATCGTATTTAGGAACATATATAACGTATTTCGGAAATATTTCCTAAATGAACAAATGATGAAAACTGATCCTTTCTTGAAAATGAAACGTATTTAGGAACATATATAACGTATTTCGGAAAGTCTTCTGAAATGAACAAAAACAGAAAACGATATTTCATGTTGATTTCCATGCGTAAATGAAGCATCAGAACAAATGTGTTGTTGTTTTGTCTACACAAAGAAATAAAGAAAGATTCAAATGATGAAAAATGATCCTTTCTTGAAAATGAAACGTATTTAGGAACATATATAACGTATTTCGGAAAGTCTTCCGAAATGAACAAAAACATAAAACGATATATCCTGTTGATTTCCATGCGTAAATGAAGCATCATAACAAATGTGTTGTTGTTTCGTCTACACAAAGAAATAAAGAAAGATTCAAATGATGAAAACTGATCATTTCTTGAAAATGAAACATATTTAGGAACATATATAATGTATTTCGGAAAGTCTTCCGAAATGAACAAAAACAGAAAACGATATTTCATGTTGATTTCCATGTGTAAATGAAGCATCAAAATAAATGTGTTGTTGTTTTGTCTACACAAATAAATAAAGAAAGATTCAAATGATGAAAACTGATCATTTCTTGAAAATGAAACGTATTTAAGAACATATATAGCGTATTTCGGAAAGTCTTCTAGAAATGAACAAATGATGAAAAATGATCATTTCTTGAAAATGAATCGTATTTAGGAACATATATAACGTATTTAGGAAAGCTTTCCTAAATGATGAAAAATGATCCTTTCTGGAAATGAAACGTATTTAGGAACCATTTAGGAACATTTATAACGTATTTAGGAAAGTCTTCCTAAATGATGAAAAATGATCCTTTCTGGAAATGAAACGTATTTAGGAACATATATAACGTATTTAGGAAAGCTTTCCTAAATGATGAAAAATGATCTTTTCTTGAAAATGAAATGTATTTAGGAACATATATAACGTATTTCGGAAAGACTTCCTAAATGAACAAATGATTAAAACTGATCTTTTTTTGAAAATGAAACGTATTTAGGAACATATATAACGTATTTCGGAAAGACTTCCTAAATGAACAAATGATGAAAAATGATCATTTTTTGAAAATGAAATGTATTTAGGAACATATATAACGTATTTCTGAAAGACTTCCGAAATGAACAAATGATGAAAAATGATCCTTTTTTGAAAATGAAACGTATTTAGGAACATATATAACGTATTTCAGAAAGTCTTCCGAAATGAACAAATGATGAAAAATGATCATTTCTTGAAAATGAATCGTATTTAGGAACATATATAACGTATTTCGGAAAGACTTCCTAAATGAACAAATGATGAAAACTGGTCCTTTCTTGAAAATGAAATGTATTTAGGAACATATATAACGTATTTCTGAAAGACTTCCGAAATGAACAAATGATGAAAAATGATCCTTTTTTGAAAATGAAACGTATTTAGGAACATATATAACGTATTTCGGAAAGTCTTCCGAAATGAACAAATGATGAAAAATGATCCTTTCTTGAAAATGAATCGTATTTAGGAACATATATAACGTATTTAGGAAAGCTTTCCTAAATGATGAAAAATGATCCTTCCTGGAAATGAAACGTATTTAGGAACCATTTAGGAACATTTATAACGTATTTAGGAAAGTCTTCCTAAATGATGAAAAATGATCCTTTCTGGAAATGAAACGTATTTAGGAACATATATAACGTATTTAGGAAAGCTTTCCTAAATGATGAAAAATGATCTTTTCTTGAAAATGAAATGTATTTAGGAACATATATAACGTATTTCGGAAAGACTTCCTAAATGAACAAATGATTAAAACTGATCTTTTTTTGAAAATGAAACGTATTTAGGAACATATATAACGTATTTCGGAAAGACTTCCTAAATGAACAAATGATGAAAAATGATCATTTTTTGAAAATGAAATGTATTTAGGAACATATATAACGTATTTCTGAAAGACTTCCGAAATGAACAAATGATGAAAAATGATCCTTTTTTGAAAATGAAACGTATTTAGGAACATATATAACGTATTTCAGAAAGTCTTCCGAAATGAACAAATGATGAAAATTGATCCTTTCTTGAAAATGAATCGTATTTAGGAACATATATAACGTATTTCGGAAAGACTTCCTAAATGAACAAATGATGAAAACTGGTCCTTTCTTGAAAATGAAATGTATTTAGGAACATATATAACGTATTTCTGAAAGACTTCCGAAATGAACAAATGATGAAAAATGATCCTTTTTTGAAAATGAAACGTATTTAGGAACATATATAACGTATTTCGGAAAGTCTTCCGAAATGAACAAATGATGAAAAATGATCATTTCTTGAAAATGAATCGTATTTAGGAACATATATAACGTATTTAGGAAAGCTTTCCTAAATGATGAAAAATGATCTTTTCTGGAAATGAACCGTATTTAGGAACCATTTAGGAACATTTATAACGTATTTAGGAAAGTCTTCCTAAATGATGAAAAATGATCCTTTCTGGAAATGAAACGTATTTAGGAACATATATAACGTATTTAGGAAAGCTTTCCTAAATGATGAAAAATGATCTTTTCTTGAAAATGAATCGTATTTAGGAAGATATATAACGTATTTCGGAAAGACTTCCTAAATGAACAAATGATTAAAACTGATCTTTTTTTGAAAATGAAACGTATTTAGGAACATATATAACGTATTTCGGAAAGACTTCCTAAATGAACAAATGATGAAAAATGATATTTTCTTGAAAATGAATCGTATTTAGGAACATATATAACGTATTTCGGAAAGACTTTCTAAATGAATTAATGATTAAAATTGATCTTTTCTTGAAAATGAAACGTATTTAGGAATATATATAACGTATTCCGGAAAGATTTCCTAAATAAAAAAATGATGAAAACTGATCATTTCTTGAAAATGAAACGTATTTAGGAACATATATAACGTATTTCGGAAAGTCTTCTGAAATTAACAAAAACAGAAAACGATATTTCCTGTAGATTTCCATGCTTAAATGAAGCGTCAGAACAAATGTGTTGTTGGTTTGTCTACAAAAAGAAATAAAGAAATATTCAAATGATGAAAGCTGATAGATTGTAACATCAGAACAAATGTGTTGTTGTGTTGTTGTTTTGTCTACACAAAGAAATAAAGAAATATCTTCTTTTTGCCAACACTTTTGTATGTTAATACTACATTTGTTTGCTTATAGATTGTAGCAGCTACATATTCCAGAGTGACTAGGGAAATTGAGATTTAAACTTTTTATTTCTTCTGGTGAATTGATCATCTTAGTCCGGCTGGAGCTGTTAGAATTGCCCATTAAATATTGATAAGGGGTAAGCTCATTACAGAAATAATAGAATTAACAATTGATCAACTTTTGTTGATTTTAAATCTATTCATGTATTCTATGTCACACAAATTCAAATTTAACCGTTTTATAATTTGCTTATTCAAGACAATGTGTTAGATTATGTATTTTGATAAAATTATGAAATTAATTATGAATTTAATTACAACAATAATGAAAAATTTTTGGTGCTATTTTATAGAATTGCCCATTAAAATACATCTTAATATGAACTGTTACCAAATCTGAGCAAACAACAAAAAAGAACTCATCTCCATCTTCCTCGTACGATTCCTCCTCAACAGAATCAATGGCACAAACAAGGTAATTCCTAGAATAGAGATTGACCCAACAACGCTGCACAATATGATCATGGATTTAGAAATGTTTCCCTTTGAATTCCCTTTTCTCTGATATATCGTCGGTGATTCCAGTCCACGAGCTCGAATTCTTGAGATTTATCGGCGATTAGAGTAAAATTTTCCAGAGATTCGACTTGTCATTGTGATAAAACCCACACAACAGTTTCTCAAGCAGCTCCAGATCGCCGTCGTACCGCAAATCTCCCACCGCCTCAAACGTATCTCTCATGTCGCAAGAGTCCCCAGATTCACGGTGGCAGCCGTCGCTGTAATCCTCAGATCTCCAAGCGCCGGCGTTCTTAGGCCGGAAATCGCGGATGCAGGCGCATGGCTTCAGTGACTCGCTGCTGCAGAACCCTACCTAATTGGCCACAGAGACCATGACGACAGAGTTCTTAGTCGATGATCCAGATCAAGTAATTCAGTTTTGTTTTTTGATTTCTGGTGATTCAGTTTTGTTTCCAATTATTGAAAATCACCCAATTTTAGTTGATTGATTTGACGATGTTGATTTATGTTGATCAATTTTGAACAATGGAACAGCCATTGAAGAAGACGATCTCTGCGTAATTTTTTTAATTAATGCGAAAATAAACTTTGGGCTAAAATGGTCTTTTGGTCTTAAATGAATGCTATAAACAGGACATTTTAATATAGGTGCTAGTTTAATGAAAATGTTTTCATTTAGTGCTATTTTGATCAATTTCTCTTTTAAAAATATATTTATTTGATTATTTTAATTGATTCCTCGAATAATAATCAAAGTGTAAAGATATTTTTGTATGAACGAAGGAAAGGAACGTCTCACTTACGAGTTTTGACTTCTTCCCTTCTTCCCTTCTTCCCTTCTTCTTCATGATACTAAAACGTTTTTCTATATTTTTTTTGGGATTCAACTCAATTTACTGTTTTTTTTTTGGCTTTGATACTATATAATTCGGTTCGGTTTCAGTTAATTCTAAATATAATTTGGGGTCAGTTAACACAAAATCAAAAATATATGTATGTTTTCAAACAAAAGGTATATAATCAATTTTCGGATCCACCAAACTTCTATAATGGGAAAATGGATTGAAAGTGTTCTTAGCTTGGTTCTGAAACGACAAATACGATACCGTCCCGTCCTTTCCAGCGATAACCCTATTTTTATGTTTCTTGTTGAAGTTAGCGCACTCGAACCCTAACGTACTCGCCAAGATTCTCTGAACATCACAACGGAAGCTGGTTCATGAACCGGAAACGGGTTCATGAGAAAGAATATCATGTCCATACCACTAAGTCCACTCCCATCCTCTCACGGTGTTCGCATGGCTCTAGGCCCACAGGCACGATCATGTCCGTTAACTCCGCAAAAACGGTTGGCGACAAGTTGTTCCCTCGGGACAAATCACTACATCTCCTTTGGACAACTCTAGCTTCATCTTCTTAATACCAAAATTCTCCATTTCTTTTCCCCCACTCATTTATTTTCATCGGTTTTATTTTTGCATGTGAATCTATTTTAGGCTCTAGCTGGGGATCGATTTCTTTAGTTTTAAGCTTATGATCATGTGCTTTCAGAATCTTACAACAACTTATGATCGACGTTTAAGTTACTTAAACGAAGCAGCTGATTTGTTCATTTTTTAATGCTGTTATCCTCCCATTAGAGACTAGCTTGTACCAAAACCAAGAGAAATGGCATCAGGGGAATGTTACGCAACTACAAAATATATGATTTTATTTCTTTAAAAAGAGCAACGTTTTTTATTAGTTGGACCCATGATTTTATCTCAATATCAGATGAAAGAATCACAACAGAGAGCCCTTTAGTTTATGTATTGAATCAAAAGGAGACAAAACCAGCCAAGAGGAGAAAACAACCTCTTTGGATCAATTTGTTCACATCACTGCGGCCTTTCAAGGTAAGGGTCTCTAGGAGACTTCGATCCGAGATACTCTGAAGCATCCGTGACGTAAGTTTTCAGAATCGACGTGGTTCGTGTGAGCCACCCTGCGTTTGTCTGCTCCACCTCACTCTCCATTTTCATTTTCATCTTCATCTCTTCCTCTTCCAACATACTGATCCTTCTCTTGCCCATATACATCTTCACAGCGTCAACGCCTTCTTTCACCACTTCCTCGGGTGGCACTATGAGCGGGTTCTGCTCTACATTCAGTTTAGTCAGGCTATCTAGTGTCCCAAAAGTGTCTGGGAGGGCGTGGATTTGGTTGTTACTCAAGTCGAGTTCTTGGAGGCTTATGAGGTCACCGAACGAGGAAGGGAGATCCTTGAGGTCACTGAAGTTACTGCTAAGGTTTAAGTACTCAACGTTTGTGAGCAACACAAAAGAATCAGGAAGGCCATGCAGTTCATTGAAGTGGGCGTCGAGGTATTTTAGGGATCTCATTTCGCCTACACTGGTTGGGAAGGATCGGATTTTGTTATATTGGATGAGGAGCTTTTCTAGATTCACTAGCTCGAATCCGATGTTGGTTGGTAAGTAGGTGAGACGGTTGAAGCTCACATCCAAGATAACCAACGACCTGGGATTTTGATGTCAGAAGCGGTTAAAACTGATCAATAAATCAAACTAGAGAAAGTCGATTACATACCCACAACGGCAGATGGAATCAGGCAACGCGGTGAGCTTGTTAGTCGAGACATTCAAGATTTTCAGTTTGGAAAGTAGACCGATAGAATCAGGTAATGTCTCCAGAAGATTCCCGGAGACATCCAATTCAACAAGACTATGTAATCCAGCTATTGAATCAGGAATCGCCTGTTGCACATAAACCTCGTTCAGGTAAGACAAGCAAATGAATCTTCCAAAACTTATTTTGAATCACTAAGAAAAAAAAAAAAACTAACGCGGCTCAAGCCATAGATTCAACCTCAGAACAATCAAGAAAAGATCTAGCATGGACATCAGCAACAATCATTTGGAAAATGTGAATAAACCCATAGACCCTAACACAAAAAATATTTAACCTGCAGTTTTTTCTTCTATAACTAACGACCAAAATCGACTTTCAACAACTCCTATTCCTTTGACAATCACAAAGGGCAATATCAAAGATGCAGAACCAAAACAAGCAAACGCGCATAAACTCTTTAAATTACATCAAACTAGAAATCATTGCTTCGGATATTAAATCTACGACGCAAAACCGAAACAAGCACACACATACCGGAGTCTCTTCGAATCACATCAGACTAGACATCAGTGATACATAATCTCTTTGAATCACATCAGAAAAGGCATTGTTTCTCACCAAGATAAACAGAAATAAAACCAGAAATGCTGAGAGTAATCTTGTGATTATCAACTTTAACTAAAGGGATAGTTCATCAACCATTGTATAACGCCCAATAAATTTACCTCTACGCTACACTAAAGATTACCAAATTCTCAATAAGATCCTAAATCAAATGAGTAACAATCTAGCAAAGTTGTGATTTTGATTTTGAATTTTCGTTTTTTTTCAGAAGGAAGGAGAAGTAACCTCGAGCTGATTGTTGGAGAGGTTAAGAACAAGCAACCCTTGAATCCGGCCAAATGCTTCAGGGAGCAATCTCAGCTTCCTCCCAGACAAATCCACGCGATCCACCGGATTAGCCGACGCTTGCTGCAGTATACCCACAACGTCCTCATTGACCTCTACCGCCGCAACGCTATCCTCATCCGCCGCCGCATCCTTCTCGGCGGATTCATAAATCCTCACGAGCCTCTCCTCTGCTTCCTTCAATAGCTTCTCGTACGAAGCGTGAACCTCGTCCAATTTCAAAATCGACTCACACCACGTCTTCTCCTGATCCATCTCTTGCCTCCTCTTCTCATCCTTGGCGGCCGCATCGGTAAGCGCGATGTCCTCGAACGATTCGGATAAGAACCCCTGGATTTCCGAGAGCTTGGCACGGGCATTGTCGACGGTCTCGTGATCGGGTCTGGGACCTAGGGTTCGGAGGATAGATCGGGTCTCGGCGACGTCAGAGATGGCTTTGGTCATGGAGGCGAGAACACCTGGTTGAGTCAAGTGAGGCATCTGAGTGACTATCTCGATCGATGATGGTGGTTGCTCGACATCGAAGGCAGGAACGGAGGAGGAGGATGAAGGGGAAGATGATTTGCCGGTGAAAGAAGGGAGACGAGCCAAGACGTAGGAGAGGACAGGGAATTTGCTAGGGTTAGGCTCCGCCGCCATTGTTGTAGCTTGGGGTATGAAGACTGAAGAGTGTCTCTGAGAAGATTTGAATCTGAATCGGGGATTGGTGATTGATGAATGATGAAGATGATGATCGGGTTTTGTTTTTGATCTAGCGCCGAAGTGGTGTGTCTCTCCACGTTTTCTTGTGGTTTGCCTCTCTCTGTTGCAAATTCGACACGTGTAAACTAATGTTGCTGAATGTTGTCATCCTAAATACAGTGTATACAATTTTTTTTTTTTGTGGCAAATATCAGAAATAAAAATATAAGTGAGAACTGAAAAGAAAAAGAATAAATACAGTGTATACTATCCCTTTATTCCTCGTATTATAACAAACTAGTATTAGACCCCGTACTTCGTACGGGAAAATATTAAAGAATAAAGTGTAAAAAAATAAACGTGTCACAATTAAACGATAAAGCAAGGACATGTTTTTAGTTAACTAAATCAGAGTTTGAAGAGGAAATAAAAATCAGGGAAAAAGAGAGACGAATCAAAAATCGAAATCAGAATTAAAATCAAAACTAACACAGAAGATTCACAATGGTTGAAAAAGCTCTCTCTGAAGAAGCTTGACTTCTTATCTCCCAATAGATTGATTGGGCCTAAGATATGGATTGGATTTGTGCCTGTAGTTTTCTGAGCAAGAAGACGATAACAATTCTGCATCTCAAACTCTCGCCACTTTCAGTGTCAATGGATGCTACAATAGTACCAGCATTAGCCACAATCAAGAATTTTGATGTCCATAAATGTTTGTACTGCTAAGATTACCTTCTGAATCTTCTGCTCTAAGTGACTCAAAGTCAAAAATTAGAGGTTAGCTCTCATGAGGTGAACTTTACCATCTTCATGGTAATTAGGGGTGGGCATTTCGGTTTAATTTCGGGTTCGGTTCGGTTAACTCGGGTTGAATAAAACTCTAGCCGAACTCAACCGAAATAAGTTTGGTTCGGTTTGGGTTTAGTTCGGTTTGGTCTAGTTCGGTTTGGTTTAATTCGGTTGTACTTTGGTTTGGTTTTAGTTCGGTTTTAAGAAAATCAACTTATAAAAACAAGAATCCTAACGAAACGTAAACAAAACGAAGTTATAAAAAAAATTATTCCCTAAAATTTTAAAACCAAACTGAAAGTATTCTACTTAATCAAAATTAAAAAAAAATTAAAAAATTCATGGTTTCATCTTTCCCATACCACTAAAATGAATCTACAACAAGCCAATAACTTAAATATAAGTTAATTATACAAGTCAATGTTTATTCATCTCTTATATGAGTCTATATAGGCTTATATATCATTAATATAAAACTATCACTATGTGTTATTATTTTTAATATTATTAATTATCTAATTAACAAAAACACATTGGTTTATCGGTTCGGTTTTAAACCAAACCAAACCGAACCGTTCGGGTTGAGAAAAACTTCAACCAAATGGTTAGGTATTAACTATGATTTGGTTTGGGTCGGTTTGAGTTTGGTTTGGTTCGATTGGTTCGGTTAAAATGACCACCCCTAATGGTAATGATGGGTTGTGACTGCAGAGAGGAGAAGAGGTTAGCTCTCATGAGTAAGATGCTGATGTGGCAGCAGTTGATTAGCTGCAAAAGGAAGATTGGATCTTTTTTATCATATAAACTCAAACGCAAAAATAGAAATTGTATTTGAAACAATAAGAGGCGATAGAATTCTACCACATATGATTAAAGATAAAAAAGTTTCTGCTTTTTTCACAAACTCAAAAACTCTGAAATCTGGAAAAAAACAGAGAGAAGGAGATGATTTACATGAGGATCTGGTTAGTTCGAGGTTGAGTTCGTCTGGCCTGAGAAGCATATCGGCGCTCGGATTCCGGTAAAACATAAACCCCCCTTATCATCGACGCCGTTCTCCCTCAAAATATCGGCAAGCCATTGACCCGAAATTGATATTTCAGACGGATATCACAAAAGATGGATCGATGGAGAAGAAGATAGAGAGAGGGGGACTTGAAACATTTTGTAACTCATCGTTGATTCTCTTCATAAACGGTAAAATAAAAAGATTCAGAGAATCATCAATACCACAAAGAAAACTCAAAAGAATCGGACCAAAAAAAAATCATCAGATCGGATAGAGAGCGTTGTTAACCTGTTGGAGAAGAGTTGAGGAAGAGAGAGAAGTAAATGGTGAGCATTGACGGCCATGAGAGGAGAGGTTTAGAGAGAGAGATGATGAAGATGATGAAAAAATAGAAATGATGAAGATGATCGATGGAGAAGAAGAGAAAGAAAGGGAGAGCAAATATAGAGTTATAAAGGAAAGAAACTGCTTGAAATCGTGACATGATTGGGAGTTATAGAAAGATGAATCGTGAATCTTATGATAGAGGAGGCTAAAACTGATTCAGAAATCGTTCGTGGAATCGTGATTGTTTGGGATGAGAAAATTTAGGATTTTTAGAATAAGGGTTTTAAAGCTTTTTACTTTTTCCCTTATTTTCTAGTTTTATTTTGCTTTTTATATTAATTTTTTTTAAAGCTTTGTTGCTCTACCACATGTCAACATGTAATTGGTCATGTAACTTGTATTTAGTAGATAAAGATGTATTACACAATGACTATATTATTTCGTAATAAAAATTAGACGTTAAAAAAAAAGAAGAATAAACGATATATCAGACCGTTTTTTAAGACTTTTTTAAAAATAGACCAATATCTTTTATTTAATTAATACAAATTTGTTATAAGAAAAATCTAAAGAAAGAAACCATGTATTTTATTGGATTTTTTTAAAAAATACTATTTTTGAGATACCATATACTGTAAAAGTGATATTTATGCAATTCTTCCTATTTATTGAGTCTTTTAATATAAAATAAAGGAATGAATTTTGAAGTAATTTTTTTTTCTAAAACGAAACTAAATGATATATATAACTAAATAGTCAAGAAATGTATTAAAAAATTATCATCTTAATTTTAATCCAAGATATCATAAGAGTGTTCGAGTTCAATGGGTTGCTTGTTAGTCGAAAATAAGAAACAATATTATCAAAAAAATTAAAGAAGAGATTTGCGAAAAGTAAGTCGAAAAGTGATGCAGCGAGATATTTGTAATATTTTCAAATATCTTTATTATTATCTTTTATTTAATTAATTAAAATTATTCTAGATTTTATAGTTTTATGATTTATTATAAATAAGCCGTTTAGGCCTTCTATTGTATTCAGTTTATGATTTGATTAATAAATAGATTTTTAAGAGGTTTTGATAAACCACTGTGAAGAGTATTCACAAACCCTAGTTTCTGAGTATTCTTAGAATCAACGGATCTAGTGCTATCCCTAGAACCTTCCGCTTCATCAGTTGGTATCAGAGCTGTGTTCTTTGATTTCTTAATCAGAGACCGATTCTAGATGTCATGGTAAGTGACAGCATCTATACTTTCGAAGACGAAAGTCCTTTTGTCGAGAGAGAATACCATGAGATCTACAAAGAGATCTATGGCGATCCGATCTACGACACCTATGAAGACGATATCCTCGTTATCGATTTTGTCTTTGAAGAAAATCCGAGGCGTGCAAAATCCGTGTGCAATCAGATTGATTCTGACGCAGAATCCGTTTCGTGCGAAAATTGTGTAGAATCAGGTTTTGGAATATCTCTGCAGTATTTGGTTCGTGCAAAATCCGAGTGGAAAGATTTTCTGATAGAATACGTGCGAGATCTTGTGCATATCCAAACTAATGGATTTAAGAAGATCTATATGATGTTAAGAATGTTGTTGAAGATTCGAGGGCGAATCTTTCTTGGCCGACGGGACCTGATGCAGCGAAGAATTGAAGATTCGAGGACGAATCTTTTTTGGCTGGCGAGACTGATGCAGCGAGATATTTTGAATATTTCCAAATATTTTCATTATTATCTTTTATTTAATTAATTAAAATTATTCTAGATTTTATAGTTTTATGATTTATTATAAATAAGCCGTTTATGTCTTATATTGTATTCAGTTTATGATTTGATTAATAAAGAGATTTTTAAGAAATTTTGATAAACCACTGTGAAAAGTATTCACAAATCCTAGTTTCTGGGTATTTTTAGAATCAACGAATCTAGTGCTATCCCTAGAAGCTTCCGCTTCATCAAAAAGGAGAATTTGAATGTTGAGTAAGTGTTCAAAAAAATAGTTTAATGCTCTAGAAAATATTGTAATAGAGCCGGCCGAAGTTATATGACGTTTAAAATACACTAACAAAATGCTGTCAGTTATCACAACTAATCACTACACCAAAAAAAATTATCTAAAATTAATGTTTTTGAAATTTTAATAAAACTTGGCACTTAAAATCCTTACTTTATAAGTTTTAGCCCAGCCCTGATAATAGGTTTTGTCAAAATCGTTTTCCTTTTAAGATTATAGTTTTTTCCGGTTTGAGCCATTTTTGGACTTCTCTATTTTTAGACTTATAAGAAACCGGACCAATTAGAGGTATTTTATTGACTTTTTTCCTTGCTTTCAAATTTGTAATTACAAAAATCAAAATTTTTATAGAAATGAAAACCTTTTATCAAAAAAAATAACAACTTAAGACACGTATATAACCACCAGTTCAGTATTTAAATGTAAGTTTTAGCTAGAGAATCCAAGTCTAGTATAAGATTTGAATAAAAGCAAGTTGTATCCAGAAACTAAAAAAAGACAAAGCCAAAGTCAACCACTTTTGGAGTTATGCTGTAAGAACAGTCACTGCTTTGTCATCTCATCTTCTAAAACATTGACTTTTTTTTTCTCTTTGATCGACAAAACCCAATTTGCATTGATCAATTTCTAGTCGAACTAACATCGCATATAACTGTATAAATGAGTAAGTAACAAATTCATATTGGGCTACCAATTTGAATTTGAGTTTTATTGGCTATCGTAATTAACATACGAAAATTACAAATTTTGAATCATTAAAAATTAAGATTCAATGGATCTAAACCTTTTCTTAACACAATATATGTGAGTGATACTTCTTAAGCTTTTTTTTTTTTTTTTTGGAATTGCTGATTAGGTTTAAAATTTAAAATGCACAAAATGTAACAAAATAAAAAAAACTATACCAAAAAGTTACTTCTCGTGTATCTAACTAGACAACTGAAATGATTTTTTAAAAGCTTTGGTAAAACAATTATGTACCATAACAGAATGCAAGATTCGGTTAAGTTAAACCAAAATCCTCTGAAAAATGATTTGAAAAAATGGATCGAGATTGTTGAGTTTTAACTATTTTATTACACACACTAACCACAATTGAAACATAATCGAATAGGAAAAACAAAAAGAAACTCTTTTTTTGTCCTCTGTATATTATAATTTTTCTATAAGTTTAGAAAGAGAAAAATACTAAACTGAACACCTTCATATGATGTGAAAGATTGGTAACCATGATATGTTTAATAAATATGAAGAAATTTGACAACCCCACCACATGGATTTGGTCATTCTTTAACAACAAAATATACATAAAATATACTTTCTAGATCGAATCAGCATAATGACGTATTTCGCTGACGTAAGAGCCCTCGTCTTACTTTTTCTTTGCACCTGTATAAACTTGTGTGATCAAGAAGATCTAAAGAGAGAGAAACACAACAACAAAAATGGAGACTAGAGAAACAAAACCAGTGATCTTTTTCTTTACTTTCCCTTTACAAGGTCACTTGAACCCAAATTTCCAGCTTGCCAACATCTTCTTCAACAGAGGCTTCTCCATCACCGTGATTCACACTGAGTTTAACTCTCCAAACTCTTCCAATTTCCCTCACTTCACTTTCGTTTCCATACCCGACGGCTTGTCTGAATCCGAAGCCTCGAACCCCGACGTCATCGAGCTTCTCCATGACCTCAATTCCAAGTGTGTTGCTCCTTTTGGCGATTGCTTAAAGAAGCTTTTGTCTGAAGAACCAACTGCAGCTTGTGTGATTGTAGATGCTCTTTGGTACTTCACTGACGATTTAACCGAGAAATTTGGTATCCCGAGGATGGTTCTCCGGACGGTGAACCTCTCAGCTTTCGTCGCTTTCTCAAAGTTTCATGTTTTACGAGAGAAAGGGTATCTTTCTTTACGAGGTATTATACAGATCGAGTTTGAGATTGATCTCTAGTTTGCTTCATTTTGGTTGACTTTTCTTCTCTGTCCATGGCAGAGTCTCGGGCAGGCTCACCGGTTCCCGAGCTTCCGTATCTTAGAATGAAAGATCTTCCATGGTTCCAGACAGAAGATCCCAGATCAGGGGATAAGTTACAGAGAGGTGTGATGAAATCACTCAAGTCATCCTCAGGAATCATATTCAACGCCATTGAAGATCTTGAAGCAGAACAGCTTGATCAATCCCTCAAAGCATTCCCGGTTCCGCTCTTCTGCATTGGACCCTTTCACAGGCGCGTTACAGCTTCTTCTTCGAGTAGCTTACTCACACAAGACATGACCTGTCTCTCCTGGTTAGACAAGCAAGAACCGAAATCCGTAATCTACGCAAGTCTTGGAAGCATTGCTTCGATGGATGAATGTGAATTCTTGGAGATCGCTTGGGGTCTAAGAAACAGCAACCAGCCTTTCCTGTGGGTGGTGAGACCAGGTTCAATCCGCGGCACGGAATGGATTGAGATTCTGCCTAAAGAATTCATCGAAAACCTCAAGGGTAAGGGTAAGATCGTGAGATGGGCACCTCAGATAGAGGTTTTAGCCCACCGGGCAACAGGCGGATTCTTGACACATTGTGGATGGAACTCGACGATTGAGAGCATATGTGAAGCTATACCAATGATATGCAGACCTTCTTTTGGGGACCAGAGGGTGAATGCAAGGTACATTAGCGATGTTTGGAGAATCGGACTGCATTTGGAGAACAAGGTAGGGAGACTTGAGATCGAAAACGCTGTTAGAGCACTAATGACTAGCTCACAAGGAGAAGAGATCCGAAAGAGGATCATACCGATGAAGGAAACTGCCGAACAAGCCCTTAAGCTTGGAGGTTCATCATATCGGAATCTCGAATACTTGATTGCTTATATATTGTCTTTCTAAAAATTCGTCTTCTTCTCCAAATCCAAAATTTGCTTCCTTTCATTTTTATCTGTATTTCCACACATCTAAATTGTTATACATCATTCAAATTAGAGAACTTTTACCATATACGAGTGCATATTGATTTTTGCAGAGGAAATGAATTTGGTTTGAGAGAGATTGTTGTTTTGAAATCCAATCAAAGAGACAGAGACAAATACAAATGATTAAAAGTACTCCATCTCTCTCTCCCTTGAAAAGTCACGGCAAAAACCTTTCAATCCATATACGTCTCAGTCAAATTATATAATTATTTAGACTGAGTTTTTCAAAAGTCGTTGTAGTATAGTGGTAAGTATTCCCGCCTGTCACGCGGGTGACCCGGGTTCGATCCCCGGCAACGGCGTTTTTTTTATTTTTTTCCTTCCTAAATGACTCTTTGCTTCTATGTACCGGTGTGACTTTGAACTAAACCGATCCTGAATTTTGGTATAACCGAAATGAACCGTGTAGAGCGAATGTACCGGTTAGTCTTCCTTTTTCTTTTTCTTTTTCTTTTGTTGACAACACAAAACCATCTTAATTTGCTCGAAGAAGAGTCAATGACTACGAAGAACTTGGTGGAGCCTACGTGGCGTCTTCTGGCTGCGAGCGGCGGGGACACGGTCAAGCTCTTCGACGTGTCCGCCGGCGCTGAGTCTGGTGATGATCCCTGCGTTTTGAGCTATACTCCGACGCCTGGCTCTGTCGTCAATTCCGTAAAGTGGAACCATACGAGTATGTCACCCTAAATTCTCAAAATTAGGACAGTAAGCGAGGCAGTAAGGAACTTCTTCATGATTGATCTTAGGTCTTATCCGTTGTGAATAAGCAGAATCCAGATTTCCTGTGATTTTCTAGTTCCCAATTGAGCCTCGGTGTTAAATTGGTAGGGATTGTGCAGGAGAATTCTTCATTCGTGTGTGTTCAAGTTTTGCTTGTTTGGGATGCAGATATGGTTGTAGCGAGTGTGGGAGAAGATAAGAAAATATCTCTTTGGCATAAAAATGGCAAGAGCTTACTAACAGTTCCGGTTACTTGGACCAACAGCAGTGAGGTTACTGCTTTTTTCGGATAACTTTTATGCTTGTGAGATTCTGATTTTGATTTCTATATCCTGTATCTCTTAGTCAATGCGGTACACACTCACATTTATGCTCGTTCATTAGCTAACCCAATAAAGTTTATTTTGTACACAAGATTAGTCCTATGGTCATCTTCACAACTCTTTCCATTTTCTCTGATTTCAGGAATGTTTTTCGGCCATTAACTTCAGCAACAAAGGGTCTAGGTATATATGCTCTGGAGGAACTGGTCAAACTGTCAGGATATGGGATCTGCAAAGAAAGCTTTGTATTAAAAATTTGAAGGGTCATACAAGTACAATAACAGGTGTGATGTATAATTGCAAAGATGAGCATTTGGCTTCTATCAGTGTTGGTGGGGATCTCATTGTCCACAACCTTTCATCTGGAAGAGCTACTGAACTCAAAGATCCAAACGGGCAGGTTGTTTGGTTAGTACATGCATGCTTTCATTTATAGCTGAGAGCTTTTGGTCATCAACCTAATTGGCTTTCTGATCAATTCAAGACCAGATATTGAAGGTTCTCGATTATTCAAGGCTCAGTCGACACCTTCTACTTACTGCAGGTGATGATGGGACTGTGCATCTCTGGGACACGACTGGTCGTAACCCAAAGGTTTGCTCTTTTACCCATGTGGGAAAGAATGTAGTACAACATTTCCCCCCTCTTGTTAACTGGAATGAGTTAATTAATCCAGTTATGGAATCAATTTTGCTGAGAGATTCTTTGTTCTCCATGATTGGGCACAATTGTTGTCTTCTTTTATCTTAGAAAACTACATGACTTTTACATCTTCAGAATACTTTTCTTGCGCTATATTGACCGGGAGACGATACTATTCAATTCAGCATAAAAACAAAAGCTAGACGACAGATGATATTTGCTTTATCCTTTGCCCTGCTTTTTTTTTTGGCTGAATCATTGCTGAATAACGTATTTAAATTATATATCTGTGACAATGCAATTTCATTTACACAGATGTCCTGGTTGAAGCAGCATTCTGCACCAACTGCTGGTGTTTGTTTCTCTCCATCAAATGACAAGGTTACTGAATCCTTATAAATGATCTAGTTACTTATACATCAACAAAACAGATCAATTTATCTGCGTATTATACTCTCTATATTCTTGTACATGTGCATGTTACACCCACAAAGCCATGACTTACATAAGCTTCTCCAATGCTCTTTCTTATGGAGTTTATCTACGTTTTGACAGATATTTGCTAGTGTGGGACTAGACAAAAAGCTTTACACTTACGACTCTGGTTCCAGAAGACCTTCGTCCTGCATTCCATATGAAACACCTTTCTCTTCTTTGGCGTTTGGGGATAATGGGCACATACTGGCAGCTGGAACCGGTAATGGTAGAATAGTATTCTACGACGTACGTGGAAAACCACAACCTATCACTGTCCTGCATGCGTACAGCAGTTCAGAGGTCAGTACTTTTTCCCTTAGTGCAACCTCTAAGCATCTCTTTGCGGTTTGCTATGGTTACATGGATGCTACATTTTGCACTTATCAATGTTAAAAGCTTCAGCAATTGCAACAAAAACACTGTTTTTGGGTAAGATGATATATTATATTCTAAGCTTTCTACTTTGGATTGCAAAGCGAACTAAGCTTCTGCTTTTATTGATCAGGCTGTTACAAGTTTATCCTGGCAAACATCAAAACCAGTTATTGTGAATGAAAGAAATTGCACGTTGGAGATGGCTATTTTTGGTGGTAATGTGGAAGATTCAGTTGTCATTCCAGACCCCTCTCCCTCAACGACATTCTTAGCTTCACATTCCACTGTGTTGCCAGGTTCTAATGGAGTTGCCACTAGTACGATGAATCTATCATCAGCAGAAGAAACACCGAATAGAAATCATCTATGGCCTGGTGGACCACTGAGCAGGCTACATGCGCCCCGTGCCAGTGATAATTTTAAAGATGATATGGACATATTTTCCCCTATCGTTGGCATACATTCTGTTGAGAAATGGTCTGATACCGAAGGATTGAAAAGGGATCATTTAGGTCTTGATAAGAAGACTTCTTCCTTGACATTTCCTTCATCGAGCAAAGGAGGATTTCCGTTTGGGGATGACGGAAACAAAGAACATCCAATAAATGACTGGAAACTGAGTTCTACTTATAAACAGGTTTGTGTTACTTCATCTTTCCACCACGATTGGTTATTTTTTCTCAGAATTCAAAACGTCTTTTGAGCCTCCAGGTTTTTTATGGTTTAGCGGAATGCTAGGGCAAGAATCAATTTGGTTCCATCGTGTTTTTTGTAGAAACTTTTACTCCTTCTATTATTTAGCCCTCCTGTTGGTTCATCTGTGTTTAATCTCTGCTCTTCGTATATACAGGATGACACAAGCGTTGCCTTTTCGCCTTTTGGATCCACGCCCACAGTATCATCAAAAAGCGAATACTTTGCTCTGACACCTCCAGAAGCCTGGGGTGACAAGTTAAACCACTTGGCTGCTAATGAGAAGTTTTCTGATAAATTCAGTCACCTGAATCCGCCTTTGCGTGTCGGAGTTTCCGGCTCAAGCGCTAGTACATCTGGATCAATGTTTTCTGGTTCTAGAGATTTCCCTATGTCGCTTGGTCAGAATCAGACGAGCCTTGCAAACATTAGCATTAGCTCAGAATTCCCAGGCATAAGAGACTTCTCAAAATTTGAGAAATCCTCAGCACCTGCAGACAATTTCCCATCCAGCCCGTTGTTAACAAAAGGCATCGCAGCTCCAGACAACATTGATTCATTGAGGCTATCGCCAAGTTTTACTCGTAGGTTCTCTACTTACGCTGAGAGAATCAGCACCACCTCTTCCTTCAGCGATGGAGCCTTTCTCTCTTTTGGATCGCCTAAGATAAAGAAAACAGGAGCCGAAACCAGAGAAGAAGTTGTGAATAATCTGTTGCAAAGACCTGAGAAAGCGGCTGCAACAGATGCAGGATCTCTTCCGATTATGAATGTATAGAACTCTGAAAAGTTCACAAGCCTTTTTATTATTGATTGATCTCGTTTAGCTATCACTAACGTTATAGGGAATTATGTAGCAGGGAGGAGGAAGCTTGCAGCATTCGAATCAATCTGAAACGGATTCACAGGGAGGTAACAATTTCACGCTTCAGCTATTTCAAAGAACACTCGAAGGAACACTGGATACTTTGAAGAACTCAATCCACGACGATATGAGGAACCTGCACATTGAGATCTTGAGACAATTCCATATGCATGAGGTAATAATGTTTGTGTTTAGAAACAGACATTAATTAGTATCTTTTGAAATGCTTTTTGTACTTGAATGACTGTTGGGTGAACAGATGGAGATGTCAAAGGCGTTAAACTCGGTTCTGGAGAACCAAACAGAGCTCATGAAAGAGATTAAGCTGTTACGGAAAGAGAACCAACAACTCCGACAAATGCTTTAGAGAGAGAGAGAGAGAGAGGGGTTTATGAGTCTGACCATTTGAGACTAAATGAATGTATTCGAATATATAAATTAGAGGAATGGAATTAAACAGATGATAGAAATGTCTGTTGAACCGAAATCCAATTCTTAACTAACAAAAGAATATTTTCTTTTTTGGTCGAAAAATGATTTGTAATTAACTAGCAAACGTCTTATCGCTAAGTGCTAACGATGGACGACTCTATCCATCAAAGCGAATTCTTTCACGGACATCAATGAGGTTAAGACAGGTAGATCTAAGTAAGGGTTGGCGTTCGGATTCTCGGATCGGATTTCAGATATTTCGGGTTTAGTGATTTAGGTACCGATCGAGTATTTTAAAAATTCAGATCGGATTTGGATCGGATATTTTTTTCCAGATTTTTACTTTTTTTCTCCCCAAAAAATTAATTTTTTCTTAATTTTTCATTTAATACTGTATTATTTCCTAAAGTTTCCAAACCAGTTTTCGAAATCTTCATATTTCCTTTTGTATTTTTTTTTGTTTGATTTAAATAAAAGCTTTTCATCGCACCAAAGTTGTTGTTGTTTTTCTTTGTACCAAAGTTGTTAGTATCTAAGATTATTTTTAAAAGCGAAATAAAATCATATAAAGAGATTATACTTTCAAAAAAAAAAAAATTTATATAAAAACATATTATATTATGCTCCCACTAAAAAAAAGTTATGGCTCCACCAGTGGATTAAAAGTCACAGTTTGGCAAAATGGACTGTGTGAAGGTGCATGTAGATCCCTTGAGCCAACAAGAGAGTGTTAACAATCAGGCATGGGAACAAATAATTAAACTATTGTTACCAAATCAATAAGAGGGAAAATGAATGATCCAATACACAAATTAGAGACAATTTTGTTGGCTAACGTTTTGGTCATATTTGTCCAGTACGGTACTGCCACGTCATCATCTGCTACACCGTGTAGCCTACACGGATCTTGCTTGACCCACAGGGAAAAAAAAACATCCGCGAATCGAAATCCCCAAAAATACTCTACAAATTCGAATCAACTGCTCAAACCCCATCTTCTTCTTCTTCGATGGATTGGGATAGCGTGGCTGCTGAGGATGTGATTGAGGCGCTGAGAGAGGTTGAATGGTCGACGCGTCCTCGTTCCTTGGCCGAGTTCTTCTCCAGATTCGCCTTCCCTCGCTCTTTCTCCAAATGGATGAGCCGTCTCAAATGCAATCTCTACTAGTATTTACCCTCTCTCTCTATACTATATATCCGCAAGCAGTTCGGGGTGTTGATTTTGATTCCATCTTCTCTCTTTTTTTTACTGGTTTCGTGTTGCAGCTATAGGACGAATTACTTCATCCTCTTGATTTTCGTTCTGGGTATGTCAAAGCCTTGGCCTAATGAGAAATCTGGGTTTTGATTTAAGATGCATCCTTTGTTTAACAATTAATTCCCCCTCAGGTCTTGCACTTATCACTCGACCTCTCGCCATTCTTGGCGCTGCTCTTACAGCCTTAAGCCTAGCTTTCCTAAACGACAGGTGATTTTTCTACTCTATATATCTGTTGCTCCGCTTGGTGTTTCAATGGTTTAGCGAGAGGTCCTCTACATATTTGACTGAGATTACCCCTTCAGATGCCTGTGCTTAGTATTAGATTCAATAGGTTATGGGCTTGCTTCTTCAAATTCATGTGTTGTCTTTTTTTGCTTGACCCATTTGATTTGCATGATCTCTATGTATATGTAATCATGTGTGGCATCTTTTAATGAGAATTTCTTCTTGTCTTTTGCAGTTTTGCAGCTAGTTTTAATGAGAAGATGATCCGGACCATTAGGCATTTCTCGCCACATTTAGCTGCAAAGATGAGGCCTCCCCACATGTGAGACTTCTTATTTATCTGATTTCCATGGAAACGGTTTATCTCTTGTGAACGCCACACCTTTCAGGCCCGTCATTCGTGGGCGATCTGCAGCTAGAAAGACGGTTTACGTTTGTGGCCAACCACGTTTGGTATTCGTCTTGCTTGGCTTAACCGGTACTTCAAATATCTCTCTCAACTCATGTAACTCCCTCCTCCAACCTCTTGATATGGAAAAAAACCATTGATTTCCATTATATGTAGCCAGCTTTGTCTTGTGGTTTACTTCCTGCGGTTTGTTATGGGTCGTCTACGCACTTGCCACTGCCCTTCTCAGTAAGTTGCAATGAGTTTTTTTCTCTCATCTTTTTGGTCCGGTTTTAAACCTTTTTGTTCTCTCCAATCTACATAGTGATCATTCTTCACGCAAGCATGAGAACTCCAAACCTCAAGGCACGCTTGAACACATTCCGTGAAGAGTTCCGGGCTGTCTGGCGTAACTACAGTGAACTTTAAGTCAAGCGAAGACAGGCAAGAGAAGAATTTTCCTTCAAAGGGAAGGTCACTTGCTGAGCGTAACAGGCAAAAGAAAATACATGACAACTTTTACAAGAAAAAGCCCAAAAATACTTGAAAATATTCGTTGTTACGTTCGAACACGTGACCTCGATGTCGCTCACTTTTTTCTTTTTTTTTATGTAGTATTATTTCATGTAATTTGTATAATGTTCCTGTAAACTCAAAAAATTTAATTATTAGAAAAACATTTTAATTATTTTCTCAAATAATTTATGATAAACTAAAAATGAAAAAACGGTGCGTTTGAAACATAATAAGTTAGGAAACCCTAAGGGAGCTTTCTCCACCAGTTTTTAGAGGCAAGAAGCGGCGCATCTGAAGCCCAAAGGAGAAGATGACGATCGATTCGCAGCAGAAAACGAGCAAGTTCCGATGGGGGGAGATGGACGAAGACGACGATCTGGATTTCCTTCTCCCTCCGAGGCAGGTTATTGGCCCAGACGACAACGGTTTGAAGACGGTGATCGAATACAAGTTCAACGATGAGGGCAATAAGGTCAAGATTACCACCAGGACACGTGTCCGGAAGCTTGCTTCCGCGCGGCTTAACAAACGGGCCATGGAGCGGAGGAGCTGGCCTAAGTTCGGAGACGCCGCTAATGAGGACGCTGGTAGCCATCTCACCATGGTTTCAACCGAAGAGATTCTTATGGAACGACCCAGGGCTCCTGGTATTCTCTCTTTCTCGATATTGCTTTTGGATTACAGTTGTGATTTTAGGTTTCTGCAATCTAGAGTGTTTTGTCTTGTATTATGATCCAATTGCTTTGGTAACATTTTATCTCCTTCTGCCTTTTGGCTGCTAGTTGTGTGAATAAGTTAGCTTTAAACCTGTTGTGTGTAATCTCTTCTAACCTGTGTCCGAATCTAATGCATTCTGGTGAATAATGAACTAAAGCATTAGTAGTCTTATTACGTAATCCAAGACTTGGGTGATCAATTAGCCGATCACATGTCGGCTACTTCTTTGTGTTTGTAGTCTAGTGAACTGCTAGAGTAAACATTAACAAGAATTTGTTCTGTGAATCTTCAAGCTTTTAATAAATCGTGGCTTGATGCAAAAATGAGATTGATGGGCAGTCACCTCCATAGCTCATCTAATATGATGCTTAGTTTTTGTGGCTTCTACTGCAGAAAGAGGTTGCTATGTGTGACTATGTATTACTGCTTCATTTCATAGTTAAACTAATATGTTCCCCGTTGGATCACAAAATCTTCCATGTTATGTGTTGCTTTGGCTCAGTTTAGCACAAAATCCTCTCTTTGTACCATAACTACTTTCCAGTATCTTGAAATGTTTAGACTTTCCTTCTTTGGTGCTCCCGGATCTGAAGGGTTTGTAATATTTCAGGTACCAAAGCAGATGAAAAGGCAGCAGGAGATAGCTTGTCTCAGCTGAGTAAAGGTGGTGCAGTCCTCATGGTGTGCAGGATATGCCACAAGAAAGGTGATCACTGGACATCAAAATGCCCTTACAAGGATCTAGCTGCACCAACCGATGTTTTCGTCGACAAGCCACCTACAGGGGAAACATCGACCACATCCGCTGCACCTGGAACTGGCAAGGCCGCTTATGTCCCGCCTAGCATGAGAGCAGGTGCAGACAGAAGTGCTGTTGGTTCAGACATGAGGAGGAGGAACGATGAGAACTCTGTGCGTGTAACTAACTTGTCTGAAGATACCCGTGAACCGGACTTGATGGAGCTGTTCCATCCGTTTGGAGCTGTCACGCGTGTCTATGTGGCAATTGATCAGAAAACTGGAGTGAGCAGAGGATTTGGTTTCGTCAACTTCGTGAGCAGAGAAGACGCTCAACGGGCAATCAACAAATTGAATGGTTATGGTTATGATAACCTCATCCTCAGGGTTGAGTGGGCCACTCCAAGACCCACCTAGAAATGTCCTTAAAGCTCTTCTCATTTTCGTCTTTCCTGCTATGGATTCTTGTTTATCGACCGGTTTGTTGGTTTTATTTTGACAAGATTATAAAATTATCTTTAATATATATAGGTCATGTCATGTTTTTTCTTTCTTTCTTTGGCATGTTTTTGTGCGCAAAAATGGCATGTTATGTTGTTCACAAGTAAAAGATTAAAAGGTTTCAAATCAATTTCATAGATATATGCAAAACAAAGACTCATAGACCTTAAATCTTATACATCACTCACTATTTTTAGATGGATTTTTGCCTGTAATATGCGTGAGTGTTTCCTCAACGCTTTTTTTCATCGATGATTCAATATTTACTACAAGGCAACAACACCAGGGTATCGTTTTCGCTTTTTTCTTCAAAACAAAAACAAAAAAACTATTCTCAATTTCTATGCCATATATATGTTATATGTTCGAATAATTATAATTCCCAACCAGGTCTAGTCCGTGAGACCGTGACACAAACCATCTAAGTGATGTTTTAGAGTCACCATAAAACTAGATTCTCGTAATCTTTTCGTATTTATTAATTAGTAATGGTTATTTTAGTTTTAATATATCAAAATTAAACATATAACTTCTACTTTTTGTCGCTTTTGCTTATATTTTTACCTTGATTATTCAAATTTATAGTCCTTTTAAACCAAACCTTATTTTGTCTTTTTTTTTCTTACCTTATTTTGTCTTTCTAGTGTGGTTTAGGGACAATGCCGACCCTGGGCCAAGCCAATGAAACATAAACTTGTGGCCCATAAATATATATATCATTTTCGGCCATAAAATCTGGAGTGTAATCTTAGTGTAGTGGTCTATATTTCCAGCTATCAAGTGGTCATCCCCGAATTCGAACTGTGGAGATTTCTTTTATAAGTTTTTTTTAACAAAGCAACTAAATTAAACACAATATGTTAATAAACTAAATAACAAAAAAGGAAATCATAATTAAACATATTTGAAGAATAATGTACTTATCTTTCGTGTTTTAAATTGTTTACAACTTTTGTTTAACACATCATCGGTTTTGGTTTTTGGTTCAGTTTAATAATTTTTATGAATATGCTAAATGGTCCATTTTTTCTTCGCTTGTGACCTTCGAAAACTTAAGACTGGTTTTATTTAAGGGATAATATTTACCAATTTGGATTTGGATTCATCTACCGATAATTGTAGAGGAGACAGATGATCTAGTTACCATTGATTGAACATGAAAGGGGAAAGTAGAGAGAAAGATGTATAACACAGTGAATTTAACAAAGTTTCCTCTGGCTTATGGAGATTAGTCAGGTGTGTACCAATCTCCGGATTATCCCATATTAATAAAATAAAATAAAAAGATGTATATACATTATTACATAAACTATTAAACTTCATTAAAAAAAAATTAAAACGTAAATGTCCATCTTTCTATTTTAAGACCACTTTTTATTATTGACAAACAAAAAAAACACTGATTTATATAAATGAAAAACTAACCATATTTCAGCATCAAAGATATACATGAGGTCATCAACCCTCTTCCTCGGCTTAAACCAAGGTTCATGTCTTTCCAAAACAGTTAAATAATATGCAAGTCACCCAAATTGTAGAAAAATATATTATTTATGTCTATGATACAACATACAGAAATTTTATTTCAATGGGGGAAATAATATTTTTAATAAAACTTGTTTCTCAGTTGTGAATAAAATGTATGCATTACGTACACTAACACTTTCAAATAAAATAAAATAAAATGAGTATGGGTTTTGCGGCAGATGCTTTTTTCTAGTATCAAACGCACCTTTAATAATTCGGAAATTAAACTTATGTATAACATACTAAATTATGATCTGAATCTAGCTAAATTTTTTTTCAAAATATGTATAAAAAACGATTTTTATCATTTAAACGGTTATATCATTGATTGACGACTATAGTTGGTTAAAAGTGTTAATAATTTAACCAGAAAAATCACTTATAATGTAATGTATGGTATTTTGCATTGTTTAGCTAGAATCGTCTGTCACCTATGGTTGTTTAAATATATTATACAACAATTTAACCGAACATTTCACTTATGTGTTCTATTGTACTTTACTTGCATCGTTCAGCTAATATCGTCAAAAGGCTGAACAAGTTCCTCCATTATGCCCCCACACAAGTGTAACAAACATTTAATTTACTAGCCATGAATAATAAGACTTTCATAAATCTACACCGAACTCGTGGTTAGCATTTTTAATGGAACACAAGGAACTCGCGATGTGTCATGTAGCCCTCTTCAATACTATAAAGTGTAAGGAGAAACCTAATGAAACCCTTTCTCAAAAAACAAAAACCTAATGAACATGAGAGTTAAGATTTAATAAGACAAGATGAGACAACATCACGATATAGAGAGAAAAAAGGGGAAGAAAAATTGAGAAAGAGAGGTCATTATCAAATCTTCGAAACCAAATCTCACATAGACCAAATAGACACGTGTCATTGTTTGATTGTCACAAGTAGGCATAATCTTATCTTAGATCCCACTTGTGTAATGTCCCTCTCAAATTCCTACTCTGATTGTTTTGCCCTCTCGCTCTTTCCACAAACCCAGAAGGCAACAGCCAAAAATCCATCATTGTGCAATCTACAAAATTATGATCTACTTCCTCCGTATCATAAGTATAGTTTTAAGGTTTTATTTTTGTTTTATAAAAATATTATTTTATATTTTTAATACATAATTTTGAATAAAAATCTAATTTTAACTTTATTACTTTACTGTATTAATTAAATATATATATATATATATATATGACACATTTTAGAAAACAGAGAACATAATAATTTTTGGTTGTTGCTTATATGTGATGGTGAAATCTCCAAATTTCGACCAATTGTGCCGTATTAGATTATAAAATTGATATTTTCATACGTGGGATATATGATGAGCTTCGAGTTACGAGAGCTTTCTATACTTTCACGATTATAATTATTGACGTTTAAAATATTTTTAGATTGTGAATGTGAATGTGTCGCTTTAATTGTTTGTTTTATTTCTGTCGTGCAATAATGTGTACGGTAAAACCTCAAAAAATGGAAAAATTGTCTAAAAAGCATTAACTTTAAATTTTGGTCATCAAAAACCTTAACTTTTAGATTAGGGGAAAAACGACAAGGATTAAAATGGAATTGTAACATCGTTTATGAGTTTCGTTTACTGATTAACATCATGTTTTTTTTTGCCTAGTCAACAAAAATTCAGGATTTAATTTTGAAGTCAACCAAACATAATGATTTAAACTATCTACTCAATAAATTCGTGCTTTTAATGGCCAAAATTTAAAAATTTATGTTTTTTAAGATAATTTTCTCTTAAAAAAATGGTAGCACTATAGTTATTTTTTTGTTGTATTCTAAAATTACGATATCTAAACGCCAAAACCTACCAGAAGATGGTGATTTTGTAAAAATCAAAGCAAAAAAGTTGATCGAATGATAAGCATTTAGATGGTTGATTAATACTATATTTAAAAAATAACTTCATGCATAAAAATAAAATTTTCTCGACGTTTTAACACTCATACGATTAATACCTAAGACAGTTTTAAAACATTATTTTGAAGGTTATACAACAAAGTTCCAATTTCCGACTGCATTTTATATAAACTCCGAATGAGTGAATTACGGTTTTATGTTTTTTTAATATATGTCCAAGACAAATTTGTCTCTTTTAAATAATTTATCTACAAAGTTTTTTATATTAGTTATTTAAAAGTATCATTTAAATTTGTTACTCCCTCTATTTCATAAAGAGTGTAATTTTGACACATTTCACACATATTAAAAAAACAATAAAAATTCTATTTTGCCTCTTATTAATACATGAAACAAAATTTCTCTTTCAAATTAAAACATCATACAATAGGGTTAAAACTGGATTTTTAATAAAAAATTTGTATTAAAAATATAAAGTGACACTTTTCGTGAAACAAAAACAAAGTGTTAAAATGACATTCTTTGGGAAACGGATGGAATATGATTTTATGTGGGTTTTATGGTTTTCCGTTGTTATTAATGTGGCATTGTTAATTCTAATGTGACTTATATATGCAACGAAAACAATTTTATTGGTACTTCGGCTCGTGTAATATTCTAATTTTAATAAAAATCATTCGTTAGACGAAAATAAAATACTAAAATAAAGGGGTGTATAACTGACATTCGTTAGATTGAAATAGAAGAAGATTTGATTATTTAATCATTGCGGCAACTGGCAAGTGGCAAGTAATGGACGGTTCATAGTTTGATATAATATTTAGGGTAGACGATCTATTTCCCCACGAACTATACCCATATCACACCAGATCCCTACGGAACTATGACCTCTGTATATCTCCCCACGAAAGGATAGTTAAAGATCTAAATCCCCCGAAAAAAAGTTTGAGGCTTAAATCCCCACAAAAAAAGTTTAAAACTAAAATCCCCATAAAACTCGGTTTAAATTGGTTTACTGTTTTGTAAACAGAATTAACCATCTAAAATCCGACTCTTAACCAATTACGACCCGGTTAAAGTTATTAAACCAAATTTGACCCGACCCGACCGGACACCTCATCTTCTTCTTCTCTAACCAAAATTCCCATCTCTTTGCTTTTCTTTTGTCGGTGAATTTGGATTTTTCTCTCCTCCATCACCATAATACCACCTGCAACCTCTCTTTATCTCTCCTGCACCAACATATTTCTTCTTTGTCATCGTCTCTCTCTCTCTTTCTCTCTTCGGCGAGACCCACGCTCGCGGTGGAGGTAGGTAGGATGACGGTGGCGGAGCTACGAAGGCTTCTGGAGAAATTAGAAGGAAGACTGTGGTTCATCGGAACCGCGACGTGCGAGACTTATCTTAGATGCAAGGTTTATCATCCAAATTCGATCCTCGTTTTTAAACTGAAACGACAGAGAGTATGAGACAACAATGCTCACCTCAACATCTACAAATTCGATCCCCCTTTACAAAATCAATTAGTATCTTGTTCATATTCATGAATTATGAGAATTAAGATTATAATTGTTGTTGTTTCTGGTTTTTTGTCTTCTCCAATTACTCATTTGAAACAATAAACCCAGAAGAAGACAACGAAATCTCAGGTTTTCTATTTTGTTCTTTTCACAAATCTTCTTCTTCTTCTCTTCACAAAATCTGAGTTACAGATTCGAGCATGAGATGTTACAATAGCTAACATTAACCACTCATCGAGCTTTTCCCACGACACAACGGATCCGCCGTATTCCTCTCGCAAGATAATCGTTCGTTCAAGCTTCACTGACGGAGAATCGACATCATTCGTTCAAGCTTCAAGATTCACTGACGGAGATCTAATTGAAATCAGAATCAAAGAAGGACCACTTCTCAATCCCTCGACGAAGCTAATTGGCTATTTATGCTCTGAAGCATCTCGAAGTTGTCTTCGTTCTCATCATGAGTCTCGTACAGATTTTTGCGATTCATCGCATCTCATCATGAATTGGGTTTTAATTTTAATTTCGATTTAATTTTAACGGGTCAGGTTTTTGGGTAGGCTAAGAAGAAGTTGGGTGGTCGGGTCATTTTTTCAAGTCGGTTTAGTTGGAATTGGGTTTTAGTTTGGTTTAGAATTTGGTTTGAACACAAACCATCAAAACCGACATATGTGGTGATTTAAGCCTCAAACTTTTGTTTCGGGGGATTTAGATCTTTAACTATCCTTTCGTGGGGAGATATACAGAGGTCATAGTTCCGTGGAGATCTAATGTGATAAGGGTATAGTTCGTGGGGAAATAGATCGTCTACCCTAATATTTATGTACAAGTTGGTATAGTTAATCTAAAAAAAAAAAAAAATTTGAGAATTCCCTTTTCCTTTCCTTCCCAGTTGTTATTAATTAGTCAACTAATCCAAATCCGTTTAATTAATGATTGATTCCGACATTAACTGACAATAAGCATTCGACAATGTTGGCAGACAATTCTCTTAATAATCTTACATTAAATTTGAAAAAAAAAATAATTACTTTGTGTTTTGATTCCAGCTGAGGGTCCTTCAAAAAAAGTAATTTAAAATGTTATCGTTCAAAAAAAGTAATTTAAAATATTAACGTTCAAAAAATATAAAACTCAAGAATCAACATTGCTAAGATCATCCGCATCCAAGACATGTGTTTTCCGCAAGACATAATGTCTTTCCAAAAAGTGATGACGTGTCGCGACGTGATTCGTCGCGACAATAAAAAATCAATTTAAAAAAAAAAAAAAAACGGAAGACACATTTTTGTGTCTGCGATGCGGATAGTCTAAAAGAGTTGTAACGTTCTAACTACTCACTCCGTTTTATAAAAAATATTGTTTTAAAATTTTATTTTTGTTATACAAAAATATAATATTATTGTTTTAGTGTATTAATGAGAGAGAGGAATTGTTTAATATATTAATAAAAATATATAAAACTTTTTATAGTTTTCTTAATATTTATGAAATGTATCAAAATGAATTTTTTTTTTATGAAACAGAGAGAGTCATAGATTTCATTGTCTCTACGAATGTATTATGTATTCAACATTACACGATGTTTAATTACACTACCAAATTTGAATGTGCTAAAAGGACACGCCACGCCAGTGTGTCAACTGCCATACCAATAAAAAAAACTTCAATGCGTACCAAACCGGTTTGGATTTAGATCAACAACAAGAAACATGCAGTATAAGAACGGTGCAAATAGATTATCAGTTCTTTTCTTGTTCTTGTCAACATCTGTTTTAATCTAATTTTCTTTTTAATTTTGTCCAAAAAAGATTCTACGTTTAAGCAGAAACAAACAGGTTTTATCTTCTTTTAAATACCGTAAAATACTGTTTGCATTTCTCCTTACCAACTCGAGAAAAAAAAGATATAAGTATTATATAATCTTACCTAAGAGACAAAATATGGAAACATAAGAGAAAATACGCAACTTTTTTAAATCAACTCTTTTTCTTCCCTAGCCTGAATTAAGAGCTGTTTAACAACAACAACAAAAACTTACAACAAGAGAAAACCAAAGTAAAAAAAAAAAAAAATCAAGAAAAATTACAATTAGCTATGCGACATTTTCTCTAATACTACTAATTAAAGCACTAATTAAGAAACTCGGTTATTCCTCCTTTTCCTCAAGTCAACCACCACGACGCTCACGTTATCGGAGCTCTGTCTCGCCAGAGCCAACTTCGTTAAGAGCAACGCCGCGTCGGAACACGCGTTGTGCGCCGTAACAGAGTCTCCTCTTTCCGCCGCAGCACCTTGAAGGCACATGCGAGCCACGCCGCACGCCGTCTCGTTAGGCACAACGTCCCAGAGTCCATCACTCGCCAGGATCAAGCACTCGTCGTCGTCTGTTCGACCCGTGACGGTTACTTCCGGATCCGGAATCACATATGGTTTCAAGTAATTATCACCTATAGAAACAACAAAAATATCAGATTCAAATCCATATATATAATAATAATTCAAAACAGAGATATATACTCACCAATTGCTCTGGACATGGCGAGAACTCCAAGAACCCTAGCTCCGTCCCAGTAGATAACTCGCCCGCCCGCTTGCTGGATCCGAATCAATTCATCGGGTCGATCCGGCTGTTCATCGACATAACAACAAAACTCTTAGCAAATCCGGAAACATGCGATATAGACTCATGCTAATGGATTATTAATAAAGTTTATTTAGCTACCTTGTGATCTGAAGAGAGAGGGATGGCTACGCCGTTACGGCAGAGCACGGCGCGAGAGTCGCCACAGTTGGAGACGACGATCTTCTCCGGCGTGACAACGGCGACAACGGCAGTGGATCCGACGGCGTCGCACTGAGGAGATTGCAATTCGCATCTGCAGGAGCTTTTCATGCTCCGACTTGCACCATTAGCAACAACTTCTCGCTGGCTAACTTCTTTGTCCATTTTCTGGAAGCTCTTTACCATCGTTTCCCTCCATTCATCGGCGGCCATAACTTCAGCCTCCTGCTTCACTATCTCATGCAACCGCTCTCTGCACTTCTCCGCAACCTGAATAGATTATCCAGAAAATTTTGTTATAATTCAAAAAAAAATCATGAAAATTGGGGGGAACTAAGGAGATGCGACATACATGAGAGCAGCCATGGCCGTCAAACACGCCGTAGAAATGGAGATTCTCAGAGTTTTTTCCGAGCAATGAAGGATGAATCGACACGGCGTCTTCCATGTCTCTTCTCCTACCACAAACCGAGGTCGTACCGATCCTAGGCACATCGGAAATGAAACAGCTCTCTGCTTCCGTCGCGGGACTTGAAATCAGATTTGAATTCTTAACCAGATTCGTAACCACTGATCCCGCCTTCTCCACATTCCTACCACTACTCACATTCGATGCCAGATCTAGGTTTCCCGGAGCCGGTACTGTCTCACGTTTTTGCCGCTTACGGAAGCTCTCAGGCGGAGGGGCAACGGCGGAGTTGGCAACAATCTTGATAGACGGTAGTAGATCTAATCTCCGTCTTAGAGAAGTTCGAGTAGTGGAATCCACCTGTGCCGCCGGTTCACTCTCCCCAACAACACCGCAGCAAATCCCAGCCATTTGATCTCAAAACACCACCACGACAAAAACTCCAAATCCTTCAATTTAAGATCAAAACAAAACGAAACGAACAATTCCTATGAAATCTCGGATTTGAGTCTGCAACAAGATGCAATCACTGAGACGGAGAGAGAGAGAGAGATTGAGCGTTAGAATGCAATGGGATTTTAAAAAGAAAAGGTTTGATTTAAAAAGGCCAAAGAAAAAAATCGCATGGAAGGGTTACACGTAATTTACGGGCAGGGGGCATGAATGGGAAGCTAAAGAGTTGCTGACCGTCACCATCAACGGGCAGCATTCGACACGTAACGTCTGGTGTGACGTTCCATTTCCTGGTACCTAGATACAATCTCTGCCGTCCGTTTCTCTTTTCTCTCTCTTAGCGATATATACACGTGTTCAGTTTTTTTTGGAGACGCCGTTAACGTGGCCCAATTAGAGATCGACACAGCTTAACGGTAACGACCGGCCTTTCTTGACACGCATGTGGTCCACCCCTTCGTTTTGTTCTTTTCTTTTCGTTTGTTGAATTTTTTTTTTAATATATTTATTTAATTATTAAAGACAGAAAAAATATGCTGTTAATTAAATAATTTTTGTCAGAGGTCAAAAATAATGGAAGAGAGACAATCTTCTTCTACAATATTTCTAATATTTTTCAACTTTTTTTTCGTAAATAAATATGAACCAGTAATCACTATTGAGATTAATGTAATAAAATCTTCAGTAGTATAGAAGATGATATACTCTATGAGACATTATTCTATAGATTATTATATTTGATCTGACCATGGTTTTATGACATTATCTTATGGATATCAATATATATTTTAACAGTTACTTATTTACCATAAATATAGGTATCAAATTTACAAATCAAAATTTTGAAGATTTTAAACAAACGTGGATAGTGGATACACCAATTAAAACAAATACACTAGTAAAAATCTAAATTAAAATATTTACATTTTAATCACATATGGAAGAGACCCGACATTTTACTATAGAAAATCTCATTTGATCTTCCCACTACATGTACTATATATACAAAAATCATTATAACATTTTATAATACCTTAATAGAATCTGACCTAAATATAAACATAATGATATAGGTCAGCTACTTTAAACATCTAAGAAAAACAAATCTACTAATATACACACTACCAAAAAAAACATGCTAATTTTTAATAGAATTATTCACGGACGGATTTATAAAAATACTTTATTGATTTCCGACTGGATTTTGGCGACTTTTTAAATCGTACGATTTCATAAACATGAGAAACGCCGATAATTCTAGATTTGATTTTTACATATTGATTAAATTACTTCAGTTTGTAACAAAAAGTGGTGGTGTTGTATCTATACAACAACAAATAAAAGCCTGAACGTACTATAAAGTATAAATTTGAAAGAAAAAAAAAGGGCCTGCACAAATGATCAAAATAATAATTCTGATTCTAGAATTAAACAAGGAAGTAATATCCGACAAAGAAAATGTCTTTCGTTCTCACACTTCACACATGCAATCTAAAATGTTTAAAGAACCAAAGTAAAGTTATTTTTATGCCTGAAAATTATTAAAAGCGTGTAAATCAATGTAAATTGAAAAATAATGATGTAATATATGATGCATAAATTCGAAGAAAACGAGTTACCTCTTGTCCAGTGTCCATCTAATACTGTGGGATTTACAAATTCACAATTGTTGGTTTTAAACTCGGAAATAAATATACGATAAGTCAAATACATAAATCACATAGATTTAAAAAAATCAATGTAAAATAACAACATAAATTACTTGGGATGAGAGGTAAAAAAAAAGAAGTATTACATTGAAAAATATGCTTGGGAATGGGATGAAATACATAAATATAAGATAAATCTAAAGCTTGAGAAGCGTCTGACTACATGTATTTCATCTCATTCCCACGCATTGTCCATGCAAATCTAATCATATATTTATTTCAGGAAGAAAAAAAACTGAATATTTCAGAATATATGCTTCTACATATTTGAGATATTTTGGTTTCGTATTGATGATTGACTTAAAGTTTTGATTTTTTTTATTGATGATTTCTTCTAGGTATGCTTAGTCGATGTGAATGTTGGATCATTGACACGTAGTAACGTTCGTCTCTCACTTGTGCTTAGTTTCCACTCGCATCACCGATTCACCGTTCACGAAGAGGTGTATAGACCAACGTCTATAAAAAAAATTCGTCGTCATATTGTTTGCTTACTGTAAAGAAAAAAACCAATTAATCATGAGTCTAAGTATATTTTTATATATTAAACTATACAAAATATCTCTGTTTTGTCAGGAAAAAATATCTAAATTCCGTCCATTACTATCATTTTATTTTGAGTATTTATGTGATTACAAAAATAGATTTAAAATCCGTCCATTATTATCATTTTATTTATGTGGTCAAAAAAAAATATATATATACATATAAAATCCGTCCATTACTTACAATACATCAGTCATCAGATGAGATTGATCGATGATTTGTTCGGGAATTGCTAAAATGAAAGTTTCTTAGCTTCTAAAAGTTCTGGTAGTGAAGAGGTAACTAATTTAACACTTTGTAATTTTTTTTTAATCGTCGAGGTCACGGATCTATTTCGGAGCAGGGTATAAATTATGTTAAATTCACCTTTTTGGAAGAGATTCCTCACAACAGAAATCAAACTCAGGGGCGGTAAGAGATGAACATATCCATTATTCATTAACCAATAGGCCAACTCAACGTTAGTTAAAAAAAACTTTGTAAAACTTTGTAATCTTCAGCCTCCAAAAAATATAAGCCAAAAATCCAAAATTTCTATATCAATTTATTTATATAATATCGTTCATAAATAGTATTAAACTAAAATACAAAAATATAATAAAATTTTATTTAAAAACATGCACTAGAGTCTCATTTTACAAATCATATTATTAAACATACGTGAATACAAATGCTTTGCTGAAGAAACCAACAAATTGTAATGTTATTTCCACGTGAAGACATTTCAAAAAATTTCAACAGATCTAGTGATCATCAGATTCAAATACGTTAATTTTGTCAATCAATTCCCCGTTCTTGATCAGAAAGAAGTCGTGAAAAACCAACGGATCAGTGGGCTAGTGGCTTAAGCGCAGGGGTTGGTCCCATGAGTTTTCTAGTTCGATCCCGTTGGGAGATATGCTTTACGCCAAATTGATATTAGCAAAGGCTGGTCCCGGGCCTAGGAGGGGATTAGTGGATTAGTTAACCTCTCCTAGTTAGCAAAAAAAAAAAAAAAAAAGAACGTGACGCACGCGCCGAAATCGCGCGTTGAAGAGAATATGTCATCTGCACCACACTAACTCCCTCGCATCCAGCTGTGACAAAAAAATTGAATGCGTCTGCGTAAGCCCGTGAGAGAGTGTGAAACACGCGCCTTATTTGCTGGGACCCGCTCAGTCTCAAGAGTCTGAAACTGACACCTGCCAAAAGTATCTTCTTCTTTTTTTTCTTTTTATTTTTGTTCGTAGCCTCCGAGATGAGGCCTGAACGACACGTGTTTAGTCTGACGTGGATACTGTGAGCTGCTTCCTCGGTGACTTCTCCATGACTCGAATTAGGCGCTTATCCACGTTTCCATCAATTACTTTTCTCTGTTGTTTTCCTTTCTTTTTGTCCTTTTAGTCCTCACAATGTTTTTAAATTATCCAATTACAGCGCTTATGTTTTGAATCTTAGTATTATACCCTCAATTTCTGAAATTATTATTCCAATCCGAGTCTCTTCCATGGACGGTTTTGTTCTCACAACCTGTATTTTCATTTCATAAGAAAAAAATGCACATATACGAAATTATTATTTTAAATTTTACAAAAAATCAATTGATGAATGTTCAAAACATTAGTTGTTTGTAATTTATCCTCAAGATCCCAACTAAAGTAAAAATGCACAATTCGTTTCCAATTCTGATTCAGGAAAACAATGGCTTTGTTGATCATAAATTAAAGATATACATATATTCTTAGGAGAGAGATAAAAAAATATCTTGAACATATCAATCAAACTACGTATGAGGAAGTTTATTCATTGGGAATCTGGAATAATTAACAACGTCCTATAAAATATGGTAGCAATATGCAAATATTGAAAACAAAACTTTCTCTTCTTTTTTATAGATTCCATAAGAGCACGATAATAGAATATTAAAATTTCCCGTAGATATTTTATTTGACAAAGCCACAGGATTGTTACACACGTCCTCTTTTGGTATAAAGGCAAGCCAGTTCTAATTTTCACCAAGCTTAGGACAGCAAGAAAGCACGACAAAGCAATAATGCTATGACACGTTGCATAATTTAGCTGTAACGAAATAGACCTACCACTACCGCCACGTGACGGTCAAAAGAAAAGGCGCGTGGCCAAACCTGTAAGAAGAGATCACCGGGACGAACCTAAACACAACACTTCGCCAAATTCGACCGGTCTCGCTCGACACGTTTGCATGTTTTAATAATAAGAGTTGGCCAGTTATTAGGTTGGTTGGTTACATTCAATATTGAATTAGGAGACTAAACTATATCGAATGTTAAACCTCAATAAGCTAAAAATTCCTCGGCATGATATCTACCGAAATTTTTTATTACTAAAACATATATTGCGCCTTATTTTATATTTTGATTCTTTGAAGATATACTAAATAAATAAATAAAACTGTTAACTATTTAATTGCGTCTACTTTTTGACATCTGTGTACAAATAATATATTATACATCGCCGTGGAATCGACATGCACCGTGACATTTTCCCAAACATGCAAGCATACGATATATTTTTAATCTTCAACAATTTTCTAGTATTATTCTCTTTTTTTTCCCAAACATGCAAGCAAACCCACTAATTAAGTGGTTACGGCCATAAGAGTTCTACCCTCATAAAGAAGATCTCTAATAATCAATTTAACTTAACGAAATAAACGTTGACGAATAAAAGACTAAAATGAACGTAAACCAACACATTTCGAAACAAGAGACTTCACGAAACTAACTATAAACCTAAAGATAGGTACGAAAAGCATATGAAGAAATTCTGACTTATTAATTATATTGTCCTACAAAATATTTTTAAAAATATGAACCGCAAAATTTCTAGATATTACTTAGCTTCAAGCCTAAACTTCCTTCGTTTGGCTTCAAGACTGAATCTGATTAGGAGGATGCAGCCGGAGTCATGTTTACGATCCCCAAATGCTATACGGCAATAACATTTTTCCCCACAGCTTGATCAAGCAAAGTGAAAAGAAACATGTCATCCCTATTTAATATGTACGGGTATATGATAGTAAGAATATGGGTTATAAGAGCATATGCATTGTTTAAAAAAAAAAATTGTTGATTTGTTTAATAGGGGTGTTTCAATGAAATGCTCTAAGAAGGTTACCCGTTCCATAAGCGATGTCATTGTAGTAGTAGACCAAGATTCTACTTCTTGGAGTTTGATCAATGGAAAAACTAGAAGGAAAAAACTGATAAATCAAACTAAAGCTTTAGTTATTGCCCCTACACAAATTCTTCCTTGATGTTTTCATTTTTGCCCACTCGCATGCTAGATTCTGTTTTTTTTTCTGTAAATATGGCACAGAGAAGAAAAAGAAAAATTTCAACATTTTTTGCGAAATAGATATATACATTTTTTGACCAATATACAGCAAAGTTATCGACGTAAAAGATATGAACATTTTTTTTTGCTAAACAGATATGAACGTATACATGATTATTAACTATGTTTCTAGTTATAGAAAAAGCCGGGTGTTCGATTTGGAGTCTGGAAATTGTGATTTTCTATCTTATTTTGGCTGCTCTAACATTTTTTGTTTGCTCAACTAATTCATTCATAGAATAAAGCCCAATGGCTTTAGCCCACTAAAGAGTTGGAGTTTTGTACCGAGGATTTAGCTAGAGAATCCGCTAACACATTAGCGTCTCTTGAAACAAAGGAAAACATAGTAATCGAGAAATTGAGAAAAATGTTGTTTAAACTAGAAGACCCATCTCTAACTCTTTTTAATTTATCTCTTGCACCAGCACAAAATAAATATATATGTAGATATAATACACAATATACAGGAAACAAACTAGTTTTTCCATTTAGGAAACAAACTAGTTTGTACGTAAACGGGAAACAAACTATTTTTCCATTCAGGAACTCAATTAGGACAATTCACAACATGTGCATCTTAATTGATCCTCAAAGTCATCAAGGTTGGGATGCTTCATGCTTCATGCATTAAAGCATATGTTAGCATTTTATATCTTTGTTGAGGATATATATATATATGCGCCATTAATAACCAATCCTATGACTGAAATCTACTATTGAAATCTGACCCAAAGACTAAAAACACATGAGCTTCAGCGTGAAGGGTTACAAAACTTCAATTATTATTATTAGGTTGTTGAAAAAAGTAAGAATGGGGACAAAATAAGACTTTATTATGGGTGCAATAATTTAATGCTTAAAGAAACTACATTAACTACCAAATTTTTACCTTACCTTAGATGGTAACATTTTCGTATTGGTTTCTACTATATAGTTTGAAACTTGATGAACAATCTATTATAACATATATAGATTCGAAAGTCCTCCCATCGTTGACTGAGGTTATCTCCGTCATTTCTGTGTTTCACCTCTTCTTCTTCTTCCATTTTTAGGTGTTTATCCCAAAGTTGTTGTTTGTCACTCCAAAAGTGGTAAAAACAATAATAGCTACTAAAAATAAAAAAAAAAAAAAAAAAAAAATTCCAGCCACCGTTGGGGGTAATTCCGTAATTCTCTAACAGAACTCCATTCCCGCGGCGTAGGTCGGTAAAGTAAGCCATCTCCGGTGATGAATAAGATCCACTCCCTCACGCCGGAGTGAATTTCACGGTCTTCTCTTCTCTCAAAAAAAAAAAAAAATGAAAACGAATCGCGGCGGCGGAGAGCACGGCCACCATCACGAGGCCCTGAAGTTTTCCAGTTTCTTCTTCATGCCGGAGCGGCCACGTGATTACCTCGTGCTTTTCACTCGCTTCTCCGTCCTCACGTGCCTCATCGTCTCCGTCTCTCTCGTTCTTCGCGCCACTTTTTTATCCTCCTCCCTCCCGGCCTATTCCTCCTACGGTCTCCGTTTCCCCGCCGTGCCTCAGAAAGCCTTAGCTCTCCCGCCGACCGGATCCGTCGGGCCGATCAATATCTCCCACGTCCAGTTCTGTATCGCAGGAGCAGCCGAGACCTGGCTCGATCGGAGCCGGTACACCTCCTTGTGGTGGCGGAATTCCACCCGTGGATTCGTCTGGCTCGATAAACCGGTGAAAATCCCCAAAAATCACTCCGATATCAGATTCTCGATCCCGATTCGAGTGTCCGATCCAGGCTGGACTCGATTCAGATTCTCCAGCTCGAGAGCCGCGGTCCGGATCGCTCGGATAATCTGGGATAGTTACCGGCTAAATCTGCCGGACGTGCGGTGGTTCGTGATGGGAGATGACGACACCGTCTTCTTCACCGATAATCTCGTCAAGGTTCTCTCCAAGTACGACCACGAGCAGATGTGGTACATCGGCGGAAACTCTGAGAGCGTCGAGCAGGACGTGATGCACGCCTACGATATGGCGTTCGGCGGCGGCGGTTTCGCCATCAGCCGTCCACTGGCGATGCGTTTGGCCACCGGGATGGACGGTTGTCTCCACCGGTATTTCTACTTCTACGGTTCGGATCAGAGAATCGCGGCTTGCGTTAGCGAGATCGGCGTTCCGTTCACCGAAGAACGCGGTTTTCACCAGGTACGTCCTGTTACGCACGTGTCAGCTTTTCGATTGGTTGTTTATGTATACACGTGTCGAAACATTTTGATCTCTTTTTTTGGAGGCCGACATATTCAAAAGGGGTTTAGATGCTGAATTGCTCGATGATTTGAGTGGATTATTGCCACGTGGATTTTCTTAAAACTTATTTTTACAATTGAACGTAACAATCACTTAGCGTAGTGCTAAAAAAATAAAGCATTAAGGATTTGATTTATTGAATAAGTCACACAATTGTTGACCCAAAAAAGGAAAATATTGTCACTCAACTATAGAGACATTAATTAGTAACCTTTCCTCTGAAATTGTTGACCAAAAGAGGGAAAATATACGTTAATTAATTAAATAAATCGAAACCACAGTTGTTTCATTGCTCTCCGACCATTTTTTTATTTACCAAGTGGTTTTATTTGATGTGGTCCATGAGTGTAGCAGAAAATTCATTTCTTAGGTTTAATTTATTGCTGAAGCACATGATTCTGTCATGTTGTTAGGATACAAAGCTTTACTTTCTGTACTTTTTTTACCATTCTTTGTTGTGTTATGACAGCTTGACATAAGAGGAGATCCATACGGGTTTCTTGCGGCGCATCCCTTGGCACCGCTTGTATCGCTGCATCACCTCGTTTACTTAGACCCAATGTTCCCTACGCAAAACCCGATCGAGTCGTTACAAACCCTCATGAAAGCGTATAACTTAGACCCACATCGAATACTCCAGCAGATTCATTGCCATGACCGCAAGCGTCAATGGTCCATATCCATCTCTTGGGGATACTCCATTCAGATTTACACTTACTTCTTGACCGCCAAGGAGCTGGATACGCCGTTGCAGACCTTTAAAACTTGGCGGTCTTCGAGCGATGGACCTTTCACCTTTAACACCCGCCCCTTGAAACCTGACCCGTGTGAGCGTCCTGTCACTTATTTCATGGATGGTGCAGAGGATGTGCGGGATAGTGGGACCAAAACTTGGTATAGCGTAGCGGATAAAAATTATGGTCATTGCGGGAAGAGTGAGCATTCTCGGTTAAACAAAGTGGAGAGGATATTGGTGACTTCAATGAAGATGGATCCTGAATATTGGAACAAGGTTTGTGTTTCCATATTGCAATTAACATTTTGAATGAGTTTAGGTTTTGATTTTCGAAGCTTTCTTTACATTTTGACAGGCACCACGGAGACAGTGTTGCGAGGTGTTAGAAGGAGGAGGAAGAAGAAAAAAGAAAGAAATGTCGATAAGGATTAGAAAGTGTTCGAAAATATAAAAAAATTAGAGGGGTCGAGGATCTACTTTGAAAACTTTCATATAATAAAACATCTACACAAAGTAAGTGCTATTTTTCCAATCATTTGAAAATTCAAAACTAGTTTTCTCACGAAATCAAAGTTCCAAACTAATTTGCCCTTCGAAATCAAAATTCGAAATCAATAAACACACGAAACATAATTTGACTCGGTTAACTGTATACTAATTAAGTGTTAACCAATTTACTAGAAGATAAAACCAAATTTAACCCAATACAACTCGAATCAATGAACTAAATCCGATTACAACCCGGTTTTAAACACAAAAATCCACACCCGAAACTAAAACCCGGATAAATAATGAAAGTTCTCATGAAAAAATAGATCGTCGACCCAAATTAGATATATATATATATATATATATATATATATATATATATATATATATTTGCACATACAATTTTAGATTCGATCATACTTGGTTTTTAAATTCCTAGAACCACGAAATGATGATTTTCTCTGCTAATACTGTGTATTTCAATACTCAAACATTTTGTTTTTGTATTATCTCTATAATTATTTCTATAATATTATTTAAGAAGATATTTAAGAAGATGAACTTTATTTAATAAGTTATTACATATTAGGTCATTACAAATAACAAAATATAATTAAAATAGGAAATAATATAATTGTCTTTTAAAACTATTAAAAAAATAATAGAAAGTATTTGTTGTCATTAATTAAAGAGGTTATTTATTATTTAGTTTTTAATTATTTTTAATATTATATTATTTTTAATAATAACCAATCCATATATATTCAAAAAACAAAATCTATTTAAAATTTAGCTATATATTTCACTCTAATTTATTATATTTTATTTAAATATATATCAAAACAAAAATTAAAAAAAATATTTTACTAATTTTATAAAAGTTAGACAAGAAAATTAATTTTTTAAAGAGTTCGTGGACTAACCACAAACACCGGTCATTAAACGGTATATATTAGAGTTATGTTTTCAAGATTATAGGTTTTTTCGGATTAGCCCGAATAATATTTTAATCCATTGCAAAACGGGTTAAATAGACAAATTATTTAGATTTAACAATTATATCTATAATCATTAATTAAACATATTATAAAATTCAGATAAAAATAATTTTTCTTAAATTTCAAAACAATTTCTTAAAATATATTATTCTACGCAATAATAAATGTGGGTTAAGTCCTAATTAGTCAATATGAGACTCTTGCATGTACATACACTTATTGAAAACATATTTAGGAAATTAGCATTTTACAAAAATTGAAAAAATATATAATACTTGGTGTACTGTACACCCGTTAATTTTCCAGTCATATCCATATACAGTACTACATGAATCAATAATGTACAGTACACATTCCAATAACAAGATGGAAAATCGTCTTTTTCAAATAGATAGTGTTACATATACTTCAAATAATATCGAAGTCAAACCCGATAGTTATACATACACATATGCGAATATAGCTTAGCAGCTACGGGTACAAGTGCACCCACTATTTTTTTAAAAAAAAATTATAACGAAAATTGTTTAAGTTTTAACTAAAATCCAGCAAAAACCTACAAGTGCACCCACTGATTTTTTAGTTTGCCCCTCTAATTTCATGAATTTATGATTTTGTAGTTGTTGTTTTTATATTTATTAATATGTGCCCCAGTAATAATATGTTCTAGATTCGCCTACATACATCGTAAGTTTTGTTTTTCATGACGAAGAAGTTGGTAAGTTACCAACGGTAACTCAAGATTTATATTATGTAAAAAAGTAAAAAGCAAAAAGCAAAAAAAAAAACAAAAAAAACAAAAGGTTTAGTATAATTTGACTAATAAATTCGAATAGTGCTTTATTTCGAACATTCAATGCCATACGAACAGAGCGACGCCAAGTATGGAAATCGGAACCACAAGCTAAACGATCAGATACCAGAACAAGGCCAGCATGATCTAGGCATGAAGAAAATACGTATTCTCATATTGATCCGTAGAGGATGAATGTGATGTCGCTGTGACAGAAGGATTAACGGATTCCATTCCCGATGGGAAAATGTGAATCTGCGAAGAAAATTCGAGTCGCAATGTATGTAATCGAAGTGAAACGACACGGAATCTAGGTCAAGAAAGGAAAGAAAAGCGGAAGAAAAATGATGAGAGAAAGAAGATAAAGAAAATCGAACACAACGAGAAAGAATCTGGAGAGGAAATCGAAACACAACTGAGAAATTGATAAGCTCATAGCTGGATCGAGACTCGTGAGACAGATTCCATGAAATGTCGAAACTCAAAGATGAGCTACAATGGCGGATAACAGAAAATGGAAGCTCGTCTCTATTTTGGAGTAGAGACTCTCTGATACCATATTAAGGATGAATTATATTTCTCATTAATTAAACAAAGTATCTGTACAAACTACAAAGTATATATATACACATGGTTCAACTAAAGGAGACTAAACCAGTGAACTAAACCGGTATAAACCATCTATGTACTCTAATAGTGCTGAAAATATTGTTAGAATTCACTTCAGTTAAGGTATCGTTTACTATCGAATTTGCCGAACCGAATTCGAACGAGAACCAAACTGAATCCAAAAAAGTACTATGAAATATCCATCACTAAACATGTTAATTACATTCGCCAATGTTATATCTATATTATTAATTTAAATACGTTTGGCATCTTGTTTGGTAATTGGATTCTTACTTATCTACAATGCCAATTTCCTTTTTGTTTATCATAGATTTCATTACAAACAAACTTTTTCTTACATACCATTTGGTTTTAACTATTTATCTAATTAACTACATTTACTTCAGTATGTTGTTCTATCAAGTTTAATAGATGTAAAAGAATAGTATAAAACACAGCTGATAAATTCAATTATAGTGTTACTAAAACTAAACCAACTTTACACAGTAACGAACACGAAATACCTCCAAAATTGGTTACCTTAAAGAAAATAAACGCCTCATATTTTATTTGTTTTCTTCTAATGAAAGTAGCCAATTTCTTTCCAACCAAACCTCAGCTAACATAGTTGAGAGACGGATAAGAAGTTGCATAAAGGAAAAAAAGCTTTGTAAACACGCAAGTTTATGTCAAACTAAAAATAATATAAGATAAAAGACTAGAAGGTATTGTGTAAAATGTTAATTAATCATAACACTATTATAAGTCTTATGATCATATTACAACACTTTTGTTATGTTTATGTACTTTAGATTTCCAAGCTTTCTTCTGTTCGTATGTAATTTTATCGGTCAGGAAGGCAACCAAACCGGACCTGATTAATTAAACTGAAATGAACTAAAGACTCAGCTGGCAAGTTCTCTCACAGACACCCAAAAGAACAAATCTAATCAAACTTAAATTAACTGAATCAAGCAAATTAATTCGATTGGACTATGGTAAGTTTCTCTCCGACCGAATTAAACAAAACAAAACCGAATCCAAACCGTAAAGAAACCCATCTCTACCCCTAATTTCCGTTATAGGCACACATTAATATATTCTTTTTTTTCTTTCTTAAACACATTAATATATTCTTAATCTCATAAACTATATTCTATGCTTATATAATAAGGTCAGTAACCTAATTAAATCTGTATATTTGGCTGTAGACATGGCCTAAATTTGGTGCATTCTGCCAAAATTTTGAACAAAATTGGTTAATTTTAAACCATCCTTTTTTTTTGTTATCCACACACTATTACGTGCACTATTCTCATCAGAAAAAAAAACACGTGACGTGTATAATCGTATTTTCTTCACAACTCTCTGTATATAATATTGACTTATCAGACATTTTTCAACATAAAAAAACATGTACAATTACGGTAGGTGCAATATTGATAAACTGCCATTGCATTAGAGACGATTCAATCCAAACCTTATAACATAAAACGTTATAATCCATTTTCTTCCATCTCCATCCAATCGAGTCAAAATTGATATTCGATCAATAAAAAAACCAAGAAAGAGAAGAAAAACAAAACAATTGGTGATGGAGCAAGGTAGAACGATATCGAATTCGGTCGTGTCAGAATTTGAAGGGACAATACTGAAGAACGCAGATCCTTTCTCTTACTTCATGCTCGTTGCCTTCGAAGCCTCTGGTCTAATTCGTTTCGCCGTGTTGCTGTTTCTCTGGCCCGTAATCACACTCCTTGACGTTTTCAGCTACAAAAACGCTGCTCTCAAGCTAATGATTTTTGTAGCCACGGTTGGTTTACGCGAACCGGAGCTTGAATCGGTGGCTAGAGCCGTCCTGCCTAAGTTCTACATGGATGACGTGAGCATGGACACATGGAGGGTTTTCAGCTCGTGTAAGAAGAGGGTTGTGGTGACGAGAATGCCTCGAGCTATGGTGGAGAGGTTCGCTAAAGAGCATCTTAGAGCCGACGAGGTCATCGGTACGGAGCTGATAGTGAACCGGTTTGGTTTTAACACCGGATTTATACGTGAAACCGATGTGCATCAATCTGTTTTGAACCGTGTCGCTGATTTGTTTGTTGATCGGAGGCCTTGTCTAGGTCTTGGAAGACCGGCCGTGACCGCTTCTACTACTTTCTTATCGCTATGTGAGGTAAACAATATAAATTGCATCATTACACGGACAAAGTTACATAAGATACTACTAACCTTTAATTGTTACACTTATGAACAAAAGTATTTCAACTACTTGTTTATTTTCTTATTAAATTTAACGAACCTTTTATTTTATAACCAAAATACATTATATTTCCATATTGTTTTACTAGTAAATTTCGATACAAATTATCAAAATATTTATGTTTTATTAATCTATTTTGTGAGTAAATGCTAGTTTTCATAACAATTGTAATAATTAATTATCATTCTAACAAATATTTGTCTTTATGTATACGTACGTAGGAGCACATTCATGCACCAATTCCGGAGAACTACAACCACCATAACCAACAACTTGAGCTACGGCCACTTCCGGTGATCTTTCATGACGGACGCCTTGTCAAGCGACCAACTCCGGCCACTGCTCTTCTCATCCTCATCTGGATCCCATTCGGAATCATTCTCGCCGCAATCCGGATCTTTCTTGGATCCGTCCTCCCATTGTGGGCCACACCGTACGTGTCTCAGATATTCGGCGGCCAAATCATCGTCAAAGGCAAGCCTCCTCAGCCACCCGCGGCGGGAAACTCCGGCGTTCTCTTCGTATGTACTCACAGAACCCTAATGGACCCGGTGGTATTATCCTATGTGCTCGGACGCAGCATCCCAGCCGTTACTTACTCGATCTCGCGTTTGTCCGAGATCTTATCTCCCATTCCAACCGTCCGATTGACAAGAATCCGAGATGTAGACGCCGCGAAGATCAAACAACAACTGTCTAAAGGAGATCTAGTGGTCTGTCCGGAGGGAACCACTTGCCGTGAACCGTTTTTGTTAAGATTTAGCGCGCTTTTCGCCGAGTTAACCGACAGGATTGTTCCGGTAGCGATGAATTACAGAGTTGGATTCTTTCACGCGACCACGGCGAGAGGATGGAAAGGGTTAGACCCGATTTTCTTTTTCATGAACCCGAGACCGGTTTACGAGGTTACGTTCTTGAACCAGCTTCCGATGGAGGCCACATGTTCTTCCGGGAAGAGTCCGCATGATGTGGCGAACTATGTTCAGAGAATCTTGGCGGCTACGTTAGGGTTTGAGTGCACTAACTTCACGAGGAAAGATAAGTATAGGGTTCTCGCCGGAAACGATGGAACGGTATCGTATTTGTCGCTTCTTGACCAATTGAAGAAGGTGGTGAGCACTTTCGAGCCTTTTCTTCACTAAAATCAAATGATTATTTTATCAAAAAAAAAAATCAAATGATTATTCCATAATTTGCTCTTCAAACCTTTTTTTCTTTCTTTCAATTCTCCCTCTTAATTTGTTTTTTTTTTTGCTTGTGAATAAAGTCTGGATTGATTTTTGTTTTAGTAGATGGTTGTGTTTGTATTTTTGTTTAAATGTTATTCTTTTTCAGATATGAAACTCCCCATAACTATTGTTGAATAAATATTTGGGGATGAATAGTTTTGTTTGTCATTGTGAATTGTTGTTGAATCTGTTTTCCAATATGTTAAATGATTTATCTCTCATTTCTGTTTTTTTAATTCACGTTCTTAAAATATTAGAGTATCCAAACCACTTATAGCCAATATTTTGTTTACACCACCTATAAAATAAAAATAAAATGTCTATCCTGTATATCTATTTTAATAACTTTAATTAAGACGTCAAACTCTAAAATAATACAAAACACACGACACATCGAATATTGTGTTTACACCACCTATATAAAGACCTGTATGATCTAAATAGATAGATATTTGCAAATGTTGGATCGTCTTGGTATTATATGGTAAGAAAATGTAGGATTAGTCGCCAAACATTTTCGAATTTGGTGGGCAGATTAGAAAATGGACGAACTCGTTGACCAGAAGACTTTCGCTGCCACTTTACAGTTGGCCTACCGCCATTTCCACGTCATCGTTCCCAAACTTTTCTTTCTTTCATTTATGATGAAATCAATTTTAGGGTTAAAGTTAATAAAATATTGTTGACGGCATACTTTGATAAAATATTAAAATGTTTTGTTAATAAATTTCCACATAAGTAAACCAAATTCTACTGTTGACGGCAGACTTTGATAAAATATTAAAATGTTTTGTTTGTTATATCTCCTAAAACTAGATATATATATATTATTTTTTTTCTATCAAGAATAAAATGGTATTCAAGCAAAAATAATTATGAGTGTGTTATACACAATTGCAAAAACTTTTAATTGCGTTACCAGGGATAAATATATCTAAATGATTTGACATTAACTAACTGTATTTATTTAAGTGGAATCGATCTTAATAGGAAAACTGACCAAAATAACATATTTTTAAATTTTTTTTCCAAATTTAGCATCACTAATTGAAAATGAAAATAATAACACAAATTTTGATAATAATATCACAAAATTTAATATTAAAATAACCTAAAATCTTTTTTAATGGAGAAAAACTAAACCCTAAATTGTAAATAGTGAACCCAAACATAATGTTTAATTTTATTTTAAATTTATTTTAGGTAAACAAGTATTTTTACATAATTATTGTGCTATTTTCAGAATTTTAAATTTAAGATGCTAGTTTTGAAACAAAAAAAAATAAATTTTGTGCTATTTTAGGGTATTTCTCATCTTTATATTGGCTATAAAAAATTATATCGGCTTCTATATATAATTTATGCGTTTTTTTATTTTTTTGGGTTTGAATGTCAAATTAAATCTGTTACCAAAAGAAAAGAGTTTTACTAATTAAACGAGTAGCAAGGCTAAATTTTGCAAAACAAATTGGATACCTCACGTCAAAAAGAGGAGACAAGAGGATCAAGTATCAAAAGATCAAATCAGCATTAAAGAAAGCTTTTTGATGTCGTCCCTTTTACCGGCTGAAGTAATCACTGCACAAAACGTAGGAATTGAACAATGGAAGCGAGTTCAATTTTTTTTTTTTTTTTCCAAATTCCTTTAATAGTCTAGACTAGCAAAGATTAAATGATTTTGAGTTTCAAGCGTGATATTAAATGGAAAGAAAGCGAAGATCTATTTACTCGACATGTGGTAAACCGAAACCTAAAAATCATTGTGCAAGTTTTGGTACAAAATTTGGAAAAAGAGGGAACACATAATTGCATAGTTTGATATCACGAACCGAAATTATTATCATTTGAGACATATAATGCAAATTACGTTGGGAAGGCTCCTCACAATACTTGACTTGGCTACCTCTTCATTATCATACACAGATTTCACCATATATGTACAGTTCAGCCTATTCCAAACGAATCATGCCTAATAAGCATATATAATCGCTCATTTGTTATGACCTTTTATTCAAACTGTATTACTTTTCCATGAGCTTTGTTAAAGTTTACTTTAATTTTTTCTGTTCATATATACTAATTAAGAGATCAAACATTATTTTCTAAAGTTTATTTTTGCAATGTTTAATTTGTTTTATCTGGCAACGAGAGCCAGGAGATGAAGGCATGCTTTGGAGCCCGATACTTGAACAAAATTGCATATTTTCCAGTTCAAAAATGGAGATGGTCAATTTAGCAGTTTTCATGTACTAAAGGTTGAGAATGAGAGGGATAATTCGGGTCCGTGTAATCACAATCTGGAATTAGGTAAAATGTGAAATAAACATGTTCACAAGAAAATCATTTTGGGATTATAAAACTCACAAGAATATTAAATGAGAAATAAAGATGTTCGTAGATCTGGAAATTACGCAGCAATAATGCATTTAACTTCCAATATACACACAAACACCTTTAAAAATAGATCAAGATGAACTCTAACATATTAATTAATTCGATTAATTCACTTGAAGAGGTAGGTAAGTTCACCAAAAAGAGAAACATTAGGAAGAAAAACTGCCACAAATAAAATGGATTAATACATATAATATATATATATATATATATATATATATATGAACGAGGAAAATAATGATTTTCGGAAACGAGGACCATTTGAGATGATCAAAACATCTTTCAAGAACTCAAGAAATAGACAAAATGAACATACCAACATTCCTCGAGCTTTATTTAATCCGGCCGATCTGAGAGATTCACACAAGAACTTGAACTACAGAATATTTTTATGTAATCGAAGCATACCTGGTTATATGTGTAAGCCACTGATTGCAGCTGCAGCATCATCAAGATTCTCATACATACACCAAAAAAACTCATTATGTATACGGATTCGTTTACACGAATATATATGCATAGACTTGATGATTTGTGAATCTTGATGATGCTCCAACAGCGAACAGTAGCTGGTTGAAGATAAAATGTATTGATTTGGATCTTTGGTTTCGTCTTGGGTCTTTTTCAAGACTCAAGACGGCAACATTTTGCTGGGAACAGGAAACCCTAATCTCAGTCCTTAATCTAGAGAGAGAGAGAGAGAGAACTTGTATAAAGCGATAAAGGAGATGCTATTTGGTGATATCTCCAATGATGTGCACATATAATAATCATAATATATGTAATTAAATAAAATATATAGATAACAAGTTGAAATATCTTAATTGAGATCTCAGGTTGTTAGTACAACGGCTACTAGCTAGGGACCGATTTTGTCAGCCGTAACTGGGGTTCGAACATGTCAATCCACACGGATATATATACAAATTTTTTTTTATATATTTTTCCAATACTACCAGGAGCTATTCACTCAAAATTTAATCCGCAATATGAAGGAAGTTAACTTATGATCTTATATATATACTTGATTAAATTCCATATTATTAATGTAGGAATTTGGATAGTGGTATTGTGTGAGTCTTGACAACCACAAGAATTTTTATCGCTGATAAATTTAATTTGATTGATATAATAATTTAGCTATTTATGCTGCTTAATTACAAAAAAATCAGTTAAACCACACTGTAATTTTCATACATACTGTAATCTTTTATCGCTGACATATATATATATATATATATATTTTTTTTATAACAAGGGGTAATCCGGAGTTTTTACCATTCGACTAATCTCCTAGATGAGTGATACCGTCGACTATCACATTCATCGGGTTTTTAAATGGGTCTAAAGCGTGACACTATTTTTGACTGAACAAATGAGACTGATTAGATAATTTTGCGTTTGCGAGGAATCGATGTCTGGTCTTGACCAACATGACAACTCTTCCACAAATAAAAACTATTAATCCACCACCATTTGGTTATCGCTGATAAATGTTCATACATGCTGTCATTACATTTCAACCACACTGTAATTTATTCTTATTTTTCTGTTATTTTAATGATTATTTCACTTATATAGTAAGCATATTAAATAAATTTGCCAAAATCCATAGGCCAAAAAATCCATATTTGATAATACGTACTTATAGGATCAGTTGTTCAAAAACAGCCAGAAATCGTCATCAATTATGTGTTGGAATCTTTTTTTCTCGACAGCTGTTTATTAGAATCCATAAAGAAAGAAAAATCATCTTATTCTACGTTTAGCATTGAAACATTTTAGTAAGATGAAATAAAATGAGAGAAAAAGGGAGAGAGACAAGCGTGAGACACGGAGAACTAGTGGAACTGATCCTCTTTACGTTCCTCGTACGTTTACAAGTTACTATGCTTTCCATAATTTTATATTATTGCCTCCATCCCTTTTTATTATATAGATATATACTTCTTTCATACACTTGATCTTTTAAACATATATATTACTTGTAACACAGTTGCAATTAGCTAGCAGTGAACATAAACAAAAGTTTTGAATTACTGCAGCGTGAGAGAACAAAAGACTAATCCGTTTGAAGATAATACCGCATTTTGTTCATAATTCACAAAATTTTGGTTTACTATAATACGTAGATACAAAATAAATAGAAAAAACTTATTTTAAAAGGAGTAGTCTATCCGTCCACTGCAATCATTCAAAACAAAAAAATGCATAAAAGATATAGATAAGCCAAAGCAATTATTATCTTTGTGGGTTTGGTGTAATGGATCATATATGTCTTCAATTACATATAACATTTTATAATCTTTCTCTTTTTCATTTGTATTTGTGATTATCTCGTACATATATACACCAAAATTAAGGCCACAAACAATACGTGAGCCATTCAGAATCACGAGGTCCACGCGTTCACTCTCCTCTTTCTCAATTCGTTTATTTCGAGTTTTGATTCCGAATCCTTCTTTCTTACTAAAAAACCATTCAATCATTTGCTATTTAAAAAATCTTTCAATTATTTCATATTTACAAAATTTGAATTGTTGACAAAAAATAAAATAAAAAAAGAAAGAAAGAAATAAATAGGAGTTTTTTTTCTTCCTATTATTCATTCTTTGCCACTTCTGTTGAGCTATGATGAATATTACTTTGGTACTTTGATCTCTGTCTATCGTTTAATCTTTCGTTTCTCTGACAAAACTTCGGTGGAGCTTTTCCCGCGTAATCTCTCTTCTCTCTTCTCTCGTCGTAATTTGTCTTTTCTTCTTCCGTTACTACTAGGTCTTGAATCCATTTGCACGGATCTCTGATCTTCAATCCCTGTTTTCATCGTCTCTCATCACTGGGGAGCTTGAATTTTCTGTTTGAACTTTAGGATTTGTGTTGTTTCAATACCAAATCGGATTGTTTTTTCTTCTCTATGTTCAGCTCAACTCGAGCTCCGATTTCGTCTGATGCTGTAGAACCTTTAACGCAGATCTCGACTACTCCTTCGCTATCTAACTTTTGGTGATTATCTTCAGGTTACTTTTACCTCAGCTAGGGTTCGTGTGAATTGCGGTATTTGCGTTTCTTATGAATAGGGGATATGCTTGTTCAATAATAATTTCTGATTAATCGAACATCGAATTCATTTTTGGAATTGGGATTGAAATCTAGAAACTATATTTTTTTCTTTCTTTCTAGAATTTGATACAGATGTCGTTTCAAGTGTTTGAGGCTGCTATGGTAGGATCCAGTGAGTATCATCGAAGTGGAACTTAAAGGCATGCTTAGCTGTGAAATCCAGATGCTACTTTAGGGAATTGCTAATTTAGTGTTTGTAAGATGAGTTTCTCCTAGTATATAAGGCCGACTCCTAGTGCTTTACTCGTTTATGGTTTCTATTTGTGGATGCTCATTTCAAATCTTATGATTCTTCAAAATGGTTTTAGTAGTGTTGTTTTTTTGGCCAAAGACCTTTGGTTGTTGCATAGTTGTCTTTTCTCCACCTTTACAAGTTTATCAATTTCATTCTTTTGTTGATAATTACATGAATGAATGCTGCAGATGATATAAACTTTTCACTGGCTGGAATATTAAAGGGTCTGTCTTGGTTCTCTAAACTGTTCAGGTGGGAGCTTGATGTCTAAATGGTTATTGAATTGCTGGGGCTTGTCTTGCTTTAAATAGAAAGAGATGAGTTACACGACAACAACGGCTGAGAGTGATGATGGTATGCAATCCAGCATCCATAACGAATCACCAGCTGCTGATTATTTTGGCAATGGCTGCAGAAGTAGAGGGAAAGGAAGAGTCCTGAAGAAAGGACCATGGACCTCATCCGAAGACGGGATTTTGATTAACTATGTCAAGAAGCACGGCGAGGGTAACTGGAATGCTGTGCAGAAACACACAAGCCTGTCTCGTTGTGGTAAAAGCTGTCGTCTAAGATGGGCTAATCATCTGAGGCCAAACTTGAAGAAAGGAGCCTTTAGCCAAGAAGAAGAACAGCTCATTCTTGAAATGCACGCCAAGATGGGAAATAAATGGGCACATATGGCTGAACATGTAAGTAGTTTTGTAAGACCAGAGCATTGTGGGAGCTACCTGATTATGCTTCATTTTCATAAATTGATATTTTTATGAGCCTAAAAGCTAATCACTGGTATTGTCTTTTCTTCTGTTTTACAAGTTGCCTGGTCGAACAGATAATGAGATAAAGAATTATTGGAACACTCGTATCAAGAGGCGACAACGAGCAGGCTTACCACTTTACCCTCCTGAAATCCATGTTGAAGACCTGCAGTGGAGTGAAGAGTATACAATGAGTAATATCACTGGGGTAGATAGAAAGAGACATCAAGATTTCTTGCAGTTGGGAAATTCCAGAGCTAATGTCCTGTTTGACGATCTAAATTTTGCTACCAGCTTGTTACCTGGCGCTTCTGACCTTTCAGATATGTTTTCATGCAACATGCTGGGAACTGGTGCGACTACTTCCCGGTACGAAAGCTACATGCCACCAATATTGCCTTCCCCAAAGCAACTCCGGGAATCTGGATCTCGGTTTCCCTTGTGCAGCAGTAACGTAAAGCATGAATTCCAATCTCCCGAACATTTTCAGAGTACTGCTCCACAAAAGAATCCTCCTTGTGTTGTTGATCATCCTCCTTACGGAGACCAACATTCATCTGATATGATGATTCCAAATAGCCATACCTTTACGGATGGCATGCTTCCTACTTCTAAGCCCATATTTGGGGCACTGAAGCTGGAGCTCCCTTCATTCCAATATTCAGAAACTAGTGCATTTGATCAGTGGAAGACAACACCGTCATCTCCACAATCAGATCTCCTTGACTCTGTTGATGCCTATATTCAGTCTCCACCACCATTGGAGATAGAGGAGTCAAATTGTTTCTCTTCATGCGACACTGGCCTACTAGATATGCTACTTCATGAAGCCAAGATCAAAACTAGTGCGAAGCACAGGTTGTTGTTGTCATCATCTGAGAAGAGTTTCTGTTCAACTACTTGTACAACCGATGTTACTCAGAATGTACCACGTGGTGGCGAACCCCAAATCAAGTCAGATGAATTTGAAGATTCCCAAAAGAATTTGGCTACCTCCGAGATTTCAATTCCCACACAACTTAGTACAGGTGAGATCAACGTTACTCGTTGATTCGTGTCTAATCTAATCTCTTTCCTTATTTGATTCGTAAGTTGCTGTTTTTGGTGTCTTGTAGCTGAGATTGCCTTTTTCGTATTTGAAGCTTTTGCAGGGAACGTTGTAAAGACAGAAGAGTTGGATCAGGTTTGGGAACCAAAGAGAGTTGATATAACACGGCCTGATGTTTTACTTGCATCGAGCTGGCTTGACCAAGGCTGTTTTGGGATTGTTAGAGACTCGAGCAGCATGAGCGATGCGCTTGCGCTTCTTCTTGGCGGTGGTGACGACACTGGAAACAGTTACGTGAGTGTTGGGTCATCATCAGGTCAAGCACCACGAGGCGTTGGGTCTTGCGCATGGACTAATATGCCTCCTGTTTGGTCCTTGTAACAAAATGAAACCACATCACTATTTGATCTTTCTGTATTTTCATGCTTACTTCCTTTGGTTTGTTATAGTTGAGAGAAGATTTTATGGATTTCGGAAAAAAAGACACTGTTTGGTTTCGTTCTCTCTAAAACTTAGAAAGGTGTTTACCCAATTATTTCGGGTTTCGATTTGTTTGGTTCAGTGTGTACTATGACAAATCGACTGACTAATAGATTTAGGGCAAAATCAGTGTCGGACATTCAAAACAAATGACACTCAAACAATGGGAAATCAGCCAAAAAAATCCCCAACTTTGTCAAATTGGCAAAAAAAAACACGATCTTTTAGTCTAGCCAAACAAACCACGAACTTTTGTTGACTTGCCAATTAATTCCCAATGTTTTCGTTGACTAAAACGACGTCGTTTCAACTAGTTTTGAGATTTATGAAAATGAGCCATGAACACTTTTGAAGGTATGTATAACAAATTTCATTTTATTTAGTAGGGAAGGGAGTTCGGTTAAACGGTTCGGATTCGTTTCAGCAAATTCGGGTTTTGAGAAATTTGAAATATGAAGAATATGTTCGAATGGAAAATTTGAAATTTCAGGAAATTCCAGGAAATTTCAAATTTTTCAAATTTCGGTTATATTTTTAAAATTTTCCGAAACCCGAATTTCTCCAAAATTTCAAATTTCCTGAATTTCGGTTACGTTTTCAAATTCGGGTTTCCCGAAACCCGAATCTTTCCAAAATTTCAAAATTCCCGAAAACTGAATTTCTCCAAAATTTTGGGAAATTTGAAAACGTAACCAACCGAAGTTCGGAAAATTTGAAATTTTGGAGAAATTTTAGTTTCGGGAATTTTGAAATTTCCTGAAATTTCAAATTTTCCATTCGGACATATTCTTCATATTTCAAATTTCTCAAAACCCGAATTTGCTGAAACGAATCCGAACCGTTTAACCGAACTCCCTTCCCTACTAAATAAAATGAAATTTGTTATACATACATTCCAAAGTGTTCATGGCTCAATGGTAAAACCCCTCTTTATTCGACCTAGAGGTTCCGAGTTCGAATTTCGAAAAATGCAAATTTTACAAAATTAATCAAAATGACATCGTTTTATTTAACAAAAAATTTTGTTAAGTTTTTAACGGTGTGTTTAATTGGCGGGTCAACGAAAACATTGAGAATTAATTGGCAAGTCAACAAAAGTTCATGGTTTGTTTTGCTAGACTAAAAGATCGTCTTTTTTTGGCCAGTTTGACAAAATTGGGAATTTTTTTGGCTGATTTCCCCTCAAACAATACATAAGATTAGGTAAAATATATGATAGTGGCTCAATAAAGACATCAGGAGCAAATGAATCATTACAAATAATAAAAAAGTTTTAAAGGTCTTCTTCTCGCAAAGTAACGGTGCCCCAAGAGGATTAAAACCCAAAATTCTCATTGGAGCTCCGAAAAGATTTTCTTTAGACTCCGGTTTTCTTGCTTCTGATGATTTCCTTAAGCTCTGAAAACTTCTTCTTGCATTGAATCATCGTTTTCCCAGGAACAGCTGCAGCTACTCTCTCCCATCTTTGGCTTGTCTCTTTGGGGAATGTCTTCAAAGCTTGAACCAAAGCTCTTTCTTGCCCAGCCGACCAACCATCTGTGTCTGAACTTCCACTTGCTTCACCATTGTTGTCTGAGCTTTGACTGCTCGAGCTTTTCCCCACAACAGTCTCTTTAGCAGGTTTTGCCTTTGTTGTGGTCGTCGCAGGTAGAGATTCTCCAAGTTCCTCCCTTGTGGAGAGAGGGGACGAGATTGAAACAGTGGGTTTCCTCTTCTCGAGGAAAGAATCGAATGCTTTCGCGGAATCTGGTTTCTGGAGAAGAACGGTCTTAGTTGCTTTCAGAATCTCCTCTACGGATCTTCCTGTACCCATGTACTCCGATATAACTTCCCATCTCCGAGATGTCCCCTTTTGATATTTTATCATTCCTTTTCTCAGCATATCAATCTCTTCCTTGCTCCAGGGTTGTTTCTTCCGAGTGCTATCTAACTGAGAAACTCGGTTTGTAGGCTCTGAGCCACCGTTGGTTTTCTCACTTTCTTTTTCTTTAGAGTTGGCTTCGTGGTTTCTACTACTATTGCACCCATCTTTGATCACCTTTGCCAATTCTAGCCCTTCTTTGTTTCCCATATTATCACATAGATTCTGCAACTGCTCGATGTTAAGTGACATGCATAGATTCTCTATATCTTCCTCGGAGATGTCAAGCAGACGCTGAGCCACGAGTGGAGCTGACAGAGTTCTAAGCCGGTTACGTTCTCTGCGTAAGAGCTTCTTCTCTTTTTCCTTAGCTTTCTTTTGCTGTTGTGCAGATTCTGCTGCCTGCTTTTCTTCTACTTCTTTTCGCCTTTTCTCTTCTTCAGCAGCAATAGCAGCTTCCTCTGCCTGCTTCATTTTGGCCAGAAGCTTTGCTTCTTTTTTCTGTTGCTTCTCAGCCTTTTCTTCCTCTTTTCTTTTCACAATTCTTGGGTCTTTTCTATATGCATTGTCAACAAGAGTCCGGATTCGAGCATGTTCCTCCTTTCTAGCTTTCACAGTTTTTTTCGCATTCTCCTTCTCCATCCACCTCCGTTCCTCACGGGAATCTGCTTGTTCAAGATCATGCTCCTCTTCATCAGGAAATTCCCTCCAACTCTTGAAAGCGTACCAAAAGTTGTAGAACTTATCAACATCTTTAAGCTTTGTATTTTCATCTCCCAAATCTGGTATACGCTGATTCACTGACCACCTAGCATTTCTCTTAAATGCTGGACCAAACACCTTGAAAAAGTCTTGCGGCAAGCAATCCGTTGGGACCTCGTCATCAAACTCATCAGTGGAGTCAAAAATTCTTCTCCTTGTTGGATCCATCAACACCTCATAAGCTTCTTGAATTGCTTTGAAGTGAGATTCTATCTCATCTTTTTTTGCCTCCTTGGCTTCTTCTGTCTCCTCTGCCAGAAGGAGAGTAGCGAGTTTATCGGGATGATGCTTCAGCGCAGCTTCACGATAGCTTTTCCTAATCTGATCTTCTGTTGCAAGATATCTCAAATTGCTCAAGCCCAACAACGCATAGTGGTCTTGTTGCTGCGTACCAGACTTCTTCTTTCCTTTGTTAGCATACGAGTTGAATGAAGGAACGTATTCCTTCTCTTTATCATCTCCGACTTTCTTATCACCACCTTCATTGTCTGTGGGTTCCTCTGCACACCCGTAAAGTTTAAGAGCAGCAAAATGGAAGGCATGACCAGCAGGTTCACGATTTAAAGCCTTCACAGGAAGACAATTGGAAAAAGCATAGAACGGTTTTCCATCCACAAGCTCCTCAGAGTATGCAATTAGCTTAACGGCTGAGTCACTTCTCCAGCTCGGCATGATGAAAAGCTGCAAATCACCTTACTCCAAGTGAGTATCCAAGCTGATTTCTGTCACAAAAGTTGCAGAAATATTGTGAAGTTGGGTCAGCAATTTAAACGGTTCTGGTCAAATATTCATCTACAATTCTACATATATTAACATACCAGTAGTAGTAGACAAAGCTAACCTTAAAGAGGTGTCAATAATTAGAACCATGGTCTTGTTAGCTACACACTAGACCCCAATGCTCAACTAGCTTAGTCATAGAATAGCACTAAGCAAGTAATCCAGAGAGTACCGCCATAAAACCAGATAATCCACAAAGAAGAAAAAGAAGCCAATGTTTTCACAAGACATAAAACTCAAGCCACTAACACAACTCCGAGTTTAAAATTCCTTAAAAAAGACGGAAACGATAGGAGAATATTAACAAATGCATCTATCAAGGATAGTTATTACTCAAAATCATGAATTAAATAGCAGAATTATAAAATAAATAAAAAACCCTACTTTCTCGACTTATCACTTTATTCGCCCCTTATGCACAACCACAAGATGATCTATTCCATCTTATAAAGTTTCACGAAAAATCTAATAACATTCAACCATTACTCGAAAACAACAGTGTTATATCTACTTTTCTTACCAAAAACTGAGCTCGCAGTCAATCCGATCCGTCGGTCGGAAGCCGCTTCGGCGATTCCTTTCCGCACGAGCTTTCTCCAACCTACGGCGGTGGAGAGAGATGAAGAAGAAGAAGAAGAAGAAGAGTACTTCAATCTGGTTTAGCAGGAAATAGCGGCGGTAACAATTTGCAGATGGAGAAGCATTTGAGAAGAAATGGTCTACCAGAATTTAACCTGTTTGGTTGTACGTATAATTCTATTCTTTTGATTTCGGCATCTCGCAATTAGTTTGGGCTAGGCCCATTTATTTGGGCCTTACTCTAAAGTATACATTTAACCAAATAAGTCAACCGGCGTAGAACCAATGGCCGTCGCTGCAACCGGAAGCATTGTACGGACCTCCGTCGTCGCTGCGGTGGCTTCGACGCCATGGAACGTACGTCTGAGAGAGCTCGCGTATCAATCCTTGTTCTCTGAATCGATCTCTCTCTACCGGTCAATGCTCCGATCAGGCTCCTCCCCCGACGCGTTCTCTTACCCTTTCACTCTCAAGTCATGTTCCGCCCTTTCGCTCCCTATCTCCGGCCAACAGCTCCATTGCCACGTCATCAGAGGAGGCTGCGAGGCTGAGCCCTTTGTGCTAACTGCTCTGATCTCAATGTACTGTAAATGCGGTTTGGTCGAGGATGCACGGAAGGTATTCGATGCAAATCCTCAGTCACGTCAGCTTGGTGTTTGTTACAACGCTTTGATATCTGGTTATACAGCAAACTCGAAGGTAACTGATGCTGCGTGTATGTTTCGTACAATGAAGGAAACTGGTGTGTCTGTGGATTCAGTTACAATGCTTGGGCTTGTCCCGGTTTGCACGGTTCCTGATTACCTCTGGCTCGGGATGTCTCTTCACGGTCAATGCGTTAAAGGAGGAACAGATTCTGAGTTAGCTGTTCTGAATAGTTTCATCACGATGTACATGAAATGCGGTTCGGTAGAATCAGGTAGGAGGTTGTTCGATGAAATGCCTGTGAAGGGTTTGATTACCTGGAATGCTGTGATTTCTGGATTTTCGCAGAACGGGCTAGCTTACGATGTTTTGGAACTTTATGAGAAGATGAAATCATCGGGTGTTTGTCCTGATCCTGTTACATTGGTTAGTGTTCTGTCGTCTTGTGCTCATCTTGGAGCTCAGAAGATTGGTCAGGAAGTAGAGAAACTAGTAGAAGGCAATGGCTTTGTATCAAATGTGTTTTTAAGCAATGCATTGATCAGTATGTATGCTAGATGTGGTAACTTGGCAAAGGCACGTGGTGTTTTTGACATCATACCTGTAAAAAGCTTAGTGTCGTGGACCGCTATGATAGGTTGCTATGGGATGCATGGAATGGCAGAGACTGGGCTAAAGCTTTTCGATAATATGATAAAAAGCGGCATAAGACCTGACAAGGCAGTCTTTGTGATGGTTTTATCTGCGTGCAGCCATTCAGGGCTAACAGGTAAAGGTTTAGAGTTATTTGGTGCGATGAAGAGAGAGTATAACGTGGAACCTGGTCCTGAACACTACTCTTGCGTAGTTGATCTACTGGGAAGAGCTGGTCGATTAGATGAAGCCATGGAGTTTATAGAATCAATGCCTGTTGAACCCGATGGTTCTGTTTGGGGCGCTCTATTGGGTGCCTGCAAAATTTATAAGAATGTGGATATGGCAGAGTTAGCATTCGCAAAGGTGATTGAGCTTGAACCCCTGAACATTGGCTACTATGTATTGATGTCAAATATATATTCATGCTCGAAGAATCAAGAAGGATTCTGGAGAATCCGGGTAATGATGAGAGAGAGAGGGGATTCAAGAATATTTTTCGAATGTTTTCGAAACCGATTCATAAAATTTATATCACATTTTATGATTAATTTTAATTATGTTTTTTTTTTGTGGGTCAAAAATTTAATTAGTAATGTTTTTTTGAACATATTATCACCTCAAAATCGCATGAAAGAAAATCATAAAATTTCCTTTTATAATTTGTTTTTATTTTTCATTTTTGGAAACATACTCAAAAGTGTACTTAAATTTGCCTTTTCATATTTGTTCCCCAAAATTTTATCTTTTATTTGATTAAAACCGAAATTAAAAAAATTCAGAATCTTGTTTAATTGGTTTTCAACCGGATTCTGATCAGCATCCTGTGATATGAAATTAATTTTTTTATCTTTTATTTATGATCGTCTTTTTCATGAAAAATGAGTATTTGACAGCTTGGTTCAAACAGAAGCGTAAAGATCTAAAGCGCTTTTGGTGTTACTTTCAAATTCTGAGGGCTATTCGAGTTTGAAATTAACACAAAAAGCGCCCTAAATATGTACGCTTATGTTTGAACTAGGCCATCAAAGGCTCATTTTTCATGAAAATGACAATCATAACCTCAAAAGGCCAACAACTACAGAAGCTCTCAAAATTTGAATACAACACCAAAAACGTTTTACATCTTTGCGTTTTTTTAGCCAACCCTTCAAATACTTTTTTTTTAAAAGGCCAAGCAAAAGTACAATACAAACCAGAGAGATGCTGAAAACTTACGTCACGGATGTTTCAGAGAGATGCTGAAAACTTACATCACGGATGTTTCAGAGTATCTCGGATCGAAATTTCCTCGAGACCCTTACCTTGAAAGGCCGCTGTGATGTGATTTTGGCGTGAAGAACAAATTGATCCAAAGAGGTTGTTTCTTCCTCTTGGCTGGTCCCTCCTCACAAGATAACTGTTGTGACTTGTCGGATTGATAATTGTTGTTGGGCTTCAAGTTGGATTTGTTTTCCCCTTCAAGCTTGGGCTTCAAAACACACAGGCCCACATCTGATTCTTTTATGTTTTTGGATGCAATCGACAAGTCAATGTCCTTTTCAAGCTCTGTTCTGATATCCCCTCTCAAACATGGTGTTGGTGGGACATCGACGCCAAGTTTGAATCTTAGAGAAACAAATGGAACCGCCGGCAGAGATTTTGTGAAGAGATACAACCGATTTAGTGGACTTGTATCTATTTAGTAATTAACGTTTGATTTTGTTAATCTCGATTTTGCGCAGTCAACTATAAGTTGGGGAATTATTTTGATCAAGCGATAGTTGAGGAATAAATTAAGCATGCAAAGATAGTTCAGAAATTAAATGAGCAATTTCCCGCTGATACAACAATATTAGAATCTAAAAACAAAAAACATACAAAATTAAAAATGATGATAGTCCTAAACGATTATAGCTTTTTCTTCCTCCTCATCGTCATCGTGCCCATATGGGACTTTAGCAAATCTGAAGGATACAAGAATCACATCAGCCAAAAAAAAAAAAGCAATCATTTCCACTAGAAAACCCCAAGAAAAGTTCTCATCTGCACGATTTTCTTGAAGCCTAGCAAGTATCAAAATGCATATGGCCATGACACTATCTGATAGACATATCAGATCTTTTATGGCAAATGTTTTGGTTAGAGAAATTATGTGGAGATAGCAGCACAAATAAAAACCAAGAGAAAGTTCATTGAGATCCTTTCTGTTTTCTAAAACTGTTGAAATAAAATAGAAAAGCCTCAAAATGCCAACAACTCCAACAACTCTTAACATTTATACGCAACACCAAAAACGTTTGAACTCTTCACGTTTTTTTTATTACCAAACCCTTCAAATATTTTTTTTTTAATAAAAAGGACGATCAAACTTATAGTATAAATCAGAGACATAACAGCACAGCCAATGGCAACTCCCAACTTTTCATATTCAGTTATACCTCTGGCAAATATGGCACAAGCTTCCGCACCAGCCAAAGATATCAACATTTGAAAAATCAGAACGTAGGGGTGTGAGTACATCAATTCACAAAGGGAATTAAAAAATTCCCCACATTGCCCAACCCCATCATCCACTCCATCGTTTGCGGAAGGGTGTCCAGGAATTAGAGACATTGTGTTGTGTTGGAGAAAGAAAGAAAAAGGAGAAAATGAGACTAACAAAACCGAAGACCAATTTTTTGCTCTTATCCTCCTCCATAAATAAGACTCATCTTTTCTTTACAAACTACATCTTCATTTTCTCGATTTTATCAATCACTCAGATGAACTTCTGCATATTGGATCTGTGATTACAGACGAAACTCAAAGATATAAACACAATATGGGCCCTCGTCACAATGTAAAGCCCACATCAGCTCACCTTCAGTCTCTGTTCTTCAACGGTAACAGGAGAAAAAGGAGGTGCATCTTCCACACACCAACATCTTCTATATAAATATAACATGCATCTTCCACACACCAACATCTTCTATATAAATATAACATTTATGACTCTCTCTTTGTCCTTTTGAAGATTTCTTTCAAAACATCGAGAGAAAAGTGACGCAAGATTTTTCCAAAACATCGAGAGAAGAGTGACACAGCTATCATGCTTAGTTTAGTCACATATCAATGACAACTGGAGCCAACCCAACAAAACCAAAGACCCGTAACGGGACATGAATTTTGTCCGAGTTTGATCGTAATTGATATGGAAACTACCTTCATCTCATCGTCGAAAATTTCTTTCCGATGCAACAGCGAATCACAAAAACTTTAATTACTCTCATATATATACCTTTTTTTTTTAACATAAACTCTCATATATATACTTCATGCTCCATTTAGTTCTTTGGATATCGTAGACGACTCCGAATTTTCCGACCACCAAAATACACTCTTCTGCAATTTTACATAATCCAAAACCGGTATGAGTTGAATCTATAGAATTTCTTTAAAATTGGTAAGTAGATCAACTCCAAAATCTGAGGATATTATAATTCCATAATTTATTGGTTTATAAACACATACACAAAAATATAACAACCTCATAATCACATCCTTAGAAATTCACCTTAGTTTGTAAAGGAAAGGAAAATATTGGTCTGCCAAGTGTCCTCAGAGGCTTCACGTTGACGATTAGAGTAGAATGCTACAAACTCTTGATTCTCCAACACATAGAGTCCATTACTGCGTGGACCCTTTGACACCACTTTCTGAGTGTGTAGATCAATAATGCACACCTTGTTAGCATCAAAATAAACACCGCAGGGATAATCATCGCATAATTTGGAGACAGAGAGAAGGGATTTTTGTATGTCTGGACATACGAGGACTTCATTTAAGGGAATGGTACCTTTTGAAGACGAGATTGTGGTGGAGCCAACATGTGTGATTGGAAGGTAAGCCCCATCGCCAACAAGAACAGTGTCGCTTCCCTCATAAGCTGTTGGGGTTTGCAGATTTCTAGTCGATGGAGTGACATGAGCTGAAGCACCGGAATCTGGGTACCATTCTGTTCCTGTTTCATCAGATACGCGCAGAGAGGAAAAGGCTTGAGTCGGAGCTTCAGTGTGATAGTTGTTGTCAAATCTGTTGTAGCACTTGATTGCAGTGTGACCGGTGCGACCACAAATCTGACAAACTGGTCTCGCACCCGAGACTTGTGTAGAGGATTGATGCTGAGAGAAGCCTCTTCCCCGAGTTGTGTAACCACCTCGGCCTCGATTCTGTCCAAAGCGACCTCTGCCTTGCTGATTTGGAACGTATTGAGGAGGTCCAGAATCAGAGCGTTCAGTGTTGAAAGCTAAGTGAGGGGTAACTGAGACGTTGTTGTCATAGGACTGCAGTTTGCTATCAAAGCCTTGAACCTCAGATACGACATCATTGAAGGTTGGAGAAGGGAGTTTGCTGAGAGAGCTTTGAATGACAGTCGAGATTGTGTCGTATTCTCTTCCCAGACCATTGAGAAAGCCAAAAATCTTCATTGACTCATCAATTGGCTTTCCAATAGAACTCAGAGAATCACAAATCGTTTTGAACTCACGATAGTAGACTAAAAAGGACTTATCTTTTTTTGATAGGAGCTGGAGATTACGACGAAGAGAGAACTCTCTGGCTATGCTGCTTTTGTTGAAGTTTTCAGCCAAGGAGATCCAGATCTCTCGAGAAGTCTGGAGATTGTGGACGTGACCCAGGACTTCTTCAGATAGTGTACCAAACAGCCACGAACGAACAAGTTGATCGGTGCAGAACCATGACTCATACTGGGGATTCGGCATCTCAGTGGAGGTTTCTCCATTGATGACAAGACGAGTTTGTGCTGGAGCTGTAACGGCTCCATTGACAAAACCTATGAGTTTTTGACTCGATAGAAGAGACTCAAATTGTGTTTTCCACAATAAATAGTTGTTATCGGATAGCTTCAAGGTGACTGAGCTAGAGACATGAACACTGTCAGGGAAAGGGTAGGTTGTCGCCATTGATGCACCTGTTAAGGTTTACCAAGGCTCTGATACCATGTAAAGGAAAGGAAAATATTGAACTTTTTGTGAATTATACTCGTTCTTCTTTCACTACTTTTCATGGGAAAGTTTACATTTTGTTTTTATAGACTCTTATGAAAACCCTAGAATCATTGTCGATCTTATCTACAAAGGTGAGTCCTTGCATAGGGATTAGAGTTGTTTTCATGGAGGAGCGTCTCTTTTGCCGTACTAACGTTCCTCTGTTTTCCTTTTGCAGGTGAACCAGATTTTGTCTTCTTCTGTTGTCGAATGGGCTTGATTGTTGGGTTTAAGTTGTCTGAGCCCAACTTCTCTTTTTCTAGTTCAAGGCCCATTGTCAACTTCTCTGTTTCTGATATAGAGTTACTCACATAGTTAACAGAGTTGCGCATTTTAATTGTAAACCGAACTTAACTAAAAGTCGACAAACATAACATAATTCCCGAATAAATATTCTATAGACTTGGCTTTTATGGATTCACTCTTAAGTACTCCCTCCGGTTTTTTTTAAATGTCGTTTAAAGTTTTTTCACACATATTAATAAAACAAGACAATTATTTGTTTTGTCTCTTATTAATACAGTATATATATAATGTGTTCACACTCATTAATGAGCTGGAAAATAGGGATAAAAGTAAAAAATTTATTAAAAATCTGTATTGAAAATATAAAAAATACTTAAAATAAAACAAAATTAAAATCTTAAAATGGTAATTAAAACGAAACAGAAGGAGTATATTCTAGTGACATTACGTAATCTCAAGGGCAACGACTCAATTTGCAACACTTGGCGAGTTTGATGTGTTTTTGTTTTTTTTAATGTGCTACTTGACTATCTCTCTAGAAATTGAAGTGCGTGAGGTGCATTTTTTTTTTTTTTTAATGTTAGCGTGAGGTGCATCTTCCACACACCATCTTCTAGGAATTCTCATCAAATCTTATCACTAAATTAATAAGTACGATAAATAAATGGATTCAAGATGACGTCAAAAACAAAAATTGGATTCCAGATTCATCGACACCATTCCTACCTTGAGGTTCTTCTCTCAATTCATCATTACAACACATTCATATAAATTATATAATCATACTATATACACTTTAAAACAAATTAATTTTAGTTATTTCAAATATATATATGTGCATGCATCTGTATGCAACTGTACTAAACTACTTATAATTAGTATATATGCATGCAACTGTACTAATTAAACTACTAATATATGTATATCGCGATGCAGCTATAATGATGAATATGCGTTTGTGAGAGCTCTACGTATGAGTGGTTGAGATGAAGCCAACAGTTACTCCGCCAATTCTCTTCTTCAGGTTCTTCATTAATTATGATCAAATTGTTTTTTTTTATTTTAACCATAATGATCAAATTGTAAATTTAAAATACTAAAAAATAAATTTAAATCTGCTATATGAGAACAACGTATTTAAAATTGTTTATATGAATCTAACAAAATCCAAATATTATATTATTATGCATGAAATAGAATAGAAAAGCTATAATTTACTAGCTAATCAATACAAATAGATTTTCTGTGTTTAAAATTGAAACAAATGTCATATATGTGTTGGATAATTTTTAATACTACTAAAAAAGAAGTTACGAGGGAGAATGTTCATAAGTTTTATCGAATCAAATTCATTTACTTATCGTATGTTTATTGTTTAATTTTGAGTTTATATTTATAAAAATAAAATATATATTGAAAATATTAGTTAAACTATATGAAGTTAATGAATAGAGAAAATTTGAATGCATTTAATATCTTTCGTGTAAAAAGGAATTTTCGTTCTCTGTGTATTATGTTACTGTGACAGGAAGAATGACTAATAAAAGACACCATGAAATGATACATGCATGCATTGAAACTAATATTAGGTTTTCCTGTTAGAGAAATCATTATAAACAAAGTCGTCTACTATATTTAAGCAGGACTTTGATGTTTGCTAATTCGAGTATTACATTAATCTCACACAAGATAACGAATCCTCGTCAGCACAGAGTATGTTCAAACTTATTTAAGATTAGCAGATTCTGACCATCACATTCTTAGTCTTTAATTACTGGAAATGCTATTCGTCAATGTTCATCTCAACTAGCATTTTTCGTTCATTTTAAATTGTAAAATTCTTGTTTTACGCTAAATTTTACTATGAAATGATTTGAAATGTAAAATGCATCTGCGTGGTGTGAATATTATATAGTATGGAGTTTTTCTTTGATAAATGTTGTCTTTTTCAATTAACATGAATGTCAACAATAAAAAAAAAAATCGTCTTTTAAGGATTTCATATTTTTCGGGGTTATACCTTTTTTTATTTTATTTGTTGTGTTTGTGAACTATTTTGTTTATTTTTCTTTAAATTTACCAAATCTAAAACATTTTTAGTAGGATTTAGACTATATTCGTAATGTAGCATTTCTTGATATACAAGCAACCATCGTCAAAAGCATATCCATCCCCACAAAATGACAACCAAAATCATCAGGAATATCCAAAAGTTGGATTAAAAACATCAATAAATGAAATCATATTTCATCGCCAACTATTATGGTCCCGAGGATCTGGATTTGAGGCCGTAATCAACCTATCTCGAGATTCTTTACGTTCATTAAGCGTCTTTACAATAAGTGTCTTAAGAAAGTTCATGACAGTTGATTGATGTCATTTTCGATAAACCCCCACAACCTAAAACAATCTTTTAGAGATTCGTAGGAAAACTAACCTGAGTCATGATGTTAGGTGCGAAAACCATTGCGATATTGCGAGCATTCATCTTGTTAAGATGCTCCATCTCCACAACATCAGCCATCAGATTGATTGCCCAATCTAACAAAGAAGATTCCGTTGAAGGAAGAAGCCTTACAAGATCCACACACTCATCTTCACTTTCAGACTCCATTACTTGCTCTGGAGAGAGCGAATCCAGCACACCACTCGGAAGTTCCCTAAACCAAGCCTAACCCCAAATTCAAAAAGTTAGAACGACAGGAAAGGAAAGAGACAATAAGAGAGTAAGATCCTAGAGAAGTATGGGTTTTACCTTAATGATACTTGCCAAGCAATGGACATCGATGTTATCTGGTATAACACCTTTATTCAACTCTTCTCTTATGTACTCCTCTTGAGCATTCTCACCATTAATCCTGAAAATTCCTTCTACCTATATGGCAACAAATGAACACTTACTTACCGATTGTCGTAAAACAAGTTGCAAATTGTTTTAAACATTACACAATTACACGCACCCGCAATACACCTCTATTGTACAAGTGACTCTGCATCATCAAGATCGTTAATTAAGAAGCTCACAACACAAGCATGAACAATAATAATGGATCAATATGTGTCCTTAGGCTGCCAAAACTATTCTTGACATTCGGTTAGATCCTACCCGCTTTATTTCGATATATGAAAATGTGGATATATATATACGGTAAGTCGGTAACTCTATAGAACAAAATAATTTCTAAAAACCAATAATCCTTTAGTTTATAGTAGAGAGTATATTAGTAAATTACAAATACATTATATACCTATTGATAAAATAAATTATACTAAAATTATTACTTGTCCTAAAAACATCTTGAGCTACAAAAAACGCCGCTCTCAAGCTCATCGGAGATGGAGCTGGTGGCTAGGGCCGTTCTGCCAAAGTCCTATATATGACGTAAGCATGAACACAGGGAAGGTTTTCAGCTCGTTCAAGAAGAAGGTCGTTGTGACGAGGATGCCTTGAGTTATGGTGGAAAGGTTTGGGCAAGAGACCAAAGATTTTGTTTATATATATAATTGAATAATGCTGTAATAAACAGAAATCAAGACATTCCAAATTTAGACCTAAAATCTCTTCAAAGCAGGACCGAATCAAGTTAGTCTATTTTCCTCGGTCGGTATTCCAACTCTAAATCTTGAGCATTCTCTCGTTTTTGAAGGTTATGTAGCTAATACAAATGTTGAACTACCGATACCGGCAATGGCGGACCCAAGAAGAGCAATAAAGTATCATGCAACACTCCTAAATTTATGAAATTAATTATTCCTAGTCTACAATTGATGAGATTTAGTTGTAAGAATTGGCAAAATTCACATTTTGACACCATTAAAATTGTTTGAACCTCTAAATGCCCCCTACAAATTGATATATATCTATATATATGTATATATCTTATAATTTTTGTCAACATATATATGGGTATCATATATTTAGAAAAATTAAGGTACTCGTATTTATTTCGTATATATATAGATAAATGAATGTGAGATTCATAACATCTATATCTATGACTAGTTCTACTTGTTAGAAAATACTCCATAAGTAGTAAGTACTAAACATAAAGCTTTAGCAAAAAAAGTACGAATGATAAAAATGATAAAAATATGTCGTTAAGTTTTAATGGATTTTTAATTCAAAATAAATTGGTAATGGGTGAATTAATCCATGTTCTTTAAATATTACTTGAAATTAAACTATCTTAATTTTCCATGTGTGTAGATTAACATATGTCGCACTTCTTTTTATCAATGTTCTCCATTGTAGCATAAGTCGGAAATTGGTGGTTGAGAGATGCTAGGTTCCTTCTTCTGTATCATATAAGAGCCAATGATAGTGTAAGTCTCTTTTACAGAATGGAGACAGTTAATTAAGTGAACAAAGAAACCATCTCATATATTCATCCTGGATATCGTCATTTAGTTCTGACTTGAAAAAAAAAGAAAAGGATATCGTCTTTTAGTTATACTACGCATGGTGAATAACAAGAAAACCAACTAGAGAAAACTAAACGAAAACAAGTCGAACATTCTCAAAATCACCAAAGTTAGCTCAAGAATCTTTGTCCTTGGATAAGCTCCATGAGAGTCTGCTTATAACACTTTCGTCCACTAGCTTATATAGTGATGAGACAAACTGCCTGTAAATCAACCCGCAACACTTGTCTACTTTGCTTTGATATTTTCTGTACAAAGCCGGTGTTGTTACAGATAGGATGGTCACATGGAGATGATATAGCAAAGAAGAAGACAAATAAGAAAACGATTAGTTTAGTAACAAACTCATTATTAGTGGTTTTAAGAACTTTGGAAAAGGAATGAATTCTCAAGTAGAAACCACAAATTAATGATGATTTGATTTAGAAAAGCAATATTTGATTATATAAAACTGTATGTTTGGGGTATGATCATATTCCCAACTAATCATGAAGAATATAATTAACATATGATATCGTATAATTATTCCATGTTTTTGGTTTTCTTTGTGGGTAGAGACATCATTAATAATCAAAATGGTTTTCAACTGTTAGGTATAATGCATTTTCCTTGAGAGAAACGAAAGGATGTAGAGTTTTGGTCACCATATATGTGTAGTTGATCAAGGTCAATGGATTTTCCATTTGTTTAGTCATTACAAAAAAAACCACATGATGGTATGTGAAACTCTACGTCTCATATTCTAGTCATTAGTTGTAGACTTGTAGTCTTCTTATAGTTAGCATTAAGTAGTCCAATTAAAGTTCGTATAAGCAAAAAGCTTGTGTGACGAGGACACGTGACCTAACATTACCGGGCAATGGGCTTTTAAAGTTGGGCTAGTCAATCCTGAAAAGAAACTGGATATGAGACTTTCACAACTTATAAACGAAACTTCTTGTAACAGCATTCGTGCTTTACTTTTTGTATGAGATTTATAAGCACTCAGACAAGCTTTTCCTCTTTTTCATGACATATATATATATATAGTTGAGTTCATTGATATGACAAAGTAAGCACCCACGTCACTCTCTCAGATTTGATCATTAATTTACAGAGGAGTTAAAACTTTAGAGCTACACCATACGGTAGATATACGCAGATGAAAATCAGAGGTAGATGCGTACAAGAGTCTTTTCTCGAGTGTGTTATGAAACACACACAAACTAGAACTTGATGGTGGTGTTATTTCTTGTTTATTTACGTTTTGTTCACGATGATGTTAGGTTAATTACTACTGCCAAATTTCCAAGATCATTTGATACTAATAATCGCATCTAATTAAGGAAATCCATATAAAGTAAAGTAATTTTATTGCTCTCTAATTAGATAGAATGTGTACTCGGACAAGGTTTTCCTCCTTGAACAAAAAAGAGAATTAAAACTGAGGAAGTATCCATTCCCTTGTCCAAGTCTAAATTATAGACAATGATCGAAAGGGAAAGCAACCCATAAACTACAATTAAAAACGCCACCACTGCCAGATTTTGGCCTATAGCGATATAAATGCCAACAAGACAACACAACCAACCGGAGAAAAGAGTGAAATAAGCATGTCTCATTTCCATCCTAAACTTATCCGATAGTTGAATCAGCCCTATCCCTCCGGTGAACAACGATATGGTGAATAACGACACGTACCACACAAACGACACTTGTCTATCCACCAAAATAATTGCACATATTGGCGCCGATGCAAAAGACGCACCCAGGGCAAGTTCCGCAAAGACAAGCTGAGGAATCCTTTCTTTCACTGTAGTACACTCCTCGTAGCAATTAGTGGAGGGAGGATCGGTGAAGAAGAGATACCTGAGTAGCGTCACTGCGTAGAATGTTGTGGCACTCACCGCACCATCCCTAAGGAACCGAGACGAAGACGATGACTTTCCTCCATGTGGCCACATAAGATTAAGTGATATGGAGAGGCCAAAGAGCGAGAGCAGAGCCATTACATACCATATTCCTCTGCATACGATCACATCTCTTTTACTCATCACACTCTTCTCCATTTTTCCACTATATTTATATTCTCTCCTCTATTTTTTCCTTCTTCTTCTTTTTAGGTTAATTTTAACCTCTCCTCGTGTGTGTTTATATACTGTAGGCCGTGGGGGTAGAGACTGAATTAGGTTTCTTGAAGTTTTTTAGATTATACACACTACTCAAAGATCTTCACAATCGATCACAACTAGCATACAAAATAGTTATTTAAAAAAAATAAAATAAAACTAAACCAGCAAAATATAAATAAATCAAAAGACTTATCAGTTTGTTATTACTAACAAATTAAGCTAAACTATATTGTGGGGTATGCGGATCATCCTCGGATCTCTTCTATCTCTATAAGAAATTATTTCAAGTAGGATTTTAACTATTGTATTTTTTGTTTTCCAGTTGCAACTTGCATTTCTATCTTCCTTTTTTTTATATATATAGTTAGTTCTTTTTTTTAACACGTGTTTATTTTCAGTCAATCAAATTTTGATTTTTTTGAATAGGTTTTTCTGTCAACATTCAATAAGTTAGTTAGATATATACATTTTAAATTCTCTTATCTAATAATTTTAAGAAGAAACTATTATCGAAGATGAAAAATATATATGCATGTAATCAATAATTTTCCACGAACAAGTTATTCGACTAAATCACATCTTTTTTACTAATATTCTTATCAATTACATTCTCTCCTCTTTTTTGGTGAATTAAGATTCCCAAAAAGATCTTCGATGATCACAAAATCAACGAAAAATAAGATTCATTTCGTTGTAGATTCTCTTTTACCCTTTTTGTTTTGTTTTTGACGTCAGGCTTGTAAATTAAGTAGCCCAGTTAAATTGTGTAAATAGGATTCTTCTATTGAATACTCCCTCTATTTTTTAATAATAGATGTTTTAGAAAAAAAATTGTTTAAAAAAATTACATGTTTTATATTTCTTAAGTATAATTATTGTTCTTTTTTAAAAATTTACCCTTATTATTTTAATTATTTAAAGTAAAAAACTAAAATATTAATTAATAAAAATAAGGATAAAATTGTAATTATAAATATTTTCTTAATATATGTGAAAAACTTAAACAATTAGAAACAGCGAGTATTAAGTTCGTATAAGCAAAAACTTAAGTGATGTGGACACGTGACCTAACATTACTGGGCAAATTGGGCTCACGTTGGGCTAGTCCATCCCCAAAGGAACTGGGTGTTATGTGTGACGACGTCGTTAACGTTTGTATAAGAGGTGTTATATCCAGCTGAATTTTCGAATCTTAATTAGATAATAAAATTAGTTTTTTTGTGGTAAATCAAAGTTCTAAACTATTGTCGAATTTGTGATCTCCATTTGCTCTAATCGATAAGAACTTGTTTCTCACTTGCTTGTCGATGATTTTGATAAGACATTACGCTGATAATGGTGTTTCCCCATGCTTCGACTATTTATTTCCTTTCAAATGGAGTGAATGAAAATCTGGAACACATACCTTAACATGAATCCTTTTGTTCGCCATGTACTAGCATCCTTCATAATATTGAGAAGAGAATCCCAATGAGTTGAGAAGTGTGTGTCGAGGAAACCACGGCTCAGCTTTGATCATACTGTCTTCACGTAGTCGCAGGAGAAAAAAAGATGTGATCTCGTTTCCATCGACTCTTGGCATAATACACAACCAGGATTAGTTCCAACATTCCAGCTTAGCATACGATCTCTTGTGGTGAAGCGGTTATGAATCGCTAACCATATGAAAAAGGTATATTTCACTATAGTATAAGTAAACCAGACTACCTTGTGCCAATCCACCAGATTGTGAGTCGTGCGAATTAGCATCCATGTTTTCTTTGCATCGAATTTTGGAGAGAACCTATTTGGATTCGATTTCTATAGAACAACATCCTCTCTCATCATATCTCTGCTTCGTTTTTTCTCCTCCAAAGAGTCTTCCAGTGTGTTCAAAATTTCAGATCGATGGCGTCTTTTTCTCCTATTACTCCATGCATACTCGACACTGGCATTCAAAGGTATGCCCATATCAATAACTCAGCTCTCACCAGTTATATCCAAAAGATATCCCATATTATATTGGACCATTTCTTTATATATATCAATAGCTCCTTTTGTGCGACGACGTCGTTAAGCAGCACGAAGTCAACTTTCTTCATTTCTTTATATATTTCTTTCGATTCTCTAATATCATCACCATCATCATCATCTCATATCATATGTATGTTCTTTCTAGAATAAAAAGAATAACTTTTAGCCGTGAATAAATAAATAAAAAAACATTACTCATTGCAAATTAAGGCCTTTTGACTTTTTTTTAATTCGAATCGATTTTCTTATTTTTGATCTCGATTCTGACTTTGTTTAATCGGTGGGTTTGTGTTAGATCGTGCTTAGATGAAGTTATTGTGTAGTGCAGTCTACTAATTAAAGCAGTTTATTTAGTAGAGTGATAAATTGTGCTGAATATAATCTTATTTTCAGATGAGACCTCTCTCAAAGTTAATAAAAGTTTAATCAATAATATATGTGGTATGCGTTTAACATTTAACGATCTTTAACTAAGAAAATAACCCATCATAGAGAATAGAAAACTGATTAATAATTCATCATTCGATACAAAATTAGAATCTAAAAACAAAACATAATCCAAAATAAAATAAAACTAAACTAAAACCATACAAAATGGAATGATGAGAGTCTACATAGTGGCGGATCAAGATTATTTTTTAGGGGGTGCAAGCATAAACAATAATTTTTAAAAATATATATCTCAAAGATCGAACCTAAGAGAGAGATATCAAATATGGACTATATACACCAAATGAGCTATAGAATCTTTAGTTACATATAGAAAAAATACTAACATATCAATTTAACATGTGTTATATGACCACCTATTCCTCAACGTGGATCCGCCACTTGTCCTACACAATTATAACTGCGTTTTTGTTAGGATTTTAGCAAATCTGAAACAGACAAGAATCACAGCATAAACATAAGGCAATCCATTCCATTATAAAACCCAATGTCAACTTCTTCTTATCTTCTACATGCTCGTCTCCAAGCCTCGCAAGTACCAAGATAACTATGGCCAGAGCACTGTCTGATAGACATATCATGTCCTTTATGGTTTATGGTAAAAAATTTCGTGAGCGAGATGATGTGGAGATGACAACACAAAAAAGAATCCCACCTCATGTCCTTTATGGTAAAGGTTTTCGTGAGAGAGATGATGTCGAGATGGCATCACAAAAAATCTCACATTGAGTTCATTGAAACATTTTTCTTCTCCAAAACAGTTATTGGTGTTACTTTCAAATTTTGAAGGCTATTCGAGTTTGAAAATAACACAAAAGCGCCCTAAATTTGCACGCTTCTGTTTGAACCAAGCCGTCAAAGGCTCATTTTTCATGAAAATGACAATCAGAACTAAAAGATACACCACATAGATAAAACCACAACCGATGGTAACTCTTAAAACCACATCTTCACTTATACCTCTTGCATACACGGCAAAAACTTCAGCACATACCAAATATACAACCGCCTGAAAAACGAGGAAGAATGGATGTGAGTAAAAAGTTGTACAAATGTCATTGAAAAATTCACCACATTGCCCTGCCCCATCTCCCGCTCCTTCCGCTGCTACATTATTGCCTAATATTCCTGACATTGTTGGAGAAAAAAAAATCTCACTGATAGTTCATTGAGGCATTTTTTATTCTCTAAAACAGTTGAAATATAGTATAATAGCCTCAATAGACCAACAACTCCAATAGCTCTCCGAATTTGAAAATAATACCAAAAGCGCCCTAGATCTTTATGCTTCTAATTGAACCAAGCCGTCAAAGACTCATTTTTCATGAAAATGACAATCATAACTAAAAGATACACCACATAGATAAGAACAAAATTTGGCAGTGCACAAATTCTTAACATAATATCTTGATCAATCGTCGCACTGTATTAAATCATATAAACCAATAAATCTATGAAAAAATGTGTTCCAAAATTTTATGAACATAAAGACGTCAAACATATATTTGATGAGGTTGTATTCAAATGACATGTTTTTTTTAATTTTAAGATCATTTTGTTAATAAGTAAGATCTGTAATACTAAATGGTAGATTATAGTCAATTTGGTAACTAAAACCTTACTATTTTCGTTTTAAATTAAAATAGTTTAAGGTTTTTGTTCATAAAAAAAATAATATTTAATATTTTTAATGCATAAATTGTATTAAGAAATTGTATCAAAGTTGGATGCCTTCAACATGCCATTTTATTATTCGATCAAGCAAAAACTCAAAAAAGTGATCTGAAACGATGGCTCTTTTAAAATCAATGAATTGGAGACACATGAATACGATCTTGGATTCCATAACACATAATCGATATCTTGTCTGATAAGTATGCACATCATGTGACTCAGCATGCGAATTGGATGAACAAAACAACTCTTAGTTTTGTTGCTCATTTTGGAGAAGACATATTCTATATCTTGTCTGATAAGTATGCACATCATGGGACACAGCATGCGAACTGTATGAACAAAACGACTCTTAGTTTGTCGTTTCGTTGATTAAGAAATAAATTAGCTTTTGTGATGTAATTGCTTGTGTCTACTATTGTTTCCCTTTTCTGTTAATAAATGATGTGATGTAAGTAAATTGTGATTGTAATCTGTTGTGTTCTGTTTGATTTTATGGTTTTGTTTTTTTTTGTTAATATCCAAGATCTGTAATAATTAAGAAATGATAAATTCATCAATCAATTTGGTATAAGAGGTATAATAAATAAACATTACAATCATTTATATTGAAACGTAGGAACTAATTTATCTAAATGAATACTCAACTGGAGTATGTACCAATTTTTCTGAATATTTTTTAGAAATTTAAGATTTCTTGTTAGAATATGAAAATTTGAAAAGATGTTATAGTGGAACTAATTGTTTATCAGACGATTCCCGAAAAAGATGCACACCCTGCCCTACTTTTAAGTTAAAACCTAAAGAAGAGAAGCAAAAAAACTGATCTTTGACATTATATGCAGAAATGTAGCATTTCTTGATACACAAGCAACCATCATCAAAAGCATCCATCCATCCATCCCCACAAAACCAAAATCATCAAGAATATCCAAAATTTGGATCAAAAACATCAATAAATGAAATCATTTTTCATCGCCAAGCTTCGAATAGCTCAACTCTGTAATTCACACGTCCCACAATACTACTGGCATTCGACATAATCGTCTTCTTCCTCTGCTCCTCCCAACCATTATGTTTCTGTCCAAAACCTCCATTGTTACTATACTGACAGCTTTTAACCAGTGACGACTTTATGCCAACAAGTTCTCGAGATTCTGCAGATTCTTCTTCTTCTTCTTCTGCAGACTCTTCTTTGTCTTTCATTTCTGCCTCAAAGTCCTCTAAAGCTTCCTCCTTGTTAGCTTTCATGAGATGCAACAACTGTCTGCTGCTGCTCTGATCACCATTATGGTCCCGAGGACCCGGATTTGAGGCCGGAATCAACCTATCTCGAGATTCTTTACGTTCATTAAGGGTCTTTACAATAAGTGTCTTAAGAAAGTTCATGACTTGCACAGCATACATTAGAGCTGTTAATGGATCCAACATCTGCAATCAAAATTACACAGTTGATTGATGTCATTTTCGATAAACCCCCACAACCTAAAACAATCTTTTAGAGATTCGTAGGAAAACTAACCTGAGTCATGTTAGGTGCGAAAACCATTGCGATATTGCGAGCATTCATCTTGTTAAGATGCTCCATCTCCACAACATCAGCCATCAGATTGATTGCCCAATCTAACAAAGAAGCTTCCGTTGAAGGAAGAAACCTTACAAGATCCACACACTCATCTTCACTTTCAGACTCCATTACTTTCTCTGGTGAGAGCGAATCCAGCACACCACTCGGAAGTTCCCTAAACCAAGCCTAAGGGGAAAACCCCAAATTCAAAAAGTTAGAACGACAGGAAAGGAAAGAGACAATAAGAGAGTAAGATCCTAGAGAAGTATGAGTTTTACCTTAATGAGACTTGCCAAGCAATGGACATCGATGTTATCTGGTATAACACCTTTATTCAACTCCTCTCTTATGTACTCCTCTTGAGCATTCTCACCATTAATCCTGAAAATTCCTTCTACCTATATGGCAACAAATGAATACTTACTTACCAATTGTCGTAAAACCAGATGCAAATTGTTTTAAACAATACTCATTTACACGCACCCGCAATCCGCCTCTATCGTAGAAGTGACTCTGCATCATCAAGAGTATCGTAGGCACAATGTTCCCTCTAGTATCATAAGATAGCTGCATTGACTCAGTTGAGACTCCAAACACGGTTGCACTGCATTTACAGTCACTTTATAAGACATTTCACCCAATTCGTAGAAAATAAGAGAATCTCATTCAAGAACATCAAACAAAAGTTTGGATCTTTACTGATGTCAGGGTTTATACTAATAGAAGGAAGAGATAAAACAGGTATGCACACGAGAAGTCCTCAAATCTATCTACCTCACTCAAGATCCTTAACAAGCCATCTACTTGATAGAGGAATTCACCCAAACTCGTGGAAATTAAGGGTTTGATTCAAGAACATCAAAAAAGTTCGGATCAGTGATGCCAGGGGCTGCTACACTAATTGCAGTAAAGACATACTTCTTCTATCAACAGAAGGATTTCAACTATGGAAATTGCCGGACATAGAAACTAAAACACACAATTGGCTCTAGCATAATCCGATAATTGATGAAGCGTTTCAAGATTTTGTTAGCCAAAACAAGACCTAGAACCACAATCACTACACATTTCCAGAATCACCAATCATCATTATAAAACAAACGAACCTTGCACTAGGAGCTCGTCTTGGGACTTCAGGTTCGAACTCAACAGGCAAGCCAAGGAAGCCATGGAAACGATCAAAGGTGACATGAGCGACATGTCTAACCTCTGTGGGCACACCAATCTCCATTGAACAAAGATCCTCTTCACCAACACACCCACCAATCACAGACCTTCTGATCGTAGAAACAAGAATCTCCAATGCAGATGAAAGCTCGAATCTTTCTCTCTCTTTCTCGCTCCTCTCTTCTTCTCCTTCTTCCTCTTCTTCTCGAGAAATGTTAAAAAGAGAATGTGGGTCTCTGTTACCATCATTGCCTACGCATGATGTAGAAGAGGAGCTTGAAGGTGAAGGGAAATGACATGATTGGGTAGATTTTAGTACTTTCGCCATCTTCTCTCTCTCTAGTCAAGGATAATCCAAAAAAAATCCAATCTTGGAGTGATGGGTACTCTCAAGGGAAAGAACAGTGGAGGAGGTCAAAATCAAAGGCTATAAAGAAACAAATCTTGAATGTGAATTTTCAGGGGAAAAAGAGAAAACCTATAAAAAAAGGATTAGTAATGGGTAATCAATGATTCTGTTGGGAAATAAAGGGGAAGCTCAAAAGATTAAAACTTTTGGGTACTACGCGACGCGTAGAGTTGAATTGAAGAATGGGTTTTAGTTGGTGGGTTGTAATTATCACTTCAAATTTTCAATCTTTTCTTCTTCTTCTTCGTATTCCCGCGGCACACAGATAAGAGAGAGATTGGTTGAGTTAGGTGATAGAAGGTGAAGGGTTAACGAGGAAGATGAAGGTTGAGCTGTCTTTTAAGTACAATTTTTGCTGTGGCCTTTTAATTTTGTTGGCGTCTCTCTCCCTCTTTATGAAGAAAACCTTGCTATTTGTGTATTATCCTCAGCAAAAAAATATCAAGCAGAAGAAATAACTTTTGTTTCCCAGTGATATATCAAATTTACTAGTAAATATCTTAAAAATCTGACTATTATGCTACTCCTTTTATCATTCCCTAATACATTAGAATCACTTTAGAGAATAAATAGTAAAATCTACAATAAGACCAGTCTCATGTATTTGTTAAACCTATATAACAACCATTGCTTCTATTAGTAACACAAATCCGCAGAAAACAACGAAATATTTTGTAATGTAATGACAGAATAAGCTTTATTTGTGACCAATGCCTCTATTAGTAAGATCTTTTTTAACGGTGGTTGGTTTTAAAACTTATTGTTTTTATATTCTGTAAATAAACTTGTTAATTGATATATAAATGTGTAATCAGATTTCGAGGAAATCAAATAGCATGGTGAAGTTCCATCGAACAAGTTGCAGCCAAAGTTGAATCTCTTGGAGCATCATTATTCGGAGAAAGAAACCCAAATGGGTAACTAATATTTAATTATAAATTTGAAGCTAAGAAATTCCGTTAAAATTTTTTTATTTTTGCTGTTTTATTGGTAGAACCCTAGTAGAGGTTCTTAAAAAAATTAATTATTTTGTTTTATTTTAAATAGAGTTTATTTTTTAATTAAACATAATTGACATAAAAACATAACATTTTAAACATAGATTTTGAAAAAAAAATGAAAAAGAACGCTCAATTTGGTTTTTTTTCTAATCTTGTCTATGAATCGCTTCATATTCACCTACCGAATGATTCCAATTCATTAATATATAAAAAAAAGTTTAATATGTAAAGATTCAAATTCATTATGTAAATATTCAAATTCATTAATATGTAAAAGAAAATTTAAAATTTTAAAGTTGAAGTTAATAAAAAATTTAAAAAAAAAAGGTAAGAATTTTTTTTTAAGTTAAAGTTAATAAAAAGTAAAAAAAAAATTTGGTAAAAAAAAAATCTGCGAATTAGGAATTGACACGTGGCTTAGAACAGTGTAAGAACCCCTTAAGAACCGGTTCTTAAAACTCTTATTTAAGAACCGGTTCTTATACTGTTCATTATTTTATTTATTTATTTATTTATTTATTTTTGGGTTAAAAACCCCCTTAAAAACCCCCAATGATAGCTCTTAGTTATTTGCAATGGTCCACGACAATAAAACATTTGTTACCGTTATAAGGAAGCCATCTCGAAGACTTTTACCTCTTCCCCATAACTAAAGAGAAAAGTATAAAAGAAAAAGGAAAGAGTTATGTGAAGTTGGTGAAGGTTTTTTTATGGATTCGTTGTAGATCCATCATGTGTTTACAAATTATATACAGATCAAAGTTTTGTTATATCATATATGAGACAATAACACAAATACCCTACTTTATAGCAATAAAGTAGATCGACTCGTCATAGTTAGTGGTAGATGTGAGTTATAAGTTTTGTTGATTTTATAAAACGAGATAAGGATATGGAACTTGGAATTAAACAACCACCACCATCACCACCACCACGTGTGCCAACGACCCACGTGCCGAACATTCCGTTGTAAGTTACGTGTTGCTGTTTTTTTGGAGATGTATCATTTCAATCTCAATTGCCTTACAACAATACTTCGTGGGTCACATGCTTCCTTGATTCCTTCCACTTATACTTGTTTTTGTCTTTCCTCTTTTTTCGGTTCTTCTTATTCCTAAAAACATTTTTTATAAACAGAGGAGCCAAACGGCATAATTACAAGATTAAGATAGTAGTAAAGCAAGAGCAATAACCGTTGGGGCTCAAATTTCAGATCCCCACAACTAGTGCCTTTTGCTTTGTTTAAGATTTGGGCCAAGGCCTTTTTCCATGACTTCTCTTTTGTAAAGTTGTAGGCTTTACAAAAAAAAACTTCAATTGTCGGACAAAAATATCTAACTATTAGGATTTGGCACAATTCAAAACTCAAGGACAGTAATTACAAAAACAGTAATCAGATTGGCTTACAACCATCAAACAGGTTCACATGAATCTTCGGAACATTGGAGTAAAAGGAGCCAAAGAAGATGAAGTCATCAATTCAAACTTCTTTAAGATCGATAACTAAGTCATAATAGAGGAAGTTGAGTACCGATGGTGCAAAGTAATAAAGCTAAGATCTTCCAACTGGTTCAAGAGCTTCAACGGTAACAATGCTGTTTCCTCTTATCACCTGCATCCAGGAAATGTGGAATAATCAAACAAAACAAATGATCAAATGACTACACACTACTCTTAAGAGAGATTATTTGGTTTTGGAGAAGGGAAGAAGAGATAAGGAGAAACGTACCACCATCCCAATGTCAGTTTTCACATCACCATTCACTTCAACAGTGTTGTCCACAACAAGATTCATGAACTGGTCAAACCCACGGAGAGTTCCAACAACCATTCGATTGGCATTAAGCTTAATTACATTAGGAAAGACAAAAAAAAAAGAGAGACAATAACTTCCCTTGACCATGCCAAATTAGAAGAAGAACATACAAACAAAAGTCCATTTAGTAGAATGCTAAATGAAACCAGAACGAGAAACAAAATCAAAGAATCCATTGGTAAAAAGACAGTATCTTACTTCTCTACCATAGCAAGTAAAATTCAGTATGAAATCAGAACGAGAAACAAGACCAAGGAATCTATAATACACCATTTGCAACTTTGACCAAACATAAAGCAGATTGTAACGAGACTGTGATTCTTCTTCTTCTTTTGTGTGTGTGTGTGTGTGATAAGGATATATCATATATATATAACAACGATGAAGCGTGCCAACAAATCGCTGAACCAAAAGAAACTGATGAAAATTACAAAAAAGCAAAGCAAGATTTGTGCTAAACTTGTGGGCATTGTATATATATTGAAGCTGTAAACACAAGTTTAATTCATACACAAAATCACGCAATCAAACAAAATAACTGCGATCACGTAGCAATATATGAGTTGCAAGCAATTTTCAGCAAGAGATTAGGTGAATGTGGAAGCTGGATGAAATCAAATGCTCTAAATAGGAAGAAGAGATGGAACATACTTTGGAGTTTCTTGTCCATGTACCTGCATCACATCACACGCAAAACAAACAACGAAGAATTAAATCAGAAACACGAAGAACAAGTAGAAGCTGGATGAAATCAAAACAATACAATCAGTGGTTGAATCAAAGAGAAGAGATCAAAAGTAAAAACTTACTTCTTGAGATCCGGGGGCTGACCTGATCGACTCATAGTTGCAGAATCGGAGAAGACGGAAGGGAGGAGATTAGGGTTTATGAAGTCAGAACTCAGTCGATTCCAGAGAGGAACCGACGTCGGTATGGTGGAAATCTAGAGGTTGAGACGGCGTCGTTTTGAGGGCCCAATCTTATTGGTTTGAGGCCCAACAGCCTTTCGCCTAATAAAAGAAAAATATTGGGGTGTTCCGAGAATCGAACTCGGGACCTCTCGCACCCGAAGCGAGAATCATACCACTAGACCAAACACCCTGAACGAACAAACGGTGTCGTGAAATGTTATTATTATCTCATACTTTAATTTGCACACTATAATTTTCACTTTAGTATTATATTTTCTGTTAGCTCTACCATATCAATTTAGGGGTGTTTTTAAAACCCAATTCGTTGTTATTCTATTAATAATTCTAAATTAGGTTTTAACATCTAGTGTTATTTGATTTTTTATTTTGTAAATCATATTTTAAAATTTGGTGTCATTCAATGAAGATTTCAAATCAAAAGCGCAACATTGCGGCGGTGTGGACCAAAGTCACCAAACTCGAACAAATGCACGACAGAATAACCAACTTAACTAAAACGCATTTATTAATTGTGGCCCCTAAAATTAATGTATCATAGTATATATATGGTTTAATGTGATTGCCTTGTTTGTTCAATGGTAGGCACGGCTCATGTGATATTTTCGAATCAATTGTACGAAAAAATTTGAACGTATTTAATTGATCATGTTTACCGATTTCATGTTTAGAAAAGCGTGACATTTTGATCGGCGTAAATTAGTTAGTACGAAAAAAATATGTTTTATATTACTAAACATGTAAATATCATTATATAGAATGGAGTTTGATCGGTAATACAATATTTGTTTAATTAACCTAGTTACTCGAAACCTTGCCAAAAAAGAAATAAAAACAAGGAAGCAAACATATTGAATCATCAGATTGTTCAGTGGATAGTAGGAGGAAGGATCCCTTCATCGAATCCATAGGAGCTGTAGAATTGGATATCAAACTGGCTTGTTCTTATTGAATAACAATACAAGAGTATTTATACATTACGATGGTTCTATGAAGCCTAACACAATAGGATATATTCCTTATTTACAAAAGGATATTTTCCTGATTCTTCGAGATACTACGAGATACGTAGTTATCTCCTAATACCCTCCCTCACGTTGGAGCGTGAAGGTCCTGAACGCCCAACTTGGACAATAAGGTTTGAAACTGAATACGACCAAGTGCTTTTGTCAAAATGTCCGCTGGCTGGTCATTGGTACGAATGTGGTCAGTAGTAATGATACCATCACGGACGGCATCACGAACGGAATGACAATCAGACTCGATATGCTTAGTACGTTCATGAAAGACAGGATTAGCAGCGATTTGAATGGCAGCTTTACTATCACAAAACAAGCGAGTTGGCGCGGAATGTTCAACACCCAATTCTTGTAGTAAACGACGTAGCCACTTGATCTCACGTAGGGCAGCTGCCATAGACCGATATTCGGCTTCCGCGGAAGAGTGTGAGACAGTGTCTTGTTTCTTAGTCTTCCAGGAAATAGGTGAACCACCAAGTAATACTACAAAAGCACTTAGCGAACGACGAGTTAACGGACAGGAGGCCCAATCTGAATCACAATACACTGTAAGAGAAAGATCCTTGTCAGCCTTAAGCAAAATGCCCTGTCCCGGTGCACCCTTGAGATAACGTACCACACGATGAGCAGCAGTCCAATGAGCTTCCCTTGGTTCTTTCATAAACTGAGACAACAAATGCACCGAATAACTCAACTCAGGCCTTGTATGAGTGAGATAAATCAAGCGTCCCACAAGGCGGCGATAAGGCGTGGGATCGGTGAGGATAGGGCTAGCATCGGTTGCAAGATGATGGTTTTGTTCCAAAGGCGTCGAAGCAGGCTTCGAACCAAGATTTCCCGTATCAGCAATTATATCCAAGGCATATTTTCGTTGAGACAAGAAAATTCCTTCGGGACCTCGACTAACTTCGATCCCCAAAAAATATTTTAATTTGCCCAAATCCTTCATCGAGAAGCACTTCCCCAAGTAATCTTTAAACTTGCCGAGCATATACTTGTCATTTCCACAAATGAGAAGGTCATCAACATAGATTAAAACACGAAGTTCAATCCCATTCCGAGTGTAAGAGAATAACGAGTAGTCGTCATAGGACTGAACAAACCCAAACTTGAGTAACGAATCAGATAATTTCTTGAACCAACACCTTGGTGCTTGTTTAAGCCCATACAAGGACTTTCGTAGACGACAAACCTTATTAGGATGTGTATGACGAAAACCCGGAGGAAGTTTCATGTAAACCTCCTCATGAAGATCACCATGAAGAAAGGCGTTAGGTACGTCCATTTGAAACACCTCCCAGTTATTCGCAGCAACTGGCCGAAGAATAGTACGAACTGTCGTAAGTTTGATCACCGGAGCAAACGTTTCACCGTAATCCTCACCTTCGACTTGCCGATTGCCTTGTATAACAAGGCGAGATTTGTATCTTTCGATCGTACCATCCGCATTGTACTTCGTCTTAAAAACCCATTGACACCCAATAGCAATTTTGTTTGGTGGCAAATCAGTAATGTCCCAAGTATGATTCTTCTCCAGCGCGACAACTTCCGTATTCATAGAGTCATTCCATACATCGATGAGAACAGCTTCCTTGAAGTGTTTCGGCTCAACGGAAGCAGTAATAGCAGCCAAAAAAGCTTGATGCTGCGGAGAAAAATCATCATCACAGATATAATTTGTCAATGGGTACAAAGAATTACCTTGGACCGAAGACGAGGACAATGAAGTGGAGTCGAGGAGAGCGTGATGGGTATTTTCCAGCAAAGAAGTCGTAGCGTTGTAGCTAACAAAATTCTTCAAACGAGTAGAGGGAATACGCTCCCTATGACCTCTCCCCAGCTGAACGTCACTTATAGTTTCCACTTCATCAACAGAATGTGAATCAGTAACCGTAACCAACGGCGCAGACTCCACGGATGTGTCGACCGGAGAATGTTCAATCGCAGTGTCAGTAGAAGGCTCGACTGGAGCATGTATCGTAACAACTTCAGAAGGGCTTTTATTGCTAGAGACAACTAATGGTGGAGATGGTATGATGGCATCATCACCGACACCCTCCCTTACTATCGAGGTTGGCAAAATAATCCAATCATCGTCACTAACAACAATTGGAGAAGATGATGGAACAAGAGAGGGCGTGTTCTCTGCATACGGGAAAATATCCTCTCTAAAAATAACATCACGAGAGATGACAAATTCTTTTCTCTCGATATCGAACACCTTCCAACCCTTTTTCCCAAAGGGATACCCAACAAAAACACAAAGCCGACTTCGCTCGCCAAATTTGTCTTTGTCCCTAGTGATGCGATGAGCGTAGCACGCAGAACCAAAAACTCGAAGCTGAGTATAGTCGGGTTTGGAGCCATGAAGAACCTCATACGGAGAACGACCCTGAAGGACGGTGGTAGGTGTACGATTTATTAAGTAAGCGGCGGATAACACGGCTTCACCCCAAAACGTAATAGGCAAACTTGCTTGAAACAACAATGCACGAGAGACGTTTAAAATGTGTCTGTGTTTGCGTTCAACACGTCCATTTTGTTGCGGAGTTCCCACACACGACGTCTGATGAACAATGCCATGTTCGCGAAAGTAAGAGGATAAGCACATAAACTCGGTGCCGTTATCACTTCGAATCATTTTGACAGCTTTACCAAATTGTTTCTCTGCATATGCGATGAAGTTGGTTAACACAGTTCTGACTTCGGATTTGGCGAGCATCAAATAAGTCCAAACTGCTCTGGAGAAGTCATCCACAATAGTCAAAAAATACACTGCACCACAAGAAGAGGGAATACGATATGGTCCCCAGACATCACAGTGAATCAAAGAAAAACAATCAGATGTTTTATTATTACTATCTGGAAAAACTTCTCTTGTTTGTTTAGCTCTAAAACAGACGTCACATGGACTAGAGTTAACTGAAGTCGAAGAACTTGAAAACAATGGTAAAGCTGAAAGCACAGAAAAACTAGGATGGCCTAGACGCTGATGCCACAAAGCCGAGTCTTGAGAAGCCTTGACCGTATGAATCTTTGCTGTAGCGACATCCGTCAAAAAATAAACCCCATCACGCTCTTTACCTCTTCCAATCAGAGTCCTCGAGAAACGGTCCTGTAAAACACAAAGTGTATCAGTAAACGTCGCAAAGCAGTGTGTCTGTTTCAACATTTTAGAAACAGAGATCAAAGTACAATTCAAAGATGGCACATAAAGGACATTCATCAACGAGATTTTGTCAGATAATGGGAACACGCCCATGTGTAGAGAGAACGTCTTGTTCCCATCCGCAAAGCCCACTGAGCAAGGTGATATAGAAACGATATCCACCAAAAGGGATACATCGCCTGTCATATGATGAGAGGCACCTGTGTCGAGAATAATATCGCCAAACTTAGCCTTACCAGACAATTTATCGGAACCTCCATTGCCTGATTTTTCGTTAATCATCTGTGTGAGAACCCTCCATTGATCATCAGTGAATTCGGGAAAAACAGAAGCGTTAGAGGAGGTAGCATGTGCAGCCGTGACTTGTCCTCTTCCACGACCACCACTTCCACCGCGACCACCGCGACCGCGAGCTCCAGATCCACGACCACCGCTGTGACGTTCAGTGTACCATTCTGGAAATCCCACGATTTGCCAGCAATCTTTCTTGTCATGCCCATTGCGACCACAATTTGAGCATAGGGTCATTTTTTTCAAAATTGACAAATCAGGTCTGGCTCCACTCTGGTCATCGCCGCGAGAAGAGAACTCGATCTGACGAGTTGCGAAGCCCACTGCCTCATGTTGCTGGTCACGCGCTCGAGCTGAAGACAATCTTTGTTCTTCGCGAACCACCCTGGAATAAACCTCTCCAATGGATGGCAAAGGATCCATCCCGATGAGAGTAGTACACAAGCCACCGTAACGAGAATCATCAAGACCCAAAATAAATTGATGGACTTTCTCTTCATCTCGTTCCTGAACGATCTCTTTAGCTGCTCCACACGTACACATCGGTAGCGGCCTATAGATTGCGAATTCTTCCCAAAGGGAGCACAACTTCCCATAGTAATCCATAACGGATTGTCCGTCTTGTTGACAAGCCGCAAGTTGTGCCTTAATCTGGTGAAGGCGCACCTTGTTTCCCACCGAGAAACGCAGCTTCAATTCTGACCATAACTGACTTGCCTCCGAGACGAACGTCACAGACGATTTCACCTTCGGTTCAATGGAGGCGCGAATCCAACCTATCACCATTGAATTCACAGCTACCCATGAATCGTAATCGGAACTTCCAACAAGAGGTTTCTTCAAAGTACCATTGATGAAACTTGTCTTTCGTTTGGCTTGGAGAGCATTAAGCATCTCGTTGGCCCACTGATTATAATTATCTCCGTTCAACATCACCGGAGTAATCATCGAACCCGGATTATCGGATCCGTACAAAGCATACGGTGAAGGATTCATCGTCTCCACCACAAGCTTACTTGAGTCTTCTCCAGATTTCTCCACAGAAGTATCCGAAGCCATGTGAACAATGATTGGTTAGTGCAAACGATGAACTAAACGAAGAACAAGTTCAAACTTTGAATTAAAGCAAAAAAACGATTTCTGGAAAAAGGAAAATTTAGATCGATTCTTGCTCTGATACCATGTAGAATTGGATATCAAACTGGCTTGTTCTTATTGAATAACAATACAAGAGTATTTATACATTACGATGGTTCTATGAAGCCTAACACAATAGGATATATTCCTTATTTACAAAAGGATATTTTCCTGATTCTTCGAGATACTACGAGATACGTAGTTATCTCCTAATAGGAGCATTAGGTTTCAGAATCATTGTTGGTGTCTTCTCGCCGTGATAGATTTTTTGATGATATGCCTCGAAAAAAAGATATTTAAATGGCATAGAAGATAAAACATTTGGGTCAAAGCATGTAAGACCATACATGCATAAAGCATTTGCATTTTTGGGACAAGCATGCAAGACCATACATACATGCATATTACCATTGATATTCGTTTTTTTGGTCAAAATATTCGAGTTTTAGAAACAAAAGTCTATAATTTAATCAAAATGGACTTTGATATTGCTCATAATTAGTCTTTTTAATATGAAGAAATTCGAGTATATTAATCGACAACATTTGGAACAACCACATTTTGGACAAAGCATACATATATTGTATATATATTAAACAACAAATAAAAGCATATATTGTACATAAGACCATACATATCACATGTATGCATTGCAACTAAACAATATTCGTTTTTTGGTCAGAAAATTCGAGTATTATAAACAAAGTCGTCTACAAATTTCTACCAAAATACGTGAGTAAGTAACACTCGTAATGATCCATTGTTTAGAGATTGCTGTCACTTTTGGACATTGCTATCAAAATCCCTCCGTGCCCTAGTCTTCGAGGTATATCAAAACAAGTTATTCATTTTTTGTTAAACAATTCAAATATGCATTTTCGTAGTTTCAAAGCATTTCAGAGCCTAAATGGATTTTTAATTAGATCCTTATCAAACTCAATAATAAATAAAACCATTTTCCCTTTTTTTATTTGCGGCATCAATTTTACGTTTGATCTTCTATGTTAATGCCAAACATTTTTTTTCAAAGTGATTTAACATATTAACATTTGTTTTGCTGAAATTTAAACACGTGGTCTTTATCGTATAATCTTTATACAGGGCCTAGTAAGTGAATAAAAACTGGATGCATTCAACATGCCGTTTTATGATCCGAAGGAGAACAAGAACTCAAGGAAGTGATCCGAAACGAGGGCTCTTTTGAAATCAGTGACTTGGAGACACATGGATTCGATCTTGGCCATAGTAACTGTGACGCCCGCGAAGAAGATGACTATGAAGCAGGATACAATGAAGCCAATTATATAAGAGCGGTTACTGAACCAATGCTCGTTGCTCACTTTGGAGGAGACATAATCGATATCTTGTTTGATAAGTATGCACATTATGTGATCAATGAATATATATAACATTACCTCTATATTAGTCTGATCGGTGAGTCTATGCTAATGAACAGCAATATTCACATCACAAGCTCCTCTGTTATTCTTCATGGCAGATAACAGCCGACAAAACTGATAAAATGGAGAAATTCAATATCGGGAATTTGCATGACCTATCTAGCAGACACCCCACTACTAGAAGTAATGAAGAATAAAAGCTCACAAGGTAAAGCATTTACAAAGTGATAAAAACTAAGAAGCAACAAAAAGGTAAAAAAAAATTGTTGTTTTTGGAAAGGCTTACTTGCGGCAGATCATCTTGTTTTGGTTATACTTGCGAGCTAATGCCATTAATTAAAGAAGGTTCAATGATACCTCCCCTAAGCCTCAGAACAAGGTGAAGTGTAGATTAACTATAGGAAGAGAAAAAACAATATTTCAGAATCTCCACGATGAAGAATACCATTTTACAAAGAAGAAGTTAAAAATTTCCTCAAAATTAGATGATGAATCTATCAGTTTCCGCAGCTACAAACGTATCGGAGAAAGAGAGAGAGTAGTCAGCCAAGGTACGTCCATACACGAGCTGTTTTCCGGCGAAGATCAACCTCTGCTGATCCGGAGGGATAAATCTTGGGCCTCACTTTGAAAGCCCAATAAACCTGCCAGCGTTCGTACTCTTGGACCTTGGTTATAAGAGAAATGAGACGATGGGTGAAATCTTATCATGCTTTCGTTTAGAACTTAAACCTCGGGGAAGTCTAAGCAACCACTTTCACTTCTGGTCTCACTGACTATTTTAGACCCATCGATTCATCTTCTCGACGTGATAATAGCTTCAGGATGCCATTGATGCACTGTCCAAACCATTTGAATGGCCGCGTTATCGCATCATAGTAGAGAGAATCAATCGGGTTCTACCTTCTTTCACCAGCTCGTCTTTCGAGCTTGTGTCAAGCAGTCCCAACTCAATCGCAAAGAGTGTTAGTAGTGATGGCCGTTTTCATTACACCTTGCAATGGGTGGACCTGCCCGGAAAATAATATTCAGGCAGAGAATTGCGTTTCTGCCCTGTTATTGTGTTAAGTGGAACTCTCTGATTCTTCCATTTTATTTCATTGGAATAAATCAAGAAGACAAAAGGAAAACATAATCAATGTTTGTAACTACTTTTACGTGAATCTATAGATTTTATATTTATTATTTTGTCTTGGTTTCTTAATGCGTTTTGTTGACTATAGTATAGCATTCGATGATGCTGAAGTAAATAAAGTGAGAGAAGAGAATGCAAATATAGCACGAACCATAACTCACTTTTTTCTCATTCCCAAAACTCCAAATGCCAAAGTTCCAATGTTGAAGAAAGACACAGCTTGTAATGTTTTCGAAGCAGCTTGAAAGATAAACTGGAGGGAGACAAAACTAACTTTGAAGTGCACCCAAGAAAACAGAATCAAGGGCACAACTGAAAGATGATGAGGCTCATCGGGCAATCACAGTCTTCTTCCTCTCCTTCCACTCTTTCTGCGTGTACTGTCGGTGGGAATTGGAGTCACATCCTCTGCAAAATACATTCAAGAAAGATTCTTCTCAACCAAAACGCACAATTGCCTCGATAATCAAAAGAAACAATGATCCATAACAAAACAAAAAGTACAAGAGATTCAGTTGAGTTACCTATACGGCCAATCTTCATGCCTGAACGAGCAAGGGCTCTGAGAGCTGACTGAGCACCAGGTCCTGGAGTCTTGGTTTTGTTTCCTCCAGTAGCACGGAGCTTCACGTGCATGGCTGTGATGCCTAGCTCCTGTCACACATTAGGAGATTATTATTAGTAATAGGATGAACATACTGTACAGAGGCTGAAAGTATGAATATCGAATAATTTCTGACCTTGCATCTTTGAGCAACATCTTGAGCTGCAAGCATAGCAGCATAAGGAGAGGACTCATCACGGTCAGCCTTGACCTTCATCCCACCTACAAAAATGTGTATTTTGAGGAAACCAACTTAAATAATCATATAAACAAAGAAATAGGAATGATTCAAACATAAACAAGGACTACTAGAGAACATACCAGTGATGCGAACAAGGGTTTCTCTTCCGGACAAATCAGTCACATGCTGCAAAAAACAAATATGACATAAATATACTACACAGGAGATTATAGTATTGGTCGTCGTGAAGAAAGAAGGAACACTTACGATGAAAGTGTCATTGAAAGATGCAAAGATGTGAACAACACCGAAAACTTGCTCTCCCTCACGAACAGCAGGTCCGAGAGTGACGTTTTCCTCCTTGGGCTCTCTGGTCTTTCTCCTCGACTATAAAGAAAAAGAGCAAACAGATTTGAGAAACAGATCGTTCACTGGTCTAACCTCAATGACAATCTCACTACTCTAAGTAGCCATACATACGGATCAGACAACAGACGATCAATCGAATTCTTAGATTTCGCATAGCTCAAACATATAATTAACACAGAACCGCAACACAATCTCATCAGATTTGACATCGGAATCTAGCAGGAAAATAAAAAACATATGTGAAATCTAAGAAATGAACTCAGCCCAGAGTTCGGTTCCATACAGACGAACGAAAACTAAATTCTCAGGAAAGAGCTTACCATGTTGACAGATAGATGAAAAAAATCGAAGAGCGAAGGTTCTCTGGAAGCTGGCAGTGGAAACAAGGAAGACACTATCGGCGCTACAAAACTCCTTTATAATTAGGGTTACATCGGAATCCCTATGACAATTGACGTAACTACCCTCAGCACTTGGATTCCTAGCTACGTCGTCGTTTTAGTCTAGTCGTGTTGTGCGAAATTATCATCAAACTCAAACCTCTTTTTTTTTCTTTTTTTTTGGTAACTTAATCAGGACTCAAGTTTTCTTGATATACTACTTTGGAATGACCAAACTGATCTTTTTCTCGACCACACAAAATTTGCAACACTATGATTTTAAAGGTAGTTTTGCCAAATTTTGCCTAGATTAAAGGTGTAGATGGACAAAAATATAGAAAAAGTATCATTTATTTCTAATTCTCTAAAAAAAAATTAGGTTTTTTTTCTCTAAAAATATTATAGTGGATAGTTTGAACATCATTTTTTTGTAATAACTTTCAAAACTTTAGCGGATTGGGCCTCTACTGATAATTTAGCGGATTGGGCCTTTAATAATAATTCCCCACACATTGTTCAACTCTACCTCTTCTCTACCATTTATTCTACACATAATTTTTTTAAAGGCCCAAAAACGAATAAATGTTCGCTTCTGGATATACCTTATAATAATATAAATTTTTGTAAGAACAAAAAAAGTTAACAAACTTTCAATGGAAATCTTTTTTTTTTTTAATTTCAACCTATGCTCAATTTTGTTCGAGGGTGTAGATTTACTATAGTTCTTAATCTCTAAGGCGTGAGTCATGGTAGTAATGTAGATATGTTTGCCTCAACTATCTATTTAGCTTTACTGGTTTTATTTGTTTGGCACCGTCATGTTTTTGTGAAAGTCAAATACTATTGCTAAAAATTGTCGTTTCAATTTATATAACTTATATTTGTTACTTAGACACCAAAACTGACCATTTTTTTTCCAGAATTACGTGGTGATTTTTTAATTTTTTTTTGTTAAAGTGAATTACGTGGTGATATTATGTAAATGGTATAACTTTTAGTACTATAGCATTAAATATTAACTAGCTAGTATATCCAACTATATTAGAGTTTAAAATTGTGAATGACATATATTTTGAATGGAATAATATTACATATATTTAATTTAAATAGCTGATAAAAAATGGAAAACTAAAAGTATATTTTATAAATATTTTGTATCAATATTCTCTTACATTTTTATGCAGAAGATAGTGATAATACTAATAATAGAAGATAGTGTAACACAATAATAGAATTGTGTGTTGTAACAATAATATTCTCTTAAATTTAAATTATTAATTTTTATGCAGAAGATAGTGATAAAACAAAATTTAGTTTTACTATTATATTACACACTTTATTATTGTTACAAAGTTAAAGTTTTATATTGAAAAGATGTTTAGAGAATGAAATTTATTTGATCTAAACTAATAGTAGACAATATATACAATATTAATGTAACATATATCATCGACATGTATTTCACATCATTTTGATATTTAATTTTCAGAATTTAATTAGCTAAAACTTCGATATACATATTAACTATATATTTTATTAAATTATGCAAAAAATTTGAAAGGTCATTTTCATATTCATATTATGAAAACTTTAAAAAACAACAAAATTTATTGAAAGAATAATAGATTTAAAATTTTAGTTTTACTAATATATTACACACTTTATTATAGTTACAAAGTTAAAATTTTATATCAAAAAGATATTTAGTAGTGAATGGATATTATTTGATCTAAACTAATAGTATACAATATATACAATATTAATTTAACATATCACAAATATATAGAGATTTAAAAAAACAGAATATCTAATAAATAAAAAGTAAATTCATTATCGTTTAATAATGCATATTATATTAACTTTGTTAAATAAATTATATATAAAAATTGATTTTTAAAAAAATAAGTACATAAATGAAACGTTCAGTAGTTTAGATATTTGGATAACATGTTTTATTTGGTCTTTAAATATAGATAAGATATGAAAGTTTCAATCAAACATGATTATTTGTAAGTGATTGACCGTAGATATTGAAATGATTGACTATCACTTACATTTTGATTTTAATGGAAGTGGAAATAAGAGAAACAATTAGTTAAGTTTCAAATAAAATATAAGTTACAATCTACAAACAATGTTTTGTTTTACTAAAAATGAATAAAAAAGTTATCATAAATAAATTAAACTATTATAAAACTTAAAAAACAAAAACTCGCGCATCGTAAACATACAAAAACAAAGATAGAAAACACAAAACTAAATTTTAATATTAAACTATTCAACTATAACAAACATGCAACGGCGATTCTTCATCTAATAGATTACACAAAATATAACTGATATATAGCCAGAAAATAAACAAACATATTATAAAAAAATAACCAAACATGTATTAAGAAAATAAAAATACACCATTTCTTATGTGATTCAAAAAACCAAACTAATTTGAAATATGGCAAAAACTGAAATTAACACATGTTCATATATCAATCGATAGAAACACACAAAAACTAAACTTTAATATTAAACTATAGCAAACACACAACGAAAATTCTCCATCTAATATATTACACAAAATATAACCGATATAGAGCCAGAAAATAAACGAACATATTATAAAAAAAAATCAACAAACATGTATTAAGAAAATAAAAACACACTATTGCTTTTTTCCACCACTTTGACAATCACGTCACAACAATAGTGACACTTTGGAGGAAAACAAAAACCCAACCATGAGAATTAAGAATCATTGACTTCAACTTGGCTTCTGACTTAGATGGTGGATCCGAAAATCAACAAATTCTGTCAATTGATATGTGATTAGTTTCACAATCTTTAGCGAAATTTTTTAAAACTGCCTAAAAGATGATCCTCGGATGATAGCGGGATTAATCACCGACTTCTCAAATACTTTTTTATTTGGGTTTTGGGACATCGCTGACTTCTCAATTACTCCCTTCGAGAATTAGGGATAGATGATTCAACTTTGATCGATTGTTAAATCTATTATTGTTGTAATGCGCTTAGCCCTTAACAATAACTTTATGTTTTCGCTAAATTTCCATCTTTTTCTAGAGTTAAATATGTAATTAAATTGATTTTAAAATAAAAACAAAAAACCAAATAGACTTAAAAATCACAAACATATTTCTCACAATAAATAAGATTAGAATCGTACATAAATTACTATATTTGATCTCCAATAATAATACCTTCACATGAAACACAAAATATTATGCAACGAAAACTTTAAAACGTAAATATCTTTCCTTTAAAAAAGCCCAACTAATTGCATAAAAATGACCACCAAAGGAAAAAAAGGTAAAAATATGTACCATCCAATAAACAAACAAACACATAGTTGATCATAAATTTAATCAATTAAATGAAAAACAAAAAAGAAACAAATACTCCAATCTTAAGCGGACATATACAATTATATTAACTATGAAACAAACAAAAAAAACATTAGCCATAAAACCAAATTAAAAAATTGTTTACTACGTCCGCGCGTAACGCAGATCACACCCTTGTATAAAATAAAAAAAACTAAAACTTGATACATAACTTCTGACCAAAAACAAATAGGCATACTCAAAAGGCGTTTTCTCCAGCAGCGTTTTCTCAATGGGCGTTTTGGCCACTAGCATAACTTAAAAAAACCATATAAAAAGTAGAAATGTTGAAGGCCACTGATTGTGTTACCCCTCCCCATGTTTTCATATTATTTTCATCTTCAAATTTGCATATCAACATCATAGCTATAGATAACATGTTATCGGATAGACATACTCAAAAGGCGTTTTCTGCAGCAGCGTTTTCTCAAGGGGCGTTTTGGCCAGCAGCGTTTGGTCCAGCAGCGTTTTGGCCACTAGCATAACTTAAAAAAAACCATAAAAAAGCAGAAATGTTGAAGGCCATTGGTTGTGTTACCCCTCCCCACGTTTTCATATTATCTTCATCTTCAAATTTGCATATCAACATCATAGCTATAGATAACATGTTATCGGATAGACCGAACACATCTTTTATTCCAAAAATTTTAATGAGTGAGGTGATATGGAGGTAAGAAAATAAGTAAAAACCGATTGTAAAACCATTTAAACCAGATTTCTTCTCTAAGACCACAAATATATAGTAAAACAACTTCAAAATGCCAACAAATACGGCAGCTCTCACAAACTGAATGAAACCCCAATATCCTTCTAATAAATCATGCAAATTTTCTAACAGAAGACGCAACTGCTCCTTAAACTTATTCAAGACATATAAAATAGTAAAATATAGGATATCGACGGCAAGGAATCCACAGGCGGGGTTAGCAAAATTATCTACGGTTGTAAAACCGCCGGCCAATAAACCAAATGCTTCCCCACCCAATAAAGATACAATAGTTAGACTCAGGTCCGCCCAGTAGGGCAGACGAGCTAGACGATGGCCTATGACCACCATATTTTTATGTTTTTATGGGTTACATATTTAGTTTTAGGCTAATAATATACAATGCACAAAATTTGCACACCATGTTTTTATTTAAATTTATTTTTTTTTAGTTGGTTTGTGTCACATAATTATTTAGGAAAAAATGTAAAGAGGATTATTTTTCAGAAATAATGTTTTGTTCTTTTTTTCAATTTGCTGTATTTTTCAAAAATGTAAGTATGAGTTTTTTTGTTTAACTGCAAAATTTGTAATTTACAAATGACTATATTTTTTATCTTGCTTCGGACCACCATTTCTGTTGAACAGGGGCTGGCTAGACCAACAAGGAGTTTAAGTGTTGGAATGTGACATGAACATCCAACAACAAAAAATTAATACAGCTTCAGCCATTGTTGTTGTCATTGCTATTGAGAAACTAACAAAATAAGTTTGTAGAAAATGAAGCAAAAGAAAAAGAATAACAAGAAGTATCGAATATTTGTTGTAGTAAGAATCTCGAATCTCGAATCTCAAACTCTCATTTATATAGAAGAAAAAACAAAATATGCAATTAATAAGCATGTTTTTTTTTTCCTTTTGGTCTTGGTCCCATTGATTATATATATGACCTTAAATTAATGGATCACCAAAAGATTATCTGCGGGGAATCTGCATATATGAAAAGATGGTACCTTGTTCCCCAAGAAATCATCTTCTCAGTCGTTACATATATTAAGGACTCTGTATGGTCTAAGTTTGATAACAAAGTACTCTTTTTGCTGTTCGCAATTATCTCCACTTGACTTTTGGTTATCTCTAATCCACTTTTGAAAAAGACTTTTTAAACTTATTGTGAGGTTTTAAAACGGAATTCAACCTCAACCTTAGCTAGTATGAATTAAGCTAATCACGATCAATTCACCTTGACACGTTTTGTTTGTTGTTTATTCAATTAAGACACAAGAATTTGTTCACCCAGTTCCCTTTCGGTACGTCTGGGGAGAGACGGTACTCTCAACGATCCACTAGAGCAATCAAGTGTTTACAAGGAATTAAGCTTTCTTCTCTCTCACGTATATCCTCACGTCTATCTTTCTATTTGTTTCAGGTACCACAAAGAGAAAGAAACCAGAACTAAAGACCTCAGCTTCAAAGACGTAACGTGATGAAGCACAGAAGATAACACCTCTAGCTTGAAGAAGACCGATGACCTAGAACCTCTTAACCGTGGCTCTATCTCTGCGTTTTTTCCTTCTCTCAAGTCTTTCTCTTAATTCCACTACTCCTTTGTAAACCTTAGGAGAGTATATATATTGCTGATCAGATATGTGGGCCTTGTACCCTAGCCCATTGAATTAAATCCAATAACACAAAGCCCATATTTCCACAAATCTCCACCTTGGGCTTTGGTGTGCAAGTGGCCCATCTCCTCTCTTATCCTCTTCTTCCTGATGTCGAGGAGAAGAAAGAGAGAAATAAAAATTTCTTCTTTCTCGAATTTCAACCTAGATCTAACCCATTTGCAAATTCCGGCGATTCATTTCCGACATAGTTTCTCTATCTTCACCTGATCAATTTACCTCAACCGCGAGATATCCTAAAACTTCTCTTGTCTCGCCGTGTTCTAGTGGAATCTCTCTCGGCGCTCCTCCTTCGACTTCACCGCCGGTGGAGACTGCTATTGCCGCCGTTTTAGCCGGCCAGACTCATGAACTTTCACCTTCGACCTTCCAGATCTCAGATACGTCGACTTATCTTCGATCCTTCTGCCGTTTTGATAGTGAGCCGCCGTAATTCCGACTTCACCGCCGGTAGTTGCTTCCTTCTTAACCGACGCTTCTAAGCCTGCAAACCCAGGTAACTCGAAACACCAACATCCACTGCTCGTCCGTGATGTTATTTCAGTTTCTTCTTCTGCGATTTGCAAATTACCTCTGAAATCATCATCTTCGCCTTTGTTGTTTTACAGATTTTGAAAACTCCATAGATTCCAAATACACATCGTGAATGTCAGGTAAAACACCTAAACATGTGATGCTTTTGTTTCAAATTTGACCATGTGAAATACTTTCCTTTTTCTCCATCGATTTCCCTTGAGATGACAAACTGTTTTCAAAACCCATGTCTTCCCTTTTTCCTTTTGAGATTGTGAATCGATAAACCCAACTCTCAATTTCCAGATTTTACCACCTGAAGCTTTTGTCGATTATTTATTTCCCGATACTGATTTCTTTCAATATCTTCTGTCTTTGCGAGATGCCCAATCGACAAAAGCAATCTCAAGACGTTCTGGAAACAACTACGGAATGACATTGAGAAGCGCCAGGAACTTCTCAAACGTGTTTCCAGGTAAGCATTTCGTGAGCATGTCTGCTGGATTATTGGTAGTGTGAACCTTCAAAATCTTGACTGAACCTTCATCAACTATATCCCTGATAAAATGATATTTGGTATCGACATGTTTTGTTTTGTCATGATGCACACTATTCTTTGCTAAGCATATAGCACTTTGTGAATCACAGTGGAGTTTAAAATAGTCTTCTTTAAAACCCAATTCACTGCATAATCCCTTTAGCCAGATTCCTTCCTTTGTAGCCTCTGATAGAGACATATACTCTGCTTCCGTAGTAGATAATGCAACCACTTGTTGTAGACACGATCTCCAACTTACCGTATTGCCACCAACTTTGAAAACATAGCCCGATACCGACCTTCTTCTGTCCAGGTCTGTAGCGTAATCTGAATCACAAAATCCCTCAATATCGAAATTTTCTGATCTTGTAAAAGTAAGACACACTCCTGCAGCTCCTTTTAAATACCTCAAAATCCACTTTACCGCAGCCCAATGATTTCTTCCTGGATTTGCCATGAATCTACTAACCAACCCAATGGCAAAAGCTAGATCAGGCCTTGAGCCTATCATAGCATACATCAGACTCCCTACTGCACTAGCATAGGGAACTGAATCCATCAATCTACTCTCTGTTATCAGCTCTTCCTGTGTCAACATCCTAAGCTTGAACTGTGAATTACTTGGTGTTACAACAGCCTTGCAATCATCCATGTTAAAAGTTCTTAAAACCTGCTTAAGATATCTTTCCTGTGATAACTTTAGAGTACCTTTCTTTCTGTCCCTGATGATATCCATACCAAGGATTCTAGTTGCTGGTCCTAGATCCTTCATCTCAAACTTTGTACTCAAGCTTGCCTTCAAAACTTTAATCTTCTCCATATCCTTTGCTGCCACAAGCATGTCATCAACATATAGTAAGAGATATACCATATCATCAATACATGATCCCTTAGTGTAAACACATGGATCCTTAGTGCTCCTTTGAAACTCCATTGACTTCATGAATTCATCAAACTTCTGATTCCATTGTCTAGGGGACTGTTTCAAACCATATAGAGATTTCTTAAGAAGACACACCTTTTCTTCATTTCCCTTCTCTATAAAACCTTCTGGCTGACTCATGTAAATGACTTCATCAAGTGTACCATGTAAGAAAGCAGTCTTCACGTCTAGTTGCTCCAATTCCAAATCGAAATTTACCACAACTGACAACATGATTCTAATTGAAACATGCTTAACCACAGGAGCAAATATTTCGTTGTAATCCACTCCTTCAACCTGTGTAAATCCCTTAGCTACAAGTCTTGCCTTGTATCTAGGCTCTTCAACACCTGGAATGCCCTCCTTTAATTTGAAGATCCATTTACACCCAACTATCTTCTGCTTTCTCGGCTTAGGGACAATCTCAAAAGTTTCGTTCTTGTCCAGAGATTGTTTTTCCTCTACCATAGCCTGTTTCCACTTCTTCCAGTCTTTACTTCTTCTAGCTTCTGCAACTGACTTTGGTTCATCTAACTCTATGCTCTCAGCACTAGATAAAGCATAAGCCACAAAGTCAGTATCTTCAAACCTGGATGGTGGTTTGATAGTTCGTCTCTCTCTGTCTCTTGCCAACAAATAATCATCAAGAGACTCTTGTTCATCCTGATTTTCCTGTTCTTCCTCAGATTCGTGTTCCTCCCCTGATTCTGATGACGATTCTGAATTTTCTGAAACATCTCCACATTGACCAGCAGAATCTGTACTTCCTGAATTTTCTCCACCTTGACCAGTGGATTCTCGAACTGAACCATTTGGAGTTGGTCCTTGAATCAACCCATCTCTGAAAGTAACTTTCTTCTTCTTTGTAGATTTAGCTACTTTCTTCTGATCTTGTTCATTATACAGCTTTTCCTCATCAAAGACTACATTCCTGCTATTAGTACATTTCCCATCTTCCGGTATCCATACCCTGTAACCTTTAGTACCTTGTGGATATCCCATGAAAATCCCTTTAACAGCTCGTGGACTCATCTTATCTTGTATTACATGAACATATGCAACACAACCAAACCGTCTGAGATGACTGTAATCAACTTTTGATTCTGACCAGACCTCTTCAGGAATCTTGAACTTCAATGATGCATTTGGTGATCTGTTTATGAGATAAACCGCAGTAGAAGCTGCCTCAGCCCAAAATTTCTTTTCCATTCCTGTTTCTGCTAACATACACCTAATTTTCTCAGCTATTGTCCTGTTCATCCTCTCAGATACTCCATTTTGCTGTGGAGTATAAGTGCAAGTTCTATGCCTTTTAATCCCTGAGTTTTGACATAGCTTATCCATCTGATTGTTGCAGAACTCTAACCCATTATCTGTCCTTAGACATTTTATCTTTTTACCTTTCTGATTTTCCACAAGTGCTTTCCACTCTGAAAAATTCTCAAACACTTCATCTTTACTCTTTAGGAACCTGATCCAAACCTTCCTTGAGTAATCATCAATGAATGTAAGAAAGTATCTACACCCAGACATGCTTGGCTCGTTAGACACCGAGCCCCATAGATCACTGTGAATGTATTCTAAAATACATGTAGTTGTGTGTTTGCCTTCTGGAAAACTCTGTTTGTGAGACTTACCAAACACACACTTTTCACAGAAATCTAAGGTGTGGACCTCCTTTGAGTCTAGATAACCTCCTTTGACCAGAAGATTCATGTTCTTAAGACTCATGTGTCCTAATCTTGAATGCCATCTGTTTGTCAGATTTACTTCAGTTCTAACCACAGATGCTTCCCCTCTCACAATTGTTCCCTGCAAATAGTACAGCCCATTCTCATATTTTCCTGAAATCACTTTCTGGCCTTTCTTGTAGAAAGTAACTATGAAGTCCTTCCCTTCATACTTGCACCCGTTCTTTTCTAACTGGCCATAAGAGATGAGATTTTTTCCCATGGTTGGCATGTATCTCACATCAGTCAATATCACAGTAGCTCCTTCTGAGTTTATGATCTTAATTTTCCCCATTCCTTTGACTTCACTGTGGGTATTGTTACCCATCATCACCTTTCCACCGTCAAACTCTTTGAAGTCAAACAAGACATCTTTATCTGGTGTAATGTGGAATGTACACCCAGAATCCATCACCCACTCATCCATGGTGTCTTGTATGCTTGCTGTTAAGATCATAGGTTCCTCCTTTTCCTGAGCTACATTTGCAGATTCTTGTTTCCAGTTCTTCCTCTCAGGACAGTCTTTCTTGTAATGCCCCTCTTTCCCGCATATCCAACATTCTCTAGGTTTTGGCTGATTCTTTGGTCTGGACTTCGACCTTGTGTCTTTGCTCTTGGATCTACCCTTGTACTGACCTGTACTCCTCTTTTCAGACCTTCCTCTACTTGCAACCAGAACGTCTGCACTTGACTTTGCCTTTCCTAGGAGCCCTTTTTCCTTTAGCTCAACTTCCTTGGCATATGCTGAAGTCACCACTTCATTCAACGTGAGAGTCTGTTTTCCGTTGCCGTATTTAAGAGTATGAACAAGTGAGTCAAACTGATTAGGTAAGCTGGATAAAACCTGAACTGCTTGATCCTCATCACTCACAGTTATGTCTAAACTTTCCAAATCATCCACCAGTCTAAGAAACACATCAAGATTCTCCTCTATGCTTTTGTGCTCTTCCATCTTGAAACTAGCAAATCTTTGCTTCAAATAGATACGATTTGGTAAGGTCTTTGTCTGGTAATCCCTCTCTAGAGCTTTCCACACACCTAGAGCTGTGGTTTGTTTCATAACTTTCCGCAGGACCAGATTGCTAAGACTAGAACATATCAAGTTCTTTGCCTTTTTGTCCTTCTCCTTTTTCATTGGATCTACCGGAGACGGAGCAGCCTTAGAATCTGTTTCACTTTCTTTTTCTTTACCTTTGTCAGATGCTGTGCTAGATTCTCCTTCGTTGATCGCAGAATCTAACCCCAGATTTTCAAGAGCCATAAGCATCTTGAATTTCCACATTCCAAAGTCTCCTTTACCATCAAACTTCTCCACCTCAATTTTACCATGAGTTGGTTCCATGATTCAGACTTTCTCGATGTGACACACTTGATTGAATAACCTGAAACTTCCCTTGAAACAACACCAATCGCAGATCAGAAACTGAAACCGTATCCTCTGCTTAAACCCGGATCTCTGATACCACTTGTGAGGTTTTAAAACGGAATTCAACCTCAACCTTAGCTAGTATGAATTAAGCTAATCACGATCAATTCACCTTGACACGTTTTGTTTGTTGTTTATTCAATTAAGACACAAGAATTTGTTCACCCAGTTCCCTTTCGGTACGTCTGGGGAGAGACGGTACTCTCAACGATCCACTAGAACAATCAAGTGTTTACAAGGAATTAAGCTTTCTTCTCTCTCACGTATATCCTCACGTCTATCTTTCTATTTGTTTCAGGTACCACAAAGAGAAAGAAACCAGAACTAAAGACCTCAGCTTCAAAGACGTAACGTGATGAAGCACAGAAGATAACACCTCTAGCTTGAAGAAGACCGATGACCTAGAACCTCTTAACCGTGGCTCTATCTCTGCGTTTTTTCCTTCTCTCAAGTCTTTCTCTTAATTCCACTACTCCTTTGTAAACCTTAGGAGAGTATATATATTGCTGATCAGATATGTGGGCCTTGTACCCTAGCCCATTGAATTAAATCCAATAACACAAAGCCCATATTTCCACACTTATGTTAACCGATCATGAGCAGATATTTATTTATATTTTGTGCAAGTGTGTTTATAATTTTTTTTTAAAAATCCTACAAATTTGCGGTTATTTTTTTGTTGCTGTAAATTGTAATATTTGTGTGATTGATTTCTATTTCTATTTATCTTTTTTTCCTTTTTCAGAAATAACTTTGTCTAGAAAACAAAAATCTGATATATACATTGTGCTATTTGAACTCCATGTACAATTTACAATGCCACTTAATAGCTTTAGCCAGAGATTGGTATTTATCAGTTGGGTCCCCATACGTATGACGTAATTTCAAACCCATGGCATCTCCGTGATTAGAAAGAAAACAAACAAAAATCTTTGAATTATTTCAGTCAAATTCGTACCCAAGAACATGAAAGCTACATGAAGCGTAAAACTTGAGAAAACAAAAAATACTCTTACAGAAAAAGGAAAGTTTCTTCATTTTATTTTATTAACTTCTTAACAAATTTTAGGATAAAGAGAAACAACTTTGACTAACAAGCTTTTGGGGGAAGAGAGAGAGAGAGTAATGACCGAGAGATGGAGAAGCCTCAAATCGTATAATACGATGTATAAAGGGGAGATGCTCTTGTTGCTCAAAGCCTCACAAGGAGTTTTTCTTTTCACTCTTTCTTTCGGAGCTTTGATCTTTTGATTCGATCTGAAATCAAATCTTTCTGATTTGTTACTTCTCGTGACGACTAATATTGAAAATGGTACTAAAATCAAGAATAGAGGTTGCCAAAAAAAACCGAGAAATGGTCGTGCATGTATTATTATATATATATCTTTTTGTTGGAATTTAATTTATCACCAAACCATTGTTTTTTATAAATGGTCCTGCATGTATTATTATATATATATATATATCTTTTTCTGTTAAATCAGAAAATGAGTGACCAACGATAAATCGATAGCAAAAAGATGGAAGGCCAAAACGATTATTCTAATACAGAATTCATTAATACTTTTGAACTCATAGGGAAACATAATGTCTCAACAAGAAAACAAAAAAAGAGCACATATACACATAAAAATATCAAAGAGATCTAAAATGCACAACTTCTTTCAAGAGTTCTTCAAGGACCAGAAGACAAAAGAGACTTGGCTGGCGAAATCAAAGCAACAGCACATCTTTCCGGTTTTGAATACTTCTTGAACACAGCGCGTAGCTTGCCCTCCCCAACTCTCGAGTGAATGAAAGCTAAAAGCTTTGAGCAATCCCTAATATATATAGAGAGAAATAAGTATATGATGAATTTCACGAGCTTGAGAGAGGAAAGGTAAGAAAAAGACTAACATGAGCTGATATCCAGAGTAGCCTGTGTGGAATTTCAGAGTATCGGTCCATGCAGGGGTCTTGTTCAAGAAGCATCTCGCAGTGTAGACTGCTGAAGCAGCGAGCATAGAAGGGCAGAACATTAAAGTGTCGTAGTGCATCATACCCAACTCAGCTAAGAAGTGAACCATGTTCTCCGTTTCCGGGTCAGGAATCGCAGCTTTGATGAACCTCACAAGGAACACATACTGTGTTGGAACTGTCAAGTACCATTCCAGATTTCCCAAAATGGTTTTCTCCATCACCAGAATCTGCTTGTTGTTGTACGAGTCGTCTGTGACATATACCAAATCATTGACCTGTTCACACCACAAAACCCATTCACATGGTTAGCTCTAACTGACGATAATCTTTAGAATATATGTGTGTGTTACATACCTGAGGAGGCCAGATTTCTTCATATTTCGAAGCTATGAGCAAAGCACTAACACCTAGAAGTTGTAGTTCTCTTTTAGGTACAGTTTTGAGAGACAGGAGACGATCAATTATGTTGATGGTGAGGTAAAGAGTCTCAGGGGACAGATCAAACTTGATATGAACATCTACAAGCCAATCTATAAGAATTGATCTCATCTTCTCATTAATCTCAGGCTGTGTTTGCATATACAGTTGAGGCTTGCTCTCATTCTGCAACAGAGAAAGAAAAACAACAAACTTCAAGAAACATTCACAAAAGTTGTCCATAAGCATTATGACCATAAGTACCTCAACATCTTTGTAGAAAGTGTACATGTCCTCAACATACTCCACAGCAGCAAGGTCATTGTCTTTGTCGACAGAGTCAATATCCACAGTCTTGGAAGCAGCCTATGGTGTGTAAACGATTCAAACCAACAATCAAAGAAACACTGAAAGTTATAATTTTCCAGTCAAAGAATCTACCTTGCTTCGAGCATTAAGAACCGAAGAGTATGTAACTTTCTTCTTGGACGCATCGTTTTTCTTCTTCTCCTCTTTAGCTTGTGCAATCTCGTTCGTATCAGGACTGATCAAAATCACTTCAACAGGTTGCCGCTTAACAGCTCTTGCTTTCTTTTGAACTGCCCTTACTACAGCTTCTGGTTTCTTGGGTACAACATGAGCTCCATCAAGAATTGAAGCCTTGTCCACATTGATTTGCTGGTTAGTAATTAAGAGAACCCAACCAAAAAACGTCAGAACAGTCGTCTCAAAACAAGATTTGAAAGAAGAAAAAAAGAACCTTTATATTAGCGGCGGCTGCAACTTGTGCGTTTTCCAGCAATTGGGTACGGAAGCTACGGGTTAAGGGGCGATTAATCTTTCCTCCTTCAACTCCGGGAAGAGAAGCGATGTTTCCGATGTCCCCAAGAGGGCGACGATTCTTTGCTGCTGCGTTTTTCACGTCGACGGGATCACCTGTATTTTTCCCACAGATCAAAACAGATTTGACTCAATCTCTGATTTCACCAAATTCAAATATGTAAACAATCGAATCAGAAACCGCCGGATGAAACAAAAAAACCCAAGATCACGTCATGATCTAAAATCGTCAATTATAAAAAAACCTAGCTAGGGTTAAAAAGAAAAATCAGATCGATCGATGGAATAAACCTCTGACTTGTTGAGGAATAACTCGTCTCGTCGCCATGATCGTTTCTTATTATTTTTGATTATTAGCTGTAGAGGAACGAGGAACGAGGAACGAGGAACGAGAGAGAGAGAGAGGATGCTTCTTATGGGAAGGAGAAGAGAGGAGAGGAGCCATTAAAGCATAATTCCAACGGTCAAATTTTTAGCGGGCTTCGATATTAGCCGTTAGATCATGAACTTCAAATCCAACGGTGGATGAGCCAAGTGTAGGAGATTCTTAGACCATCTTCCAAGGGGATTCTTAACATATTATGTATATAAAATAATAATTAAATATTAGAGGGGTTCTTAAAAGAGGAGAGAGGGTATCTAAGGGCATCACCAATGGAGACACCATAATGGGTGTCTTAAGTTATTTGTGAATTAAATGTAATTAATTTATTTTGTTTAAGACACTTTTGGTTAAGAAGACTTCCAATGGAGACACTTAATTTGAGTGTCTTAAAAAAAAAAAATTCATTCATTTTTTATTTATAAAAACATTTAAAAAAAACCTTTAAATAAAACAACAAAAATGATACACAAATACATAGAACCCACTAAAAACAAAAAGAGTAGAGACTATAGTATAAAGTTTTAAAACTCAAATTTTAGTTGCAGTTTCCTGAAGCGCAAGGGGAATGGCTGGTCTCCAAGTTGTTCCCTCAGGACTATCCATCAAAGCAATCCCAACATAAGCCAAATCTTTCCTAATTGCATCAGATCTTTCGTATTCTTTATTGTTCCTTGCGTCTGTTCTCTCCTGCACTCTCTGCAACACATGTTCCTCTTTCAGTCCAGCGCGCTTTAGTGCCTTCTCTTTTAGCTGCTCAAGAACCTGAGGACAGAAGGAAACAGAACAATTCAATACAAAACATAAAGAAGGAGAAAAAGAACGACGGGTTTGGCAAGTTTGGTCATGGCCCGACTAGCTCGGGCCGGGTATAGGCCTTATATGCCCGTCGCAACATCCCTAGTAATGCAGTAGTGGAAGCCGTACCTCTGAGTAACTTGTGGGCATAAGCCCTAATATAGTAAGAACGTCTCTGATTGTTGTCTCTAGAGCCTTAAGTGATTCTTCTCTTCTTGGTTGCTTTTTCCCCTGGAAATCAAAATCATCACTTTTTAACTATACCGTTAATTGGTTTTTGAAACATGTGGAGGTTTATGATTCGTAAAAGAAGACTCTTGCACTAAGTTATATCTACCTTCCGGGTGTGAATGAGATCATTGATGATTTTCAATGGTTCTGACATTGCAGCCAGAGTTACGGGCGTGTGAAGATCATCAGACATCGAGGCAATAAATTCACTATGGAATGTGTTGATGCTTGTCAAAGTGTCTGAAGGAACTGAACCATTGTCAAATGTCAAAAGCCACATTAAGCATCTTAAACTTAAGAACAAAAGAGGTTTTCCAAAAATGCAATCTTTCTACAGATAAAAACGTATGTAACCAGGGATTACCTGATAGATATAAAAAATGCGTTCAGAAGCACAAATACATGTTGGCACCATGTATTGCTGTTTAGTTGGCACCATCACTGTGGTCGATGATGAGCTCACTGAGGGTCATGAGCTGGGATCTGCAGTTATTGGCAGAGCACAGGGGTTCTATCTGGCTAGTTCTTTGGTTCTAAAGACATATGACCAAAAGCAAAATTCAGATGCAACACAAATCAAGACAAGAGTAATAATATAAGTATCACTTCATTTGAAATAGAAATACATAAACTACAATGTGAAGAAGTTCATAAACTTGAAACATTAATACATCAAAGTCAAACATTAATACATCCTGAGAAGCAAGAAACTGAGGTCTAACTATCAAGTAAATTGAATAGAAGGGAAACTAACAAGAACAAAGCTATGAAACTGCTTTTCTTATTTTAATACAACCGAACCAGAGAGAATTCTCAACCAAAATTCCCAAACAAAGCCTAGAAATTCCATCCCCTAAAACGATATGCCGAGACATCCTTACAAATCGAGCCCTCACTAATTGCTCTCTAACCAACTCAATCTAATCTGCTACATTTAGTACTAGGCTAGATACAGTAGACCTATAGCTAGGAGTTGAGCCGCTGAACTTCTTGAAAGCTTATCGGAAGTTAAAGCCATTGGCCATAGAAGTGCAAAACTCAATGTATAACATTCCCATACTAGTTTCTTCTTTGTTTATATAGAAAATCAAGCTACCATAAAACAAGATGTTCCAAATAAGACAAAATCTACGTAAATGGAAACTAGCGTGTTTAAGAGAACGGTACCTATATGAAATTCGCCGATTCTGAGCATGAAAGACTCAGAACGGAGATTGACTCCGATTGGATTTGAAATTCGCCGATTCTGAGCATGATATCGATTCTTCCGATTTCCGATTGATTTCTTCCCTCAAATCGGAAGATTGACTCCGATTGGATTTGAAATCGTAAAATCACCTCCGGAGAAACCGAAGAAAGAGAGAAAGGAAGAGAGACGGACTCAAAAAAAAAAAAATTTCCTTTTCCCGTTTTTATTTTTCCGCAACCAATCATAAAAAGCCATCTGTCCGTTCTTATAACTGAAAAAAGATCTTATCTAAGACCTTTTTCTAAACTTAAGACACTTTTATTCTTGTTTTTATTATTTTAAAATCTTTAAAACCATTGTTAAGACCCGACAAGATCTGCATTGATCATGGCCTAAAGTTGCTTATTTAAGAACTTTTTCTTCCTCTTTTAAGAACTCATCTCTCCTCTTTTAACATGATTTTATTTTATATAATTTTTAAAAACATTTATACAAATTTTAAGAATTCCATGGTTGGAGATGCTCAAAAAGGTAAGGTTTATCCTTTGAAGATAATTAAGTAAAAGAAAGGGAAATGAGAAAATTTCACGCCTTTTACATTTTTGTTTTCCTTTAAAGACCGTTTTGAATACACTTTTATCTAGCATTAACTAGCAGGTTCGAGTTTTTTAAATGAAATTACATACTATATAATTGGTATTCTTCTTATACAGTATTTTTTTGTTGTTATTTGGTCAAAATTTGATTCCGTTGTTTTTTTAGTAGCAACGTTTAAAATACCATGCGTGCAGCAAGACGATTTAGGATTTGTCGTTCATTTCTTTTTTAAAACAATTTTAAATTTATATAAGTAACAATATTGTTTTTTTGTTAATAAATTCGACAATTATAAACTTGATAGCATCGGATTATATAATTGATCATGATTCACATTTCCTAATTTTTATATGTTAAAATTATGTCTTTTTTTCCCTTTAGGCTTTAGCAACAAAAAAATTATGTGTTTTTTTTCTTTGATAATATTATAGTGGATAATTCAAAACATTTAGCGGATTGGGCCTTAATAATAACTTCCCACGCATTGTTCAACTCCCTCTACCTCTTCACAACCATTTATTCTACACATAATAATTTTATTAAAGGCCCAAAAACAAACAAATCTTTGCTTCTGGATATAGCTTATAATAATATAAATTTTTGACAGAACGAAAACATTATCTTAGTTTCAATGAAATTTCTTTTTTTTTCAATTTGAACCTATGCTCAATTTTGTTCGAGGCTGGAGATTTACTATTGTTCTTAGTATCTAAGGTAGTTATAATTCATTATTTTAGGTAACTTTCAGATTGATTCTTCTTCAGAATGGTGGATCCATTTCCAAGATAGAGAGTATTGCTTGCAGTTTCAAGATACACTATCTTCGCCTGAAAGTAGATTTCAGATTGATTCTTCCTGTTTTTTTTGTTCTAAACTTATAAAAGATGACTCGAAACATGGAACTCTAGTAGTCTAGTGTTCAGATAGCAAAAACTGATTTTTTTTTACGAATTATCGAATCTTCAATCGTATATCAATGGCGTAATCATATCAATAAGGAAAACAATCATGCAAAGATTGTTATTAGAAAACACAATGACCCTTGACAACAACAAAAAAATCATCAATTTTTGCAATTTGTCGAAACAAAAACACGATAGTGTTAAAAAAAATCAGAGAAGAAGAAATATTTCGATTGAATTCAGGCAAAAATCTTGGATTTACTTGGAGAAATGGAATCGTCAGATAAAAATTGCCAAATAGAGTTTTTGAACTCATAATGAAACCATTCGTACATCTAATTGAATCATCATACAAAAACCATTCCTCCAAGTACCAAGAGAATCAAAACAAAAAAAAATGAAAACAAAAACAGAGAAGATGACGGCGAAGTCAGATTAATAATTGCCAAATTAAGTTTGTATGCTCAAAATGGAGAGTCTCCATTCGTACATCTAACTGAATCATCATCCTCGCCATTTCGAATTCAAAGAAAACAATCAGAAACACTTTCAGAGAAAACAGAACGAAATCAAAAGAAAACAAAGATCTGAAAACCCTAGAAGACGGCTAGACCTTTTATGAGCTAGAAGGAGATCCGCGATGATATATATATATATACAGGAAGAGTCCTTTTGAAATTACGCGTCTACCCTTATCGGGCTCAATGTTAGGACATGGGCTTTTTTTTTGGATCGAGGAAAAAATGTTTTTATTCTAATCAAAAAGGGCCTTAATTATTTTAATAACTTGTTCGTGAGGTTAAAAATTAAGTTCTCTCTATATATTGGGAAAAATGCCAAAAAATACCTCAACTATTTAATTTTTGTCAAAAATCCACACAAACTTTTTGCGTTGCCAGAAACGCACACAAACTATTTTTTCGATCCATAAAAATACCCAAACTTTTTAAAGTTCCATTTTCCCCCCTACGATTTCACGTCCGTTAACGGACATAACAGAATCGATAAACGGCGTTAATTTTCTTTTGGGAAAAATGCCAAAAAATACCTCAACTATTTAATTTTTGCCAGAAATCCACACAAACTTTTTGCGTTGCCAGAAACGCACACAAACTATTTTTTCGATCCATAAAAATACCCAATCTTTTTAAAGTTTCATTTTCCCCCCTACGATTTCACCCCCCTACGGAAAAGAGTCTAGAAAGTTCTTGGCATTGATCACATCGATGAAACTGGTTATAATGGCTTTATTTGAATGATGCTGTGAAATAATGTGTGTACTCTAGGGAGCTGTGGATGTCTACGGAGAAGTACATGGTGGTTAGATTTGGAACTGGTTAGGTGATATGTGGAGCACTAAGAAAAAAATCATTGCAATGTTTCAAGAACAGGTGAGTCTCCGTGTTTTCAAACCTCTTTCTCTGGTTTGGTTTTCTGTTTGCTTGAGAGCAAGCAAAGGCTAAGTCTGGGGGAGTTGATATATCATGGTTTTTACCCATTTTTAGCAATGATATAAGTCTTTTTATAGAGTCTTTCTAGTTTTTTCATAGTCTTTTAGAGTCTTTTCAGGTTTTAGCACGTTTAGAGCACAATTGGAGAAGAGGAGCCGTTTTGGGTGAAATCGTAGGGGGGAAAATGGAACTTTAAAAAGTTTGGGTATTTTTATGCATCGAAAAAATAGTTTGTGTGCGTTTCTGGCAACGCAAAAAGTTTGTGTGGTTTTCTGGCAAAAATTAAATAGTTGAGGTATTTTTTGGCATTTTTCCCAAAAGAAAATTAACGCCGTTTATCGATTCTGTTATGTCCGTTAACGGACGTGAAATCGTAAGGGGGAAAATGGAACTTTAAAAAGTTTGAGTATTTTTATGGATCGAAAAAATAGTTTGTGTGCGTTTCTGGCAACGCAAAAAGTTTGTGTGGATTTCTGGCAAAAATTAAATAGTTGAGGTATTTTTTGGCATTTTTCCCTCTATATATTAGGGTTTTTCATCTCGTTTTTTTTTTGGTTTGCAAGGAACTAATTAATATGTATGCCTTCATGAACATGAAAGGTTTCTGAATATTATAAAACAACTTTCTGAACACACCAACGATTATATAACTGTTTCCTGGCGCAAATTATACAGTATATATTTCTCTCTTGAAACCACCTTTTTTACTTGTTTCAAGAGAGAGGAAAAAAAATACTTTATAAATAAAAAAACACAGAGCATCACATTCATTATGATCAATAAAACTTCTGATTGATCCAAAGCTTTACGAAAGAGAGAGAGAGGAGAAAAGAGAATATAAACACACAACTTTAACCAAGTTGTTGGTGGTTGGGTGGTTCCCTTTCTGCGTTGAGTGTCGGCTCTGTTGGTCTAGGCCGGGATCGATTCCCTGCGGGAGAAAAACTACCAGGACAAGCACTTGGCCAAGTGGGACATTATAAGTGGGTTGTGTCACTTCCACCCGGGAGATTAGTCAGACATCAAAAAAAAAAAAAAAAAAAAACACACACACAACTTTCTTCAAATATGTTTCCTCGGCTAGGGTTCACAATATAACACATCTTCTTCTTCACACTTAAACTCTCTCTCCTCTCTCATTCACCGGCAACAACCTCTCTGTTAACAATCATCATCGAGGCTAGCCCAATGATAACACGTGACAGTGCAAATGAATATGAAGAACGATGTGAATCCGATGAGCATTGCACCAGTCTCGATCATTTGTGCGTGCCTTAATACGATTGGTATCGCAAGTCCTGCCACGGCCCACGCTCCGGTGAAGAACTTAGCTGGATAATTTCTTTCCCTTTTTGTCAACAACTCAGCTGCTTCCATCCACCTGCATGCGTTTTTAAGAATAATTAACCAATTTTGGTAAACCATGTTTCGTTATTTCAAGTACGTAGCAGTAAAGTCTCAAAAGCAACTAACCCTATACCATCTGGACTAGTTAGGGATTGGGTTGAGCCTCCTCCAGAGAACAAATAAGGCATAGGCAAAACCACATACATGATTGCTGATAGCATTGGCCACCAATTACCATATATTGCACATGCCTGACCATTAGAAACAAATAGTTATTATCGCTACATTTCTCACATGACTATATATTATTTGTTCAGAAGATCGATGCTTGACTTTTTGGAGAAGTTGTTAAGAGAGTTTTAAAGTCATTTTAGACATTGAGTTAGCATCTGCAGCCGCTAGCTAGTATTTCTAGGTTATCTTCCTATAGCTATTTTTAGACGACCTGAATAAATTTGCAGTTGACTTTCCAGCTTAGCGTATACTAGGTCGGTTAATTATTGCGGGAATGTTAATTATAGTTAAGGATAAGGATTCTAAGTGTTATTTTGGCTTTAGATGGTTTTTGGGGTCTAGAGCTCGTTAAACAAACATACAAGACTTTGATATATAGGCACAAGATTCAAAAATGTTGCAAGTTTTTACTGCAGAAAGTGTTTCCCACCATGAGTGAAATGGACCAAGAATCAAAATTCTGCTTGTTTTGATTCTAGTTATGATATATATTCAGCAAGCACAACTTACAGAATCAGACATAAAGTAGATTAATATATGTTTTAACCGTACCAGGATTTGTAGGAGGATACTAGATAGAAACATGATGGCAAGTCCAGCAAGTCTGCATCAAGAAACAAATAAAAATAAAAAAAACTCTGTAAAGGTCACGAAACTTCACTCGAATGTAACAAGAGAGTAATATACGAAGAGCTTCAAGCCTTTAAACTCACACTATACCAACGCAGCAATTTGAGCATTCCAAAAGAAATCCGCATTGAACAAAAAAGAAAGAAGAATATTAGCAAACAATGAGTGAGTTTGCCGTTATATAGCTCACAAAATTAACAAATCAGCAAGGCCTAAAAACCGCAATCTGAGTAAATCACAGAGAATGTGACTACCTTCGGCTTCGAAGTTCATGGCCATGTGTCTTTGACTGGAAAAAGTTGTGATTACCGGAGAATGATCGACTCTTGACAAAAGAGAAGGTGAGAGCCGAGAGGGTTTGTTTGTTATTGTTACCCAGAGAGATGCAAAATCGAAAGACCATGTCAAAAGTCGTCGGCAAAAGATTTCAGATTCAAAATTTAATAATCATTTTAGCCCATCATTCCACATGAATGTCGTTTGACTATTATTATAAGACGACATTGAATAGAGGTGCAAAGAAGCACATCTGTTTTTACTTGTTTCAAGAGGTAATAAAAAACACTTAAAGAAACACAAAGCATCACATTCACGATGATGAATAAAAACATTTTTTTACAGACACTAATTCATACAAGAGCTTTACAAAAGAGGGAGAAGAGAAGAGAGGAGAAGAACACAACTTTCTCTAACATCTTTTTCTCGATCTCATAATAATAATATCATCTTCTTCAATCCTGACTCTCCTCTCTCTTTCTCATGCGAATCGGATTAGCAGATTACCAGCAAGGTAGCAATAACCTCTCTGTTACCAATCATCATCGAGGCTAGCCCGGTGAAAACACACGACGGTGCATATGAATATGAAGAAGGATGTGAATTCTATGAGCATTGCACCGGTCTCGATCATCTCTGCGTGCCTTAAGATGATTGGAATCGCGAGGCTCCCCACGGTCGATGCTCCTGTCAAGAACTTAGCTGCATCTATCCACCTGCGTTTTAAGAACAAGCAATTTCGGTAAACTGATGTTTTGTAATTTTTAACTAACAAGTGAAGCCCAGAGTAACTAACCCTCCACCATCTCGACTAATTAGGAATTGGGTTGAGCCTCCTCCAAAGAACAAACAAGGCATAGGCACTACCACATACATGAGTGCTGATAGCATTGGCCACCAATTACCATATATTGCACATGCCTGACCATTAGAAACAAAAACTTACAGCTACATTATTTCTCAGATGACTAGAATTTGTGTTACACATTGAATGATACAATCAAGTAAGAAAGTTGGAGAATTTTTTCAGATAGTCTAAGTCATTAGCAAGTTAGACACTGAGTTAGCACCTGCATTGGCTAGCTTTTCTCGGTTATCATTCTATAGCACTATATGCATCTGAATAGGGTTGCAGTCGAATTTCCAGCTTAGCATATACAACCCTCTAGGTGGGTTGGTGTGGAAAGATGACAAGGATAGGAATTCTAATTGTTATTTTAGTTTTGAATGGTTTTTGGGGTCCAGAGCTAGTTAGTCAGCATACAAGAAAAGAGAGTAAAGCTCAAAACTTTTTAACTCAACTCGTAGGTAAGATCACCAGCAAAAATCAGCAAGGTGTGACAAATAAGCGCATAAGTAGGCAAACAAAAAATGCTAATATGAGAAGAATGATCTAAGCCTTAGCTTACAGAAATGAAGCTAATTATTAGTCAAGACATTGAGCAAGCACAGCTTACAGAATCAGGCTTTACGAGTTCTACGTAGACTGATATATTTAACCGTACCAGGATCTGTAGGAGGATACTAGAGGAAAACATGAAGGCAAGTCCAGCAAGTCTGTGCATCAACAAACAAAAAATAAAAATCTCTGTAAAGGTCACGAAACTTCACTCGAACGTAACAAGAGAGTAATATACGAAGAGCTTCAAGTCTTTAAACTTACACTGTATCAGAACAGCAATTTGAGTATTCCAGAAGAAATCCGCATCGGGAAAAAAAAAAAAGCAAACAATCAGTGAGTTGGAATCTTTCAAAACCCTAGCACACAAAATTAACAAATCATAAATCCCTAACAACCCACAATCTGGGTAAATCAAGACTCAAAACCCATGACACGAACACGAAGCAAGGAGAAATGGAGAAGGGGGAAATCCACTCGAATCTGATTCGATTCCGCCAGGAAAATAAACAAAAGAGAAAGAGGGGTGGTTACCTTCGATAGTCATCGCCATGTCGGCGACGGAAAGAGTTCTGATTAACGGAGATCGACTCTTGACCGATCGCCGGTGACTGTAAAGAGGGTTTCTTTGTTAACTAGAGAGAGAGAGGAAATGGACTCGGCGATTGGGAGCAAACTCGAACGACCGTGTCAAAGTCGTCACTAACCCAAAAGTATGACCGGCCAAAATTGGTTTTCCTTCGTTAAATTGATTCCATCCTTTTGGTTTTCCCGGTTTGTTTTAATTTTATAATTAGGTTTTTCAAGTGCTCGAATTTTAATTTAATGAAAATTTAATCTTTCTGAGTTACTTAATCATGGATTTGGAAAGAAACAAAACTATTATCATTTGGTGTTGTCATTTTGATATTATGATAGTCAAATTTAAACGATTAAAAAAACATAATACGATTTTATAGGAATTTGTGTCATTAGATTTGTGAAAATACGATTACAATTAAAGCGATTAGACAAATAACTCATTCCTAACTCTTGATCATAATTCATTCAATAGATTTGTTGTTGTTGTTGCTGTTGTTGCTTTTAAGACAAAAATGTCATGGTATCACTCTTCTATTGTTGGTATATGATTCGTTAAGTGACTTGTCATAATCAGAATCGGTTCAAGGTTTTAAAAGGCCGCAAGCTAAAAAAAAAATTTAGGCCGTTTTATTTTTCTAAGTTTCGAACTTATGATTTTTTTGAATTTTTTTGTTATAATTTTATCACTAAAATAAAAAGATTTTTTTGAAATTTAAAGATTGAATTTTTTTTTTATAAAAACGAGGATAGTAAGCCTATACTTCAATTGTTTGGGCTCAAGGCCAGCCCTTGTCATGATTCAAATCGTAATTCATGCTATAACATAAACTTATTAAAATTGTTGAAACCCAAATTTTAGCAATATCCATTATATATATTTCAACTTTAATAAGAGAAAGAGTGGCAATGGTTAAAAAAAAAGGTGCATATTTTTTTGTGTGCATCCTTTCTTATATTAAACTTAAATAAGAGTTTCAGCCAGGTTTCTAAAAGCATGTTTGGCAATAGAATCAGCCAAAAATTAGTCGCTCTAGGGATATACTTGAACTCAATTATAACAAATTAAAAAAAACAAAGAGAAGTATCGATCAATATCCCATGGATCTCTGAAATGGAAGTTCCCGCCTTGATTACTCGGACAAGATTTACCGAATCAGATTGGATGATAAGAGATATGATACCCAGGTGCATGTTTCTTTGGGATAATAATACATTGACAACAGCAACATAAACCATTAAGTTATATGTTGTGATCAATTGTTTATTTTTGTTTCCTATACTAAATAAGGTGTTATTTAAAAAGTGTATTTGTTTTTGTAGTAAATAAGTCTCTTCGGATAATCCTGAATAGCATAGTCCAATAGTTGACCAAAACAAAACAGCATAGTCCAATTATTACAAAATGAATTGACATGTAGTTGAGACAAAGTGATCGCTAAACCAAGAGGTATGAACGCGAACGCAAGTGGACGCCGACACGATCTTAACTATTTGACGCCCACTTGTGAAGCTTTCTCTGTTCGTCGCCCACTTTTTTTGCACGCGAGAGTGATTTTGACAATTTGGGGAATTAATCGCAATTTACTTGAAATGATCATTTCAACTTATCACAATTAATCGCGATTTTGACGATTTGGGGACTATGTTAATCACAATTACTTGAAATTTCAACTTATCATGTTATTTGTGAACATATATAATTTCAACAATTATTTAATAATCATCTGTTGTATCAGTACTATTTCATTGCAAGAACTATAATTTTAGTCCGTGAAAATGAAAAAAAAAAAACAATTACGTTGGAAGGATTGTCATAGAACTTTTTGTTTTGTTTTTTGGTTAGAAATTTAGATAAATTTGTAAAACAGTGATTCATATGTTGCATAAATCGAACTATCAACAATTTTACTGTAGTTAAGTGGTCGAAAGATCCATCATAAAGTTGAAGGACTAATGTTTTGAATTCTTCAATAATTTTGAAAATGACAATCGTATAAAATAGTATATTTTAATTTTGTTTGTTCCAAATTTAGCACCATTGATTAAAATTGACAACAATAACACAAATTTAATGTTAAAATGAATCGAAATAATTTTTGAATAGAAAAAAACTTAACCCTAAATAAGAAATAGTGAACTCAAACATAATGTTTTAATTTTATTTTGAATAAACATATATTTTCACATCATTATTTATGCTATTTTTAGAATTTTAAATTTGATAGGCTAGATTTGGAACAAATTTTTTTTTTTTTAATGTTATTTTAGACTATTTCTATTTTGAAAATTTTGAATGATAAAAATATCCAGCATTCATTCATGGCATAAAAATCCAATATTCCACATATTATGAGGAATTAGTTTGAGCTTCGATTCCAGATTTCCGATTATTAGAAAGGAAAGAAAAACAATTTTTTTTTTATTAACATTAAAAAGCTCAGATTTTTTGCCTTTTTCTTCTATATTGTCTGTTTTTTCAAATTTTTCAAATTTTGTCTGTTTTAATACAATAACATCTACGACAAAAAAGAAAGAAAACAATAATACAATAACATTTTATTAAAATAAAAACATAACAAGCCAGGAGAGCTAATCTCTGAGTTTGCCTCTGTCAGTTGGCTCGGACCGACCTCGTACCCTCGCTTGTCTTGTCCCCGACCATAGAGGTTACGCCGTCGCCGCCTCCGCCACCGCCTCCGTCCAATTTACGGCCAAGCGAACGACTTCACCGCTTGGGCTTGGGCTTGACTTGCGAGAGGTATAAATCCCTAAGTTGCTACTTACTGATCAACGCTTTCTGTTTTCGGAGGAGCGAGGCGGAGATCAGCATCTCCTATGTCTACTCGCTGTTATCACTCATCCTATTCTTCTTATTTAGCCGCTCGATTTCGTCTCTAGCGGCTGCTGACAAGTTCCTCTTTCAGGCTCTGCGGTAAGTTTTTGTTAAACCCTAATTATCGCATTTATCTGTTGGTTTTTTGACTCTCGATTACGGATGCATTCTTCTGCGTTAATCGTCTGTTGGTTTCGTTCCTAGGGTTTATCCTCTTTTCGCACATTTGTACTTTGGTTTAAAGCTTGGATTTTTCGTGTGTCTTTGGTAAATCTTCTCCGGTTGTGTGATCTTAGGGTTTTTGGAATTGAATGTGATGAGGTTGGGTTGATACTGTGAAATACCAATTCTTTAGCTTCATCGGAGCTTCATTGTTTCTATGTCAATAGTGAAAGATTTATTTTTCTTCTTCTTGTTATTGCTTCCTTGTAGGTAAAGAAGCTTTTAGATTCAAGAAATGGTTGGGCTTGAAGATAATACTGAGAGAGAGAGGTCACCAGTCGTAGAGAATGGTTTTTCCAATGGATCTCGAGCTTCTCCTACCACAGATGTTTTGTCTCCATCACGAAAGGCCATTCAAGGGAATGATACACTTTCTTATGCCAATATTCTTCGGGCAAGAAACAAATTTGCTGATGCGCTTGCTCTCTATGAGACTATGCTGGAGAAAGATATCAAGAATGTTGATGCTCACATTGGAAAAGGGATATGCTTGCAGACGCAAAACAAAGGGAATCTAGCTTTCGATTGTTTTTCCGAAGCAATCAGGTTGGATCCGCATAATGCTTGTGCCCTCACGCACTGTGGTATACTTCATAAAGAAGAAGGGCGCCTCGTAGAAGCTGCTGAGGTGTGACATTACCTTCCCCTCTACCTGTGCTGATTTAGTTAAACCGTTTAAAATTTGTTAACTCGATGATACGCATTAGATAGCGTTTTCTAAGTAGGCCAATTTCTAACTTGCAATCGGCATACTTTGCACAGTCCTACCAGAAAGCACTGATGGCAGATGCATCATACAAGCCAGCAGCAGAGTGTTTAGCCATTGTTCTGACCGACCTTGGAACTAGCCTGAAGCTGGCTGGGAATACTCAGGAGGGAATTCAAAAGTATTACGAAGCCCTTAAGATTGACCCGCACTATGCTGTAATCTTTCTGATCCTCTACCTTTTCACTCTATTTTATGTGGTTTGCCCTGGTACCGTTTAACTAATCCTCTAATTCATAACGCTAAAATTTCGTTATGCAGCCTGCATATTACAACTTAGGTGTTGTGTACTCCGAAATGATGCAATATGACAGTGCATTGGGCTGCTACGAGAAGGCTGCACTTGAGAGGCCTATGTATGCCGAAGCATATTGTAACATGGGTGTCATCTATAAGAACCGTGGTGACTTGGAGATGGCAATCACTTGTTATGAGAGGTAGCATATCTGTTAATTCATTGCTAAGTTTTGATTGGTGTCTGATTGCTACTTTGTTGAAGGTACAAGTGTGGGCACTGATTATTTTTCTTTTTCTGCCATTAGATGTTTAGCTGTATCTCCGAACTTTGAGATTGCGAAGAATAATATGGCAATAGCTCTGACAGATTTAGGAACAAAGGTAAAATCTTTTATCATAATTTTTGCATCGCCAGTAAAACTTTTCATAAGGGGTGCTTTTCTGGAAAATTCGTTATAAACTTCGTTTTGTTTAGCTGGCTTTTTATTTATGTCACGGCATTGGCATTGACATTGGAATATGTTTCTGTTCTTTACTAGTGAAGATTTCCGCCATAAAATTTTGTTTTGCAGTTCACAGTTTCTTAATCCTTCTTTTTCCATTGTGAGTACATCTGAGTTGACAATGATATTTCAGGTTAAACTTGAAGGCGATGTTAGCCAAGGAGTGGCATATTACAAGAAGGCTCTCTATTATAACTGGCACTATGCAGATGCTATGTATAATCTTGGGGTGGCTTATGGTGAAATGCTGAAGTTTGACATGGTATTTAATTTGTGATTTATTCATTTCTGTAAGTCAGTAATTGTGTGCTTATCCTTTCTTCGCCTCGAGACTTGCATGATATAATTATCTATATCTTGTTAAGTTTGTCTACCTATATTTGCATCCTTCTCTCCATGTTCTTGTGACCAATACAAAACTCTGTACGAGATTCCTAATTATTAGAATGAGAAATGCAGAGCCAATGAATGAAATATGTCTGTGATCAAGATTGCGTTATCTATGTGCAGGCAATTGTCTTCTATGAGCTTGCTTTTCACTTCAATCCACATTGTGCTGAGGCTTGCAACAATTTGGGAGTCCTTTACAAAGACCGTGACAACCTTGATAAAGCTGTGGAGTGTTATCAGGTATTATTTATGTGTATATATGCAGCGTTGCATGATTATTTCATTTTCTTATACAGTATGTGGCTAATAATACTCCCAACCTTTGTAGATGGCTCTATCAATCAAACCAAATTTCGCACAGTCGCTTAATAACCTTGGTGTCGTCTACACAGTCCAGGTTTGATATAGATTAAGGATGGCTCAATGTTTTCTTAATAGAATTTATAGAGTCAATAGAATGCCAATTCCTGTGATATTACAGGGGAAAATGGATTCTGCTGCCAGCATGATCGAGAAGGCCATCCTTGCAAATCCCACGTATGCAGAAGCTTTTAACAACTTAGGTTTGATTTCTCTTCTGTTCTTTACGAGCTTCCTTACGCGAGACCACTGCTGGGAAATAATATTTCTCTTTTAGATTTAATTTTTTTTTTTTGTTTCCTACTTTCCTGATCTTAAGTGTCGTTTAGTTTCTGTTATAACCAGTTTCATGATGCGATTCAAATGTAGGTGTTCTTTACAGAGATGCTGGAAATATAACTATGGCTATTGATGCTTATGAGGAATGCCTTAAGATAGATCCAGATTCTCGCAATGCTGGCCAGGTAAATGCCCTTGGTATCTGTACTTTAACGTGCTCTTCTTGCTATGACGTTATACGCGTTTAAAACCTACCTTTCTGTTATGAAGAACCGATTGCTTGCCATGAACTACATAAACGAAGGACTTGATGACAAACTATTTGAGGCTCACAGGTTAGCACAGATATTTATTAGTTTGGATTTGTGTTCTGTTACTTTTATGGGACTTGCAGTAAGAAACTCTTATGAACACAGAGACTGGGGTTGGCGCTTCACAAGATTACACCCACAGTACACTTCGTGGGACAATCTGAAAGATCCAGAGCGACCTATCACCATCGGATATATCTCCCCAGATTTCTTTACTCATTCAGTATCTTATTTCATTGAAGCGCCCCTCACGCATCATGATTACACAAAGTACAAAGTGGTGGTCTATTCAGCGGTAGTTAAGGTATGATTTTTCTTGGAAAAAAATTCCCCTTATATAAATACATTTTCCATCAAAGCAATTCATTATCTTGTTTCTCGTGGCATTTTTCCTCTTTGACCAATCTTTACTCTCTCATGGCTTGCAGGCAGATGCAAAGACATATAGGTTTAGGGATAAAGTGTTGAAGAAAGGTGGAGTTTGGAAAGATGTATACGGGATAGATGAGAAAAAGATTGCAAGTATGGTTCGAGAAGACAGAATCGACATTTTGGTAGAACTCACTGGTCATACGGCGAATAACAAGTTGGGAACAATGGCCTGCAGACCAGCACCTGTTCAGGTGAGAGGATATATATAAAACTATCTCATGTTGTTCTTTCAGAATTTTTTTTTGACTATCCAAGTTTACTGTAACCGGTTGAAATATCAGGTTACTTGGATCGGCTATCCAAATACAACGGGCTTGCCCACTGTTGATTACAGAATTACGGATTCGTTGGCTGATCCACCAGATACCAAACAGAAGTACGTTCTGGTTCATAACATAATGATTTTCTTGGGTATCAGAGTGATCCAAATAGAATCCTTAATATATATTTTTTTTTGTGTGTGTATTTGATTGCAGACAGGTCGAGGAGCTGGTTAGGCTTCCGGAGTGTTTTCTTTGTTATACACCTTCCCCAGAGGCTGGTCCTGTTTGTCCCACACCCGCATTTTCCAATGGCTTTGTCACATTTGGTAGTTTCAACAATCTCGCAAAGGTTAGATATACTTTTCCTTGGATCATACACACTAACTAATCTCCCATAGTATCTCTTTTAATGGTTTGACGGGTTTATCTCTGCGTTTCTCCAATCAGATCACTCCTAAGGTGCTGCAAGTGTGGGCTAGGATACTGTGTGCAGTTCCCAATTCTCGTCTGGTGGTAAAATGCAAACCTTTCTGCTGCGATAGCATTAGGCAAAGGTTTCTCACGACGCTGGAGCAGCTTGGGTTAGAATCAAAGCGTGTTGATCTCTTGCCGCTGATTCTTTTCAACCATGACCATATGCAAGCTTATGCCTTAATGGATATAAGGTAAGATTTGACACATTCTGCTACTGAAAAGCGCTGAAGCTAAAAGATTTACATTTCATGCAGTTTGGACACATTCCCTTATGCTGGAACTACCACTACCTGTGAATCTCTCTACATGGGAGTTCCATGTGTTACTATGGCTGGTTCAGTACATGCTCATAATGTTGGTGTCAGTCTTCTCAGTAAAGTTGGTAAGCTCTTGGGTAAAGTTTGGTTTCTTGCCAAAATTGGTTATTTCTCGGGACGTCTTTTGGCTTATGCAACCGTTTCCTTGATTCAGGTTTAGCACACCTGGTTGCTAAAAATGAGGATGAGTATGTGCAGTTATCTGTTGATCTAGCTTCTGATGTCACCGCTCTTTCAAAACTGAGAATGAGTCTCCGGGATCTAATGGCTGGCTCCCCTGTTTGTAATGGTCCTTCCTTTGCTGTTGCTCTTGAATCTGCTTACCGGAATATGTGGAAAAAGTACTGCAAAGGTGAAGTACCGTCTCTAAGGCGAATGGAAATGCTGCAAAAAGAGGTCCAAGAAGATCCCTTAATCTCAAAAGACTTGGGACCATCAAGAGTCAACGTTACTGGAGAAGCCACTCCTTCTCTCAAGGCCAATGGTTCTGCTCCTGTACCTTCGTCTTTACCAACCGAATCCTCGCAGCTCTCAAAGAGAATGGATTCCACTAGTTAAAGTAAAAAAAAACAGGAAAACCAGAGACACCGGCGAATCAAGCTGCTGCGTGATGCGGGGTAATAGAACGTAAGAAAGCTCAATGTCTCTGCAGATTCTGTACCCATATGGGAGAAGATGTGAAAGAGTCCATGAGATCTTCCTCCCTTTTTTACTTCCAAGACTATAGGAACTAGACTTTTAGATTGCTGCTTGTGTAGTAAGAAGAATAGTAAAACGAGTTCGTTTATTGGTTCCGTCTCTTATCCACTCCTAGTTTAGCTTTATATGATTCTTGGGAAGCCGTTAGGTGGAAGTGGATTTGGAGTTTTTCGTCTCATTTGAGAGATCAAGTTGTTGTGTATCAAATAGGATTCAAGGCTTTTTAGGCTGCTTGTTTTCATTTGTTGGATGATGAATCATATGATAGTAAATATAGTTTATAGCCAAAACTTCTCAGTGCCTAAACTACAATTTCACTGCATAACTTGGTAATTAAAAAATCCTGCTTAATAGTTGGCATATTCCCTATTGGTTAGGGAAAGGAAAGAAATGAAGATCCAAAAAGATAGTATTTCGACTTACTTACTTGTTTTATTATTATTATTGTTTGCTTATGTTGCCAACTCCATATATCTTTAATCAATTAGTGTGGAGAGAGTAAAAAGAAAGCAACTACTCTTCAATTCCCACTTCTTCTGCTCCATTGATTCCACCAAAACACCTAAGATTCCTATTAAAAACCCAAAGCATCAAACTTTCCTTCACCACCAAAAGCATCAATCTTTCTTTGGTTTCCCCTTTCAAAGCAACACAAAAGGATTAAGTCTCAAGAAACAAATCAAGAAAGATGAAGAACGAATCTACCATCATTGATGTCCCCGCAGAATCCAGCTCAGCCATGAAAGGCAAAGCTCCTCTAATCGGTGTGGCTAGAGACCACACTACTACTGGCTCAGGTGGATACAAGAGAGGTCTCTCAATCTTCGACTTCCTCCTCCGTTTAGCTGCCATTGTTGCAGCATCAGTGGCCGCTGCAACGATGTTCACAAGCGACGAGACTCTACCCTTCTTTACACAGTTCTTACAGTTCCAAGCTGGCTACGACGATCTACCAACTTTCCAGTTATGACTTATCGATGTTTGATCAATAGTATTGTTTCCTTGTGGAGCAAGTCACCTAATTAGGTCATGTGTTATTTCAGGTTCTTTGTGATTGCCATGTCCATGGTTGTAGGATATCTTGTCTTATCTCTTCCTATCTCCGTCGTCACCATCGTTCGCCCTCTGGCCGCCGCCCCAAAACTCCTCTTGCTTGTTCTTGACACTGTACATATTCTAAACTCTTCAATTATATTCAGTATATAATCTTACTAAAATTTTCATTGTTTTTTTTTTTCAAAATTCAAATTTGTTTTAGATTATCAAAATATAATTTTGATTTAATCAAAAATTTAGTAGTGTTTTTGCTCTTTAAACTCTATTTTAGTATGAAATAAAAATGTTTTCGGGACAGGCGGTTCTGGCGTTGAACACGGCGGCAGCATCATCGGCGGCAGCGATAGCGTATCTAGCACACAATGGAAACCAGAACACGAACTGGCTCCCCATTTGCCAACAGTTTGGTGACTTCTGTCAGAAAACCAGTGGAGCTGTTGTCTCCTCCTTTGTCACGGTCGTCTTCTTCACCATCCTCGTCATCCTCTCCGGCGTCGCTCTCAAAAGGCCTTAATCAAAACTCTTGATTATGTGTCTTCATTACTGTAAAACTATTGTCATGTGTGTAATTACTCATCCTGCCTTGTGTTTGTTGTTGTATTAATCTCTTCTTCTTTTTTTTTATAAGGAAAATGAAATTGTGATTGTAGCTCTGTTTTCGTGGAAAAGAAAAAAAAAACGAAATGATTTTCTCAAATTTTAATCGTATTATAACCAATTTAGAAATGTCTCCTATATATAGATAGATTTGTTTACCTGTCGTCGTCGCCTTTTTATTTTAATTTTCCGAAATTCCGGGAAACGATAATGCTACAGAGACTAGCAGAGAAAGACCTTACGTGGCGTTTTTCTAGTGGACGTTCACGAAGTTCTGTTTGGGAATATGTTCTTCTCTCCTCCTTTTTGGTCTAAGGATTAGAGAGCCTTCCTGGTGCCACGTCACCTCCCTCTCTTCTTCTTCTTCACTAATGATTCATTTTCTCGTCAATCTTCTCCATTTTCTCACCAACCAAAATCGTGGAAATATTTTTTCCCGCTGGTTTCATATAGATGGCAGTTAAACTACAGCGACCTGGTCTCGTATCGTCAAGGTAACACAAACGTACAACAATTTTTTTCTCATCTTACTGTGAAATTTAGTGGAAATCATTTGGGATTCTTCCCTCCAACCATCTTCATCAGTGTTCGCTAGTTCGCGATTGTTTCCTGATGATGATCCTGCGCGTATTTCGTTTATACCCTCCTCACTGATGGTTTTAGGAAATCTTACCTTTGTGTAAAATTTGCTACTTGACTTAAAATTACAAGTGACGAGGAGCATGTAGGAGCTGAACAATTAGTTTAATTTATACCATTTGATATTGGTGTATATGTCTTTGCCGAATTGCGTCAATATTTTACTTTGATAGGGATATTGTTTGATTCAATTACCCTTAAAAATGTTAAGCTCTTGTTGCCATTACGAAGAAGCTGATGAATGGATAGGATTTCGATTTCTTCTGATTGTTCCCAATAGGCTATTCTTTTGTATTTCAGTGGTTGCTTATTGCTTAATCATTAATCTCGCCATTGTAGCTCTTCAAACCCATGTCAGCCACGGATGTCCATTGTAACTTTTGTATCCTGCAAAAAGACTGTACAGTTGGATTGTTTATTAAATTGCTGGAGCAATCCTAGGAGCCAATTGTTTGTAAGATATGGTTTTCTCGAAAGGAGCAAAAACTGTCTTAATAGGCAACCGTTTAACAAGAAGAAGTCACGGAGGCTGCTGCAGCCTTTTCTCCTTGCATCTGCTGAAGATGGAGTGGCTGTTAATGGAAGTCCCCAGTCACAGGCTTCATGCATGAGGGTCAAATTCACCGGATCATTACAAGACGGAAACAACTGTAATGGACTCACCCAGTCTCTCCACGATGCTGCAAGAACTCTTGAATTTGCAGTAAAAGAGAAGATTACTCCGTCCAGATTTTCATGGTTTTCAGCTACCTGGCTGGGTGCTGATAGAAATGCATGGGTGAAGACTCTTTCGTATCAGGTCTGTGCCTTTTAGTTGCACTATCCCATTTTACAACAAATCCATGTTGGTGTTTACATTAGTTTAAATTCTTGTCAATGTTTTGTCTTCAATATACTCGATTCATCTTACATTCATGATTCACAGGCTTCTCTGTACTCCTTACTACAAGCGGTGAATGAGATTTCATCTAGAGGAAATAACAGAGACGAGGATGTTAACGTCTTCGTTCAAAGGAGGTATTTGACATGAGCCCAAGTTGTAATATGTTTTTGCTTCCTAAAAATCATCTTAGCTACTTCTTTCTCAAGATATTATATTTGTTTTACTTTCGCTGGTAGATAGTTATCTGAAATAGTTTAGTTAAATACAACGGCTAAGTTGGCTTTCTGAGTCAGACCATCTCCTCTAGTTAATCTATTCCTCATGAATCTCAACATGGCTATGTTAACTAGTGGACACAAACTTTCTAGCATTTGCAGGACAATTAACATTAAATTTGTGTGAGATTTCTGGTGGTGTTGCTTTGTGGTATTTATTTCCCGCTTGCTCATCAATGTTGGAAATCTTTCTGGAACTGGTCGTTGCTCTTTTGATTTCTCTTTTTTTTTGGCTTATGTATAAATTTCGGCATTATACAGCTTATCACGCCAAGCTGCTCCCCTTGAGAGTATGATGCGGGATAATCTATCTTCCAAACATCCTGAAGCGTACGAGTGGTTTTGGTCTGAGCAAGTTCCTTCTGTAGTGACATCTTTTGTGAATTATATTGAGGGGGACCAACGATTTCTTGCTGCCACTTCTGTGTATGTTTTCTCTTTCAAATCTCCTTCTTTTTGGTTAAACTTGCTCGATCTCACCTCTAATTAGTAAGTACTGTACAACACTAGTTTGACTGTGGAGTTTTGATGAAGTGACGACACTTTATGGTTCATTCCAGCTATGAAAAAGGAATGTCCTCAGCTGCAAGAAATGAGATTGAGGTGTCACTTCTCATGCTTGTGCTCAATTGCATTGCAGCAATCACGAAACTTGGCCCGGCAAAATTTTCCTGCCCGCCCTTCTTTTCTTCGATTCCAGATACAATTGGAAGATTGATGGAAAAAGTTGTAGACTTCGTTCCACTCCCTCAAGCCTATCATTCAATCAAAAGCATAGGCCTACAAAGAGAATTTCTTACTCATTTTGGTCCTCGCGCAGCAGTGGGCAGAGTAAAAGGTGACTTTGCTACAGATGAAGTTGTTTTCTGGGTCGATCTTGTACAGAAACAACTGCAGCGGGCTATAGATCGGGAGAAAATATGGTCAAGGTTAACAACATCCGAAAGTATAGAGGTAACACATATAAGCAGCTTTTAGGCTTTCTTGGCAGTTGCCATATGAGTTCTTTTTGATGTTTGAATATCAGGAACATTATAGATTGACTAGATTACTCTCCTTGTTAGTGTCATTTGAAACATGAAAAAGTGGCACAAACAGTTTATAAGGGAAACCGCAAAAGGATATAAAGTGACGCTTATAGAAACAACAATTATTGGAAGATTTTAGCTTACAGAGGTTTTTTATAAGTAAAAAACAGTGATTCAGGTTTGTCTCAGTTCGGTAAGATTTATGGCAGTATACTTCTGTATCAATCTTCTGGAGTTAATTGGGACCTGTCCGTCTGTCCGTGCCTTGCAGGTCTTGGAGAGGGATTTAGCAATTTTTGGATTCTTCATTGCCTTAGGCAGGAGCACGCAGTCCTATTTAGCTGCAAATGGTTTTGATTCTCTGGAGAATCCTTTGAAAGACCTTGTTCGGTAACTGTCACTGTTTCACTCTCTTTCCATTCCCACTAAATTTTGTAAGTCTGTGTTTGCTTATCACACTCTTGACTCCTACTCGTGAACTTCTTTAATTCAGGCATCTAATTGGGGGAAGCGTCCTGTACTATCCTCAACTTTCAGCCATCAGTTCATACCAACTGTATGTAGAGGTAGGCATAAATCAATTCATCGGCGGAAACTCTCTCCAACCATTTTGATGTTTTATCATGTAAATTATTTTATTGTGTAGGTTGTTTGTGAAGAACTAGAATGGATTCCTTTCTATCCAACCAATACTGGCGCACATCCTCCAAAACAATCGCATGGGCATAGGAGCAAACCAGAAGGGCCACCTAATTACGAAGTTATTCCCCAAGTACTGGATGTTTGCTCTTATTGGCTACAGAGCTTTATTAAACATAGTAAATGGCCAGAGAATCCTTCTAATGTCAAGGCAGCAAAATTCTTATCCAAGGGGTATTTGACATATTGTCTACTCAATATTTGGATAATAAACAAAGTAATTAGTTATCGTGTTGACTTTATTTCTTAATTTTTAGGCACAAGAGTGTGATTCGGTGCAAGGAAGAACTGGCGATATCAAAGTAAGATAACGGAAACCCCCTCTCTCTGATCTATACACTCACGCCTGCATTTGGAAAATTACTTTCCTGCCTGATTGGTATATTGTACTAATACTTGAGAATATAATACTTGAGAAAAATACTTCAAGCAAAATTCAAAGCATAAGTCTTGGATATTTACAATCCTGCTGTAGTATAACATTCATGATTCTGAGGCCTGCTTTATCAGTTACTATCAATTCAGTAGACCATCTGCATTTGGATAACGGTCGATACAGGATGGAAGTAACAAAATCCAGTTTTTTTACAGGAATTCGTCATCAGCTGTTAGAGAGTCGGACTCATTTGACAAGGTTGGTCTTCTATGAATTGGTTTATTGGGAAGGACCTCTATACTCCGTACACTACTTGGATCTGATTCCGTTTAAAAGATTGTTGTCATATCGAATACAATATATATACTAACAGTACATAGTCCACAGGCCCTAGAAAGTGTAGATGAAACCCTCGTAAGACTGGAAAGCCTGCTACAGGAGTTGTATGTATCAAATTCATCGTCTGGAAAGGAACAAATAAAAGCCGCTTGTTCTGACCTAGAGAAAATTCGGAAGCTCAAAAAGGAGGCTGAATTTTTGGAGGCAACTTTCAGAGCCAAAGCAGCTTCCTTGCAACAGGTTTTTATATTTCATTGTCATTTTTGTTTTGATTCTATCAAGATTTGACTATGATATATCTGAATGCTAAGGTTGCTAGATGGACTAAAGCAAACCAATTGTATTCCTCTTTACGCGGTGTAGCATCAGTCGCAGAATTGCAACGAGCATGCTGTGTTTTAAATTTGTGTGGGAAACTAATTCCTCATATGGTTAACTCAGGGAGGTGACGAAAATGATTCTCAGGAATCCTATGAGGTACAAAAACGATATTTTAAAGGGAAAGACACAGAGAATGCAATTAGTTCTGAAGATCAAGGCAAAAGGTATGCCACATTTTGCTTAGTAGTATTCCTCTTCAAGTCTATTTTGTTATTTTGAACTATATAAGTCTGACTACTCTTTTTCTCCACTCTTGTAACAACGACGTATTTGTTGTTTGCCTCTGCATTAGTAGGAGTCGTGGATTCTGGGGATTCTTTGTACGGCCTCCAAAGAGTAAGCCTGATCCTGAGTTATCGGTAAGCTCCATTTGTTTTTATCGCAAGTATTCTGCCAGCGGGATTTGAATATGTAGTATCCTGAAATCTTCTGAAAACTCTTCTGCATAGTACTCTGTGTTTGTTCAGTCAATTACTTAGTATATACTACTATTTCGTTTTCGAAAAATCAGGAGATGATGCATTTAAAGTCCAGCCATTTCTAGTCTAGCACGGATAAAGGTTTCAGAAATTCTTTTCACATATGCAGGGAGATGAAAATATTGGGGAGTTCAGTGGAAACTTACGTAGCATGGACTCGGAGACAAATGAGATCTGTCGATTCGAAATTTTAAGGAACGAACTGATAGAACTGGAAATGCGGGTCAAAAGAAGCACTGATCAGTCAGTAGATGAGGAGGTTAGTACCTGTTGCTGCTGAGATGTCTTAACTGTAAAATGCTAGTTTCAATAATGCATTCATTTCCTTTAAGTTGAATAGTAAAATATAGATAACCAAAACGGAAAATGGAGTGACACGTTTACCATTCAGTGAGTTTCAGTTGGATTAATTGATGGTTATAAGAGGACTGTGGGAATCCTACTCATGCAAACCATCGTTTTAGAAACTCTTATGTCAAAGCCTGTATGATGAATAATCCCATACTAGCCTATTCCTTTGTTGTTCTCTCAACTCTACTACTTTCATGATTAAACTTCTCAACATGGTAGAAGATGACCAATCAACTCTTTTTTAGTAAACCGAAATGTTGGGTCTTGCGTCTATGTATCACAAGTAAAAGCTTCAAAGTGTTTGTTCGTATTCTGCAGGAAAGAATCTCTGAGGATCATCCTCAATTAAGCAGTAGAACAAAAGGCGTTCAGTTGATTCAGATTCCAAAGAAGGAAAGCATGATGGAGAGAACTCTTCATAAGCTAAGAGAAACCACCACGGTATCGATATCTCCTCCAAAGACTAAAGCTATATGGCATGCTTCTGTGTCATTGGGTCTTTGTCTTTTCCTATTGTCACATTTGTTAAAAAATTCCTATTTACAGGACGTGTGGCAAGGTACTCAGCTTCTTGCCATTGATTCAGCAGCTGCTGTGAAGCTACTTCGGAGGTCTCTGATTGGTGATGAATTAACAGAAAAAGAAAAGAAAGCTTTGCGCAGAACCATGACTGACTTGGCATCAGTTGTTCCCATCGGTATTCTAATGCTTCTTCCTGTAAGTAAAAAATAACCTTGCATAGAAGTTTATGTTCATCTTTTTTGTTATTCTGATCATGTTAAATAATTTGTCTAAATTACTCCAAGCTACATCTTTAGTTTGCTTTGTACAAACCTGTGGAGCTAACCTCTGCAGTGTTAACATTTCTCATTGACAGCTCTATCTTTTAGTCTGGGACTAATATAATGAGTAATCTATTCTGAACAGGTTACAGCGGTTGGTCACGCAGCCATTCTGGCTGCTATTCAGAGATATGTGCCAGGCCTGGTACGCACAACTTCTCTGTGTATATAGATCCATTAGAATTCAAAACCATCTCTTTGAACCAGTTTTGATGATATCATCTTCATGCAGATTCCTTCCACGTACGGGTCAGAAAGGTTGAACCTATTGAGACAGCTTGAGAAAGTCAAGGAACTGCAAACAAATGAAACTGAGCACGAAGAAGGAATCGAGGAAATAGTATATGACTAGAAGGAAACGATAGATAATTCTACCTCTTTTCATTTTGTTCGGTAATTCATTGCCAATAGCTGCGCATAGAGAATCTCATTCCAAGTGTCAGGTACACCGGGCAAGCACCAGTGACTGCAATCTTGAGGAGCATTTTCAGGAGTTCCCGGTTCTCGATACCGCGAAGGATGAGCATCTTTCCTGAATTCGGTCAGATATGTAATGTTCAAAAACTTAACCTTACTATGTTCATATCTCATTTCTTGTATTACTTGAGAGATATAATTGTTGTGGATAGGGTCAGGTTCCATCTTCTTCATATCAATCTCTGGCTCTGTATTTGCATCACACAAACCACCCAAGTTCCATGTCCCATTTCTGCAACACCCAAAAAGCCCAATTAAACTCAGATTCTAGAGACTCTTGTCTGATTCGCCCTCGTAGATTGTTGTGAAACAGACCTGTAATGCACAGGAGAAAAGCTTCTGAAGAAGACATAACTACTCTCAGAATCTAGTCTCTCTAAAATCCATGACTTCCATGTCTTTAAAGACTTCTCAAATCCTTCCATTACTCCCATTGTCTTGTTCAATTTACCTCCCTCCTGAAAATAGCAACCCCTGCAACAACGAACAAAAACGGGTAAGAGTCCTCATCAATCACCTTTGTCTTGTTTCCAGAATGTTGGATTCAACATGAAGATTTTACGCGTTAAAGGTTTTGTCTTCGTTCCACCAATGTCCTGTATTAAAGACCAGAACATCGGACCCGGTCCATTTTTTGGACTGCCAGTTAAACTCATCGACTCGAACCGTCATTTTGACATCTTCCGGTGAGTTCTCAGGTGGCCGAGCAACCACGACCAGAAACGGGGTTCTATGATATTCGACGGTTAGGTTATGTTCCGGAAATCGGATCGAAAGGAAACCTTTATGCTTGCTTATAGGGTTTCCATTTACTTCGTATATCTCAGATTTATTAGACAATGCTTGTGAAAGCATACACAAAAGAGATTCCCATTGGTTTCTTCCGATGGAATCTCCGATGAACACAATCCTTCCGTTCCGACTCCTCTCCAGAAAATCACTTGCATTGAATCTGTAATTGTTTCACACCAAATAAACCACTTAGTTAACGAACAAAGTAAAAAAAAAAAAAAAAAAATTGAACTTCATTGGCGCGAGATTCACAACTAAAGGTTTTAAAGTTTACACCTTTAAGCCACAGAATCAATTCAAAATCAAAGTGGGTAAAATTTTAAATGTTTTTTTTTCTATCAAACATGGGTTTTTAGAAGCACTGACTCAACGGATCAATGAAGAGCTTGTAACTCTAAACACTAAATGTTTGTTTCAATCGAGACCAATACCTTAAGGTCCAAGCAAAATTACGTAAGAGTATGACAATATATACCGTGGAAGATCGCAGCCGTGTGGTTGCCATCGCCATTGTCGGAAACCAGAATCTTTTCTTCCATTATTCAGACAACGAAAACCAGGATCCAGAAACCGACACTCTTCTCCATAAGAGGTATCGTCTACGTCACGGCGTCCTCTACGAACCCATCTTCCGTATGAATAGTCGCATACGTCGACGTTCCTTCGTTTATTCGTTCGAGTTTTCGACGAAGAAGATAAGAATCCGAAACAGAGATGAGGCTTGAAGCCGGCAATATCGACGACGATGATGGAGAATATTAAGAAACTAATTATGAGAAGAGAGCTTCCGATGAATATATGTTTCTTGATCTTGAAGGTTAAGAAGAAAGGAGATGAAGATAGAGAGAAGAGCTGCTTCAGAGAATTCGATTCTTGATGATGATCCATGTCGGCATAAACTTCGATCTCTCTCTCTCTCTCTTTGTAAAGAAGAGTCGTCAAAATTGTGAACATACGATCTTCTTTTGCCAGAGAAAAGTATTAATAAATATATATGTTTCGGCAAAACAATAAATTCATAATTAATTATAAATAGATCCACTATCAATCAATTCATCCATGTGACAGACACAAACATTAATAGATGCATCCCACAAAAATCAATTAACGTATAATAAAAGAAGTTTCCTCCCATGTTTGCTTCTACTACATCTCTGAGATCGAGACAACTGTCAATTTCCCAAGATATTAAAACTATACTTATTGTTTTTTCATCTGAACAATAAAATAAAGCTATTTATACATCAATTTGATGATTTTCTCCTAATAATAATCAAAGCGGGTAGCTTTACAATTTTTGTCCTAATCAAATATGAAAGCATTGTTGTATAAATAGCTTTATTGAAAGAGAGTTAATGAATTCAGTTAAATTTCTTATGCAACCATTTTTAACTAGTGATGCTAAATTTGGAACAAAATTTTTAAAATATACTATTTTGATCGATTACCCTAATAATTAGGAAAGAAAAAATGACCGACCTTTTTTGGTATCCATATTGTTGTATACATGCTATAGAAACACAAACTTAAACGCAAAGAAACAATTGGGACCTAAACTCATTTTGTCAAATATCTTGTAAGAACGATTCAGATATTCCTTCTACACTTTCTTTGAAATGAAAATAAAACAATAGAGAATCAAAAGAAGAATATAAAATGGTCCCTAGGTTTGCTTTGGACCAGATAGAAAAGGCGATGTAAGTTGTAACACAACATACATTTTGCACACATGCTATGCTCTCTTCTTTAATCACTTGCTAGGCCCACACTTTTCTTATTGTAATCTCATCCCATGAATATCAACACTTCCCAATTCATCTTTCGTCATCATTATACAATATTATACATTATACATGCACATATATACACGCTACATGTGTGTATATATGTCTTGCTAACCAATTAATTAGCTTATCTCAGAATCTCAGGCATCAAATAATAAACATTTCTGTAGTATTTTTTGTTACCCTATGCCTCAAATGTAGAGAAAACAAAAAACCAATCTCTTTTTTTTTTTCAAATTAGTTAAATAGTAAATACATAACGAAGTTACACTGCTTTTAATTATCCTCCTTTTTTGGGTGATTTCTCTATGACAATTGGGCCAAGTATGGGCTCATAATCTAAAGTCAAAATCTAAAAAGTTGTCACTTCTTTTGGATATCATCAACCTCGTTCGGTTCATCTCCTACCTACTCCATTGCTTCCCCAGCAAATGAGATACTCTGTTTCACAAAACCAACACACAATTCTATTATTATTATTATCATCACTATCTTTTCTGCATAAAATGTAAGAGAATATTGATACAAAATATCTATAAAATCTACTTTTAGCTTTCCATTTTTTTATCAGCTATTTAAACTAAATATACGTACGTAACAGTATTCAATTCAAAATATATGCCATTCACAATTCTAAAATGTATACCTAAACTCTAATATAGCTGTCATTTACAAATTGGTCAGTTTTGGTGTCTAAGTAACAAATTGGTCAGTTTTGGTGTCTAAGTAACAAATAAATTTTAGTAATAGTATTTGACTTTTACAAAAACATGACGGTGCCAAACATATAAGTAAGAATAGTAAAGCTAAAATAGATAGTTGATACATATATATATATATATGCATAATTAAACTTTTTTTCCAAAGTAGGCTACAATAGAAAAAGAAAAAATATCAATGCTAGGCTACAAGTTATCAACAAATTGGCCATGTGCATTTACAGCCAAGTGTAGTATTATTCTCCATGATTCCTTGTTTATATTATTTATTAAACAAAATCTCACTCAGGTCTATTTTAAAATACTAATTTCATCTGTCTCGTCTCGAGAAACAGCCACGACATCTGATTAATACTTTTAATCAACTCAATTTATATCATATTTATTCAGATAGTACTTACTAACGTAAGCAAATTGAAATTGACAAAAATGTAAAATTGTTTACCATGGGATTAGGAGTTGAGTAATAGTAAATGTGTTGGCCGTTATAGCCGTCGGGACATGGTGGTGGATCCACGACGTCACCGTGACATTCGAGGTTAACTCCGAATAGCCTCACCGTCCTCGAGCTCCCTGCAACCACCGTTGGTATATCAGCGACGGCGCCTACAATTTTCCACCGTCACGACACGTGCGCGTCTTTTAGTTATAATTGTGTTTAAAATTGAATTAAAGGAAGAAATAAAGAGCACGTTAGTCTTAGTGGATTGGACGGTTCTCCTCACGCGCGTGTAACGAACGGATTATTGAAATTGTCGGGTTTTTTCTTTTCGTCCAGAATTAAAAAGACATATAACGAAAAAACAAAAACATATGAGGACTCAGATTGTTATTATATTTCATACACAAGCAACTAAAATATTTGTATTTTAGCAACAAAAAAACACTAAAATAATTGTCGTATATATTTAGATGAAAAAAACAACTCATTTGAAGTTTAGTCATATTATTAAAAAAAAAATTGTATAAGAAGTAAATAAGATGAATGTCTTATAGTGTTTTTCACATATATCAATAAATGGTTTAAAATGTAAAATATATTCCTTATTATTCATTTATTACTCTTAACAAATGAAACATTATAACTAAATAATTATATGACGATAAACTGTAAACTACGATGTGAATATGCATAAAAGTTATGAAAACATATATTTTTATGGAAACCGGTTATAAAAAAAAAACATATATTTTTATGGGAAAATAAACATTATCATAAACAAACATTTTTAATAAAAAAAATAGAAAAGAGTATATATCTGACATATAGATAAGAAAGAAAAAAAAAATAGAAAGGAAATAAAGAGTTTTACCATAGTGCGAATACTCTTGGTGAATGTTAGGGTAAGTAGTTGACGCGTGTACTTGATGATAAGGTGTGGTCAAGCCGCTCCAACACGCCGTCGCGTTAACTCGAGCCTCTTGAGACACGGCGGAGGACGAAGAAGCCTCGCCGCGTCTACGCCAGCAGATGAAGAGCCTATGGAGATCGAAACGGTGGCGTTGAAAGAAAACGACGTCGCCTGCGTCGAGGTGCTTGTCTTTAACATACCTGCTCCATCCTTTGGTCAACACGTAGCTTTGACTACTGTTCCAATAAGAGTATCTGAATTTCCAACACTTGCCTGACTCGTCCTCGAAGCTAAGAAGCATCCCTTTCTCCGTCGTCTCCGCCGCTACGTCATCTCCGCCGCCGCCATTATTGAGAGGGAAGTATTTCTCGGCGTGTTGTTTTGGTATGACTAAGCGGTTGAGCTTTCCGACGTCGCTTGGTGTGAGTGATTTCTCGAACAAAGACTCTCTTTGTGCTACGGCGTCGGTTTGGTGGTTGAGAGTGTTGTGGTGGATATCTCTCGAGTAATAGTTGACTGACATTTTTTTCTTTTTTTCTTGGAGTGAGAGAGAGTAGAGAGGATTTGCAGAGGTTTGGTGGTGAAAGAGAGAGATGTGTAATGGTACTAATATAGTATTATACGAAGGGGAGAGAGAGAGAGGGAGTGAAAAATTGTGAAAATGGTTAAATTGATGTGAAAACTGTGGGAACTATTTGATGTAGATGAAGAGGAGGAGGACACGACATCGATAGTACTTTTAAGGTTTTGCGTGCTGATATTTCTTTTCAATCATTATTTTATTTTTCCTTCTTTTTTTTTTGTTGCAGTCCATCTATATCAAGCAAACATTTTTTTAAAAAAAAAACTTTTTTGAATATATTTTTTTTTTACTTCACGCTTTGATGAAATGTTGTCATAAACGGCATTGGATCCCAGGAGGTTCTATTGTTATTTATAGTGTAAGAAAATAATCAAAATGATTTTATAGTGTTAGTGTGGTACTGTCAATATTTATCATAGTAAATTTATGTCGTTCATGAGCTTATATGATTAAATATAATATCCGTGTAAAAAATATCAGGGATATATACCACCAAGATTGGTGGTTATATGAATACATAATATGAAGTATTTATTATTTTAAACGATCTGAATTCAAATCATGTTTGAGAAACCATGAGTCAAAGAACCCAAACTTTCTGATTTTTTTTTTATAAAAAAGCTGTTGCATTATTAATTAACAACATCTTATGGACTCTCAAATTCTCGAAGCAGATAAACCTTACCTATCAAGCAGCCATAAATGTGAGGCTTGCGTGAGCCAGACGATCCTTTTTCATGTGGAATGCATTTCTGCTAATTATGGAGTCAACATTGGTTCTAATTAAGGGATTAAATTCTCATAAATGGTTGTCATGTAACCTCGTGCGTGACAGCGTGAGATAGGCTAATATTTCATTTACTTCTTATATGGTAGTGTATTTATTTAGCCGAGAACATTTTTCACTAGCGTTAATTTATTTGGAAGACAAAAACAACAAATTTCTTTGTCAATTAAACTTTTATTTTGCAAAGGAATGAATATTTATTTATAAGTTATGTTTTTTTTTCCTTTCTAAAACCTGTGTTATAACCAATCTCAAGTAAAACAATAAAAATAAGATACCACATAAATTTGAAAATGATATAATTATGAACTCTGTTAACAGAGGAGATAAATCACATGATAATTTGATGTAATCCGACTTTTTAATTATGTGTTCATTAATTTACGAATACAAGTATACCTTAAAAATATATAAATGGTTTATACTAATGAGAATATAGAGACAATTCAGAAAAGAAGAGAGAGCCAAAGAACAAAATACTTGGAATTCAGAAATCAATGATGCAAACATAAAACATTAATAACTATGACAAAAATATTTTAAATTTTGACAGACAGAGTTTGTTACGGCTGTATATAAACGTAAGAGATAATATTTTGATAATTAAATTTAGTTCTAATCAGATAAAAAGAAATAACAATCACTTTCATATAGAGAAAAAAGTATATTTTTAGTTTTGTAAATGAATGTATTATTAAGACAACATTTGAAAACAGAATGCAATGAAGAAAGAAATAGAGGGCGGGCGAAGAAAGGTAATGGGACCCAGAAAGGTGACGAAAAGATGATAATGGAAGATTAGGATCCAACGGCTGGGAAGTGACAAGGTACATATTAAGTAAAAGTAAGAAAGTACAGAGGATACTTACCCCTGACGCAAGTGAGAAGCTCAAGTTGTGGAGCATGTGCTTTGCCTTTCCGACACACCATCGCATGCATCTTCACTTCTACTTCATACCATGCCTTTTGTTCCTCTCTCTCTCTCTTTTTCTTTTTCTAATCATTTTATAATCGAGTGGGATCAAGACTTATAAAATTGACTTGACTTCTCTTTTATATATATATTTACAATATGGAGGAACAAATTGTGGGAAAAAAAAACCACAATTACAGTTTTTTTTTTTTTTGAATTAATATGGGGTAATATGGGGTTTGCTACACATCCGACTAATCTCCATAGGTCATAGAAATCCATGTTAAATCTACTGTGGCCAAAGTGACTCGAACCTAGGTGAGAGAAGTCCACACAATCGCAGTTATTAACATATCCTAAAATTTCTCTTGAATGTTGGTGTCGTTTGTCGTTAAATAAGAGTAAAACGTCTAGTTATATGGACATATTTGTTTTTTTCTAACAAGTTAAAATGTTATGTAATTTATATAATCCAGTAACAAATCTATAACAAAAAAGTTAAAACCGAAAGTAAAAGTATAAAGCAAAATGTAACTTAATTATTAAATGAATGTTGTAACGTTTTGAGCTTCGATATCTAGATGCTTGAGTAAATGTTGTTTTCTTCTTTGACGAATGGTTAAATTCCCCTGCTGTTACCAACTTAAGTCGTGAATTTAATAATTAGTTTCCTGAAAATAAATATATATATATATATATATATATATATATAACTTATCATCAAGTCTATCGAAATAAATCAATAGGACGTGCATATGGTTACGTACGTGGTCCTCTTCTATTTTATTTGACAAAATTTTCCAAGTGTCGTTTTATTTAATATCTTATCATTTATAAATTATAGGATCATGAAATATCTATCACATGCTTTCAGGACACTATCATTGGTGCTTACACGTTTCTAACTTTTTCTTAATTTCCTAATAGTGATATTTGTTTTTAACAATAATTATTTCCTCTAAACATACCTCTATAAAAAAAAGGTTAACTTAACTAGTTAAGAGCATGTTATATAGGTTCTCAGTTTCTAATTCATGTGTTTTAGAAGTGTTAGTTTGAGGTCAAGTCTTGCGACTGTTATGATTGAAACAAAAAAAACATATAGAGATAGATATCAATTTAATTAATAGCGGTAAAAATATAGACTGGGCTTCCAATATAATTGTAAGAAAAAAAAACAAAGATTTGATAAGATCATAGCAAAAAAAAAAAAAAAAAAAAGATTTGATAAGATTTGTTGCATTGGACTTTACTAGTAGTAGTTTATAGTCTGATAGCTGGCACCTTGTTGGGCGGTTAATTGATCATACCAGCAAGCTTGGTACTCGACAACTTGGAATCAAAAGGCTAGCTAAGGTTTCGATGCAACGACTTCTTCTTCTTGGCGTATTAGAAGATACTGTGAACCTCAACTTCAGTCACTGATTTCTCTCATCTATTTTATACCTCAGCATGTCCCCGATGTGGGTATATATGTAACGCTCCGACCGCCACTGTTTGTGGACTCCACGAATTTTTTCGGCTCATGGTTTCACCCTGGTCTGACGGTTGGTTCGCTAGTTTGAGAGGCTCGCAAGAGTTGTTTAGTGACCATGCAATCACCGCATAATTTTTTTTCGTGTTTTGTCTTCATTCATAAGGTATCGCAAATCATTTTTCGGTAGGTCATCCATCATTAAATTGCTCCAGCTCAAACACGTTTAATTCTGAAATTCTCTATGGACAAGTGGCCGAAAATATAAATGCATTTTGGTGACATAGATAGTCAAATCAATTTTTATAAACTTCTCTGCATGTACCACTATATACCAGAAATCGAAATGTTACAAGTGGTGTTATGTCGTCACTCCATTGATGATTATAAACATTGTTTTTCTGCAGCAATAACAAGGGAACGGATTCGGACATCTCATGTCAAGCAAGATTTGCATAAGGTTGTTTGGTTTTTGCAGGGAGTACCTTGATTCTCCTTCTTCACATGGTTAGCTATGCATAATCGATAATTTACAAGTTAGCTATGAATAATCGATAATCTACAAGAGAATGCGAGATTGGGTAATTTTTCAAGCTTGTTTTTTTTATGTGGTGAGCCTCAAGCTTATCTTTTATGTTATCACCTATTTTTGCATGTATTTATTCTTTCACAGTTTGTATGAATATTAATGGAGAGTTGTTGAAAGTTGACGCCAATCCAGATTGTGAAGAGACTCTTCAACACCCCCCCCCCCCCCCCCCCCACCACACATTGTTTGAATAAAATTGTGTTATGGGTACGATTAGCATTTCAAACAACTATATACTATATTTAGAAGGAGCAGAAAGAGAGACTTCCCAAATACATCCGTCAACTTGTGTTTTAACTTATCTGAATTATTAAGAAGACTATACAAAACCGCGTGGTTTCACTAAGCTATTATATGGATTTCAATTGCGAAAATTTTCTTAGTTTGTGCTACGATTTACCAACTCTAGATTTCAATTTTGTAGTATGTTTTTCAAAAATACATTTTCTTCATTCTTTTGTAAATATTTTTTTTCGTAATTAATAAATTTAACATTCAAAAAAAGACTGCTTCACAAAAAGTTGTAATTGCTGTAGCACCATTAATTGAATTGTTTTATAGCTAACATATGTCGTTGTCAAAAACTAATTAGATTTTAATGGTAAAAAAGGACCGAAGGACAAAACTGACCTTATTTTCCAGGTTGATTTAGAGGCACCTTTTTGCATATACGTCTGCCATGCGACCCCATTAATATCTATTAAACTAGCTCTTCAATTAACTAGTAGTAATTTTTCGTTAAAATATTTTATTTAAGTGAAACTATATTGATTGTTTACTATTGAAGTATTGATTAATAAAAATATAGCACATGATGGGGGGCATATCCTTTCCCATGATAATAGAGGTTGTTGGTCGCTAACTTGCTTACTTCGTCTTTTAGAGCATCAGCAATGCTAAGACATCTAAAAAAAATAATTTGTTTTTTTAGTTTAATTAAACAATTTTTTTTTAAATGTATCAATTAAAACAATAACACATGGATATGAGTGTCTCAAATTTTTTTGTTGGATGTCTCATTTGAAACACCTATCTCACTTTTTCTTTTCTCTTTTCATTTTTTTTCTTTTTTTAATAAGGGTGTCTCAATGAAACACCCCAATATGGGTGCTCTTAGATTTTATTTTATTTTATTTCTAATAAGAAATCATGTGTATCTCCGATTTTGTTTTAATATTTTATTTTTTCTAAATTACTTATCATGATAAAAAGAATTAACATAAAAATAACTGACATTTTAATTTCATATATCATACTGTTTTCTAATGTTTTTTGGAGATCCCTTTTTTATGTTTTACCCACGACAACAAAAAGATTGAAAATAAAATAATGATGATAAAGTACTCATATCTATGTTTTTTTGTTGGGAACTATTTCATACTCATATGTATGTTCACGAGTAAAAACTAAAGACAAACCATTCATAAGCAGATTTGAGATTTAAAAAAAACATTTATAAAATGATTCTTATTTCCTAGTGGTATACAGAAAAAAAATCATTGAATTTTATCGAGTTTTTCGATTAACAATTTTTTATCACATGAAATAACTTAATGAGACACAGAACATGAGTTGTCTGAAATCTTATTCATGTTATTAGTTTGGGCATGAGTGAATCATAAAACATTTTATCGTGATTAGCATTCTCATAATCAAATTATCAAATTATCGTGATTAGCATTCTCATTAATTCCCATGTATTAAGTTTTACCTCTGTTTTCATCTATGTGCTCATATGTATAACTTTCAAAAGATGCGTGTTAAGGGATCAAGATGAATAAAGGAGAATTCAGTTTAAAAAAAAAAAAAAATTATCAAACTAAAAAGAATTATTGAAATTAATAAAATACCTGATTATTTTAATATTTATATAAACCTAAAATCTTCAAAATGTAATCGAATCCATCAATAAGTTGACTGACTCACGAGGGGGGAAAGTAAAATAATAATCGCATTAATAATCATTAATATTGATTATAAGAAAAAGTTATTGCAAAAAAAAAAAGTTGAGTTAATGGGTTATACTATTAACAAACCAATGTTAATTTTAATTATATATTTTTTACGAAGAAACTTTCCAACAAGTCTCTTAACTATATTAATATCACTTTTCAACAAACACTATAGCTTGTTTAGGTCCGTCACCGACTCATATCATATACGATCCCACAAATTTCTCACCAAACTCGTCATTTCAACTTTTTCCTATGGGTTTTACTTCTTACGAAAATAAATTGCTCTAATTGGAGTCTGTACAGTGCGGAGCGGAATAAGTACAAAACATGCAAAATATATATAGTACCAAAATTCATGAAAATTGATACTATTTTTCCTGCCCCATTCACATGCAATGTCTGCTTTTAGAGCTAGAAGTATAAACTAGAGCTGCAACTGGGCTGCAACTGGTTGTGTTATAAAGTAATAAGATGAATAAAAATTAATGAAAAAAATATAGTATTTTTCAATTTGTTACTCTCTTTATTAGTGGAGAAAAATTCTCTTTATATTTCTCTTATTTGTTCATCTAATTAACGTGGAATGAGTTGAAAATTTTATTTTTTATTTTCAACCTAAATGATAAAATTTGAGAGAAATCTATTTTTCCTCTGATTTTTTTCCTCCAAAAATGCAACCAGTTGCAGCATAGGATTTAAATCTCCATTGTTAATCGCTTCTTTGGCTACTTTAAACAGTTTATGTGACAAGAAATTAAACTTTTACATCTTTTAGAGAGATTAGTTTGGATTTTAGCGAAACTATCGCATTATAAAAAAAGAAAAAGAAAAATATAATGGGTATTTTCTAATTAAAATAACATCAGACAAAAAAAATTCCAACAAATACGTTATACGACATAGCATTTTAGGCAAATATCCGAAAAATGACAATAATCTAATTTTTGTGGTGACAATTATATGCATTTAGTGAAAATCAATAACTAACCAAAACCACCTAGGCACCTACTACCTCAAGCTTTCGGCAACTCATGTTTTTTTTATTAAAGATTTTTTTTTTACATTTTAGAGGATTTCACTTGGTGCTTGTATATTTTATATATATATATATATATATATATATATATATTAGATTTATTAAAAATTTCAATGAATAGATTTTAGATTATTTGATAACTACACATATCTAGAAAATTAGTCAGATATAATAATGAGATAATCCAAACTAAAATCTGACTAATTTTTTAGATAAGTGTAGCTATCAAATAATCTAAAATCTATTCATTGAATTTTCTAATAAATCTAAAATATAGTATTATTTTAACTATCTAAATAAGAATGAAAGAAATCTGGATGAAGGTTAAACTCAAACAACGCGTTAGTTTTTTGTAAATGACATAATTCAATAATATATTTTTTTTTCAAAAAACGAGTTAGTTGTTTAAAAAAATTTAACCAAAATTTTTTTTCACAATTATTGAATTATATATCATTAATACATACTCCCTCCGCATCAGAAAAGTTGATGTTCTGAATTTTTATTTTGTATCAGAAAGATTGATGTTCTGCATTGTAATTAATGCACTTTTGTTTACAAGGTGATCACTTGGTTAATTAATTTTTTTTTTTACAAAAATAATTAATTGCAGCATTTAGGGAGAGGAGGTGAAAAGTCAAATTTCATATTTAAATACACTACAAATACTTTTTGTTTCTTCTTAATCCTTTTTGTTTAAGGCTACATTAATTATAAAAAAGAAAATGGTGTTAATAACCAATATTGGAAACCAAACCGTGCATTAAACTAATCAAACAAAAATCGAGAAAAATTATCAGTTAAAGTTATTTCTTAATATATGTGAAAAATCCATAACATCAACCTTTCTGATACCGAGAGAGTATATATTACCAAAACAAAAATCACATATTATTGTATTATATATCATTAATACATATATATTACCAAAACAAAAATCACATATTATTGAATTATATATCATTAATACATGACATGGACATAACTATAAAGAATAATATAATGATCTCTTTAGCACAAAGGAAAGGCACGAGATGAATCTGCCATCACTACAAGAAAACAGGTATTTTGCAACGAATTTTTGTGACGATTTTATTTCGTTGCAAATTGCAATCGTTTTTACGACTACTTTACGACGATTCTTAAAGACGTCGCAAAATTGGGACGAAAATTTTCGTTGTAAAATCGTCACTAATTAGCGACGATTGTACAACGATTACCGACGACGTTACGACGATTATCAAAATCGTCGTAAAATCGTTGTAACTTAACGACGATTTACCGAGGTTTATATAAAACGTTGTAATATCGTCGTAAAATTACCCACGAATTAGAAATGATTATTATAAGTTGAACTTTACATCGATTTCCCAACGATTAATCAGTTAGGTGAGCACGTTTTAAGTTCACGGTGTTCGGTTAGGTAAACATGTTTAATGTCATTGTAAAGTCGATGTAAACATTTTTAGATTCGTTGTAAAATCGATGTGAAATCGATGTAAAATCGTAGGTAATTCGATGGTAATGAAAATAAAAATCTATATATAGTGGCCAACTTCATAATAAAAATTTCATATTCAAAAACATTTACTTCTTTCTGACCAACAAAAAATGTCAATATACGAAATTAGAAGATGGATGTATAATCGTCTTGATTCAGAGGGATCGCTAACAAAGGAGTTCAGTGACGGGGTGGAGGGATTCATGCATCAGGCAGGAAGTATACATAATACGATTATCAGTGGTAAGATATACTGTCCTTGTGCCAGATGCTTGAATAGGAAATTTATCATTATCTCGAAGGTGTGGTCGCATATATTAAATAGAGGGTTTATGCCGCATTATTATATATGGTATTATCATGGGGGAAATGCAGCTAGTAGTAGTAGCAATTATCAAGCATCGAATTTTGATGAGTCAAATAATTTTAATCAATTTGATGATCATGCGGAGCAGCATGGTGAAGATAATGATAGGATTCATGACATGGTTACGGATGCATTTCATGAAACCGTAAGTACATTTGCACATGATCATCATGATGAGGAACCCAATCTAGATGCAAATTTTTTTTATGATATGCTAGATGCTGCAAATCAGCCACTCTACGATGGATGTATAGAAGGACATTATAAATTGTCGTTGGCGGTTAGGATGATGACTATTAAAACTGATCATAACTTAGCTGAGGTTTGCATTGATGATTGGGCTGATTTGATTAAAGAGTATTTGCCAGAGGACAATTTAGATGCTGAAACTTACTATGAGATACAGAAGCTGGTTTATAGTCTTGGGTTGCCTTCTGAGATGATAGATGTCTGTGTTGACAATTGCATGCTTTTTTGGAAAGATGATGATAAGTTACAGGAATATCGATTTTGCCATAAGCCAAGATATAAGCCGCAAGGTACTGGTCGGAGTAGTACCGTTCCAGCGGATGTGGTACCTTCCTATAACTGATAGATTAAAAAGAATGTATCAGTCTGAGAGGACAGCTGCATCGATGAGATGGCATGCAGATCATTTGCAAACAGATGAGGAGGTTACTCATCCTTCAGATGCAAAAGCGTGGAAACACTTTAAGACGGTACATCCAGACTTTGCTAGAGAGAAACATAATGTGTATCTTGGTCTTTGCACAGATGGATTTAGTCCATTTGGTATGTCTGTTAGGCAATATTCTTTATGTCCACGAATCCTAACGCCTTACAACCTTCCCCCAGATATGTGCATGCAAAGGGAATTTTTATTCTTGAGTATTTTAGTACCAGGTCCGAAGCATCCGAAGCGTTCCCTTGATGTGTTTTTGCAGCATCTGATAGAGGAATTGGAGCAATAGTGGTATACCGGGGTTCAGACATATGATTTTGCGAGGAAATTTTTTTTTACAATGCGTGCGGTGCTTATGTGGACAATAAGCGACTTCCCTGCTTACGGGATGTTATCAGGTTGGACTACGCATGGGCGATTGTATTGTCCATATTGTCTCAATCGGACAGATGTGTTTCAATTGAAACATGGTCGGAAAATAAGTTGGTTTGATTGTCACCGCCGATTTCTACCGATTCATCATGCATATCGAAGAAATAAGTGGTTGTTTAGAAAGAACAAAACTGTTCGTGTTCCTCCTCCTGTTTATATTTCCGGAGAAGATCTAGAAGCAGAAATTGATCATTATGGTGCATTGGAAACAGTCAATCGTGGTGGAAATTGGCACACTCCAGCTAATATGCCGGATGGATATGGGGAGTATCACAATTGGCATAAGAAAAGCATATTCTGGAAGCTTCCGTATTGGAAGGATCATTTGCTTAGACACAATTTGGATGTCATGCACATTGAGAAAAACGTTTTTGATAACATCATGCATACATTGTTAAACGTGCGTGGAAGGACTAAAGACAGCGGTAAGTCAAGGTTAGAATTACCTGATCTTTGTTGTCGGAATGAGTTACATATTACAAGCAATGAGAATGCACCTGTCCCCATATTTCGAGTGGGTGCGGAAGAAAAGTCAGCTTTGTTCAAATGGGCGACATCTGATGTGAAGTTCCCGGACGGGTACGTATCTAATTTAGCTAAATGTGTTGAGAATGGCCAAAAGTTTTCCGGGATGAAGAGTCATGACTGTCACGTCTTTATGCAACGACTACTTCCTTTTGCATTTGCTGAACTTCTACCAGGAAATGTACACGAAGCAATTGCAGGTATATAAATTTAAACTAATCACATATTAATTACGAATTTAAGATTTTATATAATTAATATATATATATATATATATATATATATGAAATGGAAAATTAACATTATTACCTTATATATCATGTGATTGTTATTGTAGGCATTGAAGCGTTTTTTCGGGATCTTTGTACCCGTACTTTTTCAGAAGATGTTATTGCACAACTTGATGCTAGTATTCCTATTTTGTTGTGCAACATGGAGAAAATATTTCCCCCAGCCTTTTTTGATGTTATGGAACATCTACCTATTCATCTACCTCACGAAGCAGAACTTGGGGGACTTGTGCAGTATCGATGGATGTACCCATTCGAGCGATTCATGGGACATTTGAAGCGGAAGGCTAAAAATCTAGCAAAAGTTGAAGGCTCAATAGTAGCAGGAAGTTTAACAGAAGAAACTTCTCACTTCACGGGGTACTATTTTGGCTCGAAGGTTCGCACACGGAAAAGGGCAGCACGGCGATATGATGATGGAGGTGTAGGCCGAACATATGCTAATGAAGGTGTCCCATATATATTTTCTTCAATCGGTCGATTATGTGGAAGAGTGAAGTCAGTTTGGTTTGCCAATGAAAAAGACCATCATAGTGCACAAACGTATATCCTCTTAAATTGCGAAGAAATTAGTTAATTTGAGACGTAAGTGTATAAACATACGTCTTATATATGGCTAAATTATATATATGCTAGCTTTATACCAATTACAAATACTTTTGTATGCAGTGAATTTGTTAGACAAGTCCGAGAAGTCATTGAAGGAATCTCAGACGATGAAATCAACAAGCGTAAATATCAACATTTTGCCCCGTGGTTGAAGACGCAAGTAAGTAAAATTTTAAGTGATATGATTAATTACTAACTTGGACAATTAACCTAATACATATTTTGATTACTTTTTAATTAAATTAATTAATGATATAGGTCGAGTATGGGGTTACCGCATATCCACTCTGGTTCCATGAGTTAATAAAAGGCCCCATATCGAAGATAACGAGTGCACCCATGTATTGCACACGCGGATATATTTAATACGGAAATCAAAGAGCTACTGCCAACTACGGGGTATGTGTGCGGGGCGAAATAGATTTTTATGGAGTGTTGCAAGACATAATTGAAGTTGAGTACCCTGGTTGCTTAGGTTTGAAATGCGTTCTGTTTAAATGCGACTGGTTCGATCCAACAGTTGGTCGAGGCGTACGTAAAAACAAATTTGGGGCAGTAGATGTCAACCAATCACGACGTTACAATAAGTATGAGCCATTTATCCTAGTATCACAAGCAGAACAAGTCAGCTTTGTTCCATATCCGCGAGTTCGCACCACCCGTATCTCATGGTTATCAGCTATAAAAGTTTCTCCGAGGGGTCGAATTGTGGGGGTTGATGAGGAACTACCAATGCAGCAAGATCATTGCTCTGATATGCCAGAAATAAATGAGAGCAATGAAGACATCCTTTTGATAGATCCTCAAAACATGCAAGTTGAATATCTCCCAGACGATACAGAGGAAGAAGATGAGGAAGATGTGTTCGAAGAAAGTGATGAACCAGATGATCAAGAAACGGATGTGTACTACTCTTCGTCCGAAAATGAATCAGAGTGACCGCGCTAGCTAGTAATTATTGTGAATTTAATCTATTAATATAATATTGTGATCGAGTAATTATTGTGAAATTTAAGTGATATGATTTCTATGAAATCCCCTAAACCCCAAACTAAATTTCATCTCCGATCTCCACTCATTTTCTGCCGTAGGTGCGGCGATTAATAAATTACGAGACATATGTGTCTATGTGGCTTGTAATTTATTAATTGCCTCAACAACGGCGGGAAATGAGTGGTGATCGGAAATGGGATTTAGTTTGGGGTTTAGGGGATTTCAAAGGAATCGTCGCTAATTGTGATTGTCACAAAATCGTTGCAAAATTAGCGACGATTTAGCAACGAATTAAGACTAATCGTGGCTAAATCGTCGCAAACTTTGAATGTCACAAAATCGATGCAAATTTGTGACGATTTAGTAATGATTTGTCATAAACCCTAAACTCTAAACTCTAAACCCTTTGCCCTAAACCCTAAACCCTAACATATTACCATCTCATTGTATTATGCATCTTTCAATGAAATTGATCGTGACTTTAGAGAATTGTCCGAAAATGAAAACTCGGTCACTCACAGTAATATCCACAAACTGAATCATTGTATTAATAATTTAACATATACGCAAACTATATGTTTTACTTATTTTTCAATCTCGATGAAATTATTGATAATTTCATGATTTTGGATTTACGGTAAACATGTAAAGTTGTTTCTGGAATGTTGCAATCGACGTTACAATTTTATACCTATACCCTAAACCCTAAAACAGATTTTACAAATTTTCTCACTAATTCGTTGCAAAATTAGCGACGATTTAGCAACGAATTAAGACTAATCGTGGCTGAATCGTCACAAACTATGAATGTTACAAAATCGATGCAAATTTGCGACGATTTAGCAACGATTTGTCATAAACCCTAAACCCTTTGCCCTAAACCCTAAACCCTAACATATTACCATCTCATTGTATTATACATATTTCAATGAAATTGATCGTGACTTTAGAGAATTGTCCGAAAATGAAAACTCGGTCAATCACAGTAATATCCACAAACTGAATCATTGTATTAATAATCTAACATATACGCAAACTATATTTTTTAATTATTTTTCAATCTCGATGAACTTATTGATAATTTCATGATTTTGGATTTACGGTAAACATGTAAAGTTGTTTCTGGAATGTTTCAATCGACGTTACAATTTTGTACCTATACCCTAAACCCTAAAACATATTTTACAAATTTCCTCACTAATTCGCTGCAAAATCGACGCCAATTAGGATTGATTTAGCGACGACAACTAATCCTATATAATTACACGCTCAGAATTTCTTCATTCACTTTCAAATTTATATCTTTCTCTTGCTCGATCATTCCTCCGGAATTCCTTGCGAAAAAAGGTAAATTTTATTTTTTAATGTTTTTAATTTTAGTTAGTATAGATAGGAATGAAACAATTTAGGTCGGTAGAAACGGAATCAAATTAGGAAAAATAGCAGACTGCCCGGATGTTTATAGATATTAATTTTTTTCATTTTTATGCAGATGGGCCAGCGTCGTTCACATTACGCTCAGTTTTTGAGAGAGATTGGTGATGCTTCGGGTACCGGGTTGTCCGCGTCTTTTGAGGCTACAGAGATGGATTTCGTCCCGGTGACGCAAACACAGAGTGCTCCGCCACCACAACCACGTCAAATTCCGCAACCTTGAGGCCGTGCCCCGGCCCCATATGCACACATGACGGTTCTTGATTTGCTTGCACAGCCGGGCCGTCATAGGCTTACGAGATTAGATCCGGATCATATTGACGGGTCGGAATGGTAATATATATATATTTATTTTTTTTACATTTTTAATACATATTTATATTTATTTCTAACAATTCATAATTTTACAATTTTTTGTTTCAGTTTTGGAGTTGAATCCAAAGTTGGAAGCACCGTTTCTGACATCATCAAATCCTATTTTATCGAGCCTTATACCAATTTTACCCAGCTCCCGCCACACGTCAAGGAAACATGGTTCAAGATGTTTGCGGTACGTATGAAAAAATATTTTTTCTCCCATAATTATTTTAATTATATTTAAATATATATTTAATTTAATTTTATAAAATATGTAATTATTTTTGTTTCTCATGCAGCAAAAATATCACTGGGATCTTTCGATTCATGGCGAGGTTGAAACTTTGTTTCTCGAGAGGGTGAAGTTTCGTATCCAAGGCATGGTTGGTGAGTGGAATAAAGCATGGAAGATTTCTGGCGATTTAGCAAAGCCCCTGCACATGGATAAAGCCGTTTGGGACGGCTTGGTGTGGTATTGGCTGGATCCGAAGTCCATCATAACTGCTGAGAAGTGTTCGGCTTCCCGCAACACCGTTGGTTCGGACTGGAAACTGAAGGCTTTACCTCATACAACTGGGCAAACACCTTTTGCGGGTGTTTGTCTACATATGGTAATTAAATTTATTTAATTAAATTTATTTATTTAATTTACTTCGTCAATAACATAGTTTTTTTACTTAGGCCGCCGAAGACGGAGGTGTACTCCCTCCGATGACCAAGGTTTTTGAGCGGACGCACCGAAAGAAGGATGGTTCCTTTGTTTCCGAGACGGCCGAGCACATCTTCAATGAGGTGACTTCCAAGGTCACAGAACGAGAGACACAGCTCTCTCAACAGCTATTTCCAGGTGGTTCGGCGGTCATGTCTGGAGGGTTGACCACACCCGATATTGACCGGATCTTCGAGCATGTATATAGAATAGTTAGTACTTATTAATTTTTAGTTTTTGATTTTTTAAAAATTTCCAATTGTAAATTTAAATATAGATTGCCCCTAAGAGAAAGGGGAAGGTTGTCGGGATGTGATCTATTCGAGATGTCTCGGCTGCTTCTTCATATGCTCCGCGACGGCGATCGCCAGAAGATGATCCAGTCGTGTTACGTGCCACGATTACGAGTCTTCTGGAGCGGGTTGAGACCGAGGCTATTCGGTCTACGGCATATCAGACGAAGATTGCGAGTCTTCAGCAGTGGGTTGAACTGGATGCTACGCAGAATGACGAACTCTTAGACATCTTGGCAACAGGGAACCCGACAATGCAGGCCATGCTACGGGAAAAGCGAAGACTCCGAGCAGGCAGCGGCAGGCGCATCCGGTTCGTCGAGACGTCCCGAAGATGATGTGAATCTCGACGATTACGATATAGTTATTTAGATTTAGAATTTCGAATTCTAAATTTTGTTTTTTTTGTAACTGATTATAATATTTTTTTTTCTAATAAAATATTATTATATATTATTTTTAAAATTTTCATTTTATAATTTCGAAATTAATAAAATTTCAAAAATAATAATAAAAATCATATATAGAGAATCGTCGTTAATTCGATGGTAAACAATAGTTCTCGTTGATTCTTTGCTAAATTAATCGTCATAAAATTGTGGCTAATTTACAACGATTGTACGACGAGTTGATTCGTTGCTAATTAATCGTCATAAAATCGTGGCTAATTTACAACGATTGTACGACGATTTATTAGCGACGATATTGCGACGATTATTTAGCAACGATTTTATGACGATTTATTAGCAACGAATTAACGACGACAATTGTTTTCCATCGAATTAATTAACAATGAAATATTTCCCTACAAATTTCTATCTTTTTTACGACGTATTTATATTCGTCGTAATTTCAATGTAATATTTACGACGATTTTATTACGAAAATTTACCGATGATTTAGCGACGAATTTTTGTCCCTCGTACTTTCCCGATGAATTTACGACGATTTGTGGTTTGTGACGATCACTTAACGATGATCTCTTTTTCGTCGCAAATTCGATTCAAACCTTCTTTTGCAACGATTTAACAACGATATCGTTCGTTGCAAAAATGGTGTTTCCTTGCAGTGCATGTAATTCGTAAAGGGTTCCTAAAATGATAAATCTGCATATTTCTTCATATAAATATATTCAGAAGACGACAAAATTATTTTGTTATTTTGGGAAAGTGGTGCGAGAAGCTTCGTGAAAATCAGGGTAAGTTGCTACTTTTGATTATTATTATTATTTCTATTTCTGACATTTTCTCAATTCCCTAGCAAATTAAAGGCCACTTTAGGAACTGCAAATTTTCTAATATTTTCCTCTTTTAGTTTTTGCTATCGTAATATCTTTTTGTTTTAGTTATTGGATATTGCTATCGTAATATCAATCCCTTGATTGTCATATTACGATAACACAAGATGTATTATATACGCATTAAGTGATGCAGATATTGTTGAAGCCAATGGTGTAGCTCCTGCATGATGCAAACACGTCGGCACCAGTCGGAATCATTAAAAATTGACCTTATGACTATTCAAATAGTTCCTTGAGGGGTCTTAGTTTGTCTAATATTTTGAGGGTTGAAAATGGTTGAGAACTATTACTACTATAAAACAAGATAACTTGATTTACAGTAAAATTTACTTTGTTTTTTGTTATTTTTTGCTACAACTGACAATTACTTTCTAATTTGTATGAGATTATTTTTTCATCAAAAACTTCAAAATATCGTTTCACTAATATTGTTGTTAAGCATATTCAAATAAATCACTTAACGGATCATTTTTAATTGTATATAGATGAACTTGAACTTTATAGAAACTTTGATTTTTTTTTTTTTTTTTTTTTTGAAAAATGAAAAGCTCTGAATTTACAGCCAAAATTTAGGGATGTACTTTACCAACTGCGTCGATCCCTTCCTGTTATTTTTATCAAAAAAAATTAACACTTCTTTGAAAATCGAAAACATTTTAAGCAAAGAAAAAGAAAAATCGAAAATATATTTTAAAGATGTAAGAATGCACTCATTTGTATAATTTTAAACTATAGTTATATCAACGATCTCACTATATAAACAATTTAATCAGTCTTTTGAATCTTTATAATTTTGAATATTTTAAGAAATCAGCTAGCCTAGCCACCATTGTATAACCTCTAGATTATGGAAAGATAGAAATCTATTATGTACGACATATAGCACTACTGATGGTAAAACTATATATATGTTTTGGTAAAAATAAATATATGTTTAACCTCGTTATGGTTGATGTAGTTGTCAAGTTGCTGCGAGCTAGGATACCATTATAAGGGAGACGTTTTAACACAACAGCCTGAATTATTTAAATAAGGTGTAAGAATATTGGGTTTAAACATAAAACTCCGCTGCCAAAATTCGAAACATTTTATTTATAAAACAAACTTAACTTAAAAGACAAGAATATTAACAGTGAGATATTTTGAGACCGGTATGATATAATATTTAATTAGAATATATCTAGTTACCAGTGAAAATTTAATAAACATGATGATATATAATATTCGTTTGCATATATTTTATATTTATTTCTCCTAAGCGGGGGACCAAAGCTATTTGTTGTATATTTAATGAAACCAAAAGTAAATGGCCAGAGTGAGAGGACCACATATTTCCTTTACATTTTTGTTTTTTGAATTATAAAATATCTGCACTGTTCAGATATAAAACCCCAAAATTTATGCAGCCGATATCTTAGACTTAGACCGACAATATTAATTCGTTTGCTTGCCGTAGGCGGCTGTGGCTGTGGCTTGTGGCCAAACGCTGCGATCAGACGCGGTTGATATTGTTCGTTTGGCTACCGTGTGGCTGGACACTGCGACTGGTCGTAGACCTGTTTGTTTACTTGCTGCGCGGTTGGTTTTTCTAATCGCAGACGCAGCTCTAATCGCAACGCAGCTCTAATCGCAACGCAACACTGGAGAAATCCAGCGTTCAAACATTGCGATCGCAGGTCGCTGCGATCAGACGCTGCGTTTGATCGCAGGAGGCTGCGTCAAGTAAACGAACAACTTTTGACAGTTTCCTACAGCAGGCAAACGAACAGACTTTAACTACTAATAAATTTCCATAGAGAAAACACACCAATACAATAAACTGAAATATAAACAATAATAAAATAAAATTGATAACATAATAGTTTTTTTTCATAAAAAACTTAGAATGTACGTCTTATTCGTTTTTCCCAAAATGGGCATTCTTTGAAAGATACAATGTGAAGCTCAAGATGAAACAACTACTAAGAACAAGTCATAGAAAAAACTAAAGTGAAACGATCATGTGAAGCTAATGATCTGATTGACTATGGGAAGAAGAGTGATTATGGTTGGAAAAATCTGAACCAAGTAGAAAGGTAGCTTGCAATAGATAACAGGCTGATCGATGGGATGAGGAGGGTGCAGGGGATCGCCGCAACTTGACTCTGTCATCATGGTCCATACCTGGCTGCAAGCTTTGCTCTGATGAGAAGTTGAATTTCCTTGTTCAAAACAATGGGTCGGTTACTCGGTTTGGAAGTAGCGTTGTACAATCTTGAATTTCTTTCTTTTCACAAAAAAAATACTATACAGCTTGGAAGAGAATCTTACAAACCGTCTTCAAATTCTTGTTTCGAGATTCACGTAAGTTTTGAGTGATTACACATAGATAACTTTTGAGTATATTCACGTAAGTTTTGATCTTACACATAGATAACCTTTCTCTAAATTTCTTAGTCAATATCTGTTATGTCATTTGGCTATTCCATATTTTGACTGCACTTACTACATTGATTTATCAACCACATTCATATTATTGATCGTGCTGAACTAGTGACTGCTTCATCTGCAATTATTAGAATTATAGCCATTCGCTATAAACAAAAAAAAAATCCAAAATTCACAATATAAATAATCTTAGCAACAATGAGATACCTTCAAAATTTTATCCAATTTGGAGGATAAGTTTAAGAATGTGGAATGGAGAAGACAAAAAATAACAAAAAATTACAAAAAAAAACGTTATTATTTGGTAAGAAAATAAAGATAAAAGGTACGGCTAAGTTTGGCGGTTTGGAGAGTTGAAAAACAAGGAAGAGGAAGAAAGAGATGGAGATTGTGAGAGGACAATGGAAACAAAACATGTGCACGCCTCTCTCTCTCTCTCTCTCTCTCTCTCTCTCTGAGTTCTTCATTGCATCAAAGATTCAGGTCCCACTTCTATTATATGTAAAGCCCCCATTTCAAATTTAACCCCCTTTTGCCTTTTTTTATCCTCAAGTTTTCTTAGTTATTCTTTTATGATGTTAATTAGATCTGCACTTTAAACCTATGTGATAATGAATTTTACTGCCTTCCAAATTACCAACGAAGGTGACGATACAATTTCACTGTATCCATGACGTTTTTTTAGCATGAACAATGAAACATTAAACAGTTTGAGATGGTTTTGATAGTAATAAAATATGGTAAATAGAAAGCAAGGAAAAACGTTTTTTTTTTTTTGTTGTGTTTCGATGTCGTTTATAAGTTTGAGATCGAAAATAGTATTACAGAAAATTGTATTTATTTATTTTATTTTTTAAATAAAATTAAAGACATATATGTTATAACCTATGTTCGAAAAATCGGATGCCTTCGAAAAGCATTCGGCTTAAAAAATCAAATTAAGTCGTGGCGATTTTATCCTAATCGGCTTAAAAAATCGAATTCTCGATTAATTATCTGACTAGACTGATTAATCAGATAAATTGATGATTTTAACTAAATATTTTTTTAAAAATATTTTGGAGTAAAACGTTTCGAATGAGTTTTAATAAAAAATGTTATTTTTTGTTGGGTTTAGATCTATTTTAGTTTTATAATTAGGTTAAGAAGATGATTAAACACCAACATCGACATATTTACAACATAAATATTTATGATGTGTACATAAACAATATTTATTTTATAAGAAAGTTATAAATTTTGAATTAGGTGTGAATCTATGAATATTTTTTATGAAAAAATAATAAAAAATCTATCTATAGATTTTCCTTTGATTTAATTAATTTAATATCATATGTTTATTTTTTAATTTTTTAAACAAAATAATAAAGAAAAGTCTAAAAACTAATTTCCTATTAATCCTATATTTTTTTGCTGCGCTTACTTCGATCGTCTAACTAACGTCTAAATTTTTTTTGAATATTAATTATATTACTATGTTGTAAAAAAAAAATGATTTATCATGGAAAGAAATTAAGAAAAAAATAAATAAATAACCGAGCTATTGTCTAACACTCAAACTCTAGCTCCAAATAAATTTGACTTGTTGATTCGTACCTCTCCGTCAACGATATTTTGGAACATCATTAGTGGAAAAATTATGATAAAAGAAAATTAGAATCCCTTTGGAAAAATATTTAACAATTTTCTTGACATATGACAGATAGTTTAGATACTTTGAAATAAATAGAGTTTTCAGTTTTCTTCAACTTAAATAGTATTACATTTTACGTCAAAACAAAAATAAATAGTTTTTGTTTTTGTTTTGTGTGGTTTTCACGTGAAGATGGTTAAGAAATTAAATTAAAACAGAAGTGGGCTTTTAATTTGGGCCCACACCGTGGCAGTAGCAGGCTGAGAGAGTATGGGTCCCACAACGCCCATGATCCCAAAATTTCCAAAGAAAATGGAGACAGCTTCTGTGTTTATCCGAAAGCCACCCTCACGCTTTGGATTATCTTCATTGGTATTTTATTCATTTATTTATTAAAATTGTATCCTTCCATTTTCTTGAAAATATAATTATTTACAGATAAAATGAAATGGTGAAAAAAAAATGCAGTGCTCGACAAAGGTCCACACATTTGTCTGTATTTTATGTATTCAATATCCATAAGTCACCACAATTACACTACGACAATTTCGATAGAGAAGTTTGACGATTCGATTATTTTGATATGGCTTTGCATAAAAAGTTTATAAAGAATATCCAGTTACAAAAAACAAAAAAAATTTCTTCTAAAGAAAAAAAAATATTTTTTAATATATTCAACCATAACAAAAAATATTGATTTTATATCGCTGTACGTATTTTATTTTTATTTCATTAATTTACTCATTTGTTCTCTTCCATTATACTCCCATATTGGATGTTTTTACATTCATGATATAAGGCGCAAATTGATGACAGGTAGACCATAAATTCATCCATCTACAAGGTATTGGTGCAATTTGGTTGTAAACTATTATAACTGAAAACCTAAATACTTCTACTGGTTGCTATTCTAAATAGATATAGACTCAGACTAGTAACCCACTAACATCTTGTTGAAGCAAACGATCTTATTTTGGTAAAATTGAATAACCAATTGATAATGAAAAAAATTGTTAGAAGTTTGAAGCTCGAACCAATTCTTTAGTTCTTTACTGGGCTTGAATTTCTAAGTTGGGCCTGACTGACTATTCCCTATATTTTGTGCTTTCCTTTGGCAATTATCTACACTACTATAATCATACATAACTAGGATCTAATTATAGCGGATTAATTTTTTTTTTAAAATTGTTTTGAAATTTTTTAAACAATGTTTTTATCTGAATTTTACAATATAGTTAACTAATGATTATAGATAAAGCTGTCAATTTGTAATAATTTGTCTATTTAACCCGTTTTGCAGTGAATTAAAATATTATTCGGGCTAACCCGCATTGATATATATTCAAATAAAATATAATAAATTATAGTAAAAAATATAGCAAGATTTTGAATATTTTTTGTTTTTTTGAATATATATGAATTGATTATTATTTTAAAATATATAGTATTAAAAATAATTAAATAATTAAATAATAAATAACCTCTTTAATGCAAAATATATATTTTCTATATTATAATCAATAATTTTAAAAGACTATTATATCATTTTCTATTTTAATTATTATTTGTTATTTGTAATGGCATTTCATGTAATAACTTACAAAACAAAGTTTATTTTTAAAAATGTTTTCTTAAATAATATTATAGAGATGTTCAAATACTTAGTTTTCATATATTTGTACATAGGTATTTTAATATGTAGACCCAACTATTTATAGGTTGAATTGTCTTTTCACAAGATTTTGTTTTTAAATTCACCATGAAATTTACAAGTGTTATACCATAGAGTCCAGAAAAAACTGTTTGCAACAGTAGAAATTTGAACAAAAAAACTATCCAATTTATACTACTAACAAATCACCACAATAAAATAACATCTCGTAACACACACCAATATCGATATGACCAGCTAGTTGTGTCAATTGGTTTTGTTTTAAAGACAGAGGTTTGGTTTTAAATATTGTTCAGTTTGGTGAAATTTACGGATATGAACATATATTAAATATCTTGAAAATTAAGATAATCAATTATACTCCTACTTAAACATATATATGAATCTGATATCTTTTATCATAACATTTGAGTTATTCTAGGGTTGGGAGACCAGATAAATGATAAGCCAAAATATTTTAGTTATTCTAGGGTTGAGAGATAACAGATAAATGATAAGCCAAGTATCAACTTGGTTCCGCTTCATTCAACTCTAATCGTCTCTCTATACTTTAATTTGATGTATTCATTCCTTGTCTATCACGTGTTTGTTGCTCTTCTCTCTCACTTTCTTCTGGTGTATGTGCTCCAATTGTAGACTTAAAATGATGTTTTGTAAAAAGGAAAGAAAAGAAGATAAAACCTTTGAGATTAGTTTTATCTCAAAATTAAACAAAACAAACACAGAATTCAAAGAACACCGGTTCACTTACATGTGTCTAATGACTAATGGACAAAATTAAAGGGAATTTGGGAACATGATCATATGATTTTATGAGTCATAAGCTTAATAGTAACACGATATGGGGTCCATCTTCAAATCTACCAAAGGAAACCACTCTATAGCTATATATATGTAACCTAAAATCTTGGTTGGGTAAAAAGAATAGTCTCAACATATATAACCTTAGGTTAGTTGGACTTTTTATTGATTTACACAATCAATGTGCTTTAAAGTCAGAAGTACAAATATTTTCTTATCGAGAGTGGTATACAATTCATATATCTTATGAAAATTATCCATTATAAATAATACTAGATAAACAACTGTTTCGTCTTCCCAAAAACCTTAAAGATTTTTTTTTTTTTTTTAAACCTTAAAGATTAGTTTGGAATTCATTAATTCCAAGATTTTCTAATTCATTCTGTAACATGTTATACATAAAAGATTCAAGTTTTTATAAAATTTATTTGTTTATAAAACACATAATAAACTTATTTTCTGATTAATCTTTAAAAAACCGATTGAATTATGAATATCAAAGTTGTTCGGATAGTTTGAAAGGCATATCCACTCTTAATGAGTAGTTTTAGAACACACCGGTTCACTCACAAGATTGTCTAATGGAAAAAAAGGTATTTGGGAACATGATCATATGATTTATGAGTCATAAGCATGATATTAACGCGATATTGGGGTCCACCTTCGAATCTACCAGAGCCCAGAGGAACAACTTTATAGCTATATAACCTAACAATCTTGGTTCGGTAAAAAAGAATAGTCTCAACATATCTTAGATTAGATGGACTTTTATCGATTCACATAATGTGCTTTGGAGAAGTGACAGATCTAAAAAAATTATTCTTTTATTTAAATGTGTTTTTTTAATAACCAAAAGATGATCCTTAGTATTATTGAAATCATTAATCATTAAGAATATTATACAATCAAACAATTGTTTCGTCATTTAAACACAGTGGTTTTTCTTTTGTAAAAGATGAAAGTTTATCATATTTCTTGTGTAAGTGAAATAAAGTTGAATACAAACTGTATTTAATGTTTTATAATCATATACATGGTTCATCTAATTATCGGGATTCTTCATCAAAATATACCAAATGTTGTGATTGTCCCAAGCAATGAAATGAATTATCGTTTGTTTCAAATCTAATGCATCCGACTCATGTAAGAATTAAGAAAAGTCTATATATATATATATATATATCTATTTTTGGGCACAAATACTCTCCAATCTTCAAATCAAATAGTTGTTTGACCGATGGACTTATATATATATATATATATATATATATTTTAGGCACATATTTTAACCGAAAATAGTTGTTCGAGCCGTCAAACTTCGTGAAATATGAATATAAATTTATGACGAAATTAGATAAATAGAATTCTTTATTTGGAAAAGTCAGAACTCCAATTGATAAATTGATGAGAGTAAGAACACAAAAGTGTTTAGGAAGAATTATTATTAGACTCTCATAAGAATAAAGTTACAAGATGCATAAACTTATATAGCGGTAGAAGTAATCTATGTTTCCTAAATTAAGATAAATATAAATGTAAATTTCCTAAACTAAGATATTGGTAAATATCCATATTCTTCATGTTTTCCATTCTTCATGTTTTCCATTCTTCTCGATATGGTCGATCTCATCGATCTCCCAATACCCTCCCGCAAGCTCAAACGTGGTAACACGTATGAGATTGGACAAATCTTCAAAATATCGGCGCCTTCCGCAGCCTAGTATTGTGTCTACATGAAGCGCCTTCCGCATCCTCGTCTTTCATCATATCCAAAGGGCCTTCCGCACCTACATTCTGTCTACATGAAGCGCCTTCCGCAGCCTCGTCTTTCATCATATCCAAAGGGCCTTCCGCACCTACATGAGAGTAAGAACACAAAAGTGTTTAGGAAGAATTATTATTAGACTCTCATAAGAATAAAGTTACAAGATGCATAAACTTATATAGCGGTAGAAGTAATCTATGTTTCCTAAATTAAGATAAATATAAATGTAAATTTCCTAAACTAAGATATTGGTAAATATTCATATTCTTCATGTTTTCCATTCTTCATGTTTTCCATTCTTCATGTTTTCCATTCTTCTCGATATGGTCGATCTCATCGATCTCCCAATACCCTCCCGCAAGCTCAAACGTGGTAACACGTATGAGATTGGACAAATCTTCAAAATATCGGCGCCTTCCGCAGCCTAGTATTGTGTCTACATGAAGCGCCTTCCGCAGCCTCGTCTTTCATCAGAAGGTCTTTTAAGTAAATAAGTAAGGAATGTTTTTAAAAATAAATGTAAATAATTCAGTTTATTTGGTCTGTTTATTCAAAGAAAAAAGTTACGACATAGAAGAAACGAAAAAAAAAACAATACTCCAAACTAATAAAAATACAGAATATGTTTGATAATAAATATATATTACTAGATTAGTTTTCTTGGTTTGTTTTATTTCGTTTTGACGGTCGATTTAGAAAACCAGCTGATTTTGGATTCGATTCAATTATATGGTTTCGGTTTAATTCGGTTTACAATGATCCACTATCACCCTGTATAAAAAAATGTAAATCACGAGACAACTTCCTCCATTGACATTTTTTGGTTCTTATAACTTGAAAGTCTAACCATCCAGATCAAACCACGTGCATATGTTCCAGTGTTCCTCATAACAGAAGATGATCACTCCTCTTTCTTTCCCTTTTACACATAACATACACTCTGTACTAAGTGATCGATCAAAACCTCTAAAACACAGCAACCGCCAATTCCTTGGAAATTCCCCAATTGTCTTCTTCCTTCTTCTGAGCAGAAAGAGAAGCCACAGAAATGCTTTGAGGCTCTGTAAGTGCTCTTTTTCCCTCGATACTTGTGCTGCTTTTTACAGATCGGTGATTTTTGGAAACTTTTGATTCGTAGCTCCAGATTTCTAGGTAATAGATCTACGAACGATTGTGCTTTGAAATGCCGAGGCAGAATCAAAGCGTGGAGAATCTACTTCTTCTTGGGAAAATCAGGAAGCGTGGGTGCTCTTCGCCGACATCCTCGACTTCTTCTGTTCTCAGGGAAGGTTATCGGTTTAAGAGAGCGATTGTGGTTGGGAAAAGAGGAGGATCCACTACTCCTGTTCCTACATGGAGGCTCATGGGCCGATCTCCGTCTCCAGCATCGTCGTTGCGAGCTTCCGGTCCCTTGCACGCTGCTTCTCCGTCGCACTGCGGTAGCAAAACCGGCAAGGTACCACCTGCTCCGGTTTCGGCCAGGAAGTTAGCGGCAACTCTGTGGGAGATGAACGAGATGCCTTCGCCGAGAGTGGTGGAGGCGGCGCCAACTATTAGAAAAGCTAGAAAGGAGAGAATCGCGCCGCTTCCTCCGCCGAGGTCGGCTCATTCTGGTTCTCTACCGCCTCACCTCTCCGATCCGTCGCATAGCCCAGTCTCTGAGGTAAACTTATATTTTTTTTGTCGATAAAATTTGATTTTGATTGGTGGGGAAAAATTGAAAAGGAATGTGCTGTGATTTGAAGTTCTTGCTGGCGCCATGTGCTTTAATTCTGACCGGACAAAGGAGAGAGAAACTGACTTGCTTGCTATTAGATTCTCACTCTTCTACATTTCGTTTCGTGAAAAACAAACAATAGTATATAATTGATACGGGAAGTTAAAAGATCTCAACTCTCTTTTAATCTTTCGAAGTGATAATCTTTGTGTGATTCTGAGGTCTGAATTTGGTCAGAGTTGTGAATTGTTGGCAACCTCTTTGAGTATTTTATTCATCAAGGGAGAATATTTTATTTCCCTGCAGCTTCTGATTGATGTTAAGAAGTGGGATTAGAGATGAATAGAAAACTGTTGATCTTCGGAATCTTTTGTCATGTGCTCAATTAAACACATTTAAGCTCATATCAAAGGGCATGTTTCCTTTATAAGTTGGTGCCGATTAGTTTTGCATAATTGGGCAGTTCGACTACTTTTTTCATTTCATCATATGGAGGTAGTTGGTTGGTTATTAGAGGTTGATTTATTGGGAATAATGTAGGCCTAGATTCTTCATAATTGAGACCTAAGAAAGATATATATATATATATATATATAATGCTAAATATGGCAATGGACAATGCGAATCCGGCTTTCCTGCTTTCTTTACTTATGTGTTTAGATATTAGGGAAGCTGAGAAACTTTGTTGGTTTTGTAGAGGATGGAGAGATCAGGGACTGGAAGTCGCCAGAGAAGAGCATCCTCCACTGTGCAGAAGCTTAGGCTTGGAGACTGCAATGCTGGGGCTAGGGATCCTATTAGCAATGGCAGCTTCATGGATGTAAGTTTATTTCTTACCTTTGGGGATGTTTCTTTCAGAATTATGGAGAAAAAAACTTTCTATCTGCAGCTTTCATCCTTCTGTCAGACCAAATTCGGTATTTGATTGAGCTGTTCATATCAAATGCTCCTGTATGAAAGTGCATGAATGAGCATTATTGGCTCCATAGGCCGTTGGTTGTGAACTACAATTATAGTTTCTCATTCACTTTGGAAGCATACAATTACAATCTATGTTTTATTATGCACATATACATTACATTACATGTAAGGCTATACGCAACTAGGAGATACTGAATATGTTATGATTAGTTTGTTTGCCTCCATCATCTTTAAAACCATTTGTGTGCAAGAAAGCGTTGTAAAACAAGATTTCACATGGTTTTTTCAATGCAGATTGAGACTCGATCACGGGTGGAGACACCTACTGGGTCAACTGTCGGAGTCAAAACACGGTTGAAGGATTGTAGTAACGCTCTCACAACATCAAAAGAGCTTCTCAAAATCATTAATAGAATGTGGGGTCAAGACGACCGCCCATCTTCTAGCATGTCCCTCGTCTCTGCTTTACATTCTGAGCTCGAAAGAGCTCGCTTGCAGGTCAATCAGATAATCTACGAACATAAACCTGAAAACAATGACATTAGCTACTTGATGAAGCGTTTTGCTGAAGAGAAAGCGGCGTGGAAAAGCAACGAGCAAGAAGTTGTTGAGGCTGCGATTGAATCTGTTGCTGGTGAGCTCGAAGTGGAGAGGAAGCTGAGAAGACGGTTCGAGAGCTTGAACAAGAAATTGGGAAAAGAACTGGCTGAAACAAAATCAGCTCTGATGAAAGCAGTGAAAGAAATCGAGAACGAGAAGCGAGCGAGAGTGATGGTTGAGAAAGTTTGTGATGAACTAGCAAGAGACATAAGCGAAGACAAAGCCGAAGTTGAAGAATTGAAGAGAGAATCTTTCAAAGTGAAAGAAGAAGTAGAAAAGGAAAGAGAGATGTTGCAGTTAGCTGATGCATTGCGCGAGGAGAGAGTGCAGATGAAACTCTCTGAGGCTAAGCACCAGCTCGAGGAGAAAAACGCAGCTGTGGATAAGCTAAGGAACCAGCTGCAAACTTACCTCAAAGCAAAAAGATGCAAAGAGAAGACCCGTGAACCGCCTCAGACTCAGTTGCATAACGAAGTGGATGGAGAGTACTTGAACCATCACATTGGTTTCGGTTCATATAACGTTGAAGACGGAGAAGTTGAGGATGGAAATGAAGAAGATTCAGGTGAAAGCGATCTTCATTCCATAGAACTGAACACAGACAACAAGAGCTATAAATGGCCGTACGGTGAAGGGAACAGAGGGAGAAAGTCAACGCCAGGGAAAAGCCTTTCTTTACAAAGAAGCATATCGGATTGTGTTGATTGGGTTGTACAGAGCGAGAAGCTTCAAAAAAGTGGAGATGGAGGATTGGATTGGGGAAGATCTATTGAGGTTAACGAGCCTAAAGGGTATTTAGATGAAACACAAGCTTATAAACTAAACAAGGCTTCTTCAAAAGATCATCTCATCTCGGGTCAGAGACTAAGTAACTTCCGCGGTGGATCCGTTTCGAAGTCGCGGTTATCGGATGCTGCCAAAGGCGAAAACCAGAATGCTAGAAAATCAAGATGGTAATGGGCTAAAGCCAGCAAATTTATTCACATTTTGGGAGTAGAGATAATAGAACCTAAAGACTTTTACATCTCTACTAATGATCTACATTTTCTCTGTACCGCTCGTTTTGTCAAGAGTGATTCTTCATATGTAAGTGACAAAAAAAACTTGAATTTTGGACTGAAAACGTTCCAAATATGTAAGAGCTCGAATTTTACACAAACGCACGAATTGTCTTCCAACTAGAGATTCAGACCCCTTTCCCTTCAAAATCTGAAATTACAGGAGAGAAAACACAATAAGTGGATTTCTGAGCTCTAATCGTCGAGCCATTTCCTGATTCGATCCTTAACGAATTGGTTCCGATCCTTGACGCGAGCTTGTTGCGGTCCAATATTGGCGAGTGAGAGATACGCTCCGGCGACGAAAAGAGAAACACCCGCCGTAAAAAACCCAACAGACACCACCAACTGCCGCCGTGTCGGCGGATACGACATAAAAAACGCCATCCTTTCCGTGTCTTTCAAAATCTGTTGTCTAATAATAACACGATTAATGGGCCGGTATTTTTAGTTTGGGCTTTATTCGTAATGCGTCTCGTTTCTTAACAAGTTTATCAAGTGGAGATGGGTGAAGCGTAACCCTAATCTCTGGACACCAGAAACCAAGCAAGCGAAGATGGGTCGTGTCCGGACGAAGACGGTGAAGAAATCGTCACGTCAGGTGATCGAGAAGTACTATTCTCACATGACGCTCGATTTCCACACCAACAAGAAGATCCTCGAAGAAGTCGCCATCATTCCGTCGAAGAGGCTTCGCAACAAGATCGCTGGGTTCTCCACTCACCTGATGAAACGGATCCAGGAGGATCCAGGAAGGTCCAGTCCGTGGAATCTCTCTCAAGCTTCAGGAGGAAGAGCGTGAGCGACGTATGGACTTCGTTCCCGACGAATCCGCCATTAAAACCGATCACATCGAGGTCGATAAGGAGACTCTCGACATGCTCGCTTCCTTGGGTATGTCTGAGATGCCTGGTGTAGTCAAGGTTGATCCAGTAGCTGCTGCTCCAGTCGCAGGTTTTGGGTTTGGCCGTGGAAGGAGACACTAGAGGATCGATTCCTCATCTTCAGATGTGGATAATCGTAGATTCTTTTATCTGCAAATTTTGTTTTGTGCTCTTTTTTCTTCTTCTTTCTCCCGGATCGATTGAAGTTGAACTATGAATCTTATAAGCTATCTTCTGGATAAGTTTCGATGCTTTAGGTTGTTCTTGATACTCTTCTAGATAAATTGAAGTTGGATACACCGGAAACAGAACCGATTCCAAATAATGTGCTTAAACCCTTTCAATTCAATTGGTTGATTCCAAATATTTTGATGGTTCATGTTTTGTTCACATATGAAACAGAGATTAAAATTTACACAAAAGTCCCAATTGTGGGATCGATCGCATGGCTTTTAGCTGTGGATACTCATGAGCTTTTATGCTCAGAGACAAAAGAATGTTTCACAAAAAGTCTTATTTTACGTTTTCAATGAATAAGATTCCAATTTTAAGAATGGATTTCAATGAATAAGATTCCAATTTTAAGAATGGAGAAAAATTGTTCGGTAGTTTTTTTAATATATGTGAAATGTGTCAAAATAATATTTTTGAAAAAATAAAGGGAGTATAAAATTATGATTTAACTCGCGTTATAATTAGTTTTTTTTACAGAAATTATTTTGAAATTTAAGAAAAAATATTTAAATTTGAATTTTATAATATGTCTAACTCATGATTATAAATAGAATTGTCAAACGAAATAATTTGTCTATTTAATCCGTTTTGCACTTGACTAAAATATTAATCGAGCTAACTCATAAAATCTATAATCTTGAAAACATAACTCTATTATGCAATGTTTAATGACTCTAGTTTTTTGGTTAGTTCATGAACTCTTAAAAAAAATTATTGTGTCTAATTTTTAATAAAATTAGTAAAATATTTTTCAACTTTTATTTTGATATAAATTCAAATAATATATAATAAACTATAATGAAAAATATATCAAGATTTCGAATAGATTTTTTTCTTTGAATGTATATCGATTGATTATTATTTAAATGATATAGTAGATAACATCTTTAATGTAAAATAAATAATTTCATATTTTTATCACTAATTGTAAAAGACAATTATATCATTTCATATTTCAATTATTTTTTGTTATTTGTAATGATATTTCATGTAATAATTTACAAAACAAAGTTCATTTTTAAAAATGTCTTCTCAAATAATATTATAGATATGGTCCTTTTTGTGTGGTTGAGATTGGTGTTCTTCGTCATCTTGTCTTCACCATTGTACACTACATTTGGTTTTTAATAACTTGAAATAGATCATATATTAACATCGTTTGATTTCAGCTAACGGGAGACCCAAATGATAGTTGTTGATTACTTAAAGGCCCATTATGAATAGTTCACTCTCACGATCTATCACTCTCGTGTGGTATAATGAATAGTTCACTCTCACGATCTATCACTCGTGTGGTATATCGTTATGGATGTTGATTATTTTGACCCTAATGATGTTTTTTGTTGTTGTAAGTCCTCACTTGGTCTAATTCTTTACTCATAGAAAATTACAAGCTTTTACAACTACTCTCTCTGAATTTTGTCACTAACCGAGACTTTTTAGTAAAACCCAAAGCATTTAATCGATAAAACTAAAAACCATACGTATATAAGTATAGTATATGTATATTACTTAATTAGTTGTCAACTTCATCACATCTTTTGACTTTTTAAATATATAGGAGATTTGCTATTTTATGCCACATGAAACAGATCCATTGTTATCGGTTCTGACTTTCTATCTTTATGTTGCTCACCCATTTTCCACGCATCATTGTTTGCATGTATTCAAAATAGTTAAATAGAAATATAAAAATGTCTAAAGTCATCTAATCGCTTGTTACTGCCCATATCGTTTATAATTTGTTTTTTTGTTTTTTTTTTGATAATCTAGGCTGTCGGATCCTACCGGAGAGATGGTGAATTTAGTCATATCGTTTATAATTAGTTCTAAAGATTCACGTATCTAATAAAGGGGCTTTAGTCAAATCAATAATATGCATTTAATTTAATTGGCCATATCTATTATTAACCCACGTGTCTATCCATGTTCAAATACGGTCGAACTTAATGTTTAAACTTAGTAGGATTTAAACCGCGCTAATTATAGCGTGGTGAAATTTTTTAAAAATAAATTGTTTTGAAATTCATAAAAATTGTTTTTATATGAATTTTACAATATAGTTAATTAATGATTATTGATTATAGATAAAACTGTCAATTTGTAATAATTTGTTTATTTAACCTATTTTGTAGTAAGCTAAAAATTATTCGGGTTTTTGTGGTTAATCTTATAATCTTAAAAACATAACTCTAATATACATAATTAAAAGAATCTAGTTTTTGTGGTTAGTTTACGAAAAATATAGTTTTCTTGTATCTAATTTTTTATAATATTAGTAAAATATTTTTCAACTTTTATTTTGATATATATTCAAATAAAATATAATAAATTATAGTGAAAAATATAGCAAGATTTTGAATAGATTTTTTTTTCTTTTAATATATATATGAATTGTTTATTATTTTAAAATATATAGTATTAAAAATAATTAAGAAATGAAATAATAAATAACATCTTTAATACAAAATATATACTTTTCATATTCTAATCAATAATTTTGAAAGACTATTATATCATTTCCTATTTCAATTATTCTTTGTTATTTGTAATGACATTTCATATAATAACTTACAAAACAAAATTCATTTTAAAAAATGTTTTCTTAAATAATATTATAGAGATAGTTCACCACCATTTAATTAACCTACAATGAAATAAAATAATGTAAAGACTATCAAGTTTGACGTCATACAAACAATAAAAGACTATAAATTTAAATCTAAAGTATAACGTGAAATCTTGAGTTGAGCTTAAATTCTAAACGGCTTTCTATTTTATACGAAAAGAATCGTCGAAATGTGTCAACATCGGTTCGGTCCACCGTAATAGAAACCGTATAGGGGCTTTAATTAAAAAGAAAGCATTGGATTGTTTCAAAAACTAGATTCCTATCTCCCTCTCCAAGACACTCGAAACAGTAACAACTCGGAAAACGACATTTACACTGTTTTTTTTAACACTGTTTGTACTTCAAAAGTTGAGAGTTGGGAACAATGAACATCTCTGTTGAGAAGATTGTGAGTTCAAGATGAATATAATTAGAATAAAGTACTTAGCAGAATTTAGATGTATATTGTAATTTAGTTATTTTTCAAGCAAGGAAAATGGTTAGTGCTTTCACTTATGAGACATTCGAAAAGCTACGAGACTATAAATTTTTTTTTTTTTTAAAAATCTTAATTATTCCCTGATGTGTCTTATATTAATATGAGATGGAAATGAGAAAAAAAAATTGGTGAGTACATTATAAGTTTATTATTTCTGCTATAAAAATGGCTGTGATTATCGGCGTCTCATTTTCTTGCCAATGAATGCTATTTTGATTTGTACAATCCAAATATAACAGGCAACATACGTGCTCACAAAACATTTTAAAAGTTGGTGCTAACATTAAAAGAAAAATGAAAACAGTGTTTTGTTTTATTTTGTGACAAAAAGAAACGGCAATTTAAAATTTCACATTATAATTTCAATAGCTATTGTAACATAAGACACCAGATCTGAATATTGGTTTTTTTATTTATACTAATCGGTTGACATTAATTGTAAATCCAACCAAGCATGGTCATAGTTTCATTTAAATGAAATTAATTGTAAGGTTGCCAGCTTTTATTATACTAGTAGTTCGGATGATATATATACTATCTAGCGTATATATTGTTTTAATAGGGAAAATATAAATTTGGTTTTACAAAATCCTTCTTCCAAAAAAAATCATTTAATAACTTCACATGGGAAATTAACTCACATAGCAATATTAATAGCTTGCTTTTGGTGTGAAGCTACGTGATATTGTAGTCATTACATTTAACTTTGACGTAGCCATTTTTTATTTTGTACAGTAAAGTTTCCCTATAAGATTTTGTAATCCTGTGATTAACATTAATATACATTTAATTCTCTTCCTGCTTCGATTAAGACACCTTTACTTTTTTTTGTCAACCAACACTATGATACGTCATTCGTATAATCGTATTTCTTCCTTCTTGATAGCAGTTAAAGACTAGTCTATCTAAGTATCATCTCTATAATATTATTTAAGAAGATATTTTTAAAAATGAATTTTGTTTTGTAAGTTATTACATGAAATACCATTACAGATAACAAAAAATAATTGAAGTAGGGAAATGATATAATAGTTTTTTAAAATTATTGATTAGAATATGGAAAGTATATATTTTGCATTAAAAATGTTATTTATTATTTAATTTTTTAATTATTTTTAATACTATATATTTAAAAATAATAATCAATTCTTATTCAAAATCTTGCTATTACAAATGAATTCAAAGAAAAACATATATTCAAAATCTTGATAAATTTTTACTATAATTTATTATATTTTATTTGAATATATATCAAAACAAAAGTTGAAAAATATTTTGCTAAAATTTTATAAAAAATTAGACACAAGAAAACTATATTTTTAAAGGGTTTGTAAACTAATCACAAAAACTAGAGTCATTAACGGTGCATATTAGAGTTATGCTTTTAAGATTATAAGTTTTTTTGCGGATTAGCCCGAATAATATTTTAATTCAATGCAAAACGGGTTATATAGACAAATTATTACAAATTGACACATTTATCTATGATCATTAGTTAGCTATATTTTAAAATTTAGATAAAAGCAATTTTATTAAATTTCCAAAAAAAATTACCTTGTGCTATAATTAGCGCGGGTTAAATCCTAGTATAGTAATATTATTTATATATAGGTATATATATATTTCACCTATCATAATTAAATTAAGCCTTAATGAAATTCACTCTCTCTGTCTCTCTTTAGATAACTTTATGGGTGTTTAAATTATAAAATGGCCTAACCTGCAGAGCCAACAAGAAGACTTCTCAACATAACCAAAAACTTTCTCAATCCCCAAAGGGAGAGAGATCGATGAGCAGGAGGAACGGTAACTGGCCGAAGCTCGAGCTGAAGCTGAATCTTTCTCCACCTCCATCTCAAGCCAGCCAGATGAGCCTTGTTCGATCTCCGACCCGATCAAACACGACTTCACCGAGCTCATGTGTTTCGTCTGAAACGAACCAGGAGGAGATCATGGAGACAACAATCTCAATGGTCCTTGTGGGTTGCCCTCGTTGCCTTATGTACGTTATGCTCTCTCAAGATGACCCTAAGTGCCCTAAATGTAAAAGCACCGTCCTTCTCGATTTCCTCCAACAAAACGCATCCATCGCTACAACCGCTCCCGCCGCCACCTCTAAACGCAATAAGACCCGGTGGAACTGAATTAATTAATCCAACAACATCTTTTGCTTTGCTTTTTTTAATAACACAGAGATTCCAAACCTATAATCTGATCCAACCGTACTTGTTTCTGTCTTTTCTTTTTGCTTCTTCTCGTAGTTGTTTTTTTTTCTTAGAGTACAAACTTTGCTTTTAATGAAATATGATTTTTTTGTTTAGAGCTAATGATGCTCAGTATGATGAAACATGTGTCGTTGGTTGTCTCCATAATAGTTGTTTACACAGGGACTCTTATAATTCAGATTCTAAGGTGAAATTACAGTACTCTGTTACGTGTTCTTTGTTTAACGAACATGTCCAAAAAAGTTCCTTCGGATTATGCATAAAGGGAATGAGAATATTGTTTCTGTAAGATCGATAAAAATCCGCACTTCGTGTCTCGATGTGTTTCTCAACCTTTGTTCATGTGAAAAAGTAATTTCCTCTGTTTCTTGATTAGTCTTGAATTAATAACAAGTAAAAGAAACGTTAGAGATGCGTCTGGACTATTTAACAAAGCAGGTGCAGAGAAAGTAATTAGTTTGGATATGGTTAATTAGAGATAATCACCAAGAGGTGATTGTTTAATTCTCTGCATGTGTTTTCAATCGGTGCCCTATGTCAAAACATAACCATCGAATAATCTAAAACGTAAATGGAAACGAATATTGGATTTAGCAACCCTAATATGCATTTTCATTGGGCAAAAACTAAGAAACACTCGGTCTTTAACTTTGTAGCTAATGATAAGCAAAAGCTGAATTTTTGTTTCCCGCAAAAAATAAAAAAAGAGTAGAAGAAAAAAACAAAAAAAAAACTTGGGGTTGTGTCAGACCTGCAAATGGCAAAAGTAAAATGTAAATTAGTAAATCTATCTTTTTCTTTTCTTTCTTCATAATGCTAACTGCAAGAGGTGAAGCTTGGTTAAAATTGAAGATGGGTAAGTTCAGATAGCTTCAATAGATTTAAAGTGATGAAATCATTAAATCAAATATACATGCGACAGTAATTGAGGCAGTTGAGAATAATGAGCGTTACGTAAGAACGAGAACGATAAATACGAATTCAATTCCTAACTTCAATTAAATATATATATATATATATATATATATATATATATTGTCAACTATCCATTTTATTAAATCAAGTTTGGCCGAGAAATTTATTATTTCTTATCGGTTCCGTCTTATTTACATAGAAAAATAAAAAACTTCGTGCTCGAACTTTTTTTTACAAGAAAATTGGCACGAACATTTGATACTAGTGATATAAATGATAAGTTGAATTTGATAAATGACGTTCTAATGACATGAAATGAATCTAGTTATGAAATTCTGTAGGAACATTTTTTGTGTGGGTTATATATTCCTTTTCTTTATTATTATCGTGCACTCTATTTTTCCCTTCTGTTACAAACTTCATACTTAAGCTATCTCATCCTTTAAAGCGTCTTTTTCTGTCATTAAGAGAATATCCATAAATAATGTTTGGGCAATTGTCCAAAATAGTATATTTAAAAAAAAAAATTATTCCAAACTTAATATCACTAATTAAAATTAACAATAATATTTTATGTTTTTGGTCAATTTCAATATTTTGATCTATAGTTTATGTAATCGGGGACCAACATTTGACATTTGATAATATTTGTGGTTTTTCCGCAATGGGTTAATCATCTCTTTTTTTCTTTAAAAATTAACAATATTCGAATTTCAAACAGGAAAACTAAACAATTTCTTCTTATCGGCCAAGCTAATTTTATTTGGTGTATTCAATTATAGTTCCCTAATTTTCTCCTCCTACCTAACCCTTTTAAATCATCACTAATCGCGACTTATTGGATTTAGATTCGATTTAATGCAACCGTTGCGGTTGCAATTATGGAGATGTTTTGCGTTTGTGATTGAAAGATGTAGATTTGTTTGGGCCTGACCAACTTGCACGGCCTCCTATCTCGGCCCATTAGTGGTTACAGTACATTCTTGATTCTGGTATAAGGATGGTAAGAACTTGGGTTGAATTATCTCATACAATTTCTCTGTAACTAGTCCTGAAAACCAAACATTGCTCTCTAATTTTGTTTTGTGATTGTTAACAACTACAAGACAATTATTAAACTACTCTGTTTCAGTATATAACACAAACGCTTTTGTTGGTTGAGACTTGAGAATGCAAATTCACAGACCAGTTTTATTGGGTTTAAGGAGGAAATTTACATTTACTGTAGATGCGAAAACCGGTTCTTGATCAGAGTGGCTACGTGCTGCGCAACCCACACCGAGCCAGCCACTGTGCAGCAGAATCCGTGCGTGTGACCTTCCCTCTCGATAGATAAGGAAGTACCCGGAGCCTGCTTTGAAATCTGGACAATGGAGATTCTATGAGAGACTACTCTCCTTCATGTGTCAGAAAATGCAGTTTAATTGTAATTTGAGAAAGGGAAACTAAGTAACCTCTTCAAAGAGTTGCAGTGGACCCCAATGATCATCAATGCCAAATAAAAATGCAAGCTTGCTCTGGTTTTCTCTCATGAAATCCCAATCTGGCTCTGCTGCGAGCTTATATACAAAAATAGTGTCACCTAAAATGCTTTGTTGGAGATCACGTTTTAGAGCTTGCAGGTAAACAATATCTGATTTCATTTTTTTGTTTGTTTGCACTTTGCATACTTTGAATTCAAATATAGACTCTCTAAACTCCATAGGATACATTGTCAAAAGACCATTACCTCTCTAAACTCTGTCATTGCCATATAGAGAATATTGCGCATGGTGTGATACTACACGGGAAGAAAAAATAACAGATATCAAAAGTCAACTCGCCCGAAAATTTAGTAGGTTGCAAGAACTTGAAATATGGAGAAAGAAAAAGACGCGACGGTTATCTTCAAGGATTCTATACAACTAGGACCCAGAGTGGAACCCTCCCAAAACAGGGAATATGAGAACAAGACAATACCTGCCTCAAGTGAGTGCAAGTAGCTTGAACAGAAGTACCAGACCATGAAGCTCCAAAGGAGTTGGATACAAGGCGCCGTGCAGCCCACATAGGTAAAAGTCTCAGTGATGTAATCAGAAAACTTGCTGTAGCCGACAGAACAGAAGACCTGAATTATAACAATTTCTTACTTCTTAGAGAGCAACATGATGTGGTAATGATTTCATAACATTGTGAATAATTGATTAGTTCTTTCATATCGAGGATTCATAAGATATTGAGAAGGAAAGCTCACGCTGCAAGTTTTCCAATTAATGATTGCTTAGTTGACTGTTGGTTCAGAGTCAAAAATGGATATAAGCCAATGCAATATACCACCTGCAAAGCAAACCAGAGAATCTAAGATATCACATCGCACAGAGAGAAATTGTGGTAGAAGAAGTATATGTACACACTCAGAGGATGTCAGTCTATACCTTTTCCGAGCACTTGCCTAAAATCTCAAGGGATATATAAGACCCAATAGAGTGCCCAACCTAGCAAGAGCAATTAAGATTAATGGATGTATATATGTAGAAGGTTGTATGTCAATGGAAACATGTAATGTTAACCCCATTGCATAAATGACACTATTAGTCTTACCAATATTATTGGAACTTTCACGCTCTCCAACTCCAGTCTGATAAAATCAATCTGTATGATAGCTAACAGATTGAGATGTTAACTTGATGGGATGAACAATACAAGAACTTGCTCAAAGATGATATGATGATAAGGTTCTTAACTTAACTGAAAGAAAAATGATTTATTTTCAAAACATTGTCAGATTCTTGCTACCTTATGATCGATTTGTTGTTGCAACGAAAATAGCCTTCCAGACTCCCAGTCCTTAAAAGCAAAACAAAAGAATGTAAATCATCGAGTAACACGAAAGCACACGCTTTGGAAACACAAACTAAGAAGAGCACAAACTGGACACACTGTGAAATCTGAAGCAAAGTAATAGTACCTTGCTCGTGTGAGATATTTGCCCAATAGCTAAGCAAAAAAAAACAAAAAAACAAACCAGTCCACCATTAGAGAGGCACAAGGAACCAATCAAACTCATGGAATCAAAGAAACCAAACTCGAAACCTGTTATAGATGCATTGCCATCAAGAAACTCGTGTAGAGATTCCAAAAAGTCATTGTAAAATGACACAACACCTGAAAATTACAAGCCAATGCATAACAAAAACATAATACAGAGAATTTTCATATGCATTGAGAATAATACTCCAATAACATTATGAAACCTGGATTTCCCGGAATAAACAGTAGATGCAATTTGGGATTCTCAGCTTGAATTTCCATTATCTCCGTCATCGAACTTGATCACAAATCACCCAATAAAAAAGGGTGTAACTTTATAATCAAAATCCAGTCGAACAAAATTCAGAAAAAGATATAGATTAGTATACCCAGAAACTCTGCACAATCTGGAATGAACAGGTCTTTTAGCTTTGTTCATCAATTCCTTTTCACTCTCCATATCTGCGGTCACGCGATTCAACCTCTGAGAACTAGCGAGAAGAAGAGAATCAGTGAGCGAGGGTACTGAGAAACAGAGTAAATTAGAGAGAAAACGAGAGAAATCAGAAACTAAAATGACTGAAGAAGCAACTCAAAACCTTTTACAGTAAACCATGTGAGGACAAAAGATAACAAATGCACCTGAAACAACAGCAGGAGTAGACGATTCGGAGAATCGAACCGCCGATCGGAGGAAGAAAGGAGCGGAGAGACGGAGTTACCGAAGGTAGACGAAGACCGAATCGCATATTTTTACAAAACTAATGTGACATCGTTTTGAGTAATGCGACGTCGTTTGAGTGTTTGAGGTCTTTGGGCTTATCTCCACCTCATACAAAGAGAGGTCGTTGACACAGATAAGTTTTTCGTCGCTCTGAGAGAGAGAGAGAGTCACAAAGTGTACCAATGGCGGCGTCTGTAGCTTCTTCAACCACTCTCATCTCCTCCGCTAGGGTTTTTCAAGCCAAGCCTTCGCTTCCTCAATCTCCCTCCGTCTCTTTCCTTCGAACCCTATCCTCTCCTTCCGCATCCGCTTCTCTCCGCTCCGGGTTTGCTCGACGCTCTTCCCTCAGCTCAATCCGCTCCAATTATCGCCGGAGCTTTGCTGTCAAGGCCCAGGCCGTAAGTTATCGCAATGCCGATACTTTCTTCGTTCGGTGTGATTTGAATCGGAATTCATTTGCCTATTATATAGACTTCACTCTCTTCACTCTCTTTTTTGGAGAAAACAAATTGGCGATTAATAGGTTCTGTGACCGTGTTTCTGCAGATTTCACCAAAAGTCCAGAATTTTAGTTCTAGGATTGCTTGTCTTGTTCTTAGTGGTGATGACCACTAAATCAGGAAAATGGATTTGAAATATTTTTATTTGAGCTAACTTGCTCCTTAGATCTGTTGCGTAAACGATTTTTCTTTCATGTTTATGATTATAGGATGATCTTCCACTTGTTGGAAACAAGGCGCCTGATTTTGAGGCGGAGGCTGTGTTCGATCAGGAATTCATCAAGGTATCTTGTCTAAAGAACCTTCCTTTTTCCATCTTGATTAGTTTCTTACATCAATGTCAATCATATCTTCTGCTTCTAGTTAATCTGAGACATAAGCTTACGTTTGAAGCTAATATGAGTAGTATTAGTGAGTATATATGTGTCTTATTGTTCTCGAATCTAATTGGTAATTGTTGAATTTATGGTTTCAGGTTAAGCTCTCTGAGTACATTGGGAAGAAGTATGTGATTCTCTTTTTCTACCCATTGGACTTCACTTTCGTCTGCCCAACAGGTTTGGATTGCTTGAGAAGTATATCGAAATATAATATCTGAGAGGTTCACTGTGGCATAATCATTTGTTTGTATCTTTTTTCCTGTAGAGATTACTGCCTTCAGTGACCGGCATGCAGAGTTTGAGAAGTTGAACACAGAAATATTAGGTGTCTCTGTCGATAGTGTGGTAAGTATATAACTATACAGTGACCACCATAATTTCCCATCCTTCTTTATGACGTTATTGCAAAATCTTGCACCAAATTCAAACCGACATCGCTGATATTCTTGTCTGTTTGCAATTGCTTGACTCATCCTTGCTGCTTGTGCTGGTGTCTATGTAGTTTTCGCACCTTGCGTGGGTTCAAACAGACAGGAAATCTGGAGGACTTGGTGATCTCAACTATCCCCTTGTTTCAGATGTCACTAAATCAATCTCAAAGTCATTCGGAGTGCTCATCCATGATCAGGTAAATTGTTGGCCTCTCAATCTTGACTTTTATTTTTTGACTTTCTAAAGCGTTTGGGAACTAATAAAGACTGAGTGGTAAAAACAGGGAATAGCGTTGAGAGGGCTTTTCATAATCGACAAGGAAGGAGTGATCCAACATTCCACCATCAACAATCTTGGTATTGGCCGAAGCGTTGATGAGACAATGAGAACCCTCCAGGTATACAAATAACTCAAAACCGCTCTTTCTTTCCTTCACCCCGATTACGCTTTGCATGATGCGTTCTCGATGTTGCAGGCCTTACAGTACATCCAGGAAAACCCCGATGAAGTCTGCCCTGCAGGATGGAAACCGGGGGAGAAATCAATGAAACCCGACCCTAAGCTCAGCAAAGAGTACTTCTCAGCTATTTAGAAGCTACTAAGATAGCAAAAGGTACAATCTTTGTTATATGTGAGCAGAGTTTTCTTCTTTTACGCTAAACAATCCTTTGTTTGAATCTCACTTGTCTCTTCAAATCCATAAAACTTCCTATTTTCCGTTAATGGGAAGGAAGTCTTCATTATTTCTCCTTTTTCGCTAGTGTGCTTTACGCCTACACATTCATATTCACATATCCATACATACATAGTTCTCTTGTGTCATTCTGTAAAATGAATCAAATCAATTTCTTTATAATCCCTTTTTCCCATTCTTAAACAACATTTGTACAAACAAATCATTTGCATATTTTCATATTAATGCTTAAAATCAAGAACATTCCAGACTCTGATCTCAAAACAGACATAAATCATATGCATGTTTCATATAAAAATACAGGAACTTTTCAGACAACATATAAATAAAAATTACGAACTACTCTATATTTTTACAAACACACAACCCACCACAATCGAAAAGCTACAATAATCACACCAGATTAAAAAAAGCAGCAGGCTACCTGTAAAAAGTTCCTCATGTGTCCCCTTTGCCCACAAGTTCCAACATCATTAATCATCATCATCAAACCCACCTCTTTCGAGCAACCGGTAACCGGTAAACGCCGGTTAACTCTCCTTCTTAAGCTACACTACGATCCGGTAACATAACTTTTTTTAACACTCGATCGCACTTTCTCTTATTAACAATGCATGCCCTCACCAACTCCGGCGCCGTACTCCTCGCCGTCTTACTCCTCTTCCTCCTCATCTTCCTCGCCGAGCTCTCTTACATCTTTTGTCGACCCACGCCGTCTCCGGAAAGTAAAGAGGTTCTACTCCAATTCTTCATGTGTTGCAAGAAGAAGAAGAAGAACCAATCTCGTATTGAGCCAAGTGGAATTGTTTCTGTACAGATGGAGGAGGATGTCGTTGCGGCGGAGGAGGAGGAAGATGTAGCGGCGGCGGACAAGTGGCGAGTGTCAAGGCTTTTGTTCACGATCGAAGAAGAGGATTTGGAAATGGAAGATGACGATGTGGTCTCTGCGGATAACGACGGCGAACTCCGTGTTGATATTCCAGTGGACTATTCCGGCGAGCCAACCCCGTTCTTGACGCCGTGTGATTCTCCTCCGTACTTCACTCCTTCGCCATCTCCTGGTCGGGATATGGATGACGTCATCGATGTGTCTGAGGTTTAGATATGATTAGGTGTTGAACAGTTTAGTAATCATTTACGGATTTTTGTCGGAATTTTTTTTTTTTTTACAACTTTGTCGTAGTTTTTTCGGCAATTTGAATTTTCACCAAGACCTCGTATGTTGTAGTTTTGAGTCGTGAAGATCTTTTAACGACATTGTTAAAATCTCGAGCTGATACACATGTTTTATATGTGATGGTTCTGTTTTGGTTTTTGTTTTGATGTAGAACCAAACTTATTTTGATTATTGAAACTCCGGTTTGGTTATTTTTTTACGTTGTTGTTACCGAAATGAACATAATATTTTTATGGAACTCGGTGTTCCTTGTGTTCGAATTTTGTTTAGTTTTAAGTAGATTAAATTACAAAAAAATGTTAGGCGATTTTTGTGTGTGAAGGCAGAGATCAAGATTAGACAGGAGGACTCTAAGAAGCTTATGGGATGTCCTCTTACCTCAGCCAGACACCTCTCCTTGTGCCTTACCTCAGCCAGACCACTATTGATGGAATCTCTGTCAGCTCGAGTATCTAGAGATTTGTACTAAATGCTCTTCAGATTGGTTATGTCCTCTACTCAGACATTCCCATAATCTGCGAGTTTTGAGGCTAAATCATGTAAGTTAGTTTTGCTACATACATGAATAATGCTGCAGCTTTATTTTTTCTTCCCCCTTCAATCTCATTTTGTTGATATCTCAGATAAACTGCGGCATGTTCAGAGATTTCGAAGCTCTGTGGGAGCAACCGTGTCGTGTTCCTGAATGTTTTGTGTCGGGTCTCGAAACAGTTGAGTGGATTGGATACCAAGGAACAGAAGCAGAGAAAGAAGCGGCCATTTACATGTTCGAGAAGGCAAACCTCCTAAAGAATATGACATTATCCGGAAAAATCACCAATTTAAGGGAGAAATGCCGTACACTGATAGATTTGGCGTCCAGAATGAGCTGTTGTAGCACATGTCGGTTTAATACATTTTTTTTTTGTCAAGAAATAATATTTTCGTATAAACATCAAAACTTAATCTTTGGAAAATACGAAATTAAATTTTCTTGTGTGAGCTTGGCTAATCTATTCAGAACACTTTAATCTTGAGTTTGATAGTTTTGGTTTAATCTACATATTTAAAAGTGAGTTTCGAAACTGTTTGTTTTAAAATTTAGTCGGATGCCATAATTTTTTAGCCTCCAAAAATTTTATACGGATATCAGTGCGTCTGGTCACAGCCTCCTGCGATTGGTAAACGACCATCGTTTGGTCTCAGCCGCAGTTTCGTGGGGCAAGCAAACTAACATCACTTAGTATTAATGGCAGATTTTTATTCTGCAACTATCTATCTTAAACGTGGATAGATAATTAAGTGAATACAAATACATCTATTTCATTTATAGATAATTAACTGAAGAATTTTCCAGTTCTTATTCATGCAATAGGTGTTTTTCATCATCCAAAAAAAAAAAAAAAAAAAAAGTGAAGAACTATGTGATGTAGATATTCACATGGAGTTTAAAAGCCATATAACCAAATCAAGCAAGAATCTTCAACTCCATCAACATAATCCTTAATGTTTTTTCTTTTTCTTTTCTCAACATAATCCATATGGATTAATCAAGTTGTACAATCTGAAGCCAGAAATTAGAAGAAGAAGAAAAAAAACACATCATAAAATTGGAAATTGACTAAGATAAGTCAAAGTCACACATCATAGTTTGAAACTTAAACCCTCTGGATGAATTAGAGGAAACGAGAGGGATCTTGAGATCATCACACTTAATCTTTGGTTTGAATTTCCACAACTTTATCACCCAAAACTTGAACCTAACACTCATCCGCAGCTTCGCATCAATCCGGAAAACTCCAGATTTCTCATCCTCCTTCAGATCCGCTCGCGCTCCGTCGCCGAGCACCATCAGATTCTGTCCCTCGATCTTGGTTCCAATCACCGTCGTGTTTTTGTGTCCTTGGTAGAACGGCGAGATGCCTACGGAGCCGAATCGCTGGTCGCCGTAATATCCACTGACCTGGATCTCATCGTAGTAGACTCCGATTCGTTGATTGGGGTTACGGATTGTGAAATTGAGATCGAGATCGTAGTGGAGGTTGCTGTTGTTGTTGGAATCGAGGCTGAAGAAGTTCAGATTGGCGTCGGTGACGTAGAATTTGACGGCGTTGGGACGGAAGATGAGCCAGAGAACGAAGGCGGCTATGCCGAGGATAACGGCAACGGCAATGAGGATGTTGCAGATCAGGCTTAGGATGCAGCAACCGCAGCAGCGTAAACAGCTACCGATGCAGCTGAAGCAGCAGCATCCGAATCCGGGCGTGTCGTATCGGCGTTTGGTCTTAGCCGGCGGAGGAATCGATGGCCCGTAGTATGCTCCGTTCAGGTATGGCTGTCTGTCCCCCATCAGAGAGAAATCAAAGCAGAGAGATTTAAGAATACGAATGGTTTTTTTGTTTGTTTTTGCTTAAACCCTAAGAATACAAATCGTTCAGTGAAGAAGAAGAAGAGAATAGATATATAATGTGTGTGTGATTAGGAAGGAGATAAATTGTGTTTTTAATTCAAAGGTAGAGTAACGTAACGCGTCTTGTTATAAGGAAACGCATTAAAAAAGACGCGATTACTCGTGTATACTTTATTTATATTTTTGTTGCAATTTAAATTGTGGCCTGATTTGGTTAATTTTTTTTTTGTCATTACTATGAAAAATTAAGGGTGGCCAAATCTGCAATTATGTTGCTACTAATAGAAGAAAAAGACTATGGGCGATGAAAATTATTAGTAACTAAGATATAAATAAAACCAAGACCGGTTAACTCTTAACCAAGGGTTTAGTTTTTGAATAAAAGTGCCGTTACTTTTTGTTACAAGAGAAAAAGGTAGCCTTTGAATGTGGGTCAAAGCTTTTTCAACAATTGGCAAGCATTTCAAAACTTTGGAGTAAAAAAAGTTTATAAATAAGTAGCCGTTCGTTTGACGATTAAAAAATACAATTTATTTATAAGGCTTTTTGTTTAAGTGTAGTTCCAAGATAATAGGTTTACGTAGATGTTGTAATCAAGTTTGTTTGTCGCTAAGGAATAAAGTAAAACAGTACGTTGCTTCATTAGATGGCTAAAGACACTAGGTACAATTAGGCCCATCACAAATACACTAAGCCCAATAGTACATGAACATAAAGACGCTCCTAAACTCAATATTGATCAACTCCAAATATGCATTGTACTATTTGTGAATGATTTCAAAGTTAGGTGAAAAAGGCCATTTTATTAAAACAATATGTGTGTTTGGCAGAGTCTTGTTCATACAGTGTAGCTAATGTCTGTGACTGAACAAACATACCACGTTCATAACCCACTTTTTTTTATATATATAAAAAGCCAATCCAAGGTTAGGTTTCTCAATTTTATTCGATAAATATATCATGTCATGTGGTTGAAATCCAAAGTATAAATTCAAGAAAACTGGATTGTATAATCCTCATATTAAAGTAGACATTCTCTTTTAAATTAATGAAGACCCTTTAAAAAAAAAAAAAAAAAAAAGACATTCTCTTGATTGAAACATATATTTGAACAAACACCACCATATCGATTGTCTAAATACCGCTTGTATTTGATGAGTTTTAGTATGTCAAATAAAGATTAATATTTTTTTGAAAGTCATTAAGTAAGAAAAATTGAGTGGTTTAATCTCTATAATATTATTTAAGAGGATATTTTTTAAAATGAACTTTGTTTTGTAAGCTATTACATGAAATGCCATTACAAATAACAAAAAATAATTGAAATAGAAAAATATATAATATTATTTTAAAATTATTGATTAGAATATGGAAAGTATATATTTTTCATTAAAAATATTATTTATTATTCATTATTTAATTTCTTAATTATTTTTAATACTATATATTTTTAAATAATAATCAATTCATATATATTCAAAGAAAAAAAATATATTGAAAATCTTGCTATATTTTTTACTATAATTTATTATATTTTATATTATTTGAATATATATCAAAACAAAAGTTGAAAAATATTTTACTAATTTTATAAAAAGTTAGAAACAAGAAAACTAATTGTTTTTAAGAGTTCGTAAACTAACCACAAAAACTAGACATTTAACGGTGCATATTAGAGTTATGTTTTTAAGATTATAAATTTTTGCGGGTTAGTCCGAATAATAGTTTATTCACTGCAAATAGACAAATTGTTACAAATTGACATATTTATCTATAATCATTAGTTAGTTATATTGTAAAATTCAGATAAAACAATTTTCTTAAATTTCAAAAAAATAAAAAATTTAAAATACTTTACGCTAATTATAACACGGGTTAAATCCTAGTTTAACTTAGATTACATAACTCCATCCCGACGTAACGTGGGTGACTGACTGTCTTCATCGACGTTTGCTGATTACAAACGTTTCTTAGATAATCTTTATTCAACGGTTAAATAATAAGTTTTAAGGGACCATATTCCCCTTTCTTTTGGTCAATTTTAGGGACCATGTTTTAAATTAAATTAATATAAACAGACATAGCAAGAACTTAGTCTTCTCGGACACGTCCCGAAATGTTGAGTCTTGCTGAGAGCCATGCGATGATCCGACGTCACATAGTTTCTCTTGAATCCTGATTTTCTCATTTCAAGATCCAAGAATATTCACGATAACCCCTTAGAAACGTCATGTTAACTTACTTTATTTGAATGTGACGCAACATTTCAGTAGAATGTGCTCTGTATTGCAAGAAAGTCATCGGTTAAGCAATATATATCATCAATATATAGACCAACAAATCTACAAATCCATAAAATATGACTAAAATAAATCCAATCCACACAGTTTCTCTTTTTGAACTTTCTTATACGTTGTGGAATATTGTACAAATATATAATAATGGATCTTGATTTAATTTACGAAATAGATGGGGACATATATATGGACAATGACACCGTAACTCAACGTCCACAAAACATTAACGAGTCATAATCTATTCGAATAAATTGTAATTTCTGTCGCCGTCCAACTTTACCGACTACTAAAAAATATCATCGAAAAAAGTTACAAGCAAAAGTCGATTTGACAGGATCACAAGATGCATCTTAGTCAACGAAATTATATTTCATGAAACTAGCAACTTCAAATAGAATTTAGAATTTAACTATAATAAAGTATACATATGTAACTTCTTACATCTCGTTACAAACAACATCACGAATCTGTAATATTTTTGTTTTTGTTTTTGACATCATCACGAATCTGTAATATTTGCTATCGTATAAGCAAAAAGTATACAACTCACATTAAGAAGACTATAATATTTAACGGAGCCGTTAGTTACCTGATTTTTTTCGCTCCGTCGCCGTTTCAGACACTAACACTACAGCTAGTGGTAAGCGTATACTTAACGGCGTTATCTCCGACAATAACTCCGGCAGCTTTATTACCGAAGTTAATATACGCCGGACACCTCACGTAAAGATGATACTTCCCGGTGATAAAAGTCCCAACCTTCCACCTCACTCTACCTTCAGCACGAATAATCAACATAACGGCGCCGTTATCTTGATCGCCCTCGAGACTAACGGCGTTAAAAGGAGCGACGGGAACGGAGGTTCCGTAGACAAACGGCGACCAGATGTTGACTTCTTTGTGTCCCTGGTACGTCGGAGGGATCGAGGTTCGGAAAGTGATCTGTTGGCTCCGGTAAGTAGCGTAGACGTCAAGACGGTCGTAGTAAACGCCGATCTTGTCGTTAGGGTTCCGGGAAGAGAGAGTTATTTGGAAATTTGAGGTGAGGAGGTTCGGTGGATTGCCGGAGACGTTGAAGGCGTAGACGGTGGCGTCTTGGAGGAGGAAACGTGGCTTTGAAGGTTGGAGAATTGCCCAAATGAGGAGGATTGTGAGGAAGATTATGAAGAGGATGAAGATTATTGACCATATTATTCCCCGGATTAGTTTCCGGCGAGAGTGAGTGTGGGAGCCACAGTCTTTGGAGGTCATGGTGGCTCCGGTGGTGGTGGTGGTGGTGGGCGAAACTGGAGAGAAGTTGTTACGAGATTTTTTTTATTATCTAGTTGATGTGTAATAATGGGCCAATATTGCCTAATTGTATATTTGTATGTATGCTTTATAGGAGGAGAGTGATATGCAAATAAAGACATTATTTTTTTATTAATATCAAAATAATAGTAGTAGTAATAAAGGCATTTTTATTAAAACCCAAAACAAAAGCAAATCATGATATTTTCATTGTCTAAAAGTTATGTATCTTATTTTTTGGTTAATGTAAAGTTATGTATTTGGTATATATTTTTTTCCTTTTAACGTGTACTTATTCAGTCATATATTTTAGTACACTATTAGAATTTATATCTTAATATGTATTAATTGTTGAATATCATTTTAGACTATGTATAATTGAATATATATATATATATAGAAATGTTGAAAATTGTTAATCGGAAAATGATTGATATAGTTGGTGCATATTTTCTTTAGAAAAGATGCTTTGTGCATATTTTCTTTAGAAAGATGACTTTATGTGTGGTCGAAGATTTTCTCATCGGCTCCAAGCCTCCAACAATAAGAAGCAAATCAGCTGGTAAATTTCACTCTCAGCTTCCTCATCCGAATTATTGAAACTTAATTAAAACTTTTTTTGTTAGTTAAGGAACTTAATTAAAACCTTAAAAAACAATTATTTCTGTTTTAGCTATATACTTTGATTCAGATTAAAAAATACATATGGACTCAAATGTTTAAACGCTAGATTTTGATTTTGCATTTACACTTAACAAAAATATATCAAAGATGCATAGTTTTAGATATAAAACACTTTTCATTTTCCATAATATGTATAACTATAAAATGTGAACGCAAACACAAATATATAGGAAAACCAACCAATTATTGTTTTTATTGAAAATGTGATAAATTAAATGAATAAAATTAGAGGATAATAATTTTAGATTTAAAAAATCATAAAATGATTAAATGTATATCGTAATTCAACATAGTTTTGTAGTCTTGCAAAATCATTGTCCACTTAATTAGTCATTTCTCTTTTGACTTTTTTTTAGCAATGATTTTTTTTTTTTAAATGAAGTTGAAAAACATTTTAACTAACTCAGACTTATTCGACCGATCAATGTAATCACTCGTTATAGAATATGTAATTTTTTCGTTCTAATCCATATTTGATGCAAAATGAATTGGACACTAAACTCAGAGATACACAAAAAAAGTTTAGATCTTTGGAGCTATCACATGGGTTGATGAATTTTCACTACCAACTATTAGTCCATTTAGAGATAAGAATTTAGAGTCCAATATAATATAGCTTTAAGTATTAAATGATCAAATGTATTGTATACATGTGTGGATTAATAATGGGTATTGATAGAGATTGAAATAAAGTTTCATTTATCCACGTTAGTCTCCATATTAGAAAAGAGGACGTAAGTGACCTAACACTAGTTTCCAAAAGAGAAACCACCACTTGTCCATCATTTTATTTGTCTTGCTACGTTGATTAATAATTACAACAATTGCTCTAAACATGCCATCACCATATTCGAAAAATCAAAGCAAAGTGTTTTAGACTTTTAGTCATAGTTTTGCATACTACGCGTAGGTATTCTTTTTAATATTATTAGGTCAATACCTGCGCATACATACACTTTTTTATTTATTTACAATTTATAAAGTATAGTGTGTAAATATGTGGTAGAAGATTTGAGAAAAAATGTTGTTGAAGAAGTTTTAGTTTAACATGAACCCGAGCAAAATTTAAAACCAATTATGTATGTCAAAGATCACATAAAAGATATAAATTGTGTCAAATATGTCTTCTTAAAATCATGTGAAGAAGGAGATAAACTGGAATTATCCATGCGGTAAGAGCAACTACTTAACTATGAGCATCGTCTTTATAAACTTGTAGGAGAGTGCAGAGACACTTAAGATATACCAGTTGATGATAAATCCATATTTGGTTTTGAGTTTTTTTTTGTGTGAAGAGGACTTATGAAACAGATTATACAGGATGTGAAAATGACTGATGAGTAATTGAGAGAAATAGTTTTGAGGTTTATAAATTAGAATTTCCATCTTCAAGGTTGGAAATTTAATCATATTTTTTCTTTGATTTATTTTTTATTTAACCATTGTGGTAGTGTTTTCCCGTGATATTATCACGAGCTCTAAATTCCATACAAAATTTTATTAAAAATAAGAAGAAGTACTTTTTTTCTCCTACTTTTTATTTATATATACAAGAAAAATCTCATTAAACTGTACACCAAATTGTACGTCATCAATTTCAATATTGTTTTTACGACTGAATTCATTCAATGAATAAACCTAAAAACGGAGAGTAGCAAAACCGACCCACGTGGACAATCAGTCAAAAACTCCCACGTGGCGCGTGCGTTGGATCTTTCTTTTACGTCGGCGATCATTTTGAGCCGTAAATGGGCCTTCACCAAGGTCCAAATAAGTCCACTAATATCATTTACCTATGTTTTTTTGGTAAACGATCTATTTATTCCTAAACTAAATATTCTTTATCTAGTCAGATTCCTTTCGAATTATGCCCTATGTATATATCCCTACAAAATGAAAGTAAAACAAGTTTTAAGCTTAAATCTCCACATACGTTAGTTTACATGGTTTGTACTCTAAACCCGTGAGTAAACTATCAAATCCTAAAACTAAACCGTACTTTTTTATAACTGAAATTAATCTTAATTATTATTTTATTATTATCTATAATAACTAAAAATCTAAAAAAAATGTAAACACCATGATCTGAACACGCCGTTGTAACCGCCACCGCACCGCCTCGCAGCACCGATTGAATCATGCTGCCGCACCGCCTGAGAGACACCGTCGATTCTTCAATTTCTTCTCGGAACCTGCTTCCATCTATGAAGGCGACGATGGGTTCTTTTCGCCTGAAAAGAAAGGAGAAAGATTTTTTTTTTTTTTTAAATTATTATTATAATAAAGAAATAAAATAAAGTTATTGGTTTTTTGGGCCGGGTCGGGCCGGGTCGAATTTGGTTTAATAACCTTAATCGGATCTTAATCGGGTTGAATCAGTTTAAAGTCAGGTTTTAAATGGTTAACCACGATTACAAAACAGTAAACCAGTTTAAACCAAGTTTTATGGAGATTTAAGCCTTGAACATTTTTTGGTGATTTAAGTCTCGAACTTTATTTTTTTGGGAATTTACATCTTTAACTTTCATTTTATAAGGATATAAACAAAAAATATAGTTTGGTGGAAATCTAGCTAAATAAAAAATATTTCATGGAGAAATAGATAGTTTTCCAATGTTTTTTTTATGATGCCCATTCCCCGTAGGACCGGATTCTTTAGAATCCAGCATATTCCTAAAGTAAATCCGAAATTTTCGGATAATCCGGTCATCCAATTACTGCACGCCACGTCATTCACCTGTGGGACTCATCATGTAAGCTGCCATCGTCCGACCTGTTTATTTTCCACGTGTTACCCTTCCAGAATAATACAGAGAAAGAGAAAAATCAAATAAACTCATACAAAATTAATCTCAGCCGTCAATTCCTTACCTTTTGTTATTCTCTCCTCCTCTTCTTCTTCTCTTCCTTCTTCCCCAATTCTCAACAGATAGAAACCTCAACACTTTCACGAAATCGTCGTGACGAAACAAAAAACCTTAAGTTATGGTAAAGGAGAGTCAAATTCCTCCGACGACGACAGGGATGACGTCTTCTTCTTCTTCTTCGTCTCTGTCGATGACGTTGTCCTCGACGAACGCATTATCGTTCTTGTCGAAAGGGTGGAGGGAGGTATGGGACTCAGCGGATGCGGATTTGCGTCTGATGCGGGATCGAGCTAACTCTGTTAAAAATCTAGCATCGACGTTCGACCGTGAGATCGAGAATTTCCTTAATAATTCGGCGAGGTCTGCGTTTTCCGTCGGGTCGCCATCGGCGTCGTCTTTCTCCAGTGAAATTGGAATCATGAAGAAGCTTCAGCCGAAGATATCGGAGTTCCGTAGGGTTTATTCGGCGCCGGAAATTAGCCGGAAGGTCTTGGAGAGGTGGGGACCAGCGAGGGCGAAGCTGGGAATCGATCTTTCGGCGATTAAGAACGCGTTTGTGTCTGAGATGGATCTGAATGAGCGTCAGGACGTTTTAGAGATGGGCAGAATGAGGAGACGGCGTAATAGTGATAGGGTTAGGTTTACGGAGTTTTTCGCGGAGGCTGAGAGAGAGGGAGAAGCTAATTTCGGAGATTGGGAACCGATTAGGTCTTTGAAAACTAGATTTAAAGAGTTTGAGAAACGAAGCTCACTAGAAATATTGAGTGGATTCAAGAACAGCGAATTTGTGGAGAAGCTCAAAACCAGCTTTGTAAGTCTCTCCATACTTTTTGGAACTTTCTTCAATTTCTTTAGTAATTCTAGTCAAATTTTGCAATCCCCTGAGGTTTTAATGCAGAAGTTTCTAGCTTACTACAGAAGTCGCTTCTCTTGTAGTTACTCTCACTTTTTTAGCCACTCATCGTCAAATGCTTGGCATCATAGTTTTGTTTTTGGAATGTTTTAATTGAGTTCTTTATAGTATTTGGTAACCTTTCTAATGGTGTTTTCTCTTCTGTTCTATTTGCAGAAATCAATTTACAAAGAAACTGATGAGGCCAAGGTTGGTATTTTGAAGTAGGAACTCTGCTAATATAATTAGCTGTTCTCTTACATTTCATTGCGTTCTGTGCACTAACAGGACTTGCACCCATAATATTTGAGATTGTTCACTCATGTGTTTTCTTGATTTTCTATACAATAACATATTAACCTGCAGGGGTTTTCTTGTTACCTCATATATTTTAGGAGTTTGAAGTGGCCTCCTTTCACTTTTGGTGCAGGATGTGCCCCCATTGGATGTACCTGAACTTTTGGCATGTTTGGTTAGGCAGTCCGAACCTTTTCTTGATCAGATTGGTGTAAGAAAGGGTAAGCACGTCTCTTTATGCTGCTTAATATTTTTATTTAGCTGTATGTATTGAGTGGTGAATATTTGGTGTTCCTTTACCATAGGTGATTTTCCAAAAAAAAACTCAGATCTTCTCTCTGACATTAGAGGGTCTTTGTTTAGTGGGTTGCTTGTTTTGGTGGTTACATGAGAACCTAAGTCACTGATTTGGCTCCACTGAATTTTCTTTCAGATATATGCGACCGAATAGTAGAAAACCTTTGCAAATGCAAGAGTCAACACCTTTGGCGTCTGCCATCTGCTCAAGCATCCGATTTAATCGAACATGATAACCATGTTGACGATTTGGATATGAGGATAGCCAGTGTTCTTCAGAGCACAGGACACCATTATGATGGTGGCTTTTGGACTGATTTTCTGAAGCCTGAGACGTCAGAAAGCAAAAGGCACGTGGCAATCGTTACAACCGCTAGTCTCCCTTGGATGACCGGAACAGCTGTAAATCCGCTATTCCGAGCTGCCTATTTGGCAAAATCTGCAAAACAGAGTGTTACACTCGTGGTTCCTTGGCTTTGTGAATCTGATCAAGAATTAGTTTATCCAAACAATCTCACCTTCAGTTCATCTGAAGAACAGGAGAGTTATATACGTAAATGGTTGGAGGAAAGGATTGGTTTCAAGGCTGATTTTAAAATCTCGTTTTACCCGGGAAAGGTAAGTTGGTCATTTTGGATACTATAATTTCTTTCTATTACTACCAATATGTTTTTATATTGTTACTGAGAGTGACTGAGTTTTCTGGTTTCTTATAGTTTTCAAAAGAAAGGCGTAGCATATTCCCCGCTGGTGACACTTCTCAGTTCATACCATCAAAAGATGCGGACATCGCTATTCTTGAAGAGCCTGAACATCTCAACTGGTATCATCACGGCAAGCGTTGGACTGATAAATTCAACCATGTTGTTGGAATTGTCCACACAAACTACTTAGAGTACATCAAGAGGGAAAAGCATGGTGCAATTCAAGCATTTTTTGTGAACCATGTAAACAATTGGGTCACACGAGCATATTGCGACAAGGTGAATATTCTCTACTATCTCTTTTACAAGCTCTTGTTCTGTTCCTTGAATCTTCTTTAATAATAGTACATGAGCTGATACATATTTTCTCCACTCATGAAAGGTTCTTCGCCTCTCTGGGGCAACCCAAGATTTGCCCAAATCTGTTGTATGCAATGTCCATGGTGTCAATCCCAAGTTCCTTATGATTGGGGAGAAAATTGCTGAAGAAAGATCCCGTGGGGAACAAGCTTTTTCAAAAGGCGCATATTTCTTAGGTAAAATGGTGTGGGCTAAAGGATACAGAGAACTAATAGATCTCATGGCTAAACACAAAAGCGACCTGGGGAGCTTCAATTTAGATGTGTATGGAAACGGTGAAGATGCAGTCGAGGTTCAGCGTGCAGCACAGAAACTTGATTTGAATCTCAATTTCCTCAAAGGAAGGGACCATGCGGACGATTCTCTTCACACGTAAGTTCTGAAAAATGTGGGTTTGCTCTTGAAATTTTCTAATGTTTCACTCTTGATTGTTTCTCCCTCGTCTCAATGAAGGTACAAAGTGTTCATAAACCCTAGCATCAGCGATGTTCTATGCACAGCAACCGCAGAAGCACTGGCCATGGGGAAATTCGTGGTGTGTGCAGATCATCCTTCGAACGAGTTTTTTAGATCATTCCCAAACTGTCTAACTTACAAAACATCCGAAGACTTTGTGTGGAAAGTGAAAGAAGCAATGTCGAAAGAGCCGTTACCGCTCACTCCTGAGCAAATGTACAATCTTTCTTGGGAAGCAGCGACACAGAGATTCATGGAGTACTCGGGTGTCGATAAGATCATAAATGATGGAGATGGAGGAAGAAGAAGAAGGATGAGAAAATCAAGATCGGTTCCAAGCATTAACGAGGTAATCGATGGAGGATTGGCATTCACACACTATGTTCTCACAGGGAACGATTTCTTGAGACTATGCAGTGGAGCAACACCAAGAACAAAAGACTATGATAAGCAACATTGCAAGGATCTGAATCTTGTTCCACCTCAAGTTCACAAGCCAATCTTTGGCTGGTAGATTTTTTGTTCGCCACATATCTTTTGACTTGTTAAACAAACCACTACGTTTATTATTATAGTTGTTGAAGGTCGTTAGTTAATAGATATGTCATTTTGTGGGCTATTATTGTAGAGTATTAATACGAAGCGTATTTCAATGACATATGTAAAATAATAAAATATTACTAGTTTCGAAATTTTCTGACTTGGCATTTTTCGGTTTTTGCAATGAAGATTTTTGTTTTTGTTTTCATTAACTTCAACTTGAGTTCGATACAAAAGCATTATCGAACGAAATACTGTTAGTTTTACAAAAACACTACTTAATGGGTTGAAACACATCAAACCAAGTAGTTAAACATGAGACGGTATCCGGAGTATTCAGTTGAACTCTCGAGAGAGGGTCGAGCTTGCACCAAAGAAGTTGTTGAATTTCTTCAATGATGCTTGATGTAGGCCGATCGAGCACAGTTGGAATGTAGCCTAGCATTTCGTTCATTCCCGATGTAGATAATTTATTACATTTGGATATATATATATATTTAGTCACACAAATAGCGTTTGTTCAAAATGGTTAATGCGTTTCACACTTTGAAAATCAGATTCGCCTCCAACTGTATATTTATACTCCACTGTTTTATATTAGTGCTGTACAATGAATCGATGAAAATATTAAACTTCATGCTTAAGAATGGTCAGCCTTAAAATGCACTACGTAATTATATATGGGGATCCAAACTCCTCAGAGTAAAGATCCTTACTTTTTTTTTTTTGTGGTTGTACTATTTATAATTTAATTTGATTTCATGATTAATCACTCAAAATAAACAATTTTAATTTGACCTGTCTAGTCACATTCTGACCTATTCCTATTTTTAAGTGGAAGGTATATTCGGGATCTTTCAGTGACACATTCTTATTAAATTAACTAAGATGGTAATATATTTCCATTAACAGCAATATGGTTGCACGCAGAGTTAAGGCTTCCCCGGTATGAGCTTTTTGGATTCCCAAAGTTGATTTTATTCTTTATGTCATACATGTGTGAATTGATGAGGCAAAACTCTTAATCGATGATCCTTCAATTAATTTAGTTTACTTTTTCGTAAAGGCTTAATACTGCAATGTGCTTTTATATATCTAAAGACAACATTAAACTGTTGACAAAAAACATATATTTAGTATTTGTATCGATCCTATCATATCTAATTTTAGAAATTTCTCTTATATGTATTATCAACTAATATTGATACTAATTATACAATGATATAGAGATTATGAAAAAAAAAAAATTATCCCGAAAAGAAATCCGTTTACACACGCCACAAATATTATACAATGACCTTGTAATGGAACCATGGCCTCAAACGAAATGCAAAATATTATCCCGAAAGAAATCCGTTTACACACGCCACAAGTTTTACACAGCAAAGGCAATTACTGTCTGATCATAACAACAAAAATACAAACAAGGCTTCAAGATAATTAGGGTTTCGAAAGACATGCCACCCGATCAGTCAAAGGCGTAAGGGTGATGTTTATGTTTGGTTTATGTTTGGTTCATGTTTATTACAGAGAAGTACGGGTGATGAAAATCTTAAGCTTGATAACGTAAAAGGCATGCTAATTCTTCTGTTTTTCAAATGCCAATTCTTAGTTAGTAGCGACTGACGAGTAGGATTTGTCATGCCTTCTTCTTCATATAATCTTATTGACAATGGTCTATCATGCATTTGCGGTCAAACTAAATCAATTGTAGATCATTAATTATATATAGTTCACCATTATTTTTAATCAATTGACGATAAGTGAAATGACTAATATTCTGTATATATCAGATACTGTTAAAATAAGTTCCCTTCAAAGAGTTTCTAAAGTTCTGACAATGAAAAACATATTTACACGACATTGACTATCGTCTTTTCTTCTCCCAAATTTGTCTTCTCGTTGGTTGTTGGTGGTTGTTCATCATGGACAATGATAAGAACATGAGGAGAGCTATTGTATTCGTCCTCGTTGTGCTTACCCTCTAGAACCGGCTTTACACTTCCCCTGTGAAGTAGATGTTGTTGTCCTGATTCCGGTGATATTTTTGGATCCAAATTCTCTTTAAAGTGTGCCAGGCCGGAGAATTCTTCCACAGCCTCAGAGATCTTCTCGACGCAATACACGATCTCGACCAAGATTGATGCTATTGTGACTCCGGGAATGATCTCCAAGAGATCTTTCTCTGTCTCCGTAGAAAAAGATTTGATTGCAAACATTAGACTTTCTATCGCTTTTTTGGAGTTTTCAATGTGTGCATTCACACAAACACTATCTTTTTTCATTGTTTTGATTGATTTGGCTATGGCTTTTAGCGCTTCGCCAGCTTCTCTGCTCATAATCGAGCATGGCTCTTGAATCTTGCTTATGAAGTCTTGCGGTGCCTGCTTGCGTCACAAGTAAAAGGAACATGCAATTTATTAATATTTTGTTTCGTCGAACCATTAATTATTTGTTAATGTTTAATAGGCATTGTTGCAAACATGCGTATAATTAGCAATTTAGTCATTTAGGGCATTGGCATTTTTCTTATATCTGTTTACTGACATTTCATACGCAATCGTAGATGGTTATAATTTAATATCTAGTTATAATACAACCTTATTAATGGCATGTGTGTGTTATAGTGCGGGTGGGGGCGATGAAAAGAGAATAAATAAATCAATAACGGCATACGACGTAACAAATATACACACGTTTACCAACTGATCTACACGATTTTACAAATTTAAGTCAATTAAATAGTATTACAAAAATGATTACAAACCTATATATATCACAGGACCAACAAAATTATTCATATTTCCGTTTAGCTGAAAATATATATTTAATATAGACATATAGTTATCTTCTATTATTGAAAAAGAAGAAGAAAATAATCTTCTATTTAAGCTCCATTTTCTTTGTTATGAGTTTAGTATTGTTACTTAAGTTTTATTATGATCACTTTTAATCCAAATTTGAACTGTTTTTCAGAGGGGAACAAACTATTTCTCTTGGAGAATTATTTTTACCAATATATAGACTCAATAAAATAAAATAAAAAGGTATCTTCTACGCACTTATTCGATCCGGTGACTAATGACAAATAAATAAAACAAATTGGCTCACTTTTAATTTCAGTTTTCAGTTTTTAATGTATAGATTAATATGGTTTCGTATAAATTTATGTGATTTCCGACGACGAACCTTAACGTCAGAGAGCACATAGCCATTGAGGATTTCGAAATGGGAGGCGCATTGACGAACGAGCCCTGCAATCTTCAAGTACTTTTTCCACGGATGTCGTAACCTGAATCGGCCGTGTCCCGGTTCCCATCTCGCAAGATTCGCCTGGAAAACAAAAAAAAACGTTCGGATGATTAATTAATTACTTATTTAGTACGTACATTAATGTACAATTAAACTTTTATTATATGGTTCTTTCAATATATATATATATATATGTACCAAAGTATCTTCAGTGCTTTTTGATGTTAGAATGCTTTTGTATTCTCGAACACACGAGTTTGTCTCCTTTGAAATCTTCTCCGGCAATGGAATATATTCCCCCTCGAAACCTTTTTGCAGAAAACATGTATGCATGCATAACTTAAAGATCTATAAATATATATATTTTCATTATTTACAAAGCAGAAAGAAAATCAAAATGTTGGATCTTGTAAGTCACCTTCTAGGTAATTAGCGAGTTTGTTAATGTTGTTAGCAATCATCTTGTGAAGATCTTCGCCTGCCCATACAGGACAAACAAATATGGACACAAGGATGCATATTGCTCCACCAATAAGAATAGTGTATAGTCTTTGATATGCCATAACCAATATTTCATCTGTACGGTACCCCGAAATGGCAACCATACTAAATGTGAGTATGAATATCAAGGCACCATAATCATATCTCTGTTTAATCCTTGGAAGAAACCGCGAAAATGTTGCAGCTGCGCCTAGTGAGAACACTAAGATCCCAAGAACAATCGGCTCTCCTTTGTGTCCACAGAATCGAGCAAGGTGTACTGCACCAACCCCTAAGGCACCGGCTATTAATGTTGCAAAACCTCTGTTTAGACCTTTGGAAAGCGTCCCACCTATAAGATAAAATGTTTTTAATAATTAGTTTGGTTTTAGCAAAATACTTCTTTCTATTTATTTTGTCATAGTACGTACTATTACGACTCATTTGGTTTATAATAGACTTACCAACAGTGAATTCGGAGACTACGACTACGGTTAGTATCGCCCACATACCCGAAACCCCGAAGCTAATATAGAGTGGCCGTACATAGTACAACATTGATACCAATGTAAGAGAAAATCCCACTTTTATGGAATGGATGATCCGTCTTGGATCATCTTTCCCAAACTGTTGCACATTTTTCATGCGCTTGGTGACACCATCTTTGAGATTGCTAGGGAAATCCTTAACCCTTTGTAAGAACCCTGCTTTCTTCTTCTCTTGAGCATTCAAAACCATCTCCATTAATTGAGAATCTCAAAGAAGTTAAAGCTTGAGAAATTGGCTTATATTTCGTAACACTTTTGGGGTGTGTGTGGTGCTTGAGTGGGATAGTTTAGGGCTATATTTATAGGTAGAAGAAAGCTAGGCTTTTGAAAAGACAGATTTTTCATTGCTGACTATAGGCTTGCATCTAAACCAATATTTTATCTGGATGTCTTGATTTTTAATGATATAAATATTGAAAATATAAAAAGTGATTGTCAGTACTTTTCTTACTTAGATCTAATTAATTGATGGATGGCTATTCATCTAGCTAGGTAGAATATATATGTACAAATTGTTATTATGTAGGTCGAATATATGACCAAGTATTATTTTATTTTAATTTATTTATTTACGAGCTCCACTACTACACGGTAATAGTCAGAAAAAAGGAGAAAATCTTATATAAAAAAGAAAAAAGAAAAAAAAGGACAAAGTGGATCGAACCCACTAGAGCTCAGCAGAGAAGCTCTCTAGATCAGAGGTTGAGAATGTTTTGCTTCTAACTTTACAGCAGTTATGTGTGTATTTGATTAAAATAAAATATTCAGACAACTTTAAGTGAGAAAATAAATATTATTTTAAACTTAAGATGCTTTCATGTGAATTCTCTCTCAGTTTTGGTCAAATTAAGTGCTCCTAATGTGTATTATGATGATTAGATAATTATGACAATTGACAAAAAAAAAAATATATATATATATATATTATAAGATGATGATACTGATCATCATATGGCTGATAAGTGATAATTGTTCATATAATAGAAATATTTTTTCTATAGATTATTCATCTTAGCTTTGTATACGATCAAACATGATTAACTCTAGGGTTCACATAGAGGTAAACAAAAAAAAAATGTGAATTTTTAATCTAATTTTTAATGAAAAATGATACATACTATTTCTCTATCTAAAGTTTCTTCAAACTTTAGACTTAAACAAGGTGATATCAATGCCGTGGTTAGAAAAACTGATAATTAAATGGCATTATGAATGTGGTTATGTCAATGATTCTATGATATTTGTAAATTTGAGAAATGGTAGACATGCAAAAGAAGCGTGAGGATTCTGAGATTTACCAAATTGACAATCTCTATAAAACCATTGTTTTCGTAATTTAAATAGGTGTAAGATGAATTTAAGTGCAAGATCTATTTTTGAACAGTGGTCGTTTCGTCCATCTATTTTTTTTTCGTACAAACACATCCATCTATTTTTTTTTCATTTTGTTGGCACAAATCTAAGCATTATTCCTGGAATATTACATGAATGTATGAACGAGATTTCATTCCGAGTTCTGCACCAATCCGTACTTCGGATATCATATTCTTGTTTTTTCATTTCTTCACATCTTTAAACGTGTCAAGATAACTTATCACTATAACAGAACAATTTTGTGTCGCACTAGATTTAATGATATGCTTTTCCTTTAAAAAATTTAGAAAATATTTTGTAGGATATAAAGAAAAATCGCTAATTCCATATCAAAGCTCAAAAGATATATATATATATATGTAATTAAGTAGTTAGTGATGTACAATTTTTTATTCCCTTTGATATGTTTGCATGCCTGAACATCTGCTGCAACCTCTCTCGACCATCCAATATCACGTCAGGTCCAGTCCATAAATTGGTATATAAAATTATTATGTACCAAATCAGTAATATTTAAAATTTAGAATACTAATACTAAAAATAAATAAAATATATGAATAGAAATACTGATTTTTTCTCTGAACATGAAGCATAAATTGATATATTTGATTGTTTCTTATATTTAAAAATCAAGCAGAAATTGTTAAATAGTATTGATTTCAGTATTTCTATTCATATATTGTATATTTAATATTTCTGTAAATTTACATTGTTAAATGGGACAATCTCATAAATACTATTTTTGTAGTACCATTTTTCAAAAATACAATTAGAATGTAGCTATTTTCAAAAATAACTAAGTTAAATAGTAATTGACTATATTATCCTTAATTAAAGGGAAAGAAATGGGAGGAAAAAACATGATCGTGAAGGAAAAAAAAAAACTAAACCCTAGTTTTCTCCACCGTTTCTCACCCAAAGGAGAATTTTTCTTGAATTGATCCTTCTCAACCAGTCAAATCAAAAAATCGATCATTCTCAAGGAGTTAGTCTTCAACCAAAATCAAAAAGCTAAGAAATCAGAATAAAACTAAAAACAGTTCCCTAACTCCCCCAAAATCCTATCACAGTGAGCCGAACAAAAAAAAACAGACATCGATCTCACTCCCCCCACAAATCAAGGTATCCACTTAGCCACGTTCCTCATCTCCCCCAGTTTGGGAACACACACAAGTTAAAAACAAACAAGATTAGCTCATAAGTATGAACTAGTGTCAAGTAAGCTTACCTGGCACAGATTGAAGTTTATGCACAACAAAAGCATATGGACACTTTTCTTAGGGAAGTGAGGGAAGCTGCCAAACAATAAAAACACATCAAAATATAAAACATAGCATGAGAGAAAAGAAACTTATTTTAGAACAGGGAACTTACGCTTATACAAAAGAATTGTGTAACTACGCCACGGTATCGGATAACCCTTACAAATCTCTTGCTTCCCTGAGCTTCCCCAAATGAATCTTGGAACTCCCAAAAGTGGTTTCCATGCTCATCAACACCTACTCCCGTCAACAACATCAAGTGTCCTCCCACCGAATATTCTATCTCTTTATCCGATGGATTATATATGTCATGTGAAAAATCAAATTTAGATTGAAACCTAAGAAAAATTATTTTGAATTTCAAACAAAAAATACAAATCAATGTTACCTTTCCGGGATAATTCGAAACCATGATGATCCGACCAGCAACATGGCCACGCTTAAGGAGTTGCTCTAGCTCCGCCTCAAATTCATCATGACTAAGAATAAAATTGATGTCATACTCATCTTCTTAGTGGACTTGTATCCATTTAGTAATTAGCGTTTGACTTTGTTAATCCCGATTTTGTGCAGTCAACTACAACTTGGAGAATTATTTTGAGCAAGTGATAGTTGATGAATAAATTGAGCGTGCGAAAATAGTTCAGGAATTAAATAAGCAATTTCCCGATGTCTGTCTCATGGTGGCAAATATTTCCTCTCATGATTATCACTGCAGTTCTGGCAGCTTATAAAAGGCTTGTACTTCAGCATAATGAGTCTTTTGGCCTCGGCAAATAAAAACAGTCGTGTTTAGGGGTTGTGTAGGGTAAGGGTAGGATATAGGGTTTAAGGTTTAAGGTAAGGGTATGGAGTACATAGTTCCTACTACATATTTGTTTGTTACGGTCTCTTGCTTGGTATGATCGCACAATTCGTTTGGTGTAATGCGCCAGAATTTCTAAACCGGTAATTTTGCTCTTTTAAGTTCTTGTTGTTATATCCTTGGTTCATGTGACTGCAATCTAAACAAGCCTATTCATGTCTCAAAACAGCTCACAGTCTAGAGTGTCCCGCCTTGTTCTTCCGAAAGATTTCTTTGCGGATGTGGGTGTGACCACTGGAACGGTTAACCACGGTTTGTTGTTTCTTTATGACTTGGCTTGTAGAGGAAATTCGAAACAGTTCCTCATGGTGCGTAGCTTTTGCTTGCATTTCATTTTCCGCATTTTTCTTGTTTCATAACAAGAAGAGAATCATTCAATACCTGCAATCTCGTTTTATCTTCTTTGAGACGCATATTAATCTGAAGAGAATCATATGCATTAATGTATTTGCACTTTGGGTTAATTGGTCCTTAGATAATGTTGATAGAACTTTATTCAATCTGCATAAACATCATTTTCAAGCTGTGATTGGACTATGGGGAGCCGCAATAATTGGGAGCTGTTGCAATTTCCTTACTGTTTTGTATATCGGTGAGTATATCTTATTAGAGTTACTCACTAAAGATTGGGAATTGAGTTTATAAGAAGACATTTTAAGTGATGCATTTTCTATGTGAAGGGTTAGTGGGGGCCCACACAATGCCAGTTCTGTATGAGAGATATGAAGACGAAGTTGATGGTTTTGTTGTCCATTTTCCACCTGTGATTGTAACCAGACCAGGACATTCCTCGATGACTACGTGGTCTCTGGAGAATCTCTTTGCTGTTGGATCCATTGCCAATGGACGGATACCACTCCAAGCCGAAAGAGCATCAGTACGCCGAACCTAGTGAAATTTTATGATGGATAATATCATCAACTGAATTGTCGAATTAAATTGATTATTCATCTCTAAGCTGAATCTGGACATACCTTTGTAGGACCAAAATTTACACTACAGACAGGAAAGATTTAATCACAGTAATATGTAAATAAACAGTTTAAGGAACAGACGATTTATAAGCGATAAAGCAATACAAGATCTGAGGAGGCGAGATAAATCTCTTTCCTTAACTCTAAGAATCTCCCGTAGTGTGACGGGGTTTTATAGATCCATGAGTCCCAGGATACAACCAAAGTTTAACTGAATCATCAACACCATGATTCATGTCTATCGACCATTATTCTACGATACTCTCGAAATTAAAACTTACTCTAAGCAGTAGGGAATTGAAGAAACGATTGCTAGAACTTTTAGTAAGTGTTTATTGTGTATCAGAGGATGATCTTTTAGGTGAAAATCGTGTTGTATATATAGGAGAGAGGCTAGGGTTTTTCCATGACAGAAAAGGAATATTTCTAGAATAACCTAGGCGGCTGCGCTTTTTTAAGTCGGCCCGCTGGGTATCGATCGATACCAAGGGGTATCGATCGATACCTCAAAAAGTCCACGGGCCCAATCAAGGCCCAAGATGCGAACGTCGCACGTATGGCTTTTCTTCTCTCATGTTGTTCATTTAAGACACAACCATTCCAATATATACACGAGAAAACATTTCTCGGTTAATGAAAACATTTCATTTGAAAGAGCTTAACTCATTTCTTTTCACACTAACATAATTTTATCAAACCCTCAGGCTTTGACAAAAAATTAGTTCCAACAATCCCCCACATGAATAGAAATGACTCTAGAACATATGAAAATTGTACAGACTAGACTTTACTAGACATACTTGACTAGACTCATCTAGACGTAGACAGACTTTCGAGAGTATACGAAAATGTAACTGTCACTGAATGGTAGCGTTTTTCAGCTTTGAACCAAACAATTTTAATATCTGTTGCGTTTACTCGGCCAGGAGGTGAACATGATGTCTTGAACCACCCGGATTTTGATGTAAACTGATACAACAGATATCGCACAGCGACATTTTCTCGTAGAACTTTGTTCTCTATTGGGTTCATTTTGGCCTTGAACATTCCTGGTATTCGTGAGTGAATTTGGAGAATATAGCCTTATCTTTCATTCTCCTAGAAACGGCCCCATTTCACACTTCACTAGGTGATCTTTTATTAGCTTGTTTTTCAGAAGTGTCCTGTCACACTCCACTATCTACATAGCTATGCAATCATTAAAAGCCAACGCTTATCCTTACTATCCACAGGTAGCACTGTTATATCATCCTAGGAACTGGGCAGAGACATAGTCTCACAGTGCTCAACTCGAATCAGTTTAATTTTGTTTCCCTTTGAACCTAGATCTTGGGATCTCCAGTCACATAGGTTGGGTATCTGTCAAACGTCATCTTTTTCTATAGGCTTTAAACCCATTCCTTTTGATGATTTTTCAATTTGATCTCGCGGCAAACCTTTGGTAAACGGATCCGCTAGGTTATCAGCCTACTTGATGTAATCTATCGTTATTACACCAGTTGAGATCAATTGTCTAATGGTCTTATGTCGTCTTCTTATATGACGAGACTTGCCATTATATAGATTACTCAGTGCCTAAGAGATATCTCACTAACTCTCACAGTGTACACATAATGCTGGCACTGGTTTTCCCACATCGAAGTTTCGAAGCCATTCTGCTTCCTTTGCAGCTTTATCTAAAGCTATAAACTTTGACTCCTTGGTTAATTAGGCCAAGAGTGCTTGTTTGGAAGATTTTTAGGATACTGCTGCATCACCAAAATATTATCCACTTATAATATCTGTCAGGTTTACGAGACCAAGAGGTGAACATAATGTCTTGAACCCCCCAGACTTTGATGTAAATCGAGACGACATATAACGCTGGATAATTCAACATTCTAGTTATGGCTTTCCACAGAGTATGACCTGGATTACTCATGTAGCGACTGAATGCGCTAAATCGGATCTAGTACGATTCATCAAGTACGTTAGACTTCCGATAATTCTTGCATACACCACTTGTGATACAACTTTATCACAATTGGATTTATTGCAATCTTGTTTGAGTAGTTCTCAAAACATTATAGGATCTTGAGACAAGATTATCCACTAATCTTATGTCTATCAAACGTCCCACTAAACACTTTCTTAGTGTATTGGATTATGTCCTTCTTGCTTCCATGATGAACGTGTCATCTTATAAACATAACAAAACGTATCCATGTGGAGTACTTTTGATGTATATCACCTTAAGTGATTTTGAAGCTATTTGACATCACTTTGTTGTCAAACTTTCCAAGCTATTGCTTAGGAGCTAACTTAAGCTCGTATAAGGACTTTGCAAGTCTACTTATTTTCTTTCCTTGTTCAGGAGTGACATAACCCTCGGGTTGTTTCATGTAAATCTCCTCTTCTAAATGGTCGTTTAGAAAGGCATATTTTACATCCATTTGATGGATTACAAGATCTCATATTGCTGTGATTCCAATCAGCATACGACTAATTTCAACTTTAGCCTCTTCTGCTTTTTTTACAGAAGTACCAGCATTGTACGATCAAAGGTCCAATGCCCGTCAAGCATCGATCGATACCAAGGTGTATCGATCGATACCTCTAAAAGCGTAAGAGCCCAAGAGATCAATTGCTCGCTTAGAGCTTATCCTTTACTTGGATGTCTGGTATATCTCATTTATACACCATAAAGCAATCAGCACTACATTGTGTGCATATTCAATGAAGATACAATCCACCGTTTTTGGTCCGATTGTCAGCTTATTAGGTGGTTGCTAGGCACCCCCACACTTTCATGTATTTGTATAAAAACACATTACTTTTCCAAAGTTCGCATGGAACATTTCTAGTGACTTTGTGTAGTATTTAGTTCAGGATATAACTTGTGGTAAGCAATGCTTCCCCCCACATTTCTGGACTAACCCAGATTTTTTAGGAATAATGAGTTCATCAAATAATTCGGTAATTTGTTATGAGACTCCATTAGATTCCAGTGAATAGGGATCAATCGTTTGATGGATAATACCATGCTCATGTCCTCTATCACTTCAAACTATGTTGATAGTTCTTTCGAGTTGGTTTTCAACCTCGAGTTTAAACTCCTTGAGTTTTCCAAGGTCTCGTATGTGCTTCTTAGCAAATAGACATAACAATATTTCGTACAATCCTCAACGAAAGTCACAAAATATTTTTCACCACCTTTTGTATAAGTCAAACCAAGAGGTTCGCTCGATTGTGGTGTTTTAGTGAGTTTGGTTAGAACGCAAACCTCACACTCATCTTTGCTTATTTTGTATTTCAGGATCTCATTCAATCTACGCATAGATTCGAATATAATGTGACTGAAACATTCAGATCAAATACTAAGAGATTCTGTACCATAAGCAAATGATTCTTTCTCATTTAATGTCAACACCATTGGTTACATTGATTTTAAGTCCGACTGTCTCAACGTTAATTTGGACCAGTCTGTCCTTAATATAGACAACATTATTTGTCAATACATGCTTAATTAGCATTGTGCCCTAAATAAGATTTTTATGCATCTTTAGCACATGCTTTACATCAGTGAGAGTGAGCTTCTTTGAAAAGTCAACTTCAGCACTATGAATAAATTCTTGTCATTATTTATGGTAGGAGGGAAACATTCCCATATCAACGCATATATGAGCTATTACATTGGTATAATACCACCACTCATTTGGGTTATGCTTAACCATATTGACTCCGAGGATGACATTACACATGTCTATCTCGACTAAATTGGCTTCAGCCATTCCATTATTTTTTACACCACCAGATCTAACAATGATCACATCGGTGTTGTTAGTCATATTGAAATTTGATTTTGTTCAAGAGAATCAAACCAAATTAATATACTAACCAATACCCAACTCTCAAGTTAAATGATAAAATTAAATTCAATTACTAGAATTTAATAAACTTAATACAATATCGAATTATATTAGTATTCTTGAACTCATATCAAGAATCGCAAGAGGCCTGTTGAGTATCGATCGATACCAATGAGTATCGATCGATACCTCAAAAGTCCAATGATTTAATTATTCGATTAAATCAGCCTCCAATATTTAATTGAACTTCAATTAATTATTCCAAAATTCGCAAATTTTTGGACACATAATATTGAGCTACACGTCTTTAAATTTTGTCCAAGGCTTTATCTTTACTCCGCAGTAGAAAGATGTATCAATATCTCGTGCAATCGTCTATGAATGCCATGAAATATTTATTGCCTCCTCTGGTTTGAATATATTTCAAATCACATAACTCTGTGTGAATTAAACCTAGAGGTTCTGTTGTTCTTTGAACGCTGGGTGATGGCGTTTTAGTGAGTTTGGCTTGGACACAAACCTCACATTTGTCTTTGCTTAATTTGCATTTAGGAATCATGTTCATGTTCATTAATCTACTCATAGATTTAACATGTCCTAATCGTTCATGCCAAATATTAAAAGACTTAGCGAGATAAGCAAATGGTTTCTTATCATTAATCTTAGGGTTCTACGAGGTGGATGCCTCGGTTACATTATCCTTTAGGATTACTTTCTCAACAGATATCTTACACAGATTATCACATATAGAACCCTTACCCAAATACATCCCATTTTTCGTTAGGATTAGCTTATCGCCTTCCAGCTTCACAGAGAATCCATGCTTACTTATAAGCGATCCAGAGATCAGATTCTTGCGCATATCTGGTACATGGATGACGTTCGTGAGAACTAGTTCCTGTCCAGAGGTGAGCTTCAGAACAACCTTCCCGTGACCATCAACTGTCGACGAGGCGGAATTTCCCATCAAGAGTTTATCACCACTCTTGTTCTTTGTGTATGTCGAGAACATCTCGCGATCCATACAGATGTGTCTGGTTGCACTACTGTCGAACCACCAAGTCTTTGGATGGCTCTCTGCAACATTGGCCTCAGTGACCACAGCACACATGTCAGCTTCTGTCAAGTTCGCTTGAGCTTTCACTGTTTTGATCAGACTCGCAGTCGTTTGATCCATTTTATCACTGGTTTTCTCCATAGTTCCAGAGTTGTTGTCAACGTCGATTGTCATTCTGTGAAGACAAAAGAGACACAACTTTCAATTAGTACCGATATATTTAAGAATCGCAATTCAAAATACTGATATCGAACTAAATCGCATTAGTGTCGATCGATACTCTTTGGTATCGATCGATACACATCCAATGTCTATCGATGCACCCATATGGTGTCGATCGATGCTCCTGTGTGTCGATCGATGCAAGTGAATTACACAGGATCGACCGATAAACCACAGTGTCGATCGATGCTCGATGCACATACTGTGTCTATCGAAGCATCCTGGTGTCGATCGATACACGATTAGTGTCGATCGATACACCCTAGATTCCGATCGATGCTCGATGCACATACTGTGTCATTCGAAGCATCATGGTGTTAATCGATACACGATAAGTGTCGATCGATACACCCTGGGTGTCGATCGATACAAGTGAATTTCACAGGATCGATCATAGCACCACAGTGTCGATGCAAAGTATCGATCGATACACTGAGGTGCCGACCGATACACTGTTTGCATGGTATTGATCGATACACTTAAGTGTCGACCGATACAATTTAGTCCAGTATCGACCGATACCATAGGGTGTCGATCGATACTCACAAGGCCTCGATCTGAATCGAACCTATCAAGAACAGATGTGTGTTCGTTGATTATACCATTTTTAATCGCAATTAAAGACGGTTTTTTAGAAAATGTTTAAGCAGATCTGCTTTTACTACACGTTCTAAACAGCTGTTTGATTTACGTTTGAGTATCACTAGCAGAAGAACATCTTCTTAAAAAATAGAGAGAGATGAAGATTGCCTCTACTACTCGTTTCAATTTGCTAAAAAGCTTTTTGACAACGTTTGAGTATCATCAGCAGTAGAAGAATCGTTTAAAAACCGTTTGAAAACGTTTATTTACTCGTGATTAAAGATCCAATTGAAGTAATAACAAAAATTGGATCTTCTTAGAGTTAAGATTGTAGGACCAAAATTTACACTACAGACAGGAAAGATTTAATCACAGTAATATGTAAATAAACAGTTTAAGGAACAGACGATTTATAAGCGATAAAGCAATACAAGATCTGAGGAGGCGAGATAAATCTCTTTCCTTAACTCTAAGAATCTCCCGTAGTGTGACGGGGTTTTATAGATCCATGAGTCCCAGGATACAACCAAAGTTTAACTGAATCATCAACACCATGATTCATGTCTATCGACCATTATTCTACGATACTCTCGAAATTAAAACTTACTCTAAGCAGTAGGGAATTGAAGAAACGATTGCTAGAACTTTTAGTAAGTGTTTATTGTGTATCAGAGGATGATCTTTTAGGTGAAAATCGTGTTGTATATATAGGAGAGAGGCTAGGGTTTTTCCATGACAGAAAAGGAATATTTCTAGAATAACCTAGGCGGCTGCGCTTTTTTAAGTCGGCCCGCTGGGTATCGATCGATACCAAGGGGTATCGATCGATACCTCAAAAAGTCCACGGGCCCAATCAAGGCCCAAGATGCGAACGTCGCACGTATGGCTTTTCTTCTCTCATGTTGTTCATTTAAGACACAACCATTCCAATATATACACGAGAAAACATTTCTCGGTTAATGAAAACATTTCATTTGAAAGAGCTTAACTCATTTCTTTTCACACTAACATAATTTTATCAAACCCTCAGGCTTTGACAAAAAATTAGTTCCAACAACCTTAATGTTAAGATAGTCACTGATTGCGTCCAGTATATACTGAATCTCATCTTCATGAGGTTCTGGAAGCGCAGTGATTTACGTGTTAGAGTCTGTAGTGCCTGCTACTGTTCTTCCTAACCACGGTAACATAAACACAACGCGACTTTCTCTGTCTCCGTAGAAACCTATTTGAATGCAAACATTACACTTTCTATCGCTTTTTTGGAGTTTTCAATGTGTGCATTCACACAAACACTATCTTTGTTCATTGTTTTGATTGATTTGGCTATGGCTTTTAGCGCTTCGCCAGCTTCTCTGCTCATAATCGAGCATGGCTCTTGAATCTTGCTTATGAAGTCTTGCGGTGCCTGCTTGCGGTGCCTGATTTTTAATGGGTACGAATCTGATTTGTACCCATTAAAAATCAGATGAGTCATATTTTAGCATAATTCTCTGTATATGAGACATTTTTCCACTTTCTTAGAGCTGCAGCTTTCAGACCTCGGGGATTCAACAAAAATATCAGGTCTTGAGGTTTTAGCTTTAGTACTGATGATATGAAAGATACTCACAGGTAGAGAAAGAATGTTCAAGTTCCACCGCTAGCTCAAGTTCACACAGGTAGAGAAAGAATGTTCAACTTTTGTAGTCCGTTACACTCGTCTCTCAACCACATTCTTTTTCTTCACACGTTTTACCACAAGTTAAATGATAATATTCCTAAATATCAAATTGGTAATGAAAACATTTCAAGCAACTCTATATCATATTTGGAGAGAGAGAGAGAGATGGCAGGAGACATGGTGAACCACCGTCCCCATCAGCTAGGCTCATGAGACTCATAGAACAAGAACCTTCGAAATCGCATCATCTCTATCCGAAAAACGGAGATTAGGACATACTATGAAGGCCTCTCTTGGTATGGTTTGTCACACGCTCCTGAAGAGTCTTTCTCTGTTTTGCTTTTTTTTTTCTTAACAAGATCAATGTAAAGAAGCATTAGTTTGTAAAACTTTTTTTTTTCAATACAATTTTACATTCAATTCAAAAAAAAAAACCTATATATATATCTCTAATTTTTTTTTTTTTTTGGTAATATTCATATATAGTGTGTAGTATTGAAGCAGTTGAAATCAAGATTATGTGATTGTTAGAAAAACAAAATTATGTGACTGACTGGCAGCTGAAGTATCTAAGAATCCTTATGGAAAGAAGATAAAAAATGATCGTGCGTGTGGTACAAGAAGACCAAAACTTTCTCTTGGAATCAAGGAAACTTTTAAAAATCAACTTTGCTTCCAAATTTGGTGATGTCATCTAGGCATGATCAAAATGGAACCGTAACCGTATTTCAGACCGTAACCGTACCGTTTTCAAACCGTAACCAGACCGTAACCGTGTCAGACGGTTAAAAACCGTAACCGTCAACCGTAAAAATAGATTAGTTATGGTTAAAAAAATTATTAACCGTAACCGTTAATTAACCGTAACTGTATCAAAACCGTTGGTTAACTGTAAGGTTAAACCGTAATTTTTTAACCGTAACCGTTTTAAAAATAAAATTATATATACTAATAATTATAATTAGTTCTGTAAAATTAAAAATTCAAAGAAAATTATATATAATCAATTTACCAATAGCAAATGCAAATCTAACAAATATAAATATTAATAACTTAAACGTGCTAGACTAATTAATATTTTTCTAACAAATATAAAAAAAATATTTTAACAAAACAGTTTTATGAAAAAATATACTCCCTCTGTTTCACTCGTCAAAATAGATAATTTTTATTTTTTATTATTCTAGTTTATAAAATTTATAATTATTTAATTATAAATCATGACATTAACCATTTATTATCATCAGGTAACCGTAACCGTATTAACCGGACTCGTATTTAACCGTAACCGTTTTAACCGTATATTAAACGGTTAAGGTTAAAGTTATAAAAAATTTTAACCGTAACCGGTGATTAAATAACCTTAACAGCATTAACCGTAACCGTGGTCATGCTTAATGTCATCCACTACGCGCACTTCCTCCTCCCAAATATGTAAACCAAAATTTCAATTCCATTTCTCATTATTTTTGCTGTTTCAAATTTTGGTTTTTCAAAAAAAAATCACAATATGTCACGATCTAAACTGATATGTTTTTAAATAGTCTGAATTTGTGTATTTGACTATATACAATATCTACTGCTTGAGATTATTTGTACATGTATCCAAAATCTACTATATTAATGGGCTATTTTGTTGTTAAATTTCTTAAATAAAATAACAACCAGCTAAAATTTGGGAGAAAATAACCAAACATTCAAAGCAATCTGAGAGGCATAAATTACACCAAATAAGTGTTTTGTCAAGTATATGATCCGAGAAGCTAAAATGGTATAATTAGTATTATTAGTATAGTATAAAAGAAAGACACTTTGGTGAAGCATAAAGTCTATTAGAAAACAAGCGAGAAAGCCCATTAGTAGTCCAAAACTAGGCGGAGTAATAATAGAAAAAATAGAGGATTTTCGACCTAGGGTTTTTGTTGCATCTTGTTCGTTTGTCCGATACTAGCTAGCCCTGGACATTTCGAGAATCGGGATGGAGAATTACGGGTAAGGGATGGGAACGGGAAGTTTGGGAATCTGTAAATACTATCCAAACTATTCCCATAAAATAACGGAACGAGAAATTACGGGTAAGGGACGGGAACGAAAAATTCGGGGAAAAAAATATACTACCCAATACATACCCAAAGTAAAATTAAATCGGGTAAGGGACGGGTAAGGGTTTGTAAATTGTTAATATGGGCTTATTAAGTTAATATGGGAAAGAGAAGGGTTTGTAAATTGTTAACATGGGAAATGGACTGGTAAGATTATATGGGTTTATTAAGTTTATGGCCAATTTGTTTGTAAATTGTTAATATATTGAATTAAAATCAGAATATGTAAAATTCTGTTTTTGCATTAACCAATAACCAAAAGTCCAAAACCCCTAAAATTCCATTTCTTGTAACTACCCAATGGGAAGTTCGGGTAATCCCGTTCCCTTCCCTACCCTTTCCCTTACCCATTTGAGTAGAATTTTCGGACCCAAACGGGAAATTACAATTTCCCTTTCCCCAAAAATTCGGGAAAATTGGGACGGGAACGGTACGGGACGGGTTACCCTTCCCAAAATGCCCAGGCCTAATACTAGCGATGGAGGTGGTGAGCGTGAGCGATAGTACATTCTCTCCATTCTACATGGGTCTGTATGAGGCTGTGGATGATCCTTCAATGGATTCAATAGTCTCGTGGAGCAAAAGCAACAGGAGTTTCGTCATTTGGCATCCGGTAGGGTTTCGCAGAAGATATCTTTCGGAGAGCTCATGTATAGGTTGCGTCACTTGGCCAGCGTTTTTCAACGGGCTTTTGCTGCATGTAAGTTTTGGATTTGCAAGATTAACTCTAGTTGTCGTCGTCATATATCATCTCTCTCTCTCATAGACTCATACTCATCTTTGCTATGTGTGTTTTTTGTTGTTGGTATAGGGATTTGTGAGATTTAAATCTGAGCACTGTGAATTTAGGCATACGAAATATTTTGTGAGAGGTCAACCTGATCTGATGAGGAAGATGCAGGTTGAGGACTACAGGCGTAAATATATGGCTTCTGAGGACTATAGGCGTAAATATATGGCAAAAGAGGCTAAACGAGTTAAGAAATTGAAAGCTATAGAGATGGCATTAGCGGATGGCTTGCGACGTCATTAATTAGTTTGATTAGTTTCCTTTCCCGATTTCGGTTCGGAGATAGCATAACTGCAAGGCTCTTCTTCCTTGACTGCTCAAGGATCTCCTAACCTTTGTCTCTAATATATCCATATTGTGTAAAGAAGACGAGAGGTTGTGTGGCTTGGATTGGAGCCCTCGATTCTCTTTTGGCGCACTAGGACTACTTTCTCGGCTGTTTGTTACCAACTCCATCATCCGGTTCAAGGACTTTTCAATCGTAAGGACTTTTCAATCGTTCGTTGGTCATTGGCTTGTCCCTCGGATTTTGAACCATGACCCTGGCTAAATCTAGAGTTTTCCCTTTTAGTAACTAACAGTAAAGCAGACAATATGGATTTTTTACCAATCTCCAGTTCTATCAACCAAAGAGACTGGATTTGAAGCAAAGACTTGAATTAATCATCCTAAACACCCATATCTTAAGATTTGCTTGGGAGATAATGCTTGCGTCTACCTAATACTACAAGGCTCATACGGGCAATAATGAAAAAGGCAGATAACGATTATTGAGCTTACTTACAAAAACATCATGCTTGGGTAATAAGGAAGTCATATGGTGATTATTAAGCTTAGTTTAACATCCAGACAATTAACATAAGAAAAAACCTAGGTGATAAAATAAAGGTTGCAAGTTAAAAACACCAAAGAGAGAGCTTCTTCCAGAGAGGGAGGGCTTTCTACTCCGTAGTCATCTTAGCCTTCTTGGCTACAACAAACCACGAATTAATGAGAGGGTTTTACTTTTTGTTTTTTGTTTTTTGTTTACCAATAATCGAGAATCAAGAGCAAACTTATGTACCTGGGATAGTATAGACACCAATAATCTGGTTACGATATCTTTTTGGCAGAATAAACTTCTTAGCTACAATCTTACATCCTTTCACATCACATTCAGATCCACATCCACTAAGCGCCTTATTTAGTGCGCCTTTTTCTCCCGTGAGCAAAACCCCCGATTTAACCCCCGGGCCGCTGTAAAAATCAAAAAATACAAGTCTTTAGTAATTAGCATTTAATAACTTGAGAGTTGGGAAAATAGAGGAAGAAAGCCACAAACCTTTGGAGAATAATTTCCTCGATCTCTCCAAATGATGAGAAATGTTTAATCAGCGCTCTCTTGATATCGCCCTCAGGAAGCGAAGTGTCATATCCCGTAACAGTAATCCTATATAATAATTTGATTGCAGGAGATAATGTTATCAAACATGACAAGAACACATAAAGAAAAGTCTATTTACCAGCCTCTGGATATGGAACTCTTAGTCCTAGCAGGCAGACATTCTCCTGGTTGAAACGGAAAAGGCTCAACGACTACATTCCATCCTCCCATGTCACTTCCACTAAGCTCCAACGCCTTCTTTTCTGATAGACCTGTAAAACAAAAACAAGTTTTTGGTTAACTCTTGAGCTAGCTGGGGAAAATCTGGAGGAGGAAGAAGAAGACACAAACCTGTTGATAACATCCTTTGCAGAGCAAGCATAGCTGGGATTAATAACTTTCTTGATCTCTCCACATGAAGAGAAATGTCTTGTCAACGCGCTCTTGAGTTCATCCTCACCAAGTGAATTGTCATATCCCTCAACGATAATACTGAAATAATATATATATTATCAACACATGACAAGAAGAACACATCTCACAGATACAAAATCTCCACAAGAGCAGTTTACCGGATTTCTCGAATGGCTGCATCACTACTACTAGATTCACTATCCTTCAATTCCAGAGATTTCATCCCCTGAGGTACGAAAGATCTAATCAGAAATTCTACTACTTGGAATACTTTTCTTCTTGTGAAGAAACTAGAGAAACAGAAACAGAGGTTAAAGAGTGAGACAGAAGAAAGACATAAGGAGAAGAAGAAAGGAGGTTACTTTGATGGCAGATTCCTCCATGGCGGATTTGAGAGAAGAACGAATGTTAGGTTTTCGAGAGGCAATAACCTTGAGGATATTTTCCTTTTTTAGGGATTTAGGGATTTAGGGATTTAGGTTTTAATTATGAAACAACATGAACGAAATAGGAATTTATATAACGTATTACCCGAACCAAATCCAAATTTTACGAAACTAAATTGAATAAACCGAACTAACCAAAATTCATTAAAATTTTAATAATTTAATTAGATATATAGAAAATACTTTAAAATATATTTGAATTTTACAATATTAATTAATGAATTTAATTTTGTCCAGAACCGAAGCAAACCCGAACTTAAATTGTTAAAACCGAACTTAACCCGAATATAGTTTAATCCCACGTAGGATCTATTTTTAAAACCCGTTTCAAATTTAAAATACGAACCGGACCGAATGCCCCACCCTAGTGAAAATATATTTCGGGCATGGAATAAGCCACATACAGTAATTCAAACCTTCTCACTCACCTAGAGGTTTCAGTAAGTTTTATACACTTGTCGTTAACATTTGTGAAGCATAAACATTTGTGAAGTAATGTTAGGTTTTCGAGAGGCAAAAAACCTTGAAGATATTTTCCAGTCTTAGGAATTTAGGTTAGAAGAAGGTTTGTAAATATTTTAAGAACAAACGATTGGGCCTTGAAATCATCAGCAGACAACTACATATCCTTCCATCAAGTCTATACTTACTGCATCTGTTTTGGGTTTGGAACTGGCATTCCAAAAAATGGTGTTGCAATTTGGTACTGAATTGGTAAGTTGCAGCATTTAAGTTTCATTTCCTTTGTTATGAGTTTAGTATTGTTACTTAAGTTTTATTATGATCACTTTTAATCCAAATTAAATTTGAACTGTTTTTCAGAGGGGACCAAACTATTTCTCTTGGAGAATTATTAACGCCAGCATTCTTCGTGTTGTCTTGGACCAACAAAAACGTAAGTTCTTCTTTGTTGTTTGTGTTTGGTTATGTTCATAATTTTGTGTGATTTTCTAATTATATTTTAATATAGAGGTGTGTTGGGCAATCGCTTTGATTGCCCATATCTAGAAGCCTCTATGAGGTTATAGGGCCGTTTAAAATGTATTGGGACACTCTCTATTCAAGCACTGATCGATGAGATCCCGAAAACTGCTCTACTAGACAATGGAGGTTTAATTATGTCTCTTAAGACCGCTGGAGATAAGTTAGTGGACAGAGGGATTGTGGTTGACATAATTTGTCCACTGGATTACCAACTTGGCAGAAGCGATAGGATACTATCAGGTATTTATGTCTTAACTTTTATTTTTTAATTATACAATCATGTATTTATGTATGTCCACTGCTCATTCTTAAGTTTTTTTTGGTTAAACAGGAGTTGATAGATATAAGGCATCAAATGTGGATATTTATTACTTAGCGGAAGAAATCGCGAGAACGGAAGAAGAAGATCACAAGGAAAACAACGAAGAAGATGAGTATGACATCAATTTTATTTTTAGTCATGACTAAGAATAAAATTGATGTGATACTCATCTTCTTAATGGACTTGTATCTATTTAGTAATTAGCGTTTGATTTTGTTAACCCCGATTTTGCGCAGTCAACTACAACTTGGGGAATTATTTTGAGCAAGCGATAGTTGAGGAATAAATTGAGCGTGCGAAAATAGTTCAGGAATTAAATAAGCAATTTCCCGATATATGTCTCATGGTGGCAAATATTTCCTCTCATGATTATCACTGCAGTTCTGGCAGCTTATAAAGGGCTTGTACTTCAGCGTGTTGAGGCTTTTGGCCTCGGCAAATAAAAACAGTCGTGTTTAGGGGTTGGGTAGGATCTAAGGTTTAAGGTTTAGGGTAGGGAAAAGGTAGATTTAGGGTTTAAGGTTTAGGGTAAGGGTATAGAGTACATAGTTCCTACTACATATCCGTTTGTTATGGTCTCTTGCTTGGTATGATCACATAATTCGTTTGGTGTAATGTGTCAGAATTTCTAAACCGGTAATTTTGTTCTTTTAAGTTTTTGTTGTTTTAATTGGTTCCTGTGACTGCAATATAAACAAGCATATTCATATCTCAAAACAGCTCACAGTCTATAGTGTCCTGCCTTGTTCTTCCGAAAGATTTTTTTGCGGATGTGGGTGTGACCACTGGAACGGTTAACCGCGGTTTGTTGTTTCTTGAGGACTTGGCTTGTAGAGGGAATTCGAAACAGTTCCTCATGGTGCGTAGCTTTTGCTTGCATTTCATTTTCCGCATTTTCTTGTTTCATAACAAGAAGAGAATCATTCAATAACTGCAATCTCGTTTTATCTTCTTTGAGACGCATATTAATCTGAAGAGAATCATATGCATTAATGTATTTGCACTTTGGGTTAATTGGTCCTTAGATAATGTTCATAGAACTTTAATCAATCTGCATAAACATCATTTTCAGGCTGTGATTGGACTATGGGTAGCCGCAATAATCGGGAGCTGTTGCAATTTCCTTACTGTTTTGTATATCGGTGAGTATATCTTATTAGAGTTACTCACTAAAGATTGGGAAAATTGAGTTTATAATAAGAAGACTTTTTAAGTGATGCATTTTCTCTGTGAAGGGTTAGTGGGGGCCCACACAATGCTAGTTCAGTATGAGAGATATGAAGACTAAGTTGATGGTTTTGTTGAGTCTCTGCTCATGAAGTTTCATAGTCACTACAAGAAGCTTGATTCTGGTTTTCTCAGTCGAATCCCAAGTGGAAAGTTTGGGTTGAAGAAGCATGACTAAAATCAACTTCTTCTCTTTCTTTCTTGTTATAACAATGGATTATGGTTTGCTAATGTTTTGAGTATACTCACTCATTTAGATTCGTGTATTGAATCTTTTTAATTTTGTCTCTAGATTACCTTTAGGCTCTAGATTATCGATACTCGCGGTATATCCGACTACATTTTGAAAAGAAAAGAAAGTGAGAATTATCTTTATTCGATACATTGTGGCAATTCTTGGGGTCGTGAGGGATATTCTAATCCAAGCCGGTCCATGACCACTACAAAAGCAAACTTTTCAACTGTTCACTCTTTCTTAATTTATAGTCGGTTTAATGTATTTTACCTTTGCCACTTATGGATTGATTCTTCTCGTCTCTTGTGTGTTGGAGTTATTATTAGCATTATCCACTTTTACATCTTTTGGAATGTAATTTAAAAGTTTAAAGGAAATATTTCTTACGATAATTGATATTTCTATTTTTAAGGCTCTACGTAAATAGATTGTGGCAGTGTGTAGCTGTAAATTGTTCTTTAGTGAACTTGTAAATACAATGTTCAAAAATAAATATGATTTTAGGTTTATGTGGTATGTATTGATTATCTCCTCCATAAAAATGTTTATCTGTGCATCCTGACCTCACCCGTTTGCATGATTAATGATAACCGATCCTCACATATATATTAGTTGCATGCTACGGTCAATTATGAAATGTGAATTGATCTTACGTGCAGTGTATGTTAAACCGTGAGAAGGTCAAATCTGAAAGTAATTGTTTTTTCCATTTTGAAGTATTGAATTTCATGTTGGTGGTATACTAATACGAATTGTAAGCGGTAACATATATTTCTTATCTCTTTTATGCTATGTACTTGTGTAGATGCATCATACATCAGCTGGTATTTATCTTTTTTTTTTTTGTCAACAATCCATTTAATTAAATTAAGTTGTGCCGGTAAAGTAGAAATACCTCACCGACAGTATCTGACTTATATGGTAATTGGGCCCAATAGCCAATCTCTTACATAAGAAAACTACCTTACCAAAATTAGATACCTTCTAAAATAAGTTATGGGATTACCAAAATCCCAAGAAATCATAATTTTCGTTTGTGCACACCGTCGTATGATTCTTAGTCCATTTTTCCCCACCTTTTAATTGCTTTTTTTGTTTTTGTTGTCGAAAATTTCTAAAGAAAGTCCATCGTTTCATTTTCTTGCTCAGATACGAATATTTTCAAGATGAGTACTTGCATTGACCTTTTAAAACTTTGTGCCTCGAGGGCATCAGGGCATGAACCAGTCCCCAAAAATTAAGAAACTTTTATTTAAGATCATATATATAATTCTTCAATTGATAGTGATACGCAACACTTGATGTTTTTTTGTTTTGTTTTTGATTAAGATATTCTTACAACGCATCAAATAACCATAAAAATAACATGTATACCAAAACAAACAAACCAATCAACATCTAACAACCGCGGGAGGATAAAGTCTATAGATTAATGCAGACATTGTCAGATATAGATACACATACATACGCGTATATATGATGATAGATTAGCTAATCATTATTTATCACTATTCTTCGACAACAAATGTCATTTTCTTTGATTTTAATAGAGCAAGGATTTTTTTTTTGTCAACTTGTATTATATTAATCAACAAACGTATGTATACAAATAGAATTACATAAACAATCATAATACATAAAATAGAAAATTACAAGCAATAAAATAACGAAAATGAAATTTAGTGATCTTTTTATCCGAGAAGTTTTACTCGGTGAAAGAGTGTTCACACTTTCTTTCTTCATATTTACATTCTGATGCGATATTTGGCTATTATCCAACATTTCTCGTGTTGTATTACATTGACACATCCCCAAATAAGAACTAAAAATATTTTTCGAATAAAAACCCAATTTATTGATTATTTCGATAGAAATAATACATGAGATTGCCAATTTTCAACGACTGTACGAATGTCACCATACAATAAAGAAATTACGTCTTCCGCTCCAAACCCTCGTATCCTCCATGGCGGTACAAATGGTGTTAATACCATATTCAGCAGAGTAAAATTATCGGAAAAAATTGAACTAGAGACAACATAAGTTCCGGGATCCCAAATTCTTCTACCAAGGCACCATTTACAAGGAAAACCCGTTGAGTCGGGTTCATCTTCAAAGCCTATATTTAGATCTTGAATCGCTCGACGGATGTTGTATTTTATATAATCCCATCAATTCTGACAATTATTCCACACGATTGCATCATAGAGACACATGAAGTTCACTATGGAGATGGAAGATACACAAGTGAGATCGTCGAGAAACTGCTCCACTTCGGCATCAATCGGAAATATCGTCCTTCGAAAAGAAAGGAAGTGAATCTGAAAAAAAAACTGAAAAAGAAAACTGGCAAATCGTCCAAAAAGTCGCCACGAGAAGAGACTCTAATCGGCTTGTGAAGAAAGAGGAGTACGACCGAAGTTAGATAATACCGGCTCCTCCATCGGCCGAAGAAGTTATGCGGTTTCCTATCGGCGAGAATAAGCGGTTTCCTATCGCCTTTTGTAGTTTTTATTTTGATAGAGCAAGGATATATGCTTTCTTTCATTATTTCAATATTTTCTGATAATATCAATAAAACAAAAATCTGGAAAAAAACAATTTCATTTATAGTCTACATTTTTTTGGGTATATAGTTAGGAACGATCTAATCATAATACGTACCATGATTCTAGATATTTTTTCGTGGTCAAACTTATTTTTTACAACTAACTAGGTAGGTAGTCCGCGCCTTGCGCGGGCAGATAGGTTTCATAAACTAATTACATCGTTAAATTATTAACTTTGTTACCGATAAAAAACCAAACACAAATATAACAACAATGTTAGATTTACGATCAATCCAAAAAAAGAAAAAAAAAAATAACAATCAATATTATTAATTAAAAATTACGAAATAAAGCAATGGTAATCATAGAGCTCGAGAACATATTGAATAATATTTCATTCACTCACACATTGTATGTAAAGCAATTCCTTTTTATCTCTCTGTCGCTAGAACTCTCTCTCCATTTTATCGTAAGTGTCTCTCGCTCTAATCGGTTATTCCTCGTCTTTTCCTTCTTCTTTATATCGTCTTTGATTTATTTTTCTTCTTCTTCTTCTTAATCGTCTTTGATTTCAAATTCTTTTTCTTTATCATCTTTGTTTTCTCCAACAATTCTTCTTCTTCTTTCTCTTTTGTTTTGTTTTCGTCTATCTCTTCCGGTTTTCCTTCTTCATCGTCTTCGTTCTCAGGCTTATATTATTCTTTTGGTTTTTTTTCGTCTCGTCTTCATCCTCAAATTCTTTTGCTTCGCCTTCTTCTTTTTATTCTTTATATTTCGGTTTATCTTCTCCCTCTTATTTTCCTTTTCTCTTTTTCATTGCCTTTGGCTTCTTCTTCTTCATCACCTTCGTCTTCTTCCCCTTCTTCCAGTTTTTATTCTTCTTCTCCAAATCCTTAACTTTCTCCTCCTTCTTTTTCTTCAACGTCTTGGTCTCATCTGTCTTCTTATTATACTTATGGTTTTTCTTTTTAATTTTCTTTGTCTTTGTCATATTCCTCGTCTTTTCTGACTTTTTCTTCATCATCTTAGTCTTCGTCTTCTTCCTCTTCTTTTTCATCATCTTTGGCTTCTATGAATTCCTATTTTTTCACTCTCTCACTCTTCCGGGTTTTCTTCGTCTCCCTCTTCTACATCATTTTCCTTCTTCGTTGTCTTCTTTCTCTTATGTTTTTCTTCGTCATCGTTTTCGACTTCGACTTCGACTTCTTCTTCTTCCTTTTTGTTTTTAAATTCTATGGCTTCTTCTTCCTCTTTTTTCTTAAGGGTTGTCTTCATTTTCTTCTTCCGGTTTTTCTTCGTCCTCTTCTTATACCGGCTTTTTCTTTGTCCGACTTTTCTTCGCCCTCTTCTTCATCATCTTCATCGTCTCTGACTTCTTATTCTTCCGTGTTTCTTCGTCTCATCTTCGTCTTCTTCCTTGCTATATTCAACTTTGAATCAAAATCTTCCATCTTCGGTTTTCATTACCCTCTCTCTCTCGATCTCTCTAGATTCCTAACTTAGATCTCCCTTAGTTATTCCTCGATAATCTCAAGCATGTTCTTCTTCCTCTTCATCTCCATCATGAAAGATAAATTCCATAATAGATGGTTTTAGTCTTGTCTCCTTCTACTTCTCCTTCTCTCTTTTATTCTCATAGTTTACCTTCAAACATCTTCCGGATCTCTTCCTCCTCCATCTTCATAATAATCACACATTTATTCGTCGTCAAAACATCTTCATCGTTTCAACCACTATTTCCTTGTAGCTTTTGTGGTTTTCCTTAAGCATTTCAAACATGTTAAGCATTTCAAACATGGTTTGAAACCGGTTTTAGTATTGTCGAATTAAATATCTCTAAAATTTCTTTGATCATACATCGATATGGTTTGTGGGTCGTTACCATTTTCTCCTCGAGCAATGCTTATGTCTCTAAACACTTTGTTATTTCAAGTACTCTCCTTATAAACACAAAATTTAATGGTTAATATTACAAATCCAAACAAATAAAATAGATCTGTTTCGAAGTCATGATAACATTTGCCAAAACGCATAATAGCGAATCTATCAATTATGGCTGATTAAGAAGATTACATTATAATAAAAATAAAAATAGAATATATATAAAAATAAATAATAAAGTAAAACTACCAATACCAAAAAATTACACAGACACTCTCTCTCCCTCTCTCTCTCTCTCTCTCTCTCTATTAGATCTTCCTTGTTTTTTCCTCGAGAATCTCGAGCATGTTCTTCTTTTTCTCCTTCATGAAAGATAAATTTCACAATAGATATGTTTAGTTTTGTCTCATTCAACTTCTCATCCCCTCTTTTGTTTTCTTAGTTTACCTTCAAACATCTTGGCCATCTCTTTCTTCTCCTTCTTCATATTAATAACACATTTTTTCGACGTCAAAATTACTTCATCGTTTCAACCACTATAATTTTCTTGTATCTTCCGTATACAAAACCACTTATTTAAATTGTATATCTAAATTTAAAAAAAATTACATCAAAAATATAATTATCATATTGACTACATTATAGTATCATATATAAATAAAATGCTATCCTATATGTATTACCTCCGATTAAAAATATTTATAAAAAATAAAATCCTAAAATATGTTTTTTCCTCATCTTTTCCTTCTTCTTTTTCAACATCTTCGTCTTCTTCGTTTTCTTCGACCTCTTTTTATTTTTTGATTTCAGTTGTTCTTTATCATCTTCTTTCCCTTCTTCTTTCTTATCCTTCTTCGTCATATTCGTCTTCTCGACATCTTATTATTCAGGTTTTTCTTTGCCTTTTACTTCTTCTGCTTCATCTTCTTCTCTTTATCTTTCGGTTTTTCTTCTTCCTCGTAATTTCCTTATTTTTTCATCGTCTTTGCTTTTTCGTTTTCATAATCTTCGTCTTCTTCAACTTTTCTTCTTCTTTTTCTTCCAATTTTTATTCGTCTTCTTCGACTTCTCCTAATTTATTGCATTTGTCTTCTCTGGTTCCTTAATCTACAAGTTTTTATTAGCCTCCTTCTGCATCTTCAACTTCTCATACTTTTCATGTTCATCTTCCGGTCTCCTTCCTCATATTTAACGTCTGTGTCCTCATATTTTTTGAATTCTTCTTCATCAACTTCGTCTTCTTCTTCTTCTTCCCCCTCTTCCTTTTTTCATCTTCTTCATCTTATCCTTCTTCCTCTTCTTCGTCTGTGACTTCTACTTCTTCTTCTTTATCGCTTTTGTCTTCTCCGACTTCTCCTTCTTTTTCTTTCGATTCTTCTTCGTCTTCTTTCTTCTGTTTTTTCTTCTTTCCATTATTCTTACGTATCTCGTCTTCGTCTTTTTTTCTCTTTTGCTTCGTATTCATCTACTTCCTCTTCTTTATCTTTTGATTTATCTTCTTCGTCATATTTTCCTTTTTCTTTTTCGTCATTGACATCATTTTCTCCATATTCGTATTCTCCGACTTCTTCTTTTTCTTTTTTCCAATGTTTAATTCTTCATCTTCTCTTTCATATTCTTTGTCCTATTTGAATTCTTATTCTTCTTATTTTTCTTCATCGTTCTTCTCATCTTCACCTTCTTCTACTTCGTCTATATTATCTTCTGGTTTTCTTCTTCTACTTCTACTTATTTTTCTTCATCTTCCGGTTTTCTTCTTTTTATTCGTCTTTAACTTTTCTGACTTCTTATTTCTTTTCTTCCGGTTTTTTTATTTTTCTTCAACTTCCACATCTTCTTATCCTTATCTTTCTTCATTTTTTTATTGTTATCCATCTATTTTATTTTTCTTCCGGATTTTATATGACTTTGTCTACGTCTTTTTCCTCGTCTTTTTCAACCTTTTTTTTTCTTCTTCTTCTTCTTCGTCAATTTTTTCTGGTTTCTATTCTTCTTATTTTTGAATAGGAATTATAATTGATAATGTCATGGATTTGTAGATAATCAATTTCATTAAAGGTAGTATAATAATTTTTCTGAAATTAGGAAAGAAAGAGTGAGATTCTCAAGAACACAAATGTCCAGTAATTATCCAAAACATCTAGTGATTAAACTATAAACTCACAATTCATCAACATATATATCGGTGATAAATCTTAGTAAAGAAAACAACATATGGACATTTATAAAGATAAGCAAGTGGAAGCGCAAGTCTGATCTTCCACATAGCTCCTTAATATAGCCTATCAAAAACACATAAAACGCACAAATAAGAAAAACAAATATAATAAAATTTAGCAATTTTTTCCAAGATATATATAAACAAAATCTCAGAAATCATCAGTAATTGCAAAACCCTATTATCATTCAAAAGCAGAAGAATCATAATCAGAATCAAAACGCAGAAGAACCAGTGTTTGATTAAGAGAAAAAATTAACGATATTGGGGACTTAGTGAAACAAAATACAGAAATTCAAATTGAGATTCTTACTGTATTCGGTTCCATTTCAACAAAGAACTCTTGCATGCCATCGTTGATCGTCTCCACTTTATATTCACTCATAATCCTGAAAAGAGATCAAATCAATTAACACAAACATAAAAAAGCTCAAAATAACCTAAAATTATCGTCTCATCTTCATCTAGCATGAAACACTTTCTTTGTCCAGTTAAACAATCAATTTGTAATAATGACTTCTCCTAACGTGAGAACACCAACACTGCTTATCCTAACAATTTAGCAAACATTAAAACAGATTCCCAAAGACTAAACATATCCTCTACTAAAATTCTCACTTTCTAGTACCAATTAACAAACTAACAAATATTCTCTTCACGAATCAAGGAGAGTTAGACTTTTAGTACCCAAACGTAGAAACATTAATAATACTCCTTCACGCACTCATTTTTGAGCTGATCATTTTTACAAACACTTAGTAGACACATAAAGTAGAAGAGAAAAGAAAAACGAATGCAAGTGTTCTCTCTTACACATAGAAAATGTCTGACGCATAATCTCCCGAGAGCAACTGTACGGATTCATGGGACTGTGACAAAATCACGACCAATAATTCTGAAGCATCGTTCACCTGAGCATGTCTACCATATGACACCCAAGCTTAGGCTACTTGATATAAACAAAAGCTTAATTACTTTGTATTAGGATAAACATTTTAAACCAGAGATCAACTCTTTTACATCTCGGAAGAAACTGCTATCTGGATAGAATCTACTCAAACCAATCCTGAGATGAAAGAGCCACATGTTCTTTTTGTGTTTCACTTGAAGTGGTCGCCTAAAGCAGTAAAATTTCATACAATGAGCAGACAACACAAGGATCTACCACGTGATGGTGCTCTAGTGTTGAACTCCACAAGAACTCAGCCTGAAACCTCTCTAGATTCCATACAGATTAGAGACTGAAATTAAAACAAAACAAAAAAATTAACATTCAACAAATAGAAATCTTTTAAACTTGATATTATAGACATTGATACCCGAGAAATCAACCAGTTTTTGAGAATGAGGACTACATGTATGATAACATTCAAAAAGCAAGCGTATTCACCAACTACTTCAAGTACCTCTTGTGAATGACTTTTACGGATTTCATCTTCTTCAATGCTCAAATGGAATTTCAAATCTTGGCTCCGTGACCTTTTCACCAAGCTTTTGCTTTCTTTCACCACTCTGCAGAGAAATTAGAGACTCCAAATAAGAACTGGTTAAAAGAATAAAGATTTGCAAGAACTTGAGAGTCCAATTTCTTGTACCTTTGCAGATCCGCATTTTCTAGCTGTCTTTGTATTGATACCTGAAAAATATCTTTCAAAAGACAAAGAAGCCAAAATCTGGTGAGCTTTGTTTGGATGCAAACACTCCAATGTCGCATGATAAACATTAATGCAAGAAAGAAAGAGAGAGATCTAACGTGACACATTGCATCAACATCAGCAAAGTCAATCGAAGTCACCAAACCAGACTTTGTGGATCCCTGAAAAAACTAAGAAATCTTATAAGAACACAAACACCTGAAAAAAATCTCAAAAATCACTTTAACCTTGATGAATATCATAGAGTGATACAACCCAAGTTTCAAACGTAAAACACCTATGGCAACATGATCAAAACCAAATAGCGTCGTGGGAGAGTGGGTTTATACACAGCCGTTGACTGATAAAAATAGATAGATATATTGGGGTGGTTGAAAAAAATAAAAAAAAATAGATGAAAAAAATTGCCGAAGAAAAGAAAACAAATGTCATTGAGGCGAGCCCAAGTACCTCTCTTTCATTGTTTTCTTTCCCCAGGTCATAAAGTTTGACTTATTTTCGTATCTAATATTTGTAATTATCTTATTTTCGTATCTAATATTTTTACTTATCTTATTGTTATTGTTGCCGTGGTTTCAGCTCACACATTCATCTTGTAATTTATACATATTGTTGCTTCGAATCCTGAAGAACAGAAAATGTTTGGGAGGCACTTTGACATGGAAGATGAGCTTGTGAGTCACATTTCAAGGAGATCTATCGACATACTCAAAACTGACTACCGGGTAAGTGGAGAAGAAGAAGTTTGCTCTTCTGTGGTTTCTTCAAATCATCATTTTGACAAAAAAAATGATCTAAATCAAAACCCAAATTAAATGCAGGATGAGTTATCCATGGATGAATGGAAGCTAGTTGTAAAACTGAAGAACATCTTCAAGATACAATAGATTCCACCAACATTCAAATGTTTGGAGCTTGAAACACCCACAGGCCTTGTTATGTCATGTCTGCGTCGATGCAGAATGAACATATTCATCTTCCAGCTTTTAACAGAAAATTTGAGAGAGGTTAAAGAGAGACACAAGAGGGTGTTTTTGTTTTTGTTTTCTTTCTCCTTGAAAAGTCATGAATAATTTTGGTTCATGAACCCTGCAAAATTGCAGGGAAACAAGAGTTTGAGTTTTGAGATATACAAATATCATCCTTATAAGCCCTTTATTTTTAAAAAATTTGCACATATAACTATGAATTCAAAAATAATTTGCTATAATGCTATCTAAGCATATACTCTTTACACAAAATTAAACCTGATTTTGCCCCTACTTTACCTACGCTTTCTTTTCTCTTATACTTCGATCCATTAATCTGATTAAAAAACAACAAAACATATTTTTCTTACACATAGCAATCTAACAATATCTATGTTTCCGGCGATGGCGACGGCACCGGCATCGACGACCGTTGATGAATTGGAGAATATCCCAGAACCACCACCACTTTTTGTTCGATCTCCGGCGCAACGATCAACGGAAATCCGTCAACGGCTCTCTCCAAACTTCATAGTCTGCGTCCAATTGCCCGCACAGTTCCGTTGTCTCCGCCGCCGCTTTCAAGAGCTTTGGTAGTTTCGCATCTCTCAGATCTGTATAGACAAAATCATAAGATGATAAATATCAAAGATACCAAATCAAAAAGACGCTAAATTAAAAATAACTAAACGCATGAACGTCATATACACGAAACACATACCTACACAAAGCAGCACCGATGCTCAAACCTGGTGAATGTCCAAAAGAGATAACAACACCTACAAGAACAAAACCAGAAACAAATCTCTTATCAATTAGCAAGCAAAAAATAAAACAAAAAAAACAACCACAAAGAGACGGACACAAAAGAAAGTAAAACAACAAAAAAAAACAAAAAGAAGACACAGCAGGCAATGAACATCATAAAGAAAACCCTAAAAATACAGGAAAGAAACGTAAACAGAAATTTTAAAAGATAGCTCAAAACGACCCAAAAAAAACAAAAGCATCACAAAACAAAAGCAAAAACCAGAAGACCGCTAACGTTATACAGAAGAAATTGATAATTCGCATGGAAAGGAACAACGCGATCTCGGAACCGTAGGCATCGATCACAAGAGCGGAAACACCGTCAATTCGTGGATCGAGTACGATGGGTCGAGTCGGTGGAGCTTCAGTTCCTCATTCGGGTCGGGTCCCAGATCCGGACCCTCTCCTCCGACTGCCAGTTTGGTGAATCCGAAAGCTAATTCGGTGAGCTCTCCGTCGCCGCTAGCGTCGCAACCCTCTTCTTCCGCGATTCCGATCAGTTCCCAATCGAAAACTTTACCTTCTTCGTCGTCGTCGTCTTGCCACAACCACCTCTGCAAAGAGAATCCATGAGCAATCGCCGGAGTGGTAACCGCTGGAGCTTTCTTCTTAGCACTTTTCGCCGGCGGTTTATTCTGGATTTACTCGAGAAAGTTCAAACGCGTCGAGAGATCTGATTCTTTCGAATCGGAGATCATCAAAGCCCCCAAAGATCATCCAATCAATTAGCCAGACAGAACAGCAGACAACACATAAATGTCAAAAAAAAAACCTTACATAAAACACCAACTGAAACACAAAAACTAAAAAAATAGAGATATTCAAACGAAAACAACACCGTACAGCAAGTTAGAAAACAAAGATTACGAAAAAGAACTCACTAAAATCGGAACATGTTACCTAGCTAATAAACCCTAAACACATACAAATCTAAGAATACCTTTAGTGCGGCCAAAAAACCTCTATTTATAGCCCACATGTCAACTTAGGGCTTTCCCTTTTTTTTTTAGATAATCTCTAACAATAGAACGCAATCTGCCGAACTTATCCAAATAACATTTTGTTTACAGATAATAGTCTTTGGAGATTTTGTTTAATGAAGATAAGTACAATTATTATATACGAAAATAAGATAAATACAAATATTAGATACGAAAATAAGATAAGTACAAATATTAGATACGAAAATAAAATAAATAAATAATCGGTACAACAAAAAAACTTAAATCAAACCAATATAAAATGGACTAACCGAATTTTACGGTTTAGGGTGAATGAGAGAGCTCCATTCCGAAAATTCACTTCGCTTTTACTATATATGATATGTAAATATAATTAGGATTCAATCCGCGCTAACTATATAACGTGGGATAATTTTTTCTTAAAAATTGTTTTGAAATTTAAGAAAAAATAAATTTATCTGAATTTGATAATATGTCTAACTAATGATTATATATAAAACTGACAACCCGAACTAACATATTTACTTAACAAGTTTTGCAATGTACTAAAATGTTATTCGGGTTAATCCGCAAAAACCTATAATTAAGAAAACATAACTCTAATATAGACCGCTCAATGACTATGGTTTTTATGGTCAGTTCACAAACTCTTAAAAACTCAATTTTCTCGTGTATAACTCTTTATAAAATTAGTAAAATATTTTTTCAAACTTTTATTTTGATATATATTCAAATAAAATATAATAATCATAGTGAAAAAATATTGTAAGATCTCGAATATATTTTCTTTGAATATGTAATATGTATGGATTGATTATTATTTAATAATATCATAATAATTAGGAAACTAAATGGTAAATAACTTCTTTAATGAAGAAATAAATATTTTTCATATTCTCATTAATAATTTTAAAAGGTAATTATATCATTTCTTATTTTAATTATGTTTTTTTATTTTTAATAGTATTTTATGTAATAATTTACCAAACAAAGTTTATTTTCAAAAATATATTTTTAAATAATATTATAGAGATAATATTATAGGGATAATGACAATAATATTATAGAGATAACGACAATATAAATAATTTGTTGGACTTTTTCTGTATATATAAACACACAAATCTTTCATTGACACCTTCCTCTTCTTCTTCTCCAACCTTCACACGACCAAATCCCATTAAAACCCCTAAATTCAAAATCATCCTTTCCACCAAATCTCTCTCCCTCCCTCCATTTCGGACGACCTCTCACCGAAAATCAAACCCCTAAATTTTCCCGAGAAAGGATTTTTTTTTTTATTCTACCGGGAAAATTTCGTGTTCAGTAGTCAAAACGATTGGATCCAAAACTACTTGCGCCTAATTTATCGGTTTTGTTTTTGTTGTTGTTACAAAAGTCACTCGACTTTCTCCATTTTCTCTTTGGGCTTTCTTCTCGTGTCGCCCCCCACACACGACCGTTTATTCGTCTTCGCCGTCGCCATCACCGGAGAGATTTCGTGTTGCTGCGTTTGGCCGGTCTACCATTTGATCTTAGCTATTTCTTCTTTGCGACTTTCGAGATCCAGTTCCCGGAATTTCAATTTTCAATTCGATCCTGTGATTCAATTGGAGCAAGAAGAAGAGAGAAGAGGAAGAACACGATCAAGGAACTGATTCTGAATCTGTAATCTGCAATTTTTAATTTTGTTAATTTTCTCCAGCGAAACCCAACTATGAACACGGCGTTACGTTACGATCCGAAACAGATCTCGAGGCAGACGAAACCGTCAGACACTCCATCGTCTTCTCCGTCTCGTAGCCATCGGAGACAGCCTCTGCTCCAGAGAAGTCTCTCCTCGCCGTCTCCAAGAGCCACTTGCGGCGGATCCACTCCCGCCGAGTTCTGCGGCGGCACGACGGCGAGTTGCGCCGCCGTGTGGTGCTGCTGTCCCTGCGGAGTCATAAACCTACTCGTCCTCGCGGTCTACAAAGTCCCCCGCGGGATCTGCCGTCGCGCTCTCCGCATCCGCCGCCGTAAACAGCTCGTCAAAAACGGAATCCTCCTGCCGCTCCCGACGGACGGAAAAAGCGAGAGGATGCAGAGAGTGTTCCAGAACTCGGAATTCGCGATTCATCCACTGGATAGCAACGACGTCTCGGAAGACGGCGACGACGATTTTTTGGATCTGAAATACATCGGAAAATCAACAGGGCTGACAACGGACGAGGAGACCGATGAAGACGACGAGGCTGTGCTGGCATTAGAGAAAGAGATGTGGAATAGGTTTTACGGCGCCGGGTTCTGGCGAAGTCCGTCACAGAGAGAATCAGTTTCGTCTCCGAGAGATTCAACGGTGGTGGCGGCGACACCGAGAGCCGTTCGGCATTGATTAGGGGGAAGAGAGGCGTATAAAAAAAAACTTGTTAATAGATTTTCTTTCTTTTTCTTGATTGTGTGGTGACTGTTGTGCTGTGTGTGCAAATCAAAGTGTGAGTCTGCCATTTTGTTTTTTTTTGTTTTACAATTTGTCTCAAACTTTCTTATCAGTCTTTGATGTGAGATTTATTTCGTGATCATCATCAAATATGAAATATCAAAATGGAATCATGTGTGATGATGTGTTTTGGTAGTCGATAAGTGACATGACATGAGATGATGATGTATACAAATTACGCAACTCCTGATTATCATGTGGCAGATGAAAACATCTTTTTTTTTTGCTAAAGGATGAAAACATCTTGCCAACTAGTAATTGATTATGATGGAGTACATCTTAACGGCGATTAGTTCAACCGATTAAGAAAAATCAAGTCTACCTGTACCAATATTCGAATTTGATATGCGTTGGACGTGGATCAACTATATCTAAAAATCGAAAAGGGGATAGGAGAATCTCGTTTTACTATTAAGCAAATCTCGGTGAAGTATAAAAATTATGACGTCGGAGCCGACAAAACTATTTAAAGGAAACAAGATCTAAGAAAAAAAAACCAAAAAGTGTGGATCAATCAATTATTCTTTTAAGTCTCGTCTGTAAAATAAAGCCAAAAAGTGTGGATCAATGATCTTTTCAATGGGAAGTTCTCCTATTTATAAGGTTTATTGTAGGCCTAACTATTGGCGATTTTTTTTTTATCTCTCGGACTTTGATAAAGATAACTTCATTTTTTCTCTTTGTCATGTGGTAAGATTCATCTTTCTTCTTTTACGGAGTTTGGCGCCGATGTTGTTTAGCTAAGCCTTATGGCTTTTGTGGGTCGATATGGGTAGATCTGGATTTGGGAAATGCTCTTAAAGGGGTGCGTAACCCACCTCTACCAATGTAAATTCTGGTTTGTTATGATTAATTTCAAAAACAAGATAATAAAAGAAGTTTTTGGATAGAAGTCATATGAATACGGAAACAAAATAATCAAATTGAAGGTTTTGATTGATCTAATTGAGATACATTTTAATTAAATATTAATATAATTTGTGTTTACACTTAAAAAATTGTGTTCAGATTTAAATTGGGAAACTTGGAAATCTGTCGTGGGAACTGTCCTTTTCCAAAAGGTGTTTAATTTGTAGGTGGTGTGGGGACCACAAAACTCAATTGGCAAAGGTGTTTAGCATTAATTCAGGTGTTGCTATCACTGCCATCTTCTTCTGCATCTCTAATTACTCTTCTTTCCTTTTTCATCTCTCTCTCTTTCTTTTTCTGTTTTGTTGTGTTTCAATTGTCTTTTACTAGAAAATATTTAATAAAAAATGGTTTGGTTGTTTTTTTCCTTAATATAAAAGTCATGAGGCTATTATACTAATGTTTGGTTGTCTTTCGGCAACTTTTAAGTGTTAACTAATTCGATTTGGACCTTACAGTTTCTTGTTATTCAAAGATTTGAATATTTAATTCTTAATTGAAAACTGAAAAAGCAAAAAAAAAAATGGTCAGCAAAATGCAAATCACCTAGTGGTACGAAAAGTGATAGAGATAAACCACAAAAATTTAAATATCTAGCGTAAAAACAATGGATACGTGAGTGTAATGAAACAAATCCATGTTCACCAAAAGCAGAAAACCAATATTTAATGAAAGAGAATACGAAGTCGTGAAACTTTAACCAAGTTGTTGGTGGTCGGGTGGTTTCTTTTTTACGGTGAGTGTTGGCCCTGTTGGTCTAGGCCAATGATCGATTCTCCGCGGGAGCGAAATTACAAGGACAAGCACTTGGCCAAGTGGAGCATTATAAGTGGGCTGTGTCACTCCCACCCGGGAAATTAGTCTGAACCTTTGGGTTTAGGATTATTTCTGGGAGCCGAAAAACATAAAAAAAAAAAAAAAAAAAAGTCGTGAAACTTTAAGAGAAGAAGCAGAGGATTATGGCGTGATACAAGACTATTCAAGAAAGAAAAAAAAATATATATATATATACATATATATATATATGTATGAACTAATCAACTATGAATTGTATCTCGTATTTTTTAATCTAACATTAATATATCTGATCACAAAGTTTTATCGTTCGAGAGCTGGACCTTGTGTGGTATGCAAATTTTGTTTACGCGAAAATAGAAAGTAACGAGTTAGGCCCGATGATATAAAATACTCGAGAACCAAACAATAAGATAACTCGGGCTTAAGATAAACAAAACTTTAATAAGATGGGTTTTAATTCAATTGGGCCTTAAAGCCTGTCTTTTTAAAATTAGACGGAAACAAAGAGAATCGTTGGCATTAAAACGCCATCGTTTGGCTAAACATTTTTTAATTGGACGCGAGAATGACGAGCCAAGTGGAAGCGCGTGATATAAACAGGTAAGTAGAATTGAGGTGGGACATACATTACACGATTCACGAACTTAGCGTAGCAACCCAAAAAGGTGTAATAAATATATAAATGATGGTTGTTTTAGGTCATACACCGACAGCTTCAATTCAAGCCACGTGTTCTTCCCTCTTGTTCGGCTTCTTCTTATTAGCTTCACATGTCTTTCTTTTTTACTTTTACGTTTGGTTGCATTTCTTAATTTCACTTTCAATTCAAGTATCAACCCACATCATTAACAACTATAGAAGATGACTAAGTAACTCTCCTTTTAGTGCTTATTATATTAAGAATTTATGACTTAAGGCAAAGTTCAAAGACCATAACTTTCATTCTCTACCGTATTATACTTTTTACTATTTTATAATTTTAATAATCAAGTATTAACAAATATTTACAACATATGTATAGTTCCCTAATTGTTTAACTCAAGGCATAATTACTCTATTTTACAATGATTCTTATTAATTATAGGCTTTCCATTTTATTATATTCAAATTACTATAATATGATCTAACCATTCATCACTAGATTCACAATTCTTTAATTCAAATTTTACTCTATTTTACTACGATTCGCAACAATATTATATTTGACTATCGAATTCTTTGATGTTTTAATATATAATGAGCTAATGACCTTTCGTTTGTTGTGCATAACCATTTCATACATTAATTACGATTTTGCTCCTCTCTTTTTGTTTTTGACATGAATAGAGTTTATTTACTTGCTCAAGTAGAATTTATCTGACGTGTTTAACATGAGCATAACTTGTTTTGTTCTGAAATAGTTTGATAAAGACAAAAAGAAAGTGGTGTTAATTCAATGATTATACAAAAGATTTAGCCGGAAAAAAGAATATAAAAGGTTGATTGAAACGTAATGGAAGCCGAGCTGAGCCGAGCTGAAACATAAAGAAAGCCAAAGTCAGCTAAAATAATTAAAAAATTTCAGACACCGTGTAGTCCCCACCACCAGCCTGTCCGAAAACCCAAACCTGTTTTGATACACAACACAGACAAGACCAGACCAGCCAAGCTCACATTTCTCTCTCTCTTTCTTCTCCTTGTCTGTCTCTCACTCCCACTTTCCGATCGCCGACGCTTCAAGAAATCAGAGGAGAAGAAGTAAATTCTCCACACCAAATAAAGAACATTTTCTATTTTCGAGAGATTATCCCAGTCTTCCACAGCACCATGGATCGCTGCATCTATGGTTGCTCCGCCATAACTTTCTTCTTCTTCTTCCTCCTCCTCACTGCATCCGCTTTGCCACAGAATCTAGAACCGGGTCACCACAGCTTAAACGGGTCGGGTCAAATAAACTCAAACTCCGTCCTTGTGGCTCTCCTCGACTCTCGTTACACTGAGCTCGCGGAGCTCGTCGAGAAAGCTCTCCTCCTCCAAACGCTCGAAGACGCCGTCGGTCGTCACAATATTACCATTTTTGCCCCTCGCAATGAAGCTCTAGAGCGTGACCTTGACCCGGATTTCAAACGGTTCTTGCTCCAGCCAGGTAACCTCAAATCTCTCCAAACGCTACTCTTGTCCCACATTATCCCCAATCGGGTCGGGTCAAACCAATGGCCCGAAGAAAACTCAGGTCGGGTCAAACACGCCACGCTAGGGCACGACCAAGTGCTGCATTTGAGCAAAACCAAAGGAAACGGAATGAGACTAGTGAATTCCGCCGTAATTACCCGACCCGATGATTTGACCCGACCCGACGGATTGATCCACGGAATCGAACGGCTCTTAATCCCTCGCTCCGTCCAAGAAGATTTCAACCGAAGGAGAAACCTCCGATCAATCTCCGCTGTGTTACCCGAAGGAGCTCCGGAAATCGACCCGAGAACAAACCGTCTCAAGAAATCCGCCGCCGCTGCCGTCGCAGTACAAGCCGGATCTCCACCGGTTCTCCCGATCCAATCCGCCATGGCTCCAGGTCCGTCGCTAGCTCCGGCTCCAGCCCCGGGACCAGGAGGTCAACGCCACCACTTCGACGGCGAGGCTCAGGTCAAAGATTTCATCCACACATTGTTACATTACGGTGGGTACAACGAAATGGCGGATATTCTCGTGAATCTGACCTCACTCGCGACGGAGATGGGTCGATTAGTGTCGGAAGGTTACGTCCTCACCGTGTTAGCTCCGAACGACGAAGCTATGGCGAAATTGACGACGGATCAGCTTAGTGAGCCCGGAGCTCCGGAGCAAATCGTGTATTACCACATTATACCGGAGTATCAGACCGAGGAGAGTATGTATAATTCGGTTAGGAGATTTGGGAAGGTGAACTATGAAACGCTGCGTTTTCCTCACAAGGTTGCGGCTAAGGAAGCTGATGGTTCGGTTAAGTTTGGTTCCGGTGACCGGTCTGCGTACTTGTTTGATCCGGATATTTATACGGACGGTCGGATTTCGGTTCAGGGGATTGATGGTGTTTTGTTCCCGGAAGAGACGGTTAAAAAACCGACTAGTTCGGTTAAGAAAGTTGTTCAGCCAAGAAGAGGTACGTTTGATTGATCTTTTATTTGATTAAATATGTGTTGTGTGTTTATGGTTTATAGATTAAGGTTTCCGTGAATCGATTTCGCATAGTTCATCATTAGTTTTTGACAACATTAGCATTGTGACTAATTAGGCTCGAAATTGTGTCATGTTCAAGCTCAATTTCCGTCCCGAATTTCAAATGGATAATAAACGGAACGTGATTATGATCGTTCTTGAGGATATGAGAAGTAGTTCTTGTGATCGAAATTTGTCATGAATTTCAAAATTTAGTACATGGTTAAGGCTTAAAGTATTAATCATGTACTAAAAGTAAAGTTTGGTGAGGATATTGGAAGATATCAAACAGAAGAAAGAATCATTAGAAGAAGCATCTTCTCACGTTTCCAAACTTTACTTATTATATTTGTTAAATTATTGGATTTTTAGCTTTCTCTAAAGTCTAATTCCAGAAATATTTTAATTAGGTGACAGGAGATTGTGATTGGAATTAATTGATTGTGATCATGATGACCTAATAATTAAAGTTCTTATTTAATTAATCAACAGGGAAGTTGCTGGAAGTAGCATGTAGAATGCTTGGAGCTATTGGCAAGGACTCATATATAAGCAAATGCTAATGATATCACAAACCCGAAGTGATTATCAAAGACAAATCTCTAATGTGTATCTGTAAACACATTCAAAAGGTTAGGATTCGCGGTAATATTTTTCTTGGTCATTGAGCGGTTTAAATTATCGATAAAAACATCAGAGTATTCATAGTTTTCGCGTTTTTGCAGGTTATTAGGAGAATTTGGGTGAAGATTGGAAAGAAGAGAAAAAGAAAAAAAACAAGAGAGGAACATCAATGTTTAAATCATTCTTCAATGGAAAATATGAAAAGAGGGTTTGTTGAGTTTTCAATGTTATTTTTTTGGGAAGGGGTATGATTTTTGGGTTATAAAAATTGTAATTAGATATATAAAAACTCAAATTTTTAAAATTGATTTGGTGTATGAAAAATAAATCATAAAGTGGGAAACAAAAGAAAAAAAAACTTGAGAACCCACCGCATTTTCTCAACTCGTAAGAGCATTTCTGTTGTTTTAGAACTTCTTTTGGGTATTTCAACAATAGAATATTAATATTTTGATATAGTTGAATTATATAATTAAAAATTAATTTTAAAACAAGAAATAAACTGATAAAAAGTAGACAAATGGCATAAGAGATTTTGATGGGTATCTCCAAATGAGAAGAGATGCTCTAAGGATCTCTTCATTTCTTTTATTTGTGGATTGTTTGGTAGGTTATTCCCATTTGAATGGTATCATTATCATCATCATTATATCACTAGATATAGGAATTGGTGGTGCCACCAAAAAAAGACAAAGTAATTGGTATGCATAAAGTTCTATTATTAAAGAATTCTGTAATTGTATTTGTGGTTTCAGCAAATTTTTAAATTCCGAATTCTGATTAACACGAACATGCAAGGATTATTAAATTTGGTGTAATGAGTAATTTTCTCAACATTCTGTGGCAAACTGATCTGCATCTCGGTTGGGTATATCATAAATCCTTTAAGAAGAAAAAAAAATAGTATATCATAACATTAATAGTGAAAGGTACGACTTTATTTATTTTATTTTGTAGCAAATAAAACACGAAGGGTATATTTGGTAGGAGGGATAATGAAACATGTGTTGGAGAGAGGAGATGAGTTGGCTTATGGCTGTCTTGTGAGATATTATTATTATGATTTGAGACCAAATTGCAACACAAAGCTTAAAGCTGTCTGACTTTTTCTATGTGATCATCATCATTCATCAAAATACATATTTTGTTTCTCAATCGATGACTTTTTGTTTCCCTTCAACCACTTAGACAATAACTTATTTTTAAATCAGAGGGCCTAAAGTCTGAAATGTTGCAGAACAAGCAAAATATGGTTGATGTAAACAGAATAAGTGGAGTTGACGGAACAAACCGTATGAATGGACGGAAAAAATTGAATGATGTAAAAAATTGGACGGAAAAACCGAAACAAATGTTTTTTGTACAAATTTTATAAATGATTTTTTGATTTTAATAAAAAATAAAATAAAAAAACCAATGCCCACTTAAACATATGATAACACACAGTGGTGCGGACAAGAATTTTTCTTCTAATACTTTTCTGGAAACAATTTACGTTTTTATATTATTATTTTTTAATTACTAACTAAAAAACGCACCGCACTTCACAATCACACTTGTAACGACGGGAAAACGGTTAATTGGTACCCGAACAATTTCAACTGGTACTGATTCATATCCGAATAATATTGGTGTGCAATTCTATACCCGAACTCCTGAAATTTTGAATATCACAACAATTCTATGGAGAAGAAGAAGAAGAAATCGATGGAGAAAAAGAAGAAGAAATCGATGGAGAAGAAGAAATCGATGGAGAAGGAGAACGAGAAGAAGAAATCGGGATTTAGGGTGAGGGAAATCGATTGAATCATTCTAAAAAAAAAAAAAAAATTTAGCGTATTGGAAGCCAGAAATTAGGTGTTTTTTTTTAAAACTCAATTAGCTTTGATATCGATTCATTTATCCAAACTGGATTTCAGATTTATGTTTGATGCTTTGATAATCATAATTTTTCCAGATCGTTGGTTTTATTGTCTATACTAACTCATTTTAATTTGATGATTCTTCATAATTTCTATATACATTTTATGTGTTATTCATGACCATAAAAACCGCTTGGCTTAGTTGGTAGAGTTCTCATTTTCTGACATTGTGATCGTGGGTTCGAACAACCACAATGAGTTTTTTTTTATAAAAACCAAAATCTTCAAAACGACATCGTTTAGCACTTCTGTTCCAACGAGGAAACCGACATGTCATCTTACTCACCACCGTTTAAATTTTAACGGGAATTTGGTCAATGAACGTTTTGGTCGAAAAAAAATTGTTCGGATTATAATATTCAAATTTTCAGGAGTTCGGGTATAGAATTGCACACCAAAATTATTCGGATATGAATCGATACCAGTTGGAATTGTTCGGATACGAATCGGCCGTTCTCCCCTAGAAACGACATGCCATTTGTTTTTTAGACTGCTTTTTTTTCCATATGAATATTATTAATTGATAAATAACAAAATCTTACGTCACGATTATAAACAATAAAACGATTTCCAAAACGTCTTAAAAAGGTTTTTGATGATAAAAAGTTGTTTTGTCTGTAAAAAAATCATGGTTCTTACATTGTAATTAAAAGTAATTTGAGAGCAAACTTGACTACCAAACTTTAAAAGCTTTAGTCTGGTAAAAGAGATGAAAACTGTGCTATACTCTCTCCTTAGTTCCCTGCTTGCGAAGGAGCTGCAAAAAAAAAAAAAGGGAAACAAATTGCGACCCAAGGCAAAAAATCAACATAGATTATTAGCAAGTAAACAGTTGGATCGTACCTCTAGCGGCGGCTGCTGGCTCGTCCTGTGGCCTCATCGCCGGGAAGAGAATAACCTCCTGCAGACCATATTTCAAATCATGAGCCTAATCAGAAACATTAAATCAAACAGAAATAAACTATTCAGGTAAGAGAGTGTGACCTTGATGTTCTGTGAGTCAGTCAAGAGCATAGCAAGTCTGTCTATCCCCAATCCCCAACCACCTGTAGGAGGCAATCCATATTCCAAAGCATTACAGAAAGTCTCATCTAAAGCCATTGCTTCATCGTCTCCAGATTGTCGATCCCTGAGCTGATCAGCAAAACGCTGGCGCTGAACCACTGGATCGTTCAACTCGGTGTAGGCGTTGCAGAGCTGCGGTCCAGTTTATAATATGTGTTACTCAAAACAACTCTGAAGAAAGGATGTGTGATGGGATCAAATTCATCATCGGCTTTTTACTTACTTCATGTTTGTTGATGAACAGCTCGAATCTCTCAGTCAAAGAACTGTTCGATCTATGCCATTTTGCCAAGGGACTCATGATCTCGGGATGGTTGATGATGAAAGTCGGGTTTACACACGTCACTTCCAGAAATTCTCCTACAAGCTGCAAAAAGCGACAACAACATTTCAGATTTAAATTTTCTATCCTAGATGTCCCACACAGGCAAGGAGGGAGACAGAAGATTTTACCTTATCTAACAGACGAGATGTTGTCTGAGGAGGAGGGCATTTCACATCAAACCTCGCACAAGCATCAATCAGATACTTGTTAGCTTCTTCGCTAGCCAAGTCTTTTGGTATATTGAGGTTTGCCACCTTCTCTAACTCTCCTATCATCTCAATCCTCCTACAAAAACAAAAAATAAAGGAGATTATTACCACATATAAGCTTTACCCTGAAGGTTGTTGTTTAATCAATGAAGATAATGCATCAAACCTGAATGGAGGAGTGAAGTCGATTTCGATTGGCTCCTTATCATACCCATTAGCATGATACTTGATTTTGTAACCACCTGTTAATTTCTGGACCATGCCACTCAACATATCCTCAGTCATTTTCATCAGGTCATTGTAGTCTGCGTAAGCCATATAGAACTCGCATGTGGTGAACTCCGGATTGTGGGTCAGGTCAATACCCTCGTTTCTGAATTGCTTTCCAATCTCATAAACACGGTCCAAGCCACCAACAATAAGTTGCTTAAGATAGAGTTCAGGTGCGATACGCATGAACAGCCTCATATCAAGATCATTGTGATGTGTGACAAACGGTCTGGCAGCTGCTCCACCAGCAATCATGTTCATCATAGGTGTCTCAACCTACAGAAAATTTAAGAATATCAAATGAGGGAACAGAAAACTTGAACCAGAGACGGAATGAAAAGAAGGAAAATAAATTTTGTGAGACAATGAGAAACACAGAAACCTCCAAGAATTTTTTCTTGTCAAGGAATTTGCGGACGTATTTAGTGATATTAGATCGGGTTGTGAATATCTGGGGAACCTCCGCATTCAACAATAGATCAAGATGACGCTGGCGATATCTAGATTCCTGACAGAAAACAAAAAGTAAATCTAAAACACCGACAGGAAGTGATCCAGCAAAAAATAATGACATTCAGTAATGTAAGAGGCTACAGCAAATCTTTATAGCCCTTTGAAAAATTGATGTTACCTGATCTTTCAGAACATATGCGTCAGGATTTCTCGGTTCACCTGGAACCCAGTTTTCAGGTTTCTACGTAATAAAAAATGAAACAGGTCAGTGTAAAATAAGGTGACTCTAAGGTATTATAACAGCCACAGTGAAGTTGCTTTACATTTAAATTAACATTCTCAGCTCCCTTTCTTGGCATCATGTGGAGGCAATGGGACAGAAGAATAAAGGATCGGGGGAAGATACTCAACTCTCCCCTCTTAGTTTTTCCTGAAATTAGAGTAATGTGACAGTGAAAAAGAATGATGAGATAGGCTAAAAGAATGAATAATAGAAAATCATAGTGGTAGCACAAACCTGGAAACCCAGTGACACCAACAATATCACCACGCTTAACATGCGTATGGAGCTTTGAAAACTCAGCTTCATCCAATCCTGACTTACTGAGACAAGACAAATGCAATATACCTTAAGTAAATCTATTCAAGAGCAATAAGTTGATAAAGAAGAGAATCCGGTAAACAAAGCATTCACCTTGCATCAGCCATTACTTGGACCTTGAAAGCGTCACCGTGTAGGTCATAGAAGAAGAGCTTGGACGAAGAAGATCGCTTGCTCATTATCCGCCCTAGCAAAGTTTTTAAAAAATGGATGAACGTCTTTTTCAGAGTAAGGGCAAGTGGCTAGTAAAACTTAGACAACGGCATTTAGCAGTTTAACTTACCAGCTAGAGAAACTTCGGCGTCTACAACATGATCCACATTGTTTAAGCTACCATACTTCTCAATGTATTCCGGAATGGACATTGTCACAGAAAACTTGTGAGGGTATGGATTCTCCCCCTTAGCCTTCTCGGCCGCAAGATACTTCAATCTGTTCTCGAAGTATTGCTGCAAAATATAACAGAAGAAAAAAACAAAAAGAGCATTCGATTCATACATACACTTGTAGCTGCATTGCATAAGATAAAGAGAAATTATCGAACGGATTATATACCGTCGGATCCATATCCTCATCATCTGCTGCCACTGACTTCTGGCTCTGGGAGCTTGCCTTGGGAGCCTGCATCAATCAAATGGACTCAGAATTTTGTTTTTCAAAGGATCAAATCATGTGCAAGTAACCAACCCAATTCTCAATCTATGATCATTTCCCCAGAATATATCACAGTAAGCTACGAAACAGAAGAAAAGCGAAGAAAGAATGGTTCACTTGTTTGGCCTTTTCCTCTTCCTTGCGTTTCCTCTCTTCCTCTTTCTGCTTCATCTTCAGTTCCTTCTTCAGAGCACTGCAACATTTTCACGAAAACCCCATCCGCCACAATCAAATTCCATTCGAAGATTCAAAAAAATCGATGGCAAAAGGAATCCAGAGAAAACGTACTTTTTACTTCGAGGTCCAGCTCCATCACAAGCACCAGTCTCAGCAGTCGAAGAGATAGCAGAATCCATGGATAGTTCAGAAATCGCTTGCGTAGTTTTATCAGCCGAAGCTTCCATAATCAAATTTGGCGACAAAAAACCTACCGTCGGTGAAGAAGGCGAAGACGGCGAAGGAAGAAGAAGAAGAAGAAGAAGAAGATGAAAATGAGGAGGAAACTAGAGATGAGCCTTCTTTAGGGTTTATTCCTCTCTCTCTTTTTTTACGCGGGTCCAGCCCATTAGTCATATTAGTTACTCAATAGGGTTTTTTGGATTCTATCGGTTTACGCATAGACCGAACCGGTTTGTTCAAAAGTAAAACGATTTAAAAATTCGATGTTTTAAAATTGAAAGTCTAGTAACAATTCTTCCATAACACACATTCGTGTTCTTACAAGCATCTCCAACCCCACTCCATTTTTTACTCCAAACTTTATTTTGGAGTAAATTTCTCTCTAACCCCACTCCATTTTCCACTCCAAAATAGAGTTTCTTCATATTCTACTCCATATTTGGAGTAACTCCATATTCTACTCCATTATAGAGTTGGACTTTTTAATTGCAAATTGATTTTTTAAATATTAAATGTTTATATTTTATATTTTTTTATTAATTTAGCAATGTATTTGTCGTACATTATCAACTATCAACATATATGCATGTGACACTATACTAATATTTAAATGCATAAAATTTATTTGACTATCATAATTATTTAAATACTAAAAAATTTATTTAAAAATATTGCAAAGTAAAATAAACTTAAAAATACATAATAAATGCTGAAATTAAAGATAAGCAACATAAACAAATTTAACACAACAAATACGATATTATGTAATTTTTTTTATTTAATAAGTATTAAATTTTATTAAATTAATAATTTATAAAAGTTTTGCAAAAAATGAGTTAATTTTTGACTTTAAAAATAAAAGACATTATTAATAAAATACAAAAAAAATCTATTTAGAATATTCTTTTTTGGAGTAAAAAACGAAGTTATACATTGGAACAAAACACAACTCCAAAATGGAATTGCTCCATTTTGGAATAAAAAATGGAGATATACATTGGAGATAGACTTACTCTCATCAATTTATTGAATTGTATTGTCTTTTTTTTAATCCGTATTATTAATGTTATTACATCCCTATATTTGTTGAAACTTGAAACACTTGTTGTATATAGTAGTAATAGATTGCTATAAACCCTTTGCAACTTCAAAGACAGAAAACCTTTGGCTTTACCAATCCCAATTTCAAGTCCTCATCTATGACCTGATTCCGAAGCAGCCCGGTCTACGTTTTTTCTGCAGAATCGAGCTCTTAACTCCATTTAAACCGCTCGGTTTGTCGTCACTATTCTCTGCTGTTTGGCTGAAAAGAGTTGTGGCTTGTGAGATTGTTATCCTTGTGACCTCATCAGAGTTTGTAGCAAGATCGATCTCGGGTGATCCAGGAGCTATTTTGTTGACTTCTCTTGCAAAAGAACTCGATCCACTTCGCCTATTGCTGTTGTTGTTGTGATAATGTGTGAGGGATGCTTCATCAAGAACTTCAATTTTAGGATCTTGATTACAAACTTTGCTACTTGAAACAATCGCAGTGCTCTCTGAATGCTGTTTTGGTGATGATGATGATGCTTCTTCTTCTTCCTCCTCCGAAGAGATTGATGTGTTATTATCTGTTCTGGATTTTCTAACTATTGATATCACCCTTTCTAATGTCCCCAAAGCTTGCTTTACCTCTGGACTTATGCAGAATAGTGTTTTACCATTGTTGTTTTGAGTCTTCCCAATGACATTTTCATCCTCTACAGAAGAAGAAGAAGAAGAAGAAGAAGAAGAAACACTTTTATCTTCTTCTTCATCATCACATTCTTCTTCCTCAATCTCAGCAACATCTCTTTTGCAAGGTGCAGGTTCATTTTCGTAATGTCGAGTCTCATTCTCTTTTCCCAGAGATTTCACACCTAGTTCATCAGCTTCCAACTTTGGTTCTTTCTCATCAAAATCTCTTCCTTCTTGGCTATGGAGCTCATTTGCTTGGCAGATTTCATCACCTTTATCAGTAGAATACAGAGTTTGACGTATCAGAGTATACAATGAATCAGCTAAAACTCTGCTGTAATCATCGGATTTAGCCACTGAACCAATAGTCTGTACACATTCAAGTAAACATCACACAAGCTTGTCTGATTTAGCAACCGAAATTCAGGTTTTCGTGAACTAAATAAACAGAAAAATTGACCTTCTTGAAAAGTCTGAAACCGTTGCCGAGGAGCTGCCTAGACATAAAATTTATCAGAGATGGAGGGAGCAAGTCCAGCTTTATATCGAATTCCGATATGTATCTACAAAAGTTTCACATTTCAAAAAAAAAAACAAAGTCATTTTTCAAGTTTCTGGTTATATAATGTTTTTCAAAATGTGATCACTCACTCACACTCACCTTAAGTAACTCCTCTCTGGAGACACCTTCTGTATCGCAACTCCGCCTACTAAATCAACCCGCACAGCATTCGCTGCTTCAGATATACCGTTCTTGTCGATGCTCTCTACTTCTGATGCTGAGATCTAAAGACGATACTAATAGATAATAGTTTAGGATGATGTCAAATGATTAAGAACTGGATTAGGATGAAACAAAAAAAAATCTAACTTGGTTTTACCGAGTTTAGTAGGATGATGACTAAACCGTCTTTAAAGTATTCGAATAAGAAAAACTGCAGAATAGCTTCTCTGTCTGTCATTGGCCACGGTACTTTCATCCTTCCGGAAAAATATTGATCGAAATTTTCAGATTCAGATTAGCAGCTTCACGAAAATGTAATAACAACAAAGGAGAACACAAGCAGACTTTGCAATGTGTGAAACTGACCTCACTAAACATATCTGTTCATCGATCCGAAACTTCTGTAAGCATTTAGTTTGTAAGATCCTGAATGCCGGAAAAGAAGACTTTGGCCACCTGAGACATAGAAAACATATAACAAAAAAAATCGTTAAATTTCCATCTGCGAGAAGCGAAAAACCGCATATTGTTTTGCAATTTTTCTAGATGTTTATAACCAAAAAAATCTTCTTAAACAAAATGACACTCACCATTTCTCATAGAGTGATGTTTCCCATGATACACATAAACCTGCATAAACGCAGTTATAATCAAAATGAAATCCATTTTTCTAGCAGCCAAAACTCTTAAGAAAACTTACAGTCTTGGATAGGCCCATCCATGTAACCTTCAACAAGCAACGTGTGAAATGGACTTCCTTCAAGTCCTTCACGGTACATAACACGACAATCTTCATGATCATGCTTCACCTGTGGATAAGAAAACACTTTGCTAGCATTGTGACTACTCTGTTTTTAGAAGACAAAGAACCACAAAAGATGTCCAAATTGAACAAAAGGCAACATACTTTCCAATCACCATAAGACGCCTCCTCGTTGCTTGATTTAGACAGTTCTTGATCCTTTGTTGATACACTCCTAAGCTTCTCAAGTATACTAGATAAATCAGTTACTCTTTGATCCAATATATCCACATCACACTCTGTGAAAAAAAACATGAGAAAACGTTAAGGCAAGGCAAGAGTAAAGCAGCTAAGAGAGTTATGATTTATATATAGCTGAATCAACAGAAGAAGAATGAAAAAAAACCTTCATTTAGCTGTTTTCTGATGAGGGTTTTAAGAGTTTGCTCATTAGTGAGCTCAGGAGACGCCAAGGTCTTGTTAAGTCTCTCTCTGTATTCACAAATCTCTCGTTTCTTCTGCATACTCGCATTTCAAATTGAATCCGCAGACAACCTTTAAGGAAACAAATGTAATCCTCAAATCAGACACTAAGGAGAATCAAAACCCAGAAGACTGGTAATTTTAAACCCAGAAATCTCTGCAATTCAAATCAATCAAAGGGGGAATCGGAAATCAATAACAACTTCGATGGGAAGAAGAGAAAGACTCAAACGTACGGCAGTTACAAGAAGAAAGGTTGGAGTTTGAGTTTTGCCAGACAAAACCCAGCTAGCTGCTGATGCGTAACCTACGAGGCGGGCAAAGAACGTGGAGTTGTGTTCTCAATTAGATACTTTCTCTCATTTTCTGGGGAAAATACATACAAATATGGGAAAGAATTAAAAAGAGAGTCTTTCATTCCCAAAATGCACGCCCATTCGAAACGGATTTGAGTTTTTTTTTGTTGTTTGACTTTAGACTTTAGAGGACGACGTCGGTTAAGTTTCGCAGTCAGTTGACTAATCTTCTGTTTTTTTTTTTTTTTTATCAAAACAAAATACATTTCATCTCAGACATTAATATATTTTGCGTTAGTCATTATACAGTGAAATAACACATAATCAAACAACTACTTTATTTAGGCGTAAAAGGCTTTTAAGAACTTTAATGAAACTACTAATTTCTTCCAATTCAACCTCGACTTTACCAAGTCGAAGATCCATATCACGTAGCAGCCTTCACAAACTGATTTTTTGGCCAACTACATATGCTGACAATCCAAAAAAAAAAAATTTAAATAGGCATATACCTTCTGACCTTTCTAGGTAACAGATGCAAAAATCTCACCGGTCAATATAACCATCAGAGCTGCAACAAATATGCTATTTAATCATATCTCAGAGCTTACAAAAAACATTATCACTAAAACATAACACTTTAGGAGTAACATAATCAACAACAGCCTCAACCGCTTCTTGAAAATTATAAACTTTGCGTGGAATTGACACATACTTCTTAAGATGAATAGCTTCAATAAATCCTTGAACCATGCTCCGGTAGAAAGTGAAAACGACCCTAAACTTAGACCCAATCCAAGGCCAAACCTTCGCTAACCATGAAAGAGTTTCGTGTATGCATTGTGCATTAGTAACTTTGCTTCAGCTATGGTCTGTCCAATTTGTGTATTATTTTTAATTTTGTTTTGCAATTAGCCAGTAGAGAAACTCGTTTCAAATATTTTTATTTTATTTTTGAAACATATATGTCAACAAGTAAGAGTATATTTATATGTTGATCTAGTTCAACTTTTAAAAGAAAAATGATTTCATAAGAAACAACAAAGATTACTTTTATTGTTTATATATAAATCAGAAAAGAATGTGCATGAATAAAATTTTAATTTCAAATTGTGTGTAGATGCATGAATCTAAGTTTTTTTTTTCTTTTTGGACGAAGCATGAATCTAAGTTTTAATCGATTATACTATATATAAAAAATGTAGAAATTGATTATATTTAGAAAGTGTGTATGCATGTATAATGCATTTGGGGTCTTTTGAAACCATGTGGGTATGAGTTAAGTTGATGTAATCTAGAAATTGTGTTTGAAGAATTTGATTTGGGCTCAGATCTCTCACGTATAAATCTGGTTTCATCTTCATTCACATTCCTGAGATCTCCTTTGCATTAAGCTTTAACTACATTTGTTTTCATTCTATGGACTTGAGCTGCCAATTTTCAAAATCATATCCTATTTTAATAAACAGGAACAGTCTAAAAAAGTTTTTTTTTTTAAATCTATACATATTTTAAAAATCATGTGTTACAAACTCGAATTATATTAGTCAAAGTCAAGATGTACTATATTAAAAGACAATGATACAATGATATTGCAACTAACACCATAGCTTATTCGGACACAGTGACATGAAAGATTAAAAGTTCACAGTTGCTTTAGACAGCCATTGGTTTTCACAACACAATAAAAAAAAAAAAGTCCCACATAGTTTTTGATAACACTTGCTTAACTACTAACAGGCTAACCGCAGCAACCGCCATTGTTCTGTTGGATTGGCTGGCCTTTCATCTGGACAGTTCCACTTCCAGATGCCTTGTTTGCATTCGGCTGGCTTCCCATTCTACCAAAATTAAGAGTAATAATAATATGATCAGGCTCAATAAAACGAAACCCAACTAGTAAATGTATATAAAATGAGATCAAACACATGAAAAATCTATCATACGATTCAATAAGAGAAACTCAAGTACTCAGGAGGCTACAAGAGATTGATACAGCGGTAAGTTTGTAGATTTGCTTTCCATTAGTCATCAAGTCTCCGAAAACGCATTTCAAATTTAAAACTTTACATGAGTGGTTCATTTCATGAATTGCAGCAGAAAAAACCCAGAGAATGCTTTGATGTATAATGGAGAATAGTTTAGAACAGCTTCATTAGGGATTATAGAGTAATATATTGCAGAAAATATGACGAAAGATAAAAGATGGTGAACATACTTCTTCTTGATCTCGCCAGCAATAGTTAAGAATGCCTGTTCGACGTTGATAGAATCCTTAGCACTGGTCTCAAGAAAGGGAATTCCGAGCTCATCTGCTAAGGCCTGCAGTGTTTTTTTTTTTTTTTTTTTTTGAATAAATGTAATGTAAGATAAGCAATTTACAGCTGTGTCAGGAGAAAAAGGTACTGAAAATAGGCGAATTTTAAATGGCTGGAATCAGATCATCTAGACTTTGGTCAATGATCTTATACATTCATAGCCTTAAGTTGTGGTATAACAATCTCAATGGTCGTAGTATCCTTACAAGGTTAAAGATTTGTGCTACCATGATATGATCAAAGGAAGAAAAGGTAAAGTTTTATGGAAACAATGCTTGCAATTCATCTAGATGCACATAGGAAAGAAGAATTTAATTGTGGATGCGAGCTTACTTTTCCAGTTTCGGTGGAAACAACTTTACTTTCAACCATATCATTTTTGTTACCGATTAGAAGCTTGCATACACTATCATTAGCATATCTATCGATCTCATTCAACCACTGCTTCACGTTGTTGAAGCTTTCCATCTCAGTACAGTCATACACAATCTGTTGCAACACCATCGTTAAGTACCATCAGCAAAAAAAATTAAACATGTTTCACATTACACAGAGCAGAGCAATATGATAAAAAAATCCACAAAGAAATTGCCTAAACCACTTAAAACAAGAAATAGAAATTTGGAGAAAACACTAGTCTAGGCAAACAAAAAGTAAGTAAGGAAGCGGATAAGATTCCTCACGATGATTCCATGAGCTCCTCTGTAGTAGCTGCTCGTGATGGTCCTGAAACGCTCCTGCCCAGCAGTATCCCACTGAAGAGAGCAGAAACATTAAATGATATAACAATATAATTATCCGAAACATCGGAAGATTTAAAACTCACGATTTGCAGCTTAATCGTCTTCCCATCCAGCTCAATCGTCCTAATTTTCTGCCAATTGAAGCAACATGATAAGTAACTTGTGATGAACAATCAATCACATAACATGTAAAAACCATTTAGTAGTGCGAAACATGTGTTCAATACACATACATACATACAGACGGAGAAATGTATGCTCATCTAGGGTTATAAAAAAAAACGGTGATAAGGGAACTCACGAAGTCAACACCAATGGTACTTATGTAACTATCAATGTAAGCATCATCCTGTAAAATTTTAAAAAAAATCAAAAACAAATCCAAAATTTCATGTTCAACACGAAAACTGGAATCAAAACAAGTCAAACTCACAGCGAATCGAAGAAGCAGGCACGATTTTCCAACAGAGGAGTCACCGATCAACAAAAGCTTGAACAGATAATCGCTAAAAACAAAACGCCCAAAAGAGAGAAAAAAAAAAAAGAGATCGTAGCGCCGACAAAGTAAAATCGGAAGGAATACAATGCGCAGGGAAGAAAACACTTACTACTCGTTGCTCATGATTTCTCAAAGAAAGCTAAAGTGATTTGATTCGACGATGGTGGAAAGTATTCCCAGGAAAACGCTTTTCCCTCTTTTCTCTTGGGGTAAAGAAAAGAAAAGCTTCAATGAAGTGCCATGAACATTGAAGCCCACGACTTCAAATGGATTTTTTGTTCCTTCTTTTTTTTCGTCTACGTTTTTAATTTTATTTACAAAATATTACTTTAATTACTTTCCTTGTAGTTGTAACTTTTGTATATTAGCTTTTCTAGTCACGAGACAATAAAGAAGCTTTGACCTTGTCTTCTTATTTGGGCTTTTATTAGAAAATGGGCCGGGCTTAAATCATGGAATGAGACGAAGCTTAGTTTGGGATCCAGGTCTGTGTCTCGATCCGGATCCGAGTCCGGGTTGGGATAGAGGTTCTAGCTTAACGCTCCTATGATTAAGGTTGGAATTGGTACTCTTTCCGTATCAGAAAATTTGATTTTTTTTTTTTTTTTACATAGATTAAGAAACAATTAATATTTAATCATAAATATATCATTTTCTATTACTACACATTTTTTCATAACTATGAAACAATAATAATTTAATAAATTTAAATATTTTCATTAATATTTTTTAAATTTTACTTAATTAATAAAAAATGCATAAAAAACTTAAAAATCAAACTTTCTGATACAAGAATAAAACCCCTAAAAATCAAATTTTCTGATACAGGGTACAATTGTTGTGTTCTTATAAATCCACAGATTTACATTATTGTTTTTGTTTACTTTCCCAAGAAAAACAATTCATTCCCTAATTTATCATGTATTGTCTTCCATCAAATCTACTCCTTTTAATAAACGCGTTTGCACCCTGGCAAACATATTAGGCAAAAACAAATATAGACAATTAACCAAAATTGAAAACACATAGATTTTTTTTTTCTTTTTCCATCACACAGTAATTACGCGGAATATATCCTAGTTATATAAAAAAGAAACTAGATGATGAAGAAACGAATCACAACAATCTCAAGCTTATACAAGAATCAGAATAAATAAGAAAAAGAGAGAGAGAGAGAGATTAAAAAAATGGCGATCGTGAGCCCTAATTTTTGCGCACCGTACCCGATAGAGTTGGGAATCGTACGAAAGGTGATGACGATAACAGATGGTAACTTCGCTGTCACAGACGTTAACGGAAATCTTCTTTTCAAAGTCAAAGAACCTTTGTTCAGCCTTAGCGACAAAAGGATCTTATTGGACGCCTCAGATACTCCAATCTTGACGTTGAAAGAAAATGTAAGAACACAAACATCTTGTCTACTTATAACTTGTCTGAACGTTTCTTGTTTTTTTCTTCTTATTATATTATTTCTAGAGGGTGAGCTTGCACGATAGGTGGCAAGTATTTAGAGGAAAGAGTACAGACCAAAGTGATCTAGTATACACATTGAAACGATCGTCGATGATTCAATTGATGAAGCCAAAACTAGACGTTTTTTTGGCTCATAATAAGGAAATGAAGATATGCGACTTCCATGTCAAAGGAAGTTGGATCGACCGGTCATCTGTCATCTACGCCGGAAAATCTGATGTCATTGTTGCTCAGGTATAACTTTTTTCAATTACCGGAACTAACTAGTAGTATGATCTTTGTTAATTGAGTTGTTGTTGTTTTATGGCTTTTCAGATGCACAAGAAACATACCGCACAGAGCATATTAATAGGGAAGAGTAATTTCTCCGTTACGGTTTATCCGAATGTTGATTTTGCTTTTATAGTCTCTCTCATTGTAATTCTCGATGACATTAACCGAGAAGATTCTGAAGACTAAACAAAATTTTGTAATGAATAATTCTCGATATTTAGTGTATGAAAGAGCAAATAAATAATAAATAAATGAAAGGAATTTTTTTAAGTATTGACATGTTTTTAAGGTTTTGTTTGGGTATGAATATGAATATGATAATTCCATGGATACAATTCTCTTTGTCTCAACAAAGGATTATTGACACAAAGTTTTCAGGGTTATTCAGTTCCTTGAATTAGTGCTTTCGCTGTCTGAAAATCTCGACTCCTAAGTAATCGATAGTGCTCTTAATAAGTGCAACATTTGGCTTCGATAGCTTCACTCGAATAGCGGTGATCTGAGGAAACGTTTCAAGCGTTCTGGACGCTATAAGTTCCGCGACTGCCTCCAGAAGGTTTCTTGGTGACCCTTCTACAATTTCTTTAGCTAGGCTGCAAACAATATCATTTTCTCACCAATAAATCAACTACATATGATTTAGGGATGGACATGGAACGGATAGTCTGGATTCCGGATGTTTTGTCCATCCCTCGTCATAGATATTGGTAAGAGCTAACCTGTAAATGTCAACATAGCTGATTGTATCTGCTAAGTTGTCTGATTCACCAGCCTTTTTAAGACTCATCCACGCATCAATGTCAAGAAGAAACATCTGCCCCAAAGTCTTTTCTTCTGAAATCGCTCCATGGTGACCGTAAAATTTTAACCCTTTCAGTACCAGTTTGTCCCCACTCATTGACATGCCTTTCTCCGATGATCCTGTTCCAAGAACTATATAGTAAAACTGAATATAAGCTTAAGGCTTACGAACAGATAAACAAAAAAATATATATGTTTTGGATTCACAAGCTTTACAAAGCAATATATATGTTTCAACTGTGACAAGATTCAACTGTGACAAGATTCAACAACCATTAACTAATGAATAAACGACCAAAATAATCTTGTGACAAGATTCGACAGTCTGTATAATCAACAACCATTAACTAATGAAGAAACCACCAAAATAATTACTGGTGCTGTCTGAACAGTAAATCATGTCAAGAGAAACTAATTCGAATATTATTAACTGAAGAAGAAAGAAATATCAGATCATATACATCTCTCGATCTTCGTCACCCGATTGATTCATAACTGTCAAATTTGTTTGCTACCGACATGCGATTTCAATAGGAATTTTGGACATACCTCGCGGTTCCAACGTCGCCGGAGCTGTCGTTTCAAGTGAGCAATACATCTCTCCGTCCGCGGCAATAGATTTTAGATGAGATGAGAGGTGGAGGAGAGAGATCGGAGTAAATCAGTTTAAATAAGTATGAAGGAAAATGAAGCAGAGGCTATGGTGGTGGGCCCAATGTCAGATAGTTATAGGCCCAAAACTGTTTAATGGATAAGGAAGCGTGGAAAATTAAGAAACCCAAATGTTTTTTTTTTCAACAAACAATGTGATATCCAAATGGGTGTCTTCCCAAATTTTTTTTTTTTATAGTTTAAATAATATTATATTTATTAATATTTTATTGTTTCGACGAATCACGCCGCGACACGTAGCGATTTCGGGAAGAACCGGTGTCTTCGCAGAGACAAAAAGAGAGTGTCTTGACTATTCATTCTGTTTTTATTATAAAATATGGAGAAAACACCCAAATAATTGTGCAATGAAGGTGCTCTTATAATTTGTTCACATAAATCTATCCATAATACAATACTCATTACAAAAATCCTCACATCTAGATGGTTTTTTATAATACACAAAGCGATCTGAAAGTCCTTGACCATGAACTCTAGTCCATCAATACCGTCCGTATGGATGGAAAGTGTTTTTTATGTCCAACAATGTCATGCGGTGGGAACCTATGGAAAACCAAAAATTTATCGGGTCGGTTCATTTGTCGGCCGCTAGCAGTTGCGACTTGCGGCCATCACGCAGTTGTTGTTGTTCGTTTGGCAGTCGTGCGGTTGGTCGTTGCGATTGATCGCATCAGTTTTAGACACAATACTGAATATTTTCAGCGATTAAAAATTTCAAACGCATCATTTGACCGCAGAAAACTGTGTCAAGTAAATGAATATCGTTTGGTCGTAGTGACAGTTGCATCCTCATAAGGCATAACGAACATACCCATCGTAGGTTATCCCACCACCACCACAACCAACAAGCTCTTACCAAATGCTTTTTTTGTTTTGTCTAATATTTGTAGCCATGCTAACTAGGCTAAGTAGTAAAGAAAATAATCAAGTTATTACTTTTATATAATACCTGAAAATTTTGAAACATAAAGTGGTTGGGCTAAATTATTATGCGATAGAAAAGGATGACCATGCATAATGCATTAGATACCGTATGTTCCTTTAGTGTGAAACATAGCGATGACCAGTGACCACCACACTCAGTTGGCATGAACCACATTGTCAAACGTTGTCGCATAAAATAATCATTTAAATTTTAAACTGAAAACTAAACTTCTATTCGCTAAAGGATTATATGAAAAATACGTGCATGCAGCTATATATACAGTCAATACATAATATATGCACATATTATAGATTCACGCATATATATATGCGTGATTTTATAGCGATATGATCGTGCTTAAATGCTTGAATGGTTAAAGGCTTTAAAACCGGAAGAACTAAACCATAATATAATTAGCACAACCTCAAATTCACCTTTGGCTCATCATCAAGCTTCAAGACTAAATTCATGGCAACGGCCCGACATGGAAAAGTATAAATGCAATTTCGATGCGAATTTCACTCATGAAACGCATCATTCAAAGGTTGGTTGGATAGTGTACGAGACTATAGTGGATTATATTGTTTTTGGGGCTCAACATCAATTGGAATAACTACATCACCTTTGAAAGATGAAGCAAAAGCCCTCCTCTTTCTCACAATGCAACAAGTTTGGAGTACGGATCTCAAAGAGTTATGTTTTGAAGACGATTGTAAAATTCTCATGGATATCATACCCACAAGTTTGATGATTTAATTGTGAAAGGGTGGCCAAAACAATTCGAACACAGGTGGAAAAAACACACATACCCACTTTTTCCACTGGGCCAAGGCAATTTGGTTGACATGCCTCTAGCTAAGACATTTTTATTATTAGGTAAGTTCTTAACCAATAAAGAGAAAGACCAGCAATCAAAGCCAAAATATGAAGAAAACAAAAAATCGAGGAAATGGAGTAATCAAGACGTTCGACGTACAACTGGGGTTTTCATTGTTAACCATAGTTTTTTGGGCTCCAAAACAAGTTGTATTATGAGATACCAAGATTTCAAATTCTCATACCAGCTTTTATAGTTTAATAATATTTTTGTTGTTGTATTTAATAGAATGGCGATAATTAAGGGATAAATGATAGTAACAGACACGTGCAACCAAGATTAGTACTTTAAAATGAAAGTACATCATGGGACAAACACACACATGGTCTACAAATCCTCAACACATGAAGCCAAAACTGAAGTCTTGAACTAATTGATTTTGAGCAAATTGAAAGGATTTAAACTCCAATAAAAGAAAAAGACAAAACGGAATTTATTGACTCCACCCGTGACGTTGGGATATGATCGAAATCAAACAATTCTAAAACCGGTTAATACGCCACCGGTTCATAAGCAAGACTTAACCACGGTTAACTAATTCACACATTTAACACCGGTTTGTTGTTTTATCGGCCACTACTAGTTAGAGGGATGGACAGATCTGTGAAGTTCGGATCTTTCTTTTCACTTTCTTCGTTGTCTCTCTCTCTCTCTCTCTCTCTCTCTCTCTCTCTCTCTCTCTCTCTCTCTCGCTCTCGCTCCATACTTTTTGCATCTTTCTAGGCAGAGAAGTTAATTTTAGCTTCTAATTTTCGTCGTGTTTATACCTTTTTGATCTCTCTTAGCTATAACTTTCCCAAGAAACCCCATCCTGAAAAGATTTCTGGGTCTAATTTTTGCTTTCTATTTCTGGGCATTGATCTAATTAACGAGTAAAATAGATTGAAGCTAAAGAAAGAAACCTTGTTTTCTAGATTCTAGGTTTCCCCAAATTTCTCAACTGAGTTTTTTTTACGTCTTTTTTTTTTGTTCTTGACGACTCCAAATTTCAATTTGCGTGAAAAAGAAAAGAGAACAAAAAAAAATGGTGGTGAAGATGATGAAGTGGCGGCCATGGCCGCCGCTAGTAACGAGGAAATATGAGGTGAAGCTATCGGTGAGGAGGCTGGAGGGTTGGGATCTGGTGCGGGAGAGTGCACCGGAGAAGGAGAGATTGACGGTGGAGATTCGCTGGAAAGGACCTAAGGCGACATTGGGATCTCTGAGAAGGACGGTGAAGAGGAACTTCACCAAGGAAGCTGTGGGAGAAAGCGACGTCGTTTCATGGGAAGACGAAGAGTTTCAGAGCTTATGCTCTCTCACTTCTTACAAGGAAGACAGTTTGTTTTATCCATGGGAGATTGCTTTCTCTGTCTTCACCAATGTAAGTATTAAAAAAAGAAATTTAAAAGGGTTTGATTATTAGTATCTAAGATTTGAAGATTCATATTGTTGAGAAGAGATTCTCTGGTGTTACATTCAAGCTTTGTTCTGTATGTTGGTGTCAATGTACCTCAATGACAATCAAGAGACATTTCTTCTAATTGTTTGGTTTTGGTTTTGATTCCAGGGAATGAAGCAAGGGCAGAAGAATAAAGCTCCTCTTGTTGGAACAGCATTTTTGAATCTTGCTGAATACGCGCGTGTAACCGATCAAAACGATTTCGAATTAAATATTCCTCTCACGCTCTCTGCTTGTGCTACCTCCGAGCCACATCCATTGCTCTTTGTATGGTCATTCTCTCTTCATTACTTCTCTACTTTGTTGGCTCAATATTGTTTTTTTTTTACCTTTGGAATCCCCCCCCCCCCCCGTTCTTTAGGTGTCATTGAGCCTGCTTGAGCTTAGAACCACTCCAGAAACCTCGGACTCTATGGCACAAACCGCTGTTGTGCCTGTCCCGTCTCCATCGCCGCAACAGCCTATTGAAACTCACTCAACTGAGAAGGATGATGTCTCTGCAATCAAAGCTGGTCTCAGAAAAGTCAAGATTTTTACAGAGTTTGTCTCTACAAGGAAAGCCAAGAAGGCTTGCCGAGAAGAAGAAGGCAGATTCTCAAGCTTTGAGTCATCAGAATCGCTTGACGATTTCGAGGAAGATTTTGATGAAGGCAAAGAAGATTTGATGAATATGAGAAAATCTTTCTCCTATGGACCTTTGTCTTATGCAAATGGTGTGGGAATTTCGTTGAACTGTGGCACAAAAGATACTGAAGAAGATGAAGATTGGATTTATTATAGTCACAGGAAATCCGACGTAGGAGGAGGTTGCTCAGACTTTGAAGATTCCGCTGCTGGTTTGGTCTACGAGACATCACTTCTTCCACGGCGTAGCATATTGCCGTGGAGAAAGCGGAAACTGAGCTTTAGGTCGCCTAAACCCAAAGGAGAGCCTTTGTTAAAGAAGGATAATGGAGAAGAAGGTGGAGATGACATTGATTATGATCGGAGGCAACTTAGCTCAGATGAAGCTCATCCTCCTTTTGGGGTAATATCTTATTAGTGATGTTAAGAGCTTTTGGTACAATTTGTTCGGTTATGAAATATAGAAACCTAAGGAAGACCAAATATCATTCAGTTTATACTGTTTAGTTACTTACAGTTTCGGTTTGGTTCTAATGAATACTGGATTGGGCACCCTTGGGTCTTCTAGTTTGCACAAGCTCATCAGATCCTATGTTTTCAGATCTTGGCATTTCAGTGTTTCAAGTTCTCAATTTTTGCATATTTTTATTTGCAGAGGAGAGATGAAGATTTGACTGCTAATCCGAGAACTTCTTTCTCGGAGTTTGGAGAAGACAGTTTTGCGATCGGAAGTTGGGAGGAAAAAGAAGTGATAAGCCGAGACGGACACATGAAGCTTCAGACAAATGTCTTTCTTGCTTCCATCGATCAGAGGAGCGAGCGAGCAGCGGGTGAGAGTGCCTGCACCGCTCTTGTAGCTGTTATTGCGGATTGGTTTCAGAAGAACGGTAATCTCATGCCGATTAAGTCTCAGTTCGATAGTTTGATCAGAGAAGGTTCGTTGGAGTGGAGAAACCTCTGCGAAAACGAAACGTATATGCAGAAATTCCCCGACAAGCACTTCGATCTCGACACCGTGCTACAAGCAAAGATCCGGTCTTTAACTGTTATCCCTGGGAAATCCTTTATCGGGTTTTTCCACTCTGACGGGATGATCAACGAGGGAAGATTCGAGTTTCTGCAAGGCGCAATGTCATTTGATAGTATCTGGGATGAGATTATTAGTCTCGAGGAAAGCTCGGCGAATGGCGAGAATGATGATGATGATGACTCGCCGCCATGCGTTTATATTGTTAGTTGGAATGATCACTTCTTTGTCCTGAAAGTTGAAAAGGAAGCTTACTATATCATTGACACACTTGGAGAAAGGCTCTATGAGGGTTGTGATCAAGCTTACATTTTGAAATTCGACGAGAAAACCATCATCCACAAGAATCTTCAAACAGAGGGATCAGAATCGGACTCAAAATCAGAGATTGTGTGCAGAGGGAAGGAGTCATGTAAAGAGTATATTAAGAGTTTCTTGGCCGCAATACCGATTAGGGAATTGCAAGAGGATATGAAGAAAGGGTTAGCCTCGACCGCGCCTGTTCATCACCGTTTGCAGATTGAGTTTCATTACACAAAGATGACTACAAACGCAGAAATTGCGGTCTGAAGAGTTAGGCAGAGAGGCTAACGTTTTGTTGAGGTTCTTGTAAGTTTTGTAACTCTCTGTGTAGCTTCATTTAACTTGTGAATGTGATTTAGAGTTAACTCTTTTTAAGTTTTCGCTACGTTTAACCAGTTTGTACCTAACGAATTTTACATCTATGATGGTTTGTCTCTTATATGATTTTTCCTAATTACTTAGTCTGACTTGGAGTTTGCCATTTGTTTTTCCGGTTCAGTTTTTTTTGGTTGTACGCGATTTTATGACTTTCGGTTTGGATTTAAAATCCAGCTTTAAATTTGGCATTGTACCAAAATCTCAAATCTTTCAGAAAGAAACAAAAACACGGCCGTGCATGGTTTATTCAGACATTATTATTGTTCACTCATAGCAACAACAAACAGATCAAAATGCACAACTGGGATCAATCAATCTCACAACTCACAAGGCCATTTGATCAAGAAATCAATATAGGTGTTAACATGAACAACACCGCCGCGAAAAATCACTGCTGCAATTGATCGTAGACATTGAAAATAAGCCAACCTTCAATGGCCGCAGCTTCAAGACGATCGTTAGCGCCTGCTTCATCCCACTTGGACTGAATCGAATCAAGCCGGCTCATGTCATACCAAAGAATCTTGTGAGCTAATTCTCTGGTCCCAAGGAACTCAACTATTGGAGTTCCTCGGGCTACAGCTGCTAATTTCCCAATCTCCAAAGAGCTTCTGATCACAATGCCGTGATTCTCTTTAAGCAAAGCGAGGTCTTGTTGGATCTGGACCCCGACAAATGTGACGAATTTGGAAGCAAAGAAGCGGTAAAGATCCTTGAGATTGTCATGGAAAGGGTTTTGAAGGCGAAGGAAGAGACACAGGTTTTTCGTGCTTAGCTTCACTGAGCATAGGCGCCATTCGGACTTAGTGTTAACAGATTCGACATCCCAATAGACATCGAAGACAATGGATCGGTTTCCATTCCAGACGGAATCTTCTAGGATAAGGGAAAGGTAAGGAGAGATATCGGTTGATGAACCAACGTCAATGGCTTTGGTCTGGATCCAAGAACCATCAACCATCGTAAACCCTGGCCCATCAAACGAGGCCATGTCGTCTGAAAAAATGTGATCAAATTACACAACATTATAGATCCATTAGCTTGGAGCAACAATCATAGATTCATAATCAATGCAATTCTCATAACCATTTATATGTTTGTTGTGAATGCGCTCAAAGATGAATCGAATGAAAGAACTGATCAAGTGTAGAGACATATTTGTAAAAATTAGGTCAGTGAACCCCATAAGACATTGAGTGCAATCGAATGATCGATTTGAAGATCTGTAGTCGAAATGAGAGCTAAAAGCTTTATTGGGTTTTGCTAGAACAACAAATTTACTTTAGTCAATGTTTGGAGTAATCGTTTCTGTGACCTTTACAAAGTATCGATCAGAGAGAGGAAAATCCCCAAATAAGTTCATCAGATGGATTTGATTTGGATTGAAGATATTTTCAAGAGCAAAAATAACTCTAAATCCAACCAAACACAAAAACAAAACGAACCTTGGAGATTTCGCAGGGACAAGGGCGATGATGTAGTCAACGGAGAGAGAAACTGTTTCTGGGCTTTTTGTGAGAGAGAGAGAGAGAGAGAGAGAGAGGGTAATGTACTGCGCGAGAGAGAGAGAGAGAGAGAGAGAGAGGGTAAATCCAACCAAACACAAACACAAACACAAAAACAAAACGAACCTTGGAGATTTCGCAGGGACAAGGGCGATGATGTAGTCAACGGAGAGAGAAACTGTTTCTGGGCTTTTTGAGAGAGAGAGAGAGAGAGAGAGAGAGAGTAATGTACTGCGCGAGTTAAAATGAAAGCCTGACCAGCGAATGACACGTGTCTCGACTCACGTGTGTCACACTTGCGGATGTGCGTGGCTGTTCTGTATTAAACTATAGTAATTAATAATTATTAAAAATCTACTTATATGAGGAATTTTTTTTCCCTTTCTTCTTCTCATATTTGGTTGCTTTTATTTTTGGTTTAAATTTTTTGAAAAACTCAACATACTTGAGTTATGATTTCGAAAATTTCCTTCGATGTTAACTATGTATATATATAACTATATAAGTAGTTATACACTTATAGTCAGAAAAATAATAAGAATACTACAATCAATTGATGAAACTTATTTCACTATGTTAAAATCAACAAATTAGCATCTTTTTTTTTGTTTTACACAGATGGTTTCTAAATGAGATTTAATATTTTAAACCTATTTATCTTGGACAAACTAATGAAGCAACAATTATTATTGTAGTGTCACAGCAAGAGATAAATAAGCACCTTTTAGAAATGTACAAAGAACACATTTCACAAGACCATTCTCATTACAGTCTTTGCATCTCTTCTAGATTCCATCCTCAGCAACCACTCGCGTTCTCGCATCACTCACACCGCCGCGACCTACCTAGCCGATGAGATCCCTTCTAAAAGCTTCTCAGGCTTCCCGTTCTCATTCAGAGCCTCCACTTCGCCTGGTCCACCAATGTTAGCTATACTTTATGAAGAGCCTTGGAGGTGTAACTTTTTCCCCAAGCAACCTCCACATCTTTTCTTTAAACACACAATACATTGAAACATCTCTTTCCCGGAACGAAACCTTATGATTCTCTAAAAAGAATCTCACTCTTCTGCAATCTTTGAATGTCTTTCTCACTCCTCCAATACCCGTCGTATAGAAGACAACATAATCTGTGATAGGATATCACAATTATCATCTTTCTACTGCATTTCAAATGCGATATCGTTTTACTACTCTTCAAATAAATGTTGACTAGTCTTTGTAGCTGGTCCAATTTCGGTTTACTTGGATTGTATTTGGTTTACTCTCACCCAACAAGTCACGTGTTAGACTGTTGATGCTGATTCACGCTTTATGTACCAAACCTTGGCATTTTGCAGAAGAATAATCAGAGAATAACTTTTCCCAATCTTCATCTTATCTCTCTCTCTCTTACGCCATTGAAGCGTACTCTTGAATCCTGGTCATTAGAAGTGGTCCTTCTTCCTTTGTACCATTTCTTAGTCCTTGATTCTTCCTCTCTTAAGGATCACGGAGATCCTCTAGATTGGACTATATCCTCCTCATAAATATCTGTTTCATAATCTTCCTCTCAAGCTACACATTTCTCTTCAAACTCCGACAAAAGCTCTTCAAAGTTCTGTTGAAGTTCTTGGTCATCAGAATCCTCAAGTGTTGTTGGCGTAAGAAACTATTTGTTATGATCCTTTTCTGCTAATCCTTCATCTCCTTAATGAAACATTGTGCAATCAAGATTGCTTTTGTGGAGAGCTGTCGCCTGCTTCAAGGTCCCAACAGATGTTATAGACTAGGGTTTCTTCACCAATCTCTCCTTCATATCCTTCATTGCTTCAAGCTTCGGTACAACTCTGCGAAAAAACCTGGAGCTTCGACGAAAACCCAATAGAAATTGTGAAAGAGGAAGGGCAAAAACCTTATCAAGATTGGCAAAAGATGAGATTTGATAAGAGAAAAACGAAATGAGTAAGTGAACAAAAAAAGCTACTTTGTGGGTTAGCTTTGAAAGGGATTTTTTATTGATGGGTCATTGTTGTATAAAGTAGCTCAATTAGGGAGACAAAGAAAATTGAACTTAATTTACCCAACTTTAGTCCAAATTTGTCCAAAAACAAAGTATGGTATTTAACATGGTGCTATAATGAAGCTATGAAAAGCTCATCTTTTCTGGTAAGAGTCATTAATGATTAAGGTTTGGTTGAATAATGATGCCAGTGATTTATCTAAAGTTGTGTTTTTTATAAGGGATTTCATAAATAGTCCAACATGAGAACAAGACTGAGAATTTTCGAATGGTTTTTGATCAACAATTTTGGTAAAAAAAGAAAAAGGGTGTTGTTTTTTTTTATACAAAGCAAATGGAGTGATTCCATGGTATATCCCAGCAGGAAAATCTCCCTAGATATCGGCCACAGATGATCCAAATCCAATCTCAAATGAGAATTTGATGCATGTTAACTCCTTCTTGTGCCCATCAAGCATCTTCATTTTAAGTGAGTATGAACCCTATGAGAAATAAAAGGATTAGATTGGTCCTCAAAAGCCGAAACCCGAAAAACGGATTTTGGTATGACAAATATATAACTAATGATCATATTAAGCAATCTTGACAAAATACAAGGTTCAACTTCTTCACTCCATCTATTTTATACTTCTATACAAAGCTAAACCCTTTTCACAGTCTACTTTGCTTAGTCGACTAAACAGATTCAATTAGACTAGGCCATTTGTTCTGAATGCTAGAGGATAACATCAAATTCAAATGAGCCTATCAAAGACAAGAAAATCGATTAACTTACAGGAGGAGTATATCCAGGTAGAATTTGCGAGTGCGCAACCAAGAAATCTCCAATCGCCACGGGACATTTAGTCTCATCACAAAGCTCATGTGTCTCAGAATGTATATGCCATCCAAAGTATGAAACTTCGATCACCAACTTTCCGCTTGAGATCTCAATGTCTTTATACATACGAAGCAAACCCAAATTAGAAAAAAAAAAAGATCATTCTGAGAACAAAAACAAGTTGTAACATTGATAACAACTATATACACACCAGAAGAATCGAGCAAGCAAAGGTCTCTGTGTCGTAGGTCATGAATGTGTAATCCCAAATCTTCAACAGAAATGTTACAACAAGAAATTGAGTGTACCTGTGTTAGCAGAGATCCTGAAAGTGGCTGGCTCGCCTCTAGCTATTGGATTAGGCGATATATCAACCCCTTGAACTTTTACTTCATACTCTGCGTTATTATCTGCAACCAAACACATAACCAGATCAAGATTCTGGTTTTTTTTTCCTTTCTTTTTCCAGTAACTTCAACGCAATAATGATCAAAATCAAAAACCATCTCGATAAAATCGAATTTCAACTCAATTAAGAGTCAAAAATGAAAACCATCTTAAGAAAATCGAATTTCAACGCAGTAACTGGATCCTTCGAAAAAAAGCGGCAACAGAACGATCTCAATTCTATCGAAAAAAATATAGCAAACTCAATAACGAGTCAACGAAGAACCCCAGTAACGCTTTTGGGAGCATCCGTAAGGACCAAACATACCGCAGTACTTGACATCAGTGGCTCCGATAATCGATGAGACGAAGAGAAAATAAGAGATAGCGAGGGAAAATCTCGAGAATTTGGACATGATTGATTGATTCTCGAAGCAAAAACCGCAAAAAGAAGAGAATTTTTTAGTTTCAGATGATGATTGAGGACGAGGAGACTAAAGCAAGCAAGAGACAGAACAGAAACACGGAATCGGGATTCTCATTTCACAAGGAATGTCGGAGATATATTAGCCGTCCATTTAGGTAAGTCCCTGATTCCTGAAAATAGACGGCTTAGATTTCGTAGTAGATCTATAACGGTGTGATTAAGCACATAGGATTAGCAGTGAACAAACTGTTAGGTGGGTTTTTTATTTATTTATTTACAATTTCAATTTGTAGTTAGCACTTGGCACCAAAAAATAGTTGGATTTGCCAGCTCAGATTTGACCATATTTAATAATACAATACAGCACACAATTAGCAATTTTGTTTTTTTTTGGGAAATAAAAATTTCCTAGTTCAACGAATCTTCATCCAATCTAAAACAAAGATATTTTGTTCGTAAAAATAAATTAAATCTTGAGAATTATCAATTTTCAGTATTATCCCCTCTTTGTAAATTATTGTTGAAATGACCTAAGAAATGTGGCATTTTATATAAGAAAATAGTATAAATATGTCCCCCCAAAAAAACCATAGTTTTTGATATGGGCCGCATGAAGTCAGGCCCATATCTTATAAGGCTTATTAGAGACACATCCTAATCGAATCGGAGGGAGAAGTTTGGAAGGAGCTTCTGTTTTTTTTTTTTACTTTTGAGAGATGGCTAGATTCCTCCTTCTTTGTTTCCTCTTCGCGGCGGCGCTGACGTCATCCTTGACGGAGGCCGGCGACGACAATCGAGTCTACTCTCCCTGTTCAGATTCTACTGTCGCCATCGGCGATGGATTCACTTTCGGCATTGCCTTCGCGGCAAAAGATTCTTTCTTTGGCACCAATCGTTCCGTTCAGTACTCTCCCTGCGATAGTCGCCGCCTCTCGCTCAACGGGAAATCCGAGCTCGCCGTATTCAGACCTAAAGTCGATGAGATCACCCTCCTTACCATCAATACCTCCTCCAGTTCCTCCAGTTTCCGACCGGTTTGTTCTCATCTCTGATCCATCTTTCTGAATTAGGGTTTCGATTGCAGGTTTTGATCAGATTAGAAAGGATAAGGCCCATCCTAGGGAAATCTCATATAGATCCTCGATTCGATCGGAATTTTTCTTCCCAGATCAGTGTAATTTGTTGACTTGTCAAAATCCCGGCGCAGAAAGTTGGCAACTTTGCTCTGTTGAGAAGTTTTTGGTAGTTATCTGAATGATAGAATCAATTTTCCCGAATGTTACAAAGTTTTTGGAACTAATCTCTGTTCTTGGAAGGTCTGGTTCCTTTCTACATTTTGTTGTTTCAGTGAGATGAGAGGTTGAAAACAGAGATTTGGCATGTTAGATTTCTATCACCCCATTGATTAATAGTCCCAGTTTCTGAAGAATTAGAGGATAAGCATGTTAGCTTATGATGTGTATGTCAGTAGAGTTCCAGTGTAGATATCTCTGACAAAAGGTCATTAGAATTGCCAAACATAATGTGAAAATATTCTAAATTATTGTTTTTGCTCAGAAGTAGAGGTCTTGAATGTGTGTGTTTAGCTTACCAAATTACCGGTTTTTATGATGATACTTTGCGATTCCAGGATTCTTCAAAGGGATATATGGTAGCATTCGCTGGTGCAAAATACGCAGCAAGATCAGTTCCAATTATGGTTGCAGACAACAATCACATCGTGACAAGCTTCACCCTTGTAATTGGATAAGCTCATAAACCCTTCTCACGTCAATCTAAATTTCATTTTTGCAGTTTTGAAATATCCATCTATCTACTCTTCTGTAATCTTTATTTTGTGCTATGATCTTGGTTAAATTCCAGGTTCTTGAGTTCCAGAAGGGCAGGCTTGAGAACTTGTTCTGGAAGAAAGACGGATGCTCCAAATGTTCTGGAGATGCGAATTTCGTGTGCCTCAACAAAGAAGAATGCGCAATCAAAACCCAAAACTGCAAGAACCAAGGAGGAAAAGTAGATTGCAGCTTGGGAATCCAATTGGCGTTTTCAGGCACGGATAAGCACTACACCGCGTTGAATTCATGGTATGAGGTTGCAAATTTGAAGCAGTACTCGCTTTATGGCCTCTACTCTAATCTAAAGGATTCACTAAGCAGCCAATTCAACAACATCTTCTGATGAGCTTCTTTCTCCTTTGCGTGTTGCTACTTTTGTAATTTTGTATTATTTCTCTCCTGCTTTGTTTGTTTTAACTCTTGCTCTCTTTCTCACATGATTTATGCTATATATAATGTATTTTATAACTTGGCTTGTAACTTTTTCATGAACTAAATAGTCAGATAAAATTGAAAGTTGATTTCTTCTTTCTTTCAAAGTCTCAAATCTATATATATTTTTAATTTATTCTTGTGAGCTAAATAGTCGGAATACGCAGATTCACTGACATAATTGTCGAATCACATTGCCTTACGCAACCTTGACTCTCACCGTGATATTGACATAATCCTTAAAATCGACATGTTATCACTCTAGATGATAGCTTCTGTTGGGCTTACATGAGAAATATGGGAGGTAATTCAGTTAAATCTGGTGAAGCGGAGACTCATCCTTCTTGGAAATTGAAAGCAGTTCTAAAAATCAAAGTATATTCTGAGTTTTATTAAAGAGACCTCGGTTGAATTACCAACTAGTTGTCCATAAATCAAAATAACAAAATCAAATGTTATAATTGTCCATAAATCCTAAAGCAAACAAGCAGACAAACAGACAAACAGAAAACAAAACACAAACACAGTTTCGAAAGAAATTCATACCAAACTTAAAACACAATACCAATACTAGAAATCTAGAAATGATTATTGTTAATTCCCGGCCAATCATTATTGATATCAAACGATGTCGCATCAGCATTACCTTCTCCGGTGGTTGCTTCATTCGGTGGTGTCTCTTGACGGAGACCGCCGTTGGTCGTCATAGAGTTGCTGCTCCTGTGAAACTGCGAACCGCCGATGTTAATGTTGCTTCGTTCCCCGCGGCTCATGAAGTCAAAAGGGTATTGCCTTGGTTGACTCATAGCCATGATTGGATTATTGTTGATGTTATGATGATGTTGTAATGGCTGAGAGGCTGACCCAACCATACCATGGGAAGTCATCACTGGTGGACCAATCGACTGCATTTCCAAAATAGGGTTTCCGTTGCTACTGCTTCCTTGGTACGGAATATAACATCTAGGGTCTGGATTTTCGTTGTAAGATGCCATTTCCATTCCGATTTGCTGGTGAACTTGAGGGTTAGGCGGTTCGGAAGATGGAAAAATCCATTGATCCATCAAGTAATAACTTTGATTCTCCCTTACAGTACCAATGCTAAGCCTTTTGTCTCCTTCATCAGTCTTGTTAGCTCTCCCTCATCGCCCTGACCGCCTCCCATTACGAAATCATCATTTATGGTGGTCCTAAGCTCCTCGAATTGCGTCTCAAATGGATACATGGGTGGCTCGCGAAGAGGAGGATGCTGCACGAAATTTATCCTCTTCCTAAAATGCATGATCTTATCCTTTGAGAAAGAGAGCAACCTTGTCCTTTGAGAAAGAGAGCAACTCATAGATCTCATTCAAGTTAAGATCAGCAATTATACGACCACTATTTAGCTGCACCATCAACTGGTCTATCACATGCTCCATGTTCTTCTTCTGACTCTTCTTCAGTTGCTCATGAACCCTCCTAATTGTTTTCTCCTTCAGGTATGACTCGAAGGTCGTCTCTTTCTTCTTCTTCTCGAACTCCGGTAAGGCAAAGAAACCGTCTAGGAGATCACGAGTCGCCTCAACAGATGGCCACACCATTGGCTCAGCGTCGGTATGGCTGAACATAATGAGACAAACCTTTATATCACACAATATGGTTAGTTCTCTCTTACCTTTTCCACCAGCCCTAACCTCCTTTTTTTCAAACTTGCTGCTCTTAAGTTTTCACTCGCCACCAATGTAAGTCTTATCTTTTTTTTTGCCATGGTCACTTTGCTTTCTCTCTCTTTTTGACTTTTACTTTTTGTTGGGAGTATGAGAAAACATATTGCATTTGTGAGTTTAATTTATAGGCTTGAAATAGAGAGATATGGTGCAATTCGAAGTTGTTGGGATGTGTGTAAAATAAATAACGCGCCAAATTTTTTATTTTTATTTTAGTAATTCATTCAATCTAAAATTTGGGTGGATCATTTATTTTTGTTAATAAGTTATATGTATTATATCCTTAGAGCATGTCCAATGGTGAGGTTCTAAAAATGGGTATCTAAAATTTTTAGAACCTCACCTTTTAGAACCCCAACATTTTGTATGTTAATTTTTAGAATCTGTATCTAAAAGTTCTAACTTTAGAACCTTTCTCTCTTCTTTTTAGAACCTCTCCAATATTTATCAATTATATATCATTATAATTTTTTAGAACTCTTCTATTTAGAACCCCCCATTGAACATGCTCTTAGACCAGCTCCATCAGCGTATCTTAAGAGCATCTCCATCAATAACCTCTCTTGGGGTTTTTAACAATTTTTAATAGTATTTTTGTTATTAGTGAATAGTTAAAATCATTTGTTTGTTTTTATTCCTCCATTGATGGACCCCTTAGGGGTTTTTAAAAAAAAAAAAAATTTAAAACATTTATTTGAACTTTTATTTATTGTAATAATAATTTTAAACATACAATAATTATAAAACAAGATTGTAAATCACAGAAATTAGATTCTACGTTTTTGGCGGAAAAACGAGATTTTAGGTTTTTGGCGGGAAAACCAAATTTTAAGTATTTGGCGAGAAAACGGAATTTTACGTTTTTGGCGGAAAAACGAGATTTTAGATTTTTGGCGGGAAAACGAGATTTTACGTTTTTGGCGGAAAAACAAAATTTTACATTTTTGACGAGAAAACGAGATTTTACGTTTTTGGCTGGAAAACGGGATTTTACCTTTTTGGCGGAAAAATGAGGTTTTACGTTTTTGGCGGAAAAACTAGATTTTACGTTTTTGGTAGGAAAACGAGATTTTACGTTTTTGGAGAGAAAACGTGATTTTACGTTTTTGGCGGAAAAACGAGAATTTACGTTTTTAGCGGGGAAACAGAATTTTACATTTTTGGTGGGAAAACATGATTTCACGTTTTTGGTGGGAAAACGGAATTTTACATTTTTGGCGGGAAAACAGAATTTTACGTTTTTGGCGGGATAACGGAATTTTACGTTTTTTGCGGAAAAACAAGTTTTACGTTTTTGGCGGGATAACGGAATTTTGGTTTACATATTTGATTTTGGTGTTGTTTAGGTTTTTATTTAAATTTGATTTTGGTGTGGTTTAGGTTTTTATTTAAAAAAATTGGATTAAAAACTTAGCCATGTAAAAAATTTAACCCTATAAATTCAGCCATTTTTAGCCCTATTATAAAATACAGGGTTTAGGGCTTAATTTTTTATACAAGGTCCGAGCTAACCATGTAAGTTTGAGCCCATATTAACATCCCTAGTCTGGAGCAGAGGGTCTCGAAAAAAAAAAAATTAAGCCAACCCAGCTGCGCCACGTCGCCTAAGAGACGGGTTCTTAGAGCTCTTGGCTAAAGGGTGCTCCTTACGTTTAATCAACATTTCGATTTATTTTTAATCAAAAAATGCATATAAACATGTGCCAATTTTCCTTAAGATACGCTGATAGAGCTGGTCTAATGAGTTAGATATTTACCAAAAAATAACATGTAGTCAATCTTTCTCAAAAAGCTAAAGGGTGCATTATTTATGTTGATTTTTATGGTTGAAAACATAATTAAACTGTATGTATGTCATACCATAATCAAAAGAAATAAATATATGGGAGAATACTATAGTCTGTGGTCGTAGTCAATACATTTTATTGAGATTTACAGATTTTCAATTTATTACCTAAATATTTATAGGATGCAATATCAATGTTGAATTTTATTATTTCTATTATGTTGGATTTTGAAAACATGTTTTGTATTATTTTTTTTGGAAGTTTTATTAAATTTTATTTTAATTATTTTATGTTAAAGAAAATTTATTGAGTTATTCCGTGCGATATACATAAAATAATATTTGTTGAAACCATTTACAAATGATCCATCTTTTTATCAATAAAGTTCTTGACACAAGTAATGGGAAAAAAAAACTAGAAACGTTCCAAATTCTATGTAATCCATGTTTGTTTAGGTAGCAAATCAAGGAGTTGTAAATATGAGATTTATATATTATTTCAATTGATAGAGTTAGTTTATTATTCTTGATAATAAGTCTCAGAAAATATATCGAATAAATTACCATGATAGATTTACAAATTGTATTTTAGTTTTTTTTGTTTATTGTAGTTGTTTTAACAATTTATAGCTGTTATACCAAACCAAGACAAGAAGCAAAAACCTATACATTATTTTGTTCGACACACAAAATGTAATACTTTAAGAAAAATGATTTGATGAAATTTTATCAAATAAATTAATTTATGAAAGCAATAAAAAAATCTGACATTCGTAATATACATTACAATTGTTTTTTTTGTTTAGGTAACAAATAAAATAAAAGAGGTGTGTGTGTGTTTTTTTTCTTTTTCATAAAGTGCTCATATTTTTATCGGACTCATACTATAGCAGGTTAGCTTTCTAAACTAACAGACTCGTTGTTTTTAAAAAATAAAGGGATGAATAAAAATGATAAGGAATTTTCGATAAATAACATGTTATTCACGCAAGTGTATAGCAAGAGATATAATATTCTGAGTTTTATCAAAGAGAACTCGGTTGAATTAGCTCCCCGAAATAACCAACTAGTTGGAAAATAAAAATAGCTAACACAGTTCCAAAATATTCAAATAAAACTTAAACACAATACTAACTAAAAGTCTTTAATTAACCTCTCTAAAAAAACTAAGTGAAGTTATTGGTTTTTGTATTTTGATGGATTTCTCAGATTTATAAATCCTAATAAATCCATTGATTTTAAAATCAGAGAACTGGATTTAAAAATTAAATAATTGGATTTCAAAATCAAATAAATGGATTATTATAAATCAACCAAATAAATTTACAAAAATTTTAGTATTATAAGAAAATAAAAATCTACAAATGATGATTGTTAATTCCCGGCCAAACCCTATTTCAAACGACGTCGCATCAACATTACATTCGCCGGCGGTTGCTTCATTCGGTGGTGGTGGCTCTTGAGTTTTGACGGAGTTGGTCGTCGTAGAGTTGTTGTTCCTGTGAAACTGCGAACCGCCAATGTTAATGTTGCTTCGTACCCCGGTGGTTGACTCATAGCCCTGATTGGATTATTGTTGATGTTATGATGATGCTCTAATGGTTGAGAGACCGACACAACCATACCATGGAAAGTCATCACTGGTGGACCGATCGGCTGCATCTCCAAATTATGGTTTCCGTTGCTACCGTTTCTTTGGTATGGATGATAACTTCTTTGATACGAAAGATAACATCTAGTGTTTGGATTTTCGTTGTAATTAGATGCCATTTCCATCCCGATTTGCTAGTGCATTTGAAGGTTGGGCGGTTCGGAAGATGGAAAAAACCATTGATCCATCAAGTAAAGACTTTGATTCTCCCTTACAGTGCCAATGCTAATCCTTTTTGTTGTTTCATCAGTGTTCATAGCTTCCTCATCGCCTTGACCGCTTCTTATCATATAAATATCATTTGTGGTGTTCCTAAACTCTTCGGATGGCGTATCAAATGGATACATAGATAGCTCGCGAAGAGGAGGATGCTGCACGGAATCTAATCTCTTACTAAAATGCATGATCTTATCCTTTAAGAAAGATAGCAACCCATATGTCTCACTCAAGTTAAGATCAGCAATGCTTCGACCACGACGTAGTTGCATCATTAGCTGATCAATCACATACTCCATGTTCTTCTGTATGAATCTTCCTCAATTTCTCATGAATCTTCCTTGTCTTCTCCTTGAGGTATGACTCGCGAGACTCATCTCTTTCTTCTTCTTCTCGACGTCCGGTAAGGCAAAGAAATCATCTAGGAGGTCACGGGCCGCCGCAACAGATGACCACACCATTGGTTCGACCTCATTAGGGCTGACCAAGATCATACAAACCTTTACATCACACAATATGGTTAGTTCTGGCCTTTTTCAGGAACCCTAATTAACCTCATTTTCTTCAAATTTATTGCTCTTGAGTTTTCATTCACTACCCATGCAAGTTTTACCTTTTTCTTGTCATGATCACTCTTTGATTTTGATCTCTCTTTTTGAGTTTTATTTTTTTGTGGGGTGTGTGAAAAAAAAAAATTGCACACTAATTAGGATTATCTAAGCAGAGTTGAAACAAAGAGATAATTAAGGATCTGTGAAGATGTAAAGTTGAATACTATGTGTTTGAATAGTATTGAACATTTATTGACGTGTTTAAATTAAAACTGAACCGATTCGATCTAAACCGAGACGAAAATATTAATCCAAAAACTGATATATATCATTAATTTCCAATTGTGCATTATAATATTTGGAAACTAAATGTTGACTATAGATTTCAAGATTATTACTCATGCCGTTACAATTTTGTTACCAAATAAATAAATAAATATAAGCATGGTTTTGGCATTTTGCAGGCGAATTAAAAAACAAATTATAATATTCTTTTTCTCCTACAAAAAGCTAATTTTTGTTTTTGACGTGAATTTATGTCATTTTCATTTTTAATGAATTTTAAATACTGTCAAATTAAGATATTTTCATATCATATTTTACATTGTGATTCTAAAATGGTATTGTTTTGAAAAAACACTTATTTTTAAATAAAAGAATAGTATATTTTTAAACTGTAAAAAAAAATTCGTGCATTATTTAGTTTTAAACTAAATTACACCTTATCTTTCTGTTCCTATTTAAATAGATCCATAAGTGCAATATTTCTTCTCACACACCCAACAGAAAAAATAAAACTCAAAAAGAGAAATCAAAATCAAAGAGAGATGATGTCAAGAAAAAAAGGTAAAACTTGCATGGGCGAGCAACAAGTTTGAAGAAAAGGAGGTTAGAGCTGGTGAAAAAGGTAAGAGAACTAACCATATTGTGTTATTTCAAGGTTTGTGTGATCATGTTAAACCCTAACGACGTTGAGCCAATGGTGTGGCCATCTCTTGAGGCGTCTCGTGAACTCCTAAACGATTTCTTTGCCTTACCGGAGTTCGAGAATAAGAAGAAAGAGACGACTCCCGAGTCATACCTGAAGCAGAAGACAATGAGGGTTCATGAGCAACTGAGGAAGAGTCAGAAGAAGACCATGGAGCATGTGATAGATCAGCTGATGGTGCAACTACGTGGTGATCGTAGAATTGATGATCTCAATTTGAATGAGATCTATGAATTGCTCTCTTTCTCAAAGGATAAAATCATTCATTTAAGGAAGAGGCTAGATTTCATGCCGCATCCTCCACTTCGCGATCCACCGATGCATCCATTTGAGACTCCATCCGAGGAGCTTAGGACCACCATGGATGCATGATATTTTGATGATAAGAGTCGGTCAAGACGATTATGGAGCTATAAACACTAATAAAACAACAAAAATGAGTAATTTTTATGAAGTTAAAACATATATGAATAATATGTTTCCTTCAAAATTTTGTTAGTAAAACAAGCAATATTCTTATCGAAATTTTGTTTCTCTCCCCCAAAAAACAATAAAAACAAAACATGCAATTTTACAAACATTAATGCATATAAATAGTTGCATCATACGAAATGGAACTAACCACTTTACGAACTTGATTTTTTCACCATTTCAGAAATTTTATACCGTTGTGAAGAAATCACAAACTTCTTCGGTCGCTATGGAATGTTGTTCACCCCAAAAATAGGATGATCTATTTCGCAAACGGTTTGGTGCGCTCCAATTACGTCAACCATTCAAAGTATTTTATGTTTTTTGGCACCATATTTTGATTGTTTTGTTTTGATTTGAGTGAAATCAGATGTATTTATAGAGTAATATATATTCGCTTTCATAAATATGGCACCAAATTTAATACTAGCGGGTTTGACTGTATGTCGAGCGGTAAATTTAATATTAGTGAGTTTGACTTGACTGGCGTGTCTAAAACCAGCAACTCAGCAATTAGACTTTTTAGTTGACTTCATAGTCAAATATACAGATATAATATAGTAAGAAAAAAATATTTAGGAAAAAAATTAAAGAAAAGAATGAAAAAAATCCGTTTTCATTTTCATTATGCCTAAAAAAGAAATACACAAAGTCCATATTGTAAAATTATTCCTTTGAAGTCAACATAAAATTTTAATAAAATTGAAATATAATTAAAACACACAAAATATATGGAAAATGGTTAAATTTCTAATGTATAACCATCAAAAATAATTATTTCATTCTATATAAGTTGTTTAATAGACTTTGACAACACTGAACATCGATTTTTTTTTAAAACGATGCGTTTTTTTAATATCATGATATAAACAAAATAAAAATCATCATTATCTATTTGTAGCTAAATCATCCAAAAGAAACCAAAAAAAAATTGAAAAGCCTTTGAATTTTTTTAAGATATTATGATTGTGGTAATTAATTAATTACTCCTACTTTGAAAAGCTTTGGTAGTATGTGAAGATTACTTTATATTCTAATATCTTTTTGCTTCCTGCTAGATCCCCTCATGCTTCCTTTTTCCACTTTAGATTCTGTTTGTTTCCAATGATAAAACACATTTTGTTTGCTTCCAAAAGATAATTAAGTGCGCCTCTTTCAGACCAGATCAAATTATAATAGTACAATTTACTGACGCTAACAGTCAATTCTAGGTTTAGAGTACTATCATACTCGAACTTGGAAGACTAATTAATTGTTTTTTTTTTGTGTGTTACCGATTGATCTAAATCTAACCTCGTTAAGTTCGAAATGCTCAAATACTTCAATCACATTAAGTAAAAAAAATAAAAATTCATATCGCAACATAGATAGATACAAAGAGAATGTTATACTGATTTTCTCATCTAACCCAAAATTTTAAATTCTTCCACAAAAATCAAATAAAAGGGCGATAAAAAACAAAGCCAGCCGTAGAAAGTAGAAAGTAGAAAGTAGAAACACAAAGCTGATTTGATTAAAGGTTTTTCAAAGAAAGAATATATTTGCACATTACGAAACTCATTTCAACGCAATAGAAGACGCCTTGCCTGAGGAGGACTTGGCTGACTTACTCCACCACTACCGCCACCGCCGCCTCCATTGTTCTTCCATGGTTTAACAACAACAAGAACCACGACAATTATTATGATGATGAGAATGATAATAGCGTAACATGTCCATTTACGGGTGTTCTTCTGGTAAACCCGAGCGGTTTGTAGCTGGTCAGTACCACCTCGGATAAAGGAGCTGGCTCGGCCCACGTGGCTCTCAATGTCATCAAGCTGAGCTCCCTGGTGCTCGACCAGTACCGCCATGTCTAGAAACACCTGGTGAAGCTCCTTGAGGTTCTTTTCAATGTCTTTAACCGCGTCATGCCTTTCTTGGATCTCGTTAATGGTGTCTAAGACCCTTCCTCTTCCTTGTTCTTGTATAGCTTTCTGTAAGAATCTCTCACTCTCTCCTGCAACAAAACAATGAAAAAAAAACCCCCAATGTTACACACCACTCATATACGAAGTTTTCTGAGATCAAGCTTCTTTTCAGTTCCAGGTCTAAGAAACTAAGAACTAGCACACCAAATGATATATATTCCTGCTACAAATCAATGTTCATGATCTAATGCAAAAATGTGAAGTTATTGTTATTGGTTCAGGGGGCGAATTCCACATGTTCTGGTTTGGGAGATTCTGAATACAAATGCAAAATCTGAAGCTATAGTTCTTCATAGTCTGATTTAGTTATGAATGATGAAAGATCACTGTGAGCAAAGAAGGATTGAATCAGTATCCTGAAACTAATAGGCAACGAATTGTTCATCATATATATATATATATATGTTAATTCATTAGCATCCAAACTCGGAGAGCATTCATCTTGAACTATATATAACTTAGATGATGATTGTAGTTGAATTTTGGTTCTGATAAATTTGTAATGCCCAAGTGATAGAAATGGAAGAAACGATTAAACTAACCAGTAGAAATCAGTCGATCTAGGGTTCCCTCATCCGGATTCTCGCCGGTGACGGTGAAGTACCTCCTCTGTACAGTTTCTCTATACTCGGACGAGATTAGCTCCCTGAGGCGGTTGAAACTGTCCATTGAATCCTTCAATTTCTTCCTCAGACCATTGAGGACAGACGTCCGGGTTCGATCGGAGGAGGATCCAGGGCCACAGCCAGGGAGGCTCCGATTAGCGGCATTGGAGCGATCGAGCGCTTCGAGTTTAACCTTGATCATCTTGGCCTTCTTCAGCGCAACCCCGACGTCAGCGTCCATGTTCGAGCGGAGATCCTTAACGGCTTTGGCATTGTGAAGCGTCTTGCTCTGCTCGTGACACGACTGGAGTGATTCGTTGAGCCGATCTAGCTCCTTCAACTCCTCCTTCACAGACTCCACGTCTTCGAAGAACTTGTCGAGGTTCACACCACCGGTTGATCCCGCTGGCTGCGCCATCTGAACTCCGCCGCCGTCTCCGCCGCGGAAGCGAGAGAATGAGCTTGAAAACAGATCGTTCATCGAAAAAAGCAAAATCAAAAATCGAGAGAGAGAGAGAGTGAGAGATTACGATCAACAGAAAGACTTAATAAGGAAGGAAGAAAGTCGTAGTACTGATTCAACCACACGAGAGAGAGGAAAAGTCCAAAAGCATTAGGAGAAGAGGTCAAAAAAAAGAGAGGAGAGAGAAAATTAAGAAGGAAGTCTCCATGGTTGACTTGGAAGCTTCTGAGTAAGTGACGAAGAAGGGAAGCTGAAAGTGAAAGCGTGTAGCGTCTACGTTAGGTAACATCTTTATGCTTATAAATATATATAATCGAGAAGCACTTTATAAATTTGATGAATTCATTTATTATTATTATTTTTTAAAATATCAAATTAAGTTTTTTTAAGTTCGTGTTAATATAAAACAAAAAGGAGCAAAACACGAAATGACATTATAAAACATCTTTTTTGTTAACTGATTTTTCTATTGAAATGTCATGAAAAATGTAAAATTATACAAGATGTCCTTAGGCCCAGTTTTTCATGCCAACTCCCAATCAAATCGGAAGCCTAAAAACCAATTGTCAAAGTTGGCCCGTATTCAGGCCCAAGTAATCAGAAACTCAAACTTGGAGCTGTGTTAAATTGGCTGTTCGTGTCCGACTAGACCTATCCAACCGAACTATTTGTTTTTGTAGGCTGTAATTGGTCGGTCCGTAACAGATGATCCAAAAAATGACCACGCCTAATAAAATTATGTTCAGGCGGACATCAAATTACATTAAACTTTTTTTTGGGTGTATTAAACTATTGATTTTGATCTATATGGATGTTTCTCAGATTTCTCTTCTTGTTATTTGCTTCTGCTTTTGCTACGATACGAGCTTGTTTAAATATCAAATCAGCTTCCTTGCATTTAAAGTTGAATCATTTCAGCCCAAATTTGATTATAATCTACTTACTTGGAAACTGAATTTGAATATAAACTCAACTCGAACGTCGTATCAAGCTGGTCCAAATTAAATTTAATACCAAGAACATTATGTGTAATCCACTATGTGTTACTTTCATACGGAAGCTTCTTAAAGTATTGAAGACAAACCACGTAATCTCATAAAACTACATAAACATCTTAGTTTAGGCAAAATTGTTATGTTTAGGAAAAAAACTACATAAACATCTTAATGAAACTATAAAATACTTCGACAACATTCAAAATCTATAGTTTACAATAATTCTGATTTTTTAGTACAAAATTTAAAAGGCAAAAAACGAAGAGAAGACAATGCTTAAAACTCATTTGGTAATCTTACGAAAAGTTGTGGAAACTGTAAAAAGTTTTGATTTTTTAAAAATCTGTTAGAATCTCATATTCGTGAAACTGTTTCAAAACTAAAGCGAAAGAAGTTGAAGAAAATGTTCAAAAACTTTTTCTGATAATCTAAACTAAAGCGAAAGAAGAAAGAAAATATTCAGAAAAAAGGAAAAGAAACTCACTTTGCTTTCTTAGGCATGCACAATTTTGGCAGTAACAAAGAAAAAGTGAATTCGAAGCTGAAGAATCCAAACGAATAAACGAAGAATCCAAACCAACAAACACCTAACGAAGAAGCGAAGAATCCAAACCCAGAACGAAGAAACGAAGTCGAAGTCCACGACCAAAAGAATCGACAATTTTTTTAAAAAATTCCCAAATTAATTAAACCTAAATTTTAAAGTATTTGGACATGTCTACTAACCACACGGTCTAACCTGTTTTTGACCGTTGAAGAAATTGATATTAGTCCATTTGATATGTTTCGTATTTAGATGTGACCATGGCCTGTCTGTAATGAAATAGATTGGACTAATCTACGGCCGTCCCACCCAATTGACAGATATACTCAGACTCACGTCTTCTCCAATAGAGAAAGAAGAAGCGACTTCAATATGTGGCCGATAAAATTAAACTATACAACCTGACTATACAGTTCATGATTTATGAGTCTCTCTACTTAAAGCATTTGCCAACAATTACAGAATCAATGTCTTTTATATACTAGTTTAGTTGAACATTAAACGTCTGTTTAAAATTAAATAGTTATTTCAGTTTATAAGTTGAAAACTTAAGATATATTTCCAATCCTTTTTTTGCAGATTTATGTTAGTGATAATTTATTAAATCTCATGGGATTTTAACTTTTGAAGTGGGTCTTGACCGGGTCACATATGCCGGGTTTAAAAAGTGAAATGAATCTGAATCGGATTATCCGCTAAATTGTTGCAGTTTCACCGGTTCGACTGGGCCGGTCCGGATCTAAAATTATTACTCGATCTCGTCGCTCCTATATGAACACAAGACCTAAACTAAACCCTAAATCTCTCTCTCTCTACACTCTCATTTCTCTCATTTCTCTCTTTTCTCTCTTTTCTCTCTTTTCTCTCTTTTCTCCGTAGCTCTTTCACGCATCTACGATGGCGTCGATGATGGTAAGTTGTAATCTACACTCTCTGTGCATATATTTATGTTCTGACAGTGACTGACGCGACTCTACTTTGGTTGGGTTTCGGGAGCAGCAACCGCAAATCATACTGCTCAAGGAAGGTACGGACACTTCTCAGGGCAAAGCTCAGCTAGTGAGCAATATCAACGCTTGCACGGCGGTTGGCGATGTCGTCCGGACTACGCTCGGGCCGCGAGGGATGGACAAGCTCATCCACGACGATAAAGGATCCGTCACCATTTCCAACGACGGAGCTACCATCATGAAGCTCCTCGACATTGTCCATCCTGCCGCTAAGATCCTCGTAGATATCGCCAAATCCCAAGATTCCGAGGTGCTGTTTGCTTTCGATTTTCGGCCCAATCTCGGTTTTCAAAGAATATCCCAGTACGATTCTGTCTGTGTGTCCTTCTCTGAATTGAATGAGGATTTTTGATTGGTTATTGAGCTGGATACCGATCGCGTCCTGGATCTCCAGTGTTTATATTATTAAGTGTGATTCACTATGTAGATCTTAGAATGCGTGATTATTGAGTTCATGAACACTGAATTTTCTGCTGCTGCTTTTGTTGGTTAGGTCGGTGATGGGACAACTACTGTTGTTCTTCTTGCAGCAGAGTTTCTGAAGGAGGCTAAGCCATTTATTGAGGATGGTGTTCACCCCCAGAATTTGATTAGAAGTTACCGCACCGCAAGCACTTTGGTTTGTATTTTCTTCTCCTTAGTACAATAGCAAGTTTTTAATTTTCTGTGGACCTAATCACCACTATTTTTTATTGATTTAGGCAATTGAGAAGGTCAAAGAACTCGCTGTTAGCATTGAGGGGAAAAGTGTTGAGGAAAAGAAAGGTTTGTTGGCTAAATGTGCTGCTACCACTCTTTCCTCTAAGCTCATTGGTGGAGAAAAGGAGTTTTTTTCTACAATGGTTGTTGATGCTGTTATGGCGATTGGGATTGACGACAGGCTAAATTTGATTGGGATCAAAAAGGTAAAGACATTCTTTTTTTTTTTGCATTGGTATTGATTTGTTGTTTTTCTTTAGTATTCTGAAAAGTTTTTTTAAATTGGCCTTGCATTGGGTGTTAAGTTAATGTTACTTGGTTTTTTATCACTATACATCTATGTCCAAACTTGTGTTATGTTCTGTTTACCGTGCGACTTAAATTCTGCCCATTAATGGATTTTGCAAAATCCAATAGGATAGCTCTTACTTGATTTCTAGAAGTTTTATAGTTGGAATCATGTATCACAACTGGCCTATCTGCTGCATTGCACCTCTGTTCGCTGCATTTCATTTCCAAGTTCCAGATAGATTTGGGGAAGTAATGAGCATAGTGCTACAGAGTCCAAATGATTGACATCTATAAAGATTGTCTTAGATTGGGAATTTTCAAGATCCAAGTTGAGTAAAAGACATTTCCATTTGTGCTTATGCTTTGAAGCCAGGTTAAAGATGCTTCTAAGCTAATGTCATGGTTTGCTCTGCAGGTTCCTGGTGGTAATATGCGAGACTCTTTCCTAGTTGATGGTGTAGCTTTTAAAAAGACATTCTCGTATGCGGGTTTCGAACAACAGCCGAAGAAGTTTGTTAATCCCAAAATTCTCCTGCTTAACATTGAATTGGAGTTGAAATCTGAGAAGGAAAACGCTGAGATTAGGTTGGAATTCCGGCTCTTTATGTTAAATTTTCCTTTCAATTAAGCATCTTTTGGCCGTATTTCACTTGGCTCCTCCCATTTATTCACAGGCTGTCAGATCCATCACAGTACCAGTCAATAGTTGATGCAGAATGGAATATCATTTATGACAAGCTAGACAAGTGTGTCGAAAGTGGAGCTAAAGTTGTTCTTTCTCGATTGGCTATTGGTGATCTAGCTACTCAGGTTTGTTGATTTCCTAATTTTTTTTTTTTGTTTGTTTCATCTACCACAAGGATGTTTTCCCTGCATCGTCAGGGTTGATATTGAGGTTTATCTTTATTTCTTGAGAAATCATTCGACATCTTTGAGGCATGATTACAGTGGTTGGTAATGGTCTTGCAAGTGTAAGACTATTATGCATGAGCAACACTTCAAAGTTGCAGTTATAAGTTACCATGTTTTAGCGTATTAAGATGTTTTATTTCCTTAGAAACCTAAGAGTATTCATTGCTCTTGTCAATCAATATTGTTCAGAACTGTACCTTGTATCTTGTTGTTTCATTTTCGTATCAATCAAGAGAGTGCTTGACTGTGTTTTACTCATTTGACTGAAGACAATTCACATTTTGTTGCAGTATTTTGCAGATCGTGATATTTTCTGCGCTGGCCGTGTAGCAGAAGAAGATCTTAATCGCGTGGCTGCTGCGGCTGGAGGAACAGTTCAGACAAGTGTTAACAATATAATAACCGAGGCTAGTGAAAAATGATTTTCTTTGCTTGCTATTTGGATATGCTTACAAGCTTTCAGTGACCTGTTGATTATGTTCCTTTGAATCAGAGATTGGTTTTAATGTTCTGCAGGTTCTCGGAACTTGTGAGATATTCGAGGAAAAACAAGTTGGTGGGGAGAGGTTTAACATATTCAGTGGCTGCCCTTCAGGACGTACAGCAACTATTGTCCTCCGTGGTGGAGCTGATCAGGTATACATCAAATATTGGAGGCTTCACGAAAACAAAAAATCAGCATAAATATGACTTCCTTTGAAACGTTATGGCAGTTCATTGAAGAAGCTGAGCGGAGTTTACATGATGCGATTATGATCGTGAGAAGAGCTGTGAAGAACTCAACTGTTGTTCCTGGAGGTGGAGCTATAGATGTGAGTATCTTCCATCCACCGTTGTTCAGTTCTTATTTGTACATAGGTCCATACCATGGACAATGAAAGTGACTGATCCTTGTTGTAGATGGAGATAAGCAAGTACCTGAGGCAGCATTCACGAACAATTGCTGGGAAATCACAGCTTTTCATCAACTCGTACGCAAAGGCCCTGGAGGTACACTTCTGGTTGAATTGGATGCTTTGTTTTTGTGCCTCTTGATTTCTGCAAATCACATAGCTGCTATGCACATATCAAAATGAGCTTCGCAGTTGTGTTCTGTGTTATTGGGCATTTATGGAGTGGAAATGTTTTCTGTTTGCTCGTTGTTGTGTACAATATAAATTTTGTAAACAACTAAGGGGGGTCCAAATTGATCTTTGGCTGGTATTTGAAATTTGTTGTTTTACCTTTCGAGAAAAAGATTTGAATTCACACTAATTGTGGTGGCACGACAGGTTATTCCACGACAATTATGTGACAATGCTGGATTCGATGCAACTGATGTCCTGAATAAATTAAGACAAAAACATGCCATGCAAAGCGGTGAGCCTTCTATTACTATCATAAGCTATTAAGCTTCATGTAGTAATCTTTTGATAGGCAGCGTAATCTCATTCTACCATGCTATCATATCTGTGCTATAACAGGAGAAGGAGCTTCTTATGGAGTGGACATTAATACTGGTGGAATAGCAGATTCATTTGCTAACTTCGTCTGGGAACCAGCAGTTGTGAAGGTATGGCAAGATTCTATGAACTTTCACTCTTTTTTTCCTTCCTGGGACTATTGTGCCAGCTATGAAAATGTCTACTTGGGAATGTTCTATTTTGTGTGAATATCTTTCATGGAAAGGTTTTTATTGATGATGGGTTGATTCCCTATGTTGTGGCAGATTAATGCTATAAACGCTGCGACTGAAGCAGCCTGCCTTATTCTTAGTGTTGACGAAACCGTGAAGAATCCTAAAGTAAATAACATATGCCCTCCTTTTCTTTTGTGTGGTATGATACTGTGTGTATATATTGTATTGATAATTGTCTAAATACAAATGTAGTCTGAGAGCGCACAAGGAGAGGCTGCCGCAGGTGCTATGGGGAGAGGACGCGGTGGAGGTCGTGGCCGTGGTATGCGAAGGCGATAAGTTTTTTTCTCTTATTGGCAAACATGTGGGTTTCTTCTTCTTATCTAAATTTTGGTTTTGTTGAATTTTGATCTCGAAATCAAAAAGCTAGTGTTGGGTTTGTGTTTGTTGAATTAGAATACCGTTGGGTGTCCATACAATTTGTGAAAGTGAAGTTTCAGTGTGGTTTTTGTTACACTTGAGAAATTATATTTGCTTAATCAGGATCATGACGAGGATGAATCAAATTCAACTGGTGATGTATCTCTAACAATAATATACATCATCATAATGATGATATCAAAAATTGCTCTAATTGGTCGATTATCATAACAATAATATACATCATCATATCATATTGATGATAGCAAATACTTAATTTGACTACAGAGGGGAAAAAAAGCTAAACACCAACTTTGGTTGAAGTGCTTAGAAGCTTAGTAAGTATAGTTACATCAATGCATGGAAACTTCTTCCACTCCTCGAAATGATCTCTAAGTATCTCTTTCGCTTTTTCCTTCAAGCTCAAACCACAATCCACTCTTAGAACGGAACAAAGCTTCTCCACCGTCCCAACGCAAACCATCTCTTCCACCACTGCATTTTCCGGTGAGAATTTGGACATTGTGCTTAGGATAGAGAGAGCTCTATCGTCTGCCGCAGTTGAAACCCTTAATACCCGCTCTGTCACAATAGAAATTCCGCCTCTATGGGCAAGAAACTCAGCTCTACCGTTCGCGCAACAACATAAACGAGACAAAACTCCTAACACGAGTTCTGTAGTTCTCTTCTCACCGGTTGAGCTTATTTCGAGTTCGATGAGTTCGGAAACCGCACCAAGATCCACAAGGATCGTTCTGTTCCGGCTCCACGATGAGGTCTCTAGAAGAATCATCAGCGCGGCTGTCACAGCTTGTTTAATAACCAAGTTATGATCAAGCTTTGATGGTTCCTTATTTCTCACGCTAGAGTTTGATGATTGTACCGTAGCTGTCACGCTAGGGTTTGTGCGATTGAAACTACTTACTACATCCTTGAGAAAACCTATGATCCCTTTGGAAACCTCGGGATTCAATCTCTCGACGATATGAGAGGAAGTATTTTCCGTTAGGTTCCTCAAGAGCACAATTGTGTAAGCCTTGTTGAGGAAATCTTGTTGGTGTAAAACACAAGTCAAAGATTCCAAGATTCGATCGTTCTCGATCAAGGTTGTTCTTGCGTCGTTTAATGGAACACCGATCAAGTGAAGAAGACGCAGAGACCCATCTAGCCCTTCGGAACGACGTCGTCCCTCCCCTTCTTCTTCACACGTACACTTGACTAGGAACAAAATCAAAGACCTATGTACGCCTCCTTCCCACATCAGTCTCCTATTTCTCTCTCCCTCCATAGCCAATACTTCAAGCTTCTTCAACGTATCTTCTCTTGCTAAGGCTGTCCAATTTAAACCGAACCAAATGTTAATTTTAAACGATCGATCGGTACAAACCGAACCGAACTGAGATACGGTCCAACTGAGCTGATTTCCTTAGAGAAACATATAGTATTTTTTTAAAAAATTAATTAATTAACTAAATATTGTTGGTGATTTTTTAATCCAAAACCAAAGTAAAGTTATGCCAGACCAAACCGATTACTGAAATAACATGACCGAACCGGATTATCCGAAAGCCCGACCCAATACCTCTTTCTCCACACTTTTTGAGATTCTTGATCTCCTCGACGACGTTAGGCTTCCCCGGAGGAGCTCTAGGCGTAGGGATTCTGACAACGCCGCGTGTCGCGTTCTCGACGCACCAGTGTTGGATCAGACGGCGAAGCATATGGTTAGGGGTAAGACCGGAGTCTAAAGGAAGAGGCAGCTTTGTCACGGGACAAGAAGGAACCTTCTTGAGCCACTTTACGATGCTTTGACGGTCGTAAGTGATGCCGGAAACGGCCGTGACTGGATCTTTCATAATCTCTAGTGAGATTGGGCAGATAAAGTAATTAGGGATCTCGATCTCCTCCTCTTCATGATCCATTTGATGGTTTTTTTTTGTTTGGGTATAGTTAAAGATGTGTGTATATTATAGAATGATGAAGATCGAGAACATTAAAAAAAATTAAAAAGAAGGAAATAAGTGGTGGAGGTAAGAGGTGGCGGCTGCGTTTACTTGACGACAGACTTTTTGTCGACTGTTCTTCGCTTTGAATTCCACTAATACATGTTACTATTAGACTGAATATTTCACTATCAAACACATACACGTGTATACGTATGTCAATGAAACCATTAATCATGCATGTAATAGTTTTTTTTTTTTTGATGCCTTTCGGCCCCCGGGAGTAATCCCAAGCCCAAAGGCCCAGACTAATCTCCCGGGTGGGAGTGACACAGCCCACTTATAATACCCCACTTGGCCAAGTGCTTGTCCTGGTAATTCCGCTCCCGCGGGGAATCGATCCCTGGCCTAGACCAACAGGGCCGACACTCACCGCAAGAAGGGAACCACCCGACCACCAACAACTTGGTTAATCATGCATGTAATAGTTTAAATTGCATTTTTAATATAAGCCCTCTCCTTCTTTTATTCATTTAGGTTATTAACATGTTTTTATTGCTAACCATTTGTTTAAATATAGTAAATTTAATGAAATTTTATGTAGGTTAAGAAATTAAAATTTCGTTCTTTCCAATTGGGTTAGATTCTAGAAGGCAAATTTACTCAAATTCAACCGCTGGTCAGCAAAAAAAAAAAATAGAGAATTCACGAAAATTTTATGTTTGTTTCACTTTAATAAGGTCAACAAATATATAGAAATTAAATAATAAGAGTTTTATTTTTCTACGACGTAAAAGTCCATTTCTTAAATAACTTATACATGATATTCTTTCTATATACTCTTGTAATATACGTTTACCAAAAAGAAAAAAAAAGAGCATGAAAAATGTAAATACCAAAAACAATAAGTTCTTAGATTACGTTCGTCTGAGTTTTGTTGGTGAAAACTTGAAAAAACGATAAATTAGATTGGCTGCAATATACACAAACTATACTACCGTAAATTTAACCCCAAAAAAACTATACTACCGTAAATTTAACCCAAAAAAAACTATACTACCGTAAAATCAATCGCTTTTTCTTTTGGTATATGACCGAGTCATACGTTCTATATCTTCTTTTAGAACTTACAACATTTTTTTATATAATATTCAAAATCTTTCCCAATTTTTGATGTGTAATATTCTCACACGCCTCTCGAGATAATAGCATGTCTAGTCATTAATCTCGACAATATTCTATTATATAATTAATTTTGGGCTTAGATCGGTCGGACTAATTCGGACCAGACCGATTTCGGTTAAGATCGATCGAAACTCTTTCGATAGGCTGGATCGATTTCGGTTTGGATTGGGCAGCATGTGTTCGGGCTCTGATACCATATTAAGTTTTATGGGCTTCTAACTCAAAACCAATTGGCAATGAATGAATTGACCCAAATTTTTATATAGTACTCAGAATCCCTCCCAACTTCCGACGTCACATCAAGAAATTGCGTGGTGTACTGTGCGCGCATCATATATGACTGATTTGTATAAGGTACAAGTAGAACATTCTGAGAAGAATTCAATCAATTTTGTTCTTCCTAACTATTTTGGCATCCCCACTTATCGATTATAGGTGATTTAAATGGTAAATATCTAGTTAGAGGGGTTTATTTATTTATCAATCAACAATCTCCATTATACGAGTTTGAACATGAGAACTCTCCAACACACACCAATCTTTTAATTAGAGTTTAAAATATATTTTTTAGGAGAAGAGAACAAAAATAAAACCAAAAAGCATTGTAAATGTAACTACATACGGTACCTTAATCAGGATGATCGCATTAAAAAACTTAAGAAAACTAATCCATCTCCAGAATATGGAAAAACCAATACTCTTAGAAGCCATAAAAAGATTGTATAGCCTCTCAGTTATAAATAAGAATGGATCGAGTTTGCATACTCGATCCGTTCTTATTTCGAGTCGATCATTGATCGCATTAAAAAACTTTTGATAATCAATCCATCTCCAGAATATGGAAAAAGCAATTACTCTTAGAAGCCATACAAAGATTGTATAGCCTCTCAGTTATAAATCATTCTTCAACCCCATTCTTTATACAAAAAGTTGAAATATTGGGGAACACTTTTAAAAATTATACCTATGGGTAACACTTTTAAAAATCCAATTCATCAGTGTATTTGACAATGATGTGCTTGGAATTCTAGAGTCAGGGGAGTGATTTAGTTTGCTTGAAAGGATTGGATCTGTTTCACACTTGCGTGCTCCTGAGACATCGCCATTTCCGTGAACGAGGGACCTTTTCTAGAAGCATTTGCAGGCCGATGTTATTTGCTGACACCCCAAACATGTACCTGTTCATTTCCATTGGAACACAGACGAGTGTAAGTTTCAGAAGCAGATCCTTCAATACCAACAGTAACTTCGAACTATTAAGCGAAACAATGTTTCTGTGTTTGGAGTATCTAAGGAGGAGATTATTCTAGTGTAAGAGATCTACTTCGTCTTTGTATCAAGTATTTTTCGGTTCAACGTTTTTACAAGGATTTTTTTCGTACAATAAGATATGCGAGACCGAAACTAACCAAAGTTTGTTACAGACTACTTACTTGCTTCGACGAGCCTTTCTTCTCCAAGAAACAAAAGACGTGATCCACTGCATAGGGATAATAATCATAAGAACAAGTTAGAGTAGAACAAGTTGCACCCTACCAGTAAAATGTGTGCTATAAAGAATCATAACAACCCAAGAATAGGGACTAAGAGAGCAAAATCACCTTAAAGACTGGCGTAAAAGTCAATGGCCCGGCAATGGATGCTTTCCGTAGAGGCAACCTCCGTTGAGGGACAACTTCCTTTGATAGATGTTGAGCAATTTCTTTCAACAGTACCATTTGGGCGTTTTCGGTCCTCATAGACAGAAGCGCCTGTTTCATTGATTCCCTGTCAGCTTCCAATGCTTGAACCCTCATGTAGAGTTTCGTTATATCAGGATCACCAAGATCCCTTTGTTCTCTCGGGAAAACCACATTGACATTGGAAGTTTCAGCCTCAAGCTTCTGTTCACTTACACCACTATGAGACACACTGTGATGGACAGAGTCAATGGTATAAACTCTATCACTCATGTCATCTCCTATATCCGATGAGTCATCTTTAGCATAATTCTCTGTATATGAGACATTTTCCACTTTCTTAGAGCTGCAGCTTTCGGACCTCGGGGAATCAGCAAAAATATCAGGTCTAACTTCGTCAGATGCTCCCAAGAGTGAACTTGAGCCAGCGGTAGAAATCCTCCTAAAATGTCTCTGACGCCTAGGACTCTGACCAACCACTAAGTTTTCTGAAACATCCCGCCCTCTGGCTCTCGGGAAATCACCATCCAACTGCGTAAAGCTAGGGTTTGTCGTCTCCATCTGGCTGATTCTTAGATCCAAAGTCTTCAAATGTTCTCTCCCATGAGGCGAATCAGCTGGTGGGGAGTTTTCATCATCTGCAACATAGATATCAGCCTGCAGAGGATCTTGGTTCTCACTGACATTGCACTTTAAGGGAGGGTAGTCATACTCATACGTAGGGGGTTCATATTGAGAATCGATGTCGAGACTAAGCAAGGTCTTGTGAGCAACAGCATCTGCCTCGGTGCTCATCATTCTATGCTTATAAACCTGAGTTTCACATGTAAGAGCCAGAATTGTCTGCTCCCTTTGATAGACGAGATCTTCCAATGCCAAGATCTCTTGCTGGTCATGTTCCATCTTCTCCTCGACGTAAAGCTTATATTGTCTGAGTTCCATCTGGAGCTCAGCCTTTTCGTTCTGCAGCCTCTGCATCACAGACAATGTTTCAAATGCAGCCGATGATGAAGCATTCCGCTCTTTCTCGAGTTCATCATAGAGATCCTGGATCGATTGCTGTTGACTGCTAACAGTCTCGCGTAGTAGTTCGCATTCGATCTCGATATGGACTCTAGGATTAGAAAAGAGCTCCAGGTCGTCGAGCTCCGGTATAGAGAAGCGTTTCTGGCTCTGTAATTCGTCGTGTCGTCTCTTCACAGATCGAATCCAGGAACGTGGAGAGCAATCGCATCCACAGTCACAACATTTGATATGATCTCCGGCTGACGGAGACTCCATTCCCAATTCCATTATCCAAAGATTCTTCGAAAGAGGAAGACCTAAATCGCAGTAAGGCCGTAAAGGTTGTTGCATGCGAAGCGAAGAAATGAAAATAGCATTCAATTTTGTAGCAATCGGAATCCGAAAACGGAAGATTTGAAGCCTTACCTCTCCGTCTCCGGCTCCGGCGACCCAGGAATTTGTAAAAGCTAATTTCAAGATTTTGTTTGTTTCACAAAAACAGAAGAAGAAAACCAAAACCAATTTATCATAGAGGAAAATGTCGAAATTGGAAAGGAATAAATATCAAATTATGTACATGTAGGATAATTTTTTTTAAAAAAATTTATTCTTCTTTCTGTGTGTTTGTTTTGACTTTTGACTCCCGTCTCGAGGAGACGATGCTGAATCAACGTTCAGGATGAGGTGTTTTGTGTTTAGATGAACGGCTGAGATTTGGTTTACCTGAGGTGTCTTTACCTGTAAACCAAAAAAAAAAAAAAAAAAGTAGATGGCGGCATGATCTGGATTTTACAAGAGTTTTAGAGGGATAGTTAAATAATATTCTCTCAGATGCTTTTTTCTTTTTATAGTATGTGATTGATTTTGTTATTGATTTTGATTGTTTTGCTTACTTGCAACTTCTGTTTGCTTAACCAAGTGGTGGTAGAAGGATGATTCTTTTCGGTGGTGAGAGTAGTTCATGTTGGTCAAAATCAAAGATCGACTTTTCAGAAGAGCGGAATTACAATATTTAGTTCATTTGGTCACCGGAGTTTTCATATGGTCTCTCTCCAAACCCATAACTAGTCGGTGTTGCATCGGTCGGAGTCTGCGGTCCCAATTCAGTCGGATTATCTGAATTATCAAAAAAAAAAAAAACTTATGTTTGTTTAGTCATAGGTTTCATCGTTTGAAGTGGACTATTTCATTATCCCTTCTTATGTAAACCTATATCTTATCTATCTATAAGTCAATTTTGTGTCTTTGTAAACTACATTTATCGACCACGACCTTCTTTTTAGATTTAAGTATGTGATTGACCAAAAACAATTGTTTGTTGCAAACATTAAATTTTGCTTTAGACCACTCACTGTTCTTTGGGCTACATTTAATCTCGTCTTATCATCAAAACGCTTTGGAGTTTCGATTGAATTATACTTCTGAATTAAGTGGGGTTTTAGTAGTATGCACACAAAATAAAGAAACAATTAATTTTTATTTTTTTCTATATTAAAATCTCTGAACCAATAAACAAATAGTCTATCAAATATAATTGGTCAAAAATAATAAAAAATTATTTAATTTTACATTAATTAATGAGAACATCACTTAATTATAGAAAAAAAACTCTCTAAAACTTCATTTAATTTAGAACGGAGGTAGGAATAAGTTTATCTATTTTAGTCAATTGCCCTAAACATATCAATTTTTTTGTTTTTAAAGATCTGCTTCCTACGATCAGAGAGGAGCAGAGAGAGAGAGATCAACGAGAGTCATCGTCACTCCCAGAAGAAACTCAAAGGTAAGACTCGTTGACATTTCCCTTGAAGCTTTATTATATGAACTTCTCGGTCGGAAAGCCGCTGACTTTATCCCCAATCTCTCGAACTAGGGCTTCTTTCTCTCTTTCATTTCAAGCGTCGCTAATTTACAGGCCAAATCTTTGCTTCCATTCTAATTTCTTAACCCCTTTCATAAAATTACTCTTATTTACACCAAGAATACAACTTCTATAATGGATTCAATACATATTTGTTCTTCCTTTTCTCTGATTTTCTGGAAACGTCTGAAGATAACAAAAACTTATACTGTGACGGGTTTTCCCCAAACATGGGCTTGCTTGTTGTCCTTGTTTTTGCTATCATGTCTTTCAAAGCATACTTCTTCACTTCTCTATGGTTTCCTTGTGATTCATGACAAATCTTTCTTCTTGTGTTGTTATGAAACAGATAAAAGATGCTTGGTTTCCCTTTAGCTTATTGTTGTTGAAATCTCAGGTTTAATGGCGAGGCAAAGGCCGAAACAGTTGGAACAAATCAAGATTGGTCCTTCCAAGTTGGGTTTTGATGGAGAAGAAGACGGTTGGGTTTTTGTTAAAAAGCAGAGAGTCATCATTCTATTGCCTTCTCTTCCTCTACCTGAACCTTTCACTGTGGAGAAGCCTACAACTTCTCAGTCACAAGCTGAACTGAGAGACTTTGTTGCTGCTTATACTCAAGAAACTACTCATGTTCACACTCTGGTGCCTTCTCTTCTTCTACCTGAACAATTTATACTGCAAAAGCCTGCGACTTCTCAATCACATGCTGAGTTGAAAGACGTGATTGCGGATGTACATGAAACTGCTCCTGCTCACACAATGGTGTCTTCTCTTCCTCTACCCGAACATTTCAAACTGCAGAAGCCTGCAACTTCTCAATCACATGCTGAGTTAGAAGACGTAATTGCGGATATGCATGAAACTGCTCCTCTTCATACAGTGGTGCCTTCTCTTCCTCCACCTGAGCATTTCATTTTGCGAAAGCCTGAAACTTCTCATTTACAAGCTGAGTTAAGAGATGGTATTGCGGATACGCAGAAAACTACTCCTGTTCACACAATGGTGCCTTCTCTTCCTGTACCTGAACATTGCACTTTGCAGACACCTGCAACTTCGCGATCACAAGCTGAGTTAAGAGCGGAGACGCGCAAAGCTACTATTCTTCACACTGTGGTGCCTTCTGTTCCGGTAACTCAACAGATCCAGATCACTTTGCAGAAACCTGCAACTTCTCAATCACAAGCTGAGTTTATAGCCGAGACGCGCAAAGCTGATCTTGTTCACACACTGGCGCCTTCTGTTCCGGTAACTGAACATTGCACTTTGCAGACACCTGCAACTTCTCAATCACATGCTGAGTTAAGATCTGAGACCCACAAAGCTACTCTTGTTCACACAGTGGTGCCTTCTCTTCCTGTACTTGAATATTGCACTTCGCAGAAGCCTGAAACTTCTCAATTACAAGCTGAGCGAAGAGACTTTGTAGCGGATGCTCACGAAACAACTGATTTTCACGCTGTGGAACCTGAGGCCTGTACCTCAGTAGACAAACCAGAGACAGTTATGGGTCGCGATCTAACAACCAGGAAAGCTCCAGGACCAAGGAGGTCACTGCAAGATTGTAGAATAGATCCGGAAAGAAGATTGGCGAATCACAGGAGCCGTACAGGTTACAAGCCCATAAGGTTTCCAAAAGTGATGTGCAGCTCTGTTGTTATGGATAATGAGAAGCTGAGAGTAGTGAATCTGGAGAAGAAGGTTGAGAGAGCGGGCGGATTGAACGAATGGGTTGGATCGATAGGATTGGGGAGAGAGTTTGAGAGGATGTTGAGAGGACAGAGGATGAGTAAGTTTCAAATGGCGAATTTGACAATGGAGAAGCTTAAGCATATGGGTGCTTTAGCCGTTGGACCAAGAAGAAAGCTTATACATGCAATTGGTTGCGTCTATCACCCACATTGTCTTCGTGCTTCCTTTAACTAAAAATACAATCTATTTGAAATTTAGTCATTCATTGGCCAATGAAAAACTTTGATGAGAGAGATTTTCAATTTTGGTTCACTTATTGTCTAATGGTCAAAATTTGATGAATGCTTGTAAAATTTTAGGTGGTGAATGCAACAATGTCTTAATCTTATTGGTATGTAGTATCGTTACGTGTAAGTGTGAAATGCAGAAATGTCACCTACTATTTGATAAAACATGATGATTCCCATCCAATCATTAAATAGTTAACATTACATATGCGATAAATATATCAAGATCTTGTAGCATATTTCAATATTTAATATAAATAAAATAGATTAACCCTAGCAGACAGGATAACGGTGGACCATGTACTCCTTAATCCTTATTCATACTACACGACAAGATCTCTTTTTTAAAAAAAGATAAGATAAATTTGTTATTTAAAAAGAAACAAATCAACGGTTTGGCTTCATTTGCACAGATCTATCGACCGATGCCGTGGTAAGCACGCGCCAAATTTAAGGGTCATTGGTTTGCCACGTCATATGGAGGAATCTTTGGCGGGTTCATGTTATACCGAGCCATGAAATTGCGGCGTCTCCATAAACATTAATCATCACAGAGAAATCGAGAGGAGTGAATCTCGGCGATGGCGATCAATGGCCTGGCGGGGAACGACGATGCATCTCTTCCTCTGATAACATCTCCGCCGTCTGCAACGACCGGAGACAGAACCACGGCTCTTCAGACGCTCGGAAACATTATCGTCTCCATCGTCGGCACGGGCGTCCTTGGGCTCCCTTATGCATTCCGTGTCGCCGGATGGTTTGCCGGATCTCTCGGCGTAATTATCGTCGGATTTGCCACCTATTACTGCATGCTCCTCCTCGTTAGTTCCTTTTCCCCCCTCCTTCAATGAAACTCGATTTTATCAATCCGGGAAAGATTTGAGAATCCGTAACCTCCGGGAATCTCAATGTGTATATTTTGATTTCTGAAATCGATTCGATATATATATATGTGCAGATTCAGTGCAGAGACAAGCTCGAATCGGAAGAAGGAAAAGAAGAATCGAAAACATATGGTGATTTAGGATTCAAATGTATGGGAACAAAAGGTCGATACCTGACTGAATTCCTCATATTCACTGCTCAATGTGGTGGATCAGTAGCTTATCTAGTGTTCATAGGCCGAAATTTGTCATCTATATTCAAATCATGTGGATTAAGTATGGTTTCCTTCATCTTGATCCTGGTTCCAATCGAAGCTGGATTGTCGTGGATCACTTCTTTATCAGCTCTCTCTCCTTTCAGCATCTTTGCTGATATATGCAATATCATTGCAATGTGTTTCGTTGTGAAAGAAAATGTTGAAATGGTGGTTCAAGGAGACTTCTCCTTTAGTGACAGAACAGCCATTTCGTCTACCATTGGAGGCTTACCGTTTGCTGGAGGAGTTGCAGTCTTCTGTTTTGAGGGTTTTGCCATGACGTTGGCTCTAGAAGGTTCTATGAAAGATAAACAAGCTTTCCCTAAGTTGTTAGCTAAAGTGCTTGCCGGGATTACATCTGTCTATGTGTTGTTCGGCTTCTGCGGTTATATGGCTTACGGCAATGAAACAAAGGATATCATCACACTCAACCTCCCAAAGAATTGGTCTGCCATTGCCGTGCAGGTAAACACTATGCCTGGCCGAATGTTTTAATGCTTATATAAACTTCTGTTTCTCGTATTTCATCCTTATGATTTTAGATTCATATGCTCTGTCTTGCTTATGATCTCTCCTTGGGAGATTAGGTGTGAAAGCTCGTAATTCGTTTTTGAATCTGTTCTAGTTTGATGGTAGAAACTCAGTACAGTACTTATCTTTTTAGATTCATATGCTCTGTCTTGCTTATATATGTAAGTGTCCTTCTGCTCTATAGCATCTCTGTGTTTCTTGATCATGTGAAAAATCTCAGATGGTAGAAACTCAGTACAGTACTTATCTTTTTCAGTTTTCTTTGGTTTAAACAGATTGGCTTATGTGTGGGATTGACGTTTACATTCCCGATCATGGTACATCCGCTTAACGAGATCATAGAGCAGAAACTGAAAAGGATTAATTGGCTTCAAAAGCATTATCATGATCATCAGTTCAGCAACGAAACAGTTTCAGTCTCCAAATATGTAATATTCATCACGAGGACGCTTTTGGTGGTAGGACTCGCAGCAATCGCGTCATTAGTCCCGGGATTTGGTACATTTGCATCTCTGGTGGGAAGTACTCTGTGTGCACTCATATCATTTGTGTTGCCGGCTTCTTATCACCTCACGCTGCTCGGTCCATCGCTAAATGTATTGAACAAATCGGTTGATGTTTTCATTGTGATTTGCGGGTTGCTCTTTGCTGTCTATGGTACTTACAACACAATCGTTGGAGTGTGAAAAGGGAAGTAAGTAAATCTGTGTCAAACGAACACAGCAACAGAAATTTGCTCATACCCAAAACCAAAATGTATAGCTGTTTTACATGTATCTTAAATCAGAAGATAGTGAGAAAAATCAAATTGTTGTTGTATTATGATCATTATAATTAATGGGTCTCAGGAACTTTTTTAATTTTCCCAGAAGCATGATTGGTTCTATTTAAATATTTTACTTGGATGGGGCCTTAGATCCGATACCTCGTCAAAAATATTTATTTCAGAATATCTGTCGTCATCCTTTAAGATATAGTGAACGAAAAGTCGTATTATAACCAATTGTTTTCAAAGAACGTCTTTTTCAGTTTATTAACATTGAATAAAGGAGAAAATATGAATTAATTTTGAAAGGTAATATTAAAATTGTAAAACGATATTTTTGTTGTTATGAAATAAATAAAAAATAACTATACACCGTTATTAGTTATTATTTTTTCATTACAATAAAATGTCGTTTATAATAAACGACACTTTTGATGAGACGGAAAGAATATCATTTCTGTTTTTGTTTTTATTCGTCTATAAATATTTAATAAAAATTTACTAATATTATAATTACTCATTTTCATTACAAGAAAAATGTCGTTTATAATTAGTAAAAAAATGTAGTTTATAATAAACGACACTTTTAATAAATAGGAAAGACTGTCATTTATGTTTCTGTTTTTATTCGTCTAATATAAAAGATTTAATAAAATCGTACTCATTTTGATTAAAACAAAAATGTTTTTTTATAATAAACGACATTTTTAATGAAACGGAAATAATATCATTTTTGTGTTTATGTATTTGTTTTTATTCGTGTAACATAAAATATTTAATAAAAGCTTGATAATTTTATTAAATCTTGTAGCTTCATTATAATTAGTATGAATTATAATAATTTTCTTCCTTATTCAAAGTTAATAAGAAAATTTAATTCGGGTAACATATTAATTTTCTCCCTTATTCACAGCAGTCAAAAATTCTAATATTTATTATAATTAATTTTATATCATATTTAATATTTTTAAATTAGTATGAATGATTCATCTTCATCATTTTTTATTTTGTTTTCCATTTATAAACCCGTTAACTAATTCCAATTGACTCGAGTATAAGTAAGAAAGTAATATCGGTCATACAAAAGTTGACCCAAAAGCTAAAAAAATCATAAATATATTCCGTAACTTATATGGTAGTCGTTTCTATCATTGACTAGTTAATGTTTTAGTCTTTTAGATTAATTGTCGTTTCTGCATACTTGAGACAGAACATACCAAGCCATCAATGGCAATAACATCATCTTTCAAAACGCACATCATTAAACGGAAAAGATCACCACCATCATTTGAATGCCCCGTTGAGCAATTCTTTCCACCATCTGCGACAGGAGAATCACCCTGATTGACATTTGACATAGGCGTCGTCGATGTTGAGGCTTCATTTGGTTGCATCCCCAGGAGGATCACTAAATCTTGTCAGTTCATTCCCAGCAAAGCTAGATGGAGTCTTCACGGCCTTTAAGATAGATATAACAAACATAACAGATCTAGTCAAATTGCAAACTGCAAGTCTTCAACACAGTATAAGGCAGCAATCAACAATCTACCTACCGAAAGTAAGAAACATTTCTCTTAAAATAAAGCATTTAGTAATGAACACATATCAACAAAGTTTAAAATAAAGCATTTAAAGATATTACGATAACCATTAATGCCAAAGTTTAGTTGAAACTGTCTCAAATGAGATTGAACATTCACAAACAAAACAAAAAGAGATTGAACATTCACAAACAAAACAAAACAAGTTTCAGGCTTCATAGGGACGTTTTGGGTCATAAGCTGAAGAAAGATCATTCTCCTCCTCAGTCCCGGCTCTTACCCATGGCGAGAGGGGCGACCGACCTAGGTCCACGCCCAAATTGTTTGTTTTTTATGTTTTAAAATTTTATTAAAAACGCCCTAATCTATCATTTTTTTTTATTATGGCAAACCCTTGATCTATTATTATCTATATAAATAAATAAGTAAGGTATGTATATATATCTATGTGATTAACAAAATGGGCTGATAATCTAAACTTATTTTGGCATTCTAAAATATCACATATTTACGGTTTATTAGATTTTTGTAATTTTATAAGATAACACATCATAAAAAAATATTAAATGAAAACCAGTAAAAACAAAACACTAATACACATTAACTTCTTTTTTACCATGTAATTACTTTCCACATAATATTTTGACAAATTAATATATTTCAGTCCACAAAAACTTTTTATGTCTTTCATCCGTATTTTTTTTTTCACACTCTATTATCGCCAATAATGTATGCACTTCACATTTTTCTTTCTCTAAATATTGCCTCATAGAGTCCCAATTAACGCTTTTAACTACATAAACTTTATCTTGCAAATTTAAAAAAGAGACATAACACATACTTTCGAAGAGGTTTCCAATTTAGTATATCTTTTGTTACATTTTGCTTCTCTTATCTGGTAGCTTCATTTTGTTTTTGCTCAAGTATTTTTCTCTCATCCTAAATAGATCGTTCTAAAATTGGAAAACTTAGGCATTTGAAATGTTTACAAATGCAAAGTGTTTTGCATAACCAAATATATCCAATTCATCTCTAATTTCACTATGGAGTCGATGGTTTTGATCAAACGTATGAGTTTTTATGGAAGAAAAAAATGATCACTTCGTCTTTAGTTTTGTTGTAGACTATGTTCTCGGAGTTTTTTTAGATTTTGTCAAAATGAGTTATGGGCAAAATACAATATTATCTTATATATGTGTAATTGATTATGAAAAAAATAACGTATAATCAATCTTTCTCTTCTAGGCTTAAATATGTTGATTGATTCCTTAATTGCAATTTTGCAGAAAAGAAAATGTACACAAGTTTTTTTTCAGATGGTTCTCAATGCCTCATGAGTTGCTTCTCTATAATGAATCTATCAAACATGAGAAAAAAACTATCGCAAAATATAAAAGTCCAAATCATGTATCAATATTTTGTTTGTAGTATGAACTTGTACTTAATATTCATGACGAGAAAGTGTTTGTCATTGAGATTTTTTGGTTTGTGTAAGGAGTTATTAATTATGAGAGTTTTGGAGTTTCTAACTTGGGTAATAAAATGTAAAAATGTAAATCACATGCTTGAAATTGATCTTGAAATAAAAATATATCTAAAACGTCATGCTCAAAACTTGCACAAATGAATAGTGATACTAAAAACGTATACGAATACGATCCGCGCATAATCATTAATGTTTAAATTTTTGTTATATTTTATGATATAAATAAAATGTTCATATTTCATATATATTTTGCCTAAGATCGTCAATATTATTAAGATGGGTATGCTCCCCCTTCTTCTCCTCTTTCTTCAGCTTATGACCCAAAACGTCTCCTATGAAGCTGACAATTGTTTCCATCATATCCATCTTCTTCTTCCATTCTTCTCTGGCATTCTTCTCTTCTTCTGCAGCTTTCTGCCTATCCCCCGTGATGAGATCTTTTATAGTGTCGAAACATATGGTAAAGACTATCAAATTCACCATTCGATCAACCGCTTTCTTTCCAGAATCCGCTAAACCACCCCTCCTTCGACTCCGGTTTAGCCTTCACCGGCGAAACATTCTCTGACCTACCGTCGGCGCAGATCTCAAACGCCACATGGTAAAATTAGGTTTTCTGATTTGTGGAGGGTAATGGGCCTTTTATCCTTGGGCATTAGGTCGAGAGTAGTGATTTTATTATGGGACTTAAGCCCACGAGCTTATATGGGCCCGTCATAAAATTTTGAGCTCTCGGCCCGTGTAATAATGTCTATACATCATCGGGCATTCCCACGAAATAAAAGATACCCGTTTAAGTACCCCCAAAAAAAGTTTTTTTAATTATTTTAATTGTAAGATTATATTTTCAAAATTTGCCCAAAGTTTTTTTTGTTCTTTTAAGAGATTATATTTTCAACAAAATATTTAAAAATTTGTAACATGTATTTTATTTTAATTTTAGAACATAAATATTATTACAATAGCACCCAAAAAAAAAAATCTAAACGGACCTAAACGGGTCGGCTTAAGTCTGGCGGGCTTAAATGGGTGAGTCTTAAACGGATACATACATAAACAGACTTAAACGGACGGGTCTTAAACGAACAAAGCCTAAACATGCCCTGGCCCCCCATATTAACCTCACTAGTCGAGAGCATCAAATTATATTGTGATGGATATCATCATTTCTTGGACTTCCTCTAAAGAAGAATGATTTTTGTGTAATCTTTCTTTCTGTTATGTATTGTTGTCTATATAAACAGATTATCGGCATTGGCACAAAAACTAACTCCTTAAGTATCAAGTATATGATAACTTTGTGACTCGCTAAGTTAGTCTCCAATGATAGTCCTCTGAAGAAACAGAAAATCATAATCACATGCTTTTACATGGTCTCTAACTTTTCCATCTATAAATTTTTTTATATATGTTTCATATTTTCAGCAAGAAGACAAAGAAGATACAGTTTCAACAAATAGGAGATTAATGTCAAGCACGAGATGTCGCAAAACGAATTCAGAGAGAATGCTTATGGTTTAATCTTGATTGACATATAGACCATTGGAGATTCTAGCCAAAATAACTAAATTTAGATTGGACCCAGCATCAGCGATCTAAATCAGGTAATGTGACTAATATCACACATTTTCAAATCATATGATAGATGAAATCATACAAATTTAAAAAATTTACTTCATAGTTTACGAAATCCAATAATGTTATAGAAGATTGGGAAAACGACGTATTTCCCCCTCAGAACTATCGTATAGGTGCAGATCCACCCAAACTTTCGACCTCGACGTAAATCTCCACAAAATAAAAGTTCCAAACCTATTTCCCCCCAATTGGAAAGTTCAAAACGTATTTATCCCTTGACATCGGTTTTATTGGTTTATGACTTAAACCGTAAATCTAACCACCTAAACCTGAAACAAAACCGAATTAAAAACCCAATCTGACCTAAAACCCGACCCGTGTAAAATACCCAGTTCCCTAAAAAATCCCCAAATCAATTGAAGAACCCTAAAAATCGGGTTTTCAAATTCAATTGTTTTGAAATAGATTTTCCAAAAGCGAGGATAAATCTATAGTTAGAGTTGGATTCCTCATATCTCTAAGGTTTAGATTCCCATTCATTCGGTATATCAATCCATACCCAAGTATATGGGTATCAAATTTTATTACTGCAATTGAGAATCCTATGAGATATTTGTCGTGAATTCGCGATTTCAAAAATGTTTTTGCACAAATTACAAATCAATATTGCAAAAAGAAGAAGAAGAGAGTAGAATCATTACAACATTTTAATTACAGATCCCAAAATCAACAAGATCTTCACGCCCAGGAAAAGCTTGAATCAGCTTGAAAGACTTCTTCTTCCTCTCCGATTGACCAAAGTCCCAAATGAAGGTTTTTACCTGCTCTGGAGGAAGCTCACGTTCTCCATGGAAAACAACGAACGTAATCAAAGCCACCAGGGAATTCTCTGTCAACTGCTCAATCACTAGGAGAAGCTCGCTTCTGGGCCCGTAACTCATCTTCCGCCATAGATGCATCCACCACGAACGCAGGCCCAAGCTCGCCGTAGCTACCACCACCAGCTCCGCCAACGGTAGAAGCGAGAGACGAGAAAAACGAAGCAGAAGACATCGATCTGGACGGTTGTAGCCCTTGACCGATCCCATTTGTCCAGCTCGCGTTCGGAGTCGTGGTGGAGGCTGGTTTACGCGGCGGAGAGTATTTGACGGCGTTGTAAGTCGGGAAAAGCTCGTCGGGAGATTGGTCTCGGTGATTCCGGTGATCCCGGCCCTCAATCGCTTTTAGTTCTAAGAAATCCATAGCCTAGATCTTCGATTACTGATTCCGAATTTTCAAATCCAAATTCGCAGATGAGTTTTATTCAATTGTCGATTCGTGAAAGAAGGAGAAAGGTTTGGTTTTTTTGTTTAGTTTTGGTTTTGGAGAAGAAGAGGGAAGAGAAGAAGAGAGAAGAAGAAGAAGAGAGAAGAAGAGAAAAGAAGAAGTGAGAAAAAAATTCTTCGTTATGAAAAAAAATGAATCGATGAAGAACTCAATCCATGAATTTTTTTTTTTTAACATCGAAGGAGATGAAGAAAACAATAGGGAAGAAGAAGTGTCGGGTCGGGTGGGTTGGGGTTTTTTAAGTCGGGTCGGGGGTGGGTTGGGGTTTTTTAAGTCGGGTCGGGTTTGGTTGTAATCAGATTTAATTTGGTTTAATATCGAATTTAGATGGTTAATGATAAGCAGTAAACCGAATAAAACCGGGTTTATGTGTTCTGAAGTTTAGAACTTTCATTTGGTGGGGATATATGTTTTAAACTTCCAGATAAGGGGTAAATACGTCTGAAACTTTCGATTTAGGGAGATCTGTGTCGAGGACCAAACTTCGGGTGGATTTACAACTATATCAACAACTTGAGGTGGAAATAGGTCGTTTTCCCTAGAAGATTTAAGTAGTTTATAATAAACGACACTTTTAATAAAATAGAAAGAATATAATTTTTGTTTCTGTTTTTATTTGTCTTATATAAAAGATTTAATAAAAGCGTACTAATTTTATAATTACTCATTTTCATTACAACAAAAATGTCGTTTATAAAAAGCGACACATTTAATGAAACGGAAAGAATATTATTTTTGTTATTGTTTTTATTCGTCTAATATAGAGTCATTACGAACACCAGATATGAAATGGTTGGGAGCTTTTCCTTCGGACTCTGAGATATACAGTGTTGTGTCCTATATATGCCTTTGACAGAAGAAGCTTGTAAGTTGTCCCGCTCTTTTTCTCAGCTCTAAAGTTGTCCCGCTCATTTCTCTTCATAGATCGCCTCTCGATGTCCATTGTGCATTCAGGTCTTTGAGTTCATTAGCGACGATAGAAAACCAAATAAAATAAGAAAGATATTTTCATGTCACTGAGCCAACGGACTCAAATAATTTCACTGAGATTAAACTATACTTATCTAAGCTCGTCCTCTAGCTTGCATTCTAGCTCCAACGGACTCAAACATTTCTCAACAAGTAAGAAACAGAAGTTGCAACCAAAGATTATTATGTCGTTCACAGCATCAATAGTAAACATAACGCAACCATCAAAACCATAATAGATCATTATGTTGTTTACAGCATCAAACTAAACACGAACAACCAGCAATTTTTTTTGTTTTTTGTTGCTCACAACAAAATCACATAGTTACTAAACACAAACTCTTCTTCTTCAATTGACCGCCTTAGCCTTCTCCTTCTCCTCGGCCTTCAAAAGCTAACCAAAAATCCACCGTCGAGGAGCATACGATTGACATCATCTGAAAGAAAGAAAGAACAATCACATATGAATACATCGACGATCCTCGAGAATTTTATAGAACGCGTTCGAGAATCAGAGAACGTTACCGTCCTTGGATGAAGAAATCTTGCGGAGACGAGACACCTGCGCAACGACGGATCTCAGATTCCGCCTCATGATTGGATAATCCGAAATTAGGGTTTTTTTGGGATTTGTCTTCAAAGGGGGAAAATATAGTATATTGCTCAAATGGGCCTGCGTTTTCTTTTAAACTCTTCGGCCTTAGCTCGATTTGACTTGTTAAAAATAAATCAATACAATAAAACCTCTTGTGTCTCTCCAGAAGTTGACACCTCAGTTTTTTCACACTTTCATAAGCTAACATCTCATAAAAACAATCAACCAATTAGAACATTTTAAATATCACATGTCAGATTAAGTTTAAAACAATACACATAGGTATACTTCAATAACGACAACAACACATGGAGTAGTACAAAAGTTAGAAATGTGACAACAACGATGCATATTTATTCCATAATAACTTGCCATATACGTAGTACAATAAAATCAGAACATGATCTGAATTTAAAAGGAGTGCGGAAGCAAAATCAACATATCGAGTATGACTTCTTCCACTCCTATGTCGGGATGAAATTCTCCTTCATCATAAAAAAAAAAGTTTGTTCAAATCGAAGTCGCGACTAACACGAATATAAATTTTGTAAACCGGCAGATCATTGTACTTGTTGCTCTCCTCTTTTTCCATTTTGATTTTAAGATTTGTTTTTGTTGTTGAAGGTAAAAGAGAGTAGTAGTGTGGAAATATTAAATGATCAATTATTTGGAAATCTATCTCTCGTAAAACACTATAAAAATTAATTTTAGCATTAATTAATTTTTGAATATTTAACTTAAAATTATTTTAATAATATAAGGACAAAAAATTTATGTCAATTTTAACATTGATTTGTGAGAACATCACTTAATTGAAAATAAAAAAATCTCTAAAATATCACTTAATAAAAACGGAGGCAATATAATTACTTCTCAAGTATTGACCGTGGTAGTGAAAGTGAAGTAAATAAAGTAACAGCCAATAGCTAGGAAATATCTGCTCCATGTATTTAAATGACTTTGCTAGGCTTCTCTTTCAAAAACCTTTCATAAAAGAGATAAATTGGTGTTAGGAAAGGATTTACCAGTCTTTCTACAAATGATATTACAAAACATGCGATCAAAACATTCGAATCAAGTCAATGTCATGTTACCTCATTAACTGAACACAAATTAGTAACTATGTAACCTTGAATGGGGAAATGGATATCCCCTATGTGATTTATCTAGGTATTTCAACGCACAACATCCACCAGTAAAACAGAACAAGACTACGGATCTACATTTGAGAGAGAATAAAACCATCGTATTAGACACCACAAAATTCAGAAACAGCTTTCCAATATAGAGAAAAGATAAATAAGATTTCTACTAAGCCTCTCAATATGTTAATCTTTACTACCTCAAGTGTTTTGCTTACGAAATTGAGATTGCCGAGTCAACCTTCTTCTCATACGAAATTGAGTTCTATATAAAATATGTGGTTTTTAAAACTACTTATATCAAAATTAAATGAAACATTAACTTTAAGAAATATAGAATTGATTTTATGTCACATACTAAAGAATAATTTTACATTAAAATTACTTTAAAATTTGTCTACTTTATCTACCATTTTTTAGTACTTAATAACAAATTACACCTTCCAGAAATCAAAAATCAATTCATTATTTATGTAGGTAATATTAAACCATATCTATCAAATTAAACATAACATTATATTAATGTAAAAACATAAAATAATATAAAATTTCTGCGGCGTAGCGCGGATCTTTATCTAGTATACTGGAAAACTCAAGAAACTTCTGTTTGGTTCGTGTTTTACTACTGGTTTACCGGATTATCTCGGTTCAACATCATATGCATTTGCAATTTTATTTTTTCGGTTTATTTAAATTCGGTTGATCTTATCGCATCCCAAAAAAGATGGATTATAGTTTACTAGGGATTGACTTTGCGCGGTTTATTTTACATTTATATTTTATAAATTTGTTTATATGCTATTTTTTAGGAAATAATTTATTTTAAAAATATTAAATTTTAGTTTAATAGTCGATTTATGTTTATAGTTGTATTGTGTGTACGTGCGTGTGTTTTGTTTTTTTCTCCTTATTAGTGTTTGTAACTTATGTTAAAATATTGTTTTTTTTTCATGTGTTTATTTGAAGCATTTTTGAATTTAACCTAGTTCTAGAGCCTATTTAAGCTTAGTCTTTGCTTCAGTTGTAATCACCTTTGAACCTTTTTGAATGATAAATTTCGTGTTTTGTTTTACAAGTTTAGAACTTGTTCGATTTGTTTTAGTTTCTTTTGTGCGGTTTCCCCTTAAGAACTAAGCAACCTTAGCTGTATCAAAGGTTTACTTCCGCCAACTTTTGTGGTGCTATTCACTCCACCTGGTTCTAAGAAACCAACCCCTTCCGCCGTTGCTTCCAAGAGAGTGCCCATCGGCCTTTTTGTTCAACACCATTCACTGTCCTATTCCGTTGCTTCAAGAGAGTGCCCTTTGGCCAACTTCGACATATGTAGGATCATATCAGTTTATATGTTGTATTTGACTACTGTGTGATTCAAATTTCAGTTTTATATTTATTTTTATTGAACACCATTCTAAATCTCTCATAAGTTACATATTTAGGTTAACGTATAATATTACATTTCTGTTCCGGAATCTATAGTTCATATTGAGGCCAATTATAACATCATTAGTCAGTCTACACATTAACTAAACAAACAACTTACATTTTATTTTAGTACATATTTGAGAGTTAAAAATTATCTTTCTTTTTTTTTGGTCGAATATTTTTAGGTTATTTTTAGTCTCCAAATATGTAATCTTCATATTTTTAGGTTATCTCTTTTTTTTTGTAATCTTCATAAAAATTATCTTTTTATATAAGTATATTTTTAGGTTGTTTTTTGTCTCCAAATAAGTAACGAAACAGTTTCAGTCTCCAAATATGTAATATTCATCACGAGGACGCTTTTGGTGGTAGGACTCGCAGCAATCGCGTCATTAGTCCGGGGATTTGGTACATTTCCATCTCTAGTGGGAAGTACTCTGTGTGCACTCATATCATTTGTGTTGCCGGCTTCTTATCACCTCACGCTGCTCGGTCCATCGCCAAATGTATGGAACAAATCGGTTGATGTTTTCATTGTGATTTGCGGGTTGCTCTTTGCTGTCTATGGTACTTACAACACAATCGTTGGAGTGTGAAAAGGGAAGTAAGTAAATCTGTGTAAAACGAACACAGCAACAGAAAGTTGCTCATACACAAAACCAAAATGTATAGCTGTTTTACATGTATCTGAAATCAGAAGATAGTGAGAAAAATCAAATTGTTGTTGTATTAGGGTGTCGGGAACTTTTAAAAATTTCCCAGAAGAATGATTGGTTCTATTTAAATATTTTACTTGGATGGGCATTAGATCCAATACCTCGTCAAATATATTTATTTCAGAATATATCTGTCGTCATCCTTTTAGATATAGTTCATGTTCTAAAAATTTCCGTCTAACTCCGATTACTCCCTAACTAGTTGCTAGACCCACCCCATCGCTACGCTTAGTTTTTTTTTTATAATTATTTCTTAACAAAAATCTTGAAAAGTTCTAATTTGGTTTTACTATATTGTTAGAAAGTCATTAAAAGTTATTAAAATTCAAAAAAATCATTAAAAGTCATTTAAAATCATTAAAAGTCATAAATTTATAAATTAATATGTCAAAAAGTCATTAAAAGCCATAAATTTATAAATTTATGAATTAATATGTTAAAAAGTCAATAAAAGTCAAAAAAACTAATCCCCGATTAATCTCCAATTAATCACCGATTTTTGGGATAGGCGCTAGGTCTAACCCGATCGTCCGACTAGCGCCTAGCGCAATTTAAAACATTGGATATAGTGAACAAAAGTCGTATACATATACAATAACCAATTGTTTTCAAAGAACGTCTTTTTCAGTTTATTAACATTGAATAAAGGAGAAAATATGAATTAATTTTGAAAGGCAATATTAAAATTGTAAAACGATATTTTTGTTGTTATGAAATAAATAAAAAATAACTATACACCGTTATTAGTTATTATTTTTTCATTACAATAAAATGTCGTTTATAATAAACGACACTTTTAATGAGACGGAAAGAATATCATTTCTGTTTTTGTTTTTATTCGTCTATAAATATTTAATAAAAATTTACTAATATTATAATTACTCATTTTCATTATAAGAAAAATGTCGTTTATAATTGGTAAAAAATGTAGTTTATAATAAACGACACTTTTAATAAATAGGAAAGAATATCATTTATGTTTCTGTTTTTATTCGTCTAATATAAAATATTTAATAAAAGCGTACTCATTTTTAATTACTCATTTTCATTAAAACAAAAATGTCGTTTATAATAAACAACATTTTTAATGAAACGGAAAGAATATCAGTTTTGTGTTTATGTATTTGTTTTTATTCGTGTAACATAAAAGATTTAATAAAAGCTTGATAATTTTATTAAATCTTGTAGCCTCATTATAATTAGTATGAATTATAATAATTATCTTCCTTATTCAAAGTTATTAAGACATATATATTAATTCGTGTAACATATTAATTTTCTCCCTTATTCACAGTCAATAATTCTAAAATTTACCATAATTAATTTTATATTTTATTTTAGTATGAATTATTCACCTTCATTATTTTTTTTTTTTAAATTCCAATTTGAACCCGTTAACTAATTCCAATTGTCTCGAGTAAGAAAGTAATCTCGGTCATACAAAAGTTGACCCAAAAACTAAAAAAAAAAAATCAATCATAAATATATTCCGTAAATATATGGTAGTCGTTTTCTATCATTGACTATAGAGTCACCTATGGTTAATGTTTTAGTCTTTTAGATTTATTGTCGTTCAAGATTTTTAACACAAATTAAGAATTTTTTCTATTTCTATATTTTATTACTAATCTAAGTTATTTATATTTTAATTATAATTAATATTTTTCATTTTCAATTTTTATCATATTCATCTTGTAGCCTGTTAATAAAAGTATTCTAATTACGAAATTTTGAATGAATTAAATATATTTTTGAAGTGTTGACTACCAAAAACAAAAAAAAATAGAGGGGAACCAAAACTTAACGTTCATATATATAATATAACATGGATTCTCAAGAGTAGATCATCCATGGCTAATTTGGATCCAAACAATAAAAATCACTTGTTTGATCTAAATACCATACCAATGAGTAATGATGATCATGACTCTCAAATTGATTCTGTTCATGCAACTCATGAAGAAACAAATACCGAAAGTGGACAAACAATACCTGTAAGGTATACATCATTTCCAACAAGTTCCATTTTAATCGATCCCAGCTTGATCCCGAAGAAAGAGCCTAATACTCATGTCGACCAACTAAATGAAGATCGCTTTGTTGGAGATCATCCAGGTAAATCAAATCGTAATCTTCTTCTTCTTCTTCTTTTTTTCTTGGTTCATGTATATATTTATTTATAAATTCAGATGTGGTGAAACTTTTCATAATGATAATGTCCATCTTCTAATTTATTTATTAGTTATACGTTTGTTCAATCCAAATCAAGTGTACCATAATATTTTAATTAAATAGATAATACGTAATTTTTTTATATAACGAATATAGTACGAACAATTAAATATTTTAAAATGAATAAATGTATGCATTTATTGAATATTTTGAAATCGTTGCATGGAACACTCCTAAAAATATGGACATGTTGATATATATTTCTTGGTTTTTTCAGTAGAAAGTCATTTTTTTAAATTGTGTTTTACTATTTTGGACCAGCACCGAAGGAAACCAATAATGCCAGGCGTAAAAGAAAAAAGAATTTAACTTATTGTGAAAAACAAATTATCTACAATGCTTTATTGGAAAGGAGTGAATACGGAAGAGTGCATGGAAGTACCACAAAAGAGGTATCAGAGTTGTTTTCGATTCATATACGAACGGTTCAAAGGATATGGAAAATAGCTAAAGACACTCCTCATGGTGAGTACGTTGATCTGTCTCAAAAAAGGAAAAAGACTTGAAGGCATCATGGCCGTAAAAGAAGTTGCAATTTTTAATATTCACTAGATGAATACCCGTGTATACACACGGGTTTTTTTTAATTAATATTTTGAATTTAACAAAAAATAAACGAATAAACTATATTTTGTTTTTTTTTTTTGGAAAAAAAAAGATTTCATCATTCCGTTACAGACTTACATCACGATTAAAAAGTCATGTTAAATAAAAAAACTCATAAAGACCCAATGTTTGCTTGAGATATCCTATAATAGTAAGGATAGTTATCTAATTAGGATATCTATTGGTGGGTGATCCCTTATTTTATCTAAAAACACAGGTACTATGAGAATGATTGGATTGCTAATTGATAGCTTGCTAGCTTGATAATACAGTCTTTAAGATGTAATTATAAATAATATAGTTTATTGAACGCCCATCTACAGAGTAACAGAGATATGTTACCGCAAGAATCTGATGCTTGGAGTTGATGCCTTTATGGTTAATTCAAAGGAGCATGTCTTTATATAAACTCTTCCTTGATCCATATTGTAAACAACCTATGATCATGACAGCAATGTTTGACCATAATATTCCTTTTGATAGATATCATTTGTAAGCAATCGTAAATTGAATCACGGACTCTGTGAACGTTTATGCATATACATGGTCTTGAATTTCTATTTATAACTCGAGCTTATTTTGCTAACCAGAATGGCCATGAAAATAAATCCATATTCTATAGTATCTAGCCTTTTTGTTTCACCATATCGCCCTATATATATACTGATATATCTTGTATTAGTGAAGTTTAAAAATTTCCTCCATATCCAAACTCTTAGTCGATAATCTCTGAATGCAAAGTAGAATCTCAAAACCAAGCAAAGAGATTATGAGAAATTAAAAGATCTGGATATCTATGGTAATAAAATAGTGGACAAAGTCAGTAGAATTGAGAAAACGAATGGAACCTTTCATTTCTCTGGCGACAAATACTTATCATCATATGTTACATTCGTAGAAAGCCACCACACAACCTTTGGAATCCACAACCTATTTTACACGATCTATATGCATATCCGAGCACCAAATGATACATCTACTCATGAATCATCTAAGAACAAATAAAATAAAAATTCTCATCAATCATGTAAGAAAAAATAATAAAAAATAAGATAAATTAAATCCAATAGAATGACAATTTTTTTAAATAGGTAGCATAAAGAAAACTGGTTAACACCGAAATATCATACCAACCCATTGACACTTGCGCCAATCTTGTTTGTTTTTTTAGTTTTTGAAAATAATAAAGCTAACGAAACACAAAGCAGAGGGAAAAGGGAGACACTTGTAGATTAGATCTGTCTATTTAGATCTATGTCTCATCTTTCGTCTCTTCCTCTTCAATCTCCTCATCTTTAGAACTCATGACTTATTTTTCAGAAAACCCTAATCGTCATTTACGCCATTTTTATATATACAATCTTGTTTTGTCAACAAAGTTAAAATTACTTGACGTTTTAGAGGGTTTAGAATGCAAAGAGGAACACCATAGACTCCAAACGCCTTGATGAGAGAGTTCTAAGGGCTCAGAATACGAAGAGGAAGACGATACTCTTTGACATAACGTGGTATCTTAATTTATTTTTGGGAAATGTGTTTAAAAATCTAACCACATGTGATGTAATAGATGGATAGTCGACAAAAAAAAAAAAGACTAATGCGTAGACAATTGGTTGTGGTTACATATTTTGATCCTAACTATATATGTTGAACGAATGTAATTTATTTATCACAATTATATTTGATGAATACTATCAACGTGATTAGTTAGGTTTTCGTTGACAAAAAAAAAAGGTTTAGATAGGTTTCTTAGATTGTTTAGGTTGCACTAACTACTCAAATAATCAAACAAATTTTGCCATAAAACAAGAATCCATTAATGGAAAGATCTTAACTAAAAGTAGGTGTTATAATTTCTTAAGTGGGGATCTTAGTAATCAACTCGTATCAAAAACATTCATCCCGTACCTTTTATTGTCGAATCATCTAAATCATCTAAACTATTATTTTTTCAATGTTGATGTGTCATGGAGTGGGGTGCTGATGTGTCATCTCCTTGTGAGACACACTCAGTCTTTATATATTACTAGATTCGTCCGTAAAAACAGAGCCAAATGATATGGTTTGACGAATTCCAGACGAAAACCTAGACGAACCAAATGTTTCACATAATTGAATTTTACCATGAGAGGAGAAGGCAAAAAGTATTTTTACTCTTTTAAAAAAAAAATCACGTTTTTAGTATAGATGATGTGGCATAAGGAGAAGTGCTGAGGTGTCACACCTTTGTGAGATTCACTCACTCTTTATATAATAGATATTGTTTAGGTCGGACTAACTAATCAAAGAATCAAACAAATTTTGCCATAAAACAAGAATCCATTAATGGAAAGATCTTAACTAAAAGTTGGTGTTATAATTTCTTAAGTGGGGATTTTAATAATCAGCTCGTATCAAAAACATCCATCCCGTACCTTTTATTGTCGAATCATCTAAATCATCTAAACTATTATTTTTTCAATGCTGATGTGTCATGGAGGGTGCTGATGTGTCATCTCTTGGTGAGACACACTCAGTCTTTATATATTAGATTTATGTCGACATACAATTATGACGATGTTGGGTGAAGTCCTTAAGATTCTTTCACTACATCACTATATATCGTGTGAAATAATAAGATTTTTTTTTTGGTCAACGAGATAGTAAGATCCTTACTACATTTTATGCTTAATTTAAAACCATATTTGAAATAAAATATATATTTATAATAGCAAGATTTTGATTTTGCCTATCTATGTTGGACATTTGTAGTTTGCGTCATGAACAATTTTTTTTTAATATGTATAATTTTACACATCTATACTTTTTTACGCTTTCAATTCTAGCTTTGATTTGATGTCCTTTTTTTGTTTTTTCTCGAATAATTTAAGCACTGACCTGATTCTAGACGAAGAACTAGGGCATGTTAAGTATCACTGCAAAATTAGTGTATACAAAAGATGACGAAAATAAAAATATAATATGTATTTTCATTGTTAAAGTCATATTCTTACTCAAAAAAAGGCTTGGAACAATAATTTCATTAACCAAGAGAGGAAGTGAATAGTAGAATACTAAAACATTTTGAACATAAATACTATACCTGAAAATACAATCCTAAATGAGGAACCAAAAAAGCCAACGCTCACCCAAATCTAAGAACGGGGCTTTTGTCTTCAAAATGAGAATTTCGGAGAGAGAGAAGAGAGGGGAGGGAGGGAGGGAGAGAGAGAGAGAGTCTCACACAATACCATATTAACACCAAAAGAGTAGTTTGGAAGCAAAAGAGACCACACGAACGTACTACCGTCAGGGCCAAAATCAAAACCCATTCCCTGGAAGATATATATATATATATATATTTCATTTTGGTTATCATCATCAAATCTAGATTGAGACTCTCTACATCCTACCCTCACCCTTAGATTCCTCCATGGATAGCCACATTTCTCTCTGTCCTAGTTGTATATTTTCACCGGCTTCTCATATGCGTGTCGGTTCTACAACAAGAGAATTTCAAACATATTAACAGAGTTCAAAGAGAGAGAGGGCTTCTTAGAGAGAGAGACAGAGATAGCTTCCTACCTGATTTGCAGCATAAGCCCTTTTAGGAGCATTATCAATGTGCTCCAACCCAAGATACTGCTCCCACGCACCATATACATCTCTTCTCTGTTCCCATTTTAGTTTTCCAAAAAATATAAAAGAGGGTTAAAATCTCAAATTTCTTTTTAAGAATCTACAAGGACAACAAGTCGATTTACCTGAAAGCGATTATAAACCACATCTGTGTCCTGCAAGAAGTCGGGTCGTCCCATTGAAAAAGAAGCAAACTTCCACTGGATAACACAAAAAAAAAACGCATTAACAATAATCCATTCTGCCGCCATTAATAACAAAAAACTTATTAACATTTCTGTAGCTATGAGGTCAAATCAGACCAAGACATGCATACCTTGGCAAAGTCCTCGTCAGGGACATGGAGTTTCTTTTGGATACGGGTCTTGATTTCTTCTAAAGTTTCACCTTCGTGGATTACCAAAAAGAAGGGCTCGCCGAAATTTTGTACTTGCTGCAGAAGAAACAATAGTTAAAAAGTATTCGACACCTCCAAGACACCAGACCCTCAATTAACTTTTTAAGTAACTTAAGCTTGATAGGGACTACCACCTGATTTTGTCCGGCCTCTTTAGTAAAATGGTACACGTGGATTAACCGATCATTGGGACCAATATTCTTCTCTTCCTCAGGTATCTGAAGATAGTTAAAGAAGAAAGTCAGCATTTTTGAAGTCATTAACCAGCGCAAAAACTTTCAAGTATTATACAATTCGTGTAGCTCAAACACAACATCTCAAGCATTCAAATAGCCTACACAACTAGGTACAATGCGGTATATATGCTAATCTAAAAAATTTATCAGTCCATGGGATCTACGCCTCTTTTCAGGCTCCACTACATCGCAAAAAGCAACAAAATGATCTCCTTCAATTACAAATATACTTTAACCGTAGCAAGACAGACTATAACATCATTTTAATTTTGTCAAATCTGAAACTAAAAACAAAAATCGGCAAAAAGTTAAAAGAAACAAGAATCATATCTACAGGGAAACAAGGAATAAATCAAATAACAAAAACAAAAGGCCACAAGAGTCGAAATGATTGTGGACAATGACAGAACTAGAGACAAAGAAGGCGAGGCCTAGTGATATACCTCTTCTGCACGTAAAGTCCAGTACTGGTCATTGATATTCTCAATTCTTTCAGTAGATGGAAAGATCTGCAAAGCGTACCCAAGTACATTGGATCAAAAATTGCCAAGTTCCAGAAGATTGCCAAATTACATCAAACAATGTGGTACAGTCTACAAGCCATCATGTTAAAATAGTATAAAATAGTAAAAAAGACCTGTTTACCAGTAAAAATAGTAGACCTGTTAAAATAGAAAAATAGTAAATAGCCATCATGTTAAAAGAATTTAGCCTGTTACCTTGTAGATCTTATGGAAAAACACCTCAATCAACCTCAGTTCTGCATCTTGATGCGAAAGCTCCACCTGAAGCACAAGTGTAGATTTTATTTAAACCCGAAGAACATTAAACCAGCAATCATATGGAACAGAATCAATTAAAAAAGCAAGCCCTATGTAAGGAGGATAAAACCTATGTGGCCAATACGTAGAAATGCATGCAATAAAAGAACAAACAAGATTGCAAATAGATTGAAAAACCTTTGTTTTAAGTTCGTTAATAACATCTCCGACAGTACTCTGCTTAGGCAGTCTGATATTGTGGATAATCACCTGCAAAAATAATAGTTATAAGGCTTGAAAGATAATTTCACGTATTGAAGGGAGCTACGAATCACAAATATAAGTTCAACACTTACTTCGTCCTTTGTGGCATGATGGAAAGCTACTTTTAGAGTCTTAAGACCTTGCAATTCTGGCAGAGGAATGTCCAGAACTTCATAATACAAAATGTCAGACGTCTGAAAAAACAAGAAACACTTGCAATAAGCAAATCCGCATTGGCATAGAAAGACGAATATATAAGTTCAGTCAAACCTACGTCAATCACCTGATTATAGTGAGCTAACATATCTGAAAGACGGTCTACTCCACGGTATTTGATAGGCTGAGGTTTGGGTTGCTGGGAGTAGCAATTGTGAGAAGTAAGTCTAATTTTCGATGGATCATCAAGGCCAAGCTTCTCAGCCAATCTTTCCACAACATCATCATAAGTGTGCAGCTTTGACCTGAAAGTAGAAGCATTATGAATTCCAAAATTGGAATTTACGATTTAAAGTTGTCCATAGAGGTACTTACAACTCCAAAGTAAACGCATCTTCTTTTGGTCTTTCCAGAGTACGAAAACGCACCACCTACATAAGTTAGCACCAAATTAAGACACGGATCATCACAGTTTGACAGGGTAATACTGGAATATTTTCCAACTGTACACCAGAAGAAAATAATATGTTGTATCCTCATATTTTTGCAACTTAATACTATAACAATCGTTGCTCTACTGTTAGTATAGCTCAAACACGACACTCTATCCCAGTTCACTATTGCCAGCAGTGCCCAGTAAAATTATACCTCTCGATTCTGTACATACTCCAAAAATGATGTCACATCCGGATATGGACATTCACTCTCCTGGTTAGAAAGAGGTTTCTGATAGCAAATGATATCTCCATCTTCAATCTGAACGCGAGAAACCCATTTCAAAAACAGAGACACCAAACCATGAATCATTAAAGTTGATACAGTGAGAAAAACTTTACTTGACATAGTCTGAATGTAGTATTCTTATCCAGATGTTCGCACATTACACAAGGTTCAAACTTTATTTCCTGAAAATGGGCACGAAAAGTAACTCAATGGACTGTTTCATGGCCATAAGCATGATGGAAATGTAGCATTAAAAGGCACAAGCCCCTACCTCAAAGAGTTCTATTTCCTCATCAGGAGTAAATCCAGCCATTTGATTCAGTTGCCCTACTATATCCATGGGCTTACTGGAACTTTTCACCATGAGTCTGCCAACATATCTGCACCATATGGACAAATTTGTTGTAACAATGACGAAAGATGCAAATTCCAGTAAAGAAGAATAAGAGGAGTAAGGGTGACAGCTTCTTCATTTAAGAGGAAATGAAAGAGAGTACTTTTACAAATAAAGATTATAAGAGTAGTATACCAGCTTTGTTTGAACAGATGTCAAAGTGGAAATTGGTGGATACTAAAATTACCTTAGTACTGCATTCTCAGGGTCATAGAGCTTAAAGAAAAGGAGAATATCTTCAGAAGATTTGTCTGGGGGAGGAATAGGACGCTCATCCTGAATATTTCAAGAATTAGTAAGCCTATTTGCTTTCTTCCCTTCGACGAATTGGTTTCAGAATTTCATTCAATGAATTGGCCTCAACAATTAAACTAGGCAACAAGGAACTATTACCGTTCCGCGCTCTATTTCCAAAAACAGCTTTAGTTCAGCATTGCTTGCCTTGTTAGATGCCTCTCTTATTTGTCCAACCTACAATAACAACTTAAAAATTAAAATATTCTAAAACGAAGACACTATTATAAGATAGCTGGCTTATACGAATACAATTATTGGCAAGGGGGGTTCGCTAGTCCACTAATGATGAGTATGAAATATGTAAAACATACGAGTCCATGGAGAACAAGATACACTTCTAGTTCGTGAGAAGCAAAAAAATACCTAGGCATGACAGTTTTTATGACGAGACCCAAAAAGTCCCCATACCTAACACAAGGATAATCCCAACTAGTAATATGTCTTAGAGCAGATAATATAAATCAGCAACGGTTTTAATGTGTTGTATATCCAAAATGTCCAGTACATGAATAATCATATATGAAAGAGGCAAACCATATGCATGAAATGAATTCTATATAAAAAAAAGGATAACTACCGTCTGTAATTCTTCATGAGGTAATAAGGGGCGGTTGGGACGATAAGTATGATTTTGCCGCTTTGCCCAAATCCAGAACCGCTGTAGTTGAACCGGGACACCAAATTCTTTGGCCAACTCTTCCTATATGAGGATAAATTGTAAACAGTGTTATAGCAACAAGTACACAAGAAACTAGATAACTAGCAACAACTGGAAAATTCCTATCAAAGGCGGCATCTTATAGAAAACTAAATTCTGAACAAAAGCAAAGATTTTTCTCATTAGAATCCTGATCACTATTCTTCTGCTCCAAGATATATTCAAGTTATCAAAAAGGAACTTACTTCGCAAAACCCATCTCCTCATAAAGGAAAAAAAACTTTGTTTGGAATAAAATAGGAAGATAGAGGCATCTACCTTAAATTGTTGAAAGGGGGTCTGTTTCTGAATTCGAAAACTCCGAACTTTTTCATGATCCACAAGATCAAAATATATATTCTTTCCAACTTGCTCACTGATGTCTTCATCTCTTGCGACCTGTATAAAAGGCATAAATTGCATAAGTAACTTCAAAATCAAATCTAGACCAGTACTAGATCAGATAAGAACACATTTTCAGACCCAATTTAAGAAAAGTAGAAAACCTTGATTGTTGTGAAAAGGTGAGCTTGAGCCTTGTATTTTCTTTTATCTTCCTTTTCTTCTTGTTCTTTTTTCAGCCTCACCTGTCAGAACATGTTAAACTCATACAGGCAAAACCTAGACAGGTAAGCAGAGGAAAGAGCGTGTAAATGAATTTCTTACCCGTAAATGTTCTGCAATATCTTTTTCATCAACGTTGCAAATTATTTTATCCTTGTCGCTTTCCCGGATATAAACAAGCATGTATGCGTTCGAGTATTTTGTGAATTTGAAAGGTGGATTATTGAAACCAGGATTATTCTGCGGTAACTGAAGAGACACCAAATTTGACAATACATTAAGTGAGAAAAATAAGACTTACAAAGCAAACATAGAAAACCTAGAAAGAGAGTGCTACCTCTTCTTCACCACCATATTGCTCTTCCAGTGCCCTTTTCACATCTTCCTTCGTTACGCGTTCATCATCAAATTTATACCTGAAAGAGTTAGAAATTTAGGTAGTATATACGTAAAGCACGGAGCAAATATGTTCATTAGTGCCATCGTAACCCACACCAGAAACCACAGAAAAACGTAACAATTATTTATTTAAATTTATAAATTGGGAGAAAAAGGGAAACAAGAAGAAACTATAAAGATCAATTATACCGTGAATCCCAAATGTAAAACTAATATCACTACATACAAGTTTAGAGATGTGGATAGAAGAGTCAAAAGAAATCCAATAGCATATCAAGTATCACAAGACATGACTTGACCTTGCTAGCCTAGATGATGAGCATAAAAGAGACGGAGAGTTAGTTTGAGACAATAGAAGGATACATACCACTGATCTGAAAGTGTTGGCCTAATAAAAGCATAATAATGCCCTCCATGCACTCCTCCACTATGAACTAAGACACTGCATAGGAATGAGCAGCAAAGAGTTCAAGCAAGCACATCAGGCAACACAAACAATTATTAAAGTGTTGTCTTTCACTCTCATAAAAGGAAAATTAACTGTCCATATATGAAGGAAATCTAAGCTACAGCAACCCGATTCCCTGAAAAGAGGCCTAGCAGTGAATCAAAAGAGCTTGATACTTGAAGAAAACATCCTAACATATTTATGTATAGTCCTGTTTGAATCTACTGTAACTCAAATTACAAATGCCAAGATACAACGGAAATATATACCTGTGGAGTGTGTAGAGATTACGGACACTCTTGTCAGCATCAGGGGATAAATATTTTCCATCCTCTCTGTCGAGATCCAGTTGAAGAGGAAACTCATATCGATCATTTATCTATAAATAAAGCTACGTCAGCACTCACAGATTGATATTACTGCAAGCCTAAATCAAATCAACACAGTCAGCACTACATGGAGACTTTGTTGGGTCAGTGGAACTTCAAATACTAACCTTCACCATTGTGTCTCGCATAAAATCATATTCAAACCTCTTGAGCTGAAGTTGAAGTACCGGTGGAAAGTCTATGAATAGAACACCTTTTTTCGCATCCTGAAAATATAAAATTATTCAAATATAAGATTATATAAGTGGACTAAGTAACTACGAAAATTAGTCAAATACAATTTTATCATGTTCAAATAATACTAATTTATAATGCTTTCTATAAATTCCTAATTTAGCTTGCTTGGTAGCATTCAGACGCATTACAGTCCTACACCATATAATATACAGACAACTAGATAGATTGGTACCCAAATAAGGACTTTGACAATTACTCAAAATCCCCCAGAACCAAAATATGAGATGGAACGAAAGAGGATATCTTTGACAAAAGAAAGACAGCCGACCTGCAAATCATGTCCTTCTGCATGGTATTTGTTGTCTCCTTCAAGGCGTTCAACTTCAACATACTTGTCAAAAGAAGCATATACATCTTTGCAGCCTTTAACATCAAGCTGGAGGTCTGCCAATAGACAAATTACACGGCTGTACAGTTAGTTTGATAAATTATATTACCTTCTAGTAAAATAAGAAGCTAGATGATAGGTAACTGATCAAAACTACATACCATAGAATGATTCTTTCCGTGTAGATTTGTAATCTACATTAATGCACTCAATGTAATTCATGTGGTGACCCTCAAATAGCTTCTGTATTGTTCCCTCAACAACAGTTCCCTTGAAAAAGCAAAAAAAAAAATTAAAACTGAGAATGGAAGAAAGGCCACGAAGCAGAAGACATACCTTCATTTTGTCCTCAAGCTTTTCACAGAGAACTCGGTTGAGTTCTTGAACATCATGTTGCATGAACGAATCATATGTATCCCAACCAAACGACTTTGTCAGCTCCTTTGTAGCTACACTGGTGTCATTATACTGAAGCTTGTAAAACAAACTCTGGAGCGCCAGTGGGATACTAGCCGTAGGTGCATCATTCTCAGTCGTTGGCATGTGGTAAACAGCCTACGAGAACAGTATATTATTCAGATGTCTTTACCCAGAATTTGGTGAACTCGTGATTTAGCAAATTGAAAAGAAGAAAACAAGACATGCACCCCACCTTTCTGAAGTACGGTATGTGGTATAACGTCTGCAGGAGAGAATTCATGTAGCAGGTAGCACCTTGGTTCTTAAGTCCAACAAAACCAGTCTCTTTTTTTGAGTCATATGACCAGTAATCAAGAACTTTCCGCACAGCAACTTCAGCTTCAATCAGAACAGTATCATTCACTAAATATCCACGAGTGGGATCATAGAGCTCGCTAAGGGGCATGAATGATGTAAACCCCCAATCACTTTCTCTTGCATTGAATTGATGTTGGGTCTCTGCAGCCATACAAGAAAGAAAGTAATTACAATGAAGACTGCTTCTACTTATCAGCACAGCAGGTTGACCAGAAAAAAAAGGTCACAAAGTCACTAGCTGTTGAGAAAGTTCGAAAGAGTACATATTGATCATTAATCATGCTCACTTCACTTTTTCAGGTAAAACATGGTCAATATTTAAGAAAGCAGTAGCTTGACTCCGTTAGAAGGTCTACCATATACTCCTCTTACAAATTCAACACTAACTTCGAGAAGAAAAAAAATTTGCCAGTACTTGCTCATTTTACGCATGCATTCAGAGTGCTATATATATGAACAAAATTAATCAATTATAGTACCTTTTCTGATTGAATATCTGCTGTTGATTTGATTCACTACAGCCAGGCTGAACTGTGAATATCTGCTCCATCCATACGGCAAATTCGCAGCGTCAGCAACATCCAAGTACATGGACAAATGGTCGACATTGTTTCCTTTGGGAAAAATCAATATTCGCCTGCAAGAGAAAAATCAGGTCGCACGATGTCAACCAATAAAATGCACATGAGGAAATCAATTGCAAAAATGCATCGTAAAAGTGTATATTACCATTTATAACCTCCAACAACAAATATATCAGAGTAATGCTTCCTGGTGTTCAGCCTGGTGAAGTTTGGGGTAGTCCACGTGAATTTCAGAGTGGGAGGATCCTCGGCTGGCGGATTCTCCACAGTAGTAGCAGTAGGCTCGGCTTGGGCAACTACAAATGCAACAACAATTGTTAAGAAAACCGAAAACCAAAAATTGACAAAACCCTAGCGCACAGTGAAACATTATTTCTACCCTCCAGCACTATGCACAGTTGCTATAGCATCTGCACCATTAGACCATATACGAGAATGGAAAAGCGGATCAAATTCAATTAAACACGAAAATCTTACCTTCCATGGGCTGAGGTCCCTCGACCAAATCAGGATGCGGAACGAGCATCTCCTCGTCCTCTTGCTGCTGTATAAAATTGTAAGAAGAAAAATCAGCCTTCTGACTAATAGAAACCCTAATCTCCCAACCCCGTGATCAGAAACGTCAAAACAAAAACCGCAATCATCTAATAGACAAAAATCACGGTACTGTCTTGATGATTCTACCGCTTCGTATACAAATACAGAAAACAAAAATTCAGGGAATGAAAACCCTAATGGATCAGCCAAACGAAACCCAAGCAAGTTCAGGTGAAATACGCGTAAAAACCCACGAACACGACAACAAATGGACACAAACACAATAGAAGGTTAATCGGAGATTACATCCAGCGGCGGCGGAGTCATCATAGTCATTCCTCTGAGAGCGATTGACTGTCGGATCGAGAAGTGAAAGAGAGAACCGAACACAGAGAAAACAATCAAAGGGGAAAGAAGAAGTGAGGGAAGAAGAAATGGAGAGAACTTGCAGAGGGGATCAATCGCTATTTTCTTACTCTTTCTCGCTTTTCCAAGGGATAATTACGATATTTTTCACAAAGTTGAGGGTTTATATTGTAACTTCCAATTCCTATTCGGATTCAGATTTATATGTTCCCCTGACGGTTCTTCTGAGAAACGTGACAGCCTAATGAGAATGCGACAGATACGACTCTCAAGATGCTGAAACCTAATGAAAACTCTCCACGTGGCTTGACCGTCACCGCGACCGTGACGGTGTGGGAGACCGTCGCTGAACCTTTTGGGCTTCTTCTACTCGGCTTCAAAGTGTCATAGATTCGGTTTGATTATCATCATTATCTCTATTCTTCTAAATGATTAAATAAGGTATATAGAAATATGTACAACTTTCATATATATTTTAGAAAAATACATACGAAAATTTAAAACTCATATTTTTTATATATTCCTGTCACATTACTTAGGGGTGGGCATTTCGGTTTAATTTTGGGTTCGGTTTGGGTTCGGTTCGGTTTGGTTTATTCGGGTTGAATAAAACTCTAGCCGAACTCAACCGAAATAAATTTGGTTTGGTTTATGTTCGGTTTGGATTTTGTTCGGTTTGGTTTAGTTCGGTTCGGTTATACTTTGGTTTGGTTTTAGTTCGGTTTTTAAAAAATTAACTTATAAAACAAGAATTTTAACGAAACGTAAACAAAACGAAGTCATAAAAAAATCATTTCCTAAAAGTCTAAAACCACTTAGTTCGGTTTATAACCTTTGTGGTGAAGAACCGAAGATTTCACCATATGTATTATTATTTTAATATTATTAATTAACTAATTAACAAAAACACATTGGTTTATCGGTTCGGTTCGGTTTAAAACCGAACCAAACTGAACCGTTCAAGTTGAAAAATTTCAACCAAATGGTTGGATATTAACTCTGATTTGGTTTGGGTCGATTTGAGTTCGGCTTAGTTCGGTTGGTTCGGTTCGATTCGGTTAAAATGCCCACCCCTAACATTACTTATAATGTGACTAATCTACTAAAAATAGTAGAAATAATACTCATCCACCTTCGTTAATAAGTTTTGTCACAATGATACTTATCAAAACAATAATATAGTATTCAATTACTTCAGATTTTCAAATTCAAACATATTTTGCTATAAATCTAAATTTGAACTGAAGCTAAATCCGTAAACTATATTTCGAATTCGGATTTATTATTGTATCGCAGGCTTACATGATAAACGTGCAAATCCATATATAAATATAATTTGACAATCAAACTTTGAGATTGCCATTAAGAAATTCGCCTTCCTCCCCATTTCATCCTAATAAAAAAAAATCTATCAATAGTTTTGTGTTTTAGCATTATGCGCAAATTATTGGTAAATGTATGTTTCACTATTGAATTGGGAAAATATTGGTAAATATGTGTTTCACTATTGAATTGGGAAAATATTGGTAAATGTGTGTTTCACTATTGAATTGGGAAAATATGTTTGTTTTTTTGTCGTAGGGAAAATATGTAATTTTATTATTAAGGTTGTCTTCTCTGTGGTCTTTTAAAATTTAACTAAGTGGTTTTTTTTTTGAAAAACAAAAAAAGTATGTCGGTTATCGCCTTTTTTTTTTGTCATCACCTTTTTAAGACGTTGTTTTGAACAATCTTGAGTGTAAATATTAATTGCACTCGTCTCTCTTAGTTGGTCTACAAGACTGTCACTGTATTATTTATCTTCTTCTTATTTTCAATGATCCTTTGATATTTCAGTTGTCTTCATTTTCTTAAAATGGTGATGATGAAATAGACAATTATGCTGGTCATGTGGTTTTATCTCCAGTCCATTGTTTTATACTATTGGACTCTTATTGGCATAGACTTTAACTTCAGCGATGATTCCAATGCACACCGACCGAGTTCAAACATTTATGTAATTATATTTTAACCTATGTTTTATTTCATGATCATTTATTAGAAAGACAAGTCTATCATTCTATCATATAGGAGCAAGGAAGATATTCCTACATGTATTTATTTTGTTTCATACTTCAATTCACTTAGTGGCACTTCCTTAACATTCCCTTTTTAGAACATCGATCCACTTCCCTATGTGATCATATATAGGGAAGTGTTGGGCTGCGTTTAAGAAAGGTTATAGTCTAAAATCGGAATAATTAAGAACTTAAAACGTAAATCTTGTAGGAGATTAGAGTTTTCTCTGAAACAGAATGCTTGATAAATTTAATAGTTAGAGAGATTTTTTCTAGGTGGTTTGTTCTGCTGGATCTAGTTCGGTTCCGACTTTTTTTTTTGGGTACGAATTAATATGTTTAATGTTTATGGTTCAATCTTGGTTTTGGTTTGGTTTATTTCGGTATCAATTCTCAAAAAAAAAAAAAAAAATTGGGTCAATAAATTCTCAAATTTGTTAATAACATTATAATTTTAGTAAATATGATTTTTTTTTTGTTGGTAAAATAGTAAATATGAAATTATTTTTGACAAGTTTATAAATGAGTTGTATTTGACTGTAAAGATGAGCATGAAACTAATTTGTACACTTACCAAATTTGCTGATTTTATTATTTTCTAGATTGTTGATTTTTTTGCATTTCTCCATTTTGTTTAGTTACAGAGCACTCTTGAGTACGTAGAGAGATGGACTTATCGGGTTTAGAAAAAAATGTCAATGAGGAAAGCAGATTTTCTCGAGAAAAGCCGAGAAAAATTGAGAAAGTTACGAACGGTATTATCGAAAATGAAGAATTTAAATTTTGCACTATCTCTTCGCATATCGTTTCTCATGAATCAAATTCAAAAACGAGCAGTGATCACGCCACATCGAATAATCGTCTCCCCATCGATTCAGAGTCTCTAACAACTCAAAACCCGATGACGGAAATCTCAATCGATGGTCGACGTATCGAGAAGATTCTCCCGCCGCATCCTCAGCTTCCGAAACTGGAGCCGCCACGTAGCCGTCGCCGCGTCCCGTTAGACGAATTGATGCATCCGCCCAAGTCTTCTTCGCCGGAGAAATTCACCGTCGACGTGATGAAATTCATCCGCCAAAGCGGTAACGCGATTTCCAAGCGTCTCTTGTTTTTGCAGGAGAATGGCGACGGTTCGAAGGTGGATCTCGCCGAGTCCGACGTGACCGAGTTCGAAATCTCCGGAGTCAAGGTTCTCGTGAAGCTGAAAAGCGAAGAAGAAATCAGAGGCCGGATAACTTTGTTCTCGAGATCCAACTGCAGAGATTCTACAGCCGTCCGATTGTTTTTCCGGGAACGAGGCTTCGATTTCTCGGAGATCAACATCGATGTGTATACAGAGAGAGAGAAGGAGCTGATCGAGAGAGCAGGGAATGATCAGGTCCCTCAGATCTTCTTCAACGAGAAACACTTTGGCGGATTGACGGCGTTGAATTCGCTGAGAAACAGTGGAGAATTCGATCGGAGGATTAAGGAATTGCTGGCGATGCGCCGCCGTCGCCGGTAATGTACGGATTCGACGAAGAGAACAAGGACGTTGCTGGAGATGAGATGATGAGATTCGTTAGGGTTTTGAGACAGAAGCTGCCGATCAAGGACCGTTTGATGAAGATGAAGATCGTCAAGAACTGTTCCTCTGGCGGCGAGATGATCGAGATACTCATTGATCACTTGGATTGCGGGAGGAAGAAGGTACGTTATATTTTCAAATTCTGATCGTGTGTTACGCGCATATACTATCTTTACGTAAGACACCACCACTTAATTTGGTTTGAAATCACTATTATAGGTTAAAATCGAATCTAAACAAATATGTCAATATATCTAACAAGATTGACCAATTATCTAAAATCTGTATGTTTTTCATTTTGTGTTTATTTTAGAAGGATTTTTTTTTTAATATTCTTTTTTAACGTGAGTATAGTTATTACTTTATTAGTCGCTAAATTACTAGGTACGTGGCGTGGTCATCCATTGCTTGTACATACATGTGAACTCGTGAAGTATAAATTGACTTGAAGTCTTAAAAGTATTTGAGTTTGTCCTAATCTGATATGAACTGTTTCTAAATCACCTTTATACTTAGTTTAAATTACGTACAATTACCCAAAAGAGACTGATTCCTGATCAACATATTATTTTGTAAAATGGATGCTAATTTTTTTCCAAACATGTTTACTTTGGGACAACTGGACAAGTATTTGAGTTTGTCCTAATCTGATATGAATGATTTCTAAATCACCTTTAGACTTAGTTTAAATTACCTACAATTACCCAAAAGACCGATTCGGAATTTTTTTTTTCTTAAAGAAAGAATTTTATTGAAATCTCTCTATAATTCTTGGTGATTTTATAGTCTATACTTTTTTAAATAAAAATCTCGTCTGTTTGCGCTCTTATATGCAGGCTGTCCAATTTGGCAAGAGGCTAGCCAAAAAAAACTTTATCCACCATGTATTTGGGTAAATAAAACCTTCTTCGTTTTTCTTTTGTAAATAAAATGGTTTTAGACGGATGAATAATATTCTTCTATGTTTTCAAAAATCGTAGAGAAAACGACTTTGAAGATGGAAACCATTACTACCGATTCCTTGAGCACGAGCCATTTATTCCAAATTGTTGCAATTTTAGAGGCTCGACGAACGATATTTGCTAAAACCATTTTTGGTTTGATGATTTATACAACTGATGTAGATAATATAACTAACTGGTTCTAATTTTTTGTTAATGCCTTAATTATATATGGATGGATGAAGGTACTTGAATTTAGCTCAAGACCTTCACCGGTTGAATCTTGTCGAACTCTCAACAGACGAGAAGTTAGCATTTTTCCTCAACTTGTACAACGCAATGTTGATCCATGTTTTGATCAGAATCGGACGTTCCGATGGAATGATCGCAAGAAGATCCTTCTTCACCGATTTTCAGTACGTCGTAGGAGGATACTCTTATTCCCTTAGCTCCATACGAAACGACATCCTTCGAGGCCGTCGCAGACCCTCTTATCCATTTATAAAGCCATTTATGGACGGCAATACACGGCACGAGGTACAGTTTCCCGATCGAATCAAATGTGTAGTTATATGAATCCATATCAGTGATTTTCGGATAAAGATTACAAAAATCATCCTCATATAAAAAAATTCTATTTTGTGGTCTAATATTCCCATTTTTAATGGCAGCTTGGTCTTCAAAAACTGAATCCATTAGTACATTTTGGCCTTTGTGATGGGACCAAATCAAGTCCAGTGGTGAGGTTTTTCACACCGCAAGGAGTTGAAGCTGAGCTCAAACGAGTAGCTAGAGAATTTTTCCAAAATGGTGGAATTGAGGTTGTCTTGGACAAGAGAGTCGTTCATCTATCAAGAATCATCAAGTGGTGATTCATTACTTCTCTTTACAATAGTTTCTACATTGAAAATTGAATTACGCATTTTATATGAACAATAAGTTAACCGGGTCATAATAGACTTATAAATTTCATAATGATACAGCATTTTATATGTTTGAACGTTGTGGTAAATGTAGGTACAAAGAGGATTTCAGTGAAGAGAAGAAAATGTTGAAGTGGATAATGAGTTATGTAGATGCAAAGAAAGCAGGACTTTTAACCCATCTTCTTGGTGATGGAGGAGGTTCCGTTAACATCGTCTACCAAGACTATGATTGGTCTATCAACAATTGAATTTATTTAACAAATGATCCATATCTGTTTTGACTGTTTCTTCATGCATGATTCACTGGTAATGGACTATCTAATTAAATCCTGTACAAATGCTCTTTAATATTTAACGATCAAAGACGATAGATGATATATACTTACATCGTTTATAACATATTTGACTAGTCAGTAAGTCGCTACACTAGCTGCACTTATACAGCAATCACAATAATTCAACGCAGCCGTTATTCGAATAATTATTTTACAGATCCCAAACAAAACTACTCGATCGGATAACGTCTTTTGAAAAATGTGTAGAGGCTTTTTATGTTATCATATCAACATCCTCTTGCTTTTTCTCTTTTTCTTTCTTTTCATCACCTTTTACTATCTTTGGGTATCGAATCCTTAATTTCAAGGCTAATTCGAGAAATGAGGAGTTTAAATAAAAACGTCAATGATTACAGAATCAACTTTTGAAAGAACAATTGAAATAACATTTTTCTCAATTATATATTTTTTTAAAAAGAGTCATTTTACGATGTTAACAAATCACTCGATCTGCATCTACACAATTTAAAAACAATTCGATTCTGATTACCATTTCTTCAGTGTGATTTTACTCAAATTTTATTAACAACTAGTGAAGAGGATTTTAGATGCTATTAAAGTTAAATATTAATCGGACGATTAAACTGAGAAACGGAAGATTTACCTCATATATTTCCACTATTATTGACTTTACTTTTCATCGTCACATATAGACTCAAAAATAGATCTACGAAACAACCTAACTTCAAGCCCACAATCTTCCTTTGTAGTTTCCAAGTGTTCTGTAAGTAACTATATTCCCCTTTCAATTTCCTAAACAATAATAATCTAAAGTTTCGATTATATACAATATCACTACTAAAATTTATGCTTATAACTAGGGACTGGTCACGGCCAATCCATAGCTAAAATAAATTAGCCACAGCAATGCCACCAATTGTGAAACAAAATTAAATATCCGTAGCTATTGTGTGACTATACATGGCTAATTAGCCACAGAATAATCAAAGATTGTCTTTAGCTAACTTAGCCACACAATAAGTTACATACTGTATGTGGCTGTTGAGCTACGAAATACGTTCATGACTATTATGTGGTTATTTTTAGCTACGAAATACGTTCATGACCATTCCGTGGCTATTTTTTTTTTTTTTTTTTTTGATGCCTTTCGGTCGCTGGGAGTAATCCCAAACTCAAAGGCCCAGACTAATCTTCTAGGTAGGAGTGACACAGCCAACTTATAATATCCCATTTGGCCAAGTGTTTGTCCTGGTAATTCCGCTCCTGCGGGGAATCGATCCTTGGCCTAGACCAACAGGGTCGACACTCACCGCAGGAAGGGAACCACCCGACCACCAACAACTTGGTTCATTCTGTGGCTATTTTTAGCTACGAAATAAGTTCATGACCATTATGTGGCTAATTTCTGTGCCTAAAACGTCCATCGCACTATTATGTCTTCTGAATTTTAATTAACGCACCAAAAACGTCCATCAAACTAAAACGTTTGAAGAATATATTTGTTTTTAGCTACGAAAATTTCCATGGCAAATCTGTAGCTAAGTTTCCTTTTATATACAACACCAACGTTCATTGTTCAATGATCATACATCAATTCTCATACATCAAAACGAGAGCAAATCTTATTTTTTAAAAATGTCTAATTTCGTTGAGTCAAAGAGTGTGGATGGATCGACGTTTAGATTCAAAGAAAAATTATGTATCAAAAGAGTTTAGGGATGGAGTTGATACATTTATTCGATTTGCATGTAATCAACCGACTTACCAGGAACGAGGCACTTTATTGTGTCTTTGTGCTCGGTGTAGGAATACACGATGGACAAACGGTATCTAGGCATCTTTTTGAAGGGATTTAAGGAGAATTACTATGTTTGGACGAGCCATTGAAAAAATTATTATGACGATATGGCGAATCATCGAGAACATATCACTATGGGGTCGAAGAAGACCAATCACAATTTGGTAGAACCTTGCGTGGATGATATATCGCAAACAATTAGATATATATTTTTCAAACCAAATAAAGGGCATGAATCGTATTATGAGACGAAGAAGTTGACTTGGGTGCTATGATTACCTTTACATAAGATTGATGTGTGTGAGGATAATTGCATGCTCTTTTGGAAGGAAGCAGATCGAGATTTGAGAAACCAATCAGAGGCGACATCATCTCATATGCGATGGCACGCCAAACACATTTCTTCTGAAAGAGAAATGCATCATCCATCAGATAGAGTCGCATGAAAACATTTTAATGAGATATATCGTATATTTGCTTATAAAAGTCATAAAATTTATCTAGGGTTATTAACATATGAATTTAATACATATTTCTTCTCTGGTTTTTTATGACTATAAGTCCATATAGCTACGAAAACTGGATAATAGTTAAAAAATAATCCCTAGCTATACAACTATTTTTAGTGGTGTATGTCTAATCGGTCGCTTAATTCATATAACCGATATATTGAGTTGGCCACTTAATCAACTATCGTAGTTGCATAATCACGTACACAAAATTTGTATCGTGATTAAAATTTATGTTAGATTTACAAATCAGAGAGTTCTCTCATTCAATTTTGTGACATTTTCATAAAAGTAAATATAATTTAATCAAATGATTAATTAGCTTAACTATTTTCTACTGAAAGCTAACATTTCCTTTCGATCTCTTCAAATTCAACTAAAATTTTCTTCCTGCTTTTTAATTTAATTTTCCTTTTTCTTTATGTTGAGTGGCGTTTAAAATAAAAGTAAAAGGATCAAGATAGAGATAGCCATGATAAAAGCAAAACCATAATAAGCAAACAAACAATTACAAACCACTAAAACATATCACACGCAACTTTTTTTCTTTCTTTATCAACATAACCTTCCTTTTTGACAAATAAAAAATAATAAGTAAAGGTATATTTATCTTATTGCACGTTACAGTCTCAACCATGCATGCCACGTGTCCGTTGCATTTCAAGACGTATCATCCTTTACATGCAATATATAAAGCATTGCACATGAATCAAAGTTTGCTCACATCATCTAATATAAAAACACTATTAAAACAGGAGATTGATGGCGGATGATCAAGCAACGGCGGCGATGGAAACGACAACGGTTGAGAAGCAGCCGGAGACGACAGAGGCTGAAACACCGAGTGTGACTACGACGAAGAGGATGATGGTTGCGATCGATGAGAGCGATACGAGCTTCTACGCTCTTCAATGGGTCATTGACCATTTCTCTAGCCTCTTAATGACCACTGAGGCTGATGTGGTGGAAGGTGGCTTGCTCACGGTGATTCATGTGCAGTCTCCGTTGCATCATTTTGCTGCTTTTCCGGCTGGACCCGGCGGCGCGACAGGTCCGGTCCATTGATCTCTCTCCCTTTTTTTATAGTTTATCAAATTTTCATATAAGATCATATCATATTATAAATTTAATGGTTTTAGACGGTGTCAACAGATAGGACGGCTTTAGCTGTTATTAATATTGGTCTATACTTGAGCTAAAAATCATCCGTTGCCATAGAAAAAAAAATAGTCTAGCCCGCCTTCATTGAAAAATGAAAACTATATCTTAATCTAAAACTTAAGATTAAAATGGCTTCCAGCATAAAATTGAAAATTTTGTGTTGGAATAAATATATATACACGTATAATATTACCTGTCTTCTCTATATCTTCTTTGTTGCACCCCTGAATTGATGTATAATCTCTTCGATTTTAATTGCTGACTTTAGTCGAAAAATAAATAAATTCATTTCGATCGTATATAGAGAGAACACAAATTTATTTTACATTTGTATCTTATTATGATGATATGGTGAATAACTTGGTTCTGTGAACGGATGTACATACAGCAGCAGTCTACGCATCTTCGACGATGAGAGAGTCAGTGAAAAAAGCACAACAGGAGACCTCTGCAGCGCTTCTCTCGCGTGCACTCCAAATGTGCCGAGCCAAACAGGTTTATTACACTAACCAAATAGATTTCATTATTTGGCATATCAAACACAACTATATATACAAATCTTGTGTGATATATGCATGCAGATACGTACTGAAACTCTGGTGCTTGAAGGCGACGCCAAGGACATGATTTGCCAGGCGGTGGAGCAAATGCACGTTGATCTTCTCGTTGTGGGCAGTCGTGGCCTTGGCAAGATCAGAAGGTATAATAAAATACATATTTTGTTCACTTCTCCTTCCTATTTAAACCAAACTCAATTAATATTCTGTCCGCTTTTCAATTTTGTTTGGTTTTGTGCGTTTTGGAAGAGCGTTTATTGGGAGCGTTAGCGATTACTGTGCTCATCATGCCAACTGTCCCATCCTTATTGTGAAGCCACCAAAGGAGATGACTAATTAATAAGTAACAAGTTCTACATGTTTGGGTATAATCATATTTTCATGAGGAGTGTGTGTGTGTCGTACGTACGCGTGTGTTTGAAAATGTTTAACAATTGGATGGATAATTAGTAATCTATCAAGGAAAATGTGTGTTGTGTGTTCTGAAGAGTAATGTCAAATGAATCGAATCGAATAATGAAGCGATGGCTTGTAGTCCACCTACTATTGTATTTTACTTTCTAATCATGTTGTTCAACGTTTAAGATTATTAACTATATTAAAGTATCTTGTTCTTCGTGTTTTGAATCGAATCCCAGTTTTCGAACTGATTAAAAATGTTAGTTGATTGAGATGTGAATATTAGTCGTCATACCAAAAAACCAATCACGACGAAAGAGTTGTGCCTATAATCTTAAACCTTAGAAGAGAGACCTCAACTATTTAAGTTGAAAATCAGTGTGTTTCGTCAACCATTTATGCGATCAGAAGACCAATCCACTGGGCCGAGAAATGATCAAGTTTATGAACTTGCTACATTTGGGAACTACTTAGAATCAATCTTAAGCGAACTCTCTAAGATAATTCAATATCAGGTGCTAACAAATTTCTCTTCTTTGCCTCCGTTCAACAAGATAAGTTCAAAAACTTTTGATAAACTTCATTGATAAGATTGTAACCCTCAGGGCAAAAGGAAACTCCTTAACGATTGGCCTTGGCAAGTGGCAACTCTCTCTATCTCATTTTTCTTCTTGATGGCATAGCTGCAATATATAAACGGTATTATTATATATTAGCTCCACTCATGAACACATTAAGAGATCGATATAATTGAGAGTGTGTTTATCTATTGGAAGAGCCCTTGGCTGCACTTAGCAATAGTCTTAATGTTTCTGAAAGCAGCCTCACGAGCACCGGTGGTAAGCAAGAAGATAGTCTGGTTAACACTTCTTAGAGAGGGGATAAATCTTGCTGCCATTCAGTCCTATAACTACCGAGAGTATTGGATTAAATTGGGCTTCCCTTTATGGTTTGGCTGCTTTGTTAATATATATCCTTTATCGAAAAATCTCTAGAATTTCTCTCCCATTCTAGATCCTGCTAACGTAGTTCTTAAGTTGTATTTTCCAAACTTATAAATCATTGCTTTCGATAGAATACCTTTTAACAACAACAACAAAAAAGGCCTCTAAAACATATAGCACGCAGCTTTTGTTTTTCCTTATCTTTATCAACATAACCTTCCTTTTGACAAATAAAAAAATTATGAAGTAAAGGCACGTTACAGTCCAGGCCGCGTGTCCGTTGCATTTCAAGACGTATCATCATTTACATGCAACATATAAAGCATTGCAAATGAATCAAAGTTTGCTCACATCATCTAATATAAAAAAACTATTACAACAGGAGATTGATGGCGGAGGGTCAAGCAACGGCGGCGATGGAAACGGTGACGGTGGAGAAGCAGCCGGAGACTACAGAGGCTGAAACACCGAGTGCGACTAAGACGAAGAGGATTATGGTTGCGATCGATGAGAGCGATTCAAGCTTCTACGCTCTTCAGTGGGCCATTGACCATTTCTCTAGCCTCTTAATGACCACTGAGGCGGCTGTGGCGCAAGGTGGCTTGCTCACGGTGGTTCATGTGCAGTCTCCGTTCCAACACTATACTGCTTTTCCGGTTGGACCCGGCGGCGTGACAGGTCTGGTCCATTGATCTCTCTCCCTTCTTTAAAAATCTTTTTATCAAATTTTCAAAAAAATCATATCATATAACATAAGGGCATCATTATAGTACAATCCCAAATGAATCTCTTAGTTATTTGTTTAGTATTAAAATGGTGGAGTCAACGTAAGAGACGGTCTCTTACCTCTCTAAATTAGGAGACGATTCTAATGAGTCTCATAGTTATTCAATATTTTATATTATTTTTAGTTATTAAAAAATTCTAAGAAATTCATTGGGTTGTACGATAATGATGGCCTAAAATTACCTCTTTTTGGTTTTAGATGGTGTAAACAGATAGGACGGACTTCGCTGTTATTAATTTTGGTCTATACTTGCGCTGACCTAAACATTATCAGCTACAATATAAGACCATTCACAATGGGGTGATTAACTTTTATTTTAAATGATTGAATCTCCATAATGGGGTGATTGAATTTTGTCCGAAAAAAAAATGCAATGACGTATATTAATTTTAGCTGAAAAAATTAAGTTAGTTGAAATTAAAAAAATGGGAGCCTAAAAATATAAATGGCTGATTTTAATTGGATCAAACAAAAGTACAAGAGGCCTACGTATGTAGAGCAATTATTATCTCATTTAAATAATTCGAACACAATTATTTGAAGATTCAATAAAATTTTTCAATAAAAAATATATCAAAATATATTATTTTTTATACTCTATAAATAGAGTATAATTTCATTTGATTCAGACACAAAAAAAAACACAATTTTATCTAGATATTTTTTTTTTGTTACAAATCTAATTATCTTTCTAAATTTTTGTTTGTTAGGAAAATGGATCCCAACAATAACCCTTTTAACACCCAAATTTTTTCTAATTATCCTTTTAACTATCCAAATTCCAACAATTATCATTTTCAAAACCAATCTTCCAACCAACCTCAAAATATATCAAATTATGGGTTTCCACCAAATTGTTTCATGCCGTCATTTGTTCCAACCTATCCTCCATATTATGGATCGATGATGCAATATCCATCTCAAGCATCCCCTTATTCTTCTACTCCGGCGGGTCATAAAAATGTTTCAAATATTGGACGAATTGAATTTTCCGGATATTCTACACACGGTTCTTGGAAGCATGAGTAATGTTGATGAAGGCACTCCAGATACAGATGAGTCAACTCCTGCTCGCAAAAAAAATCCCAAATAGAACACTGCACAAAATTTGGTGCTAGTAAGTGGGTGGATTAAATATGGAACCGACAGTGTTGTTGGCAAAAACCAAAAAAGTGAATCATTTTGGGGTAAGATTGCTGACTACTGTAATGAGCATTGCTCATTTGATCACCCTCGTGACATACGTTCGTGCAAAAATCATTTGAACTACATCAACGGTAAATTGGCGAAATGGACTGGCGCTTACGATAATGCTAAGTGTATGCATCAAAGCGGGTGGTCAAAGAATGATGTACTGGCAAAAGCGCATGAGCTATATGAAAGTGGGGGAAATAGACATTTTAATTTAATGTCTGAATGGGCCGCTCTCCGTGATCAACCACGTTATGAAAGTCAGGTAAGAGCAAATACTGGATCTGGAAGCAGTGGATCTAATAGAGCTCACGAGGGTGATGCAAGCGATTCCAACTCTGTAGGATCTAGTGTTCGTCCAATGGGGAGGGAAGCAGCAAAAAAGAAAGATAAAAAAAAAGGTAAGGAAGCAGTTTTGGAAGTAGTCAACGAAGACTGGTTTGAATACAAAGACTTGAAGAATCAAGAGATTGAACGATTAGACAAAATAGCCAAGACGCAAGAGGAGGTAAACAATTTGTTGAAAGAAAAAACTCGTGCCAAGAAGATGAAGATGTGGATTAAGCTAAGTGAAAAGGATAATCTCGATGACCAGAGCAAAAAGCTGTTTAACGAGTTAAGCAACGATCTATTTGAAAATTAATTATTATTAAGTGTCTGTTTATTTGTTGTCATTTTTTGCTTTTATAATGTGTGTGTTGCTTTCTGCTTTCATAATGTGTGTGTTGCTTTCTACTTTCATAATGTGTGTTTGTTGATTTCTGCTATAATAATGTTTGTTTTTCTTTTTCTCTTTTAATAATGCTTTCTGTCAGTTTTCGTCAAAGAAATTTGTGACTTTTGGCTTTTAAATGAAGAATCCAATCTTTATCTACTAGTTCACTAAATTCCATGATTTTTTTGAATTCGTCTGTATGAACCACTCAATATAAATTCAATTTTTATCTATTAATTAATTGTATTATCCATAATATGTTTGTAATCCGTCGATTTCAGCCACTTAACTTCCTATAAATGGAAATTTTTTCTTTCAGTCAAGTATCAATACAAATAATATCATCTTACTGAAAATATCAATGAATTCATCACAATTTTCTTTTGATATCGAAGCTTACAAAAGGCAGTTTCAAATTGAAGAGAAGTATATCCTTAACCAGTTTAGGGAGCGTCGACAGAAAATAGAGGAAGGACGGGCATCTAGTAGCAAGAGAAGATATTTCAACAGAGATCATGTAGCAGCAAACCAGAGGCTAATTGACGAATATTTTTTCAATCAACCTACATATGACGATGCAATGTTTCGTCGGCGATTTCGGATGCGAAAACCTGTTTTTCTTCGGATCGTTGCGGACCTATCAAGCAGTGAAAACTACTTCACTCAAAGATTTGATGCAGCAAAAAAGAAGAATGTATATCTCCACTAGCAAAATGTATCACATCAATGAGAATGTTAGCATATGGTGCGGCGGTCGACGCGGTTGATGAATACATCAAAATAGGAGGTACAACAGCAATGGAGTGCTTGCGTAGATTCTGTAAAGGAATCATACAATTGTATGAGCAAGTGTATCTTAGAGCTCCAAATCAAGATGACCTACAAAGAATACTCTATGTTAGTGAAATTCGAGGGTTCCCGGGGATGATTGGCAGTATTGATTGCATGCACTGGGAATGAAAAAATTGTCCTACGACGTGGGAAAGTCAATTCACTCGGGGAGATAAGGGAACAACCACTGTTATTCTTGAAGAAGTTGCATCTCATGATCTATGGATCTGGCATGCATTTTTTGGGTGTACGTGCACATTGAACGACATCAATGTTCTAGATCGTTCATCCGTATTCGATGATGTGAAACAAGGAAATACTCCAAGAGTGAACTTCTTCGTGAATCAACGTCCATATAATATGGCGTACTATCTAGCTGACGATATTTATCCTTCTTATCCGATTTTTGTCAAATCAATTAGACTTCCTCAAAGTGAATCAGACAAGTTATTTGCAAAACATCAAGAGGGGTGCCGGAAGGACATCGAACGTGCATTTGGAGTGTTGCAGGCTCGATTTAAAATCATTCGCGAACCAGCTCGCATGTGGGACATAGCTAATTTGGCTATCATTATGAGGTCATGTATCATATTGCATAATATGATTGTTGAGGATGAAAGAGATACATATGCTCAAAACTGGACCGATTATGATCAATCCGAGGCAAGTGGGTCTACTACACCACAACCATTTTCAATCGAGGTGCTACCTGCATTTGCAAATCATGTGCGTGCTAGATCAGAATTGCATGATTCCAATGTGCATCACGCATTACAAGCAGATCTAATCAAACACATATGGGCAAAATTTCGTGATTAAAGAGATTTTTAAGTTTTTGTTATGTGATTTAAAATTTTATTGTTTATGAGTTGAATTTATTGTAATAATTATTTAATGTGTGTTTTATTAGTTTTGTGTGTTTTATTGGTTGTATCGTGTGTTTATTTGTGTCCTGTATTCAATACCAAAATTTTCGTGATTTTATTTCTTTTATAATATTTTTTTAAATTTTTTTATTATTTGTTAAAAGTTAATTCAAATTATAAATAAAATATAAAAAACATAATTTTCGTTTAGTTTTAATTGATAATTGTTACTATTATGTAATCACAAAACATAAATAAAATAAGAATATTAAAATAAAAAATAGTCTGGTAGGGAGTTGAATTTTATTAAGTAAAACTATTGTAGTTATAAAAATTGAATAGATAGTTGAATTATTAGGTAGAAGATAAAGAAGATAATGTAGAGTGTTAAAAATGATAAAAAAGGTAGTTAAATTTTATAATGGTCTAACCCAAAAAAAAAGAAGGAACAATTATCCGTTGCCATAGAAATAGAACGGGTCAGACCACCTTCATTGAAAACTACATCTTAATCTAAAAATTAAAATTGCTTCCAACATAAAAGTAATTTATTTTCGGCTTAGATCAACCCCTATATATATACATATTCGTTTCAGTTTATGGGTAGGTTGTTTCTCACAAATTAATAAAATTTATTTTATACCATTTATTAATAATATTTTAAGATTTTATTTTTGTTTCATAAAGAATGTCATTTTATGTTTTAATGCATAATTTTGAACAAAAATTTAGTTTTAATTTTATTGTTTTAATCTATTAATTAGAGAGAGAATTGTTTAGTGTATAAATAAGGGATAATATTGAGTTTTTAATAGTTTTATTAATATGTATGAAATGTGTTAAAATGACATTCTTAAATCATTTTACATTTTATGATATGGTGAATAACTTGGTTCTGTGAACGGATGTACATACATGCAACAGCCTACGCATCTTCGTCGATGATAGAGGCAGTGAAAAAAGCACAACAGGAGACCTTGGCAGCGCTTTCCTCGCGTGCACTCCAGATGTGTCGAGCCAAACAGGTTTTGTTTATTACACTTCAGTTTGTTTATATACATTTCTATCGATTACCTAGAATCGAACTGAACCTAATTAGGAGGAATCAAACCGAACCGAACTGGATAATTATAAATATCCGAATGAGTTAAAAAAAATATATTTTGGCTATTTGTATCGTACCGGAACCAAAACGACACCGAACGGGTAACCAGAATCTTCGAAATACAGTTATATACACAAAAGTATTAGGTATATTTACATTTAAAATAACCGAAATACTTAAAATTACAATTAAACTTGAAGATTTTAGTTTTATATTTTCGGATATTATGGGTAGTTTGGCTAAAATTACCGGATAGTTCGGGTAAAATTATCAGGTAGTTCCCGTAAAAATAACCAATCTGAACTGGATCCGAACCGAAGGCTACATGAACCAGAACCGAACATATTTTTCTTCGGTTCCAATATAGTTGATAAAGCTCTATATCTGAACTACCCAAAGAATGAACCGGATATCCGAATGTCCAGCCTTATTCCAGATTATTCATATCGGAAACTTTATTGGTGATTCGGGTCGGATCAGTTAGTCCTACACGAAGTATTAACACAGTGACGTGTTTTACAATATATATTTTGTAATTTTAGTTGGATTTGTTTTTGTTTTTTCGTCTGTAATTTTAGTTGGATAACATTGAAATTTAGACATGATTCACAAATATCAAACACGTTTTAATGCATAGTTTAACTTTAACATCAACTATTAATTTAAATGACAATAGGTTTATCTTTGGTTTCCTTGCATATATGCTAGTATATTTCACTAAATAGATTTCGTTATTTGGCATATCAAACGCAACTATATATACAAATCTTGTGTGATATATGCAGATACGTACTGAAACTCTGGTGTTTGAAGGCGACGCCAAGGACAAGATTTGCCAGGCGGTGGAGCAAATGCACGTTGATCTTCTCGTTGTGGGCAGTCGTGGCCTTGGCAAAATCAAAAGGTATAATAAAATACATATTTGGTTCACTTCTACTTTCTATTTAAACCAAAAATCAAAATGTCTGACCGCTATTCATTTTTGTTTGCTTTTATGCGTTTTGGAAGAGCGTTTCTTGGGAGCGTTAGCGATTACTGTGCTCATCACGCCAAATGCCCCATTCTTATTGTGAAGCCACCAAAAGAGATGACTCATTAAGTAAAAAGTTCCACATGTTTGGGGTTCATCATATTTTCATGAGTGTGTCGTGTACGTACGCGTGTGTTTGAAAATGCTTAAACTTGGATGAACCTATTAAGAAAAATGTGTGTTGTGTGTCAATATGAATAAAATCGAATAATGTAGCGATGGCTTGTTGTAGTCCACCTACTATTGTATTTTACCTTCTAATCATATTGTTTAACGTTTTAGATTGTTCTTCATCTTCGTTTAATCGAATCCCAATTGTCGAACTGATTAAAAATGTTAGTTGATTGAGATGTGAGAATGAATCATATCAAAAAACCTACCACGATGTTAAGAGAACTCTCTAAAAGATGATTATTCAAAATCAGGTGCTAACAAGTTGTTCTTCTTTGCCTCCGTTCAACAAGATGAGTTAAAAAAACTGTTGATAAACTGATGCGACATCACTTAATGCATCAAAATTTATCTATTCAAAGTAGTTCAGACGAAATAAACTTCATAGTACAAAAGAGCAAAACATCTGAAACATATTCCAATCTAGATGAAATAAAAACATAAACTCATTGATAAGATTGTAACCCTCAGGGTAAAAGGAAACTCATTAACGATTGGCCTTGGCAACTCTCTCAATCTCATCCTTCTTCTTGATGGCATAGCTACAATATATAAACGGTATTATTACCTTCACCAATGAATAATAGTTGAACACATTAAGAGATCGATAACAATTGAGGGTGTGTTTACCTGTTGGAAGAGCCCTTGGCTGCGTTGATCAATTCATCAGCAAGGCACTCAGCAATAGTCTTAATGTTTCTGAAAGCAGCCTCACGAGCACCAGTGGTAAGCAAGTAGATAGCCTGGTTAACACGTCTTAGAGGGGAGATATCAACAGCTTGTCTCCTAACAACACCAGCAGATCCAATTCTGGTTGCGTCTTCTCGTGGACCACTGGCTCAAGTAACAAAAACAAACAATCATGAGAAAAAAAACTGCTCACTGTTGCAATGATATTACAAGCATAAACATGATTTGCTATCAAAAGCTTTATATACCTGTTAACAATGGCATCAATGATGACCTGAATCGGGTTCAAGTCAGACAAGAGATGGATGATCTCCATAGCGTGCTTGATAATCCCTACTGCCATCAGTTTCTTTCCGTTGTTTCTCCCGTGCATCATGAGTGAGTTTGTGAGCCTCTCCACAATGGGGCATTGAGCCTTCCTGAATCTCTTCACAGAGTATCTTCCGGCGGTGTGGGGGACAAAGGTCGCATGTTTAGCTGCCTGAACTCCAATGTAGTCGACAAGACTGATGTCTGTGACCTACAAGATATGGAAATCGAAAGAACAGTTGTTACTTACAACACCAAGAATCAGACCTCATGACACCAAAATAAAGCTCCAATCTTCATTGGGCTTACAGATGAGATTTCAAAACCAAAGAATCTAGCAAATAAAACTAAGCTACTGTGCGCAGGGAGAAGAATCTCTACACCTCAAAACAATGTTGCCACCAAAACAAGGTGATACCAAGCAATGCAAGATATGCATCATCATAAAGGAACCACTGTATGAAGATAGATTAAAAATTGAAAACTTTTTGGACAGGAACACTGAGAACGAGTACAATTTGATATTGACTTAAACAGTGAAGCCAATGCAATTACCTATCACATCTACGGAGAAAAATGCATAAAAAGGATAGATTCCAACTAAATTGAATACATAAAACGAAGCAAGGCAAGGATTAAGCAGATGAAATAGTAAACTAAAAGAAAAGAATTAAAAAGAAGAGAATGAGTCGATGAGGAAATTTACCGTAACGTCATCATAGGTCCAGCGGTTGAAGAGCTTGACCTCGTTGGTAAGCTGCTGCTGAATCTCAGCGTCAACTTCTGCGGCGGAGGCCATGGCTGTGAGATAAGCAGAGTATGAGCGAAATCCACAAATACGATAAGAGAGAGAATTTGGAGAAACAAGATCACCTGAGATCGTTAAGCGTCGCGCGGGTGAGAAAGACGGCACAGAGAGAGAGAACTGAAAGCTTCAAGAGGACGGACAAAAACCCTAACACCATTTATATACAGATGATAATTAGGGTTTTGGGCTCTAATGGAGCTCTCAAAATGGGCTTTCATTTGTTTATCCAGTAAAGAACCGGGTCAATGGGTTCCACGGTTTGCTTGTGGTTAGCTGGTTATCCAAGTAAACCAAATACATATCGTAAATTTATTTTTTTCTTAGGAATTGAATACAAATTATTTTTAAAATTACCATTAATGAACATTTGTAGAATGGATTTAGGTTTCCCAACATTTTGTTTTTGATGTTGATATTGATTTATTCTTCTTTTACGGCTTATGCTAGTCAGTGACCATGAAACTCAAAACGGTGGCGTTTGCAAGATATCAAAATTCAAAAAGGACATCATATCATTAGCATGTACATGAACAAACTGATTTTGACTCCAAGCTACAAACAAGAAATGTTCACCATGAAAGCTAGAAGAAGGGGAATAACAGATACTCTGCATAGAAGAGATTCCATATAAACCTATAATATCCTGCGATAGCTTCCTGCAAATAAATCGAACTCCATTAGATACACACTCCATTGATCATTTACTTCTTCATCTTCCAAAATCATTTCGTGATAACAAGTTGATGTTTGCATTCAAGTATTTTACCTTTGTGTAGTTTGCCTTTTCTAATACCCATGTCTACAGAAAAAGCAACAACAGGGCTATTAGAAATTGTGAGATTGATGAATTTGCAAGTGTCAGATGCAGAATATAAAGCATATAGCTATACAGTTTTTGGGGATTATGGAAGTATAGAAACAAGAGTATGTCGGGATGCATTACCTGGAAAATCAAGCATGAAGCCAAGATCATATGTGCAGGAATCATCAAGCTACCTCTGAAAACCTGTCAAATGTTAAAGGATAGAGGCCTGGTGTTTCAAAGCTGCATACCGAGCAAGTGATAGTATTTACAGCAAAAAAATTGGCAACAGGTTATCAAGCTGATAAATCTCGTAACGGTATTTATGCTTAGATTAACCAAAAGAGTTGATGCAAAACTGGAGGGAGATGTGTTCACCTGAGGCATGTAGAAAGCAAGTGATATGGCAGAAATATAGTTCACTAGTAGAAGTCCGGAACCGAGGAATGCAATGTTCCTCACTCCAAGCTTTGTTGCTAGGGTTGATATTTGGAACCTATTCAAAATTAATCGAAAAGAAGATTGATGAGGCTAGAGCTTAGAAACAGCATCTCCTCTGCTATGGAATTGAAGGAACCAGGTATGGTTAATTAAACAAGCTTGGACAAAAGCTTAAATGTAATGGAGCTGGTTAGTTCAGGACAAAATATCAACTGTGTTTTGGAACGAAAAACCGGGATAGTTAAATATGTATATGCTCCATTGCAATGGTATATGTGCAATTACTTACTTGCGATCTCCTTCAACATCAGGAAGATCTTTTGTAATAGCAATGACCAGCGCAAACAGTGTCACAAAAGACGTGATGAAAGCCACAGGTGCACTGCCAATGCCAAACAGAGAATTGAGTAATATATATATATACTCCATTGTATTATGATGAAGACAACGAACAGTCGTTCCATCACATATATTGAAACTCTTGGGTACTAACCTCCACTGAAACGGGAGTCCAAGAGCAGCTCTTGTAGCATGGTACACACCAAAATTAAGAAGGAAACCTCGTACCTGATAAGGAAAGTCATACACAACACATGTTATTGAATGCCATTTTGAAGTTCCCAAGCTACGAATATATCACATATAGAGATAGTTGAATAATCAGAGTGAGAAGCCTACTGTGGCAATAATAAGAAATGCTGCAACTGGAAATCTTTTCATTCTAAATGGTGGAACAGAATAGATGGTTCCCAGAAAAAGTCCAAGAGAGTATAGGCTTGTAATGAATGGACCAAAGGTGAATCCAACAACTAACAGCCCTACAATTGCAAAAAATATCACCAAAAACCACGCAGACTGCACTGAGAGATCTCCTGCTGCTATTGGCAAGTATGGCTTGTTCACTCTGCAAAAAAAATAATTCATGAGATGCACTGATTTGGATGTAATGATCATATGAGTGTTACTCATAAGAAGTAACACATTACACATGAGATGCTGAGCAGACCGATAATATTTTCAGGAAGCAAACATTACAGAATCTAATAACAGTTCATCTTTTTCTCAAGACTTAAGATTCCGAGATATACGGATTTTTTTGGTAGAAGCACATTCATGAAGAGTTTCCATAGTTAGCTTAAAATCAATGCACCAGTGTTGCTACGTACTTGTCAATCCCAATGTCGTAGATCTGATTGATGCCAACAATATAACCATTCCCACATATAAGAGCAAGAAGACCTGAAAGTGCCTTAAGTACAAGGCTCCATTTGATCAGATGAGTGTTCTCTATTAAAGCTCTTGCCACCAACGCACTGGCATTAAAATTACAGTCAAGCTTAATGAGACCAAGGAAGCTGAAGTTCCTTATAAATCAATATGCAAAAAAAAAAAAACACTTACGTGGAACCTAAAGCTGTTCCACGAATTGTATGGGGCCTAAGAAATCTCCAGCAAGCATTTTGGAAATGCGCAATTCTATCCAGAAGTGGATCGGACCCAGCAGCACCAACCTGAGAACATGCCTGATAGACATGTTGTATCTACTTTCGTGAGTGCCATTGAAACAAACATGTAAATAAAAAACTGAACAATGGAATAGAGACGAATAAAGTGTTAGAGAAGCAACATCAGATGTTGTTCAAATGAATAAAGAACGCCAGGTTCCTACCACACCAAGGATCACCTGTTTCCACTCCCGGTAACCCTCAAGTATCAAACTTTTGATTAATTGATTGATTATTGGAGCTAAAGGGCCTGGATATTCTCTAACTTGTTTGCTTTCTGTTCTTTGTTTGGACAGAAAATCTACACAAATCCTGACCAATTTTTGTTTGAGATTCTAGCTTTTAGCAATCAAGTTCGATATTTGCAGAAACAAGAACAATATATATATATATCACAATACAAACGGAAAAAGGTGATTATCTATCCTAAATTGGAGGTCTTGTAGCTCAACTGAATTAGATTCTAGAAATCTTGAAAATGAAGAAAAACTTGAGGAATGAATCTCATAGTTCAGCTGAAAGCTTCCCAAGCTGGAATGAAAGCATACCCGGATCGAGAGTTTTCTATAATTAGTTGAAACGAATTTTGACCGCATTCTCGAAGTTGATAAGCTTGTGAAGCCAACATCACTTGGACGGCTTAAGAACTTGCCCGCTAAAGGATGATGACGATGAGAAGCTGCTAAGAAGCGAGGCGAGAACCGAACACGCGGTGATTGCGAGATCGAGAGCTCCATTTATGCCACTAGCCACACAAACTCTTATGTGGTCTTCTGTATCTACTATACGAGATTATGGCCTTTTGCAATTCGGTTCCTCTACTCTTAAATATATCCGTAGAAGCCTAGAACTTCTAATCGGATGATTTGACCCATTATTTGGACACTGGAGTTGTGTAAACTGACAAGTTGTGTGTTGTGTCAATCTTTCCGGTTCGGTTTTTTTGTGTAGAGTTTTCGATTTTTTTTTTTTATTATTATTTTGGCTTACAAAATTGAAGAAAAATCGAATGACGAGGTATTGTAAAAAAACAAAAAAAAATCAATTGATTAAGCAAAATACAAAATTGGATTACATTCTGATGACTCCAAACGAGGTTAACATTTTCAGACAGACGAAACAAACAAAATCCCGTTCAAAGGGAAAATAAAAAACACTCCCATGTTAAGTTTGGTCTCTCTCTCTCTCAACAAAAAGATGTTAAGTTAAGACATATTGGGTACGGTTTCAGCTTGCGCTTTAGAAAAACCTTCGGAGCTCTTTGACAATGCTTCAGCTTCATCAGAAGCACGAGCCCTTACGTTCACTAACTCTCTACCCTCTTCATCCTCCTCCTTGTCCATCACTATTCTTGATGGAGCTTCGGTTTCGGTTTCGGTTGATTTCTTTGTCTCTCTATTCTCTTCATCAATCATGTCACTGACTTCAATCTCTAAACCTCTGGTTTCATTTGTTCTTGAGTGTTTTGTCTCTGAACTCTCCTCCTCTTCTCTATCTTCATCCATGACCACAACTTCTGGAGCTTTGGTTTCAGTTCTCTCTGACAAATCAGATGGAGAGTTGTTGTCTCCTTCTTTGATGAACTCGCCTATTTCTAAAAGCTTTTGAGCTTTTAGTTCGCCATCTTCATTAACATTTTCTGCTATTTCAGCTTCTGAAACTTTATTTTCAACTTCTTCCACCATTGCTTCATCTACTAAAACCTCTGATTCTTTTGAAACAACTTCATCTTCCGGAGCTTCCCTCGCCGTTTGCTCCAATGAACCGGCTTTTAAGTTACTCGTCTCCGGTCTTTCTTTCATCTCAACTTCTTCTTCTAAAGGTTTCTTTTCTGTATTTTCAGGTTTATCCGACTCAGATTCTGTAACAAACTTTGGTTTGATTTCTAAAGGCCCCAGCTTTGCATCAATTTCCTTGACCAGAGTCGTTAGTGATCTTGCATTCCGAGCTTCAGATAACCGAGTAGACAACTGCAACATACCACAAAAATTTTAAGCAAAAAGTCATGCTTAAGCTACACTGAGTAGAGCTGAAGCAATTTAGCTCAGAAAGATTGATACGGGAAAAATGTATTTCACCTGCTGTATCTGTTCAGCTCTGGGTTTGAGATTCTCCGGAGATGCTTCTTTGTAGATACTCCGAAGAATGTACATCAAATGAGAGCTTGCGTTATCCAAATGATGTTGTTGGAGCTCACATTGATGTACATCAGAGAGACAACCAACAGAATGAAACGGACAGTTGACAAGTTTCATAGGACAGACGGTGATACAATGCCTATCCATTTCACGTCTCATGATACTCTCCGAGCAGTTCTGCTCACACGGTATTATCTTGAACGGGCAAACCGAATGGTGATTCTCCATCTGGTTCGCGCAGAAGACCGCAGTGCAACCCTCGTTCTCACAGTTCATTGTTCTATACCCACAAATCATGGCGTGCTCGGCGAGTTCTCCTTGGGTTTGGAATTTCATCTCACAATGAGAGCTGTTTTTAAAGTCGACGTTTTTAAGCAAGGTCTGTGCGATTCCTTCTCTATGATCCGTCAACCAGAACCCGCTTATCTCCATCTCTTGCGCGAAATCATCGATATTATCTTCTCTCCTTTCACTAAGCAACCAACCCGAAACCCGGCTAAACAGATTCCTCTTGGAAGTTGCGAAATCATCGATGAAATCAGATATTATGTCGTAAGGATCGTGAGAAGCTTCAACCTCTGAACCGCCTTGAAGGACAATGTGCTCGGCCACGAAGCTTTCGCTTCTCCGAGTCAAATAATCAATCATTTCTTTTCTAATGTCAGCAGCCACGGAGCCAGGACTCCTGAAGATATCTCCGGTGGTGTTATCGACACAAGCAATGGCTAATCCAGGGAGAAAAACCTGAGCTATCTTGTGAACTACTTGTGTATCGTAAAGGCCACAGTGAAAAGAAGGTCCTTTTTCTTTCTGATCTTCGATTTTCTCAGGATCTGACACAGGAGGATCCATTGCTGTGATCAGGAAATCGTCTGCAGAGAACAAACAAATTGAAGAAGAAGCATCGCTAGATTCAGATTTACCAAATAAAAAAGGCAAAGTCTTTACATTTTTTTATGAGCAGAATCTTTCACAACCGATAGAGAAATTCAGACTAGACAACTCTTCAATCCGATCAGAGGAACCATCACGATCAAAAAAATAAAATAAATTCACAGATTCAGGGCATGAACGTAAAATTCCAAAATTGAGACAGATTACAGGCAAAATTCAAGTGTTGGATTGAAAAAAAGAAATGTAAAACAAAAATTACCCTAGAATTCGTGTCTTAAAGAGACAGGGGTGTAAATCGGAGCAGGAAGTAAGAGAGCCTGTAAGGAAATCTGACGGCGAGATCAAGATGAAGAACAAAAGGAAGAAGAAAGGAGAAAAGAGAGAGAGAGAGAGGGAGGGAGACACGCCTCTAGTTTTGGCGCAATAATCGGGTCTCTTTTCTTTTTACCTAAACTCTCTCTTGTTTTTTTTTGGGAATTACTGGTTTCTGTCTTTCTTACAACATTTTTGTAAATTGTACAGTCCATATGTACTCATTCGGGACTACTTATAATTGCCCTTTAATCTGTCTGAAGCACAAATCAGTTTAAAAAAAAAAAAAAAAAATTAGATCTAACATAATGTGTGTGGACCATTTACTTTTTTTTTACTTATATTTTACTAAAAAACCATTTACACAAATTTTAGTCATAATGTTATTTCTATCATTCAAAAGTTTTAAATCAGTTTTCCCACGAAATCAAAGTTCAAAACTAGTTTGCTCCCCAAAATCAAAAGTTCGACGATCAATTTTCTTATATATATCGGATCTTTCGTCGGGTTGGTGAAATTTGATTGACAAGTGAAATAGGAGCAAGCGATGTTCGATGGGAATGGTCGTGATGATTATTTTCTCAACTGCTTCAAATGGTAAGAGATTACCAAGATGTAAATCCAAATTAGGTCAATGATAAAATGACTAAATTAGGGTAAATAATTGTTATTTTTTGTACAAAAAATCGATTACGAAACATCAAAATACAAATTATTGCATAAACGCGCGCCATATGAAGACGAATAATTAGAAATAAAAAAATTTAACACTGATTTTTTCCGAGATAAACCTTACATACTACCAAGGCTTTCGTACGAACAAGTTAATCAAAGTTAATTTATATCGAACAGTGTTACTGCCCAGTTTTTTTTTCCCCTTTAAAGTTTTTTCCCCGAGGCAGAGAGAAAAATAAACAAAAGCACGATCCTTGCCGTTTCCTTGTGTTGATGATGGCGGCTCCGGAGGATGAATCTTCGGCTCAGTCTCAATCTTCCTCTGCCACGGCGGCTCCCACCCCTCCTCCGTCTTCTACCCCTTCCTCCGCCGGGGATCATTACCTGGCTAAGTGCGTCCTCCGCCCCAGCGTCGTTCTCCAGGTTGCCTATGGCTACTTCCGCTCTCGTTCCTCCCGCGACATAGTTTTCGGAAAGGTCCGACTTTTGCTTCTTCTTCCTGTGCAATCTCTACTTTTAGGATTTGGACTCTGATTCATTTTGTGGACATTTGTTTCCGATAAATATCTCTCTTTTAGGGATTTGGATTTTGCCAAGTTGTTGATATGCCCACTTACGAATCTTCACTTGTTTCTATTTCTCGCGAGGGCATTGTGAAAAAGAGCAAAATTTGTATGCTTTCTTGTGGTTACCACTTGGTAGTTGCATCAGGATATTATAAAAGACTGCTGATTTTTGTTCTAAATGAATGTATAGTTTAGTTAGCAGGAGTCTTTTATTTGTAGAGCAGAAATCCAGTCAGGCCTATACATTCAGGAACTTTTCTGGTCCTAGCTTGAAAATTCACTTTTTCTTTCTTCTCAGAAATTTCCTTTTGAATTTGTAAAGATTTATTTCTAATATGGGTGCATCTGCCTAGCATGAGCCTAGATCCTGAAAAGTTTTTTTTGATTTAGTTACTTGTGAAGATTTTTCTGATTTAGTTACTCGTTAGATCATATGAGTTAAAGACTTAGGCATCATGGCTCCAGGATTATCTTATGTGTTTGCCGGAAATGCTTTCGTCTGCCTCAATTTGTGTGTGCCAGGTATAATGCTATATTAAATCTTGTTTCTTAATCAGTAACTAGAATGTATTTTTTTGTTTTTTTTACCACCAGGAGACCTGCATAGAATTGGTGGTTATGGGTGAAGACGGGATCGTTGAATCGGTGTGTGAACAGAATGTATTCGGAACAATTAAGGATTTGGCTGTCATACCTCAGAGTAATAAACTATATTCAAATAGTCTGCAGGTAAACACTTTATTTAAACACGGAGTAGTTTATTATAATGATCAGGAATTTTACTCGTGCAAAGGTTTTCCAAATGGGTAACAACCTAGCAGATCTCTGTGATTTGATATGTCAACCATCTGTTATCTTTTGCAGATGGGAAAAGACCTTTTGGCTGTTCTTTCTGATTCTGGGAAGCTCTCATTTCTCTCATTTAGCAATGAAATGCACAGGTTTCTTCCTCGTGTACTCTTATTTATCCCGAAAACCTCATGTCATCTTGCTCATTTTACTGCCGTTTGGTGTAGGTTCTCGCCCATACAACATGTTCAACTTTCCAGTCCAGGAAACTCAAGGATTCAACTTGGAAGAATGCTCACTGTAGATTCCAGGCAAGTTTTCATGCTGGTTTCCATAAACCATGATTTTATTACTTATATGATTCTGTTGTTGACTTTAGATACTACTTTTAGAATAATGGTTACTAGTTGTTTTTCTTTTGTATGTTTTGGCTAGTGCTGAAGTACTCACTATAGGATTTCCTAGAAAATTGAATTCATTGGAGCGTTCACGTTTCTAATCATACCTTAATGTTAAAGCATACATTTTTTATATCTTGAATAGCAAGAGTAATATTGACTCTGTAACGTATTTTGCAGTGGTCTCTTTCTTGCTGTCAGCGCGTATCTTGATTGTTTTGCTCTGTTTTCCCTCTCAACGTCGTCTATGGGTGATATAATTCACGAGGTACTGATTTCTGTCACCAACTTGGGGAGCATTTGTAACTTCAGCAGACAGGAGGAATACCTTTTAATTCTGGCATGAGTGATATAGAGAGAGTTGCTAAAAGTATATTTGATTTCTTTAATTATAGAGGATTTCTTATCCTTCTGAAGACGGAGGGAATGCTAGCTCTTTACAAGCAATATCTGGTACTATTTGGAGCATGTGTTTCATTTCTAAAGATTTAAATGAATCTAAGGAGTATGATCCTGTTCTTGCCATTGTTTTAAATAGGTATGGAATCCTTGCAATTTGAAAAGCTTTGTTTTCAGTTATTATACTTGCTCCATAAGAGTGTCTGTCACCCTCTCATCCCAGGGTGCTTACCTCAGTATTTTTATGATTGAATAGGAAAGGGTCTCTCCTGAATGAGCTGGTTTTGTTTAGATGGAATGTCAAAGACGAATCCATATGTTTAATATCAGAGTATGTTGAAGCTGGGGCTCTAGCACACAGTATTGTTGAAATTCCTCACTCCTCTGGATTCGCCTTTCTGTTCAGGATTGGTGATGCGCTCTTAATGGATCTTAGAGATCCTCAAAACCCTTGCTCTTTGTTTAGGACATCCTTAGATCGTGTTCCTGTTTCATTAGTGGAAGAGCATTTTGTTGAAGAGTCGTGTAGAGTACAAGATGGAGATGACGAGGGTCTTTTTAATGTTGCTGCATGTGCTTTGTTAGAGCTCAGGGATTATGATCCCATGTTCATAGATACTGAAAGTGACATTGGAAAGTTGAGCTCTATGCATGTCTCTTCATGGACATGGGAGCCGGAAAATAATCATAATCCCCGGATGATTATTGGCTTAGATGATGGTGAATTTTTCATGTTTGAACTCATATATGAAGATGATGGGGTTAAAGTTAATCTATCAGAGTGTTTATACAAAGGTTTACCATGCAAGGAAATTTTATGGGTCGAAGGTGGATTCCTGGCTACGTTCGCTGAAATGGCGGATGGAACGGTATTCAGATTGGGAACTGAGAAGCTACATTGGATGAGTTCCATTCAAAATATTGCTCCGATCTTGGATTTTTCGGTTGTGGATGTCCAGAATGAGAAACAAGACCAAATGTTTGCTTGCTGTGGTGTAACGCCTGAAGGCTCTTTAAGAATTATTCGTAATGGCATTAATGTAGAAAAACTTCTGAAAACCGCACCTGTTTATCAAGGAATAACTGGTACTTGGACTGCTAAAATGAAGCTTACTGATGTGTACCATTCATTTCTTGTTCTGTCATTTGTTGAGGAGACCAGGGTTTTATCAGTTGGATTAAGTTTTAAAGATGTCACTGATTCAGTTGGTTTCCAGCCTGATGTTTGCACCTTGGCATGTGGGCTTGTTGCCGATGGTTTGTTGGTTCAGATTCACCAAGATGCAATAAGGCTGTGCATGCCCACCATGGATGCTCATTCTGATGGTATTCCTGTTTCTTCACCCTTTTTCTCCTCTTGGTTTCCAGAAAATGTCAGTATCAGCTTGGGGGCAGTTGGTAAAAATCTGATAGTTATCTCTACGTCTAACCCTTGTTTCCTGTCTATTCTTGGGGTCAAATCACTATCATCTCAAAGCTGTGAAATCTATGAAATACAACGCGTAACATTGCAGTATGAAGTTTCCTGCATCTCAATTCCTCAAAGATATATTGGGAAAAAGAGATCCCGTGCTTCTGCCTTGGATAATACTTGCAAAGCTTTGATTCCTTCTGGTATGGAGCGAGGCTATACGTTTTTGATTGGCACACATAAGCCCTCTGTTGAGGTCATCTCCTTCTCAGAAGATGGTGTTGGTGTTCGAGTCCTTGCTTCTGGGTTGGTATCGCTAACAAACACAATGGGGACTGCTATTAGTGGATGTATTCCTCAAGATGTAAGGCTCGTGTTAGTTGATCAACTTTATGTACTTTCTGGGTTGAGAAATGGAATGCTGCTTCGTTTTGAGTGGCCCCCCTTTTCACATTCATCCGGGTTGAATTGCGCAGATTATTTTAGTCACTGTAAAGAAGAGATGGACATTGTTGTGGGTGAAAAAGACAATTTACCCATTAACCTTCTGTTAATTGCCACCCGACGCATCGGGATCACACCTGTTTTTCTGGTTCCGCTCAGTGATTCACTGGATTCAGACATCATAGCTCTTAGTGATAGGCCATGGTTGTTACAGACAGCTCGACAAAGCCTTTCTTATACTTCCATCTCATTCCAACCTTCTACTCATGCAACGCCTGTATGCTCCTCTGAATGCCCTCAAGGAATTCTTTTTGTTGCAGAGAACTGTTTACATCTGGTAAATATATATGTTCTATTTTACAACTTTTAATTACAGATTTTCACTGACCATTGTGCTGTGCGTTGGACAAAGATATGCAAATTCCATCGATCAATGTTACGTGTTCTGATATGGTTCACTTGAAAAATAATTATCAACTAATAAAGAACTGTATTTATGAATTGTTTGCTTTTATAGTTTAGTAGTCTTATACACGATAGACAGTTGTGGGACTGCGTTGGAGCTATTATTTTGGTCCAGCGATGTTCGCCTGATGTATATGCTTCTTTTGTAGGTGGAGATGGTGCACAGCAAACGGCTTAATGCACAAAAGTTTCACCTCGGAGGCACTCCACGAAAGGTTCTCTACCATACTGAAAGCAAACTATTGATTGTGATGAGAACTGATTTGTATGATGCATGTACGTCTGATATATGCTGTGTGGACCCACTCAGTGGGTCAATGTTGTCATCCTACAAGCTCAAACCTGGAGAAACTGGAAAGTCAATGGAGATTCTACGTGTGGGAAATGAGCAGGTCCTTGTGGTGGGGACGAGTTTGTCTTCTGGTCCTGCTATACTACCCAGTGGTGAAGCTGAAAGGTTTGAAGTCTGGTTCTTCGCCACTTTTTTATTTGACTTTGGAGTGAAAGTGGTGACTGAAGTAAGACGAACTTTGTTCTGATTGTGTGTGTACCTTTGAATGCCTGTTTTACAGTACAAAAGGGCGATTAATTATTCTCTGCTTGGAACACATTCAAAACTCGGATAGTGGCTCAATGACAATTTGTTCAAAGGCTGGTTCATCTTCCCAACGTACATCACCTTTTCGTGATGTTGCGGGATACACAACAGAACAACTATCAAGCAGTAGTCTCTGCAGCAGTCCAGATGATAACAGCTATGATGGAATCAAACTTGATGAAGCTGAAACATGGCAGTTAAGATTGGCCTCTGCAACCACTTGGCCAGGAATGGTACTTGCGATCTGTCCATACCTTGATAATTACTTCCTAGCGTCTGCTGGCAATGCTGTAAGCCTCACTTTTAATAATCTATAGTTACGTTGCCAATTGTTTAGCATGTTAATCTGCTAACAAATATGCTGGTCTTCAATAGTTCTATGTATGTGGTTTTCCGAACGATAGTCCTGAGAGAATGAAGAGGTTTGCGGTGGGAAGGACTCGTTTCATGATAACATCTCTACGCACATACTTCACTCGAATTGTTGTTGGGGATTGCCGTGATGGTGTTCTATTTTATTCTTATCATGAGGTTTGTTCTGTTGTCCCTTTGTTATATGTCCTCTTCTTTGTTTGCCTATTTAATTTTGGCTCAATGTTTTGAGATTTTTTTTTTCCCCATGTTGTTGAAGGATGTGAAGAAACTTCACCAAATATATTGTGATCCAGCGCAGAGGTTAGTTGCTGATTGCTTTCTAATGGATGCCAATTCTGTTGCTGTATCGGATCGCAAGGGGAGTATAGCTATCCTGTCTTGCAAAGATCATTCAGACTTTGGTACGAAACACTTAGCCTTTTCTCGTTAGCTCAGATATTTCTCTCTTTTTTACTCTTCCTTATTTAGAGTTTAGATTTTATCGAACAATTTTCTCCTCAGTTAGAATAGTGTGATCATTTTCGACAGTAGTTAATGGAATCAATATCGAAATGGGAACTGTCAACTTGTAGATGAGAGATGCAAATATTTGGTTAGTGTGAATGATATAGCCTGTCCAAGTCTAAGTATTACGTGCTGTAACAGCTAAGTGGAGTATCACAGTTGGAGGAGTATGCAATCATCTCTAAGATTTTGCGGAACATGTGGCTTAGTTCAGATGTCAAAGCTTAAAGTAATCTGTAGGGAAACTGTACTGTCCAACTTTGCAATAGTTTCTTTGTAGCTTCTTTCGAACTAGAAATGTGCTTATTGCGGCTGGTCAGATGTGTCATGTTCATGAAGCAAACAGAAGCTTCCTGAGATATGGACCGTCTGATAGTGAGACTATAATTTAGTATCTAGTCTTTGCTGATACCGATAGATGTCTCATGTTCTTAGGATCCTTCTAGGTGCCATGGAACAAACCATGGGATTTAAAAATACTCTTAGTAGAGGCTAATTGTTATGATTCAGAAGAATTTGCTAACTGAAAATGCCTCGTGAATCCAGAATATTCAAGTCCGGAGTCCAACCTGAATCTAAACTGTGCTTATTACATGGGTGAGATTGCCATGGCTATCAAAAAGGTAAATCCTACACTTGCAATGAGCATTTTACTGTACAAGGAATTGAGCTTAACATAGTTACCTTGAACGTAGTGAAAGTAAAATTTCTGTTCTAGGAATTGTATTGGAGAATTATAATTGGAATGGCAATAGTGTACCTAGTCACAAGACGGTTTCAGTCAAGTTTTTGTTGGACATTGCAGTTACCTCATTAACCAAGAAGATATATTTCGATTCATTACTGCTTGCCCCTATCTTCTTATCAGGGTTGCAACATTTACAAACTTCCAGCTGATGATGTACTGCGAAGTTATGGTCTTAGTAAAAGTATTGACGCGGCTGATGACACTATCATAGCAGGCACGCTATTGGGAAGTATATTTGTCTTTGCCCCTATTTCAAGGTATGATTTGAATATCTGACTGAAGACATAGCTAGTTTATGGTATCTCGTTGCTACATGTATCTGCATATCATGGAATATTTGTAGTGTTTGCAAAATACATTGGTGTGACCTTCTTTTCCACCAAATATAGCCTTCTTGGTCTTGTGTTGTATTTAGTTACCCTTAAGCTTGCACCAGAAATTCTGTTTGTGCTTATTTTCCAAGTACGTTAACAAATTTATGTAGGGAGGAATATGAGCTCCTAGAAGCTGTTCAAGCAAAGCTCGTGGTCCATCCGCTGACTGCTCCTGTTCTTGGTAATGATCATGAGGAGTTCCGAGGTCGAGAGAATCCGGTTAGTGAACAAAAAAAGCCACTTCGATGTCTGCATTGGGTGGGTCATTAAATGTTGGTGCAATGTGGAGACATATAAAAGGCTTACTAAATAAAATACTTCTTATCCATTGGTAGTATGAAACATAAGTTTTCACATGTTGCAGTCCCAAGCAACAAAGATATTGGACGGTGACATGCTTGCTCAGTTCTTGGAGCTTACAAATAGACAGCAGGAGTCAGTTTTATCGACACCTCAGCCATCACCAAGCACATCAAAAGCAAGTTCAAAACAACGCTCTTCTCCGCCTCTCATGCTACACCAAGTTGTACAGTTGCTTGAGCGTGTCCATTACGCTTTGCACTAGGTCATCCTCTTCCCGGCCCCCATTTCTTCCCTAGGCTTGCAACTTAAAGCTCGTCAGCTCCACCATTAATGGTTTCGGTGATTCGGTCTGGTGCGTTACTGAGTCCAAAATCTTTGTAGCTAGAAACCACATAAATTAAGTGGTAGTGAAGTGGTGAATTGTGAATACTTACAAGCTTATCGACATTATTGTTTAAAGGATGCAAAGAGTTGGAAAATATCCAGAGTCTTAGGAGCTGCATTGTGTTCTCGAGGGCAATGAGTCTAACGACTAATCCTTATTCTCTCTGTCTCTCTCTGCAACATTTTGTAGAGGAGCATACTTTCCTATGTACAGAAGTTGAGAAGTGGTTTTTTTTTTTTTTTTTGCATGGGACTCCATTATTATTATGTTAAAACAAAGGGATGAATTGATAAATGATGTGTATGGTAACCACCTATTTTTCTCTGGTGAACCAAAGTTCTTATCAATTTGAATGATACAACCGGCGTTGGTATGATTGTTATTCCAAAACGAAAATGTTGCCATAACGCTACATCAAGATTCCGATCATATAATGACATGTCCATGTAAAAGTTAGAGATTTGTATTGACCAGATCCTCAATCTTTGCTTTTGCTTACCCCATCGAGACCTCACCAAATTTCATTGACAAGTATCATCATTCATCACTCAACATGTTGCCATAATATATTTTTTGATGCATCACTGGGCCAATAGAACCAGCACAAGTTCTCTTTATTACAAACCAAGGTTCGTCGAAAATGTATGCATCAGTCTTCTTCAATATTGTTATAACAATCATAATCCTCTGCATCAGTCAAATTATGTGGTCTATAGCCGAGAACGCCATCGGAAAAGCCCAGAGAATCGCATATGTCCATGAACCGATAAGGACTTTCTTTCCGAGTTTTTTAAGCCAATTTATGAAATTAAAACTTCAAAATCTAATTTTATGTAGTTAAAAATTACACCAAAAAAAAAAGAAACAAATATGAACTAATTAACGATTTTGTTTCACCGCATAGGACAGTGTAGACGGCTTTTTAGAACACTGGTTACAACAAAATCTCAGGCCAAGGTACTGTCTGCATATTCCATCGCCCTCTGCTTCACGTACTCGACTCTCTCCTCGTCACCAGCACATTTCTCGTATTCCAAGTACTTCTTGAACAAGAACTGAGGATACAAAGAACAAAATGGTTAAGAAATCTGTCGCAATCAATTAAACTCTGTAGAGGAGATTCTATCAAGTAATAGGGCTATGGCCGCACCTTCATCTTCTTAGGAGGCAAGCTCAAGCTAATGGCTCTCTCAAATAAAGATCTAATCACATCAACTTCTCCCAACCGGATCTCCTGTACACCAAAAACAAAATTTACGTTAAAAATGCTGCAAAGATGGCAATGAAACAGAAGTTTTGAAGAGGCGGAATATAACGAACTTGGTCAAGATAAACACTCCACAAGTCTGTTCTTTTCGGGTATTCCCTAAGAACGCCTTCAAACAGTGATCTCCCTCTATCCGCAACTCCGCATTTGAACTCAAGGATAGCAGTTTGTGATATGAATTTAATGTGCTTATGGCGCGGAAGACATAGCAAGGCACGATTCACAACGGACTGAATGCCTTCCTGGTTTTGTTTTAGATAACTTTGTACTTTCCTTAACCAAACCTAGAAAGCAGACATCAGATAAACAATTGTTGAAAGAGTGAAGAGCCAACCCTCGCTATGAGAATATAATGATCAAACATCATCTACCTTGCAAGATTGCTTAAACTTCTTGATCATCTCATCAAGCAGCTTATCAGCTAATTTATATTGCTCAGTTCTCTCGTACACGCCCAAGAGGGCAAGGTAAACTTTCTTCGGGTCACAGTATTGACGGGCTCTTTCAAACACTTTCTTAACAGCTTCCTGGGTATGAGAAACAAAACAGGAGAGTTAGATAGGAATATATAAAGCCTATTATAGGTAACATATAATAACCAGAGTCGTCTATCTACCTCTGGAGGACTTCCATGTTCATTTTCCAAATTGAAGTAAGCAACCCATATGTTTAGCTTCTCTTCTTCTTCACGAATATTTATAGTCCTCAAGGCCCTTCAGTGGAGATTTAGGATAAGACGGGTTAAACAAAATGAACAGGATAAGACATAAATGCTTTACCAAGATAGAGAAGTTATGAAAAATTACCTCTCAGCAATGGACCTGGCTTTCTCAATATCAGCCAGACTGAGCATGAACGCCATATATTTAATCCAGACAAAGCTGCTATTTGGAGAGCTTCTAACCAACTTCTCATACTCATCAGCACTCTCAGGAGCATGATTCTCCAGTAATCTTCCTTCAGCCGCTTGAATTTTTTTCTCTCTACACAAGTAGATTTTTTCAGCACAGGATGAAACCAAATATATAACACCGTAGCTTTCAAATCAGGAATTAAAAATATAGCCAACCTTTCCTCCTTGTCTTTTTGCTTTTCTCTTCTCTTGTTCTTTTCATCTTTATTGGCTCCCTGCAACTTCTCCTGATTCCGATTGTTGTCAAAGTCCGATTCCTCAATGTCGTCAAGGTCAACCTCAAGCGGAGGGATAGAAGCCCTTGATTCTACTTGGGCAAAAGCCAGAGAAGTTCCACTATGTCTTTCACCACTTGTTTCCTGGAACCCAAAATTACCAACTGCTGCAAGAACTCTCGACTTCGAATCATTGATTGGATCACATTCCATGCTGTCTTCATTAGCGTTTTCTTCGGAAGGTAGCTGTGCCTCGGCGTCATCGCCGTTCGTAAAATAAGAACTCTTCATCCCAAGCGATATACGTCGCTTTTCCTCATCCAGCTAGGGCAACAACCAAAATGACAAGAAACAACATTTTTATATTCCATAGAAAAAACATAGATCAATGGCAACATGATAATGTAAATCATAGAAAAGCTACGTTCAAGTTAACTTCCTGACAAAGGCTCACATACCTTCAAAATCTTTGCGGTGACGCTTTCCCCAGCCTTATATCTGGCTTGCACATCCTCGATACGATCATCAGAAAGCTGTGATTTATGACATAATCCAACCTACCACAAAGCAAAAGGCAGATAGTCTGGTTACTCCCTAAGGATGGTTTGGCAAGTAGCATACTGTTTGGACATATTAACCAATTTCGAGGTAACACAAAACTAGATCTTTACCATGCCCGTTTGATCTATTTCAATGAATAAGCCATAGGGCTCCACACGTTTTATTCTCCCAGAAATCATGTCTCCAACTTGGAATTGCTTCAAATCATAAGATTCATATTTCTGTTGCCCACCAGCATTTACTGTCTTCAAAGTGACTTCTACCCGCTTGGATAACGGCTCCACATTTAACACCCTAAATTTAAATTTGTTAGAGCAGAATATAGTATATTATACAATATCTGTTTAACAAGAAATCTGCGTTACCTGCCAGTTACAAGTTTTCCTACTGGAAATTCCTTTTCGGGATCCTTGACAAAAGTATCACATAAATTTGATAATAGAACTTTTGCGTCGAGTGTCCTTGAAAGCATAATAAAGCAACCTTTTGACATCGTATTCTTGACATATCCCTGTAAAAGTATTAACATAAGTTCTACCAGAAGGAAACCAATAGGGTTGCTGGATCATGGTTATCAAGGCAAAAGTACCTGGATGCCCATATCAGGAGAAAGATCTTCAATCTTTTCAAAACGTTTGCAAACATTGACACTGCAAATCATCATCGGGTTGATAAGAAAATTTGGAAATACTTTGGAAAAAATCTTTCAGCAAGTTATCCAAGTGAAAGATCATGCAATTTCAAGTTCACACAGAGTCAAGGCCGAGAGAAAATCCCAATAATAGTTATCATCAAGTGTTACTTAATCCACTCTATTCTAAATGAGGAAACACCCACGAATTGAAAGGCTGATGATGAGCTTACTAGTATTTGATTTAACTCTAAGAAGCTTAAATCCATATTGAAAGTAACGCAGACAGTAATGCATGTTATGGGGAAAAGAAAAACTTACTTATTACTGGAAGCTTCGGAGAGATGGTCAGAACTCATGCCATCTAGTGATGTCCGCAATGACAGTTCAATTTGCAAAGTCCCTTTACTAGAATTGCTGATTTCTAAGACCTTGCATTTGACAAATTGGCCTTCATGCAAACCATCTAATGGATTGGAGACCCATGAATCATTGGTTTCAGTAAAATGAACTCTCCCAAACACGTAAGGACCTATTTGCACACGAAGTCCACCAACACCAGGAAGTATCCTAGAAATTCTTCCACCCAAAATGTCTCCTTCATGAATAAATAAAGTAGCATCATCACCAGGAATGCTACTGTCTAGTTTATCCGTTCTACTACCTCCACCATTGGCAATACTTTTGTGCATATCAAGTAGTGGACGCTGAACCAACCGTAATGTTTTCTTCTCTTTATTGTACGTCAAAACATAGCCTGAAACAACTTTACCAATGGGAAAACGCCTCTCAAATTCCTCAAGTTCACGAGCTTCGCATGCAGAGTCTAAAATGAATATGCGTGCCGTCACATTGCGAGATATTGCCAACCAGACCCATTCCTTATCCACTTTGTAGACATATCCGCTGACACGTTGTCCAGCAACAAACTCAAGTTGTTCACTCACTTGTATGTCATTCAATTCACTGGAGTCTAGTTGAAATTGCAACATAAAAAAGATATGGAGACTATGTTAGACCAAAACGTTCATATCTAAGATACACACAAGCATACGTCTGATACAAATACATAAAGAAATACGGATTTTATCATTATTTATTGATAGAATTAAAATAATGTTGCAAACGTAACAGCTAGAGATGGGCATCTAAGAACATTTTAAATAGATGGATCAAAACATTTACACTATTCGAATAACAATTCCCTGGAAGATTTAGACGAACGGAAAAAAAATATTTCAACCCTAAGAGCGTGTGATTTTTCTGCAATATATATCCCAAATGTGAGTCAATGGGCTATATGGTTAATGAAAAATTCAATTCTCGTGGATTACCTCTAAGCGTTGCAGGCTTTACAGAAAGCTCCCAAAGTTGACTCTTTTTAATATCAGTATGACAAGGCTTTGCAACAACCCTTGCAGAAATTGATTGCCCGACTCTGAATTTGGCAAACGGTTCTTCACTTGTACTTGCATCATTTACCTATCCAACCAAGATTTGAGTCGTATAAGCAAATCTCCATCCACCAAGTATTGGAGAAAGAATATTAATATCCAAAATGATGATGGCAACACAAGAAAAATCACCTCTGTTATGTGGATTCTTCCTCGGAAACTTTGGGAAAAGTTTACTCTTAGCTCAAATGGCTTTATTTCCGTAATCTGAAAAAGTAAAAGATGTTAATCTGAGGCAGTAGAAGTTATGGTGGCATAGACACAACTAAGAACCCATCTACTATACAAGTTGGCTACTTGAGAAGTCCTGTTTAGTTTTTCCCCTTAAATATCTTGCCTCTGTAAAGGTTGTTATGTGTAGTTTTGAAGTAATTCGACAGGTAATTATTCTAAGACAATATCTACATTCTGCTCAAGTTTAAATAGTGAAGCAATTTCTACTGCACCTCGAGCTCACTGAAAAAGGACGAGCTTGTTCAGTAAAAACAGAACTTAAGAAAGTAGGGCATTAGTAACCTCGGCGTGGACAACAGAACCAACTTCACAACTGGATTTCTTCTTTGCCCTCTTAGAATGGGATGTCTCAGAAATCCCGGAAACAGAGTCAAGAAGTAAAAGCATCCTCCCAGACGTCAAAGGGTTTTGCAGAGCCTCAACAGACGCAACGACACTGCCCGGAGAAAATTAATCAAAAAATTAGCTACGATCTTGTAACCAGTAAGGACAACTACGAATATTGCTAATTATAGGTACACTGAGAAGATAGAATATCAACTGCCACTAGAAGTAAAGACAAATTCACATTTTCTATTAGTTTAGCCAGGCAGGGCCAAAGAAAGCATGGGAAATTAGGATCTGTGAAAAAGGGGGGCAAAACTAACAAGTAAATGATTGGTTAAAAAATGGATGAATAAAATCACCTTTGTCCAGTGGAAAATTGTTTCACTGGTAACTTCTGTGTGTTATAGTCTGATACTGACGCATATCCTATAGTGTAACCATGTTCTGGAATCGACAAAACCTGGGAAATAAAAAGGGGCAACTCTGAGTAACATGCAATAATCATTAACATAATGCAATAAAGCACTTACCAAGTATTGCTCCTTCACAATCTCTACAACAGCACTGACCCTCTGGTGAACTTCAAGTTCCTTGGAGATACCTCTTTTACGTTTCTGAAGCAAAACCAAAATACAAGTTGTCAAAACCCAGCTAAGATGAGCATCGCCATCCACAGTAACAACGATGAGCATGCAAAAAAACACTAATAAAACAAACTTTGGCCAGAATATATTTTCTTAGAGGGAAACCTTTTTTGACTGACTGTTGGACACCTCTTTGGTTGAGTTGTTTATGAGCTCAGGCCTCAGAGATAAATCAACTAGTCTCTCTGCCCTAGAAATATCAAGAACAACTGCATGGACAACAGAACCGTGTTCCAAAGTAGCACCACCCACTACAGAAAGAAACACAATGTATCAGATAGAGGCTAGGTACAGATGTGTTAATGTAATTCAATCCATACCGAAACTGAACCTAGACTTCGATTCTCCAGAATGACTTACAATGATACTGAGGTATAAAACCAAGGACGTTATTAATATTGTCAAAATTCACCACCAAACCCAGGTCATTTTGCTCCTGTATGGTTCCATTGATCAAACTCCCAATAGAGAATTTCTCCACCCAACTACACTCACTTTCAGTAATATCAGATGATTGCAGGCCCGAGATCTGAACAAATGAAACAATAAAAGTTAGAAATCCATCCTTCTTTAAAATTACTTGCAATACAGTGCTAGTTAAAGTTATGCAGACACATGCAAAAATCCCTGACACAAGCTCGATAAAAGTGCAATACACAACGGGTTGCATAAAGTCCTTTAGCGCAATAAAAAGAAAAAGTATGTCCCAAGAACACCACCTTCTCATCCATAAGGAAGTACTCTTGGACGAAAGAAGCATCTACAGAAGCACAAGATGACTGTTTCAATGAAAGTGTTATCCTGCTTTTTTCTTGATTGACCTACATAAAATATTGCAAATGATCAAGACCTCATAATATCTTCAACAAAATTAATATAAGGACCTGAGTCCAGCGTTCACTTACATCAACTATATTAGCCCGAACCGATTGTCCAACAAAGAAGGATTCTGACAGATCTGCCCTGGGTTCGTCAATTGCCTTAAAAATAAAATGAAAAAGGTTCAAGAAAAACAGTATGCCAACAAAAAATTAAGAAAGAAAAGGCATAGTAAAAAACAATCCACCTTGCTTCTCGGGGCGAAACCAGTCAACCGACCCAGAAAACGGACAAAGCAGCCATTTTCAATCAAGTTACATACATAACCCTGTGTACAAATTCATAAGAATAATTGTGAATTAACAAACAAAACAAAACAAAATCTACTGTTATATTTCAAAGACGCAACTACTCACATGAACCACTGAGTTTGGCTGGAGCTGACTAAAATCCGAAGGAAGCTCTTCAGCTAACTTAATGAGAGAGTATTTTGAAGAGAGAGCCAAGTTGTTGCCTTCAATGTCTAAGATAAACAAAAATTACTCAATGTATTAAGTATCTTCAACCACTAAAATAGTTGAAACTGCAACATCATCTCTGCTTTCCTGGAACAAGATGGATCATTTTTCTAGTTCTAAAAGGTACACAATCAGAGAGATGAAGCAGATTTAAAATTACTCTCATGAAAACGTTTCTCTCTCAAAGATCCATCAGCATCCACAGAAAATAAAAAAATCGAGCACTTTGAAACTTTAATCAATCTACCTCCTTTAAATGTGTTAAGGATATACGCAAAGAAAAAACAAGTTCTGAAAATTAGCAACGGTGATCAAAAACATACCTATTACCAGCAGCTTATCAAGCTCATATCCAGGTCTTAAAAGTGATATCATTAATTTTGCTTGCTCTACATTACAAAGAGAAAACTCAGAAACAAATGAATAAAAGCAAAACTCAAGATGTACGATCATGTGAGAGAAAACACATACCATGATGATCAGCTAAATGTTCAGCAGAAACTGTACCCTTCAGAAAACCTTTGGACTTAACACGGACAATGACTGCCTGAGGAGTTATACTATCAATTACCCCTGATATAATACTACCTAACTTGATTGAATCGTCTTCAGAAACACTGTCAGAAATGATGTACACAACTTTGAGCTATAGCATTTAATGATATTAAGGCAGCCTTGATGGCAAGACGATTATCAGATATCTGATTAAAAAGAGAAAACCTTGTTGGCTTTATCATAAAACTGAGGTTGATCCTTCGAGTACCATGAACCGCACTGGTTACTCTACATTTGACAACCTCCCCGACATGAAACACTGAATTGGGATCACTTCCAGGCTCTACACCAAGTTCAAATCTGCTTAATCAAAGTAAGTATAGCATATTAGCTAAAGATCATCAAACTAGAAAAAATTACCCAAAGCCTTTATGATTGAAAAAAAAATTCAGGTTCTATATCAGTAAAAAAGAAACCCGAACAGAAAGGCAACGGCATATGAAATACAAGAACAGGTGCAGCAATGACCTGGGAACAAATCCTTGCACCCCATTATAGAAGCGAACAAAGCATCCATGCTTTTCAATCTTTGTTATCCACCCATGCGTTACTAGTCCTTCAGTTGCATCAGCGTAAGAACTCAAAATCGGAAGTTTAGATTTCACCTGCAAAGAATATACATATACATATTATTTTTACTGCATGAGAACGAATTGGTAACAACCAGAGATGTCATTTTAACATAAATGTCGTGTACGAGAATTAATTAAATCATAACTTGTAGATTACTGAAAGTACATGCAAGTAGGACTTATCCACTCCTAACGTCCAAATAAGATGCTTGTTTGAGACAAAAGTTCCTACAAATATTTCCGTCCATAGCTAAGTGGAAAGACTAAATAAAGAAGAAATGTAGTTTCCATTTTAAACCGAAATGGACATAAGTGTGATAATTGAAACCTAAAATGGGCAGATGGAAATAAAAGAAGGAATGATAATAGAAACGAGATGCATTTTAGCACCTATTTTATAAAAAGGAAATGATTTGGTAAGCCTCCTCTAAACAAACAAAACGAATTCAGTAACTAGACACATCAAGGAATATGCAAACAATTAAACAAAGTCAGATCCACTATCCTAAGAAAACTTACAAGTGTTTTCTTGCAGGTAACAGTTATTCTCTTTGATTTGCAGCCAAGCACACGGAATATTAATTCAGCTCCAACCTGAAAGAAACATCATTCAAAATTTATGCATGCCTCAGCAACATTGCAAACCAATTAATGTACGGTCAATGTAAGGGACCAACCTTGAACTTTTTCCTGGGCTTCGTAACTTCAAACTCAGACATATGCCGAAGTGGGCACATTGCTTTCAGACCACCCGGAAATTGCACAATGGCACCAAATGTATCAACAGATATGACTTTAGCCTTCGTCACCAAACCCGGCTTGACATCTGAGTGGGTGAAAACTGGACCTTCAAAAGCACTTTCCTGCTCATACAAAAACAACACCAAAAGAAAGAAAAAGTAAAGACGGGAAACCCACAAAGGTTTTTTTTTTTAATAAAAAAAACATACACGTCTCAATAGAAAGAGGCATCATTGTATAATTTTACATCAAACTATCGCCTATTGGCATTTAGATTGCAACGCTTGATCGATGTTAAGAATCAGTACTAAAAGAATAGTAGATGCTTCCCATGTCAACTATTGTTAAAGGTAATGTAATCTACTGTAATCTATTAGCACATCTGGTAGTAATAATACCTTTAAAGTCCCTATGGCCAACCCCTCCATCTGCTTAAGGCCGAGGATTCGAACACGGATGCGGTTTCCTTCCTTGAACTTCTTTTCCAGTTTCTTTACTTCATCTTCTGCGACATCATATGTCTGCAGTTATGGTAAATCTAAGGTTAAAAAGGACAAAGGTTAAAAAGGACATCAGAACGCTAATCTTTTAGAAGAATAAGGGCAGCCAATTAGACATACGCTAACATATGCAGGAGTTGAAACAGGCTTAGAAGGGAGTTCAAGAAGAAGGCCTGATTTATCAACACGGACAACTTTTGCTTCGTCGAATATGCCTCCGCTGGAGACATGCTGTAAGGAGCCCAAAAAAGTATTACAAACTTACTTTATAATAGAAAAGATAGGCAAATACAGGTACATCCACGGAGACTAAACACAGAGAACAATACTGGGTAAGGTCTCAAAGTGATGAACGAAAATTATAAGATAGAAGCTTAAGTACACAAAGATAGTGGTGAAAACAGCAGGTATAAGAAATGCTAGTGTTACAATTAATGAACCTTCATTTAAACCCCAAAAGTAGCTGTCAAATCAAGTTCTCTTACCATAGGAGGAGCCATGTTACCAACAAGATGTGGGTTTAACGTCAAACCAACAGCTCTAGTTGATGGATCGATAAACAATATTCTAGCATTAACCTGAAAAACAGTAGGAGCATTTTATGCAAGTTAACTAAAAGGAGGAAAAAAATATCTTTCACCAAAGAAATAAAACAAAAATTCAAAACAATCGAAACACAACAGTGGGACTACAAGATCTGCAAACTACGATGACATTTATAACAGAAACACAACAAGGAGAAGAATCAGAAAAAACTGAACTCCAAAATGCCTACCATCTTAGTCTGATTATACTCATCCTTCCAGCTCTTGTTACACATTGGATTTTGTAAATGGAATAGATCAACCTGCATATCAATGAGAAATGTAACTCATAAACGTCACCAAGATTTTAGGTTAAACTCGAGAAACATAGTTCCAGCTTAATCAATAATGCACACTACCAAAATCATTAGTAACTCACTGTTCCAGTAAAGTACATAAGAAATCCCAACAGTATCCCATTCTCAAGGACAGATTGCACACGGGCATTAACCATCATGCCTGGGATGAGAAGATCAAACGACATCCCATTAAGATCCTTGGTCTGCAAGATGGGTAATCACGAGGTTAAATTTGTTTAAATCAAGGAAATTTTACTGTATAATTTGGGAAGTACGAGACATACCACACACTTTGCCACTGAATCTGGGTCCGAACTAAGACGAACAATTTTACGTTCTCCATCAATATTTGTAACCACGCCCTGAATAAGCTGCCCAGTCTTTAACTCCTGACTTCCTGGAATATTCAGAAAACGGTATAAAAAGATTTAAAAGATGACGGGAATCAGACAAACCAGAGAGCCGGGAAGTTCCAAGAAAGATCAAAGGCATCCACAAAGGTTTTTGGAAATGACGTATTTCCTTTAGTTGGACATAGACAACCCATTTTATCATGATGTACGTTAAAAGGTACATTGAATATCATTTGCCAGAATAAAAGAAGTTCAAAAGTGGAAAAAAAAGAGCTAGGAAGCCAGTAGGTCAACGATTTAGTACCATCATTGCTTATTTTGATAAATCCTGTGATTAAAGGCAATCCAAAGTGAAGGATATAACCATGGTCTTCGACGCTTTTCACATTTGCAGTGACTACCTGAAAAAGCATTAGGGAAAAAAAATAAAAGACATAAGTTATAACATTAACTAGAACCATCAGCAATAGAAAAAATTGGTTGGTAAAGATACGACACCATTTCAGAAGATAGCAGAAGATCAGTATCAATATAGCTTATTTTACATCTCAAAACTGCTAGCCTATGCAGCTTAATATATAAACTCTAAGCTCAATCAGCCATGAACTCTTTCAACTCGTTTTGGATCGCTTTGGCTATGCAAACATTCTTGAATACCAGTACCCACAAATACATTTGAAAATCTTACAGAAGACAGAGCTCCCAAGATGTACAAAATTACGAAATAAAAGGAAAATGAACCAAGCATTGACATACCATCCCTGGTTGAAAGGAATCCAAACTGAATCCCTTGTGCAATAAAGAAAGTCGCAATGAAAGCCATATTTTCCTTTTCCCTGCCTCCTTCTTATCATCATCTAACTGCAATACAATGCAGGGAACAAGCTGACCCACAGAAAAAATGTCTTGAAGGAGCTCATTTTCATCGTCCTGGTTGACAAAAAGGATGACCAACTCAGTTCAGATTGCAGAAAGGAAAATGACCAAGGTACAGGGAATTTAAACAGCCAGTTATAACCAACAGCTTCTACCTCAGTTCCGAAATCTGTAAAATCCAATGCCTCGCTTGCGCGAACTAATCCACGTAAGCCCCCTGGAAGACTAATTACAATATCTTTCTGGTTTACTTCAGTAACAACTCCCAAAAGCTTCATTCCTGGGGAAATATTCTGAACATAAATTCCATTAAACGACAGAAACGGAAAAGTAGAGATATAATCTGCTTAATAAATCTTCTAGGACAGTAGCATCATGCAACCATGGTTATGACTTATGAGGATGGATGGATGGATGTCAATGGAAAGCAAAAATGCTATTGGTCGGTGCATCAACTGAAGAATACACGTGTTAACGCGCATAAAACAGCCATGCACAACTGATTTAAGAACTATCTATCTAAAACGCCAGAGAACATTGGCTCAGAAACTTAGTCACTGTATTCTGATGATACATCTGTGGATCAGCATCTTGATTAAACTCTCAGGTTTAGTACTACAATGTACACGAATAATTTGTTTTATGAAATTCCATGATGCAGAGAACAAATGAATCTGACTTGAGTCAGTAGCTAAAACTCAATGGGAGCAACAAATGTAAACTATGGGGCATGTAAATGTTACAAGAATAGGTCTCTTAGCCAATTCTGGCTAAAGAGCTTTACTATTATTAATACTAGTGTAATCATGCTGGACACAGGCAAGAACATATAAGAAATAATACCTTAATGGTAATCTTATTGGCATATCTTGGCCGTTTTCCAGTAAAAGCACCGTCAAAAAGAGATCCCAGTTCGTCTACATCGGTAGGGGTTCTCTTCTTATGTTTTCCCCCTTTATACCTCTTAGAAACACGCTCATCAGCGTCAAACTCAGCATCGACTTCTTCATGAATTTTCTCACGCTCTTTTTTGCTCAGAGAAGTACCTCCACCTGACAATCAATTATGAATATCAACAACAGGTTCGAAATTTCAGAATGCTCAGAACAAAGATAATTAAAGCTACAGCCGTTTTTATGTTTAGCTACCTAATGCCATGTTCTGATTCATGTCACCGAGTAAGAACAGAGGAAGAAAAATTGAATATTTTCTCGCATAACAAAAAGGAATTTGAGGGAGAAGCAAACCTCGAGGAAAGTCAGGAACCTCTTCGAGCTGCAGAGCCATGGCTTCAGACCTAGCAGCAACATCGTCCTTCGTCTTCTTAAAAGGTTTCTTCGATGGTTTAAAGACCTTTGTAGAATCATTACGTTTTCCATTGACTAATTTCTTTGAAGGAGCCACCATATCTCTAATGGCGGAAGGGGAGATTGGGGACGGTCTCGTTTTTTTGTTTGTTTTGTAGGGTTTTAGACGTCACACACTAATGAAGAAGAAGAAGAAGAAGAAGAAGGTTTAGGGTTTTTTGAGAACCGCCCGGTCTGGATTGCAACCAGATTTTTTTAACAAAAAAAAACTTCTGAGAACCGTCCGGTTTGACTTTATCCCCAAAAAAAAAAGTGACAATTATTGGATTAGTCGCGTAATTAAAGAAAAACGAAGCGGATATGTTATGGGCCTAAATGGGCCTCTATTGGTGAAAGGCAATGTAGAACACTCTCGCATATAACACGACCATCTTGTTGAACAGAGCCTTGTGGGATTCAGGTTCTGGTTTCACGATCATATAGTTTTTATCTTGATCGGCTTCTAATATTTTCATAACTTGTTTGTGTCTGCGATGAGTTTGTGTTCCTGATTCAAAGAATCTCTTGTTTCGTCTGTGTTTTTCTTTGGTGACTGTCAGAACATATGTTAGCCTCATTCGCGTTATCGTCATGTTCTTATGAAGATTGCTTCTCTATTATTCCTGATCATGATACGTTTCACTTATATATATATATATATATATATATATATATATATATATATATATATATTTGTCTTTTATTTTTTGTATAACCATTATGTTATATTTTTTTTTATAAAAATATTTTTGGTTAAAAACGTGGAAATCTTTGTTTGGAAACTTCTGTTTGAAAACCTCTATTCCAGAACCTTTGTTCCATTTTATAGAGTTTGTATAATTCACTAAAAGCGCGGGAATCATAAACTTTAGGTGGGGGTATTGGATGATTGAATTTAAGAGAATGCAAATGAATTCAAAATCAATTGATTTTGAGTAATTTAAAAGTTTTTTGTTGGAATTTTAATGAATTCTATCAAAATGACAGTAAAAAAGTTCGGAATTGACTCTTTACAATTTTTTATTGAAATTCTATTAAATTCCTATCAAATGACACTATCATCAATACTGCAATAAAATTGAATAACACTAACATTTAATAGAATTAAGAAATCCAAAAATTGAATAACACTAGAATTTAAAATAATATAAAAGAATGATTACAAATATCTAATCCAATAACACATGAATTTAAAAGAATTCATGAAATACATCATTGAATAACACTAGAATTTTATAGAAAGTCTAATTCCTTACAATTCAATTAAATTCTTTAATTGAATACCACCCCCTTAGTTTGAGAACCTCTGTTCGAAAACATTTGTTCCGTTTATAAAGTTTGTTGGTTAAAAACGTGGCAATTATGAAAATATAAATGTTATATATCTCCATTTAACGACTATTTTCTGAACCTATCATTTCCTTACATTTTTCAATTGCACAAATTTGATGAAAATAAGCTTCACTCTTTGATAAGAGGAGACCAATATGTTATTTTGTTTTCTTAAATTAAAGTTGTCGATTAAAAGCACGAGAATATTTGTTTAGGAATGTTTGTTTGAATACTTCTATCGAGAATCTCAGTTCTATTTTATAAAGTTTCTTGGCTAAAATCGCAGGAATTATGAATTTTTGTTTGAGAACCTGTTTTTGAAAATCTTTGTTCCGTTTTATAAAGTTCTTTTGGCTAAAAATACGGAATCATAAAAACATAAATGTTATATATGTCCATTTCACAAGCATCTTTATAGTTATCATTTACTTACATTTTTTAACTAACCAAATAAGATGAAAATAAGCTACCCATTACGTTATATTATCTTTTTTTATTTTTTTGGTTAAAAGCCTGAGAATCTTTGTTTAGGATATTTGTTAAGGATCTTATATTTGAAACTTCTATCGAAAACATTTCTTCCATTTTATAAAGTTTGTTGGCTAAAAGCGTGGGAATAATGATCTTATGTTTGAGAACTTTCGTTCCATTTTATAAAAAAAAAAAATTGCTAAAAACGCGGAATAATAAAAACATAAACGTTATATATGTCCATTGATGAATATTTTTACAACTATTATTTCTTTATATTTTTCAATTAACCAAATAAATGAAAATTAACTCTTTATATTTGATAAGGTTATAGAGTAACTATTATGTTGTATTTTCTTTTTTTATAAGATTTATCGGCTAAAAGTGCAGAAATCGTTGTTTGAGAGTTTAGGTTTCACAACCTCTATCACATTTGCTCCATTTTTTTAATAAGATTTTTTGGTTAAAAGTGTGAAAAAATTTGTTTCCTTTTATAAGATTTTTTGTTACAAGCACAGTAATTATGAAATCATTAATATGTTTTTTCTTTTTTGAAAATCAATATTTAATAAGTAATTAAAAACAAATTAACCAATAAACATAATGAATAATACCAAAAAATGTTAAATAAATATAAAATTTCCATAAAACTCTAAAAAAAAAATAAACAAAACAAATCTAAACAAAATGAACAGAGGGATATATTTTATACGAGTTTAAATTTTTTGAAAGTTGCAAAGGTGCAAAATGCAAATATATTACTCCATGAACTTTAAAAGAAGGAGAAAGTTCACGGTACAAATTCCCTCCTCAACAACCCTTAATTCTTCAACGGCTAATTCCAAACCATAAAATCTAAATGTATCTGTAAACACATTTGTTGTTTCGTTTCAGAATTTGTCTAAACCATTGAGCAGACATCATGGGATACCTCTTCAAGGTTTTGTAATCAATATAGACGATCCTCAACCTATACAATTGAGGAAAAATACATTAGAGAAAATACTTCAATTTTCTCGGAAATATCATATATCATGACAACCACTCGAAATTATCAAGCAACGACCACGCGAAATATCGAGTCACATTGGCCCCATCCTCAACCGCCTTCTTAAGTTAGAGTTAAGTAATCTTTATAATACTTGATTCTCGTTGTGTCGTGTAGTCCTTGAGCTAGAGTAAGGTTTCCCGGATCATCCATACCTATAAGAGATATTCATATCATACCAAATCTCAACATCTCTATAAATCTTGGAAATATAAACAGATAAAGAAAAGTTTGGTTAGAGTTTTTTGTGTCTTTAATACCGTTTTCGGAGAGAATCATAGTTGGGTTGCTGTAATGTTCCTTCATGTACATCAAGGTCATATACATTCCCCATGCCACGTACGTTGTATAACCGATACGAGTATGCCTATGGTAAATAGATTAAAAATATATTTATTTCAACCAAATTAGTATTTAGTTGGTTTTTGGGTGGGATCAGTTTTGGTTTATTCTCGGTTTACGGACTTCTAAGTAGTTAGGACTAAGCATGTTTTACTTTAACATATCATTTCGTATATCATGCTTAAGATCTTAAACAGGTGAATCATTTTAATATTGACTTCATAATAACATTATCCGATGTTTTACAGGGTTTCTATGGTGTTGAAGCAAGACCAGATTGGTCCATCCCTAGAGGCGGGAAAAAAATTGAATTGGATAACATGAGGTAAGCTGTCTTAGTTTAAAGGAGGATTGTAAGTTTTTTTGTGTTCTATCCAAATGCTATAATAATTAAAATGAGCATATAATCCTCAAGTCCTTCAAATGTTATGTGAATTTTCTAAATTACAATACCAGAAAATGAAATTTGAGATTGAGATTGCTTAGGAAAATGCTACCAAGCAGAATCAAGATAGCTCTTTATTTATTGGGGGATTTCTTAAATGGTATTGATCATAATGTTATGAGTAATTGTTTGGAAAACTGATGCATTTCTTCATTTTAAAATAAAATAAAAAAATGAAATCTAATTCACGTGTAGTAAACTAATCAAATGTTGGAGAGAAAGATCGTAAGGCAATCTTTTGTTTCATTTAATTTTTTAAATATTTGAATCATTTTAATACTGACTTCATAATAAAAGGGACTCAAGACAAGGAATGAAAACAACAAATTTTAATAATCTTCAAAGTCTAATGTAAACGTTTCTTTTGAAACAAAACTATTAACAGCCTAGTTTTATGACGACGTCGATAACATAAAATTATTAATGAATAAACGTTTTAATCAATTAATTACCCTTCCACAAATGACCATGCTCGTTGCTTCTCTATAAAATCTATCATTTCTTGTCAACAATCTAACATCCAAAACCAAAAACAAATATGGTCAAGTCTCTTCTCATGGTAATGCTTGTAGTATTTTTGATGGCTAGTCCGATTTTCTCCCAAGAAATTGATCAATATCCAGAAGAGTTACCAGAAGATGTGAACATATCTCCTACTCCAGATTTCAATGTTTACGTCGAATCTCCCGAAGAAGCTCCAATCGAAGAAGCCGATTCACCCGCAATGAGATATGACATGGAGGTTGCGCATCATTACACAGACAAACAACTCGATTTTCTTGAGGGTTGCCTTCTAAAGCTGAACTCCAAATGCGGAGATGAGATTTTCAAGAACATGTTGGATGATGAAACGACGAAGATATTGAAGAATGAATGTTGTCATCATCTATTGAAGCTTGGCAAAGATTGTCATCTAGGATTGGCTCAATTCATTTTTTCGAGCTATGAGTATAAAAATATTGCATCTAAGGCTATTCCGAAAAGCAAACAGATATGGAACGATTGTGCTCGAAGAGTTGGGAGCCAGATTAATGTTTCAGTCTCTTTGGAGGACTAAACTAATATCATTCCCTCGTCCTGACGTTTTATATATGTGAATTCGTCGTAACTTATGATGAGTTATATAAATAAATAAATATATATATATAGCTATCACTTTATAATTTTTTTGGGATTAATCGAGAAGCAAGAGTCATGCAATATCTATGTTGCTAATTTCATCATTCGAATAATCCAAACATAAAACTAAAAACGCATACATACGACGAAATCAACATGAATATTAGTATTTTTGTAGATATTTTTGTAATGGATATAACAGATATCCAAAAATCACGGATCCGGATAACTACATATGAAACCCGGAAGATATGATCCATGTATAGGGGACATGTTATATTCTTTTTTATATAATGTTTTGGTTAAAAGCGTGAGAATCTTTGTTTAGGATATTTGTTTAGGATCTTATGTTTGAAACTTCTATCGAAAACATTTCTTCCATTTTATAAAGTTTGTTGGCTAAAAGCGTGGGAATTATGAACTTATGTTTGAGATCTTTCGTTCCATCTTATATAAAAAAAAGTGTTAAAAACGCGGAATAATAAAAACATAAAGGTTATATATGTCCATTGATGAATATTTTTACAACTATTATTTCCTTATATTTTTCAATTAACCAAATAAATGAAAATTAACTCTTTATATTTGATAAGGTTATAGAGTGACTATTATGTTGTATTTTCTTTTTTATAAGATTTATTGGCTAAAAGCGCAGAAATCGTTGTTTGAGAGTTTATGTTTCACAACCTCTATCACATTTGCTCCATTTTTTTAATAAGATTTTTTGATTAAAAGTGTGAAAAATTTTGTTTCCTTTTATAAGATTTTTGGTTACAAGCACGGTAATTATGAAATCATTAATATGTTTTTTTCTTTTTTTAAAATCATTACTTAATAAGTAATTAAAAACAAATTAACCAATAAACATACTGAATAATACCAAAAAATGTTAAATAAATATAAAATTTTTATAAAGTTCTGAAAAAAATAAACAAAACAAATCTAAACAAAATGAACAGAGGAAATAGATTCCATACGAGTTTAAAATTTTTAAAAGTTGCAAAGGTGCAAAATGCAAATATATTACTCCTTAAACTTTAAAAGAATGAGAGAGTTCACAGTACAAATTCACTCCTCAACAACCCTTAATTCTTCAACGGCTAATTCCAAACCATAAAATCTAAATGTATCCGTAAACACATTTGTTGTTTCGTTTCAGAAGTTGTCTAAACCATTGAGCAGACATCATGGGGTACCTCTTCAAGGTTTTGTAATCAATATAAACGAGCCTCAACCTATACAATTGAGGAAAAATACATTAGAGAAAATACTTAAATTTTCTCAGAAATATCATATATCATGACAACCACTCAAAATTATCAAGCAACGACCACGCGAAATATCGAGTCACATTGGCTCCATCATCAACCGCTTTCTTAAGTTAGAGTTAAGTAATCTTTATAATACTTGATTCTCGTCGTGTCGTGTAGTCCTTGAGCTAGAGTAATGTTTTCCGGATCATCCATACCTATAAGAGATATTCATACCAAATCTCAACATCTCTATAAATCTTGGAAATATAAACAGATAAAGAAAATTTTGGTTAGAGTTTTTCGTGTCTTTAATACTGTTTTCGGAGAGAATCATAGTTGAGTTGCTGTAACGTTCCTTCATGTACATCAAGGTCTTGTACATTCCCCATGGCACGTACGTTGTATAACCAATACGAGTATGCCTATGGTAAATGGATTAAAAATATATTTATTTCAACCAAATTAGTATTTAGTTGGTTTTTGGGTGGGATCAGTTTTGATTTATTCTCGGTTTACGGACTTCTAAGTAGTTAGGAGTAAGCATGTTTTACTTTAACATATCATTTCGTATATCATGCTTAAGATCTTAAACAGGTGAATCATTTTAATATTGAGTTCATAATAACATTATCCGATGTTTTGCATGGTTTCTATGGTGTTGAAGCAAGACCAGATTGGTCCATCCCTAGAGGCGGGGAAAAAAATTGAATTGGGTAACATGAGGTAAGCTGTCTTAGTTTAAAGGAGGATTGTAAGTTTTTTTTTTTCTTTCCAAATGCTATAATAATTAAAATGAACATATAATCCTCAAGTCCTTCAAATGTTATGTGAATTTTCTAAATTACAACACCAGGAAATGAAATTTGAGATTGAGATTGCTTAAGAAAATGCTACCAAACAGAATCAAGATAGCTCTTTATCAATTGGGGGATTTCTTAAATGGTATTGATCATAATGTTATAAGTAATTGTTTGGAAAACTGATGCATATCTTCATTTTAAAATAAAATAAAATAATGAAATCTAATTGACGTGTCGGAAACTGATCAAATGTTGGAGAGAAAGATCGTAAGGCAATCTTTTGTTTCACTTAATTTTTTATATATTTGAATCATTTTAATATTGACTTCATAATAAAAAGGACTCAATACAAGGAAGGAAAACAAAAAAAAATTAATAATCTTCAAAGTCTAATGTAAACGTTTCTTTTGAAACAAAACTATTAACAGCCGAGTTTTATGACGACGTCGATAACATAAAATTATTAATGAATAGACGTTTTAATTAATTAATTACCCTTCCACAAATGACCATGCTCGTTGCTTCTCTATAAAATCTATCGTTTCTTGTCAACAATCTAACATCCAAAACCAAAAGCAAATATGGCCAAGTCTCTTCTCATGGTAATGCTTGTAGTATTTTTGATGGCTAGTCCGATTTTATCCCAAGAAATTGATCAATATCCAGAAGAGTTACCAGAAGATGTGAACATATCTCCTACTCCAGATTTCAATATTTACGTCGAATCTCTTGATCAAGCTCCAATCGAAGAAGCTCCAATCGAAGAAGTCGATTCACCCGCAATTAGATATGACATGGAGGTTGCACATCATTACTCAAACAAACAACTCGAGTTTTTTGAGGGTTGCCTTCTAAAGCTGAACTCCAAATGCGGAGATGAGATTTTCAAGAACATGTTGGATGATGAAACGATGAAGATATTGAAGAATGAATGTTGTCGTCATCTATTGAAGCTTGGCAAAGATTGTCATCTAGGATTGGCTCAATTCATTTTTTCGAGCTATGAGTATAAAAATATTGCATCTAAGGCTATTCCGAAAAGCAAACAGATTTGGAACGATTGTGCTCGAAGAGTTGGGAGCCAGATTAATGTTCCGGTCTCTTTGGAGGACTAAACTAATATCATTCCCTCGTCCTGACGTTTTATATATGTGAATTCGTCGTAACTTATGATGAGTTATATAAATATATATATATATATATAGCTATCACTTTATAATTTTTTGGGATTAATCGAGAAGCAAGAGTCATGCAATATCTACGTTGCTAATTTCATCATTCGAATAATCCAAACATAAACTAAAAATGCATACATACGACGAAATCAACATGGATATTATTATTTTTGTAGATATTTTTGTAATGGATATAACAGATATCCAAAAATCACGGATCCGGATAACTACATATGAAACCCGAAAGATATGATCCATGTACAGGGGACATGTTATATTCTTTTTTATATAATTTTTTGGTTAAAAGCGTGACAATCTTTGTTTAGGATATTTGTTTAGGATCTTATGTTTGAAACTTCTATCGAAAATATTTCTTCCATTTTATAAAGTTTGTTGGCTAAAAGCGTGGGAATTATGAACTTATGTTTGAGAACTTTCGTTCCATTTTATAAAAAAAAAATTGTTAAAAACGCGGAATAATAAAAACATAAACGTTATATATGTCAATTGATGAATATTTTTACAACTATTATTTCCTTATATTTTTCAATTAACCAAATAAATGAAAATTAACTCTTTATATTTGATAAGGTTATAGAGTGACTATTATGTTTTATTTTATTTTTTATAAGATTTATCGGCTAAAAGCGTAGAAATCGTTGTTTGAGACTTTAGGTTCACAACCTCTATCACATTTGCTCCATTTATTTTAATAAGATTTTTCGGTTAAAAGTGTGAAAATTTTTGTTTACTTTTATAAGATTTTTGGTTACAAGCACGATAATTATGAAATCATTAATATGTTTTTTTCTTTTTTGAAAATCATTATTTAATAAGTAATTAAAAACAAATTAACCAATAAACATAATGAATAATACCAAAAAATGTTAAATAAATATAAAATTTGCATAAAATTCTAAAAAATAAAATAAACAAAACAAATCTAAACAAAATTAAGAGAGGAAATATATTTCATACGAGTTTAAATTTTTTGAAAGTTGCAAATATGCAAAATGCAAATATATTACTCCTTGAACTTTGGCACGTGCGTTGTATAAGCAATACGATTATGCATGCCTATGGTAAATGGATTAAAAATATATTTATTTCAACCAAATTAGTATTTAGTTGGTTTTTGGGTGGGATTAGTTTTGGTTTATTCTCGGTTTACGGACTTCTATGTAGTTAGTAAGCATGTTTTACTTTAACATATCATTTTGTATATCATGCTTAAGATATTAAACAGGTGAATCATTTTAATATTGACTTCATAATAATATTATTCGTTGTTTTGCAGGGTTTCTATGGTGTTGAAGCAAGACCAGATTGGTCCATCCCTAGAGGCGGGGAAAAAAATGAATTGGATAACATGAGGTAAGTTGTCTTAATTTAAATGAGGATTGTAAGTTTTTTTTGTTTCTTTCCAAAAGCTATAATAATAAAAATGAACATATAATCCTCAAGTCCTTCAAATGTTATGTGAATTTCCTAAATTACGACACCAGGAAATGAAATTTGAGATTGAGATTGCTTTGGAAAATGCTACCAAACAGAATCAAGATAGGTGTTTATAGATTGGGGGATTTCTTTAATGGTATTGATCATAATGTTATAAGTAATTGTTTAGAAAACTGATGCATTTCTTTATTTAAAAATAAAATAAAAATGAAATATAATTCACGTGTAGGAATTACTGATCAAATATTGGAGAGAAAGATCGTAAGGCAATCTTTTGTTTCACTTAATTTTTTAAATATTTATCTTCCTATAAAATAGAAGAATTTTTTCATCATCTTTTGTCCTTAGAACTAACCAATCTTTTGTTCCTCTTATAAAAACAAAACTCACATACTTGTGTCTTAACGATAAGAAATAAGAAAAAGAAAAAAAATCTTTCTTGGTTTACTTAATTCTCTTTCTAATTAAGTATATTCTTGTTGCTCATTACCAAAGGTATGCGTTCTAGGTTAAGTACATTACAAGTCACCAATTTCTTAACCAACAAGTTTCTGTTTTCTCAAAGGAAAAATATAATCTAATACAGTTTGTATTTTAGATTAGTACAAGGTCAACAACAGATTAATTTCTAACTCTTAATTCAGAAATGACATTTTGTCTGTTTCTTATTTCTTAGTTTGTGATGGAGGCTCTCTTCTTGAGTTCTTCTTCTTCCTCCATTGCTGCGTCAAACAAGCTTGCCAGATTACACAACAGTCGTGACTGGTCTACATTGGTTTGGGATAAGAAAAGGGTAGGACCCACCTGGTGCCGCGTAGGTGGTGGTGGTGATGGTGGTGGTGGGAGAAACAGCAAACCGGAGAGGCCTATTCGGGTTTCTTCGCTTTTGAAAGACAGAGGTCAAGTATTGATAAGGGAACAGAGTTCGCCGGCTATGGATGCTGAGACATTGGTTCTGTCTCCGAACGGGAACGGGAGAGCCATTGATATCAATGGAGCAACGAACTTGATGCCTTTTAATGGCTCTGCTATGGTGGGGATGAAAGAAGGACTTGGCATCATCAGTTTCCTCCAAGGAAAGAAATTTCTAATCACTGGCTCCACCGGCTTCTTAGCTAAAGGTAAAGAAGCTCTCATATCTTTTTTTATCATATTCCGAAACTCTGTCTCTAAATCTAAACCCTTTTGACATCTCCAGTGCTGATTGAGAAAGTCTTGAGAATAGCTCCGGATGTTGGGAAGATATATCTCTTGATTAAAGCCAAAAACAAAGAAGCCGCAATTGAGCGGTTGAAGAACGAGGTCATTCTTTTGTTTTGTTTTAATTCATTGTAGGTCAAGTTTTTTGTTCCTGTTATGTGCGTGTAACTCTAGCCCATGGGGATTGCTGCTTCTCAGGTATTAGATGCAGAGCTTTTTAATACTCTAAGAGAGACTCATGGAGCATCTTACCAGTCTTTCATGTTAGACAAGCTCATTCCTGTGATGGGAAACATTTGTGATTCAAACATTGGGTTGGAAGCAGATTCAGCGGAGGAGATTGCTAAAGAAGTTGATGTAATTATCAACTCTGCTGCAAATACAACCTTCAATGAAAGGTTGACAATTATTAGATTATGCATTTCTGGTTCTCTTGTTTTGTTATCTAGATAGTATCAATGCATCTTGATTTACTAATCTTGTTGTCGTCATGGCGGATATTTCAGATATGATGTTGCTCTGGACATAAACACACGAGGGCCTGGTAATCTCATGGGATTCGCCAAGAAGTGCAAGAAGCTAAAGCTTTTTTTGCAAGTATCCACAGGTATGTGAATAGGCAGAACGAACAGAGGAAAAAAGGGTTTTGTGATTCTTCTTCATTTGAAAAACAAAACTTTGTGCAGCTTATGTGAATGGGCAAAGACAAGGAAGGATCATGGAGAAGCCATTCTCGATGGGAGATTGTATAGCAACCGAGAACTTTCTGGAAGGAAATAGAAAAGCATTAGATGTCGATAGAGAGATGAAGCTAGCTCTTGATGCTGCTAGAAAAGGGACTCAAGATCAGGAGGAGGCGCAGAAAATGAAGGATCTCGGTCTAGAGAGGTAATAATCTAAATCTTCACCTTGTCAAATATTGGCAACAACCTTAAACACACAAATCATTGAAACAGGGCAAAATCATATGGATGGCAAGACACTTATGTTTTTACCAAAGCAATGGGAGAAATGATGATCAATAACACCCGAGGGGACGTGCCTGTGGTTATTATAAGGCCTAGCGTCATCGAAAGCACTTACAAAGACCCTTTCCCTGGATGGATGGAAGGAAACAGGTAGATTATTTATATATATGTTGCATATATGAATGTATATCCCCATAACAAAACTGATAAATTCTTGTTAAAAAAATCAGGATGATGGATCCTATAGTTCTATGTTATGGAAAGGGACAGCTCACGGGGTTTCTGGTGGATCCGAAAGGAGTTCTTGATGTGGTTCCTGCTGATATGGTTGTTAATGCGACATTAGCTGCTATAGCAAAGCACGGAATGGCAACGGCAGATCCGGAACCTGAAATAAACGTGTATCAGATCGCTTCTTCGGCGATAAATCCATTGGTTTTCGAGGACTTAGCAGAGCTCCTTTATAGTCACTACAAATCTACCCCGTGCGTGGACTCGAAAGGTGTTCCCATTATGGTGCGTTTGATGAAACTTTTCAATTCCGTTGATGATTTTTCGGATCATTTGTGGAGAGATGCTCAAGAACGGAGCGGCTTGATGAACGGTATGAGCTCAGCGGATAGTAAGATGCGGAAGAAGCTAAAGTTCATATGCAAGAAATCTGTTGAACAAGCCAAACACCTTGCCACTATTTATGAGCCATACACTTTCTATGGTGGAAGGTAATTAAGAACGACATTCTAATTTTAAAACCAAACCGATCGACAAACTTTGAATCTTTTTTATCTTTTGCTGCAGATTTGATAACAGCAATACGCAGAGATTAATGGAGAATATGTCTGAAGAAGAGAAGAGAGAGTTTGGGTTTGATGTTGGAAGCATTAACTGGAAGGACTACATTACAAACGTTCACATTCCCGGTTTAAGAAGGCATGTCTTGAAGGGAAGAGCTTAAGTTTAAATCTCGCTAACCGGACCAAACCGAATCAAACCTTTCTTTGATCGTTTTTTTCCCTTTCTGTGTAATCCTGTTGTGTTGTCTAATATATCACTTTAATTTGTAATAATTTGGAGCAAATGGGAGTGTTGTTATCTTCAAGTTTTTTCCCAAAGTCTAATAACGTTCGATCCAAAACGAAATCAAACAAATTGAAAGGAAAACAATCCCAAAAATTTAATAATCTTCAAAGTCTAATGTAAACGTTTCTTTTGAAACAAAACTATTAACAGCTTTCTTAACATAAAATTATTAATGAATGAACGTTTTAATCAATTAATTACCTTTCCACAAATAACCATGCTCGTTGTTTCTCTATAAAATCTATCGTTTCTTGTCAACAATCTAACATCCAAAACCAAAAGCAAATATGACAAAGTCTCTTCTCATGGTATCCATAGTAATATTTTTGATGGCTAGTCCGATTTTCTCCCAAGAAATTGATCAATATCCAGAGGAGTTACCGGAAGATATGAACATATCTCCTACTCCAGATTTCGATGTTTACGTTGAATCTCCCGATGAAGCTCCAATTGAAGAAGCTCCAATCGAAGAAGCTGATTCACCCGCAATGAGATATGACATGGAGGTTGCGCATCATTACTCAGACAAACAGCTCGATTTTCTTGAGGGTTGCCTTCTAAAGCTGAACTACAAATGCGGAGATGAGATTTTCAAGAACATGTTGGATGATGAAATGACGAAGATATTGAAGAATAAATGTTGTCGTCATCTATTGAAGCTTGGCAAAGATTGTCATCTAGGATTGGTTCAATTCATTTTTTCGAGTTATGATTATAAAAACATTGCATCTAAGGCTATTCCGAAAAGCAAACAGATATGGAACATTGTGCTCGAAGAGTTGGGAGCCAGATTAATGTTCTGGTCTCTTTGGAGGACTAAACTAATATTATTCCCTCGTCCTGACGTTTTATATATGTGAATTCGTCGTAACTTATGATGAGTTATATAAATAAATATATATATATATATAGCTATCACTTTATAATTTTTTGGGATTAATCGAGAAGCAATATTCATGCAATATCTACGTTGCTAATTTCATCATTCGAATAATCCAAACATAAACTAAAAACGTATACATACGACGAAATCAACATAGATATTATTATTTTTGTAGATATTTTTGTAATGGATATAACATATATCCAAAAATCACGGATCCGGATAACTACATATGAAACCCGAAAGATATGATCCATGTATAGGGGACAGAGCTAAGCAGGTCCTAGTTTGACATAAAGATCTTGACCTCCTGCAACGTAGTTCCGCATATCCCTGAGCTCACCGGTCCAAATCACACAACCCGACCCACCATTTCGGATATCGGTATTGGCAAACCCGGTACAGTAACAATCCTCAAGACACCTCTCCTTTCATTCCTTCAACCCAATTCCCACGTCCACAATCACTCTACCCGTCTCTGGCAACTTCATCTTCTTCATCCGCAAAAACACATCTCCTCCGCCGCAGCTCAGCCATGACCTCCTCGCACAACCATCGGACGTATCTCGCAAAGCCCACGCAGTCGCATTCTTCGGTACAAAGCCTCTGATACAATTACAAACCGGTGACTTTTTCATGTCACAGTAACTGTAAGAACCACAGACCGAGTACAAATCGCAACTATCATTCGGGAAAGACCAGAACATGTTCGACACCGGTACTGTCGGGGTCCACGTGAACATCTCTAATGAGCCAGTGGAACTCAGTGTAAATCTCGAGTGGAAGCTGTGGTTGGTAGCTCGAAAAGTATAAGCGACTTCCTCTCTCTTTTCAATGAATTTGTCAACAATGTAGCTCCCTTGTTGCATCGTTGGTATACCACTAAACCGGATTCCATTCCACGGACCGGTTCGGTACACTCTGGATACTCCATACAAAAGATAAAACTCAGGTAACCCTCCAGTTTCGAGTTTGAACGAAAAATCTCCGCTTGACGGATCATTTGGGGATCTCCAAGATTTTAGGAATCTGTTGTGCCCTGTTTTGAGACCCCAACCAATTTTCATCTCCGGGAGTAAAGTGTCCACTGGAAAATCAAAGCTTTGCCACAAGAATTGATTTGGGTCTTTGGTTTTGGAGTCTCTGAGCACCAAGTTGCCGTTAGCGAGAAGCTCCGCCACAACTGGAGATTCCACAGCTCTCGTCAGATTCGTTGACCAGATAAGAGTATCAGACTGGTCAAGCAGGACGAGGTTAGCATCAGAGATTTTTAATGTTCCAATGGGATTGGAAAGAGGATTGTCTCTGTTAGCAACCCATACATAGGTTCTCTCAGAGGCTTTCTTGTACCAAATCCCGAGATACCAACGATCACCATCTCGAGAACTACTCCTTATGGTTTTGAAGAAACCAAGCTCGAAGACATCACCGGGAGACAAAACGGTTCTGTTGCTGGAGATTGTGAGAGAGTCTGTTGATGATAGAGTATTGATCGAGAACACATGACTAAACAGATTAACCAAGACAAGGAAAAGGAAGAAAGTGTAAGAATGGTGATAGTTTGGTATTACACCTCTCATCTCTCTCTCTCTTCGCCCCTTAATTTTTCTATGCTCTTTTTCTTCTGTTCGTCCTTTATTTATAGAATTTTGTTTACATGTTGATTTTTCAAAGCTAATGAGTTGGTTTGATTTTAATTTGCATCGTTTATGTCCTAATCCTAAATTACATAGTTTCTAGCAGACAAGAAACATGTTATTTCCACATTCTATGACTTTTCAGCACTTCGTTTATTAATTTCAATGTCATTGGTCAATAACTTTTCAACTGGAATTAATTTTCTCATGCAACATAACATATGTTGTTCAACAAGTATATTTATTCATCCATGGTCCTCGTCCCAAGCAAGCCATGTTATGGGGATCGTAAATGCATTCTTCGATACGTTCGAGGTACTCTAGATTATGGTTTTTTTTCTTCTTTTTATTGAAGTAAATATTGCAAATATAATTTTGTTTTAGTTTTTTTTAACCGGAAGATCCCCGATCCAAAGCTAAACTAATCATCGAAACTTATGCAAAAGTTATATTTTGCTATTTAAAATCCACAACGATGAACTGTGATTGAAATGGCATGAAATAGAATTACTCTTAAATTAGAGAGTAACAAAATTATTATTTATCCTTGGAAAGAGAGTAAATATTTCCACCATGCATGGATTGGTTTGGTTTGCAAATATATTGTTAGCTAAATTCATTTTGTTCGAATACCAAAATATATTGTAGAACATCTTTAATACTTGTTTGATGTTTACATAAATTATCGATGACACATATACATTTACAAATTGACTCCTCAAAACTTTGTCGTATATTATGTTTTATCTCTTAAGTCTCAATGGCCAACACTATTCCAAAACCAATTCCAATCCTATCACTTGCTACTTTTTGCTTGTTAGACATTATCCTTTGAAAAAACTCAAACCTTCTCAAAAGTCTCATCCCCATCCTCCTTACGCCTATACCTATAAATATTGTTCTTATAGTATAATGTATTTGTCTTGCAACCTTGATATAGTATATAAATTGTCATATCATGTTTTATGGTTCGACCAACTAACATCGTAATTACACCCTTTTTTAATATTATGTTTTTAGGACAAGTGATCGTCTATTATACTATGACAGATGTCATCATGTAAATTATTTATTTCCAACATAAGTGAGTTGAAACCATAAACAATATTGTTAATGTGTTTTCTTTGTTGATAAATATGAATTCTAATATATAATGGGCCTAGAGGCCCAAATTTAGAAGTATATTCACACGTGTGGATGCCTTTCAGTGGTCTTCACACGGTTATTTCTCGTCGTTGAAGAACAGCTACCATCAATTTCCGGACGAGACAAGCCGAGGACTGTTTGCATCAAACTCAAAACTACTGCGTTTCTGTTTGAATCTAAATTTTCGGAGCAACCCCATCACTGCGCTTGGATTCATCTCCATCTGGGTTTTCGCAGGTAACGCTTCTCTGTTCTTATCTCCCATTTTTTGTTCTCATGTTTTTTTTTCCCTTCGAGGTCACCTGTGTTTTAATGTGTATTCTCCGATTTCATTTTTGTTTCTTCTGTAATTCTCTTTAATAGATATAAAAGTTCTCTACTTGGATGAAATTGCTGTCCGATTCGTTGTGCTGGTAGGAAATTAATGTGGCTTTGTTGTGTTAGAAATCATGATCGGGATATAAAACTTGCAGAGTGGTTTTTTTTTTTTGTGGGTGTTTTTCTCTCAGTTCTTTGGACATAGCTTTGGTGAATCTACTGTTTCTTTTATAGTTTGAACACAACCACTTCCAGTTTTCCTCTCAGCTTCAGCAATGCAGGCATGAAAGAAAAGAATTCCGCCACCGCTTCAACACTTGGACGGATTTTAGCTACTTGTTCTAAGCAGGTTTGTTCGAAATCCCCAGTTACCTTGTTTTTCGTATTGTGTCTTTCAGATTCTGAGAAATGTTAGCACAAACCTATTCCTTCCTTGAATTTCTTCCTTTTCTGATCTCCAATCTCCTAGGTTTCATAATGAATTTTTGATAGCTTTGCTAGTTGTTAAGCACGACATCAGTGTTAAAGAATGAGCCAGTCAGTAGCCGAGAGTAAAATTATATTACGTCAACTGTGAAGCAACACATTTTTATTACTTGTGGATTGTGTCTTGAAGATTTAATCCTTTTTATTGACTAAAAACGTGCACTTGTCACAGGCCAGAGACTACGGGAGTTGTGTTGCATCTAAAGTCCATGAGGTTGAAAGAGACATGTGCTTGAAAGAGTTTCTTGCACTGAAGAATTGTATGCAGCATACGGTATGACGAAATTTATTGCAAGAGACTTGTCTTGATCATATGATCTTCATCAATTTAGACTAATCTGTTCTACTATCATGTTTTTCTTTTCCTTATAGATCCGGGGAAAGGCTTGAATCACAACTATATTATCCTTCCCGTTTAGAGGCGTTTATCAGCACTGCTTAACATGTACGCCATTCTTTTTCATTTTCATCTTTTTTCAAAATCCCTTGTGAAACGATAGCCTGTGATATGTTTTTAATACAATTTTAAGTGACTCAGCCCAGTCATAAAGTGGTACATCCATTGCATACCAATTAATTTTGGAGTTTGAGAAAGTTAGAAAACTGAAAAGTTAAAGAGTATATCTAGCAGGCTTTCAAGTTCACAGCCAGGTGGCGGCTCTGGTGCTTTATCACATGCATATATACAACATCCATCCCTACGTTGCAATATTCCTGAATCCAGGGGATTGTTCTATGATGATGCCAACAGATTGCTAATTTGTACCACATCTAGTCAGGTGTTTTTTTTCTTTTCCTTTGAAAAGGTTTATTTGATTTTGTTTTAACAATAATTTATATCTTTCTTAAGCTTTATGATCCTTATCCTCTGCTGATTTCCACATTTTTCCGTTTAGGTCTTTTCATGGCAAACAGCCCCCTTTAATCCAGATATATCTCCTTCAGTTGATTCTATAAGTGAAGGGCCTATCCTATCTATCAGATTCTCTCTTGATAAAAAAGCGATAGCTGTCCAAAGATCTGACTGTGAAATACAGTTTTTCCATCGAGAGACTAAGCAGATACTCACCCACAAATGCAAGGCAGGATCAGAGAGCATCCTTGGATTCTTTTGGAGTGAATCTCCATTATGCGATCTTGCAATTGTAAAGACCAGGTGGGCTTGCTTTATTTTCTACATATTTTAACTACATAGAACTATTCCCATTTCTGGAACTGTTTCCAACGAATTTTAAAGACTAATTGGTTGAAGTTGATAACTCTAAATAACTTGTTTAAATGGGAGTATACTGGCTTGTTAACATGTGTTTTAGGATAGCTATATCCTTTGACTTGGGATTTCTAGGGAAAGTAGCCCTTTCAGAATCTGGTAATTGAGTCTGCACATTCTATTCTCAGAAGAGCGAACTAAACATAGTTGTTCCTGTCTTCAGCTCTTCTATTTTAAATTTTATATGTTTAACATTTCACTAATCATTTGTCTTTCTCTTATATTTTTTAGGTTCTTATGAAAATATTTTTTTTCTTTTTTCTTTTTCTTATCTCAGTGGCATGGACTTGTTTGCTTGTGATTCTATGTTGAATCTACGTTTGGTGGAGACCAAGAAAGTGAATGTGAATTGGTACATCTATACACATGAAACCCGACTGGTTCTTCTTGCATCAGGATTGCAATGCAAAACAATTACTGGATTTCAGGTAAACCCCAAGAAAAAAAAAGAAGCAAAGAATGATGAATTTTGCTATGTGAAAGAGCTTTTCCAAATCCGTTCACCTATAGTTTCCATCCTGTTAATTTGATGGCATTGGTCCTTATGATGTATATGCTAGAGTTGTCAATCAGCTTTAATGATCGAGCTAACATTTATATAACATATTGAATGCTTTGTTAAAAAATTGTGGTTGGAGCTTTAGATAAGAGCCTGATTGTTATTTGATCTACTCTCCAGCTTTCCACCGCAGGACTTGTTCGTTTACCAAGGTTTGAGATGACCATGGCTAAATCTGAATCAAACAGTAAACCTATTCTCTCTTCTGGAGACGTCCACTTAATCACTGTGTACGATTCCTTATATGTGTTTCTTTTGTTCTCTCCTTCTAAACTTTCTCGTCATTCATTACACTACGTAGCTTGAGAGTAAAACTTTACCATTCTCTTTCAGCTATGGCCGAATATATTGCTTACAAGTGGACAGGGAGGCTATGCTACTGCATTCATACAGGTTCTACCGAGATGCAGTCGTTCAACAAGTAAGTTTGTTTTTCCTCAATTACTGCTGTCTGGTTACTTTACAAATCTTTATGCACACATGATCTTTATTTAACGTGTAGTAGACTTGTTTGTGCAGCATCTGCGTGACTGTCTCTTTCAGTCGAAATTTTCTGTGACTCCATGAGTAATTTTAAAATTTTAAAGTTGCAACTTGCAAGTTAATTGCAAAACAACTCTATCTTGTGTTTCTGCCTTTCTGGGCATGAGATCATTGTTCAAAGTTATGTTCTTTCTTCATTTGTTCCATTGGCTCTTGTTTACAGGGTTCTTTACCAATATACTCAAGCAAATTGTCAGTGAGTGTGGTTGACAATTTATTGCTTGTGCACCAAATCGATGCAAAAGTTGTTATCTTTTATGACTTATTTGTGGATTCTCGAGCTCCTGTGTCTGCTCCTCTTCCTTTGCTGTGGAGGGGTTACCAAGGCTCAGACAAATCGTCTCAAGCTGCTAACAAAGAAAATGAGAGCTCAGAATCATCTACAAGCAATGAAATAATAGTCACGTATGAAGATGCATGGACCTTTCTGGTTCCAGACCTTATTCTGGATCAGACTAACAAGGTTCTGTGGAGGATACACTTGGATCTTGAGGCAAGTTGGCTTTTGTTGGTTTATCTACATGACGGCTAGATATTTCGCAAATGTTCAGTATATAACCTTATGTGCTGCAGGCAATTTCCGCTAGCAGTTCAGACAGGACGTCTCTTCTAGAATTCCTGCAGCGAAGGAAGTTGGAAGCAAATAAGGTCTCAAAATTTCTTTTGCTCTATGTTTTACATAGGGGTTTAAAAGCATGATGAAGCACCTGTTTTTGGCAACAAGCGTTTGTGTAATAAAACATAGACAATTGAAAAAGAACGTTAGTACTTCAGTTACGGGTTTTGTGCAGTTAGAAAAGGTTATATACAAGTCTAATTTAGAAAAAATCTGGTGTTTGTTTCCATATTTACTGGTTTACAGCGGTTCATGACTCTTTTTTCTACGATTACTGTCATTATATAGTGTCTCCAGGAAAGTTGGTCATGGAAAGTGGTCGGCGTAGTTGTGGTAGTAATCTTGGTTGGAGCTTTTAATGCAATGGTTAGATAAAATTAATCAGTACGTTATTTCAGGCGAAACAACTGTGCTTGGAGATAGCAAGGGCTATTATTTTGGAACGCAAACCAGCATCCCAGGTTACTCAGGCAATAGATGTATTGGTCACAGCATTTTCTTACTCGGTTAAAGCTGGTACATACAAGGACATAAAAAACGAAAAGACCACTGCAACTACTCCAACCGCTGGTGCATCTCCTGGTAAAACCATTGAATCCCAAAAAGTTGATTTAGGCATGAATGCTCTAAAGAAGCTGCAATCTATTAACTTCATCTTGTTCTCTTATCAACTTTCTATTCCTGAAGATAACGAAAGACATAGGCCATCTGGAAGCACTATTGATGAAGAAGTTGAAATGAACCTACCATCAGGTTCAGAGGAGAACATGTTTTGTGCTGATGAGCAGCAAGAATCTCAACTTTCATCACCAGCCATTTCACCCTATGAGCTCTACAAGTTTGTGTTTGCTTCTGTGGAGGAAATGATGGTTGGGGAATCTGAGTACCTAGTTGCTATCATCACTGAGTTCCTTCGCAGGTAAGATTAACTATTGTTATGTCTGTTAGTTTACAGACTAAAGAAACTTGGTTTTGCGTTAGACCTAATTTTGATTCATCAATTCCGCGTTTCTTACTTTGTTGCAGTATAAGCGCAGAGAAACTTAAAGTGGATGTCAACATTTATGTGATGACCATCAGACTTTTAGCTTACAGTAAACGATTTGCAGAACTGTCGCTATTCACCACAAACAAGGTTTGTACTAACTCTACTTCTATGAACACACAACATCCTCTAAGGTTTCTTGTTCTGAGAGTTTGGGCTACGTTACATTTCCCTGCAGATAATCGAACCATCAAAGGAAGTCGCGCTCCAACTTCTCGAGAGCGGTGGACAAAATCTCCGGGTAAGGAAAGTTGGGCTTGATATGTTGAGACAGCTCTCGTTGCACCATGATTACATCTCTTCCCTTGTGCAAGATGGATACTATCTTGAAGCTCTGCGATATGCTCAGAAGCATAAGGTATAATTGATTTCTGTTTGGTTACACATTAAATTCAGTTACGGTTTAGTTTATTCGGTACAATGTGGAAATTGCAGGTGTCGAGTGTGCGATCGTCGCTGTTTCTAGAAGCAGCATTCGCGTCGAATGATCTGCAGCATTTGGCTGCAATTTTGAGGGTCTTGTCGGAATTGATTCCTGGGTTTAAAGAAACTTCAGAGTACTACACATTCTATGGCCTTCTCAATGAGACCGGTTCCTCAGTTGTCTGAGAGAAAAAATCACGTACCTGACTTATGTTCAAGAAACCGAAATAATCTCTGGTTCGTCGAATGGATCTTGATAAAGAAATGTTGTTAATAATTTATAATATTCTGGTTCGTTAAAAAAAAAAATGATAGCTTTGTTGTGAATCCCCAAGCCATTCTTGTTTGGTTTTGGTAAAGATTTTCTGGTTTTCAGGATTTTGGAATTGAGGAGTAACAATAAAATAAAATTTAAATTTAATAGATTTGGTATAGTGCATTAGTGCTATAGTTTTTGATTTTTTTTGTTGTTAATTGGATTTTCTGTCAAATTATACCATTGGTTCAAAATATTTAAAAAGAAAATTTAAAAATTGGGTTTGATATCTCTAAGTTAAACACAGGCATATGCGAAATAGTCGACCGTCTAGGGCACATTTAATATATATATATATATTTTATGAATATTTTTTTTTTTTCTAAATATTTAAATTTTTATGTTTAATTAATCATGGCAAATTTTTTATTTTTGAGTAAGGCCTCTGAAACATAGACCGGCCAATGTAAACTGGTTAAACCAAAACTAGATTCAGCTTTGTTAATAGATTAAATTTCTTTTTTTTTTGTTGGGTTTGTTTTGGATCTTTCCAATATATTTGTCTAAACAATATCCTGTGCAAATTGGTTCTTAAGTAATCATTTTTGTGGGTCCAAGATCACTTCAAAAGTACTAATTAACTTTTTTCTTTATCCACCAAGTTCTATAATTAACCTTCTTTAATATTCTCGTGAATCTCCTCAATTGGATGTAATAAAAAAATAAAAAAAAACAAAATCCTTCCCATCTACTGCCAAAGTCAAAATGTCACAAAATATAAAAATATAAAAATATTCTTCCAGATTTTAGAGACTTGTTTTATTCTGTATGAAGGAAAAAAACAGAAGAAGACGAAAATCATCGTCACTCTCTCTCCTAACTGTATCCGTGAAGGCACAAATACGTATAAACAAATACGTACAAGTAATTATGTATGTATACTCTTCTTCCTTTCTCTCTCACCTATATACCTTTATTATTATGGTGTTTCTGTTTACGAGTAACCAAACCCACAATTGAAATGAGACTAGTTTCTTCTACAATCGCAATCTACTCGTTTTCTCTCTGAGATCTCTCTCTCTTCTTTTCCCTTTTGCATACGATTCGGATTTTAGCGGCGATGCTCCTTTGATTCACTTGAGGTACACACTCTTCCCCCTTTGTCTCTCTCTGTCTTCTTCTCGATTTTTCTAAAATGCCGTTAGGTTTCCGAGAAATCCGGTGATAATTCGACCCAAACCCACGTTTTTTTTCCCAACTCTTACATAGTAACACGATTGGGGTTTCTGAATTATCCATTCGTCTTAGCTTCCTGCGATTATGATTCTCTGATTCGTTTTCACGTCATCGCTTCTTCTCTAATTGTTTTCATCCTTATTGCAACCTTTTTCTGGCTTCGGCGTGAACTGTGAGAAAAGCGGGTCCCTACTGCGTAAGTTTAGGCTTTTTTTTCTTTCTTCCTTCTCTTTGGTGCTTTTAGCTTTACTGCTTATTGGTGGAATTCACTTTTAGGCATTTTCATTTCCTGGAAAGCTAGAGACAACCTTAATGAAACTGCCCACTTTTTAGTGTTCTTGCTTTCTATGATTGGTTGGATTAGTAGCTTTGGTGATTTCCTTCATTCCTTTCTTGAGATGTTTGGGGCCTTCATTTGCTTACAACTGGGAAATGCTTTATTTATGCTTTCAGTGAATTTACTAGTTGCTTCATGAGCTTTCTTGAGGATTTTCCTCTGTTTGATTGGCGAAGAGGTCGTCTCCTAGTAAAATGTTTGAGAAACTTTATCCCCTCAATTTGAGTTTGGAGCTCAGTTCACGAAGGAGGAGATATCACTGTTTTTTTCTTTTCTATTGATTTATTTCATACTCGTGTCTTCGTTCAGTGTTCTGGAGGTTTGACTTCGACTTGTGATGGCATCTAGACAAGGATCAAAGTCGAGAAAAGCAGGGTCTGGCAATTTGAAGGGTGCTGATTCTACTGCATCCTCAACAACCTCGTCGTCAAAGCTTTATCAAGAGACATCTATTGATGGCCATAGCTCCCCTGCTTCTTCATCTGCTCAAAGCAAGCAGCACTTCTTCTCACCTGATTCCTTACCACAAAGTGCTCATCGTTCTAAAGAAAACGTCACAGTGACAGTTCGCTTTCGCCCACTCAGGTTCCCTGTGATATCCTTTTACAGGCATGCAAATATTAGGTTGATTTTTTTTTTCTGTGAATTGACATACCTTATCCTTGACGTAGTCCAAGGGAAATTCGCCAAGGGGAGGAGGTTGCATGGTATGCAGATGGGGAAACAATTGTACGAAATGAGCATAATCCGACAATAGCTTATGCCTATGGTTAGTGATTTTTAACAGTTTGATTAATGTCATGGTGGTTCCACAATCATCATAAATATTGTATGTGGGAATATCACTCAAGAATAATAAACTAAGGATAATAGTATTGTTCCTATGTGGTATACATTTCTGCTTCTAACCATGTCGTAAAATATGAGGACTGTGATTTAATTGGATATTCTCCTTTTTGATGTTTGGATCTTCCATGTTGTTTTCTTGAAGTAGTCTTTCTGTCTGTTAATGATTGATTCACTTTCTGGCAGATCGTGTCTTTGGACCTACAACCACAACACGCAATGTCTATGATGTTGCTGCACACCATGTTGTTAATGGGGCTATGGAGGGGATTAACGGTATGAAGTGACCAGTTTTAGTGGCCAGTCTATTTTGTATTTAGGACTCAATCTCTGATATTGATACGCATCCATAGATATCAACTCCTTTATCGAGGAGCATACTTTTTTCCAAACCCTATGCTGAAAGACTTAATTCTATTGATCATTTATTTTATATCAACAAGGCTGACTGCACCTAGTGACTGTTAAAATCTTCAGAACAATTTTGACTTCGATGTGCTTACCAGTTGATTTGAATATAGTGACATCGAATGTTAATCCAACTACAGGGACCATTTTTGCATATGGAGTGACAAGCAGTGGAAAGACTCATACTATGCATGTAAGATCCCTTCACCTGGATACTTGGTTTTTAGGTTGATACAAAAAAGAACGTAATTTTGGTATGTCTTGTTACCATGTAGTTCAATGTGTCGATAAAGATATAATGCTTTGTCAGAGAATCTCGTATTTCTTTCCTTTGTCTCTGATTAAATCCCTGAGCTGCATGCCAAAAATGAAATTAATTATTAAATTTCAACTAAACAAACTTAATTAACACATGTAAGAATCCTTCTACAAGAATTACGACAAAAAGTGAACCTTGCGATAGAAAAGTCTCAATGTATAGCAATTACATAAATTGGACAATGGAGTTTGGTACTGACGTCATAAAATGTTTCTTTGTATTTGGTTATTATTCTCCGATCTAGGGTTGCTCTATTGGCCCTTATAACACCTTTCTATACACATGGCTTGCATATTGTTGCATTAATTTTAAGAGTTCTTTACATAAGACACTTTACAATTTATTTGAAGTGTTCCCCTGTGCCGCCATACAGACATGATTCCTTCCCTAATACCGTTTGATTTCTGTGCACCCTACTCTTGAAACCATGTCTGATAGTTTTGGTTGATTTTTTGGGTCCAAATGTCAGGGTGACCAGAGATCTCCTGGTATTATACCGTTAGCAGTGAAAGATGCTTTCAGCATTATCCAAGAGGTACTTTTTAGGATATTGGTTCGTCAGATTCCTTGGCCTAAGTACTAGCAACCTCACATTTCTATTTTCTTACAGACACCAAATCGAGAATTTCTCTTGCGTATTTCCTACTTGGAAATTTATAATGAGGTGCTATTATTTACCTATTATCTATATTCGAATTCAGCAGTAGTGGAGAGTAGAAATACACTGCCTTTAATTTTCCTTTGAGATTACTATCCTTAAGGTCCACCTTATTCCAGGTTGTCAATGATTTATTGAATCCATCGGGACAAAATTTGAGGATCAGAGAAGACAAACAGGTATGTGATTCAGCTACAGATCATCTTTCCATTACATGCGTACTGCTGCTCTCACTGACTTGTAATGTCTTTGTTGTGATTACATTGCTAATCATAGAATCCCAAAACCTTCACATATATTCTTATATTAGGAACCCATGTTTAGGCTGTTTGGTACCTGAAAAAATACGGGTTCCATTTTTCTTGTGAAATTTGATCTCTATGAGGACTCTGCTATTACAATGTTAATATGTGGCCCTTTGTTTCGTAGCAATGTTCTGGATCACATTGCTTTCCAGCAGACTTGAAGTTGATCCTCTTAATTATCATTTGAACTGAGAATTTTATAATGAGCTTCGCATGACTTCTGTTGCTACGACTGTGTCTTCCTCCAAGTTTTTCAATTGAACCCATCTTTGTTATTGATTCTAGGGAACCTTTGTCGAAGGGGTTAAAGAAGAAGTTGTTTTATCCCCTGCTCATGCGCTTTCTCTTATAGCAGCTGGAGAAGGTATGTGGTGCTTCCACCTTTCCTTTTGTTGAAGAAATAGGTTTAATATACAACCTCATAACTCCAGCAAAGACTGTTGCAATCATTTTATATTTATTAAAGATTTTGTCCTCAGAAAAGTGGGTCTCCTCTACCTGCTTGAGGCTATACAGAACATTGAAACGTGTATTTTGTTTCTATTTAATATGGTAGAGTAATTCTAAAGAGTAATCCTCTCTTTCATGATTCCAGTAAATATCTTTCATCCCTAAACATTGTCATGATCTAGTAAATTTCCATATAATTCAATGCATAATGATTAAAATTTGTCCTCATGACAGAGCAAAGGCATGTTGGATCCACGAATTTTAATTTGCTCAGCAGCCGGAGCCATACAATATTTACATTGGTATGTTAATATTCTCTTTGAAATATTGAAAAATGAGTAGTTTTTTTGTCCTATAATAACCTTAGTACTTAAAAATGGACTACTGAAGAATCATACTTTCTTTTTTTATTCAGCACAAGTAGTGTACCATGTTAGTCTTTCACATGTTTTCTTCTGTCCAAGGAATTTATGTTCTTCTTTATTCTAATTCTAGTTGTTTAGTCGTGTCAAGTGTTGTAGCGGTTATGGTACTGCTTTCTTTTCATATTAACTCGTTTAGATGTACCATTTCTGAAAAATATAAACTCATTTGGATGCAGACAATAGAAAGTAGTCCCTTAGGCGACAAGATTAAAGGTGAAGCTGTACATCTCTCACAGCTGGTAAGCTCATCTTGTAACCAGTAATATTATTTATGGTTATGATCAGCTGTTTCTTTAACACTGGAGCGAATTCTACTGACATTAACTATCCATAATTTCTCTCATATTTGCAGAACCTCGTTGATCTGGCAGGTTCCGAGAGTTCAAAGGTTGAAACCAGTGGTTTAAGACGCAAGGAAGGATCATACATAAATAAAAGTTTGCTGACTTTAGGGACGGTGAGTTTTTTCTTACCACAGTTTTCTCTTAGTCAACAATAGCTTTTGGAGTCAGTTAGATCTAAGGACTTCATTTTCTTTTAAAGCAGGTCTGATTTAAGGATTGTGCTTTTTGTGTGGTATAAATATTAAGCACACTTTCTATCCCTTTATATCTTGAGACTTGCAGATCAAACATACATAGCTTGAGGTCTTACACTATTTAGTACTTTCATCTGTAGAATCACCTTTCCGCCTTCACATCATTTTGCTTGCTACTCTTATCTCAGATCTGTGCTTGTCCAAACCTTACAATTAAACAGTTGTCTACTCTCTTTTTTTATTCTTCTCCTCACCAAATAACCATGGTTTTTGCCTATCTGGTCATGTTTTAAATATTCTTCTATTGGCTCAATATTGATAGTTCTGTTATGATGGTATAGGTGATATCAAAGCTTACAGATGTGAAGGCTTCGCATGTACCATACAGGGACTCTAAGTTAACCAGAATCCTTCAGTCCTCATTGAGTGGTCATGACCGAGTATCTGTAAGTCTTGTTAGAACTGTTCTAAATCCTCTTGCTACAATAAATATGAAATCCACAACATGATTATCAGCAGGTTAAAAGTTTCTTGATAACTTTAAGCACATATCTTGATAGTAATATACTTTACTGATTAGTTGTTCCCTTTGGATATTAGCTCATTTGTACAGTGACTCCTGCATCAAGCAGTTCAGAAGAAACACACAACACATTAAAATTTGCTCATCGTGCAAAGCATATTGAGATTCAAGCCGAACAAAACAAGGTTTTCCTCGCATATCTTCTTTTTTTTTTTCTTTTTTTTTTGTCATCTATGGATTTTTTTATCAAACAAACTTTGAAAAGTACAAAGCCGGCAAGGAGAAAATCCTTCCAGAGACTAAGCCGACGAGTTCATAAAACTCCGGGAAACTAAAGCCCTATAAAAGGGAGCCAAACAAACTTGATAATTGATGAGAAATCATTAATCAAAACTGCAGATAATTGATGAGAAATCATTAATCAAGAAGTACCAACACGAGATTCACCAACTGAGGGAGGAGTTGGAACAGCTTAAACAGGACATTGTACCAGTTCCTGAGCTGAAGGATATCGGTGCAGATGATATTGTTCTTCTGAAGCAGAAGGTATGCTCGAAAGAGGATTTTTTGTTTTTATTCATCCCCATTTAAATGATTTTTTTCTTCTGGATAGAGCTCTAATCTTGAACACTTGATGGTTTTTTCTGGATAGAGCTCTAATCTTGAACACTTGCGATCTGCTTTTCCATTATCTTGCATGATATTTCCTCTTTTAACATCACTGCATCTTTCCTCCCTAACATGCATTTGCCTGTTCGCGACCACTTAAGATGTCAGTAATGAAATTTAATATGTATTGACACTGTTGAAACTCAATAAGCTTCTAATATTCCTCACCTTGAAATATTCTAACAATGAAGGAGATTTAGGTCGAGATGTAAAAAATGTTTTGTTTGGGGGTGGTAAACCATGAACAAAACTGCTAGCTGTTTCCCTTTTCATTATTAAAGAGAAATATTTATTTTTTTGTTCGGTGCTGATTTTTTCTGTGAACAATTTGTCAGAAAGAATATAATTGCGGATAGAGATCATTCTGAATGCAAAATGCAACATCTTTCCAATACTATCACTGTTTCCCTTCATTGGATTTATTACTCAAGTTATATGTTCGATTAGACAAGTGTGAAGACGTTTTGTGTCATTGCCTTTTAGTTTACACTCACGCATTTGAGAGACTGTAGTAACCTGGCTTTTTTGTTTTTTTTGGCTATATAACGTGATGATAAAAGCTAGAAGATGGTCAGGTCAAGCTGCAATCCAGACTCGAAGAGGAGGAAGAAGCTAAAGCAGCTCTCTTGAGTCGAATCCAACGGTTGACGAAATTAATTTTGGTGTCGACTAGAACTTCACAAACATCTCGATTACCACATCGCTTTAATCCTCGGAGGAGACATTCATTTGGGGAAGAAGAGGTAGAAAATTGTTTCCATGGTCGCTTCTGAGGATGGTTCACTTTGATCTGCGGGAAATTAGATCTATTATTTTCCTGGAGAAAGTACACAAAAGTACTAGCTTTTTGGCTAATCTTGGTTGATAATGCATGTGCAGCTTGCTTACCTACCATACAAGAGGCGGGACTTGATGGATGATGAGCACCTTGATTTGTATGTTTCTGTGGAGGGAAATCATGAGATTAGAGATATTGCGTATAGAGAAGAAAAGAAACCCCGGAAGCACGGATTGTTAAATTGGTTAAAGCCTAAGGTATACAAATGACTGAATTCTCTTATATAGCGTTGACAGTTTTGTGTGGGATATTCTTGTTCGTTTCAGAACTGCACCTAGCAACCATAGGTTTGTACTGTTGCACATGTATCACGCACGCTCTATAGATTTCTGGAACTCTCATGTAGCTCAAGGAATAATGCTATAAGTAAAGAGTACTAATCACACGGCCTTGTATCCTCTTAGATACAGTTTCTTCTTTGATTATATGGTGCCTTTCTTGATCCAAGCTTACATTTTCCTATCAGAAAAGAGATAACAGTTCAAGGGCCAGCGACCAGTCGAGTGTGGTCAAATCTAACAGCACACCGTCTACTCCTCAAGGGGGAGGAAGTAATCTGCATACCGAATCAAGACTTTCAGAAGGATCGCCTTTGATGGAACAACGCTCAGAGCCTAGGGAAGACAGAGAAGCTCCAGAAGACAGTTCCCATGAAATGGAGACTCTGGAGGTACATAAGATATCATTTTCACATCTGTAATGGCGCCAAAAGTAACTATATCATTATCTGTTCCAATTTCCGCTCTCTGTTTTATAAGACTTATGTGCACTTGTTCCCAGACTAGCAATAAAATGATCGATGAGTTGGATCTCCTGAGGGAACAGAAAAAGATTTTATCTGAGGAGATGGCGCTGCAATCAAGTTCTTTGAAACGGTTGTCAAATGACGCTGCCAAGTCCCCTCCAAATGAAGAGATTAAAGTAATATAACCACTCTGTTCATGATCTCTATCTAGCTGTCATTTATATCTACCACACATTCACCTTCGTGGTTCTCTTTGTTACTTAGGAGGAGATTAAAGCCCTAAATGATGACATCAAGGCAAAGAATGACCAAATTGCCACGTTGGAGAAACAAATCTTGAATTTTGTTATGACATCACATGAGGCATTGGATAAATCTGACATCGTCCAGGTAGATTCACATTGTCAAGTATTATGCAATGACTTCTTGTTCTGTCGTTCGTTTCTCAAGCGATTTCTCTATTATCTTCAGGCAGTTGCTGAGCTGAGGGATCAACTTAATGAGAAATCTTTTGAACTCGAGGTGGTCTAATTGTTTATGTTCATCGATTGCTTCAGCACCTAGAGATGGTTTTGTTATTGCCTGGATAATATTATATCTCTTAGCTCAATATAATCTCTGCTCACACCTCAATAAAGTTGCTTCGCTGCAAATAATACCAGTGGTCAAAAGGCCAAACTATATTAACAATGAAGCCAAATGATGTGCTCTACGTTTTGTCTCATTCTTCATCTTGTTTACAGGTTAAAGCTGCAGATAATCGCATCATTCAGGAACAACTCAATCAAAAGGTTCAGAGGCTTTGTCTTTATCTATCTCCTCGATTTCATACGTCTTCGAGAGGTTTATAATGTGTAAGAAATGAATATCCGATGAAATATTTTTTTCGGCAGACATGTGAATGTGAAGTACTGCAAGAAGAAGTTGCAACTCTAAAGCAGCAGCTCTCTGATTCCCTGGAACTAGCACAGGTCTCTTTACACATTTCGTAAACATTGTTATTTGCAAAATAACCAAGCCTTTCACCAATCTTCTTCTTATAGCCACATGATATGCTTAAACAAACTCTATTTGCTTTCTGACATGAAAGGAAACTAAGATCGAAGAGCTGAAACAGAAAGCTAAGGAACTAAGTGAATCGAAGGAGCAATTAGAACTCCGTAACAGGAAACTCGCAGAAGAGAGTTCATACGCGAAAGGACTTGCATCAGCAGCTGCAGTTGAGCTCAAGGCATTATCTGAAGAAGTTGCAAAGCTTATGAATCACAACGAGCGACTGGCAGCTGAGCTAGCAGCACAGAAGAGCTCAGTCACACAGCGTAGTAATAAGACAGGAACAACAACAAATGTAAGGAACAATGGAAGAAGAGAGAGTCTAGTAAAGAGGCAAGAGCAAGACAGCTCATCAATGGAGCTGAAGAGAGAACTGAGAATGAGCAAAGAGCGTGAGCTCTCATATGAAGCTGCACTTGTTGATAGAGATCAAAGAGAAGCTGAGCTTGAAAGGATAGTGGAAGAATCGAAACAGAGAGAAGCATATTTGGAGAATGAGCTTGCTAGTATGTGGGTTCTTGTTTCAAAGTTGAGAAGATATCAAGGAGCTGATTCTGAAATCTCTGATTCTGTATCAGAGACACCACAAACCGATCGGTCATTTTGAGATTTGAGAAAGACAAAAGACAACATAAGTAGGATATGTTTGTGCAGTGATTCCAGAGTTTGTGTTTGTTTGTATAATAGTCTCGATTTCTTCGGTAATTGGGACCCTTTTTCTTCTTAACTTTTGTTGATAATTTTGTAAAGAAGATTTAATGAAGTATTATGTCTCTTTCCGTATGTCGGAATCAGAATCTAAAGAACAGATCATCATAAATCCAGAAAAATTTCAAAACTTGATAATCACGAAAAATCCATCAGATTGTTTACAAAAGAGAAATTAAAACAGTGATTGAATCAGTTGGTCTTGGGATCTGGCATAGGGAACAATCCAGCACCAGCAGCTCCTCGCGGCGGAGAAAAGCCTAGAAATTTCTGTAGATTGGTTCTGATGCTGATGGAACACAGCAGATAAAGAAATGCCATGGAGCAATCCGTCGGATCGTCGCCTTTCAATCCCCTGTGGCTCATCTTCTTCACAATCGTGATCGGATGGAACGGAAGCTTCGCGACGACTTTACCTTCGAAGAGGGAATTGAGCAACCCGAAGACGACGAAGAGAACCAGTGCCACAACGGCGCCGGATTTGAACTTGAAGAGAGACAGATCTCGGCTCGATTCCTTCAAGCTGGTTTCAACGCGATCGATCTTCTTCGTCTTCGATTTCTTGATGCTTAGCTTCGATGATGGGTTCTCCGTCTTCATCGTCTCCAGTTTCTTCGCGGCCTTGTCAATGGAGTATTTCAAGGATTTGTAGGACCCTGTACGGTAGATTAGGATCCACGAGATGGCTTCACAGACCAACGCCGTGCAGAATGAGATACCGACGACGGTTAGGCTATCGGCGTACTTGAAAGAAGCGAATAGTGGAATCGTAGTCGCCATTTGTTGCAGAGAAAGAATAGATTTTCCTTCGCTTTCTCGAGAAAAACACTCAAGAAGAATTTAGAAAAGTCAAAAGAGGGCAAAATAAAGGAATTAGGAAAGTTTCGGGTAACTTAAAAAACTTTTTTAGTTTCCACTTTCAACCCAATACCTTTTCAATATTCCAAATTTGCCCCAATTATCTTTTTTTCTTTGTATGCCAAACCCAAATCACAATGTTCAACAAAACAGCATAAACAATATACAGTTCACACTAAAGAGTGTAATCATGCAGATGTCTATTTACGAAGAAGAGGCAAAAAAAGGAGTTTAGGATTGAATTATTTATTTATTATGTTATAACTTTTGGATTGAAGTTAGAGAGGCTTAAGAGTGTTCTTAGGAGCACTTATCCATGGAGTGTCTGCAATGGCAAATCTCCACAATGCATTGACATGCTGAGGCAATGCATAATGTATGCCAACGCGAGGACCAACCATTATCTTCTCCACATCGTCTCCTCCATCCAGAAGCTCCAACCCTCCTGTGTTTCATACATGTTTACTACAAAGCTTAAAAGAGAGAGCAAAACCAGAAACTCCATTAACTGCTTTGGTTTGTCGACTAACCGGGAGAATAGAGAGGATGATGAGACCACTCTGTTGAAAGTCCAAGCGCTTGCCCCACCTGCAAGAGACACAGGTAAAAAGCTGATTATGCAAGAGGATTCACCGACACTTTCGACTTTATCTTATCTGTGCAGAGTAACTGAATCTCTGCATTGTGGATTTGCAGGGATTGATGCAAGGTGTAAAATGATACAGATCAGACTAACCTTTCCTGGTCCATTTAGAAGAACAGGTTTGTCGGTTTTTTGGCCGCGACGCTCCTGTATGGTTTCTAACCCTGCAATACCATCACACCCTTTTAAGCCAACAAAAAGATGGATACAACCAATTATTGATGCAAAAATAGTATCAATCAAGCAATATTTAAGTTAGTAACGTGCATAGATATGAAGATACCCATACAAATTTAAGCCTCAAATAAAACAGAGCGAAATGTGAACAGATTATTACCGGTGACAGGAGAGCAAGACCGTATCAAAACAGCGGCTCCAAATCCTTCCTTATCAGCAACAATATTGAGCATCATATGGAGACCGTAACAAAGATAAACATAGGCATGGCCTCCTGGTCCAAACTAAAATAAGAAACGACATTTCAGAGAATGTCGTGATTAGTATGTAATAAGATGATAACAAGCAAAATGAAGAAACTCACAATTGGTGCGGTCCGTGGGGTAACCCCGAATCGTCCATGGCAAGCAGAATCATTTGGTCTATATGCTTCTACCTGCCAAACAAGGAACAAGGTTATAGAGTTGCATTTTCTCCATTCAAATCGTTTGCAAATTACAATCACCATAGTATTTCAGGAAGCACATATCATAAAATTGTGTATTAGCCTAGTTTTCATAGAAGTTAGCTTTTTGACTTTTACTGATGTATATAAAATGTAGCTTTGCTTGTAATTTGATTGGAATTATACAAATAATTTGTTCTTCGTATCTTCCTAATAACCATTTCAAAATCCCAAATAATCTAAATCCTTTCCCAGGAAACAAGAAGAGAAGAATAAGTCTCTGACCTCTGTAATCCGCAGCACAACATTGTCTCTCCTCAGGTATTTCCCGAGCAAACGCGGCGCAAGAACAAGCGCGTCGATTTGAAAGAACTCGGGAGGCATTAGCTTCATCTCGGGGGTGGTGCGGGTCAGTGGGTATTCGGGTCTGACCCGAACCGCCCGAGTCTTGGAACACTTCTTCTTCTCTCGTGCACGAAGGGCCACTGGAGTCGTATCCTTGGAATCCAATTCCCGATCACCCCGCATCGTTCGACGAGCCGATGTTTTCATTGTCGAACCGAACCTAGCCAAAAGGTTTTGACTTTTTCAAAAACAAAAAAAATGTGTGCGACGTTGACCTTCTTCGTTGTGATTTGGCGGGTGATGGTTTTGATGTCCGAAACCATCTAGTTAAAGCCTTAAAACATTAAATCCTTTTAAAAGCAGGGGGAAGCCAATTCTCCTAAATCAGTGTCACAGACCCAATAGTTTATTACTCCATCTGTTTCTAATTGTTGAATGTTTTAGAAAAAATATTTGTTTAAAAAAGATAATTTTTTTAAGTTTTCTATGCAGTTTTTATTAGTTAATAATGATAAATTGTAAATTTCAAGAAAATTAATTGCCTTATTGAAATACTGGAGTATTGGTTTAGAGTTATACCAGAAAATTGTTAATCACAAAAAAATGATGCATTTAATAACCATATTTAATTTGTTTTCTTAATATGTGTGTTTTTTCTAAAACATCTAACAATTAAAAACAGATGGAGTAATATTTTGTTGCAAACTTGCTTTTCTTTTTTTTGACCTAAACTTTTTTGAAAAACATACTTCTTTTTTTTTGTTTCTTTTCTTTTCACAACAAGTCTCAAAGCAAATCACACAGCTTCGAACAGATCATGTAACCATGCTGATGTGTTTACCGCAACGTATGATTATCGACTATCCTCAACCGTGACAGTACGAACAATAAGTGAAACACCCTCGTTTGTTACCGCTACTTCAAGCTCTATTATCCAATCATCTATACCAATTAGAGAATTTAAAATTTCAGATAACATATACCTTAACGACGGCCAAGCCAATAATCTAGAAACAGCTCCAACTAGGTCTGAATCATCTACAACAAAGACGACCTTTGATACCCTTAAAACTTTGCATGCTTTCAATGGCCCACAAAAAACTTTGAAGTTTAGCATCTAGAAGACTTTCAATATGGCTAAAAGATCTTCTACTATGCATAATCCCTTTTTCATTTGCATTTCTTGTTACCCAAGATGTTCCTCAAACTTTTTCCCTTTTCGACCAAGCAAACCCCACATTGCACTTCACCCAATCTTGTGGAGGAGGGGACCAACATTTCCGCACTATTTCTCTTGAGACCAAACCAGAATCTTCAATGTTTGACTCCAAAGTTTCTGCAAGACTCCATTGGTTCACTTCGTCGTGCACCTTTTCCACAGTTTCAAAAGCCAAAAAAACATTTTCTTCAAACAACATACTATTTATCTTTTTCCATAATAACCATAAAATCTAAGAGAAACTCAGGGCATATGGTTGTTCGGTTCGGTTATTTCGATTTTCGGTTACGTTCGGTTATGTCTTTTACTATCCATTCGGTTAGTAACAGTTTTCGGTTCAATTTCAGTTCAGTTCGGTATGGTTATCAAAATTAATAACCGCTTGGTAACCGAAATCTTTTGGTTAACCGAATGTTTTCGGTTATTTTTGGTTAAATTTCAAAATATTTCGGTTACATTTCAAAATGTTTCGGTTATTTCGGTTAAATTTCGGAAATATTTCGGTTAAATTTCGGTTAGTTTCGGTTATTTCGGTTAATTAGGGAAAATAAACATAAATTTTTTTTTTGATATCTATGGATATCCATTGGTTATCGGTTAATAACCATTCGGTTATCATAACTAATGGATATCAAAAAAAAAAATCATTCGGTTATTATAAAATAACTATAACCAAACCGAACCATTAATTTCAGTTCGGTTCGGTTTTATTCGGTTTGGTTATTATGCCCAGCACTATTCAGCCTGATCACTAGAGGGTACAACAAAGTTTCTTGCCGGTTGATAGAAGATGGAATATGCATATAACCAAATTAAGGGGGGGGGGGGGTATTGGATCCAGAAATTTAATTGAATCTGAAAGAATTCAATTGAAGATATATCAATAGAATCTGACGTGTTTTAAAAGATTTGATGGAAGTTTTATTAACTTTTATTTTTAGATTTCAAAAGAATGCAAAAGAATTTGTTTCTAGATTTGAAAAGAATGCAAAAGAATTTTGAAAGGTACAAATTCTTCTAAATTCTATAAACTTTGATTGGTTATTTTTTGTGTAAGATATAATTATTTTATTAGAAAAATAAAATATTATTAAAATTTCCATAAATTGAAACAAAATTGAAAAAAAAAAAACAACAACAGCTACAAATGAGTTATAGCAATTTTATATAATGCATAACAATATTTTAAGGATTTTCTAAACCAGTAGCATTTCTCCACATATCTTCAGCTATAGTTTTTCTCAAGATATTTGCGTTTTCTCTGTCTTGCTCTTGTGTCTCGAGAAGCTCCTCTCTATTAGCTTGATTGGTATTCTCTGTATTTTGTTGAGTGTTGACTTCAACGGAAAATTCACCTACATCTGAGCGACATTCTTTACGAAGAAAGTTATGCAACGCTGCACATGCTAATACTAATCCAGCTTGTTTCTCGTAAAAAAAAGGAGGTGCGGATTTAAAAATCGCAAATCGAGATTTAAAAATTCCAAATATCCTTTCGATTACATTTCTCAAACTAGCATGGCGAAGATTGAATAACTCAGCTGCAGTGTTAGGATCACGTCCTTCGCCAACCCATTCTTGTAGATGATAACGAACACCATGAAATGGAGCCAAAAAATTAAGTCGATTTGCATATCCACAATCAACTAGATAAAATTTCCCTGAATGTTTAGATGATAAGATATTAATAATAATTAGAGATATGATATATAAATTAATTTGTAATTTTTTTACCTTCTGGTACGTGGAAATTGTTTGTCCTTCTAGTTAAAGCATCACTTAGTACTCTTGAGAACTGAGATATGCAATGTTATATATATAGGAGAGATGATATGCAATGCTATTTAAAATAATACTATTTTGTAGGGATTTTATGATATATGGTTGACTATAGAAATTATAACAAGAAATTCAAATACTATTTTGTAGGGATTTTATGATATATGGTTGAATATAAATTTTAAACATTTGAAATGCAAATACTATTTTATAGGGATTAGGATATATAGTTGACTATTTTACGACATATGGTTGATTAAAAATTTATAGTGACCAATAATTTGAAAGATCTTGCAACAAAATCATCACAACATAAAAAGCACAAGGATATATAAGGGTATATAATGATACGACATAAGTATATATTCCCTCCAAATCACACCATAAAAGCACGGATTTGACTCCTTACATTTTTACAATAATTTTCTATTAAATTCTTTGTAAATGATGTTACCACCAAATCCACCAAATATTGAATAACACAGATATTTAATAGAATTATAAAACTACTAGATTGAATAACAGTAGAATTTAAAGTAATTTGAAAGAATGACTACAAATACCTAATCCAATAACACATACATTTAAAAGAATTGATGGAATACTTCATTGAATAACACAAGAATTTAATAGAAACCTTAATTCCTTCAAATTCAATTAAATTTCTGGATCCAATACCCCCCCCTAAAAGGAAAGTAAATATAGGCTAATCCACACCATTGAGCCCATCCTTGATCCATTAAGGTTAAAACAATTTCCCCCAATGAGAAGGAGAACGGAAACCCTAGAAGATCTGTTTCTACTTTCTAGACACTTCTTCGAATTTATTAATTAATTCATCTTTTCCATTTTTCTCAATTGGAAAAAAAGAGGCTTAGTTTGTCTAATTTATTTATTTATCTATCTTAGGTTCTCCCAGTTTCAGCTGCTTCTTCTTCCCAAATCTCAGCGAATTCGACTTTTCTGCTTCGCTAGCTGAATCTCAATCAATCCTTCTTCTAGGTTAAGTTCACTAATCCGTCCATGGCCAAGTTCGGCGAAGGTGACAAGCGATGGATCGTGGAGGACAGACCCGACGGCACCAACGTCCATAACTGGCACTGGGCCGAAACCAACTGCCTTGAATGGTCTCGGAATTTCTTCAACAAGCAATTCTCCGGCGCTGTTATCCTCGCCGGCGAGGGAAATCTCTTCATCAAGCTCAATAAGATCGACAAGGTCGATGGCGAGGCTTACGTTAATGTACGCAAGGGGAAGATTATCCCTGGCTACGAGCTTAATGTCTCTCTATCCTGGGAAGGCGAGGCAAAGGATTCCGATGGGAAGACGCTCTTGAAGGCGGATGGATTGGTTGAGATGCCTTATATCTCCGATGAGAATGCCGATGAAGATCCGGAGATTAGGTTTTCGGTCAAGGACGAAGGCCCGATCGGGAAGACCTTGAAGGAGGCGATGGTGTCCAAGGGGAAATCGGTTATTCTGGAGAAGGTTAGGGTTTATGTGGATGCCATGGCGAAAGGGGGTCCGTGCAGGGACGAGCTAGAATCTAAGAAGGTAGCGCCGAAATCGGCAGCGGCTGGAGCAGCTACAGTGGCGGCGGAAAAGTCCGGTGCTTCCCCGGCTGTATCTGCTGCGATGGAGACTAAGGTAGTGAAGGAGAAGAAGAAGGCGAAGACGAAGGAAGGGTTCAAGACAATTACTATGACTGAGAAGTTTAATTGCAGAGCTAAGGATTTGTATGAGATCTTAATGGACGAGAATCGCTGGAAAGGTTTCACGCAGAGCAACGCTAAGATCAGTAGAGATGTGAATGGGCCGATTAGTGTCTTCGATGGGTCGGTCACTGGAATGAATCTGGAGCTAGAAGAAGGCAAATTGATTGTCCAGAAGTGGAGATTTGGTAGCTGGCCTGATGGTCTTGATTCAACGGTTAGTTTAGTGATTGTTTTCTACTTGAATTTCAAAACATAATACCCTGATTTCGATGTGATTGTGGTTGATGTTTTCTTTGACATTTCAGGTGAGGCTCACTTTCGATGAGCCTCAACCAGGAGTCACCATTGTCAATCTTACTCACACTGACGTTCCTGATGAAGACAGGTTAGTGTTAGTTAGGGAATTTCTGTTTTCTAGTCTTCCCTATTATGAGTCTAAACTTTTGTGTTTGGTAGAATGAATTCTTTTGGAATGTGAGCTGCTTTGTAGCTTGTTTTTTTTATAGAAGTCTCCTATTGATGTTCAAAGCTAGTACTTAGGGACTACTTGAGAGAATCCCAACTCTACCGAACCACCTTTAGCGAACTAAAATTCCCAATGACGGGCAGTACTGTTAGGGTTCTTGACCCTGATGAATTCGCTGTATGTATGTAGCTTTTTGTAGTTGATGGAGACTTCTCTTCCCTCTAGTGGCTTTCTCTTGAGTCTGAATTACCAGAAATGAACCTTTAACTCCTTTGGAGTGTTCAATCTACTAATTATGCTAATACTTGGCGGCTAACTGTTTGGTTATGATGATGATAGAACACTTGTTGTAGCTTAGTCGTAAGTGTCTGAGCACATTCGAAATGTATGTGTGTTTGTCAATATTCTCTGATTCCTCCGTATGTGAAGCAAATATCTTAAAGAGTTGTTTGAACTTAATGTATGGTTTGCCATTGAATGTGTCTCTGTTGTTGAATGTGTCTCCATTGACTGGTGCAGATATGGGAATTCTACTGTGGTGGAAAACACTGAGCGAGGATGGAGAGAGCTTATATTCCATAGGATCCGTGCAGTTTTTGGGTTTGGAATATGATTTATGAGGTTTTGATTATCAAAATCAGCATTGCTTCGATTATGATGATTTCAATTCAAACAAGGACTAATAAACAATGCAAAATGTACGATTTATTTTTATCACTTTTAGTTAATGCATTTCCCAAGAAGTTATATAATCGTTTTCTATAGGTGATTTAAGCATCCGTTGGTCATGTTTCTTTGATCTTTTTTGTTAGATAATAATTTGGCGCATACATAAAATTATTCCTTTATTAACATATATTAATATGACAATGACATTTTAGCAGATTAATAATATGATAATTTGGTAAGAGTAAAATGTGTTTAGTGTCTCTTGTTAGCGGTTAATGGACACATGTAGGTATAGCCATGTGGTGGTGACCAATCATCACTTTTTCAGCCTTATTGGGAGAATTATATAATTACTGCGCATGCAGCAGCAACACCATATATTCATATAAATCAATATTATATAATGGGTTATTACTTCGTCACTCAGCTTAATGCCTTGTTGCTCGCTATAGCTCTATATTGTTTTTTTTTAGATTTCGTGTAGTATTATGATTTTTTTACGTTTTCCTTGCTTTACTGTCTTACTGATATGCTTTCAGTTTTTAAGATATTTAAGTTTTCAAGAAATATGAAAATGATCCCAAAGAAAAGAAGATTAGATCACATATGCATATACTACTAAGCAGTTGAATTTTCCAACCAAGAAATGAATGTGATAATTAAAAAATATAAGTAAAAACATAGTCAAGAAAGTTGAAAACTAAAAATTAGCATGACGTCAGGAACATATATATTTTAACAAAACGGCTGAGAAATTTATTAAAGATTCGTTTTAAATAAGGTTGACCAAATAATTAATTTTCTTGCATCAGATCCAAGATTCAAATTTCCAAGAGTAATGTAGTTTGTAAATTTTTTTATCTCACCTAGTTCATGACTTCATGTGATAGAGATTGAGTTATCTATGTTTTTGTCCATATTACATAATAAATCGTTATTTTCAAGTAATACTAATATTTTTTTTTAGAGGAAAAAAAAATCATTAGAACACAGAATGATGATTAGGTCGATTTTCTTTTTAAATATTTTTTTTTAATCTGTCTGATTTAGTCGTTTTCTTGTTTCCTTGGCAAAATAACTGCCAAATCTCCTTCATTAATTAGTTCTTTTTATTTATTTGTCACATCTCAACATTCCAAAAGTAAGAAATCAAAATCTCAACATTCCTAATCGATCACTAGAACAGTGGCATCCTCGTAGTTATGTGGAAAGACAAGGGGCAAATATAACAACAGAAACAAAACTCAACTTTAGCGACGGTTCCTATGCAAAATGTCACTTTACCGAACCAACACCTCTCTCAAGTCTCTAGAAAAAAGGAGTCTTCTCTCCGTCAACATTCCACTTTTTGTTTTTCTGTCTCTCAAATCTTAAAAGCTCCATTTTTTTAATCTCTATCTCTCTCTAAACTCAAAGAGAGTAAACTCGTCACGCGCCAATACTAACAAAAAAACTCCACACCTTCCTTCCCTCTCCAATGGCGTCGGACTTCGTCAAGCATATGCCTATACACGGCGTCTCCGTCGAAATCAAAAGCTTTTTCTCCGCCTTGAAACCAAGAAAAACCTCGACCTTCGTCTACGCCTTCGTCGTAACATTCGTTGCCTTCACTATCTTCTTAGCCTTTTGCCCTTCTCCCATTACTGTCGCTCCTTTAATCTCTTCGTATATTCTCCCTAACGTCACAGCCTCCAGTAACCCTATCGTCAATTCCAATTTCACCAAAAACACCACATTGCGAGCGCCGGCGCCGGAAAACCTCCCTCCGTTTACTAAAAACGTAACCTTTGAGTCTCCAATCGCTAATGGAACAAATCCACTTGCTTCTCAGTCCCAGACCGATCATGCAGAGGAAAACATGTCGTGTCCTGACAACAACAGTACTGCTCGAAATTCGGACAAACATCGAGCCGTCAATTCCACTGCTTCTCCGATGAGAAAACAGAGTAGGAAGTCGTCGATGATGAGACGAGAGATCGAGAGACTTAAGAAGTGCGAGTTTTTCGAGGGAGAGTGGGTCAAAGACGATTCGTATCCGCTTTACAAACCCGGTTCGTGTAATCTGATCGATGAACAGTTTAACTGTATTTCCAACGGAAGACCCGACGTCGATTTCCACAAATTGAAGTGGAAACCTAAGAAATGCACTTTACCAAGGTAGTAAACAACACTTGATTATACTCTTTAATACTTTAAAATCTATGTTTTGTTTTTTGTTTCTTTCGATGGCGAGTCAAATAATCCAATGTGTATATGAAAGGTTAAATGGAGGTAAGTTGCTGGAGATGATTAGAGGAAGAAGGCTTGTGTTTGTTGGAGATTCTCTAAACAGGAACATGTGGGAATCTTTGGTTTGCATTCTTAAAGGATCAGTGAAAGATGAGAGTCAGGTCTTTGAGGCTCATGGAAGGCATCATTTCCGTTGGGAGGCTGAGTACTCTTTTGTCTTCAAAGTAGGTTTCTTTCAATTCGGTTTCATTACTTGGTTGTTTTTTCGGGTTTTCATGGATGATTTATGGTCGATAGGATTATAATTGCACTGTGGAGTTCTATGCATCGCCTTTCTTGGTTCAAGAATGGGAGGTTGCAGACAAAAACGGGACCAAGAAGGAGACTTTGCGGTTAGATTTGGTCGGGAAGTCTTCCGAGCAGTACAAAGGAGCGGATATTCTTGTGTTCAATACCGGACATTGGTGGACTCATGAGAAAACTTCCAAAGGGTAGATTTTTGTTTTCAACTAGTTTGATCCCTGATTTGGGATTTTGTCTCATAGTTTTTGGTGTTTGGATGCTTTACCTAGGGAGGATTACTATCAAGAAGGGAACAACGTTTACTCGAAACTCGACGTGGATGAAGCTTTCCGGAAAGCATTGACGACTTGGAGTCAATGGGTAGATGAGAATGTGAAACAAAAGAAATCTCTTGTTTTCTTCCGTGGATATTCCCCGTCACATTTCAGGTAAGTCGAGATCTTGCGTGGTGGTTTTACGAGTCATAAAACTGTTTTCATAAAATGGGGTTGGTTTGGTTTGGTTGCAGCGGCGGGCAATGGAATGCGGGAGGGGCATGCGATGACGAAACAGAACCAATCAAGAACGGGACTTACCTAACGCCTTACCCTCCCAAAATGGAAATACTTGAAAGAGTTTTAAGGGGAATGAAAACACCGGTTACTTATCTCAACATCACCAGGTTAACGGATTACAGGAAGGATGCTCACCCGTCGATATACCGGAAACAGAAACTATCCGTAGAAGAAAGTAAATCGCCATTGTTGTACCAAGACTGTAGTCACTGGTGCCTCCCAGGGGTGCCCGACTCTTGGAACGAAATTCTCTATGCCGAGTTGCTCGTAAAACTCGACCAGCTACGTGGCAACAGACGGCGGAAACCTAAGTTGGATCGGTATCTTTTTAGATGAATACAGATCTTTTGAATGGATGAGAAGAGTTGAGAATCAGATTAGTGCCATGTTCACTTTTCTTGGTTGTAAACCCAATTCATGGGAGAGGTTTGAGATTGTAAATGGTTTTGTTACTGGAAGTAATAGTAAAGGTATGCCTAACCCGAACCGAAATGTTAGAACCCAAAATGGAACCAAAATTTGTCTAAATTGTAATGCCTACCCCACCATCTGAATTCTGATGATTAAATCATTTGGTTAAAAGAATCCGATTGATGACATCGACTGGCAAAGCATAGGCAGGATCAATTGATTTGACTCCAGGATACTCGAGAAGAGAGAGCCCTGCACCAATTTTTTATTTTTTATTAATACATAATCTCTTTTGCTTCACATTAGCAAGATGAACTAAAGAGAGGCAATTTTCAGTTACCTGCAACTCCAAAGTAAGTGTGAAAGATGTCAACAGCATCGTCAGGTCTATCTGAAATACCTCCATTCTCCATATCCTCTTCAAATTACACCTGAAACTCAGGAAAGGCTTTAAAAGATGAGAGCTTCAAAAACAATAGCAACGATATTTGAGACAAACCTGACAGTCCAAGATGAACTTGACAAGCTTTGATTTTTCGATCCAGTGGACTCTATCGATCATGATTAAGCTCGATAAGACCCACCAAGAATAGCAAACCTGGTAATAAGAACAATCAAAAGCGTGCTAAGAACGATTGGAATCAGGTTTTGATTCAGAGAGGAGTTTTACGCTTACATCAGGGAGTTTCTGGGGTCGTCCATTTAAACCCCCAGACTTGACTTGTCTTTCACATAACCACCATCCAAGTAAGTCTTTATCAACATGATGGAGATTCCCGGTGATAGCAAGAGCACCCACGCAACAGAAAACTGCAGAAACAGAAAGAATTACCCTTTAATTACCAGATGATGCTACAATGTAAATCACTAATAATCTAAACACATTTTGAATGATAATGTCACGGAAAATACTCAAATTAACATAAACATACTCTGTCCTGCATGAGACTCCGCTCCAGGTGTGCAACCAAAACCACCATCCAGGTTTTTGCATCGCACAATGTAATCAACAGCCTTATCCACATTGATCTTATCAAGGCATTTCAAGATTGAGAGACAGCAAATAGCTATGTACGAAAACCTAGAGCAAACAAACTTGCAGATTAACATAGTGAAAATCACAACCTGGAAGAACTAAATAGCTAGGAAGAAAGAGTACCTTGTATCTACTTCGCCTCACATATCTCCCGAGAAGGATCCATCTTCATTCTGCAATCCAGCAACATCTAGTTTTTGTATTTAAGAAACATAATAGTATATATACCATAAGCTATTTGCCGAGTTAATTTCTTTTCACATGGACTAGAAGTTAAATGCTTAAAGGATACAACTTGATACTTTTACGACATCAAGAAAGTTTAGTTTGTCGAAGAGGGCCAAGATTTGTACAGCACTGAGTGTATATAAAATATGGGGATCATGTCCAGTATTTCCAGCAAACCCACCTGCTCACAAAAATGAACCACTTGTAATCAACTACAAATGCAGCAACATCTAGCAATTAAGAATGAAAAAAAAAAGTTGATTTGCAATTCCATCCGGCTGAGAAATATTAGACTCTAGTACACACACCAGATTCATGCTGACACGTCAAGACCCAGGACACAACTTCATCTTCAGAAACAGAACCGAAGTCCAGTGTGGTCAACCCCCAGTATGCACCGTTCATTCTCAGATGATCCATCACCACCGACTCAAAACTCTCTTTTTTCTAGCAAGTTGATATAAACCACAAAAAGAAAAAGAAATTGAAAAGAGGAAAAACCAAGTGGTAATCATAGTGACATAAACCCTGAGCATGAGGAAAATGAATGATAATAGCTTTCTGGTACCTTTTCTGCCATCAGAATGTATCGAACATGCTTGTCAGCTACGAGCTTGTCTGCCATCAGATTCAATAACTTGGAACAAACAACATAAGAGATTCAAGCTTAGTTTCCTTCAATGGGTTAAAGTCTCTAGGTGGTATCATCAATAACACTTACGTCACCATCCATGGTTGAGCATGCAGAGAACTCAAATGATCAGGTACATCGATTCTTAAGGGACAGTGTTGTATTTAGTAGGTTATGATCATAGCTAGCTGGGGGTTGTTTCAGTAGAATAGAAAAGACCAAAACTTTAAATGTATTGTTCTACGAAATCAGTGGCAGAGCATAAAACACACAAATTCTATAACGAGTTCTTTAAATCGATCGCAAAATCGAACAGATAAATATAAAAAGGGCGAAAATGAGAGAAACGAACTAACCTCGACAAGAGAAGCCAAAGTCTGAGAAATTCTTTTGCGACACGATGAAGAAGACGTGACGGTCGAACCGATTCGGTCTGTATTTCAATTGAAAAACCAGATTGTTTATATAAGCCGGACGCTTAAAACCGGCTCATTTAATTGAACCCATCGGTTATCGCACGAAGCTTTATAATTTTTAAACCGGTTCCGGATCTATCATCATCATCAAATGATAAAAACCCAGAAGATAAACCTTTGGCAATTGCTTCTTCTTCTTCTTCTTCTTTTCTCAGCCAAAAATGGCGAGTCTACTTGACTCACTGACAACCAGAAGCTTCTTCTCTGCTCCCTCAATTTCTAGGATCTCTTCTCCTTTAGCCTCTTCTTCTTCGATTACCCCATCCTCTTTTCATCCTTCCGTTCTCTCTTACTCTCACCAACAATCGCTTTCCCGCCTCCCTTTCCCTGCTGCAGCAACTCTGGGTAGTCCCTCCGTTGAGGACGAGCTAGATTTCGAGGAATTTTCTGAAGACACTTACCCGGATGATTCGGATAACGAAGACCTCTCCGTCGATATCTCCATTCTTGAAAAAGAAGCGAGAGATATCGCCAGAGATTACGCCACTACTTTGTCTCGCGAACTGAAACTCGGTAATGCTTTCCCTGTTTTAAGTTTGTGTTTCGGCATATTTGTGGGATTAAGTCTCAGTGTGTACTACTGTGTATGTATGAATAATGATCATTGTTTGATGTCTCCAGAGGATGAGATCATTGAGGGGAAGGAATCACGTAGAAAGGGGAAAAGGCAAGCCAAAAATGTACAGATACCAGAGCATCTACTCCAAAGAGTTGCCATAGTTGGAAGGCCCAATGTCGGAAAATCAGCATTGTTCAACCGTCTCGTTGGGGTAATAGTTTTGCTAGATTTCGGTTTTATTTTTTCCCTTACCATTCATTCATGGTAGAAAATCAACTTGTCCTTAATACAACAACTGCAGGAGAATAAAGCAATTGTAGTGGATGAACCTGGAGTTACTAGGGATCGATTGTACGGTAGATCCTATTGGGGTGATCAAGAATTCGTAGTGGTAGACACAGGAGGAGTTATGACTGTTTCAAAGTCACCAGCTGGTGTCATGGAAGAGCTTAATGTATCTACCACCATTGGCATGGAAGGTATTCCACTAAGCTCCAGGGAGGCAGCTGTTGCAAGAATGCCTTCCATGATTGAGAAACAAGCTACAGCCGCTGTGGAAGAGTCGGCTGTTATTATTTTCGTTGTCGATGGCCAGGTTTTGTGCTTATTGTTCAATCTGCTCAACTTTTCTGTCTTTGGCTTACTCGAACTTGGGCTTTTATTTTGCCAACAAAAAAAAAAATTTGGTTGCTGTTTTATTTTTCTTAATCTTATAGCTTGTACTATGAATGGGGTGGGAGTTGGATGTAGACGAGATATTCTATAGATTTTCATGTTTAGTGGAAGATATTACCAAGTACTCAAGAAAGCTGTGACTTGTATAGAGAATATCTCAAATTGATTTTGTGAAGTCTTTTACTGTAAAGCCCAACTGAATGTTTCTTGGTTATCATGCAATGTCATTGATATATGGTAATGATTTTGGTACTCAATATGCAGTCAGGGCCGACAGGTGCTGATGTCGAAATTGCAGACTGGTTGCGGAAGTACTACTCGCATAAGAATATCATCCTCGCGGTGAACAAATGTGAATCACCACGTAAAGGACTCATGCAAGCTTCCGAATTTTGGTCTCTAGGGTAATTTGACTTTCATCCTACTTAAAAATCATGTTTGCGCACACACTTGGTTCTTTTTTCTTTTGGGATGTGGTTTAATGGTGAGAACGTGCTGAAAAAGGGAGTGATTCTATTTTGAAGTTAGCTTTTCATTGAGTGTTTCAACTGTCTACAGAAATAGAATTCATGGACATACGCCATTTGGTACTTTTTAATCAGAGGATTTGAATATTTGTTGCTCTGTTTAATTGCAAGTGTTTACATTGAAAAAAAAAAAACCTTTTCTTAATTTTATGAATCTAATTTTGTCATTTTGGTGAGTTTTATGGACCTGGTGAAACATCTAAGCATCAGAAATACTTTCTCCCATAATAGTGTCAATTTTGATGTTTCATATTTATTTTGAATGGCAGTGAGTGGTTTATTCAACAAATTTATGAGATTTTCCTGGAGGAGGTTGGTAGCTGCAGTTTAGCAGGAGATAAATGCTATACATGCAATGCCAAACATTTTAGTTACTTTGCTTCCGTGCATTATTTTGTGTTATCATTTCACAATCATGTGGCATTAAGTTAACAAGTATATCATGATGAAATTTCCAGGTTTTCACCTATCCCAATTTCTGCATTGTCGGGAACTGGAACAGGAGAACTGCTTGATCTTGTTTGTTCTGGGCTAATTAAACTTGAGGTTGGTATCAGCGTTTCTTTCTTTCAAAAAAACTTTGGTGCAGAAATATGAAATATTGGAAAATAGTTGATTATGATATATCTAGACTTTTTATGGACCTATTCTGTCTCACAGTATACTGTTGTCGAAATCTTTTGAAGGTTTAGCATAATCTAAATTATATACACCCTTAAAAAGCATCCCTATTCATCAGAGCTTTCGGCATTTTTGAATATGCTCAACTGGCATCAGTTTACAAACCAAATATCAAAACCTTTTCGTACATCTGTTGCATCCGTATGATTCAATGCTTTTTCTAGATCATGGAGAACACGGAAGAGGAGGAAGAAGAAAACTACATTCCTGCCATTGCAATTATTGGTCGGCCAAATGTTGGCAAAAGTAGCATTTTGAATGCACTTGTCCGAGAGGATAGAACAATTGTTAGCCCTGTTAGTGGCACTACCCGTGATGCTATAGATGCAGAATTTACTGGACCAGATGGGGAGGTTAGTTCAATTTTGTATGTTGTGTTTTTGTGTTGCTTAGTTTTCAACAAAAGGCTTCTATGATGTTTGAAGCTTGCACTGAAGGGCCTGCCTTTTCACTCTGTGCTAATTGGCATCTATTTTATGCGCTTTCCATGTTAACTATGAGCATTTAAGTAATTTTGGTTAGGCTATCATCGAGGACTAGCATTGTCTAAGTTGAAATCTATTGAACTCTGATTATGAGCAGCGAGGATGAGAACATCAAAGATACATTCGCTGAATACCCATCCATATAAGTATATAACCCTGAATATGATTATGAACTGCGTTGCAGAAGTTTCGGCTTATAGATACGGCTGGGATCAGGAAAAAGGCAGCTGTGGCTTCATCAGGCAGCACTACAGAGGCCATGTCAGTGAATCGTGCATTCCGAGCAATTCGTCGTTCTGATGTTGTTGCTCTTGTCATTGAAGCCATGGCATGCATAACAGAGCAGGTATCTCACTAGTAGCTGACACTGAGATGAATGTTTCTCATTAACAGTTGTATAGCATGTGGTTTTGGTATAGGGTTAAACCATACAGTAGTATTATCTCGCTGTCTATTTTACTGACTGGAAGAACACATAGATTTAGAATGTCACAAAGGATTTGGTAACACAAAAGTACCTTACTATTGCAACCAATGACAACCTTTTTTATTGATTTATAACTTCCTATTCATATGAAAATTATCTTCTTCTCGTTCCTTAATGGTTATTACATTGGAAACACAGGATATGAAGATTGCAGAAAGAATAGAAAGAGAAGGGAAAGGATGCCTGGTAGTTGTAAACAAATGGGATACAATACCAAACAAAAACCAAGAGACTGCTGCACATTACGAGGACGATGTTCGGGAGAAGCTCCGCTCCCTCAAATGGGCACCCATTGTTTATTCAACTGCAATAACTGGCCATAGCGTTGACAAGTACGTCTCCTCAAAAGTTATTTCGATCTTTACACTTTGGTTTTACTTGTTCACACTTTGGTTTTACTTGTTCTGTTGGATTTTACATATGAACAAAAAATGTAGTATTGTGGTAGCTGCTGCGACGGTTCAAAAGGAGAGATCAAGAAGACTTAGTACCGCTATATTGAACCAAGTGATAAGAGAAGCAGTTGCATTTAAATCCCCTCCAAGAACCCGAGGAGGCAAACGAGGCCGTGTTTATTATTGCACTCAGGTAATAATAATAAGATCTCCCAATGTTTGAAGACTTTTCGGGTTTGTATTGAAATTGAGATGTGATAATGCAGGCAGCAATAAGGCCACCGACGTTTGTGTTCTTTGTAAACGATGCAAAGCTGTTTTCGGATACGTACAGAAGATATATGGAGAAGCAGCTACGCACAGATGCAGGCTTTGCTGGGACTCCAATTCGGCTTCTTTGGCGCAGCCGTAAAAGATCTGACAAGAATGGAGGTACGAGTTTTTAGCATAATATAGTTCTTTTTGAATAATAATGACAATATTTGTATAACTTGGAAAATTCTGCAGGTGGGGGAACAATGAGAATGTCAGGTCTTACACGTGAGAGAACAACCAAAGGGACGATGTAATTTTTGTTTGAGTGTGTGTATTAATTTCTTGAGAAATAATAATATGTTATCAAAAATATGCATATACTTATAACAAATGTCACTAATCTCTTGATGATTTATAGAAACAGAACCACATCAACATTTCTTTCTTAATCTCAAGTTGGTAAAAAGGAAAATGATGAAAAACAAAGAACACAGATGATGTAGTTCTCTTCTCAGTAAAGCTGCTCTTTCTTTTCGTGCCACCATCTCCACCTGTCAAAAAGATACACGAAATTGCTTTCATTGATAGATTTCAATTGTTTTTTTTTTGTAAAATTCTCGAATTTAAAGTGAAATGTGATATGTAAGGGATAAATAAATGTCAATTTCATTAAGGTATGTACCAGTAATAGTCCCAACGAGGACGGACTTTGGTCATGCGGTTGTCGTCGGAAGGATGATAAGGATGCGCGGCGTGGCGAGTGTTGTGGAAGGCGCAGCAACCGGCAGCATAGACGGCGATGAGGAGGACGAGGACTAGAATGTTGACGACCGACAACTTTCTCCAGTCAAGACGAATCTCCTCGAGAACACCAGCCTTGCACGCATCGCACTCGTAGCATAACATTTCTATTCCGTTGTTCCATCTGTAGCAATCTCCTCCTCCTTCTACTACTCCGGCCTCGTACGTACACGCCGTCGGTGGCTTACAACATCCCGACTACAATCAAACACACACATGTTGAGGACTAATTTATAGCTATAACCACATACTACTATATATAATATATATTTGTAAGCAAATGCAAACACAAGCAAACATGTAAAAATACAGTATCAAATCTTAACTTATATGTTTGTCTATTGTGAAGTTCTTTTTTGTACAAACAAAATTTAATTATTTGAACATATATATATATATAAACAGAAAAGCAAATTACACAAATGGAAAAAGAAATTTCGTTTGTGTTTGCGATAATTTACAACATAATTCTTGATAAAAGAAAACACTTAAATATTGCCATTCAATTTAAACATAACCATGATATCTTAATAACATGTAAACCGTAAAGACAAAAACCATCAAAGCCTTAGTTTGTCTTGCTAAAAAATATGTACGTAGATTGGGTTACTATAACAAATTGCTGAGGATGCTGATTCATATCATAGGGCAATGCACAAGATATAAAAGTGGATGATATATACCTGAACAGAATTCATGTCCCTTTGGAAATAATCAAGTGTAGTCCAAGATTCAATCTTAGCACAAGTCTTGGAACTCAAGATACAGCTTCTAATGGAGTTCCAATACTCAGGATCTCTAACTCTCTCTCTCAACCATGGATGATAATCTCCAAGCCTATACTCTTTATAAACCCTCCCTGGTACTTCCACACCACCTCCTTGGCTCGTCACCACCAGACCAAACAGCGTTAGACCCATGAGAGTCGCGATGAGGAAGATCATGACCACTAAGTACACCCAAAGAGCCCATGCCACGTTAAAGCAGGCTCCTATGAAACCCGCAAGCGATACTAGGAGTATGATGAATCCTATAACGAGTAGCGGCGTCTGGAGAAAGTTTTCGCAAGTCGTGCTGCTTCTTGCCTTCCATAGAGCGGTTCCTATGATTGGTATTGAAGCTAGTAAGCTGAGGAGGTTTAAGACCCCAATCACCGTGTTGCTGAATCTATACATAGTAGCAGTGTTATCAAGAAGAAATATATCAGAGACTTAGCAGTACTGTTTCTCTATATCTCTCTCTCTCACTCTTCTGTAAGCAGGTTTTCTTCTTCTTGCAATGTGAATTTCATCAGCTTTATCTTACAATCTTCTTCTTTTTTAGATATTATATTGGTTAACTCTACTTTTTGCTTTTGATTCTCTCTTATCAATTGGGAATTTTTTTAATGGAAAAGGTTTAGAGTTAATGGTTTGATGATTCATGCCCATATTCTCTGGTCCTCTATTGATCTGAATCAATTAAACAATAACATTAAAAATCTTTGTTGTTTTTTTCCAAATAAAAGTGTCTTTTTGGACAATTGTCTTGTTTATTATCCTATTTTATACGTTTATATGTCGTTGGAGTTGGTATATAGCAGACTATACTTAAAAATATGTACTTAGTAATTACATGTAATTTTCTAGCTTACAGTCCAAAAACTGCAATCTATGGTTTATATAATGGTCATGTGTTAAATAAAATAAATTCACAATGATACAATGAAGCAAAGGGTAAGCAAAGAATAATGTAGACATGGACAGATGGTGAATTCGCAATCGATGAATTCTCTTTATAAGATGCTTTTACTAGCCCCATAACTTAGAATATTAGGTTTTTAGAAAGAGCATGATATACGATATTTGACTCCCCTTTTTTTGTAAAAACAAAAAACAAGAAGACTTCTGAAATCTTGTTTCCTCTCTGATACATGTCATGAATGAGCCAAAATATCCACAAACTTGAAAGACTAAAAGAGTTACGAAGATTGTGGTCCTTGTGTGGTTCAAAAGACACGAACGGAAAAGGAGAAAAAAACGAATCAAGATTGTTCAAAAAGAATTATTTTCCTATAGAACCATAATAATCTCTAGTATACATCCAAAATCCTCAAACATATAGATGCAGCTCAGGTGTAATCAGTTTGCAGGGTCAAGTCTTGTACACCCAAATCATGGTATAAATCATACACATATTGCAGTAAAGGCCTTTCATCTATCCCGCTCTTCACCTAAACCCGATAGCAAAATAGAATCAAATCAACTCAAAGTGAATTCATGTTTTAACCTATATGAAAACAAGGAGGAGGCTAGTACCTGGACACTGAGTGAGCCAACAGTGTGACCAGGCACAACCTCCCAGAAACGTGCCTGTAAAACCTCCATGACATCTTCTCGAGAAGTAATCTGTACAGAAAGAGAGTTGACAAGTATCCCGGCCTGATCGATCTTTCTCTATATGGGAAATATGTACACATTCGGGAAACACTTCATGGAAAAGAGCAAACCTGTCGCAAGCATTTGCTTAATGCGGAAGAAGGAATGTTTGGAGGTGCCATCTGAAGCAAGACACCACCAGTGGCTTTGAAGAGTGGCATAACAAGCATAAACACTGTCACCGATACCAATCCCAAACATAGGACCTCTGCATTTTCAACCCTGAAAAATTCAAGCAAATGGAAAATGTAAGAGGTCAAGCAACAAGACACTTTTTATTCATCGAGCCTCCTTCAAAGGAAGTGAGCATTACCCCAGAGAGAGGAGCCAAGATGCCAGTATCAAACCTGCACTGAAAAGACAGCAGCAAAGAAAACTTCATGTTGGCTGCATATAAATTCCATGCAAAAAGAAGCATTTTTTTCTTCTATCTCACTCTCTGCGGCTCTGCTTGAGATAAAGAAAGACCGAGAGATATAATACCTGCGGATGGAATCTGCTATGACATGCAAGCAAACGGAGTGGTAGTTCATATCTTCTGCTTTTCTGTACACTGCAGCATATTATGAATGTAAGAAAGATATTCAAGAAAAATGCGGTTTTTGAATATGTCCAGAAGGGACATATCATTTAAAGACACAAAGCGAAAAGTCTTGACCAGATCAGTTGCTATCATGCTGTCTCTCTATTTTAACTAATCCTCGTACTGATTCTATCTTAATCAAAAACCCTTACTTTTTTTGGCTTTACACTGACAGGGGTGGCCCAATTTTTACAAATGAAATATACCAAAGTCGCCAAACAAGGCTATATCATAGAAAGCAGCAGTATGGGCATTGACTCACGCAAGACTAACCAGAACTTAAGCACGAATATATAACAGAGAATACATACCAATATTGACACGAGCATAATTCCGGAAGAACCAAACACCTAGTAGGTTCACCAGCAGATTTGTTACCGCTGATACAATCAGATAATGCCTACACAAAGGAAATTTCAATAAATCACACTAATAAAAAGGAGCAAGAGGAACAATTATTGTAAACTTAAGTGCCAGAAAATATCTTGAAACTCCTAGGCATTTCATTTGTAAAAAGCAACTTACTTGTGCTCTGATTCATCCTGTATAAATGCATGAAGAGCTTCCACAGCTAAGGAGAATGACATGAACATAAGGAACAGCTGTCTACACATATGCCAAATATTAAACATATCAATGTGTTAACCCAAAAGATAAACAGCAGAGATTGAGACAATGAAAGCGAAATGAAAAGATAAGTCCACATTTATTTAAGAGCGAGTGTAAAATTACTCTAGTCTATCAACAACAGTAAAGGAAAGAGTGCTAACACTGACTTAAGCTCTCAACAATATTTTCTGCACGATATTAAAACCTGTTTTACTGCATGGCAAATAAGCCCATTATACACTCCCACTAAAACTGGAAAAGACATCCAATATACGTTAAGAACATACTTACAGCATTAGTGAAAGCAGATAGCACTTCAAGTCTTTTGTACCTGGGAAAATAAAAGACAAGGATTTCAAAGCAACAACCAATTCAGCATTACGCGATTACAGTATCAGCAGCCAAAAAAAAAAAAAAAAGTCACACAGACAAGTTTTCATTTTCAGCAATCAAACAAAACTGCTTCCTACTAAAACAACAACGGATGTACTTTCTAGCAAACAGAACCTTAATAACCACATCTATAACAGGATCCGGAGAAAGAAAAGAAAAAATATTTTGACAAATTGGGCAATCAAACGTTAACTAGCACAAAGCATGCATTCCGACCAATATCTCCAGCAAATACAATCACCAACTAAGCAGATCAAAATTTACAATTTTTCTAACCCATATGAGTAAGCATGATCAGGCTTCTTCCTTGAAATTGCCATTGCAAATAAAGAAAATGTCAAGAGACCACATCCAAATGTCAGATGGAATGCATCGGAAACCAAACCTGTAGGAGTCCATAAAACAACAATAAAAAAGAAGGTTACTAAATAAGGAAACATAACCACAGACTTGGAAATTGAAACAAAATTTCATTTGACATGTACCAATTATTTCATAGAGAAGAAAAAAAAAGTCATGCGACAACAGAAACAGAAGACTGTTGTGAAAGCCTTCCTGGTGAGGCTCAATTGCAAGAGAAACCAGATCTTAAAGGAAACAAGGTCTCTAAATATGCACAGGACCTATTATCCCTGTGGTTTAGTTCCGTAATTTAGATTATATATCAACTTAAGACTGTTTTGTTTCAGGCTGGTCACAACCCGAACCGAAGTAAGGATCTAATGGACCTGGAGTCTTAATTCTTCAACAAATCCAAGCCTCGACCATGTTTCATAGATTCAATATCCTAAACTGAAACCAATCGTACCTACACGCCCAGTCAAGAGCCCAATTGAGAGCTCTGTGGTAGAATACGCCACGTTAAGCGAAATCAGCAGAAACAGCCTCTTCATCTGCCGATTTCCACTTCCAAAAATCTTCCAAACCATATGCAAAACAGATACTTTTCCTGCTTTCCTTTCTCCGAATAAGACATCATTTCCGTCGACGGAGTATATCTCCGGCGGCATATCGATGCTGGAGACCGTCCTATCAAGAAAAGGCTTAGCCGCCGCCGTGCGTGGGCCGTGAGACTGCTGGAAAGAGCGGGAGTAAGCAAGCCTCCGGTCATTGGCAGTATATCCGACATCGCTGCTCCGATCATTCGGGACTTCGTTATCGCGTCGATGATCCAAGGAAATGGATCTCTCCATTTTTTTTTTTTTTTTGGTCTTGAATGTGTGAAATTCAGAGCTAAATTTCTAACTTACGCGACAAACAATTCTTATAAAAGCCTGCGTCTACAAGAACATTAATGGGCCACTACCTCCTGAAGCCCATATAGGAAGTGATCACATAACAAGACGGCAAGGAGGATTCAAATCAGTATATCTGTTGTCACTTCTGTAACAACAATGGCGGAACAAAACCCATGAGAGAAGGATTATTTAGAAAATACCCTCTAGGCTTCTGCACCTGAAATCCCCAGGTAGGTAAACCTATATCCTAATCCAATAGAGAAACAATTCGAAAAATCAGAAAACAAGAAAGAAAAAAAATCTGAAATTTTCACTAAAAACCCAACCTTTGGGATAATCCATGTTTGTTTGTTTGACCCATCTCTGGAAATCAGCTGTAGAAATGCCCAATCAATAGATCTATTGTGTTCGTTTGTTTAGGTTAGTTTAAAAGGAGAGACCTTTTTGATTAGAGGATGAAAGAGGGGAAATTGAGGTCAAGGGTTTAATGGCAGGATGGTCAAGTTTCAATGATAGTTCATGCTCATACATTGATGTTGAGATTGAGGCGTTTGATGAATGTGAGGAGAGGTTAAAGAGCTTGTTTGACCAAGCTCTGTTGATTTTTCTTGAGGAAGAGGGAAATAATAGGCCTCTCCCTGCGATTCTCGGTGAGGGCGAAACGGTTGATTTGTTTCAGCTGTTTGTGGTTGTGAGGGAGATATAAGGGTTTGATTCTGTGTCTAATAAAGGGTTGTGGGAATCAGTGGCTGAGAAATTAGTCTCCATCTTTGAAGTTGATATACTCCAAGTATTTGGACCGGATGGAGAAATCGAGGATTGTGAATTGGGATAATCGGGATAGTAAAAAGAAAGGGTGTTATGGGGGTTTGTTGCATGAGCTAGAGGATGGATTCAAGGGTTTGTTGGAAAATGGAAAGTGCCGAAAACGTAACAGAGCTATGGTTTTCAGTAGTAATCATGTTGAAGAGTTGGGTTCCGAGTTCCATAGGCCTAGGAAGAGATTTATAGAGTGTGGTCTTGAAGATGATGATGATGATGAAAAACTAGGAATGTCTTGTGTTGTTCTTAGTGATGATTCTGAGGAAGAAGGTTTAGATTTGTCCTCGGAAAAGCAAGAAACTTTACCGGGTATGTTGAAGTGGCTTACTTCGATCGCGAGATGTCCTCATGATCCTTCCATTGGAGTAATACCATGCAGAACCAAAATTATCGCACAATAGACATGAGAGATTTAATCACGATTTATATAAATAAACAGTAAGGAACAGACGATTCATAAAACGATAAAGCAATAAAATAAATCTAAGGAGGTGAGATGAATCTTTTTCCTTAACTCTAAGAATTTTCCGTAGTGCGACGGATTTTAATAGATCCATGAGTCCCAGGATACAACCAAAGTAATCTGTATCATCTACACTTGATATCATTATACTACGATACTCTCGAATAAAGACTTACTCTAAGCTGTAGAGAATTGAATGAACTTTTTCTTTTGTAAGTGTGTTTTCTGTGTGTGATTGGATGCCTTTCTCTCAAGAGAGTCGATCCTATATATAGGAGAAGATCATAGAGGAAATTATTTCCAACTAGCGATGTGAGACTTTTTACATGTCCCTCACTTTTCCTTTTTTTTAGGTTTTTCTTTTTTTTAGGTTTTTCCTTTTCTTAAGACTTTTTCTTTTTTGTAGGCTTTTCCTTTTTAAGGCTTTTCTTTTTTACATTCACAAGGCTTTTTTACTTAGCCCAAATGTCTCATTTCAATTCACACATACACATATTTATAAAGCCTTCAAGTTCTTATAAATTTTGTTCCAACATACCACACTGGTCAAAATGAAAGGAACATACCGGAAATGAGTGTTGGATCCAAGTGACTAGAGCAAAGAAAGCTTTACTGGTTCAAAGAGACAATGTTAAATTCAGATTTCAAAATTCTTCACTTCTGGGTCACCAAACTATGCATCCTTCTATGTACGAAGATGATCGTAAGTCGACAGGGAGGTTAAGATACAGCATAAGGCATCCACATTTATCCAAACCACATTCTTCCTCGTATTGCAACGGAAGTCCGGTATCTCTAACTAAATCAGGATCTAGCCATTGCAGAGAATTGATCACTGCTTGTGAATCCACAACTCCTGGAACAACAAACCTTATCACAAGAACATCAGGAACCACATCGAATCTTGTTGCAGGAACATCTAGACCCACAGACTTACAAGTGTATTCACATGCAATCACAGAGCCAAACAAACCAGAGATCCCGAGAAGGTATGTGGCTGTTGGACGTCATTTCCAAGTCCGAGTCGATGAATGGTCAGGATCCTGTTTAGATAGTGGTACAAAATGGTTAGGAACCCGTATATGGCCATTGGAAAATGAAGAAGCTTTATATCATACGCTCGGAAATTATTTGACTGGAAAAGGAAGGCCAGAGTGTTGTAGCTGTGATATCCACCTCTCTGGTTCTGTTGAATGCATGAGATTCCACATTGCAGAGAAGAGAATGGAACTAAAACGTGAACTTGGTGATGTCTTTTTCCATTGGAGATTCAATCAAATGGGAGAAGAAGTGTCACTAAAATGGACAGAGAGAGAAGAAAAGAGGTTTAAGAAAAAGATGGTTTCAGATTCTCAGAGTTTTTGGGAAAATGCGGCAAAGTGTTTCCGGGGGAAGAAGAGAGAGCAACTTGTGAGTTACTACTTCAATGTGTTCTTGATTAACCAGAGACGGTATCAGAACCGTGTGACTCAGAGACATATAGATAGTGATGATGAAGGGGCTTTTGGCTATGTGGGTAACAGTTTTGGTCGTGATGCTGTTACTTCATTTGGTTCAGATATTATGATATGTTCTCAGAACAGTCAGTGTAATGAATTTGACTGAAGAAGCAGAAGATTGGAAACATAAAAATGGTTTTATGTTTTGTCGAATGTTTAACTCTTAGAGATAGAAGTATAGGAGTTTGTGGCTTTTTGTGACTTTGAAAACCAATGACTAGCAAAAGGGGTAAATGTTTTGAACAAAATCGATTTTTGGAGGTGTATTTAATCTAGCATTTGGACTGATTTGTATTAAAATCACAAATTCTAATCCGCATAATTATAACCTGTATAAATTATGTAGATTATAAAATTTTGAATAACTAAACGAGGGTTTTAATTTAAAATCTAATTATACGGGTTAGTAATTAAAGTTTTTTATTCTTAATTTATTATTTACTAGGTTAGGTCATGTGTGATATGCGCGCGGGTAAAATATAAATAATGTAGATTATAAATTGATAACCGCATAATTATAATCCGTATAATTAGATTTTAAATTAAAATTATCGTTTAGTTATTCATTCAGAAATTATGTTTTGTAATTGGCATTAAGAAAATACAAAATTGATCCATATTATCCAGCCCATTAATACTATTATTTTTTATTTGGATGTGTCCCCTTAATTAAGTAGGGAACATTACTTTTCCAGCCCATTTCTTTACAGAGTAGAAGAGATCTTCCTTCAGTTACGTTACCAAATTCGTAATTACAGAGAAGAGTATGTCGTTACTGTTTTGAAAGCTAAGACAGCTGTTTCCACCATCAACGGAACGGGGTCCTCCTTCGTTTAGATCGACGGCTGAGATCTTCTCAGAAGCATAATATTTCCCTTTTAAAACTGTTAGGTTTTATTCCCTTCTTCTTCCTCTTTCGCTCGTTTCTTTTCCTCTCAAACTCCCTTAGGTAAAATTCCCAGATTTTTGATTTACTACAATGCTTTTGATTTGTTTTACGAGAATGCTGTTTCGTTTTCTAATTGTTTCACAATCGAAATGATTTCAGGAATCAATTCACAAAAATGGCAGATGGCGAGGACATTCAGCCCCTTGTTTGTGATAATGGAACAGGAATGGTTAAGGTACTAAACAATCTCCTTTTCTTTTTCTTTTCATACAATGCAATCTTGTAGTGATTTATTTTCCTTGTAAGGCTGGATTTGCTGGAGATGATGCACCAAGAGCTGTTTTCCCCAGCATTGTTGGTCGGCCTCGTCACACTGGAGTGATGGTTGGTATGGGACAAAAGGATGCTTACGTTGGTGACGAGGCTCAGTCTAAGAGAGGTATTTTGACACTCAAATATCCCATCGAGCATGGTATTGTCAGCAACTGGGACGACATGGAGAAGATTTGGCATCACACTTTCTACAACGAGCTCCGTGTCGCACCTGAAGAGCATCCTGTTCTTCTAACTGAGGCTCCTCTCAACCCCAAGGCCAATCGTGAGAAGATGACTCAGATCATGTTTGAAACTTTCAATACACCCGCTATGTATGTCGCTATCCAAGCTGTTCTTTCCCTCTACGCCAGTGGTCGTACAACTGGTATTCTATTCACTATGCCCTTTAACCATTTCTGAGGATTTTCCTTTCTTGGCCTTGCTTTTCAAGTAACTCTTGTGTTTTTTTCTCTTCCAGGTATTGTATTGGACTCTGGAGATGGTGTGAGTCACACTGTTCCAATCTACGAAGGGTATGCTCTTCCACACGCCATTCTGCGTCTGGACCTTGCAGGGCGTGACCTCACTGATTACCTCATGAAGATCTTAACCGAGCGTGGTTACTCGTTCACTACCACAGCAGAGCGTGAAATCGTGAGGGACGTGAAAGAGAAACTCGCTTACATAGCTCTTGACTACGAGCAAGAGATGGAGACGGCAAACACGAGCTCATCCGTTGAGAAGAGTTACGAGCTGCCTGATGGACAGGTGATCACCATTGGAGGAGAGAGATTCCGATGCCCTGAGGTTCTCTTCCAGCCGTCTTTGGTCGGAATGGAAGCTGCTGGTATTCACGAGACCACTTACAATTCCATCATGAAGTGTGATGTCGATATCAGGAAGGATCTGTATGGAAACATTGTGCTCAGTGGTGGAACCACCATGTTCCCTGGAATCGCTGATAGGATGAGCAAAGAGATCACTGCTTTGGCTCCAAGCAGCATGAAGATTAAGGTGGTTGCTCCACCAGAGAGGAAGTACAGTGTCTGGATCGGAGGCTCCATTCTAGCATCCCTCAGTACCTTCCAACAGGTAAAAAAAATGTGCTCATCTGCTTGTTAACCAGATTTATAGATGATTATGATACACAATGTTGGTCTTGCAGATGTGGATAGCAAAGGCTGAGTATGATGAGTCAGGGCCATCGATAGTCCACAGGAAATGCTTCTAGATGAAAGAGTGGAGCGGCGTTGGATGAAAGATTGTTTCGTATTGGAAAAAAAAATAGCCTTTTGTTGATTACAGAATACTCTTTTTATTTGGTTTTTCTTCACCACATTTCTTTCTTGTTGTCACTCTCTTCTTGGTGTTTCTGCTATTAATTAATGGGAAAAGAGATTTGTTATTTGTTTGTTTCGCTTCTTTTGTTCCCTCTCAAATCTGAAAAGAAAAACAAAGATGAAGAAACCAGAGATTTTTCTTGTGTTTGGTAAATAATAATGGATTTGGCTTTTTTTTGGCTAAAAGGTTTCCATAAATTAAAAGACAAAACAGAAAGCTACTTCTAGAAAGAGAAATCAAGTCCGAACCACATGACAGGAGTGTGAGAGATAAAGGTGACCTGCCAACCAAACAACACAATAACTCAAAAACATAAATTTCTTTAATACAATATCGACATGGTCGACATCAGTACTATGTGTTCACTTCTGATAGATCGAACACTTTAATAGCTACTCTCACCAAGTATCAAACAAACAAGTCAAAGAACACTGAATGAAACCCACGAAACTATGATCCAGAACCTTACAAATAGAGAGAGATATTATTAAAAATATTGATAACCTGCTAGTGCCAGGAGAAACATTTGTACACAAACCTTCTTACACAATTGGTAGGTCTTAAACGACAAGTTGACTGATGTAAAGATTCACTAGATAATAGTAATTTCAGAGGAAGATAGATCATTACACTTTTTGATGATGCCAGCAGCGAGATTAATTATCCGAAAGTCACATTTCTACGATCCCAACAAAACAGCGATGAGAAGAAGAATACAGACGCAATACATTTTGAACACCAACTTCCCACATCACATAATGTAGCCAAAATGTCAGAACACAACAAAATGGACAATAAGATTATTCATACAAACCATAGCTTCTTAAACAAAAGACAACCAGACAGGTGAAAGGCCGACAATTTCTTCCTTTCTTTCCTTCTTTCACCATCGTCCTCATAACTTATTGTTGTACCAGAACACACCTTTCTTCTCACCTTCCCTGTCCGGTTCTACATAGATACACTCCTTTGCCTCCCTCCACATCGCCTTAAAGACTGGTGTTCCATCGCACTGGTAATAGTCCCCCAGTATCGGCTTTATCGCCTTCGTAGCTTCCATTGCGTGATAATGCGGCATTGTCGAGAACAGATGATGAGCTACGTGCGTGTCCGTGATGTTGTGGAACACCTTGTTCAAGATTCCATAGTCTCTGTCTACGGTAGCCAAAGCTCCCCTGAACCAATCCCACTCGGATGAATCGTAGTGAGGTAATGAGGGATGGGTGTGCTGCAAGTATGTGATCAAGACGAGGAACCCGTTGACTATCAGAAGCGGAACTCCATAGACGCAGATCATCGAGGCCATTCCTTGTGCAGCAGCGTAACGGTAGAGACCGTAACAGACGGCAAGGATACCAGCATCCGAGATGTATATCTGGAGGCGCTCCCGGTCGTTGTAGATGGGAGCGTTTGGGTGGAAATGGCAAGCGAACCCGTCGTACGGCCTGCCCGAGACGTTGAAGGCTAAGTACAAGGGCCAGCCAAGAGTGAACTGGACGATTAACATCACGGTGCGCCCCAAAGGGTTGTTGAGGTATTTGCCGTACCACTTGATGGCGGATTTCTGTTTGGGGACAAACACTTCGTCTCTTTCCAGTGATCCGGTGTTGGAATGGTGACGGCGATGACTGTATTTCCAGGAGAAGTAAGGGACGAGGAGGAAGGAATGGAAGATAAGACCGACTGTGTCGTCCAGCCATTGGTAATCGCTGAAAGCGTGGTGGCCGCATTCGTGAGCTACAACCCAGACTCCGGTTAGGACACAGCCTTGACAGACCCAATAGAGAGGCCAAGCCAAGTAAGAGAGAGGCTGAGGGAGGAGAGAGAAGTAATGGGTGGCCACGTAGTAGAAGCAGGAGGCTATGATGATGTCCCAGATAAGGTAGGAGAAAGAGCGAGGGATAGAGCGTTTGAAACAATGGGGTGGGATTGCTTTCTTCAGTTCTCCTAGCGTGAAAGGCGGTGTCTCGCAGGGCACACGCTTTAGGGCATCGGTTTCAGACTTCTTGGAAGAAGTAGGAACCGGCATTCTTCCACCTGCACCCATGTTTCTGCAGAAAAACAAGAGCAAAGAATCAAAAGCTGAAACAAGAGCGTTTGAGAGTCAAGCTAAAGACTTCATTATCCGTAATTGACGAATTTCTAACACATCACATTCAAGGGACATGAACGAATGGTAATGAATAAATGAAGAAGAAGAAAAAAAACATTTCTACAGACAAAAGATGGAAAGTGAAGATGAGGTTCTAAAATGGAATACCACAAGAAATGGAGAGTGCGTGGAACAAAAGGAGTAGCGAGGTAATGTGAAAAACAAAAGAAAGAAACCGAAAACGAAAAAGATTCACATCTCTTTCTTGTTGTGGTTTATCAATTTCTTCTTCTTACTCAAATTTTAAGAGACCAATCAAAATCACAAATTCCTCTTAAATAAATAGCAAGTTGAATCAATTTGTGAGCCACCGGAATTGTCGCCGTCATCATCATATCAATCAGATTTAGACATTTAAGCCAACAAAAAAAAAAGTAAAATTTTTGTTTTTGTTCTCACGAATATAGATATTTTGGACACATGCAACTCTTTTTGCATCTGAATCTTGAAAGACATACCCTAAATCCGATTTAGTTTATGAGCATGAGTTTTAGCTGAAGTCAGATTTTCGTTTTCCATTAATTAATTACGTAATAACAGTATCGGAGACCCAAAAGGAATCGGTCAACAATATAATTTTCCACCAACCCAACAAAAAAAAAGATAGTCAACATTTCATTTTCTGGAAGATAGACACAGCTAATCATTTTACGAAAGAGAACCCAAAACACAAAACATAATCAGATTACGAAACAACAGAGAACGGATATTGGCAGATCTATCAACAGATTGAAATGCCAAGTGATAAAGAGATTGGAGAAAGGAAACACAGACCAGAAATTCAAGAGATATGTAAAAAAGAGAAGAAAAGAAATGGAGGCGAAGAAGGGACCTTGAGCTGACGTAGGGGAGATTAAGAAACGATGAACCCTACGAAGAAGCTCCTCCGCAAAATCTCTCTCTCTCTCTCTCTCTCTCTCTCTCTCTCTGTGTTTCTGGTCAGATGCGAATGGGTAAAAGGCAGGCCGTATAAATTGACGGCCCCGTGGGTCGAAAGAAGAGTGACATCTCTCTCTCCTTTTACAAGTGGGCCCCTCTTTTCTTTTCTTTCCCTTTTTTCTTTATTCAAGATTTACGGCAAACAAAACTACTAATATACTTTTTTTACGTAAAAGTGAAAGATACAGTCATTTTCAAAACAAAATATTATCACCTTTTTTTTATTTATTTTTTTTGACATCAATCTTACACCGTGTGGGTTTAGAGTAGGGATGGAGTTTTTTTTTTCATTCATATTAACGTATCTCTGTTATTAATCTTTTCTTTGCTAGACAATTCAAATGTAAAACAAAACAAAAAACCTTGTTTTGGTACGGATTTTCGTCTATATTTTTTTTTAGGACTTTTCCGGTCAAATAATATATATATATATATATATATATAAGAATGTGGTATACTCTAATCAAAAAACCATGACGATTTATGGATAATCGGTTCAATAAATCAGATGTCCGATTAATTTTTTTCTAAGCCGATTAATCCTCGTCTAAGTCGATTAATTTATGCCAAGACAGCAGTCTAGCCCAATTTTTTAATTTAAAATAATTTAGTTTGTATTAAAATTTGATAAGTCAAACTTATGTTCATATTTTTAATAAAAATCATAATGTATTGGACTTAATATTTGTTTTCATTTGTTTTATTCAATCTTAAGAACAATATTACAGTAAGACCTCTATAAATTAATAATGTTGGGACTTCAAATTTTTATTATCTTATAGAGATATTAATTTATCGATTATTAATTTATCGATAAATTAATAATTATTAATTATTAATTATTAATTATTAATTTATAGAGATAAAAAAAGTTTGGGCAACTAATGTTCATCAAGAGACAATAGCAAATTGTTTTCGACACTGCAAGATTCGTTTAGGAGATGTCGTATTAAGAAATTTAGAAGATGAATCTAACGACATTCGTGTGATTAATAATATCGGTTATCGAAATATAATGGATGTCAATAGTCTACTCGACTACCCGGATGAAAATGATACATGCTCAGAAGTTCAGAGTTTAGTAGAAATTGTAGCTACTATCCTTACTGAAGATGATGAAGTTGAAGATGATGTTATGGAACTTTTGAAAGTGGTTACACGCAAATAAGCAATTATGGCCTCTAAAAGTCTTTACAATTTTTGAATGTAGGTCGAGAGGACAACACTATGAGTTATGGATGCAATAAGAAAGATTAGAGATGAGCTCCAACGAGATTATAACTTTAAGAATAAACAAACAACAATAGATTCATATTTTACTAAATTGTCTTAGGTATGTATGCATAAGATTTATAATTATTAATTTATCATATTATTGGGATCATATATTTACATAGAGATTTCAAAAAAAATATTATCTTATTATCTTATCGAATTGTGTTAAATTTTACACTGGCCCGACTCGGATCCGGAAAAATTTATTAATTTATAGTGATTATTAATTTATCGAGTATTAATTTATAAAGATTTTATTGTATATTGAAACTATAAATTATAACGAATTAACATGTTAAAAATATATTAAAAAATCAAAAACTAATTTTTAATTTTTTCGTTGGGTGCTAGGTCCAGCTCGACTGTTAAACTAGTGCCTAACGAAATTTTGAACATCGGTGGTATGTGATTAATAAAGAATCCAACAATCTGATGAAACGTCGTTGGTGATTTACATACAAGTCGCAAGTAGTGGTGGCGGGAAGAAGGCTAAAAGTGGGAAAATGGAAGATCGTGTGTTGGCTTCTTCTGCCATGTGAAAACTTTATATAAAAAATCTGCAGCAGACATAATTGTGGTGGAGATCACGTGAAAAACCTCCTCATGTGTGATGTACTTTGGAGATTCGTGCAAGGAGGATTTTCTCTTGTTTAGGAGTGTAATCATCTTTGATATATTATAATTATATTAGGTGGTAAGAGAAATAACACAAGCTGGCGGCAACAAGTAATTGATAGGGACCTCTCTCTGTACAAAATATTAGATGACTAGAGTTTTGTTTTTTTGTCTAAGCTGCTTAAGCATCGCCGCTTATAATAATAAATTTATTCACCCTGATTTTCCTTTTAATTTATTCACCTGTTACTATCATTATTATTATTATATATATATATCAGAACAACCACACAAATTTATAAGTCCTCATTTTTGAAACAACACACCAACAAGAATCTAATTATACTTATTATTGCTATTTCAATTTGTTTGTAACAAAATTGAGATAGTTGATTGAAATGGCTATCTAGAATCTAATTACACTTAGTCAACACTCCACATACATCATCGAATCATATGAAAATATGACAATCTGACTCGCACATGACAATAGAGAAAACTTGAACACAAATAAAGGTAGCATACAAATCCTAACCACTGTTTCTAAGTTTGTCAATCATTCTTCAAGCCTCTCTCAATTCGAACTCGATTTATCCAAAACTAAATTCTAAGAAATCACCAAACAGAAAAAACTTACAATGACAATGAAACTAGCATTGTATTCTCATAACCAAAGACAAAAATAAAAAGTAGGTGAAGGTGATATTAGATATCACCACCACAAAAGACGAGACTTGTTTTCCCAGCAATTTCTCTAACTCATCCAACTAGGCGATCCCTGACCTGCGTAGCTCTGCTTCGCCATGTGCAAAGTGACATCTATCACCAAATGTACAGTTTCCTTTAGAGAATCTCTCACAGATCTTCGTCTTAAAGTTGCTCCCTGGATGCGGTTTCCCTTCAGAACCAATGCCACCACCACCACCACCTGGTGGTTTCCTAGCTGCCGAATTAAGCCTCCCAATCAGCTCTCTAACCATTGCGCTCGCTTCGTTTATCTGCTCAAATGTTCCTTCAAGCTCAATGTTTTTCAGATTCGGGTCTCTCTCGTGATCTTGAATCGACAACTTTGCCCCTGTTTGACGACATATCTGTTTCGAACTGACTCCACCTTTTCCAATGATTGCGCCGGCTAATGAAGCATCAACACTGATTTTGGCAGTGGCTGAGGCACCAAAGCTAGAGACATGGCCAGGTCCAGACTCTCCTCTCCCTGAGAATCGGCCCCCACCACCAGATCCTTGCATGTTTCTGGAAACTTGAGGCATTGGTGGTCCCATATTTGTCATCTGTGCTACAGCATTGTATCCTCCGGGAACATAATGCAAGAAATGACAATTCTCTCCAAAAGGACAGCCAGAAGTGCTGCAATAGAAGCACAATAAAAAAAATACATCAGAGAGTTAAACCCAATGGCATTATGATGATACAAGAGAGCAAACAGCAATGTCAATTGCTATACACAAGGCCGTAACGTAACATTTAGTTCAGGGAAGATACAATTCTGATGAGAGAATAAATATATATTCCTGTTCTGCTTAACAATGAAGGACATGTTCACCAGTAATGCAAGAACCTTACCTGACAATAAATGATCATGATACAAAACACAAAATCACTAATACCTTAGCACCAAACAGAAGAATACAACACCTTTCTAAACAACTGTCACAGCTCAAACAAAAGACAAGTTTTGGTTGCTTTTGTACGTTATAATCACCAGTTGAGTTAAATGTTTCTAAAATTATAATCCAGATACGCTCTTCTGTTCCTAGTGAGGATCGTATTTGTTATATTGAAACTTTTAAAACTTGATTAGGATGAATGATGATACATACCTGTAATAACAACTAACCACTTCATTAGCATATAGTTTTACTTGTTAATTTCAAGGTCAGATTTGCAGATATATAACAATTTGAATATTAATCCAATTAAGAAAAAGGATTATAACCTGAAAAATTTTGTGCATGGCTTCGATTTGCTTCCTAAACCAGTTGAATATGATTCCATCTCTGTTCCAAACATTAAGTGTTTTTCTTTAGTTAAGAATTTTCTGAAGTTCAATAATATTGCTTTATAATCATACATATCATTCATCTAAATGAAACTTGAGACTTAAAACCAAAGCTGCCTGATATTCTGGAAATTTTCAGGATTATTCGCCAACAACTAGACACATAAATAACTGACACAAGAAAAGGGATTAAATCAAGCAAAACCCGGTCTTTGGGCATGCTGATAAGATGTTACTAGCTTATACTTGAGAAGAGGGATTAAACTAAAGCAATACTGAAACTCAAGTGACAGTAAAAAACATGAGCTTGAGATCACCAGATTAACTTTAGCGTCACTTAGCACAAGCTCATCCATCATTACTCAACTGAACAATTAATGGAATTTAGATTTGCATCGGACAGCAGTTTTTACTGTAATCTTGCTAATTAGCCAGATAAGTGAGCACGAAAGAAGAAGATATCACCAAAACACAGCAGTGAAAAAGGAAGACCTAAACTTGTGTCCTAGTAAATCTCATGACAAGCACACAAAAAAAACCCTACTTTTGCTGAGTAAAAATAGTACGGGGCCCAAATTGCAGAAATCAGCGCAAGCCAAATCCAATTGACAAAAAAATAATATTCATCCAGCAATGAAGATCTCAAATTTTAACCTTTATCAGAGGCAGTGAAGCACAAGAACTGAGAAGATTGGTGTAAAATTCAACAGAATTGTAATAGCTAGACAGTTTCTCAAACAACGGAAGATAGTAGAGGAAGCAAGAAAAGGAAGAGTGAAAGAGCTAACCTTGCTTAGACTTCTTGAATCCGCCGCCATTGGAGTTGTATGAGCCAGCTTCAGGCCGTCCTCTCTTACGAGAATCCATGACTAAGTACAGATCCGATTCGAAATCCGAAATAGAAGCCCTAGAGTCTGGAGAGCAAATGAAGGGCGAATCGGAGAAGACAAATCGAAATCGAAATCGTAATCGTAATCGTAATCGTAATCGTAATAGGGACAAAGAGTAGAGAGAATAAGAGAAATAAACCTAACCCTAAGGTGGTTGTCGTCGAGGGAAAGATGAGATTTTTCCTTTTCTTTTCTTTTTTTACACTTTCCGGATTTTTAATTCGAAACTTAAACCGGATTAGCGCAATGAACAAACAAAAACGTAAACCGGAATTGCAAGATTTGGTTTGACGTGAGCCGTAAATATATATAATGACGTCGGTTTTTCCCTAATTGATCTCTTCTGAGTTATGAGGCTAAATATTCGGCTTTCTTTTATTTTTTGTTCGACATCACATGTTTAACTTCAAATACAACACAACACAACACACATGTTATATCCGACAAGTGTATAATTAGCGCTTAGAAAAAATTATAACTTGTCGTGTAATGTATAGATGATATTAGTTGATGTGAGAATGTTAGAGTTTATTATTCAGATACTAGATAAATCAAGTTTTCGTCAAGGAAAACTAATCATTCAAGAAAACTTTTACAAAATGCAAGAGAAATATTTTAATAAGCAAACACATGTGTAGAAAAGAACGTTTAATGGCGTTTTGACGCAGAAAAAAGAGAACCAAAACGCTAAAATTGAAGAAACAAAAAATACACATCAACTTGTTGCACGAGAAAACCAACACTAGTTAGACTCAAAAACTTAAAAGTTGTGAGACATTGTTGAATGTCTCAATTAGAATTCCCTACAACAAGGATACAAAAAATAACTAAGGCTATTAATATCCGCAAGGGTTGAATCTTGCGAATGGCAACAAGTTGATCCTTTGTTAAATGTTCCTCGGCCATCACAAAATCATCATCGATCTTATTCTTCTTCTCAGACTACTTTACTCCTTCTTGGTTCCAACAAGTCTGAAACTTTATGATCATCATCGAGATTTAGAGGACTTATTCCATTCTTGATGAGACAAGATGTATTTTGTTCCTCAAAATCGTATCTTTGGCTTGAGGTATGCAATTCAGTGTTTCTCTGTGATCTAATAGCCTCTCGCACGCAGCATTCTTCACAGACATAACACCCTCTTCAGTCCTCAAATCACTAATCTTCAAACCTACTTCCTCTTCATTTGCTCCCATTACACTATTCATCTCTTCAAGCAGTTTCCAGTCTTGTTCAGATAGTTGCATCAAATCAGTCTCGTCGCAGACAATTAGCAAAGGTTTGTTCACAAACAGAGACTTTAAGCTGTGGAAAAAAGCAGCCTGATGCGCAATGCTGTAACCACATGAACCAGAAACATCCAGAAAGAACATAACAAGACCAGCTCGAAGATGACGAGCCAATGCAGTGATCACATTGCAGTCTCCAAATACAGGCCTATCCAAAATCCCAGGTGCATCAATCACTTGGTACCTCAAATCCTTGTAATCAGTATGACCAACAACAAAATTTACTGATTCTGCGATCAGATCATCGGTATTGATGATTCTGTTCATAAAACAAGTCTTGTCCACATTAGGGTACCCAGAAATCAAGAGAGTTGTGGAATTTGGGTCAATCGAAGGAAGCCTTGCCATGTGTTGCCTGAGCTGCTCTAGATAAGCCAAGCTAGGAGTGATTTCGTTTATAACACTAAACATTCCCCCAATAGCACTCACTTTGAAGGATCTGCACTGCTTCACCAAACTCGAGTAGCTTCACATAATCATTAGCGATGTTGGTAACCAGGTGCCTCGCGGTATCGACCTGACCTAGAGCGAACTTGTAGCGATCTTTATCGAAAACCAAGCGAAGAAAGTCACTGAAGAAAGGGTGGATTTGGTCGAGGCGAGGAAAATCGTGGAGAATGGTGGAGAGCTTATCGCGAAAGCTGAGCTTTGTCTTCTTCACCTTGCGCGTGTAGAATTGACGGAGACGCTTGATGTTCAAACCCTTGCGGGAAAGGATGAGATCGACGAACTCGTTACCGATTGGGACAACATTTATATTCTTGAAATCAGATTGCATTGTTGTTTTTTCAGAGAGGGAGATTTGATTGTAAGGCGATGATGATCTGCATTATATAACGATCACTAATGTTTTTTGTTTTTCCATTATTGATCGAGTGGGATTAGGCCAAATCTATATGCCTTTTTTCTCTTATATCATTCACCGATATCAAAATTTACTATACACTTCGTATATTTTCAAATATTTATGTTTTCCTATTTCCATTTGAAGGAAGTTACTTTTTATTATTTATATATCTATATTTTTCTAGAACCAATTAATTATCGTATTCTCATTGGGATTTTTTTTTAACATCTATCTTTATTTATATATAACTAGATAAGTATTTGCATATATGCAGATTTGTAATTTAATATTTTATCACCCGTGAAAAAAAATTAAAGACGATCAAATTGAAAACAAAATTAGATCATCCGTGAAAATACCATAAGTGTCACACTCACGTCGAGGGATCAAGCTTTATTACTTTTTTTTTTGTAAAATTGCCTTTTTTAGTTTACATTTTTTTAATATTCACTTTAATTCATTTTTACCTTTTAATTAAATTGATACATGTCAAGATCTAAATTAACAATCGTGACAAATGTCACAATCTCGTGATTGAAAATTATCGTATGTGTCACACTCACGTCGAATGATCAAACTTTATATAATAAGATATTCAATATTACATAAAAGGGGTTATTGGGAGTTGGATTTATATAGAGTTTGGTTGATTTTAAAAGTCAAAAGATTTGTCAAATTTGCATAGAGTTTTGTTGAATTGTAAAAGTCTTTTAAGCTTGTAAAGAGTTTTTTGTATTTAAACAATCCATAAAATAATTTTATTGTAACAAACTTTGAGAATCCAAGGAGTATATATAGTCTTTTGAAAGTTATGTTTTATGAGTTAAATTGTTAAAAATTTATATCCCAATAACACTAGATTTTAACAGAATCACAGAATCATTAAAATCCAAATTTTTTGAATAACAATAAATTTTGATTATAATTTAAAAGTTATCAAACCAATAACAAGGATTTATAAAGAATGTTATAATCCTTAAACTAATAACAGAAGAATATATTAAAAATATAAAAATCCACAAACCAATAATAGTAGATTGTTAAACTCTAAATTTTTTGGAAAATCAACATCCCAATAACCCCCAAAAAGTATACAAATAATAAGATACAACTTTTTAAAAAAACAATTAAACAAAAGAAATACATATGTTGATAGTTTTCAAAGAAAAGTCTTACTCGTTTGCATATTCGCAATCGATTTGATACGATTTTCATCTTTGGTTATAAACATAATCAATTCAAACACCATTTTCTCATGTTGTATTACCTTGGCCAATTCCCAATTAAAATGCATAGATGTTTTACGGTTAAGAATTTAATGTACTAATTCTTCCGGAAAAAAAAATATTGGGACTACCAAGTTTCAACGAATATACGAATATCGCCATACAACAAAAATAATACATCTTCAACTACGAAACATCGTCCCTTCTTTGGTGGTTTCTATTTTCCGGAATCCCATATTTTCTGACCAAACAATTCATCGCATAGATCTGGCAATAGTTCCATTAGTCCTTTTGTTATACCAAAATTGGAAGAATAAAACATTTGTATATTTCCTCCCAAAATGGATATTCCCAGGATTTAATATTTTAATTTTCTTACTTATTTTAAATAAAATTATTTACTTTTCTTGTACATTCGTTTAAATAAAATTCTCAAGAAAAAAAGGAAAAAAGTAGTTTTGATTGTTAGAGTGGAACTTGCACGTTCTGTAGTTTTGATTATCAAATCAAAGACATCGATTTACTTAAAGTTATGATTCTAACTTTTTTAATTGGTTGTTTGACAGGCTCAAATTCGAGGACGAACTTGTTACTAAAGTGGATGCGGAAGATGAGCAATTCGGTCGCCATGGGAACGCAATGATGTTCATTTACATGCGGGATAGCGAGAAAGCCACATTTAGTCAAACTGTCATAAGAATTTAGTAAACGATTTTATAAGAAAAAATATATGTTTCAGAATTTCTATATTATTTTTTTTGTCAACAAAATACATGTATTATACAAGTTTGAATTCAAATGACAATGTATCACTCGTACTATTTTTGTACATTTCGATAAAATTATTATTTATGTGAGAAATCTAAACTCTAAATTGGAAAGAGGGAATCTATATATAAATTTTTTTACTTTGTTTGTAATTTGTTTTAGGTAAACATGTTTTTTCATGAAATAATTTGTGCTATTTTTGAAAAATTAAATTAATAAGACTAAACTTGGAAAAAACCTTGAAAAATGTTATTTTAGGTTATTATTCTAATAACAAAAAGGAAAATGATATCAGTGGACTTATTTGCATTTGGACCTTGATGAAGCCCATGTACGGCTCAAATATTGACCGGCTTGGCCCAAATAATCAACGACTGTCACGTGGAATATTTTGATTGGATGTCACAAAATTAAAGTCATGCAATGTTCAGATAGATGCTCTTCGAAGTGAAACCCATACGATTCCTTAGATCTTCGGTTTATTAGTTTTTTGAAGTGATAGCTTTAACTAGTTTCGGTTCAGTTAAACTGAATTGAACATCCTGAATTACTAATTGCTCTTCATATTGGTCATGTCTTCTAATTCAAACAATTTTTTTTTTTGTTTTGATGCCTTTCGACCTTCGGGAGTAATCTTAAACCCAAAGGCCCAGACTAATCTCTCCGGTGGGAATGACATAATCCACTTATAATGTCCTATTTGACCAAGTGCTTGTCCTGATAATTTCACTACCGCGGAAAATCGATCTCTGGCCTAGACCAACAGAACTGACACTCACCACAGGAATGGAACCACCCGAACACCAACAACTTGGTTCTAATTCAAACATTCACCGAGTTCTAAGGTTAAATAATGTAAGTTATTATTATTAACATTCACCAACTGTGCCAATCTCAGGATGCCAAACTAAACGTTCTGTAAAAAAGGAAAATTTAGTTTTCGAATTGGTACAGTTTGGAATCTACAGAGAGAAAATCTCAGTTGCAAGGAAATTAACTAAAAACCCAAAGTATCCAAAACAAACCATAAAATACAGAGATGAGTTCTCAGAATAAGTTTTAGTAAAAGGTAGAAACTTATAGATAGATAGATAGAAACATAAGAATTAATTGATAAATTAAGAAGAGAAAGAATCCAAAATCCATATAATAATATTCAATGCTGTTTGAAGGGCACAAAGTCAGCCTGGACGCCAAATCTATCTGCGTATTTTCTGATTTTTCCCCTTGATATAGTCATCTTCTTTAGGTGGTTTTGCCTTTTTTTTCTCTTATCAAAATTTATTATACACTTCGCATATTTTCAAATATTTATGTTTTCGTATTTATATTTGAACGAAGTTACTTTTTATTATTTATATATCTATATTTTCCTAGAACCAAATAACTATTGTATTCTCATTGAGATAAGAATTTTTTTTTAACATTTATATTTATTTATATATAATATCCAAAATTACATAAAAAGTACACAAATAATAAGAGTCTATTACTTATTTTTAAATAAAATTCTTTACATTTTTTTTTTTTACATCCGTTTAAATAAAATTCTGAGGAAAAAAAAAGAAAAGGGAGAAGAAGGTAAACGGGTCAAGCAAAATCAACATTGCTTCTAAAATTGACATCCGACGAATAGCAATCGCATAATCTTCTTCTTCCTTCTCCCGATCTTTGCGATTTCTCAGTTTACATGATGAAATCCCCGTCAATTGTCTCAAGGTATGACCTTCATGAATCATGAGCTATCGCTGTTTCGTTTCGATTTTTACATATTTACAAAGAATCTCAACTTTGAGATGATTTCGATGCAGTAATCAACATTCCAGATCGAAGATGAATTGCAAAAACAAAGGGTGGGGGTACGTGTTTTCTATTATGATTTCCTCTGTTTGTTTGTTTGTTTCAAACAATTAGCTCTTCATTAAGGCTGCTCTGAAATTTAGCTCCTCCTTCGAATCTCCAGACACTGACGGATATCTCTAGACACTCTTTCCATAAACGTTGAGCATTTTTGTTTTGATTCGAGGTCGCTTTAAGCATCGATCCCACATAAACTTTTACTGAATGCATTTTGATGGCAGGTCTGATTATCTCTTGGAGGTGGACTCGGGAACAATTACATGGTCAATCAGGTTACACTCTAAACCAAATACTGTGCTTACAAGCAGAATTCTACATTCCAATCCTACCAGTTTTTCATACATTTTGGTGTGCACAATTTTATAACAAGACTAGACTAAAGCAATTACTTTGTCAGATAGATGAGCACAATGTTTCTTTTTAAATCCACAGTCCTTAGGTCGATGATGCCCAAACCATGCGTGCCTCTCCACCATCATCCCTGTGGCATTGGATGCTCATGCGAATATGGTGGATCTCCATCTGGTAAGTTTGAGAAGCAGTGAACCAGAAAAATCAAAAAATCATACTTGCAACAAAGAATGCACATATTTACAGGTTAGAGACTATTGAAGTGTAGTTACAATCTGAGCAAAGTGTGTGTTAACTTTTTTAATTGACTAGGATTACGTTCGTAATGATCTTTGATATTATCATCAGCAAACAACAGAACTGAATGGTGATTATTCTGAGATTGCAAACAAAACAACTTTTGTTATTATTACCGATTTCCCCATCAGAAGAATCAGCAAGCCTTGCAATTGCAGCAATAAGCGCCTGTTCATGTTCCTGCAGCAAATCTTGTGTGATTATTCTCTGAATCACAACATCGTAATAGGGGTATATTAATCTCAGACCTTGAGCATTTTCTTGGCCTTATCGAGCTCCAGCGGATCTGGATGCGTAGAATCGAAAACTCTCTCCACCTATAACAAAGCTTTGATGTTAGAACGGCCATTCATTGGGCTTAAATGGGTACACTAACAGATTAAAATAAAATAAAAAAATAACCTCCTTCACAAGCGAGTCTGTGTTGAACAATTCAATATCATCAGAGGAAGTTCTCCGACCACCACCACCATTCTGTTGTGTTGGTACAAATTCTCTTCTCGGTTGATGAATTCTTGGCCCTCTCCCTCTACCAATATGGCTTTGGCTTCTTCGATTGCCACGGATTGATCCACTTCCATGTCCAATGGTTAAAGCTACCCCACTCTCCTCTCCATCCCACCTTATATCTTCCGGTGGAATCTACAATAATAACAATGTCAGCTCTTATCAATATCATCACACCATATCGCTTACTGAAACAGATGTAACCATAAAAAGACCACTCAGATAAATCTTCGTGTAAAACTTACTTCCTTGAGATCAACCCATTCCCACGTTTCATTTACTGCATTTATGTCATACACCAAAGCATGCCGACCCTGTGACACATACAACAAGAGCATAAATTGCAAGACACTTGGAGCAATGTTCAAATGTTAGATATGCAACAAAACCAAATATACATTCGAATCTAGAAAAATAGGGAGTCACAACAAACCATCTCTCTACCCAATTAGCGTTCTACACAAAATGAGCGAAAATAGTACCTCATCTGCGTTGTACTGGGTTATAATTGCTTCATAGAAGTTGTTGTCTTCAGGCCATTTTGTCCACACTTTTCTTCCGATAAGAGCTTCAGCAGATACATTTGCTGATATGCCACCCGATACCACACGATTATTAAATGACCTATTTCCAGTCGCACCAATTGATGAATGATACTGCATGTATATCACCGATAATTGATCAAGGAATAACATAAAACAACACAATGGAGTTGAACAGAAGAAAGTAAGCTAACGACTAAAACAGAAGACTTACAGATTGGAATGTCTTCTGTTTCTTCCGGGAAGCTGAGAAAGCTGGACTAGGAAGAACATCAAAATTTTGAATAGTGGCATGTCTAGAAGAAATTTGGCTTCCGCCTCCCTGTCTCCAATCTCTGGTACAGTTGCAATGCATAACATATTAAAATACACGGAAATCCATGATAAATTAGTCTTTTGTATTTGTTGGTGCATATAAAGTCTGACCTTATCCTTTGGATAGTATCGTCCTTATTGACCCTGCTCAGAAGCTCTCGATGTTCGTCATCAGATACTCTCAATTCCTTACGCAATTCTGTTATCAAGCTTTCTTTATCCTAAGTTGTGGAAATGGTACAACCAATAGAATCCATAGAATTAGCCATGAGACTGAGAGAACACAGAATAACCTAATCATCAAAAGGAGGAAGAGAGTACCCAAGAAATTGCATCAGACTGCGCTTTAAAAGCCCTTAAAACAGCAGTATATGCTTCCTGCTCAAGTTGATGAATTTGTGCTTCCATATCACTATGTAGTTTAACTACAGAGACTTCCCATCCGAATGAAAGCTGTCACTTTTACAGCTTTACTGTCATGTGGACAACAGTTACCATCAAGGTATCAATAGTTTAGAAAGCCAGATATTCGCTAAATGTCTGTTTGGCTAAAAAAATGGTAGTACTACCTATCAACTTCTTTCACGAGTATGATAACGGACTCATAATGAGACCAATAAGTAATCTAATCAACGCACGTCCAGCTTTTAGTGATACGTAGATACAAAGAAAAATCCAGTGTTCTTTTCACAAGGCTTAAATTCCAATCACTACCAGTTTAACACCTTATACAAGCCTACAAATACCCCATGTCCAAACAAACGCAAACTTCAAAACTTTTTGGTATGAAAGATCTAGACAACGTAAGCTATCACACCTATAACCCTACGAGAACAGCAGGAAGGCACGTCAACAAGCAGGATAATTTCCAATTAGTAAATAAGCTCTTCCGCTTCTTCTCAAAGGAGATTAGACGCGGTAAGAACAAATTTGGGTTTTGAAAATGAAGGAACGAAAATAGTCGAGAAGATACCGAAATTATTCAGCCAACAACAGAAGAGCAATAATATAGGATTATGTACCCAATATGATATAGAGAAAACACAAAATTATGTGGAAATCATAGACAGTTCTTATTTGGTAGAACGACATTTAGGCCACCCAACAGATAATTCAACAAGAAGAAAAGGCTGCAGCGATATAAACAAGCTAGCACAATTTCCCCTAACTTCAAAAAAAATCACGAAAAGCTGAATACTTTTTCTCTAAACCCAAAACCCTATCCTCGGTTAACCATTCCCTAAACCCTCTTTTAAAATTCAATGGCTAAAACTAGCCGCAACAGTGTTCAAGTGGGTAGGACCCTGAACAGCCAGAGCAGATTAAGTAAGAGAGAAGGCTCATCATCCAAACGCCTAAGGCTCTAATTGCTCGAACAAGATTGAAAGGGTCAAAAACGTTATGCATACCTCTGTTTTCAGAAGCTTGAGGGAAAACCCACAAGAGGGTTTTTCTTCACCACAGATTCAGATACGAAACCCTAGAAAACTAGAAGTGAAACTTGACCAGCACAAAGCAATGAAGGGGTTTTAGGGTTCGACGCGCGTTCGATGAAACGATTAAAATAACGGAATTGAAACGGGAAATTGGAAAAACAAATTGAGAAAAAGCGACGAACTTTTATTTCCCTCTCGAGAGAACTGATCTTTAAAAAGGGAAGGGCAGAGAGCTACGATCGATTTCTCCGGGACTCGGATGGGATGGCGTCGGAATCGCCGAACATTCGTTTTAAAGACGAAACGATTCGTTTTGCGAAATAAGAATTTCTAAGGCCCACTAAAAATAACAATTCCGGCCCATGTAGCCCAACATGACTACATAACAAAGTTTTTTTTTTTTATTAATATGGGTTAATTTGGGGCTTTGCTACATACCCGACTAATCCCCATAAAACATAAAAAGTCATGTTAAATCTACTAAGGCCAAGATGACTCAAATCCAGATGAAGTAAACCCACATAAACATGTCTTACCACTGTGCCATACGTAACATAGTTCCATTGCCAATAGATTCTTCTTCCACACACACAAAAAACAAAAAAGACAACCTCGAAAAAAGGATTAAAAAACATTTGTATCATGTCTAGCTTTATCCAAAATTATTGCTAACAAACAAACTATATTACCATTGTAATTCGGTAATCTACTTGGTGATAGTTTATTATTACTGAACTATGATAAATTGTTTACTGGGCCTTCCTACAACATTATCTACTTGACATGTCCATGTGGTGGTCTCAAATTCAACGATAGGTCAGGAAACAATTTATCATAGCAAACGATAAAATTATTAGAAAGACCCTTAAAGTCTTCTTCATTTCTTAATACGATCCGATATCAATTACATATATCCAATCCATACGCGTTCGGCGTTACTCAAATAGAGATTACACTTTTAATATCTCAACAACACTTCTTATCACTCTTTTCTTAAGAGTAAATTCTTATTAGGAACAATTAACTTGATAGGCGGTGATAATTAACACATCATCATATATAGTTCATAGATAAAGACATCATTATTTTGTTTCTTCCGCCACTAAACTTGATTAACAAGCCTTAAGCGGTGCCCCACATAGACACAGATTGTGAGAGTAGGCAGATGGTTCAAAGGTCTGAAGCAGACCACCACGTGGGATTTTTCCGCAGAGACGATTGTAACTAACGTTGAAATGCTCCAGACGCAGCTTAATCAGCTCCCGTGGTAACTTCCCGGAGATTCGGTTTTGGCTCAGATCCAACGTCAATATGCTTCTAGCGAACTGAACCTTGGAGAGATCGAACTGGAACATGTTTCTCGACAGATCCACTTGTATTGATGTTTTGTTCCGTCCGAAAAACATCGAACCATCTCCGATAAAACCGTTTCCCGACAAATCCACACCGTTGAAGTCGTATTTTGACAACGATTCCGGTATTTTTCCTGCAATAAAAGGGTTATTAAACCGGGTTTTATAAATTATCAACAAGATTTTATTTTATTTTTTAATTCCCAAAAATGTATCTTTATTTATTGGTTACAAAAATTTGACCCAAAATTGCCTATTAAAGAAATCGAAATGATTAAAACAAAAAAAATGGGAGTTGCTTACCTGAGAGCTTATTGTTAAACAAGTAGAGATTGGGGACGTTGCCTACAAAGGAACCGAAAGAGTCCGGTACAGAACCGGTTAGCTTATTATCGTTGATCTGAATGGCCTCGAGCTTCGGCATCTGAGAAAGCGAACCGGGAATTGGACCGGTAAACTGGTTAAAGGAAAGGTCCAAGAACGTCACGTTCTTGAGCTCGCTGATGTAATCAGGAATCGGACCGGAGAGATTGTTATGCTTTAACCGGAGGAGGTCGAGGTTCTTAAGTTTGGTGATGGTGCGTGGGATGTTTCCGGTTAAATGGGTCAGGTAACTGAAATCGAGTGTACGGAGGTCAAGGAGGTCGCCGATCTGGTTCGGGATCTGGCCGGAGAGTTTACCATTGGAGATGGTGAGGGCTGTGACGCGGCTGTTAGTGCATTCGACGCCGGTCCAGCCGGTACAGCAGTCGGTTCGGGGATTCCAGGAGGAGAGGAGCGGAGGGTTGTTGAGGGATTTCTTGATTTGAAGGAGGGCATTCTTGTCATTTGAGGTGCAGCTGTAAGAAGATGGGAGAGAGATAAAGAGGATGGAGAAGAAGATAGAAAGACGAAGAAGGAGCTTCATTTTAAAAGGTGTGGATACTCTGGGCAGTGAAGCAAACAAGGTTCTGCTATATAACAGAAGTTTCAGTGGAACACAGCAGTGTAATGATACTGAATTTGTACAGCTTGGTTTTACTTTTACACAACTCCCAAAGTACAATATTCTTTTCTTAAAATTTTGTAACTCATAAGCGCGGTAAATACATCTACTATTTTCAATTTTTTAAAAGTTTGCAATTTTGCATGTGTTTTGAATTCTCAAATTCAATAATTTGACCGTACATTAGTCACTCCACGGACCCAATGTGTCGCATAGCGAGTACAATAATTTGAATTCCCATACTGCAACATGGAGCTAAAAAGATTATAGATATAGGTAATAGAATGAGTGTTTAAATCTAGAGTATATTTAAACAGTATAGGTAATAGAAAATTTGTTATATGTTAGACAAATAATAGAAAACAGTAACAAGTATGATTTATCTTTACCCCAAGTCTAATAAAATACATGACAAGTCTAATAGAAAAAAGGAGATATATGTTCTGATAGGGTTCTGAATGGTGACAGTGTATCGAGTGTTGCGGGACAAGCAGATTAAGGAGTGCGGTGCGGTTCAAGTGCGGTTTGTGTGGGAGAAACGCATCATACGGAACTAGTGTGGATAGTGGAAAACAAGCGGTGCGAGACAATGTTTGAATGGTGAATATCACAAGTGCGATGCGGGACAATGTTTGAATGGTGAATATCACAAATGCGGTGCGGGTATAATAATTATTAAACTTTGATTATTTATTTTTAACAATTCAAATTTCCAATATAATTTTTGTTTTAATAAAAATTGATAAATTGATAAAATTTATTTGCATAAAAATTCAAAAATGGAACGTCCTTGAACCGTACCATATTTGTGGTATTTGGCAATAAATGCGTTCGAAGCATACGAAATGGAATGCACTATCTTTTTCATCTTTAAAATAATAATAATAATAATAATAATGAACGTGTTAAAAATGCTTGAATAGTATGGATGTAATTGTTAACCGAATGTAATGAGTTAAAAAAACCCTACAATGTTTGTTATGTGTCCAGTAATGAGTTAAGCCCACCACCACGTTTGAAAGCGCAAAAAGAATCTTATTTGTTTTTTGTTTCTTAAAAAAAAAAAAGATGATACAACAAGAGGAGATTAAGACATTTACATAAAGACCCCTTCCCTTTGGTTTACAAAGGAGTTGTGTTCTGTTAAGTTACCATGGCTCTTTCCACTCTAACCTATTGAGACCGTCCACGATTGCCCTGCGGAACTCATCATTGTGCAACAGAAAGGACGACACGTGTCCACCTGTAACCCATCTCACTTCTGAGCCTGGCCATGCCTTTTGTAGCTCCAGCACCGAGTGTTTCGGAATGTATCCATCATCCTACCAACACCAATCATACATAAAATCAGGCATTCTGAATCCAAATATTTTTGACTTTGTGACTTAATGGATTGATTTTTCAACTTACAGTTGCAGCAACAAAGATAACAGCATCGGGGTTTTTGGGGATAGGGAAGCGAGTCACATCTGTGAGGGAGAGAACAGTTCTCAGCCGCTCTCTCACTTCATCAAGAGTCATCGTGATCTTCTGTGCTGCAAGCTCCTCCCTCAGTGCCTCCCAAGCGGTTCCATACTTTAATATTCCTTCGCAGAATGCAACAACCGCAGAGTGCGGGGATAGGAATGGAAGTGTTGCAACTGGTGTTGGATGAAGCGATCCAACCATCGAAGCATGTACTCCTCCTAAATATATTCACAAGATTTTTTAGGTTTCAGTGAAAGCAAGGAAAAAGAAGAACAACTCAATCAATACAGGGAGATGCAATCACATATATATCCCTCGACGGATGCAGTTTGTAGATATGGATCTCACATTAAAAAAAAAAAAAAATTCAGTCTAATCCTAATACCTGAACCTAAATCTAAGGGTGCAGTGCACATGTGTTTGGGAAGCTTATTGAGGAGTTGGAGACTATGCTAATGCTTATGACGAGAGGCTAATAACTAGGAGCATTCACATAGCAGCTTTAGTTTTCTATAAACTCTGTGGATAACAATCGTAACAACTATTGCAAGAAACTTAATCCAGACCATCCATCCTAAAAACCATCCATACACAATTTAAATTTTGGAAATTTTGGTGAAATTGCGTATCTAACAATAGCTCATCCAATTTAACCCAATGTAATAGCTCACAAGTTGTTCATAAAAGAAGAAAAATGCAACTTACCCATACTAAGCCCGCAAACACCCATCTTTCCGAAGCCTTCCTCGGTGTCTAACCAGTGAATAAGACTACGGGACTCTTCGATTGTTGCCCTCCCTAGTAAAAGTAGATCACTAACACAAAGGAGTCTTGCGCCACGTTGTAGGAACGGACGCCTTTGGCCATAGAAAGGGCTGCAGTGGCATTATCTATGTTTAATCAAAAACATGGCAAAAAGCTTCAAGAGCGGTCAAAGCAAAAAAAGGATTTGCTCTCATGCTTTCATCACGGGTAGAAAGAGTCTCTTTTATTACCTTTCCAGCACCATTGTTGAAATGTTTTGTTTCACCAACGGTCCACCCAGACGCAATCTTCGGTCATATGTATGATCACCTGTGCCTACAAGAATGCGACATATTATCAGCAAGATATGATATGTAGAAATCAAGAGCAATTTCCCAACCCCAAGCAAGCAAACAGCCATAACATAAAAGGGCTCAGCTACAAATTAAGATCATACAAACACCTAGACAAGCCATTCCACGATAAGGCAGAGCAATTTGTTTACGCCTATGAAAGATATTTCATAGGTTTTATAAACATTAATTTTCAGCCTGCACTGATCTGAAAGTAGTAAACTAGACATATATTTGACTCATAAACTATCCTTCTGGTCATTATTAAGTATAAACTATAATCTACGCTCACAGTTTTCCAGAAACTTGATGTGAATTAAGATTCCGAATAGAACAAATTTCGACAATCTAAAACACGTAATGGTGGTACCTGCAAGATGAACCACACAGGACATCTTCTGGGGAGGAACGTTTTTGGGCACAAGCCAAGCAACCCTGGCGGTGCGAGACTCCGGAGGCAAAGCAGCGGTTAGCTCGTGGTCGCAGGGAGTCTGGAAAACGCCTTCTCTGAGACAAGCGGTCTTTGTCTCCCAGACGGTCCTCCACACAGGACGGACCAAAGGCGGTGGCCAATTCCGACCTTCGACATACATCGGGAAGAGCTGTTTAGCCATCCGCTCGAGCAGTTCGAGCTTCGGACCACCCCATCCTCGCGAGAAGAACGGCGGTGTTATCTTCGTGCGGTGCATAAACGCTCCATAGACATGGTCAATTACATTATGGAGCATTCCCAATCTGACCGTCACCATTCCTAATTGGAAGTGATTGAGAAGTACCTAAACGGTGAATGAAAGCGTTTTCGAATTCGGGTGCTTCAGATCATTGGAGATTTGACTTGGAAGTCAAGATAAAGAATCCGAATGCAAATCGTGAATGTTGTGTTCGAGATCGATGGAGAAATCTAAGAAAGAAGATAGGTCATAAGAGAATCCGGAGAGACGATAGAAATAACAAAACCGGAGAAGAAGAGCGAGAGAAACGGTGGGCTGATCAAATCATATGATGTGATGCCACGCTGGCAATATGTGGGCCACGTTGTGTGGGTTTCGTCTTTCTTCATTTATCCATCCAAAAAGGTTGACATTTGACCGTGACACACAATAATAAAAATTGAAGCCCAATGGTAACTATGAATCTCCGTCTATTCTTTTTCTAAACACAGCCAACAAAATGTGCTGCTGAATAAATGGTCTGTTTTTGCTTCTTTTTATTATTTTTGATTAAATTTTAGGAAACCTTGGTCTACTTGTTTATAATGTACAACAATTGGTCTAATTTTATGTTGCGTATTCGGATATATACATTTACAGTATATTTTCCTTTCAGTAATTTAAAATCTCATGTGATTCACTATAGAGTTAGTTATAAAGTTTTAAATCAATTAACTAACACTGTTACACCATTTTTATTACATTTAGGCTTTAAGGTTGCCAAAATGAAAAGAGGTTTAGACACAGGGAAGGGAAGTGTACTTTGGGCCATAGAACAAATATTTCATATTTTGGACACCACGTCTAACCAAAAATTATTCACATTTTCTCAATTCCTCTAAAAAAATCAAATAAATCACAATCTCATAAATGTATGTAAAAAATGGGAGCTCTTGGTTTCACCCTCAAACTCACTCTTTCCTCTAGTAAACCTTGGCTTATTGCTTCGCTTCGAGAACAAATGGCCTAACATGAATAGAAATTATAAGGCGGAACAACAAAAAAAAAACAAGAACCAACAAAAAAAGTACAATCTTTTCTTCTTTCGCTAGTAGAATTACGATTTGCCGCAACATCCACCTCTTTTCCCAGTCTCCTGCTCGCTCGGGATGATAATCCTAGTCCCCTTTAAGAGACTTGAATTCCCATCGGCGTCATCATCATCAGCTGTTAGTGATTTCTTGCTGATTATACGATAAATCTCTGTTAATATAGTCAAAAACGCGGTTTCAACATTGGTAGCTTCGAGCGCAGAGGTTTCCATGAAGAACAAGTTTTCTCTTTGTGCAAACTCTTGTGCATCTTCTGTTGGCACTGCTCTAAGGCTTCCAAGATCACATTTGTTTCCAATCAGCATAATCACTATGTTTTTGTCCGCATGTCCTCTTAATTCTTCCAGCCATTTAGCCATGTGATCGAAGGATTGGCGTTTTGTCATGTCATAGACCAACATTGCCCCAACTGCTCCACGGTAGTATGCGCTTGTCACCGCCCGGTATCTGAAAAACAAGAACAATAACAGTTTGATTTATATATGTATATGACTAAAAGACTTAAACAGGGTAATGGGCCAATCTCTAGCATATATACAAGATGTCATGTTTATCAAACCTCAAAGTAGCTATGTTGCATTTGAAATGACATATAAGAGTAGAAGCAAAATTAGTCAAACTAGTCTTGAAGACAAACCAAATAATCTTATCTTACAATAACAATCCAAATAATATTATCTTATCTTCTTCATGAAATGACATATAAGAAGCAGAAGCAGAAAATTAATTAAATAAGTGGAGGATTCTCATGTGCATGGAGTAAGAAAAGCAATGTGGTAGTTGGAGCTATATGTTTTAGTAAAGTTGATACAAATAATCTTATCTTACAATAACCAACATCCTTCTCTGAATATTGTTGCCACTTTCTTCGTGCAACAAACCGGACTTTTCTCAATCTCAGAAAGACAATTTTGACTTACAATTTGCATTGGAAGACAAAAATCCAGAAAATGGAATGAAATGATTAATGAATCAATGTGCAAGTCAGTCTGTGAATGAAATGATTTGATTTCAGACAATAACTAGAGGAAGTGGGAAGATAGCAAACCTCTCTTGCCCAGCCGTATCCCAAATCTGAGCTTTGACGGTTTTATTATCGATGACGAGCGTTTTAGTCTGGAACTCGACACCGATGGTTGCTTTAGAATCGACGCTAAACTCGTTCCTAGCGAACCGAGCAAGCAGCTGAGTTTTTCCGACCGCGGAATCACCGATCAACACGACTTTAAAGACGTAATCGATCTTCTGGTTGTAATCTCCATACAAATTAGACATGGTTCAGAAACAAAAACGGGTATGAAAAGCTCCTCTCAAACAGATCCACGCGAAGAGTCTCGGGTTCGTATTGCACGCATAATAATCAGCCGAATCTACCATGAACGGACAAGAAAACTCAGATTACAACGAATGAAAAAAAACGATTACGAAGGGGAAAAGGGGAGGATTAACGGCCGATGCGGGACCCATTACTCCGGGAATTATTCTTCTGTGGCGTTGATCACCTAACTTCATCTTAACCAAATTCATCTTTGCCCGTTCATTTTACTCATTGCCTTACTCACCGTTCAATCGCCTAACCGGCGGTCATAATCAAAAACCGATTGGTTAATCATCTTAACCTATGAATAGCTTGTAACTTCAGCAGATTAGGTTAAACGATGTCAAAATTACCGAAAAAGAAACAGGCGGCAACACAGAAATAATTGGCATTTTATAACTCGACCGATTCCAATCCCTCCCTGGTGTTGTGAATTGTGATGAAAGTGTAGAACGAGAACGTCAGAAATGGAGAACGATGGGAGATCTAGTGAGAAAAGTCTTTACGAGGTATCTCTCCATTCTCTTTATTAGGGTTTTCGTTTCTGGATTTTGGGGTTTGTTCTAATTCCGAAATGTTTTGATCGTTGATTGTTGGGATTGTAAGAGCTTTATTTGTTTAAAATTTGAGAATCCCCTTGTTTTGCTGGTGGATGATCAGAAGAATTCAATGAAACCAACTAATTCGTGTAGGTTCTTGCTGTCGGAGCAACTGCATCTCCACAAGAGATAAGGAAAGCATACCATAAGTTGGCATTGAGGCTTCATCCTGATAAAAATAAGGACGATGAGGTTAAACACTTGCCCTTTTTTTCTTTACGTTTCTTAGTTTTCTATAGGTCCATTTCAATTTACAGGGAAACTTGATTTCTTGGCTTTTTGTTTCATCAGGAAGCTAAAGAGAAATTTCAGCAGCTGCAAAAGGTGATATCTATTCTCGGCGATGAAGAGAAAAGGGCTGTCTATGATCAAACTGGCTCAGTTGATGATGCTGTAAGTCGGGTTTGAGATTGCTTTCCGTGAGTTTCACACTAATACACTGCACATGTATCAGTCAGTTTCTGTTCGAATATGAATTGGTGAAAGAAAGCTTTCAAACTTCAGTAAGAAAACAGCATGATGTTCTTACAAACTGGTTTTCCCAATCTCATTAGGATCTTTCGGGAGACGTGGTTGACAACTTGAGGGACTTCTTCAAGGCCATGTACAAGAAGGTAACGATTGATTCTCCTTTTTTGGACTTTGCAGACAACTTTTTGTTCTGTTTCCTTCACTTACGGATGCTTGTGACACTTGTGTTTTAGGTCACCGAGGAAGATATTGAGGAGTTTGAGGCCAACTACCGGGGTTCGGAGTCTGAGAAGAAAGATTTGATTGAGCTGTACAAGGAGTTTAAGGGTAAAATGAGCAGGTATAGTATATCACCACCTTGTTTTCATTATTATCGTAAAGTTTGTGAACTGAAGTTTATATAAACATTTATTGGTACTATTATCTCTTCCAGGCTTTTCTTCTCAATGCTTTGCTCGAACCCCAAACTTGATTCACACCGTTTCAAAGATATCATCGACGAGGCCATTGCAGCGGGTAGGCTTCTCTCTTTTGCAGTAATTCTGTCCTGTGTACAAAACGCATCCAAGTCGTGATACCATTGTGTCCCTTATGCAGGAGAAGTGAAGTCAACAAAAGCATACAAGAAATGGGCAAAGGAAATATCAGAAATAAAACCCCCCACGAGTCCCCCAAAGATTAGAAGAAAGTAGGCTTCTCTATGTCTACCTGTTTTCTAATAATTTCCCTCTGAAGTAAAAACTTTGTTGTGACATGTTTCAAATTTCCATACTTGTAGAGCAAAAAAAGGTGCAGAGAAAGATCTTTATGCTATAATTTCGCAGCGAAGAGATGAGAGGAAAGAGAAGTTCGATACAATGTTCTCGTCACTTGTTTCTAGGTATGGTGACAACGCTGACTCAGAGCCAAATGAAGAAGAATTCGAAGCTGCCCAGAGAAAAGTTGAAAGCCGGAGATCATCGAAGAAGTCAAGAAGAAAGTAAGCTAAGCAAAGAAGTTTGTGAAGTCTTGGTTTTGTGTTTGTGATGGATAAGAATGTTTGCAGAATATAGATCACATGCTGTTTTTATTAAGGTTAAGTTTCTGTGACGGTGTTTTTGTGAATCTGTATCGTATCACCTTTAAACAAGACGATTGTTTGCCTGAGAGACTCAGATTAAACAAACATAACGAAACTGTAACCTTACCAAACTATTTCATAATGAAAGACGAATATATCTTGAACTAAAAGGAAAAGAAACTAGAATCTAGTTTCCCAATACCAATAGAGGTTATATAGTATAATAGAACTCAAGTCTCAATAAAGTAAAGTACAATTGAAAAGAGATCAACAGCAACGACGACCTAAAAAAAGAGAGTATTAGCAAAGCCAAGGAGAGTCGCACAAAGATCATTACTACTGAAGAAACAATGGCTTGGGATTTGTTCTTATGGATTCTTTCCTTCTTCATCAGCTTAGCCCTCGTAGCTTCCGTCTTCTATCAGGTATAATCCCACCTTAATTTCAGTTAACAAGTTAGAATCTTAAATCGAGATCTGTCTCTCTGTCCTAGGGGCTTTTACTGTTCAAATCCTGAGTGTCGGAATTGTTCACCATTGCTTACCGAAACCATAGCTAGCTTTTTTGTTTCTTTCAGAAAATTAGGAACGGAACAATTTGCCCCTTGTGCCAGAGATTTTTCTAAGTCCAAATTAAAATTATTCTTAATTTTGATTTGGTTTGTCTTCAAGATTAGTTTGGCAGCTATTGTTCTATGACTGAGATGATTCTTCTTTGATGCATTGCAAGTTATAGTCATCCGTTTTTTATTGTTTTATTGTTGAGTTTGTGCCGATTTGGTTGTACCGAGTTGATTTGCGGTCATAGGGACAAGTGGTAATTGAATGAGATAAGAATCCCACCAATATATATGCTAACGATTTTAAGTAATGAGAGCCCTTTTATAGGCTTAGTTTCCTTCTTTTTTATTGATGTTGTGTGATGTTGTAGGTTATATGTTTAACGGATTTAGAAGCTGATTACTTGAACCCTTTTGAAACTTCATCCCGCATCAACCGATTGGTACTACCTGAGTTTATCCTCCAAGGATTATTCTGCATTCTCTTCCTTCTCACATGGCATTGGCTCTTTTTTCTCGTCTCTCTCCCTGTAACTGTCTATCACGCAATGCTGTAAGTATCTCTCCCTCTCTCTCTCTCTCTATCCATATTATATTGTTGATTCTTGATTGACATGTGTGGAAACTAAACACACGGTTGAAAACTCCACCCCCAAATCGGGGTTACAGATACAATGAGCGACGACATCTCATCGATGTCACTGAAGTGTTCCGCGGTATTGAGTTTGAGAAAAAGCTCCGGTTTACCAAACTCGGGTTCTACATCTTTCTCTTCATCATGGTTGTCTTTAGGTAGAAAATTTACAACTTTAGCACTCTTCTTGAAATCTTTTCCTTCTGTTTGTTTCTTCTACAATGAAGTTACTGAGTCCACCAAACATTTTTGACAGGCTCACTCTCTCGGCAGTCTATAGCTTCACGGAGGACGATGATCTACTTCATTTGTTTTGATTTATGCGCTACGCTTTAACCACTCTATTTACTTTTTTATAGAAATTTGTGAAAATGGTTTTACATCCCTGCTTAGAATTAGTCAATTAGGGATTTCCTCATGATTCAAATTCCTGGGAGATTACGGTCTTATATGATGTAGCTTTATATGATGTATGATTACCAAAAACTCATTTGACATTTGAAAGTTTCACAATAGATAGTGTTTCAGTCTCATATAACTGAATTCATCAAAGATCATTTATCAAGAAACAAGGTTCGAGAATGGTTGGGAATAGCAGTTCAGAAAAGGCTTAAATACGGTAGAGACCGGCTGTGGGAAAACGAACGGGAAAGGAAGAGGAAACAGAGGTACCAATGGAGATGAAAGAAGCTCAAAGAGAGCAAATACGTAACTGTAGGAGGAGAAAATTAGTTTTACATTCAAAATTTGAACTTTAGTTTCAGTAAATATTACATAGGACAACAGATCACAAACTATAATTGAAAACTTAGATATTTGACATTATATATAAAGTTTTTTTTCATTCTCAATTTCAATCAGGTTCCTTGGTTGAGCTTTTCAGAAGACAAGAGTGTCTTTGCAAACCAAATAGCAGTGTCCCTAGCTGAGACACCGTCTTCCCCAAATGGTGTAAGCAAACCAGCAAGTTCTTCATATTTATCTTGCTTTACAAGCCCTGCACATTTCTCCAACAAACACTCCAATGCATCTGCTCTTTCTTTACTCTGCGGCGGACCCAGTTTTGTGAGCTTACTCAGTACTGAAGACATTTCACTCGCTGTTAGCTTCACCGTCTTTGCTTCTTCCACCTCAACGCTTCCAGACAAACAATCACTTGCTGCTGCAACTTCGGAGCTAGAAATGGACAGCTTTCTCTGATCCCCGACATCAACATCACGTAACTGAGATTCCTCGGAGAACATATATTCCGTTTCCTTTGGCAGATCATTTTCTTCGGTTTGCTTTTCTGTAGAGTAGATTGCAATCTCAGGATCTGACTTTTGGCTAGTAGACTCGGATATCTTCAATGTGTCGCAGCTTGGATCAATTCTTTTTGTTTCAAGTTTGTCCTCTGCACCATTTGTGGATGATGCCGGTTGCGACGAGCTGCTAGATCCAGTCTCTGCTTTCGTCCAAAACGGATATAGGTTTTCCAAACTGCGAGACACCTCGCTCTTCTCTCTCGAATCTCTCTCCTTAACAAGCTTGCCTGGCAGTGAATTTCTTCTTGTCTTATCCTTTGGGCTGTTTATAGGGAAAACAGGAAGATAAATAGGCGACAGGTTTTGGCATTGAAGGAGGTACGGTTGTAGACACGGGTTCCTTAACAATTCGCAGGCCTACGGAATAATTATTATTACCATAGTGTTGTGTTAGTCAAACAGTCACTACTGTACAGCCCCTACAATGACATATGTTGATAACTTACTGTTGGCCGATGTTCCGGCTTCTTCCTAAGCATAAGCTTTATCATTTGTTTCCTGTGATATGAAATAGTTGTGACTCTTTTCATGCTGTTTGTGGTATTGGACTGAAGCGAATCATGTCACTCGTAAGAAGAAGAAACTTACAAGGTAGAGGAGTAGACAATCGGGAGAGGAGACAAAAGGGATCTGTTTATTTTGTTGATGAGTCCAGCCTTATCCTGTAAGTTTTCTTTACAGCTTAGTTTCATAAAGTCACATGGAAACATAAAAAATAAAAAAAAAGGCTAACCGGAGCTTTAAACGCAGGCTGGTGTGCTGTAATTTCATACATACAGCAACCTGAACAAAGCAGCCTAAATGAGATTCCTTTCAGTAACTTGAAGTCTACATATTGGGTTTTAAATTCTTTAACTTACCCAGCGACCATATGTCAGATTTATATCCATATGGTTGATCTTCTAAAACCTCAGGGCACATGCTGTTAGCAATACCATAAACCTATTAAAATAATACTACAAATGAGGTTTTGTGGAAAGAAATATTTGGTATTTGAGATACTTAATATACAAATAAGTCCAGAGAGAGAATATAAAGAGAATTACAAAAAGGTGTTAGATAACACACCAAGGAAGCAGGCTTTTCTGGATTTATAAGTTTCGCCAAACCATAATTACCTGTGCCATGGGTAGTAATTTAGAGCACAGAAATACAGAGTTTTGAGTGAAGGAGTAAGATCATTCTTTTCATTTATCATACCAAGCTGGATGTGATCATCTTTTGGAAGGAAAACATTTGAGCACTGCAAAGATACTCGATAATCAGAGCGCCATTCTTTCAACAGCAACACAGAAAAAAAGAATGGCACACCAGCAAAAGTAATTTAGTATGATTAAATATGTACCGTTAGATCCATGTGACGTACACGGTTTGAATGCAAATAGTTAACAGCCAGTAACAACTGTGCCAACCATTTAAAGATTTTCTGCAGAATCACATGCGAAAATTGTTATGATCAACAAGACAGTAACAATGTGAAGAAAACAAGTGTAAGAGAAACAAAAGAATAAACTGAAATGGAGAGATTACCTCTTCAGGAAATAACTTTCCTCTAGCTCTCTTAATAGCATTAGCCCTGATTTCGCCAAAAAAAAGAAAACCGTTCTCTGATTCAGTAATCCACGACTCATTCATATCATGGATTTCATTTAAGGCTAGAGAATACTTATAAACTCATAAATACAGAGTCCATGGAAGAATAACTCACATGTTCACTCCCTCACAGTAATCAGTGAAAATGCAGGCGTTATTGTCCTGTAAAAAAAGAAAATTAATTATGTGAAAACTGATGAAAATCTTAATAAATCTGTCATCACAAATGGACATTGACGTCCAACTCCTTTACCTCGTCAATCCAAGAGTCTTCATACTGCACGATATATGGATTCTTTAACTTTGAAAGCGATTTCAACTGCAACACAAGTAGATGAAGATAATGATCATGAGACCACGGGGGAAAAAATAATATAAGAGCTGGAAATCATATGCCTAAAAAAATCACATTGGTGGTTAAACAACCCACATTACGCATAGATAGGCCAACACTTTCACCAAACAACTATCATCCGTCAAATGAAGTGTGTTTCCATACCATTCCAATATTCCAATATTCCAAGATCATAATTTCTAACACTTTCACCAACACTTACTAATCCGAAGTTAGCAAGTTAACACATTGCTCGGCAATGCGAGAGACGAATATTAGAAACAAATGAGTCGAGAGTCTATACGGAAACTACAAATTTAATAATCACCTCATGTACCAGCCAATATATGTGTGAATAGAAGAACCGATACATATATATGTCAAATCTCTTCCCAATTAAAAACCGTACTTAACAAATCAACCATTGATGATTCAAAGATCAAACAAAAGTCACCTCTTGGCAAGCGATTTGCTTTAACTTCTCCGTGTGTTTAGCCAGGCAAATCTTCTTCATTGCATACCTAATCGAGACAAGAAACTGAAGGCATGAAAGATAGCTAGAGACCAACATACCACAAACAGTTCTTGTTCACACACAATGAAAATAAAAAGAGAATAAAGATTCTTTTTTTTTTTATGTCTATGGAATTTCAGATAGAAACACAACCAAACTCGTTATAGACAAAAAAAAAAAAAAAAAAGCAAAACCTTTGCAAGGTTTTTGTCCGTACTCTTTTGAGAAAGACACAACAGTGGTCTCGTGTTTCACTGATTACAACTAGTCGAAGAAAAGCATTGACCATGGTTTGCCCTAATTAACCAACTGAGAATTAAATGTATAAAGTATAAATCGAGGTGAATTAAGTAGCAAGATTTCGTAAGGTTTGGCATTAAATAGAAGCCGTTCTGGGTTGAAAAATTAAAAATCACGAAAAACCCATTTGTCTGTTAAGGAAACAAGTAAGGGAAAGAAGCAAAGAATCTTACTTTTTGTCCTCGGAGATGAAGTTGACGACGAAATCGGAAGCAGACTTGCCTCTTCTAACCTGCTCGACGATATGGTAGTTGTCGAGAGTGAACTTGTGTTCTTCTTCACAGTCATTAGCCTCCATTTGCAAGAGAAAATCTTTGGGCTTTCAGAAAGAGAAGACGAACGTAAGTCCCTCGGAGATGAAGTTGTGGCGAGTACGGTCCACGGAAGCCGACGACGGAGGGATGTTGAAATGAAATCGCCCACCTAACAAGACTCTAATGTCATTGGACGGACATCTTTATTTTTCGTCGTCATAGTTGTCGTCAGAATTTACAAATATTATTATTATTCCTTTATGTTTTTAATAATATTTGTTGGCAAATGAGAGTGTTTTCACTTTTTTTTTTTTTTTTTTTTTTTTTTAGTGTCGGCAATCAAATTGAAAATGTAAAAAAAAAAAAAAAAAAAAAGTTAAAACGCTCACACGTGCCAGAAAATAACAATTTCCTCGATTATAATATTTTTTAAAAAAGTTTTCCTGATTTTTTTACAATCTCCTCCTGAAACAAATATTTATATAAAATTTATTAATATTATCTTCCCAATATTTTTTATAATATCTTGTAGATTTATACCACCAAAATTTTAAAGAAAAAAAAAACTGTAGTAAAGTTTAAAGAAACTGTCCCAAAATTCTCAGTTATTCTCTGGCTGTTCAAGACCGATTGCCAACAAGAAAGCGTCTCATTCGGTGGGGGCATGAATGTTCCGGCGACTTGTGTTCTCTACTATTCATACTTGGAATCACACTAGCGTATGTTCTTTGAGTGTCACTTCACTGCCTTCATTTGGTATTCTCTTGTTGCGGCTATAAGACGTGAGCCTCTCTCAGATCTTGCTGCAACCTCTAGTACTGGATTATGCAGAATCCAGGCGCGCGGACGCAACTCGCAAGTCTCAAAGATTCTCAAACTCTTCATGTACACAGTGTGGCATGACTCGGACAATTTCAATACTGTGGAAGTCTTCGTAATGTCTTCGATTGATCGTACTCTCGGGAACATGCTTTTGTCACTCCCCCTTAATTTAGATTCAGATTCAACATCTCTCTTTGAATTCTACTTTGGTTATATTTAGTTTAATATCCACCCTAAAAACTATATCTCATATGGTGGTTCCTTTTCTCTAATTGGGTAGTTTGTTTGTAATGCAGTCATTTGGTATAAAATTTAAGATTAAAACCTAAAAATGAATTTTTAGAAAAAAAGCTATCGCTCAATCAACCAATCATGAGCTGTCATGCAAAATGGGTCTTGGCTATAAAACTATGGGCTTTAAAATTCAATGGGCCTTGTTCGACTCCTCTCAATCCGCCATTTTAACTCACTGACTGAGACAGAGACGGATTTATTTTGGCGGCGGAGTCGATCGGTTAGCGATGGAACTAGACTTGGAGTGTTCGGATGTAGGAGCTTGGAAGGAGGCTTTGTCTTCCTACGAAACACGAATCGAGTCTCTGAACAAACCAGACCTCGTCTCTCTCGATCAATTTTACCGCGTTAAACTCCCTTGTCTTCTTCACGACCGAGACCCTAACCCTTACCTCACCACCTCCGAGCTTTCTCAACTCATGAAATGGAAGCTCTCCCGCGGGAAATGGCGGTACTCTCTCTCTCTCTTAGAGTCTATACTACTACACTCCTAGATTCGTGCGTGATTTCTTCAGTTTTCCCTTCCTCCAAGGCCGCGTCTGCTGGATTTCGTGTCGTCTCTGGACGATTCGGTGGTGAAATCTGCTTCTGAAAAGGCTTTCAAATCGCTCCCAGACATCTCCAAGGCCGTGAAAGAGCTCACCGTGCTTAAGGGCGTGGGTCCGGCCACCGCCTCCGCCGTTCTGGCTGCTTACGCCCCCGACATTGCTCCGTTTATGTCCGACGAGGTACATACATATCTCTTCAGTTTTATTGGTTACAATCAGACCTTTACCTTTTTTTGTTTTGTTTGTTTGTTTATTATCTGTTTTAATTTGTTAAAACTCTAAATGTGGAAAGGAAGGCGATGAAGGTGGCTCTTGGGAACTCAAAGGATTACTCTTTGAAGCAATACTTAGTGTTTGTGACTAAGCTACAGGATAAAGCAAAGGTTAGTAGTAGTAGTCTCTTTAGATTATTGTTTTCACTTGTGTCCAAATTAGGATGACACTTGATACCTGAAAAAAAGGGGTACTGATTTTGTTTTCACTGTTTAGTTAACATGAAAATATTTGAGCTTTGAAGTCTTTGAAAATCCTTGAAAATGTTAGATTTTAAATTTGGAGCCTTAAATCAAAGGAATGATGGATTTATAGGAATTAAAGTTGAAAGGAGAGTGGGATGGGGCTTCAGACATTGAGAGAGCTCTCTGGAGTTGTACTGTGCGCTCCAAGTCACAGCCAGAGAAGAGCTCTTCGGGGAAGAAAAGAAAACGGTAAGGAGTCACACTAGAGATAGTTTGGGAGAAGAGAACAAATAGACAACTTCTCTAGCTTTATCTGCTTTTCCATAATTAAGATTGTATCACGGATTTATCTGCTTTTCCACAGTCTTTTAAGATTAACCGTATATGTCTGCCAGCGATTCCGGAACCCATTTCCGTAATCGCTGAACTTCAGTAAGTATCCCAAATTCTGAGTGTTTGGCGGAATCATATAAGTTGCCCATATCAAGATTTTGCACAGGTTCCGTTTCCACCACATCGCTAATAGGCTGTTACAGAGGTTGGCCACTAATCCATCTCTTGAACATCACAGAGCACTCCTCTGGTTTATGCACCATCGTGTGCCCGCCGCTCTATAAATCAAAACCACAAACTAAGAAACTCATGTATAAAGAAACTCTATCATTCATGTAATTAAAAATGTAGACTTGCTTTCACATTGGCAAATGTAGACTTGCTTTCACATTGGCAAATGTCATCTTATTGCCATAAGTCCTTGTGTATCTGCAAAGAAAAAAACTGTTCATCTTACCCAAATGTCTATTTGATGAGAATGATCAAGAGAATCCAAAAAGGTTAAAAACTGTATAATACCCAGCGACTTGGTTGAGTCATCTATGGCCTCCAGCCATCAATAATGGGATAGTTGAGAGATCTTATCCAGTCTTTAGTTGCAAGGAAAGGGACGAGCATGTCGTGATCACCACTGTTTCACCAGAAACATCATTGCCAAGAAAAAGCCCTTTTATCAAACGTATCTAATATTAAACCGTAACCACTCTCCTATACTCCCCTGAAAATGATTACCATCAATCAAGCCCTTTTATTAAACGTATCTAATATTAAAATTGTCAACATATACCTTCTTCACTCCAAGAGCTCTGCGCACCTTCTCCTCAGCGATGCTCAGACGGATTGGTTTCAAAGGGAGCAGATGGGTCTTTGTACTTTGGTCCTAGAATATCTAATCCAGAAACACACTGAAAATAAGCACAAGTCTCAATGAGTGATCTTTCTTTATATTCGGTATTGTGTCGATCTATTTCAGTGTGTGTATTTTACCTTCTCAAAGTCTCGAACGAGTTTCAAGCATCCTGTCTTAAGAGGATCCACTTTAGTATGATAATTTCCTCTGCAGCTTCTCCTCAAAGAAGAATTTTGAATTAGTACTTTGTTAACTGCTTCATTGTGGTGACACACAATAAACATCACATAGTACTTGTACCTCATTTTTTGTTACCTTAGTCCATGAAGGGATGTAGTAGAGACCAAGGAAGGGATATATCCATTGGAAATACTCAATCTTGAAAGTCACAGGCCCTGCATCGTTTCTCAAATTGAAACAAGTCATCAAAATTTCTGCGGAGAAAAAAAATAGAGAGGAAGATATTATATACCATTCTCAAAAAGAAGAGCAGCCAGGTCCTCCGCTTAAACCGATAAGAAGAGGGTCTTCTTCTGGGTTGCTTTCAGATCTAATGAAGTAGCAGAACAACTGTTCTTCCTCTGCCTCACCAACACCAATGTACCTAAATGATTGAACTCAGAACACAGATTCATTATAAGACTAATATGGAGATGAGATGAAGAGGAACAGACCTGGTAGAAACTTTTCCTTATACAAAAATTACTACAGAAATCCCACGAGTAGCATAATTTGTTTTCTTGTTTTTTGTTCTCTGTATGTTATTACTGATAAATAGTCTAACATGTAACATTGACCCAAAAAAAAAAAGAGTCTAACATGTAACATGAAACAAAACACTCCGAGATTAAGGTTTTATGTGTTTTAGAGAGGTTGGCCACTTATCCACCTCTTGAACAAGATTGAACTCTCCTCTGCTTTATACTCTAACGTGTGCCCTCCTCCTCTGCATTTGTGTCAAATAAAATGTGGATAAAATTAGAATTACCTTCACAGTAGCAAATGTCATCTTATTAGCATAAGTCTTGGTGTATCTGCAAATAATAAAAAAATGTTGATTTCGTCGGATGAGCAGCTTATTCATGAATATAAGAAACCAACAAAAAAGAAAATGGTATACCCAGCGACTTTATCGAGTATCATCCATGGCCTCCATTTCTCAGTAATGGAATAGTTGAGAGATCTTATCCATGCTCGAGTTGAAACGAAAGGGATTGTCATATCGTGATCACCGCTGTTCGGATAATATTATAAGAGACACGAGTTAATCCACTCATTGCCAACTGGTTATAAGTTGCAAGTTGCAACACTAGGAAAACCATGACATAAAAGTTTACAGATAATTAATGAATGCACAAGCTTGTAAAGAAGTTTGTGTACCTGAGGATGAGAGATCGATAGCCTCTGATGCTGTTATTCATATGGTATGCTATGCTACTTCTTATGTCTTTATTGCAACGCACATTATAATCACATCGTTCCCATTTCCCTGTAGTCCCCTGCAATTCATGAAGTTTGGTCATCAGATTTTATCAATGATCTATGATAATATAATACCTTCACAACTTTAAGTGCTCTGCGTACGCTCTCGTCATTAGCCCAGTATTCGGATAGCAAATACCGATACGTCTGCAAAAGCAGCCTAGTCAGTATAGCGGTTTGCCAAAGTGGCTAGCCATTGATCCAAAGAAGCTTACATAGCAATCCGGAGATGTAGTGTCACAATTTGATTCTAGAATAAGTTCTTCGTATATTCTAAAAACACACTGTAAATAAACCACAAAATTCCAAGTTAGTTGAAACAACCGCACCCATTTTTTTTTTTGCAATTAATTATTAAAATTCCCATAAATAATAATAACTAAACCTCACCAAATAATTTCCGGTTCAAGATTATAAATCCGACTAATCAAGATCATAAATTATTAAATAAAATAATCAAATAAACGACAAGTCTAGATCACCCCCTCTTCCTCGCCCTGATCCCACGGTCACACTTTCTCTTTTCCTGCATCAATTAAAATATAAGAGATGCATAAGTATTTCGATAAATACTTAGTGAGACAATCCTCCCATCTACAGGCTAACAAATAATTAAGATAATTAATATAGACTATCACGAAAATACCGAATAAATCAAACATTTCATGAAACACTCGATCTAGACCCTCCGAGATCGTAAACGGCCTATAATCACGAAATCACACCAATTATCAAAATTATTTAATTACGCCTATGGTCCTGCACTCACCTTATTCCCGCACAGAAAGTTTCACGAGAAAATTCAGCAATTTTCTAGAACTCCCCGGGATGAATAACCTTCTATTAAACCACCTAGAAATAAAAATAATAAAATAATTAAAAAAAAGAACAATCAACGAAAACAACACGATACGCTTGGTAAACCGGTCAAAACCGGTAGTCGACTTCGTCGACTTCCCATCGGAGCAACGACGCCCCACCGGAGCTCACCACCGGACTTCACCACGGCCCAGCCCCGATCCACCATCCCGACTCCAAGCCCACACCGGAGCTCACCACCGAAGCTCACCGCGGTCTAAACCCGATCCACAATCCCGATCCACAATCCCGACCGTATGAACTAACTACGGAGAGAGAGAGGTTTCTTACCGTGGAGGAGAGGAGGTCGCGTCCCGGCTTGGCTCACGGCGGTCACTCACTCGAGCTTTCTCAATCGTGACGGCTAGGTTAATTGCACAAGGTTGGAGAGGGAGATACATACGCACATATAAACATATGTGTGTGGGATCCCTTTTTTTTGACCCCAAACTCCCAAAGTTATCAATTAAACCCACCCAGAACAATTGATTTTACGCGAAATTAACCCCAAACTTCTAATTATTCAATTTCAACCTCAAAATTGAATTAGGGATGTTACAATTCTCCCCCACTAACATAGATTCGTCCTCGAATCTAACATCCAGCTAACATCCACAACATAGCACAACCGCTATTCCAACTCTACCAACAACGGTATCACGGCTCAACACCATAGTGCCATAGTTCCCTACTTGGTTTGGCCAACCACTCCAACACCCGGGAGTACAACGACTTCACGACCCAACACCATGGATCGGTCCGTCTAACGCATAGAGAGCCAGACAACGGCAATCTCTCTAGTGACCTGTCTCACCAATCAGGAATCACATCGAAACCCAACCGGCCAGGTACACTCGGCAGTGACTCACCAGTGCACTCCGATGCCGCTATATGGGGCCACCACCCCGTGCCAAACCAATCCGGAACTATCAGCCTTATGCGGCTACCAAACACCTAGTATCCGCACCCCCGCTATCGGACCACTACCACTAGTAGCCCGCCAACCTGTCTACTAATCCCCTAGTAAACCCACCACTCAACACATTCAATGAAAACACCTTTTTATTGAATAGTCAAAAACTCCAAAATACATCGATTAATTATAACACCATAAAAATAAACGAGTACAACAACGCAATAACTCCCAAAATCCCAACACCATGGTTACAACGATATGGAAACAACCCGGCTAACCCTCCAGTTTGCCGAACCACTTGGGAAATTTGCGCTTCAACTTCGCTTCCGGCTCCCAAGTCACCTCCTCGGCTCCATTGCAGTCCCACAGCACCTGCACCTCAGGAACCTTCTTCCTCCTGATCACTCTCACCCGACGATCTAGGACTCTCAGAGGCCTCGCCTCCACCACCATGCTCGGTGTCAAATCTGATGGCACCCCCGTGACCACCTGATCATCCTTGTGCAAACATTTCTTCAGCATCGACACGTGGAACACCTTGTGAAATGCCTGCATAGACTCCGGCAACTCTAACCGATAAGCCACCGGTCCGACCCGCTCCAGCACCCTGACGGGACCCATATATCGCGGACTCAACTTCGTCTCGGACATGGACTTGTTCGGACCCCTCAACATGGCCATTTTCAGGTAGACCAAATCGCCAACTGCGAACTCCAGCTCCTTCCTACGCCGATCTGCGTAGCTTTTCTGACGATCTTGAGCTTCCTTCATGTTCAACTTCACAATCCGGACCTTCTCAGTCGTCTCCTACACAAAGTCAGCTCCCAACAGGCTCCTCTCCCCCACTTGCGTCCAACATAACGGGGTCCTGCAAGGCCTACCATACAACGCCTCAAATGGTGCCATGCCGATACTAGCCTGGTAGCTGTTATTGTACGCAAACTCCACTAGATTCAGATGATCCGCCCAATGTCCACCCCAGTCCAACACACACATCCTCAACAGATCCTCCAACGTCTGGATAGTCCTCTCCGACTGCCCATCGGTCTGGGGATGATAAGCTGTACTCATGTGTACCTTAGTGCCCATCTCCTTCTGGAAAGCGCCCCAGAACAGCGAGGAGAACTTCGGATCTCGATCTGACACTATACTCACCGGTACCCCATGCAGCTTCACAATCTCCCTGACGTACCTCTTGGCCAACACTTCCGCACCGTCGGTCTTTTTTATGGCCAAAAAGTGCGCAGACTTGGTCAACCTATCGACGATGACCCAAATAGCGTCATTGGTTCGCGAAACCGGCAGACCCACCACGAAATCCATGGTGATCATGTCCCACTTCCACTCCGGAATAGGTAAACTCCTCAACAACCCGCTCGGAACCTGATGCTCAGCCTTCACCAACTGACAGGTATCACAGCCCGCAACCCAGTTGGCAACATCCTTCTTCATCCCTACCCACTGGTAATACCGTTTGAGGTCACGGTACATCTTGGTAGCTCCGGGATGAATAGAGAAACGGCTCTGATGTGCTTCCCTCAGGATTTCCTGCCTCAGCACTTCGTCCTTCGGTACACACACCCTGCCCCTCAAAAGGATCGTTCCATTGCTGGATAACTCATACTCGGACCGCTCTGCCCTGCCAGCCTGCATTAATTCCGCATCCAACTGCTGTGCTACCCGCACCCTAGTCAGAATGTCCGCCTGATCCACCGCCTCTAAACCCAACGGCTCAGGTTCCTCAGACACGGCACACAGTCTCAGGGCACTCACCATGCCTACCAACGCCTCTGTATCTCGCTCAGTGTCTAAAATAACCCGCTTCCTGCTCAAAGCATCGGCTACAAGATTCGCTTTACCGGGATGGTAAGCTATCTCCAGGTCATAATCCGCAACAAGCTTCATCCATCGCCTCTGTCGCAGATTCAGCTCCGGCTGGGTAAAGATGTACTTTAGACTTTTGTGGTCTGTGAACACCTGAACCTTACCGCCATACAGATAAGACCTCCAGATCTTCAATGCAAACACCACTGCAGCCATCTCAAGATCGTGAGTAGGATAATTGCATTCATGTTTCCTCAGCTGCCTGGAAGCATATGCGATTACCTTACCCTGCTGCATCAGTACACAACCGAGCCCCAGCCTGGACGCGTCTGTGAACACAACATATGGCTCATCCTGCTTAGGCAAGGCTAACACCGGAGTACTCACCAGCATCTCCTTGAGCTTCACAAAGCTCTCCTCACACTGGTCCGACCACACGAAAGGAACGTCCTTCCCGGTCAACTTGGTCATGGCCTGCGCCATACTAGCAAACCCCTTGACGAACCTCCTGTAATAACCCGCCAGACCCAGAAAACTGCGAATCTCCGAGGCATTCTTCGGTCTCGGCCACTCCTCAATCGAGCGAATCTTCTCCGGATCCACTGAAACACCACGATCAGATACGACGTGCCACAGAAATCCGATCTCCCGCTGCCAGAAACTACACTTGCTCAGCTTAGCGAACAACTTCTGCTCCCGTAGCTTCTCCAGAACTTTCCTCAGGTGAACCATGTGCTCCTCAGGACTCTTCGAATACACTAGAATGTCGTCGATGAAAATGATGACGAACTCATCCAGATACTCCTGGAACACGCCGTTCATCAACCTCATAAACGCAGCCGGTGCATTCGTCAACCCAAACGGCATCACCACAAACTCGTAGTGCCCGTATCTCGTCCTGAAAGCCGTCTTCCTGATGTCCGTCTCCGCTATCGGGATCTGATGATAACCCGATGCCAAATCAATCTTAGAGAACCACGAAGCACCCTGCAACTGATCTAACAACTCATCGATCCTCGGTAATGGGTACTTGTTCTTCACAGTAACCCGGTTCAGCCCCCGATAATCAATGCACAACCGGAAGCTCCCATCCTTCTTCTTGACGAACAGTACTGGTGCACCCCACGGAGAACTGCTCGGTCTAATGAAACCCTTTTCCAACAACTCCTCGAGCTGCTTCTTAAGCTCAGCCATCTCCGCTGGAGCCATCCTGTAAGGAGCCTTAGACAACGGCGTCGTCCCCGGCTCTAACTCAATGGTAAAAGGATCCGACCTGGATGGTGGTAACCCGCTCAACTGCTGGAACACATCCTCGAACTCCCAGACCACCTCAATATCCCGCACCGCTGACTCCCCAACCTCACCAGGTATCGAAATGGTAGCCAAATAGGCCTCACAACCCTGCTCGATCAAACGCTCCGCTTGAACCGCGGAAACGACGATGCCTCCTGGCACCGGTCTCACTCCCTGATAAACCAGTCTTCTGTTAGCATGCTCGAAAACCACACGACCCCGGTGACAATCCAAATGAGCCTTGAACTTTCCCAGCCAGTCCATACCCAAAATGATGTCATAGAGTTCCACTGGGCACACTATCAAATCCGCTGGCATCAGCTTTCCGGCGATAAGAATGTCAACATTCTCCACACAGCCCTGAGTCCTCAACAAGCGACCCCCAGCAACTCTCACCACACCCGAGTGGTCCCCACACAACTCTTGGATACCGCTCCCCGACACCCAATCCGGTGTGGCAAAACTGTGGGACGCTCCGGAGTCAAACAACACATGTGACTCTACCCCAGCCACATTAAGGGTCCCTAAGCACGAGAAGGATTCACGGCAAATAGCAAACACCAATTACAGAGCGAGTAACTGAAATTACAATAAAACAAGAACATAATTAAGGTAACTAACCAGTAATCGGTCTGCTGCCGCTCGCCTCGCCTGACTCCGCGCCTATGGTGAACACCCTCGGTGCCACTGCGGCCCGTTTCGGAGGCGGTGCCTCGATCCTCACAAATGGCTGAGCCAACTTCGGACAATCCTTCCTGAGGTGACCGGGTTCCTTGCAATGAAAGCACACCGGGCCCCCTCGAGAACAATCCGCCACGCGATGTCCATGGGCTCCGCACCCGAAACAACGTGGCCCAGAACCCGCTTCCCTGGAAGTATCCTCCCACTTCCTTTTCTGTCCCTGCTGCTGACCAGACCTACCGCCCTTGCTTGGAGCAACACTCTGACTTTGAGGCCGTCGCGGAGCCTCTGGTACTGCAGCCTTTAAACTAGCCTCCTGCCTCATCCCCTCCTCAAGCTGCGCTGCACACTCCACCAGTTCGGATACCGACTCGAACTTGCGGACTATGCACCGATTCCTGAGATCGATACGCATACCTCGCATGAAAGCACCAATCAACTCATACTCGGTATCTGCACCCCGACCAGCAAACCGCTTCAGCCGGTTAAACTCGGCCTCGTACTCTCGGACCGAACGAATCCCCTGTGACAAGTACAGAAACTCCGCCTGTAACCTGTCGCGAGCCTCCCGCGGAAAATACTTGAGATCGAACTCCCTCCGGAACTCGTCCCAAGGCAACACTACTCCCGCCCTCCTCGCAGCAACACCCTGCCACCACTCATGTGCATCTCCCTCCAGATAATGCACCGCCAAGTCAACCCTATACTCCTCAGGGCATCTGATCGACTGGAAGTTCCTCTCCAACCTGGACCTCCACTCATCAGACTCAATCAGTCGAGCACCACCACTGAAAAACTTGGTGCCCAACCTCTGCATATGCTCCATCACCCTCAGGTACGACGGAACCACTGGCTCGGCCTCAGCAACCACTCCCGGAACTCCCGGAGCAACAACACCCGGCATCGCGGCAACCCCCTGTGGCGCCACTGGAGCTGGAGCCGGTACCACACCAGGTAACCTCTCCAAGAGCTGGGCCAACATGCCCAAAACAGCCGCCATCGGGTTCGGGTCCGCACCCGCCTGAGCACCCCCCGGCGCCGGCATCGCACCATACACGGCCGCTGGCTCCGACTGACCTTCCCCCTCGGCGTGATCATACGCCCCCTGCTCCACCGTGACACTCTGCGTCACATTCGCAGCTGCTCTGCCACCTCTACCACCTCTACCACCTCGGCCGCCACGGCCTGTTCTGCCGCCGCGACCCCGGCCGCCGCGACCACCCCGACCTCTGAGACCTTGCCCAACGCTATCAGAATCAACCATCTTAAATAACCACTTGTTACTAATTGACAACAGCAATAGTAAAACAAACACGAGTCTTACCGTGGAATCTCATTGAAGGCTCGAAGAGGATGATCTAGAACTTCAAGCTCAACAATTGACTAACTCCCATAGACAGTTCTAATAGCGGAAATTTTTTTCTAAAAACCGTCCTAGAACCGTAAATGCTCTGATACCAAATTCTTATAACGCCCCGACCGCCCCTACCTGTGGGCCCCATGCCCTCTCTCGGCCCGTGGGCCCCACCCTTGTCCGACGGCCGGTGCGTTAGTCCGGGAGGCTTGTAATACTTGTTTACTGACCCTGCAATCACCACGTGACCTTTCCCCGTGTTTTGTCCTCACTCACACGATACCGCGAATCACTTCCCGGTAGGTCACCCATCCTTAAATTGCTCCAGCTCAAGCACCCTTAACTCTGGAGTTCTCTCTGGACAAGTTCCCGAAAAGATAAGTGCACTTTGGTGACATAGGTAGCCAAATCAATTCTTATAAGCCTCTCCGCATATACAAGAAATCGGGATGTTACAATCACCCCCACTCATAGAGCGCAACGTCCTCGTTGCGCACCAGGATCGTCACCCTAGACGGTGTGGGCCCACCTGACTCCACACGTGTTTGGGTTCGGCTCTGATACCAAATTGAAACAACCGCACCCATTTTTTTTTTTGCAATTAATTATTAAAATTCCCATAAATAATAATAACTAAACCTCACCAAATAATTTCCGGTTCAAGATTATAAATCCGACTAATCAAGATCATAAATTATTAAATAAAATAATCAAATAAACGACAAGTCTAGATCACCCCCTCTTCCTCGCCCTGATCCCACGGTCACACTTTCTCTTTTCCTGCATCAATTAAAATATAAGAGATGCATAAGTATTTCGATAAATACTTAGTGAGACAATCCTCCCATCTACAGGCTAACAAATAATTAAGATAATTAATATAGACTATCACGAAAATACCGAATAAATCAAACATTTCATGAAACACTCGATCTAGACCCTCCGAGATCGTAAACGGCCTATAATCACGAAATCACACCAATTATCAAAATTATTTAATTACGCCTATGGTCCTGCACTCACCTTATTCCCGCACAGAAAGTTTCACGAGAAAATTCAGCAATTTTCTAGAACTCCCCGGGATGAATAACCTTCTATTAAACCACCTAGAAATAAAAATAATAAAATAATTAAAAAAAAGAACAATCAACGAAAACAACACGATACGCTTGGTAAACCGGTCAAAACCGGTAGTCGACTTCGTCGACTTCCCATCGGAGCAACGACGCCCCACCGGAGCTCACCACCGGACTTCACCACGGCCCAGCCCCGATCCACCATCCCGACTCCAAGCCCACACCGGAGCTCACCACCGAAGCTCACCGCGGTCTAAACCCGATCCACAATCCCGATCCACAATCCCGACCGTATGAACTAACTACGGAGAGAGAGAGGTTTCTTACCGTGGAGGAGAGGAGGTCGCGTCCCGGCTTGGCTCACGGCGGTCACTCACTCGAGCTTTCTCAATCGTGACGGCTAGGTTAATTGCACAAGGTTGGAGAGGGAGATACATACGCACATATAAACATATGTGTGTGGGATCCCTTTTTTTTGACCCCAAACTCCCAAAGTTATCAATTAAACCCACCCAGAACAATTGATTTTACGCGAAATTAACCCCAAACTTCTAATTATTCAATTTCAACCTCAAAATTGAATTAGGGATGTTACATTAGTTATCTATAGCAATTCGTGCAACTTAATTCCTGGACGTGTGTACCTTCTTGAACTCTTGAACGAGTTTCAAGCATTCTGTGTTTAGAGGGAACACATTAAAATAAATGCCTCCACAGCTTCTCTTCATCGACTACAAATTTGTAAAGAGTGTTGAAATGGTCGTTATACTACTTCATTGTGGGGACAAAGAGAAAAAGGAATCCTAGATTTTGTAATTGTACATCATAGAGCTCATCAGAGATGAGTGCCATTCCATTAGCAAATGGAATGCGAGAGTTTCCATCAAGAACACCGTCTGTTAGCGGGTTTCCGAGCACGTAGCCCTGCTGTTGGAAATCATATTCATAGAGAGGGGAAAACAAAACTCTTTAACTCTGAATGAAGCAAGAAAATACTGATGAACCTGAAGATTTATTTGAGTTTCGCAGCATACACGATTTCCTGTGATAGATTGATGAAATAACCGATCAAGAAACGAGATAAAAAGAAAGGGGATTTGCATAGGGATTGAAAGAATAAAACATAACTTACCATTTGAGATTTCTTGAACGATGGCCGGAATCACTTTACCGGAATAAGAGTTTCCGGAGACATAGAAAGGATTGGAGAAATACTCAGGATGCTTGGCTAGCCACTGCACCAAAACCAATTAAACACTCTTAAAAGTCAATGCATAATGACAGATGCTTTCTTTAATGGACGATTTGAGTTTTCCCTTTACCTTACGAAGAAACTCATTGACCCGCTTAGCTGATCCTGTGTCACTTGGTAGATCAGCAAGTGGATTTCTTGAGTAGGAGAAGCCAGTCCCAACAGGCTGATCCAAATAGATTATATTCACCACCTGAGAAGAACTAATGAATACAGAGTTCTCTGTCATATGAATACACTTTGTGTAACCTTAGTCCATGAATATGTAGTAGAGACCAAGGAAGGGATACTTCCATTGTAAGCCTCAACCTTGAAAGCAAGAGGCCCTGGTTTTTATTAAATTCAAACAAGTCATTCAGAAAGTTCTGCAGAGACAAAGAAGAATGAGTTACACAAGGAAAAATCTAAGATTTACCATTTTCATAAACAAGGCCAGAGAAAGAAGAGCAGCCAGGTCCTCCTGTTAACCAGACAAGAAGAGGGTCTTTCTCTGGGTTCCTCTCAGATTTGATGAAATAGTAGAACATTTGATCTTCCTCTTCCTCACCAACACCAATGTACCTAAATGATGAAACTCCAAAAGTCAGAAGACAGAGAGAGAGAGAGAGTCATACATTATAATAAAGATAATAAGATGAAGAGGAACAGAACCCGGTTTCAAGCTCAAAAGGAAGAGGGCCTTCAAAACCAGGAAGATATCTGACGACAGAACCTGAATCAGCATGCTGAATCAACACAAGCACAAGTTGCAGCAGCAGCAAGTTGATTATCCAAGAACCCATTCTTTTTTGGAGTTTTTGAGTGTTATGACAAACCATCTTTCAGTTTATACTCTAAATAAAACAGAGGCGTTGACCCAAAAATAGACTGAAGCTTTTCGGTTGAGTATCGGTATAATCATAAAACCGGTCGGTTGACATATCTAAACCCGAAATTATTTGTCCTTCAATTTCTGGTTTATTTTTGTTTCTATTCTCTTCGGGTTTTTGCTTTCTTCATCCATCTCCACGGATTTGAAAGAGGAACTCTCAATGTCTGGCACGTGGAAGGGACAAAAGCGCAAATGAGAGGAAGCCGGTCAAAGGTATAATATTTTGGCATTGCCTAAAAACCCGGATCGACCCATCATTTAAACCGGCTCAATAACGAGAAACGGGATGATGATGAATTGATGACGAAACTATATGGTAGGGTGGTTTTATACTTTTAAGAATATAGAGTCCGTTGGGGGGGGTAATAAGAATAGTACGGGGTTAAGTTTGCAATTTCTTGTTAAATTTATCGATGTTCTTTTGGGGATGGTGGGATTGGAGACAAAACGACGTCTCGGAGATTGAAATTACGGATCGTGTCTCTGCTTCATCCTTCAATCTGATTTCGGACAACCTTTTAGAAGATATTTTTTTTTCAGGTCAGCTTCTTCCTTAACCAAAGCTCTTTAGCTAAAGTTTTTTTTTCTTCTTCTCCCTTTTGGAGTTTCCTCGTTCTGTGTTTTGCTTTAGTCATTGGAAAGCTTACTTTTTTCTTCACTTTGTGTGTTTGCCTTGGAACTTAAGACCTAGTTGACTTTCACAAGTTTAAAAAGTTTCAAACTTTTGTTCATCTGATGACGTTTTCAGCAACCAAAACCATCGAATTCTCTGTGGAATTCATGGATTTCAAATGCTAATATACTTTGAATTTCATGTGTCTGCTGAATTCTGTTCAGAGAATAGATTTTGAATCCTCGGTGGTGAGTTACTGGTTTGATTGATGAGCTACTGCTCTATATCAATGCGTAGTTCTCGCTTGTGTTAGATTTTGAATCCTTGAACCGTTGTCTTGGTTTCGACTCCAATTCCTAACTAAGAGACTCAAGTATTTAAGCTACTGCAGTGTGACTTAAGCCGGTTTCCGTGAACCAATAACTTGATTTGTATCGAGTGTGCCTAAATTCCAAACTGAGGCAGTGTTTTGTAGTCGCAGTTACATATGTTCCACTGATGTTAAGTTCGATCTGTTGGCTAAGAGTAATGCCTGAACGTAGTTTTTCAATCTTTTCAGGGGTTTCGGACTTTGCGGAACTCCTTATATTAAAGTTTGCTTTCTTCTCGGTGCCTCAATGAGTTGCTTTGGACTTAGTTTTATGCACACTAATGTTTTATTGCGTAGTTTAGTCACTAGAGTTGTCTGGCGGTATTTTAAGTTTGCTACGGAATTGTATTTCTTTCCTTTATATATGTTAGCTCTCATACATCAAATATTACTATTATTCTTTCGAGTGATCTTCACATTCAATTAGCTTTGGCATGCACTCTTGATTTCCTCTTCGTCTCTGGTATATAGGTCGTTGTGGGGGTAGGATTTTGAACACGGATTTTCGTTGCAAAGATGCCAAGCTTTGTTCCTCTGTTATAGAAATGCCCTTTAAACCTTTTTGTCTTGTTATCATCAAGGTTCCTTTGTTCTTATCCAGTATCCTGCTTTAAGATTCCTTTATGTCTCTCAGTTATCTTTACTTGGGTTAACTGTCTCTGTTAAACCTTAGATTTTCATTTGATGGATTCTCTTACTTATTCATGTTTCCCATATTTTGAATATTTTTACATTAGGAGTCATCGGAGTTTCCATTGGAGGATACTTGTGTCGTGTGTGTGACTGTGTTCAATAGTTAGGTATGCTTTGCATTCTTTTTAATTTGGATGACACAGAACCACCATCATGTATAGCCTTTGTCTGGATTATGTAAAAATGGTAGCAAAAAGATGGTACTTAAACTGTTTATTTTTTCATTCAGCTCAGTCAATGGTTCACTGGTTGTTCCTTATCCATTCATATTGGTTGTTTTGGTAAGGTGCTTTAGCCTCTCTCTTCGGTTATCATGTTTTCTCTCTCTGCTATTTGTTAATTTCCTTCGTCTGCATCTTTCTTTCTTTCCTCTTGGCAGTATTCTCTCCATCTAGTGTAAAACTCTGCACCAGAGGTAAATCGCAGAAATTGCCACTACAAAAGGGAGCACAAGTGGATAGTCTCTGCATCAAGTATTAGTACAGAAACTAATATGGCTGATACCAGTTCAAGGACTGATGTCTCAACTGATGGCGACACAGATCCTAGAGATCTGGGGGTTAGCTCGTAATCTTGCTCTAATCATTTTATTATTTTATTTTCTCTACAATGTCACTCGTGGGAAGCTTGAACCGGGTTCCCTTGGTAAACTTGGGACATTCTACCGGTAGAGCCAAATCCACAGGGCTAATTCCTGATGTTAATTACATGCAGTCCGAGAGAGGGCAACTGATGCTTGCTGCTGCTTCTGATTCCAGTGATCGATCAAAGGATAAGTTGGATCAAAAGGTGATAATGATATATTCATCTCTGCGGATCAACAACTATCTGTTTATATTGCGCATATATGCATAATCTTTTTTGTTTCTTTTTTATTTTTGATCCATAGACTCTTCGTAGGCTTGCTCAAAATCGCGAGGCAGCAAGGAAAAGCAGATTGAGGAAGAAGGTATGTCGTGCTCTTGTTTTGAATTGTCTTATATACTCCTCTTACTACTTTTCTGACATCTCTGGAAGAATATCTATATGCCATTACCTTAAGCATGTTACTGTTTCCTCCATAGGCGTATGTTCAGCAGCTGGAGAACAGCCGATTGAAGCTGACTCAACTTGAGCAAGAGCTGCAAAGAGCAAGACAGCAGGTTGAACTTTGTTTTCTTATTTGGTTTGATTCTTACAAGTAAGACTTCTGCATACATCAATTTTTTCCCCACAATTTTAGGGCGTCTTCATCTCAAGCTCAGGAGACCAAGCCCATTCTACTGGTGGAAATGGTGGGTTGTTTCTTCTCCATTAGATTTCAGAATGATCTTTTTGGCTTGTAATTTATAGGTATGATAATTGCATATATATTCCATTCGCTAGTGTGTTGATGTTGATTGATGAATTGGTGAGTGCATAAGTCATCTCATGGCAGTACGCCAAGGCTTATTAGAGTTAACGGTTTCAAGTGTCAAAGAAGATCGGGATGGGAAATTACAGTTTCGGTGATATCAGTACTGGTTTTTCATATAGTTAGCGTTGGTGTAGGCTTAGGTCTGCAAGGTGTAAGTATCATTGGTTTTTTCTTGATCTTGTACACTAATCTTTTTGCAGGTGCTTTGGCATTTGATGCCGAACATTCACGATGGCTTGAAGAAAAGAACAGGCAAATGAACGAGCTGAGATCTGCTCTGAATGCTCACGCAGGTGATTCTGAGCTCCGAATAATTGTGGATGGAGTGATGACTCACTATGAGGAGCTTTTCAGGATTAAGAGCAATGCAGCTAAGAATGATGTCTTCCACTTGCTTTCTGGAATGTGGAAAACACCAGCTGAGAGATGTTTCTTGTGGCTTGGCGGGTTCCGCTCATCCGAACTTCTCAAGGTGAGCTCTTTATAGTTCATAGAGAAATTGCGATGTACAGACCAATTCTAATGGGTCACAACGTTTTCACAACAGCTTCTTGCGAATCAGCTAGAGCCCATGACAGAAAGACAGGTAATGGGCATAAATAGCTTGCAGCAGACGTCCCAGCAGGCGGAAGATGCCTTATCTCAAGGGATGGATAGTTTACAGCAATCCCTAGCTGATACGTTATCTAGTGGAACTCTTGGTTCCAGTTCATCTGATAATGTTGCGAGCTACATGGGTCAGATGGCCATGGCAATGGGGCAGTTAGGCACCCTCGAAGGATTCATCCGCCAGGTACATTTGAAATGTGGATGTTATCGTGAGATATAGATATAACCCTATAATGAAAAGAGATAAATCTTATATATAGGCATCTCTGTCTGTTATGGAGTTCATAGGGCATTTCTTGGTGGCAGGCTGATAACTTGAGGCTGCAAACACTGCAACAGATGATTAGAGTGTTAACAACGCGTCAGTCAGCTCGTGCTCTTCTTGCCATACACGATTATTCATCTCGACTACGTGCTCTTAGTTCCTTGTGGCTTGCCCGGCCAAGAGAGTGAAACACAAGAATAGTGCTCTGCTCAGCTCAGTACACAGTCTTACGACTCAAATCGGCAGGGATATTCCTTCCAAGAGATCACAAAGCAAGGCCTTCTCAGATTCTTACCAATAGCAATATTTTGGGAAAGAAGACTGCAGATTTTGAAAATAGTTTTCTGAGATCCCCAAAGACTTGAGTGTGGTGTGTTGTAATTTTTAGCCATCAGGTTACGTAGTTTCTAGTAGAGAGTGAATGTTTATAGGTCTTTCAATATTGAAAGCGGATAGGTCATCAGTGTGGTCGTAGTAACCAACATGACAAAGATGGGATCCTTTCAGGAACTTGGATTGTATGATCATAACTCAAACAGACCAATTCAAATTATATTACGAGTTAAAAAAAAAAAAAAGAGAGCAGATTATGTATCTTGAAATCATAGCAATATTTTGTGCACAGCAAACATTGTCACAGATAAATCTTAGAGAGGTTTGGCTAGCACTATGTATAACCAGCCTGGGTCTGAGAGAGAACGTCTTATTATTTTCGGGAAGAAGATTTCTTCCTAAAGTCGAAAAATACAATACTGGAAAGATTTATGCCAAACTTGAAAAGAAAACATCACCAGTTCAAAAGTAGTTGCTGGTGTAGAAATTCTTGAGAAAATCAGACTTTCCTTCATCCTTGCTTCCGGTATTCTGCACGAGTCCTTCACCCACCACGTATTGACCGATAATGTGGTGACGCTGTTTTGCGTGATCCACTATGTCAGTCAGTTCTTCCATTCCCTTGAATAGAAGAAGATCAATTACCTGCAGAAGCAACACTATCATCAGGAACATATTGCATTCTAAAAGCACCTAAAAAGAGAGCCAACAGAGAACAACAAAAAAACAAAACTCGAGATCACTGCATCCAAACTCAAGAAACTGCGTTCAATTGATGGTTCAATATTCAAACAAATCGTCACACAAACAAATCATATTACGAGAAAGATCCATTTATGCTTCGACGTATATCTTGTTGGTAGACGTTTTGCATATCGGTTGCTTCCGTTTTCTTTTATAGACAAATGCAAAGAAGAAAGTTTCTAATGTCACATACAGAAGGAACTACCAAGAAAGTTTCAATCCACAAGACACTGTAGTACTCATAAGATTAGACTACCCAGAAATCAAGTCTCCAATCGCATAAACAACTTTCATAAATTCCAAAAAAAAAAAATGGTTGAAAGGTTTCAACTTGCAAACATAGTTGACAATAAAACCAAGTCAAAAGTGCATTAGAACGCAAACACAATCTCATAAACACCAAAGAAACAATCAGATTAACAAGCAAAAAACTTTCGTCAATGTGGTAGCCAATCAATACTACCAAGACGCATCACCAATTTGATGGAAAAAAAAACGGGCTGGGGTTAATCAGAGTGATATTAGGGGAAGTACCTTAGGGTCAGTGATGTGAGCGTTATTTCGAATCTGAGCAGAGATTGAAAAGCGGAGCTGAGAAGGCGCGACGACATCTTGAAGATTGTAAATGTCCATGACGGTAGGGATGGATCTACAAGCAGCTCTGAAGAAATCGAAAACACGGCGGCGAGCTTCCGTCAGGTTCGCTGAGTTCGGCGGAACACCGATTTTCCTCAACGTGAAAGGTGCCGCCATCTGATCTACGCTGTTGAATCGCTAAGTCGAGAATTTTCTCTTCCTCAGATAAGAGAGCCTAGAGCAGAATGAGAGAGAACACACAGTGGGCAAATCGATTTTGAGAAAGAAACATCTGAAATGCTTCCAGGTAACGATGTCGTTTCACACCGGGTGGCAAAATGGGCCTAATCGATAGAATAAATCTTCTGAGGAAGAATTTGTAAATAAAACAAGTCGTGCTTTATTTCAGGTTTTCGGTTTACTCTCTGGTTAAAGTCAGGTTTGATTGAACCAATTGGTTTTCTGAAGAAGGGTGAAGAAGTCATTGCCTATTCCATCCCGCCGCTTCTTAAACCTCTCTTCAGAACTTGGCGCCGTACTGATTCATCCTTCTCATGGCGGCGGCAGCAAAGATGGAGAAGGACGGGCTTCAGAACTACAGCGATGATGAAGAAGAAAACTTCTCAGACGATGGAGACTGGGGAGACTGGGAAGCAGATGATAATGGCGTAGGAGTGGGAGGAGGAGAGGAGGAGGATTATGAATCTGATTTTCTATGTTTGTTTTGTGATTCTCACTACGTTTCCTGTGATTTACTCTTCAAACACTGTCGTCTGAGCCACGGCTTTGATTTTCATGGGATTAGAAAGGAATTGAAGCTGGATTTCTACGCTTCTTTTAAGCTCATCAACTATATTCGGTCACAGGTTGGTACTTTTTTGCTCCTTCCTTTTCCGATTTTCTTGCTTATTTGATAAATTTGGTTCCTTTAATAAACCAGGTGGCTGAGAACAAATGCTGGAGTTGGGGGATTGTACTCGAAGCTGTTGATTTCAAAGATGTTAAGCTTCCTTGGGATGAAGAGAAATATCTCAAGCCCTTTTGGCAGGAGGATTCTCTTTTGTACAGCTTTGCTGATGACGAGGGAGACGAAGAAGAGCCGTTAGACAGAGAGGAATTGATGGAGGATTTGCAGAAACTTGGGAATTTAAGCATTGATGTTGAGGCTATAGGGGAAAGCTCGGCGTCAAACAATGACAAATGCAATTTAAATGGAAGCAAGGATGTTACTCAGCTCTTGGACTGCAATGGCCTGAAGGAAAGTTCTGCGGATGATTTGACAGTCAATGGGAAAGATGCACCAAGAGTTTGTGATGGGAGGCTAGTTGGTAGGAACATCAGAAAGGTGAATGAAAACTATTTTGGATCTTATAGTTCATTCGGCATTCACAAGGAGATGCTAAGTGATAAGGTAATGCAATGAATTTTCTGGAATCGTGTCAGCATTACTAACTTGCAAATATGTGAGAATGTTTGTCCACTGTTAGATGTATTCATTTTGGTTTAACTCCTTCATAGGTAAGAACAGAAGCGTACCGGGATGCAATATTGAAGAATCCTAATCTCTTGTGTGGCTCTGTTGTAATGGATGTTGGTTGTGGTACTGGGATATTGAGGTGAGTTAGCAGCTATCTTTCTCACTTTGTAGCGGCTCTCTCATTCTCTTCAGGAATCTTCTCGGTTGTTTTCAGTTATTGCGTCTAGACTTTAAGACTAAACATGTGATATAAGTTCAAACTTGCGTCTTCTTATCTGGTGGCCCTATTTGCCTATTTTGTTCCGCATTCTGAAGGCTTCCTTTACTTTTCCCTGTCTATATGCAGATTGTTTGATTGTTTATGCCAAATTTTTGGTACTTCTTGTTTGGAGTATGCATGCAATAACTTAAGCTGTACATTTCTTTTACCATTTTCCCTTTCCCTGCAGTCTCTTGGCTGCTCAAGCTGGGGCTTCAAGGGTAGTTGCAGTTGAAGCTAGTGAGAAGATGGCCAAAGTTGCAACTAAGGTTAGCTTTCCCTACTTTCTAAAAGGGTTTCATTATTTTTCTATGTCTCATATATTAATTCTTCTTCCGTTTGAACAATTTTTTTGCTAGCAGATTGCCAAGGATAACAAAGTATTTCATGATAACGAGCATAATGGGGTACTTGAAGTTGCACACTCAATGGTTGAAGAGCTAGATAAGTCGATACAGATTCAACCTCATAGTGTTGATGTGTTAGTCAGCGAATGGATGGGATACTGCCTTTTGTATGAGTCAATGCTCAGCTCTGTGCTCTATGCAAGAGATCGGTGGCTTAAACCTGGAGGTGCAATCCTACCCGACACAGCCACAATGGTAAAACTTCCTTTTTCTTTTTTTTTCCCAGTCCCTCCCTCCAAATGGTGCTTTCCTTCTGAAATCATCTTGATGAGTTTTATCCCCTTTTTTCTCCTTGGATCAGTTTGTTGCGGGATTTGGAAAAGGCGCCACAAGTCTTCCTTTCTGGGAAGATGTCTATGGCTTTGACATGTCCTCAATTGGCAAGGAAATTCTTGAAGATACTGCTCGAATTCCCGTTGTTGATGTTATAGAGGAGCGTGATTTAGTGACACAGCCTGCCCTTCTCCAGGTTTGAAAGCTTAAACTTTATTTGTTTTCCGTCAGACAAACTTTCTGAAATTAATTTCCTTGAATTTCTATGTTTCTTTGTTTGCAGACATTTGACCTGGCTACCATGAAACCGGATGAGGTAGATTACACAGCAACAGCAACGCTGGAGCCCAATGAGTCAGAAGCCAAAACTAGTTTGTGCTACGGTGTTGTGTTGTGGTTTGACACAGGTTTCACCAGTAGGTTCTGCAAGGAAAACCCAACCATACTATCCACATCACCCTACACTCCCCCAACACATTGGGCACAGACGGTCTTGACTTTTCAAGAACCGATCTCAGTGGCACCGCCTACGCATCTGTCTGGTGATGACAGATCCGGAGCCATTGGAACCAAAGAATGTCCCGCCTCAAGCATTCATCTGCGTGTGAGTGTTGCACGAGCGTCTGAGCATCGCAGCATCGACATTTCTTTGGAGGCTACAGGGGTGAGCTTGAAGGGTCAGAAGCGTCGTTGGCCGGTTCAGATATTTAACCTATGAATGTGATCGTACCCAATTGTAAGACTCTTTCTTCCATTTTTGATCTACAACATGGATGAGGATTAACTTCCATTTGCTCAGGATTTTTTTCATAACTAAATTAGTAGGATTTCTAAATTTGGAAAGTTTTAGTAAGATCATTCGCTAGAAGGTCGATCAATGTAAAAGGAAGGCAAGAGTGAGTCGCATAGAAGGTAAAGGTGTATTTCTATTTGCCGAGCAACTTAAACAAACCAAACTAAACAAGTGTTTGTTGAACTGACTCGGCCGTTCCGACCGCCGATTTCTTTTTTTTTTAACAAAATAATCAATATTCAAACACAAACAATTGACTAGTTCAAAAGACCGATTCAATAGGAAGTGAGAATGGAGTTCAAAACAAACTATTGGATGTATCTTGATTCGTTAAGCAATTTGAACGTGATTAACCGTCATGGTAAAATAAAAAAGAACTAGAAACTGAAATCTTGAAGCTTGTGAAAGGAACATGATAGGAACAAGCTTCAAGATCAGAGGAACAGACCCGGTTTTCAGAACCAGGAAGAATCAGCATGCTGAATCATTTACAAGCACAAGTTGCAAAATAAGTAAAGTACCCACGGTTAAAAAGGAAAAAAGGATATTTATTAACGCTTATTAGGACTGACTTAAATTTGATAGATTAAGAAAGAGAGACAATAAAAGGGATCCATCCGCTCATAGCCTGAGGTGATCACTAGAAAGCTAAACATAATAAAATAAAATAAAAAAACTCTCTAGGGATTTACAGATGACTGAAGAGAAGTTGGCGTTGCAAATAGCCAGAAAGATAATTTATGAATCTAGTGGCTCGGTTTTAAGGGGTGCACCACCTGAGGACGATGCGTCGCTTCCATTTTGGTTTTGGTTTTGCAGGTTAAGGCTGTTTGCTACCATGGAATCGCTGACCAGTCCTGCTTCTACGTCAAAGTTTAGCGTCCTCTTGCGGTTGCTGCTGCTGCTGTGACACCAAATGAGATATATGGGTTGGTTTTATACAGATCTTATGCATATATGGAAGAAGCTGATGAGAGATGTGTTTTTGACTTACTTGTTCAAGCGGTTGTTGATGGCAGATAGGTCCTTTGAAGGGCTCTGGTAAGCATGTGTGCTCTCTCCAACACAAGCATAGTAACTCTTTGAGCTGTGTGAAATAAGAGCATCCATCTGCAAACACACAACACATGGAAGGTTAACCAAAACAATCTAGTCACATATCTCCTCCTCAAGGCTTGGTCATATCATGATGATAAAAGAGTTGAGTACTACGATCTCTTTACCTTCGATCCCCGAAGAGGAGAAACATAAACATTGTGCACTGCAGATACTTTTTTAGGGGACATGTCTGGAACACTTGGAAACACCGACACCTTTGGCGATCCAGGACATTGACCTGTAAATCCAATATAAGACAAGCAATTAACTTAGGGACTGCATTCATGGATAAAAAGCTCAGGTCTAACAAGAACCTAGCATTTCTTAACTACCTTCAGGCTTATTAATGGCCTCCACAGCCTGGTCGTTTCTCACAGGAACTATCTCCACCAGCAACGGCTTTACGGCGGGAATAAATACTTCATTGTAGAATGTGATGATGTCAACATGATCTGGCCCTACTCTCTGTTACACAAGGCATTGTCACAAGCTTTAGCCTTCTCTACAGATTAACGAGAATTTAAGGATGTATATATATATACCCCTTGACGACGACATTGTAACGAATCCACAAAAACGCTGCGGAAAACTAGTGGTTTACACTGTGGTTGCTTCCGATAGTTGTATATGATTTCCCTGAAAGTCAGGCTCATTTGGGATATCTACAGGGTGATCCATGAACAAAAGTGTAAGCGGAAGAGAAGCCATTATCAAGCAGACAACATATAATTAAGACCTTGAATCATTCTGCTCACCTTGGCCACTCCGTAAAAGCAGCAGAGAATGATCTGGTCAATATGTCGATTAAATAAAAGAGAAGTCCGCTGAGCAAGTACATGTTGGAAGAGACAATATACACTCTCCCTTATTTGCTGAGAAAGTTGTAGCCTTTCCACCATTCCGTTGATTCTGACAGCAGCCAATTTATTAATCTGTGGAAAACCATCATATAGTGAATATGACAGTTAATACAGTAGCCAGCCTAATCAATATATCTCGTTTTATGTGCTATATTTCAATTACATCCCACCAAACGATTAAATTATAAATTGTAATGGATTTTAGCACCAAACATAGGATTGACCTACCTTAGTGAAGAAAATATTGATACCAGTCTCTGCACAAGTTTCTCCTCCGCCTCCTGGGTTGGGCCGTGTCGGACTGTACACAAATATCCGAATAGGTAAACTTAACAAGTACCGGGATATCAAATTCACGAAAAGCAAACTAACTTGGCGGACTTAAAATAAAAAGGTAAAATAACTCGCCATTTCTACCCACAATGTACCTAGCAAATGCAGACTGCAACGGAGGTGGCGGCATCTTGGATTTAACGTTGCTTAAGGCCAACAGACGATCCTTTACTGGTGATGTAAAGGAATTGCGTTCAACTAGAATGCTGCGGTAATCAGTACACAGTCTTTTAGGCGATTTAATATCCCCATTTTGTCCTGCGTGGCAGTAAATTTTGGGTAAGAAAATCACACCATTCAACAGCAGGATGGCAAAGGATGTTTCAACTATTTTTTTAACTCCAAAAAAAAATAATTACCTGGACATGTTTCATGCTTTTGGACAGATGATGCATGATTTAATCCTTCAGAGAAGTTAATAAGTGCTGCAATTGCATCCAGAGAAGGCATCAGTTCAGCTAGTAATCCGAGCCGATTAATCTCCAATGCAAGCGATGGCCTGGCAACAATCAGAGAGTTGTACATTGAAGAGCCTTTCTCCCATACCATACTCTCGAGAAGCCGTTCCTCCAGTGAGTTTAGATGCCGTCTCAACTCTCTAGGCAGAGAATCCTCATGTCTAATGAAACTCTCTATAACCTTGCTGAGATCAAAGGCTGTGATCCCAGTCCTCTCCAGAACAGCCGGGAACAGCATTGTTATGGTTTTGTGGGTAGCCAGAACCAGTTCAGCTGAACAAGCTAGCATGCATCTATGGAACCTCTCATTTGTCAATAAAGAGTTTAAGTTATTTGCATGCAAAATCTGAGCTTCTGCTTTACACATTGCCTCAAGAACTCTGTAGTATAACTTGACAGCTTCTAATCTCCGCTGTTCTGCCCATATGTCATCCATCAGGTTAACTGGTTGCAAACCTCCGCTTGCACATCGGCCACCAAGGGAACTATTTGGAAAAATAGCTTCCAAGATTACATGTGCTCTTCGTGTGACATCACTTGTTATATCCCTATCACACGATTTCAGGAAATGTTCCAACCCAGGAGAAGGTTTTGGCAGAAGTGGACATATAACAGTCCTGAGCCATTTGGCAGTTGTCATTGCTGTGCTCACTGGTGTTGCCGTCAACTTGTTAGCACCGCTAATACCATTTGTCTTAGCGGCAGGTGACTTATGAGGAGAGAGTGGGCATATAAATGTCCTCGCAGGTGAGCTCAAAGAATCAATTTTCCTCTTAACACCAGTAATATTTACAGCTCCTGCAGATAAGGTTCCAGATCCCAATACGCTATCCTCTTCATCTATGAACAACCTCTCATCGAGTTCGCCTTTATTACAAACTCCATCATCGTAATCTTTTTCTAGTGTGATCAAGCTAGTTGAGATGGATTCCTCATCCAGTAAATCCTCAAAGTAGGTCAAGCCATCTGAAAATGAAACTCCATTGTTGAAGAACATTCAGGTAACGATTCAATCAACTCAAAAGACTTTGTGAAAGGAAAATGTTCTTAGACCAACCTGGGTCAATATTATCTAGCTTGTCGTTTTGGCACGTGGATGCTGAAGCTGGCTTCTTCTTCAATATCGTTTCTATCAAATTATTTGCCTTGTCCAATATTGTCCTCAACTCATCTTCTGAGGCGTCATATATCTTGCAAAGTGATGCAACCAAGTCTACATCTTTGTCACCTTTCTTAACTGAAATTCACCACAGAAATGAGAATAGAGAACAGATATTCAATGCCACCATGGTTATAGGGCCAGAAGAAAATAAACACTTACCAAAGCGTGAAGAGTCTTGGGTGCTGAAATTTCTAAACCGACAAGGGATGTGTATGATCAAAATAGCCTGATATTGAAAAGAAAAGTTAGGCTGTACTTATCTACATTTTGAAAATGAAGCGTCTGTCATGTAATAAAGTAAAACAAGATTAAAATAAATGACAGACTAAAGAGTGCTCCAAGGTAGTCACTAACCAATATAGAAACTAAGCCATTAGTGCATGTCACAAGGTCTTTAAATCGACTAAACGCATGGTTTCGGAGTGCCAAAAAGAGTAACCATCCAAAACGGTAACTATCCGGCAAATAATTAGCAGAGTTTGCTGAGGTCTTTTCTGCGTTGCCATCATATGTCAAGAAGAATTCCTGGTACCCTCGTTTGTAGAATCTGTTACCAAGAATAGGTACCAAAAATCGTTATACATACAAGACAAGTCACTATAACATATTCACAGGAAGACCAGAAATCTGAAATTCTAAATAATGATAATATGGAAATTTGAAGGAACAAGCCCGTCTTCTTATTATTGCATAGTGAGAAAGTTTGCTTCTCAGGTTCAGGTATTAGAACTGTATCTATGTAAGCCACTATCATGCCATAAAACAAAGAAAAATGACAAAAGAGTGCAACACAGGAGGGGAACTAAACTCACCTGCTTAGAAGGCTGAGATGCACAAAGTTCGCCTGCACCTCCTTTGCCTAATAAGTAAAAATAGCAAAAGGCAACACAGGTTAAGAGAAGAAGTAAAAATTAGCAAAAAGTATATACAAAGAGCTTAGGCAGTACCTGAAGTCTGTTCTCCCAGTCTGCACCATAAATTTCACATAGCACAGGACCAGCCTTGACCATAAACTGAGGTAACTCTCTAAAGAAATCCACAATGCTGAAACAGAAACAAGGAATATTATCAATACTAATGTATTAAAAAGAAAGATAAAAAGGAAGGATGAATTGGGCATCACGTACTTAAGCTTTAGAGCCCTCAGTATCTGACACAGATTAAACCCATTATCACCAGACACTGACTGACCATCCACTTCTTTTCGCACACTAAGCATCTTCACTGAATAGAGAATAAACGCAAACCAGAACCTCTCTACCTCCTCCCGCTAATAAGCAGAACAACAAAGAATTAGTCATAGTGAACCATACTGTTGAACTGATAAAGGAGAAGAGAACCGAAAAAATGTATATTTCACCGTTCCACTTCCAATATTGGACATATTTGCTGACAAAATTCGTTTGGTTTCTGTAAACAACTTCAAAGCTTCATCACAAACGTTCCCTTGAAGAGATAGAACTTTCTGCAATAAGAAATTAATTATAAGGATTAGAGCTTTCTTCAAATCATCGAGAGAACTCAGCGGTAAATATGTATGATATATGCAATTAAATCACCAAAGAAAGAGTAAAACCTCGCATAAGTCCAAGAGAGATGCTTCGCTTCTTTTTCCATTGGGGTCAATGGGTGGAGTCACTGGAGGCTGAACTTCTTCCATAGTCTCCAACGCAGCTGAAAACATGATAAAATCAAGCTAACTGTTCTTCTCAATAAACTGGTTAAGTGAAGAAAACAAAAAAAGAGACTACTTTTCAAGGCAATATGATTCGTTAATTACAAATTGAACTTCAATAGGAATCACATCAAACCCATTGGGAAGAAGACACCAAACAAATATTCCAACACATGAGAACAAAAAACTTGCAAATTTCCCGATACCTGATTTTGGAAAGACGAAATTGGGGAATAAACTCATATTCTTAAATCCAAGAAAAAATTCCCCAATTCTGTCTAAAAAAATAATGAATTTTGGTTGTTCCTAGGAGAAAACCCACGAAGTTGCAAAACCAGCGAAACATGGACCCGGAAATAAAATTCAAAGACATGGATATGCAAAAGAGAAAGATCTTACATTTTTGTACCACAGATCCCGAAACGTCGCTGTTTAAAGCTGAAGAGAAGATCCAACTTTTAAGAACTCCCACTGCTAACGCCTCCTCAGGCTCAGGAAATCGACGAATTAAAGATGAAACAGTGAGAGAGAGATCTCCGTAACTCCTACCAATTTCCCTCTTCTGACTCTCTCTTTCTCTTTCTCTCTCTCTCTCTAGACTGGGGGGTTCTGATTATGCGGCAAACCCTAGAAAAATAATATATCTCGCGCGGGAAAAACAACACCTTGTATACATACACATGCGTATACAATTATATACGCGCACTATCAACCACTGATATGTCGACACGTACTCCTCTGTGACCCAATTTACCGCCAAAACTTTCTTACTGTTGCGTGAAACGCTGGGAGGGAAAGATTCGCCGTTACGGCGGGGTTAAAACAAACGGAGTGGGACATAAACGGCGTCTGGGTTTTCGTGACCGCGACAAAGCCTCGTGTAAGTTACGATGGGACCCACCGTTATACGACGCCGGTTTTAGCTGTCGTTTGGTTTGGTTGGATCTCGCCGAAATTCTGGAACGTTTGGTTGCAAGAGGTAGAGTGTTCTATTCGCGGATGGATTCAGATTTAAGTCTTGCTCGTCATCATTGACTTTGGATACACTTCACTAACCAGAGAATCAGATATTTCCGACACAGCCAAATTCCGACTAGCTCATGGCGTCACCATCTGATCAAACGGCGAAGATAATCGACGGAAAGGCGATTGCTCATACCATCCGATCAGAGATCGCCGAGGAAGTTCGCGATCTATCTGAAAAACACGGCAAGGTAGACGCATCTTATAGCAATCATAGTCTATTTCACGGTTTTAGCACTGTTTAGGACCCAAAGATATGATCTTCTGTTCTATAGAATGAGTGTCTTAATATTTATGTGTCTTTGTATAATTATCTCATCTCTTTCTAAACAAAGCGTGATTGATCATAAGAAGATTATTGGAGTATTAGAATTTAATTCTCTTTTAGCTTTAAGGTTCTATATGCGTAGCTTTAGGCAGCTATGATCACATCTCTTCTGTTGAAAGAGCTAAACAAGCTCAAATGTAAGCTCCATTTCAGTTTAATCAATGAAAACTGCGTCTGCGTTGGTCACTTCTAGTTCTAGGAAGATTTTTTTTGCCTTAAGTTCATGAAAACATTACTTTTGTGGTTTTGGTCTAAACCTTAGCATACTCTGTCTAAATTTCATACAGATGGTGCGCTAAGTGTATATGTTTTAATATCATTGTAACAAAGCAGAGAGGAAGAGTGAGTGTAACAAACGGTTGGATTTTATTGTGCTTATGCTTCAATCGAGTCTGATTTTACCTTCGCGCAGGTCCCAGGACTAGCGGTAGTTATAGTTGGTGTACGGAAGGATTCACAGACTTATGTGAATATGAAGAGGAAAGCGTGTGCTGAGGTTGGGATTAAGTCATTTGATGTGGACCTACCAGAGGATGTTTGTGAAGCTGATCTCATAAACAAAGTTCATGAACTAAATTCAGATCCGGACGTCCATGGTTAGCTTTATTTTTAAAAATGCATGGTTTTGTATGTCTCAGCAGTTATCATTAATCTAAACTATGAAGGATAGATTGGAACTTGAGTTCTTTGGTAAAATGCGAACAGTCTTTTCTCTCCTGCACTTATATAAGCTATGGTATTTGATATACAGGTATATTAGTTCAACTCCCACTGCCGAAACATATTAATGAGGAGAATGTTTTGGGTGCAATCAGCATTGATAAAGATGTAGATGGCTTCCATCCTTTGAATATTGGTAAGCTAGCCATGAAAGGCAGAGAACCCCTCTTCCTTCCATGCACCCCAAAGGTATCGCTCCTTCTTTGCATACAGACTTCAGTCTCTTTCAAGAAAACGTCGGCGAGAATTCACCACATCTGGTTATCAATGACGAGTACCAAGAAAATTTGCCTTCATGTTTTTCTTCTGGACAATTAATGAGGTGATTTGTTGTGTGCAGGGATGTTTGGAACTCTTAGTGAGAAGTGGCATTAAGATAAAGGGGCAACGAGCAGTTGTAGTAGGTCGGAGTAACATTGTTGGTTTGCCCGTTTCACTTCTCTTGCTCAAGGCTGATGCTACTGTTACAACTGTACATTCTCACACCAAGGATCCTGAAGCTATCATACGGGAAGCTGACATCATTATTGCTGCAGCCGGACAAGCCTGCATGGTAATTTTCTGACATTCTCATTGTCTTTTATTAGAAGATAACGTAGTCTACCTCTTGTAGATAATGCAGATAGGTTTACTAATCCAAATACACTCTTTGCCTTACATTTCAGATTAAAGGCGACTGGATTAAGCCAGGGGCTGCAGTAATCGATGTTGGAACTAATGCAGTAAGCGACCCGAGCAGGAAATCAGGATACAGGTTGGTTGGAGATGTGGATTTCGCAGAAGCTTCTAAAGTCGCAGGTTTCATAACTCCGGTCCCTGGTGGTGTAGGCCCAATGACAGTGGCAATGCTGCTGAGGAACACCTTAGACGGCGCCAAGCGGGTCATTGGCCAGTAAACATCCTATTGTATGTAATAAAGAAACTGGAGTTTATCCAATTCTATAATTGTGTGGCTTGATGACATTTTTCCTCTTAGAAATTTAAATTCGCATTCCCTGTAAGTATTTTATTTCCCGCAAATCAGTACAACATGAGGTTGGCATCATTTTACTCAAAAGCATGATGCTTCCATTTGTATATTTCTTGTCTGCATTGATTCAAGATCATGTACCATATTCATTGAAAATCTTAAGCGTATATAATCTTATTTCATGAAGAATTTTAACACAGTGAAGTTATCAAGTCAAGCATGTTCATGGTAAGGCAAACTCCAAGTACCATGGGTGCTACAAGCGATATTGAAAAACTCTCACCTAATGTAGACGCTCTAGGTCTATCTGAAATAGTTTACAGTAGTTTTCCTGCGTATCAATACAGTTGCGGAAGCATCCGGAATGAACTTTTCATGCTTTCTGCAGCAGGGAAACAAAAAAACAGGGTATGCTTTGTAAGTGAAAAGAATCGTGCAAGAAAAAAGGCGAAGATAGTAACTACACTGTGAAATCCAAACCTGCACTGGAAGATACAGCTTGAATTCCGGAGGAAGCTCCTCTTCAGAGTAGAGACGGTCAGCAAAATATATCCGCCTGAGACGGCAGTTAGCATGAACCTGAACTCGCAATGTCTCAGCATAATTGGTCCCATAAGCTCTCCTAGTAAGATCAGCTAAGTTCAGCTGGATTTGATTCCATCCCTCATCCATCTTCAGTGGCATTGTGCAAATATATGGCTTCACTCTAGTGACAGACTACAAAAAAAAAGTTTGTTCCATAGAAAATATCGATACTAGTAACAACAGCCATATTTAACAGAGATAGACATTCCGGCAAGCTTACCCTACAATTAGGTAATCAGCATATTTCTGAGTAATGTAGCAATTACGCTACCAACTGTTGTTAGTATACTAAATTAAACATTATCTGGAACCTACCTATTAATCTATGCGTTTAACTAAGAATGATCTTGATTAGCAATTCCTTGAACCAATGACCCTAAAAGCAGCATAGAAAGTACAGAAGAGGGGTCTGCTGTAAATCAACATTCAGAGAAACTAGTGAGAGTGAATGAACAAGGGAAAGGTATACAGACTTGAAAGTTAGAAGCTCGGAAACGCCGGCGCACATTCTTGTCATCCAGAATCTGAATCTCGAATGAGAAATATTTCTTCATATTCTTCACTACCAAGACCAAGAAGGGAAGTTTGATACCAAGAGTTGCGGAAAGATCAGCGGGACATGTAATGTACGTAGACTGGATGTTTGATCCAACTACTTCAAGCACATTGGATTGAATGTCATCATCATGGCAACGCTTCACATGGCCATCCTCAACTATCAATAAAAAAAAAAAAAAAAGATGATTAGCTAAACCCTAGATTTTATGAACTTCTAAAGAAATTTGCAGCTGAGATAGAACAAGCCATCAATAATTTGTTTACCCAAAAAGTTCACAGCTTTGAATTCATACAGCTGATTTGAGGATTATTATTGAAAAAAATCACACTACCTAAGATTCAATTAATGAAATTTAGAAAACCTATTTTATAATCAATCGCTCACCTTCTTTATCCCATATCTGAAGAGGCTTACTTCTGCAAAAAAAAAAAAAAAAAAAGTATCAAAACCATCCATGGTTAAGAGAAAATCAATAAATCAAAAACTAAAACGAAAAAGTAACAAAAACATACCCAAGACTGTACAAAATAGACAGAAACCCAGACTGAAACGTGTTCTTGAACATCTTGCTGCTTCTCCAAATCCGAACAAAAGGATGCTCGTAAATTATAAATCAATTGATTCGTTGAAGGGCTTGGGCCTTGGCCCACTAATAAAGCCACGAGCTACCCTTTGAGATGAAACGTGAAAGACACTAGATGCCAATTTTCGAGTATCTGCCCCCTTCACCAGGGTAATACCGACGTGCCGTTCTACCGCTTATCATATGGCACGTGTCATCTTCTCCACAAATAATTCGCCACGTGTACAATAGATATCAGCCAAGCAAGACACGGTTCTGTGATAAAATGACTAATTTGTCCTCTAACAACCACGTTATCCTCGCACTGCTTCAGAAGGTCATTTTCGGAATGACAAAAAGCAAGGGTCCAAAATTCTGCAACTTGAAGATCGACTTTGGGGACAAGAAAAGATATGGAAATACACGTGGACGAATGAGGAGAGTGCTTTAGATGGAGGAAAGATCTGATCCACAAATATCGTCTATGAATTCTGAGCCACGAAAACAAGATATACCTCACGCGCTTGTTTTTCTCTTACTTGTGCAGATTGATGCTCTCTCTCTCTCACCTCCTCGGAAGTTGAAACAATACAAATACAAACACAATCGTCTCTTCTCTCTTTGGTCTTTTTTTCTTGCTTACAGGTTTAAGGAAATCCAATCCAAAGCTACTCTTCTTTCTTAATCTGAGTTTCTTGATTCGGATCTGATCAAAATTCTCTCATCGGTTCACTACAAAGTGAGTTTCTCTCTTTGCTTTTGGATAGTATTCCTTGTTAGATTCATCATGCTCATGGGTTTCTGAAATTAGTCTTTTTTTTATGATAGATCTATCGATCATGGATTGTTATTCGGGAAGGAACTTTGAAGAGCTTGTTGTGCCTAATTATCAAGAATCATCATCAGAGACGTACCCATCTAGTGGTATGTGGGGTGGATGGAGCATGAACTCCCCTGAAGCTGCAGAGAAATGTTTCGATTACGATGGTTTCAGTGGAGAAGGATTGTTGTACAGTCAGATGGGTATGAGGACGAGTGAAGAAGAAGAAGAGTGCAAGAGGTCAAAGGCTTTCTACGGTGCCTCTTCACTTGACGATTTCGAAGGAATCCAACAGATGGATGATATATTCTTGTACAGCCACTTTCTTTCATCATCATCAATAAGTGTGTATTTACCACTTACTTTATTATGTTTTCCGATTTAATTGTTGTTTTCTCTCTCTGTTTCCGGTTTTACTGAAGAAGTTCCATTTTGGAGGATGTTCCAGGGAATGATGGAGATGTAAATCGTACTTCCAGCAGCAGCAATAACAGTGTCGGTTCTTCCTCTATGTATGGTAGCAGGGAAGTTCCCATGTTCAATTGTCATGACATGCCTTTAAAGGTAAGAGATTTATCGATTCTATGTCTTACATAGTATTACAGTTATCAAATTGGAGCTGATCTGTTAGCTTTGAGATTACGATGTTAAAGCCTAAGAACCCTCCTATTTTGTTTACTGGTTATATAGGGAGAGGCTCCATTTACAATCTCGGATCTGTCTGAAGAGAACATGTTAGATTCACAATATGGGGATGAACTGTCTTCTGAAGAACTCGTGTTGCAGGATTTACAGAGAGCTTCACAAAAGGTGAGTTTCGCGTTTTGTATATTTCAGTTGATACGATGGACTTGCTTTGTAAGGGTTGTAATATATATACTATTGTGTCTTTGAAAAAAAAAATTAAAAAAGAGTTTCTTTCTAGTTAACTGATGAGACACGAAAGTGTTTCCGGGATACGTTTTACCGGCTTGCAAGAAACTCTCAAGAGAAGTTGGATTCAGTCAGCACCGACTCAGAAGAGTTCCATATGCTAGCATCCAGATATGATTATGGTGATAATACCAGGTATACATATTTTCTAATCCACACTTGAAATGATATCATTTTGATATTCTTATGAGGAGGCTGATCAAAGTGACAGTTGTTTTATTGCAGGTTGAGTAGAGAGGAAGAGATCGAATCAGAAACAAACTCTATTGATAGAACCATCGCAAACCTCACATTCAACAAGATGGAATCCAACATAAGCAACTTTCCTCTATCAGAGAGAGTACAGTAACTTCTGCTGGATCCATTGTCGCCTCATCATCTTCCTCTCGAGTCTTTTTTTTGTTACCGTATGTGTATATGTGTGTGTATATATAGATGGCTTAAACGTTGCAAACTTCAGTTTTGATCTGTCTCAAAAGAATCTGGTTTCTTTTAATTCCTGCAGTAAGGTTTTTTACTTTATTAGTTTGTGACAATGCTTAATGGCCTAAGACTCGATATGAATAAGAGCCTCATGTTTCAACAACTCCTAAGCATTGATTCAACCTTTAACCAGCATGAACTCAAAACAACACTCATTGAATAGGCCTTGAAGTGAATAATCAGGAGAGTTTTGAATTTTGTAAAGATTCAAGCAAGCCCGGAAAAAAAAAATAACAGGAGACAGGAGCCAATGAAGTTTCCATGGCGATGACCAACAGGTCAAAATCCAATGGCATCATCTGATATTTACTGCATCCACTTCATAAACTAGCCACACATTCTTAGGCACAGCTTCCTTCAATCCCTCGTCTGAGTACATGTGCTTAACATGAATGCGAGTTGGTGACAAAAGAAGACATAATTCCGCCCTCGGGTATGTTCATAATGGTTTCACTCAGCACATTGAGGGATGGTGGAATTATGAGTCTTCTGTTATCACGAACTCGTATTCATGAGATGCAACCAAAATCTTCAAAAGATATCAGTCATCTATGGGTTAAGCCACTATACCTTCAACACCAATGCTGAGACCTTCTATGCCCTCTTCTCCACCTGCAACTGCAAGCAGCATTATAATTAATGGTAGAAAGTAAAATAAGCTGATTGTGTGTTGAGGATGAGAAAAACAACAATGATAATGAGGATTCTACGGTATCTATGGATCCTTGACCTAAGCGAATCTTAGTGGAGCTTCTCCCACTACACCGTGAAAGACACCAGGAAAGAGAAGCGGAATCTTAGTGGAGATTCTCCCTAGTTTGATTCAAACAATTTATAGGTGAAATTGTTTGAATCAAACTTTGGAGAAGCTCCATTAAGATTCCGCTTAGGTATATAAGATGTCAAAAATACTCACTTTTCCCCCTTTAGAAACAAGAATCCTAACGAAACTTCACTAAGAAAATCATGGTTTAAATCCACAAAGCAAACATAACATATATAACTTTAAAGTAACAAGACATCGTAAAAACACGATACGAAATGACATACTTTCATCATCATCGGTGCTAGAGACGTACGTGTGAACCGCAGCGGCCATATGAATCGTCGTCATCTATGAATCTATCGCTGTGTTCATAATCATCACTGCTAGATTTCTCCATGTCTGTGTCAACAATATGACTCTCTTTTAATTAGTTCACGGATACAAAAAAAACAATCTATGAACAAAAATAATCCATTTACACAGATTCAGAAAGGGATGGAGCCAAAACCAAACTTGACAAGGAAAAAAAACAGAGAGATCACTGATTTAAGAGATAAGATTCACGAATTCATCTACCATGTAGAATTACAGAAGATGTTCTTGTGTTGATCTCTAACGGCGATACAAACTATATACACAAAGATAAGAATCCTAATCGCCAAAAGAAAAAGAATCCTAATCGCCAAAAGATACTTGCCGCCCAATCTAGAAAATACAACACAATGTAAGGCCCAATATAAGCTCAATAGCAAAAGAAACAGACAAGACTCTCCGAAGCCAACGCTTTTGAAGTTTTGGGTTTCCCCGTTCTGTAAGGAACATTTTCAAAAATATTAACGAATTTTAAAAACATTTCCCCGTTCTGTAACGATGGTTTTATTTAGGAAATATTAAGGAACATTTTCAAAAATCAATTTTTAAAATTTGTTTCATAAATATTCTATATTTTTAGAAGTTTTGAAATATCACAAAAACAAACAAATTTTTATAAAAAAAAATATTAAGCAAAAGATGACATGACTAGCACTTGTGCTGACCATTTCATAGTTGAGAGATGTTTAGTGGCGGTTTCAAAGTCGTCGATGGTTTTTAACATCAAGAGTCAACAAGACTGTAATAAATTTGTAGTAATCGCTTGGAACACACACCAACCAAAAAGAAAAAAAGGAATTTATTTAGGAATTGACCTGGCCTCTTTTGTGGCAGGCAGGTTCAAGTTTACAACTTTGGATATGAAAAATGAAATCACAAATCTTCTTTCAATCTTGAACTGAATACGAAGCAAAGAGAAGAAACATCACTTGGATTCAACATCCAATGTCTTCTTTGGCTAGTCATAGCAATTTTTGAAAACTTTGAATTGAATTTACTTGGAACAATAACAACAAACTTCACTCCAAAGTGAGATCCTTTAATATTGAAATTCTGTGAGTATACATACAATTACATACATACTTGACAAAAGCATACATATCTGATGGGGGAATTCTCAATCCTTGGGCCAAACACTAACCTTCTCCTTGTCAATCTTGACAAACATAGCAGAGACAGCCGCAACGAAATAGATCTGAAGAAACACGACAGAAGGCGTGTGGTAATTCAATACGCTCTTACCCGTCGCGAGCTCGACCAGAAGCAAAGCCATGAGCCCTAATCCCGCAATCCTCCCGTTGATCCGTTCGCTGTATGGTCTAAACCCTAATTCCACTTTCAACCCATCGGAAACCGGCTCTTTCAGACTCACCGGCGGCAAATACATTCCCGATGCTTTTGACGCAGGCCCGCTTGTCCCTTTCTTCGATTTTCTCACCTCTGCTTTCTTCCCCGTGCCGCTTCGGTATCTGAGTCGGATGCTGGAGAGACGGGACTCGAATTGGTCGGGATCCGAGCCGGACGTCGTTTCTGAGTCGGGTTGAGTCTCCTCCGTGGACTCGACGTCGGTGGCGCGGACGGTGAAGATTCTCGGAGCATTTGCCTTTCCAGCGGGAAGAAGGCGTAGAGATGGGAAAGGGTTCGTGATTCGTAGAGGTGTTATCGCCATTTTTCTAACAGCTTCTTCGTCTCCTCTATCTCTTTCTCTTTCTCTCTCACTCGCTCACTCTTTGGATAAGATTTTTTTTGTTTTCTTTCTTTTATTATATTTTTTAGTATTTCCACTTTCTATGACTTTAATTTTTGTATCCAATGTGTTTTCTATAATAGTTTTTTTTAGCTTAACTAGAGTGGTATTCTTTTTTTTTTTAAGTTCGGAAAACGATCTATTTCCTCCGCGAACTATTGTCATATCTCTCCAAATCCCCATCGAATTATGTCCTATGTATATCTTTCCACGAAAGAAAAGTCAAAGATCCAAATCTTCTCGGAAAAAAAATTCGAAGCTTAAATCTCCACGAATGTCGGTTTCTATGGTTTGTACTCTAAATCCGTGAGTAAATCATCAAACCCTGAAACTAAACCGTATTTTGTTATAACCAAAATTAATTTTAATTATTATTGGAAAAATGGCCATAAAAATACCGAACTATCCGATTTTTGTCAAAATAAGTACGAACTTTTTATTGAGCCAAAATAAACACGAACTTATGTTGACTGGGCTATTTTAGGTATGCGATTAGTCAAATTAAATAATTGTTTTAGTGGTGATAAATGCCGTTAACTATTGACGATTAACGAAACCAAGTCGTTTCATAAATTAGAAAACCCGAGATTTAAATCCAAAATCCCCAAATCGAGATTTCAAAGCTCTAATTCCCTAACCTTTTCAGTCGCAACTTCTTCTTCTCCAAATCCATATCTCCATCGTCGATCATCATTGAAATCATCATCACCATCATTGAGTATCCTTGAGTTTATGTCATTTGTCTCGTTTATCTAAAACCTGATGTAATTTGTCTTTTTTGAGTTTATGTAAGACCTTATGTACGCTTGGATTTGATTTCATTTGTCTATTTTCTTTAGTTGCAGAGATAAGAGTAAGTAGTAATTGAAGAGAAAAGAGAGTAGTAATTGCAGGGAATAGTAATTGCATAGAAAAGAGAGTTGCAGAAAAAAAAAATTAGAGTTGCAGAGAAAATAGAGTTGCAGGTTGAGAAAAAAAGTGAAGATGAGCTGGGCTTATTGTATGGATGAAAATTCAGAGTCTCCAGGAGTAATATCATCGAAACCAAGCTCAATAACATTTTCTATATACATAGCAAGATACACTTTTGAGGTCATATATGTTGCAAAGAGTAGAAGAACACACATAAATGTATGAATTTCACTTTTTCTGTGAGTACATATACGTTGGGTGTCAGTTTCAATGACCTGAAAGACAGGAAAATTTGATTCATAAGCTGCAAGATAAGTGCTAGACGGAAGCAAAGCTCTACACCATCAAACAACATAGTGACTGATTTTTTTCCCAACAAGTCGATGAACACGAAATTTAACAAAGTGAAAAATAGATTAACAAAGTGAAAACGTCAAAAAAAGAAGAAGTGAAAAACATATTAATTCCAAAATAACAACACGTTGCCACTCCTTACAAAGAGGCAAACGTTTCTCGAACCAACATACAACATTCCAAACACAGAGATAATACGTATCACTGTGTAGCAAAATAACGAGAAAGACAATAGAAACTAAGAAGCACCAGAAACATCATCATCTCCAAACTGTGAGCAGATTATAAGAGATTACGAAATTCTTATTAATAGCATCACCTACTTGTTCTCAAACCTGAAAAAAAAAGACAAACAATTTGAATATTATAATCAACAAGAGATCACACTAGAAACAACTTAACAACAAAGTTTTGAAAGAACCTGATCTTTCTTTGGTCGACCCCTTGGTCTTTTAGCTTCAGGCTCAACACTAGGTTTTGAACATGTTAATTTATTATGCCCTTCTTCCCAACAGTTTGAACATGTCTTGATACGCTTTTCACGGCTTAAATTGGTCGGATGAGAGGAAGATGCAGCTTTACCTTGACTTTTTTTTCTATCGTAGTTACTTGGCCTACCAGGATTGCCTAACCTGTTTGGTGGTGGCAAGACATGTAACCTCTTTAACCTCGGCCACAACTTCATTCCTTCCACATGCCTAATACCATGCTCATATGTTTGCCGCCACTTCCTAGTTGTGTAATACTCATAAACATAATCTTCAAACTTCAGTTTTTTTGCTGTGATAACACAAGCTGCATGATTACACGGTATACCAATCAATTGCCACTTCCCGCAACCACATGTTTTAGCATTCATATCCACACTATACGCAACACCGTGGAAGTCTATCTCATGCACATCACCAGTGGCCATGTATCTTATGCAATCTTTAGACTTATCCCTAGCCGATTCAATTTCAGCATGTGATCTCTTTGTGAATCTTGTCTTCAACCTACTAGCAAGAAGTTTCCTCTTTGCGGTACGCACCATACATTGTCTCCTAATTTCCTCTAACAAATCAAGCAGTGGTTTTCTCCTTGCTTCATGAATGGTTCGAATGAAAGACTCATTCATATTGTTCAAATTGTCATTACAACAAGAACCAACCCTAAAGAAGGCACGAGACCATCCAGGAGGATTAGTTTTCAGTAGAGAATCATACGCAACTTGATTGTACCTCTTCAACGCTTCCAGATTATCTTCATAATCGCCATTGGGGTAACTGCGTGCTATTTTACAAAATAGCCTTTCTAGCTCCAGATCATGATGGTTTCTCTTCCAATTTCCTAGAACGTGTCTAGCACACATACGATGTTCAGCTTGTGGGAGAAAATTATGAACAGCTTTCACCAAACCCTGCAATACAAGCCAAAGACTATAAGTATGTAATAAGGCAGGCACAAAAATTACAGAGAAAGAGAATCTAAGAGAATGAAGAGAGACACTACCTTATGCTTGTCTGATATAATCGTTATCTTTCTTCCATCATCTAGTCCTAAATCCACCTTGAGATGATTCACAAACCAATCCCAATTAATATCATTTTCTATCTCCACAACTGCCCATGCGATTGGAACAATTCTATTATCTCCATCTCTTCCAACTGCAGCTATCAATTGGCCTTTGACATCCCATTTAAGAAAAGCGCCATCTAGTCTTATGATAGGCCTACATGAAGACATCCAAGAATTTCTTTGTGCTTCAAAAGAAACATACAGACGATCAAACATTTGCTTGCTTCCTGGATTTGGTCATGGAATAGTCTCAATTTCCATTTTGGTGCCTAGATTTTTCTTAAAGACTTCTGCTTGGTAATCCCAAATCCGAGAAAAATGTGCTTCATGGCTAGCTCTTCTCTGTTTCGTAATTTTGGTTTTCGCTTTTCGACATTGATCCTCAGTAACAATCAAATTTTAATTGATCTTGACATCATGAACCATTTCCTTTGCCGTGAGTTTTGGATTCACTCTCAATCTTTTCTCAAACAATTGTGCAATTGATGAACTTTTTAACATCTTCGAGTAACCAAACCTGATGCATATGTGCTCACTCATGTACGCCTTAATCTGCAACTTGTGTTTACTCTTCTCATAGGAGCAGTAAACTCTCCACGCACAATTATCTTCTGTATCACAGCAAATCGCACCAAACTTCTTTTGTGTGGATAAAAATAGCTTAATATCATATCTAGTTTTCAGAGAGTACCTAAGAAGTGCCTGCTTGAACTCAGAAGCTGAACCAAACGTCTTACCTAAAGCAAGAATTTCATCAGGTGATGTTGTATCTTCACGGGATTCTCTCTGTGCTTCCTCTTCTTCATCGTCAGATGACAAATGATCGGGTATAGTGTCATCATTCCATATGTCGTCTGCAATGTCTTCATCACTCTCGTCCGCTCTCGCAATTTCTCCAAACTGGTTTGGTAACTCTCCAATCACCTCTTCTTCAACAACCACACCATTGTTGTTCTCCAACTCACCATTATTGACGTCGTTCACGTCATCGCCATCATTGCCGTCGTTTACGTCATCAGCAATAGCCACACAATCATCTTCTGGAACCTCACGAGCTTCTCCATCACTCTCATCTTCGACAACACCTTCTATTTTTTTGCGTCGACGTGGAGTGAGTTTCTTCATACTGGGCATCACGATTTCAATTAGGATTACAAGGATACTCGATGATGGTGATGATTATTTCAGGGATAATCGACGATGTAGATATGGATTTGGAGAAGAAGAAGTCGCAGCTGAGAAGGATATATAATTAGGGATTTGGGTTTAAAGCTTGGGTTTTCTATTTTATGAAACGAGGTCGTTTCATTAAACGTTAATAGTTAACGACATTTAACACCACTAAAACAATTATTTAGTTTGACTAATCGCATACCTAAAATAGCCCAGTCAACATAAGTTCATGTTTATTATGGCTCAATAAAAAGTTCGTACTTATTTTGGCAAAAATCGGATAGTTGGATATTTTTATGGCCGTTTTCCCAATTATTATTCTATTATTATCTATAATAATTAAAAAATCTAAAAGAAATCAAAAGAAAATGAAATCAAAATAATATAATACCCCGGTGGGATTTTCCAGAGCAATCGTGAAGAACAAATTTTTTCCTTCTTCTTCTTCACCTTCATCGTTTCCTCAATCGCTTTTACTAAAGATTGACGTATGTTTTTAAATCGAGAGATTGTTGTCCAACACAATGCCTAATTTTGTTTCTGAGAACATAAATCAGGAACCCAAATTCACCAATGTTTTTTCTTCATCGCAACAAAATTGAGATCAAAACAGAATCATAATTCTTCATTTCGTTTACCATAACAAAAATCTGTAACCCAAATTAACCAATGTTCTTTCTTCCTTATAACGAAATTGAGACAATCAAAATCCCAATTCCTCGTTCACCTTCTCAGATTACAAATCAGTCAAATAACCAATGTTCTTTGTCACAGACGAAATTAAATCCACAAAATTGAAATAAATTCAGAGTTATAGAAGCAGAGGTATGAAAAAACGATTTGAAGATCTTCTCTTGTGGATCTTGTGATTCGAGTTTAAATTCCTCGTTGTGTTCCTTGGCAGCCTCCACTCGGTCAGCAGTCGCACAAATTCGGAGACTTGCAGCATTGAATCGTGTACGGCGAAACCTATGTCTGAGATTGGAGTCAGGCGCAAGAGCAATCGAAGAGACACTCTCTCATCGTCATCCTCCAAATCTTCACCGTCTTCTCCGCCATCTCGTAGTTATGTGTGGGTGAAACTCATCGTTGAGCGGCGGCGAGCGAAGACGTTTGGACTCGCCGGACTATTTAAAGATGGCATGGAGTCTCGCGTCGACGGTGTGATCGGGGAAGAAGAAGATGTGGTCGGGTCAGTTTTTTTGGGTAGGGTTTGGATGTAATCTGGTTTTGATTTCGGGTCTGGTTTTAGGTGTAATTGGATCCTAATAAGGTTTAATCTGGTTTAGTTTTGGTTTTAAATGGTTAACAATTGTTTAGAAAATAGTAAACCGAATAAAACCAATATTTATGGGTTCTGAGATTTTGAACTATTATTTCGTGGGGATATAGGTTTCAAACTTTTTTCAGGGGGATTTACGTCTTTAATTTTCATTTCGTGGGGAGATATACAGAGGACATAGTTAAGTGGAGATTTAGAGGGATATGACATAGTTCGTGGGGAAATAAATCGTTTTCCCAAAAAAGTTTAATAGGTTACTTGTGAGCATCCACTTAGTTCCAGAACAGAAAAAAGCATCTTTGAAATCTTTAACTTACTATAAGAATATTAATTCCAGTATCCAAAGCCAAGTTAAAAAAACTAATCATCTGAGGCTAATCATAAGATAATTGGAATTCTAATAAGAAAATTCAAATCAAAATTCTCAATTTACATAATGGAATTGACTAATCAGTTTTGTAACTATATTTTTTTCTCGGATTTCTTCGAGATACTCGGTGGTTAGGATTCCAGTGGATCTACGCGGTGACTCATCCCGGGAGAATGTGTGGCGTCGGCGTCTCTCTCGACTGGGTTTTCCGTGCTTGGCTCGGGCTGAGGATTTGTGGGCTTCTGCGGTCTTAGGCAGCGAATCTTGGGTGGGTGGCGGTTTTGTATCTACGCGGCGGCTGCTTTTAGGGATTTCAGAGGACTAATCTCCGGCGTGGACGTGGTGGATTCACGACTTCCTCTCCTCCTCTTCTGCACGACATCATGGCTGATGTGGCCTTCGGTGGTGAGGATAGGTCGGTTTGGCTTGGCTATGAGGTTAGACCGTGGTGGTGGTAATGACCTGTCTTTGGCGGCTTTACTTTTACGGTGTGTCTCTTCTCCTCCCAAGTATGTTTAGATGCCAGTTAGAAGTGTTTGTCGGCTCAGTTTCCGAGGGTTTTATATCATGTCGGTATGTTTCTGGGAGTTTCATTTTCCGTCGACTAATGTAATGTTGTATGTTAAAATCGTTGTTGGTTTGTGGCTTCGGACAAGTATCGTAGACTTAGCATCCGCCTTGAATTAGCATTTGTCTTGAAAGAGTATATCGTGATGTATGAAGACGCTTTTAAGTTCCATGCTTGGAACATGGATGAGACGGTCCTTGCAATCAATGGTTCATTTGGATTAAATTTTAACATTTTATATTATAGATCTTATTATTAGGTTTTGATGCTAGTTATCCATGTAATTCTTATGTAATTTTCTAAGTGCTTGAAGTTTAGATCAATAAAATATCCATATTCAAAAAAAATTGGAATGAATGACTAGTTGGATTGGAGATTAGTTTAAAATATATATATATATATATATATGAAATTAGAAAAAAAATCCTGGAAATTTAGCGAAACCATAAGACCATCCACAGCTCCGCAAGATACAATGTTTTAGCAAAAGGTGATGATGTGTCGCTATGTGATTCTTCGAAATAATAAAAAAACAAATTTTTTTTTTTTAAAGCGAAAAACATCAAATTGATGTGTGCAATGTGGATGGTCTAAGTCGAAAGAGGGCAATATCATAAAATATATAAAATTGGAGATTAGTTTATTAAAAAAAGTAAGAACATATTTTAAGTCACGCGATTGACCACATGGAGATGAGTCTTACCTTCTTCTCGCTTTCCCATTTCTCCTTCCCCCTAATTATATACATCTCAACACAACCAGCAACCCCTCTCTCTCTTATTCTATCTTCTCTCTTCTCTCTTATAGCTTCGAGCTTCACTCATGGCAGCCTCATCCTGTGCAGATGGTAACCGTTCATTTCTGATTTTAGTTTACTTTTGTATAAACATCCCTCCACTTTTCAGTCTTGTCCATACGATCTGATCCGATTTGGTTATTGAATTTTTTTATTCCCTGTTTGGTTTCTGCTGGGCTGGAAACACTGTCCTTATTTAGTTTTAGGCAGCCTCAAATATTATTCCCTTCGGCTTTGGTAGTTGTTTGATTGTCGGAGAGAATATTCAACCCATGTGATCTTCATGGTCCCTCGTCTTGTCTGTGGAATACCGAACCAACCCATATGCTTCACTTGTATTTTGTAGCATATATTATAATAATCCCAAATGATAGAAACTTGATTGACGGAATGATGAAATTTCCCTAAATTCACATAGATGTGTGTATATATTCCAGATTCCAGATCTAGGTAGTTGAATTGAGGTTTTTTCTGTTGAACTTTTTCCAGGTGAAAGAGATATGGAGAAAAGCGGAATGATTCTACAGTCGAGTGAGAATCAAAATCCTATGACGGATCCTTCACCAACACCTTCACCGTCTGCAACAGCTACTGCACCAGCTTTGGTTTTGTCTAATTCAGGCAAGAAGATGGACCAAGCTGGGAAGAAAAAGTATGTCAAGCAAGTCACGGGTCGCCACAACGACACTGAGCTTCACTTAGCAGCTCAGCGGGGTGATTTGGCTGCTGTACAGCAGATTCTCAAGGATATTAACTCTCAGATGGAAGGGACTCTGAGTGGGGAAGAATTTGATACTGAAGTTGCAGAGATCCGAGCATCCATTGTGAATGAGGTGAATGAGTTAGGGGAGACCGCGCTCTTCACTGCTGCAGACAAAGGCCATCTTGATGTTGTCAAAGAGCTGTTGAATTACTCGAGTAGAGAGAGCATTGCTAAGAAGAACCGTTCTGGATATGATCCGCTTCATATTGCTGCCATACAAGGCCATCATGGTAATGCTCCGCACCTCTTTGATCGGCTTCACCAACTGTTTCTTCTATTATGTACTCATTCATGTAAATAACAATAATTGTTTCTCGAAGCTATCGTTGAGGTTCTGCTAGATCATGATTCGACGCTTAGCCATACATTTGGGCCATCGAATGCAACTCCGCTTGTGTCTGCAGCTATGAGAGGCCACACAGAAGTTGTGAACCAGCTCTTATCCAAAGCTGGGGATTTGGTAGAAATTTCTCGGTCTAACCATAAAAATGCCTTGCATCTAGCTGCAAGGCAAGGGCACGTGGATGTCATAAAAGCTCTGCTCGTCAAGGATCCTCAGCTAGCAAGACGGGTTGACAAGAAAGGACAAACTGCACTTCACATGGCAGTAAAAGGGCAGAGTTCCGAAGTGGTGAAACTGCTGCTTGATGCAGATCCTGCCATTGTTATGCTACCGGACAAGTCTTGTAACACAGCGTTACATGTTGCCACCAGGAAAAAACGAGCAGAGGTATGCAACATCACCCCGAGTGTGTGATTCATTTCGATATTTTTTTATTGGGTTTTCACATTTTGGCACATTCTTGCAGATTGTAGAACTATTGTTGTCACTGCCTGATACCAACGCCAATGCTCTGACCCGGGAACACAAGACAGCACTTGACATTGCAGAGGGGCTTCCACTCTCAGAAGAATCGTCATACATAAAAGAGTGTCTTGCTCGTCGTGGAGCTCTTAGGGCGAATGAGCTGAACCAGCCGAGGGACGAGCTGAGAAGCACTGTCACCCAAATCAAGAATGATGTTCATATCCAACTGGAACAGACGAAAAGGACAAACAAAAACGTGCACAACATTTCCAAAGAACTTAGAAAACTCCACAGAGAAGGGATCAATAATGCAACCAATTCGGTAACTGTTGTGGCTGTATTGTTTGCAACTGTAGCTTTTGCTGCTATATTCACAGTGCCGGGAGGAGACAACAACGACGGATCAGCAGTGGTGGTGGGCCGAGCATCGTTCAAGATCTTCTTCATCTTTAACGCAATCGCATTGTTTACTTCTCTGGCGGTCGTGGTGGTCCAGATCACATTGGTGAGAGGAGAGACAAAAGCTGAGAAGAGGGTAGTGGAAGTGATCAACAAACTGATGTGGTTGGCATCTATGTGTACATCTGTGGCGTTTCTTGCATCGTCATACATAGTGGTTGGCCGTAAGAACAAGTGGGCAGCTGAGCTGGTGACCGTAGTTGGGGGTGTGATAATGGCTGGTGTTCTTGGCACCATGACTTATTATGTGGTGAAGTCAAAGAGGACAAGGTCGATGAGGAAGAGGGTTAAGAGTGCGCGCCGGAGCGGTTCCAACTCGTGGCATCATTCAGATTTCTCGAACTCAGAAGTCGATCCCATTTTCGCAATATGAGATGCATTAAATATGAATCATGTAAATATATTGTATTGGTGAAGAGAGCTAGAAAAGACGATTTTGTGTATAAAGCCTGAACATCAAAAGGCAAAAACACAATTGTCATAACTAAAAAGTGTAAGCACTGCTCAACTCATTATGTTCCAAAAACAGTTAACCATCATTCTCTTTGTTGGGGAATTAATTCTTGGACCTCATGCAGAATCTGAACCAAGTCACAGAGAAGAATGGATAGGCATACTGTTTGCTGATCCAAAAACCAAAGAATGATGCAAAGCTTGTTTTTTTAGTTTATATTGGCAATTCTCATATGAACAAGTCCCCCTGTTCACAAGTAGTGGCAGAACAGCTATTGAATAAGATATCTACATGAAGTATAGAACTTGCAGACAAAGCCATGGAAGTGAAGTCATTGTAGAAATGAAGGTTGTAAATGCACAAAATCAAATTGTTAGAGGCAACAATTCAGTGTAGACTGTTTAGAAACCAAATCGGTAGCCATGAGTTTCCGAAAGACTTGTAAGAACAACACATTTGAAGGAAGTCAAATTGGGGATGCAATGATTTTTGAAAAGTTTACTTGAAACTTGTTGGATTCTGCAGTAACACTCATGATTTCAAGTCCCACAACAAGATTGATTAATTAATTCACCATTGGATCAGCCAATTTTCTTCTAACAAACAACAGTATAACATAAGAAATCTCAATCCAATTGTAACAAAACCAGAAGAAACACTGGTCTGAAAATGAAGTTCAAAAATTATTTTGATAGATTGGTTCGGAAAGCACAAACACAAATGGGGATATTTCAGAAATTGGGAAATTTCAACTATGCAGCACTCTCGTTTTCCGAGGCGGTTGGTGCCTGCAACGTATTGACGAGATCTAACGCCGGCCAATGCAAAGCACCGAACACCATACCATAGACATCGGAGCGAGATGGCATCGTCTCAATAACCTTGTAATCTTGAGGAGCGTACAATTTCTCCTCGAAGACGGCACCGCCTAAGTTATTGTCGTAGAGCTTCTTCTCTTTCTGGAAATCGATGAAAGTCTTTAAAGCGGCGGGGATATCTTCGGTTTTCACGAAGATCCAAGCGTTCATACCCTTCATACATGGCTTCAGAGATTCCCATTTGGTTCCTTCTAAGGCTTTGAATACAAGAGTGTTCTTGGCGACGAGGAGCTTCGTATTGCTGTTTTCCCGGAGAATCCCACGGAGCTCTTGTAGCTGCTTCACGCTGAGGCCGTTGTAGTTGATTCCGGTGATAAAATGGCAGTTCTCGAGGTTGATCTTCGTCTTCCCTGCAACCAGCAGAGCTCTTCTGAGGCTAGACATCGCGGAAGCTCGAAATGACAAAGCTAGGGTTGAAGTTTTTTTACACACAGTGGTCAAATTGGGCTCTACGGAGGAGTTGGGCTATGGATTTGATAAATTTTAGTATATTACTATTTTAATTTCTATATGGTAATTGTCCAAACAAGTTTTTATATTCAAATCTAAAACATCCTTCACTGAATTATTAGGCAAATAACAACAACAGAGAGCTAAAAAGGTTCAATCAATCACAGATTGTTGTATCGAATCTGGTATCTTCGAAGCCAATCTTCACCTTTCTCGTAGTCCATCTTGGTAAATGCTTTCCGCAAGAAGTTCAAATCAGCAGCAAACGCAGATGCTCCACGCCACGCATCTAGCACTGGATCCATAGCTCCAACCACTTGTATCGTTGATCCACACGGTCTTATCATCCGCATCCCGCATTCCAACCGCTCTTTCATCCCCGGGACAAGGCTGCAGCCACCCGTCATCAGTATCGAACTCGTTAGCCTCTCCTCTAACTCTCTATCATCGTGTGGTAACCTTCTGATCGATGCACCGCTCATCTCGTCTAAGCCTACTTGGTCAATGCCAACCAGGTTTGGATGGAGCAAGATCTCAGGACACCGGAATCTTTCGACTCCAATCACTATCTTGTAGTCTTCCTCTGTTAATGGACCAACACGTTGAACCTCCCCTGATGTCTGACTCCACTCTCCCTCTGCTTTCTGCACAAATGTTGGGTCGATTTCCTGAAGCCTGGATGACAAACGAGCCAACTCAGCCTCGTCTGAATCAGGTCGTTCATCATCTTCGTCTTGATCCTTGCTCATAAGTTTGTAGAGCTGCCAATCTTCATCCCTAGAACCAAATGTATCCTCACCTTTGCCTCTATCAAAGGCTGCTGTTGTCAGCAGCCGCATTCTTTCTCTCTGTGCAGCGCTTAGTCGTTCGCCTCGCCCAACACCTCCAGACTTGTGATTCCCGTTTGTACTCGATCCATTTGTTTTCAGACGTTTCTTTTCCTCAACTCTTTCCAACACTTCCTTGTACTGAGCTCGCATCTCCTCTAAGTAAACCTCTGGGTTCTCACTACAACCAGAATAAGATGACAACAACAAAAATGATTACTCTTTCCTCCTTTTTTGCTCTCAAACATATTAACTAATAAATTGGTTACATACCGACGTCTTTCCTCCTCTAATTGATTTCTTCTCTCTTTTTCCAGTTCCTCCTCATTGCGCTTCTGTCTAGCTCGTAGCCGGCCCTCTGTTGTTGTTTTAAGAAATATCTGTCTCCTCTTGTCCTTAAGCTACAAGCAAGAAATGATTAAACCAGATTCTCATATGAGTTAAGGATTTCACACTTTTCTGGAAACAAACCTGCTCAGGTGTAAGCATATTGTCGGGGACATTCATAAGAGGATACTTTTCATTATTAAGAGAATCAACATTCTCTACGCTCTCATCTGGTTCATCCTTCGGCTCACCCCTTGCTTTCTTAAGCGACTGTGACACTTTTGAAACAGTAGATTCTAGCTCTTGCCGGGACGCATAACCGGTGTCTGACAAAAAGGATGGAATATCATCCTCTTCAACCTGGTTATGTTGATTCACAAGGAAACGCAAGCTGCGCAATTCATTTTCCATTTCATTTATCTTGGACGATCTCTTTGCTTCAGCCATTTCTCGCAGCCTTTGACCTTGTTTTTCTCTTATAGCTGCCTTCCTCGCAATCTCTTCTTCTGATGGAGGAACTTCGATGGGAGGAGGTACCCATGGAAGCTGCCAATACCTTGTTTTCTCTTCAGCTTCTTTTGTTCCTTCCTGATCATTGACGATCATGTGGTTTTAGTTTGCTAGCGTCACAGACTACCTAAGAAAAGAAACGAGAAAAATAAATAATCAAATTACTTGGAATTTCCGAACTTCAGAAGCGTAGTCAGGAGAGATATAACAGTGTTCCAATTTCAAATCTTCTGCCTTCTCCCATGTAAACCTAGACCTTTTGTGAAGTTGAACAAGGAGAGAACAAAATATCAAATCTTGAAATGTGGGGAATCACATTGAGATAGATAGATCCAGTGGAAGCACTCACGAATGAAAAGGGTACTTTAGTGACAGAAGCTGCTTTAAATAATCAGTGACATGATATCCACCAATGTTAGTTCGGCAGGATCCTTTATAAACAGGTTCTCCGTCGACAAACTGTAACCAATGAAACCATGTACCAGATCAACACCAACAGATAAGCATTATCAGACCAACGGCTGAGTATTTTCCGGAAAGGAATGGGTTTAAGACAGAAAATGAACATGGTTGACACCAGCTTGCATCCAACGTAGTCACAGATACATACCGGAATGGCATGTGTTGTAGTGAAGCCAGGACAGACAACAATTCCATCTTTTTTACATATCCCATGTAGTTGATTGTACTTATAGCTGAAAGCAGCATCCACTCCAAATGCTGTGACAACAGGAGGGTTAAGTAATTTTAATGAAGCAATACACCAAAAGAAGCGCTAGTCATTTTATCAAACATAAGACAATCAAATTCAGAAACCAAACATATAAATTAGATTCGTACCAACTGCAGGCACTCCATAAGTCTCAAATAGTAGTTCTGCCATTTTGCTACGAGATTGAACTGGGTTGCAAACACATTCTGTTATTAGGATTGGATGATCAATCTGCCCTGCCATCAAATGACGTTAAATCAAGAAATTAAAATTCTGAAAATGAGTACAATGAAACACAAAATGAAGACGGAAAAAAAAAAAAAAAGATCTAAGACATACCACTGATCCATTAGCCCCCAAACGATCAAAGGCGAAGTCAAGAATCTAAAAACAGAGGAAAATGAAATAGATAAGTGCCACAAGTTCTTCATTGATTGCATTTTGGAGTTTGATCCAACATATAGAGCCTAAGAAATCAGAACAGAAACATCAAAGAACTTGGAATACGAGAATCACGAGATAATAGTTAAAACCATCAACACCAAATACAAAATGGTATAGAGAGCAGACGCTCACAAAAAGGCATGGTGGAAGCAAGAAAATTATGGGAAATAAATAAATTACAAATCATACAAACAACACAATTCCTTGTTGTATAAAGGGGTTTAGAATGCGTACATATTCCATGATCTCGAATTGATAAACCACGTTGCTGTCAAAAGGCGAACGTGGTCCTGAGCGAGTGCAATCAAAGTACTTCATCAAGGCAGGATCCTGGTCGCCAACAATAGTAACAGTTTCACCTGTACTAAAAAGAAGACCATTCTATACAACATTACACATGGAGACAAACACATAGAGAACCAAGGCAGTAAGAAAATAAGTTTAAGCAAAGTAAGCATAGTCATATCTCTGAGCTTCAAGCAGCCAAAGAGACTCAGCACTTGTAGTCCAATTAATTATTTAGGATCACGCTAAAATGGCATGATGCACAATTTTCAAGACCTGTAGCTTTGTGGCGCGGTCTTTGCACGATATTGCGGAAAATAACACGAGGCTCAGTTTCTCCTGCCCACCTGAAACACGATTTAGTGGAAAAGGATTGATTATACACGCCAAAATCTAACTCAGGAATTAGGGTTTATGGTAAAGATACCCGATACGAAAGTAGGAGGCGCCATTATCGATAACAATGGGAATCGAAGATGGGAAGATATTGTAATCAGTCTGCCTACGTATCCTCGAAGCGAACGGCATGCTCAACTTCCTTCAGATTTTTGCCTTGGCCGCCGTCGTCTAAGTAATCCCGTCGGCTAGCGCTCCGGTGAGGAAAGAAGATAGAGCTCCGTGACGTCGATATATTCAATCAGGCCCAAAGCCCAAATGTCGAATTGGTAAGACGTTAAATGATACAATAAATACTATGATTAAGCCTATATAAACGTAAGCCGTCTTAGCTCAGTGGTAGAGCGCGTGACTTTTAATCCCGTGGCCGTGGGTTCGATCCCCACAGACGGCGATTGTGTTTTTATGCGTTAGTCTTTTTGTGCTTATAACCGACCAACTTTTTCCAGCTGATAAGCCCAACGGACAAGGTATATGTCATATACGTTTTTGGGCCTTTTGGTTTTTCTTCACCAAAATAATGGACACTCACTCAGTCTTCACTACCACATACAACAATTAGGGTTTTAGGTTTTCCGCACAAATCACTAATCTCTCTCTCTCTCTCTATCTTTCACTTCAATACACATATTAGGCATGACTACCGAAGAGAAAGAGATCCTCGCCGCCAAATTGGAAGAACAGAAGATCGATGTAATTGACTATCTTCTCTCTCTCTCTATTACCGCAGTTTTTTTGTTATTGTGTTATCTTTAGTTGAAAAATAACTAGACTGGATTCAGTTTTTTATATGTTCGCGCCCAGATCTTTATGTTTTGCTACGTATATGCTAATATTGGAGCTATGCAATTTTAGATCTGAGTTCTATATTTTACAAATTCGTGAATTCCAATCACTTTTAATTATAGATTGGCATAGAAATATGTCTGATTTGTTTTGTTTTTGGATTTCTCTGTTTTACTTGTAGCTTGATAAGCCTGAAGTTGAGGACGATGATGATGAGGATGATTCCGATGACGACGATAAGGATGATGATGATGCAGAGGGTAAGTCCTCTTGCTTTTGCTTCTTTCAATTAAGATTTTTTATTTCCTCTATCAATATACTACATGTTAGTGTACATCTATTGATTCTCGGAGTATGTGTAAGATAGATAGGTATTTGCTCGAAAAAAGCTTGAAAATAATCTATTTGGGAAGATCCTTGCTCGTGGGTGGTTGAAAATATGATTCTTGTTTGTGGAACTACATGTTAACGATCTTTCATTCTAGTTATTGAGTTTAACTTTGGTGAAACAGGACAAGATGGAGAGGCAGGAGGTAGGTCAAAACAAAGCAGAAGTGAGAAGAAGAGCCGCAAAGCTATGCTGAAGCTCGGGATGAAACCCATCACAGGTGTCAGCCGTGTCACCGTCAAAAAGAGCAAGAATGTTGGTTTTTTCTTTTGGACATTCCTTCTTTTTCATTGATTTGACTTTACACAATCAAAATGTATTGATAAATTGTCGGGATTTTGCTTTGGAACACAGATCTTGTTCGTCATATCAAAACCTGATGTGTTCAAGAGCCCTGCATCAGACACATATGTAATCTTCGGAGAGGCAAAGATCGAGGATTTGAGTTCTCAGATCCAGTCGCAGGCGGCAGAGCAATTCAAAGCTCCGGATCTCAGCAACGTGATCTCAAAGGGTGAGTCATCTAGTGCTGCAGTGGTTCAGGATGATGAGGAGGTTGACGAGGATGGTGTTGAGCCAAAGGACATTGAGTTGGTGATGACCCAGGCAGGAGTGTCTAGGCCAAGGGCCGTGAACGCTCTCAAGGCTGCTGATGGGGATATTGTCTCTGCTATCATGGAGCTTACCGCCTAAACCGAAATCATTTTCAACTTAGATGTGGTTTAACTTGAGTTATGTGCCAGAGATTGTCGAAAAGTTTTCGGAAATTTTTGGTTTGAATGTTTTCTTGAAGCGATTTTCAATGTTGTATCAGTATAAACCTCATAAGTTGTTGAATTTCAGTTTGATTTGATATCGAATATGAAGTGTTTGAACACATGAGATTCTGACAAATCCGTCGGTAGAAAAGACTTCTTCTCACTTATCGTAATTTGTGTCTTTAAACGAAGTTGAAGGCTGATAAATTAGTTTAGTTCCTTATTGGACCCTTGACATGTGCTCGACGCAAACATGCTTCATAAGCTCTTACCCTAATAATACGTCAGTCAATTTAATAGACCAAACCCAGAGGACATGAGATTAGAGACCTCTTCACTTCAACAAAAAGGCACACTCCCCAAAAACCCTCTCTTGCAAAAATCTGCAGCCCTAATAAAGGCGACTCCAGATACTTCCCGCAATGTATCAAGGCTCCAAAGAAGAGTACAAGGAGATTAGAGTTGAAACACCAAACAAGCGTTTTGAATGTAAGAGAACCTGCAGAAGTGGATGTGGAGTGTGATTCCACGAGGGTATTGTTTGTGGATCAGCATGGTTTACCCAAAACCAAGACAACGAAAGATTCAAGGGCACACGCAAGAAGTTTGTTTGGTTGCACCCAAAGTGATGAAGAAAACAAGGTCTAAGTAAGTTGCAGTTGCTGATAACAAGATTTGGCAAGATTAAAGGAGGAGCTAATGAGTTAAGGATTAGTATTATTATGTCTGTTTAGTTTCCTTCTGCATGATGGATGAAACTATAAAGCACCAATTTCCAAAATAAACACTAGCATTCTCAAAACCAATCGATTCATTAGATAATAACGTTCATCAAAAAGATCCCAAAAACATTAAAAGTAGTCATGGATAACAAAAGGAGATGATTCTCCTATCACAACTGAACAAAGTAGAAAAGGCTTGATCCATTGAAATCTGTATGTGCACAGCTGTGTAGATGTATATATAGTCTATAGACATTTTACTTCAAAATCTTTAGAGAGGAACCATCACACTATAGACACATAATTCTCCTCAAAGATGCTAATCATAGACTATATAACCAGGCATCCTGACACAGCATCCCGCAAAAATAACTGAATTTCATTCACGAATGTAACCTACCTGCGATAGCTGCAACCTGAGCCTCCATCTGTGCAGCCCTAACTTTGGAAGCGGTGGCTCGGTGGAAGAACTGCTCCCTCGACAACAGCCTCACATTCCTCAAGTACTGATCAAACGGAACAACCCCATCTTGAAACGACTTATCCAAGGAATAAATAGCATCTTCAATGGCTAAATCCAAAGCAGTACACTCTAACATCTGCTTGGAGAGTGTGTCACCACATTCAAAGGCATTATCCACGTCCAAGTCAACTAAATTCTTGGTCTTGCCTTGGTTCTCCCTAAGCCAAGAGTCTAGAATGTCAGTGTTCATGGAGATCACCTGCAATTGCTGTTCAAGTGTTTCTTTCTCCCCCACCATCTCCTTCAGACCCCTGTTGAGCTCTTCCTCTCTTCTCTTCAGCCCGGCTTGCAAGCTAAGTAGCTCTTCTGCTTCAGCTTCTCTGGCTCTCCTCATTGAAACAAGATCGCCGTGAACCATCTCCACCATCTTATTGATCGCATTCTTCTTGTAAACCTCCGCCGCATCATCTGATTGCTGCTGGTGGTGAACGTGCTGTACCTGCACCCTTCCTCCTCCGCCGTAGGGAGACGGCGGGAACGGTCTGGACAATGACTGATCAGACGGAGGAGGCCGCGTCAGTGACGAATCGTACGAAGGCGGAGTCGGTGACGGCTGCGGTTGAGGACGGCGTCGCGAGTAGAGAGGCGGATCACGAGCAAATGCGGCGCTGAGATCGGAGACCAGATCTACCAGATTGGAGCTAGGGAAAACCCAATTCTGTAGAAAAGGGAGAGAGACGAGACCAGAAGGAGTGACATGTGCGTGAGGTCGCTTGATGATCATATCAGCAGTTGGATTCACATAGACGCAAGGAGGATGACGAGGGTAAGACTCGAGTAGCCAGATGATGACAGGGATGTTGTAGGTGACTCCATGAAAAGGCATCGGAATCGTCCCATCTGCTTGAAGGAGATTGACGGAGCGGCCATCGTTGTGCGTAAACGACGCTGTTTTGGGCTCTAAGGACGGGTAAGCAGAGATTAGGTTAAGGAGATGTTGACGGATCAACCACTTGGTGGACTCGTCGTAGGGAACGGAGGAAGGACCGCGCTGAGATAGCACGGACGAGAGGAATTGCTGGACTTGCTGCGGATTCGACGGCGAAGGAACCATCGCAGTTAAACGATGTCGGCGAAGGAAGTCCAATTTGAAGGAGACGACGGCAAAAAGGAAAAGAGATTTTTGCTTGTAGAAGAAGAAGTAATATTTTACGCGTCTTTAGACGCTAATTACATTTATGCCCTTGATCTGAGCCGGTTGGATTACAATTTTGGATAGAGCGTTTAATTAGATTAAACCATCGATTTTGTAACCAAAGAGATAATTATATTCATACTAGACATGGATTAACAACAACATGAATGAAAACACAGATTTTTTACTCAGAACCTAACAAAAAAATCCTTTGATACGCCCTTTTTTCAAACTTCCAATATTAATCCATCAATTTTGTAACCATGCAAAGAGATAATTATATTCATACTAGTCATGGACTAACAACAAATGAAAAACAGTTTTTTTTTCCTCACAACCTAACCAAAGAAAGATTCAAGAGATCATATACGCAACATTACATATTCCTTTGATACCTCTTTTCAAACTTCCCATACACGAATCCAAACACCGAGCTCGGAGCAAACATAAACATCTAGCGACGCCTGAAGTATCTGTTCATTGCAAAGGTCGTAAACGCTCCAATCACTCATGCTTATCTCCGGATTTAGACTCACTCCTTGATAACCCATACATTCCTGGACAATCTCTTCAAACGAACAACGCCTCATGCTCCAGCCTTCCGAATCTTGAACATAGTTCCTTATGTCCAGAAGTTCTCCCATCTCCAACCGATGTCTGGATCGTGCTACCTTCCCTGCGTCTTGACCATTCCAGACGCCGACGTAAGTCGTTTCTGGATCGGCGAGGAAACTGCGGAGCTCGTCGGGAACACGGTCACAGTGAGATAGCTGGATTATGAGACATCGTTTACCCACACATAACTGGAGAGTGTCTGGTTGAGGATCGGCGTAGTAGCTAGGCGGCGGAGGACATGCGTAGTAATCACCCTGTGAAGGATCGTCGTAGTAGCTACTCTGCGGAGGATCGGCGTAGTTGTTATCCGCTGGAGGATTGGAGTAGTAACTTCCCGGTGGGGGATCGGAGAAGCAGCTATCTCGTGGAGGACTGGAGTGATGACCAACCGGTGTCCACTAAACGCCGACCCCAACGACGAGAGGGTGAGAGGAGTACAGACCACGGTTGTAGGATCGGACGTTGCTGATCCATCGGGAGGCAGTCGGCGTTACGGTGACGATCAACTCGTTTCCAAAGAAATCGACAGAGTGCTCTTGGTGAGTAGAGTAACTTGCGACGGTTCTTATCGTCGGAGACATTGAGCTTTTCTCTGGTTTGAGAGAGGAGAGAGGGAAGCGGAAACTTTTTTCTTGTTATCGTCCCGAAGGTTGTTTGTTTTATTATGTAGGCGATGGTGCTTTTTAGGTCTTGTACCTATACCGTTGATCTTTTGGACGCATTTGTACAGTTTATAATCGGACGGTCGATAATTGAGATGCATGTACTGTCACATCGTCAGGCCTTTATTATACGAATTGTATGACACGCAAGTAAATTACTGAATTTACAGCTCCGATATTTGTTTTGGTCAGGATATATGGAAAATTAAAAGAAAGGTATGGATGTTTTTATATTGGATTAGTTGATTTGATTTTCGATTCTTTGTTTGATAAATGCTAGTATTTTCGTAATTTCCTTATGATAAAAAAAATATATATATGTTCGTTGACTGACGTATTCCATGCAAAGATACCTTTCCATCCTTTTTTTTAATTCGTTTCAATATTTTCGATCAAACAGGTGAGCTCAGATTTTAAAATAGTCTATAATTTCACCAAATTTTGTTGGATCTGATTAGGATTAGGATTCGAAGGCAAACATTCAGGCGATGACAAACAACATTCCTGCCCCAACCTGTAATGAGGTTTCTGCAGAAAATTGGCCATCTCTTGAAAACTCCCGTCACGCTCCTAGAAGTTTTCGGAAATTCCCAAGGGAGGAAGCTGGTGGAACCATCCCGGAAGGTAGTAGTGAGGATGTACTTAGGTTTCCATGGGCTGCAAAAATGGATCCATCGGCAAGGAACCTCTACAGAGCAACTGTACCGGACTTTATGGAAGACGGAACACCCAAGGTAGTGATTCCTCCTCATGTTCTGCGACAGGGTGTTGAGAATCAAAAGGAGTATGTCTTAGGTCAGTTTTATAGATGTAGCCCTCCTCCTGCTGGTTTGATTCACGCTGTGGTCAATAGGATATGGGGAAAAATAAAATTTCCTTTATCTTCGTTTGATTGGCTATATAAATAAAATTTCCTTTATCTTCTTCGACAGAACAAAGATCAGATACAAATAGAAACGTCTGAATAGCGAAAGTACCGCTGAAGGGGAAGAAGTACCGCTAGACAGGAGGTCGTAGGGAAAAGAGTACCTGAGGTAATCGTTGAAAATCCTGTTTACATTAGATTTGATCTAAATAGTTGAAGATTCAAAATTTTATAGGAAAATACTTGGTAAATACTTAGAGTAAACCTATTATGCTATCACAAGGATGGTCTTAAAAGACTATTATAACCCTTATCCATTAATAAGAAAAGTATCCGCACAACCCTTTCATGGCCCTGTAAAACTGGTATCAGAGCCATGAAAGAAAGATCTTCGGATCAAAATAATTCTAAATTTAATTTAGAAAAACAAAAACGAAATAAACTGGTATCAGACGACTTTTTTTTTTTTTTTTTTTGGAGCTGGCTTTTTAAAGTATCCGCACAACCCTGTAAAACTGGTATCAGAGCTTGATGGTACTGTAGTGACATCCTCGGCTCTGAATGCATTGATACACAAGCTGGTATTCATGTACCTATAATTGAAGCCTCTACAGTGGAAACTGCACCAGTGCTTGCTATTCCTATCAATGTGGAGGTTGTCACTCCAACAATCGTGAGTTTAACCGAGGATGTCACTACAGTACCATCAAGCGTGTCTGTGCCTATCAAAAAATCTACATTTTACTCTCCTCTCCAAGAAGCTATCGCAAACGCTACTACTGCTAATGATCTTGTTCCTTTCCCAAAGGAAATTATAAAAAATGATACAAGCCGGGTTATGTGTAACATCCCGATATCTTGTATATGCGGAGAGGCTTATAAGAATTGATTTGGCTACCTATGTCACCAAAGTGCACTTACCTTTTCCGATCACTTGCCCGAAAGAACTCCAGAGTTAAGGGTGCTTGGGCTGGAGTAGTCTAAGGATGGGTGACCTTCCGGGAAGTGATTCGCGGTAGCGTGTGAGTGAGGACAAAACACGGGGAAAGATCACGTGGTGATTGCAGGGTCAGTAAACAAGTATTACAAGCCTCCCGGACTAACGCACCGGCCGTCGGACAAGGGTGGGGCCCACGGGCCGAGAGAGGGCATGGGGCCCACAGGTGGGGGCGGTCGGGGCGTTATAAGTGGTATCAGAGCCGAACCCAAACACGTGTGTGGAGTCAGGTGGGCTCACACCGTCTAGGGTGACGATCCTGGTGCGCAACGAGGACGTTGCGCTCTATGAGTGGGGGTGATTGTAACATCCCGATATCTTGTATATGCGGAGAGGCTTATAAGAATTGATTTGGCTACCTATGTCACCAAAGTGCACTTACCTTTTCCGATCACTTGCCCGAAAGAACTCCAAAGTTAAGGGTGCTTGGGCTGGAGTAGTCTAAGGATGGGTGACCTTCCGGGAAGTGATTCGCGGTAGCGTGTGAGTGAGGACAAAACACGGGGAAAGATCACGTGGTGATTGCAGGGTCAGTAAACAAGTATTACAAGTCTCCCGGACTAACGCACCGGCCGTCGGACAAGGGTGGGGCCCACGGGCCGAGAGAGGGCATGGGTCCCACAGGTGGGGGCGGTCGGGGCGTTATATTATGTGTCTCTCAGAAGGGGATATAGCTACATCAGATTCAGGCGACTCTGATTCAGATGAAGAAGTCTCGGTGGATTTTGTGACACCCTCGGGTAACAGATTTCTACGAGACAGACCAGTCAAACCATCAACAAAGGCTAAGGAGATGCAATGGCAACCAAGCGAAGGTGGACGTGGCTAAATCTCTACAACAACTGATCGCTTAAGTAAATCGAGGCGGAAGACTTGATTTTAACTTATTTATCTACTATCTATGCTTTACACTTTGTGTAATTTTCTTCCAAAAAACTTTGTGACTAACGTCACAATTGTCTGAATTTCCAATCAATAAACAAGGTAATTAAAAAAAAAAAAAAAAAAAAAAAAGAAGGCGAAAGAGTAAAACGTGTAGACAGAGCAGGGTTTGTTTTGTCTGTAAACGCATAAAATTTGTAATTAAAAGAGATAAATAATATTCGTACTAGTCATGGGAGAAAATTAACGAGAGAAAACAACAGTGTCTTTATTCCAACAGCCTAACAAACAAAGATTAGCTTCCTTCTTCAGACTTCCCATAGACGAACCCAAACACCGAGCTGGTAGCAAACATAAGCATCTAGTGACGCCTGAAGTATCTGATCAAGGCTAAGGTAATCAACACCCCAATCACTCCTGCTTATCTCCTTATCTACACTCACTCCTCGAAAACCCATACATATCTCAACAATCGTCCCAAACGAACAACGACTCAGACTCCTACCTGCTGCATCTGTGACGTACTTCCTTAAGTCCATAAGTTCCCCGGTCTCTAATTGATGTCTACACAGTTCTAGCTTTCTCGCGTCTTGAGCATTCCAAACACCGACGAAAGTCGTTCGTGGATTCGTGAGGAATCTCCGGAGGGCATCGGGGACGCGGTTACAGTAAGACAGCTGGATGATGATACACCGTTTATCCACGCATAACTGGAGAGTATCCGCTGGAGGATCATAACTCGCCCGCGGAGAATCGGCGTTGTAATTATCTGGTGAAGAGGAACCGGAGTTATTGTAACTCGCCGGCGGAGAATCGGCGTTGTAACTAACTGGTGAAGAGGAATCGGAGTGATTGTAACTCGCCGGCGAGTTATCCTCTGGAGGATTGTAACTTGCCGGTGTCCACTGGACGCCGACTCCAACGACGAGAGGGTGACAAGAGCGCGAGCGACGGTGGTGGAAGACGACATCTCGGATCCATCGCCTGATGACGGAGGGAGTCTCGGTTACGGTGACGAACATATCGTTTCCAAAGAAATCGACAGAGAACTCTTGGTGACTACTGTAGCTTGCGATGGTTCTGATCGTTGGAGCCATTCTCTGATTGAAGGAGAGAAAAAGAAAACTCCGCTTCTTCTCTTTTTTTTTCTGGTTATCGTCTGAGGAGTATTTAATTTGTACATCCTTGATAAAATTATCACCGTTGATCTTTGTGAAATAAATGCAGTTAAATTTGGACGGTTGATATGCATGTAGGCAAGGCTTAGACTATCGCATCGGATCATCTACTCCAACCCCAAATAATTACTGATTTTATTTCTTTACTTTTTTCTTCTTCTTTTTTATGTCGGCAATTATGTACTAAATCTACTTCTTAAAATCTACCTTCTCCAAATTTTAAAAGTTAAAATAGGAAATTTTCGTATATATTTATGAGATTACGTTTGTTAATGGATTACTTTGTCAGGATTGGTATCTTCCTAAATCTAACTTAGAATTGGATAAATTGAGCTCAAATCCAGTTCAAAATTGGCAAACATTAAAATCGTATATTTCAATGATTTTAGCTATATAGTCGTATTTATCCTCTTCAAGCTGTATCGGTTTATATATTACACTAGTGATATGGCCAGCATCATGTGCGAGCTCCAAAGTATGACAAAATTATATTATCGAACATGAAATCTAAAAATCATTTACAAAACAAATAGATGTTTTTAAATCATGAATGTACCTACCAATTCGGTAGAAGAAGAAAAAGAATAGAAAGATCATACAGATGTTAACAAATTAGACGCATCCAAAAAGAAACACAAAAAATATAATTTCTGTAAATTATGTCATTTGATTTCTCGATAGACGTAGGTTGACACACAATGTCTAAGAGTACAAATGTTAACATGATCTTATAGACATCTATTAAAAAACCGCTAAACCAAAATATGCTTTCCACATGCTATAAGGAACTATCAGTCAAGATAGATGAGAAGGTGATGGTGGTGACGATATTGGCGGTGATACAAACATTAAAACGACTGCCCAAAAATGAGTACTTTCGCCAAATGTATTTATTACCAAATCATACTCCTAGCGATTCAAGTTTTCTCCAAGGTCAACAACTTTTTATTAAATGTTTTACTCGTTACCACAACTGCTTAAGGTACACCTAAAGTGCTTACAAAAAAATTCAAGTCTTTGTGAGCTCCTCCACATACTCTGTTTTTCATGCATTGTATGTTTTAAAAAACTATGCTTATAAAGAGCTAGAAATCTGAAAATATCATTTAAACACTACTATAAGGTCGTAGTTGATTTGAGGTTAAAACTTTGTTAAGAATTCGCATGGTGAAGTTAATGCAAGATATTTTGTTTACATGCTTTTAACCAAAAGGAGGTTGTTTAGTTTGTTACATGTTGATACATAAGTCTAAATTACATGTTTATGATCATGTAAATTTGTTAAGAATCCTCCTGATACCGCAAGATTTAAACTTTGTTAAGAATCATCATGATCATGTAAATTACCTGTTTACATGCTTTCTTTGGATGATCATTAAAAATATTTTTTGCTAGTGTGCCAAAACATTCAGTTAGATCATAGAGTTATTTTTTTACGCTAACATGGTAAATAGATAACCATAACCATAGCAAAATCAACCAGAATTCTCATATCCATGTTTTCCCAAATGAACAAAGCAAAATAAAAAAATAAAATAAAAAAAACAAAACAAAAACAAACGACAAACCAAACTAAATTGGTTTTCGAAAACTTCTATGTAGACAACATTAATGGTTTTCTTTTGTAACTTTCTATTTTTGTCCGTGATGAGGATTTTCAAACCACTCCTCAAAGTAACTCTGGAAACGGCAACATAAAGATGTCCATGAGAGAAGACATGCCTTGGTAAAAACAAACTCACCCTTTCTAGAGTTTGTCATGGCTTTTATTTATAGTCATTGCAAATACAAGTGATATAAGGAATTGTCGATGTCGCATTCTAAAAGAGAACCATGTATCCATATGAGAAACGAACATCCTAGGTATCAAGACCCTATCATCGAGACATTTGTTAAACTTTCATGTAATAACCATAGGTTCGATAACATGATTAGCCATCTGAGTAACTATCAATCGTGTTCAATTGCACAATATACCTTTTGGATCAATGTTTCTGAGCAACATAATAAGAGCGCCTAACTTCAATGCCAACTTATGGTTAGGAAACCCAGAAGTCTTGACACTGTTTAGGAACTTTTGCGTGTAAACCATGTCATATGTAGTACTTATGTAAGGAGTCTCGATACTATCAGAACATAGATAAACTTTTTCATCACTTACCGAATGAACAAACATTGTTACGGTTAAGGCAACACATAAACATATATAAATACTAATGACACAATAAAAGACATGAAACAAAACACTATTACTTGGTAACTGCGGTAGCATATAATTAATCATTAATCATCTCAATATAGCCTTCTCCTTGAAGAACGTAGGATCAGTTCTCGTGGCAAACTAATCTCCGTAGATCTCTCTCACAATTGATCTAACATGATCGTCGCAATCCATTATCATCAAATCTTCATGAATCTTGATTTCAGACTTACCACTGTTAGACTCGCTCAAAGTGGCCTTACCGTCTTCGATGTCCAGAATCCACACCAAAAAAGATTTTAGATCTTCGGCATCACGATCACTAAGCCCCACGTGAAGCCTCAGGTTTCTTGTAAGCATGAAAACCTTACAACCCTTCTAAAGCACTGATGAATTAAGAGCATCTAAAACCGTCTCCACCCTAGATCCATCCGGGATAACTGGCAATATTTATCTAAAATCTCTACCAAATACGATAACCTTATCTTCGAATGGTTTATCACACTTTAGCACAACACGCATGCTTCCAACGTTTCAAAACAATGCTTACTCATCATCGGAACCTAAGTGCTGAAGTATATATTTTCTTGTGGTCCAATACGATGAACCCTAATGATCAGTCCTTATAAACTTCTATAAGAGTATCTAGTGAGAAGGAAGCATAAACAATCGGTTTTGTTTTCCCACAAGTCTTTATTGCTCGGTTGTAAGCAGAATCGCCTCTATTGAATCCGATTGGAGAGTTATAACGGTTTGGTGAAGTATTGGTTGCCCGAGATCCGGCTATACCCAAGAATGTTTCCATCAAAGCTTATATTCAAACTCGGTTCTTGATTCAAACCAAGACCAAAGTTAGATAAAAAAAACGATTTTGATCAGTGATACTGACATGACGTGTATAGCTGCGAAAACAAAAAATACACGTCATCACGTCGCATCAATTTCGAGCCAAAAAGAAAAATTAAGAAACAAATGATTGTTTAACTACTATGTCTTGTTGCTCAACAGATTTTAACAAACAAACTAAACCATACATAAAGAGAAAAAGCATAATAAATGAAGGTAAAAAGAGCAAACCAATAATATAGAGAACATAATAAATGTGTGGTAATGTCTGAGACGATTACGTTATGCTAACGATTAACTCCCACTATTATAATTATGGTTAGATGGCAGAGACGATTACATTAACGATTAACTCCCATTATTGTAATTATGGTTAGCTCGATGAACATAAAATGTGTTTTTGGCTTACAGTAGGGTAATGCCACTTGTAATGAACATTCTACCAATCGAATAAAACTTGTCTTGCTTCTCTCGGACGGTAACTTTCTTTTCTTCTTCTTCTTTTAAAAATCTAGTTTTAAAGAACTGATATGGATTCTGTGAAGCAACATGTCCTTGAGATCACGGTCTTAGCATCTTTGTTTCCCATCTTGTGATATCTCATCACATTCACTCAACAACTCGTGAGATGAAATTGCATATTCCGCACCTTGTGCGGGTATAAACTAAATTTTTAAAAGTTGATATATTAGTTTATTTATAGATGGATAATCCGGTTTATAATTTGGCTTTGTTTTGGACATTTTAGTATTAAACATAATATCATTTTCTAAAAAATATTGTAAAGTTTAAACAACAAAATACCAATACATAATATAAATATTACTCCATCTGTCTTAAATAAGTGATGTTTTAAGCTTTTTTGTTCTCAAATAAATGATGTTTTCAGTTTTTAATACAAAATTAAATAACTTTTTATTGTTTTTGACGATTCCGAATTCAGAGCAGGAGTCAGAGCTTCGCCAGCGCTTTCGTGCAACGTAATGGAATCATTGGTACAAAGATACAAATCTTTTAACCAAACTAAAAAAAGCATGCTACTTTGTGTATATACACAAACAAAACTCTCTAAAATAATATACACATTGAAATCAAAAGAAAATCCGAAGCCAAGAAGAAAACCACAAACCATCCTAAACCGGAAAAACAGACAAATCTTCATCTTTTGAATATGATTTTAATTTAATTATATTGCAGACCTTGCTCCAAGTTATTTGGATCATCATAAGTTCAAAAGATAAAAGGTTCTGAATTACTCTTCATAACGTGTCGATTAACATAAGGACCAGTTTGTGAATCCTCATGATCGTGTTTTGCTTCTTTTATTAGTATCAAACCATCTCAGATTCAAAAAGGGTATAATTTAAAGTTGATACATAATGAAACATTGTATAGCAAAGGAATGAAGCTTACATCCATAGAAAATTTGAACCAAATCTCTATTTTTACCTTATAAAGTTATGAATCCTCAAAATCTTTTTTCTTAAAGACTAAGAAGAAGCTTCATTATCACGTAACCAAATTTATTATGGAGACTCACTGATAAGGCACAAACTACGTGCGACATTATTATCAAATCTGATGTGAAAACTGCTCAACCACCTACAGGAACATAGCCTATTGGTATGGCCTCAATCATCTCTCTCAAAGACAAATCCAAATAATTTCTAGCCTCAAACTTTTTCTCAAACCTCAAACGCCACCGACTCAGTCAACAGACTCATATGGTCACCAACAGGGGCGGAGCTACTTGGGCTATAGTGGGGTCAGCTGCCTCCTATGATTTTTGTTTTTGTTTTTATGTTATATCCTCAAATAAATTTAATTGACCCCACTTTAAAATAAAATTTGACCCCATAAAAAATAATTTAGTAGTAAAAAGCTTAATTTATTTGTTTAGTTGAGCTCACACTTAGTTTGAGACTCAATTAAAATGCAATTATGAATGATTTATTGCTTATCCATAAATTAAATAAAAATGTTATCTATTATATATCTATTTTTTCCCAACACAAAAGAAAAAAAAATCATAAAACTGAACATTTTATCTTTGTTCCTTTTTAAGTTTTTCGATGAACAAAAACAAAAACCTAAACTATCAGTTTTCTGTTGAATTTCAAGTTAATACTTTTTTATCTTTTTATATTTTATTTTCACATGTTTAGATTATACTCTTATCTTTTTGTTAAAGTAATGATTATATAAATTAAATTCATTGAAAAATCTAGGGTTTATATTTATAAACGGTAAATTCAAATATCGCTTCATTGATCGATTTTTAATGATTATCTCGTTTATTTTATCTAACAAATATTATTTAAAGATGTAAAATATGAAACGATGATTAAACCAAATTTAAGTTATGAGTAAACGTAAAATATATTTGTAGATAATTGTTTTAGTATATATATTTTCTGCCCCCGGTAAAAAAAGTTTTACCTCCGCCACTGGTCACCAATACCATCGATGATCACCCTCACCGCCAGTAATATCACCCCCATGATCACGTATACTATATCCTCATCTCTATATGACTCATCATCACAACCAAAAGAGTCATCCACCACGAGTATTACCCTCTCCACAATTAATTACCATCACCTCTGATCTTTAAAAAAAGAATTTAAAAAATAAAAAACGTGAATTTGAAAAGAAAAAAAAAGAAAAAAGAAAAAAGAAAAAAGAAAAAAGAAAAAAGAAAAAAGAAAAAAAAAAAAAAAAAAAAAAAAAAAAAAAAAAAAAAAAAAAAAAAAAAAAAAAAAAAAAAAAAAAAAAAAAAAAAAAAAAAAAAAAAAAAAAGAAAAAAGAAAAAAGAAAAAAGAAAAAAGAAAAAAGAAAAAAGAAAAAAGAAAAAAGAAAAAAGAAAAAAGAAAAAAGAAAAAAGAAAAAAGAAAAAAGAAAAAAGAAAAAAGAAAAAAGAAAAAAGAAAAAAGAAAAAAGAAAAAAGAAAAAAAAAAGAAAAAAGAAAAAAGAAAAAAGAAAAAAGAAAAAAAAAAAAAAAAAAAAAAAAAAAAAAAAAAAAAAAAAAAAAAAAAAAAAAAAAAAAAAAAAAAAAAAAAAAAAAAAAAAAAAAAAAAAAAAGAAAAAAGAAAAAAGAAAAAAGAAAAAAGAAAAAAGAAAAAAGAAAAAAGAAAAAAGAAAAAAGGAAAAAGAAAAAAGAAAAAGGAAACAAATATATAAAAAAACCATATACAAAAAATCTAACAAAAGAATTTATATATCACCATTAATATCCGACATGCGCCGGCAAACCATCCACACCAACTCGATCGAACGTCTCATTCAAATTTGGTTGACGGTTTTGAATACAACAAACCGAAACCAAAAACTTTGAAACATGATGGTGTTGCACCGAATCTTTGACGTAATACACATGCTACGATCATTGACTTCATAGACTCCTTTTAGAATGGGGGAAAACACCATACAAAACAAACATACAATAAAAAACATGTTGTAAAATTAAAAATAAAATATCATTCTACACAGTTCTATAAACCAACCTTCTTCACCCGACACTCGTCGACGAACCACCCATTCATTCAATCGAAAATCCCAAAGAAACTTAAGTGAAAGTTTTGAATACAAAAAGTTGTCACTAAAGAACATGCAACTCGACAAATCAGCAGCGAATCTCCGAGAGAAAACCCACGAGCTGAATGCTGCATAGCATGACATCCAATCTTATTTTATTTTAAATAAAAAAAACACTTATTTTTACCCCCCCCCCAAAAACACTTATGAGCAATTTCCACGATAAACACGAAAACAGATAAGAAATGAATTCCACAAAAATACACAAAATCTATGAAGTGTGTCTTTGTCCTCACGAAAGACTTAGGGAACATTATATGAACGCAACAGATTGCAAGCGGTACGATCGATACCTCCATGGCAACAAAACTCATTGGTGCCCGATATAGGCCGATACAACCAAATAGGAAGAGACTCACACGAATTCGCGAGCATATCAAGATGAACAACGGAAGCAAATTGAGTTGAAAAAAGACAGAAAAAACTGTAAGAACCTAACCAACCAAGAAAAAAATCTAAAGGCGAGGAATATTATAATCAGCAACAAATAAACAAACAATCAATCCAAATGTCAAACCCAAAAGAAACCTAGACAAAACACAAGAGCATATAATTCATATCGTTATTAAACCGTCACTGTGAAACAGGTTGCCCTGTCCAAAGGCCACAAAAGATGTATTAGAACCAAAAAAAATATAGAGAACATGTAACTAAAAAAAATACGCAAGCAACGCTGGGATGCAAATTACCGGGTTGTAAGAACGACTCCACCCACGCACCATGTTCATCAATGGAGAGTCCAAGTTCACGAGCTGATTAACACACAAAAGAATCATTAGAAAGGTAAAGAGAGAGCACCATATTGCAAAATTAGGTAAAATAAAATTACATTAATTTTTGGATGCATAAAAAGACTTAAGATGAGTCGTATTTATATAATATCATGATATGCATTTGGGTTTTATTTTTAACGATAATCACTATAATTTGCCATATTTTTTTTCAACTAACCAACAACCGCGATATTAACAAATTTTATTCATATCTAACTTTTTGGATATTGACATGATTTACCTTAATCATTATCGATAAAATATAAAAATTCCTTTTATACAATTATCGATATAACCAAAATTTTACTTTTTATCAACATTTACGATTCAAATATATTTATGCTTATTTTGGGCCTGTCGCAACCCACGCAAAAACACTCAACAACCGAATATAACCCGATCCCGGACCGAAACTTTGCAACCGTTAACATGAACTAACATTGACAGTTTCAAAATATAACCCACATTAATTGATTATACCGTGCAATCCAAAGAATTAAAAAATAAACAAAACTATCTAACCAAACAAAAGTGCTATCAACATGCTATCGAATACTTGATAGACTAAACCGTCCAGCTCAAAAAAAATATAGATAATTTAAAAGTAATTAACAAAAAGTGATTAAACTAAATTATTAATACCGCGTGGGTGAAAACCCTAGTATTAGTATAGTCTAGATTGAATAAGTTCATGTTTTACTTTTTTCTTGTAATTCGTATATTCCTAAAACTATTGTAGGCGAGTAACTCTAATTTGTATGGGTGTATAGTTTTCCGTTGAGTTTTCACGCATACCAAATTAAAAAGATTGAACAATTAATTATTCAAAAGCATGGTTTATTCTATTAATACTTAGTTAGGGTTATGACAAATATGATTCTCCGCTTCCGAACCAACTGTTTCATTATACCGCATTGTCCCCCATTGCATCATTCTGGTACTTCATCTGATACGCATACTTTGTAATCAAACAAACAGTCACATATAATAATGTAACGTATTCTGAAGTTTTCTAAATACAAGACATTGATTAATATAGAGCGAAGAAGCAAAACCTAGACAGGATTTCAGGATTTGCAACATACATTCCTTTGATACCTTTTGAAATTCGTTCCTACCTGTTTTTTTTTTTTGGCGATAAAATTTTATTTTGATCAGCCCAAAAAGATTTTTGTTAAAGATGTGAAAAGTTAAATATATGGATCAACGAGTGAACAACAGCTAAATTGTTTTTTCTTTTTTTTTTTGAATGAGAAAAAACAGCTTTTGTATCCTCATAATAAACCCTAACAGAAGAAAGATTCTCAAGATGTGCAACTTTGATTACATTCCTTTGATGATATATCTTTTCAAACTTCCCATATACTTCCCCAAACACCGAGCTTGCAGCAAACATAAGCATCCACTGACGCCTGGAGAATCTGTCCATGGCAAAGCTCGTAAACGCCCCAATCGCTCATGCTTATCGCCGGATCTAGCCTCACTCCTTGATAACCCATACAATCACCTCAAACGAACAACGACTCAGACTCAATCCCTCCGAATCCTCCACGTAGTGCCTAATGTCCAGAAGTTTTCCGATTCCCAACCGATGTCTTGATTGCTCTAGCTTCCTTGCGTCTTGACCATTCCACACGCCGACGAAAGTTATCTCTGGATCCGCGAGGAATCTGCGGAGGATTCGGGGGACACGTTCACAGCGAGACAGCTGGATGATGATACACCGTTTACCCACGCATAACTGGACAGTTTCCGCCGGAGATTCGGCGGCATAGTATCTACCGGTACCGGATGAAGAAGAATCGGAGTAATAACCGGCAGGTGTCCACTGGACGCCGACTCCAACGACGAGAGGTTTATTAGAATACGAACGGCGATGGAAGAAGATAGCAGCGCGGATCCATCCTCTGATGACGGAGGGAGTCGGTGTTACGGTGACGATCAAGTCTTTTCCAAAGAAATCGACAGAGTACTGCTGGTGAGTAGTGTAACTCGCGACGGTTCTGATCATCGGAGCCATTGATTCTTCCTTGTGCTTTCTTTTTGATTTTATTTAGAAGAGAGAGAGAGAGACGTTTTCTTTTTCTTGTTATCGTCTGAGACTCAGTATTTTCATTTGACCTATGTACTCGTGCTCTATACGGTCGTACTCAGAGGAAATATCACCGTTGATCTTTGTACAACCGATGCAGTTAAATTTGGACGGTTGAGATGCATATAGGCAGGGCTTAGCCTATATGACGTCGTTAATCGAATTTGTCTAGGACACGACTTCATCGATTCCAACCTCAAATTTTACCTTCACGGAAAAATATTTCAAAAATTTTGACCAAGAAAAAAGTAAAGATTTCAAAATTTGAAGGATCTATCACAAAAAAGAGAGAGAGTGTTTTCAGTTAATCCTAATCATTGATCTGATTAGTGGTTAATTCATGTCCAACATTTAACTTTTAAATGGGTGTAGGTTGTTCGTACATACATGTTGAATCCCCCATTTAACAATCCTCTTAATAGCATTTTCTCCGATGTAGTAAAATTCCATAAAATGTATCAAATATTTTGAATTCAGTAATATAGTGCATGAACATTTGGTGATTCGACTTCTTACGAGTGTATTAATCTAGACTATATAACACTTCTTACGAATGTATTTATCTAACCTATACTTCATTTTATTGGTATTATTTAAGACCTCATGCCCTCCCTATTTGCTTTCCCCACAACATTTTCATAAGCACTTTTGAAGTTACCACTCAATTAGTTAGTAATCCGTTTCATTCTTAATTCAAAAAATGGACCAAAGAGAGTATTATATAGAAAAAGGGAGAATTTATCTTAACTCAATAAGACAAACATAGTTTAAAAATAGGAGAATCTTGAAATTCAATGTTAAAACATACTCAATAACAAAGAGACAATGAATGACTTTTTTTGGCAATGTTGCAGGAAGTGATGGAGGATCCAAAAACTAGTTTCAATTGGATTTTCCATATGAAGCATGAGCTTATGGATTCTGCTTAGAAGTCAAGGCATGGAATTGGAATCTTTCCATGCGACTATCTATAAAAAAAAACAAAAAATCATTTTGATTTGTATAATTTGTTTTTGATGAAGATATGGAAATTGAGATCAAGTATACAATATAGTTTGATGAAATTAGTTATCGTATTTTATCTATTTTATTACTAGTTTGATCAAATTTAAAATCTTCGTAAAGTTTGCTCGATAAACCAAAAACTGTGAAATACTTACTTTTATTATTTTCGTAAACTGAGTATTTTTTGTAAAAATCACAAATTCACGAGTATACGGCATATAAAATACCCTAATATATTTTTTGTTATTACCTAATCTCAAATACTCTTTAAAAAGTATAATTAAATTGTGATTAAAAATTGCCAAAAAATATATTCTCATGATGTGCCCAACAAGGATGCATTATCTATTTTTTTTGTTTTTTGTCAACTACCCATTTTATTAATTCAAGTTTGTCCGAAAAGGTTATTATCATCTCTTATCGGTTTCGTCTGATTTACATAGGAAAATAAAAAACTTCTTGCTCGAACTCTTTTTACAAAAGAATCGGCAGACATTCAATACTCGTGGAATATAAGATAAGCTGAAGTTGATAAATAATGTTCTAAGGATATGAAAAAAATCTAGTTCCGAAATAAACGCCGGCCAATTTATCGGATTCTCGATCATCTTCACGAAATCTAAACAATTCATCTCAAAATGCATCGATGATAAGTGTTTTTCGTTAAAGCATATCATAGCATTATCCATTTATCCTCAAGAAATATCGCATACCAAAAAAAAAGAAAGAGAGAAAGTGGATGAAGATGTAAGAATAACTTAAGCCTGTCACGAGAAGACTTTTTACAATCCAATAATACCTTACTACGTGTATGGTTAGATCTGTTTGAACAATCCGATTTGTCAGTGTTACAAAGTAGTGTTTGTGATCCGTCGTATATTGTTTAATGTTGTTTATATAGCTAATAACATTACTTAATTTAAACATGTCGTCGACCTATTTTTTCTTTTGACCCGAATCTTTGTTTTTATATATTTAAATTTATTTCATTTCTATCGCGGAGATTGTAACAAGGAAACCGCCGTCGCCGGATCTTAGAAACGAGTTTCTGTACATAAGATTTGCCCTCGACTTTTATCGGAAGGGTCGGTTTCCTTTTTTTTTTTTTTTTTTGATTGGGATTTCAAACCATGAGGAAGAAGCTCGATACTCGGTTCCCAGCTGTAAGTTTTCCGTCTCGAATTGATTATTTAAAGTCCAATTTCTCGAAAATACTTGATCTGTTTTTTGGGGATCGAATTTCCAACACTGTTCCTAGACGAATTTTAGATTTCTGGCGACTTTGGTCTTAGCATATGACCTAGCAATCAATTTCCACCCCATTTTTGTGTGGTTGTTACAGCTTTATTGATATGTATCGTCAAGATCCGCTATGGAATGTCTCATATAAACTGATGAATCTCTCGATTCTGTGAGGAATTTAGGTGACTAATGCTCAAAACGTGTTCTTTATCCCAAAAAAAAAAATCGTTCTGGGGACTTTCAGTTATTGGTGGAGTGCATAGTGTTGATACTGGATTATTGTCTCTGGTTGAAGCTGGAACATTATATAAGAATTGCAGTTTATGAGCTAGCTTTTGTTAGCATTTTTGTTTGTATGAAACCTCTAACGATTTCACAAGTTAGATATAGTGTTGACGATGGCTAATTTTGTCTGTGCAGAGGCTAGAATATACATATGTTTATTCACGGAGTTGATATTTCCGTTTGAGTGTCAACGTATCATGTTTATAGTTTAATCGATGACTGTACTGAGCACACTTAGTGTTTCTCGTTTTTGCCGTTTGCCTTATGATTCGCTTAGTGGGGCAGTGTTTCTTGCCACTTATAATTGTGTTCGTTTTGATGCGCAATTTTCAGGCTCGTATTAAAAAGATTATGCAAGCTGATGAGGATGTTGGCAAGATAGCCTTGGCAGTGCCTGTCTTAGTTTGTGAGTCATCTTGCTATTGTTAGTTTCAGTTTAAAGGTTGTTATACCTTTTTGCTAAATTTCATGTTCTATTATTACAGCGAAATCTTTGGAATTGTTCTTGCAAGACCTTTGCGATCGTACATATGAGATTACACTCGAAAGAGGAGCCAAGACCGTGAGCTCATTGCACCTGTAAGCAGTAGATTGCTTAACCTTCATTTTTTTTGCTTCACTCTGCATGCTAACCTCGTCACTGCCTAGAGAGCATGAAAGGGTTTGCTTGAATGCATTTTAAATTCTCGAGGTTTCAGATGTTGTAACTATTGATATTACGGTTTTAAGAGTTAACATGATGTTGTTAAGCGGAAGGGCTTCCAACTCATAGGCCCTATTTTGACTGCGTCCAACACCGAGAGGATGTTGTTGATGTTACAGAACTTTATACCACATATTTGGTATAAAGTTCATTTTTTTGCTCCTGTTCTTCATATGATTTTGGTGATACTACTGCATCCACGTTTATTAAAGCGTTTTGTTGTTTACAGAAAACATTGTGTGGAAAGATATAACGTGTTTGATTTTCTGAGGGAAGTTGTGAGCAAGGTGCCTGACTATGGCCATGCGCAAGGGCAAGGCCATGGGCAAGGTGATGTTACTATGGATGATCGCAGCATCTCCAAGAGAAGGTTGTATCTTTTTGCTCCATATATTCTGGTTATTTATTTGATAAGCCTGTGTCAAGCTGATGCGAAATGGTTGAATAATTCAGGAAGCCTATCAGTGACGAAGTGAATGACAGCGACGAGGAATATAAGAAAAGCAAAACGGTGAGCATTCTTCTGGTCCATTCATTTTAGCGTCTATTCATGTGAAGCTCTCTCAGATCCATTGAATTGTTGGTATTGTGCTAATCATTGCAGCAAGAGATTGGTAATGCTAAGCCCAGTGGCAGGGGTGGTAGAGGGAGAGGACGAGGACGAGGTCGTGGTGGACGAGCTGCCAGAGCAGCCGAACGAGAGAATCTGAACCGCGAGATGGAACTTGAGACCACCATGGCGGAACAGCCACCTCCTCAAGACAGTATCCAGATGCATGTGTCCGAGTCATCACCCCAAGAGAATGAGAAGAAGGATGCCGATGGTGGCATTGCAGCATCAAACGAAGTCACCAAGCAACAACTTCAAAGTCCAAAAGAAGGCATTGACTTTGACCTCAATGCTGAATCTCTGGACCTAAGTGAGACCAAATTGGCACCAGTCGCAGGGACAGGGACAGGGACAGGGACAGGGACAGGGACAGGGACAGGGACAGGGACAGCCACAGCCACAGCCACAGCCACAGCCACAGCCACAGCCACAGCCACAGCCACAGCCGCAGCCGCAGAGGAATATCCGGGCTGGCCTATGATGGAGTTGGGCAAAATAGATCCAGCACAGCTTGCAAGTTTGGGTAAGAGGATAGACGAGGACGAGGAAGATTATGACGAAGAAGGCTAAAGCAAAGCAGCACCAATAGGACATAAATAGAGTAGCAGCATTTAGCGGTTTGTCTAGAAAATGCTTCTTCTGTCATCAAAATCTTTTTCATGTTTTCATTTATTGTATGAATCAAAGATTGTACGCCATTTAAAAAACTTAATTTATTTCTCCTGATATGTTATTTAAGGGTTTATAGTTGCATCAGAAGTTAACATATCTTACAGAGTAAGCAAACACTCAACATTACATAAACAGAGGAGATGACTAGTCATGGTGTTGCTCCATGTGGTTGAGATGAAGAACACCTTCATGGTTCTTGTGAACTTCCACCTTGAATTTTTCCTCCTTTTCTCCTCTCTTCAACTTGAGAAGCATGTTGAATTTTGCAGCCTCGCCGGTAACCTGAAACCATAATTTTTTCATTGATCATTATAACTTTGCAATCACCAACTAGGACACCAATTCGGAACCAATGTTTCTTCAAGTCTTGCTACTTCCTAACTTCAACACCAACTCGGATTCACTAGCACCTGATTTAGTTTACTTACAATATCTAAAAGATGAATTCTTGCAAACACTGATAAGTAAACTAATGAAATCAATGGCGGATAATATTATAATCTTCAGTATAAGGTTGAAGCAAAGCCATACCTCAGCGTTAGCATGCACAACCTCCTGAAGTTCATAAGGGAACAAGGAGTTAGACCTCTGCTGGATGGTCTTGACAGCATGCTCAGCAACGTGCTGCACTTCTGGATCATCTCCTGGAACTTCCCTCCATCCAGATTCATGTTCATCTGATCAACAAAACAGGATGAACATGAATCTTACTTAACCACAATATTCTGCTCTACTATCCCCTGAAACTATCAAATACCTTTCTTGCAGCCAAGGTCGGAGGGAGTAAAGGCAGGGGCATCACTCGCAGGCTTGAACTCCTGTAACTCCTTAAAGTTCAACCATGGCTTCACCCACACTTTTGCTTCGTAAAGCTTCTTCTTCCCAGCCTCGATAATCTCCAGAGTCAGGTGATGCAGCGTGCCGGCAACAACTTGTTCTTTCGCCTTCACCACTCTCGCAAACTCGAGCAGAGCATTCTACCAGAAGAACAAACGAAGAAACCAAAACGTCATCCAAAAATCAAATGACTCCCGCAACATAATCGGATATATAAACACTTGCTGAGATCTAACACTTAGCCAATGGAAAACATTAACAGGCAACGATGGCCCGTAACTGAAAGCGAGATCAAACAAATTACTCTAATCGCGCTTTGGATCAAACAAACATCATAGCAGAAACACATATGGAGACGATAAAGAGAGGAGAAATCGAAGATAGATGAGAGAAATGGAACCTCCTTCTTGTTATGCTCATCGACAGCGAAACGAGCGAGGCTCTCGACCTCATAACTGTTCTGGTTAGAAGGGACATCGCGAACGCCGCCGAGCAAGGCCATGTCTTCGTTGCAGAACCCTAAATCACTGGCGATCAGAGAGGAAGTGAAGATTGAGAGAGAGAAAACGATGAAGAAGAGTAAGAAACGGCTTTTCATCATCAACCTTTATTTTGGTTCGGTGCTGTATTTTTAGATATTTTCGTGTTTAGTCGTCCAAATGTCATTCCGAAATTTTAGAATTAATCCTCTGCTGTTAAAGATCTTTCGAGCTAAAGGGTCTCCAAATTCGGTTTTGGTTTAATTGGTATGGTTTTGAATCTTAGATCAGATTTAAATTTATGTGCTTTTTATTGTAGTTTCTTTAATAACTAGGTAGTAGTCCACGCAAGAGCGGACATATAGATTTCATAAACTAATTATATTATTAAGTTATTAATTTTATTACGATAAAAAACCAAACACAAACATAACAACAATGTTAGATTTATGATCAATCAAAATAAATAAATAAATAAATAACAACCAATATTATTCGAAAAAAATACGAAATAAAACAATGACAATCATAGAGTTCGAGAACATATTGAATAATGTTTCATTCACTCACACATTGTATGTAAATCAATTCTTTTTTATCTCTCCATCGCTAGAACTCTCTCTCCATCTTGTCGTAAGTGTCTCTCGCTCTAATAGATTATTCCTCGTGTTTTCCTTCTTCTTTTCATCGTCTTTGATTTATTTTTCTTTTTCTTCTTCTTCTTAATCGTCTTTGACTTCTACTTCTTTTTCTTTATCATCTTTGTCTTCTCCAACAATTCTTTTTCTTCTTTTTCTTTCAGATTGTTTTCGTCTATCTCTTCCAGTTTTCCTTCTTCTTCTTCTTCTTCTTCTTCTTCTTCTTCTTCTTCTTCTTCTTCTTCTTCTTCTTCTTCTTCTTCTTCTTCTTCTTCTTCTTCTTCTTCTTCTTCTTCTTCTTCTTCTTCTTCTTCTTCTTCTTCTTCTTCTTCTTCTTCTTCTTCTTCTTCTTCTTCTTCTTCTTCTTCTTCTTCTTCTTCTTCTTCTTCTTCTTCTTCTTCTTCTTCTTCTTCTTCTTCTTCTTCTTCTTCTTCTTCTTCTTCTTCTTCTTCTTCTTCTTCTTCTTCTTCTTCTTCTTCTTCTTCTTCTTCTTCTTCTTCTTCTTCTTCTTCTTCTTCTTCTTCTTCTTCTTCTTCTTCTTCTTCTTCTTCTTCTTCTTCTTCTTCTTCTTCTTCTTCTTCTTCTTCTTCTTCTTCTTCTTCTTCTTCTTCTTCTTCTTCTTCTTCTTCTTCTTCTTCTTCTTCTTCTTCTTCTTCTTCTTCTTCTTCTTCTTCTTCTTCTTCTTCTTCTTCTTCTTCTTCTTCTTCTTCTTCTTCTTCTTCTTCTTCTTCTTCTTCAACGTCTTGGTCTCATCCGCCTTCTTATTCTACTTATGGTTTTTCATTTTCTTTGTCTTTGTCATTTTCCTCGTCTTTTCCGACTTTTTCTTCATCATCTTAGTCTTCGTCTTCTTTTTCATCATCTTTGGTTTCTATGAATTCCTATTTTTTCACTCTCTCACTCTTCCGGTTTTTCTTCGTCAATAATGCATAATAGCAAGTCTATCAATTATGGATGATTAAGAAGCTTACATTAGAATTAAAAAAAAATAGAATATATATAAAAAGAAGTAAAACTACCTCTCTTTCTCTCTCTATCTCTCACTTTATTAGATCTCCCTTGTTTTTTTTTTCAAGAATCTCTAGTATGTTCTTTTTTTTTTCACCTTCATGAAAGATAAATTCCACAATAGATATGTTTAGTTTTATCTCCTTCAACTTCTCATCTCCTCTTTTGTTTTCTTAGTTTACCTTCAAGAATCTTGGCCATCTCTTCTTTCACCTTCTTCATATCAATCACACATTTTCCACAATAGATATGTTTAGTCTTGTCTCCTTCAACTTCTCATCTCCTCTTTTGTTCTCTTAGTTTACCTTCAAGCATCTTGGCCATCTCTTCTTTCGCCTTCTTCATATCAATTACATATTTTTTCGCCGTCAAAACAACTTCATCATTTCAACCACTATTTCCTTGTATCTTCTGCGCACGAAACCACTTATTTAAATTGTATATCTAACTTTGAAAACAAAATTACAGCAAAAATATAATTATCATATCAATTACATTATAGTATCATATATAAATAAAATGTTATCATATATGTGTTACCTCGGATTAATAATATTTATAAAAACCAAAATCCTAAAATATGGTTTTTCCTCCTCGTTTCCTTATTCTTCTTCAACATCTTACTATTATTCGTTCTCTTTTTCATCGTCTTCGTCTTCTCTGACTTGTTTTAATTTTATCGTATCCATCTTCTCCGACTTCTTTTTCTTGTTTTCTTTCTTTCAGTTTCTCTTCGTTTTCTTCTTCCTCTTCTTCTTTCTTATCATTTTTCATCATCTTCGCCTTCTCGACATCATATTATTCAGGTTTTTCATCGTCTTTTACTTCTTCTGCTTTATCTTCTTCCTTTTCTTTATCTTTCGGTCTTTCTTCTTCTTCATAATTTCCTTACTTTTTTCATCGTCTTGGGCTTCTTCTTTTTCATAATCTTCGTCTTCTTCGACTTCCTCTTCTTTTTTTTCTTCCGGTTTTATTCGTCGATCTTCTTCTTCTTGTTCTTCGATCGACTTCTCCTAATTCATTGCATTTGTCTTCTTTTTCTTCTATCTTTCATCGCTTTCAACTCCTACTTCTTCTTCTTTATCATCTTCGTCTTCTTAATTTTTTTTCTTTCAGTTTTTCTTCGTCTTATTCTTTTGATTTTTTTTCTTCCTCATCTTCTTTGTTTTCTTCTACCGTCTTTGTATTCTCTAGCTTCTTATTCTTTCACATCTTCTACTTCTTCTTCCTTTTCTTTGTATTTCGATTTTTCTTCTTCCTCGTATTTTCCTTCTTTTATTTATTTTTTGGAAGTTGTCAGACATATATTTTCACATTTTTTATGGGCTTGACTATCTTTACACAAACGATCAGTTTCAAAGAATCTTGCGAAGTATAAGCACATAGATAACGTGGACACATATTTTCTGACCGTTTTAAGATGAACCTTCTTCTTGAAACGAAGGGGAAATATAGTTTGAAATCTTAAGTAAAGTCACAATGTCTAATTGAAACACAATACACAATCATCTTAGGATACAATTTTCTTCATTACAACTGTTTGTACTAAGTATAGGCCACAACCGTCGAAGCAGCAACGCAGACAACATCAAGACGGCATATATATGTATCTTATCGCTCTCAGCTCTCTAACAACGTTAGTATTCTGCAAACCTTAAGTGTCACTATTTATTCTAAAGAAAGTCTTTTTCATAATTTATCTTCCTAATGTAAGTTTTTTTAATGTTGTTCTCACTTTCAAGTTGATTATCTTATGAGGTCTCCAGAGATAATATCTAATTAACTTGTGAGTTGGGACCGACACCATAAGATTGTCACTTGACTTATTCTCAAAGATTCTATATGATTTTTCTTCTCCAAATTCATCGTCCTCTTCCCCTTCTTATTCTTCGACATCTTCGTCTTGTTCTAATTTTTCTTCTTTTGATTATTATTTTTCTTTTCTTTGGTTTTCTTCATTCTTCTTCTTCATCAAATTCGTCCTCCTCTTCTCCCTCTTATTCAACTTTCGGATTTTATCCTTCTTCGTCCTTTTCTTTCTTCTTTTTCATCGTCTTCGGCTTCTGATTCTTATGTCTTCTTCTTCCTCTTATTAATCTTTCGATTTTTTCATCTTTTCTTTCCCCTTCTTCATTGTCTTTGACTTCTATTTCTTCTTCCTCTTATGCTTAGTTCTACTTTTCCGGTTTTTGTATAGTTTGTATTTTTCTTATTCTTTTTTTGGTTTGTATTCGTTTTCTTCTTCATTCTCCCATTTTAACGCCTTTTTCTTATATTTCTTCAGCAAATTCTTTATCTTCTTCTCCTTCTTATCCTTCAACGTCTTCCTATTGTCCTACTTATTCTTATTCTTATCCTTATCCTTATCCTTCTTCTGATTTTTATTTTTCTTTTCTTTATCTTTTGCTTCTTTCTCTTCTTCATCGAATTCTTCTTTTTCTTCTTCCTCTTATTCATCTTTCAAATTTTATTTTTCCTCAACTTTTTCTTCTTCTTCTCCATCGTCTTTGACTTCTAATTCTTCTCCTTCCTCCTATATATCTTCCGATTTTCTTATTACTCACCCATTTATTTCATCTTCATTATCGTCTTCGACTTTTTCTTCTTCTTCCTCTTATGTTGTGTTTTCTTTTTCTTTCTCTTCTTTATCTTTTGGTTTGTCTCTTCCTCATATTTTCCTACTTCTTTTTCATCGTCTTTGACTTCTTCTTCATCATCTTATATTCTCCCACTTCTTCTTTTTCGGTTTTTATTAGCCTTCTTCATCCTCTGCTTCTTACTTCTCCTTGGTCTTCTTTGTCTTATCCAAACTCTTGTTCTTCTGGTTTTTCTTCGTCTCTTTCTCATCTTCACCTTCTTCTACTTCGTCTTCTTCATCTTTCGGTTTTCTTCTTCTTTTACTTCATTTTCTTCATTTTCTTCCGGTTTTATTCTTCAACTCCAATTTCCTCATCTTGATATCCTTATTCTTCTTCACTATTTTGTGTTGCCCGTCTTTTCAAATTTTTTATTCTTCCAGTTTTTCTTTCGCTCGCCTTCATCTTCTTATTAGATTATATAATAAATATTAATTTTCAGAGCATAGGTAAACAACCTCACGATATACATCGTTTACTTTGATCACATCATATACATTGTCACCAACCTCTCCTCTGTATCGACTTTATTGGTTGTCTATTTTTCTCAATAAACGGAGATGTCGCGATACATGTCTACTTGGTGATTATCAAATACAAAATCAAATATCAACCAAAAAATTGAAAAATGTCATAAGAAATATAGAAAATAAATCCTCTTTACTGATGAGTTAATTAAAAAAAAACAGATTTACCTATTTATCTAACCAGCCAAGCAGCATAATTGTTTGACCAAGGCAACCCGCCATGATTATGCTTCACACTCGACTTAGTCTTTCTATACCGCTTATTAATATTAGTAAATATTTGTAAGTTTATAAGATACTAATAATATATTTATGCAAATCTAAATAATTTTTATTTGCCCTCTTTATAGCATTTGACTTGTGTAAATATTTGTAAATCAAAAGAGGCTACTATTTCATGAATTGACAAAAAACAAATTTCACCACAAAAGAGTTTAATATCAAAAATACCATAAGGCGAATAAATTAGACATTAAGCTCAAATTTTGATAGACATATAAAGTCTATTTGGCGAAAAATATCTCCGTTCATCAAAGTAAACGGCATTCTACCGACTATACAAATTCCTTCGGGAAAATTTCAGAGAAAGGAAGAAAACAATTTTCTTTCTAAAAAAAAAAAACAATTTTCCCTAAGAAAAAACCTCAATTCTATTTTTTTGGAGGACAGCACAGATCGGACAAAAAACCAGTAGGTCAACCTCGCAATTCGTACAACAACAGAGATGCCTAGACGGCATAAACAAAACTCTCGTTTTTCCATTAGACCCAAAATTCTAGCAACAACAAATCATCTTCTTATTTCACCGTTAATATGTATTCGTCTAGCTATTATAAGTTCCTGGTTCGAAAACTTCAACATTATCCATCAAACGTTTAATCAATTCTGATTTAATTTTTATTTGGTTACACAAATTCCTAGATCTACAAAAGATTAAAGGTACTAAAACACGATCATAAGGACAGAGGAATAAATTTGTTTTTTTTTTTGGTCGAAGATAGAGGAATATTAAAAATTTATAAGATTTCACTAATCCAAGTAAATTTATAAGATTGGCAGTGCCTGTCTTAGTTTGTGAGTCATCTTGCTATTGTTAGTTTCAGTTCAAGGGTTGTTATACCTTTTTGCTAAATTTCATGTTCTATTATTACAGCGAAATCTTTGGAATTGTTCTTGCAAGACCTTTGCGATCGTACATATGAGATTACACTCGAAAGAGGAGCCAAGACCGTGAGCTCATTGCACCTGTAACAGTAGATTGCTTAACCTTGGTTTTGTTGCTTCACTCTGCATGCTAACCTTGTCACTGCCTAAAGAGCATGAAAGGGTTTGCTTGAATGCATTTTAAATTCTCGAGCTTTCAGATGTTGTAACTATTGATATTCCGGTTTTAAGAGTTAACATGATGTTGTTAATTGGAAGAGCTTCCAACTCATAGGCCCTATTTTGACTGCGTCCAACACCGAGAGGATGTTGTTGATTTACAGAACTTTATACCACAAATTTGGTATAAAATTCATTTTTTGCTCTTCTTCTTCATATGATTTTGGTGATACTACTGCATCCACGTTTATTAAGTGTTTTGTTGTTTACAGAAAACATTGTGTGGAAAGATATAACGTGTTTGATTTTCTGAGGGAAGTTGTGAGCAAGGTGCCTGACTATGGCCATGCGCAAGGGCAAGGCCATGGGCAAGGTGATGTTACTATGGATGATCGCAGCATCTCCAAGAGAAGGTTGGATCTTTTGGCTCCATATATTCTGGTTATTTATTTGATAAGCCTGTGTCAAGCTGATGCGAAATGGTTGATTAATTCAGGAAGCCTATCAGTGACGAAGTGAATGACAGCGACGAAGAATATTAGTGCAAGTGCATTGGGTTATCTAAATGAGACACCCACTAATAAAATAAAGAAAACAAAAAAGAAGAGAGAAAAGAAAAAGAGTGTCTCAGACACTCCACCAAAAAGTTGAGACACCCATAAGTTGAGGTGTCACAATTTAATCAGTTAAATTTTTTTTTTTTTTTTATTTAGTTAGAGCATCCTCATTGAAGGGTTCTCATAAGGGTATCTCAACTTAGAAAAAAAATATTAATATTATTTAATTGAGATATTTTGGTATGGATATCTCAACTTTTTGAAATACTTTCCCATTTAAATAATATTAAAAAAAAAAATTAAAGTGAGATACTCTCATGAAAACCTAGGTGCTCTTAGATAATTAAAAAAAAAATAGTATTTTTATTTTAGCGTCTATTCATGTGAAGCTCTCTCAGATTAGTTTAATTGGGGCTCAACCGATTCTTGAATACAAATTAAATATTACGATAGACTTACACTCGAAAATGATGCTGGAGATAGCGGCACGTTATACGAAACGTGTCGGCACTTAAACTGCCTTTTGAAACTTGTAATTTATTACAATCCTATCCTGCTTTGTCTACCCAAAGGCCAGTTAAAAGCCCATTCCAGCAACAAAATCACAATATATTTAGGGTAAAAGAGTTTCATTTAGTTTGATTATTCATTCCCTTATTGCTTTGGATACAAGAAAGCTGTATACTATATTATATAGCAGCGTCGAGGAAGAAGTTAACAGAATCAAAGGGCTTTTGTTTGTAACAATCAAGATTACCTCCAGGATTAACTCCAAATGTGTCATTACAGATCATCAGATAAAGCCAAATCCGAGACGATGCTTTGCCATTTCCACACTCGTAGGTACCGTTAATAATATTCGTAATCACTCCGTAACCTGGTAATCTCCCGGCGGCAAGATCGGCATCTGACGGCTGCCACTGGCCAACGATCACGGCGTGGCACGACGGTTTGGGAGACTGAGGAGTCATCCAGAACCAAATCGCGGATTTGAAAGTGATTACTGCGTCGTTGGAGACAAGGTCCGGGTTGTTGAGTAAGTCGGCTCCTATGGCTCTGCCACACTGTCCGTAGTTGTAGTTCCACCTCATCTTCATCGGTCCTCTTCCGTAGTAGCGTTTGCCAGAAGCGCATGGCCACGTGGCGGTCGGTGAACAATAGTCAGAAGAAGGACTTTGTTCTTGCTTGTAACAGTAGGTCCATGAGTATGATCCGTACTCATCTGTGCTCACCCAACCTTCACACATGTAAGAGCATGTGCATTGGTTCTACACCCAATGTGTATTGGTTAAACACCCAATAAAAATGTCTCAACAAAAAAAAATATTATTTTAATAAAATATTTTAGTTTTATAGTTACATTTTTATATTAAAAAATAAAACTGGACTAATAAAAAATTGATATGTGGGAAGAGAGTGGTGAGACATCCATATGAGAGTGTCTCAAATGAGACATTTTCCTTTGGTGCTGCATCTCACATTATTTTAATAAAATATTTTATTTTTGACACATTTCACACATATTAAAAAAAATATTAAAAGTTATATATTACTCTTTATTAATATATTAAATAATTATTCTCTCTCAAATTAAAACACTAAAATAATAAGGTTAAAACTAAATTTTTATTCAAAATTATGTATTAAAAATATAAAACGACATTATTTATAAAACAAAAACAAAACATTAAAATGACAATTTTTGTAAAACGGAAAAAGTATTGACTTTATACGTACAAACAACAATAATTAAAGTCTTTAAATTTGGCCGACATAAAAAAAGTCTTTAATTTTTAAATTGGAATATGATGCAATAAAAGTTTGCTTGTGTTTGTTTACGTTTGGTATACAGTCCCTTCCTGTTCCTGGACATCCGATAAAAAGAAGGAAAATTGATTCCTAGCTACATGAAGTATACTATAATGTATGGTTATATATTTGAAGTAAAACAATGTTTTAAAAACTACACGAAGTAACGATAATACATGACTACACATCCAAAGTAAAACAATGTTCTAAAAACTACATCAACATGTGATATAGCATAGCCAGCTACACGAAAACCATCCGAACAAACATGAGTCATACGTGTAACACCATAACCATATATTTCTGGTAAATCATTCATCGAGCTTCAACGTTGACTCAAATTTTAAACAATAAAACCCACCCAAATTTAAACCGGCATGAATATTACCACCGTGTTATGCACGGACACACACACATATATATATATATATACATTTTATAAAATTAAGAATATATTTACGAGGAACAATTATAAAAGTAGGTCAATCACATTTTCTCCTCTTCTTTGAAGACAACGAACATGGGCCTAAGAAGTTCGGGTGGTAGAGAAATGCGTGAATGATCTCATGTCTAGATCAAGACCATGTCTAGATATTATTTTTCTTTGATTTCAGATCAATATATATATCTTGATTTTGTTGTTTTTAAACAATTTTACCAAATTTGTAGCCTCTCTCATAAATAAGTTTGTGGAAACAAGTATAACCTGAAAAAAACTAACAATAGTACGAGAAAGAAAATAAAATATACATAGCGAGGGATGATTGAAAAAACAAATTTTCTTCATTACTTAGTGTATAGAAGATGTGTCTAATCGTTTGTTTTTTTTTTATGTTGCATTTTCAGTTATATTTTGCTGGTTTAAAATAGTCAAATCAATTTAACTAAATTTGATTTAATAAATCAAGGAGTTTCAATTAATATTTTTCAATTTTAAAAATTGTATATATATAGATATTGTGTCCGTCTGTAGCACGGGTGGTAACATTCGGGTCGGATTAAGTCAAGTCGGGTTAATTTTGGGTGGGTTTTATTGTTTAAAATTCGAGTCAACGCCAGAGCTCGATGAATAGTTTACTGAAAATATATGGATATGGTGTTACACGTATCACTCATATTTGTTCGGATGGCTTTCGTGTAGCTGGTTATGCTATATCAATTGTTGATGTAGTTTTTAGAACATATTTTTACTTTGGATGTGTAGCCATGCATTATCGTTACTTCGTGTAGCTGGCTATGCTATATCAATTGTTGATGTAGGTTTTAGAATATTGTTGTAGTTCGGATGTGTAGCTATGTATTATGGTATATTTCGTGTAGCTGAGAATCAATTTTCCTAAAAAGAAATATGTTTAGTATGTATTTTTCAAATAAATCTATAAACTGAAGTACTAAAAAATTGTTAGTCATAAACGTTAAAAAAAATTTGTTTGCGTTTGGTGGTTGGTTTTGCAGTAAACAAAAAAAAAATGTTTGATGTATATATCAAATAATTATTATTTTTAAATGCTTTTCATGTAAATTCCAATGCAAAATTTGTGTTTGAAAAAATCGAAACATAAAGTAGTGATTACCGTTGTATGTTTGGTATGAAGTCTGACCAAAGAAGGCAGCGACCTCCTTCTTCCTGGCGGCGGTGTCTCCGGTGGTGCCAAAGCCGGGGAAATACTTAGCAGCAGTGAGAAAGGCGTCATAAGTGTAGAAACCGCTAGCGGGACAGCGAGCGTCGTTCCTATGCCTAAGCATGTGTTCGAACTGAGATCTTGAAATGATGCCCGAAAGATCATCTGTGGGGCCAGGAGGAGTACCGCCGGGAGTACACTGGCTTTGACAGCCAGGCTGCTTACAGTAAGCTTCGGTGTTACCGCACCATCCGAACTCGCTGCAACAAAGACCGTTGGGGCAGAGTGCTCCTCCGGCTTGTCGCCCACATTGCTCGGCTAAGGAAAATGATAGAAGAAGTGAGAAGATGAGAAAGAGAAGTAGATAAGTCTTCATTTTGCTTTGATTTTTATGGTGTTTTTTAAGACAATAAGGCTTATATATAGTAGCATGCAGGATACAATCAATGAATGTTAATCACCATCAAATTTTATTATTTTCCATGGTTAGATATATATTAATTTTTTCACTGTTGGGCCAGGAGGAGTACCGCCGGGAGTACACTGGCTTTGGCAGCCAGGCTGCTTACAGTAATCTTCGGTGTTACCGCACCATCCGTACTCGCTGCAACAAAGACCGTTGGGGCAGAGGGCTCCTCCGGCTTGTCGCCCACATTGCTCGGCTAAGGAAAATGATAGAAGAAGTGAGAAGATGAGAAAGAGAAGTAGATAAGTCTTCATTTTGCTTTGCTTTTTATGGTGTTTTTTAAGACAATAAGGGTTACGTTATATATAGTAGCATGACGCAGGATACTACCAACGAATGTTAATTGTAGAAAAGTTAGAATGTGCTTTCTGCCTTTATTCAATGCTTACATACGGCATATATACATCGTCACTTGACCGTCTGATTGTGTAACCTTAACGTAATATGTATATAAGCCCAATAACATATAATATGGCCCAATACTCCCCCTCAAATTGGAGCATGGAGATTAACAATGCTTAACTTGGACACTAGACGCTCAAACGGCTGTCGACCAAGCGGTTTGGTTAATAAATATGCAATCTGATCGCCCGTTCCAACATGAATTGTAGATATCCGTCCATCAAGAACAGCATCACGAACGGCATGACAATCGGCCTCAATATGTTTAGTTCGTTCATGAAACACTGGGTTAGCGGCAATGTGATTAGCGGCTTGGCTGTCACAAAACAAACGAACAGGCTCGGATTGAGGAAAACCGAGATCTTTGAGAAGTTGACGCAGCCACATAATTTCATCGAGAGCATTACGCATAGAGCGATACTCAGCTTCAGCGGAAGAACGAGAGACTGTCCTTTGTTTTTGAGTTTTCCAAGAGATAGGTGAACCTCCGAGAAACATCACATAAGCACTCAAAGATCGTCGTGTCAATGGGCAAGCAGCCCAATCAGAATCACAATAAGCCGTAAGAGTCAAGTCAGCAGCGGAACTAAAGAGAATACCTTGACCGACAGTAGATTTGAGATAGCGCACAACACGCAAAACAGCCTCCCAATGACCTTCGCGCGGAGTTTGCATAAATTGGGAAAGAATATGGACGGAATAAACCAGATCCGGACGTGTGATGAGCAGGTAGATAAGACGACCAATGAGTCGTCTATAGCGTGACGAATCAGCCAAGAAAGGACTTGTATCTGAGGCCAAATGTTGTTTTTGCTCCATGGGAAAGGTAGCCGGTTTGGACCCAAGCAAACCTGTTTCGGCGACAATGTCTAGAACGTATTTCCTTTGGGACAACACAACGCCCTCGTCGTTACGAGCAATCTCTAATCCAAGAAAGTATTTTAATTTACCAAGATCCTTCATCTTGAAACAGCTCCCCAAATAGTCTTTAAACTTCGACAAAGCAACGGAGTCATTTCCGCAAATTAACAAGTCATCAACATAGATGAGAACCCGAATCTCAACGCCATCACGAGAATAAGTGAAAAGGGAATAGTCAGAATAGAATTGAATGTAACCAACCTCCTTCAAAGCAGTAGTGAGCTTCGCAAACCAACAACGCGGTGCTTGTTTGAGACCATACAGTGATTTCTTCAAACGACATACTTTCTTTGGATCCGAGTGATGAAAACCCAAAGGAAGCTTCATGTAAACCTCTTCCTCAAGATCACCGTGAAGAAAAGCGTTATGTACATCCATCTGATGGGCTTCCCAGTTATTCGCAGACACAAGCTTTAAGAGACCACAAACAGTCGTCATTTTGGCCACAGGAGCAAAAGTTTCTGTAAAATCTTCACCTTCGATCTGATGATTGCCCAACACCACTAAACGAGCCTTGTACCGCTCAATCGAGCCATCAGCATGATACTTAATTTTGAATACCCATTGATTGCCAAGAGCCTCCTTTCCCTCAGGTAAATCAACAACATCCCATGTCTGAGCAATTTCGCAAGAATCGACCTCACTTTGCATTGCATCACACCATATTTTATCCTTGAGAGCCTCCTTATAGCTTTTGGGTTCAACACCAGCAAGAATCGCAGCAAGAAATGCTTGGTGACCAGAGGAAAATAAAGCATCAGAGATATAATTTTCGAGAATATATGGTGTGTTACCTGGAACCGTTAGCGGAGACGCTGAGATGGAGTCGGAGGGAACAAGATGTGTATTATCAATGCAACTGGTATTGTATAGCATAAAATCAGTGAGTTTCTTGGGACGTGTCTTCGGTCGTTGGCCGCGACCCAAAGCAGGAACAACTGTATCAACAATTTCAGACGAAGATGCGGTGGGCAGATCGTCAAGAACAGGGTCCGATGAACCAGTTTGAATCGTAGGAGGAAAAATGTCAACCTCAGTTGTCACCTCTGGTGGAGAAGATAACGCAGGAGTGCTCCCCCTATTGTCCGAAACTGATGGAAATACCCAATCTTCGTCGACATAGTCAGGCACAAATGGAGGATTCGCCGGAAACTGTTCCTCTTGCATCGACTGGAAGGGAAAAACATCCTCCTGAAAAATCACATCACGGGATATTACAAACTCTCCCGTCTCGAGGTCATAGACACGCCATCCTTTCGTACCGAAAGGGTAACCAACAAAAATGCAATGTCGACTGCGAGCACCAAATTTATCTTTGTCACGTGACCGAAGATGGGTGTACCAAGACGAACCAAATACTCGTAGCTGATTATAGCTCGGCTTTTCTCCAAAAAGTACTTCATAGGGAGACCTTCCCTTATGAATCGCAGTGGGAGTACGGTTGATAACATAAGCTGCTGTTAAAACTGCTTCACCCCAAAATTTAATTGGTAAACTTGCTTGGAAAAGCAAAGAAGGAGCCACATTCAAGATATGTCTGTGTTTTCTCTCCACACGACCATTTTGCTGAGGCGTATAAACGCATGAAGTTTGATGAACGATTCCTTGTTGTTTGAAATACGAAGACAGGCAAGTAAACTCAGTTCCATTGTCGCTTCTAACTTTCTTGACAGCTTTTCCAAACTGTTTTTCCGAGTAAGCACAAATTTTTTGTAAAACTTGGCGAACTTCTGATTTTGCGAGAAGAAGGTAAATCCAAACGGAACGTGAAAAATCATCCACAATGGTTAGGAAATATGAAGCACCGCAGGTAGACGCAACTCGATAAGGACCCCAAACATCAACATGAATTTATTCAAAACATTCCTTCGTTTTATTCAAACTATCAGAAAAAATTTCTCTTGTCTGTTTGGCTCGAAAACACACGTCACACGGAGTCATACTAGAAGAATTCAAAGTACTAGAGAAAGGTAAAGCGGAAAGAGTTGAAAAAGCAGGATGTCCCAACCGATGATGCCACAAAGCTTGATCAGAGACTGCATCCACTCTGTTGACCCGAGTTATTGTCACATCCGTCAGATAATACACACCATCCCGTTCTTCACCGGCTCCAATCAGCGTATTCGAGGAACGGTCCTGTAAAATACACATCGTGTCAGTGAACATGGCAAAGCAATTATGCATCTGCTTGAGAAGCTGTGAAACCGAGATCAAAGAACAATTTAGATTTGGAACGTATAAAACGTTGTAAAGAGAAATCGCCTCGGTAAGTGGTAAAATGCCCATACTAACCGACGACGTCTTACTGCCATCAGCAAAACCAATAGAGCATGGTGTCAAATAACAATGAGAGATTCCCCGTCATATGATGGGAAGCTCCGGTATCGATAATAATATCACCAAAATCCTTACCGGAAAGTTTGTCAGAGGTTCCACCACCTGATTTTGAATGAGCCATCATTCCAATAGCTTTCCACTGCTCAGCCGTGAAATCCGGGAAGATCGATTCATTACTCGAGGTTGCGTGAGCAACATTAGCCTGTCCTCTACCACGACCAAAGGAATTCGAGCTACGGCCTCCGCGACTCGCTCCTCGACCACCAGCACGATCTGTTACCCATTCAGGATAACCATTCAATTGCCAGCAATATGCTTTCTTGTGGCCTGATTTTCCGCAATGAGAACACAACACATTACTGCGATCTCTGTTTTTATTATTTCTAGTCGAAGTCGACGATTCATTACGAGTTTCGGGAGCAGAATCGCGACGAGCAACGAATCCTACAGCTTCAGCATGTGCTTCACGCGATTTTGCATTGAGAAGCCTTTCTTCTTCTCGAACAACACGGGCGAATGCTTGAGCCAAGTCTGGCCCTGGATCTTCATCAGAGATAGCTGCAATGATGTTTCCAAAACGAGATTCATCAAGTCCCATCACAAATTGAGAAACCTTTTCTTCTTCCCTCTCCTTCGCATATGTTTCCCTTGCTGAACACGAACACGCAGGAAGTGGTTTGTAAATAGCAAGCTCGTCCCACATTGCTTGAAGTCGGCTGTAATAATCAATTACAGGTTGGCCATTTTGACGACAAGTAGCGATTTGCGTACGAAGGTAGTTAATACGAACTTTGTTGCCAACACAAAAACTTGCTTTCAAAGTGTCCCACAAGTCTTTAGCGTTGGAGACAAACGACACGGAAGATCTAACACGAGCTGAAAGAGACGCACGCAGCCATCCAACCACCATGGAGTTGACAGAAATCCATGATTCCTGTTCTGTACCAGCCTGCGCAGGTTTGGCAATCGAGCCATCAATGAACCCTACTTTCTTCTTAGCACGAAGGGCATTCATCATCTCCTCCGCCCATTCATTAAAATTCTCTCCTGTCATAATCACTGGTGTAATCAAAGCACCTGGATTGTCAGAGGAATACAACGTGTATGGCGTGCTAACGGTGGAATCACCAGCCGTACGCACAATTGCATCATCACCAGCTATGTTTTATCGAAAAAATCAAAGCTGAGAGAAATAAGAAACAGAGATCGAGTAGAAACAAAACTTGAATTCAATAGAGAATAGAAAAGAACAAAGGTTCGGAGAAAGCAAGATTTAGAGTCCAGGATTCGGCTCTGATACCATGTAGAAAAGCTAGAATGTGCTTTCTGCCTTTATTCAATGCTTACATACGGCATATATACATCGTCACTTGACCGCCTGATTGTGTAACCCTAACGTAATATGTATATAAGCCCAATAACATATAATATGGCCCAATATTAATCACCATCAAATTTTATTATTTTAATGGTTAGATATTTGTTGGGTGTGGAGTATAGAAACAGCATCGCTAGACACCCAATGGGGTGTCTCAATTTTTTTTTTTTTTTTTTTAATAAAGTAATGAAAAAAAAAATAGACCAATACTCTTGCGCCACGTCAGCGCGAGGGTGTCTCAAGGTATCTCGTTTGAGAGACCGTGTCTCTCTCTCTCTCTTTCTCTCTTTCTTGCTTTTTCAATTTTTCCTATTTTTTTATTCTGAGACTCTCATAATTTTTTTGTGAGACACTCACTGATGTGGATGCTGAGAGCAGTGACGTCCCAAAATTTATTGTGGCCTAAAGCTTTTTAAAAAATTGTGGCCCTATTTAATATTTGTTTAGATAAAAAAAAAATTTTTGACAAAAAAGGTTAATAATTTTCATTGTTTTGTTTTTTTTAGGTTGATATTTCATTTGTAGAATGAGTATTATTCTTATATGTATGTGAACGAAGTAAACTCCTAGGTAGATGGAAAAAAAACTTTGTGTTTTAAAATGATGCAAACATTTTTTTTTAGTGGTAATAGTCCAAAATAGTACAAAATGACATAAAAATTGCTAGAATAGTATAAATTTTGGAAAAATTGTTAGAATAGTCTTTTTCAATTTTTTTTTAAAACTTTATGGGTTTAGGGTTGGATTGTTAGGATGTAGAGTTTAGTTTTAAGGGTGTAAGGTTCGAGAGTACTATTTCAAATTTCAAACCCTAAACCCTAAAAACTTTTCTCAAAAATACTATTTTTATAAATTTCTCAAACTTTGTACTATTATAACAATTATTTTCTCATTTTGTACTATTTCAAAATTTTTTACGGAACTGTTTTAAAAGAAAAAACAATTAACATTGAAAGAAACTCTAAAAGTTTGAAAAACTAAACGACTATCAGCAAATGTGGGGTTCGAACTCACCAAACAGAGGCAAAGCAAAAAAATTGAAGCCAATAGACGATATCAAATTTTACAAATGTGGCCTTAAAAAATAAAATATAATCAGTGGCCTAAATCTCATGCTTTATGTGCTTTATATAAGGACCGGGCCTGGCTGAGAGCATCATTATTAGGAAAAAATTATTTGGGTTTTTTAAGTAATATTTAGTTATAAATTTGAAGTTAAAAAATTTCTGTTTTTGCTGCTTTATTGGTAGGATCCTATTAGGGGGTTTTAAAATTTTTTAATAATTTTGTTTTATTTTAAATAGAGTTTATTTTTTTAATTAAACATAGTTGGTATAAAAACATAACATTTTAAATATAGATTTTGAAAAAAAAATGCAAAAGAACGCTCAATTTGGGTTTTTTCTGATATTGTCTATGAATCACTTCCTGTTCACCCACCGAACGATTCTAATTCATTAATATGTAAAAAAAGTTTAGAATTTTAAAGTTGAAGTTAAGAAAAAGTTTTAAAAAAATTCTTAACTTTTTTTTTAAAGTTAAACTTACGAAAAGGTTAAAAAAAAAATCTGGCAAAAATAAAAATTCGGCGAATTAAGGGTTGACACGTGGCTAAGAACAGTGTAAGAACCCTGTTAAGAACCGGTTCTTAAAGTTCTTATTTAAGAACCGATTCTTACACTATTTACAATTATTTTATTTTTAAAAAAAAATAAAATTTGGGTTAAGAACCCCTTAAAAACCCTGTAATAATGATGCTCTGAGCAACCTCAGTGGTCAAGGGTATCTCACAAATATAATATTAATTTTTTTTTTAAATTAAAGAATTAAATTTATAAGAAAGAAAAGAATTGGATCAATGAAAAATAGACACATAGTATTGGGTATCTCAAGTTTTTTTGTTGGATATCTCAAATGAAATACTCTCTTCTCTCTCTTCTCTCTCTTCTCTCTCTCTCTCTTCTCTTTTGAATTTGTTTTTTTTTTAATGGTATTGGGGTTGCTCTTAGATACCCGTATTGGCAGGATACTCTTATTTTTTTTCTTTCCGTCAATGTTGTTGATGTTGATTTTGTTCTAATTAACTTTTGGTGATTTTTTTAAGTACATGTTTAACTAGACATAATTTTATCTATGTTTAAATCAATTTATAATCCTCAAAGGTAAAAAAACATAAAAATAATAGTTATGTTTAGATTAAGGAAATTAAACAAAAATTATAAATAAAAACCAAAGTTTAAAAAAAAAAAACATTTATTACAGATTAGAATAAAAAAATTAAATATACATAACAATCATAAAAAGAAAATGAATAAAGGCCAAAAAATAATTTTAAAAGAAAAAACCATAATATGACAGTTAAGTCCGTGTTAGAGAAGAATCTCATCTCTTTTCGTTTGAATCGAATTTCGTGTCTACAACTCCTCCGCTGATCGCTTTTGCCTTTCTTAATTTATTTCCTCTACAAGCAAATATAATCTGTAAGTAATCTTCAATGTCTTTGTTGTCTGTTTCTTGATGCTCCATTGATCCGGCAATCGGTCGTTTAGAAATGAAATCAAGTTGAAATTTTGACTTCATTTTGAAAATTATGGCTTACGCTGTGTGTACGGGTGTGGTCATCATTTTCTGTAGACGATAGTGTGGTTCTCTTTAATTCGTGTCACAGCAAATGATCGAGAGACAGAGACACGTATGGTTGTAGGTGTGGGGATTAGCCCACCCCCATTTTTCGCCCATTCCAAAGCAAAAGGCCCAACATCAAAAGTCCAATATCTACTATGCAGATACGGTACTGTTCCCGACCTGCTTGGCACTGTTCACGACATGCCGGGTACTGTTCACGACCTGCTCGGCACTGTTCATAACATGTCGGGTACTGTTCACGAACCGTCACGTCATCCCCAAAAACCGGAGAGCTGTCTGCTCAACTCCCACTATAAATACCCCTTTTGGAGTTCATTATCAGACACACAAGAAAACTCTCATTCTCTCTTTCTAAATAACTTTCCCTCTCTAAAAAGAGGTCTCCCAGCTCTCCCCAGCGCAGCGCAGCTCTCCCAGCTCTCCGCAACTCTCCGCAGCTCTCTCGAGCTCCCAGCTCTCACGACCTGACGGCCGACCTGGCGACCCGACCTGGCGACCCGCCGACCCGACCTGACAGTCAACCGACGACCCGATCTGACGGCCGACCGACGACCCGACCTGACGGTCGACCGGCGACCGACGACCTGACGGCCCGGCAACCCGACCTAACAGTCGACCGACGACCCGACCTGACAGTCGACCGACGACCCGACCTGACCGCCGACCTGGCGACCCGGCGACCCGACCTGACGGCCGACCTGGCGACCCGACGACCCGACCTGACAGTCGACCGACGACCCGATCTGACGACCGACCGACGACCCGACCTGACGGTCGACCGGCGACAGACGACCTGATGGCCCGGCGACCCGACCTGACAGTCGACCGACGACCCGACCTGACAGTCGACCGACGACCCGACCTTGACAGTCGACCGACGACCCGACCTGACAGTCGACTGACGACCCGACCTGACGGCCAACCTAGCGACCGACCTGGCGACTCGGCGACCCGACCTGACGGCCGGCCTGGCTACCCGGCGACCCGACCTGACAGTCGACCGACGACCCGATCTGACGGCCGACCGACGACCCGACCTGACGGTCGACCAGCGAACGACGACCTGACGGTCGACCGGCGAACGACGACCTGACGGCCGACCTGGCGACCTGGCGACCCGACCTGGCGACCCGGCGACCCGACCTGACAGTCGACCGACGACCCGATCTGACGGCCGACCGACGACCCGACCTGACGGTCGACCGGCGACCGACGACCTGACGGCCGACCTGGCGACCCGGCGACCCGACCTGACAGTCGACCGACGACCCGACCTGGCAACCCGACCTGACGGCCGACCTGGCGACCCGACCTGACGGCCGACCTGGCGATCCGACCTGACGGGCGGCGACCGGCGATCCGACCTGACGGGCGGCGACCGGCGACCGACGACCCGACCTGACGGTCGACCGGCGACCGACGAGCTCCCATCTCTCCAGCTCTTTCTCTTACCCGCTTCAGCAACGAACTACGAATGGTTTGATCCCCAACCCGGGGTACGTAGGCAGCCCTCCGGGCACAGCTATAAATCACCTCTTCCTCTTCATTTGCCGACCGGAACGCAACCGGGTCTATCTTAACAAAAAATCCCCAAACCTCCACGATACAAATTGATTTGTAGGAGACATGCTCAAACACGTTCCAACAATGGTTCTCTTTAATTCGTCAATGTCCCAACGGATAGTGTGGGGGTAATTTTTTAGTTGAAGTTGGGGTAACAGCAACAAAAACGTGCGCGCTTTCCTTTACACGTCTCTAGAAAACAACAACAAAATTGTAACGTAACAGTCTTTGCTTCCTTTTAATTACATGCTCCTAATTTATACTCATTAGGTTATCTGCGTATATGATCGTGCTTCAGATCAACCACACAATGTCAATAAGATGTATTTTTTTTGTTTGTAAAACCACACAATAAGCTGTTACGTATATCTCTAACAATCATGGGCAAATTCGAGGTTTCAGCGTGTAACCATCTTCATACTACGCACCCATACATTCATTTGTTACCTATAGTTGGTTCTCAATTTTTCATGAACATTTTGGGAGATAATCTCTATAATATTATTTAGGAAGACATTTTTGAAAATAAATTTTCCTTTTTACGTTATTACATATTATGTCATTACAAATAAAAAAGATAATTGAAATAGGAAATGATATAACTATCTTTTAAAATTATTGATAAGAATATGAAAAGTATTTATTTATTATTAAATAATTTATTTACTATTAAATAAGTTATTTACTATTTAGTTTCTTAATTAATTTTAATATTATATATTTTTAAATAATAATCAATTCATATATATATTCAAAAAAAAATATTCGAAATCTTGCTATCTTTTTCAGTATAATTTTTTATATTTTATTTGAAATATATATCAAAATAAAAGTTGAAAAATATTTTACTGATTTTATAAAAGTTAGACACAAGAAAATTGATTTTTTTAAGAGTTCGTAAACTAACCACAAAACTAGTGTCATTAAACTGTGTATATTAGAGTTATATTTTCAAGATTATAGGTTTTGCGGGTTAGCCCGAATAATATTTTAGTCCACTGCAAAACGGGTTAAATAGGCAAATTATTCCGTTTGACAACTCTATCTATAATCATAAGTTAGACATATTATAAAATTTAAATAAAATATTTTTTTTTAAATTTCAAAACAATTTCTTAAAAAAAAATTACTTCACATTATAATTAGCACTTATTAAGTCTTAGTATACTATAATACATGATAATAATGTATAATAGATCTTATTTGACTTTCATGCCTAGAAACAATGGTAAACCAAATCTAGGCAGTTGCATCTGGTCACATGGGCTCACTATTGATACTACAATGATATTATTACACAAATTATGTCAAGATGATGAGACCCTTCAAGCAACTTGAACAGATGAACCACTAATAGTTATAATTAATGGTCTCAGATCTGATATCAGAGACTCAATCAACTTTTGTGTCATGACGATTAATCTTAGATAATATTATGATCGCTCAAGAGATGTTTCATGGTTTACGAACCAACAAGTCTCGTAAACAAAAAATTGATGGCAATAAAAACGGATATGAGCAAAGTATATGATCGGGTGGAATGCCCTTTTATTGAACACCTTTTGAGAAAATTTGATTTTGCAAAAAAATGGATTACTTGGATGATGTGGTGCATTCAATCGGGATAACACAAGGTCCTCATTAGCAGTCAACCCAAATGCCAAATAAATCCACACAGAGGGCTTCGTCAAGGTGATACCTTATCACCGTACCTATTCATACTTTGTACGGAGGTCTTGATAGAAAATATACGGAAGGCAGAAAGAGAGCGCTTACTCACGGGGCTAAAAGTGACGAGGGCAAGCCCAACAGTCTCACATCTACTCTTTGCAGATGACAATATTTTTTCTGCAAGACTACAATTCAGAAATGTCAGACTATATGAAATATACTTAAACAATACGAGTCGGTCTCTGGGCAACAAATAAATTTCACAAAATCTTCCTTACAATTCGGACATACGGTAAACAATGCGGCACAAGACGAGATAAAACACATGTTAGGAATCTCCAATATGGGAGGCATGTGCTCATACCTTGGCCTTTCAGAAAGTCTCGGAGGAGCAAAAAGCAAGATTTTTAATTTTGTCATGGAGAGACATAATAATAGAATTAATGGATAGACATCGAGATTGTTGTCTAAAGGAGGTAAAAAGGTTTTAATTAAATTGGTGGCATCAGCTATGCCTACATACGATAGTCGTGTTTTCGTCTACCCAGATCTATAACCGCAAAACTAGCTAGTGCGGTATCACAGTTTTGGTGGAGTTTCTCTGGACAACAGAAAGAAATGCATTGGTTAGCGTGAAAAATATTGTGTCAGAGTAAAGCAGAAGGTAGAATCGGGTTTCGAACAATAGAGGATTTTAACACAACATTATTGGCAAAACAACTATGGCAACTGATGGATAAACCGAAATCTTTGTTTGCTCGTGTTTTTAAGGGTCAATATTTTTGGAGCACAAATCCTTTAAATCCTATAAGATCATACTCCACATCTTTTGGATGGAAGAGTATTATTTTGGCTAGATCCCTGGTAAAAAAAAAGGGCTAATTAAAAGAGTTGGTTCATGTGGTTCTATCTCAGTATGGAATGACCCATGGATACCATCTTCTTCCACGAGGTCAGCAACATGCAAGGGGTATAATTACTATACAAATATCATGGTCAATCATCTGATTGATCCAGTGACACAAATATGGAATATGGTTTTGATTAATGCAATTATTGAACCAGCTCATGCATAAATTATTCGAAGTATGCCTATAAGTTGAATTTATAGACCATACTCTCTTGGTTGATATTATACAAAACAGGAAAATATAAGATTAATTCGGGTTATCAGATTGAACACCAAGAACCATGCAACATCATGAATTTTTTCTACGGACCGGATATCAAAAAATTACAGGCACATACACGGAAATTAAAATATTCACCAAAATTGCGACATTTTATTTAGCAAAGCTATATTGGGATATCTCTCGGTAACATCAAATTTATGCGCCAGATGAATTAATTGCGATACGCAATGTGCACAGTGTGGAGCAGAGAAGGAAACGATAAATCATGTTTTTTTTTAATGTCTCTCAGCGTTACAAACATGGACACTCTCTCAAATACCATCGACTCCAAGGGTATTCCCAATGTATTCAGTTTTCTCCAATTTTGATCATCTTTTTTGGAGACTTCCAAATGATATTGGGAATACAATTTTCCCTTGGATTGCGTGGTATATTTAGAAAGTGTGGAATGATAATATATATACTCAAATGTTGATAGAAATCATATCCTGCTTTGTCTACCAAAGCCCAGTTAAAAGCCCATTCCAACAACAAAATCGAAAATACAAACTTTTTATATTTAGGTTAAAAGGTGTTTTATTTAGTTTGATATTTCATTCCCTTATTGCTTTGGATACAAGAAAGCTGCATACTATATTAAATAGCAGCGTCGAGGAAGAAGTTAACAGAAGCAAAGGACCTTTGATTGTAACAATCAAGATTACCTCCAGGATTAACTCCAAATATGTTACAGTACCTCTGATAAAACCCAATCCGATCAGCGACTCTCGAATCTTGCCCACGTCCACACTCTAACCCACCGTTAATAATATTCGTAATCACTCCGTAACCCGGTAATCTCCCGGCGGCACGGTCGGCATCTGACGGCTGCCACTGGCCAGCGATCACGGCGTGGCACGACGGTTTGGGAGACTGAGGAGTCATCCAGAACCAAATCGCGGCTTTGAAAGCGATCACTGCGTCGTTGGAGACAAGGTCCGGGTTGTTCAGTAAGTCGGCTCCTATGGCTCTGCCACACTGTCCGTAATTGTAGTTCCACGTCAGCTGCATCGGTCCTCTTCCGTAGTAGCGTTTGCCAGAAGCGCATGGCCACGTGGCGCTCGGTGAACAGTAGTCAGAAGAAGGACTCTGTTCTTGCTTGAAACAGTAACCCCATGAATATGGTCCGTCCGGTGCTGTCGGCCACCCACCTTCACACATGTAACCGTCCATTTCATAATAATATTTTTATATATTTAGTCACAGCTTTAATCGATTACGTTATTTATTAACTTATACGCACAGACAACAATAATTAAAGTCTTTAATTTTGTCCGACAACAAAAAAAGGTCTTTAATTTTTAAATTGGAATATGATGCGATAAAAGTTTGCTTGTGTTTGTTTACGTTTAGTATATAGTCCCTTCCTGGAGATCCGATAAAAATAAATATGTTTAGTATGTATTTTTCAAATAAATCTATAAACTCAAGTACTAAAACATTGTTGGTCATAAACGTTAAAATATTTGTGTTTGCGTTTGGTGATTGGTGATTGGTTTTGCGGTTTACAAAAACGATTTATAAAAAAACAGTTTTATGTTTCAAAGAATTATTATTCTTAAATGCTTTTCATTTAAATTCCAATGCAAAGCTAGTGTTTGAAAAAATCGAAACATAAGTAGTGATTACCGGTGGTTTCGTGTGAAGTCTGACCAAAGAAGGCAGCGACCTCCTTCTTCCTGGCGGCGGTGTCTCCGGTGGTGCCAAAGCCGGGGAAAGAATTAGCGGCGGTGAGAAAGGCTTCATAAGTGTAGAAGCCTCTAGCGGGACAAGCACCGTCGTTCCTATGCTTAAGCATGTCATCGAACTGAGATCTTGAAATGATGCCCGAAAGATCACCTGGGGGGGTACCGCCGGGAGTACACTGGCTTTGGCAGCCAGGCTGCTTACAGTAAGCTTCGGTGTTACCGCACCATCCGAACTCGCTGCAACAAAGACCGTTGGGGCAGAGTGCTCCTCCGGCTTGTCGCCCACATTGCTCGGCTAAGGAAAATGATAGAAGAAGTGAGAAGATGAGAAAGAGAAGTAGATAAGTCTTCATTTTGCTTTGATTTTTATGGTGTTTTTTTAGACAATAAGGGTTATATATAGTAGCATGCAGGATACAATAATCAATGAATGTTAATCACCATCAAATTTTAATTATTCTCCATGGTTAGATATATGTTGGGTGTGGAGTATGGCTATGGACAACAACCCGTATTGGTAGGTTTGTCTTTTTGTTTAATTTTCACTTTCCGTCAATGGTGTTGATTTTGTTTTAACTTTTGGTGATTATTTACGTACATGTTTTATAGACGTAATTTTATCTATGTTTGTAACATTTAATGATAAATTTCTGTATCGGAAACAGTGCTAGATTTGGTAGAAGCTTACCAGTTTTAGAAGACCAAAACGAGTTTGGCACTAAGCGATCTCATGAGTGTGTATTTATCACATGTATATACTTTTTGTTGTTAAACACATATATACATGACTTGATTTTATGCAAAGACAAGTCAGAAGGGTTGCAAGAATAGTCAAAAAATAGACATGCGTAAAATATCTAATTATGATGAATATTGACCCCAAAAAAAAAAAGTATATTGCTGAAAGTAATTATGAATATGAGGCGGCCGGTTCATGAGTCATGACCAACTTTTTCAAAAAGAAATAGAGATTTCGAGAATGGATTTGAAGGTAACGTATAGCATTTCCCATCTAATTGTTATAATGACTCATCAAGACTAAATCATACAAATACAGTTAATATTCATTCATGGCATAGAAAATTCCAACTACTCATGACGACCTTCTCTCTCTAGATCATTATTCTACTGTTTTATCCACAGTAGGTGTCATGTTACAATTATTGAAAAACCAAAATCTCGACGAAACCAGCTGCGTGCTCTGATTACACAACTATTATTGTACACAATATATTTTTTTTGTTGGTATTACAATAATCTAATCTCTCTCTATATGCTATAATACACGATAATCACTTTGAATAGGTCATCAATTTCCATCACTGTGGGCTGCCTTTCCGGACTAAACAATAATGTATAATAGATATCTTATTTGACTTTCGTGCCTAGAAACAATGGTAAACCTTTGTCCTGGCGATGGTGGCCCAGTGATTTAAAGGACTGAAGGGTTTTGATATAAATTGTCAAAGTTCCAGGTTCGAACGTCTCTGGGAACGTACATCACCATTTTCTGTACATCCCACACGGATATGGATCCATGTGTTTAAGACCCATTTGAATACCTGGAGAGAGAATCTATTCGTGGGTTGCACCTTCTCCAGAGGAATAGTATGAGCCTATCCATGGGTTTGAGATCTACTATGAGTTATCAAAAAAAAAAAATGGTAAACCAAATCTAGGCAGTTGAATTACATTGGTCACATGGGCTCACTATTTGATACTACAATGATATTATTCCACAAATGATGTCAAGATGATGAGACCCTTCAAGCAACTTGAACAGATGAACCACTAATAGTTATAGTTAATGATTTATTTGTTACATCTTTATATACTAAAACACAAATCACTTCACCAATTATGTTTTGACAAGTGTCATTTACAATGAAAAAAACTAATTTCTGGTTCCGCAAATTTTTGAAATCAAATTTAATTAATTAATTAATTAATAAAAACAAACATATTATAAGTTCAACTTCCTAACCCACGATCCCTTCATCTCCTTCAAAGCCACGATCTTCTTCCTCAACAATCGCACTTTCTCAAACTTTCTCAAATTGATTTATCAAATCTGCTTCTCTGCTTCTCTGTTCTCGTCTTGAAGGCTCATCTACTTTGTCATATCTCTCTACTTAATTAGTTTGATCCAATTTATTGCTCTTATTTTAAAAGTAAACTACTAAGTCTTTGATTTATTTTTCTTACTAATGCAATTAACCACTAATTATCCATTATAAAAAATTAACCCTTAACCATTTATTATCCTTTTCAGTGGAAGTATTATAGGGTTTTGTATTGTTTATTTGTAAGTACCATTACATTACATTACATTCCATAATTTAATTTTTATCTTGATAGAAATTTAATTCAAATATAGTTCGTCTGGAATGGTTCTCGCAATTCGTCGACGATTCTTTCACTGATTGTCCGGCGAATCCATTGAAAGGAACTATGACCTTCGTCAAAACTAAAACATCGTTTCCTGAGAAACCAAGAAACAAACGATCGAGAGTTCCAGCTGCTTTTGTCAGAACTTGAACACCGATGCCGGAATCATATCATTAGATTATCAACACTATAATCATTGTGTTGGACATGTTTTTCATCGTTTTTTATTTATTTTCTTTTATAAATTATTAAATTTGTTTTTTAAAAAAAAATCAAAGTTAGAAAATAAAAGAGGGCAAATTTGGGATTTTATAAGATAAATTTTGTAAAATAGACATATTTAATAGTTTAAGTATTAAAAAGATAATGATTAATAATTTGAGTATTAAAAACAAAATTTGGGAAGTCAAAATAGTTTGTGTATTTTTTTTCTTCCAAGTTTTATATAGTTTATTATGTATTTTAAAGGTTTTTCCTTTTCTTTTTTGGTCACAGGCTCGCATTTGTAAAAACCAAATTGGAATCGATTTTTAATTCCTAATTTTATTTGAAATGGGTTCGGTGCACACTTAGAGATCATCTCCACCGTACACGTGGATGAATGAAGGATCGTCGATTTTCGATTGTTTTTTACTTTTTTTCGCTTGAAGTCGGTTTCCTGGCATCTTTAAAAAGCGAAAAAATAGACAGCAAAATCAGTGTGAAGTCGAAACGGTACAATGGGAGATACGAAGAGGAAGAGCGAGACGGAGAAAGTTGAGAAGATAGAGAAGAATGGATCAGGATCCGTTGGTTTCACAGAACTACGTGACGATCTCTTCCGTGAAGCAGCAAAACTCGTCTCCGAAGATCCCTCCACCAAAATCGCGATCTTAATCACTCCTCCTTCCTCCGAATCGGACGTCTCTATACATTCCTTCGGCTATCCCTCTGTCGAAGGCGTGGTTCAAACTTTCCTCGATGACAAGTGTCCTGCTCCGGTACCAGAGGATGCTGAGGAGGAGATGGATGATGAGGAGGATCTGTCGCCTCAACGGTTTTGGTGGGAAGATGATAAGCTAATGAATTCGATGAATCCGGAGCAATTGAAGGCCGCGTGTGACAAGATGTTGAGACTGAAGAACCATTTGAGCGCCATTAGAAGAGGTCAAGGTTCTGGGAGCCAGGAGGATCTTCACAACGACAAAGCTGGACCCAAACCCTAAGGCGGTTCCATATTCAAGTCTTCTTATCGCCGGTGACATCGTTTTAGGTTTTATAAGTTGCCCTAAATTATATATAAGTTGCTAATTCTTATCGTATGGCTTTATCTGTTGTTAGCTATACTGTAATGTTAATTTTTAATATTAAATGAGTCGTTTCTTCCATTTTCCATTGCGGTTCTTTTATACATATGCATAAGAAGAAAGATCATCATCCTTAAGGAGGCTTGAAACGAAGAAATGGGATTCACATTTTCTCCGCAAGTGAATTGTCTTATTTACAACAACATTCTATATCGTAAAAAGAATCGGAGCGCTGAATGTCTTATTTCTCGCTGGTCAACAATGGCTCCCTTAAGACAAGGCTAGTGTCGGATTCAACACTAGCGTATGATAAGTTCTTCGCGCTGCTCTCTTCAACATTTGTGGGTGTCTGGTTCGAGCTCTCCACGTAATGAAGACAGACTTGGACGGCATCGCGTACCCTCACAAAGTACCATTCTTTGCCAATAAGCTCCACAATGCCTGATCTTGCCAGAGTCAAGAGAACCTCTTTGTTCGGGTTCGAAACCGCAAGCTGCTCCATTGAAAACCAACACAATCATCACAAAGGTATTCCCAAATCAGAAACAAGTACTATATATCAAGGATGATGATTTTTGCACCTGAATGCCCCTTGTCTTATACTCCGCGTACAATTCTTTCAAGGCTTCTACGGCACTTGAATCTATGTATGTGACAGCTGCGTTACATCCAAATAAATCATCCCCATTATCCATCAAGTAACTATGCAAGTTCAAAACATGAATTAGAAAAGTTGGGGCTTACGAGACATTTCCAGGATAAGAAAGTAGATCCTCTCCACCTCTGGTCCCCTGTTACTGTGTTTATCGGTAGCTACTTCATACTCTCTTAGCCTGCGATTTGGAAAAACAGTTATACAGGGTTCTGTTAATTCTTTCTGTGGGATCATAACACAAGGCAAAGCCAGGAACCAAATGTCACTTTCACCTGTCCTTGATGTAACTAATGTTGGCAAAATATATGGGAGCATCGATTCGAACAATCACAATCCCATTGTAAGTGTATGCCTCTGGGTACTGCTTCATGTTTCTGTACACAGTGGTCCCTGGAAGACGCCCCAAGACAGCTGCCAAGCATATGTAATGGAATGTAATCAAGAAGATGAGTTTAAAACCATTCTAAGAAACAACACAGGCAAATTGAACATTGGTTCATCTTACCAATATGGGGGTTTGCAGACTCGTGAATAACAAATGCAAGTGAAAAGCCAACCTGAAATTCCAAGCATTGTAACTTTGTGAGTCCTTACTTCATTGCACGATTCATATAGATTATCCTACTAATCAACATCATCACTCCTATTAATAACAAAGTGAATCTGAACATACTCACACCAACGAGGACTCCGATCTCTATTCCAAAGAACAAAGTGGCGGTGCTAGTGATGGTCCAAAGAGTAAAATCTCTCTTGTCCACGCGCCACAGGAAAATAGCCCCTTCATAGTCCACCTACAATGGTAAACATCCAGAAAGAGTAAATGTGAATATTTTTGCTCAATAACCAAAGGCAGCAGTACACATGTTCTGGTGGGTTGATTTGTACTTACCAAGCCACTAACAGCTGAGATCACTATTGCTGCTAAAGCACACTGTGAATGTGACAAACAGGCAGGAGTTAGAAGTCAAATTATAGTTTCAGAATTCTCCTTAGTTTCATATTTATATGGAATCTTTGCGAAGTTGAAAAAACGAGCTCAAGATTGTGGAAGTAGAAACATTCACACCACACATCAACCTGTGGTATATATTTGAACACTGGGGTCAAGAAAAGTAGAGAACATCCAATGATGATGCCTGTTACAAGGCCTGATAGGCCAGTCTTATCTTCACTTTCGCTATTCACCGCTGACCTAGAAAAGGATCCTATAATGATACATTCAGGGAATTAATAGATTCATCAAATTCAGGGTATGACTGAAAAGTCAGAATTATCATTTTTTTTTTCCAAATTTATCAAAGAAAACACGCAATATATTGTCACCGATTTATGGCTTTACTCATCTCAAGAGTCAAGATAATGTACCTGTAGTCGGATATGCAGAAAACAATGAGCCAAATATATTTGCAACACCAAGACCAAACAACTGTCAAGTTACGGAAGAAACAATTGGAACTCTCAACGACCATGAGAAGTTGAGATCAAAAGAACCACGTACAACAACATTTTATGGTAACAATTAGGCTAGCACTTTATTTTCTTTATTCTATAGGGGTTGTTACCTCTGAATTTGAATCCAACTCGTATCCGTTTTTCGCTGCTAGTGCTTTGGCAATACCTACAGATTCCTGGATAAAAAAAGTCGAAGTAGCACATCAGTATACAGCCAAACATGCGCAAACTGCAGCTGAACATAATCAAGAAACTGTCTCTTCTGCTTCTCAAGAGGTCAGATTACTCTATATCTCAACATATCCATCCATTTACAGATTTTCATGATTAGGTTCAGCTGCACTTTGCCGATGTCCACTTGGAAGAAGTCAATGACAATTATGTCTCACCAAGATGGCCACACCAGTTATGAGAGCCGCTGTTGGAAGCAATAATCTTGCATGATTAAAAATTTTGGGGAAGGCAAACTTTGGAAGGCCCTGAGGTATATCTCCCACCTGAAAAATCCTATAAACTTTGCAATTACTGCTAAGACTTACAAATTATGTAGCTTCAATGACGAATTATATAAGATTTTTTTGGCTATTTAGCAATCTGACCAGTGAGATGGAAGGTGCATGGAACACTTTTGCAATGGTTGTACCAAGAACAAGCCCTGTGAGCGGCCCTGCAGCTCGTACGAACTGAAGTTCCTTGTTTGCTTTTCCCTGCCATGGAACATCATGCTTTAGCATAATAAAAGTAGGGAAAGCACAAAAAATCCTGCTAACATGGGAAAGAGCAAGGCTCATACCACATGCTTCATTACTAGAAGGATCACCAGGATGGTAGACCCCAACAAGAAAGGCGGCCACTTAAACTGCAAAAAAAAAAGAAAACCAGATGAAGTTATACAAGTAACCATAAGAGGTCAATTGAGCCACAAAGAATTGCAACCCGAAAGAGAATCTACAGACCAATATCTCCAGTAAAAGGATGAAAGACGTTTAATGTCAATTTAAGGACCTTGGGGAAAAGAGCAGAGTATTTAAATGTCAGCTCATCCGAAAAACAAAGTTTCACCTGATCAGCTCCAGCTATTATACTATCAACTAGTGGCACAATCTTGCTGCTCCGGGAAACGTTATACCCCAGGAAGTATTTCAGTTGGGATAATCCAATCACAGTAGCTGAAGCAGTTGTAAATCCAGAAATGACTGAGTGGCTTATGAAACGAATAAGCCATCCAAGCCTGGGTTGGAAACACAAACGAAGGACTTGTTCTAACACTAGAATAATAAATACAGGACATACTAGCACAAGTAAGCTAAAAGAGTAGTAGAAGAGTATAATTACCTTAAAATCCCCATGATGCACTCAAATATTCCAACCAGAAGAGCCAACGAAATGGCAAGCTCAGTGTATAACTCTTGAGATGGATCAACAATTCCACCCAAAGCATTAGAGACGAGAAGAGAAACCAATGCCACAGGTCCAATTGCAAGCTGACGAGATGAGCCGAATATGGCATACACAAATACAGGCACAAATGAGGAGTCTGCACCAACAGATACAACCAAACAAGATTAATAAATTAAATGCTAAAGTCATACTATCACATAGGGTCTGAATCACAATGAACTCACATAGACCGTATATTGGTCGAAGCCCAGCTAATTTTGCATACGACATTGCCTGCTCAAATCCACCAATACAAAAAGTTATTCAAAACAAAAACAATATACACCACCGATCTCCAGATGGTCGAAGAACCAATAAAACAAAAATTTATGATATGAATCAAGGCATAAGACAATAAATCGAAAATTACCTGGGGAACAAGCATAATACCAACGGTGATGCCAGCCATAAGATCGAGCTTAAAGTATTGATGCCACCGGTAAGTCCGAATCCAAAGGAAGCAAGGAAATATGGTATCAAACCAGTCGAAGAGCGTCATACGCTTGATCTTCGCCGTCCATCGGGAGAAGAAATCATGGAATGGAGTGGAGGGGCGGCGACGAGGATCATCATAAGAATGCTGGAGAGGAATTACCTTAATCGGAAACGCCGGAGATGACGAGGATGAAGCGGTGGCGAGATTCTTGACGGCGAGTGACATCGGAATCGGTGGGGTAGAGTAAGAATGAGATCAATGTGAAGAGGGACGTATCACACTACTGATTGTTGTAGCATGAAGAAACTGGGAAAGGATAAGGACGCAAAGCCAGCTACATTCATTTTAATTATTTGACTGCGTGTCTTAATTATCAGTTTGTTTTACTGTTTTAGTATAAGCCTTTTGACTCCCACATTTTAACGATATTAGTCCTTGAGAAAACAGAACCATGCATAAATATATCCTCTTATGATTCAATTTTGATATTAGAACCTTTTTCATAATTAGATTATTTCATTGCACTATAGACTTTTGAAATACTTTGGGTATTGCTGAGATTGGTTTAGGCCACATACTTGAAATGAAACAATATCAAAAGTTTACAAATTTTGTGACCATTTTTACCCAAATTAACTCATTCTCCATCTATCTATTTATATTCATTAGTGAAATTAGTCATACCAGAATCCAATTCTATCGAGTATAGGACAACCATTCGTAAGTAAGTGCAAAGATGCTTAATACCAAAAGAGTATGTAACAGAACAAGAGAAACCAGGCATATATTAAGACACAGAGATAGATGCTGTTGGTGTTCTCACTTCTCAGGGAGCTCCACAAATATTGGCACAGAAGATACCTGACTTCTTCTCACTCAGGCAAGGACATTGAAGGTCCTTAGCGTTGCCTTAGAGGTCTCTGTAAAACATGTGTTGCGGTTTGTATTTGTTTTCTCTTAAAAGGAAAAAGAAAATGAGTGGGCAGTGTTTAGGGCTTTACCCTTGGCTCATTGTTAGCTTCACGGGGTTGTCTACTACTTCTAGTGTCTCTGTCTGCATCAGCCTCTGGCTTGTCATGCTTATAAAACGCTTCCAATGCTCTTCTCACAAATGGGCGGACTAGGTTCACTTCCATTGCCGATACATTAGAGATCTGCAATTTTGAATTAGAATAAGGTTATTATTGACCTTACTCTTGGGATGTAATGAGAGAAAGGTAAATGTCAAAGAAGACGCAATAAAAAAAACAGTTACCTTTACTGCAGATGTACCCTGAAATAATCCCAAGTTAGTCTCGAGTTTGTGAAGCCGCACATCTCTGATGTCCTCAACTAGAGATCTTACCTATACAAAATCCATGAACAAGCTCTAAACGCTTGAAGGATTCAAACACATGGTTTAAAATGGGAGACAAATGCCAGCAGATGTATGAAATTACCATATACATGTCTGGAATATCGTCACGTGCACTGCCAAAAGTGAGATTTTTCAAATACTCATCAGCACCCTCAGATACTATAAATGCAAGAGAGGAGCAACGAAACAAGCAGAGTCTAAAAAGCTACTGGTCAAAAAGTAGTCTAGCAATCTCCACATAACTAAATGGTAATGCCTGAAATGTCGACTGAGATTCCCGTTCTGCTTCCAAGATCTGAGTCAGATTGTCTAATTTCGCAAACGAAGAAGCAACGAGAAACAGTTAGCATCTAATTCCCCTTGCAGTAAAAATTTATCTGCAACATGTGCAATTTTTTTTGTCTTACCAACAGACAACCACCCGGGAGGCCGGAAAGTCCTCTTCAGTGCCACTGCAAGCCACAGAGGCACTTCTGTCGGAATCTGAGGAACGAACCGACCAAAATCCCCCTGTCACCGGTTCACATATTAGTCACATGGTTAACGAAAAGGTTTTGGTGGCAGTGATTTCAGGATTGTATAGAAGAGGAGAGATTACACTGATGAAATTGAGTTGCTCCATGTTCATATTCGGAACAATCTGCACGAGTTCGTCCTCTGCCATAAACTCAACCTGGTATGAAAGGCTCATCAATTATATCATTGCAGACCAACGCATACAAATAATGAGGAGAAGAAGGACCTCTTGTGGAGAAAAAAGTGAGATGTGAGGATCAGTCTGGCCAGCCATGGGTGTATCTCAAGAAACCTCAGTTTCCACAGCTAAAAGGAAAAACAAGCTAGAGAGAAGAGACCAACATATTATTGTATAAGATAACTACCGTGTGGTATAATACACAGGGAGAAATCCTGATCAAATTAGAGACAAAATGCAAAAAAAAAAAACATCTAAAATCTAGAGAACATGTTAAAGCAAAGCTGAGAAAGTTCAAAATTATCAGAGGGAGTAAAATCTAGCTCGTCTCAGTTGAGTTGCCCCAGTTAAAAGGAAGAAAATAAATCCCTTTAAGACATTTAATCAAACACATTGTCTACAGGATATTCCCCCTTCCAGTTTCAATCTCGGTGGCATCATGAATCAACAATTAAAAAACTCTAAAATCAAACAATCTAGTGATCCAACAATAAAACTTCGCAATTTTCCGAGGACAAACTCAAAGCCGGGTACAGTAAGAGAGGAGGCCATGTTCCTGATTTTGTGATGTGATCTCGAAATTACCTGGTTAGATTTTGTGTGATTCCTGGAATGTCAGATCGATCACTTCCGATCTTTTACGAACGGAAAGTATATGAAATTCCTGAACAACCGTTATAAACCCAGGTCCCGAAGATCCACAAAATCGAAGAGAAGGAAAGGGATCTATCTTAGAAAACCCAGGAAAGAAAAAGCAAAATCAACGAGAAGAGGAGTAGAGAGACGAACACCGAAGAGTTTCGATCGTGGCGTCGAATAATCTCTCTACGTTTGGCGGGAATTCAGATTTCAGTGTAGCGGGAAATTAAAATGGACAAGGCAGGCTTGGCTAATCTAATAACTCCGCCTGTAGGTTTCGGTTTGATTCGGTATTGTAATTAAACCAAACTCAGACCAAAACCGAGATTGTAAACCACCATGTTGCGCTGTATTCTGATTAAATGTAAACTTTCTTCTCTAACCCGAATCAAGCTCTTCTTTGTTAATGGCTTTCACGTCATGACGACTTTCTCCTAATCCTAAAAAACAAATCCAATCCAAGCCAATGGGTGGATTCAACAGAAGACTTAATTGCAGGCACGACCGTTATTTATCATCTCATCATATCTTTTCCTTTTCTAAAGTTTCACCAAAACTCATGATCTGTACTCTGCTTTTTCTCTCGACTCCAGTACCATAGAACTTACAATGAAACTAGAAGACTTACTTGTGGAAGATGAAACCAAAGATCAACATAGCGTAGCTTCTCTTCTTGATCATCATCGCCGTCAACACCACCAGCAATTGCAAAAGCAAGTAAGTCGAAGCTCATATATTTAGGCTTTCACTACGATCCACATTTACTTGACCCACAAGATAACACATTTCTGTTTTTTGTTTTTATCGATTTGTTGCAGTCATCAGAACTTAAGGATGATAAGTGCGAAGAAGAGAAGAATGACTTGGTAAAGAAGAAACAAAAGCGTCGTCTTCAAAGAGAAGTAATGAAAATGCAAGGAGAGCTAGAGGACGAGCAGGCACTCAACAAGGCTTTACGTGATATGCTTCGTGGTCCAGTCATGTCTCAGCCTCGTCTCTCTTTACTGCTTCTTCCTCCTCAGGCGAGTCTATTTTATACATAAACTCTGCGATTTTAATGAAGATATGAAACATATATATATATATATATATATATGATTTTGAGATTGTATAGGTTCAAGAGCTATATATATATATATATATATATATATATATATATATATATATATGATTTTGAGATTGTATAGGTTCAAGAGCTAATAGAGGAGCTTGCGACGGTTGAGGCAGAGATACTCTGCCTTGAGAAACGAATCCAAGACCTGAAACTTGATGTGTATAGTGAGAAGAAAGAGAATGAAGAACTTGAAGCCAATATTGATGAAGAGAGGATGATGACTCCTAAGAGACTACTACAAAGGCAGAATCATCTTCCTTGCGACGCTGACAATGACATTACAAAGATGAGATCTGAGGATCTGAAACAAAGATCCAAGTCCCAGAGTTATGGAGATCATCATGTTGTCAAGGAAATTCAAACCAACAGTTCTCGTATTCATGCTTCAATTGGATCAGCCATGGAGTTCTCATCAAGAATCCATTCTTCGACTTTTTCTGATGGATCACCAAGAACGCAAGAGAAGAAGAACGGGCAAGAGACGACACCAAATGAAGTGTCGGAAGATCTGGTGAAGTGCTTGATTGGAATCTATCTGGAACTCAACAGGTCATCGCGCGAGCGAGAAGGGTCAAGAACGGTTTCAAAGCTGAGCCTCTCACACCTGAAAAACGCTTCTTTCAAACGCAAATCGGTGTATGATCAAAACGCATCAAATCTTGATCCTTACGGAGCTGTGGTGGGGACTTCTCTTAGAGACATTGGAGAGTACAAGAACTTCATCCACATCACTCGAACCTCCATTGATGTTAGCCGTTTATCCGATTGCTCCACTTCTCTTGTCAATTTGAGGTACTTAAATATTTCAGATCCCATCTTAATTATCTGATGATGAGACCACTATGATCTCTGTATAATTAAAGCACATCGATCTGTAGGGTTTTGAAGGAGAAGTTGAGCAAAGTCGATTTGAGTTTCTTGAACCACAAGAAAAAAATGGCATTCTGGATCAATTCCTACAACGCCTGCGTCATGAATGTAATTCCGAAAACTCAACTTATTTATTAGTTGAAACAAAGTCTAGGTTTTAAGATAATCCTTAATTTGTTTGTAGGGATTTCTGGAACACGGACTACCTTCGTCAAAGGAGAAACTACTGACCATTCTCAAAATGGTAATTAATACCAAAAAAAAAAAAACTTCTCATACTTAAGTTTAATTAACCAAATCGACTTGTGTTGTAGGCAACAATTGACGTGGGAGGCACGCAACTATCTGCTCTAGATATCGAAGGATCCATCTTGCAGAGTCCATGCGAACCCAGGGAAACTGTAAGTGTTGATGTTTACACACATGGACATGATATATAGGAAAATTGTGAAGTTGTAAGAATCGATATCGAAATGTTTTTTTTTTTCATCCGAATCAAAAGGTTCCAACTAGTGAAAGCGAAGTGAGATTACAGAAACGGTTTGGATTCAGATGCGTAGAACCGAACCTAATGTTCGTGCTATGTCGTGGAGATTGGTCTTCACCTGCAGTAAGCTCATTCTCATTTTCTTGATGAAATTTTGAGAAATGTTGCTTCAAAATTAGTAATGAACAAAGAATGTTTGTGCACATGATGATACAGTTGAGAGTGTATACAGCAGAAGATGTGGTGAACGAACTAATTAAAGCAAGAACGGAGTATTTAGAAGCTTCCATAGGTATCTCGGGAAGGAAAAAGATTGTGATTCCGCGATTCTTGCACACGCGTATGCGGGATTTCGCAGAGGATGAAAGGTCAATAGTTGAATGGATATGCAGCCAATTGCCACCAATACAACGTTGCTTTCAGCTCAAGGAAACCGCGATCGAGTGGTTGAACAAGAAAAGTGAGTCTCCTTTGAACAAATTGGTAGAAGTGAGGCCTCACGAATACGAGTTTCGCTATCTCTTACCTTTGTAGATCTAATCCTTTATTTTGTATATGGAGTCTGGAAGGACATCTGTTCTATATATGCGTGTGTTTTAGAAAGAACAAAAAAATTGGATGTATGGTGAATTTTGATTAATCTTGTATTGTAAAGAGACATAAAGCGTAACCCAAACGATTCATAAAAACAAAATTAAAGGCTGAGGAATGGTCGAGTCATTACATCCCAAAGAGAAAAGCAATACTAATATGTGGCAGGAGAAAGCTACAACTAGGGATGACACACGGTGTTACCAAAAAACAAACTTTGTTTAACTTATATAAGCCATGGTTTTGTTACCAACATCAACCACGTCTGCAGAAAGCATGAGGTGTACCAAAAAATCCTTTTATTTTATAAAAACTATGGATTACAAAAACTAGATCAAAATAGTATTATATATTAACACTTGGGAACTGGAGCGTGACAGTAATTGATAAGTGATAGAGCAGTTTTCTTGAGCGCAGGGTACTTGAAAAACAAACACATACATGGTTGTGGGCCTTTCTTCTTCAGTTTCGAACAACAGTGATCCCACACGAAAAACCATCGGTATTCATTCATCGCGGTTATACATTTATCAAGCTCACTATCGCAACCAACGACACCTTGAGATTTTATCGGAACCAGAAATGATATCAATAGTATAATGACCAAGGCAATGGACATCAATGAAGTGATCTTCAAGTCTGATTAATCAGTAGCTGGTGAAAAATGTCTCAGTCAGGAAATACAAATGTTCTATGTTCTGTTTATTTTGTTTTAGGTCTTTAAATTGGAGATTGAAATTAATGATTCTTACAACATATGAGAATATGGAAGGTGATAATTGATTCCTCCTATACGTAAGGGAGAACGCTGATTTTCTATTTTTAATTTACAAAGCAATCAAAACAAACATTTATATATATATATATATGATCAAAAACAAACAATTGACTTGTTCAAAAGACCGATTCAATAGAAAGTGATGATAGATATTCTTGATTTGGTATTTATTGCCTAATTCAAAATAAAACGTGAATGATCGTCGTGCATTACACATTGTAGTCTAGGTTAGGTTTGTAATATTTGTCTTTCTCTTGCAATTTAATAGAAAATCTATTATATATATAAAAAAAACGTACGTAATTGATCGTCATGCAAAAATAATTTTGAATTGCAAACCGACAACCATTAATCATCATAGACGCATTAGATTAATATGCTTTAATAGGAAAAAAAAATGAGAAGAACAAAAAACTAATAAGCTTGATTTTGCATTCCCCACTTTTTTACCTTATATCAAACAAAACCAAGAACGCGAGTTGGAAAAGTATATTGGATAATCCAAGAGGTCATAAATCGAGTAGAGCTGGAATGGATAAACTATTAAAAGCTGCTCCGGGCTTAGGGGATATACGGACTTCAGTCCAGAACATTTTGATTATCGAAAAAAACAAACCAAAAATCACATTGCTCGTCAGATCCTCTGGTTTTCAATTAATATATGAACTTGATTTGGGAATCACTCAACTAAACGTAATTGGAACTTTGAAACAGTTAGCATACGTAGCAACAGATGATTTACATTTCGACTTCCAAAAGAATAAAATGAAAACCAGAATACCTAAGATGTGTAGGCATTATATATGTGAGAAGTAAAAGTCTGAAATTTAGGTATGAGCAAATCCATGATTGCGATCATCTTTTTTATAAAAAAAATTTGGTCCTTAAATTACAAAAAAAAATTTTAGTCTAGTAAAATTATAAAAGATTTATGTCAAAAGATCATAAGTTCCAAACTTGATATTGTAAAACAACTTAATTTTTTTTTTAGTTTACAACCTTCTAAAACTCAGGTTTTTTCAAAGATTTGTTCGTAACCTAACCTAGAAAAAAAAAAATTATTTCACTTTTCCTACACACAACCACGCGACTACTAGAGCGCGTGGGAAAGACAAACAGAGGTTTTTCTTGGAATCTTCAAGCCCTTTGCTGCTTCTCCATCGAAACGGAACAAAATGAATCTGCAGAAGTTTCGAGCTATTTGTCTTCTCTACACGCGATTTCTCAGGTACACCTTCTTACATTCATTGTTTCTTCTTCTGGATTTTTGGGATTCCGACGTTTTTCTTCAATTTCATAAGTCGATATTCAACACTCGAACCCAATTTTTCATGATTTCTCTAGAGATCAGAACATGCATGTTTCTCAGAACAGAGAGAGAAGAGATCAAAACCTGCATGTTTCATAGAACAGAGACAAGGAGAAGACACACTTAGTTAAGCATTTATCCCGGATCTTATCAAATCTTTTCGTATTGATTGAATCCTAGACTTAGTATTCAGAACGCCCAATAGTTTGTAGGGATTGTGTACATTTTATCAGCAAGGTTTAAACTAGATCCAAGTATGTTAGGCTTTAGTGTTTCCTGCGGATATGGTGGCCATTACCATTTGCTTACAATGTACTGAAAATTACGCAGCTCTTAGATGTAAAACAATAATAATGCAACAAGATGGCGACGAAGAACACAATGACAAATTTTGAAAAAAGTTTGTACAATAAACTCAAGAGTGGAAAGCTCGAGGTGAAAGTCTCATACCGTACTTTCCTGTGTCCCTATTGCCCCAAGAACAAGACCAAGGTTGGTCTGTATATCGACATCCTTCAGCATGCTTCTGGAGTTGGTAATAGCAATTCCAAGAAAAGAAGTGTCACAGAGAAGGCAAGCCACCGTGCTCTTGCCAAATACCTTCAAAAAGATCTTGCAGATTACGCCACAATATCCAAGCGCTTAAAAGGCCCCACATCATCCACGCCTGCTGAAACCGCCCATACTCCTCTAGTTTATGATGAATCATTCGAGAAACTTGTGTGGCCTTGGAAAGGTATTGACACATGCTTTTGTTAAGGCCCTTCTCCTATGTCCATTACTAGTATCATATTGGCACTATGTGGATATATAGCCTCTACTAACAGAAGTTGTGTCTCTGGCTGGGATAGGCATTTTGGTTAATATTCCCACAACGATGACACAAGATGGTCTGTGTTGTACTGGGGAGAGTGGACCACAACTTAAGGATGAATTAATCCGAAGAGGATTCAACCCAATTAGAGTTCGTACCGTGTGGGACTGTTTCGGTCATTCAGGAGCCGGAATAGTGGAATTTAACAGAGACTGGAATGGACTTCACGATGCTTTGCTGTTCAAGAAGGCTTATCAAGCAGATGGTCATGGGAAAAATGATTGGCTGTGTGGTGCTGCTGACTCGAGCCTTTATGCATGGCTTGCCAATACTGATGATTACTATAGGGCTAACTATGTAGGAGAGAACTTGCGGAAGATGGGTGACCTCAAAAGTATTTCTAGGTTTGCAGAAGAAGAGACCAGGAAAGACCAAAAGCTTTTGAAGCGTCTGAACGTAATCTTTGAGAACAAACAAAATCAGTTGAAGAAGCTAGAGGAAATTTTTTCAAAGACTTCAATCAAACTTAAGTCTGAGACTGAAGAAAAAGAAAAGCTTCTCCATGGTTACAATGAAGGTGAGCTTTTCCTTCTAGCTTCAAGATTCACATCCCCTTAGAGAAATTCTTGTTGCATTATCCAGCTATACATATGCCTATAGATTGTGTTTATTTCGTGTTACATTTTTCGTTTTGCATCTGAAGATCTGACGGGAAGACAACAAAGATCGACTGATCACTTCAATAAGATCTTTGCTGATCATGAAAAGCAAAAGGTGCAGCTGGAGTCTCAGATGAAGCAACTTGAAATTAGAGAATTGGAGTTGACAAAACGTGAGGCAAAGAATAAAACACAGAGGACAATAGTGGCAAAAGAGCTTGAACAGGTATATGCTAACGTGCTCGTCTATTAAACTAATTCTGGATTGCTTCCTACTTCTGCTAAAGATTTTCCAATGGCATTATTTTCAGAATGCCGCAAAATATAGCTACGTTCAACTAGCTTCGGTGGAACAACAAAAGACTAGAGAGAAACTAAAGAAGTTGGCTGTAGATCACAAGGTCTGGAAACACTTCCTTCTTTAAAAAGGTTGGCTCTTTAACTTTATGTGACAGGGTCCTGCCGTGTTTTTAACCTTAGATGCAAAAGGAAAAGCTTCATGACAGAATTGCTGCACTAGAAAGACAGCTTGATCAGAAACAAGAGCTTGGACTGGAGGTCGAACAACTGAAAAGACAGTTTAGCGTGATGAGGCACATGGAATTGGACGGTGGTACTGAAATTGTGAACAAGGTGGAGACCTTCCTCAGAGACATTAGTGAGAAAGAAGGAGAGCTTGCTCACGTATATAAATTTAATCAAGATCTTGTTGTACGGGAGCGGAAGACCAATGATGAGCTTCAAGAAGCTCGAAGAGCACTGATAAGCGTATGTAGATCTATTATATTCGAACAATTGTGATATATAACTATTGGTCTCATAGAGGAACTAGGTGAATCTTTGCAAGTAGGGAGTTTATATTATCATAAACTCAGGTGATACTGGACGTGGTTGGAAGCATTAACGATAGAAAAGACACTACTTGATTTTTCTTCTAAATTTTTTTTCTTAACCTGATTGGATTTATAGAATTTGAGAGACATGCGATCGCATATTGGTGTTAGGAGAATGGGGGAGCTTGACACAAAACCGTTCATGGAAGCAATGAGAAGAAAGTATTGTCAAGAAGATCTAGAGGATTGGGCAGTTGAAGTTATCCAGCTCTGGGAGGAATATCTTAAGGACCCAGATTGGCATCCTTTCAAACGGATAAAGCTTGAGACTGCAGAAACGGTAGTGGTATTCCTTCTCCTGTATATCACTAATCCAAATCAGTTTTGTTCTTATTATTTTTCATCCTAAATCATATGTTTCTTAAGTGTTACTGGCAGAAGACCTGCATGCATCATGTGGATGCGTACAACTGCAATCCGCATATGCAGATTTCTTGATGCATGTTGGACTTGGTTTATGAATTGGTGTTTTGATAATGTAGAACCCTGAAGCTGTTGATATCTTTGTCAGGAAGTAATAGATGAGGATGACGAGAAGTTAAGAACCCTGAAGAATGAACTGGGGGATGATGCGTACCAAGCAGTGGCAAATGCATTGATGGAGATAAACGAGTATAACCCGAGTGGAAGGTACATCTCCTCGGAGCTGTGGAACTTTAGAGAAGACAGGAAGGCCACGCTGGAGGAGGGTGTTACTTGTCTACTGGAGCAATGGAATCAGGCTAAGCGTCATAGGCCTTAAAGGTTTATATTCGCATTTACCCGGTACACTTAAACTGCCAAAATGCCACCAGCTCTTTCAGAGTTTTGCCTCCTTGGTTATGCAGTGGTTCTTTCGTAGTCTGCTAATCTGAGGTATGTTCTTTGCAGTTGCCGGAGATGGAAAATGAATCTCAGGACTATTCGTTGAACCATTGTAGGAAAATAAGTGATAAGACATTGTTAGAGGCTTGTAAACCTTACAGAAGGTCTTTGAATTTGTGAAAAAATGGAACACGTCAAGAGTCTCCACTGTGTCAAATATTCCAAAATCATTGAGCAATATTTTGTTTCTTTCAAATTGGCTTATTCGCGATATCTCTCACTTCCTTGAAAAAATAAATATCACAAATACTAAAGAAAAAACAAAAATTAACGAAAATAATGAATGGCTTATCATATCGCTTGTCAAAAAGGATAGAAGAATAATAAAAGAATGTCTAAAATTACAAGACCCTTTTTTCTGGACCGACCAAATTATACAACATAATCAAACGATAGAAAACCTATAAGTTGTTAGGGACGAATCTCATCCCAGTTGTGGAATCATTTTTACAAGATGCCAAAGCAGGAAAAAAATAAAAAAGTGTATTTAGGAGAAAAACAAGAATTAAAGACAATTAACCTTCGCAGAAATTGAGTTTTCGATTATTTTTTCTGTACACCCACCGACCGACCAATACTTACCTCCTTTTTACACTGAAACACCTGATTCAAGAGCTCTACCTCTGTTGATGTCTTGATCTTTAGATGCTCCTCTCGCCTGATGTTTTCCTTGGTGCTGCGACCAATACCCGTATGCCCTCAAGACTCTGTCTAGCAGTTCTTGTGGCACCGGCTCTCCTCTTCGTTGCTGCGGTGATATACTTGCCGTGTGAACCAGCGTCTTCCATTTGTCCTGTAAAATCACATGTTCTTGCAACATTAAGTACTACTATAAGATAAGATGTGATATGTTCCAGATTATAAGTTTGTGTTTCATGTGTTTACCTTCAAGTCCATGTAGGTCCGATGATCTGCGTTCTCGAAAGCACGCAATTTCACATCACGCCATCTGTGTGATGAGATATATCGACCATTAGCTTTTCAGTTTTGACATTAACCAACGACCAAACCACATGAATTATACCTTCCAGTCCCATGTTCCTCAACTGCTTGTACGAGAGCTTCTACCTCTGTCACAGAGAAGGGTCTCCTGGTTCTGCGCTGGGCAAGCTCAGTACGCTTAGGTTTCTGGTTCAACGGAACTATGGCAAGCGCCTTAACTTCCAAGGCTGGAAGTGGAATAAGCGCTCTTGAATCTGATGAGTGTTCATCAACAGATAGGTCACTCTTATATGGAACTAATTCGAGGTTATTGTCCACAATATTTCCTGAATTAATCACGTCATCTGCATGGGGAATTCCAGAATCTAACGTGGGAGAAGCCTCAGACCTGGGAAGATCATTAAGAAGCGCTTATGCTTAGGAATCTTCAAGAAGAAAGAACACCAGTGATATTCGATTAAAGCAAATCCCCCAGCGCAATAACAAGATAGCGAATTTCTTAGTACCGTTCAGACAAGTTTGTAGGGTCTGTTGGCACAACGGGATCTTCGGAACACAAAGGCACGGGAACTTTGCTGGGACCAGGCTCCAAGGTGAACCCAAGGTTGCTTCGATTCTCATCACATGAGATCCCAGTCTGTGTCAGAGTTTTCCTGTCATCTCTGACCTTCTTCCCATGTACTAACACCCCAACACGTATTCCACCCCTGAGTAAAACACTGACAGCCTCCATCACCGTCCTCTGTAACCAAAAGGGTCAATGATCACGACATTGTTATATTAATACCTCAATGTCCACACAAGAGAACCAAGCATATGCGACGGAATGAAAGAAAATATACATTGCCATGTACCTTTAGTGATCCTACTGTTGCAGTTTCTGGAACTTCAATAAAAAGCTCTGGAATCCTAAAGGACTTAATGCTAAGCTTTACTGCACCAGAGATAAAAAAAATACATGAGAACCACATTATCACGTCTCCGGATAAATGTCTCAGTGTCATATATCAACCGGTCAAGTACCATGGGAGCCCTTTGAATGGGGACCAGAACAGCTAAGATATGATAACTGAAGAGTTGCGATATAGAGTACAATAACCACCTGCATCTCGCTTCTCAGGTAACTTGGAAACACTTCTACTACTGAGTCCTCCATCAGAAGTTACAACCGAGCTTCTGTCAGATGATCTTCTTCTCTTATAAATGGTCTCACGCTGCCATGCGTTGTATCCATAACATGACCTTCTTTTGCGGTAAAGAGCCTTTACACCAACATCTAGACATTCGTGATCAAAGTAAGAGCAGGGCATAGCACAAAATGAAGAAATGTGTTTAAATATAAATGAAGCAGGCAGTGATACTTACCAGCTCTATTGTGTCCAAAATCCTTGGGAATTTGTTTCCAGTATTTGGACGACAGCGACTTTCTTATTCTTTGAATTGTTGGAGACCTATACGACTTCAATTTATTGCTAAGTTTATTATAACTATACAATTTTTCATCATCATCTCTACCTATGTTAGTATGATTCCCATGTCTAGCAAAGGAACCATTATTCACGCAAGATGGCAATTTTAGATCACCATCCACGCAGACTGATTTCGGAAACTGCACACCTAATGCAGTTATATCCCCTAAGTTGCAAGTATCAGTGATTAGGCCTCCATCTCCCAAGGCATCGGTTGCTTCTCCTTGTTCAAACCCAGTATTCACATTAACATCACTCGTCTCCCCAGTGATGCCTTCAGATTTGACGAAAAAGTCACAATTCCCGTTCTTGGTTTCACACCCTACAGGCGTCAACCCATGAATCTTCTTGTAATCAGACACCGGAGTTCGCTCCAAAATGCCGTCATTATCCGGAAATGAAAAGCTGTTTACCACACACTTCTCACTAGTGTTTTCATATGTAGGCCTCGACACAGAGTTTCCTTGGTCAGAAGACTCAGATTTAAAAGGTTTGTATTTATCTTCTTGTTTCATTTCTTTACAGAAATCCGTTCCTCCAAATGCATTGGAAGACGCTGAGGAACTCTGGCATTCCTGTAGCAACTTTCCAGCCAGAGAAGCGAGCAAGTCCATTCCACAGATCTGAGTGTCATCATGGGTCCTCTTGTTTAGGACCTTCCTCTGAAAAATCAAGCGAGAGTCATCAGAGAGCAATTCATGGCATTGAGCTAACAGATCCAGATGAGAATCACATGATCGTTTACCCTGCATGAACGAGGAGCCCTGGGAATATTGGGGTAATCAAAGCCAAGAGATAGGCAGTCTAACTTCCTCTTGAACACCATCTCTCAGATATGCATATCACTAGAAAGACAAGACAAAACAAAAAAAGCTGCAAAAATTAACCTTAAGATCATCTTTAGCTAAATTAAGCATAATGAGATCAACGTAACTTGAGACGCACATCTACGAAATTCAATATTTAAAAACATTAAATTGGACACAAAAGAGGCAGATCAGGAAGTAGCCATTCAGTAAAGCAATTTACAGATCCCTCAAACGGATCATGAGGATGCAAAAGCATAAGATTTTGATTGAAGAGGACAAAGTTAAGACTCAAATGACAGAATCTGATCAGATCTCGAACAAATTGCCTGCCGCTAGAGAATTTAATCGGAATTTGAAATCAATATCAGAGTCAAGGAACAAAGATCAACCAAAGATCGGTAATTGCGGAAATCAAATTTAGATCAAAACTCACCTATCAACCACCAGTTCCTTGATCACGATCACGATCACGATCACGATCACGATCCCGAACCACTAAATTACAGAAACCCAAATTTCCCCACACCGATTTGATGTTTTAAAAACAATGTACAAAGGGAAAAAAACAAAAAAAATGGAATCGATCTATACAGGAGCTCGAGAATCTGAGATTTAACAAGGAAGAATTCTCGAGTTTTGCGGTATGAATGCCCTATAAAAGAAAGAAGGAAGAAGGCCCTTTAAATATTTATTTCCCTTATATTTGTATTCTCTCATAATAATAATTTTAAAAGTTATTATATTGACCACACAAATGACAATGGGTTGGGGATGAGGGAAACCGGTTAACCGGGTGTTGAGGGTCACCCTGACCATTTTCTTAAAGAAGATAGGTTTGTCAGAAGAATCTTAATTTTAGGGATCGGATAAAAACAATAAAATACTAGTGTTCTGTGATTGGAGTGGGGTCTTTCATTATCTCTCTCTCTACCACGTGGTACAGAAAGCCTGACAAGTCCATTGCTTTGGTAATAACGTCACAAGGTTCACTAATCTGATTGATAACATGCTATCTATGTTTTAAGCATGTGCTAATGTGGCCGAAATGACCGTGATCTGTGTTTTTTTTTTTTTAATGTTGAATTAAGTGTGTCTAATTTTGTAAATGGTCATGTTCTTGTGTTGGATGCGCCAATTTTGTGGCTATTTTTGTAGACTAAAGTATATATAACGTGAGGGCCGAAACGTGTTGAATCTAACATAAACACGGCTTAAGTGTTGAATCGAATACTTTGTTTGTGTCTGTCTGAGGGTGGTCTTCGTGATTATGGGCCGTAGGACAATTGGTTAATGGGTCGGGTCGGACCCTTCTATTGGAAAGCACAATGAAATGAGATGGTGCTATGCACTTCGATCAAAAGCTTTCTTTCCATTGGTGGTGCGATTCATGCGTATTAAAATGTCTTGGGAACATTTTGGTATATTTTGTTGATATTCATGAAGAACATGAAGAAGATATACTTTGTTCTCTATATATCTGTCCTTATGCTTTTATTTGTTAGAACCTTGAAAACGTGCGGTGCTAACACATGAGTAACGAGAATATATGGTCTCCCTTCAGCGTGTTTTCACGTAAACTAGCAAATTGGATTGCAACTTCTTCTTGAGCTCCATTCATTCTGGCCGGTTCTCTCCACTAGTTCTTCTTCAACTCCAATCATCTTGGCCGGGTCATTAGCTTTCGGTCTTTTCGATTTCTCATCATGTATAACTTATGTCGAAAACGAAATAATTGCTATGAAATTTAATATTTAAACCCAAAAAAACTCCATTCATTCTGATTCTTTGACCAGTATGTGGTCTTAGTTATAAATTTGAGTTGTAAGAATTATTTTGGGGTCACACGTGTATAATCAATGTGTTAGGGTTATTATTTAAAGTAGTCAAAACTTATTTGGTTACTTAAGTATAAAATAAAAGACTATGGGGCATAAGTGTTATGGAAATTTAATGTGAGGATACATTCAGTAATTTCTAATTTGATGAAGGGCCGAATTAGAAATTGTTTCTATATAAATAGAAGGTTATGGTCCCCAAAGCAACCCTAATCTGAAATACAGAAAAGTCTCTGCATCCCAACAACAAATACAGAAAAGTCTCTGCATCCCAACAACAGAGACCTAAAGCTATTCAGGGTTTGCTTTGGAAGAACCATTCCCAAACTTCAGAACCTTAGTAATGGATCCATCAGATACGATTCCACTTCTATTCTTATTATTCAGAGACTGGCATGCTTGAGTTGGATTGTTTATAATAATCCTACATGAGTAACCACATGATATTTGAGATGACGCTTTTATGTCATTTCAAATATATTTTGACTGTTTTATTCGACTTACATAATATTTTATTACCTCATTCTCAAAATTAGACATATCTTTCCGAAGTTGAACGTGATCAAATTACATCTTTCATTCTGATTCTTTGACTAGGATGTGGTCTTAGTTATAATTACATCATCATGGGAGAATCATCTTAAGCCTCCTCAAAATTTATAAGTTAATACTCCAATTTTCCAAAATTCAATCTCCACCTTGAGAAAGATAATTTATCTTACATGTTCATTACCTTTTAAATGTGCTTTTAATTGTTTTCATTCACATATGCATATTACATTTTCATCATCTCTAAAAAATGAAAAATAATTGGCAAATGACAATCTTGTTAATTTATAAAAGAGAGAAATAGCAACATATGGTAACGGATAATGATAAAATTAGTTCTCTCTCACAGGGTACTATTCACTACTTACTATTCACTATCAAAAATCCATCTTACCCCTATATTTCCAAATTAATTACAATTTTATCCCTCTTTCATCTAATACTCTCCGATCGATGGAAGAAGAAGGAAAAAAAAAAGGAGAACAAGAAAGGAGAAAAAGAAGAGATGAAGATAGATGGTGAAGGTGGAGGTTGGCGATAGCTGAAGGTGGAAGTGAAGGTGGATGATGATTTTGTTAACATTGTTAGGACGTTAAAAGTTATCGCGATATGATAACTAGGTTAACACGATAACGATATTCTATTGTTAGCACGTTAACACATTACAAGTATCATATATTATTGTTAACACGTTAAAAGTATATGATATTATTGTTAGCACGTTATAAATACCAGATAATTTATATATTATTGTTAGCACATTACAATTATCCGATATTATTGTTAGCACGTTAACATTCTATATAACTTGTTATTATAATTGTTATCATGTTAATTATGATAACGCGATAAACATAAAATTATCGCGAAACCAGTGTTGCCGGTGAACAGTGCGGCCGATTCATCTCATCGGATATTATTGTTAACACGTTAAAAGTATTTGATATTATTGTTAGCATGTTATAAATAGCAGATAATCCATATATTATTGTTAGCACATCACAATAATCCGATATTATTGTTAGCATGTTACAATTATCGGATATTATTGTTAGCACGTTATAATTGATTATCGGATATTATTGTTAACATGTTATAATTATCGGATATTATTATTAACATGTTAACATTCGAATCGGATATTATTTTTAGTACGTTATAATTATCGGATATTATTGTTAGCACGTTACAATTATCGTATATTATTGTTAACATGTTAACATTTTATATAACTTGTTATCATGGTAAATTATTAATTATTATTAGTGAATATTATATGTAAATTACATGTTAATATAACTATTATCCGAATATTATTGTTAACATGTTACAATTATCGGATATTATTGTTAACACGTTATAATTGATTATCAGATATTATTGTTAACATGTTATAATTATCGGATTTTATTATTAACATGTTAACACTCGAATCTGATATTATTTTTAGCACGTTATAATTATCGGATATTATTGTTAACACGTTACAATTATCGTATATTATTGTTAACATTTTATATAACTTGTTAACTTATATGTTAGTACGTTAACATTTTTACTACGTTAACATTTTATATAATTATTATTGTTAGCATGTTAACTTATTATTGTTAGCACGTTAACATTTCATATAATTATATGATTTGTGAACAGTATATCCGACTTCTTTTGTCGGAACAGGAGTTTTGAGTTTAGTGGCATTATCTGTAATTTTGCAAAATGACAAGGATATTTTTGGTTTAAGTTTTTTCTCTCTTTCCAAATGACCTAATTTTCTATTATCTATAGCTAGATTGTTAATAAATGGGTCAATTGTTGATATTGAGTTAATTAATCCTTTATAAAACTATTACCTGGTTGCTTTCTTTAAAAATCTCCCTAGAATTACCTGGTTGCTTTCTTTAAAGGGAGTTAATTAATCCTTTAAAAATTGAATATAAATGTATCCAAGTGGACAGCATAACGCCGTTAAGTAATGTCCAAGTGGACCGCATAACGGCGTCAATTATCGGCGTCGTCTGTCTTAAGTGGCGAGTCTCGATCAAAAAGTCTCTCTCTAGCTTCTCTAATAAATTGGGATCATTTTGACAGGAGCGCCTCCATTGCTTCTCCGTCGAAATTGTTCCTCGGTTAGATTTCCCGTTCCTTTCTCCTTTTTTTATTCTTCGATGATCCTGTTGGTTTGTATCTGAATTTAATATCTTTTGATTTTGCAATTAAACGAGGGGAATCACTGATTATCTTGTCGAATATCTGGGAAAATATCGAAATAGATATTATCAGATTTGTGGATAAGATTGTTGATGACCTTGTTCCACATCCCTAATTCGTTTGTGTTTTTGTTTTTTAAAACAAGAGTGTTCGTAATTTGTTTCGTGAGTATCTCATTTCCGAAACAGGTGTGGACTCGCGTTTGTTTCACCGTATGTTCTTATTAGGGTTTGGATCAGGGCTTGTTGAAATTAAGCTGACCTTAATCGGATTCTTTGGATTGATATTCAGGTGTGGCACTGTTGCTCTCGATGTGTAGTAGTGTCTCTTAGGCCAATGTTTTGGAGCTTATAGTAGAATTCCGTGGTGGGAATCGTGAGATCCTGTAAGATGAAGATATCCTTGAGTTGCAGCTATGGATTTGTCGACTGATATTCTAATCTCTTGCCACCTAAGGGATTGTTTCAGCTACTTATGGTAGGGGATCGCTTTTAGCCGTGGGTGATAATCCGCAAGAAGAAGAAGAAGTGCGATTAAAATTTCTGAAGAAATATGGGTGAGACTCTCATCACAACCCTGTCTATGGAAAACTATCACCCCTCGACACTTCTGTCCATGGATTCAGGTGCTTTTACTCACGAAGAATCAGAGAGGGAGACAAACCGTTCGCTCATACTTTCTGGACCGCCTGATATCAATCTCCCTCTCTCATCTGAAGCAAGCCCATCTCTGCTTTTGTGGAACGAACACTGTGACATCTTAGACGTTGGACTCGGGCCTCAGATATATGAGCCTGAGGCTGTTGTTCATGTGCCTAAGGTTGCTAAGAAGTACAACAAGCGTGTTGATAGTGCATGGGGTGCTTGGCTTTTCTTTAGTTTCTACTTCAAACCTGTTTTGGATGAGAAGTCGAAAAATAAGTTAATGAGGGACAGCAATGGCTTGTCCGGGTATGGTAAATCTGACTTGCAGCTCGACTCCTTCTTGGTTCAGCATGATATGGAGAATATGTACATGTGGGTGTTCAAGGAAAAGCCTGAAAATGCCCTTGGCAAGATGCAGCTACGCAGTTACATGAACGGACACTCACGCGAGGGTGAGCGTCCTTTTCCTTTTAGCGTGGACAAAGGTTTTGTCCGCTCTCACAGGATGCAGAGGAAACATTACCGTGGTCTTTCTAACCCACAGTGCCTCCATGGAATTGAAGTTGTTCAGTCACCCAACCTATCTGTACTTAACGAGGATGAAAAGAAGAAGTGGACAGAACTCACAGGTCGAGATGTGAACTTTGCTATTCCGTCCGAGGCAAGTGATTATGGTTCATGGAGGAATATCCCAACCACGGAATTTGAGGCTGAGCGACCTCTTCCTCAAGCTAAAGCTAACGGGCACACCCACCTTAAAAAGCTGAATGGTACCTGTCTGAATCTGTCTACTCATTCACCAGACCACGCAGTTGACGCGGTGGAAGTTCAACTCGCTTGTAACAATAAACGCAAAAGGGATTGTCTCGCTCTAGGAAACTGCGATGACTCGAGCTCAAGTGAGAAATCTCTGGACATGAAAATCCATGCAACAGAGCTGCCATGGTCAAATGAGTTCAGCGGGGTGATGAAGAATGTGTATGGGCCAGTCACAGCCGCGAAAACGATATATGAAGATGATAAAGGGTTCTTGATAGTTGTGAGCCTGCCATTAGTTGATCCGGGAAGGGTGAAAGTGACATGGAGGAATACACCAACACATGGAATTGTGAAGATATCATGTGCAAGTACAGCATGTGAGCCATTCATCAAGAGACATGATAGGACATTTAAGCTAACAGATCCCACACCAGAGCATTGCCCACCAGGGGAATTCGTCCGGGAAGTCTCCCTGCCAAACCGGATTCCAGACGACGCTAAGCTTGAAGCTTACCAGGACGAAACCGGAACAACGCTAGAGGTTTTGGTGCCTAAACACCGAATGGGACCAGAGGAGCATGAGGTTTGCGTCTGTCTCCGTCCGTTCGTGCTAGAGTGAGATTGTTGTACTTAAATTGGTTCATGGATCATTGGATTATTCATATTTAATTATACTTCCCCATTGCACCCCTCGGCTCCTATTTGTCAAATTAACTGGTTTAGCAAAATTCAAAAATAAATCAACCAAAGCCTATATATGTTATTTTTTCCTTTTATAATAATTTGGATATATAAGATGGAAAAGAAACAGAGAGTTAACTACCCGGAAATCTCCCATCTTCTCAAATCAGATAGTGGCAGCCAAAACAACAAAAAAACCGATTTTTTTAGATTACAAAAGCACCGGTTAGGTTCACACTTTTCACATAACCATTTAATGGCAGAACATTCGAAATAACAAAATAAATCTTAAAGCAGCGGATTGATCACAAAGCAGGTCCAAAATAACATAGAAAGCTTAACTAAGCAACAAGCAAACAGCTGGAAAATTAAAGAGCTAAAAACTTAATCAACTTCTTCAATCTTGGGGCCAGCACCGCCGCTACCACCAGCGGGAGCATCATCGTCCATTCCTCCGGCACCACCCATATCGGCACCAGCACCTTGGTACATTCTTGCAATGATTGGGTTGCAAAGAGACTCGAGCTCCTTCATCTTGTCCTCGAACTCATCTGTCTCCGCCAGCTGATTCCCATCCAACCATTCAATAGCTTGGTCGATCGCATCCTCAATCTTCTTCTTGTCAGCTGCATCGAGCTTAGATGCAATCTTCTCATCCTTTATCGTGTTCCTCATGTTGTATGCATAGTTCTCGAGGGCGTTCTTTGCATCGACCTTCTTCTTGTGTTCTTCATCCTCAGCTTTGTACTTCTCTGCTTCTTGCACCATCTTTTCGATCTCTTCCTTCGACAGCCTTCCCTTGTCGTTTGTGATTGTGATCTTGTTCTTCTGACCCGTTGTTTTGTCCTCAGCCGATACGTTCAGAATTCCGTTGGCGTCTATGTCGAAACAGACAGTGATTTGAGGTACACCTCGTGGTGCAGGTGGTATGCCGCTCAGCTCGAATTTCCCCAAAAGGTTATTGTCCTTTGTTCTTGCTCTTTCTCCTTCGTAGACTTGGATCAATACACCGGGTTGGTTGTCTGAATAGGTCGAGAATATCTGCTCTTTCTTGGTTGGAATTGTGGTGTTCCTCGGAATCAGGACAGTCATAACACCACCGGCGGTTTCCAAACCCAAGGATAGGGGAGTGACATCAAGGAGTAACAGATCTTGGACCTTCTCATTCCCTTCACCGCTCAAGATTGCAGCTTGAACAGCTGCTCCATAAGCAACAGCCTCGTCCGGGTTGATGCTTTTGCATAGCTCTTTCCCGTTGAAGAAGTCTTGCAAAAGCTGCTGCACTTTGGGGATTCTTGTTGAGCCACCGACAAGGACAACATCATGGACATTGCTTTTGTCCATCTTAGCATCCCTCAAACACTTCTCTACAGGCTCCATACACTTCCTGAAGAGATCCATGTTGAGCTCTTCGAATCTCGCACGAGTGATGGTTGTGTAGAAATCAATACCCTCGTAGAGGGAGTCAATCTCTATTGTGGTCTGAGCGGTCGAAGAAAGAGTTCTCTTCGCCCTCTCACAAGCAGTCCTGAGCCTCCTCAAAGCTCTTGGGTTGCCGGTGATATCCTTCTTGTGCTTTCTCTTGAACTCCTGAACAAAATGATTGACCATTCTGTTGTCAAAATCTTCACCACCAAGATGCGTGTCACCGGCCGTGGCCTTCACTTCAAAGATACCTTCTTCAATGGTAAGCAGAGAAACATCAAAAGTTCCACCGCCCAAATCGAAGATAAGAACATTCTTCTCGCCAACACTCGAGGCCTTCTTGTCGAGACCATACGCAATTGCAGCGGCGGTTGGCTCGTTGATGATACGCATCACATTGAGTCCAGAGATGACTCCGGCGTCTTTTGTCGCCTGACGCTGAGAATCGTTGAAATAAGCAGGCACTGTCACCACGGCGTTCTTAATCGGAGATCCAAGGTAAGCTTCCGCAATCTCCCGCATCTTGATGAGGACCATCGACGAGATCTCTTCTGCGGAGAACTGTTTCTCCTCACCCTTGTGGTTGACGACGATCATTGGCTTCTCCGCCGGGCCGGAAACAACCTTGAATGGCCAGTGCCTCATATCCGCTTGAACAGACGGATCACTGAATCTTCTACCAATGAGACGCTTAGCATCTGCAATACAAGACAAACTGTTAGTTTCCCATAAACATAAACAGAAGATGAAAATCCCGATTCGAAACCAAATTACAGGAGTAGCTAGCAAAATCAATATGTGCCGATGTACAAAAGCTTGAAAATCTCTTCGGTACCACATGCAGTAGCCAGAAATATGCTCGAAAACTAAACAAGTAAAGATGAAAAGCACTTGGAAGCTTACCGAAGACGGTGTTCGTAGGGTTCATCGCGACCTGGTTCTTCGCAGCATCTCCGATCAGACGCTCGCTATCGGTGAAGGCAACGTAGGAGGGAGTCGTGCGGTTGCCTTGATCGTTGGCGATGATCTCGACGCGGTCATGCTGCCACACACCGACGCAGGAGTAGGTAGTACCGAGATCGATTCCGATTGCTGGACCTTCGCCTTTAGACGCCATTAGAAAATCAAAATTCTTCTTCGCCGGAAAGTATGTCTGTGAGCTTCTTCTTCGTGTTTCTTATTTTAAGCTGTGAGCCTTAGGAGAGGTGTTTATATATCAATGGAACGGTCGGTGAAAGGAGGTTCGAGAATGTTCAGGTGATGCGATTTCAGCCATTGGATCTTATTTTTCCGCCTTGGATTTTCGTTTACTTTTTCCCTTTGTTTGTTTGATTCTAGCTCCTTCCAGAGGTCTCTTTTATATAATACATGTCAAAACTCAGAAGTAGCTGCCGTTTTGAAAGACAAGTCAGGTCACCCAAGCCTTTTTCGACCGTGACTATATATATGATTAGGGATATTACAATTTCAACTCTAATCGGGTAATATATCATAGACACGGTAATTTTGTACTAGGCTTAATAAAAAAAAATTAAAAGTTGGAGTAAAGAAAATCATTTAAAACTCTTCTATAAACCCTTCTTAAACCTAAATTTGGTATACTTTTAGAATTTTGATGGTAATTTTAGTAAATAAAATATAAAGCTGGTATTTTTGAGAATTTTGGTCATACAAATAATAATGGCAATAAAATTGTAAATAAACTTGAAAACAAAAAAAATCAATTACATATAGGATCATTAGAAAATCGGATCTTATGATTTCAAACGATCTATGGTCATCGGATTACACATTCTATGGTTGTCGGAGCGATATTTTTTTAATCGTCTAGATGTTTTATTGATGGAACTTCAAATACATGAAAAATTACAGGATAATTAGCATCAAATCCTAACAATAAAGACTCAAAGAAGCTAAAATTCAACCCAAAATAATCATTGACCGACTCGTCTATGTTCCAAGCAAGGAACATTAAATCGCCTCCATGCATCACGTTGTACTCTCTCAAAAAGAGATGCTGATGTTAAGTCTACGAAACTTGTCCGTAAGCCATCAAACGCCACAAACTAGCAACGATTTTAACATATAATATTACAATAGCCGGCGGAAAATGTAACCCCGAAAATCTAGCCCACGGGATATGAAACCCCGGATACATAGCCGGCGGGAAAAGAAACCTATTTAGTAACAACTAATAACTGTTGGGTTTTGCGTCACCTCAATAAGCATCAAAACTATGTCCTAAACGGTGGTGCTAATACTCGGGATTTAACTCTACCAATAAACCAAAAAGATGAACGATTTTTAATTGTATTCTTGAACTATTTACAAGACAAAGAGCATCTCTCGGCGGGTTGGTGTTTAGAGTCTCTTTGCTTGCAAGTAAAATCTAAATTCATCAAACATGCCTACAAAGTTGGAAAGGGTTATAAACTGGGGGAACCAAATTGATTGATTCTCCCGCATAGTCGAGAATGAAAATGGAAACAAAGATGTGAAATGGATTAGGAACATCTTGACAACAATTTCATCTTAACAAAGACTGTTATTATCTCTTCTCAGTTTGAAACAAACTAAAAGGCCTTACATCATCTAAAATTCATCATCACTCAAGTCGCTTCGTATTTGGGATCAGCAGCTACGTAATGATAAGCAATTACCAATGCGAAGATGAAGATGCCAAGGAAATTGACTATAAACCCCAAGTCTTGATCATCGATCATCTGCACCAACACAAGCACCATTTGAGTTTCCACCAACCAGAAAAAAGAAACAACTCTTTTATGTAAAGAGTAATGCAACCAGAAGAGACTATTAGGGAAAATGCAAACTTGACTCAAAAGTAAGTAGCCTAACTGATCTGGACATAAATTCATTTGAGAACCTTGATCTTTTTGCTAAAAGGAGAAACTGATTAACCGGGGAAAAAAAAAGAAGGATGATCCCAGTGGGAATCGAACCCACGACCTTAAGATTCGGAGTCTAACGCGATATACACTCAGCTATGGGATCACATTGGAGAAGAAATTGAGACTAGAAGCATGTAAAACCCAAAACGTGACACAATCCGACAAGAGAATTTGGCAGTTCTCGTCGACAGAGACGGATTCAAAGGACCATCACACAGATGGCGCCCAGAGAAACCCTTCCGTCGCCAGAAAAACACAACTCAGACTGAGATTGACCAGATCAAAAATCAAACACACTTGTTGGAATCAGATCGGGATGCGTAGAGCAAGAAAGGATACCGTTTTATCAGGACGGGATCGGTGGGAAAGGATCAGATCTCCAGGAACCAGAAGCGATTTACAGAACAGAACCAAGTATTGGATCTCAGGGTTTCGACTTTCGATGTCTGAGATTTCTTTATTTACTAGTACGTTTCACGAAACAAGCCTGGCCCATTATATAATTATTACTTTTCACAACGTGGTTTATTTTTTTGGATCAGATTGGTAATTGTGTGTTACTACTATGTTTGTCTTTTGATTTTTTTTTTATCTAATAATTGGATTGGTTCCATGACAAATCTCATCCTAAATTGTTAGAAATTAAAACCAAGTTGTTGAGTGGGATCAATTACTCTCACCAAAGCCTACATCTGTTTTTTTAACTAGCCAGAAATTTCCCATGTTTATCATCTTCTCAAATCAGATAGTGGCAGCCAAAAACAACAAGAAATTAGATTTTTTAGATTACAAAAGCACCGGTTAGGTTCACACTTTTCACATAACCATTTTAAAGGCAAAACATTCGACACCCAAAGGCCAAAGCCTCTATCTCTAGTTCTCTACACAACACAACACCTAATTGGTTTTGTTACTGACTGTACAAAAGCAGAGCTCCAAGAAAAATAAAATTTCTGGTGCTGCAGCCTCTGTTCATGATTTGTTGTTACTTTTACACACAGCTTAAGATAAAAAAAAAACTTCAGTTTGTTAGGCCAAAAAATGTCATGCCGGCAATTATCAGAAGCTCAGTGTCTCTGTAGGTTCCTTAAAGTCGCGCCATTCCCGCAGAAAAAGGAGAAGGCGGATGGAGTTATATCACATTACTGTTGATCCGTTCATCATACTCACTCTTTACTATCAACACCTTTCTTCGGAGCCTTCAGATCTCAACCAACGAGTGCTGACAGATAACCTCACAAACTCTGTCACACATGGAGCCATATCTGAATTCACTTGCAGATTCCCCTGCTACTTTCGGGGACGAGTCCAGTATCTATGAATTTTCTTTTTACTTTCACTAAATTCTCTTCTTCTTTTTCACGGCGGGAAGGGGATAATTACGGCAGTGATAAAGTAACTCTCTAAGATTTTCTGAAACCGAGGAACTTACAGAAGCCATATATAAGAAACTGGAGACTTATGAGAGCCGTGAGTTCAAAGCTCGTTTGATAGCTGAAGTATACCACACATCTGCAGGTAAGGATTCTCCAGCAGTTTCTCATTATTGCTCTGCACAAAACAAGAATACTGTTATATATGGCACAAAACAAAGGAAAAGATCATTGATATTTGAGGTTCTGTGACTCTACACTCTGAATAATTACAATAGAATTACCTGCTGAGCCTTAAAGACAAGCTTCTGAAGCATGTTTTGGTATTTCTCTGGTTCCTCCGTCATCATCCTCTAAAATAATTGAAACTTTAACCGGTTAGCCAAAAAATATACCAAAAAAGATATGAAAACTTATTTTTCTTCCGATGCATGTCTTTCAAAATCAAAATGGTAAATTTGAGAAATTTTCTTGCCTTCAGAAGAAATGCTGAAGAGTAGTAAGCCACCCTTGAGTCAGTATCATCCAGGAGTTCCCTGCAATAATAAACATAAGTTTGTAAATGTCATGAAACATGTTGCACAGATAAATCAATTTGGTTCGGAAGTATGGAAGAGTCGATGAATCACCTAAAGAATTCCTCTCCACCAACTTCTTGAAAAGCAACTGTATCTGCAGTGCATTTACCGATCAGAAGTAATAGCAGGGTGGCTCGAATATCAGAGGTTGCCCCTGGAATATTTCCTCTTCCTTTGCTTCCAACGGCAACACCAAGTGCAATGTTATCAGTTGCTGCACCTGCTAGTTGAATCAAGGGCCAATAGAACAAAGCCGCTGGAACACGCGCAACCAGCTGCATAGGGACGATAGCCTGTCCACGGAGAAGCATTGCTGCCATTGACGCTGTCTCGCACGTTGAAACAGAGACATTGTTGTACCGAGGCCTGGTGTCAGCTTCATCCATACTTTCTTTATAGCTGTTACGATGGGATGTTTCAAATTTGCCATTTCTATCAGCAGAATTGGGGACTGTTTCCTTATCAGTAGACAATACTTTCAAGCACAATTGTGAGAAAAGAATGTCACACATCTGCTTGGAAACAACAGATTGAAGAAAAAGGTGAATTAAACTTCATCCCCGTGAAAATTCCAATAAGAAATAGACACAGTAGTCTTTGATGCCAGTTACTCAAAATATAGAACATATATTTACGATAAATATCAGCAAGCTTTAGAGTGGCCTTTGATAGGACATTTGAAAAAGCAAACGAAAAGAGCAAACAAAAGGATTCCAAGAAATGTACCTTTAAGATATTAATCCGGTCAGTTTCATTTATTTGTGCCATCAAAGACAAAGCACTGCTCATTATGTCTATAACAGCATTTGCTTTCTCTAGTCGTGTGTCTTTATGATCCTGACTAGCATTTCCACTAGTTGATCGCTGTGTCTCATTCTCATCTAGTAAGAACTTGGAACGCATAAGAAGCCTCTCCAGAATGAACAGGAAACCCCATCTGATAACACTGTTCCGTGACTTCAAGAGTCCACATAGAAGATGTATGGAAACAGGTATATCAGAAGTAACCAGAGAGTCGGAGGCCCCACAATGGGCAATCTTTTGCTGCAGATCTTTTATGCTCAGCCATATACTTCCACCACTCTCCTCACTAATTTCCGCAATCAGAAGATCCCCCAACCAGATATAACCATTTTGACGGTATGTGGCCCTTTCTGAATGAAGAAGAGAGTGCAAAGTAGCCCAAGCTAGATTCACTGACATGCTTATATCGTTTCTTAACACTTGAATGCTTTCCATGAACTTGGAAGATTTGGTAATCTGTTTGAGATGCAGAAACTCTTTGTCTAAGTGAGTAAACGAACCTATTATCGTGTCAAATTTTTCTGTTATATTTGCCAAAAGCTGCAAGAAGGAAAGACAAAAAAAAGGAGTTAGAAAAGAGCTCTGACTTGCAAACAATTTAAATGAAGACTCTTTGTCAGATCTTCAGAAGACAATTTGCAAAATATTCTCACAAGAAAAAACCTACCTGGCTTAGACGTTCGCTGTTGTTGAACCCAGACAATGCTGCAGCAATTGATCTTCGCAGGATTTCCCCTATGCCTTCAACACCAAGCTTAACAGAAATGTAGAAAGCTTCAGGTGCATCAGCAAGAGCAAGCCGAACAGCCAAAGGTTGAATCTCATCATCAGTGTATTCAGAAAGACCAGCAGCTGAGCATGCCTCATTAATTTGATGCAGGACATAGTCAAATAAAACCGAGTAGAGATTTCTTCTTTCCTCTCTAGTGGTTGCCAACGAGTACTGTGTCAATAAGATGAATTCCTTAATCTACTACAAAATTATTGAGGCTCAAAGCGTATATTTGGATGGATTTTGAGAAAGGTCATTAAGTCTAACAGATTATATTTTCGCAGTACCTCAAAGAAAATGAACTCCACACCACCAATCAGATCGACCTGGTCTATAAGAAAATTTGAGGCACTTGAAGTTGCTTTGGTAGAGCCATCTAGTTCTGGATATCGATAAAACATGTTTGTCATGATGCAAATAAGCTTGGAATGAACAACCTCTGACCACGAATTCCTTTTGCTAGTTCCCAGAAGAGCTTTGATAACCTGATTCAAGGAAAGTGACAGGCTCGTCAGAAAGTACAACTTAGCATGAGAACCAATTTAATGGTAGCATGCGGCCGGAAACAGATATCATAGTTACAAACGTCTAAAAGACAAATACAAACGACAGATCCAAATGAGAGTAGGAGGGGAATGAAAGAAGGCAATAATCAACATAGCAGAAGGCAATATATTCAGCCTCATAGGACTAACTTACCCTTATGTCAAGACCATTTAGCTGGTTTCTCCGTATTTTTCCTCTATCACAGACAAAATATAGCAAGCAGCTGAGAGCAGATGCCCAAACGGATTCCTCCTTTTCCTCAACCTTCGAAAACAATTTTGAAGGTATAAAATCCTAAGCAAGTCTAGTTTTGACGTCAAAAAGAGAAGCAAGAAGAATGTAAGATACCTGAACTAGGAGAAGAAGTATTTCAAATAAGATTTTTAATATCCAAGACTCGAAGTTCTCAATAGCTGAAGAAGTGGTTGACATCTTAGGAAAGTCTTTCGTTCTTGTCCCTTGCAGCAGTAGCCTTTCATTGTCAATAAATGTTTCTTGGGCATATTCTTCCTCAATGGTTGTAGCATTATCACTTATCATTGGCTCTAACAGTTGTGCATGAACTCCTAAATTAAGAATTAAATCAAATACACGAATCCTACAAGCTGCATTTGTGGAGCATAGCATTTCCTGAAATAAATTTTGCATGCATGGCTATAATAGTTAGTAAGCACTTTAAATATCACGATATATATCAGTGTCGAAGTCACACCTCGAGCATGGACAGAGTAAGAGGAGCAGCAATTCTAGCGTCCAAGACATACCTAAAGTTAGGTTTTTCAAAAAGGTGTACGATAAGCTTGTCAACAATAATAAAAGGGAGGAAAGGATGATAAGAAATCTTAATGAGACTACACGATTAGGTTGGCAGCAGATTAACAAAGCGTACATGTCAATAACAAGCTTTATCAGGACGCTCACAGCCACATCCATTGACGGCTTCCCTGCCTTGCTAGTTAATTGAGGTGATACGGTCATTTGATTTGAAGGGGTGGATGATGCCTCAGAACAAACAGCTGCGATCACCTCACCTACCTCGGCAGTGTTTAGGCGCAGTGGTTGTTGTTCACTACAAAATTGTGCAGGGAACAAGAGTCATTTGTTGTGATAAAGTCAAAAGCTAAAATTTGCATCAGAAAGATGCTTCCATGCAGAGAATCCCCTTTCATTCACAATAGCCAACAAAAACAGGTATTTACGCAAACAGCACGATCCACCATGCACATACACATTAGTGGAAGAGCCACTCTGAACCACCCATCAGTCACAGTGAAATAAGATATACGATTTCAATTGCAGCTCTTTGTCAGTCAGCTTACTGATTCAAACCTTAGAGAGGCTAGTATCAGGCATTATCGTAAAGGTTCAAAAGGGAAACCTTATTACGTGACATTAAGCAAAACATTATCAACACTAATGCTACCAAGGAAGACTTGAGCAAAAATTAAATGAGTAGCATTAAGTAAATGAAGATAAAAAATACCCAAAGATCATAAAGACATCCCATTTTTTTACCTGTAATGACGATACTGAAAAAGTGGTCTGGCACGTGGACGAAATGTGCTCACTGTGGAATCATCCCTGCAGATCATGCAAATCCTCAATCTAAGAACCCACACTAACTTTCAAAACAGAGTTTTATGCTCTAATATAAGAATTTTCCCAAAAATCTATCCCCTTTAGGGCCAATCATTCAAAAGTGCAATAAAAGATATCTATTGTAAATAGCACCATTTATGTAATTCTTTCAAATCTATCCGGAGTACCATTCTGTCAATTATAGAACAGTCTCTAACAATGCAGAAGGGGTCATAAGCTTTTTTGTCATCAAACGGAGGGTTTTTGTTATCAATAGAATGCTGGTTTCCAAAACATAGAAGAACAAGATCATCAACTCACCCAGAAAAAGTGCCATTTCAGAAAATGCCATTAATTACAAAAATAAAATACATATTTTTTGCTTCTACTGCATTATCACAATTAACATATGGCATATATTCTAGAGGAAAGAATTATAATCACTTCTTGAAATCTAGAAGTCCAGTTTCTTGGCGGCTAGAAAGAGAGTCATGGGAAAGCTTGCAAGGCATTAAAGGCAATTATAATCCTAAGTCACCACTTTGCAAATTACTTCACAAAAGCCACAACAGAATACATACCAGATCTGCTGAGTTCCAGCTCTAGTGCGTTTGGAAGCTGTTATTGCTCTCAAATGGGAGCGAGCTGAAGCTGAGTTTGTTATCATTGTGACTGAAGCTGGCTGCAGGAGTTGTTCTAAGTAAGGCATCTCTGTGGTACCAAAATATTTCCAATGCTGTCCCTTCATTTTAGCTTCCATATCTCCTACAAGTAGGCCGGCAGCACCAACTTCCAGAAGATTACAATTGTTCATGTCTTGGAGATTCACAGGTCGTTCGCTAACCATGCAGAGAGGATATATTCAGCGATAGTCACGTACTATAGCCATGCAATGAAGGAATTGCTTAAAATATTAATTGTAGGAGTGTTTCTCTACTAAGATACAAGTGTGTATAGTCAAGAAAAGAAGCAAAGATGCGTCTGAACATTTGTAAGAACAGAAATCATTTACGATTTACCTTTCAGAAGAAGCTGATGATAACTGGAGGTCCCCAACCCAACGCCAATTCAGCAAGTCTGGTGATATGTATTCAATGTCTTCCATAGCATTAAATTCTTGTATATTTGACAAGTTTGAAACAGACAGATTTGCAGCATCCTTTTTCTGTGGAGAGTCTGCGGCATTTGCAGGACTTAGTTGGGAATTGAATGATTTGCTCAACAAAGAGGATAGAGATGGCAATAACTGTCTTGACGCAAGAGTAGCTCCCGCAAATGCTGCAGGTTGAAAGGATCGCCTTGGGATATGTAAAGCCACAAGGGATCGCACATAATGCAATGACTTCACCAAAGCTTCAGAAGCAAAACTGGACACTGGTAAAGGAGAAGCAGCCGCTTGTGCTGATAAAACAGGCAATGATTTTTGCTTCAAGCTAGCATCGCACTCAGCAATCAGGTTTACGCAAAATCTATCGACCTGCAGTAATGTCTCCTCCCCAGGCTTATATCTGTAGTGTAGGAACGCCTAGGGATCAATAAAATGCAAAAAATAATCCATAGGACCCATAGGAAACACTGGACGACCTATATACATATTACAGACAACCCTCATAATATAGCAAAAAAAAATGCACACTTAATTAGGTTTGAAGTTTTAATAACCATTATGTCCCCTTCATATTAAAATGATCTACCAAATAATTAACCAAATGTAGCAATCCCCATAAACAGAGCACAAATTATGGTAATAGTGAGAAGGATGAGCTGATGGACTTTGATAAGTGAAATACATGCTACTTCAAAGAAGCAAATAAAAATAATCAAGTTACATCATTCGACTAGACTATATTACCTTAAGAGATACCGTTTCAGTAATGCCACACACCTCGTCACCACGGCTGGACTGCAGAAAATTTATTGCCACATTAGCAACAGCTAATACTTAAAACCATGATTATAAATACTTAATTATAGCAATCTGCATCCTAGCTATATGAGGTTCTATTTATCAATAGGTCCATGTAGCAATAAGTCCTCAGGTACTTTAGAAGTCAACCTGGGTTGATGATATATCTATGCAGGGACTTTTCCAAACTCTGCTCAATAATCTCTAGGAGTCCTTCCCCACACACTTTTATCTAAGACATCCGTTCAGATTATCATTTATTCTACAAACGCCTCTGAGTATTCTTTATAGTTAAGCTATCAAGAGACTTACAACTAAATTCTGTGTTCCCATAGGATTATAGGAAGCTATCACTCACATACTTTATTTTCCTCTGGGTCAAGCTACAACGACAAAATCAATATCTAGATATGGTTGCATTTACATCATCCATATTCTAGCCAAAATTTCCAACTTCCAGCGTTGAAGCCCCAACTTCCGCATCATGAGGAATCAAAGTAATGAGCTCGTTCCCGTTAAGTTCTTCACTCACATATGTCTATCCGTTCAGGCCTTCCAGATTCAAAGATTTTAATTTCACTGAATTCGAAAGCTACCCTTATATCACAGTTTCACTACCATGACTTAAAGTTTCTTAAGGACCAAATATACATGTCGCCGATCCAAAATATGAATCAAAAGAGTCAATTACCTGCGATCTCTCTCTGCTATAGTATGCTCTAACAGCATGTTGTAGGCCAGGTCAGTCGTGGCAGAGACTGATAAATAATCCTGTAATCACCAAGTGATTGTTTGAGGTCATGCGATTTCCATAGACGCATAAAAAAAAAGATATTTCCAAGCAAATTACCAAGGTCCTATCAAGCCAAGACAATATATAATGAAAGCAGGCCTTCTCCATCACATACCCCTTTACCCAAATTCTTCATCCACATTTGGCATCAAAGTCAGTGGGTTCAGGAACAATAGATGGGAGGTCTCCATAAAAATAAAACATGGTAACTAGAAGCATTGGTAGCACAATCGAGCGAGAGAACAAGAGAATAGAACATTCCCAGCTCTAATAATCAATTGCAATGTCAACACTACTCAAAGAAAGCGACTGCAACCTTGCTACTATTCGTTTAGGCTAACATAGAACTCGTTTATCAATGGAAAACCAAAAAAACAAAATCCCTAGATACTCAATTCCTCACTTTAGACAGCATAAACAGGGTCTATATGCCCCAAAATAAACGCAAAAAATGGAAGTAGTACGAGTACGAGAGAGAATCCCATTTCACAATAAGGAAAAATAAAAAGGAAAGCATATGATGGGTGGTACACACCCGGAGATTCCTAAGAGCTTCAGACGGGGCCATGGAAGGGATCGGCCCATGGTGCGAGGTGGCGGGAGGAGGAGAGGATGAGAGGCAATCCGCCACGGCCCGGCGCAGCGGCTCAGGTGGCTTCTTGGAGGAAGAAGATCTAAGGCGGGAGGCAGAGCCGGTAACCCCAAGCTGCAGTAACCGGGAGCTTCCGGGGCTAAAAGTGGAAGACATCAATCAAATCTCGCCGGAGTTGCGCCACTCTTGCTGCGAGACTTTTTTCGATTGGGTTCTATTGCTGGCTACGTCGTGTCCTTCACATCACACAGATGAGCTGTCAAAGCTCTTCGTTTTTGATCCCCATGGTGGAATCAAATCATGGAGGGCATGGTTTTGCAATCTGGTCCCCCTCATTTAAAAATTCCCTAGATTGAGTATCATACCTTTATTTTTGACATATTGATCCAAAACCCTAATGAGATCTACATGTGGCGAAATATTATCGAACTGTATGTATATGAAATTTGATTGTTTCTGAAGTGAGACATTTTCTCGCATTCCATGAAAACAACTATACAATACTTAATTTTTAGCAAAAAAGAAAAAACTATACAATACTTAATCAGAATAATTAAATCACACTTATAGGGTAACGAATGTCCTAAATCCTAATCCACTCGCTGCATGTTCGAGAACCTCGAGTCAATATCAAAGTGGGCCCATAAACCGAAAAAAAGAAGAAGATGGGCCCAATAAGTTGTCCCATAACCCACGTGACTGGCTGACGGTGCCGATCCGTTCTTGGCGCCCTCGGTTTGCTTCTTCCCCAGTGGCCCGATAAAAGAAAATTGGTATTACTGTTGACCCAACAACAACAAAAATTAAAGAAAAACAAAAATACAGTATATACAAATCTGCGTTCTCTGTCTTTGAGTTGAGACAAATCTATAGCGAGGCTCGCGCAAACCCTAGATCTAACCCCAGCCGTCAGATCAGATCAATGGGGTGATCTTCTCTGTACCGTTGGAATCTTAGGAGACAGCAATGGTGGAGGTAGAATCGCATTTGTGGGTATCCAGAAGAGGCGTGAAGATTATTGTCTCGAGTTTGGGTGTTTTTTTTTCATCTTGATGGCCAACAATTCGAATTTCCTCTAGCTTTTTTTTTTGTTATTTCGGTGATGTGTGATTTGGTCGCGCGTACGGGTCGGCTCCAGCAACGGTACGAGAATGGCTCGCGTCTCGTTGCCGGGTACTGTATATTTGATCCACCCTTGGTTCCTCTTCATATATGCGTGTGCATCGTCTCTCTCTCTCTCTCTGGAGTTCATGCTTTGGTTTGTAATGTGATTCTTTCTCATGGGGATTATTGATCATGATTGGTTTTTTTTTGAATTTGTGTTCCTATGAATTGAGCACTTTATGTGTCCTTTGTTTGAATCTCGATTGGAGATTCTTTGTATCATATTCATGCTTTGATTTTTAACAAGAGAGGAAGGAGAGATTCACAATTAGGATTTTACAGTGTTGACATGCTTGGCCCTTGTTTCGATTTGGGTTGATGACATGAGGTTTAGCCTTTAGCCGTCTTTCTTAACAACTTCAGTGCTGCGTTTATAGGTGTGTTCCGTTTAGGTATATAAACTCTGACGAAGATGGTAATTCTGAATCTGGGAAAGTGGTTCAAGTGTTGATGATCAGCTCATCTAGTGGACCAGGACTTTTGTTTCCCAAGGTACAGCAGCAAATGCCGTTTCTTCTTGCTTTTCTCTTCGTTTGGAAACCAAGTAACATATTTGATTCATATAGGGAGGATGGGAGAATGATGAGACAGTCAAAGAGGCTGCAGTGAGGGAAGCAGTGGAAGAAGCAGGAGTCCGTGGGATTTTAATGGTAAAACCCTTTTCACACACCGCGTAGCCCTTTGTTATTGTTAGCACCCTGGTGCTGAATGTGTGAAAAAGGGGACTTTGCAGGGTTTCCTGGGAGATTATGAGTTCAAGAGCAAAACACACCAAGATGAGTTTAGCCCAGAAGGTTTGTGTAAAGCGGCAATGTACGCCTTGTATGTGAAGGAGGAGCTAGAGACGTGGCCTGAACAGAAGACAAGAACAAGGACATGGCTGACAATCGAAGAAGCTGTAGAGAGTTGCAGGCACGCATGGATGAAAGATGCGCTGGTGGACGGATTCTGTAAATGGCATAAGGAGAATATGGGGAAAGGAGAGGAGATAGCAGATGCAGATTGATTGAAGTTAAGTGTGCATATATAACTCTCAAGTTGGTTTCATTCCTTTCCAATTTTGTTTTTTACTCTTTTTAAATCATGTGCGACTGCGAAACATATGAGTTTCAAAAGCTCAATTATTCTCCTGTTTCACAGTTGTCTTGATCATTTTCAATAATTCTGAAAAGAAAGACAGCTCTTAACAATCGTGTTTAGCAATATCATTCATAATTAAGAAGTTGTTTGCTTTTTTGGCGACGAAATTGGGTGCTCAGTTTTGATATTACTATTAGCTTTTACATGATTAATGTCATATAATTCCATAATCAAATGGAGATGGACCTCAAAACAGATATGAGCTAATCTAATCATTGAGTCGAAATCCATGATATTTTTAAGAGTTCTTTATATATAGAACATTTAAGATCTATAACATTGCTTGCTTCTTTAGATTATACATGCGCTACCGTATTCCTTACACCGGGAAACAAATTGGATCGGTGTAGCCATTCGTTGCCAATAGAACTTAAAATTTTGAAGAAATAAAAATAGAAAAGAGAGAAGAAAAATGACATATTGGATACAACGAACAAGGGCAACACGAAACTTGATAAATCCCCCGGTTCAGCCAAACCGGAACCAAACCCCTTATTTATTACTATTAACATGACTTCATCAAAGGGCCGCCGCACAAACACTCGTTGTCACTAAACGACGACGCTTCAAGGTGATCAAAAGGAGAACCCACTGGAATAGGCCCACAAAGCTTGTTATGGCTAATATCGAGATGGCCCACAAACTTAGCTGACGTCAGCGATTCGGGGATCCGACCCGACAAGCTATTGTGGGACAAATCTAGCGCCACGAAATTGGTTGTAGACCCGAAAACATCGGGTATGGATCCTTCCAACGCATTTCGGCTCAAATTCAAAACACCGAAACCCGAATTGCTGAGGATCGAACCCGGGATTGGACCCGACAATGAGTTGCAATCCAGATTCAAAAGAGAGAGTACCTTCATGTTACCCACCCAATCGGGTATCGGACCCTCGATATGATTCCTGGATAGATCCAGATCCGCTAACCGTTTCATACCCGAGATCGACCCTGGAATTGACCCGGTGAGTTCGTTACGGCCCAGTAACGCCCTGCTCAACATCTTCAACGATCCGAAATCGGCCGGGATCTGGCCGGATATACCGTTTTCCGTTAGCTCAAGATGCTTTAATTCGGTGAGTGACGTCAGCGACGGTGGGATCTCGCCGGACATCCGATTCTCCGCAAGGTTTAGAACAGCGAGTTTGGAGAGCTTGCCGATCTCCGCGGGAATCTCTCCGGTGATTCTGTTTCCGGCGAGGTCGAGGATACGGAGCGAGGCTAAGGAGGTTATGCACGGCGGAATCTCGCCGGAGATTCCTTTCCAGTCGGCGAGGACGAGGGAAGCGAGTGTGGTTAAGTCGCAAACCGCCGGGTCAATCGAACCGGACATATAACCGGACCGACCTGCCTTTTGGAAAATTGCGTCTTCGGATTCGCCCCGGAGAGAAATATCAGTGACCCGACCCGAGTCTGGATCACAGCTAATACCGTACCATTGCTTGCAACAGTCGGTGTTTTCGGACCAAGTGTTGAAGATGCCGAGGTTGGGCTCGCTCAGTGACGACTTGAAAGCATTGAGAGCGGTCTGATCGGAAGGGGAGCAGGATCGGACGACGGAGATGACGGAAATGAAAACGACGGCGAGTAATGAGCTAAGCGGCGATGCCAACAGCTTTGTCATTTTTGAAATAAATATTTGAAAGTGAAGAGAGTGATGTTGTGTGAAAATTGGATTATATAGAAATGCTGAGGCAAGAGAAGAGAGACACTGCATGTGCATGGTATCATGGGCATGTTACTACTATTGTTCTATATATTATCTTTACGAATGTATTTTTATGCCATTCATTTATTGTACCATAATTAAAGAGGAGGATCATGTGTGTATGTCAGTTTTTACTTTTAAAAATGTTTGATTTATTCGGATGGATCGAGTATCCAACAATGATCCCATCAAAAATAAGTGCATGTTGATTTGTAATTCATCGATTTCATTTGTATTTTAAGTTGAAATTTTTAAAATGTAGTTTATTATACAAGGCCATACATGCATGGATTCTGGAGGATAAACTTTCTATTTCACAAGCTCTTTTGCCATATTACAGCAATCATGATGATTTCTCTATTACTGAAACTCCAAAACTTCAAATCAATAATATAAGGCATTATATGACTAATTATGATTGATAATTTACCAATTATTAGAGACAATTAAACCAAAAACAAAATTATTAGAGACAACATTTAATAAAATAAATATATGGTTGGTCCTCCATAAATACTTTTACATGTGACTCATGTGGTCCTACAGAAGCATTTAAGCATCTCCTCTGTCCAAACTCCAAACTAAAAAAAAAAAATCCTAATTTCTTAGGCCGTATCTACCGTCATCAAAATTCGTTGCATGTGATCCAATTAGCTTTTATACTAGTAATATGTGATATGTCTCATATATATGCTTGGTGATAAAATAATACAGGAGCTTTTCCAGCATTTATGACCTAAATCTTGTAGTTCGCGTTGTCTTGGTTAGGACATGATTCAACGCCCATCACATGCCAATGGGTCAAGATCCATTTTCATGGAGCTGTCTTTCTTTTCTTTATGTATTGTATGGGTTTATTAATTTTCGATATACTTGCTTAATACCAAAATCACTCCGATCAAACACACACAGTGATAAACCCTTTGTAAAGTTTCTACACGTTCAAAATTCATTTTCCTTACCTCATTTTCTTTTTTTCTTTTCTTTTTTCTTTTTCTTTCCGACAAAATACATTTATTGATTTTGCAAATCATAATCGTTGTTTACAAGAGGATAGAGGAAGTTTGGGCAACAATTATACAAAGACCATTGTAATGGATTTAGTATTGCTTTTCTAACTAAAAAATCAGCACAAGCATTTGCCGTTCTATTCCTATGTGAAAACTTAATCATCTCAAATTTACTACTCCTCTAAATAGTGGTGTAGCTTAAGGTTAGTAGTGTTCGTATTGATAATTTGATTGATTATCAGATTATCACCTTCAAACTCTACTTTACGGTATCCAAGGGCCTATGCCGCTTGTATTGCACAAATGAGGGATGTACATTCTGATTCTTCCGGTGTATATCTTCCTTCGAATTTCCCCATTCCGCAGTCAAGGAATAATCAATTACTGTTTCTGATAATCCAACCAAGACCATATATACGATCTCCATCATGATGAGATGCATCATAGTTGCATTTGACCCAGTCATTTGATGGTCTTTTCCACCGTGCAAGGTCTAATCGATGTCTTATAGATCGTCTGTTACCATTTTCGTGAGCAGGTTGGTTATCAATCCATTCTCTAATATCTCTCGTGACCATCTCGAAAGTTTCTTGTGCCGTGCTAGTTTTGTGGTTGAACATTATTTCATTTCGACATTTCCAAAGGCGCCACAAGAGCCAAAAAAGAGCATGACGGTTAAAATCCGATATAGAATCATCTTTGTGTACTGAAAATAAGAATCTCAGCTTATCTTCAATTGATGTTTGATGTTGACATAGGATATGTGTAGGAATGCCACTTAAACGTCATACTTCTTTAGCGTAATGGCAAGAGAAGAAAACATAATCGCTAGTTTCTGTATATGTGCAACAACGAGCACAGAAGCGATCCACATTCATACGTCGATATCAGAGGTTTTCATTTACTGCTAATACTTTAGATGATAATCTCCATAGAAAATGCTTGATTTTCGGAGCAGTATTTTAGGACCATATATCACTATGAAATATATATTTACCTTAACAGAATTATTTGATATATAAAAATTATTCAAAATCCTTAGTAAATAAAGAAAGTGTATGTGGTGTCGCCTCCGTATCACGATATGGATTCAAATTTTGTAGAATGTAAGTGTGTAAAAGATGGTGTTAATTATGCTTCAACTCTTGTCAACGTGAAGACCCGTTTTATGTTGAAGACTTTTGGTTTAGCTGGGTTGGTTAGTTTTGGTTTAATCTCTTAAGTGATATAAAGGGATTAGATTAGATTCTTTCGATAACAACAGTAACAAAACAAGTCATCTTCTTCGTTGAGCTTCTCTGGTTGTGAGAGCTTGATTCCTTCATTGATAGTGAAATTGCTGGATCGATTCCAGCCCCTGGGACGTAGTCATCCACATCGGAGGCGAACCCAGGGTGAACAAAATCTCGTGTGTTTCTAATTTATGTATCTTTCTTTTCTGGTTCTTTGCGATTGAGTGGAGAGAGAGAGATAAGTTCTTGTGCGATCTGTTTCGTGTTGTCTTGATCAAAGCTTGGGTCATGGGTTTATTTGCAACAAGTGGTATCTGAGCCTCGGTTCTAGATTCTGATGGCGATCTCGAAAGCTGAGGTGGAGCGATTCGACGGTACCGGAGATTTCTCGTTATGGAAGATCCGTATGATGGCTCATTTCGGCGTTCATGGACTCAAGAGTATCTTGACGGATGAGAAGTTAGAGATGGAGGTTCCGATAACGAAAGATGAAACCAAGGAGCCTAGCGAAGGCGACGTTTCATCGAAAGAAAAGCAAACAAGGTTTGTTCCTGATCCTGCGAAGTTAGAAAAGGATGAAAATGCCAAGAATCTGATAATATTGAACATAGGAGATCACGTTCTTAGGAAAATAAAGCACTGTGAAACTGCAGCTGCTATGTGGTCTACTCTTGAAAGATTGTACATGTCTAAGACGTTGCCCAATCGTATCTTTGTGCAGTTGCAATTCTATGCTTTCAAGTCAGATGCGTCTAAGTCAGTTGATGTGAATGTGGATGATTTTCTCAAGATTGTGGCTGAGATGAGCAGTCTCAGTGTGGCTGTGTCAGATGAGATACAAGCGATTGTGTTCTTGAGTTCTCTGCCGGCAAATTATGATCAGCTCAAACATACTCTAAAGTATGGAAGAGAATCTCTTACACTAGAGGAAGTTTTCTCTGCGGCAAGATCAAGGGAAAGAGAACTATCTGAGAGCAACAAGATGGAGAAAGCTGCAACAGCTCTTTACACAAATGAGCGTGGAAGACAGGTCATAAGAAACTATAATGATTCACGGGGAAAGAACATGAGCAAGTCAAAAACTAAGAGTAAGGTGGTTTGCTGGTACTGCAAGAAGGAAGGTCACATGAAGAAGGACTGTTACTCAAGGAAAAAGAAAATGGAAAATGATAGTGATGGAGAGGCTGCTGTACTTATAGAAGATTTTAAAGTGATTGATGCTTTAAACATCTCAGGTGATGATTCAAGTGATAATTGGGTAATTGACCCGGGATGCACTTATATGACGTCTAGGAGAGACTGGTTTGTAGAAACTCTCGGGACATGATCAATTAGAGTTAACACTCATGGAGGTTCTGTGACTATAATGCACAATGTTAGATATGTTCCAAATCTGAGGAGAAATCTGATTTCTACTGGAACTTTGGATGCTTTGGGCTACACTCATACTGGTGGTCAGGGAAAACTGACATTCTACAAGAACAATAAGGTGGCTCTGCGAGGACAGTTGAAGAATGGCCTGTACATACTTGATGGGGGGACTGTCTTGCCTGAAGTTTGTCAAGGTGGTGAACCAAAGTCTCAGGTCTCACTGTGGCACAGTCATCTTGGTCATATGGGTTGTCAAAACATGAAGCTCTTAGCTCAGAAGGGGATAATAACGAAGAAGGATATCGGTAAAATTTCTGCGAACACTGCATTATGGGAAAGTCAAAAAGAGCCAGCTTTGGTATTGGGAAGCATGAAACAGAACATCCTCTAGATTATGTTCATGCTGACCTTTGGGGTTCATCAAATGTCCAGCCATCTCTGTCAAAGAATCAGTATTTTCTTTCCATCATTGATGATCATACAAGGAAAGTATGGATCTATTTTCTGAAGACCAAGGATGAAACGTTTGCAAAGTTTTGTGAATGGAAGATTTTGGTTGAAAATCATATCAACAGGAAGGTAAAGTGTCTCAGAACCGATAATAGTCTTGAATTTTGTAATAACATGTTTGATGAGTTTTGCAGGTCAAATGGAATAGCTAGACACATAACATGCAATTACACTCCACAACAAAACGGAGTTGCAGAGAGGATGAACAGATCGATTATGGAAAAGGTCAGATGTCTTCTTAGTGAGTCAGGGCTAGAAGAGAAGTTTTGGGCTGAAACTGCATCTGTTTCAGTGTATATCATTAATCGTTCACCATCGTCAGCTATTGGTTACAAAATTCCAGAGGAGGTTTGGTTAAACAAAGAACCTGGTTACAAACATTTGAAGAGATTTGGTTCTATAGCCTACGTACACACGGATCAGGGGAAGCTGAAACCAAAGGCTCTCAAAGGTGTGTTTGTAGGTTATCCTACTGGCACTAAAGGTTACAAGATCTGGTTGCTTGATGAAAAGAAGTTGGTCATAAGCAGAAATGTGAAGTTTTGTGAAGATCAGCTCTACAAAGATTTTCTTAAGGAAGACTCTGGTTTAACAGTGGGGAAGAGCTCAAAAGTAAAAGGATATGGGAAGGTCGTCACTGAGATAACAACAATGAAGCCAATTCTCAGTCTGGAAAGTTATGTTCAAGGTGGAGCTTCATCAGAAATTTCACAACCAGGTGGAGTATCTCCAGAGTTTGTGGAAGAGGCAGAGAATGAAGAAGAGGTTCAACCACAAGAAGAGGTTCATTCTGATGCTGCAAGTCTGGCAAATTATCAATTGGCCAGAGATCGAGTTAGGAGACAAAATGTTCCTCCACCAGCAAGATATGATGATGAAGAAAATGTTTTTGCATTTGCTTTGGCGGCGTCAGAGTTATTGAGCAGTGTTGATGAACCTAACAGTTATGTAGAGGCTATGAAGAGCAAGCAATGGGATAAATGGAATGGTGGTATGGGAGAAGAAATGAACTCTTTAACCAAGAATCATACATGGGATGTGGTGGATAAGCCTGAGAATCGAAAAATCATAAGCTGTAAGTGGATTTTCAAGCTTAAACCAGGTATGTCTGATTCTGAGCCTCCTAGATATAAAGCTAGGTTAGTAGCTAGGGGTTTCACGCAAAGAGAAGGGATTGATTATCAGGAAGTTTTCTCACCGGTAGTGAAACATGTCTCAATAAGAATGTTACTATCTGTTGTGGTAAACCTGGATTTAGAGCTGGAACAAATGGATGTTAAAACAACTTTCCTTCATGGAAGTTTAGAAGAAGAGCTCTACATGTCACAACCTGAGGGTTTCAAAGTTGGAGATCCTGAGAAGAAGGTTTGTTTGCTTAAGAAGTCCTTGTATGGCTTGAAGCAAAGTCCAAGACAATGGAACAAGAGGTTTGACCAGTTCATGATATCAAATGGGTTCAACAGAAGTGAACATGATCAATGTGTCTATACGAAGCAGGTTTCATCAAATGAGTATCTGTATTTGTTATTATATGTTGATGATATGCTACTAGCTGCAAAGGATATGGCTGAGATTAGGAAGCTTAAGGATGAGTTGAGTTCTACATTTGAAATGAAGGATTTAGGAGCTGCAAGAAGAATATTAGGCATGAATATTGAAAGAGACAGGTCTCAAGGGATTTTGCGTCTGTCTCAGACTGAATACCTCAAGAAGGTGATCAAGACTTTCAGAATGGAAGGTTCAAAGATGTCACAAACTCCTATAGGTGCTCATTTCAAGTTAGCAGCAGTAAGAGATGTAGGAGAAGAAGCGAATACAGAGGTAACACCGTATTCATCTGCTGTTGGGAGTATTATGTACGCAATGGTGGGAACAAGACCTGACATTGCATACGGTATTGGTTTGGTAAGCCGGTTTATGAGTAGGCCAGGCCAGATACATTGGGAAGCTGTGAAGTGGCTTCTGAAGTACATCAAAGGATCTCTAAATGTCAAACTGACATATACGAAAGAAAAATAGATGAAGATACAAGGCTATTGCGACTCTGATTATGCTGCAGACTTAGACAGAAGGAGGTCAATATCAGGCTATGTTTTCACAGTTGCAGAAAACGTGGTTAGTTGGAAATCCAGTTTGCAACAGGTGGTGGCTTTGTCTACGACAGATGCTGAGTATATTGCTCTCTCAGAAGCAGTTAAGGAAGCTATTTGGTTGAAAGGGTTAATGAAAGATTTTGGTTTCACTCAGGATTGTGTGTGCATTTGGTGTGATTCACAAAGTGCGATATGCCTATCCAAGAATAATGTGTATCATGAACGCACGAAACACATGGCAGTGAAGTACAATTTTATCCGAGACATTATAGCTGAAGGAGATGTCGAAGTGTTGAAGATTCATACGAGTTGCAATCCGGCTGACGTATTAACAAAAGTTGTGCATGTGAGTAAGTTTAATGCTGCATTGGACTTACTCAAAATCTCAAGAGATTGAGGAGAGCCTAAGGCTCTATTGCTGGAGGTGTAGATCACAGAAGAATTTCACAGGAGATCATGAAGTTGAGGATACGAAGAGATGGTTGCGTTGGAGCTAAAGCAAGGTAGAGATTGTTAATTATGCTTCAGCTCTTGTCAACGTGAAGACCCGGTTTATGTTGAAGACTTTTGGTTTAGCTGGGTTGGTTAGTTTTGGTTTAATCTCTTAAGTGATATAAAGGGATTATATTAGATTCTTTCGATAACAACAGTAACAAAACAAGTCATCTTCTTCGTGGAGATTCTCTGGTTGTGAGAGCTTGATTCCTTCATTGATAGTGAAATTGCTAGATCGATTCCAGCCCCTGGGACGTAGTCATCCACATCGGAGGCGAACCCAGGGTGAACAAAATCTCGTGTGTTTCTAATTTCTGTATCTTTCTTTTCTGGTTCTTTGCGATTGAGTGGAGAGAGAGAGATAAGTTCTTGTGCGATCTGTTTCGTGTTGTCTTAATCAAAGCTTGGGTCCTGGGTTTATTTGCAACAGATGGATCATATGATTTTTCCTAGTTTTCATTTCCATTTAAATTTGTGTGAATATTTCTTGATTTTTTCAAGGTCTTTTCAATACTTATTGTCAAACTATTTGGAACTATTGCTCGGATGAATTTTTAAACTTTCAATTATCTTTTAGGGTTATTTAACTAGTGACGGACAAGATTATTTGAATTCTTAGGCCTTGAAAAGCAATGTATTTTGTCTTTAGCAAAAAGACGAATTTACAACAGTATCTGTCTCTAACGTATCATTAACATATTCGCTTATGTTCATGTTCATACATTATAAAAGACAACAGAAGCAAAAATGGTAGATGATGCAATCAGTGGTAGAAATCTTTCCAACAAGTGATATCTCTTTATAATAATAAACTCAGTTTGCCAAAAGACCTATACATTGGTGTTTCAACTCTTCATTTTTTTGGGATGAAGTTTAAAAGGAATTTTTGTTATATATAAAGAAAAAAGAAGGAACTTGAAGTGTTTCTGCAATGTGTTTATATATAGTGGATATGTATATATAGAATATAAATATATTGTGGTGAGAGTGAGTCAAGTGGTAGAAGGTCCAGCCAAGTCACCACCGCCTGAGATGGAGATGAGAGGTCGGCGTGAGGTACTGCGACTGACAAGATGTGAATCAAGAAACACAACAATGACAGTTATATCATCATGAAAATGTCTCCTCACTCCTCTATCAATCTTTTTTAGATCCGAATATCTCATCTCTCTCTTCTTTGCTGCCTCTCTTAGAGCTGTTTTTATGAGCTTCCTCGCAATTCCCTGCACCCATATGTTTCAATCTATATGCAAGACATAACGACAGAAAGAAAGAAGGAGAGAAAGAGCGAGAAAAATCTTACATTACGCGTGCAAGTGTTCACAATGTCAACAGCTTCCTGATTGCTTAAGTGCTCCCACAAGCCGTCTGATGCAAATATAAGAAACTGATCTTCTGGATGGATTTTGTGTACTGTAATTGCAGGCTCTGCGCTAAGGATTGGCGTCTGAAAACGCTCAGGCACCCTGAACTTTGCCAATAGCGGTTCCCGGTTGAACTCTGCTTTCTTTAAGTAGGCATCACCAATTGACCGTGAGACCTTCAAGAACCAGACAAATGTTTCAGAATTAGAATTTGGCAAGAGATCTTTTATCCATCACTTCTTAAAGCGAGGACATTGTAAATCTTTTCTTATTCCTTCTCTTGTAAAGTGACATAAGTAATGACTAATGAGTCTTTTTACATGCATAGGCCGCATAATTGTATCATTCACAGTCAATTACTTTGCAACTAAAGAGTCTGGAAATCGACCGTGAAAGTATTTTTACCTGTATAATACCTTTGACACGCCAGACTTTGTGTTTCAAGACCACAATCTGAGGATCATTTGGATGCAACAACCGTAGCTCCTCTCTCACAGATTCAAGACTTGCATTGTGCTCTGACGATAATTGAACGGCCTTGACAACTTTATATGCTCTTTCCAGTCTTCCTAGCACAACCCGAGAATCCCCCGCGTTAGCAATGTACAACAATCCACTACATATGATCCCTACCAGACAACAAGCTCCAACAGAAGCAATCTGTGGTTTCGTCTGCCATTGCCGCCGCACAAGAGAAAGAAACTCCTCTTCTGTAGCTAAAAACGCCTTGGTTATAACAGATGCAGACATTCCATGATTTTCCGAGGTAAACTCTGCATGAGAAAGCGTCACCAATTTAGATTACTCGTCTAATTCCAACACAAACAAGGGATATAGAATAAGGACAATAAAACCGCATACTCCTGATGTTATCGAAGAGGTGTTTATTGACAAACCGGGCTGCTTCTGGACCTCCATGACCATCATATACACCAACAAAAGTAGCTTGAGGACCCGAATCAAACATGCTAACGGGTCCTGACTCGAGTTTGCTATGGTCCTCGAGAAGGTTATTGGCTTGAATCACAGACATTGAGAACTCCCCAGCAACATGATTTCCAGAATCTTTATACCAAAGAAGCCCATCACACCTTCCATTAGCGTCTCCATTTCTGGTTGAATGTTCTCCCTTCACAGAAGGTCGCCTCCAACATGGTGCTACCATCCGCAAAATAGTTGCTGATACCATAACTCACATAATCCCCTCAAAATTTCACTTCATCTAAAACTCACTTTGAACACCCCAAACGGATCAAACTCCGCTATTCCTCCTTCCCTAACAAAATCCCCTAAATGAAATCAATCTACATTGCGACGGATACAATACACATTTCTCAACGAATCGATCTCTAAAACTTGAGCAATACCTTTTCTGTGGAGCCGCGAGATGATACCGCCCGACCAAACAGAACCGAAAACGGACGAACGGGATCGAGATCGGAAGCAGAAGGAGTTACGATAAGAGGGGAATCGTAACTCCGGTTGGATTGCAAGAGAAAGATGGAAGAGAGATGACAAAAAACCAAATCTAGGCAGCGACTCTGTCAGAATTCCATATTTGGGGGTTCGATTTCTCTGAATTTTCTCTCTTTTAATTTTGATTTTTTTTTTATTTCTTTTCGTCGATATCTTTTTTTCTTCATTTGCTTCCGAGTTTAGCTGTTTAGGCATTGACCTCAGAAACAACCCGACGTTTTAGGCAGCTTTTTCTCCCAAATTTAGCAACGTTTCTCCATTTTTCAAAAATCTTATTATATAAAACACAATGTTTCAAAGTTATTAACTCGTTTGATTGCAATATCTGTCAAATAGCTAAAAATAGTAGTTATGTTTAGATTACGAAAATTGAACAAAAATTATAATTAAAAGCCAAATTAAAAAAAAAACTATATGTTAGTTTAGAATAAAGAAATTAAACAATAGATTACAATCATAAAAAAAAAAAAAACCGATATTTCAGTTTAGAATAAAGAAAATCTTTATCTAGTAAAGCACAAGTCACTTCACCAATTACAAGTTAACATGTGGTAAATCATTTAAAAAAAAAACAATTTAATATAAAAATAAAAATAAAGCCACAATATTAAAAAATAATTAAAACTCAAAAATCCTAAATTTTCTCATCCAAAACCACTTCTCAAAAACAAAAACCACCGATTCTTTCTACCAAAAAAAAAAATTCACACCACGATTCCAATCATATTGTGCCACATGGCTTGTGCTTCATATTTTAAAAAGAAAAACAATTGAAACAGAGCAGTTTTATTTCTTCTCCAGTTAAAACAAAAAGAATGCAAAAATTGTTTTATCGGTCTCAACCGTTTCAGCCTTTCCAGCCACGATCTCCACCTTCTCCTCATACAACTACATCAACTTTTTGGACAGAATTTAAAAGAACACTAGAATCACTCTAACAATAAATTTCTTTACAAACGGTTTTCTTCCACGAAGCAAAACCGCCGATTCTTTCATCTCTCTTATATATGATTTTGATTTTGATTTTTGATATCGACAGTTGACATCATTTCTTCTTTCTTTTCTGTTTTCCGAAGAAAGAAGAGATCGATATTGAGTACAAGATAATTGTGGCAGGGCTTTCAGAAAATCGTCGGTGGTGCATAAATATGAGCTCGTATTAAAGTTGTTTAGCAAATGAGTAAGTGATAAAGTTTCAAGTACTAGCATTTGTACAATTTTGAATTTTTTGTTTTGTTTTTTGCAGACGAATCACTGTTAACATATCTTCCCGTGACGAGCCTCAAGTTCTCGAACCGAAGCGGCTTAACTCAAATCGAAGGTCAAGAGGCTGAAAAGTGAAAACACAATTTCATCTCCTCTATGTTTCATAAAGGAATCAAAGAATAGTGAGGATGCAGAAAAATGATTATCTGACAAATCGAAGCAGATTGAAGAAGAAGAAGATATGAGAAAGAGGAGACTGCAACTTACAAGGAGATTCTCTGTTCCATAAAGAAATCGAAGAAAAGACGAGATCTGTAAAGTCGACCAAGGTTAAAGACGAATGGAAGAGAAGAGAGGACTCCAACTTACCAAGAGACTATAAACCCACATGCTGCTCATGTTTTCATTAAAAGGTCAGTGGCATCGTATGGAACGCTCGAAAGGATATAAATGATATGCTACAGAAAGTTATCATAGTTAAATATGTTTATAAAAATATAACTCTCAAGAAAGGGGGGACAAATATGAAATTTGATAAAAAGCATTATGCTTCACTTTTTTTTTCTCTTTGTGTGTTCTTCAAATTAATCCATTTCAACAAGAGTATGTTTGATGGTTTAGTCATGTTTGATCTATAGCTTATCATTTTTATCATTTAGATCGAAAAGGTATAACATACATTAAGTAGTAAAGAACACTTATTCTCAAACTAATGAGTAAAGTAATTTTGATAACTTAATTATTTTTTCATTGTTATGTATTGATTTTTAGTTCTTGATTTGCTTTCACAGAATTATCTTTTTGTTACATGCTGATTTTTTACCTTTATGTAGTTTTAATTGAATTTGTAAGATTGTTTGCAGATGGAGATACTGAATGAATTATTGGATGTAAAAAGCCATAAACTTCTCATAAAGTAGGTTAAAATTAAGAAAAAAATACAGGAAGAGCAAGACAGAAAGAAGTAAAACAGAAAAATTTCAAAGTAATAGTTTTGTACTCAATTACGAGCTAATTTAGATCAATGTAAATTTTTTTAAACAAATCTAACTTAATTTTCATATGTTTGTGTTTAGTCAATGATAAGTGTATTAATGTTTTTAATGTATCATCTTCTTCTCATAAATGAAAGTTATTTTATACATGTCATTTTTAGTTATGTATTGTAATTGAAGTTTGGTTTTTTTTATGTAAGCAAAAATGTTCTCGTGCATAGCACGGGGGATAATACTAGTAAACAATAACTTACAATCCTAAAAAACTAAAGTTCTTAAAAAAAGAAAAAAACAATTAGTATTTCTATTTAGATTAAAGAAATTAAAAAATGGAATACAATTTTAAAAAGAAAAGTAATTCTCATTCCCCACATCTATATAACTAAGTTAATAGCTTCTCAATTTCACAACCAAACAAATTTTTCATAACATTTTTCGTCCATAAGTTGCATGTAATCTTTTGTCTAATATAAGACATGGTTAGCTAAAGAGAAAGTTCATGTTACGTAAAGAGAAAAATATGATCATGTCATGTGTCAAGTCAATCGATTAGATTCTAACATGGGTAAAAAAAAATTCGAAAAAAAATCCAATTAGTTTTTGATACATAATATTAACAATAGAGTGATAAATTTATAATCGATTCATAATCCTATAAAATAAAATTACAAAAAAAAAAGTAAATTTATCCTAAAAGTCAAAATTGATTAAAAAAGAAAAATTAACAATGGAAAATTTTAAAATCGATTGATATAAAAAATAACTTAAAAATTCGGAAATTTTAAAAACCGATTCATAATCTTAAAAGGCAAAGTTACTAAAAAATAAAAAATATTAATTTTATTCTAAAAGACAAAATTAATATAAAAATGAAAAAACATTAGTTTTTCCATTTATATGAAGGAAACAATTAATTACTAATCCTAAAAGGAAAAAAACTCTGATTTCTCACCTCTATATAAACCATAATTTGGTAATATGTCAATTACACACAAAAAGCTATTAATATGATTAAAACTGTAATATTATATATATATATATATATATATATATATATATTATTTAAATTACCAATATACACAAAGTGATATCTTAATAAATATGAGTGGTTGCATATGATTTTTATCAAAATAATATTAAATTGAATATCCACGCGTAGCATAGATGTAAAACATAGTCTATACTATTAAAAGGGGTATACATTTTGTGACCAAACAAAGAAAATATTCATATTAGGTTATTCTTTATTTGGATAAATACTATTTATGTTGACAAACATGTTTTTTAAAAATTAATCTACATAATATCATTTTTTTTACTTCTAATTATTATTAAGATGAAGATATATAATCCAAATGTAAAGCGTTTGTTATTACAACAGGTACCAAAGGATAGAAAACATATGAAAGATTTCCAGGGATGGCCTCTTTAGCTAGTTTATCCGACACTTGATTATTGTTTTTTGCTATCCATTCAAAAGTTACTTCATCAAATTGTTTGCTCCAATCCCACACTTCTTGTATCCAATTGTACACTCTAAAGTTTATTGTTTTTTTGTTGAGTAGATCGATCAAATTCTTACAGTCTCCTTGATAGTATGATTTTTCCTATCAATTTCTCAAATCCCACTCATGTCATTGTAGTACTTGAGATGTCAATCCATAAGGGGTTAAGATTGAGGCACTAAGAATGCAAGAAACTTCTTAAGCTAGAGCAAACATTGTTTTTGGTTTTTAAATTTATAAGAAAGGAAACAAATGCAAGAAGGAAAACAAAACACAAGACTAAAATGTTGGATTATGAACTAAGCTATCAATGAGATGGGTAACAATCAAACAATGAATCATTTAGAAGCATTAATCACTATCTTAGAACATGAAATTCTCAAATATGACTAATCCATTTCCATGGCACTAATCACCTTGTTAATTATCTAATCAAGAACAAATTTCCATTTGTGATTAAATAATTAACAAGCATTAAGAAACAATTCCAATTAGTTCACTAAACACCCTAAACATCAACTTCCGTTGGCTAGGATATGCATAGCTCACAAAAGGTTCGGATCAAGCAATTCATTTAAACTCGGGTCATGAGTGAAATGTCTAAGATCTAGAAACGAATGAACATACCTAATCTAGTACTAACACCGCTTACTCGAATCTATCCCTAATGCATGGGATGAGACCAAAAATCTAACTAATCTAAGGTGTAGTACTAGGTTTCGGTTTATCATGACAAATCTAGCGTTACGAACCAACCTAAGTGAAAGACTCATCCAAGATCATCTTAAATAACCATTATCTAACCATCAAGACAATTGACTAATGATGCCTAAACATTCAATGCACATTCATTCTTATGACATGGATCACACAAGTAGATTAGTTCACTTCCATGATACTAATCCATTTACAAAATCATCTAGTTATCAAGAACTTCCGTTCGAAACTAAATGATCCATAATCATTAAGCATTAGTCCATACAAGTCAACAATTCACCTTAATCATCAATTTCCATTGGCTAAGAATTGAATTGCATGCTTAGAAGTTTTCTAGACATTTCATCGAACACCTTCCGGGCGAGAAATGTCTTAAGTTCTAGAAATGAGTTGTCAATTCGATTCTAGCATTAAGATCCCTCCTAACATGAGAACAAATGATTATCTAAGCCTAAACATCAACAATCAACCATCAACCATCCAAATCAAACATTATCTAAAATCCAACAAAAAGTCAACTCACAAGAACATGAAGAACACAAGAGAAAAAGACATAGAAATGAAGAACAAGAATCAAATAAGCATAATATAAAGATAGAGTGAAGAAATCTTCTCTAGAATGGCATTTGTATGAAGAACAATCCCAAAACATCAAGAAGAGAGAGTTGGGGACGAGCCCCACTCTTAGAAGAAGAAAACTTTTTTCTAATAAAATTAGGTTTTTTTGGCTTTTAATAGAGTTTGGGTCGAATTTTTGAGTTTCAGATGATCCACAGCGGTCAGCTCATACCGCTGCATGACCGCTGTGATTCTCTGTTTTTTTTCGACGGATGAACCCGCAGCGGTCACTGTAGACCGCTGCGGTACACCGCTGCGAGCTCCACTGAGTTCCTTCGCGCGCCAGACTGGACCGTCGTCACGGAAATTGGCATAACTTCTGATCGCACCGTTGGAATTGCCTCAAACCACTTCCAAATGAAAGCTAATCCATTGATATATCTCGTGTTAAAATTTGAGCTCAATCCATCGGTGGAAAGTCCTTCATCCAATGCCAAACTTATGACGTCTCAACCTGATCCTGCATCTTTGTATTCCGAAATGAACTTTTTGATGGCTATCTTCACTCCTCCAACTCCTATGACTCCAAGAACACCTGAAAATGGCTCAAGCAAGCCAAAAAGAATGCAAAGACAACCTAGGACATCTAAAATGCAATGAGACTCAAGTTGGACCTAAATGCATGAAAATATCCAAAAACTATACAAATTGGAACTAAAAACCTATGAAACTAAACCTTAAAAACATGTAAAATATGGTGTTATCACTCCTTCGAATATTATCCGTCTATATCCTTGTGACCAGCAGCTTTGCATTGCTGTAATCAAAGCTTGAATTTCACCTTCTAAAGCGTTTTGAGCAGCTTGATTCATCAACGACGAGCAATCACATAATATATTTATTGTTAGATATGAATATTCTAATTAATTATAACATTTATAAATAACAATTAATTTCTATTTAATTCATTAAATTATTTAAAATATAATAACATTTTATTATTAAAAGATACAAAATACTACATATAAAAACTAATAAAATACAATGTGTTATTATTTAGTCTTCTTTAATATTTTTCAAACGACGTCTATTTTACCAATATAGAATATAAAAACTAAGATATTCAAATATATATTGTAAGTAATACTAATTTAATTAATCCTAAAAATACAAAATTGTAATAGAAATATGAATGTTTATTAATTTAATAATATAAATATCCCTAGATTTTAATATATAATTAGGAAAGCATGATTCATGACCAAATCACACACATAACCAACATATATGTTTTTTTAATGATATTACAATATCCGTTTGACATTTTTTTTACCATTATTAAAAATAGATTACAATGATGATAAGAAAGTTTTCACAATTAAGAGTCACAAGAGGAGCTATCTTCTCGATTTGTTTTTGTATAAATATACTCTCTCCGTTTTAGAATATAAGTCGTTTAAGTTTATTTCACACATATTAAGAAAACATATTAAAATTTATATTATATATACTATTAAACAATATATTTAAGTTTATAATTTATGTGAATAAATATACATGTTGCCAAACATATTAATTTGGTGTAATATTAATAAAAAGGTTCATTTTAATTTATATTTTAAGTTAATTCCGAAAAATTAAATATTAATTTAGATTAATTTGGATTTCCTTAAATATATGTTAGATTATTTAACAAAAAAACAATTGTTATTGTATCTTTATAAAAATAATAATTTTAAGATATATTTTCTTAATCTAAAAGCAACTTTAATATTAACTATCACAATTTTTTTCTCCAAATCTAGCACACTAGATTTAAAATTAAAAAAATAGCATAAATAATTATGTGAAAATACATGTTTATCCAAAAATAAATTCAAAATAATATGTTTGGGTTCACTATTTCCTATTTAAAGTTTAGTTTATTGCCATTAAAAAAGACTTTTGTATTATTTAAATATAAAATGTGTGATATTATTGTCAAATTTAACTAGTGGTGCTAAATTTTGAACAACATTTTGAAAATATGATATTTTGGACAATTGTGGTAAATGAGAAATTTAGTTTGAATTATAATTCGACATTTTTCAGTCATCAAAATAAAAGAAGCACTGAGGAATATGACATTTTTCAGTTATCAAAATTTATATGGGTTCTGCAAAGTCTCCGAGATCTGCGTATGAGGAATATTCGGATTGCCTTAGATTGCAGAGAGGTTTTAGACGCTATCTTAAAACCAGAGACATGGCCAAGATACAGAGCCTTAACGGAGAACATCTTGTCTCTTCGCCAAGGATTTGATAGCTGCTTTTTTGACTTGGAATCTCAGAAATCCAATCACATTGTTCGGGAGATAGCAAAGAGTGTCTTAAGAGATGGGAGATTTCAATCGTATCTCGCGAGAGGAGGGCCGTCTTGGTTGAATGAGCAAATACGACGAGATGCACAGGGGAATTGCTGATGTAGCAAGAAACAACTTCGTGTTAGTAGCGATGATTTTTATGTAATGGGGTTGCTGGAAAAAAGCATGTCTTGTCCTTTTCTTAGGCTTTGATGCTTTGGGGTTCCGGTGTTTTCAGGTTTTAAAATTTTGCTTTGTTAACTTTTGCTCTGGTTTGGAGTTTTTCACCAATGGAATGAAATTCAGATGTTTAAAAAAAAAAAAAAGAAGCACTTGGCGCAACACAACCCACATATGGTCAGGAAAATAAGACCATTGAGATTTGATGTTCAACGCTTTCACGCAAACCATTTGGCCATGTCGCCGCCTTTATTTCAGCCTTGAAGCCTAAGAGGCAAGAGCATAATGCAAACATATATCTTTAATTTATTATACATATTATCTGCAAATTGGCATGTTGGACGCAGAGTCTTAGACCCTCACATGTCGCTTTACGTGACAGTATTAACCCGCATAATCTCTTTCTTTTTTTTTCTACTTGGTTTTTATTCTCTGAAATAAAATTCTACCATGTCCTAAAAAAAACGGATTAGGCATGCAGTCAACACCTCTAAATGCATGAGGATGTTTTATTATTCTATGCAGGTAATGATCGAGAACTATGTTGTTTTTGGTTCATTTTTAATTAGCGCAATGAGATGAACCCCTCTATTCGATTTGGGATCTTCTAGTTCAAGCTTCCACTCCACGAAATGCTTCAAAACAAGCAACAATTCAGCAACTTGAAACCTAAAAGAAGGCCAAACAATGACTACTCCCACAAAAACAGATGTTTCAGAAGCAAAGATCACCCGATTACTCATGAGGCTAGACATGCTTTTCATAGCCAACATGAGACTTTTGAACCTGCACACCTCCATCAAGTTTTTTTATATGATTTTTGGTTCTATATCATAATTATATCTCAGTTAAAACAAAAAGAGAGAGAGAGATGAGCATGATTTATTTTATATATTTGTTGGGGTGGGCGAGATACATTTATAAACAACTTGACCCATATCCTATCGGTTTTCCTCTCCCATCAGATCGCTCTCAGCTATAAAAAAATGATACTTAATAAAGAATTTAAGAGTATAGTCAAAGAAAATCAGAAATAGGCAAAAAGAAAAAAGAAGAAGACATATATTGTCCGCTGTATGGTGTCATAAGGCATTCTAGAATCATTGAAATGCAATATTAAATCCTCTGTAATTCCGCGAAAGTGGAGAGGGTATTTACGTAATTACAATCGGAAGACGGAAAGTGGGGGTGGTGGAGAGAGATGATAAGAGTTGGAAACGCGTCTCTATGAGGCCCATATTCTATCGATTTCCTCTCTCTCTCTCTCTCTCTCTCTCTCAAAACAGATGGCGCAGAGAACGGAGAAGGAAGAGACGGAGTTCAAGGTACTCGAATCCTTGGCGACGCTCTGCTCCAATAACTGCGGCGTCACAGCGAATCCGGCAACCAACAACATGTGTCAGAAATGTTTCAACGCCTCCGTCGGTGTTGATTCCGGTTCCATCTTGAAGAGATCGGCGAGATCCGTCAATCTTCGGTCGACGCCAGCCAAAGTAGTAATTCGTAGCAGGGAGATCGACCCGGTGAAGAGAGATCAACAGATCGTTAACCGATGTTCTGGCTGCCGGAAGAAGGTTGGTTTGACCGGATTCAGGTGCCGATGCGGTGATCTTTTCTGCGCCGACCACCGTTACTCAGATCGCCACGACTGCAGCTACGACTACAAAACCGCCGGTCGCGAGGCGATCGCTCGGGAAAACCCGGTCGTCAAGGCGGCGAAGATGGTCAAAGTTTAAGTTATTCAAATCGGAAAAAGGAATCTCAATCGTTGGAACTTGTGGTGGTTCAAGCTCGATCTATAAAGATCGGAAAATCGTTAAGAGAGATGCTCGGAGACATCGATTTTGTGCTGTTTGTAACGAAGATCAGAGAGAGTCTCTGCTCGATTAAATCTGAACCGCAATTTATTTTTATTTTTACCCCTTTTTTTCTTCTCTTTAATTATATTAGTGAATGATTATTATTTGTGTCTTTACGGATTCATGAATTTGCTTCGGATCATGTGATCTTCGCGATCATCAAGACAACCAAGTTTTTGAGTATGTAGATTCGGTAGAAACGAAGGGTGGTTTGGTAATTAAGGAGACGTGTCTCTGACTCTCTGGTTTTGTGTGGTATAAAATTATTAGCTGTACTTATCCCGATGTTTTACTAGTCCATTGTGCCTCACAACTCATTTTCTCTCGACAACTTTGCTTGGCGTATAAAACAGCCGCCCAATAGCGTGTTCGAGTTGTATGGATTATTTTAACTTCGTTCTAAAATTTTTATATTTGTAATATATTTTCAACGCATCCGAAACATCTTGCAAATTTAAAATGGCTAACATATCCCAACAAATACTTAAGTACAATATTAGATTTCTATGTGATGCAATATCATGCGATTACACAAGTTAGATCTCGTGAAAAAAAAGAAAGAAAAGAGTTATATCTAATGAAATGACTACTACACGTATAGAGAACCCAACTCTACTAGAAATTACAAAAGTTTTTTTTTTCTTTCTTCGGCCTCGTCTTTTGTCGAAGAAATAATGCAATTACGGACGATTAGTTTAAATGTCAAACATCAACTCGGAATGAGAGGAGAGTAGTCAATTGGTGGAATGTTGCATATTGACTAATGAAACTTCTTCAAGTTGAAAACTGCATATTGTCTTACAAATCCCATGTATATATCTCTCATACAACTTGCCATATTATAATATAATTAAAAACTACTATTTTAACAGGAAAAAAAAAACTATTGTAGTACTGACTAGACTTGGGCATAAAACCCGGACCCGTTAAACCCGACCAAAAAATCGGGTTCAGATCGGTTTTGGTTTTATCGTAAAATCCGAACGGTTCTTGCTTAATTTTTTTGTAGGTTCTCGGGTCAGTTCGGGTCAAACCCGATCGGGTACCCGATTTTGTTTCCCGAATGGTGGTGACTCGACGGTGGCATGCTCTGCTCGAGGACGGTGGATATGCTTCTCGTCGGAGATCTGCGGCGGCTCATAGATGCGATTACCTTCTGAAAACAACACTGCCTTCCCGCGCACATCTCTGCCACCGTCACGCGAACCACAATCTTCAATCCGGTCAGGATTAGTCACCGCCATCGACAAGCTGACCACATCGCCGAGAGGAACCGCCATCGCTAAGTCCCCTTTGTAAAACCCTAAATCGTTGTCTCATAACCAAAATCAAAACCCTAGCAACTTCGTCTCATTGCTTCTCTAAGGACTCAGAACTCGGAGACGTAGAAGATGACGGTAAAAGCAGTGAACTCTAAGAGGTATCCGTTGACGGATTCTCAACTATCGATAACAATCCTCGATCTTGTTCAACAAGCTACGAACTACAAACATATTAAGAAACGGCACAATCCACTAAGCCGCGATAGCAAGCGACTTCTCTAGACCTCGAAGGAGCCGCCGCATATCTCCGACTCTTTTTTTGTCAACTTTTTGGGGGGGGTAATTTCGGGTTTTTCGGTTTCAGAACCGACCCGAATTTATTTTCGGTTCTATTTCGGTTTTCAATAAAAACATGAACCAATCCGAACCCGTGAAGACCTGAACCGAACCGTATTTTTCTCGGGTCCTATTTGGGTTCTGACATCTCCAACTTCGGGTACCCAAAACCAGCTGCCCAAACTCGAATGCCCAGCCCTAGTACTGACATTATTGATTCGTCAAACCCGAAAAAAGAAAAAGTTTTGTTTGTTTTGTTTTTTCTAAGTCGGAGGACCTAATACACTTTGGCCCAAACCCAATTACGAAACTCGTTAATTCCTGATGTTTATAAATAAAAGATTTTACAGGGGTTCTTAATTTTATTTATTTTGTTGCAGTGTATAATATATATCTAATTCGTTCCGTCTGTCGAACCGAATCCCTTTGATATAACCAGAAATCGAGCGGGTGCTCTTTCGATTTCTCCGACAGAGAAACAAACCCTAGCACCGCATCTCACCGCACCCCACAGCTGGAGGTTGTAGAATCTCTCCGTTCTCGAATTGAATCGCGCGTAGGTTAGGGTTTAGTTGTCGTCAAAGTAATAGGTTGATTTGTTGTTTTCTGTTCTGTCATTGCGGCGTCAAGTTAGGTTTTGATACAATCTCGCAAGGTAATTTCGGTGGAGATGGGAAGCGCCGATCCGGTCGACGATCGGACCTTCAATGGTAATATCAGTGAGGAAGGAGTTGCGAAGTTGAAAGAGAGAGTGAATGTTAAACTGAAGGAGTACATGGGAAATTACACGGATGACACTCTTGTGGTACGATCTCCTCATTGTGATTCTTTTCTGAATTTTGGAATTATTTGATATGTGCTCTCTGGGGTTCGTAATGATACACCGATTTCGTCCTTGTTTCAAGCTGCAGGCTTTAGTATGTGTTGGTGTTATTCGTGTTCGTTGTTAGTTAGAATTGCTGAGTTTTAGTGTACGCTCACGATGCTGAGAAGTCTCCTAGAATTTAAATGACACTAAAGCATTTTGCTTGCAGGAATATGTGATAGTCTTGCTTAGAAACGGGAGACGGAAAGAGGAAGCAAAGAATGAATTGAAAATATTTCTTGCAGATGATAGCGACTCTTTTGTGGCCTGGTATTTAAATGTTTCTTACCTTTGTGAAACAAACTTTATTGTTGCTCTTATAGAAATTCAAATTCACTAGGAGGATATTTGCAGGCTGTGGGATCATCTGGCGGATAGTTTGGATGAATACTTTGGTTCTCATGTGGTAAGCAGTCAGAATGAGGATAAAGCGCTTGTGCAAATGGATTCGGAATCTGATAAGGGACGATCTGATAAACTACACGGTGCTCGTCGCAGTAGACAATGGGGAAGCCAGCCAACTAATGCTCCTGACATTCCTCCTCTTCTGAGTTCTGAGGTTCACAAAATTCATAACTACAAGAAGAAAGATCACAAACAAAGACATGATAAAAGGTCTCCATCTCCACAGTCTGAATCCCACAGGAAAAGAATTAGAACTGACGACTCGCGGAATGAGAAGGTCAGTATTTTGTAATGTCTCATCATCGTTATTCTTGGATTAGAAAGTTGAAAAATATGCTCAAATAGTTCAGTGGGTGGGATGTCATATCTTATTATGAAGACGTTCTCAGAGTTAAATTTGGGCCAGAGGGTATCTTTGCGTTCTGCTTTATATGGGACTAGCTTTGTGAGACGACCTCAAATAGTCTTGACTTTGTGTTATTGGGTTGCCTTTTGCCAATCATCTAATGTTCGGACACTGATTATGGTTCTCTGATTTTGTTTCTTTGATTTCATTGATAGAGGGAGGCTAAACCTGATGTCTCTCGCCGGCTGCTTCAGTTTGCTGTGCGAGATGCTCTGGCTACATCAAAGCCGCCAAATTGTTCGACTGAACCCTCATTAAAACGTCTTCGTTCAGTGGTGTCCGCATCTACTGAAGCCTCATCTGACCCCAACCCAGCTCGGAAAATTCGATCTGTTGCGAGGGTTGTGAATCCCATGGCCACTGTTATTAAAGCTGTCGCTGAAGCGGCTGAAGATGCCAAAAAACCAAAATCTGGGAGAAGTGTCTTTGACAGAATAAGTCATTCTACTGGTTTTTCTGAGACCCTGGACCAACATTTGGTGCTTAGTGAAGTTTCTGCTGAGAAGGAAAATTGTAGGAATTTTAGCGAAGATCAGGAACTAGTACAGCATCAATACACGCACAGTCTTGACAACAATGGTGTGTATGTTGAGAACATGACAACTTCTGACACTGGCTTGCAGCCAACTTTTTCGTCTGATCGAAGCAGACTCGGTTCAAATGTTAATGTGTCTCACCCAAGTACTTTTCTTGGGAACCGAATTAACAATCCAAAAAGTCTGCAGCATCGTTTAGTCGATGACCCCGAAAGAGTTAAAGGGAAAAATTATCAAAATCACCTTACTGAAGTTGCAACCAAGCATAAGACTGCAAGTTTCTCTGGCAATGTAGATACAGGGAAAACAATAAAGTTAGAGGAGCAGATGAAAGTACCAGATGTGGGACTGCAAAGATTTATGGACGGAGGCAGATTAGTTTCTAGTGAAGCTATCACGCAATCATCAACGGAGAAAATCTTGGGTGATAGAATAGGAAATGGAAATGTAAGTTCCATGTTTCAGATGCATGCTCGTACTAGCTATTTCAATGATAGTCTTCTTCCACAATCTGCTGGCTATTAAATATACAATATCTTGGAATTTTTCTTGTTAATGTTCTACCACTCATGGCCATGTTGTGATGATTTTGGCTGCTTGTTCTTTGTCAGATAAAAACTGCTGCCGATGTGAAAGAAGATTCAACGAATAAGAAATCTGTTCCTGGTGAGTTGTTAAATTATACCAGTCTAAGCTATGTAAGATTCATGGTATTGGAATTTCATTTGTCCTTGACAATTTCACTTCTTTGGTTCCTGTTGGTTTAATTCTTCTGCATTTGCAGGGACATCATCCACTAGCCGCCCTTTGGAAGATGCTAGTTCTCGAACAATCTTTGTGGCCAATGTAATAATTATTGTTACTGTTTATTTACTCCTGAACTGGGATTAAGCAAATACTTGTCAATTGGTGTATTGATTTGAATGTGGTTGATAACAGGTTCATTTTGGTGCCACCAAGGATAGCCTTTCAAGGCATTTTAACAAGTTTGGTGAAGTGCTTAAAGCTGTCATAGTTACAGATCCAGCGACAGGGCAACCCATTGGGTAAGTTTTCTGAAGTCACTAACCTAAAGTAAATTGTCTTGATATGTGGTTATGCACAGTTCAGCTACCGGAGACACCTTAGTGACCAAAGTTGTTGGCATTTTGCAGATCAGCATATATCGAGTTCACGCGCAAGGAAGCTGCAGAGAATGCATTGTCTCTGGACGGTACCTCTTTCATGGCTCGCATTCTCAAGGTTAATATCAAAACCAGTGTTCATCTCTGTTTGTTTACCAAGAGCAACTGTTAGAAAAGGTTAGCATCTTAGTTGTGGATATGGAATGCATCAAAATAAGCTGCGTGTATTTTTGATGGATGCAGATTGTGAAAGGAAGCAATGGGCAACAACAAGAGGCTGCGTCGAGCATGACATGGTCTCGAGCTGGGAGGTTCACAAGAGCCTCCTCATATCGAAGAGATATCCATGGTGGTGCATTTAGGGGTCGTTCTGTTGTTAGAGCTGGAGCCAGGAGCATGCAATGGAAGCGCGATTCAGCTGAGACCGGAAACAACAATATTGTAGCTCGTAGTCTGACTTACGTTCGACCAGAATCAAAATCAGAAGGAAACGCAACGGTTGATAGATAAAAAAGAGAAGCAAGAAGAGCTTAGGAAAAAAAAAGGAAGATGAGCTTTGTCGGATTTTTTTCATTTTGTTTTCTTCTCTATAATCATACTCCAAAACTTGCTATTTTTATATTCCTTCTTATTGATGACATTTATGCTTATCTCTTCGTTTTTTTGTATGGGATGTTAAAGAAAAAAAAAGAAAAAAAATTGTATTTGAATAAGCTTTGTTCCATTTTCATGGGGATAACAAGAGGAACAAATTTCCGCAACACAAGCCAACAACGCACAAGATGGAAACAACACGAGCCCTGACGAACAACAAATTGAGATTCTTAGCAACCTGAAGTGTCAAAGTCAGAATCTGCAACCTACCAACTTCCTCCATCTTCTTGAAGAAATACATTGGCTTCAACGATCGTCTCAGCATCAACGCCATGGCGAACGGGAATCCGAACGCAATACAGCTCTGAATCGTCATTTCATGCATCGGATCTGATCGAGTGGCGTACAGAATCGTCCCTCCAATGATCAGTTGTGTTAAACCTAGAAGACCCATGGCTCCACTTAGACTGTACATATTCTTCATCATCCCTTCAAACACTTGTCTCGTCTCAATCCCTAGCGCCGACACGTCGCGTTCCACCGTCGGTCCTTCGATCTCCTGGTGCTTCATCTTCGGCTCCTCTGGCTTCGGCTCCTCTGGCTTCTGCTCGGGCTCTCCGCTCGGTGTCGAGAAATACCTCGTTGACCATGTTTCAGATCGAAGCTTCTCGGTATTGGGATAGGTGGCGAAAGCAGTGAAGGATCTTAAGAGACCCAGCTCCTGAATTTCTGATCCGTGGATGAGGTGGTTTCTTATGGTAGAAATGGGAGAAGAGGAATGGAGATGATGGCGGGAGACGTGGAGGGATGAAGAAGACAAGGGTTTAAGGAATTTGGAAGCCAATCGACGAGAGATCATCATCGTCGTTCTCGCTGTGAATTCGATGGAGAGAAGATGGACGTAATTAGGGTTTCGTTGGTTTGTATTGGTTTTGACTTGTGAGAAAGACCCACCAATTTTCGATTTCCTGGGCTCACTCTTTCAATTTGACCCAATCCACCACCAAACAAAAAATCCATGTCAATTTTCTTCAATACTCGATCAATATTTCAAACTTATCTTTTTCCCTAATTTGTTTGGACAAACTTTACTTAACAATGGACAACAGTTACATTTGTATTTGATTATCCGCATCCATAATGCATAGAATTCGATGTGCAACAAGTGGTTTACTTAATGAAAACACTATAATTGGTCCCGACAAATGCTCTCAATCCAAAAAAGACACAACACAAGTTCCCTCAAACTTTGGAGAACACACACTCTCTTCCTCATGCCTGATAAAGAAACACAAATTAAACTCCCAGAAGCAACACTATAAAGCTCACAACCAAAAGCCACAAACAAAAGATCTCATCAATCAATCCACACAATGTCTTCTTCTTCACTTACATCACGATGATTTCTCCACCTTCAACAACCTTCTCTCCCAAACCCAAATCGCGTCCTGGCGGTTTCCAACGGCGCAATTTCTTCCCTCTCTGGTCAGCCAACCACCATGATCAAGAAAATCCTCAGCCTCCACATCGTTTTAGATTACTACGACATCAAGAAACTCAAGAATCTGAACAACAAATCACTCATACCCACCACTCTCTTCCAATCGAGTGGCCAAGCTAAAGGCCAACAAGGGGTCTTGAACGCAACCGTTATGATAAACGGTGACGTTGCGTTTGGATCTGCGGTTCCTGGGTCTAGCCTTAACGCTCAGCTTGTAGACTCTGTGGCGTCACAGCCATTTAAACATCTCGGTGCTTCATATCAGCAGTGCTATAATGATCGATGTTAGAGCTGATGCACCTACCTACTGGTTCTTCTTCACCGGTTTCATCTCCACCATGCCCTGCAGAATCTCCTGATGATGATAATAGTGGTTATGATGGATCACCATCCTCTGCTCCTGGTGCTGCTTATGCACCTTCTGAAAAATCCGGCTCAGCCAATGGAGTTTCAAGGATCAATTCTCAGCTTGTCTTGGCGTTTGCGCTGGCCATGTCATCATTTTTGTGGTTCATGACGGTTTAGTGACTTGACGACGATGAGAAACAGAGTGCAAGACCTTAAAAGATGAATTCAGTTTTTGGAAAGCCATAAAAAAGGGCAGAGAATTGGCAGGTTGAGGAAGATACTAATTGGCAGGGCACAAAAAAGGTTTCAAAAACAAAAACACTAAAAAGGAGCCATTGACAAGTAACATCGAAGTACCAAGGAATAAATAATGTGACTGAGGCAATAAAGATGGAGAAAATTGTAACTCAGAAATTCTTTCGTTATTTGGAATCTTGGATGTGATCTTAAACTACGGTTGAGGAAGATACTAATTGGTTACCAAAACACACAAACTGAAAGGTTTCCTTGCTAACTCAACGACGCCTCAGTGTTTGGTTCCATTACATGAACAACATCAAAGAAAGACACAAAGAAGCTGCTACATATTACTAGATAACTAGATTAGAAAATCTTTATTACTTCTAGCTATGAAAAAGGCAAAAAGCACCCCAAGAACAGGAAGCACATACACATCCATGTCTCTCCCCAAATCCTAACAACCAAACCCAACAACAAGTCTTCAAGACAAGGAAACAAACCTCAGGGGCTATACATGTACACTGGCTTTGATTAAAGGAAAAAAAAAGGCAAGAAAACTCAGTAAAATTGTCCCTCTCTTGTGTCAGTGGTGAAACCTGTTTCCATTGCTATACATATTGCCGTTCTGGTAAACTTTCCCCGTTGATGTTCCATTGGCCACTCCATTTGTCGAAACTTTGTTCACCTTACAACCTGTTTGCAGAACTGATTCTAGACATCCAGACGCTGCTGCTATAAGACCTGTTGTATCAAAGTGTTTCTCAATAAGCCACAACACCATCATGATACACAAGTTCTTGCTATTATGCTATATAACCAGGAAATTACCTAGAAATAATGCAGAAGGTTTTCCAGGTCTGGACTTAAACTCAGGATGGAACTGAACACCCACAAAATATGGATGAGTTGGTAGTTCCACAACCTGCACACCAAGCCAGTAGAAAAATGAAGCACAACATCACCAAAGCATTCATATACTGTTCCAAAGCTCACACTGAGTCACACATTAAACAGGCTTTTCACGACCATATTACCTCCATACGACGCCCAGTCTCATCCTTTCCAACAAATGAGAGCCCAGCTTTCTCAATTTCTGATATCATATCTGGATTTACCTGCCAATAAAATTCATATGTTTTACTTTCAACAACTCGCGAGAGAGCTCAAGGAAAAGATCAAGTAAAATAGAAAAAGTTGCATTTGCAGTGTAAAATATTACCTCATATCTGTGCCGGTGTCGCTCATCAACAAACTTTGCGTTACCGTACCTAAATATAGAGATAAGGAGTTAAACTGGCTTTGGAAATGAATCATACGAGTTATCATGTTCTACTTAAACGAGTTATGTGCTTACAACTTGGCAGACTTGCAATTAGCAACCTGAAAGTGAGTCCTCCTTGAACCTAAGCGCATTGTGCCCCCCATATGAGTTGTGGATCCCTTAAAAATAGATTGAACAAATTTAAAAAGACACTCAAGAAATTGAAAACATGTAATCAGTCAAAAGAGAGGGACTATATGGTCTAGTACCTCTGGCATAAATATGACGCAAGGGCTTGAAGTTTCTGGTTCAAACTCTGTGCTGTTTGCATCATCAAAACCAAGAATGGAGCGGGCAAATTCAACAACAGCCAGCTGCATTCCCAGGCATATGCCCAGGAAAGGCACTTGATTTTCACGGGCGTACTTTGTAGCAAGTATCTTTCCTTGCACTCCTCTATCACCAAAACCTCCTGGTACTAGAATACCATCAGCACCCTGCAACAAGCAAAATGTTGAGTCGAACATATTTACTGAATTGGCGTGCCAGGCTCCATTAGAATTGACCGACCTTCAAAAGATCCCATGCAGATTTATGGACATCTGGCGCCTGCAATGGTAAGTCGTATAAAGGCTCATGAGATTAAATACAATTGTCTTACACTGAGAGAAACGAAGACAAGACTCACTTCCTGTGCGGTAATCTCTTCAAGGTCACTGGCTGCAACCCACTCTACCACAAGCTTCTTGTGACATGCAACAGAAGCATGCAAAAGGGCCTGCAGACAGAAGTCCCAGTTTTCAGAATCCTCAATACAACCGGTAGTTAAGGAAATTAGGCATAAACTAAAGTTTGGGCTTAAAATGCATAACTATATTTGATTTGTTCAAGACCACAGAGATCCAGTTACCTTCAATACGGAAAGGTAAGAATCAGTAAGGCCAGTGTACTTTCCAACCATAGCAATTCTAACCTGAAAGAGAAGACCATTGAGAATGAACGATGGTTTTCAATATATAGACACCTTGGCATCAAAAAGATATTTAGAAAAAGTTGACTAACAGGATCTTGCAGCGTATCATAAATTTTAGTTCTTGCAGTCCATTCTGTCAAGTCAGCCTCTACAGCTTTGCTGCAGAAGAAGCAAATGTCAATTAGTAGAGAAAAAAGTCATCACAAACAAGCTAAAGTGTGGAAACTAGAGCAAAATAAAATTTACACTTATAGACAAGGAAAAACGAAAAGATGGTCCAGAGACAAACCCAAGCAGGTTCAACTCTTTTAAGATTGCTTCATGAGCCTTTTGATCCTATTGAAGAAAAGTTAACACCAAAAGAATAAGAGGAACAAAAAACCAGCATAGAACAAGCACTGTTGATTTCGTAAGTAGGGTTAGAAACTATTCAATCGAAATTTACGTACCCTTAAAAGCAGCGGAACGTGCCAGATATTTGGAACGTCATAGAGCGTTACGATATTCTCTTCCTAGGAAACCACATCAAAGCAGACAGAATGTTTACTTGGACAGGGGTCTTTCAATGAGAGATAAACTCTGCTCTAGGAGGTTCAATTAAAAAGAAAAAAAATTGAACAACAAATACCGGCACATGGCAAAATTGAGATAGTTTTGTCTTGACATTGTCTTCAAATGCCTGCTACAAGAAAGAACTGGTAAGCTGAAAAACCAAAATCCATGGCTAATCATCGGAGAGACCATTACCTTCGTGCTGCGACATGCTAGGATATTTGGTGTCAAACCAAGGCTCCTGAGTCCTCGCACACTATGCTGGGTTGGCTTTGTCTTCTGCAACACAGATGTTGATACCTCAACTGTTACAAATTAATGTAATAGAACCTCCATGGAAGATATCAAAACAACAGAAAATTACCTGTTCACCAACAACACTGAGAACAGGTACAAGGCTCACATGGACCAAGCAGAAATTACCAAGTCCTAAGAAAAAAAGACAGAAGGTGATGAAGCCGATAATCAATGGCCTACGAAAATTACTGGAACTTCCCAAGTTAATATAAATTTAGAGCACAGCTCACCAACTTTATACGAGAATTGACCAAGGGCCTCGATGAAGGGCATAGATTCAATATCACCTGCACAGATTATAAATAAATAAAAGCCACTTCTCTCTGAGATATTGTCAGGAAAGGTAATACAAGCAAACAAACAGTACCTATAGTCCCGCCTAATTCGATGACACATACATCAGGAGGACCTTTCTTTCCATCCACAGGAACATTAGCTACTCGCTCAATCCACTCTTGGATTGCATCAGTAATATGCGGAACCACCTTAAAAAAAAAAAAAAAGTTAAACGCTTTGTTCAAACACTCAATCAAATTAGAACCAGAGGAAAGTAAAGAGCACAAGTAGATATTAGATAATGTAAGAACCTGTACAGTTCTTCCGAGGTAGTCCCCTTTCCTTTCCTTGTCAATGACTGACTGCAAGAACCAGGGCAAAAATTTGTAACCTGGTTCTTACATGAGATAACTACTTTTGAAAGACATTTAAACACTTATTCTACAAATTACGGAGGTAGTAGAGAAACCTGGTATATCTTTCCGGTTGTTATATTGTTGTCACGGGTCAGTGTACTGTCTAAAAATCGCTCATAGTTTCCAAGGTCCAAGTCCACCTAAATGTTCAGAGGTTAGATACATTCTACATCAGTCTGAGGAGCAATAACAGGACATAATCACAATATGACATACCTCTCCACCATCATCCAATACAAAGACTTCTCCATGCTCAAACGGAGACATTGTTCCAGCATCAGTATTAAGATAAGGATCTGCGTAAAGAATGTAAATGATCATATAGCTAGGGAACCGATGCCAGAACCAAAAAGAAAAAAACTTTAACAAAAAACCAGTAAAGAAAGTTTCATCATTGCTACAAATTGGCAGCGGAATACAAGTAGTTGCATTAAAAAAAAAAAGGAGCCTTTCTTGGTCGTAACATGCAATCGAGAACATTTGTAAATGAATCTCACCAATCTTAATAGAAGTAACACGAAGACCACAGGCTTGAAGGAGAAGTCCAATGCTACTTGCAGTGACTCCTTTCCCAAGTCCACTCACCACTCCTCCCGTCACCAAGACGTACTTCATTTTTTTGTTTATCTCTCTGCTTCTTCTGCAGCTAAATCATCAAGAACAGAACACGGTAAGCAACAAAATAATTCTCAAAGACGAGTAATCTCTTGCTAAGAAAAAGGGGTAAGAGTCAAAAACAAGAAAGTGAGAAGAAGAAATACCGAATCCTACCTTGGTCGAACAAAATGGTCTTTCTGGATTTTCAAGGCGGCGGCTTGTAAGCTATATAACCTGCGAGACCCTCCGTCTAGGGATGTCAATCGGGCGCCCGCCCCGGCCCGGCCCGAAACCGTAAAACCTGCATATATTTGAGTTCGGTCCGGTCCGGTTTAAAAAAAATCGGGCATATATTCTAAAGCCCGGCCTGGACAGGACTCTAGGGCTTTTCGAGTTCTTTCGGGCTTTTTTTTACAAATACAAAAAATTACAATTCTCAATTGAAAAATAATTAAAATTAAATATTTATCAAAATAAATTTAAATTTAAATGTATTACTAGATTATAACCCGTGCGCCCGCACGAGAATTTTTTTATTTATTTGGTTTATGAAATTTTGTAATATATATTGTCTTTATTGTGTTTAGTATAATTGATATTGCGGACGAACGAATTGTAATATGAGACATATTTATTTTGGGTTTAACAATACTTTGTTTTTGTATATATAATTTTCGTAATATAAAACACAACAATTTCTGATTAGACATAAAAAATCCTTTGTGAGTTTAGTTTTCATAAGTTGTTTACTTATTGTAACGGGTTTAGAGGTTACGGGTAATATTGGTGTTTAGATATCTAATTTTTTTTGTAGGTAACATTTTTAATATGTTATGTTATAAAATTAGATGTTCTCAACTCAACTATTGTCATCTGTCTCTTGCTTATACTCGGTTTTCTACTCAAACTCAATTTTATCAGTTTTTCATTTGTAATTTCATGTCTAAAACGAGATCAATTTTGCTATCTTTACTGTTTTTCTATGTGAGACTTTAAAAACTTTTACTTTATTTTAACTGTATTGTGATTATACATTAGAACCGTTCAAAATGTCAACTCAACTATTGTCATTCATCCCTTGCTTATACTCGGTTTTCTACTCAAACTCAATCTTATCGGTTTTTTCATTTGTAATTTCTTGTCTAAATCGTTCATTTTTCTGTTTTTCTATGTGAACAATTGAAATTTTTTATTTTATTTTAACTGTATTGTGATTATACATTAGAACCGTTCAAATATCAATTTAACTATTGTCATACGTCTCTTGCTTATACTCGGTTTTCTACTCAAACTCCATCTTATCAGTTTATCATTTATAATCTCATAATCGTTCTTTTCTAGCCATATCATATATTTTACTGTTTTTCCGTCTCTGGCTTTCAAGTTTTATTTTATTTTAAGTGCGAGATTTTAAAAAGAATATTTATTTTATAATTTTTAAAGATTTAATTTATCCAATCAAAGTTTAACACTTATAAAATCTTTAAAGTTCTACTAAAAATTCACACAGTTTAACTTTGTCTTTTTGTTCTTACCATGGTTAATTTAAAAAAAATCAATAAAATAAACCTTATTTTTTTCTTTTAAATCGCTACCTATTAATTTAAAGTCAAATTATCTACAACATTTTGTTTCAAATATTTTAATAGCCTAAAATTAAAGTTCATACTAATCACATCTCTATCATATCGAGGAACATCCAGCTGAGAATAATTGTGCGAATGACACATCAACAAAACATTTTTGAATCAAGCTCAAAATTATCGCTTAAACTTTTATCCGTATTTTGATTTTACATTCGAATCGTTCAAAATCTCAACTCAACTTTTGTCGTCCCTCTCCCTCTTATACTTGGGTTTAAACTCAATCTTATTGGTTTTTCAATCGTAATCTCATATCTAACTCGTTCATTTCTTGCTATCTTTACTGTTTTTTCAATGTGAGACTTTGAATACTTTTATTTTACTTTAATTGTGAGATTTTATAAACTCGTACTTTATTTTAAATTATCGTTAAAGTTCTAATTAATCCAGTTAATGTTTAACACAATTAAAACCCGTTAAATTTTTCTAAAAATTCACACAGTTAACTTTGTCTTTTTGTTCCTACCATGGTTAATTTTTAAAGAACCAACAAAATCCAACCTTATTTTTTTCTTTTAAATCGCAACCTATTAATTTAAAGTCAAATTATCTTCAATATTTTTTTTGAAATACATTAATAATATAAAATTAAAGTCCATACTAATCACCTCTCTATCAGATCGAGGAACATCCAGCTGAGAATAATTGTGGTAATGACACATCATCAAAACATTTTTGAATCAAGCTCAAACTTTTCGCTTAGACTTTTATCCGTATTGTTATTATACATTTGAATCGTTCAAAATCTCAACTCAACTTTGTCATCCCTCTCCCTCTTATATCTAAATCGTTCATTTCTCGCTATCTTTACTGCTTTTTCTTGTGACTTTGAATACTTATTTTACTTTAATTGTGAAACTTTATAAACAATTACTTTATATTAAAGTATCGTTAAAGTTCTAATTGACCCAGTCAATGTTTAACACTTTTAAAACCCGTAAAATTCTTCTAAAAATTCACATATCCTAACTTAGCTTTTTTTGTTCCTCCGATGGTTAATTTTTCAAAACCAACAAAATAAAACCTTAAATTTTTTTTTTAAATTGCTACACATTATTTTAAAGTCAAATTCTCTAAAACAATTAAAGTACGTTAACAATCTAAAGTTATATTCTTTACCAATCTCATCTCTATCAGATCAAGGAACGTCCAGCTGAGAATAATTGTGGAAGAGACACATCAGCAAAAAAAAAAAAATGAAACTCAAACTAATCGCTTAGACCTTTACCCGTTTTGTGATACATTAGAACCGTTCAAAATTTCAACTCAACTATCGTCATCCATCTCCTTCTTATACTCGAGTTTAAATTCAAACTCAATGTTATTGATTTTTTTATTTGTAATCTCATATAAGTCGCTCCTTTATAGCTATTTTTACTATTTTTCCGTGCGAGAATTTGAATTTAAATTCAAACTCAATCTTATCGATTTTTTTATTTGTAATTTCATATCTAACTCGCTATCTTTATTGTTTTTCCGTGTGACAATTTGAAGAGTTTTATTTTATTTTAAAATCTTTACAGTTTTAATTTATCTAACTAAAGTTTAACACTGTTAAAACTCTTAAAAATAAGAAGTAAAAGTTCACACAGTCTAACTTCGTCTTTAAGTTCTTGAGGTGATTTATTTTTTAAATGCCAACAAAATAAGACATAATTTTTTTCCATTATTTTAAAGTCAAACTCTCTACAACATTTTTTTGAAATACTTTAATAACCGAAGGTTAAAGTCCCTATTAATCACCTCTTTATCATATCCGGGAACTTACAGATGAAATTAATTGTAGGAGTGACACATAACAAAAGTTTTTAAATCAAGCTCAAACTAATCGTTTAGACTTTTACATGTATGGTGAATATACATTAGAACCGTTCAAAATCTCAACTACTGACATCTGTCTTTTGCTTATACTCGGTTTTCTACTTAAATATAATCTTATCAGTTTTTCATTTATTCTCATATCTAAATCGTTATATCCACTCATCTCATATCTTTTACTGTTTTTCCGTCTAATACTTTGAATATTTATTTTATTTTAAGTGTCAATTCTTGTAAATTTTAACTTTATTTTAAAATCATTAAAGTTTTAATTTATCCAATCAAATTTTAACACTTCTAAAATCTGTAAAGTTCTACTAAAAATTCACACAGTTTAACTGTCTTTTTGTTCATACAATGGTATATTTTTAAAAAATCAACAAAATAAAACCTTATTTTTCTATTAAGTTTCTACCTATTCACTTAATTTAAAGTCAAATTATCTACAAAATTAATTGTAGGAGTAACACATAAAAAAGTTTTTAAATCAAGCTCAAACTAATCGCTTAAACTTTTACATGTATGGTGAATATACATTAGAACCGTTCAAAATCTCAACTACTGGCATCTGTCTTTTGCTTATACTCGGTTTTCTACTTAAATATAATCTTATCAGTTTTTCATTTATTCTCATATCTAAATCGTTCTATCTACCCATCTCATATCTTTTACTGTTTTTCCGTCTCATACTTTGAATATTTATTTTATTTTAAGTGCCAATTCTTGTAAATTTTAACTTTATTTTAAAATCATTAAAGTTTTAATTTATCCAATCAAAGTTTAAAACTTCTAAAATCTGTAAAGTTCAACTAAAAATTCATACAGTTTAACTGTCTTTTTGTTCATACAATGGTATATTTTTAAAAAATCAACAAAATAAAACCTTATTTTTCTATTAAGTTTCTACCTATTCACTTAATTTAAAGTCAAATTATCTACAACATTTTACTATGATTGAGTGAAAATCTAGTGCACGAGATGCGATTGAAATCTAACAAATCTTTTCCATTTTAGAGATTTGATGCAAATAAAATTAAATATGTAGATTTAGATATTTTGAATCTAATGTAGAGAACAATATATTCTACATGATCTTCTTCTCATCCACCATTGGCATATACCTATTGCAATGGAAACACAAACTGAGTAAGAATCAATATTTTAGTCAATCGTGGGAAAGTGATTAAGAAAGAAGAAAGTTATAAAATTCAACATGATCTTTCCGGTATGAAATCTTTTTTTTTTTGGTAGATCGGAAGACGAAAACACACAAACAGAAGATAGAAACAAAAAAAAAAAAAAAATCTTAGAAACATTCATATGTTTGAGATGATGGAGTAGTATGTCGAGATTTCTTCTTCATATAGTGAATGGATGAGTACTCAATACGTTTATAGATGATTGTCGATTTTATTGTTTTTAGGAATATTTTTCTGTGTAATTAAATAGATATTTCGTATATTTTGAATTATATGGAAACATATCCCAAATAAATAGCAAACGTATCACGTAAAAAATATCGTAACAAATGTTTGGAAAGCAGATATTCTGTTTTGGTTGTTTTTTTTTTATTTTAAAGAATATGCTCTTTTGTTAAAGGTAATACTATTTTTAAGGAAATCAACAATTATTATATTTTAAAATTTAGAATATATGATTTACCTTTTCAGTACGATTGTGAATTTCAAATATATTAGATAATAACTTAAAGAATACATACAATCATATAGTAAATTTTGAGTGCAATAATAAGATTTAGTTTTAGAAATACATATTTTGTTATTACTTCTAAATATTTTGTATTTAAATGTTGATGCAAACTCGGGAAATATCAAATAAATATTTCAAAATTTAATGCAAGCTCTTATTTTTTTTAAAAAAGGTTAATGCAAACTCTTAATTTTTTTTAAATTACTAAGCTTTAAAGGCATAAAATTGACTTTTTATGTTTCATTTCTTTTTTAATTTTTATAATTTATGGAAAAATATCATTGACCATGGACTACAACTGTTATCAATATTTATATAAATCATTGATCATGTAAAAAATATATTTGTTGAGAAGTTAAAAAAAATTGATAAGATAAAATAGTAATTTAAATGTTTGATTTTAAAGCAAAATATTAATATATCTTTGCCATCAAAACTTAATTATGAGAAATATTATGAGAGTCAAAAATAAATTGATGAAACTGTTATACACTTTTATAAATCGATGAAACTATTATTGTTAAAACATATAAATGAAAAGTTGTATAAATTATGCAGTGTATACTTATATATAATATGTATATGTAATTTATTAAATTATGTCAATTTGTATCTAATGAAGTGTAAATAATATAATATATTTGTCTTTCTATATTAATTTGTTTTGTATGTAACGAAATGTTAATTCTTTAAAATAATTAATATAACATATATTTAATTAAATCCAAACTAAACTAAATTAAAATTTGAATTTTCTGAATTATTTTTAAATTAAAAAAAAAATCAAACTAAGGAATATTTTTGTAAAGATATTATATCTATTTTCGTAAATAGCAAATAATTAAAGATTTGGTAAGATTTTGCTATAATTTCGAAAATAGTAAATAATTAAAGATTTGGTAAGATTTTATAAATATAATTAATTTTTAAATTTAACCAAAAATATCTATTTGGCAACAGGAATAAAAAGAAAGGAATAGTAGTTATTCTGGATGGGAATAAACTAAAATGAAAAAAAATATATATATTGTCAGTACCAAAATTTTTAGAAAAACATTCAAGAAAAATAAAAAATTTGAAACGAAATTTATGATTTTACCTTAATCTGAATATTTTTCCTAATTTCGAAATGTGAAGAAACTCCCGTCTTCAGCTTTGGTTGGTGCTAATCCATTGAGGTCCTGCAAGAAAGAAAAAAACATGTCAATACGCATCATAATTAACAAAAAATTCATAATAAGAAGGTAGAAGAATAAAATGAAAACATGTACATAAACCTAAAGAATTGTGTATCAAAGATCGAAAAAATCTCTTTATATAGATGAATGAAGAGTGCTGAAGAAGTTTTTTTTTATGTTTATCTAAATGGAAGTTTAATATTAAATAAAGAATATTGCATCAAATCTTTTTCGTATCAAAATTGGATATTCTCGAATTTAAAAAAAAAACTTGTTTGGAAATAGGGATAAAAAGTAGGGATAGTAGATATCCGGAATGGGATTAGACTAAAATCTGTTTGTTTACAAAATGTTACCCTGTTTTAATAGTATAGATATCAAATCCAATTAAATTTAAAAGCAAAAGTTTGACTAAAAACAAATAAAATTCAAATAAATTGTATTACTAAATAAAACATAAAATCAAAACACTTCAAATCTAGGTAGTAAAATTCATATTAGAATCTCCTTCATTGTCTTATAAATCTTCATCACCATCAAGAGCTACAAATTAAAAAAAGAGTAAAATAATATTAAGTTTTTAGAGGTATAAATCATATAGAAATGTCATTGAAAGTCTATAGATAAATATTTTTAAAATATGAAGTAAATATAGATGAATGATAATGGTACCTGGATCATGAAATGTAAACTCATCCAACCAAGTGCATGTACAAATCAGTGCTTCAACGTTTCTTGGTAAAATATGATTTCTATATTTATCCAAGACATGCGCACCAACATCAGTGATGCCACTGTAGTTATCGGAATGCTTAGAACATCACATGCCATACGAGCTAACTCACCATAATGTTGTGACTGACATTTCTACCATTATAAAACATCCATGTCTTCATAAAAAGTCAGTTCCAACATATCGTTTTCTAAGTATAGAGTCAATTTAGATTTTCCTTCTTCTGGTACGTTTTTCATACGTTTTAAAATCATATGATAAGCGAACCCAAATTTAATAAAACATACGTAATCAAATAGTTTCGGGCTTTTCGGGCTAGTCCGAACCCGATCGGGTTAAGCCCGAAAAACACACTAGCCCGATCGGACTTAGTCCGAAAGGCCCGATTTTTCGGGCTTTTATTTCTAGGTCCGAACCAGCTGTTTTTTATGGCCGGGCCGGGCCAGCCATCGGACTTTGGCCCTAATTGACACTCTTACCTCCCTCTTATTTAAACCCCCAAAAAATAGAAAACAAATATCGTGTTCCTTTTTTTTTTATAATTCTAATCTTGAGATAATAATATATTGGGAAATTAAGCATCAACGTTGGTCAATATAATACAATGGTCAATTTTTAAACATAATAAAGCGGTAAATTTTCAATACAATGGTCAATTTTTATTTTATTTTATTTTCTGTTACGCTTTTGTTGGTTCAAATTAAATTGGAATTTTAGGGTTTGTGATTTTGCGACACGGTCGTGTTAGTTTTGTGGAAGGTTGCATAAAGATAGGCCCAAAAGGATAGATATATCGGAAACTGTGCGCCTAATTTTAAAACCAATCAAAAAGGTATCAAACTTTTGATGCTACTTTCATCGTTTGTCCTTTTGTCATTAATAGAGGCAATTCACATGTTTTATCAAAAAGAATCGAATCAGAGACAACAAGAGTCAACAAAGTCCATTTACTCTTCTTTTGCCTCTGTTTGATGTCCTCTTCTTCGTCAGCTTACAAGAAGAAATGCTACCAAACAAAACTTTTGGACCCACTTTTGATTTTAGCAGTTAGCACCGACATGTTTCTTGCTCACGAAGCATGCTTTCAAGAACTGGCTTCTCTCTCTCACACGCTGTTACATCTGTATACAATGAACGGTTTGGATACATCTCGTCTATTTCTATCCACATCATAAAAGGATGTTGATAGAAGATATAAAGTATTGAATCATTGAGAACTGAGAAGAGAATAATGCTAATGGTGAAAACAATAGGAGCTTGTTTGTTTGTTGCCTTTCTAAACACAAACACAAGCTCTACAGCATGAGCACTAAAAAGCTGGCAGTTTCACTCAGCAAAGAAGACTCACTCAACCTTTTCTTTTAGTTCTTAGGATGATAAAGGGAATTGGGGAAGGATAATCATTTTGAAACCAAACAGATGCACAAGTAAAATAAGATTACAACACACTTATCATCTTATCTTACACAAAGCTGGATACTCATTGATTAGTCTCAGCTCCTCCACCAGCATCGGCTTCTGAAGTGGTTTTAGCCATCACCTCACCTGGAGGAGGATGGTCAAACTTACATGTTGCCCCGTACTTGCAAGTCCCTGTCTTCATGTAATACGGGCAATTAAGCGCACCCTGTTTGTCTATTGGATTAGCACACAAAACTCAATAATACAAGCAAATCAGGGTTCGAATCAACGTTTTGTAGGTACCTCTCTTCTGGGGTACCCTGCAAGACTCAACTTAACATTCGGTTGTTGAGAAGCTTGTTTGGTCGTTGGATTTAACCTATCTGCTGGGTGATGGAACCTGCATCTCTCTCCAAATTTGCACTCCCCTGTCTTCATGTAGTACTATAATATTGAAAGATAGGGTTTTTCGTTAAAGTCCAACTAACATGTCAACAATCTCAAAACACACAAGAATACTCACGTCACATTCTGATTGTCCAGGTCTTTGGGGATAAATTGCTGAAAGCGCTCCAAGCTGCAACAAGTTCCACTTTAATTAAACCTCTAGCAACTGAATATTACCCACAACGTGATTGAAGGCATTTACCGTGGGTTGAGAAAGAGTCTGATAGAGGGAGGCAGCTGGGTTAACCAGCCCAAGGTTTACACTCGCAGCGGTTGAGGACACCAAAGGATAATTTATCCCAGCAGCCTGGGGGGTGAATGCTGTGACCAAAATCAAAACAGCAAGAGGCACAGACGATAGCGTAAAGATTCTAAGAAGTGAAAGTGGTACATTTAAGATTCTAAGAGCCAAAATATTGACATGAGACATGCTCACAAACCAGTTCTCTCAGGGTGATTGTAACGACAAGTGGCGCCATACTTGCAGCTGATCGTGGAAACGGAAAACAAATTAGAACGTTAATGTCACTTTTTCTTTTCTTTCAAGGTTGTAACCAACAAATTTGTATTTGATATTCACCTTCCGGTTTTGAGATAGAACGGGCAGTCCACTTCACCCTGTAAAAGCTACAATCTAATTAGTGAAACTTCATTCTTAGATGACAAGCAGGTAGGCATACAATGCTAACAAACAATTTTCAACAGTTCTAAGTATAGTAACTAGATACTAGATAGTTCAAAAATTCTGCCTAAAAGGTAATATGTCATTATTATGGAACCTGAAGCTGAACCCATTACCGGCCTAACAGGTAGTCCTTTCGAGTTGTGATATAATGCTGGGGTAAATGTCACATGCGGATTGTTGGTGGCATCAGGATCACTGGTTAACGCCTCACTACTACCATTATCTTGACTAGATGATGGTAGCTGGATATCTTTTGGGTGGTGGAACTTGCATGTTAAACCAAATTTACATTTTCCAGTCTTCATATAGAACTGTAGCAGAGTAGAAACATTGCTAAATAATTAATCAGGATTAGATTCATCTGTAAGAGAAATTACAGAAAACGGATAGGGTATGTGTCTATATGTGTATATCTTACAGTGCACGGGGGCTCAGAAGGCCTCTCAGGTAATGCATCTTGATTTTCAACACTAACCTGAAATACAGAAGAGCATCAAGCTTTTTGTGTGCATGCACAGCCCAAGACCAAACTAAAGCAGAGCATATATTACAAGCACAAGATTTTATGCGGAGTGTCTGCAGGCACATACACAATCTGAGGAATAAAAGAAGGCCATAATATAATTCGGAAATGAAAAAATCACTTACTGCAGCCGCTGCTCTCGGATGATTAAACTTGCACCTTAAACCATATTTGCAACGTTGTGTTTTTATATAGTACTGCCCAGCAGTGAAAAAAAGATAGTCAGATGAGATCCTGCCCAGCAGGGAAAACAGAATTAAAACAGTACTTTTCAGGAACAGCTTACCGGACAATCTGGTTCTCCTGGTCTCTCAGGGTAATCATCGTTTGGAACAAGTGGTGCCTGAACGAAAAGATATTCATAAGAAAAAACGATTTTATCATCTTATCCTGGAATACCTAGACAATGAGTGTAATGTCTCTTCCAAGTCAAGGAACGATCTGACAAAGGGAAATGCAAGAATAACAAACACGGTCGCAAAAGACAGGAAGCTGAAATCTTGAATCACTATCAAGATACCATATGCCGTGCCTAAATTTTCATAATAATGTAGTAAGTCTATGACTTCAGACACCAAGCAAAAACAATATGTATAGTTAAAAAGTAATTAGGCACATACTTTCGCTGTATAAAACATATAAGTACATAGCATATATCTATAAGAAAAAAAACGTTATCATTATAATGTAAATTTCATAATAAGGTAACAACAAATACTTAGATAGTAGTAAACGATCACCTCTTTCCAATCTGGGATTCCACCCTCAGGAACCCAAATAGGATGATCAAACTTGCAGCTATCTCCAAATTTACATGTTCTTGTTTGCATATAGTGGGTACAATCCTTCTCCCCTGCCCTCTGTGGATATACAGGCAAATGGCTCGTACTCTCCAACTTAAGGCGCTTGGTAAAATAGTCTGTAGTATACCAAGCTTCGGTTTGACCAATTGTATTATGGGCACCCAAGAGAGTCGGATAGTAGAGCGCTATATTACATAATAAACAATAATATACAACAAAATGAGAAGATATATCTATGCTGTATATTTATATCTTGAAAATAAATTTGCGGGTGATAAATCTAGGAAAGAGTACAAGCAGTAGAGCACAAATATAGCCTCAATAGTATCTGTAGTTAGACTTAAAGTAAGAAATTATGTCTTATTTACAATCTTTTCGAAATATTTACTGGAAACCATAATCATCAATCAAATTTGCAAATCACCTTAAATTTTTGAGGTCAACTTTAGGATAAAAAAGTAACTGTCTTTGTGAACTTCTAAAGCAAAAAAGACTAATCAAGAACATTACGACAACCGATTATAGTTTATAGATGAAATTCGATCTGTATACCTACGCATATCCTTAGAGAGATGATTCTAACTTCTAAGCTTAATGGTGTCCCAAATACAAAACAAAGCCAATTCAACCTCCATTTCACAGCTAAGGAAAGCACAGGGGAACACAAACCAACATCGTTGTGCAAATGTAAATCAAGATCTATCTTAGGATATCAAGCTAGAGATCATGATTAAAAGCTGTGTGTTTAAAAGCTTTTTTTGTTTTTGTTTGTTTTAATGCTGCAATTGAAGAAACCATCAAGACACTAATTTCCACGCAAAGAAGACGGAAAGGTGAAGGCTTTCAAATAAACAAGAAAATGATGCAGACAGATCTCAGAATAGTAAGGAAAAAGGACAAACCTTCAGAGGTGCGTTTAACACCAGGAGGAAGAGGCTCGACGGCGGAAGCAGCAACAGGAACCTCAACGCCAGGAGGCCAAGCTTCCTGATGCTGCTGAAGCAGCTGCGGATACGCCAAATGCGTGGTCGTCGTATTGGGGAGATGATGGTACATAGCGGAAGACGATGTAAGGGTTCCTAGAGAAGAGGAATAGTTGCTCAAAGCTTCGGATCCGTCGCGAGCCAAGAACCGAAACGTGGTATCGGGGAAGTAATGGTCAGCAGCGGAAGAACCGTAAAGAGAAGAAAGACCGATCTTCGGCTGCGGTTGCGGCGCCGGCGGCGCGGGAGAAACGGCAGAGGCGGCAGCGTAAGAAGGTTGAAGGGCGTAGCTGAACAATTGATGACGATGTGCCATTCGATTTTTAAGGGACAAAGAAACCCTAAACTGATGACGAAGGGCTTTGTACTTTTTGGTTGTCAAATTATCGTTTGTGTGGGGTTAACTTTATTGTTCTAAGCAAAGCAACAACAACTCTCAGATCCGAAAAACTGATTTGACAATTTTTCAACTGTTTCCTTCTCTTTGGTTGCAATTTGCACAATATTAAATTCTCTTCCTGATCAACTTACAATTATATAGCTTATGAAGTTGAGATCTTTTTTTAATTTACATGAGGGAATAAACACCCAAGCTAACAAAGAAACCGAATAAAGCTCCTGCTATGACTTCAACTTCAGTATGTCCTATTGATTCTTTCAATGGAAGAGACACTTCCTCACTGATCTCGTCTGATTGCAAAGCCTTACCTTCGTTGCCCTTTAAACTCATCTCTTCAACTTTCCGACCATTAGTTGTTACTTTGTTCAACACTCTCGCATGTTTTCCAACTTCTCTTCTCACTCCCTGCAATGCTAAAAGAATCCATCAGAGACATCCCTTAAAGATACCACTGAAATTCTTTCTTCTCATATCCTACAAGAAATGACTCAAAAGCATTAATCAGAAATATGCAAAAAATAGTTTCACCACACAGGACCTATTGATACTAGAGGTATGCTGAGACTTGACTTCAAAAGCAAGCCTAAGCCGTTTCTCTATAGACCATTTACGGATGCCTTCTAGATGCAAAGCAAGAGAAAGCAAGTTCGAATTTTGGCAAGATGGGCAAATTACCTGGGCATCGTACATGATAAGTGCGGCATAAACCACAGTCAGACCAAAAATGGAGTCAGCAAATCCCCTGGAGGCAAACCATATTCAGGAAATTGCATAAGGTGGATATAATTGAGGGAATTCATAAGAGAAAGTTTCAAGCTAAGCACCTTTCAAAAGCAATTGCAGTTGCTGCAGCCACAACAGACTAATTTCCTCATGAATCAGCCAAAAAAATGTCAGAAAAGTAGGCAAGCACAATATATCATAGGAAAAGAGAGAACCTTACAGACGAATGCGTTGAAGGGAAACCTCCAGCTTGAAAAGCAGTTCTAAAGTCCAATTTTTTACCATAAAAAACAACAGAAGTGAAGGGCTTTGAGAGCTGCCCAATCGCTGCGGAAACCACAGCAGCTATGAGGACCTTCACGCCGGTGAAATCAAAAGCGTCAGTGACGATCGATAGCCGCAAAACAAAAAAAAGGAAAGAAAGAACAGAAAAGGCGAAACCTTGTTGTGGATGACTTCGGCGATATCTTGGAATCCAACATTGAGAACGCAGGACGTGAGACGATTTGGCTTCTTTGAGGAGCTTAGAAGATTGAATTTGGGGTTGGAGACAGGGAAATAGAGAGCATTGACGTTATGAGACACAAGCCACTGCTTTAACATCACTTTGCAAAGGGAAGGGGAACTTGATCGGTTTTTTGGGTGGATGATGATGATAAGAAAGGGGCAGCGAGAAATTTGGAACTAATGGCTCTGTTATGCTGACCAGAGTGTTGTCTCTTGGGACATTTTAATTGACTCGTCGGACAGCTTATGTGGATCCCTGAGACTTCATATCCGGGATTCGGCATCCGCTCCACTTCGTTCCGGAAAATAGGATATCCGGTATGGGCGGAGGCGGAGGCGGATAATGATTTTACGGATCCGGCCGGAGGCAGAGGTGGAAGCGGATGGTAAAATAAGTCACTGCCGAAGCTCCGCATATCCGGTTTTTTTTTTTTTTTTTTTAAATGGTTCGTCTTCTTCCGCCAAGCCTTCTGGTCCGACCCGTCAAGGTCATCCCGTGATAAGATCTGGTGTAGATCTTATCTGTCTTAAGAAAGAGGTAAGAAATTCAGAAGAAAGGAGATGAGAAACAGAAGAAACGAGGAAGAAGAATAAAAGAATCGAGAAGAGAAGAAACAAAAAAGTCGGGTCGGGTGTGGGTCGAGTTTTTTTTTTTAAGCAGGGCGGGTGCGGGTCGGTGCGAGTCGAAAGTTTTAGAACCGCGGGTTTGCGGGTTGAAAGTTTTAGAACCGCGAGTTTGCGGGTTAGAACTGAAAATTTTAGAACCGCGGGTTCGTCGAGCATGAATCTAGAATTTTTTTTTTTTTTTTTCAAAAAAAAAAAACCGGATTATCCGGATATCCGCGGATATCCGGATTATCCGGATATCCGCGGATATCCGGATTTTTAAGCGGATATTCGGATATCTGGGTTTTCGAAGGCGGATAACATAGTTACACATCCGACTGGAGGTGGAGGCGGATGCGGATATCCTCATTTTGGCCGGATATCCGGCTCCGTCTCAGGGCTAGATCTCAATTACAAAATGTTTCCGTACGTAAAAGCTGCTTTCACTTTTTCAAGGAAAACTATTTTAACTGATGATGTTAAAATGTCTTCTCCTCAAATTTAGTGTTATTCAACTTAAAATAATTCAATCAACAACTTATAAAAGTAACATTAGATCTGATGTTATTCAAAAACGTGAGATTTGGATTAAACGAAAGGGTTCATATGGTCCTCTCGATTTCTGTTAAAGCTCTACTTCTTTGTTAGTTCAAGCTACCAATTCCAGCTTCAGTCTCATATGAGGTCACTTTTTTGGGGGAAAAAAATCAAGTCATTTGTTCCTCTTGATAAATCACAATCTGTATTCGTCAAAATTAAGAATATGAACAAAAAAAAACAGAGAGAAATTCTCAGCATGGAGTATTACTATATTAGTAGTCTAAAAGTACTCGAAATCTATATAAGCCGTATCATCGGTGGGACCAGCAGCACAAGTGACCTGAGCCGGCTTAATAGAGTTGCAGTGATCACCAACTCCATGGCCCTTGGCCTTCCCTCTCGCAGCACTGAATGGTCCCAAGTCGACAGGGTCGGGAATGTGAGGCGGGGAAGCGCTACGCACCAGAGCCCAATTCACCCCTTCAAAGAAAGGGTGTTGCTTTATCTCTGTGGCTCCCCGCGTGTAAGCGATTCTTCTGTGAGGATCCTTCACTAGAAGGCCGCGGATGAGATCACGCGCCGCCGAGCTCACATGAGGGCTATCCGGGAACTTCAGCGGCTGACCCACCACGTTGTGCAGTGTGGCTCTGTTTTCCTTACCCTTGAACGGGGTTGTCCCATGGAGGAGCTCATAGAGGAAGATCCCGAATGTCCACCAGTCCACAGCGCTGCCATGTCCCTCGCCACGTATGATTTCTGGAGCCAGGTACTCGTGTGTGCCTACAAAGGACATTGACCGCACATCTGTTGGCTCTGCCATGAGCTCTGGCATGGAGAGGACGCCGAGGCCTGAGTCCGATTTGGCTTTCCGGGTTTTCTTGGAAGGGAGGAGGCGGGGAAGAAAGGCTGAGGGATGCATGCAGCCATTGACGGCAAACTCCTCGTTGAGGATAGCACCCCCTCCCCCACTGCAGACTGAGGAGGACTTGACGAGGGTCGGATTAAAGGAGCAACGGAGGGAGAGGTCGAAATCAGAGAGCATTATGTGGCCTTCGTCTCGAACCAGGATGTTCTCTGGCTTCAAGTCTCTGTACACAATCCCCAACATGTGTAGATACTCCAACGCCAACAACACTTCGGACGCGTAGAACCTGCCAACAAGACTCATCAGAGAAAGATAATAAGTAAGCTCCAACTCCAAATAGATGGGATGTTTTGTCTCACCTCGCGGCCTCCTCTGTGAAACGCCTGTTGGGCTGCTTCTGTCTGAGAGAATGGAGATTTCCTCCGCTGCAGAACTCCATGACCAGACAGTAGAACTTCTCGGTCTCAAAGTAAGAATAGAGTGTCGGCAAGAAGGGATGATCAAGCAGGGATAGAATCTCTCTTTCAGTCTGAGCCCTCAGTAACTTGTTTCTGCTGGCCAAAGAGGCCTTATCCATCACCTTCATCGCAAAAACCGCATTCGTCCCTCGTAGGTCAGCGAGATAGACGCTGCCTATGTCCCCGTACCCTAGACGTTTCAGAAGCCTGAAGTTGTCAAAGCCTATTTGAGGGCCTCTTGAAGCGACTGAGTTAATGGCGTCCCACCTCACGTCCCCTCCCGTGTGAGGCTTGAAAGGTGTAGCTGATGGGCCCACCAAGTTATCACCGTAGGCATAGTCCCCATTATGTCTAGGGGCTCTCTTGTTGTCTGGGGACCTTGTCCTGTGTTGGTGATGAGTTCTGGCGTTTGGCGAGTGTATTTCAGCTGTGGTTAAAGGAACAATCTTCTTGGGATCATAATGAAGATTTTTAGGAGCATTTTTCCTCATTGCTAAGCTGTCACCATCGGTAGAATAGGTGTTATGCTTTAAATCACCCTCGTTGGTTCCCCTAGTTGCGGTGGGAGGTTCAGGAGACTTTGACGGTTGATGTCTGACGAGAGGATCCATCTTCTTGGGATCGAAATGAGGGTTCCTGGGAACATTGTCTCCTAGCTTAAAGGAAAATGGAGAGACTTGTATAGGTTTTACGATTGGGTCTATCTCCTTGGAGGTGACATTAGCTGTGTTCTTTTTAGATGCCAAGTCCATTTTCGGTATGTCTCCAGGTCGATTTGATGATTCTTCGGTAATGAAGTAGCTCACCTGCGGCATCAGTGACATTCAACTTAAGATGCTTGATCAAAGACACACAAAAAATGCGATGCGTGGGAAACATTAAAATCCCCTTTAACCTGAGATGATCACGTTTCCTTGCTGATTTAAAAGACAAGTTGAGGAAAATCAAACCGTGTCAAACTGAAGAAACTGCCGCCAGAAACCGAGGAACAACATACCCAAAACAAAAAAGAGAGAGACTGTAATGCGTCAGAGAAACAGATATATAATAAACACACAAAATATGTGAAAGACTGGTTTGAAGAAATCAAGAACACGGACCATGATTAAATGCCCGTGACATAAGTGTAGTTTCCAGAATACGAATCTAAAACTCTAAAAACAAAAACAAAAACAGTTAATATGTCCCAAGATTCAAATCCACAAATGAAAGAAGGGGACTTTAATTGCCTTTGTCTTTGTAAACGTGGTTTATCCCCTTAATAGTATCTCAACCTGGAAAAGCAGAGAGAGACAAATTTGAAAGGAGGAGACTTGAGGAGATGCAAAAGAGATGGAGAGAGGGAAATGTTCTTAGCCTCTCATCCCTCAACGCATAGCTTGCCGTTTATTTCTCTCTCTCTCTCTCTCTCTCTTCCCCCATTTTTGTTGTCTAAATTAACCATTTCCTATTACCTAAATTGGTTCATTGACAGAGACATATGTCAACAAATGCAGACATTGTTAACAGCAAGTGATAGTTACAATAAACAAACATTCAGAGATTTTCAAACAGTAAGCTCACCTGGTCATCAAACATTCTCCTCATCTTCTGCTTCACCTATGTATGTCCTCTTGGTCTCTCTCTGACCAACGGAGAAAATATAATGTCCCAATTGGATATTTTCTCAACGGCGTCCAAGTCGTATTGAGCCATTGAAACGGTTGTCGAAAAAGAAGCCATGAGTCCGTCAAAGAAGTTGCGAAGTACTTGCCCTGCTCCTCCGATTCCATTAACGAGCAACCGAGAACCACGGGAGGAGAGAGAGACCGACCGAAGAATTTAGAACATATCGTATTGGGTTTGACCGCTTACTTCAGGTCTATCAACGATTCATGGGCTTATTTACTTGAGCCCATTCTGATATCATTGACAATATTAAAGCTACATGAATATGCTAGGATTCTTTGTAGTTTTTTTTTTTTTAATTAGGAGGGGTTAGGACCTAGGTCCTAATCCTTTTTTCTTGACTCGGAACCAGTTTTTTCTCTCATCGGAAATCGAACTAGGAACACAACGAGAAATATGTTTTTTTTTGTAGTTACAGACTACAATACTTATAAGAGGTATCATGTAGTTACACGAGAATCGAACTAAGATTATATGTATTTTAGTTATTTCAAGTCTAAACATACATAATATATATTTTATATATTTTTGGTACACATTTGGGTTTTGGTTCGGGTATTTAAAATATTTTATAAGAGGAACCATTCGACTATTTATGAAAATTTGGTTTTGTACCTCTTAATTCGGTTCGGTTTTGGTTCCGGATATTTTGTCCATACATAGAACAGCCTTTGCTAATATCTTATGGCATGGCGTAAAACATTTCTCCACAGAGAATCGACTGAGGACCGCAACAAGAATTTTTTTTTTATATATATAGTTACGGACTACAATACTTAGTTGTTTTTCTTTTTAAAAATGTTTTTTTTTGTTAAAATGTAAAGTAAAAATATTGTTTATCGTATCAATTTAAATGAAAATACATATTTTCTTGTGTAAGCAAAATTGCATTACTTGAAAATCTAGTGACACATACCCAAAAAACAAAAAAGGTAACTGATTAAGTGGAACGTTTTCCAAATTAGATGATGAGTAGAAGGAAGGGAAATATGAGTTGTGTTTGTGAATCAGTGAATAGGTCAGAGAGATAAATACAAAAAAAAAACAATTATGAGAAAGATGATCCGGAAATTAAGCAAATGGCGGGGCATGGATGATGTCATGATAGCATTACACACCATTTCCTTGTACCATACGTTTATATGTACGGGTATAAAAATACGGTCATTCTTCTTCTGACGTGTGTCCACAGTCCACACACATATAAACTAAAATGCGGCCCTCTAAAAACGACTGAAATATTAAGGGATAGTCTAGCAAAATATATATCTATATATGATAATAATCATGTGTGTTTTTTCATGTCATACGAATGCTAGAACCTGAGATTTAAACTGGTTTTGTACAAGTTTTTTTACTAGCAAGTAGCAAATTCACTAGATGTTCTAAAAAAGATAAACACAAAAATTCTAGTAATAGGTTGATGCGGTAACAAACTGATTGGTTCAATAACAATTCGCAACGTGGATTTTAGCTGGTCCGAAGGGATGTGAGTACAGATGCTATGGTAGAAGATCGTAAGTCCGCGAGTCGATTCGAATCGGTTCTAAAAAGACTGTGTTCCGTGAGACTGTGATCCATCACATCCCACATTTTTTTCAGCAAAAAAAAGAAAAGAAACAGAACTAAACTAGATTCATCTTGTTTAAGATTAAGTTTGCAATGGCCTAGCTCCGACAAAACCGTCGTGTTTCTTCTATTTAGTTTCGTGTAGACTGTTCCGTGATTTGCGGACCAAATCAATATTGGATCTAAACACACACAAAAACATGAGAAATAAATTAAGATGATACTATATCAGGTTTGAGTTCAATACGAATCAAATCGAAACCGTTTGGCCCATTGCAACATCTCTAGGTCTGAGTTGTTTGACATATACGTGGGGACCAAACAACGATGCCTTCCTTTTTTGGTAATCCTGAAATCCATTATCCATACCATCGACGATATTACCCCCTCCAGTAATCATGAAAAAATTGAATACGTTTTCAACTTTTCATATTTGTAATATTATTTTTTTGCTCAAAATTAATCCTGTTTAGGTTCTTTTTTTTATCCGAGCTCACCAACCTACAATGTTTATTTATTCCACACGGAAAAATTGGGATCGAACCTCTAAATAACCCCGAGCGACAACACAAAGTGATCATTTAATTGTTTAGTATTTAATACCCCTCGCCTATTCATTTTTCACGTTTATCATATCAACACCCCCAAAATAGTAATTTATTGCCACATGAGTTTCACATAGCTCTCATGTCTCCGAGATTAGTCGGATCTCATGGTCCGTTGATCCGAGCCAGTTAGAGAATTGCATCCTAGCGACCTGCTTCATAGCTCATGATATCCGTTAAACCGGATCACCCGAATTATATATAAAAAAAACATGGTAATTTATGACTACCGAACAAAATAAAATATCGTCTACTTGCTTGTAATTATTAGGGTAAGTCGTTTTTCTATACTTGCGGCAGAGAATCAACACCGGCCTTTGCTGCCTTTAATTTATCCTATATCATCTCTTCTCAATGCATTTGGCCTTCTCATAATAATAGTATTAAAATAGTTTTACTCGACTTGATCCTTTTGATATAGTCAACAGCTTATCATGACGTCCCTTTAGTATAAATTACCTAGATACATACAGTTTTGTCGTGGATAAATTATACATTTTACCATACCTAAGTCTAATTAAGAAGTAAACCGCGTTCTTGTTACTTGTAAGTGTTACCTATTTTATTTAAATCACCGAAAAGACCCGTGATTTTATAAAGCAAGTAACTATAAAAAAACTCAATACAAACCCATAATGCCTCCCCTGTATTAATCAACACTGTCGAGCTATTATGACAAATGAAAAAAAATAAAAGAATAGTTGAACGCCGCCATGCAGTAGCCTAAAGCTGTAAGCTACATAACTTAACGAACATATTACTGTTTGAATCAAAGTGCATAAATTACGTTGGGTGGGCCATGCTAGTTGCTATATACACATATACATATAGTTTTTTTTTTGCAATTGCAATATCATGAATTAAGTTAATGCAAGTAGCAGTGTAAGGCCGTGCATGAAAGTCCTTAGGGTTGTTATAATTTTTGTTTTTGTCGTCATCTTAATATTGTTATAATTGTATAATTATTGGGTGCAAAGTGCAAACTGGCGGTTTGAATTAATCTCTTATTCTTCCACTGTCTTTGTCGTTCGTTACATATATATTTTTCCTAGCAGTTAATTAGGATTTTCTACTATCTAGAGATTTATAACTTTTTTATAATCTTAATTAATAAGTTCGGTGATGCCTATATATGAACGAAATAACAAATAAATATCACTGTTTGTTTGATATATACACACATGCATAGAAGAAGAAGTGATGGGAGATGAAGTTTATCGGTTACACAATACGATGGGATTATATATAATTTGATGAACAAATATGAAATACTGCTATATATATAACTGAAAAACAAAAAATGGACTAGAGACAGTGTGGCTTGGATTGGAGTTCAACGCATCACAGTGTACACGCTAGAATCTCTCTTGATTTGGATAATCCAACCAAGACTATGTGTTTGTCATGTTTTGTGTCTCTCTCTATCTTCTAATACGGTTTTTTTAGTTTAAAATATTAGCCGACGAATATAAAATCTATAGATTTCTAGAAAAATCCAAGGTATAACAGCCAACCAATGACAATATGACAGTTGTACATTTTCCTCTCAATCGCCCTTGTGACTTTGACTCTGTGCCTTTCTACTCCTCACGTCTATCCATCGTCCATACTAATATGGCCAATCATATCAAACGCTTTTTGTTTTTGTTGTTATTGTTACCCTTAATTACATTTGAATTGTTACATTCAGCTACGATTGAATATGTTGGAAACAAATGCTAATTTGACCAGTAGTTATAACCTTTAATTAGCGTGCTTAATTATTTATCCAAACGCTTAAAATGTAAATGTAGATGCGTTCAACTTTAACCGGAAAGGAAAGACTAATAACTACCATAGTAAAAATGTAATTTCAACTTGAAATTGTAACGTAACATATCGGAGGATTCGTTACTAATTGTGTCGTAAAATAAGTGAGAAAACTGTATAATTTTCAAAGTTTTTTTATTTATTTTTCATTGTTGACATAATTAAGTGAGAAAACTGTAAAATAGGACATTATATATGTCATTGTTGACCATTAGCTAAATTTTCAAAGTTTTTTTGGTTGTTTTGTTTTTTTCGTTGAATAGGAAGCATTAAAAGACAAGGAAAAAAAGGAAATATATAAGTGAATTTAGCCTAGATTATTGGTTCTCTCAAAAATATGTATCCTAAAACTTGTGGAGTTAAAGAGCATCTCCAATGGGGGTTCTTAGAGGAGAGGTTCTTAAAATTTTATAATGACAAATAATGATAAATATTAGAGAGATTCTTAACTTTGAAAAAAAAGATTCTTAAAGTTCTTATTTAAGAACTTTTTTTGGGGTTCTTATAAAGAGGTTCTTAAAATTTATAATTAAAATATTGGTAAGAAACTCATGAGGGGTTCTACCATTGGAGATGGTCTAAGAGAACAATTAAAATGGCGTTGGGATCGGGGTTTGACTTCGGGGCGGCGCAGTATTTCGCGGAGGTTATAGTTGGAACGCCGGCGAAGAGGTTCAGGGTGGTTGTGGACACAGGGAGAGAGCTGACGTGGGTGAATTGCAGGTTCCATGGGAAAGGAAAGGAGAATCGGAGAGTGTTCAGAGCAGAGGAATCGTCGAGTTTCAGAAAAGTTGGTTGCTTGACTCAGACTTGTAAAGTTGATTTGATGAATCTCTTCTCACTCTCCAATTGCCCTACCCCTACGATTACAGGTTTTTATTTTCATTCTCAATTCATTACAGGTTTTGGTCAGTTTTCAACAGACAGAGTATGTACTTAGGTGTTGATTAAGGGACACTTTGGTTAGGAATTTGTAATGGTTAAAGAGAGCAACTGATGCTGATGTCGAATTTTACAGACATTATTATATATGGAGAACGTACAATTTACTCTTTTTAAGGAACTGTGTATGTTTGAGAGAAAGATATTCAGACAAAGTTGGGTGGTCATCAATGAGAGTGATGACCACTTTCTCTCTCTCTCTTGTGACCATATCATTGTCTCCTTTCTCACAGATATCTCTCTGATCCAAACTATTTTTAGAGAACTGGGGGAGCCATAGATTAGATGCAAGTGTATGTAAGGAGAGTGTGAAAATTAAATGTGAGTTGAGCTACAATTATTCACAATACATAAATGCCACTTATTGTGAGTTAGGTTTGCCGCTTTAGAGCGTACATAAATTCTACCTCTCTTATTATATATCGTTTAACCCTAATGCCAGTTCCTTAACACTAACACTAAATTTGATCAGATATGCGGACGGGTCAGCAGCACAAGGCGTATTCGCAAAGGAGACATTCACAGTTGGTCTCACCAACGGTCGCAAAGCTAGGCTCCGCGGTCTCCTCATCGGTTGCAGCAGCTCCTTCATTGGGGATAGCTTCCGTGGAGCCGATGGAGTGCTTGGTATAGCCTTGAGCGATTACTCCTTCACTTCCAAAGCCACTAATCTCTTCGGCGGTAAATTCTCATACTGCCTCGTTGACCATCTCTCCCACAAAAACGTCTCCAACTATCTCATCTTCGGCTCTTCCTCCACTAAAACCGTAGCCGCAATACGAACCACCCCGCTTGATCTCAATCTCATCCCTCCCTTCTACGCCATCAACATCGTTGGTATCTCCATTGGAGACGACATGCTCGATATCCCCACGCAAGTATGGGACGCAAAAACAGGTGGTGGGACCATCTTGGACTCGGGAACCAGCCTCACGTTTTTAGCTGATGCCGCGTACAAGGCGGTGGTTTCAGGGCTCGAGCGTTACCTTGTTGGGTTGAAGAGAGTCAAACCAGAAGGAGTACCGATAGAGTATTGTTTCGATACAACGTCCGGGTTTAACGAGAGCAAGCTGCCGCAGTTGACGTTTCATTTCAAGGGCGGTGCGCGTTTCGAGCCGCATCGTAGAAGCTACCTAGTAGATGCTGCGCCAGGAGTCAAGTGTTTAGGGTTTGTGTCGGCGGGAATGCCGGCAACTAATGTCGTTGGGAACATAATGCAGCAGAATTATTTGTGGGAGTTTGATCTTGTGGCCTCAACTTTGTCTTTTGCTCCTTCTACCTGCCTTTAGATGTCCATTTCTCGTGTTTATTACTTTGATTGATTGGCAAATATTGTTAGTGAATGAATAAACACGTTTGTTATCAAAATTGCAATACTACATATGGCACTTGTTCTAGATTCTTCATTATTGGGCCTGAGGCACATTTGGGCCGTTGAATAGGCCGTAAAGAGAACATATGAAATGTGTTTAATTATAAAAAGTTTGGGCCCATAACTCCATAAGCTCAGTCTTATAAGTTTCTTTGACAGAAAGTAGGAATCTGATGCATCGCTGTTTCAATCTCATGTGCTCTCTTCTCAAAGCATATCTGATATTTTTTTCCATTTTCTCACTTTTGGAACATTTAACAATCTTGTAGAGTACTCTGTTTCATACCAAAAATAACACATCCTTGAGATCATTAGAGACCACATCTTCCACGAATATTTTGAAAAACCTACTAAATATTGAAATAATATCCTTGATGCTATAAAATTAAACAGAGGGTGAAGGAGGAGCGTTGTTGTTGGAACGTGGGAAAAGAATAAAAAGGGTAGAGTTGGAAAATTAGTTAAATTTGGGGATGGGAAGAAAACAAATAATAAGACCCAACCCAATGAGCAATGACCAATCCCATCGTGGCATCCACTAAAATGATCCTATCATTATCGGTGACAGAGAAGCATCACATGCTACATCATCATGCTATTTGCTTCTACGAAAATCAATCACCACTTATACTCTTCTTTCAATACGAATTTAAAAAACAATAAAGATAAATAATCATGAATAAAAGAATATTGGATAGAGACAAAATATGAAAACCAAGAGGATATTCAATTTTCCCATACAAGATAAGTTAAATCCAATGAAAATCCATTACCAATTCAATTTGTCACACCACACATACATCAAAAAACCCTTATACATGTGATTTTTAAAAACCTCTCACAAAATATTTAAAAAAAAAACAAATTTAACCAGCTGGTTTATCTTACATAGGTAAATTAAAAACCAAACAATCCATTTTCTCCTACACCTACATTTGTTGTACACAAACCACCCGAAAGTTATATTAAAAAAAAAAACACTTTCAATTAAGTAAAAAAATAGGAAAACAAAAATTACGGTTTGGTAGTGAGGAGAGTGCAAGGGAGGTGACGGTAACATGTGAGCAAGTGGTCATTGGTAAGACCAGCGGCTTGCATGAAGGAGTGAACCACAGTGGGACCCACGAACCGGAAGCCTCGACGGATCATGTCTTTGCTGATGCTCTCGGACTTCGATGTCTTGACCGGAATCTTGTGGCCAAGCTTGTAGTTCGTGGAGATGGGCTTGTGGTTCACAAACCCCCAAAGGTACTTCTCTAGAGACCCGAAGTCTTTCTTGATCTCTAGGATCTTTGTAGCGTTCTCTACAACCCCTCTCACTTTGCTCATCTCTATCTTGTGTTCGATGCTTATTGCATTCATCTCTTTCTCACTAAGTTTGGCAACCGCGTCTGCCTCAAAATCCATAAAAGCCTTCCTGAAGTCATGGCGTTTTCTCAAGGTTGAAGTCCAATCGGAGCCTACTTGTGCGCCGCTGAGGGTCAGCAGTTCGAACAACGTCCTGATATTAAGATCATTAGTTCTATTTGACCAAAATGGAATGAAATATAATAAGATATATAAAATGTATAAAAAAGAGATAAATACTCTAATCATGTAAAGTAAGTTTTAGTTCCAAATATATATCAAGGGATTTAGGTTTAAGATGTGCTCCCAAAAGTTGAGTAGGTTACCAAATCATTTAGGATTCTATCCTACTTTCCTAGATTTTAGAAACACTTTATAACCTAAATTTTGTGGTATTTTTTGCAACTACAGAGTTTTTGTGGTAATTATGAAAAGTAAAAGCGATAGTATTTAAGAATTGCAAAAAAAAAAAAAAGTATTATGTCACGCACTTGTCATCATGGACAGGGACTCCCCATTCTTCATCATGGTAGGCAACGTAAACAGGATCTGAGAGAATGACATGAAAAAAAATCAGACGTTTAACATTGCAATTAAAAAAAAAAAAAAAAACAGCAAATGAGTATATACCAGAAGTAGGGGTGAGGAAGCTGCATCTCTGAGGATGAGGGTGAATAAGAGGGACAACTTTGGAGGAGTTGAAATTAGTTAGGGTTGATTTGGATCTGCCGTAATGAGCAATCTTTAATTTCCTTAGGGCTTGTTGTGCAGCCACTTGTTCCCTCCTCACGGCGGCTATACTCCCAGGAGCTTCCGTTATGAGCCAAGACGAATAGCTTTCTCCTTCCTTAAAACTCTTTGATTTCTTGCGCTCCAAGCTTCCCCTCACTTTGGCTGCACCACCATTGCTCATCACACTGTCCCTCTTGAGGGACTCAGAGCGGTCCATAAGGCGATCGCAACTACTTGACTGCAACATTCCTCTTTTGGTCAACCCCATTGTCTCTTTTCTGCTCATTTTCTCTGTATTAACTCTTAAGTTATATGATGATATGGATGATGAGCTAGAAGCTGTTGAGAGCGAAGAGTTGAGATGATGGTGATGATGAAAATGGAGAACATAAGTGATTGTGTACGTATATATAATGAGAGATATAGAAGTTGGAAAGTGGTTTGTAAGTAGGGTATAGTGATAATATGTATACATTCTTACCAAGTGGAACATTGTGGATATAAAATTATCAATAACAACAAGCAACAAAAAAAAAGGAATATAGAAAAGAGTAGAGGCAGTGCATGTGCAGGATTTGATGCAATGATGCCATCAAATCACCTCCCATGTGACCTTTAAGTCTTCCCCTAACTATTTCTGTTTACTTTTCTTTTGGTACTTCAATATTCTTTCCTGTGTTATTTTGGCTTATGTCCTTTATTCATGATTTTTATTAGTCTTGAGCATAAAATCCGATCCGAGAAGATCCGAACCGATCCGATCCAACCTGAAAAACACGGTTCGGTTTGGATTTGATTCTTCAAAATAAATCAAACGGTTTCTCTTTAGAATTGATTCGGATTTCGGTTCGGTCAGGTTTTACCCGAGAATCATTTGGGTACCCGACATACTCGAAAACATGTTATGTCCGAGATTTTTTTGAATTTTTTCGGATTTTTCGAATAAAATTTATACCTAAAATTTTGGGATGAACAATAGTCAATAGTGATGGTAAAAAAGAAGAAGAAAAATTGGGATGAATTCCAAAAAGACGAAAACCAAAGTAATTATAAGTGTTTACGATGATATATGAAGATAAGATAAGAGAGTAAGGGCATCTCCAACTCATCTCTATTTTTTGCTCTAAACTCTATTTTAAAGTCAATTTTTCTCCAATCCAACTCTATTTTAGAGCCAAAAATAGAGTTTTTAATATTTGGCTCTATATTTAAAGTCAACTCTATTTTTTTTTGTTCATGACTCTATTTTTAACTCTAAAATAGAGTGGCATTGGAGTAAAACTCAACTCCAAAATAGAGTTACTCTATTTTAGGATAAAAAATAAAATAATACATTAAAAATGGTCTGAGAGACAGGCCATGTGGTTCCACACTTATCCCATTTATTCATTACTAATACTACCAATTTTATAATACCAAACACTAACTTAATACATATCTTTATTTTTGATCTATTGTGCCTCGGTGTCGTCTTCTTGTTGCGTCATCCGTTTTCTTCATTCCAATCAAAGATAATATATGATTGCCAATTTGTGAATCTTCCTTCCGAATTAACACAATTGACTTTCTCAACGCCTGTGCAAACTCATGTACAAGCATATAAGGCCACGAATTAATTAGAGAAGGATGTGGTTAATTACAAGCGAGAGAGCATGTGGCGATATGTGGCACATTCCCTATAAACCCCCGACTGTTCCTATATGTGGACCTCATGCTTTTTCTCGGTTGGTAGGCTCTATCTTTGTCCGACGATTGGTGCGCTAATCTGGGAAGCTCGTAAGATTTGTTTACTAATCCTACAATCACCACATGATCTTTTTCATATTTTGTCTTCACTCGCATATTACCGCGATTCATTTCTCGGTAAGTCACCTATCTTTAAATTGATACAGCTCAAGCACGTTTAACTATGTAGTTCTTTTTAGATCAGTGACCGAAAAGATAAGCGCAATTTGATGACATAAATAACCAAATCAACTAGGATTTAATCCGCACTAATTATAGCGCGGGATATTTTCTTATAAAGAAATTATTTTGAATTTTAAGAAAATTACTTTTATCTAAATTTTACAATATAACTAACTAATAATTATAGATAAAACTGTCAATTTGTAATAATTTGTCTATTTAACCCGTTTTGCAGTGAACTAAAATATTATTATTCGGGCTAATCCGCAAAAATTTATAATTTTGAAAACATAACTCTAATATGCACCGTTAAATTACTCTAATTTTTGTGGTTAGTCTACGACCTCTTAAAAAAATAGTTTTCTTGTGTCTAACTTTTTATAAAAATAGTAAAATATTTTTCAACTTTTATTTTGATACATAATAAAAAAATATAATAAATTATAGTAAAAAAATATAGCAAGATTTTACATAGATTTTTTTCTTTGAGTATATATGAATTGATTATTATTTTAATAAATATATTATTAAAAATAATTAAGAAATTAAATAATAAATAAACTCTTTAATGAAAAATATATAATTTATATTTTCTAATCAATAATTTTAAATGACTATTATATCATTTACTATTTCAATTATTCTTTGTTATTTGTAAATGCATTTCATGTAATAACTTACAAAACAAAGTTCATTTTTAAAAATGTCTTCTTAAATTAGATTATAAAGATTTGTAATAATTTATCTATTTAACCCGTTTTGAGTGAACTAAAATATGATTCGGGCTAACCCGCAAAAACTTATAATTTTGAAAACATAATTCTAATATGCACCGTTAAATTACTCTAATTTTTGTGGTTAGTCTACGAAATCTTTAAACAAAATATTTGTCTTGTGTCTAACTTTTTATAAAATTTGTAAAATATTGTTCAACTTTTGTTTTGATATCTATTCAAATAAAATATAATAAATTATAGTGAAAATATAGCAAAATTTTGAATATATCTTAATTCATTAATATTTTAAAATATATAATATTAAAAATAATTAAAAATAAATAATTTTTTTAATGCAAAATATCTATTTTTCATATTATAATCAATAATTTTAAAAGACTATTATATCCTTTCCTATTTCAATTATTCTTTGTTATTTGTAATGACATTTCATGTAATAACTTACAAAACAAAGTTCATTTTTATAAATGTCTTCTTAAATAATATTATAAAGATTTTCACAAACCTCTTCGCATATACCAGAAATCGGAATGTTACATTCCCTCTTTACCTTTGCGCTTCACACGAAGTTTCATTAAAAAGATTTAGCATAATTATTTCCGCACGATTAATATCATTAGAGAACACTAACAAATGAATCAACTTGGAAATCGAATATTCTATATCGTCCTCGTCTCATCAATCATAGCGAATGCAAGATATTGATTGATTCTATTAGGTCACACTGTTTATGGTATGAATCCTACACCTCTCTTCCCCTTTAGCCATATTATAACTTACACAGCCCATCTACGTCGGCCCATTATTATACGGGCCTTAATATAAATAGAAGAAATTGAAATTAAAAAGCCCAATATGAGCTAAAACACATCATAACAAACACATGCATGCATTTATATATATGATCACAAGAAAACGAAAAAATAATGGGAAAATGATACACTGATATTGAAAAATCTCAGCTTACAAAACTAGTGAAAAGCAGCAAGTGGGAATTATTCATATAAACATTTATACACTTGTGGAAATTGAAAATATTATAAGAGTAAAACTAAAAGGTCCAGCCAAGATCATCCATGGGATTGAAATCGATAGACATTGCAGAGGAGAAAATGGAAGCAAAATCGGGATCAAAACTAGAAGAAGAAGGAGTATTAAACAAAATGTCCATGTTGAGATCATCATCATCATCATCATCAACTCCTACTACTGCCTTCTCACCCAACAACATCGGAGTTTCGTGGATTGGCGCCATTCCATCAACATCCGACCAGCTAGGAATCATATTCTCATCATCTAAAAGACTTGACATGGTATCGTTGATAGGGACCATGGTTTGAGAAGGGATTGGAGTCCGGTTAGGAGATTTAAGCCTGTTCGGTTTAGTGGAAGTGGGAGGATTGATGTTTGTGATTGAGAAAGCAGTGGTTGATTGATCAAGACTAGGGTTCTTCAAGATATTTTTCGTCTTGCTTGGCTTGGGAATACTATTGCTATTGGAAAAAGAAGATCTTTTGTGAGAAGACATAAGATTATGAGTGGAAGGATCTAAGCCTTGAGAAAGAAGCTTCTTCTTAATGCATGAGTTCCAAAAGTTCTTGACTTCATTATCAGTGCGTCCAGGCAGATGCTTAGCAATCTGAGCCCATTTGTTACCAAGAATACGATGGGCATCGATGATAGTCTGCTCTTCATCTGCGTTAAACGAACCTCTCTTCAGGTCAGGCCTCAGGTAGTTTATCCACCTTAATCTGCAACTCTTCCCACATCTCTGCAACCCTATATATATATATACATACATACATATTAATTAGCATTAATCTACCAAAACTGGATTAGTCCATGTTTCCTATACATTATCTTAGGTCTTGGTGGGATTGATTCCTAGCAGTTGAATTAATGAATGAGAAAATAGTCAAAGAGAGAGATAGAGAGAGAGATATAAAAACCCGCAAGCTTGGGAACGGAACTCCAGCTTGGATGACCATGAGTGGTGATATAACGAAGAAGCTTTTCATCTTCTTCTGGAGACCAAAGCCCTCTCTTCACCTTGTGTTTCCCACAGCATCGATGTCCCATTTCATCTCTTTTAATTTCCTGTTTTTCTTCCATCTTCCTAATTTATATATACAAGGTCTCTTGGTGTTAATAAATTAGCAGGGTTAATTACTATTTAATTAATTTTCCCTCATTAATTATTACTGATTTCTTTCTATCGGAGAATTAATCTAATATGATTAACCAAACTTGTGTTGTTCTCTTTTTCTCTGCGTGTCTTCAAATGGAAGCCTGTTTAGAGACATTAATTAACAGTTCACGTCACTTTCCTTGACAAAATCATATATGTATCTATTTAACTTGTGTTTCTGATTATTGCCATACACATTGCATGCATGTATCCTGTATATTAACACTGTAGTTCATTGCAATGGTTTAATCCTATATATTCTTTAACTAGGACACTAACTACCAAATTGTACGGAGTTTAATTGTTATCTACTATACTTCAAAATACATCAGATCATTGGTAGGAAAATTATGGTATAGAATGAAACACAAGTTATTATTGTCGGATCGTCACGCCATGATGCATAGAATGACCCATTGGGTTTTAGACCTTTCATGTTGATTAGTTTATGCTTACGCATAAACGCAATGAATCCCAAATTATCGCTTATACTTTATCGTTACCCCTTCACTTTTCATTTTATCTTATGGTCAAATTAATGCAGTAGAGTATTAAAACCAAAAAGAATAAAAATGCAGTAGAGAGTATCATTAACTATACAGACGATCAAAAAGAATATTAAGATCAATTTTATAATTTTAATATCATAATTAATATTTTTTCCTTCATTTTTTCCAAAATTTTATTAAAAAGCTACTAGAACTCGATCTTCTGCACCGCCACTAGACCCAACTTTCTTTGCGGTGATAAAACTTTAGAACCCGTGTTAAAATTTTGACCCAAATTGATATGAACGAAAACATTAATTAGGTTTATAGGCCGGAACACATGATCGTTATCATGGGAGACTTTTTGCAAATGCGTTAAATTTTGGTAGTGTTTGAACTTTGAATATTGGAATGATGATCAATCGCATTACTATCAGTAAATACGTTTCATTTACTAACAAACTAGTTAAAAATTAGAGGTAACGTAGGGAGCACGATTGCAAAATTTTCCGACCTAATCGCAACTACTAGAAAATTAGAGCACGAGAGGAAATTGGATCAGTCCTTGGAGCTAATTCCAAATAACATTTCCGCTTAAGTAAGCCACGTACGGGTCAAGCTAGCTTAATATTGGTCTACAACGCAATCGTTAATTAGTTTGAATCCGTCAAGTTAAATGTAAAATAATAAACTTATAATGGGTGGGGAGAAAGCTGTTAAGTAACATAATAATATAATTTCGTCGCTGTTAATAACCATATCATGTAAAATCTTCGTCTTAATGAAGCTACATATATTTAAATATACAATTGTTTTGGTTTTCCATTACTGTAACGTATTATTGTCTTTCAGCCTTTCATTGTTTTAATTAAACATCTTTTCTTTATTGATAAACCCTAACCGTGGGCAAACTGACCATTTGATAATCTTTTAATTTTATATAAAAAAAGTATAAAATCAAAGAAAGAAGAGGCAATTGTTGGGCAATTCTGGTATTAATTTGACAACATTAAGTCAGAATGATGTAACACAAATCATTTTCCTTATTAATAAAATAAATGGGTAATCATGATTCTTGAGTCTGCTTTTCCAAGACACGTAGGTGATTTAATTGTACGTGGGAGTAGTAACTAAGAAGCTCTCTTTTCTGGGTGTTTGTCTTTCCTGGTTTAAGTTTTTTCTTATTTAATTAGTCCCAAATGTTTAGTTCGACGAACTAGCTAATTTTATTAAGGGCATGAAACATCGTCAACATTAATACAACATTGTCATCTGGATAATATTCCTTTTAATGATTTTTGGTTTTTTTTTTGTGTGTGTTGAGTAGTGTTTGTAAATTCTATTATAAGAACCATTTCAATTTTTTAAAAAATGTGTAATAAAAAAATTCTTAGAAGATTTGTTGGCGAAGGAGAAAACGAGACATATAATTACGTTAACTTTGTGTATTAAAAAAGAAAAGAAACAACTAATAATAACAGAGATTTGAACGATGGTGAAGTGTTAGAGAAAACAGATAACACATTTACTCCATCGTTCAATCTTATCTGTAGTTATGTAACAGCCAAACAGGTCTCAGATTAATAAAACATCCTTTTTTTGACCGTTTCAGATCCACAAGACTTCCATTGACTCGTCAACCGACAGACTTGAGACTACGACAGAAACCTGGCCTTGACCAGATTCTTCTTTGTCGAATTATTTGACCATTTTATAGTTGGACCTGATAGGCCCAACTACTTCAAATTTCAATAAATGGGCTTTTATAATTTTAGTCTTTTAGCCCACATTCCAGCGATTGGATATTAGCAAGAAAAACAAAAAGCAGAATGTGAGAGGATATTAAGATTGGAGGAGTGATGAAAAGGTAAGTATCGTTGGGTGGTGATAATGACGACAAAAGTGACTAGAAAGACAGAATGTTAAAAATTTAAGTGTGCAAGTAAGCACTTAATAAACTCACAAGAATTGAGAAATCCATGAGGCAGCCTACTTCACCATCTATTTCACATCATCGCATTTAGATATAGAGTGCAGAACCAGGATTTACTTCATGTTTGGCAGAAGTTATTACATGTAAGTTGTGCATTTATACACCAAGTGCGCACTAGAAACTAGAGTATAAAGAGTCAAATAGCTAGACTTATATATGTATTCTCTAACCGAGACAAACCGTACGGTTCTTGGTGATGGAACTCCGAGTATCTTGGAGGGAGAAGTTGGAACTGATGTCAGAGAGAAGCAATGTAGAGTCCATAGAGGAAGATGAAGGAAAATGATCCTCGAACCATGGGATTGGGAGGGATGATGTGTTGTTGCAAATAGTGGCTCGGTCGAAAAAGAGGGTAGAGTAGTCTTTGGTGAGGCTTGCTTCTTGGGTTTCACATGCTTTCTCTAACATGCTCTCCATGTATTTCCCTTGTGCTTCTATCCTTTGATTCACCTGTCTTTCTACTTCTACCTCTTCCTCTATCCTTCTTTGCACTTCCATTTGCATCCTTCATCACCATCCACAATTACCATTTAATATATTCTAAAATATTTAACCAATAGTTATGATTGGGATTAGAAACACATACTCGTTCATATTGCGACCATTGATGTGCGGAGTAGTGAATACAACATTCCTTTGAAGATCCAGCAAGGAAGCTGCATGCATGATGTTGATTACCAAATATTGAATAAGCTATTCATGGTGCAACCACAAATTAACCAATCATGGAGCGATTTTGAATAATTAAGAAGGCTGATGAATTATCCGCACCTCTATTAGTATCCCTAATGTTAATGGAGTGATTTCGACTATGCACCTTGTGAGGCTGCTTTCCAAGCCTGAACTTCTGTAGTTCAAACACATATATTTACCAATATACTATATGTTCTAATTAATCCTAACTAACTAAGGCAAAATTAGAAAGGAAACTAAGAAAAAAAAAAAAAAATCAAAGAAGAGGGAACCGAGGAAGAATAAAATAGGACCTGGAGATGGCTCTTGAGATGATAAAGCGTGAGACCCTTCACACCCATCACTCTCATTATCGTCTTTGGTGTAGCCTCTGCTGATATATATATTATATATATCACAATTAATATACAGCTATGAGAAAGTAACTAGGGTATATATGTGAACACCAATCAGTTCAAGAAATATAAAAATGATGATGAAAACGTACTGTCAGGGCCTCCAAGGTGAGTGACAGCGTCAACGAAACGCTCATGAAGCTCTGTGGTCCAGCGGAGGCGTGGCTTAGGATCGGTGGTGAGGACGAGACCTGATGATGGTGACTCAGCTCTCCTCTCCTCTCTCGACTGCATCATTCAACAAACAAATGCCGATCGATGATGCAAAAATATATTCAACACAATATTAGTATATTTATGAAAGATGAAAAAAGGAACACACGACGTCTTGCAAATAATATAAAGTTGAACTAATTATGGAGTGACATGATTGACACATATAATTTGTTTGATGTAAATAATTAAAGGCAGGGAGGCGTATCTATAGACTATATTTGCAATAGGGTTTAGGCTTTCAAGTTGTAACCCATGCAAGCGATTTTGCATCCACACATGTCTAAATAGTAAATACCATTAAATCCAAATTTGAATGTCCAAGTCCTTGTATTTGTCATGTAGTGACGCATGTGGCCTTATACATTCATACGACAAGCAATTTGCTTTAGCTTACATTTAGATATATATATATATATGCATGCACATGCGTGTGGGGATAAGGAACCTAAGCATCTTGTTTGTTTTTGATTAAAATTGTTCAATCTAGATGATGAAAAGATTCGTGTCCGGTGTACTTTAAATAAAGATGACAAGTGGAACAAAGATGATGTTTAACTTTTAGCTCATCAATTAAGTATATGTATGCAGCAAATAGGAATCATCATGCAGGTTGGGGAAAAAAAGAAAGAAAGAAAAAGTATTTGTTTTGTTTGCTTAGTTTTCAAGCGGCATCCTTTATTTTATGGATTCTTCTTATATAGATGAATCTATTCCCTTTCATATCAAACCCACTCACCACCACTCATGACTCAACTATCAACTCAACCAAAATATATGACTTGTCTTCTTCATTCAGCGATACAAACATTGGACCGAACAAGAAAGCTGATCAGGCCCATTTAAGAACTATCCAAGCCTAATTCAATAGATATAAGGCCCAACTGACTTTTCTTTGGTCGCTTTTCTCTTCATTCTTTGTCTTTGGTGTTCCTACTCTCCTGATTTTTTATTTTTCATTTTTCATTTTTCCTCCTACCCACTCTACTTTCTCTTGCATATTCTACTCATCATTTCATTTAAAATATCTTAGCAATAGAGAAGATACTTTTTTTCTCTTCTCTTTTTATAATTTATATTGTCTGAACAAAATCAAATACTAGTCGTCATGGCATGCATTTTATACTTTGGTTTTCAGGAGGTCAATTTGTGAACCAAACAAACAAAGGGACTCTTTAAAGTTTAAACGGTTAATATTTAGTTGTCAAAGTAAAAATTCTGAATAATTATTATCGGTTAAAAGGAAAAAAAAGGGAGTCAAAAAAAAAAAAAAGGAGCGTCTTTACCAATTGGCATTCTCTACGAAACTTCGATATTTGGGGGTTTCTCTTCTTCCAGATCGAGTAAAATGGATCTTTAGCCGCCGCCATTGACGACGACGACGACCATCTCCCTAGTCTCGTTCTCCTTTTCTCTATTCTCTTTTCGCTCTCCATAATTCCATTCACCATTCCCTTCCTCAACGAAGAAATCTCCCTTTTTTCTCAGCCATGCCTTCCACTACGGCATCGTCTAGCGCCGCCGCTGCCGGATCGGCAGATTCTTCCGCCTCCCGGAGAAATTCCAAGCGACCCAAGTGTATTTCTCTTCTCCCTATTCCTTTCGGTTCCTCGTCGACTCTTTGGTCTAATCATATTTGATCTGCAATCCATTGTTGTGCTCACTGTTTAGTTTCTTTTACTAATCATTCTTCAGCTTCTTACACAAGCCCTTTTCATGCAAAGTCTGTGTCTTTGAATTGACTCAAGCTCTCTAGTGGGATCACCAAAATTATTATTAGGGTTTTTTACTTTCTCGTTAAATGAATTGAATTTGTAGCTAGGAATCGAGAATGCTTTAGCTAAAAGGTGATTCTGCTCGCTAATGATTTTATTTGCACTTGCAGATTCGAAATTTACACAGCAGGAGCTTCCTGCTTGCAAGCCAATTCTTACGCCTGGTTGGGTAAGGTTCTTTATTTGTATTCTCAGTCTCCAATTTTTTCTTTGAAACGGTGTCATAATTCCTTTTCCTTGGCTCTTTTTGCAGGTGATTTTGACATTTTTGGTCATTAGTGTTATCTTCATTCCTCTCGGAGTTGTTTCTCTTTTCGCCTCCCAGGATGTAAGTGAGGATGATCTAATGTTGCTCTTCATTTTTATCCACCTAACCTACTGGTTCCATATCTCACATTTTTTCATCTCTTATATATAGGTTGTTGAGATCGTTGATCGGTATGATAATGACTGCATACCGTCGCCTGCTAGGGCTAACAAGGTTGCATACATTCAAGGAGCTGGAGATAAATCGTGTAACCGGACACTAATAGTGAGTTTCCTATGCAACATCAGTTTGAGATTTGATTAACCTCTGAATGTCTTTGTTTATTTTCTCTTTTCCCTTTGGGTATTGTCAGGTTCATAAGCAAATGAAGAAGCCTATCTACGTTTATTACCAGCTTGAGAACTTCTACCAGAATCACCGCAGGTATTGTTGAGAACTTCTAATTTGTATGGGGTTACAGTGCTAGACCTCGAGTGAAGTGCTACATTAATTTCACAAAGTAGTTGGTGCAAGGAAAGAAATGCTATCATTTAAAATTAGACGTGGCTTAGATTTCTTAAATCTCTTTCTGGCATTGGTATTTTCGACACTACAGGTATGTGAAAAGCCGGAGTGATTCGCAATTGAGAAGTGTGAAAGATGAGAATCAAATAGGTGCATGCAAGCCTGAGGATGATGTTGGTGGGATGCCGATTGTGCCATGTGGTCTAATTGCTTGGAGTCTTTTTAATGACACATACTCTTTAACAAAAAACAGCGAAATTTTAAATGTAAGCAAGCACGGAATTGCGTGGGATAGTGACAAGGAACACAAGTTTGGGAAAAATGTATATCCCAAGAACTTTCAGATGGGCAATCTCACCGGTGGTGGCAGACTAGATCCAAATAAATCAGTAAGCTCTCGGTACTTTGGTACAGTCTCAGACTCGGTCACATCCTCTGCAAAATACTTGACTTGGCAATCTCTTTCTTTCTGTCTCTTATGGTGTTTCAGCTGAGTGAGCAAGAGGATCTGATTGTGTGGATGAGGACTGCAGCTTTGCCAACATTTAGAAAACTATACGGGAAGATAGAGATTGACCTGCAGAAGGGTGATACCATACACGTGAATCTGAAGAACAACTACAACACATACAGTTTCAATGGGAAGAAGAAGCTTGTTTTGTCAACAACTAGTTGGCTCGGTGGAAAGAACGACTTCCTCGGCATTGCTTACCTCACAGTTGGAGGAATCTGTTTCTTCTTGGCACTTGCATTTACTATCATGTATCTTGTGAAACCCAGGTATATATATACATTATCCTATGATTCCTATCCTTGGCTATAAAATGTGTTATTCTAAGATTACAACAGCAAAGTGTAGATGTTTGATTTGGTGTTGGGGTTTTTGCAGGCGACTTGGAGATCCTACCTACTTGTCGTGGAACAGAATTCCCGGAGGTCGGTAAGCAAAGACTCTGTATCATCTGCGTATGTAAATCTCTTTATCAATGATTGTAATTTCAGCCAAAACTGCAAGTGGTGATATGTATTATAGATGTGAAATGCATATGATGTTACAGTTGAAAGATGTCCATTACATAGAAATGAATGATGCTTCCTTGCTTCCTATAATTTTCATTACCTTTCTCTTTTACGAAAAAGCACTCCCTCGAATCAATCATACTGATTTATTAGCTGGCCTCTCTCTGCCTTTAAGTATCAAAAAGCAGTCATTACTTTCAAAATAGAATAGTATTGATTCCGATTTCCGGGATTAGAAACACCATTACACTAGGACTTAGAGCATCTCTAACCATAACACCATAAATTACACTATATTTGGTATGATTTTTGCATCAAATTATTTTTCATCTCTAACCACAACATCAAATATCACACCAAAAAGAATATTCTTTATTATTATACTATTAATTTAAAATTTCTCTTTATTATTTTATTTTATATTTATTTAATTAATCATTTTATTAATAAAATAAGTAAATAGTGTTTAGTGTTGTGAATAATATCACATTAAATTTGGTGCAATACTATTCACAACACTATATTTGGTGTTATTTTTAAAGTCTCATTGGAGAAGTTTGGTGCAAAAATTACACTAAATTTGGTGTTTTGCAGTCACGTTGGAGAAGCCCTTAACTCGTGCTATAATTAGCGCATGATCAATTTTTTTAAAGAAATTGTTTTGAAATTTTTTTAAAAAATATTTTATTTGAACTTTATATAATGTCTAACTCATGATTATAGATAGAGTTGTCAAATGAAATAATTTGTCTATTAAATATGTTTTGCAGTGGACTAAAATATTATTCGGACTAACCCGTAAAACCTATAATCTTGAAAACATAATTCTATTATGCACCGTTTAATGAATATAGTTTTGTGGTTAGTTCACAAACTCTTTAAAAAAAACAATTTTCTTGTGTTTACATTTTTATAAAATTAGTAAAATATTTTCAACTTTTATTTTGATATAAATTCAAATAAAATATAATAAACTATAGTGAAAAATATATCAAAATTTTCGAATAGATTTTTGTTCCTTGAATATTAAAATATATAGTATATAACATATTTAATGCAAAATAAATACTTTCCATTTTCTTATCACTTATTTAAAAAAACAATTATATATTTTTATTTTAATTATTATTTGTTATTTGTAATTTTTTATTTCAATTATTTTTTGTTATTTGTAATGACATTTCATGTAATAATTTACGAAACAAAATTCATTTTTAAAAATATATTCTTAAATAATATTATAAAGATATGCGGCATTTTGTGGTTGTTTGTTAATAGCTGCGGAATCAATGGATTATGCCCAAATGGCGAGGAGAGACATGGAAGCAGCGCCGAGGAGGAGAGAGATAAAAGCAGCCAAGTGAAGCCAAAGATTGGATTGTAATCTTGGATTTACGAAATCAGGAGCAAGAAGATCAACGAGTGACATGTAAATGAGAATCCCAGCTGATGCAGCGTTCAACATTCCTTCCACCATTAGTGCCTCTTTGCTCTCTTTCCTGTATCCTAAACCACTCGACATCCCCATCCCTATTCCTATCCCAACTGGTGCCGTCACCGAGAAAAATGTCGCCATTATGACCGTCGATTTTGACTTCAACTCCGCCTATACACACGTACACATCCATCATATTGTCAGCATTCTATCAATAACATTTCAAATTAAAACCAATTGACTGTAAGTGGAGTCGACACTTACGAGGGAGATGCAGCCACCGAGGCCAAGACCTTCAAAGAACTGATGGAAAGAAAGAGCAGCCATGAGCGGCTTTATGGTCTCTATGCTCTGTGAAGCTCCAAGGGATATCCCTATTATCACCGAATGCACAACAATCCCAATCTCCAGCACTTGTGACACGATCCGTCTCCTGATCAACTCGGTCGAGCCATGTGCGTGTCCGTGACTCGTATGCGTGTGGACGTGAACATGACCCGCATGCTCTTCTTCGTCTACTACGTTCACTTGCTTGTTCCCATTGTTTTTGCTAAAGTGTTGCCTCTTGTAGTACCCCGTCGCAAAAGTATCGATCATTAGAGTGCCCATCGCGGACAGCATCGCCACGAAACCTGCGAACGGGAATTTTCCAGCTGCCGTGCTCTGGAGACAAGGTGAGCCTAATCTCTCGAACGCGTCTGGTAGAATATGGACGAATCCTGTGCAGAGGATCACTCCTGCTGCAAAAGCTTTCACCATGAAGAAGATATCGTTTTCCGGTTGCAACGCCGGTATCCTCTTCCCGATCAACGGTAGACTCACACCTACACCTCCGGCCATAAGAAGCAAAGCGATCGAACCGAGCTTCAGCTTCGTCGCTTTCTCTGCTTCGTCTTGAGAAACAGCGTCATGATCATCGTGGCTTGTACAATCACTCGAGGCACAACACATATGTAAACATATCATGAACATTATATAAATTCTCAACATATTTGTGGAGAAACAGCAACAATCAGACATGGGTTTAGATATTTTGTTGTTCTTGTTTTGTAAGAAAGTAAAGTGTGGAGAGTTATGGGGAAGTAAGGGAGGCTTTTTATAGCGAGAAAGCGAGAAAGCGAGAAAGCGAGAGAGAACCTTTAACTTCTTAACATTAAAACCAAAAAAAAAAAACCATTTAACTTTATAAGCGAGTGGTCCATAAATATTAATAGCAGAATCTAAATTACGTAGAGTTGACTAGGGGATGGGGATGGGGATGGGTAAAAAATTCGGATCTGAAAACTCGAACCGGTACCGATCCGAAAATACACGAAATTATCCGAGCTAAAGCTATATAAATACCCGACCAGATCTGATACTTTAAATTTTCGGATTTCGGATATTACCCGATCTGAACCGAGAACCGAACTAGGAACCAAAATATCCAAATACTTTTGTTAAACCCTTTTACCTTTTTACGAGAGTACAATAATTTTATTGAAATGAACATTTCTAGTTTATTTTTTTATTCTCGGATTTTTTGTTTTTTCGGATGTATCGTGTATTTTCGGCTATTGTGAATACTTTTGCATACTTTCGGATCTGGATCCGAATATATCTGAAAATTTCGGATCTTAAAAAAAATACCGATCCGATCCGATACGAACCCGAACCGATTCCGAACCGAACCCGATCCGAGTTTATATAAAACTAAATTAGGTCCCGCGTGATACGCGGATAAAAAATAAAAGATTTAGATTCTAAAATTGATAATATGTTTAATTATGACCCGTATAGTTAGATTCTAAATTAAAATTCTGTTTAGTTATGCATGAGTTACGTTTAGTAATTCGTATTTTTTTTTTTTTTAAATTGTTTCATATTACCCATAAATCTGATAAACAATCCTTTTAAATGAATGAGAGGGTTCCATAATTACCAAACACACGATAACAAATATTTCTTCTTCTAATTTTTATATATTATGAATCGTATATATCTTTCTTTATTTAACACTTAGTTTTTTTTTTTTATCTTATATCACTTTTTCAATGTTATTAGTTTCCATTATATAAAACACAATTCTTTTTCTTTTTTTTGTTATTTTTATTTTTATTTGATATTTTTTATTTTTTTCGCTATTTTATTTAACAACGACAAATGTTACGATCTCGTGAGTAAAAATTATCTTACGTGTCACGATCACATTGAGAGATCCATCTTTAGAGTATATTTATAATTTTCCTTTTTTTAAGTGTAGAGTATATTTATAATTTTCCTTTTTAAAAGTTTGGTTGTGGTTGTAGATTATAAACTTTTAAGTTTCCTTTCGTCACTTTCCTTTATTATAAGTTTTACTTAGTTATTCTTGTTTTTTCTTTTTTAAGATTTTTTTTTTTAGTTTAACATTTTTTAATATTTACTTTAATTCATTTTAATTTTTTTAATTAAATTGACACATGTCAATATCTAAATTAACAATTGTGACAAATGTCACGATCTCGTAATTGAAAATTATCATATGTGTTTAAGATTGCCTTTTTTTAGTTTTCCATTTTAATATTTACTTTAATTTATTTTTATTTTTTTAATTAAATTGACACATTTCAAAATCTAAATTAACAATCGTGACAAATGTCACGATCTCGTGATTGAAAATTATCTTACGTGTCACACTTACGTCGAGGATCCAAATTTATATAATAAGATTGAAATGTTTACACTTGTTGTCATCAACAAGGATAATAAATACTCTCTCCGTTTCACAAATAATGATTTTTTAGAGTTTTCACACATATTAAGAAAATAATTAATACTTAATCATAAATACATCAATTTTTGTTACTGACCAATTTTCCATATATCTAAACCAATAGTAGTTCAATAAATTTAATTAATATTCTTAAACTTTTCAAAATATCATTATTAATTGATAAAATTTGCATAGAAAAGCTAAAAAATCTATCTTTGTGGTAAATAATTATCTTTGTGGAACGGAGGGAGTAGTATAGGAAACGAACCCAAAAAAAAAAAGCATTGGCCCATGGAAAAAAGGCGGCGAAATTCATTGGTTAGTATAGAAGTTCTACAAGCATCTTAGACTAGTGTATGGATGGTTTAGATTACACGCCCTTTCGATCTCTTATAATTAAACTATTAACGACAATTGAAAGATAGATAGATAGATAATTAACGGAAAACCACAGAGACTAGTTTTTTTGGGTAAAACACAGAGACTAGTTGACTTTGGAACTTGATTGGTCTTATCATGACTAGCGCACTGTTTTCTTTTACGTAAGCATTAAATCGGAACTGTAATTATACGATTAATACAGAAGGGAAGGAGATAATTCTTTTCTTTCTAACCCTTTGTAATTGCTAGTCAGTAGTCATGATAAAGGTTACTACATTTCTTTTCACTTTATCAAAAGCAAAAATAAATAAATATATGTATGTATATAAAATTAAAATGTGAGAACTTTTAACCAGAAAGTAAATGTGAAGACAGAATGTCGTCATGTTAATCTGTGAGCCTGAGAAGAGTGATTTTAATTTTAATTTTAATTTTAATTTTCCATTTACTTTTGGCTTCAAAATTTTTACGATGGTCTCATCGTCCACATAAGGTGGGATGGGTGGGTAATGTTGGCCCAGTGAAGCCACGTGTTTCGAAATCAGATTTCACTATCACCATTAATTGAGTGCGATGGTTACCTGAACTTAATGATTTTGGCCTTTTATATCTTGGTTTGAAGTCTTAAAGAAATCTGAATTATATAACAAGATATATATACGTTTGAGAAAACGATTGTTGAATTTTGTAAAAAAGATTAAAAAAATATCAGACAGAACAGAACTAATCCGAATAAAACATCAACGTTTGATTTGGGTTGGCAACATTATTTTTTCTTACAGCAACTAAAATTTCGATAACTTGAAGAGTGTTCTTGCATCACCCGCAAACCATTTTGGGATATGTAGATAACATAAGAAAAAGCAATATGTGTAGAACAACTATTTCGAGCTACGAAATTAGTACATTCGTAGAATACAGTTTAATTATAATGCATGCTAAAGGAACTCCATGTAACCAACCATCTTGAGCTTCTCAAACTTTAGTTGGTCCATTCGTAATAAGTTCGGAGTAGTCCCGTTAAAAACAAAGAGTATAATCTGTTGTGTCGCGTAAGACGTCTGTTGATTTTATTAGCAAAGTTTGGCGAAATACATGATTTATGTCGTTAGAATTTGACCAGAAAAATAATTAGCAAAACTAAGAATTTAAGCTGGAAAACTCGGTGTTAGGTATTTAGATCTTGCGGAAAATCTGTAATACCGTGTGAATGAAGTGAGCTCCTCTATTTATAAGGTCTTGAGACGGTCCGATTTCCTTATTTTTCGCAGAAACAGATAAAAAAATATTCCTTTTTCACCGTTTGGTCGGACTTAATAGATCTAGAGGCCGGTTAATCGGCCGAGGTGAATTAGATGGACGTCAGGCTGTGTTGGGCTGAATCCACATAAAGTCGATCGATCAATAATGGGCCGATGTGGGCCGATTTTGAGTGTGAGGGCTCGAGTCGTAATGGACTGACGTGGGCTAAACCAAGGCGAGCCCGACTAAGCTAATGTAAGTCAATGTACCGAGTTTGACCGGTTTAAATTCGATTTGAGACGAGTTTAAGGGATGCGTAGCTTACCTCCAACATTTTCCAAATCAAAGCTTGAATCGAATGAAGCTATGTCAATCACTTGCATGAGACCTTTAAGATTCATATATTTTCGCCTGGAAACTGAATGATCCATCCACAACCACATGTGGTATTCCATGATCCATCAAACCTGCATGATAAATCATTCACATACATTTATTTACATGTGGCCTTGCCTATTGAAATATTGAAAGATATTGTATTGTTTGTAATATACCAAATGTGTATTTTTTGAAATTATTACTAGTAGTTTTTTTAATCGTCTTGATGTTTTATTGATATAAATCTAAAGCATTTGGAGAATTACATGATATAAATATAAGTAGCATCAAAATCTAACAATAAAATCTAAAAAATGCTAAAATTATATCCAAATGAACCCTAAATGAAATACCGATTGTAAGGATTGACTCGTCCAAATTCTACCTAACAATAAGGTTAAATATTTTCTAAAATTATTACTAGTAGTTTTAGATGCTGCAATTTACAACAAAATAAGTTACAAACTATAAAATAAATTCTGAACTTTCCTGAGGAAAATGTAAATTATAGAAAATATTCACTTTCTATATATGAAAATTTATACCAAATCAGAATACAGTATCTATAACCCAGCTGATTTATTAGCAAAATATGGACAATGTACCGGTTTGCAAAAAAACCGAAATACAAATCTTCCGGACCATTTTGTAATACGGGACTTACGGATATATTTTACAATGTACCGATTTGATAAACCGAGTCTTCGCATAATAAAAAGAAATTGATCAGAGTAGAAAAAGCTAAAAAATAAAAAACATTTGGCATTGAAGAAGAGAGAGGCGGACAGAGGAAAGTGAGAAAGCAGAAGCAATCGTGAGACTCTCGAGTCTTCCTGAGTCACTCCTCTCCTCTCACACCCTTCGCTACATCATAGATAGATATTGAGAGAGACACAACAACAACGTCCAATTCGTCTTCGATTACCTTGCTAGGGTTTTTGTTTTCGGGTTTTTTCGCCTGCGGATTCTTCACACAATGGTACGCGCTTTCTCCTCCATCTACTTTTTTTTTGTTTTCCTGCTCTGGGTTTGCGGATCCACTTATCTTTGTATCGGACGCTGGAATCTTTGATGGCTTTTGATAATTCCTTCCATGTCGAATAGAAACACTCACAAGTCCCTAACTTTTTTTGCGATTCAGTGGTTTATCGTCATCTTTGTGGATAGTTTAATTTAATCACATGATACCTTTTTCCTTGTGCAGCATAAGCTTAGTAGAAGCAACCGCGACAAACTTCAGCAGTTCGTGGCTATCACAGGAGCTAGGTAACTGGATCTATCTCCAAGATCAGGCTTATTTTCTACTTTACTGTATAATTGTTGTTATATAAGGCCAAAACAGTAACTAGTAACGGTAGTTTGAGAGCAAACGCGTTTGCAGCTTTCTTGGGTTTGTCCATATTTCTCAAACTGTGTTTTGGTGACTTGCTTATAATGTGGGCAGTGAGAAGAATGCTCTTCAGGCTCTCAAAGCCAGCGATTGGCACCTCGAAGCAGCGTTTGATGTGTTTTACAGCCAGCCCCAGCCAAGAAGCAATGCTGATATGAGACGCTTGGAGGAGCTCTACAATAGATATAAAGGCAAGCTACTTGTTGCTCTTGTGTTGATCAAAGCCACGTTCAAAATATTTTGTGTACCTGATGCTTTTAAAATGTCATATTCTGCAGACCCATACTCTGATATGATTCTAGCGGATGGTATCTCGGTTCTGTGTAATGATCTTCAGGTATTTTATCTTCTTGAATAATGCTGAGAATGATGTGGTTTGTCTTACATATCATTGATACCAATTGACTTGAATTTTTTCTCCAGGTGGAACCCCAAGACATTGTCACGGTATGTTTATTCTAAAACTTTTTCCTACAACTTACTTGTGTGCATGTTTTTTTTTCCTTTCGTCTTGGGATACCATAAAACCACCCAGTATGAGTTAATTACATTGTGAGAGAGTGACTTGAACGGTTTAGAGTGACAAAAATTGAGGTGGATGAGAATATGCTATCTCCATGGATGGAGATTCCGGAGGAACAGATTGAAAGTGGGATCTTAAACTCATTAGATTCTGGACATTTAGTTAAATGGGCACTTACTCCAATTTCAGTTGGTTCTTTCGTGGCATATGAATGCTGCCACAGCGTGTGAGTTTTCCAAGGAAGAATTTTTTGGTGGATTACAAGCATTAGGGTGAGTGAACTCTAGTCTTGATGCTATCTAATTTCTGTAACGTTGTCGCCTGTTCTAGGACCTTTTGGTGCGGAGGTTAACTTAGACCTAATTTTCTGATGGCAGAGTAGATTCCATTGTGAAGTTGCAGGAAAAACTGTCATTTTTGCGCTCTGAGCTTAAAGATGAACGTAAGAATCAGATTGCTTTATCCTGTTTTATGATTTGATTTCTGGAAAGTTCCATGTTGGCTGACATACGTGTAATGTTCTTCTTGTGGATTTATCTTGTTCAGAAAAGTTCCATGAAATATACAACTTTGCTTTTGGGTGGGCGAAAGAGAAGGTAAAAAGCTTGATCTGAAGTGGTCGCGTTCAGGAGTTGTTTTCTCTGTGCTAGTGACAAATAGACATCTGTAAAATGTTTCAGGGGCAGAAGTCTCTTGCTTTAGATACAGCGATTGGGATGTGGCAGTTGCTCTTTGCAGAAAGAGAGTGGCCACTGGTAAATCACTGGTGTGATTTCTTGCAGGTAAACAAACACTCGTGAGTTTAATACATCATCAAGGCATGGTCTTATTATATTTTTGTGGCTTATGATACACTTTTGTTTCCTAAAATCAGGATCGTCATAACAAGGCCATATCTAAGGACACATGGGCACAGCTCCTGGAATTTGCAAAGGTAAGAGAAAAACTAGATACAGTTGTGTCATTGAGCTTACTTTTTGATTGCAACTATGGCGTAGTGTTGATATATGGATTGAGACAGTAGTTTGTGATGCAGACGGTGAACCCGGCGCTGTCGAATTACGATGCAGAAGGAGCATGGCCTTACCTCATCGATGAATTCGTTGAGTATTTGTATGACAAGAGTGTGGTTGAGAAGTCACCAGCCAACTGGGAGAAGTAACCGGCTCTATTTTACAATGTTCCTTCTCATTATTTTAATAGACTTGTGTTTCTTGTCAGAATCTTCATATTGATGATCAAATAATCAAAGCTTTCCAACTTTCAAACCAATCCAGTTTTTGAGCGTAATGAAACCGACGATTGCTCTTCTATCTGGTGTTACCAATAATCACCGCACGAACAAACTCCGTACTTAAAATGGTGGAATCGATTCGTGTCTCTCACAACAATCTCTCTACCCACAAGCTTCGAGATAAGCTTTGTAGCGGCATGACAGTTCACGCAAGCTCTCAGATTCTTTGTGATCTGCAGTGTTGTCCCTGGAGGTGTGCTTATAAGCCCATATGCAATCGCTATCCTCTCGCTGTGGCTGCACAGAGTCTCCTCAGCTTCTTCATCATTGAGATCGTGCAATGAAGCATCCTTGTACGCCAGAAATCCACCTTCCTTCAGTTTACTCTCAATCCACTCTACTTGTCTCTCAATCTCTTCATATCTTGGATGTGACTTATCACCCACTCGAAAAGCCTCCAACCTTCCCCTTACTTCAACCCAGCTGCATCCGACATCTTTGATCAATCCTTTCTCTTTCATTTTCACTCGCACCTCTGCAACGTGGTCCCACAAACGTGCTGCAGCATACAGATTAGAGAGCTGCACGTAATGGCCTGTGTTGGATGGGTCTATTGAGAATAGCTGTTGTGCTGCGTATTCTCCCAGTCTCACATGCCGATGCTTCTTGCACGCGCTTAGTAGCGCTCCCCAAACCGTTACACCAGGCTGGAGCGGCATGCATTTGATCACCTCATAAGCTTGATCCAGATGACCTGCACGCCCGAGAAGATCAATGACGCATGCATAGTGTTGTTGTTGCGGATTTATTTTGTGATCCGTCATTCGGTTGAAGAACCACCAGCCTTCTCTTACCAAGCCTGAATGGTTACAAGCCATTAGAAGCCCCAGAAAAGTGACATCATTGGGATGCACTCCACCACCTTCCATTGCACGGTACAGACTGATTGCTTCCCTTGCCCGCCCGTGTAATCCATACCCGACAATCATAGCACTCCACACCACGACATCCTTGTCAAGTGTTCGGTCAAATACCGATCTCGCGCACTCTACACTTCCGCATTTCGCAAACATATCGATTAGGGCACTGCTAATAAAAACGTCATCCCCGTGGTTGCTCCTGCCAACATATTCGTCCATCCAGCGGGCCTGCTCAAGAGAGCCTACTTGAGCGCAAGCTGAAATGGCAGATGTTATAGAGATGGTGTCTGGTCTGACATCTTTATCGATCATCTCATGAAACATATCAATAGCATCCTTGGCATAACCGTTTTTCGCATAGCCAGATATCATTGCGTTCCACAATATCAGGTTGGGTGACTTCATCTTATCAAACAGAATCTTGGCAGTCGCGACTCGGCCACATTTTGCATACAAGGTGTTGAGAGAGATGAGCAAGTCAGGCTCGGTTTCAAGACCCATCTTCACAACAGAAGCATGAATAGATCTCCCTTGCTCTAAATCCTGCAGGCAGGTGAAAGCATTGAGAAGGCTGACAAGGGCGACCCAGTCGGGCTTCACATCCATCTTCCTCATCTGACTGAAAATCTGGAGAGCCTCCAGAGGCTCACCGTTCTGAGCATAAGCTGAAATGATAGCCGTCCATGAGACTATCGTTCTCTCTTGCAGTGGCAGTCCTGCAAACACAGTTCTTGCGTGGCCCATACGCCTGCATTTTGCGTACAAGGCAATGAGACCGTTCTGAACAAACACATCAGCTTCAAATCCAAGCCTGAACACCTGAGCGTGAACGAGTCGACCCATCTGAAGGTCAGGCAAACCGCTGCAAGCTTTAAGAAGATGAGGGAGAGTGAAAGCATCAGGAGAAACCCGAGCGAGTTGCATCTTGGAATACATGAGAAGAGCATCATGGAAGAAATTGTTCCTGGAATAACCCCTGATTATGGCATTCCAGGGGAATATCTGAGGGCGAGGTAAATCGTCGAACACCTGGCGTGCGAAACAAATGTCACCAAAGGAAGAGCTTGCGTGAATGAGCTTGGTGATCAAGAAACCGCTAAACTGCAAACCCGAAACCAGTAAACGTGCGTGGATTTGCCTCAACTGAGCTTTATGAGTGGAACCATCGATAAGCGCAGCGTAGAAAGAATCCGAATGGATTCCAGAATTGGCTGCACCAGAAGACAAATCAACATATGGTGGTTTAGGATCAAATCCGACATGCAAAAACGGCAAATTGAGTTCTTACTGTGGAGAAAAGGAGAAGCGAGAAGAGACGCTTCAGACATTGATATTCCTCTGTCCTCCTGACTTCTTTTGTTTATCTCTTCTTCCAAGTCTTCGCCATCTATGTTGATCCGAGCGATCACTAATGTTCTTTAGAAGATGATTAGGGAATCCAGAGGCGAGATTTCCGTTAAATAGAACGAGTTAACTTAGACTTTGAGCAGGTCGGTGTGGAATAAAAGAGTTCGGGTATTATGACGAACATGTCGGGAACCGTATTCCTTGTATTAATGATTAAAAAGAGACAAACGGTTTAGATTTACGAACTAGTTCCGACGGAAAGCCAGTTCGGTGTTCTAAACGCCGTTGTTCTGTTACAAATGAGAGAGGTTGGGCCTATATCGTATAGAGAGGGAGAGATAAAAAAAAAGATCCAGATCCCGTTTTTAGTGCATACTAAGGGGTATATATAGCGGAGGTTGACTTCCTGCTCCTCGGAATTCCGGGACCACGTGGCTCCTCCAGCCTCTTTTGCTGGTAAGGCGTCGCAGGAGACGTGTTCCGATTTTAGGCTGAAGGGTCATGACGAGCTCGGGCCATACCTCTACGCAGATAACATACTGTTCGGTCAACTGCTTTCCACGTGTCGTCTCCCCTTTAAATCTTCGTACAGAGTTAGCGAGATGTCGAGTTCAATGCCATCCCCCTATGGGATAGCGTACTATTTAGTCAACTAACTTCCACGTGTCTTCTTCTCCTTTGGCCCCTCTGATTAGGGTTGGTGAGATATTAGTCCGAGTCCGGGGTGCGTTCCTGTGAGCTCGGCAGGGTTTGAAATTGTAGCCCGGGCTATCAGCACGGTGCCTTCTAAAGTCGATCGTCGACTTCTAATTGATATAATCGAGAAAGGGCCTTCTTGCTAAGATAGATCTAATTAACTGGGGGTGCTAAGTCCACCTCCAACAATCTCCATCATCTTAAGACATTCCTTTATATCAATTTCGTTACAAGTTCCTAACAGACATAGCACCACCGGTTATAAGAGAACGCATCTTGTTTTTAACACATGTCAATATCAATTATAGCTCAACTAACGATACTTCAAGAGTTAAAAATAAGAATATACTCTCTTTATGTGTGTGTTTCTTTTATTTTTGTGAGAAAACTTGTAATTTTTTTTGTGACTTGGGCACATTCTCCTAAGATTTTTACTTTTGATTAATCAAGAAAGTGTATTCGTTGTCAAGAAAGACTTTTAAATCCGAAACTAGTTGTTTGCCGCTAACGGTTGCGATTTGCAGTTACGCTACGGTTAGACATTACGGTCAGATATGGCGGTTGATGTTTATTTGGTAGCTGATTGATCGTAACAGTTGTAGACGCAATGCTAAATTTATTCATCGAACAAAAATTTTGGATGCAAATCGCAACGATTAAACACAACGTTTAGCCGCATGAGTCTATGTCAGGTTAATAAACATCGCTTGGTCGCAGGTTGCGGTAGCGACCTCCCGAGGCAAACGAATAGACTAGTCTTATTACAAATTACTTGAGTTGCGTCTATCTATTCGGCTTAACTCTTCGGCTGATAAGTAATATTAATTAAAACACGTCAAAAAAATAAGTAATATTAAAACCACTTAATTACATCAATGGTCCATGGATACGAACTTACGGTTTTAACTTTTAACTAGTGAGGATAATGCCAATAACATATTTAAATCCAACTGAAAAGAAAAATGGAAGAATATATTCAGAATATTAAAAACGTATTTGAAAAGGAAAACAACCAAAACACACAAAATCACAAAAATTACGCTATCAAAATCGTATCTTATATTTAACAAAAAAAAAAAAAAATCGTATCTTGTACATAATCTATACAAATAACAGATTCCACTGTTATGCTTTAATTATTATTTTTCTAATCCTATACGACAGTAGTTTAATTCACTCTAAAAAAATTTACTTAGAAATGACCTAGGAGAGAAGCAAAATAATGAGTACTAGTCTTGGCGAAAAGCGATACAAAGTCATGACGAAAGGTATTGATGTATTCAGCTGCGACTCTGATGATGATCTAGCAAGTAAACCTAGAGTACTACTTGCAGACCAATTTAGGTCAAATTCTGTTGGTCGATTTAGGGGACGTGCTGAGAAAGCTTGGGCAGTTCCTACTAAAAAAGAGAAAGAAGATGAATTCCAAAAACTTATACCGGAGTCTAAATCTAGATCGGAGGAACAAGTTGGTGATGTCATTCACTTGGGAAAATCCAGTTACTTCGTAATTGACATTTACAAGGAGATCATGGAGCTGGGAGATAAAGTGGATTTAAACTTCAAGAGATTCAACAAGTTCGAAGCTGTTGATGGAGACGCTCCACGAGATCATCACTTTTACAACTACCGTTGCTGTTACTCCTCTTGCTGTTGCTCTTGCGCGAGCGGTACTGTAGAGAGAGAGTGGGGGATTCTAAAGAGGGAGTTAGCCTCGAGGGAGAAGGAAGATGGTCCGAAAGGAATCATCAGCTTCTTTGTGAGAACTTATAGTGAAAGAAAAGAGCTGATGAGAGTTGCTGTAACCACGGCAAACGGTGATCAGAGTCACAGCTTGCTCTTCTTCGACCTTAAGTTCCCTACGGAATATCCATATCAAGCACCGATTTTCTTCTACCATCCGTATGGCCTTCCTTTGAGTACCCCTGAAACCCTAAAGCCATTGAGACCCAAACTCCATTACAACATATTAGATGTGTTTCTCTACATTGAAGAGATTGTGATGATGAACACCAACAAATCATGTCATCAGATGCTGGATATGCTGAAACGGCCACTCATGGGGTTTGAGGATTTCGTGAAAGGCCATTTTAGGAAGAAGGGACCTTTGATTCTGCGGAACATGATGGACGAGATGGACATGGAAAAGGAGAGGGATAAAAACATGTTCTTGAAGACGTACATTGCCTTTGAAGACAATAAAGCTTATTGTGCGCATCTTCTCGACAGTGGCCTTAAAGAAGAGCTCAAGAGATTCAAGGCAAAAGAGTGTTCACTAAGCGATTACTACTACTCTTGTTCATCTCCCTACTTCCCAACCATAATTAGCAGGTTCGATGATATTAAAAAGACATCCAAATACCAAAACCTCTGGAGCAAATTCTTGTTTTTTTCCGATTAGGAATCATCAGTATTGTCAGGTCCATGTTTTTTTCTTACCTTTTGTTTTTTTTCTTCAGAATTTTACTATATGAGTTTTTTTTATTCCGGGGAATTAAAAGTCAAGTTTTGAATAGGTAGTTTTACAGCAAAAGAAACTCGCAAGTATACAGCGTTTGCCTCATCAAAATGGTGAGTTCTAAACGGTGACTGGGATCGCTTCATCAAGGGCGATCACACCGGGAAGTACTTTGCCTTCCAAGAGCTCCAAGCTGGCTCCACCACCAGTGGAGATGTGACTCATCACTCCTGCAACTCCTACTTTCTCCACTGCAGCCACTGAGTCTCCTCCTCCTATTATCGTTGTCACTCCTTTTTCACTTAGCTCTGCTAGTTTATTCGCAACCGCCTGCAACCATAGTCCCAAACTTCACCTAACATGTTCATCTACCATATGTTTTAACTCTGTGAGGAAACATTTTCTTACCTCTGTTCCAGCTGCAAACTTTTCCATCTCGAAAACTCCCATAGGTCCATTCCAAATCACTGTCTGTGTTGTGTCCAGAGCTTCATTGAAGGTTTTTATGGAATCTGGACCGATATCTAATCCCATCCATCCGTCCTCAATGCCTGATGCAGGCACAACCTACAAACATCCACATTACATACTTTACTCAGAACACACAGCTCTAGCAAAATCAATTTTTTAACAACTCTGCCTCTCTCATCTCTCTTTTAGGATCATCTGCAAATAGTTAAACAAGAGCACAGCTTACAACATCCACTTCTCCTTTTTTTTTAACAAGCCACACGTATAGATAACAAACGGTCCACATAATAGTTTTTCTTTTGGTCGAATGGTCCACATAACAGTTTAAACCCAGCTTTTCAGGAGTAAATCTTGGTACACTTGCTTCTCAATTTTTTTCTTTAATGTTCAGTAGACCACTCAGATGGGTTTTACCTAAAACACCGACCTCAGCAGAGATAAAATTATTACAGAAACCCATTTCTGAGTTTTCTTTAAACTACCATCACCCAAGAGATTAGAATGACAATCTTTTAAGCAGTGGCGAGATGAGACAGACCTTGCTGTTGGCCTCAGGAGCAAACTTGTCAGCAACCACAACATCGGTCGGCAGCAAAAGGGAGACTCCTTTGGCCTTAGCTTTCGCAAGGAGAGATGTAGCCAATTCAAGTTTGTCTTCTTCAACAAGGGACGAGCCAACTGAAAGACCCTGTGCCTTGTAGAATGTAAAAATCATTCCACCACCAAGAAGAAGGATATCACACTTCTCAAGAAGCGATTCAATAACTCCAATCTTGGATGAGACCTTGGAACCACCCACGATGGCTGCAAATGGTCTCTTTGGGTTTGAAACAGCGCCCACAAGGTAATCTAGCTCCTGTAGATGTAGAGAGAAGTAAATAAAAATTTAATGCTGAATCGACAATCAAAGGAAAGAAGAGTCAAAATATAACCTTTTGCAGAAGGAAACCAGCAACTGAGGGCTTCAAGAACTTTGTGACTCCCTCGGTAGAAGCATGAGCTCTGTGAGCAGTTCCGAAAGCATCATTGACATAGAGATCAGCTAGTGAAGCAAGCTTCTTGGCGAACTCAGGATCGTTCTTCTCTTCCTCCTTGTAAAACCTGACGTTCTCAAGAAGCAGAACTCCACCTTCCGGAAGAGAAGCCACCAAGCTTTCCACTTCCGGACCGATACAATCGTCAGCTTTTGTGACCTGCAACAAATTCACCCTCAAACAGCTCTCAAGCGATTGATTCCCACACGAAGATGATAAGTGAGAGAAATCATGGATTTTACCTCAATACCAAGAAGCTCGGACAGCCTTGGGACAAGAGGAGCCAAGCTGAACTTTGGTGTGACTCCCTTTGGCCTTCCCTGAAAAGATTGATTAAACGCATCTAACTTCAGTTCAGGCGATGGAGGAATTCAAATGTATGGAATGTGGGAATATTACCAGATGAGTGGAGAGGATAACTTTAGCGCCATTTTCGATCAAATACTTGATTGTCGGAATGGCGGCGCGGATTCTGGTATCGTCAGTGATTGTCTGACTGTCATCGAGAGGTACATTGAGATCAGCTCTCACGAAAACCTTCTTCCCCTTCAAATCAGCGGAGGTCAGATCCCCGACGCTCTTCTTCGCCATAGAAACAACTCCTCTGCTCCCTTTCCCGCGAACCGACTGAACCTTGGAGGCGACGTGGAGGGAGAAGCGGCGGGAGTCGAGGGCGGCGGAGAAGCGGAGAGGACGTGCGGAGACAGAAGTAGAGGGAATGGGCAAAAGGGAGGCGCGTGTGCGAGTGGCGGCGGAGGAAGCGGCGACGCCGGTGGACTTAAGGAGTGAAAAGGCGGGACTTGCGGCGGCGGAAGCCATGTGTAGTTGAAGAGGAGAAGTGGATCAGGAGATGAGAAAAAAAGGAGAGAGAGAGTGACTCACAGGCATTGGGGGATTTTAGGATATTTGAATATTTTTCTCTTATCGTTGATGAGAGGTTCAAAAGATTTCATTAGTTTTTTATTTTTTTATTTTTAGGGTCAAATGATTTCATTAGTTTTATTTTTATATCACATTCGTTGTTGTTTTGCCTCTATTTCTTCATCTTCTAAACAAATCCATATCCATCATATAAGTTCATAACCATTGTTGTATCCTTTATTATTGTGCATAGATTCTCTGATCTACAGAATCTTAATGCAATGTAATACAATACACAGTTATTTGAGATCTGAAACCCAAAATGCTTTTAAAGTTTACTGGTGGGCAGACCAACAGGCTTGGCCCTGGACCTCTTCTCCACCACACGAGAGAGTTGCTTCACAGCTTCTCTGGGCAAATGGCGAGGTTTGCTAAGCCAGAGTCCATTATCTACCGCCATTATCAGTCCATTCACATATTTCCCTGTTAACCAAATCAGGCAAATGCTTTCATCATCTAACCATCTTATACACGTTCTCTAATTAAAAGAGTGTGAGTGTGATTCATACCAGAATCACAGCTGAGGTAGAGTGCAGCCATAGCGATATCCCACTTGTCTCCAAGTTTATAGAGAGGCATGTACTCTCGGGCTTTGCTCTCAATATCGTCAGGTACAAGTTTACTCATTCCAGGTGTACCTTGGATCGGGCCTGGTGCAATCCCGTTCACTCTAATCTCGTGGTCAGTTCCCCACTCCAATGCCAAGTTCCTTGTCGTAGCGTCGACTGCAGCCTGATTCAAAGTTTCAAAAAAAACCTAAGATCCCATTTGCTACGATAGCATACATATAGTTGTTTATTTTTCACTGGAGATGCTGGATTGAGACTAATCATCAATATTACCTTGGCTGCAGATACATGAATTTGGTACCAAGAAGCTGTGTAGTGCAAAGTAGCACTTATGTTGAGAATCGAACCACCGCCGCTTGATGAGTCCCTCCCAGGCCCTCCTTTCTTTAGATACTTGAGTGCTTCGTGGCACATGTTGAATGTTCCCACTGCATCAATGTCCAAAACTGCACAAGAACAAAAATGTTTCCTTCAGCTAGAGAGAACTCAAATCTGAGCAACTAAGAAAGCTTGAGGCCAGAATAGGTTGATGATGAAATGAAAGGTGGATCACCTGTTCGGAAGCCGTTGGAAGACAAATCCTCAGCTGCCGCGAGGAAATTTCCAGCGGCGGCGTTAACGAGGATGTCAATCCTACCGAAATGCTGATAAGTTGATTCAACGACTCTTCTCGCATCCTCTGGCTTACGAACATCACCTTCCAATCCAATAGCCTTTTGGATTGGATACACATGGAGAGAGCGAGAGAGTGTGAGAAATTCAACAAGCAAAACTACTTCCTATTCATTCTCAAATTTCGCGGATCGACAAGGATTACCGGAATTCCTAGAGATCGAAGAACAGAGACGGCGTCGTCGAGGACTTGTCTCCGGCGGCCCATGATGGCGATGGAAGCTCCATGTTTGCCGAACTGAGACGAGATCTCGAAACCGATGCCGGATCCGCCGCCGGTGATGAGAGCCACCATACCTTTAAGAACATCAGGCTTGAAGGGAGAATCCATAACCACCACACGCAATTCGCTAAGCTGTAAGACAAAAAAAATATAATGCCAAGCCACTCGCGTCTCCCTTCTACTTACTTCGACCTCTTGCCACATACGGTATAATATTTCCGCATTTTAAGAAAATATAATTCTACAAAAATAAATTTTTATCTTTCTAGTTTTGTTTTGTTTTTCTTTTGCATACCATATCTTTATTAATTAAATAATACAAAATAAGAGTACACTATTTTTGTCAACCATATTAATCGATAAATACAATTAAAAAATATTGTTTAGAAGTCTATTTCAGACTAAAAAATGTTCAGCTGTATTACCATTACGTTTAACATAAAAAAAAAAAATGAATATGAAAACTTTAGTTTCCATACTAATATGTTATCTATCAAATTGAGGATTGAAATGTCTTGTTGTTATTCATTAATTACGTTGACTAAATTCTCATTATTTTTTTCAAATATGATCGAGTAATAACTTTTTACCGTACACTTTACAATGCATTCAACAACGCCTTACTCTTAGTTTCCAAAATTGAAATTGATGTCCCTAAATTAATAAAAACTCATTGCTGAGGTAATTATTTATATTATCTTTCTAGTTATAACAATTTTTTACAAATTACTATTTATTCTTAGCATTTTTTGTCATTTCGCTAATTTCACTATACAATTGTTTTCGATTACATTAATTTTTATTAGAGGAAAAAATTACAAAATATTTTTTTATATATTAAAAAAAAAAAAAAGGTTACGAGACTCGACCCTTTTTTGACTCGATTTTGTTCATCTCTCTCTCTCTCTCTCGAGCTTCTCTCATCCTCTCGATTAAAAATTCTCACAACGAAGCTTCTTCCATTTTTAGACCTTTCGCAATCTCCTATATTTTTTTTCTCGATCTTAAATCACATCGTCTTAGTGACAATGAAGTGAAGAGATTTTGATAAAAAAACGCAATCGTTCCCGTTCTATTCGAGAAACTCTTCTTTTACCTAGATTAGTCTGTATATAATCAATCGTAAAGCTTGAGATTTGGAACCCAAATTTACTGTCATGTTTTTGGTGACGCATGGATTCGTTGCGTGGAGTTTATCGCGCCGAAGTTGAAACCCTAATTTCGCACAGTTTGCTCACCCGCTCTGCAGTCACTAGTCGTCTTCTTCTTCTCCATTTCTGGTGTATTTGCCGGTTTCTTGTACGAGTCGGCTTAAGAGACGTTAGTAATGGCGTCCAAAGGTGGAAAATCTAAACCTGATATAGTATTGGCGTCTAAAGGTGCAAAATCTAAACCTGATAATGACTCCAGAGCTAAGCGCCAGAAGGTTATAGCTCCTGATCCTAGTTTTCGTTTTCGTTTGTCTTCATCTTTCTCCTGTTGATTCTACTTTGACTTATCACGACTTCGAACACACATTTACCTCGAGATTATTGGAAAGTGTAAACGGTTCTGTATTTCTTTCAGACGCTCGAAGCTCCTAAAGAACCACCTCGCCCGAAAAATCACTGGGACCATGTTTTGGAGGAGATGGTTTGGCTGTCAAAGGTAAACAGGAGGGTGGATCATTCAGCAAGAATTGGTATGCATGCATGTCGTTTCTCTACTAATTCGTGACCTTTTATGTAGGACTTTGAGTCTGAGAGGAAATGGAAGCTGGCGCAGGCGAAGAGGGTTGCTTTGAGGGCCAGCAAAGGCATGCTAGATCAGGCATCTAGGGAAGAAAGGAAGCTAAAGGTTCTCTCTCTCCTCATCCTCTCTTTTCTCTTTCAGAGTACTTACACACCCCAGCATTAGTTTTTAAGTGAAAGTATTACTTCTTACAGGAAGAAGAACAACGACTACGGAAAGTAGCCCTTAATATCTCAAAAGACGTAAAGAAGTTTTGGATAAAAGTTGAGAAGCTGGTAATTCTTTGACTTTCTCTCCCAGCCCTTGAAATTTAAGGTTTGGCATAACTTCTGAGCATATGAACTTGTTCTTCTGTTTGGGCTGGCAACTTTATAGGTGTTGTACAAGCATCAGCTTGTACGCAATGAGAAAAAGAAGAAGTCTATGGACAAGCAACTTGAGTTTCTGTTAGGCCAGACCGAGAGGTTACTAAGGAATTTTTCTTACATAGTTTTGTAATTCTGGAACAGATGGAAAGACTGAATTTAGCCTGTTGGTTTATGTTAGATACTCAACCATGTTGGCAGAAAATTTAGTGGAGCCTTATAAACCTGGCCAAAACAACTCTCCAAAAACTCTACTGGCTATTGAATCAAAAAGTGATGAGGAAAGGGCAGAAGAGATACCTTCGGAGTTGAATGCTGGTGAGCACCACATTAGTCAACATCGCATATGTTTACTGTAAGCAAGTGTGTGAGCTGTATCCTAACAATTCTCCTGACACGGTATCTGCAGGTCTTGATTCAGGAACTCTTGACATCGATGAGGACTATGATCTAAAATCCGAGGATGAGTCCGTGAGTTTTACTTTATAATTTAAAATTTTTATTTTACCACTTATTGGCAGATAATGTGTATCACAGCTGAATCTACCTGCACCTTGAAGAAAAGATGAAGAATAATTTGTTCTTGCTCTTTTTGTAAGGAATATGACACACATTAACAAATGAAATCAGCCTGCACCCAACATATAGGATGTGCTCTATTTTTGATTAGTTTCTGTGGATTTAAGTGATTGTTGTTTATTTATTATTTATTAATTATTAATTATGTATCTCTGATCATTTGAAGAGTAATATGTTCCATATCTCATTTCAAACCCACAATTACACTTAGGAAGATGATGAAGATACTATTGAGGAGGATGAGAAACACTTCACCAAACAGGAAAGGCAGGAAGAGTTGGACGCCTTGCAAAATGAAGTGGATCTACCAGTTGAGGAGCTGCTCAGACGTTATACTGCTGGGAGAGGTTGGCATAACTATACACTCGCTATTCATTGATTTTTCCCCCGCATTTTGTCATATTTAACTTGGATTTAGACGAGCTGTATCCTAAATGTCAATTTGAATTGCATCCTCTTATTATTTAAGAGTTTGATTTTGATCCCTCAGTCAGCCGAGAAACCAGCCCGGAAAAAGATGAAAATGAAGCTAATCTGGCACCAATAGGTGAAGATCACATAGAGGGCGAGCGGTGTTAAGCCCTTATAATGTATTTGAAGCAATGCAACTGTTCTTTGACTTCCTCTTCCCATTTGACATTTGCAGCGGACATGAACAATCTTTCAGCTTCTGAAGAAACTGAAGGGAGCCCAAGTGTTCGTCGTTCTGTAAGTTGTATGTCTTTTTAAAATCCCATTGTCTGCTTTGTCATTGAAATTCTGGCTCAAATGTAATATTTATCCTTTATTTGCAGAATGATAGCTATGGTCATTCGGCAATATCCGTGACCCGTTCTCATGACCACGTGCCAGGCACTGTGAAGTCCGGAAAGGAAGACCATACCTATGATTTCAACGACGAACAGGTAACTGGATCTGATTTCCTTTGTGTATCCTTTGTCAGAAGACCTTAACCATGTTCGTCTCTGCAATTACATAAAGTCTCTAGTTCTGACTGCAAATGCTGAACTTGCTGTTTCACTGTTGTATGCGAACATGTGCAGGAAGATGTGGACTTTGTTGTTGCCACTGGTGAGGAAAAGGTCAGCCTTTATCAAATGCCAGAGACTGTTATTTCAGGACTTTACTCTTTTCACTTGATCCTCTTAGCCTTGGCCCTTGGGCTCTTGTCAAAGAAATTTTTTGAACGAACAATATGGATTCAAAGTTGTATATTTTCTCTTTTGGTGCAGGATGATGAGACGACACTGTCCGTCGAAGAGGAATTGGCAAAAGCAGATAATGAAGACCCTGTGGACGAGGTGACAAGTCTATTGGTTATTCTTATTTCTTGTAATATAAAAACGTTGTTAGCTAGAGAGTTTACAAACAGAAACTTGTCCCTGTACTGCAGATTGCTCTGCTGCAGAACGAGAGTGAAATGCCTATTGAAGAATTGCTTGCAAGGTATAAGGAGGTATGCTTTTTAGTCTCCTGTGTGCTTGTGTTCAGTGGCTTTTATTTTTTTTATTTGTAACTGAACTTCCCTGTGATAGGATTTCGGTGACAAGGATTTGTCTGAAGATGACTCTGGATATTCATGTGCTCTCTCTGAAGACTTTGTAGTAGACGCTCACAAAAGCAGGCAGCAAGCTGATCCAGATGACGAAAACGTTGATTCAACAGAATGTAAGCCAGATTTGCAGCCATGCTCAGAAAAAGTTGAAGGCATATCCAATGAAATAACAGAAGATAATGGTAAAGATAGTAGTGATAAAATTGCTGATGCAGCAGCAGCAGCAAGATCTGCGCAGCCAACTGGATTTACGTACTCCACAACAAAAGTTCGAACGAAATTGCCGTTTCTTCTCAAGCATTCTTTGCGTGAGTACCAACACATTGGTTTGGACTGGCTTGTCACGATGTATGAGAAAAGGTTGAACGGGATTCTAGCTGATGAAATGGGTCTTGGAAAAACAATCATGACCATTGCTCTTCTCGCACATCTTGCTTGTGATAAGGGGATATGGGGTCCCCATCTGATTGTGGTTCCAACAAGTGTGATGCTTAATTGGGAAACTGAGTTTCTTAAATGGTGTCCTGCATTTAAAATTCTCACCTACTTTGGGAGTGCAAAGGAGCGGAAACTCAAGAGACAAGGATGGATGAAGCTGAACTCATTTCATGTATGCATAACAACCTATAGGCTAGTTATTCAGGACAGTAAAATGTTCAAGCGCAAGAAGTGGAAATACTTGATTCTTGACGAAGCCCATTTAATTAAGAATTGGAAGTCTCAGAGATGGCAAACTCTATTAAACTTCAATTCTAAACGCAGAATTTTGTTGACTGGTACACCGCTGCAGAACGATCTTATGGAATTGTGGTCACTAATGCATTTTCTGATGCCACATGTCTTCCAGTCTCACCAGGAATTTAAAGATTGGTTCTGTAACCCGATAGCAGGGATGGTGGAGGGACAAGAAAAAATCAACAAAGAAGTTATTGATCGCTTACATAATGTCCTCCGTCCTTTCCTTCTACGACGCCTAAAAAGGGATGTGGAGAAGCAACTTCCTTCGAAACATGAGCATGTTATTTTCTGTAGATTGTCTAAGAGGCAGCGCAACTTGTATGAGGACTTCATAGCAAGCACAGAAACACAGGCTACACTTAACAGTGGAAGCTTTTTTGGGATGATAAGCATCATAATGCAACTGCGAAAAGTTTGTAATCATCCTGATCTCTTTGAGGGTCGGCCTATTGTAAGTTCTTTTGATATGGCTGGCATTGATATGCAGTTGAGTTCGAGAATCTGTTCTCTGCTTTTGAAAAGTCCATTTTCCAAGGTTGATCTTGAGGCTCTGGGATTCGTATTCACACATCTTGATTTTTCTATGACTGCTTGGGAAGGGGATGAGATCAAAGCTATTTCGACTCCCTCAGATTTAATCAAGCAGCGCATGGACTTGAAGGATAATCCAGAAGCAATCCCTCTGAGTTTGATAAACCGCAAAAATCTGCAAGAGACGAATATTTTTGAAGAAATTCGAAAGGCCCTCTTTGAGGAAAGGGTTAAAGAATCTAAGAATCGGGCAGCAGCCATTGCATGGTGGAATTCTTTGAGATGCCAGAGAAAGCCTACTTACTCTACATCTCTAAGAACTCTCTTAACCATTAAGGGTCCTCTTGATGATATACACCATCTTAAAGCTAATTGTTCATCTTACATGTATTCCTCAATGCTCGCTGACATAGTTCTTTCACCGATCGAGCGTTTTCAAAAGATAACTGAGCTAGTTGAAGCTTTCACATTTGCGATTCCAGCTGCACGAGTGCCGTCACCTGCTTGCTGGTGCAGCAAAAGTGACTCTCCTGTTTTTTTTAGTCCATCATACAAGGAGAAAGTTACAGATCTATTGTCACCTCTTCTGTCTCCGATTAGACCTGCGATTGTCAGGAGACAAGTATATTTTCCAGATAGGCGGCTGATACAGTTTGATTGTGGTAAGCTGCAGGAGCTTGCTATGTTACTAAGAAAATTAAAATTTGGGGGTCACAGAGCGTTGATATTCACGCAAATGACCAAGATGCTTGACATCTTGGAGGCTTTCATTAATTTATACGGTTATACCTACATGCGTCTTGACGGTTCTACTCCGCCAGAAGAGAGACAGACATTAATGCAGCGGTTTAATACAAATCCCAAGATTTTTCTTTTCATCCTGTCGACCCGAAGTGGGGGTGTTGGCATCAACCTTGTTGGTGCAGACACAGTTATTTTCTATGATAGTGACTGGAATCCCGCTATGGATCAACAAGCTCAAGATCGCTGCCACAGGATTGGTCAGACACGGGAAGTGCATATTTATCGGTTGATAAGCGAGAGCACCATTGAAGAGAATATCTTGAAGAAAGCAAACCAGAAGCGTGCCCTTGATAACCTTGTGATCCAGAATGGTGAGTATAATACCGAGTTTTTCAAGAAGCTCGACCCCATGGAACTGTTCTCTGGGCATAAGACTCTGGCTACGAAGGATGAAAAGCAAAAAAGCAAGAACTGTGGGGCGGAGCTACCTCTGTCAAATGCAGATGTTGAGGCTGCTTTAAAACTTGCAGAAGATGAAGCAGATTATATGGCTCTCAAAAGAGTTGAAGAAGAAGAAGCTGTGGACAATCAAGAGTTTACAGAAGAACCTGTAGAGAGACTAGAAGACGATGAACTAGTAAATGAGGATGACATTAAGTCTGATGAGCCTGCTGATCGAGCTGTAGTTGCAGCAGGGTCGTCTAAACAAGAAATTTCATTGTTACCTACTGAAAACAGGGATGAGGGAGCTGACATCACTATGTCAAGCCAAGACGAAGATACTGATGTACCAGATGATGTCAAGCAAATGGCTGCAGCAGCCGCCGCTGCTGGACAAGCTATCTCATCTTTTGAGAATCAGCTGCGTCCTATTGATAGATATGCGATTAGATATTTAGAGGTTTGGGACCCCATCATTGTTGAGGCTGCAATGGAAAATGAAGCGGGATTTGAAGAGAAGGAATGGGAACTTGACCACATTGAGAAGTACAAGGAGGAAATGGAAGCTGAGATTGATGATGGTGAAGAGCCTCTTGTTTATGAGAGTGAGTGTATTTTTTGCCAGTCCATCCATTCATTTAACTCCCATTCCTACTTAATTGACAATAAACCTTGCCGATGATGTATCTCTGTATAATGTTAATTCATAGGCTGTTTTTTTTCTCACATGAGATGTTAATGCTATTTTCAGAATGGGATGCTGATTTTGCAACCGAGGCGTACAGGCAGCAAGTTGAAGCTTTAGCTCAGCACCAGGTAAGATTAATTAATGCATCTGCCATGTCCTTCTGCATGTCAGCTTGGTCACGTATTTACTTATGTTTGTAGTTGATGGAAGATTTGGAAAATGAAGCTAGAGAGAGGGAAGCTGCAGAGGAGGCTGACATGGATTTGACACAGTAAGACACTTTTGAACTCAAACAGTTCATTGTCAATATGGTTATCTAGGACAATTCTGTTGGAAATTATGTCAGCATTGATAGACAAGCACTGATTTCGAGATATTGGTTTAAACCATTTTTTTCCTCAGGAACGAAAGTGTTCATGTACTTAAACCTAAGAAGAAGAAAAAGGTGAAGAAAGCCAAATATAAATCCCTGAAGAAAGGATCACTGGCTGCCGAAATAAAACATGTGAAATCAGTGGTGGAAGTTGAAGCTTCCACTGATGATGATAATGAAGAATGCGGCTATGTGAGTAGCAGTGACTCAGACATGGTTTCACCGCATTTGCAGAGGCGTATGAAAGGCAAGAAAAGAGAATTAATCGTTGACACTGAAGAAGAGAAGACATCAAAGAAGAAAGCAAAGAAGCACAAGAAGTCTCTTTCACAATCAGATATCAAATACAAGCAACAAAGTGCTCCGCGTGATGAACTTGTTCCATCAAAGCCGTCTGACGGTATGGCTGTTGATAATGAATTGAAACCGGCAAACAGGGGTAAAACTATAGGGAAAAAATCCATCACTTCCATGCCAATAAAGCGTGTTCTTATGATCAAGCCAGAAAAGTTGAAGAAAGGGAATTTGTGGTCTAGAGACTGTGTTCCGTCGCCTGATTCTTGGTTGCCCCAGGAAGATGCTATATTGTGTGCCATGGTTCATGAATATGGGCCTAATTGGAGTTTGGTTAGCGGGACTCTTTATGGAATGACAGCTGGTGGGTCCTACAGAGGACGGTATCGCCATCCTGCATATTGCTGTGAGAGATATAGAGAGCTTATCCAACGACATATTATGTCTGCTTCCGACAGTGTAGTGAACGAGAAGAACCTCAACACAGGTTCTGGGAAGGCTCTCCTTAAAGTCACTGAGGTAAGGTTGATTATGCCGTAGCGTTAAGTTCTGTGCACAGATCGAGGTTTTTTCGTGAAATTGATACAAGAGAGTCAGATTATTAGCTACTCACTAGTGTGTATTAAAGTAGTGATGAATTAAGGATATTCTGGAATTCGTATTGTAAATGGGATCATGTTAATCAACTGAAGAAGATTGTAGTGGAAAGGAGATGGTTTTCACTAATATCTTATTTTGGTGCAGGAAAATATTCGGGCACTCCTAAATGTTGCAGCTGAGCAGCAAGATACGGAGATGCTCCTTCAAAAACATTTTACTTGCTTGCTGTCATCAATTTGGAGGATGTCGACACGCACTGGGAACGATCAAATGCTCTCCTTGAATAGTCCCATATTCAACAGACAGTTTATGGGTTCTGCGAATCACACTCAAGAATTAGGTAGAAAACCTTTTCAGGGGATGAAGATCACCAGCTTAAGTAGCAAGTTGTTAGAATCCGCTCTCCAGGACTCAAGTACGAGTCAGCCACTCGATACAGTTTCCCGTTCTAGATTACAGGAGGATCAACCTATCAATAAAGTGGGATTAGACCTAACCTTAGAATTCCCACGTGGCAATGATGATTCCCGGACTCATTTTCCACCCATCATAAGGCTATCCATTGATGGGTCAGATTCATTAAATTATGTGAATGACCCTCCAGGTGAAGATAAGCTAAAGGCATCTCGGGTTGCTTCAGAGAACCGTTACAGGTTAGGAACTCTAATACATTTTATATGTCTTTCGGTATATCCATGCCAAAAGCTTTTGGTAATTCTTAGAGTAGTAGTAGTGACTAAAGTATGGGTGGTCTTGTTTGTAGGAATGCTGCGAATGCTTGTATTGAAGATTCATTTGGATGGGCTTCAAACACGTTCCCTGCAAATGATCTGAAGCCGAGAACTGGAATGAAAGCACAGTCCCTGGTGAAGCACAGGCTATCCGCCTCCGACACACCCAAGTCTACTAAAAGCAAACAGCGGAAACTCTCAGCAGCAGAGCAATCGGAAGTGGCATGGGTAAGGCCAAATGACCCGAATCTCAAGTTTGATTTCACACCTGCGGATAGGGAGGAGGAGGAGGAGGAAGAGAAGGCGGTTGCAGAAGAGATAGAGATGATAGATTGTTCACATTGGTATGATCCTTTCTTAACCTCAGGCCTTGATGATTGCTCATTAGATTCCGAATTCTCAGAAATAGAGTAGTAAAGGGCTTTTGTAAAAGTAAAACTGCATGCAGACGAAAATGCTGATGATTGTAGATGACCATTTTCTTAACCTCTTTGATGGTCAAGAAGATCTTGTGTAAGGCAGAAAATGAAATGACCAGCTTCGTAGGTTTTTGTGTTTCCAGAGATCATCATAATATTGAATCTCAAATATGACGCAATCCTACATTTGCTTCAGGCTCGTTTACATTGTAGTTTCCCAAATCTGAGCTTTTAGAAAAACAGTGCGTCTGTCAATATACTCTAGTTTGAACATGGTCTTGAGTGTATTATAATTTATCTAACAAAAACAAAAAGTTAATGCAGAAGAAGACATAATGTTCTAGAAAGTTTGGTTATCCAAATAGTTGAGCCACTCATTGTAATCATCTAACCCTGGTTCAACCAATCGGCTACACAACTCGTGATATGGTTGCCCCTGGAATTCTAGCGACTCTGGTTTAGATATAGTAGGAGGAGGAGGAATGTGGTGATCTTCAAAAAGAAATTCTAGTGATTCTGGTGCATTCACCTCAAATCCACATGCCATATGCTCCACCAAGATTTCCTCAAACTCCTCTTCCTGATTATGCTTCTCGCTGTTAATAACGTCATTAGAGACTGATGAGGAGGAAGAGGAGGAAGAATAGGACACTGAAGAGGCTTGATAGGTAACATCTGGTGCTGATGAGTTGCTCTTCATCAATCGTTTCTTGAGATGAGTGTTCCACACATTCTTGATCTCGTTGTCTGTTCTTCCTGGCAAGTGTGATGCAATCTTTGACCACCTGATCAATCAATGCACACTAGTTATACTTGTTGCTTTTAGATACTTATAGATGGATGGATGATGATTGTGATTAGGGAGACATGGCTTTACTTGTTTCCATGAGCTTGGTGAAGGTGGATAATGGTATCTTCCTCCTCTTTGGTGAAGTTGCCTCGTTTGAGACCTGGTCTCAGATAGTTTATCCATCTTAATCGGCAACTCTTTCCGCATCTCATCAATCCTATTTTGTTGAAGATAAAACATACATTATTATTAATCAGGAACACCAAAACTACAAGCTTACTTAAAGAGTGAAAAGGTAAAATGCAAAATAAGAAACCAAGTAACTTGGTCAATTCAACAATACAAATAAGACTGCATATGGACTTTCGTTGACTTCGTATTTTAATCTCATAGTTTTGTTCACCACGCGAATTTAGGCTCGTCGTCAACAACTATCTATTTCAAGGTTTCATCCCATCCTCCGGAAGAATCTGTATAAAACTGCCTTATTCAACTTTAAAATATTTAGGAAATAAAGGTAATATACACGAACGTTACAGAATGTGGTCAAACATCTCCTCGTATTTTATTCTTCAAAGAAAAATATGCTTCCTTTACGGAAAAGAAAAACACCAAAATCATAATTGAAAAATGTAATTACAGCTTGGGTGAATTAAAAACTCCACCAAAATGTATTCTTAATTTTTATTGTTTAAATATGTAGAAATTGTAACGAGTCTATATATGAACATCTCCAACAACAACAAAAACAATATATAATTTATGAAATTTTAAGAGTCTTAAGGTTAACATTTCTGTATTACTGTATAGATATTTTTTCCAGAACAGATTGTATCTTATAACCCCAAAAAAAATTAACAGATTGTATGCATCTTTGTCTTTGACCCCAAAAAAAAAAAAGATTGTATGGGAGAGAGAAAATGAAACAATAAACAGATTTATGTAAAAAATACATGAAAACGAGAGAGATAGTGAACATGCAATGTGAAAAGAGTAGCAGAAAAACAATTGAAATTAAAATTTAACAATCAAACAAACAAACAAACAAACAAAAAATCGTGATAAAAGGACAGACCAGCGAGTTTGGGGAGAGATCTCCAATTGTGATAACCATTTTTAAGAATAAAAGATCTGAGTATTTCACTTTCTTCATCACTCCATGGCCCTCTCTTCACTTGGCTATTGTCACAGCATGGTGCTCTTCTTTTCCCCATCACTCACACACACACACACACCGACTTTAACTTTTTAGAAAATCTGATAGATATTCATGTTTATATACACACACATAGTCATAGGCATAATAACTGAACCGAATGAAACCGAACCAAACCAAACCAAAATTGATAGTTCAGTTTGGTTATGGTTTATTCACAATAAGATGGGTTTTTTTCGATATCCATTGGTTTCAGTTTGGTTATATAACCGATAACCAATAGATATCTATTGGATATATCAAAAAAAAAAAATAATAATAATGTTTACCTTCCCAATTATCCAAAATAATCGAGAAATAATCGATATTTAACCGAAATAACCGAAATAATCGAAATATTTTGAAATTTAACCGAAATCATGCGATTATTAAATTTGTTATCCATACCGAACCGAAAAATATTAATAACCGAATGGATAATAAAAAACATAACCGAATATATCCAAAAACCGAGATAATCGAACCAAATAAACATATGTCTAGGACTACACACATGTACGTGTCCTCCTCACATATAAGGGTTATGAGACCACAAGGGTCATGCCACTTATTCATGTTCCTGTAAACCTACTTGAATCAATTAATCGAATTTGAGTATCTTATTTAGCATTTTTTTTGTTTTCTATAAAAAAAAATTAAAAAGTATTTAATATAATAATTAATAGTGACTTTTATTTTTTGACATATGTACTGTAGTCCCCCATATATTTCTACAAAATGTTTTTTTCTTTTTTAGCACCACTCTTTTTCCTTTATATAAATTAACTTTCTTTTCTATTCAATTCTATTTTCAATTAAAGGCTAAAAACATATTAATTTATGAAATATTATATATTTCTTATTCAAATTGTTTTAGTGTGGTAAATTGGAATTTATAAATTTTCAGATTAGAAACACATCCTTTATACCGAACTTATTTTATTTCAAAATAAAACATATCCTTAATTCTATTTGTTGGCAAAAGTAAATGTTGACTATTAGTTCAGACGGAAAACAAAAAAAAATTGACTATTAGTTTCTTAACCAGCAAAAAAAAAAAAAGAATATTGACTATTAGTTTTCAAATTTTTTTTTATCTTGGCTGTCAAATGGATATGGAACATGGCTTTCTGTTATTTATGCAAAGACGAATCATGTAATTTTTGTTTTTCCATTTTTGTTATTCAACAAAAGTATGCAATGTGAAGAAGTCGTCAAAATTTGTAAGATTTGATTCTAAAAGAAGAATGAGTAAATAAGTATAAAGATGGAAATATATGTTTTTTTATATAAAGAGATGGTGCATATATGTTTATAAAAAATATATAAGGTGTCATCTCACTATTGCCGCTAAACTTAATTGGTCCATATATGAAATGACAGCCGTATATTAACCTGTAAATTAGTTGACACAAAAAGAAAGAAAAATTAGATTCATCTATATCGTCAACATTTGAAAGTAAACAAGATAATAATAATTAAAAGAAAAACAAAGAGATAGGTTTTAAGAAATTGTGGAATACAATTAAATAAATTGTGTGAAGACAGGGAGGATGTGAGCTTTCCCTTCTTAAGGATGTCAATCGGGCTGGTCCGGCCCGGTCTGGCCCGAAACCCGTAAAACTTGCATATATTTGAGCTCGGTTTGATCCGGCCTGAAAAAAATCGGGCATATATTCTAAAACCCGGTCCGGCTCGGACAGGACTCTAAAGCTTTTCAGGCTTTTTCGGGCTTTTTTTTTACAAACGCAAAAAATCACAATTCTCAATTGAAAAATAATTAAAACAAAATATTTATCAAAATAAGTCTAAATTTAAATGTATTATATCAAATCCAATTAAATTTAAAAGCAAAAGTTTGACTAAAAACAAATAAAATTCAAATAAATTATATTACTAAATAAAACATAAAATCAAAACACTTCAAATCTATGTAGTAAAAGTTTAGATTAGAATCTCCTTAATCGTCTTCTAAATCTTCATCACCATCAAAAGCTACAGATAAAAAAATAGAATAAAATAATATTAAGTTTTTAGAGGTATAAATCATATAGAAATGTCATTGAAAGTCTATAGATAAATATTTTAAAAATATGAAGTAAATATAGATGAATGATAATGGTACATGGATCATGAAATGTAAACTCATCCAACCAAGTGCATGTACAAATCAATGCTTCAACGTTTCTTGGTAAAAGACGATTTCTATATTTATCCAAGACATGCGCACCAACATCAGTGATGCCACTGTAGTTATCGGAATGCTTAGAACATCACATGTCATACGAACTAATTCACCATAATGTTGTGACTGACACTTCTACCATTATAAAACATCCATGTCTTCATAAAAAGTCAGTTCCAACATATTGTCTTCTAAGTATAGAGTCAATTTAGACTTTCCTTCTTCTGGTACGTTTTTCATACGTTTTGAAATCATATGATAAGCGAACCCAAATTTAATAAGACATACGTAATCAAATAGTTTGGGGTTTTTCAGGCTAACCCGAGCCCGATCGGGCTAAGCCCAAAAAACACACTAACCCGATCGGGCTTGGCCCGAAAGGTCCAATTTTTTCGGACTTTTATTTCTAAGCCCGAATCCACTATTTTTCAGGGTCGGGCCGGGCCGGCCCTCGGGCTTTGGCCTTGATTGACACCCATATCCCTTCTGCTGTGTGTCTTCTCTGTACAAATCACACGGCGTCGTTTAATGTGTTCAAGTCTACACGTGCCTATTCCAGAGTATCTTGGGTCGAATTTGCGGCTTTATGGGCTTTTGTAACTAAAATGGGTCCTAAAATAGTCCTACTAAGAGATATTCTAAACACAGCTCAATAACAGAAGCCCATCCATATTTAGTCCCAAAGTTAATCTCATTCTTTTTGTATGAATAAATGGATAATGTAATCTTGAACAAATCGTTTAAAAATTGCATCAATCATGAGATCAGCCGCTTCCTCCGAAGCAACATAATCCCATTCATACTTGAGATGAGCTGCCCAAACTTCTTATATTACTATGCCCTTTGCAATCTATGAATTTTCTTTTTAAAATCAATTATAACTAAGATGTTATTATTTCGACCTCATTTTGATATCATCTTAATTAATTGGCATTATCAATTCCTTCTCGTTTCAATTACATATTTGTGTTTTCACCGCTGAGAGATGTTTGATGATTGTTGAATCCGGTTCACAATGATGCTGAGTTTACCTCCAACAATGATAAAATAATAAAAATAAATAAATAAATACTTTGTTCTATAGCTAGTCATGTAGAAAAAACCGGTTTCACGCTCAGACGGTCATCATAATTAATGTTCATTCAAAATAAACAAAAATGTACATTAATTATGATAACTTTCATATAGTAGTTGTTTTTCTATCAGACCAACTGTAATCAAAGCTCTCTCGAACATCACTTTACAACGAAATTAAAGATATATTATAGATTTGGGTCGGCATATGTGGCTCGATGATTTTGACTATATAAAATCTAATATCACTATGTACGTTGATGTAAATGTGCATACACCGACCTTTTAAAATTTCTGATTACTTTGGATAGTTGGATCAGTCGAGTTTAGTGTGTGTATAAATATAATTATAAAACGTATTAATTGACAATAAATAGAACAAAACAAAAGAAACACGCAATTAATGATTTGACTGTGTATTTGCTTTATATAGCGCGCATGTGATGCAACATGGGAAATCATATATATGAACGAAATTTCCAACTCTATTATTACGTACCCTTTCTCAGATTAGTCACGCAACAAAGAATTAGTCTTAATTAAACTATATATATCAAGACTTTGGATACATATTATCATTGAGAATACATAGATGTGGGACAGTTAAACTTCCACATGTGTAGTTCACTCGGGTCGTATAAAGCATATTTACACATGTGCTCCTATATACTAACATAAAACAAAAGTTACCCTGAAAAGGTCAATAACCATAATGTGTGTAATAGATACACGCGAATGATGCTTCAAATGCAAATAAAATGAGATCACATATTTACATTTTTATATATATAGACTATAATATTGGCATTTTTCAGCGAACTCATTGGTTTTAGTGATTGAAAATTTACCATGTAGCTCGAGTTAGTTAATTAACGGTTGGAAAATTTTCCAATGCGATTTAATCATTGTTAATTACACTATAGACGCATTAAACTACAATAATATCCAGCTCTTTTTATTGGGATTCTATGGTTGTATATTATAAAAAAAATTGTATATAGTATTGTTGCCTAAGCATTATATTTATTGGTTGGCATCAAGTTTGATATTAATGTGTTTGGATCTGAGAGGATGGAAGTACATATACATATGCAGCCCACATGATTTTATAACTTTTTCGGAAATTTGTTTATTTTTCAATATTTACTATGCATTTTGGCACTATACCGTACATAGAAAATACGGATTTTATTTTATTTACTTAAACTAAAAGTAACAGGAAAACTAGTAGAAGAGGTAAAAGCTACCGAGAAAATATTCTAGTAACGGCCGCATAATTTCAATACTTACAAAATACGGAAATATTATATATTATTTTTTTTTTGGTAAAGGATACGATAACTTTATTTTTTTAAAGATACAGAGAAAAATATTCTAGTAACGGCCGCATAACATCATATCCCTATGTATTTGCATTGACGAAATTGCCCATCCGGTAATCTCGGTGAAACATCAAAATCACTCTTTTTGTAAATGAACCGAAAAAACTGGAATTTTGGTAGAGAAAATTGTCGTGAGTTTTCAAATTTTAGCAATTCAAAACATGAACTATCGGGTAGATTCGACATTAAGTTAATAAACGGAACAAATAAATATGTATAAATAACGGTTAATTGATCAGAGTCAACAAAAATTTGTAATTTAAATTTAAAATCAATAAAAATTGATGATTTAAACGGTCTAGGCAATAGTTATTCATACAATAAACCCAGGCTTACATTAAATTCCAAACCGAAGCAATTTCCGTATATCTTCACAAGAGTTTCAGCCGCTTTATTTTAAAACAGGCGAAAAAATTAGGAAATAAAAATTTCAGAAAAGAAAATCCCTAAATAGTCGCACATCTTTCCCTTTGGATTTCAATTTTCATCATCATCATCAAACGAATCAAGAAAAAAAAAAAAAAAAATTATATACCTATTTACATCAACAACGACCAAGTATTAACTCTGTATCTGAAGAAAAAAACAACCAGATCCATCTCTCTAACTAGCAAGATTCCTCTAAAGCTTCGTGTGTTGGTCAAATCGTCTCGTCGCCGATTAGATCTTGGAGGTCACTTGGCACCGCTAATCCAAGACGAAGCGACTCCATTATGCGCTCGAAGACCAGCACGTGGCAAGGGATTTGTAGGACTCCTTTTTGCTCGTATCCGTACTCCTGAGCCGATCGGTTCAACAATCCGATGAAAACCGGGTGGTTGAGTAGCTCCGCGCTCACAACGAACCTCTCCATCTCGTCTCCGACGTACACCGGCACGTGTCCTTCAGGAACCGAAGTTGTATGCTTCTTTGCGCGGCGAGATACCGATGAACGGAGGAACGACTCGGAACGGCGGCTCGGTCGCTGCGAATCGGACCGGAGGAGACTGTACTGAGCGGAGTCAGCTACGCGGGAGAGACGGCGGATCAGATGCTTCATCTTCGTCTTGTGATTTGAGAGAGAGAGAAAGAGAAATAACTTGCAGAGTGCTTTGATTGGGTTTTTTTTTTTGTGAAGGAGAGTGAGGGAAGGGTTCAGATTTTATATAGAAGTGAGGGTATTTTTGGAATTTTGTGTTAAAATAAAGTCGGTACGGGGAAGGAGTACTTGCCAGGTACACTTACACGTAAATTTTCGACTGACTTTAAAAACAAAAAAATTCCAATTTTTAAAAAAAGAAAAAAATAAATTTGATTTTAAATAAAAATGATAACAGTTCACAAAACCAAAAAAAAAAAAAGGGAAAAACGATTGATTAAATCTTAGTTCTTTAATTTTTATTTGGTTAAAGGATATAACTCTTTGGATTTCTTTTCTTTTTTTGTATAACTGTTTGGATTTCATTAACCATATATACGACGACTGACTTTAATTACAAAATCCAATTGTAAACAAAAAAAGGAAAAAAAACATATTTACCTATTATTTAAATTATTGTTCCATGATTTTTTTATTCTCTTAGATAACTGTTTGGATTTCAATAACTATAAACATGCATTATCTTAATCTGGGTATATTAAAATATTTAGTGATATTATTAAGTATTCTGAATAATAGGATTAAAGATACCAATTAATTTAGCTTGGTTATTTTATCAATTATTAGAAATATTAAATATAGGGTTTATTTTTAAGTATGTTGTGAGTCATATGCCAAACGAGGTTCATGAGCAACTAAAAATATGTCGTTTTCTTTTTTTCACTACAATTTAATCTAAGCATGAACTTGTACATTCAATATATATCTTGCTTTCGATACACACAACAACAAAAATCTTGCTTTAGATGCTTCCAGATATATTTATTTCAACGGAATGTAGTGATAGGCTAGCAACATTCCGTTCGCTTATCCTATTCAAATTTCAATATATGAAAATATATATGGGGCAAGAGATATATCGCCTCGTTGTTCCATATATTCATTAATAAACTAAGAAAAATTTATGAAATGTTGTAAGGAAAAAAAATAAATTTCGTCTCTAATCTTAAAAACATACATTTATCATTGATCATAGTTTCTGTGTTTGTTAATTATAGTATCACAAGCTCTATAGAACCATTGAACTATATGATATATAGATTTCCGTCAGGTCATCATCATCATTCCACGTATATATATTATATACATCATCATAAAGTTTCTATGTTGTCTCTCTTATCATCCAAAAACCTTGTTCGTCTCCTTCTCGTAATACACCAACTCTACTGTACCGACTCATGTTTCGCCACCGCCATGACCGCCTTTGAACTTTTCTTCGCATTAGAAATGGAATCGGAACTTCTCTTTCGTTTAGGCGTGTAGGCACCATGTTAAATCGGAACTTCTCTTTCGTTTAGGCGTGTAGGCACCATGTTAAATCGGAACTTCTCTTACAAATATTATAGCAATATTATTTGTAACTATCCGTTTCTATAAGGGATTCCTTTCTATAATAATTATAATAAAAAAACAAATATACTACTGTTTATTGTCATGATCGATCATAACAACATCGTGTCATTCTTTTAATCGATTCTATGTGTCCACAATCATAGCAATATTGTTAGGAGTAAATGAAGCCTTTAAAATCTGGTAACAGCCAGCAGTGGCGGAGGTAGAGAGCAAGGAGGGGGGTCACTTGACCCCAGTGAATTTTTAATTTTTTTTTTGTTTAGAAATTTTTAAAATTTAGTTTTATTTTGGTTAAGAAAAATAAATTGACCCCAGTCAACAAAAAATATTGATCCCAATGACATTTTATTTTGATGGTTTTATCATAATAAATTGATCCCAGTTAAAATATATATATATATATATATGATCCCGGTGATTAGATTTTTTCTAACATATTAACAAAGTCTACTATATATGCTGGATTTTAAATAAATCAAACATGCTGAAACCAAGGGTGAATAACTAATTATTCTGAATGGAAAAAAAGAAAATGTCGAGCTTCAACTTATGTTGACTCCCCCAACAATACAAAGAGGCTTCTAGAATTTGGACCAAGTGATTAAATATGAACCATTTGTGTAATATTATGAATTGTCTTTGAAAGTCAGATTATACAAATAGGTCTATACTCACCCTCAACGACTTAAAAGATTTCATTATTCATTTTGTTTTCTTCTGATCATATTCAGACCCTCACGTCACGTACCATCATTGGAAACTTAAACAAGCTTAAGTTACTTGAAAGTTTCCATTTTGTGTAATATATAATATATATATTAATCAATCACTGTACTGTCTATTATTTTCAGATCATAACTAATAGTAAAAAACCAAAAAATATATATATTTATGGTGTAAACATAAATATATCACTTTCACAATATAAACACATGCCATTCAAGGACAGAATTGTGATAATTAATGCAAAGACTACGTACAATATAGTTACGTCTTGATTGAACCAAACTATATATAGAGAAGTGATATTTTACAATGGGTGGCACGAATTACTGTTGATAATAGATAACCTGTAACCCTTTAGAAGAAGCATCCGACTATGCAATCTACTCAAACCTACCACTGGATGAAGTGGACTAGTGGTTAAGACCAGAGATGGTTAAGGTCTAGGTCCGAACCACTCCTAATTAACAAAAAAATAAAATATATATGAGCAATTAATTATAGGTTTCTGATGCGACTTTAAAAACTGATATTGTCCAAATCTAATATATATGCAATACAGTTTTGTGACTTTTACATATACATTAGAAACTCTATAAATTAATAAACATGATAAATTAATTAAAAAATCCGGTTCCGAGTTGGACCGATTCAAAATATAACACAATTCGATAAGATAATAATTTTAAAATTCTTATGTAAATATTTGGAACTTTAAATTGAAATATTAATTTATGGAACTCATCTTTAATTTTAGAAGGAAATTTTAGATGATTCTAAACTTTAAAGAATTTTTCTTTGTAAATTAATGATAATTATATCATTATTGTTTATATGAAATCGATAAATTAATAACTCTATAAATTAATAAAATATAAAAGTCAACAATATTAATTTATAGAGTTTCTACTATATATATCTCTTCCCATTCTATTACTCTTAAAATAGATTGGAGCGTGGAGTTATCGTGAAGGACCATCACCATGCGTGTGTGTGTTAGAGAGAGAAAAAGTAAAGCAGAATTGTTGTATAGGATCGTTCTCCATTCTGTAAAGATTAGAACTTTAAAAGACAAGGATATGATGTGACCTAATTTTTTCTGGTTATCAAAAGTGTATGTCCCCTAAGATCATCATCAGCGGAGGATTTGTGTCTTCCGCAAGACACAATGTCTTGACAAAAGATGATGACGTGTCGCGATATGATTCGTCGCGGCAATAAAAAACAATTTTTTTTTTAATTTGATGTCTGCAATGTGGATGGTCTTACTCAACTTAATTGGGGATTGCAACTTTAGACCCCTTTAATCTCCTAGCTTTATTGTAAATTATAAGTAACTATACCAAAAATGGATTAATCACTAAAGTAGTCTCGTACTACAGTTATAAATATATTATATACTGCCGTGCATCTTTGGTATGCCTCGTCCAACGTAAAAATTTTGAATTCCCACTTAGTTTTAAGTTTTACCACAATTATAATTTTAACTCGATGATACATATATTAGATTCCAATATATAGATTAGTTTAGCTTGTAAGATATATTAATTAAAAAGGAAACAATAAAAGCAAAGAAAGCAATATTAAGTTGGATGGAGGCTGTGGCTACAAAATTATAACAGAGCTCTCAAGCAGTTGATTCCTTTACGACTCATTCTGCAAATTCCTTTGGAACTCCTATGTTTCGTAATATTTTTGATTCAATTTCTTGAGGACTTGGAAATGCTCAACCCATCACGTAGTTGTCATTTTCCATACGATCACTGATTATAGTTTAGATTGAAAGAGCCTTTTATGAAATCTCACCAAAATTATAAATTGTTATGATTTGTTTTTAAAATTTTATGAAATCCCACCTAAAACTATTAGATTCGTACTTTTATATTTGTAATTAAGAATCTTCAGCAAAACATTTTCAAATCAGTTAAAATTAATTATTTAAAATATTTTCAATAATAGTGGATTTGAATGTTCAATTACAAATCATTAGTTAAATAACATGAAATTTTAAAAACACATTTTAAAATTTATGTTTAAATAACATATGATTTGTGATTATAATACAAATCACTTTAAATGTTAGATTGAATACACTTTTATAATATTTTGGTAAATAGTTAAAACGAATAAATAATCAACCATAAACAGATATATATATATATATATATATATAATGTATTAAAGATATGCAAAGAACAAGCATCTGATGCTACAAAGTAAGAGAGAAAAAAAGGATGTGATTAAGAAATATCAAGACAGATAATCAAGCGTATTAATTTAAGCAAAAACAGAGAAGAGAATATTCCTTCAACGGCAAAGGTAATAAGGAAGGAGGCATTCCCTCCAATCATTGAGATACACGTCAACAGCTTGTAACTTCACTCTGGTTGGTTAGCTGTAACGCGTTACGCGCTTTTGCATCATTAATGAATATATGTCACCGCTTTCGATATTTATTCATACACTTAGCTCCATGCCTCCCTCCGAATTATTATTATTATTTTTTAATATAAACTAATTACTTGATGTAGGATGTTCTTTGCTAATATTAATAGTGTCATGGATGCCAAATTTCAGAGTTGGATCTGTCTATTGATAGTATGGTTAGGTTAAGACTAGAAAAAGTAAATTTTGAGTCGGATGTAACGGATATCATTCAATCGTCTTCCGGCTTGGCCTTTTCTTAGGTTTTTCTTGTATGAACTTTTGAACGTCTTAAATGATCTTTCAGATTGGGATATTTGTCTTAAAGTCTCAAAAACTAATTCAAAGGACCAATCTTGATTACTCGGAGTGTCACGATCGAAGATTGATACCAATCATATGTAGTCATTGGCTACCCTTTTTGGTTATATGAGCTATTTTTATGGAAAAGCACATTTGTCTAGGTATAGATGTGCTCGCTGTGTTTTAATTGTAATGATCCTCATATTTTGTTGTATGGTCTTTCATTCTAATATATAAAGCATTTTATATGAAAAAACTCTAGTTTTATCTTTTAGAGTATATTTAAATCACCGTTTTAACTTTAATATAAATAATGATGTACCTTCATTATGAATGAGATTCGTAATTCGAAATAAATATTCTGACAATATAAACCGATTTTAAATTACTGATCTACTATGTTATTATTTTGACCGATCTATTTTGTTATTGTATCAACCGATCTACTTTGTTATTTGATATTACTGACATACAACTTAAAATATAATTGAAGCTTTTTAAAAACTTCATGTATATGTTACTTCCTCCGTTTCTTTTTAAATGTCGTTTAAAGTACAACTCTTTGTTTTGCTCCTTATTAATGTACTATATAATGTGTTCATATTCATTAATGAGCTGAAAAATAAGGATAAAAATTAAAAATTTATTAAAAATCTGCATTAAAAATGTAAAACGACACAAACAAAATTAAAATCTTAAAACGACAATTAAAAAAAAACAGAGGCAATACTAGGTTACCATAACCGATACAACAATAGACGGGGGTAAAAAATGAATCAAATTGGTAGATAGAAGACGGAAGTAAATAAATAATTAAAGGAGTGGTGGAATTGGAGTCACGTGAAAGGAGTTTTGGGGAATTAATTGGATTAAATGGATAAATATCCGTACGGTGCAGTCGTACAGGATAACCTACCCACACACACCTCTTTTATTTTCTCTCTCTTACGTGTCATACCGTACAAACTAACGTGACTTTTCTTTATCAATTCAATTAATGGAATAAAAAATAAATTAAAAGAGACAAAAGTGTGGGACCTATTCTCTCCACTATCACAATTGCCCGTTACACGCCGTTTGGCTTCTCTCTCTCCCCTTCTCTTTCATTTTTTTGTTTTTTTCGATTTTAATTCTTATAAATATGTCAAAATACTAGTTTTTTTTTTATATATATTTTGTTTCTTTATTCATCAATTGTCGGCTAAAAAAATGTCTGATAAAAAAAACCATCGTATACTATACTCTTTGGGAACAAAAAAAATCAAAAACTGTCGTATACTCCTGGTTAAGTTTCTTTCGTCATCACATTGGTCTGACTCTTGAATGCTAATTTGTATTGGAAGAAGATTGGTGAAATTTTGGTTGACATGTTGAGTAAATTTCATCAATCCTTCCAATCGAACTCAATTGTCAAATTTCACATAATTTCATTGTTTACTTATAAAATTCTTCAAATAAAGTCAAATGACTTTTTTGTTTGTTTTTATAAGTAAACATATACTCCAATTAGCAGTTAGAAAGTCCAATTAGCTGAAAATATAGACAATCATTTATTTCCAAAATCTTTTGGTTGAAAGACAAAGTAAGACTTACAAACACCATTTGTAATATCCAAATTGAATGCATCACATATACGAACATAGAAAGTTGTAACTGATACTAGTAATAGTCTTCTATAAATAGATGTAGAAAGCAGATCAATTGATTCATTCCTCTATCTCTCTCTACGCATTGAATATTGGTTGGTGAAACAAGAAGCAGAACAAAATTGTGGAAGAGTAATAGCTAAAATAGAGAAGCATTAGTAAGAAAGTCAAAATGTTTGACTCCATACTTAAAGAGACAACTCCCCAAGCGTCCAGCCGTACGCAGGACAGTCACACGACACTCTCGCTCCTATTAATTAATATGTTTGATTTTCTTAATGAAATACAGAGAGTCACAAGTACGGAATATAAATTTTATATTACGTGCCAATATTTTCTCAATGTGGTCCATATTACATTATTCAATTTCAAAGTGGAGGGTGCCCACATTGGTCTTAGCTTTTAGGGTATACTGACCTCACTCTCTTGTCTCTTGGCTCCACCTTTGTCTTTATGTTTTTTTCTATCTTTTTGGTAATAGAAATGACGCTTATATGACTCACCACCCTCCTTTACATCCTTTCTATGACTAAGCATTACTATTTCTCTTCTCTTAGTCCCTTCTTCATTCTTTATACATGCTATTATATAGACTGATAAAGCGATGACTCCTTTTCAGTGGCATCTTAATGTTCGGTCGTGTGCTCGTGTTTTGAATAAAGTTGGATTATCATCATTTGCTTTTCCCATCGTATCTTTTTAGTTTCGATGTTGCCAATTGCCATGCTCCTTGATTGGGACTAATCTATTGGATTACCTACTAGTATTTTCTTAAAATGTTCGATCAATACTTCAATTTCAAATTCAACGCTCATTGCTCTATTGATTCGTACACATTATTTTTCTTTTGATTGCAAAAGCGACCAGAAGCCAAACCTACAAAGAGAAGCAAAACCACATTAGGAGATTTCCTATTGAATTAGATTGTTTTAAGCGAGGAAAACAGATGTTCTAGACATCCGAGAAAGGAGATTGGTAGCTTAAGAGTTAAAGAGAGAAACTACAAAGTTTTTGTCCCAATCCGTTGGTTGAATGGTCGAAAAGTGGTAGACATTTTCCCATGACTATAGTGTAAACTATCAACAAAAAATGCACCTCGATCCTTTTGAGGCTCATCCAACAAATTTTGTAAGGAAACAGAGGAAAACCCCTCGGAAAGATAGACCTTTTGAATCAATCAAGAACCCTATGTAATCACTGATTATGATATATTTATTTATAGCTACAAAAATAGAAATATAATATATAAAAGATGGCCAACTCTCTCCCGTTGAGCGCCACATCATCACTGGAGAGAATGTAATGTGTCCAAAATGATTTATTTATTTAATTTTTTTTTGTTTTTTGAGTTTGCACAAGTATTAGTCATTTATGTTTAATTTTTAGTAACGTTTATGCACAAAAACCCTTCAAATTTCTTCATAACTCTAATCTTAAAAATATCATTTAAATATTAATTTGTACACAAATACCATCGACTTGGTTCCAATGATAAATTCATAACTCTTAACATTAAAACATCTTAATATATATAATCAATTACTCAATAAAATAAGATACTCAATAATGTCTTCAAATAATATCATTTCTCTTTCAAATTTACAATCTTATCATGCAATAAATAATATTTTCCAGTCTTGGCCACGTCTCACATATACATCTCAAAAGAATTTAATATGTTTATTCTTATAGCTGGGTGCAGAGAATGATCTCGAAAAACATCGAATATATACAACAAACCTTCATAGGCAAATGAAGTTGAGTTTATTTGTAATTTAAGAACTTATTGTAAATAAAACTATAGTAATTTGATATAAAATATACAAACAGAGATAATGTAAAAAATATTAAAAACAAAAGCAATAATATCAAATACTTCGAAAATATAAATCCGCATACGCGCGGGTAATCACCTAGTCCAAATATAAAAAGGAAACTAAATATAGCTCTTGTTTTTTTTTTTTACATGAAGAGCACAGGCCCATGTAAGTTATATTTTACTGTTGTATGGTTTGGTTGAGCCCGAGATTTAATGGGTCAGGCCCATTGAATAAATCTAAGAGCAAAGTCTTCCCCTTCCTTGCAAAATAACCTTAAAACCCTAATTTATCCGATTCTTCTCCCGAACAGAATACTGCATATATATATATCGACTCTCAATTTTTCAGAGACGGCTAGGGTTTTAGCTACAATGGCAATGTATCTTCTTTACGAATCTTCTTCCGGGTACGGCCTGTTCGAGGCACACGGCCTCGATGAGATCGGACAGAACACGGAGGCGGTTCGAAGCTCCGTCTCGGACCTAAGTCGGTTCGGGCGGGTCGTCCAGCTCACTGCTTTCCACCCATCTCAGTCTGCACTCGATGCTCTCAACCAAATTAACGCCGTCTCTGAAGGTGACTCTCCTATAAATTATAGCTCTTTCCCCTTTTATTTTCATGCACCACTCTTTTCTTGTTTGGTTAGATATCGAGCTCTTATATAATTGCGCAGATATAGTTAAGTGTTCCATTTCGATTTTTGCTTGAAACAAATCTTACACTTCTTACTACACTACAGTTAGAATCAGCTTATTCTATTCTGTTTTTGTTTTTGATAATTAGCATTTGGTTTACCTTGAAACTTGAAGGGTATATGAGTGATGAGCTGAGAAGTTTTCTGGAGTTGAATCTTCCGAAAGTGAAAGAAGGCAAGACGCCCAAGTTTAGCTTAGGAGTATCTGAGCCAAAAATCGGCTCTTGCATTTTTGAAGCCACAAAAATTCCGTGCCAGAGCAATGAGTTCGTTCATGAGCTTCTTAGAGGTGTGCGCCAGCATTTTGATAGGTTCATCAAGGACCTAAAGGTGTGAAATTTTGAGTTTACCTACCTCTCACTTGTGTTTCCTTTCTGCAATTCATGCTCAATGCCATTTTTTTTATAAATAATGTAGCCTGGTGATTTGGAAAAAGCGCAACTTGGACTAGCTCACAGTTACAGCAGAGCAAAGGTTAAGTTCAATGTTAACCGGGTGGATAACATGGTTATTCAAGCCATTTTCCTACTGGACACACTTGATAAGGATATCAATACCTTTGCTATGAGAGTCAGGTTTGTTTTGTTGATTTCCCTTTCGGATTAGGTCTTGTCTGTTACCGTAAGAAAGATGGTTTCCGAGCAGCTTATATTATTATCTATTTGCAGAGAATGGTACTCGTGGCACTTCCCCGAGCTAGTCAAGATAGTCAATGACAACTACCTTTATGCCCGGGTTTCAAAGATTATTGAGGACAAGTCAAAGTTGTCTGAAGAGCACATCCCTATGCTTACTGAAGTCCTTGGGGATGAAGATAAGGCAAGAGAGGTCGTTGAAGCTGGGAAAGCATCTATGGGTAATAATCTGATGGAGCTTGTTCTATGAGAGTCGTGAGCTTTTCATTGTATCTAATCCCTCTCGTGTTCTAAGATAATTTTTTGTTTTCCCTCTTTGAAGGCCAGGATTTATGTCCGATTGATCTGATCAATGTCCAGACCTTTGCTCAGAGAGTTATGGACCTAGCGGATTACAGAAAGAAGCTCTATGATTATCTTGTTGCTAAAATGAGCGACATTGCTCCGAATTTGGCGGCCTTGATCGGAGATATGGTTGGGGCAAGGTTGATTTCTCACGCAGGAAGCCTGACAAATCTTGCCAAGTGCCCATCTTCAACACTCCAGATTCTTGGTGCTGAGAAAGCACTTTTCAGGTGCATTTCAAGCTTTGTTTTGCCATGCAACTTTACTTACTTTTACTGCAGTAACTGACCGTGGTGTTAATTTCAGGGCGCTGAAAACACGTGGAAACACACCCAAGTACGGTCTAATATTCCATTCTTCATTCATAGGGCGTGCATCTGCTAAAAACAAGGGACGTATTGCTCGTTACCTCGCAAACAAGTGTTCCATTGCTTCCCGGATTGATTGTTTCGCTGGTAAAATATTGGAATGCCCTGAATGAGTGACTTGTTATAGTAAGATGATGTGCTGATAACTATAAAACTGTGGTGGTCTCTTTTACAGATAGCAGCACTACAGCTTTCGGTGAGAAACTTCGGGAACAAGTGGAGGAGCGACTCGACTTTTATGACAAAGGTGTGGCCCCACGTAAGAACGTGGACGTAATGAAAGAAGTGCTGGAAAATATGGAGAAGAAAGGTATATTACATTTTTTCTCCCTCAACTTTTGAGGTTAAATGGTTTTGTTTGATGGGTGTTTTCTCCCGTTTTTAGACGATGGAGAAACAAAAGCCGTGGAGGCCTCAGAGAAGAAAGAGAAGAAAGAGAAGAGAAAGACAGAGGAGATGGATGAGGAAGAAGTAGAAGAGGAGAAATCAAAGAAAAAGAAGAAGAAAAGCAAAGCAGTAGAAGAGGAGGAATTGACGACAGATAATGGTCACAGCAAGAAGAAGAAGAAGAAGAAAACTAAGTCACAAGATGACGAATAGACAATTTCTGTAATGTAGTAGTTTTTCCCACATGGCAGGATCTCTGTTTTTGACTTTTAAAAACATCTCGCAAACTATTATCAGATTTTCTAGTATTGAGTATATTTTTTTTGGCGATCAAGAAATGGATCTTCAAGGATATCTGTGCTCAATACGAACAAGAAATCATTTGTTGTTTGCTTCAAAAACAACTCGAAACATAGCAGAAATTATTATCTCTAAGGGCATCTCTAAACCATCTCTATTTTTTGCTCCAAACTCTATTTTAGAGTCAATTTTTCTTCAACACAACTCTATTTTAGAGCCAAAAATAGAGTTTATAATATTTGGCTCTATATTTAGAGTCAACTCTATTTTTTTTGTTCATGATTCTATTTTTAACTCTAAAATAGAGTGGCATTGGAGTAAAACTCAACTCTAAAACAGAATTGCTCTATTTTAGAGTAAAAAATAGAGCAATACATTGGAGATGGTCCAATACTGAATCTGTATTAATTAAAAGAACAAGATTAGTTTTTTATTTGGGAAAATCGCATTTTAAAACTCTAGTAATAAAAAATGTAGCATTTTAAACTTTTGAGAGATTTACATTAACACTTTAAAACTTAAGGTAACGAAACTAATACATTAAACCTTCAATTTAGTGTTCAATGCCACTGTTCCGTTACGGTGTTAGTTTTGTTACCTTGAAAGTTTAAAGTGTTAGTGCTACCTTTTTCATTCATGAATGTCTAAAATGCGATTTTGCCTTTCTTATTTCTCAATTTTGGCTGATTGATGATGAATAGAATCAAACATTTTTTATTTTAAATTATAGTCTCAGAGAAAACTAAAAACACTAAAATTGCAGAAACAAGAGAATTCTGCTGAATCAACAGAAAAGGGAAAGCAAGAACGCAATCTAATCGCAGAGAATGAGCCTGATCATTGCGAGAACCAAACACGAAACAGAGAAGAAGAAGAGCGTCACGAAATCTCTCGCAGACCATTTCCTCACGGCCTTGGACTCAACCCTCAAGCTCTTTGCTCTGCGAAGAGCGTCCACTTCCTTGAGCAAATCAAATTCGATCCCTTTCTTCTTCAATTCTTCAACGCATTTCCGCAACAGCTTCGCGGCTGAGTATGAGCTCTTCTTCCTTGAGCCATTGTTTCAGGAGAAGCTTGTGTGTTGGCGTGTCAGCGATCTGGTGAAGAGGGTGTCTTGTCTTTGACTCCATGATGGCTGGATTCGTGCTCTCATCTAAAGCCATGGATATAACAGAGAAAAGCGTTTAGAGTTTGTGGTTTCCACAGAAAAGATGATTAATAAAGCGGCGAAACATGTGGCTCTTTTGGTTTTTTTTTTTCTTTCAAAATGTCTGCAAATTTACAGATTTATCCTCAGCGTCTAACGGTCATCAATCAAAACACGGCTCCGTCACGCATTCACGTGGGAATTTAAGGTTCAAAGAAAATTGGCCCATGGCAATATTTTAGGCCATAGATGGGCCCATAAACGCTTATTGCCAAACTAAAGGTTATATTCAATATGATATTTAGGAGGTTTTTGAGAGATTTGAGTTTTAGTGAGTTTTTAGATGATTTGAATTATTTAGGAAATTTGTTATGATTTGTTTTTAAATAACTTTGAAATCTCACATAAAATCATGAGATTTGGATTTTTATTTTTTTAACTAAAAAACTCACCAAAACACCTTCAAATCACTAAAAATCTCTTAAAACCTATTACTTCAAATATTTCCAATAACAGTGGATTTGAAAGTTCATTTAAAAATCACTAGTTCAATAACATGAGATTTTAAAAGACTTTTTAAAATTCATGTTTGAATAACATATGATTTGTGATTTAAATACAAATCACTCCAAATGCTAGATTGAATACACCCCTAAGTGTATACATAAAATGGCCCATGATATATTATACGAGAGTTACAATACAAATATTCTGAAGAAATAAGTGAGAAACAAACCACACCACTCACGTTTTGTTGTGCATAATTATTATTATCAATCCGGTAACGCTTTCACCACATGTCATCAACATTGACAATGCGCCCAATGAAATTATAGAAATAACATTTCTACTTCCGAACGTTACAAAATCGTAACAGCACTTAAGAAGACCCTAGACAAACGGGAAGTTTAACATTTACCAAAAAAGTGAAAAAGAGTAGAGTAATAAATAAAATAAAAACAAATATGGCTTCTTCTCTGCTTCCAAAACTTCTTCTCCTCACCACTCTTGTAACAATATCGGTAATCTCCAGAGCCAACGAAGAGCTAATGATGCAACAATGCCACAACTCCGACAATCCCACCTTATGTCTTCGCTGTCTGAGCTCCGACCCAACTTCTCCGGAAGCCGACAATGTCGGAGTGGCTCGAATTATCCTCAGATGCGTCAACTCTCACCTCCTCACCCTCACCAACAACACTTCCACTCTGGCCTCGAAGCACCGCAGGAACCCCAATGCTGCAGCCGCGTTGAAACAGTGCGGTTTGGGTTACGCAATGGCTAAGCGTGGCGTGGGAGAGGCCGACGCACACTTGATAGCCGGAGATTACGACAAGGCTGCGCATGATGTCAGCATGACGGTGGAGGCTCCTCCGGTCTCGTGCCGTGCCAGTCTCGTGACACTCGACATCAATTTGCCCTCGAGCTTCCGTTACCATACAGATGTTTACTTGGCGTTGACTCAAGCTCTGCTCAGGATCATTGATCGCTTCTAGATAGTTTATGTTTCTCGAACAATCGCTGTCTTATTTATATGTAATCAATGCTTTTAATTATGTCTAGGCCGGTCCTCTAATTTTAAATCTAAAAGTTTGCTTCTTCTTTTTAATCCTTTCAAGATTGAATGAAAATGAAAAGAAAAAACAACAAGTGTGAAGGTTTATTTTTCATTTTAAGCATCTCTATCAGACAGAATATTAAATACCAACAAACTCTGTTTTATCGAATCAGAGTTTCTTACAAAAACAAAAAAAAATCTGATCAGAAAACTAATATTATATTTTTTATGATGATATGAAGTTTCTAATATTACTTTTTCCGCTTGAACATGAAACAAACTCAGGACACAGGAGCGGGTAAAAATTTAGTCGTGGTTTTGCTCTTTCACATCCCTCTATGATCTTAACCTTTGCCAAATTTTCTTTGCCTTTTGTAAATTGTTCATATCACATAGTATGGATTGTTGTTGAAACGGTTCATGTCGCTAATGATTAAAAACTGCTATATTTCCTTGTCATTTGTAGCTCGAATCATTTAAATACAATTGATGCAATTGGCTGAATGATGCTACATTGAATGCTCTTTAACAAAATTAAAAAAAATTAAAAAAATGATGCTTCATATATACTCCTTTTTTTTTTTTTTTTTTGGTCAGCTACTCTCTTTTCTTTACAAGAATTCTTTGTGACAAGCAATAACATTTTTTTAGTTCCAAGAGCCAAATAACAATCATTTTTAACTTAGAACTTGGTATTCTATTTTCTAGGAATAAAGAGAGGATAATGTTTGGGCAGAAACTCGAACCCGGTTGCATGAATATGTAGAACAAAATCAGGACAAATCTTTCAACACAAGATTTAGCTACCATTTTCTTTTTCTTTTATTTTTTTTTATTTCTGGCAGCGTAAACAATAGAAGATGTAACTCTGACAAGAATACTCTTCAAAAGTGGATTAAATATATTTTATGTAAAAAGAAATCAAAAACCAAAACTTTCTTGCTTCTTTTTTTGTTCTTCAAGGGAACAGCTACATATCTGAGATTCATTTTTCAGGCAACATGCACCAACAACAATAGCCAAAGACAACTTGCACAATTTCACTTTGAGCTTTCTTTTTCTTCTTCTTTCATTTCATCCAATTCTTTCATTTTTAATCTCTCTCAGATTTGACCTCCTTTCTTTTGTTTCAATAAACAGAAATAACAAAAAAAAAATCTGAAATTTTTGTGACTCCCTACATTTTAAGAGTCATTTACTGTATAGATCAGTCTTATATTCGAGAAAAATGATCAGTGCTTCTTTTCTGTGTAGGATAGTTAAAAGGTAAGAATCTTTCCAGATAACAAACAAAGATCGAACCAAGATATCAGTTTCGCTTTAACTTAACAGAACACGTGATAGCAAGAATTCAAAGAACAACTTTTTGAGTTTGAACTTTGAACGAGAAAAGCCAACAAAAACACAAATTTATATATATATATATATATTAATAAAAAGGTATCGGTACTTTGAAGTCAAAACGCGACGCAGAATTTCAGATATGGATAATGAACTGCTGAGTTATTTGAGAGCATAATAGAATAAACAAATAGGATAGAAGGATAGTAGATAATTTTGAAGTAGATCATATCCTATTCCTATACATGTATGCAAAGCAATTTGTTAACAATTAACACCCAAATTTTCACGTTAATTTTATTACAATACATTACATACATACATAACTGACATCTTATATGATGTAGTTTGAGATATTTTGAAGATCTTCCTTTTTCTCATAAAATATTTCATTCTCTACCCCACGAGGCGATTTTGAAATTAAGCAGATCATGGAAAGAGAATCTAATATTGTGAAGTTGTACAACTTCACAGAAAACAAGATAGAGGAAAGAAAAACATGTCTCACTTTAATCTTTGAATGCATATTCAGTCATGTCATGACCCATCCATCATCTTTCTTCGAATCTCCTATCACACTGAACATGTTTGGAGAGGCGGCCCTCCGTATTTATGCTTATGATCTACCAAATATCTCCATATTTGGTTTTTAGCATAGTCTCGATTTTATGCTCGTATCCTTACAAAAAAAAATTGCAACTCGTGGTGGTTCATGGTAGAATGATTTAGCATAGGATTGAAAGATCAATACTCCACCTTAAATGGGAAAAAATCTCCAGAGATTGGTTTGTATTTGGTTCATGATTTTCCGGTTATATATATATATATCATTGGTGACTGCGTTTAGATATCAAATTTTGCATAATCAAAAACCCTTTAGCAAAAAAATAAAATAAAATAAAAAACCTAGCAGAATCAAGAATTTATTAGAGCATCCATGACACAAGTTGAAGCCCAACAATGATACATGAGAAGCCCACAATACAAACACACAACACCCTAATTAGGTCATCCAAGCAAGTATTCATATATATAGTTTACTATGAACATCAATATAATTTAGAGAGTTGTCTCAAAACAACTCTCATTCCTTTTCTATTTTTATGAATCAATCAAAATCCTTTTAGCTCTTGATGATAATCTAGTTCTTCCTCTTTCCTTTCTATTTATGCATTAGATTAAAGCTCTATGAGCTATCTATTTTATAATTTCATTTTGTGTCTCTTTTAGAGTTTGAATCTACTTGTTTTAGATTCTCCTACATAATTTAATAGGTAGACATGGTTGTCATGCATAAACATTATTATTCTGTAACCAATGTGCATCAATTGGACTGTGAATAGAGGGGTGAATAGGCACAAATCTAAGTTCATAGCCAATTTCGTAAATATATTTTTATGGGAAAACAGAAGGTGGGTTCTTAAGTCGTCAGGGCCGTTTAGTTGGAGTAATTATAAGAACCCTTAAAAAAAACAAATAAATAATTGAAAATGGTGCAAAGTATTGGAAGAACAAGTGTTAAGATTCTGGGGCTAGGGGGGTAGGGTTTCTCTTTACGTAGTTTTGATAGCGTGTGTGTTTGTGTACGGCCATATGCAAATAACCCGAAAACATGTATTCTCATATTTATTTTTTTGGTCAATTTATTCGCATTTTTATTCTATTTTTTTCTATTTTATGGAAAAAATTAGATGACACAAGAACATTGGCAGCTGAGGACTATTGGTGTGGCTTAAATTAGATATATAATATATTCGGTTGTGCTCCATTAACAAACGTATCGTTAGTCCATCCCAACTGATAAAATGATCATGTGAAACACAACAAAACATATACGGTTGAAAAAAACATTTGTCGTTTTAATATGTTAAAATTTAGGGGTTTTTGCACCAACTACCACTTATTTTAATTTTTATTAGTATGTTAGCACTTTTGAAATTATAGTAGCAACTAGCATTTTTGACTATGTTTAATTCAAAAGTACATATGAATAATACGACGTGTACGATAATTGACGGTACACGATGTAGCAATAAAATGCGTGTACGATAATGGATGGTACATAGATTTTTAAAAAGTGTTACTTTCTACGACATTTAAAAAAATGATTACTTACTAACGAAAATTAGAATAAATGACCTTAGAACCAATTAAATCTAAAATTTATACAAAAGATGTTTTAAAAAAGTAACGGATAAAAATGAATAAGCAGAATGTCAATCCGAAAAAAAAGTAGGTCGGTGAATGTAGATGGAAAAGTGAAAATAAACGAAAATAGAAACAGTTATAAAACATAAAAAAAAAAAAAAGAATGAGCTGGTAAATAGTTAAGATGTTAATTAAAGTAAGAAAATGAATGAATAGAAAGAGGCTTTGACAGCATGAAAAGAGAGTGTAAGAAGTTATTAACAGAGCAGAGAGTCTCACTAACTGTAAATCTGGTGTGTCCGGGCAGCTCATTTTGTGTTACGGTCGGCCTGCCCGAACCAAACAACTTGTAACATCCCACAGAAACTCATCTCTACGTCTCCTATATATATACACACACTTGCACACACTCTCATTTCCTCCCAAACAACCCCAAACTAACAAAACTTATTGTTCTCCATTAATGGCATCATCTCTTCCTCAGTTCTACGCCGATTTCACATTTTCCGGCCAGACTTCTTCGCAGTTTTACGGCTCTTCTTCATGTCCTGACGTCTCAGCTCTCTCCAACTACCTCGACGATTACAGCTCCTTCAACACCTCTTCTACTCCAGATTCCATATTTTTGCCTCAGTCTCTTGGGATTTCTGACGTCTCTATGCCGGAGTACAACAATTATTACCAGAAAATGGGTGTGAATAATGCAACACAATATTTTCATGGTGGAGATCATGAATACTACGGATTTTCACCGGAGATCAAGCCCTTGTTCCGTCCGTTCAATGGAGAGCAATCCTGGGTATATATGCATGCACGTTTCCACATCGTATATATATACATTATTTTTAAAAATGGATATTAATAGATATACATAATTGAGAAGCGAAATAAAAGAAAAGATTTATTTATATGAAGCAGGGAGATAGTGATGGAGGGATACAAGCTGAGCCGAACACAAAAGTGGGACGCTATTCGGTGGAAGAACGTAAAGACAGAATCATGAGGTACTTGAAGAAGAAGAACCAACGCAACTTCAATAAGACCATCAAGGTAACGTATACACTTATATATATTCTTATTTATTCCAATTGTATATTCATGAATTGTGAAAGAGTTTTTTAAAAAAATAACATAATATATACATGCAGTATGTGTGTCGTAAAACCCTAGCCGATCGGCGTGTTCGTGTTCGGGGCCGATTTGCTAGAAACAATGACACATGTGAACAACAATCTCCCATGTCTAAGAATCACAACAACCGTTCTGAAAAAGACGAAGATATGTTTTCGGGATCAGACGACTATCTAATCCAGGTATATAGATTCATTTCATGATATCCCAGAGCCAGTATTCATCAACTTATACGTAGAAGTTAGAACTAATTTACCAATATTGCACATCCTATAATGTTATAGCAGATGGAAAACGACGACGGATGGCTTCACGAAGCAATGTCTGGTCTAATTCCTTTTCCTTGTGAATTGGAGGCTCCTGGAGATGCTCATCATCCAAACACATGGAGCTTCTGATCCTACTACCTATCTCCTTTACTGCCGAATTAATTAATGTCGCTAGCTATAAAATTTGATCATTTAGTTTAGTTTAATCAAGCAGCTTATTTATTCGATGGTAGATTTATCATAATGTACTTAATTATTCCTGGGGATTAATGAACATGGAGATTCTGTCTAGTAAATAAAATAAAAGAACTTCATTTAATTAATATCATCATGCATAGCTATGACGTGAGAATGATTTCAGCCAATCAAATACAATAGCAATCTCAAATGGGCAATTGTCCAAAATCACATTTAAAAAAAATTGTTCCAAATTTAGTACCAATAGTTAAAAGTGACAATAATAACATAAAATTAATATTAAAATGACCTAAAATCTTTTTTAAATGGAAAAAACTAAATCCTAAATAAAAAATAGTGAACTCAAAAATAATGTTTTAATTTTATTTTAAATAAACATGTATTTTCAGATAATTATTTATGCTATTTTTGAAATTTTAAATTTAATGTGCTAGATTTAGAATAAAAAATAAATTTTGTATTATTTTAGAGTATTTCTCATCTCAAATATTTAGCAAGTTATTCCAGTCTCTTAATTTATCAGTCTTTTCTATAAAAAAGAAAGAAAAAAATCAGCCTTTCAGATACAATATCAATCTCAATATTCCGGTTTCTTAATTTGTCAGTGTCTTTTCAAACAACAAAAGTTACTTTTATTTGTTACGGTCGATTAAAGTTTTACTGCGTACGTGGAAATCCAAAATAAAGAGATGATTCGGTAAGAGATGATTAAAAAGATTGTTGAGATTATTTATGGCAAACAACACCTTTTACGATTGGAATAAATTGAGTGAGCTGTCGATAAGTGATTAATTAACTAGTACGTATTCATGGAACAAATGTTTATTAAGGAATATATGATGTAAATTTAATCATAAGACGAATGACTTAACGTAACGTTAGCTTGTGGCTTTCTTGTTCTTTCTTTTCCATGCTTATATATGAATGGATATAAAGAATAATGCCGATTAATTGGTCATACCAACAAAACACAGAAACATGATAAGTTGTACACAAAATTCTTGCAATGATAGGTAAGGAGCTAGAGAATATTAATGTACGTCTACACAATTAAAGCATCAAATTATACATGATAGGTTGTATTAAGACAGTGTACATATACAGAGAGAGTGGAGAGGAGAGACATGATACGGAACCAAGTTCCAATCACTTTTTAAGACATATAATTCTCGAAGCAAACATAATAAGGCTTCAAAATCTGCAAATTATATATTCTCTGAATTTGTCCACTAGGCCTTTATTTTCTGCTTTGACGATTATATGTGAAGGCTGAAGCGGCCCTTCTCATCTGCTTTGTTTATTTTCCACTTTTTCTTCTCAACACACTTCTAATAATAAAATTATATATGTACTTAACCACAAATCGATATTTTTTTTATTTCTTCAATTCATTGTTGGTCCGACAGCTTATTAATATTAGTATCCCTATAAAAAAAGCATGTATTACATCACTTAAATTGTATCACAAAAATAAATGATATTATTTTGAATCATTTATTAGCAATTGATATAAAAAATGTAGTTTAACATCAGTTGATAACTGATTTTACTATTAGTTAATTTAACATCGATTCAATCCTAAATTATACAAAATTTTATTAATTTGGGTCACTTTATTAAAAGTGATACAAAAATATGAATACACATCAATTAGATAATCGATGCATCTACAATTTTTTGTTAACATCATTTAAAAAAATGATACAAATATTACATCAATCAAAAACTGATGCTAATAAATTTTTAATTACCTTTGATGTTTGTCCCACATCGAGAACTAAAGAAGGAAGTGAGAGGTTTTGTTTCTTATAAATAAGTACAATTTATCTACAGATTCTAAAAACCAATATTGATGTGTTATCATAAATATAAATAAATAAATTATTTGTGAAATAATTTATAATATAATATTAAAATAATTTATAAAAGTTAGTACTAATTTTAAATTATTAAATTATTACACATATTTTAAATAATTATAATATAATATTACCATCATTTATATTAATTGATGCAAATCTTTAACATCATTTTTTACAACCGACACAAATTAACATTGATTACAATAATCGATGCAAATATTTATATCAATTGCTTAAACTGATGTAAATATTTATATCAGTTGTTTAAACTGATGTAAAATATTTTCACAACTGATGTAAATATTTGCATCACCACTTTCAAAGTCACTTATGTAGTTTTTTTTTACATTATTTATAACTAATGCAAATCTATAAAATAAATGATGTGAAACACTTTTTTTTTTTTTTTTTTTGTGTGTATAGACCCGCACGAATTCTCAAACCGGATCCATCTATAAAGTCTTACGATTTTGATTTATCAGTAGAAAATTATATTGATATATATATATATATATATGTTACTGAAGTGAGTTGACTCTACTTCTTGACTTTCGGTACATATATGACTCAATCTATCGGAGATGCTTCTTAAGTCAAAACCAAGATATAAAGATTGCATCAAGTAATCATTTTGTAATCAAGTTGACCCTTTTTGTCAATTTTCTTTCATATATCAAGAAAGGCATCAGTGTTTAACCATATTTCAATAATTTGGGTGAATTCCCACTATCTCAATTTTTTTTGTTTCTGTCTTCTATATGTGTAACTAGTCAACTTGAACAGACAAAAGGCAATAGGAGTTAATTCATTTCAACTAAAAATTAAATGTTACAAAGTATTCTATTTAATATTCCATCTGTTCTTAAATAAGTTGTTAAATAATTGATGTTTTAGATTTTTTTTTGTTATCAAATAAGTAAGTGATAAGTAATGTTTCAATTTTCAGTGCAAAATTATATATATATATATATTTATTGTTTTTGATGATTTGTATTCTGCATTGTTTTATCATTGGTTAAATATTGTTTAAATAGATAATAAATGATGTTTTATAGTATAAAAAAAATAAAAAATAAATATTTTTTAATCTATGTGCAAAAATCTTAAAAATCACTTATAAAATAACAGATGGAGTATAGTACAATATATATAATACGAGTTCATGCTTGCTAAGCACTTAATTCGGCTGATATAAGTATTTGAAAAAACACTAATCAATAAAATTATAAATTGCATATGGTATAATATACTTTGGAGGAATTGCGCCTTCACATGTTGTGATGCGTTGAAATAAGTAATAGAAAATGCTTTATTTGTCCACTTCACTAAAAATGTTATACAAAGATTCGGTGTTGGATTTTCCAAATTTCATAAAGCCTGTGTTACCGTTAGAGCAGTGAAGGTCGCTCTCTATGCATACTGAAAACGAAAGCTGCAATCAACAACTTACCCCTTCAATGGGAGGGAGGGCTAGTATGTCTAATTCATCCAAATCCTGGCCTCAATATTATTTAAGTTTTTTTCATGCATTTCTATTATTCCAATATTTGTTTTTTCGGAAAATGATAGCAAATCGGGGCAATTTTATTCTTATTTGTTTTTTAAAAAATCGAATGAGTTATAAGTCAACAATTATGTTCTTTTGTGCATTTTTAAGGATCAAACATCTTAGATTGCAGAATGTCGTAAAAAAAAAGATTGGAGAATAAGAAACAGTTAAGAGAAAGTAAAGAGAAAGTGCTGCTATATCTTAGTAAGAAGATGGTTGATTGGTTATTTAATTGGGATATTTGCTACAATATGACCTACAAAAGATATTAGTTATTTTAGTTAATTTATTACTCAATCTGCCTTTTTGAATCTGTTGTTAGAAAAAGATGATTACAAAACTATCATTACTAATTTATTTTCAGTTTAACAAAAAAATATATTTATTTACGAAAATATCATCGCCTCTATCGAATTCGAATAAGTCTATCATAACAAATGGAGTATGTCGTAATGGTAGTATATTTATAACATTTTAGTAGATTTAATTACTGACAAAATCTGCCTTATGACATGCAGCAATTGAATTTAAACGTTTCGAAAATGAATAAAAATAATGATACATACATATATAAGTAAACAAACTGCGCATAGTTTTTGGGATTTTGGAAAATAAGATAATGCAATGATGATGGCCACACGAGAGGGTCCGACAGAATCTTTATAGAAATTATGAATTACTAGACTATATGGGTTGACCTTTCCCACTGAGCTGGGAAAATCTGACATTTTTTCCGTTATATAATTTAAAAATCACTTGAATATCCAATCATGATAGCGATTAACAAAGTTAAAATCAGAAAGTGGAAACTAAGTAAGCTTCTTTTGAGGAAGCTAATCAAAATAGGGACGTATTTAGGCTTCTTATTGCATGCAACTGTGTAACAATAGCGATCTTGCTACCTAAATGTGAGATTTCACTTCCATTGTCTCTTTCACAATTTTCTCTTCCAGAAAAGATATCCCTCTCCCATCTTTTTTAAAAATATTATATTCCATTACTGTTCTTTTACATATTTTAAAATTTTAAAAACATCTAGAAACAAATGTGATACTGCAAAATTATGTTCAAAATATATAACTGTCTAGCTTTAGCATTTTTTATGTAGTTAAAAACATATCACACAACTAATATAATTCATAAATTCTCGAGTTTTTTCTTAAGATAAAAGATATAAAAATTATTGATTCATCATCAATGCATAATTTTTGAGTACACATATATATAAACCGTTTTTTTGTTCAACTGATATAATTTGTTATGTTAAGTAATAGGTCAATTAACCACAAGGGATAGTTGAGAAGTAGTTCTTGGAAATGAGTTGACAGCTTTTCCCCTGAATTCAAATTTTTTTGGAACTAACTCTCCCATTTGTGGCCAAAATGGGGCTAATGTTTATGCCTTATTTGCAAATCCAGATGCACGTTTAATCCTTTTGTGTTACACCCCCAGGAGATTAATCTGAGCCTTTCCATGGATATGAGATTTATTCTAGAGTCATTAAAAACAAGTAATAGGGCAATTTTCAAAAATATCACTAAAATAAGTTTTCGTTCTAAACATACCATCACGGTATCACTAACTTTTTCTTTTCAAAACTACCACAAATATTGATTTTTTTCACAAATACCACAAAACCAAAACTAAACTTTTAACCTTGAAAACTAAATCATAAACCTAAAATAGTGAACCCAAACCCATATATTTAAATTATAAACTCTTAAAATTGGTATTCTAAAAAAAATTAACTGAAATTTGTAAATCTCATAGTTATATCGAGAATATAGGCATCCGCCTTGGTGGGCTTCCAATATAATTCTAGTTCTTCGACGTATGTGGGCTTTTGGTTTTAGGCCCATAGAAAATTAACTACTAAGCTTTGAGTTTGAAAGTCAAAGACTAGTAGTACTTGATTGCGAATATGTTAAGTCGGAGAGAGGCATGGTTCATGATAGCCAGCTGTTAAGTAGTATCATGCATGGTTTTTTTATAAATAGATTTTAATTATTGTAATAAACAAAATGAGTTTTTTTTTATTTAGAAGCAAGAAATGAAATCCGACTACCAGAATTTATTTAATGGCTATAAGTATAACTTGCTATATATACCCCCCTCAAACATATATTTGTGTACCTACTTAATATTTCTTATTATTTTTGTTATTGTGAATGTCATTATCTAGAAAGAAGCTAGAAGAAACTTTGAGGGTGTATTCAATCTAGCATTTGTAATGATTTGTATTAAAATCATAAATCCTATGTTATTCAAACATGAATTTTAAAAAATCTTTCAAAATCACATGTTATTGAATTAGTGATTTCTAAATGAACTTTCAAATCCACTGTTATTGGAAATATTTTAAGTAGTGAGTTTTAAAGGACTTTTAGTGATTTGGAGATGTTTTGGTAGAGTTTCTTAGTTAAAAAAATTAAAATCAAAATCTCATGATTTTAGGTGAGATTTCATAGTTATTAAAAAACAAATCATAACAATTTTCCTAATTCACTCAAATCATCTAAAACTCACTAAAACTCAAATCTTTCCAAATTCTCATAAATGTAATGAGTTGTTTATTTAAATATAGCGGTGAATGGTTGAAGGTTATTATATCTAGAAAATGAATTGATTCAACGTTCACTTGTATTTGTATTAACATGTGCCCATGCTTTATAGAGAAAGAGGTACATATTTGTTGGTAAATATTAACAAACCAGTTGACAAAACATCAAATCAAATACAAATGAGATGCATGATACGTCAACAAACAAACCATTCTTTCGAATATATACCTAAAGAATAAAAGTAAAACATTTGGCATTATACACGCTTCTGGTTATACAAATCAACTACTAGTTCTAGGGGAGTACCATGTGATTATAACGCGATCCCACTATTTATTACATTAAAAACATTATCTCAAGTAATTTTCTGCCTATTTTGCATCACTATTTATTACCCCGTCCGCTTCATAGGACCTCTCAACATTCATTTTCGAGCAAAAGTATATAGAGATAATGGCTGTCAATTTTGAGGACCAAACCACCTTGTTCAACTTCGTGGTCAAACAAGGTAACGGCGTGAAGGGTCTGATAGACTCAGGCATGTCTTGTGTTCCACAGCCTTTCGTCCAACCGCTCTCTGAGCGAATCGCGACCCCAAACGTCAGTACGTGTGAGGCTGCCCAGCCAATTGATCTTTCCCAGCTAGACGGTCCACATCACAAGGAGGTGGCCAAACAGATCGTTGAAGCTGCCGAGACGCTTGGCTTCTTCCAGGTAAGTAATGGCCGAAACATAGCATTTAGTTGGTGTATAACATTTTTTTTTCCCTTGCAATATAACTAACCAAAACCAAAAAAAGAAAGAAGCAATATATGCTTGTAATCTATGTAAATTTGACCCGGGCGCTAACGTTAGATATCTTTTGCGCGGATTCATGAGTATATTTATCAATCTCTTTTTTTTTTTTTTTTTTTGAACAGTTCAATCTCTTAAAAATGCATGTTTGATAAGAGAATACTAGAATTTAAGGAATAAATGCAAATGGCAGGTGGTGAGCCATGATGTTTCGGTGGAGCTGCTTGAATTGCTAAAAACGTCGGCTCATGACTTTTTCGCACAACCTCCTGAGAAAAAAGCGATTTACCTAAAAGAAGTGAGCCCAAGCAAGCTAGTTAAGTACGGAACGAGCTTCGTGCCAGAGAAGGAGAAGGCCATTGAGTGGAAGGATTATGTGAGCATGCTTTACACCAATGACCGTGAGGCTCTTCAACACTGGCCTCTACCTTGCAGGTAGTTATATATATAATATATGGATAAAATCTATATTAATATAAGCATATCAGATTTGTTGTGCTATAGAAATAGAGTGTATAATATTGGGAAGCTCACATATCTCAAGTAATTGATGGAGCTTAAAGTAATATATAAATTAAAATGCATGGATTAATTCATTAATTTTCGATTAATAAGATTATAAAATTTAACAATTGTATACGTGTGTGACAGAGACGTGGCACTTGAGTTCCTAAAATCGTCAATGGAAATGGTGAAAAGGTTAGTTGAAGTTCTGATGGAGAATCTAGGAGTGAGACTAGAAGAAGAGAGAATGAATGATTTGATGGGAATCAAGATGGTCAACATGAACTATTATCCAAGCTGTCCCAGCCCCGAGCTAACCATCGGTGTTGGTCGTCACTCCGACATGGGAATGCTGACCGTTTTATTACAAGATGGCATTGGTGGTCTCTACGTTAAACTAGACAACGGTGAATGGGCCGAGATCCCTCCTCTCGACGGAGCTTTGGTCATCAACGTCGGCGACACTTTGCAAGTTCGTTAAAACAATTTGATAATAAATGGATTGACTTACGTAGTACTGTGCTATATTTATCTTTGTTTGTGATATTCTAATACAGTATTTAAAACTGATTTATAGATTCTGAGCAATGGGAGGTACAAAAGCGCTGAGCATAGGGTTCGAACCACAAACATCGGATCGAGAGTCTCTGTACCCATTTTCACGGCACCTAATCCCTCAGAGAAGATCGGTCCGTTGCCTGAAGTTGTGAAGCGTGACGGAGTGGCTCGTTACAAGGAGTTGTTGTTTCAAGACTACATGAATAATTTCTTCGGCCAACCACACGAGGGTAAGAAATCTCTCGATTTCGCACGTGCCGATTGATACTATCACATCAGTTATACCACGTCCAAAATCAACCACAATAATCGACGGCCGACGCTGTTTCCTTTTTATACTTGTTCGATCGATATCCCAATGTTTTTATTTTGCTATAATCAAATACTATTAATAATGCCTTCGTTGGGATGTGCACACTCAATAAAACTGGTGAGTCTTCATGAAAATTTAATGCATATTAGGTTGAAATTGAATGGCTGGTTTTTTTACCAAAATTTCAAAGTGCTAGAGCCAGCCTAACTAATGATTTTTTACTGCAATGATTTTATTTTTGTCAATTTCTGCAAGGATTTTCCAATTTAAATATCGAGACTTTTCTTCTCATTTTAAAAAAAATTCTTATTTCCATTTTTCATCTCGTTTTCATGGCATAGCTAGTATGTTTTCGATTTAGACGTACCGGGTCGTACACAAAATTTCGTTGACTATAAAAGAAGAAAACAAACATTATGTTGAAAACTACACCGTTTTCTGAAGTCGATGTGACATAAGCGGTAATTAAGGATTCTAGACTTTCAGTTGTGACGTGAAACGTGTGCGTTTAACTAATGCAAACACTATGACGTTAGACATTTACGAAGTTTCAAAGCTTCTTTAGTTTTCCTTTTTGACATTTTCCTTCCTTTCTTAAAAGAGTATCTAAACCTACTATTACTCTCTATTTTTTTGTTAATTAAAGAACATACATTTACTCAATTATTACATAAATATTAATGATCATTAGATCATACTGTTTATTATGTACGAACAACATCAACTGTATGTGTATCACACATTCACACTAACTAATCGCAAATCATATATATGGATTCACGTACACTAGCTAATCGCAAATCATATGGATTAATCTGTTACAACATTTTTAAAGAATTAATCTTATTTTTACACGAAACAAGTTAAAACCTGATGAAAGTATAAATGTAATTTAACTTTTTTAAGTCAGTCCACGATCGGATTAAATCAACGACCCATTATGAATTTATGATTATACCAATTACGTCGTCTCTTCCTCTAAGTGTCTCTATACGATCCTACTAGATTAATTATCGCATTGTTACATCATCGATTCATCGCATGTATTTTCTCTTTATCTCTCTCTCTTATTTGACGTCCCATTGCACGTATTCTTATAGTTACAAATTTCAATGCTTCTTATATTTTGGAGCATATATGAAAATGGGCCAAACTCTTGAAGTATATATATGATTAAATATGTATAATTAAAACATATGTAGGTGTTTACTTTTCCACGATAATTTTTGTTTTTTCTCGTTCTAAGCATCGTATAAATGATAGATCAGTTGTCAAAAAATTAAATTTTAAATCAAACAAGTTTTATAATAGATGGGGAGGAAGATGTCCAACAAGAGCAACTTGGGGTCAACCATTGATGACTCTGGTTGAATTATCCTTTGACTTGACCAGCCGCTACGAATTGACTCTACAAATTGTAACAAATAAATAATTAGGGGAAATTATTTATTCATTCAAATTTTGAATGTTGTCCTTCTATGAATATCTATCATATGATTTAATAACAATTATCATACTAAATTACTGACTTTCGTTTTCACGTACGGTTTCATTTTGAACTTCTCTTTTACATCAAAATTAGTTTAGTTAATATTGATTTTTTCGTTATACACTCCAAAGTGAAACATTTGCTTTGATCGCCAATTTTAAAGAATCAATATACATAGGTCATTTTGCTCAAAACCCAAAAACAAAAAAATACTACTCTATGAATTTCAGGGTCGGCCATGCACTCCATTGAAATTAATTAAAGGTAAATGTTTGTGTTGGAGAATGGTTCCTCTACCAAAAGCTTTTCTAAAGATGCGGTAAAGATTTGGACAAAAAAGTCAGAACCAACATTAGCTTGAATAGTTTTTGTTTTTGTTTTTGTTTTTCTCTAATGAGTTTTGACAATGAGCAGTGTATTAATGGGAAACTCGTCAGTGCAGTGGAAATTGCTGTTTTGAAATTAATAATTATGGTAGCATTACAGATATTAATTCCACTACTTTTTAGTCTTTACTTGACGACACATTTCCACAGCTTTAAGCACGATTCTCCGAACGAGATTTAGTAGCCTCGCGGTTTGCAAATATAGTTACACTTACACCTATCAGTTATGATCGCCACAAGACAAAAATAGATCATCTAAGATATCGCCGTTTTTTTTTTGTTTCTTGAAAAACTTATCGTTTATATAATAAATTACTATAAATGGGTATATATTTTTAAAATAATTAATTGCTGAGATATCAATGTGTAATCGTAGAGGTATAATAAGATCAACATGAGAAATCCGATATAGCAAACTTTGAAAGTATAGTACACGCTAGCTGCTTTGAATCTTATCAAGTGAATTGTGTTATGCTATTAGTTTTCTGCAGTATCTTCTTTTGTTTTAAAATGTTCATAAACGTTGCAAATTCCTTGTAAAAAGTTATTCATTGTTTTTAAATATAATTTTACATTACAGCAAAAAAAAAACTTTGAAATTAGTATTTTGTTTTTTTTAACGAAAAATAAATTTGACCAATTCAAATAAATTTTAATTTTAATTTTTTTTAAAAACGCACATTCCTATAATTTTTGAACTTTCTGGTTGGACATTATAGTGGGAAAATATCCAACAAGGTTTCCTGGTGGGAACTAAATCATTCTAATTTGAGTAGAAGAACACATGTGAACCCTTTTTGCCCAAAAAAAAAAAACATGTGAACCATTTTTTTCCTAGCTAGATGGTTAAGTTAATAACTCAGAATAAGTTTGCTGGGGAATCATTTCTGTAGCTGTAGTTGCAAGTATTGAGATGAAGTGACAAGGGACGAGTTTCTTATTTGATAAATTAGGTCAAATAGTTACATATTGTGTTAATTAAGAAGTGATTAACAATATGCCCATATGGGCGTAGTCAAGTGGTAGCGATACTTGGGAATGCGTTGAAAGCGTTCTTTCCGGATTCGAACCTTCCTCGAAACAAAATCACAAGCGTGTGGATAGTGAACTCTAGACAATTCGGTCCAAATGTTTAACATGATGGACCGGTGCTCCACGAGCTGACTCATCCATGAGATTAGTCGGATGGTACAAATCCGGATCACCCATGTTAAAAAAAAAAAGAAGTGATACAATATATTTGCTTCATGTCCAAAATTAAGTTGAACTACAATAACCAGTAAAATCTTTCTGAGAAGTGAGAAAGGAGCTGAATAGTAATATTCGGTCTTAGTTAGGTGGCTTTGTCATTGTCAATTTCGAAGAAATTACCGAATAGAAAATGTAAACATTTCCACGTGTTTTTTCTTTTGTTCATTTCTCCAAGTTAAGTTTTCGAAACGAAGCATACAAATCTTACATTTACGAGCACAAAAGTCGGAATTATGCGTTTAAGTAATGATGATAAATATAGATGTTTTCGTCGTGGCCGAGAATATATTATGCAAACAATAATGATGAGCCTAGAAGAAATTTAATGTATGGAACATTGAATCCTCGTCAGACATTTTTGAAAGAGAAACACACAAAAAAAAAAACACAAAAATTAAAAAACAATTACACTAGAAGGCACTTTATCACTTATCAATTACAAGACAAGGCACATTTAACTCTTTAGGCACTTTCTCTACTTGAATTGACAATTTTACCCTATGTAACTCACATCTCTCTCTTTTACTCTTAAGATACTTTCTCTTTCCGCTTTAAACCACTTATTTATTTTTTTATTTTTTTCACATCTCTCTCACATCTCTCTCTTTTACCCCACCTAATTTATTTTCTATTTTTTTATAATGTGAAAGACATAAAACAATTTATTTGGTAACAATGAATGATAATTTTTTTATTCTACATTTTAAGATCTATTTTGCAATAGTTTTGATTCGGAAAAAAAACAAGAAACCTAAACATATAAAATCTAGATCTACGTGGATATGAAAACGTGGACAATTGTGTGTAAACACATAGGAATCTCGTATTGTTAGTGTGGATGGTCATGTGTGGATAATACTTTACTGATGGTCATGTGTGGATGATCATGTGTAGATATAGTTTTTGATATTTACAAGTAGATTTCTTGTTTCACATCAAAACTATAGCAAAATGGATCTTAAAATGTTGGTAAAATAGAATTATCATAGATTGTTTCCAGAAAATTGTTTTATGTCTTTCACATTATAAAAAAATAGAAAACAAATCAAGTGGGGTAATATTTATTTTACTCTAATTTTTGATTTTCTAGTGTGGATGGTCATGTGTAGACGGTCATGCAATAGAAAACAAATCAAGTGGGTAATAATTATTTTACTCTAATTTTTGATTTTTTAGTGTGGATGGTCATGTGTAGATGTAGTTCTTGATATTTACAAAAAGATTTCTTGTTTCACATCAAAACTATAGCAAAATAGATCTTAAAATGTTGGAAAAATAGAATTATCATATATTGTTTCCAGAAAATTGTTTTATGTCTTTCACATTATAAAAAAAAAATAGAAAACAAATCAAGTGGGGTAATAATTATTATACTCTAATTTTTGATTTTCTAGTGTGGATGGTCATGTGTGGATGGTCATGCGTGGATGGTCATGCGTGGATGGTCATGTGTAGATGTAGTTCTTGATATTTACAAGTAGATTTCTTGTTTCACATCAAAACTATAGCAAAATGGATCTTAAAATGTTGGAAAAATAGAATTATCATATATTGTTTCGAGAAAATTGTTTTATGTCTTTCACATTATAAAAAAAATAGAAAACAAATCAAGTGGGGTAAAAAAGAAAGATGTGAGAGATATGATTTATTGGTGTGAGATGTAAAAAGAGAGAGATGTGAGAAAAAAAAATAGATGAAGAAGCTAGAGAAAAAGAGAGAGATGTGAGAGAAAGTAACAAAAAGAAAATTAACATAAGGATAAAATTGAGTTTTCACACCACCCATGAACAGTGAAAAAGTGCCTTAAGAGTTGAAAGTGCATTTTTTGTAACAAAAAGTGTCAAAAGTATCTTTTAATGTAATTCACCCAAAAATTAATTCAGTGTGTCAAAAAAGTCAGTCCTCTCCTTAGCGTTTTCCTTGGCCTCTCTAATAAATGAAGAGTAAAAGCGTCATATTGGGTCCACGTTTACGGATATGGACGCATTGTGATACAGAAAGACTAATTCTAAAATCTCAAGCCCGAACGACTTTTACCGGGTCGGATCATTGATTAAAATGGACCGATAAGTCAACAGAAATGACTTGACCGAATCCATCTTTGTTAAAAAAACACAAACGACACAAGCTCTCTTTATATAATCTCAAGAAGATTCTTGTGTGCGAGTCATATAAGAGCAAAAGGAGGAAATAGTAAACCAAAATCATGGAGGGGATGATGAGATCAAGGGACAAAAGAATGGAACAAGAAGAAGAGGAACAAGTATTAGAGCTTCCAGGGTTTAGGTTTCATCCGACGGACGAGGAGCTTGTAGGGTTTTATCTCTCTAAAAAAGTACTCCTCAAGAAACCCAGCAAGATCGATGAGATCATTAGCCAAATCGATATCTATAAATTTGATCCTTGGGATCTTCCTCGTAAGTTTTTTATTACTCATTATTTCTTTTGTTTCTTGTGCACCAAACCATGTAATTACATGCACATAACAGATATATCGTAGTGTATATTTTTGTTAGAGACTTCGAATTCATGCATGTTTGTGTAGTAAAATTAGCACGTACGCAACATTGAAGTCATAAGCTAATGATCAAAGGTGTGTTTGTTTAAAGGGTCGAGGAATACGGAAAAGGAGAGCTACTTCTTCTGCAAGAGAGGAAGAAAGTATAGAAACAGCATAAGACCGAACCGGGTGACTGGTTCCGGTTTCTGGAAAGCCACAGGTATCGACAAGCCTGTCTACTCCGATGGATCCAGCAAAGCCGTGATCGGTCTAAAGAAGACACTCGTTTATTACCTTGGAAGCGCCGGGAAAGGAACCAAGACAGATTGGATGATGCACGAGTTTCGTCTCCCCACAGCCAATGACACCATCCCTGGTGGCTCAACCCCCATCAACCCTACTCCCTCTTCTTTGCTACATGCTGTAAGTTTGTAACCTACTCGATCATGATCATATATCTATTGTTGGTCACTGTGAACGCTTTAAATGACAAAAATTAATACTCAGCTATTGGAGATTAGTCTAAGTTTCGGTTTCATGATCGCTCGGTTATCAGAAAATAAATCATGATTGATTCATATATGAATGATACAATTGCAGGAAGTGTGGACGTTGTGCCGGATATTCAAGAGAAATGTGTCTAGTCGAAAGTACACTCCGGACTGGAGAGAATTAGGAGGTGGGAAACGCGTGAAGCCGCAACAATCCAAGTATCAAGAAGCTTATAATATCAGTTTTGGTGACAATGAAAGTAGTAGTAGTACCAATAACAATATCAATGTCATGGAAAGCAAAGGGAATTATGAGAGGAACGTTTTCCAGCTTCACCAAACGCCTCATCAACACCAGCACATTCCCATGGACACTACACAAGTCGATACGGCTCCACATTTCTTAAACGATAACATTCACAATATAACCTGCGAGAACTGGGACGAGCTACGAGCAGTTGTGGAATTTGCTTTCGGCCCTTAAGGGATACTGCAGACGGATACTGCCGTCGGAAAACGCTTGTTCTCGTTCTCGAGAAGAAGCTTCTTCTCTTAGTTAGAAGATGTCTTTAAACTGATTAGGGAGATAGTACTTCGGCGTTTTGTTGGTTGTTGAGATACACAACATCAGTTTTCTGTTATATACATATGGATTTTGTGTATATGATACTTGATTATATTACTCATGTAGATCCATATATGTATTACTATCATTCTCCATTTCTCGTATAGACATGACCTATTTGCGTATTTTGTTCTCGGTATATTAGATTAGGCTCCTCGTATACACGGATTTATAATGTAATCTTTTATAACATGTGCAAAAAATAACTAACAACGAAAAAGGTGAACAAAAATCTAATTACTCACGAAAAAATATTAAAAACATCGATGCGAAACCACCAAAAAAAAAAGTTTAACAAATATTTGTTTATTATTTTGATTCTCTTTTTTTTTTATATAGATGTGAGATATTATATTATATTATTTTTTAAAAAATTAGTAATCCATTGTTTAATTACTTTAATCTAATGGGAAAACTAAAGAATTTTTACTTTTTCTTCTTTTATTAATTTTTTTTATTGTTTAGTAACATTACCTTTTATGATTATGAATCTGTTATAAATTTTTTTTTATTAACTTGGCTTTTATGATAAATTTACTTCTTCTTCTTTTTTGGGTCAAAAAATCTAAATTTTCTATTTTTTTATTTTTATATAATAACTTTACCTTTTAGGATTATGAATCAATTATAATTTTTTTTATTGTTAATCTTATGTGGCAAAATCTAATTGGAATTTTTTTTATATGTGTCAAAATCTTATTGATTAACTTGACACATGTCGCAATCATGTGAATTACTAACTCTGAAACATTCAGCTTTATATAACTAGATAGATTAGGTCTCGCGTATACGAAGGTTTATAATATGATTTTTTAATCCGTACAAAAAAATGGGAACGTCGATTAGGCCTCGCGTGAAAAATATTTAACTTTTCGTATACCTATTTGAATTAGCTTTATTTGTAATGAGTATGTATGTAGAAAATCTAATACGATACTAATATGTTCATCAAGAAAAAGAAGTTCTACTCCCATAAGCACATTATTTGCTTTAAGATTTCTAGTTTCTTACTTTCGAATAACACACACGATAGTACGGCGATAAACCCGATTTCGATCTAATTGATTCACAGTAAAATAATTTTGATCAATTTTTTGAGTTATAGAATCATGATTTACTTGTTTTAAATTTGAATAAGAGAACTAAAAGATGAAACACACAATTAAATTTAAAAAGGCGTAGATAATTATATTAGAGTTTGGTTATATTTGAATATTAATAATTTTTCTTTTTGATTTTCCTTTTGTCATAATGGTTGGAATTATGTTAATATGCCTTTTTGATTATAAAAAAAACTATCAACATGGAACTTGGTTAAGATGTTATGGATTTAAATTTTAATATTCTATTTTTTATAACCCTCTCATTCTATTGTTTGGTTGTAATTAAATATTAATGAATTTCCTTTTTTGGTTAATTTTCTTTTGGTCATAATGGAATATGGTTGATACATATTTTTGGAAAAACAAGACTTAATATTAATAAATTTCCATTTTTTGTAACCCTCTCGTTCTGTTGTTTGGTTGTAGTTAAGTATTAGTGGATTTCCTTCTTTCATTTTCTTTTGTTCATAATGGAATATGGTTAATTTATCTTCTTGGATAAATAAAACTTAATTTTATATCTAATTTGAATTTTTCTAAAAATTAAAGCTTTATTTTCTCTTTTAAGTTGAAATTTTTTAATATTTTCTTGAATTCGTTTTTAATTTTTTATCAAATTAACACACATTATCAAAAATAACAATGACACATATCGGAATATGGTGAGTTATTAAGATTTAAAATAGAGAGCAAATGTAGCCCAGCCCATGTTACAAAAAGCCCACTAAAGAATCCAAAGAAAAAGGCCACTTGAGCTGTAGAGAGTAACGCTCACTCACACATACAGAGCGGAGAATTGCAACCGTCTTGTTCGATTCCCATGGTGGTTGGGTTGACTAGTCGGAGGTAGAAGTAGAGATGGTTCCAAACTGCGACGTTTTATCATCGAATTTAGTCTCTAGCCTAGCTCTTAATTCAACCTCCTTCCGCCGCGACTGCGTCCGACTTCACCGCCTCCTTAATTGTCGTCAATTTCAAGGACTCAGTGGTTGCTGGATTCCAATGGGCTTCGAAGGAAGGTCCTTTAGCAGAAGAACACATGAGAGAGATCTGCTATGAAGTTTGTGACGTCCGACGTCCCCGTTCCCCAAAATTGACGTCCCCGTTCTGAGGTTGCCGTCCCCGGTTTGATGGAGACGTTTCGGGGACGTTTCCCACGCGTACCCGTCACGTACCCGTACCCATGCCGTACCCGGGACGGGTACTTGGTCCAAATCGACGTACCGGTGCTTCGTAGGATTCAGCACACCGTAGATTCCTCAAAGAGCTCCCTCAGGTGCTTGAATCTCGACCATGTAGACCGGTTCAAGAAGTCTGGGCTTAGCCGTGAGCTGTGATGCGTAGATGACTCTTCTAGCCGTGGAGATCATCTGACCACCACCTCTGTGGATCGCATCAGCATGGAGCACGAAACGTGGACACGTGTTTGAAGAAATTCAGAGGCCAGGAACACCTCTTTACAACATCAAGACATACTTTCCCGTGGTTGAGTCGTTTGGGCTTTCGAGTCAGCTAAGGGCTGCAACCTCGGGACAGGCTTTTCCTCAGTGTATCTTTGACCATTGGGACATGATGTCCTCCGACCCGCTCGAGACGGGCTCGCAGGCTTCTACACTCGTGGCTCGATGCAATTTGTTTATAGTTTTGTAAAAGTCTTGAAACGAACCATGTGGATGTTTAAATTGTCATGTCATAGTGGACGTGTTGGTATGTTTGAGTGCCCCATTTTCTCTTCTTCCTCTTACGGCCCATTTACAAACTATCTTCTATTCTATTTGAAGAGAACCAAACTTTCCAGCTTAACTGGAACATGTCTTCGCCTCCACATAGTGAAAGGTAATAGAGACATGTGACATTTTCGATGTTAAGAAATGTATGCGAAATACATGTTATTAAATTTGCAAGTTTATCACTGCCTTGCGAAGTTACAAGGCACTAATTCTCCACTCACTTGTAAAACGTTAATATTAAAATGTGAACAATACATACGATTGATTGGATCCTAGAGATGAAATATAGTGTGTCACAATCATCCAACTTAGGCATCTTGATTTTGTAGGGACTCAATCTTTATGGTCCATTTTTGTGGTGGATGGGGTCCATATTTGCTTTCTTGATTCAATTAAGTAATCGTGTTGTGTTGTTGTCTTGGCCTGCTGGACACTAAGGACACCATTCATCCATCACTTCACATCATTCATCTTCCTTACTTGCACTACTATAATCATCATCATTATTATAACTTTGGGAAATTTCAAATAAAACTCTTGGGAAATATGCAAAAAAAACCTTCAATTTACCATTTTCAGCTAAAAAAAGTTTCAACTCTCAAATGGACAGAATAAACTGTAAACTTTGGTTGACTTCCACTTTTAATCTCATAGTTTCGTTGACCAGACCATTTTAATCTCATACTTTCGTTGACAAAGCCAAAACAATCTCGTCGTTAAGTCAACGTTCATTATTTCCGTTAAACATAAAACGACGTCGTTTTATCTTTAAAAAAAATATAAATCTGGAGCCTCAGAACCCCTTACCTCCAAGACATATCAACAAACACATTACCAACTGAGCTAAGTTGTATTATTGATAAACACACAAACACACATGTTTATATTGTTTAACAAAAAAATCTCCAAATTAAAAAAAAAAGATTTCTTCATCTTCTTCCATCGCGGCGATGAAGAGTTACCGGACGTGCACTGGCAGCTGATCGGAAGTCACAGTGAAGGATCACCGGAAGAATCAGAAATTCCAAATCGGAATTGCTTCTTCTTCTTCTTCTTCTTCTTCTTCTTCTTCTTCTTCTTCTTCTTCTTCTTCTTCTTCTTCTTCTTCTTCTTCTTCTTCTTCTTCTTCTTCTTCTTCTTCTTCTTCTTCTTCTTCTTCTTCTTCTTCTTCTTCTTCTTCTTCTTCTTCTTCTTCTTCTTCTTCTCGATTAGGGGCTTATGGGGTTGTCGCAAAGTCCAGATCGAGCAACTCGGCGACCAACTCCGACGACGGCGGAGAGTCGACGACACCATCGGCGGCGCTAGGGTTCGGCTCGGGCAAATGAGGAAGAAACCTTTTTTTTTAATTTGGGGATATTTTTGTTAAACAATATAAACATGTACGTTTGTGTGTTTACCGATAATACGACTTAGCTCAATTGGTAATGTGTTTGTTGATATGTCCGGGAGGTAAGTGGTTTGATGCTAGATTACGATTTTTAAAAAAATATAAAACAACGTGTTTGAAGTTCCAGATTTATGTTTTTTTTTAAAGACAAAACGACGTCGTTTTATGTTTAACAGAAATTATGAACGTTGACTTAACGACGAGTCTGATTTGGCCTTGTCAACGAAAATATGAGATTAAAAGTAAAAATCAACCAAAATTTACAGTTTATTTTGTCCATCTGATAGTTTGAGCTTTTTTGACTGAAAGCGGTAAATTGAGGATTTTTTTAGCATTTTTCCCTAAAACTCTTATTGGAATCTGAAATTTTGCTTAAATCATCATAATCTATAGTGATCTCGCTGTTTTGTTTTTAATAAACAAATTAAAAAGAATATTCCATGTGCATATAGGATAACTATGAGTTCTTGCTATCTTTTAATTTTAGTGTCATCTTCGACCTCAAGTCTGTCTTTTACTATTTTTCTCCCTTTGACAAAGTAGCCGACGCACATCTTGTTTTTTTCATCACTTTTTTTGCTTTACCATATTCTCTCTATCTTGTGCATTTATTCGTCTTCATACCATCATTGCATTGCTTTGCTCTTGTTTTGAAATTCATATGGTTACAAAAAAGGGTTATAATAATTGTTTGAATTCGAAGCTCCAATCTCTGTAGTATATATCGACGTTGAAATTTCATACTGTGTGATACTTTCCCACTTGCCCCCACCAAAGAACTATACATGATATTAATAGTTAGATTTTTATTTTTCGAGTGGTTGAATCCTAATGTGGGCAATAACCAAACTATTTCCTCACCTTTTTTCATCCATACGAAAGTACAGTCTTTACCCGTAAATGTGGCACGTCTTGTTTCTATCAAATATATAAATGCCATGTCTTAACCATATATTGTTTTTATCTTGTCTCGGATGGAAACATAAACTTCCAATTATATCTCTCATCTAAACCACATGGTGTTTTGATATTTTGTACCATTTAGTGGGTGAGTATGATATTTGCATAGGTACAAATCTAATTCTCCCAAAATTAAATCAGCCAAAAAGGGTTAGGCCAAGTGGGCAATAGTGAGTGGTATAGGCTATTCCTTTTACTTTAAACCCTTGATATCCTCTCACCTCTCTTTTCCAACTTCATATTTTTTGTTGTCCAATCCAAAGCACAGTTAGATCTATTATTACAATGTTTATAATTGTTATTATTTGATGGATCCAAGACCTGACGAAGAGGAATGATATATTTTGTGGCTTTAGCAAATTGGTACAAATGATATCTCATATATCAAATAAACTCCCACACCATAAAGTAGAGAACAATATAGAGAGGATTATGTGCCCTTTTTATCTCTCTAATCACCTCTCATATTTTTCTGTTTTTTACTAGATCTTTAATTTTGTTTCACATTTTCAAATCTTACAACAATTGTTCTTCTTTTTAAATTTGATTATTTTCCTTTGATTTACTAACTCTTGGGCCTATGAATTATAATTAAGGTTAGGTCTGGTAACCCCCAATTCATCTGGTTAGGATTTCGTTAATACTTATGTAAATCACATACATGCAACTGAAATAAACTATCAACATCTTAATCACAGTAAACTAATTTCTTAACTGCGTCAGAGACTACGGACGACTTTGATTGAAACCGAAAGTTGGGTTCCACTTTGGTATGAAAGGTAGAATATTTGCTAAAGAGTTGTGAGAAAGAAGAAAAGATAAAGAAAGAAGGCCATCGATATCATCGTTGGTCCATGGTTTGACATGGTACACCATTTATGAATATGAGGTCTCATCTAAGTTTTGTCTAAAAGCATATTTGAATTCTTTAATAGAATTTTATATATTTTACATAACTAATGAAGTAGGGACGTTGATTGTTAGAGGTTAGGCTACAGAACAAATGAAAAACCGACCCACAAATCAATCAATTTCGAAATGATGATGACACTAATTCGATTAAACTTTGCTAGTGCCGTCTTTGCCATGGAAATTTCTTCTCTCTTTTTTTCATAGATAATATACTAAACCAAGTTGTGGATCCCATATATTAATCCTTATATAAAAAAGATGATTCATATTCATTCATCTAACTACTGATTACACACTGAGAGTAAAAAGATGAGTAAGATGATTTCCATTAAGGGGAAAAAAAAACTAAAAAGAATGAGAAATTCCAAAAATGAATAACTTTACATCGTGACGGCCCCACTCGGAAATCTAAATAGTTTTCTTTCAATACTATTCCTGTCTACTATATTGTTTGGAGTGTGTAATGTGTCACCAGAATTATTGTATTGTATTTGACTTTTGTGAAAGCTCATTTGAGAAAGGAACAAAATTAATAATCCATTTTTTTGTTGAACATTATTAATAATCCATTGTTCAACGTGACTCTATCAGATGGTGAAGGTGACTCACACAACTTACAAGGTTGAAGCTCTTTCATGCCGATGTATCCCACTTTCTTAATTTTCACAATCGATTATAGATAACAATTAAAATATGGAAAACAAATGCGAAAGTCGGTTCCTAACACATCCAATAATTATTTTAAAAGAGTCGTCAAATAACTATGTGATCTATACAACATTTGCGTGGAATTTCAACATATCAGCATGTCACCTGGAAGCATACGTTATTTGAACTGTATTATATACATATATATTATTATCCCTTTGGTAAATATTTAGATTAAACTATTTAAATTGGAGAGTTTTGTTTGATATTTAAATTGAAGTAGAGGAAAGTTCCAAGTGTGGAATCAAATTCACGTGTTGGAGAAGGGGAAATAAAGGAGAAACGGTCCCAAAAGTGGGCCCAAAACGGCCCAAATCTTGTTTTAGATTAAATATAAAAAAAAAGAAAGGCGTGGGACCGGCGGTGCGATGTGGATGTGTGTTGTGTAATGTTTTAAAAGAGATTTTAAATGCCGAGTTTGGCTTCTCTGTCTTTTTCCTTGTGGACTCCACTTTAAAGATTTGTTCCCTAAATAAAATAGCTTCTTTTTCTACCGACAACGTCCTTTCACCATTTGTCCTCCTTCAATTACCAATTCGCGAGTTTACACACAAAATCGTACTATTATTAATAAATATATTTCTTCCTGAAAACAAAAAACTGAGGTGGTGTGAAGTTGCGTATTGTGTAGGTGTCACATACATATAAGTCTTCAATGGGAGACGTGGTAAGTGCGGGAAAGTGGATGGACCAAAATTTGGTTTCTATTCAGCCATTTTTAGTTTTATGGTTTTAGGCTTTGAATGTGTAGAGCGGAATAGATGGAACGCTGAGCGGAACTTTTTTTTTCACCATTCACATATGCTTTTTATTTTTCATTTTTGATAAAATATATATTTTTTAATTTTATTAAAAAAATCAACAAGGTGCGGTTCAAATTTGATAAAAGACCGCACATATATATGGGATAGTGATCATAAGGTGCGGTTTGGTTTGAGAGGACCACACCTAATTATTATTTTATTATTAAAAATACAAACATTAATATTTATTTTATTTTATAAAAAAAGCTTCAATATGTCACAGTTCAAAAAATATAGTTTGTTATATTTATAAATTAAACTTTTAACTTTTAAAATAATTTTATTATGGCTATATTGTATTATATTATTTTACTTGGTTTTTTTGTTGTATTTTTTAATTTAATTTTAGCAATAAATATATTATTATAAAATGCCAAACAAATTTATTTAATTTTTAATAATTATTTAGTTATGGTTCGTAATTAATTTATGAAAAAGATTTAATCATTAACAAATTAATAATTTTAATTTATAATCATATAAATATTATTAATCCATTTTTATTTATAAAATATTTATCTAAAATATATATTTCGCACCGCTTTTTACATTTTCACCATTCACACATTTGTACCGCACCACATGCTCTTTTTTTTCACCATTCATATATTGTCCCGCACCGCTTGTTCCGCAGTAACCTCACTTGTTCCGCATGATGCGTTTCTTCAAACCGAACCGCACTAAAACCGCACCGCACCTACTAAAACGCTTGTTCCGCACCGCTCAAACTGTTGTCACCATTCGAAGCATTAATAAAAAGAACAATTGCGGTGCAATTCTTTGTTTTTTTACTTGGACCGCAGATAAGAAAAAAGAAGGATAATTAGGTGTGTTTTAGGTGCGGTCAATTTTTTTTTTTTTTTCAAAATTCAAAAAAAATTATGAAAAAAAGCTATGAATAAATTTTATGAACTTATACATTATTTTTTGGACAAAAAAAAATTGGTTTATTGAAATGTTAAAAAATAAATAATTAAAGTTTAATAATTATTATACCCGCACTGTACTTTTGATATATATTTACCATTCAAATATTGTCTCGCACCGTTTGTTTTCTATTACTCGCACTAGTTCCGCATTATGCGTTTATTCCAACCGCACCGCATTAAAACTGCATCTCCTAAATCATTTGTCCTACACCGCTCAAACCGCTGTCACGATTCGAAGTCATAGTTTTATGGCCCCTATAAGAGCTTAATGTGATCATCAAGATAAATAAATTACTCGTTGTACTTGATTTAGATTTAAAAATTAGGAAAAAGAGATCGAGGAGTAATTGTTTGACGTGGCTTGATGATCACAATTGCGAACGTCCGTATCTTATTAATAAATAACAAATACGTTCATAATAGCACAAAATTACAACAACAAAACAAATATATATAGCGTGAAGAGACGGCAATAATAATGTGAATGTTGATGATTCAGCCGGGACCATTCCACAAGTAAGTTCAGAGTCGTGCTCGAATTATATGTACGACATAATCAATGATAAAGTACTATTCTAGCGGTGAATTTTATACGATCTATTTTTATTGATATAAATAAATGGTTCATATCTGTTTTTCTTATATATCAAGAACTCTGCATTCAAAATATGCATGTGGAAAGGACAAATCCATAGTACACTATTAAAAAAGTGGTGGGAAAGAGAACGTGAACCAACTACATTTTCACATGCTTCGAAAATCAAAACCGGTCCCTGGTTGGCTGGTTCCTCGAAGCCTCGCTATAGTTTCAAATGTATACATTTACGTGCATGCGTCTTAACTCATTAGCCTTAAGTAAGTTAAATGAACCATTTATATATTTTATATTTCTCAGTCAAACTTCCTTTGAATTCGTAATCCTTATAATAACCCGTTACTTAACGATGCCGTGGTTGATTGCATGATAGCATATAAATATAGTAGCATTGAATGGACGGAAAATATTTGTTGGATATTTTTTTCCTTCCATATTAACAACAAATATCTGACGTTGCAATATTTTATAACCAAAAAGGGTATTTAAATAATACGAAGGGAGATTTGGTGATTGTGTTGGGTGGAATGGAGGCAGTCAAAATACTTAAGTATTAAAAATAAAAACTTTACGTTTTTTTTATATGAAAGGGACAACACAGGCGTGTTCTTCACGCGCCTCGATTCTCTAATTCAATTTTCTACTCCCTAAACCAATCTGTCAGTTCATAGGTTTTTGAAAGGGAAAAATGTCATAAAAACCATGAACTTACCATTTTCAGCTAAAAAAATCACGAACTCTTCTTTGGATACAATAATTTTTCTATTTTTGTTGACTTCCACATTAAATCCCATATTTTCGTTGACAAAGACAAATCAGACTCGTCATTAAATAGGTTAACAGATTAATTTAACCCGTTAAATCATTGTTAAAATCATCGTTAAATCAAAACGACGCCGTTTTGATTTTAAACGAAAACCCCAATTGATATGTATAAACCCTAAATCGTGAAACTCTCTCTCACTCAAGTTCTTCCCCATTCTTTCCGTAAATTTCAAACTTCGATCACAATAAACTCTACATCTACCCAATTCTGTCTAGCCCTTTTGATTCTTCGTTATTATGCTGAATGGAAAACGAAAAAAGTTTGCAAAGCATCCAACTCGTTGGAGTACAAGAGCTAGGAGTGGAAGTAGTCAACAGCTTGAAATGGGTAATGATAACGATCCTGCTGAGTGTGAGGATGTTACTGGGGCTCTGGTTCTCCGTGATGATGATGGAGATCTCCATGGTGATGATGAAGATCTACGGGATGATCAAGCAAGTGAGGATGATTGCGGCGTTGTTGGTGACGAGGATATTGATGCTGTGTGTAATGAAGCCGACAATGAGGGTGGTTATGAGGCTGGTAATGAAGCTGCTGATGAAGGTGGAGATGATACAGATGAAGAGGCTGAGGGGAACAACGATTTAGGTCTCCAAGAAGAAGTTTGCAACGATTTTGTAGTACATTTTGGAAAGGCTGCCAGAGACGAAGATGTTCAGAGTGATGGAGAAAGTGGAGATGATATATGGAATGATGAAGCCATTCCGGAACCTTTGTCGACAGACGATGAAGTAGCTGCAGAGAATAGAGAGCAAGAAGAGGTACATAATCAAGAGAATATATATCCTGAAGAACTACTGGTGCTGGGGAAAACATTTAGTTGTGCAGATGATTTAAAGCTTGCACTACTCCAATATTCTTTGAAGACAAGATACGACATCAAGATACAAAAGTCGTCAGCTATGACGATTGGTGCAAAGTGTTCTGACACTGAGTATGGTTGCATGTGGAGAGTCTTCTGCTCATATGAGAAGAGAAGACAAAAGTTGCAGATTAAGGTATACGTTAATGAACATATCTGCGTTAGATCAGGCTACTCGAAGATGCTAAAGAGATCAACAATTGCTTGGTTGTTTTCTGAGAGACTAAGAGAAAATCCAAAAATTACAAAACAAGAGATGGCTGCTGAGATCAAGAGAGAGTATCAGTTGATTGTCACGGACGAGCAGTGTGGGAAGGCGAAGACTAAACTTCTGAAAGAAAGAAAAGCAAGCCACGAAGCCCATTTTTCACGAATTTCGGACTATCAAGCTGAGATCCGTGAGTCAAATAAAGAGTCTACAATAGAAATAGAGACTACATCAGGGCCTACTATTGGAAGCAAACAAAGGTTTTACCGTGTCTATATCTGTTTCAAAACACAACGAGAAGTTTGGAAAAATACTTGTAGACCTATTATAGGATTAGATGGAGCTTTTCTTAAGTGAGATATCAAGGGACACATTTTAGCTGCAGTTGGAAGGGATACAGATAATAGGATAGTACCAATTGCGTGGGCTGTAGTTGAAATAGAGAGCGACACTAACTGGGACTGGTTTGTTCGTTACCTAAGTGCGGATTTGAAACTTGTTGAGGGTTTTAATGTAACAATCATTTCAGACAAACAAAAGGTTAGTAATATATATTTTTTTCAAAGTTTTGTGATTATGAATGTGAAACTTGTTGATTATGGATGGTTTTATTTCAGGGATTAGTGAAAGCTGTGAAAAACGTTATTCCCCAAGCTGAACACCGTATGTGTGCTCGACATGTTATGGATAACTGGAAAAATGAGGGCAAGGATCTACAGTTGAAGCAGCTGTTTTTGAAGATAGCACGTAGTTATACAGTGGGAGATTATGAAGAAAATACTGCAGCATTGAATAGATACAGTCCATGTGCGTGGGTGTCTCTGCAGAATACTAATCCTCTAGGCTGGTCCAGAGCTTTCTTTAGGGTCGGATCGTGTTGCAACGACAACCTCAACAATCTCAGTGAGTCCTTTAACAGGACAAATCGTCAAGCAAGGAAGAAACCTTTGTTGGACTTGTTAGAAAACATTAGGAGGAAGTGTATGGTTCATAATGCGAAGAGGAAGCTTCTTACAAATAGAGTGAAGACCAGATTCACGCCTAGAGCACATGAAGAGATCGAGAAAATGTTGAAGGGAGGCATAGAGTGCATCAGATATATATCCACAGATACATTGCATGAGGTATCACATAATAATGTTGGTTATCGTGTGGATTTTAGTGACCATACGTGTGGCTGTAAGAAATGGCAGATCACTGGAATACCATGTATTCATGCGGCTTGTGTTATCACGACAAAGAAATACAAGGTGGATGATTATGTCTACAAGTTTTACACAACAAAAATGTGGAGGGAAACGTATAAGAATGGTCTTGAGCCTGTACAAGGCATGAAGTTGTGGCCTATGACTGGTAGACTTCCTGTTTTGCCACCACCATGGAGAAATGGAAATCGTGGTAGACCAAGTACTTATGCGAGGCGTAAAGGAGTGAATGAAACGGCCTCCTCCAGAAGTAAGACCAAGTTATCACGCATCCTTAGAATCATAACATGTTCCAACTGCAAACAAGAAGGGCACAACAAACTGACTTGTTCAAACCCGAGAGTGGATAGCCAACCAAAAAGACCAAGGGGTCGTCCTAGATTAAATCAGGTATTTGTTATAGTAATTCTTGTTTCTTTCATTAGGTTACTTGTATGATTTGTGCCATGATAGAGTTTGCTTTTGGTCTATGCTAATTTACAGGAAGGAGAAACACTAGGACAAGGGCAGTGGCATGAATCATAAGGGCAAGATTCACAATCGCTTGGTTCACAGGGGCAAGGCCAATGGCACAGATCACAAGGACAATGGTAAGGGCAGTGGCAAGGGCAGGGTTCACAAGGGCATTGGCAAGGACAATGGCAAGAGCAAGGTTCACAAGAGCAAAGGCAGTGGCAAGGACCACAAGTTGATGAATCACAAAAGCAAAGATGGGGACGCTGGTTTACCTGATGGAAGTTAGGGAGGACTCTTTTGTTTTGAGAAATTATGTTGTTTTATTTTGTCCGAAACTATGTTGTTTTGCTTTGGATTATGTTCTCGGCAGTTTTCTTGGGATCATGTTTTGGTATCTGAATGCAACTATGCATTGACATGTTGTTTGGATTATGTTCTCGGCAGTTTTCATTTTCATCAAACTATGAATGCTGTTATTATAATCCAGGTTATGTTTCTTGTAAATATGTTTTTGTGACAAAGTCTTTGTATTGTAACAACATAGTAATAATGAAAGACACGTTTTATAGATTCTACAACAACAACAATTCAAGTTTCATAGAGTAAACAAGAACTTGTTACACTAATAACCAAGAACAAGTTTTGTTGTCTTTAGTTTCCCAACAAAACCGTAAACAATTATAATGGTAACAAAGCAAATACACAAAAACCAAATTATGTTCATCACTTTGAACTTTCGGATTTCAGCTTTGATCCTTACAACCTCCTCTTTCAATTCTTCAATCACTGCTTTTAAGTCATTAACTTCAGACTTCACAATGCCAATCTCGATGTCCTTCTCATTCGATTCTTCGATCACTGTTCGAAGTTTTGGTAAAGCATCTTTAATTTCCTCAAAAACAAAATCTTCAACCCACTTAAACAAATGATCCTACGGTATGAAAAAAAGGGGGGGAGTTATAAAACAAATAAGATGAGACAATGTGAAAGGAACAAAAGTACTTACATCTCTTAGGGTTGGACAACAGAAGAAGGATCGTCCTGGATTCTCTTGAGTTTTTGAGGTAAAGATCTTCACATTACGACCACCCTCACACTTCAACGGAAACCCACGGATATCAGAGGTGGTTTCTGAATTAGAACTCATATTGTAAAAATGAAGACGAACGAGAGAATCAGAGGATTAGAATGAGAGAGAGTTTCTCGATTTGGGAAAAATTAGATTTGGGGCTGGGGAAGAACTTGAGTGAGAGAGAGTTTCTCGATTTGGAGAGAATGGGGAAGAACTTGAGTGAGAAAGAGTTTCTCGGTTTAGGGTTTATACATATAAATTTGGGGGTATTCGTTTAAAATCAAAACGGCGTCGTTTTGATTTAACGATGATTTTAACGATGATTTAACGGGGTTAAATTGATCTGTTAACCTATTTAATGACGAGTCTGATTTGGCTTTGTCAACGAAAATATGGGATTTAATGTGGAAGTCAACAAAAATAGAAGAATTAATGTGTCCAGAGAAGAGTTCGCGGTTTTTTTGGCTGAAAGTGGTAAGTTCAGGGTTTTTATGGCATTTTTCCCGTTTTTAAAATAAATTTTTCTACGTTCAAATCTAACGGGTTATTGGTTCTTACATTTTAATGAATTATCAAATCAAGTGTTATTAATTCTATAATTTTGAAATTCATATTCAAATATTGTATTACTGGTTCTATGATTTTAAAATTTATGTTAAAATTAAGTGTTATTCAATAATAAGGATTTTCATAAGGATTTGATTTTAATTTGGATTTGAATAGATTTACAAGTGTTTTTAAAAGTAAAATACAAAAAACGAATATCGAGTGAAACCTTGTTATTTGGTTGGATTTGAATTTACAAGTGTTTTTTTTTTAAGATAAAACTACTATGTAGAATTAAAAATAGAAAGACACCTATCAATTAATGTGTAGAAGAAGAGACAATAAATAACTACAAGTAACATTAAACTCCTACATGTTACAAGGCTAGTTTCTAAGTGGATACGTAACATCTACTACATGTTGAACACGAAACTAGATAGTTTCTAAGTGGATGTTCAAAACACTATCCGTGAGAACTCTGAAGTTTCATGTAATCAGTGTATGCTAATGTACAAACAAAGAAAGATTATGATTGTTCTAAACGATCGCTAAACTTTAAATATATTTTTGAAATGGTAAAAAAAATAGATAAAGAAATACAATTTCATTATAAAAATTCATAATCTAATCGAACACATAAAATAATCAATCCAACAATAAAAAAAAAATCCAATTTACGATTTTACAATTCTTGTTTTTTTGTTTTTTTGCTATCGAGAAATAGAATAAACGGGAAAAAGGTAATTTTGGAAGCTACAAAAAAAAATTGGACCCACTCTTTGGTTCAGCGACATTTGCGCGCGTCCTCCACGTCAGTCTTTGCCATTTTACCGCCACCGTTATTTTCCCACGCGCCAGTGCATTGCCCTTCCCTAACGGCTAGTCAAATCTGTGTGTCTCTTTCTAACTTGCGCTATATCTGCTACTGGCTAACTTGCACTATATGGCTAACTTGCACTGACCCACTCCTTTAGTCTTTTAGCATCAGTTCCCTCTCGGGTATAGAGGAAAAGTTGATGGCTTTTTATTTTTGCTTTTTGTTTAATGGTCTGTCACGCATAACCCACGATTTTCGAACCACTATACTTTTTTTTTTTTTTTGCATCGAATATAAAATTTCTAGAAAACACACAAAAATTTATAACGATTCAACAAAAGTATATGTTAGTGATACCATCTCATGGAAAAGTGACGTTGATGTATGGAGAAAGACTAGTAGTTGAACCACAAAACTTGCCCCTTTTTTTGGTGCAATTTCACACAAAGATGGGAAATGACATTGGAAAGTGGGTATAAACCTAACCCCACGATTTTTTTTTTAGCAAACAGAGTGAAGGAGGACCCTCGTGAACCCCTTCGAAATTAAAGATCTGACACATATGTCAAAGACTCGTGTTCCATCATCATCATTATCCAAGGTGGGAAAAAACAAAAAAAAATCAAAGAATGAACAGTTTTAACCAAGATCGATAGTAGAGATACTATTTCAACTATTTCAACTATTTACAATTACTGGCTATTGTTATTTCAAGAGGAAAGATTAACATGGAGACTAGCGTTCTTCGGAGATTTACAGATTGGACAAGTGTTAAACGAAGATCCACACACAGTACATAGACACATGTGTCTGCACGGTAACAGTAACACACTTGCTTCTCCTTTTCCACAGCTCCTACACATCGTCCTTGTTATCGTACGCACCTTTTCTTATCTTGCGCCTCTCCCGCTAACCTCTGCTGATTTTCCTCGCTATCACCCTCATCGTTGCTCCCGCAACAAGACTGCGCGTCTTCAGCCACCGTGGGCTCCTCCCACCGGTTGCGTTCCACGGCGGCGAGTACCTGTTGTAAGTTGGATCGGAGGGCGTTTACGGTGGCTTCGTTAGACTGTGCCACGTCACGCCATATCTGATTCTCTACGCAGAGAGACTTAACCTTCTCTTCTAGAAAGAGGTTTAGTTTACCGATGTGATTGATCTCTTCGTCTTTGGCTCTTACTGTCTTCATCAGCCCTTGTTCGATGGCTTCCATTATCTTCCTCCCTTGCGTTTTTCTCTTTTCTTCAATCTCCATTCTCATTATCTCGACCTGATAAAATATGGTTGAAGAAACCATCAATCTATGTGAACCGGAAAAAAAAAACAATATCAACTGGATGATAAAACTTACGTGATTAGAGATCAAGCGATCGATATCGAAGTTTTGGAGTTGGACGTTAGAAGACAAGTCTTGGCCGAGGAACATGAGAGGATCGGTGCAACGTTTCTGGCTTGGCATAGGATTAACAACGACTGATTCTTCTCTGGAACGTTTTCTCAGAGAGGAAGACGAGACAGGACGGAGAAAATCAAGGTTGTTGGCATTATTGTCGCTGTTGAATGTGACGGAACTATCAACGGATTGGAACGTAGGTTTCATAGACTGATGAACCAAACAATCAACCGGTGAGATGTTGTAAATGGGATTCAACAGAGAAGTTTGACATTCCACGGCGGGGTTAAAAGGCATCGTCGTCGTTGGAACAGTGCCGTATCTAATCTGGTTGTTATAGACTAAACCGTTCGCTTCAACGGGATGCATCATTTCTCTGTAAAAAAAGTTCACACCCGCGACGTTAAGATTTTTGAATACCCGGAGGAAAAAAAAAAACAAAACCAGAGGAAACAAAAAAAATACCTGTTAGAAGAAAACAGAGGATTTAGATGGTGAGCTTCAACGGCCATGGACGTTTTTTGAGTCTGCTTTTTATTAACTTGTGAAACTGGTTCGAAGGTATTTAATGGGCAATTCAGAAAGGAGCCTCTAAAAACGTGAATGCAACGAAAGATGGAAGAAGAAGTAATGGGAGGTTGTGTGGTTTTTAATTACGGTTTTTCGCAGATAGGGAAAACCTAAAAAACAAATATCAAAGCAGAACCCAACACACCCTTGTCTGCCAATTTATAGAGACCAGAGCGGAAGATGTGATGTTTTTTATTTTTTTAAATTATATTTTGTTGTTTTCTAGTGATTTTTTATTTATAATAATTAAAGAAAGAATTTTTAGAAAAAACATTAAGCATGAGGAAGAAGGATTCTTCAGTTATCCGGCTGACCATTAAAGAAGTTGCCTTTTTCAGCGTTTCTTCATGAGAAAAAAACTTTGACAACGACAGCTGTAAAATCGAATTACGGTCAAAATCATGATATCTATATCTGCCTCTTTTACTTTCTTTTTTTACTTTAAACTTGCTATATTTCTGTCTTCTTCTCTCTCTTTTTTTTTCTTCTTCGTCTTTAATTTTACTGGTCAAAACTGACAATTAATAAATCTCTATTGGTAACAAAAATGTTTGGTGTAATGAGAGTAACCGTGGTGGAAGATTCGTTGTATTGTAAATGCGAATGTGTGCGTATATAGACGCCAAAAGTTATGGTACTTTCAAAAGAGATGGCTCATGTGACAAGAGTTGTGTGTCCTGTGACTATCTTAAATTATTAATTGCCGCATCACTATTAAAACAACATCAAATCTCAATTTATTATGAAACATGCCAGTATTCAATTCTCTGAATCGGATATTTAAAATATTTCAAACATAAAAAAAAAAAAAAACTCCGAATTTCGGAATCAGTTAAAATGGTTTTTTTATTAAACGGAAAAATACCAAAAACAAAAAATGGAGGAGTGCCTTATCCGTTGGGACAGACTTGGACAAGCCCGTTAGATTCCAACGGGGCGAATCCGTAAACAAGGCAGAGGGACTAGATAACAGACAGACGGTCATTGACAATGCCACGTGTTAAAGAAGACAAAATCTTAAGGTGTGGGACCTATGGTCCACGTGTGATTGAGTTGCCGGGATACGAGGGTCGCATGGGCACGTGTGAAGTGCCAGCTTGGCATTATTCTAAATTTTGGAAGAAAAAAAGAAATATGCAGCCGTTGAGAAAGGTACGGTGTACCCACCGCTGCTGCTACTTTATTACCTCTTTCTAATTTTGTTTTTTCTCTTAAGACAAATTACTTAAATTATGTTTTGTCTGTTACTTTCATGCTTCTCGTTTGCCACGTCTGTTGACCTAGCATCGCGCCACGTGTCCCTCTTCCTTTCTACGACTAGTGTCATTGCCCGCATTAATAGGAAAACTAATTAGCCTCTTATTAGTTTGGCGTATCCCTAATAAAATATACAAAATTGATTGTCCTACACTTCGTCGTCGTCTAGGTGGGGAAATTAAATGGGCATCTGTTTAAGTTAGAAAAACAAATGCTCTTCTATGTTTTTAATATAAAATTTATTCTTATTATTCCGAGTTTATCCGTCTTAACGTAATTTATTCATTCAAATAAGAAAAATATACGTAGTAGACATTATAATAGCAATGCATGTCAAAGCTATATATATGTTTCTTGTCAACATTATTGTTTTTTTTTCATATGATTTAGACATTTAATTACTTCTTTAGATCAACGTACGTTTTTTATTCAGCTGTTAACATTTACTTTTCTTATTAGCACCATTATGTGTTTAGGTTGCTAATCGCGTCTAAATATTTATGAAATGCACATTTTCTCGATCGATCACCAAAAAAACAAAAAAACAACAACAACAACAACCGAACCATTTTCTATATGACTTTTTTGCGTTGAAACTCTATGATCAATAGCTAATCTGGAAATGATTCACAGAAGGTGTAAATCATATGAATCGCTTTATCATGAGCTTAGTTTTATTCATTTATACGAATTTACATCTTTTTTCTTTGTTATGGCGGGTGTCACCTTGTTTTCTCTTCTTTTTTTTGCCGATCAAATATAAATAATGAAGAAATGAACTAATGTCGAATTATTACAGTTTATGATTAAATTATATTTGTTGCACACTAGTATCATTTATATATGTATATTTTTAATTATATATATATATATACACTAAAATTTAATCCGCGCTAACTATAGCGCATATAATTTTTTTAAAAAAAAATATTTGAAATTTGAGAATAATTATTTTTATTTGAATTTTATAATACGTATAATTCATGATTATAGATATAGTTGTTAAACGGAATAATTTTTCTATTTAACCCATTTTGCAGTGGATTAAAATATTATTCAAGCTAACCCGTAAAACCTATAATTTTGAAAACATAATTCTAATATGCATCGTTTAATGACTCTAGTTTTGCGTTTAGTTTACGAACTCTTAAAAAAATCAATTTTGTATCTAATTTTTTTATAAAATTAGTAAAATATTTTTCAACTTTATTTTGATATAAATTCAAATAAAATATAATAAACTATAGTGAAAAATATATCAAGATTTCGAATAGATTTGTTTTTTTGAATATATATGAATTGATTATTAAGAAAGAGCAAGTGAGTCAGTGGTTGTCATACCTCTGCTACCATCTTATCGGTGTTGAGTTCTACTCCACATGTCCTCCATGTGTGGGGGTATTTGGCTATTATGCCAGTCTGTTTTGGCCCAAAATGATGACAAAAAAAATATGAATTGATTATTATTTAAAAATATATAATAAATAACATTTTAATGCTAAATAAATAGTTTTCATATTTTTATAACTAATTATAAAAGATAATTATATTCTTTTTTATTTCAATTATTTTTTATTAATTGTAATAACATATATTAATTTATAAAACAAAATTCATTTTTAAAAATATATTTTTAAATAATATTATAGAGATATAGATATATAAGCCACCGGCAGATAAATTAAGTTATCTTGGAAATGCTAGAGCATAAAGAGAGGCATAGAATCACGAGATTAGCAAATCAAACGCATTAAGATGGGCATGCCTTTTGCATCATCCGCTTTTCAGAACATTATCTTTACCATTTAGTCGTATCAGGCATTTTATTTATTATTATTTGGGTCGATCTATAAGAATTTATTTCAATTTTTTTCGCTGACAACTCAATAAAAAAAAAATACAGGTTGCCTAATAGCAAAAGTCGAAGCTCATTCTAAGATATATTATTAAACTAATTAAAGAGTCATAGAGTCGAGATATATTCCCATGTGATTAAACTATTAAAACTTGCATAAGCATCGGAAACAAAAAAACGGATCATTTGATTGAGTCTCACGTCTGAACTATTTTTTTTTTTTAAACTTATAATGGTATCCACATGCTCATCATCTCATTTTCTTAGGTTAGGTTAACGTTTTAGTTTCTTATTTTTAAAACCCTAAATAATTCATTATTGAGGGAAGGTATACATAGGTTCAAGTTTGTCAATTTATATAGAAATTAAAAAGACATGTACATCTTTGATCAAATAACTTTATCTTATTTTCTCAACAGATATACAAATGTACATATGTGCATATTTCAACGTATGACTCAATTGCTTTACTTTACCAGGAGGTATGCAGTGAGGAGATCATTAAAAAATATCGAATACTAGAAAAATTAATTTAGATTTGTAAGAAAATAAACGTAGAAGTAAAGAATATAAATGTAAGGTCAGTGGTTTTGGCGTGCCTGCTTTTGAGGGCAAAGGCATGACTCCATTGAGTTGATAAAAGTAGTTCCTTTTCTTTAGTTGAACTTAAAAAAAGTCGTTGATCTATTATTTTCCACACGCCCATCTCAACCGCTCACCATGATGAGAATCTCAATGTCACACAAACACATAATCGTACATCTAATTTTGTATATAGAAGAGAACAAACTTTATTATTACTTTCTCGAGGGAATCTCGTTTTCATCATCGCTATATACATAATGTATTTTGTAGTGTTCGTAAGCTTCTCTACCATATATTCTCGATAGACGTCATATATGCCATACATATATAGAGGTATACATATTCTGTAATTGTGTTACTTGTGTATATATAAAAAATGGTAAAGAATATGCACATCACAAATATGTATGGCAATGTATAATGATATCGATAAACACAAATACGTGAAAGCAATGCATCAGAAAAGTTAGTTGAGCAAGGAATTGGATACGGCTCGAGATGGCATCACATGTATTGGAAAAAGTGGAGCATTGTGTCATTATAATTCACAAACCTCAATAATGTGTTTCCACTTTTTTTATTACTCCCATCTACATAAAATTCCATATATATATATTTTATATTCCTACAATAAGAAAGAATGGATCCATTTTTCAAGATTGCAGACCCCGTTTGGCGACTCCTCCTTCTTCTGGTGGGATCCTTGGACCCCGTTTGGACCTTTGATTCAATTCTTAGGTCCTACCGGGCCTTCACTTATTGGCATTCCTCTCTTCGCTACAGTCAATGAGATCATTTCCCCATCAGGGTGGTCTTTACCTACTGCAAGATCAGAAAAACAACTACAATTATATGCTTTCATTACAACTATCCATCGTACTTCAGCAAGTGACAGTGCAGTATGGAGGGTAGATGGTGAGAAGCAGAAAACTTTTTCATCTCGGAAAACTTGGAATAGCATTCGTAATGCTAAACCGATTGTCTCGTGGCATGGATTGATTTGGCACAAGGCTAGGATCCCTAAGCATGCTTTCACGGCGTGGCTTTTTGTTCTAAATCGCAACCCTACCTTAGACCGTCTTGCGAAGTGGGGCTGTGATGTAGAACATACTTGTCTTCTTTGTGGTGATCATGAGGAAACAAGAAATCATTTGTTCTTCCAATGTTCTTTCTCAGCGGAATTGTGGAGGAAGGTAGTCTTAAAATTGCTTATCTCTAATGCGCCTATCTCATGGGATGGTGTTCTTGTATGGTTACCTCTAGCTTCACCTAGCAAAGATATTCGGTTAGCCCTCCTTCAAGCTTGGCAAGCTTGTATCTATGAGCTGTGGCGTGAGAGAAACCGCAGGTTCCATGATGGAATCTCTATGAATCCAACGAAGATCTTTCATCTGGTCCTAAGCGTGGTTCGAAGCAGGGCCCAAAGCCTCCTTCTTCAAAACCCGGTTCATGCTTCTCTTCTGTCGTGCTGGTCTTCTCCTTCTCTTCCAGCTCCTTAAGACTGTCTTTCTTTTTGTTTTTGCTTTTTCTTTTTTATCTAGTGGATGATTGGTTTAATCAGGTTTCTGTTGTAATCCTTTAATTCAATTAATTCAAGCAAACCCTTTATCAAAAAAAAAAAAAAAAAGATTGCAGATTCCCACTATATACTTCTACAAATGTAGTTGATGTTATTTAGGAAAAGCAATTCAAACATATACTAGCGAACCCATATAAACTTGACAACAACCACTTAATATAATTGATAATCATTTTTTTCCCGTCAAAATATTATTAATTTATAAGAATTAAAAGCAACGGTGGTACTAAAAGATACTATTTCTGTTTCAGAAAGATTGATTTTTTAGGTTTTTATCTTGTTTTACAAAGATTGATTTTCTAAAAATTTTATCTACTTTTTGTTGATTAATCAAACCTTCTGAAGTAGAAGGAGTAAAATTAATCCTGGTATTATTAAGTTATTTAAATGGGAGTTTTTGGTGGGAAATGTAGATGAATCGATCCCATTATTATTTATATCGGAAACACACTTAGGACCTGAATTTCCACTCCTCGCAACAATGATATATTGGACGATTTTGTTTGACCGTTGCACTCGATTTCATGCACCCATATGGACCCACCTAATCTATCTGATAAAATGATAATTGAGTAGAGCAGCAAAGATATCATATGAATTTTCAAGTCTTACACACGTTACATGGATCAACGCTCTGATACCAATATTTACCAAGGCTACAAGTCTCAAGATTTGCAAACACATCTACAGCAAGCTTGGGCTACTAGATCTCACTCATCCTTGATCATGATTCTCTGGAAATGGAGAATCATGATCAAGGATGAGTGAGATCTAGTAGCCCAAGCTTGCTGTAGATGTGTTTGCAAATCTTGAGACTTGTAGCCTTGGTAAATATGTCGGCCAAGCAAGCAAGCTTGCTCTGATACCATGTTAGAATTCAGAGTTTAGATTGTGTAAGAACAGGATTGAGAGTATAAGAGAGTATAAGAAAGAATAAGGAGAATAGAGAGATTTTATTATCTCTTAGAGATTTTCGTATCTCTAGTAGTTCTGAATTGTTACAAGGAGTTTCATATATATAGAGAACTCAAAATTAAAAATAACTAGGCGTAACTTGAAGTTCAGACGCTAATCTATCCGTTGGGACTGGTTAGAAATGCGTGTGAGTTCAAAAACGCGCCGTTAGAAGGATAAAAAATTAAAAATAACTAGGCGTAACTTGAAGTTCAGACGCTCATCTATCCGTTGGGACTGGTTAGAAATGTGTGTGAGTTCAAAAACGCGCCGTTAGAAGGATAAACAATAACTAGACATTTTCCTCCTTTTAGGGGAAAATGGTTTCCCTTCTTTTCTTGGTCTTCCTTCTTTGCTGGATTTTGTTGCTTGATTATATATATGAAACTCCTTGTAACAATTCAGAACTACTAGAGATACGAAAATCTCTAAGAGATAATAAAATCTCTCTATTCTTCTTATTCTTTCTTATACTCTCTTATACTCTCAATCCTGTTCTTACACAATCTAAACTCTGAATTCTAACATGGTATCAGAGCAAGCTTGGGCTACTAGAAAGGATGGTATCAGAGCAAGCAAGCTTGGGCTACTTTGGACGATTTTGTTTGACCGTTGCACTCGATTTCATGCACCCATATGGACCCACCTAATCTATCTGATAAAATGATAATTGAGTAGAGCAGCAAAGATATCATATGAATTTTCAAGTCTTACACACGTTACATGGATCCAAGGCAATTTGTAGATCGAGACGGGGCCGTAATTATCGAGGATGGACGACGAATATAAAGTAGTATACTTAAAAGAAAAGCTCTCTATTATCATCACTCATGCTTTCACCTAATCCTTATGACCCATCCCCACGTTAACGTTCCATTTTGGAATCAGATGCCACAACTAATATTAGTCTCACTTTTCCATTTTAGATATGAATCATATATTTTTATCCCCTGTCGATATGATATATAGCTCCAATTTGACTACACTTGTCATATTTAATTAATTTAACTAACGTGTTAATTAGCTGCCAGGATTGATTAACATATATATATGGCTAATGAAATAATAAAATTCTTTGGGTGAAGATAAGGAATCATCATCACCTCACCCTCCCACCCACTACACATATAAACATAAACGAGTGAAATTGATAGGCCTTTCTCTTTTCTTATTTCATATAATATGGATACATATTAAAAATAAATGAAAAGAAATTGCATAGATAAATTTAAAATTAGTATAGAAAATGCAAGGAGAAGGCGTGAATTCACAGTCACCTTAAAGAGACTGCATGAAAATGTGTAGAGAGAAAAAAAAATAAAAAAGGGGTCGGCAGAAAATGAAAGGCTCTTCCTCTCCAATTCAATTGCACCACATTTCTCTATGACAATATCTTCGAAAAATATGTGGTTTGTATGAGTAGATGTGATATAACAAAATTAGTTGTCAGAATTGTAATGCACATAAAATAAACGGTACAAAAAAAGTGAGATAATAATAACAATAAAAATGTTGACAGGAAGGTAGATGTATTATTTGGATTGTCCCTCTCTTCCTCTATAATTACATTAACTTGTCCGATTCATCACACTTCCCCAACCAAACCTGTTTGCTCCATATAATTATACAAATACAGTATATAATTATTGATATATGCAGGCAGAGACATGTGTGTGTCTGTCTAGAGACTTGTAGCTACCTTCTTTTTTCATAAATTTTATCGATTGATTCCGTGGGATATGACCAATGTGAGACACTGACATTTGAGTTTTTGGCCCTCTGCGTTATGTACGCATCATAGAATGCGACATTTTTTTTTAGCATTATATGATTAATGATCTATGCCAATTTGGGAACTCTAGTTAGTATGCTTTTAGTGGTCCACCCAATTTTCAATTCTTATTTTTTCGATAGTTTCATATCTCATTTATTCAATCCTCAACAAACTAGCCTGGAATCCAACCAATGAAGTTAGCTTGATTTTCTACATTTCGACCAAAAAATTACTCGAACGGTTCCTCTTTAAATTTGATTCGGGTTTCGGTTCAGGCTGGGTTTTACCCGAGACCCGTTTGGGTACCTGATAAACCCAAAACCCGAATCAAATGATCTCCTCGATTTGGAACAAGATCGGATATGGCATTTAGAAGTTTTCGACTGCATGTTCATTAGCTGATATGGTTCTTCAAAACAGGCTCAACTGAATTCAGGCCCAAATGGAGTTTACACTGCTAAGAAATAAGCCCATGCCATGATGTGTGTATATTTTTAATTGAGAAAATTTTGCATAGCTATATATTATATAGTCCTTACAATTTTACAATTTTTTTTTTCATTTCCTGAGTTTTCATTCGTATTTTAGTCTTTGAAACTACCAATTCCACCGATGAAATGTCACACGAATTAAACCAAAAAAACATAAATAGAATGTACGATTTTTATTTTATTTCTACATTTACCTTCTTTTTTTTCCTGACATTTTTACATTTACTTTTGCAATGAAATTGACGTTAAAAAAAAGTTTTAACAGAGAGAGAGTGAGAGAGAGGCAAAAAAAAAAAAGCATAGGGTTAAAGGATAATATCTTATCCGCTTCTAAACGGCGCGACTAGAGTTTTCGAAACTATCTGCTTACCAGCGATAAATGGCATCTTCCACCGGTCTCACCGTCGCCGGAGCTCTGCTTGCCGGAGATTTTCGATTACCATCTTTATCGTCTCAAATACCCAGATCTATCGCCATTGTCATACGTCAACAACAAAGATCTATCGCCACCATATCATTGCTGTTGGCGACTATCCAGAGGCAAAACTTTGACATCTCTCAGTAACTCGCGGAGATTCGCTGTGGGGAAAGAAGCTGAAGATGGGTTTCTCTCGGTATGATCAAACTCTATCAATTGTGTTTGTTGTAGGAAGTAACTTGGTGTCAATTACCTATTTTGTGCTGCTAATTTGAAATTAAGTTTAGGTATCTTTGGTTTGTTTGATTGCAGAGAAGTTCGATGAAAGATTATAACTTTATTGTTTAGTGTTTCAATCTTGTACCTCTCACATTCTGGGAATTGTTACAAGTTCTGAGTTGAGTTGGTTTGACACTTTGGAAGATGAGAATAACACTGCCTTTTGCAGAATGTAAGTGAAGATAGTGATGAGATGTTCGACGACTTGTTCAACAAATATGGGAAGGTTGTTTACAGGAGTGACGATCAAAAGTCTCCAGCAGCTGAGGTTGATGATGACGCAGAAAGTTTAGCATGTAAGCGAAAGCCTTAATTCAATATCTTTGGCTTTAGCAATGGAGAATGTGGGTATTTATATTGATCATGCGTTGTTATCCATTATTGCAGTTGCTGTTGAAATGGCCAAAGTTGCGAGTGAGGTGAAAGCTGGAGACATTAAGGTCCTCTTTGTGAAGCCTCTCGTCTATTGGACTCGGTTTTTCATCATAGCCACTGCGTTTTCCCGCCCTCAAATCGATGCAATCGGGTAGAGATCTATTTAGACTTGCTAACTGGTATCCATTCTTTCAACACGCAAAAACATCACAAACTGACTTTCTCATCATGAACCGTGGATGCAGATCCAGGATGAGAGACCTGGCTGAGAAGAAGTACGGGAAAGTTGCTAATGGAGATGTAAAGCCAAATGCATGGACATTTTTGGACTTCGGTGAGTTTCTTTTTTTGCGTTGCTGTCCTGCCTTTGGTCAATCTTTCATGCGGGGATGGATAAGAAAACGACAGTTTATGTTTGATTGTATGCTTTCAGGCGATGTGGTGATCCATATATTCTTACCTCCGCAAAGAACCTTTTATAACTTGGAAGATTTCTACGGAAATGCGATGTCAATTCAACTTCCCTTTGAAGATCAGCCACCACCACGAAGCTGATAATGATACTGTCTGCTCCAGAAAAAGAAAAAGCAAACAGTTTGTAAGAAGTCCGTTGATTTTTCTTCACGGGCTCCTGAGTCATGACCAAGAAGGCCTTCGAGTTTTCATTTTGTTTGTCCATCGCATTTACACAGCTCTCGGCGTAAGGGGTTGATGGACTTTGCTGGCTAAGATGGTCCAACAACACTCTGGAGATCTCGGACATGTTTCTAATTTCTTTGTAGAATAGAGTTAGACCATCCTGCTTTAAGGCTGGTTCTTCACAGCAACAAAATTCCTGTGTTTTAGCCAATTATTATATTTTTAGTCGATTTTCAAATGAAAAGAGGTCAATCTTAGTTTCCACAAGAAGATGGTCTTTGCGCATAGATGAGAATATCCTCTATACTGATATATCACACAAAGACGCAATGTACAGTGAGTCAAATAATAATAAGAGCCATTCACACAGCTTTATCTCGTCTCTGATGTTCCATATACTCACACACAACATGTGCAACCACTGACCCTGAAACCTGACCTGAGCAGTCAAGGCAAACAAGACACCAAAACTGGAACTCTCATCTTCTCATCTCCTGCAATCAAATCAATGAACTGATAACCTGGAAAATTTAAGTTACAGTGGAAGGAAAATGAGTTATTGGGTAAGAAAATGGTTACAGTTAGCAATGTGTTGGTTTCCCTGAGCAGTTTCAGAGAGACTAAGCTCCATGTCATGTGTTTCAGACCATCCTGGCTCATATGTCTCAAGGAACCCGATTTTAGCTTTGTTTGGAAGGTCGTGAGGATGAACAAATGGAACTCCGTGAGGCCACCCAATCTCTCTTCTTATATTCGCGCAGGGGCTGTCCATTACATTGTGGTTATTCTCGCACTCCTTCAGGTTGCAGAATCTGAGTTTGATTCCCTTTTTATCTGCAATCTCCTGAACTCGTTCCTTGAGAACTCTCTGCGCTTCTAACCTCAGCCGCTTCGATGGTGGTAGCGGTTTTAATCTGGAATCGCTCTTTCTCCTCTTTTTCAGCTGTTTCAGAGATCCTGTACCATTGATCAAAGGAAGGACCTACTGTGGATCAAAACTTCTCACTAAGCAGTAACTTAAACAAAGAACTATGAACAAGGACTTTCTTCGATCTGCTATGAAAGACCAAATATGGAAATTATGCGTTTACACTGAAAAGAGTAAACTCGTATACCATCATCCTGAGACTGAGGGATGCTGAAGCTTTGCAAAGTTTGTCTGTTAAAGAGTTCATCATTTGAGTGAGATCTCTGCATAAAGTCATCGACTAAAACCGGGATCTGAAACTGAGCTTCAACACCATGACCTGCTGCTCTCATCTCCGAGCAACTCAGATTGGTCATTGATTTAGGCATGAGTTTGAAGGCCAAGGAGAACCTCCCTTCTATACTTCCTTGCATACTGTTTAAATCGGTTCTGTGCACTGCGGGACTCACATACCCCGCTGTAGCCTGGTGAAGAGCTAGTCCCGGGTACACAACAGCCTCTTGAGGACCAAGATCCGCATCCACTAAAATCCATTGCCCGTGCATGTCCCTGATGTGCAACCCCGGCTTATCTGATTTCACAAACGAGATCAGACTCTTGTCAAGTTGGTGATCATGGTCTGAATACATGATAAGCTGCTCCTCTTCTGTTAAGTTATGGTGCTGTGCTCCATGAAACGACGGCCTCGCATAACAGCAAACAGATAACACAGAGGACGATATCTCACTATTCCTCAAAGGGACATTATCAAGAATCTCAGTGAATGGACAGCTTCTCAAATTCAAATAGAAACCAATTGCGTCAAGAACTACACGAGCAGCTTTTCCTAGTAAAGCAAAGATATCAGGCAAACCAGCTGGAGGGAACTCCATAGAATTGGTTAGCTCGGTGAGAGTCAAACCAGGTCTATACTCGTAGCTCTCATGCCACGACTGAGGATCTGCATAGTAGCCAGAGGTCTTGCACCATTCTCTTGAATCATTTGTGTGTATCATGTTATTAGTGGCTGGATATGAATCTCTCTGGTGAAAATAGAGCCTAGCAGAATCAAGACCGGATCTAAGGAGGGCTCCATCGCTAGCCGGAAACTGAATGATGGCTGCAGAGTACTGTGCCAGAGATTGAGATAATGTAGTCACGGCTAACTTGTAAGAATCAGAAGGTAGACCTTCAGTGAGAGCTAAATCACAAACCTTGACACGACCCAATGTAGGCATCCCATTTCCTGCCATCAAACTATACACCAAATTCCGGAAAAAAACACCTACAGGTATCAGCAAATCGGCGCAAGCTTAAAGGTTAAAAATTTCCTGGAAGCAGAACGGACTTAGTTCTCAATCCCTTGTTTCTGAAAAGTTAAAATGGGAGAAGAACCCATCTGATGCTTCTGTAAGGTCTGATTTTCCCAATAGAGAAATTGATCATCTCTACGGGAGCGATATAGCAGGAGATTCAATGAAGAAGTAAGACAGAAACGACCCTAGAGGCGAATTCGAAGAGAGGCCATGAAGGCGAATCTGCAAGAAATAAAAGAGGAATCAAAAATTGACCGTCGCCTACCAGACCAGGGTAGGGACTAGGGTGTCTCCTTAAGGACAAGTAAGCTTCACAAGATTTAAGCGCAGGGAACGACAAAAGCAAGGCGAAAAATCAAAGCTTTTAACCAATCTCTGTCCGTGGATTTAGATTTGTCAAGTTCCCGAAACAAAAATGATAAAAATCAAAGCTTTCATGAATGTGCGACTCTGTTCTTCAATTTCAAAAACTATCCGAAGCCCCTCAAGTATAATTTATTTCTTACATAATGACCCAAATTATTTTTCAACTTCAGAAGTTCGATTTTTCTTACAGCATAACTTTTGGGACTTCCAATGGTAAATTGAAGCTGAGAAATGAGATTGGATAAATAAAACTACAGAAGAAGAGAGAATGGTAACGGGATCCAACTGAAGCTATATTGGCCATGTTCAAGCCCGATTGACAACAAATCCAATCCAAATCATACAATGGAAGTGTGGGCAAGAGCAAGACAATCTTCAAGTTCACCAAAGTTCGTTAGCTTATTCGGCAGGTCTCATTCTATCCTTGGTCATTTCAGAGCGTCTGCGTTTAGCTCCATCGTCCCCTAAACGCAGCCCTACACATAAATCCCCATCGCACCCACCATTTGTAAGCCCGGCAACAAGATCGTCCCTAGCAGTTTCAGGCCAAGCAGACGCGGAACATTGACCGCTGAAGCTCGGCATGAACTGGTGCTCCACACTTGGAGGACCTCCTTTTGCTTCTATTCTCTCTTCAAGATCGATGTGTTGGACCTGGAGAGGCCCTAATGTTGCCTCCAACTTCTCTTCTGGGCTTCTCTTCTCCTTCTTGAGATTCACATATGGAGGTGATGAGTCTGCAACCATTGAACTCATCCCCGTTGTTGAAGCAGCTCGTTGTTCTTGCACTGCCGCTGAACAAGTACAACAACACAAACACATGTCTTGTTACTTCTATATGCTGAAGAAGTAAGAGTAAACGGAAGAAAGAATAATTACTTTTTAACCCTTCATCGGTGGTGATGAGATCAAGCTGGAGATGTGTAAGGAGCCTTCCCAGATCAACTCCAGTGGTCCAGCTCTCTGGAGACTCACCCACTTTCAGTTTCAGCCTCCCGCGGCTTCCAGTGCCTCCCCATATGATCCCAATAGGTCTTGCGTTCTCCTCCCCTTTCATCACTATGAGGCTTCCGCTATCTCCTTCAAGATCAAACGGACTGCGATGGTTCTCCCCAACAACAAGGAAATCCGTGAGAAAGCAGACTCCTCGCTCGTCATTGTACTCCAACGCATAAGCCAGTACGGTTCCTGTAGTCAAGCCAGAGCTTCTCCCGACTTTCACTACCTGTTTCCCTACTAAACTGCCAACTGGAGACTGCAGCTCTATGGCTTTGACCTCTCCAATCTCTCCTACTCCACCTTTGACAGACGTTGTGACCCGTGACAGGTCGTAGTCGTCCGCAAAGGGGATGAATGCACCGTCTGCTCTCACAAACGTCTCTGCAAAATACATTAAAAGTTATAGCGGGGGGATGCTGCTTCATCGATGCTAAACCTCAAAAACTTTGATGCTTCTAAACCTGGATTGGTGCCAGCAAAAATGCCAAACCAGAGATCATCCGTGATGAAGGAAGTGGCTCTCTCAACCGCTCCAAGGTACACCCCAGGGCCAAGTGCAGGAGGGAGAGGATGAAACATTTTCTGGCTCGGGTAGTCTAAGTTAACAGCAACATGGCGATTAGTCACAAACCCGACTTGCCTACTTCCAGTCTGACTCCTCACTATTGCCCCCAGAGTCCCACAAGTCTCCTGGCTTGCCACCTGATTGAAGTTAGGAAAAAACACAAAGTTATCGACTTTGCGATCATTTCCATAGCACCAGATTACAATGAGTGAATGTACCTGAGAGCCTGATCCAATGAAGGGATCAGATCCTTGGAGGTGATCAACAATGTCAGTGGTGAATGTTTGTTTAGGAGTGGGCTGATGATCAGGTTCTCCGAAATAAGAAAACTCCACCACATCCACATCACACCATATCCCTCCTGCTCCCTGATTCAATCCCCAAACCACACATTCACCATTACAACTTCCATTCCAATGCCATGAAACTTTTCAATCCAACGTACCTCAAGAGCAGTAGGAAGGCACTGAAGAGGGCTTAGCCATTGCTTATGCACTTTCCGAGACACAAACACAATGATCGCCGGGATATCCGTGAGAACCCCTCTTCGTATCCGGAACCCAATGGCGGTTCCAAGACTGTAACAGCGCAAGATCTTGCTATGGAAGGCTCTTATGGTCATGAGCTCCAGCAAAGTGGTGGCTCGTTGCCCTTTAGGCTCTGTGGAAGCTGGTTCAGGAGAAACCTCCTCTTCCTCCTCTTCCTCCTTCTGCAAGTTTGAGAAATAGTTGGCCCTTTCCTCCGCCGCGTTGCTCAGCCTGCTTGAAGTCGGCCACGAGAAGTAAGACGCCGCCGTGAACTCGCAGTGTTGACCGGCTGACCCTAACTTATGCATCGTTGATCGAGTAATCACAAAATCTCGACTTTTTTCCGTGTTGATTGGCAATCACATCTACACAAGTAATAAGCGAAGCTAAAGAGGAGTACTTAGGAAAAATCCAATCTGGACACAAACATCGGAACCATTTTGGGGGAGTTGATGATGATCAGAGAGACGATCAAAAACAGTTTGAATTTGATGGCGCAAAGAACACTACGAGTGCCACATACTGATCGGAGAAAAGATGATTACCTGGATTTATAAACCTCAAATTACTGAACACCCAAAACTCGATTTCCACGAATTCGAAAGTTGTGCTTTTTCTGCAACTGTCGAAATCGTAGTAGAAGCAGTAAACGAGCCGCAGCCATAAGTCCACTGAATCGCCAGTTAGTTCAATAGCAGAGGAAGGGAAGAGTAAAGTTACAACCTTTTTCTTTTCTAGATTAGAAAAATCAAATTTCGGTTTTCTCAAAAAGATTTATGGGTGAAAGTAAACTTTTTGTAGGAACAAAGCGCTTTTGGTCGTAATTAATTATGGGTCGTAATTCTGATTTAGATCTTAATGATGCCAATATTTTTTTTTTTTTTTTTTTTTTTGATAACCTAGGCTGTCCGGTCGATATCTTATTGGAGAGATGGGGACTGGCTACCACATGCCAAACCAGTAAGACTTCGCGCCTTCCGACTATTGCCTAGAGTGAGTTGGCCCAACTGACAAAGCCTCATCACGGGTTTTCAACTGGGCCGAAGCCCAGTGCCAGCTTCCACACACGTTTGTGACCTTGTTTCGAACATCTGCGCCATGAGAGAATCGAATTCGGGTGGGAATGTACCCTTTACCTAACCGTCCTCCTCCGACCGACCACTCGACCACGCCCGTGTGGGCTAGGAAAATATTTTTAATATTTTTCCTACCAAGGGACTCGAACCTAGGGCCTCCCGCTCACAATGGCAGGGGTACCACTAGACCACGAGTCTCTTGGCTGCCAACTTTTTTGTTTGATTGAATACTCCAGGTTTTGGGCTCCATCTAGAGCATCTCCAACTCTACTTCATTTTTTATTTTAAATGCTATTTTCTTTTCTAATCCAACTACATTTTCAACTCCAAAATGAAGAAATGCTATTTTTTCTCCAAATATGGAGTAACTCCATTTTCTACCCCATTTTGGAATTGATTTTTTTATTTATAATATAGTCCTTCAAAATTTTATACTTTTGATTTTTACCCCCATTTACTTTTTGTTTTGACAAATATAATATAAAATGATGATATATATTTAATTTAAAAGAAATGATAAGTAAATTTAAAAATTGAAAACAGAAAATAAACTAGTATAAACTAATAATAAATTTAAAAATACATGAAAGTACTAAAATTAGAAACAACATAAAATAAATTTGATGTAACAATGACTAATAATAATATGGTAAACCACTTCTGGATCCACCAAGATCATTAAAGTACTGTCCAAATGAACCAGATTGAGGCGAATTTTGTTGATATTGTTGTTGCTCGGCTCTTTTTCGATAAATCTGTGTTTGTTCATACTGAACATATGCACGAAGATTCGGATCCAAAAATTTATGGTTCCAAAATATTCGGTTCCAAAATTTTCTTGCTCGTTTCAGAGGAATCAAAGATAAAAATGTTCATTTCTCATTTCGAAATGTTTTAATTGATTATTTATGATATTCAAATAGTGACGTTTAAATTGAAATATACTTTGTTTTGTTATTTTTTGATGATATAATGTGTTTTTCTTTGTATTATAATAATTAAATTTAAATAAAATCAAAATTGATGGAAAATTTAAAAGAAAAAAATTAACAGATCTAATTGTAAATTTTATAAATATAGTGTATTATTAGCAATTAACAATAAATTAAAAGAAAAGAATATACTTCATTTGCTTTGTATGTTGTTTTGATTTCTACTAGGATTATACCCGGTGCTACGCACCGGTAAAGTTACTTATAATTATAAATTGCATGTGATAATTTTAAACAAAATTACTACTAAATTTCATTTCCTTATACAATGCAATCCAACTATTGTCAAAATAAAAATGCTTCGATCCGGTTAATATTTTTAACAGGTTGTGTTAGTGGTCATTCCACTATGTTGGTTTCTTGGGATGGTGTGCCATTATTCTGTAATCAAAGAAAAAAAGACATAAGAAAGTAAACAGAAGAGATTTCAACAGTTAATTAAAAGTTAAACATTTTGTTTGCTATATTCAAAAATTTCCTCTGTTTGCTATACTCTGCAAAATTAAAATTTCTTCTGTTTGCTATATTACAAAAAATAAGGCTTTAAAAAACCAGCAATAAGATCAACTCAAGTAAGGTTCTCCATATCTTGTGTGTTTGAGTCACTGTTCCGATGTTTATTCATGTGAGACTTCTTTTGAAAACTCCATTTGCTGAGAGAATTCAATTCAAAGTTAAACAATTTTCAATTCTCACGAAGATTATAGGAGTCTTTTCTAGTTATTTTTTTACCTGCAACTTGAATGAATCCGAGGGCAAGGTAAGTGAATTAGGACATGACAGTTGCTACAATGGAGATCCACCAAATATGGTCGAAATCAGGAATCTGAGAGAGCAAGATCTTTGTCACTCCAAATATGATAATGTAAGTATTGCTCGACATGTGACACGGGTCTTTCCCTCCACTCTTGTGGAAACAATTCGATCTCTTGATCGCCCTGCATGTTCATCAAAGAGTATCCAAATTTTAAAAATTTATTTTTCTGAAGAATGTTTAGAAAATAAACATTAAAAAAAAACTCACATCATGCTTATTGATGCTGCGATTGTGTATCCGATCGCGATACCAAAAACGGCACAGGAAAGACCGGAGCCTTCGGCATTCCAGTCCTCGAGGAAACTGATCCAAATAACAATGTTATTCAGGGTATGCTGCTTTCCTTTTGGAAATATTCTCTATTGAATTGAGCCGTCTGCATTACAGTCCTCTTAATCTTTTTGTCATATAGGTGATAACTATGACAAACATCCAAAAAATGAAACCCATAATCAGAGATCAGAAAAAGAAAAAGAAAAAGAAAAAAAAAATGAATATGAGAAACACAAAATGGATCGATGGAGAAGAATATAGGGAGAGGGAGACCTGAAACAATTTGAAAGAGATCGAGAATTTTTCATCGTATGTATATGATAGAGGAAGTTGGAACTGTTTCAGAGATCGTGGAGTAGTGGATCTGTATGAGAAAATCTAGGGATTTTTAGTTGAAAATGTGAAGAGATGGTGAAGTAGTTGGAGAAGATTTAGAGATTTTTAGGATTAGATATTAGGGAATTTTTTTTTTCCGACAGATATTAGAGATTTTAGTTTTTATTTTTTTCCGTGAATTTTTTTAAATTTTTTTGTAGGTTTGCCACATGTCAACATGTAATTGATCATGTGACTTGTGCTTTAGTAGATAAAGATGTGCTTCTATTTAACAGATGAGAGTAGAGAGATCAAAGAATTGACATATCTTTTCTAGAAATAAGAGCGCAAAAAAACACACAAAAAATGTAAAGCGTAGTGTTAAATTAATTCGTTATCCTAATGATCATATATATGTTCTGATTTTATGGAAGTATTGAGACGAATAGATAACGAGTGAAAGAAAAATAAATCGATTCGGCTTAGTGGTGGAAATAAAATAGAAACAGGCTCAAACTGCACTTTGGTAGGATGTCTTGTTAACAATTAGCACTCAATAACTACCGATAAACCATACGTTTGAGGGAATAAAAACTAAGGATTTAAAGTTTAAACGATGTATAAACAAATTGAAACTTATAATTAAATGGGAAAGACAAAAGGAACAAGTAAAACCTAATCAAGGGGAAAGATAGAGATTGGCAAAGTCATCTAGAGACTCCAATATGTGACTCTGGTCTCCATTTTCGAGCATCCACAGGAGATGGTCGAACAAAACGACCTCACACTTCACCGTTATTATACAACTGCCATCTTCATTATCATCTTCTTCGTACCTCTGCTGCTTTTCTACAAGAGCGTTGAGGAGAGGGTGCCTCAGGTGTTGCTTACTGATCACGTAAGGTTTCTTCGTACGTCCGACGAACACTGTCTGGTGCAAAGACGGTGTAGAGCTTTGGTCGACGTCATGGAGATGGTCTTGTGGATCTCTTCTTGCGGATTGGGATCTGAGACTGGTATAAGAATATGAAGGACCCAATTGTGTGGAAACGCTCTTGCATCTCTTCAGCATCATCAACCTCATCTTCTTCATCATTGATTCAATTCTATTCGAGCTTTCTCTCTCTCTCTCTTCTCTTTTCTTTTGCTGTTTGAAGAAGATACTTGAAACATACTCAGGAAGATAGAAGGGTATTAAAAGAGGAGCGATAAGGTAGGTGCTACGTCTCAGTTCTAACTATTCAATTTATAATTAGGGTTTTGCAACTAATTTATTCACTTAATTCAGAAACTTCAAGCCTAATTTTCCTTTAGGAACCCGCCAAATATTATTGAGTCTACAAAATTTGTCATCTTAATCAAACAAAAAAAATTACTTAGAAACAAAGAAAATGCATTTTTTTTTTTGACGGCATTGCAACTAGTGAGAACGTGTCAACAAAAGAGAATCGAAGAAGGAAAAGTAAGCCAACACGAGAGTCCGGAGATGGACACGTCGAACCTCACTCCTTTTATATTATGTTGTCGCATGGCGTCAAGTCGGGATCCCTTAAGCCCTAAGGATGGCTAAGAGCAAGGACGACATCAAGTACGGAACGGCTAAATAGAAGCTATCGGAAGACGAGCCAATTCGAGTAAGATACAAACACAGGACACCATTAGAGGAGGCAAAAAACGCAGAATCCGAGCCTTGGTTTCAAGCGCAGCAAGCCTCTGCAGCCACCGGCGATCGAACTCAGATGCACAGCGACGTGAAGAAATCAGCGGAACACGTACAGATGATGAAAGTCCCCGTTAGATTTACAAGCCGGAGTCATTTCTATATATACGTGAGTAAGTTGTTTTAGATCATTCATCAAGCCACTTAGAAAGTTAAAACCATTACTTCAATCACTAACCACCGATAAACAAAACATATTCAAACCTCTGCTATAAAAGGAAACATGTTCTACACACGATTGTTCAAACTTAAAAGTGAAAAACACAGACATAAAGGTTCAAAGTTGATGTTTTTTACTAGATAAACTAGAAAGGAGTCGCAGAGATTTGGGACAAGGCATGACCAGGCTACTTGGATCTCTGTCTCATCTTCCTGCGCTTCCTCTTCAGTCTCCTCATGCGCTTCTTCTTCCACTGCAAAAAAATGATCAAAGCAAAACAATTTCATTATTCCGACACTCAAGAACGACAGAATCAGAAACCGCTATTATGATCCAAGCATTTAACAAACTTGTATGAATGGTCGAACGAAGTGGAAAATTATGAATCTTAACCAAGCAGAACGCAATGAGAAACTGAATCGATAAGCAATTTCACTCCTATTTTGTATCTAACAAGCAAGTATCCGTACAAGTTCTGCTACCGATTTTTCCTGAGATAAAAGCGCAAAAGAGAATCCAATACGCTATAGATTTGTTCTCTATATGTGAGAGAATCAATGCAAAGTAACTGGTAAATCTATAGATCCGCATAGTAAAAGAAGAACAAGATCGTAATAATGTGCAACAAAAGAAACAACAAATCGTTTGAACATACCTTGGCCCTCATCGTGAAATCGCCGAAATCAGATTCTCACTACTGTTCGCCGACCTCTCCAATATATATATAGCTAGGGTTTCACCTTTCGCTAACTTAAATTGGGCAAGGCCCTGATATTATAAATCGGCCTAACATTTATTCGGCCCATGTAAGTATTATAATTTTTTGGAAGTCTAATATATATAGTGTATATTTAATTAAGCTAGTATAAGAAGAGCACACAAAATGTGGGGATCATATCTCCAAATCAAGATTCGGAGCCTCTCCCATATTCACAGATTTGAAGTATCCATCTTTTCCAATTATGTTGGCTTTGAAGGATTGGCAACAATTTTCGGATTGTACGGTGATAACAATCGCACACGGAATATCATATGTTATATACAGCGATATGGTTCTGCTCCTAGACCAAGCTCCTGATTATATTATTACGCTGTTTTATCAAAAAAGACTTGTATTAAAATTGTCTCTGTATCCTAAGTGCTGGGCTTATCAATGAACATAATTCACCTACGAGATTGCTTGAAGATAAGTCGTCATCTTTCTCAAAGCTTGTGGACTTTTTTGTTTTTTTGTTTTTTTTGTTAAAAGGATTATTGACCATATTATTAAGTCATTATTTTTTGAAAAAGTAAATAATATAATTATATTATTGGGATGATAAGTGTGAGACAAATACTAGTTGCCATTGACTGACTGACACGACTTTACTTGCAGCCCAATCCTTTACGTATCCCTTTTTTTTTCTTCCCAAGAAATTTGTGCGATATGAGACAACTTCCCAAATATTCTAAACTTTTAATAACTTTTATTTTTTTTCATTTACCAAAACATCTTCACCCAAAAATATACATAATTTAGTTGTTGGGCTATGCGTTGTGACTAATCACGTTGACAAAATAATCGATCTAATAACGTTTTTTCATTATTAATTAGTATGTCAGAATTCTAACTACAAAAACATACAGAGAATGTGATAGAAGAAGGCAAACCAAACAAAGTACGTGAGACTAGAGAAGAAGAAAATTGAAGATTGATATGTAATTAATACTACGTCATGAGATAGACATTGGATAGTCGTTGACAAGTGAACACAATTGCTTGAAAAAAATGGGCTATATCCCTCTAAGGAGAAAAAAAAAAAATATATAAGTAGTTTCTACGAAGGAAAAAAAACAAGAGTTATATAGGTAAATCATTAACCCATTTTTTTGTTTCCTTCTTCGTATCGATATTTTGGCAACAAATCAGGCTCACTTTATTAAAAAAAAGAAATTGTAACAAAACAAAATCTCCTTTTTTGACTACAAATTGCAACAAAACTTTATTTTTCAACATTTTAATGAATAAAATAATTTGAAGGTTAGTACAAGATCCGGGAAAGGCGAAAAAAGAAAGAAAGAAAAAAACCTTTTCGTCACCAAAAGTGGCGGGCCATATCCTCCTCCTCTGGTGGGGTTTTTGAGAGAGAGAGAGGAACGTTTTCTCTTCCTTTTGGTCTCGTGGGCGTGCTCTCCAAGGGATACTGTCTACATCAACTCGTCAACTCATTCCACTCTTGCTTCTATAAAGTATTGACTGGTTGAGAACTCGGTATCAAATCATTACGACCCATTTTCTGAGATCATTCGAAAACACAGAGAGAGAGAGAGAGAAGAGCAAAGCTATGGACTTTCTTGGTTCCACGAAGGATAACGGTATGTTAACAATGTTGTTCTCGTTTTCGGAATCTATTTTGCCTCCAGATTCTAGGTCTGTTCTTCTGGAACCCCTTTTCCTAAGATGGGTTTCTGGCTCCTTGCACGCGGTTTTGTTGCTGGTGCTGTTTTGCTCATGGGTGCGTAACAAAATTAGGGGTGATAATTGTTTTGGTGCTGTTACGGAGAGTTTAAAAGATAGGAGGGGTTTCGGGTTCAAGTCGGCTCTGTTTTGTAGCTTAGCTCTGTCTCTGCTTAATCTCGTGTTGATGTCGTTCAGTGGTTTCTATTGGTACGCGAGTGATTGGTTAGATGAAGGAAAGCTAGTTTCTTTCGTCGGGTTTCTATTGGCAATGGTTTCTTGGGGGATTTTGTCGATTTGCTTGCATCGGTACAGTGATTATCAGCAAAAGTTTCCGTTTTTGCTTAGGCTCTGGTTGGGTTTCTATCTCGCTGTTTCTTGCTACTCTCTTGTGCTAGACATTGTTATGTACAGGAGACACGAAACCATACCTGTTCATCTTCTAGTGTACGATATAGTTTCTTTTACTGCTGCTTTGTTTCTCGGTTATGTGGCTTTCTTCAAGAAAGCTAGAGGCAACAACAATGGAGTTTTGGAAGAACCACTGTTGAATGGAGATTCTAGTGTTGGTGGTAGTGTAGAGTTGAATAAGACCAGTGGGAGTGATGAGGCTATTCCGTACTCGAGAGCTGGCATTCTCGGTCTTTTGACTTTCTCTTGGATGAGTCCATTAATAAACCTTGGAAATAAGAAAACCCTTGATCTAGTAGATGTTCCGCAGCTTCATGATAGTGACAGCATAGTCGGGTTAGCCCCTAAGTTTAGGAGCATGCTTAAATCATCAGATGGTGGTGAGACAAGTGGAGTGACCACGTTCAAGCTCTTAAAAGCATTGTTCTTTTCGGCTCAGTGGGAGATTCTGGTGACTGCATTCCTTGTTTTCATCTACACGGTCGCATCATATGTTGGACCAGCACTCATTGATACTTTCGTCCAATACCTTAATGGACGTAGACAGTACAATAATGAAGGATATGTGCTAGTCATTACTTTCTTTGTTGCGAAGCTTGTGGAGTGCCTTTCGCAGAGACATAGGTTCTTTAGGTTACAGAAGGTTGGTATTAGGATGAGATCTTCCTTGGTCGCAATGATATACGAAAAGGGTCTGACCCTTTCTTGCCATTCAAAGCAAGGACGCACAAGTGGGGAGATTATAAATTTTATGACCGTGGATGCTGAGAGGATTGATAATTTTAGTTGGTACATGCATGACCCATGGATGGTTTTGTTACAAGTTGGTCTAGCTCTGTGGATCTTGTATAGAAATCTTGGATTAGCGTCAATAGCGGCCTTGATTGCTACCATTCTAGTTATGCTTGTGAACTTCCCATTCGGGAGAATGCAAGAGAGGTTTCAGGAGAAGTTAATGGAAGCTAAGGACAACCGGATGAAATCAACATCTGAGATCTTGAGAAACATGAGGATTCTCAAACTTCAGGGATGGGAAATGAAGTTTCTGTCCAAGATATTCGATCTTAGGAAATCTGAGGAAGGCTGGCTGAAAAAGTATGTGTATAACTCAGCTGTAATAAGCTTTGTTTTCTGGGGGGCTCCTACTTTGGTGTCAGTTAGCACTTTCGGTGCATGTATACTTCTTGGAATTCCCCTTGAATCTGGAAAGATACTATCCGCGCTTGCAACCTTCAGGATTCTACAAGATCCGATCTACAATCTTCCCGACACTATCTCCATGGTTGTGCAAACAAAAGTCTCTCTTGATAGAATTGCATCCTATCTTTGTCTAGACAATTTACAGCCGGATGTTGTAGAGAGGCTTCCTAAGGGAAGTTCAGACATAGCTGTGGAAGTGTCCAACAGTACTTTATCTTGGGATGTCTCATCCGCTAGTCCGACTCTAAAAGACATCAATTTCAAGGTCTTTCCTGGGATGAAGGTTGCAGTTTGTGGTACTGTTGGCTCTGGGAAATCAAGCTTGCTTTCATCTATACTAGGAGAAGTACCAAAGATATCTGGAAGTCTTAAGGTTTGTGGGACAAAAGCGTATGTTGCACAATCTCCTTGGATTTAGAGCGGTAAAATTGAGGACAACATCTTGTTTGGTAAGCCTATGGAAAGGGAACGATATGAAAAGGTTCTTGAAGCATGTTCTTTGAATAAGGATATGGAGATACTCTCATTCGGGGATCAGACTGTCATCGGAGAACGCGGCATCAATTTGAGTGGTGGACAAAAGCAAAGGATACAGATTGCACGTGCTCTCTACCAAGATGCAGATATTTATCTATTCGATGATCCTTTTAGTGCTGTGGATGCTCACACAGGGTCACATCTCTTTAAGGTACAATCTTCTGTCCTAGCCATTCTTGTGATTTTTATCTTTTTAACCGCATCATATTGATTTCCATTCTTACTCTCCTTTCAGGAAGTTTTGCTGGGGCTTTTGTGTTCCAAATCGGTTATATATGTAACTCATCAAGTTGAGTTCTTACCTGCTGCTGATCTTATCCTGGTATGTGAATTATTTACTTTTTATTATCTTCTTTATCTTTGTTTCAAAGGATAGATGAAGTCATCCGAAATAATCTGTCTTGTGTCTCAGGTCATGAAAGATGGAAGGATCAGCCAAGCTGGAAAATACAATGATATCCTCAGCTCTGGAACAGATTTCATGGAGCTTATAGGTGCGCATCAGGAGGCTCTGGCGGTAGTTGGTTCAGTTGATGCCAATTCTGTTTCTGAGAAATCAGCTTTAGGTGAACAAAATGGTGTTGTAAGAGATGCTATTGGGTTTGACGGGAAACAAGAAAGTCAAGATTTGAAGAACGATAAATCAGACTCTGGGGAGCCCAAAAGACAACTTGTGCAAGAGGAAGAGAGGGAGAAAGGTAGCGTCGCTTTGGCTGTTTACTGGAATTATATCACACTGGCGTACGGAGGAGCTCTTGTGCCTTTCATATTGTTGGCACAAGTTCTATTTCAACTTCTACAGATTGGAAGCAACTACTGGATGGCTTGGGCTACTCCTGTTTCTAAGGATGTAGAAGCTCCTGTGAACATTTCCACGTTAATGATTGTGTATGTTGTTTTGGCGGCTGGAAGCTCCCTCTGCATTCTTTTTAGAGCCACTCTTCTTGTCACCGCTGGTTACAAGACTGCTACTCAACTGTTTCACAAAATGCACCACTGCATTTTCCGTTCTCCGATGTCTTTCTTTGATTCCACTCCAAGTGGAAGAATCATGAGTAGAGTAAGTCGTTGGCCACTATATTTATTTGAGGATTTCCATATATGTCTTTTTTGTGATCAATGTCTTTTTTTTCTTTTTTCCTTCTATAGGCTTCTACCGACCAATCCGCGGTGGATTTGGACATACCGTATCAATTTGGATCAGTTGCTATCACAGTCATTCAGCTTATTGGAATCATTGGAGTTATGTCTCAGGTTTCTTTGCTGGTTTTTCTTGTCTTCATCCCTGTGGTTGCTGCCTCCATATGGTACCAGGTACTGTCCAATAAACTTACAATCTAATTGTTCATAAGAGTTGATTCTGCCAAATTATCGCTAAATTAATGTAAGTGGTGAAGTTGTGACAAAAAGATTTCAACTTTGCAGCGATATTACATAGCTGCAGCACGAGAACTTTCGCGGTTAGTTGGAGTCTGCAAAGCCCCTCTGATTCAGCATTTTGCTGAAACGATTTCAGGGTCGACAACCATCAGGAGTTTCAGTCAAGAATCTAGATTCCGTTTTGACAACATGAGGCTAAGTGATGGTTACTCTAGGCCCAAATTCTATATAGCTGGAGCAATGGAGTGGCTTTGCTTTCGCCTGAATATGTTGTCTTCGCTTACATTTGCCTTTTTACTGGTTTTCTTGATCTCCATACCTACTGGAGTGATTGATCCAAGCCTTGCGGGATTAGCCGTGACTTATGGACTCAGTTTGAATACTCTGCAAGCTTGGCTGATCTGGACTCTCTGTAATCTAGAGAACAAAATCATATCGGTAGAGAGAATACTTCAGTATGCAAGTGTTCCCAGTGAACCACCTCTTGTGATCGAATCGAACCGACCTGAGCAATCATGGCCTTCACGTGGAGATGTGGACATCCGTGATCTTCAGGTATCTACCTATACCTTTGGCCTACCAAGATTTCATGCTCTAGATACGCTTTATTTCCATTCTTAACCATTTGGAATTTTTTTGACACAATGTTAGGTCCGATATGCTCCACATATGCCACTTGTGTTGCAAGGAATAACATGCACATTCAAAGGAGGTTTAAGAACAGGAATTGTTGGAAGAACGGGAAGCGGGAAATCGACTTTGATACAAACCCTTTTCCACATTGTAGAACCTTCAGCCGGAGAAATCAGGATAGATGGAGTGAATATACTGACAATTGGGTTGCATGACTTGCGTTTAAGACTAAGTATAATACCCCAAGATCCAACCATGTTTGAAGGAACTGTGAGAAGTAACTTGGATCCTCTGGAAGAGTACACAGATGATCAAATATGGGAGGTGGGTCGGTTTTAATATTTTTCTTTAACTAGTAGTAAGAAACTGTTTAGTCTTTGACTAATGACTCCGCTGTGTTTTAGGCTCTTGACAAGTGCCAGCTAGGAGACGAGGTGAGGAAAAAGGAGCAAAAGCTCGACTCTAGTGTGAGTGAGAATGGAGAGAATTGGAGTATGGGCCAGAGGCAACTTGTGTGTCTCGGGAGAGTTCTTCTCAAGAGAAGCAAAATCTTGGTGCTTGATGAAGCCACTGCTTCTGTTGACACTGCAACTGACAATCTGATTCAGAAAACGTTAAGAGAACACTTCTCAGATTGTACAGTGATAACCATTGCACACAGGATATCTTCGGTTATTGAAAGCGACATGGTTTTGCTTCTTAGCAATGGTTTGTCTGAAACTTTCAAATCATTCGATAGAACATGTGTACAGATGAATCATTGAGGAGTGTCTTGTTTTGTTCTATGTGCAGGGATCATTGAAGAGTATGATTCGCCACTGAGATTGCTCGAGGACAAGTCTTCATCTTTTGCTAAACTTGTGGCTGAGTACACTGCAAGATCAAGTTCCAGTTTTAATTGAACCTCTATTTTCTTACTGATGACGATGAAAAAATAACTTAGGGACCATTGGGTTCGGAGTTGCTGCAACATTAGCTGGATTATGATTCACAAGAAAGAAACACTTATCATAGTTTTGTAATAATAATAAGCTTTTGTTCTTACTTCTTAGATATATATAGCTTGTAATGTTTAAGCCAAAAAACGATGACTCGCTACTTCAAATTAATGCAATAAAAGATGTTCATTCTTCTGATTGAAAAATTTGAAACCGGATCCTTATTGATTTAACGTACCGAGGCATCTTCTTTGAAGAGCAAACCGGATTGGTTGAACCAAGATGACGGCCTATGAACAAACCGGTCCCGGTTTAGTATGTCCTTTTTGCGTGGTTGCTTTGGTTGGTGGGAACGATAGGGGTATTAGTGTCATTTAACCATCTCTGCCACTTGCTCGCGAGTCGCGACTTTGGTCTGAAAACGGAGGAAAGGCGCAGCCTTTTGCCCCCGCAACATCACCATTTTCGGCTTTTCGCTGCCGGAGGGGTTTCCCTTTTCAGCTATGAACCCTAGTCCTCAGTTTCAAACTCACCGTTTTGTTTTTACTAAACAGATAACTATCCTTTTGGTGTACCAACTTTAAACGCTTCTGAGCAATTAGAGAATTGACTGATTAAGGAAGAGCCGTCTTATCTTTCTTCATACTTTGGCTCTTCCCACGCACACATACCGGAGCAATTTTCAGTGAGATTTTCGGGGTTTCTGTTTTCTTCTTCTTCATTTTTGTTTTGTTTTTATCTAGGGTTTTCTAGCATCAGATTCTTATGACGGGTATGGCACTTGAATTATCGGTTCTGGGTCGTTCTGTTATTGGCACAAAAACCACAAATTTGAAGAGATATGGTCAAAAGTCGAAGCTTTCAGGAAGACTTCTCCCGAGAACTGAGCTGCACTCACTCCCTGTGGTGTTGAATTCTTCTAAAAACTCCAATTTGAGTTTTAGAGTCCGACGAAGTTGTGAATCTAGCTACAGAAGTCGCTTTATGCTGTTTAGCTCGAGTCAATATCACGAGGGTGGTCAACAAAATTCTGATTCTGGCGAAAAAGAGCTGGAGTCGATTAAGGTTTTGCTGAAACGTGGGATTGTTATAGGAGCAGTGGTGTGTGGAGTTTTCTTATACGGTTGCCAAAAGGTGTTAGCGTCGGCAGGTGTGGTGGAAGCAGGCTATGAGGTGTTTGGTCAGAGCGTAGTGTTGTTCAAGAATGCTTTGCCCAAAATTTACCAGGTTCTTAGAGTTCTTAAAGAGCAAGGTCTAATCTTGGCTGCACTACTCAGCCTCTCAGCATTCTTCTCCATGGCAGAGACGTCCATTACCACTTTGTGGCCATGGAAGGTAAAATCATGTCTTTCTTTTGATTGGGAATTCCTTTTTTTTGTGATTTAGTAATGCTAATGCTGAAAAAATGTAGAACGCATGTAGAACGCGTTTGGGTTTGATCTTTATATTCTCTATAATTGGGAAGGAAACCTTGATTTTGAAACAACGAGATTTATTGGCAAGAATATGTTGTTTAAGTCAGGAAACGTGAAACTTCCATGGACTTTAGATTTGAGATTCTTTAAAGGAAGCTACAATTGTGAGAGTGCGTTGTGTCACCTCCTGTCGGCTGTCTGGTCTCTAATGTTCTAATTTTAGTGATCTGATTGGTTTTGAAATATTGCTGCTCTATGTGCGGTTCATCTCAGGTTCGTGAATTGGCTGAAAAGGAGCCAGAGAATGGTGTATTCAGAATGCTCCGGAGTGATGTTACCAGATTCTTGACTACTATACTTATTGGAACAACGTACTCCTTTTTTTTCCTTGATGCAATTTGTCTTTAAAGGATTGCTTGAAAATATGTCTCTTATTTTAGGTCTTGTGGTTGGTCTTAGTGTTGTGAATATTGCGGCAACTGCCCTGGTCACCGAAGCAGCAACAGCTATATTTGGGGAAGCTGGTGTTAGTGCAGCCACTGGATTGATGACAGTACGTATAATTATTTCAATACTTTGTCATATCTGTTAACTTTTAAATCCTTTAGTTTGGTTTAGTACTATAGTACTACGCCTCTTCTGTTTCTGTGTGGATATTCTTTGATCAGCTTCATTGCTTCCTAAGTTTTCATTCTTGAATGACTATATAGGTGGCTATATTACTCCTGACTGAGATCACTCCAAAAAGTGTTGCTGTCCACAATGCTCAAGAAGTTGCAAGGATTGTGGTAAGTTTGAATTATTTGGCATTGGTTCACTTTAACAAACTTTATGTAGATATGGATACCCATTGGCTTGCTCATTTCGACCCTTCTGATAGGAAATAGCTTGACTGTTCAAATATTTCAATAAAGGAAAACATGACTTATGTTGTCTTGACTGTGCATCTAGGTCAGGCCAGTGGCGTGGCTTTCCTTAATATTATATCCTGTCGGAAGAATTGTCACATATCTGTCAATGGGAATACTGAAAATTCTTGGTTTAAAAGGACGGAGGTATGCATCATCCTAGACCTGTTTTAGTATCTCTTATAGTTTTTAACATGCTAAATAAAAATATATCAGATTGGGTTTGCTGCATTGTCATGCCTTTCTCCTTGTTGAAAGTTGACGGATCCTAGTTATAATCTCTTGTTTTGTGTGTGTGTGTGTATGTCAGCGAACCATATGTAACTGAAGATGAGTTGAAACTGATGCTACGGGGTGCAGAATTAAGTGGCGCCATTGAGGAAGAGGAGCAGGTATGAGTTTTATAGTATCTTAGTTTTTTGCTTAAAATATATACCATACCTACAGTTATTCTATTGATTCCTCTGCAGGATATGATTGAAAATGTGCTGGAGATAAAGGATACCCATGTTCGGGAGGTGATGACTCCTCTTATTGATGTAGTTGCAATTGACGCCAGCGGCAGTCTAGTTGATTTCCATAGTATGTGGGTGACTCATCAGTACTCGAGGTAAATAAATTTCCAAAGCCTTCTTTTTATGAATCCATTTCCGTTCCTCGGGATTATTGATCACGCTCAAATGTTTCTTCTCAGGGTGCCTGTTTTTGAGCAGCGTATAGATAATATAGTGGGAATTGCATATGCTATGGATCTTCTTGATTATGTTCAGAAGGTTTGACGGTTTTCTTTTCTGCTTCTTGCTTCCAGAATCTCTTACGGTTTCTTTCTGTTAATCTATTTGTGGTGTAAGATGAAATATATCGTGTTTGATTTTGAAGGGTGATCTGCTAGAAAGTACTTCTGTGGGAGACATGGCACATAAACCTGCCTACTTTGTCCCCGGTATTTATTTATGTATTTGCTTTTGGATTTGATACCTATTTCTTAGGCATTTGATTACCTTGGAGTTTCAAACATCAACATTAATTCTACACACTGAGTTACTTCACAGGGAAGAAAATCTAATGATATATCATATATGTTATTATATTTTGCAGATTCAATGTCAGTTTGGAATCTTCTTAGAGAATTTCGCATAAGAAAGGTTCACATGGCAGTTGTCCTTAACGAATATGGTGGAACCATTGGAGTATGTGCTGCTCTCATTCTATGCTTCTCTACTCTCTCTCTTACACAATTTGCTAATCTATCTCCTATCTAATTTGTTTCTGCAGATAGTAACTCTTGAAGACGTGGTCGAAGAGATTGTTGGTGAAATATTTGATGAAAATGATTCAAAAGTAAATGTCCTAAATTCAACTTTTTTAGAAAATCATTCTAGACCTTCAAATCTTGACCTGCTGATATGATAAACCTATCTCACCTAACTTATTTTTCCCATATGTAAGGGTCTATTCCATTACTTAATTTCTGGTCTCTGTGATTTTGGCGCAATAGGAGGAGATTCAGAAGAAAACAGGGTATATTGTGATGAGAGACGAGGGGATATATGATGTTGATGCTAATACATCGATTGATCAGTTATCCGAAGAACTGAATATGAAGATGCCAGAGGTAATGTAATTTTTAGCAGTGGCTTTGATACCTCTTTAGTGCGTCCTCAAGAGCATTCCTCAAGGTTACTTAGAAACTTTGGAAACAAAACGCATCTTCAAGGTTACGTGTAGGCAGAGAAGCTTTCATTTAAGCCCATGTTAGTGACGCTGACTTTTTAGAACTTAAAACCCACCATGTTTGTTTATTTGGGAAGCAGGGCATTCAGTATGAGACAGTCTCAGGTTTTGTGTGTGAGGCCTTTGGGTATATCCCAAAAACTGGAGAAAGTGTAAAGGTTGTTCTTGAAAAGGAAAACTGGGAAGAGGATGGTGAAGAAGAGGAAGGTAAACAGGAGAGGCAGGAGCAGAAGGAAAAGCACCAAATCTATAGAGTAGAGGTGCTAAGTGAACTTATAATCAATCACATTTACAGTGGTCCACCAAAAGCTTCTTCATTGTTTTGAACTGATAAATTCTTTATGGTGTACAGGTACTAGCAGGGAATGCAAGAAAAGTGAGTGCTGTCCGGTTTGAAAGAGTCAACGACATGGATCAAGCGTCGGAGGCAAAAGATGTAAAAAGCATGGTTCCTAAATTCGTAAGGAAATGGAGCAGCGAAGAGGATGATGGGAACTCGTCGTACCAAGAAAAATCCGAGAATGCTGTCTCAGATGAACATGTCTTGGCTGATAATAGCAAGAAACCACAATGACATTGAGACCCATTTCTTTTTTTTTCTTTTTTTTCTCTCTATTGCCGCATTGCATTTTTCAATTCTTCTTTGAAAAGTAAAGGGGAACAACAACGGTTATTGAGGCTGTCAAAGCTCTTTAACCAAAATATGAAGTAAGCTCACAAATACAAGAAGCTTTCTTCTTAGCTTCAATGTAATAATCAAGATGGATAAATTACGAAATTCGTGCAAGGTAAATACTATACAAGAACCTCACAAACAAATCAGGAGAAAAATAAAAACTTGTTATTGGTCTACATTTAATTTGTCCAACTCAGTTTCCAGAACAGATCTATCTACTTAATAAACAGGGCACTGTGTTGTTGACGAACAAAAAAAACAGAGCACTGTGTTTATAAGTCACCAGAAGACAGAGCATTCTGTTTCCAATCACATCTTCTTCCCTCGAGTCTCTGTCTCCGCTGGATAAAACAGAGATGAGAAGCTTTAAAACCTTTGTTACATTTGTCTGATTATGGTTTAATTGTTGACATTCTTACGTAAAGATCAGAATTTTGGAATTTTATTTTTGCAGTTTGATTTGTGTGTTTGTAGATGATGGATTGTCAAAAGACTGTGTTGTATGTCTTTGTATTGTTCTATGACACTAGGAATTTTCTTCCCTTTTCTCAATGTATAAAAGATTAATCTAAATGTTAAGACATGATCTGAAACAAAAACCCAAATAATAGAATCTCTGTCCATCTTTACCACCTATCTCTCTATACAAACCTGAATCCAATTGCTTTTTTTTTAGTTCCTAGTCGAGTTTGATCAGAAGTTTCTCAGGTTTTAGCCTCAATCTCCAATAGATTTTATTCTTCTTCTTCGGGGCATCAACACAACTTGAGGCACTAGACTACACTAGCCTCTTCAGTGCATCCACCACATTTGACACTGGAGGCCGAACCCCAGGCTCCGTCTGCAAATATGTGTTTGTTTTGAACTTTGAACTTTAAAAAAATGTGTGAAGAACATCTATAACAACACATAGAGAATCGCCAATGACTGTACCATTACGCAGATTGAAACTATATCCGCGAATGTCGATACAGATTCTGGAGGGTAGAGTCCGCACAACGCAGGATCCACCACTTCCACCAGAGTATCCATGTCTTTAAGCTGCGGCTTTGCCCAACGAACTAGAGACTGTTCTGCTTTCGGCCTATCACTGTAGATTAGAGGCAAGGAAAAACAATTTCAGATAATTCTATGGGAGATTATATTGTAGAGAAACGTTTGATAGTTGAACCTGTCATAAGGCATTCGACCAGTTAGCAGCTCCAGCATCACCACACCAAAGCTGTAGACATCGCTCTTTAGTGTGTAAGCCGAGGGATCTGTGCACTCTGGGGCATTGTATCCAACTCCAAGATTCTGACTTGTGCGCTGCAATTTCAAGAAAGGGAATTCAAATACAGATCGGCAACAACTCTGAATCTCTTACTATTAATTTTCAAAAGAAGCTCACATGGTGAAAGTTTGCCAAGCCATAGTCTGAGAGGTGAGGACTTAGCTCACTGTCAAGTAAAATGTTTGATGACTTGATGTTCTTGTGAACTAATGGAGGCGAACAAACTTCATGAAGATACCTGACAAAAGAAAGTTACTTGTCAGAAGATAAAAGGGAAATGACAAAAACAAGAAAATAAAAGAGCAGCTAGTTAGATGATTCTCTTCATAAAAATGGTTATAATAATTACTCTATAGCTTGAGCAGTTCCAAGAGCGATTCGGATTCTGGTGTTCCAAGTTAATGGTTTGCTGAAATCATCGGACTGGTGAAGAAATCTGTTAAGGGATCCACTTGTGAAATACTCATAAACAAGCATGTTCCTTCCTTGTTCTGAACAATAACCCACGAGTTCCGCCATATTTGCGTGGTGAATGCTCGAGATATTCGACACTATGTGTGAAAACTCTGCCGGATTTCCTTTTCCTAACAGCGAAGAATCTATCTCTTTCACTGCAAATTTCTGTTTTAAACGAATTTCTTGATAAGACGATGAAGAAGAAAGAATAGAGAAAAAGAATTGAATGAAAGGAGAGAAAACAAACCCTTCCATCCTCATATTTAGCTTTATAAACACGTCCAATGGTTCCTTCACCAATAAGGCGATTCGGTGAGAAACCAGACGCGGAATTCTGCAAATCGGTGAGCTTAAACACTTTCACACCGCGTGTGTCAGGAGAGTCTTCGGGGCTGGAGAAACGATCAGCGGTTGCAACCACTTGGGTAGAAGGTATGAGATGAAAAGTAGGAGAGTTCTTGAAACTGACAGAAGTAGTTCTTTTAACACAAGGCTTGGTGTCATCAAATGAATCAACTGTCTTTTGGCCTCTGAAGTCATCCATAGAGTCGAATTGAAGCACCTGAGAGGATTGTGGTGTGAAGAGTGGTTTGCTTCGGTTAGTTCCTCCTTCTTTCTCTTCATCGAAAAAGTGAGAAGAAAGATGATTGTTTTTTCTTCGAGAAAACACTGCAATCACTCCTGCAGTCAAAATGAGTCCACCTATAGTAGCCACCGCTACTATAAGTCCAGTTGTCAAAGCCTTGCTGCTTCCTCCACCGCCTCCCGAGTTTCTGTCTATGTGACGGGTCCCGGGAGGTGGTGAGGGAGCTCTACCGCTTGACCACCGGTTTCCTCCAGTTCTGGCCAAGATATTGAAGAAGACAAAAATCAAATGCTTCTCCATCTTTTATTTGTGTTCAAGAGAGAGTGAGAGATACAACTTACTCAATGTTTCCAATGTTCTTCAGCTCGTTTGGGATCCAACCAGTAAATTGATTGTTTGCGACGTTTCTGTCATCGCAAGATTCATAAGAACATTATTAAAAGAAAGGATAGAAGAAACTCTGTGTGTTACACTTACAGCCTGCAAAATACTTACACATCATCGATTTGAGGGAGGTCCCTGAGTGCATTTATAGAGCCTTTGAATTGGTTGTCTTGCAGATGCCTGAAAGAGAGATTTAATAATATAAAGGGTAAGGTGAGTAACAGTACACACGAGCCGTGTCTTCTTCTCTTACAGTGTTTTAAGGCCTGTTAGATTTGCAAAACTCTGTGGTAGCTTTCCTGTGAGTTGATTGGAAGACAGATCACTGCAAAAACATAGACTCGAAGAAGGTAATGAAATTTCTCACAGTTAACATGTGTGTATGTAAGTATGTGACTTACATTGTTTCAAGTTTTGGAAGCTTTTGAAACATGTCGCTCAGTTCACCATTGAGGTTGTTACGACCAAGGTTTCTGAGCAAAAAAAACAAGAACAGGTATGACGAAAATGGTGATACTTATGCGAATGAGTCAATTAAACGTGTTTGGCTTACAGGTAACTGAGGTCGTTCATGAGAGAAACCGAGTATGGCACATTACCGTTGAAGTCATTCTCAGAGCCATCTCTGCATAAAAGGAAATTGCACATATAGTCCAACAAACACATTGTGTAGTGAAGATCAAGAACTTGCAAAATGGCAAACTCAACTCGCAAAGTACTTACAGATAAGCAAGTTTGTCAGGAAGCTGATAGGGTAAGTTTCCGTTAAAATTGTTCTTGCTTACATCACTGTTACAAAATGACAAAACAGAAGATGTATTTTAATATCAACCTGAACCTGATCAAGAAGTAGAGATTAAGGAGAGGTATTGAAAGTGGAAAAATTCTTACAGGTAAGTGAGTGATTTCAAGTTTGCAAGCTGGTAACCTAAAGATCCACTGAGCCCTCGTCCGGATACTTTTCTACAAAAACAGAAAACGAAAAAAAAAAAAAAAAATCAGAATCGATGAAGAGAAAACCATTGATGAGATGAGAGAGGAAGTAACAAACATTTCAGTAACAGATGAGCCCTTGCAAGTAATGCCATCCCATGAGTCACCACAAGGATCGCCTCCGCTGGAAGACCAGCCCTTGAGTTTCGATGGAGAGTTCATGCTCTTATAAGCGTCATTAAGAGCCGAAACTACCCAAATAAAAAAATCCAGCAGGAATAAGGAAAGGTGGAACCTCTTTTTGGTTTATTTCGTTGAGCCAAAGATGAAATTTAATAAACACCTCTCTGGTCGGATCACAACTTTTTAAATGATTCAATAAGAAGACTTACCGTCTTGGCTATCGGTTTTTGCAAGAACAACGGAGGTGAAGATTCCAAAATATGCAATGAAGAGTATTATCGGCTGCAGATTGGGTGCCATGATTGACACTTTTTAAGCTCAGAAATCAAAATCTGTAAGAAAAAAAAAAAGCAAAAGAGATGATCCGAAGAGAAACCCAGGGTTGATTCCGGGCTTCCTTGGCGATGAAGGAAACACACGAAAACCAAAGGAGAGGAAAGAAAGAAGAAGCTACATTAGGTCATGAAAGAAAAACAAATTTGGAAATGGTGTGGCAGTAACCAAAAATGGCAAATTCAGTTTCTTCTGTTTTTTTGTTTGTTTGTTGAGAATGACGTTATTGAGTGAAAAGGCGAATAAATCTGGACGTGTGAATAGAGAAATGTACAGCTAAATATGAAGCAGACACCGAAACATTAGGAGAGAGACCACAACTGTGTCCCAAGTCCGATTTAACTGCAAACAATACCACAGTTGTTTCAACGTATATTCAAGCACACGTGTGAACCATCAAAACACACAACAATATGTTTCCCTCAGAAACGGGGATAAACAACATCTCTATAATATTATTTAAGAACATTTTTAAAAATGAACATTCTTTTGTAAGTTATTACATAAAATGTCATTACAAAGAACAAATAATAATTGAAATAGGAAAATATATAATAGTCTTTTAAAATTATAGATTAGAATATAGAAAGTATATATCTTGCATTAAAAAGATTATTTATTATTTAATTTTTTAATTATTTTTGATACTATATATTTTAAAATAATAATCAATTTATATATATTCAAAGAAAAAAAATCTATTCAAAATCTTGCTATATTTTTCACTATAATTTATTATATTTTATTTAAATATATATCAAAACAAAAATTAAAAAATATTTTACTAATTTTATTTAAAAAAATTAGACATAAGAAAAATATTTTTTTAAAGAGTTCGTAAACTAACCACAAAACTAGAGTGATTTAACCGTGCATATTAGAGTTATGTTTTCAAGATTATAAGTTTTTGCAGGTTAACCCAAATAATATTTTAGTTCACTGCAAAACGGGTTAAATAGACAAATTATTACAAATTGACAGTTTTATCTATAATCATTAGTTAGCTATATTGTAAATTTAAGATAAAAATAATTTTTTAAAAATTTCAAAACAAAACGGGTAAAATCCTAGTTAACATTAATACAAAAGTGTAAAGTTTTCTGGAAGGGGTATACAAAACTTTTAAGACCTAGAGCCATTACAAAAATACAACTTTTCTATGACAGTATTCACACATTAATCACTTCTACAGACAAACCTATACATGACTTAAATACCAGCGTTTTGGGAAGTCTGACTCGGCGGAGCTCCTCGCTTTCTCAGCTTTGTCAAGAAGTAAGCCAAGGCAACCTTTGCACCAAAGGCAGAGTGACCACGAGAGAGGCAGATCGCACCACCGATTGCACCGCCCACAAGTAACATACCGTTTGCTATCAGTTTCTTTGAAGGCTTTCTCAACAGTTGCTTCCTTCTGGCTCCTTCCCCTGTGTGCAGACCACCACTAGTAGTAGTCCCGGAGGAATTTGTGATGTCATCTGTCTGACTTTCAACCTCTAATGGAATCTATGGGACAACAAGGGTGATGTCAAAGAGGGCATATTTCAGTTTCAAAAAAACCAACTCTGAAATTTTTTTACAAACAGATATCCCAAGGTACAAACTTTCCAGCACCTGAAACAGAAACTGAAGTCAGATCAGCTTTAAACCCACTAATATCTAACCTTTTTCATTAAGCTGAGAGCAGATACTGTGGGGCCTTGGGGTCTATTACTGGTTGTAATGTATTTACGAAGTGCATTTTCCATCTTACAAACGTAACTCCATATGCCTTTTGAGAAAGCAAGCTTTGCCATCTCAACATTTAATCCAGCATCTTCCTGGTGAAACATGTGGATCTCACAAGCATTCCTACCAGGAACTGCAGCAAGTTTAAGTTAAGCGTTTATGCAAAGAAGGTGCGAAAGAATTAAAAACTATTCACCACTAAAAGATTTATCATTAAACAGATTTGTGTTATATGGTATTGATGCAACATCAAGAGCAGTTTTAATCAAAATATGAAGTAAAAAAAGCGCCTGACAAGAAAAAATTACCTTTCATGATTCGCCAACCAGATCTGAAATAACTTACACGTACATACTTCCTCTGTTGCGGCACCATATTGTGATCACATTCCTAAAAATAACCAAATAGCAAAAAAAAATACATTAAGAGGCAAGGTCGAAGACAGATAACATATAACTTAGACCAGGGCTGTGTATATCTAGCATGTTCGAGAAGTGTTTAGCAAATCAAAGAGGAATAAAAAGGTGCAAATGAAAAGAGGTAAAAACAAGTAATTTAGAACTCATAGCATTAGAAATAATGATCTCCAGGTTTAGGTAAGCATGCGTAATTATTAGCTTGTTTCAATAGCACTATTTAGTTAATTTTACCTTGATGAAACAATAAAACTTATCCTTCCCCTCCCACAATCTCCAAGCTAATACATACTCCCTCGGTGTCAACAAGGGAAACTTTTTTATCGTGCGACCAATCTCGATTCCGCTATTCCTGTCAACCTGCAATTGCTCGTGCTCAACCACAGTCTTATCCCATTGTTTCCTGTATTCATTGTCCATGTAAAAGTCCCTCAGAACCTCTGGCGAGCAGTCCTCGAATACCGTAGTACTCAAGTACTTCATAGGACCACCATCCTACAAGAACCAAAGCATAAACTCAGTCATCAGAGAAAATAAAATCTTAGCGTGAGACACTCGAGGATGGAATTACTGTTGGTTTGCAGCATTTGGCAGTGTAAGAGACGCGAGGGTTGCTCTTCTGAATAACTTTCTCCCAAATCTCAGCATCCTCATTTCTTTCCCCCAATTTTTCAATCAGGCCTTTCAGATCTTCATCAGAAACAAGTGTAGATATTCTGCAAAGCGTCGTATAGTCTATCAAATGATGAATTCCAGATCATCAAAGAGTAGAAGAAAAAGCTCATAAAGTAGACAATAGTAACTGAAATCGCACAAGCATGAAAACCAAGGAAAGAAACAAACACTAAAGGAAAAGAGGCTAAAGTTTATAGATTTGAAAGCCACGAAGTTGAGCTTACAGAATGATCCATTGATTTACGCAGCAAACAAATTCGGCGGATAGGGAAAAGATTGAAAGTCTTAACACAGAAGAGGAGATGAAAAGGAATTTCAAAGCCTTTACCCTGATTGGGAGCTCAGAGATTGAGAAACCGAGACGGCAGGGGAAGAAGAAGCATGACTAAAGAATCGAAATTTCCGGGAAATTTGGCAGAGAAGAATGAAGACAAGTGCGAATACGGTGGCCCAGCAATAACTAACGACTCCATCATCACCGTCAGCTCGCCGGGAAGAGGAGAAAAATAGAGCTAACTTCGATAAGGTATCGCCACAATTCATCGAATCCCAAATCTCTCAAACCGTTGTCCTGAGCAAAAAGCCTTGGAGATCGATCCTATCGAATGGCTTTTGTATATTCGCGCGTGGACTAGTGTGGTTCAGGTTGCAGAGTGACAAAGCCAACAACGAATCCTCAATGGTTCGGCAAATCTTTTGACCTGTCCGGACTTGGGACTCTTCTCTAGCATTGTCTTTCTCCTTTCTAGCCCTTTTATTTTCTTTGTTACGATTTACCCCCCTTTTGTTTTTCTTGTTACATTTCGGCCCCTTTTCGAGCCCCAATCTTAATTTTGTGTACAAATGGTTACTTCTTAGTTTTTTTTTTTTTTTAAACATAATGTTCAAATTCACAAACATTAAAGAATATATCATCAACTTAGATCAGATCAGTCTACGTGATAAAACAGAGTTACAGAGGTCAGACCCGATCTGACTAAGAGGAAATATATATATTCTCGACATAATTACTCTTAGAATCAATCCATCCACACGTTGGTAAAATACTAGAAAAAATATTTATTTCTCAGGAATGGATAAAATCAAAAACATGTTGGTGATTGTGATTCATAACATCTTATATATGTGAATCTGTTTTTTGCTTGTGGAAAGGGTCATGAATCATGCTATCAACCACACAATCTATTGTTCCTTTTGATATATCTCTTATTTATTCATTAAAGATATATAAGCAAACATATGGATAATGCAATCATTGACTTTCTTGTCTCCTTCACGACCATCATCAGACTCCCAAAGCTTAAAACTATGTGGAGGGAAAAAAATCACAAAGAAACAAAATATGGAGATGAAGAAAGCTGAGAGCTTTGATTGATGGGTGTAATACTGTAATCTGCATATTTATTAAATACTGTCTGCAAAGATATAATATGAAGCAACTTTACAAGAGCAACATTATGTCGTCTTTCATACATCATCATCTTCATCTTCTATCAACCCCGAAGAGAGAGAGGGTACAGAACATTGAAAAGAGGGGAAATGAATCAAATTGGCTAAATACCCCCGGGAACATAAAAAGAGGCTTACTTTACACAAAAAAGAAAGAAAAAAACCAGACCCGGTCAGACGTAAAAAATTTCATTTGAATACCTTCTTAGAACAAACAAGAGATCATTATGGAAATTGAAAACATATAGTCTTTGCTAATTCATGTCTTTTACTTACTAGTTGGACTGACCGGAAGAGACAGCTACGGTTGTTGTAATTGCATCTGGAGATGAACTGGCCTTGCCTGCTTCTTTGCCGCCCTCGTCCAAGCGGACAGCCTGCGCAAAACTTTTGGACATGTTCTTGATGAAGTCTGTGGGCAATGCAGCAGAAGCGGGTTTATGTTCGTTTTCTCCCACTACTACTCCTGCAGATGGCAAGCTTGGCTGTCTTCTTGCCTTCCGTTCCTGTATAACTTTCTCCCGCTCTTCATAAAACCCAAAATCATCCAAGATTGACGTGTCAGCATCATAGTTCTTGAAAATCTTCAGCATCTCGATGCCCTGTTCCAGTTTCACCTGCAGTTTTCGGTTGTGGTTATTGAGTGGTTTAAAAAGAGGTCTCTTATGGACAAGAAAGCTTGAGAGGCCAAAATTGTTACTTACTTCTTGGGTGTCTCGACTATTAGTCACCGGCTTATTGTCGTTGTTTACCAATATTATGTGGCGGAACTGACTGTTTGGAACATCTTTGATAATGTGCCACTTCACTGGGAACTGCCCACTCCACTTGTCTTGTTGCCAGTAATCAACGCTCTTCTCAAAATCCACAGGTCCAATCATCTCCGCTACACCACAGAATTGAGAACTCGCGTTTACCTGCAGTTACAACCCCGTAAGCAATCTGCAGAAAGAAGGCAAATGTATACAAACAGGAGAAAAATGGATAGAAAACAAATATTTTGCTTGATCCAGGATTAGACTCGTACAGAAAACAGAAGAAACACTGGGCACGGTTCTTTCTCGTCTTTGGCATCACGATAAGCAGCATCAAGCTTTTTGTTGCCATTAGGGGTGCTAGCCCATACATTGTATTTGATGCTCTTGTGAACGTTGTCTTCACTGTACGACTTGATTATGAAGAGCTTGGCGTTATTGTAGTCGGTTACAAAATCAGGATTGTTGTTGTTGGATTCCTCATGTTCCTTTGGACTGCCTTTGTTATTTTTCTTAGTATCAACAGAAGAATCAAGCTCCTCTGACATCTGAGTCTTGGGCTTTGAAGCCCTTGGTCCTCGGTTTTGCTCGTTGAGGATATCAAAAGTGCCATTATAACCGCCACCGAGGGATGGATCACTAACCCTTCCACGCCCTCGAGTGTTGTCAACCCCGATCCAGCCTTGGTTTCCCATACCCACATTAGAAATTAGTCTACTTCCATAGTTATAGCCCTGGCCACGACCACCACTATGCACATAACCTCTGCTATAAGAGTTCGAACCAGATCCAAAACCGTAAAACGATCTCTGTCGCTGTGACCCCTGAAAAATTAAAGGACAGGATCCACTTTCAACAAACATATAGTCCAATATACAACCATTGATAGACCAAAACCATCGATGTGTTAGATAAGAGTAGCTAAAAAGTGAACAAACCATGGGGATGTTCTGGCCATATGATCCAAATGAACCGAGTGGCTGAGGAGATAAAGCCGGTGAAATAGGAGACGAATGTCTGTGCATATCAGAAGGCTTGGACCAATCCGACCATATTCCCCCGTCAAAACCTTGCTGCCACTCAGGAAAGCCAAGGTTTGGCTGGTTTCCATTAAACGGTCCAATAGGATGAGGATAGGACGGGCGTAGTCCGATGTTATCACCTTGTTGGTCAACACCAACAAGGCTGGTGAGCTCGGGCTGAGTTGGAGAAGTAATATATTGCATGCTAGGAGGAACTACCTGCTGGTAATACGGTGATGCCCCCGAAAACGGAAACTGCTGTGGCGAATACAACTGCCCCTCAGAAGGTAAGGGGCTTGCAGCAGGGGAATATGGTCCATATGGCATTTGCGGGTTGTATCCATATCCCGTTTGGTAGACCAGAGACGAATTATCATTGAAGCCAACCTGATTTTATCAGAGAAAGAATATCAACAATATGGAAACATTTCAAAGAAGAAATGCCAAAAGAGAAGGTGTAGTACACACAGGAGAAGTGATGTCCAATCCTTCAACATTGACATAGGAAGAATATTCGTCCCATTCGCCTGTGGGGTTTTCATAACCTGGCTCCCCAACATACAAAGGAATCCGCATTAGCATCTAAATAACCTATAATCAGTTCAAGTACTAGAGAAGTAATCCATGTGTAAAGGAAGACTTATGCTATCCCCTTTCGACTGCCCCTAGTATTAGAATATACAGTGTAATTGGAGGTTTGGGATCTAATGAGAGAAGCCAAAAAAATACATGAATCAAAAACCAACCTCTGTAGTAAAAGCCTTGTGCCTGAGGAGAGAGGATGCTGCTAGGTAAGTGCCCTGCAAAATCACCTGCTAAACCATAAGGTCCAGAGAGTGGAGCAACTTTTGCTGGATGAACTACAACAGCAGATTCCTGGGAGGACTTAAAAGAGGCTGATGTCTCGTTGTTTCCCGGGACAGGCTGCATAACAAACAAAAAAACAGATTCAAAGTTATTTTCGCTGTGAATCTTTGATTACGATGGATAAATAAACAGAGACCACCAGATAAACTACCTGCTCCTTCATGATGTCCAAATTAGCAGGTTGCTCCTCTGTGTTCATTCATAACCGGTAAACTCAAATAAGTCGGTGGAATCACAAGATGAAGATGGGCAAACAAAAGCAGATCCTAGTGCAAATATTGAACTAACAAACATTAAAAGCAAGTTCCCAAGGCAAGATCGAAAGAGCACGGACAGATCTCAGCAAAAGGAGGTCGAATTCTTCTAAAGTTACACTTCCAATAGAATTATGCTCTAGTAACAGTGGATTCATTCATGCCAATATAAAAATCAATCAAAACGAAAGCTCGTAATTCTATCCAAAACCAAATCAACACATCACACAGAAAGAAGAAGAAAAACAAGAATCACGGGATTCGACGCCGAACCTACTAAAAACTGGTTAAGGAAAGGCAGAGATCAAACGTAAAGGAATCAAATTTAGACCGGAATCTGAAACAATTTAGGAGAATATGGGTCAGACCTGAATTAAGATCTGTGGCGTGTGATTGAGTCGTTGCCATGAATCTGGTCGAAAGGCCGAGGAGAATAAGGATCTGATTCAAAGCAAAATAAAAAAAACAGAATCTTTATATGTAAAGAAGGACAGAGGATCCTTCCATATATGTAAAAAATACGCAGCAAGAAGCCACCAATACGTAGGTAATTTTCAAGTTTTTTGGTAATGATTTTGAAAGAAGCAAGAAGAAGAAGAACTTTGTTGTTGTTGCTCCTATTAATGATGCAAGCAAAGTGAAAGCTTACCTTATTTAATGTGTCTTAAAAGCGCAAAGTCTTACTATATATTACTAGGAGAGATAGAGCAACAAATGGGGCATTGCTTTAGCCTTGCTTTTTTAGTGGAAAATGGAAATTACAACGATGATCTCTTTCTTTTTCTTCCTTTCTCTGTTTTATTGCCGATGCTCCCTTGGGGACTCCGAGAATCTCTTCTTCTTTTGTTTTTTCCTTTAAATATTACTATTTATAATTGTTCAAGCAAACTAATGTAGTCGATCCCGAGACCAAAGAATAATTTAATCAGTTTAGAGACCCTCAATTTACATTTTATGCACACCAACAACCATTTATATAGATCTATTGTTATTTTTTGCCGACTATATAACTAAAAACTATGTATTACAAGTTTATATTCTGTCTTACATGAGATATCATATTACCTACACTCTGATGTATACAAATTAATTGCAATCACTCTGTTTTTTTTCCTTTCCTTGAACCAACTAACAACTACAATGGTCAAAGAATTGGCTTTACGGAGGATAAAGATGGCTGTTTGGACGCGGAGATAGTATCTGTCAGTTCACGACCACTGGTCTCGAATGGGAAGAGACAAACGCAGATTCCTGCGACAAGAATCACAACCTCGAAGAGAAGAACTGCAATCGTCTGATGGCATCCGTGAACTAATCCAACGGCCACGAGTGGACACAGTACTCCTCCTATTCTCCCCACCGAGCTCGCCACTCCTACTCCCGTCGTTCTAACAGCCGTCGGATATATTTCCGGAGCATAGATGTAAACCACCGTGAAAGCAGCCGAGATGCAGATACGTCCGCCGAAGAGAAGAGCGGTGGTTAAGGATGGAGATTGATGAGTTAACAGAGGAAGAAGGAAAATGCAGCAGATGAATATCATCGATGACATCGACACTTTTCGTCCAAGCCTATCCACCATTGCTGCTGATATAAGTAGTCCTGGGAACTCTGAGCAAGCCACAGATGATCAGGAAACAAAAAGGATTAGACATTTTTAACGGTTGCAACCAATTTGGATTTCTTGTGGTAACAGAAATATATTGATGTACCTGCAAAACTGGCGATGAAAACGTCTCTGTAGTTAACCTCGTTTGAAGAATTTCTTAACCCTTTTTCAGTTGGATAGCAACTGTTTTGTGAATTGTTCAGCTCAGTGGTGAGAAGGACAACGCCGTAGTAAGCAAACGCATTTCCAAAGAATACAACCCATAGTAGCAAGGTCCGCTTGATTAGCTCTGGAGATAGAAGAGCTAGTAACGAAAAACCCGGTATATTCTTGTCAGATTTTTGCACTATCTTAGACACAGGAGCAGCTTCTCCGATTTCTTCAGGCTTGAGAAGATTAGTGCTTTCTGTTGGAAGGCTTTTATTCTCTTCGAGCTCGGTTTCCATCTCTGAGATGAGAACACCCTTAGGTAGTTGGGTTCCGTTCATTCTCGCAATATTCTCCAAAATGGAAAGAGCTTCAGCGTTCCGGCCTTGTAGGATTAAGTACCGAGGAGACTCGGGTGTCCACCTATAGAACAGAAGAAGCAACGATGAAGGTACAGAAGAGAGAGCAAGTAACCACCTCCAACCCAAACTTGGCATGATTAACTGCAAAAGATTGTCATGGTGATGTGAAAAGCTAGCGTCCAAATTATGATGAAAACTGAGCAAAGATAGTCATTAGTTGTAGTGTACCCAAGCGAGGGAAGCCTCGAATATGGTTCCAACGGTCCAGAAAGCTGAGAAAACAACCATCCAAGTCCCTCGGTTTGGCGCAGGGATGAATTCAAGATACCAGGAGCCAAGAACAGGACCTCCTCCCAACCCGAGACCAACAAAACAGCGGAGAATGATCAACCACATGTAGTTCGGTGCAAATGCGCTCAAGAAACCAGCTACGAAAGTCACCAGCGCGGTTATGATAAACCCTTTCCTGAAGAAGATGAAGCACAAACACCAAATCAAATGAAGCCACAACGCGTCATAAACAGAAGAAAATGGCTGAAAAACATTGAACCCCAAACATTGAAAATGGTCCACTTTCAACACTGAAGAACATTGACAAAATACATAGGAATCAAATGAAAGAAGGGTCATAGACTGAACATCCAACTACAGAGATCATTCAATTCAAGAGTTATAAGTAATACAATATATGAACCCCAAGAAGCTTGAGGAACGTTACCTGCGGCCATGTTTGTCAGCAACAATGCCCCAAGAGTAAGCTCCAATGAGCATGCCAGCAAAAACGACACTGGTTATTAAGCTTTCCTCTCGTGCAGAGAGATTCCAGAGCGATTGAACAGCAGGTCCAACGAAAGAGAGGAGCATCATCTCCATGGCCTCTGCAACCCAACCCATTCCAGCGTAAGCAAGGACGTACAGTTGGAACTTCCCAAATCCCATCGCTACAAGTGCTTCATCCACTGTGAAACTAGGGTTTCCATCTTCCATCTCAAAAAAAACAAACCAAAGAAAATTGTCAACCTCATTCATCAAGATCCAATAACCATTATCTGGTTTTTTCCGCTAAATCGAATTCACGACGCATTCCTGTTGATTCCAAATTCCAAGATCACGAACAAAAAGTCGTGAATTTTTTTTTTTTTTGCTAAGTAAAAAGTCATGAAATTGGCACAAAGGAAATCAAAATCTTGACGACAGAGAACAAAGAACGAACCTGGACGACGTTGACGTTGAAGCAAATGCAGATCCTCTGCTCCACGTTTTCAGGAGAATGGAATTACAATTGTCAGAGAATTCACAAAGTCGACGCCATGAAGGGACGAAAACGAAAGCATAGAAAATGTGAAAATGAAATCTTTCTGGTCTTGTACGTACGCTGACGCGCCTTCAAGCTCCGTTGATCTTGACCGGACTTTTTTCTTTGGGCTTTTTCTTTTTTGGCCCAAATATATAAGGACTATTTTACAAGGCCCATTTTTATCTTTCTTTTCAAAATGTGTGAACAATATGTTTAAAAGTGAGAATCGTTTAGAAAGCTACAATAATTGAGCAACGAGTGGACCCAACTCTTGAACTAGTCGAAAACAAAACATATGTAAATTATGTATGACAAAAAGTGGTGGGGCTTTAGATTTGAGGTATTGGCAAACGCAAACTCGGAATTGATTTATCAAACCTTTAGTGAAATACACATTTATTCTTATATATGAAAAAAAAAATAAGTATGATGAGATTCTAGATTTAGAGAAGAGATACAGACTGGGTGGGATTCTAGATAGATAACAATAAGTATGATGAAAAAAAATCTCTGCCACTTATTAATTCTAATCGAACATATAAAATGTAGTTTTGTTGTTTTTCAGCTTCATGTTAGCTCTGTTTTTCAACCAGAAATAAAACATATCATAATTTAAAAACTAGATTAGGCTCCGCATATATGTGGGATTTATAATTTAAAATTTATAACTCATAAAAAAGAAACTAAAAACGAAAATGTGAAATCACATGTGAAAATAAATAAAATAAGAATGGAAAGTCGATACAAAATCATCTACCAATAAAGAAATCTAACAAAGTAACATTTATTTACTTATTTATTTATTTGGATATTTTATTTTGTTTTCTATTATTTAGTTTCTATTTAAATTTTGTCACATGTTTTAAATATTAAATTTTTATGTTCCTATTTGAATTATGTTTATTATATTTATTTTTTTAACTTTGTTTTTTATGATAAATTTAATTATTTTTTAAGTAATTTTACTTTCTAGCATTAGAAAATGATTATAAATTTTGTTTTTATTGTTAATATTATATGGATTGATTTTTTTTTATTGTTATTATTATTATGTGATAAAATATAATTAGAAAAAATTTGTATACATCAAAATATGATTGATTTGATACGTCGTGATTATGTGAATTATTAATTTTAAAATATTTAATTTTATATAATATATATATATATATATATTGAGGGAATCAAACGTAGGCATCAGTAACTCACATTTATAAAGGCCCATTTATAAACTGTCTATTGTCAAGATAAACATGTAAAAAGCATTTGCTGAGCTCATTCTCTATGATGAGCATTAAATCAATATTATCTTAATTATGTGGTAAAAGACTAGAGACTAGATACAATATAAGGGATGATGCTATTTTGTCTTTCCTTTTGGGAATTTAATGATTATTAATTTGCCATTAGAAGAAATAATTTTCGCTAGTTGACAAAAAAAACAAAAAATAGGAAAAATAATTTTCGCTACTACAAAAATGCACCACAGAACCGTCACTATCATCTTTGGCAACCATTATTCGTTTATCTATCAGCTAATCCGTAATCTTTTTTCTCACGACTTTTCTTAATAAACTTTTTGGTAATGCGTTTACAATTTGAAATGCATAAGAAAATACAAGATATTTATTGTAAACTCACAAGATATCTATCTGCTAAAGTGTAACATTTTCTAGTTTTTAAATTGAATACCCTTTAGCAAAAATTTTTTTTTATAAATGACCTTTTATTAAGTTGATATATTTATTATCCGTTCGTATTTAAAGTATACACAAAGACTCATTCGCTGTTTTTTTTTGTTAAATCACAAAGACTCATTCGTATTAACTAGTAGTTTTTCATCAACCGCAATATAAAAGTGCAGTTGACATTTACAAAAAAAACTCAAATATATTGCAAAAGAAGTTGCGTTGGATTCATTAATTACCAATTACAAACGTAGGGTACATCTCCTCTTTGTATATACACACATACATAAATACCTTCCATTATTGATGTAAACAAAACATTCCATTATTACAATATAATTAAATAAATACCAACTGAAAAAAAAACAAAGCTTTGTCTGAGAGACAATTAAGAAAAGTGGATACGATAATATATCCCCAAGATTTGTTTTGTCAATCATATAACCCAAAAATAGTCTTACTAAGGATGATTAGGAAGAAAAAATGGTATGACGGCATCAAATTTTTTATATTTTTAAAAGCGTGTGGCAAGCCACACAACCACTTGTCTCCTACGTGGCAGGTAAACAAACGGTTTCAATTAGTTCGCGAGGTACACGAGATGCAAGAGCGCGTGATAGAGGAAAGACGGTCCAGCGAGGCGGAGACCAATCAAGCAAAGACAACAGTACACTTCTCTACTCTTGGTCGATGGCGATTCGTGTAAGCCTCCGTAGCCAAATCTTCTTCTTCTTTTGCTTTCTGATTCGGATTAACTTCATCTCTTCTTCCTCTTCGGAGATATGGGTTTCCTATAATTTTGCGTGTTTTACCGGAAAAATATTTAATTTTCCGTTTCTGATGTCATCACATTTGGTGATTCTCGAGGTGATCATTCCTAGAAGGTGTTGAGTTTTTCCTTTTATGCAGGAATTACAAAAAGGTACAAGAGTTTATCATCCTCTCAGTCTCAGGTCCGTTTCTATTTATCTGTCCTTTGGTTAATACTGCTTTCGATTTTCTCTCTCGACTCCTACTACTTCTTCGTCTTCTTTCTTTTGCAATTTTTTGAAAGGGAACGGTAAATTTAACCACATTTAATCGTTGCTCCTTTCAGTATCTGAAAATCTGGATGTGTAGGTTAAACCGCAAAAGCCATGTACTTTTGTTACTCCAATTCCCACAGTTTTAGTTCACAAGGAACATGTAAACTTGCTATTGTTTACTTGGATTTAGACTGGGTTTGGCGATTTACTCATAATGGAACACTGGATGATTCTGTATGCCTTGTTCTGGAAGCTAGCTATACAATCCTTGTCACTAACATGTTTATTGATTCTAACTTTCGTATGCTAATCATCCTCCTCCATTCATGTTTAGCGACTTGAAGACCAGCTGTAACTCAGTGTGCGCTGCAAACTTATGGCGGATCTTGTCAAGAGACAATCTTGATTGGTGTAAGAAACCATGGACAGACTTAGGCTTGTGTCAACGGCACAAGACGAATGTAATAAAGGAATTCGTCCAGCTTGCTCGTCTTCTCTGTCTCCGGTCCATAACTTTCTAAATGTCCAGTCAGAAAACCGGAAATCTCCTTTTATACGATCACAATCTCCAGATTCACCTGATCAGCTATGGCCAAAGAATACTTCTCAGAGCAGCTTCTCAAGGTCTTCCACCTTCTGCACAAACCTCTACGTCTCATCATCTTCGAGCTCTGAGGCTCAGAAGCATCTAGGAAACAGTCTTCCCTTCCTCCCTGATCCCTCCGCTTATAGCCAGTCTGCTTCTGGTGTGGAATCTGCAAGATCTCCATCATTTTTCAGTGAGGATTTGGGAAATCCTTTTGATGGAGACAGCTCCGGGTCGCTTGTCAAAGATTTCCTTAATCTTTCTGGGAATGCTTGTTCCGATGGCGGATTTCATGATCTTGACTGTTCGAATGACAGCTATTGCTTATCAGATCAAATGGAATTGCAGTTCCTTTCTGATGAACTTGAGCTGGCCATCACAGACCGCGCTGAAACTCCCAGGCTTGATGTAAGTTAATCTCAGTCTTGTCCATCTATTATGAGTTTGCATCCTTTACTTTGCGTTGCTATGACAAACATTGACCTATACTCTCAATGCTAGATGACTTCACAATCACTTCGCCAACAGTACTTTAACACATTCGGTCATGTTGCTGATACATAGAGAATAGAGAGTGTGAAGTATGAATTTCTCCTTTAACACTTAGCTTTTGGTTGATTCAGGAGATTTATGAAACGCCACTGTCTTCGAATCCAATCTCCAAAACGAGTCTAAGCCAAAGCTGTGTCGCTGGAGCAATGTCTATTGACGCAGCTTCATCTCACACTTCTCCGGGATCAGCAGCCAATCACAAGCCGAGAATGAGATGGACACCTGAGCTCCACGAGCGTTTTGTAAAGTCGGTGACCAAACTTGAAGGGCCTGAAAGTGAGTTTTAGCTTTATGAGATACTCGTAGGCACTTGATTGAAGTAGAACATAGCTATTCTTGTTCTTGCCATTGGTTAGATATCGTTTGTTTTCTTTTCATCCTTCTGCTGATAGCAGCACATAACCCGGTGTTGCTTCAAAACGTGTAGAGGCCACTCCAAAGGCTGTTCTGAAGCTCATGAATGTTGAGGGCTTGACGATCTATCATGTAAAAAGCCACTTGCAGGTACTAAATCAGTTTGAGCCTGGCCAAGTTTTCAAGTAGATAATACCAAATTAGCTGATATCTCTGAAAATCATGAATTTGCAGAAGTATAGACTAGCCAAGTATATGCCAGACAAAAAGGAAGGTAAAGCTTCCAACTTGTTATTGTGATTACACAGATTCTCTGTTCCTTCATAATTATTGACCTTTATTTTCCTCGTTTATTCCGCAGAGAAAAAGAATGTTAACTCAGAAGAAAAGGAACAGGCTTTGAGTAACAGTGAAGCTGATGAGAAAAAGAAAGGGTGAGGCATTGTGTTTCTTGCTTGGTTTCTGCATCCATATTGAATCCCCAAACATGTTTCAACATTATCCTTAAATTGACTCTCTTCTTCCATGGACAGGGCAATACAGTTAACTGAAGCTCTGCGTATGCAGATGGAAGTTCAAAAGCAATTGCATGAACAACTCGAGGTAAAACCGATTACACTTGAATTCAGCAAAGGATTTATTCAAGATTCGTTACTATAACCAATCCTGTGAATTGATCAACGTGCAGGTGCAACGGGTGCTTCAGCTGCGAATAGAAAAGCATGCTAAATACTTGGAAAAGATGTTGGAAGAACAACGCAAAACCACCGGAAGGCTAATTTCTTCTTCTTCTTCTCAGACACTGTTATCACCTACTGATGATGACCCTATACCAGAATGTGAAAACATGTCCAAAACCGAAGCATCTTCGCCTCAGCCGTCATTATCTGCAAAGAACATAGCTTCTGAAACCGAAGACGGTGATTGTGAATCCCCTCAGAAACGTCGCAGGCTTGAGAACAACGCTGAATCTGAAGATCCAAAGAGGTAGCAGAATCTTCAAGTATGTAAATATGGTCTGTTTTGTGTAATTCGGTGGAGAGATGTTGGTGGGATCACTCAAAGTGTAGATCTTTGTCGGACACGTGTAAACTTATTAAGGATCTAGAGGATGTTCCTTTCATTTGCTTGCTGAATCCTAGTTGTTTCAGGATTCTTTGATTTAAATATATGAAAACAATTTGGACTTTTTTCTTGTCTGCTGTAATGACATACAAACAAACATATGTATACTCCAGGTCAAAATGAAGAACCATTTAATGCGGTTTCCATTTTGGGTTAATGAGAAAGAGAGAGACTACGATAAGGAGATGGGCCTTCGTGTATATAATTATTTACGGAGTCAAAACAAGTTCTTCACTTTTCCCTCTCTCTCTGTCTCTTGGAAAACGAGAAAACAAGGGTTTCGTTCTTCTTCCGGGTTTCGCTGTCTTCTGTTATACGACCCGACGCTTCGACTCGATTTTGACTTAGCCACTCAGGTAATCTCTCACCGCGTTCCAAGCAGTAGATAACCATGAGTTTGTTTTTGTCTTGGTGCTTCTCGTCTGTAAATAAATTGTTTGCCTTCTTCTTCTTTTATCACTATGGAGGAGACATGTTTGAAGTTGTAGGCTCGATTTTCTGACTGATGATGAATAATTTCGGTATGGTCTACCATTACGTTTTACTCGTTTGCTGGTTGCTTCAGCATTATGGCCGGTTTTTCGTCATTGTAAAGTTTAAAGTTAGGTTTTTTCGTCATTGTAATCGTCTCCGTGAACATGAACGATTTCAATCATTCTGAGAACAAGCTAGGGTTCTGGAATTCTGTGTCGCGTCTAATCCATTCAAAAATGCTTCTGTCGTTTCTGAATTAGATAAATCTTTGAATGTCTGGTACCTCATGGACGTTCATGAGCATGGAATCTGTTTGGACAAGAAGAAATGTCGGGTTCAATGCAAACACTGTGGAAAAGAAATGTCTGGCTGGCATCGTCTGAAATGTCACCTGGGTGGTGTAGGTCCAGATGTAACTCCCTGTGAACAAGTTATATTTACCGTTAGAGAGGCGTGTCGAAATATGTTTATGAAGGGCAAACCTGGTCATACTGCTGCTAAGAGAGTTGGGGAAGTCCAAATGGGTAATCGTCATAAGCGAGGAAGAAGAGAAGCTTCATCCAGCAAAAGTGTTTCTCCTAAGAAAGGGAATACAGGTGTGGAGGCTAATAAACAGGATTTGTTGTCAAACAAAGCCCAAAAGAGCATTGGCCGCTTCTTTTATGAAAATTGTTTCGACTTTTCAGCTCTGGATACCACAGGCTTCAGAGAAATGCTGCGTACAACAACTGTTTTAAGTGGTGGTCAGATGCGACTTAAGTTCCCTGATGCTCATGATTTAAATGGATGGATGCTTCAAGAAGCACTGAAGGACGTGCAAGATCATGTGAAGAAGATTAAAGATTCATGGGAGATTACAGGGTGCAGCATCTTGTTGGATGCTTGGGTTGACCAGAAAGGCCACGATTTGGTTTCTTTTGTTGCAGATTGTCCAGCGGGTCCAGTGTATCTCAAGTCCTTTGATGTTTCTGATATAAAAAGCAATGCCAATGCCTTAATATCGCTAGTAGATGGGCTTGTTGATGAAGTTGGAGTGCATAACGTGGTTCAGATCATTGCATGTTCAGCCTCTGGCTGGGTTGGTGAATTAGGCAAGTCTTTTGCGCGTAACAACAGAAAAGTTTTCTGGTCTCTGAGTATGTCTCACTGCTTTGAGCTTATGCTGTTGAAAATTGGGAAAATATATTCCTTTGGAGACATACTTGACAAGGTCAATAACATTTTCGAGTTCATCAACGACAATCCCTCGGCTTTGAAATTTTTGAAAGATCACAGTCATGGAACAGACATGACAGTCTCCTCCTCCGAGTTTGAGTTTGTTACGCCGTATCTAACTCTAGAGAGTGTTTTCAAGGCAAAGAACAACTTGGCAGCCATGTTTGCTTCATCCGTTTGGAATAAAGAAGAGGGCATAACAGTTTCCAAATTGGTGAAGGATTCGTCTTTTTGGAAATCTGTGGAGAGAGTTGTGAAATCCACATCTCCTCTGATTCGCGGTCTACTCCTCCTATCTAATGCCGACAATCAGCATGTTGGATATATCTATGACACTATGGATGGCATAAAGGAGAGTATCGCGGGGGAATTCAATGACGAGGAGCCATGTTACAAGCCGTTATGGGATGCCATTGATGATGTATGGAACAACCAACTTCACAGTCCTCTTCATGCTACCGGTTACTATCTGAACCCGGCTGCTTTCTACTCACCTGATTTCCATCATGATACAGAAATCACCCCCGGTTTCCTCTCCTCCGCGGGTTATATAGTAAAAGAATGTCACGTTATAGCTACAATTGGCAGACAGCTTGAAATGTACAGAGTCGGTGGAGATTGCTTCAACGAGGCCAGTCAAGCTGACCAGATTGACAAAATCGATCCAGGTGTGTGAACCTTCTTGACTTTCGATATAGTTGTATTGTTTTGCAGACACTGAATCGGTGAGCAAAGGGTTTTGAATCTCTCTTTGCAGCTGAGTGGTGGGCTCAAAAGGCGTGCCAGCACCCAGAACTGCAGAGTTTCGCCATTAAGATTCTGAGCCAGACTTGTGAAGGTGCTTCAAGGTACAAGCTGAAGAGAAACTTAGCAGAGAAGATGCTGCTCACTAGAGGAATGAGCCATTGTGAACGCAAGCATCTGGAAGAGTTGGCGTTTGTTCATTACAATCTTCATCTACAAAGCTGCAAAGCCAGACAAAGTGAAGAGCAGTGAAGAGATTGTGATGCAATATGTTTGTGTGGACTTGACCCGTTCAGCTTCTTCTTTTTTGTCAGTGTGCAGATTTTAGTTTTGTAGTTTGTATATTCATCAAAGCTCATCCATCTTTTGAATCAATGCTGATGAATTGAGCAGATAATATGTATTATTTTATTGGTCTCGCTCACGCAAAACAATGATCAACTTTTGTTTTGTATGTTTCTTTCTACTTGAATCGAAGTTAGGATAGAAGAAGGCATGTTTCAACATTACTTCCTCCCGTTCCTAAAAGGATGATGTTTTAGGATTTTTTCTTGTTCTATATCTAATGCTATTTCATTTTAAAAGGATAAATTAATAGCACATTTTTAGGAAAATTAATTAAAAGTCAAATTGCACATTAATGAACTTATACCATTTTTTTCTATAAACTTGATAGTCACTTTTTTGTTTTTCTATCTCCGTTTCACAAAAGTGTCATTTTAACACTTTATTTATGTTTCACAAAAAATGTCATTTTGTATTTTTAATACCAAAAATCAAACAAATTTCTGATTTTAACTATATTGCTTTAGTGTATTAATTAGAAAAATAAAAATTGTTTAGTGTAATTAATAAGAGAATATGTAGAAATTCTAATATTTTTCTTAATATATGTGAAATGTGTCAAAATGATATTTTTTTGTGAAACATATGAATTTTTTTTTTAGGAACGGAGGGAGTATTTATTATCCTAACTCTTTTTCCATAGATTACATTTGAAAGCTCCAAATAGTTAATAAATCCGACAAAGTAGAGATCTTATAACAATTTTGAAAATTTAATGAATTGCATAAACATTTTTTAATCATTAATGTACTTGTTTTAGATTTCTCTTTAATTGAATACTAGGACTTGACCCGCACTAATTATAGCGTGCGTAATTTTTTTTAAAGAAATTATTTTAAAAATTAAGAAAATTGCTTTTATCTGAATTTTACAATATGACTAATTAATGATTATATATAAAGCTGTCAATTTATAATAATTTGACTATTTAAACCTTTTTGCAGTGAACTAAAATATTATTCGGGCTAACCCGCAAAAACTTATAATCTTGAAAACATATCTTTAATATGCATCGTTAAACGACTATGGTTTTTGTGGTTAGTTAAACAAAAAAATAGTTTTCTTCTTGTGTCTAAATTTTTATAAAATTAGTAAAATATTTTTCAACTTTTGTTTTGTTATATATTCAAATAAAATATAATAAATTATATTAAAAAAATATGGCAAGATTTTGAATAGATTTTTTTATTTGAATATAAATTTATTGATTATTATTTTAAAATATATAGTATTAAAAATAATTAAGAAATTAAATAATAAATAACTTTTTAATGCAAAATAAATACTTTCTATATTATAATCAATAATTTTAAAAGACTATTATATAATTTCTTATTTTAATTATGTTTTATTATTTGTAATGATATTTTATGTAATAACTTACAAAACAAAATTCATTTTCAAAAATTTATTCGTAAATAATATTATAGAGATAAATTTTTTTTCTTTCGAAGTTATTGAATTTATGGTTAAAAAATAATAATTTAGATAATAAACAAACGATTGGATGAGAAAGAGAGAGACTACAATAAGGGAATGGAACTTCATGTATACGATAAAACACAGTTGCTTACTCTCTCTCTCTCGGGAAATAGAGAAAAAATAAGGCTTTCCTTGTCTCATGTTATCCGACGCTTTGACTCGCTTTGACTCGGCCATTCACGTTTTGCACGCTGCTTGAACATTATGGCCGATTTTCGTCTTTCCAAGGTTAAAGTTTCGATTTTTCTTCTTCTTCTCTCTCTCTCTCAATGAACATGAACGATTTCAATTACTCTGAGATCAAGTTCAAAATTTGATTTTGATGCACGTTCCTGTTTGTTTCGCAAACTGTTATATTGGGCTGGAATCTGAGTTGTGAGAATCTAAAAATGCTTCCAAGTCTGATGCATTCTCTGTGTTTTCTGAATTTAGATGAATTTGTTATCAAACAAAGCCCAAAAGAGCATCGGTCGCTTCTTTTATGAGAATTGTATCGAACTTTCAGTTGTGGATTCCCCAAGTTTCAAAGAAATGATGACTGTAAGCAGTGGTAAGATCCCTGATTCTCATGATTTAAACGGATGGATGCTTCAAGAAGCGTTGAAGGAAGTGCAAGATCATGTGAAGAAGATTAAGGATTCATGGGCGGTCACAGGTTGCAGCATCTTGTTGGATGCTTGGGTTGACCAGAAAGGCCGTGATTTGGTTACTTTTGTTGCTGATTCTCCAGCGGGTCCAGTGTATCTCAAGTCCTTTGATGTTTCTGGTATAAAAAGCAATGCCAATGCCTTAATATCGCTAGTAGATGGGCTTGTTGATGAAGTTGGAATGCATAACGTGATTCAGATTATTGCATGTTCAACTTATGGTTGGGTTGGTGAATTAGGGGAGTCTTTTGCGGTTAACAAGAAGGAAGTTTTCTGGTCTGTGAGTGTATCTCACTGCTTCGAGCTTATGCTGGCAAAGGTTGCCAAAATAGATTCCATTGGAGACATAGTTGACAAGGTCAATAAGATTACATGGTTCATCAACAACAATCCCTTGGTTTTGAAGCTTGTCATAAATCACAGTCATGGAATAGACATGACTGTCTCCTCCTCCGAGTTTGAGTTTGTTATGCCGTATCTAACTCTAGAGAGTATTTTCAAGGCGAAGAACGACTTGGCAGCCATGTTTGCTTCATCTGATTGGAACAAAGAAGAAGACATAACAATATCCAAATTGGTGAATGATTCCTCTTTTTGGGAAACTGTTGGCAGAGTTCTGAAATGCACATCTCCTCTGATTCACGGTCTACTCTGGTTTTCTGCTGCCAACAATCAGCATGTTGGAAATATCTATGACACTATGGACTGCATAAAGGAGAGTATTGCGAAGGAATTCAATCACGATAAACGATGTTACATGCCGTTATGGGATGTGATAGATGATGTCTGGAACAAGCACCTTCACAGTCCTCTTCATGCTGCCGGTTACTTTCTGAACCCGACTGCTTTCTACTCAACTGATTTCCATCTTGATCCAGAAGTTGCCACCGGTCTTATCTCCTCTCTGGTTCATGTGGTAAAACAATGTCACGTTCAAGTTAAAGTTGCTACACAGCTTGATATGTACAGACTCGGTGAAGATTGCTTTAACGAGGCTGATCAGAGCTCTGGAATCTCTCCAGGTGTGTGAGCTTCTTGACTTTGTATAGTTGTATTGTTTTGCAGACACTTGTGTATTTGAATTGGTGAGACAAGGGTTTTGTCATTTTTGAATCTCTCTTTGCAGCTGAGTGGTGGGCTCAAAAGGCGAGCCAGCACCCAGAACTGCAGAGTTTCGCCATTAAGATTCTGAGCCAGACATGTGAAGGTGCTTCACGGTACAAGCTGAAGAGAAGCTTTGCAGAGAAGATGTTGCTCACTGAAGGAATGAGCCATTGTGAACGCAAGCGTCTGGAAGAGTTAGCGTTTGTTCATTACAATCTTCATCTTCAAAGCTGCAAAACCAAACTAAGTGAAGAGTTGGCGTTTGTCTATTACAGTTTTCATCTACAAAGCTGCAAAGCCAAACTAAATGAAGAGCAGTGAAGATAGATGTTTATATGGACTGCCCCGTTCAGCTTTTTTAGTGGATGTGCAGATTTTAGTTGTTGTAGTTTGTATATTCATCAAAGCTCATCCATCTTTTGAATCAATGCTGATGAATGTATATGCATATTATTATTGGTCTCGGACGCTCACGCAAAACAATGATCAGCTTCTTTTTTAATTTTCTTTCTCCCTATATCAAAGTTGTTGGGATGAGACATGAGAGTCTAACGTTCTGCAACGGTCGGTGTCAAGATTTGATTGGTTTGTTCGAGGAGATGGAGTCGTCCTCCGAAGGGAACGAGCTAGGTTTATCTGCTCTGATTTTAGGAATCCATCTATACTGCGAAGGTGAGGATCCTGAAAAGGTTCTGTATTACGCTCATAAGGCTCTTAAAGCTTTTGATGTAGATGATAATGATCAACCTTCTTTGCTTGTTTCCATGAGTCGATGAACGAGCTGTTTGTTGCTACCATGAGTCGATGAAACAGCTGTTTTGTTGCTACAGAAAACGCTAACTCCACCATCGGAAAGTAAGTAAATTAGAGGCACTATCTCAATGTGACTGCATATGTCTTTGGTGTTAACATGTCCTGAACAGATTTGCAGTGGGAAATCCAACAGCTGGTGGTCGACATCACAAAAGATGAGCTGGAAGAAGTGAAAAGATCTCTCGAGGAGTTGCGGTTGAAAGCTTCAGACAAAGAGAGGAAAGCCATTCACATTGAGCTTTAGACAATCTTGGGGACTGCAGACAGAGTAAGTTTTAGTCAAATAAGATCACATGTTTGTGTATTCTTGCAGAGATTTGCAAAATCGAGTTCGTTACAACAATCTCTATCTACAAAGCCAAACTAAGAGAAAGAACACTCAAGAGATTGTGTGATGGCTTCAGCTTTTAGTCAATGTGCAGATTTTATTTTTGTAGTTCGGATTTTTTTTTTATCACGTTCTGAAATTGCAATGCTGGTGAGTCGAGCATATATATGTAAAGGGTGTATTATTATTCGTTACAACTGTTTTTTTTTATTCTCCTTTAATCTACAAGTGTGAAGATTTGGAAAAAGATACACAAGAATCTAACAGAATTAAGACAAAAAAATCGTATGATTACACAAGACAATTATTTCAACACAAAGTAGCACCATGATTTTCTGGGAAAGTTGTTCTTTACTCAATTCAAATTTCGAATCTTGAAAAAATCTGGAAATATTATTAAAAAATTGTCAACAAAGAAAACAAAACCCAGAAAAGGGAATCAGGCTCCACTTCACTAAGCTTTGAGCAGAAAGCGACAAAAAAAGTCTTAGTTGTTTAAAAACATGCGTTATTGCATGTGATAATGCTTGAAGTTTGGATTTTTTTATAAAACCAACAACAACAACAAAAAAAAGCTTCTCTTCTTTTTAGTTTTAATGAACTTTTCTTTGAAATTATTGAGAAAAAGACGTCAAATTGCAAGTGCCCGTGTAGATTGTTACAGATTCTCCTCTGTTCAGTTCAACTGTATCTTTGTCTTCTACTCTGCCCAATTCCTAACTCATTATTATTTGGGTAATATAATAAGAGAAGAGGCTTTCTTTAGTCATTGCATTAAATGTTGACACAAAAAATTTGAATTTCAAATTGAGAAACTTTGGAAAGTAAATAGAGGGTGTGGGTCTATGCTCTTAATGTGACACCTAGTACAGACAGAGAGAGATAGATAGAATCGTGTGGGAGAATCTAGCAGCATTTCAGAAGAAGCATAGTGTTTTGTTTCTCGAATCACATACTTCTTCTTCTCTCGGATTCTTGAACTAGAAAGAACAAGAAATAAAAGGTTCGCTTTTGTTTCCTTTTTCTTCTCCTTGTTTCGAGTTTTTTTGTTGGTTGCCCTATCTGATTCAAAGTTTCAGTCTTTTTTACTTTTCTTAATTTTTGTTCTGACCTATCTGATTTTGGTATACTCTTAAAGTCAATTAGAAAGCTTTGTTCTTTCACAGACATATCTTTTAGGATTAGCTTCTTCTTTCTTTCTGTCTTCTCTTTTCATCAAAGTTTAATTTACATAACCGTTGTTTGATTGGATGATTTACATTTCAAGCTTAAAAATCTTATCTTATTAATCAAATTTCTGATTACACACATTCTTGTAAGATTGCATCTTTGTTTTCAGCTGGTTCCTGTGTTATCTCGAACGAATAACCGATTAACCTGTCAAAACCTTTCAATGTGAATTTGACCATGTGATACGTTTCTCTGTCTGGTCGTTTTTGAAAAGGACATGTTGCTGCGCTTATTTTCTGTATTTACAATTAGATTTGTCCTTATTAGATGTTCACAGGTGTAACAGTGTCTTCTCTTGCCTCTTCATTTTTTTACTTGGACTACATTTGCCGAGGAAAAGCCATTATCAATCTCCATAATTTGTTAAATGTCTTGTGCTTAGTAGGCAACAACAATAGTCTTTTCCTCATTTCTATCTTCTCATTTATTGTCTGAATCTGATTTGTGCAGGTATTATGTAATTTAACTCTTTTGTACTTGAGAGAAGAAGCTAAAGTACATTTGTTGGAGTAATTCATCATTTGGTTTTATGGTAATAACTGCCAAACTCCAGAGCCTTAGGATGTATGACTCTCAAGTTTTGAAATCTAAGTAAGGATTTGCCATTTCTTCTTCCTTTTCTATGTCTCCTCAATTTTGTTTACTAATTGACTTGAATGTTTCACCAGATCCAATCCATTTCTCGAATGTTCGCGTTCCGGAAAAAAATTCTGGGGCACAGAAACCAAGTCAGAGGTATGAACATACACTGAATTTGTTTTCATTTCCGAAACTAAGTCCAGATTTTACCTGTTGAATGAATTTCTGCAGTTCTTGAAATAGAATTAGAGCTTGCTTAATTTGTTACAGGGCATAGAAAGTTGCCAAGAGTCTACAAGTGGTGAATCTTTTCTATATAGATTTCAACTTGAAGAAGATGTGAGCTTCTGAACTCAATAAGAGTCTTCGTTTTCTAGATAATTGCAATGTTTATAATTCTGAAAGAAGTTTTATGTTGCAGGTAAAAAGATTGCAACTGCAACTCCATGAAGAAATAGAGTTGCATACCCTTTTAGAGAGCGTCACCGATAAAGATCCTTGGGAGCTATCTTCCTCTTGTAGTGTTCCACATCCTGTATGTTCCTTCAATTCATACTATCGTCATTGCATTATAAAACTACCGTTTTGTTTCGCTGATGATTCTGAAAATTGGGCAGGCTCAAGAACTTCTTTCCAATATAGCCACGCTAGAGACTGCAGTCACAAAGCTCGAGCAGGAAATGATGTCACTGAATTTCCAACTTAGCCAAGAACGAAACGAGAGGAGACTCGCTGAATATCATTTGACACATTCAGCTTCTCCACCAGTATGTATCTCCTTTGTAATTCGTCATTGTTTTTATTTTGTGATCTATATTTGTGTATAACTATGTCTTAGTTATGCAGAATTCTTCTTCTTCCTTGAGATATTTGAATCACTCGGATTCTGAATTACATCAATCAGCTGAAGACAGTCCATGTCAAGACCAAACAGTCCAAAATCAAGAATCTTCATCTGAATCATCTCAGGCAGAATCAATCGTTGAGGTATAGACTTATATTCTTCTTTCCTATAAACCTTAGGATAGGAAAGAATAAACGTATCTGACATTTCACACACTAAACCAGAAAACATTGGACCCAAGTAATCAGTTTCTCGAGAAAAGGCTAATGAGAAAGACTAATGAGAGGAAGCTACCTCGAAGAATGCCACCTAAGTTCCTGTGGGATCACCCTAATCTCTTGTCTGAAGAAATGGTGAGATGTATGAAGAATATCTTCATGTCTCTTGCTGATCCGACAGTATCTTCAAAAGCATCCTCAAACGAGAGCCAACTCTCACCGGTATCACCCCGCGGGCATCTATCAAGCTCATCGTCCTGGTGGCCTTCAACAGAACGGTCAATGATCTCTTCATGGGTGCAAAGCCCCCAAATAGATATCCAAAATAACACCGATGTTTTAGCCACGGGAAATGTCTTTGATCCTTATAGAGTTCGTGGGAAGTTAAGCTGGGCGGAGATTGGGAACTACAGTGTGGCATCAGAGGTATCTTGGATGTCTGTTGGGAAGAAACAGCTGGAATATGCTTCCGGGGCATTGAGGAGGTTCAGGTAATGGAGTTTTCTTTAACCTATATTTACGGTTTTGTCAATCTGATTAAACTATAAGACTAAAAAACATGAACATGGCTGATTCTGTGAATAGGACACTGGTGGAGCAACTGGCTAGAGTAAACCCAATTCATTTGAGCTGCAACGAGAAGCTAGCTTTTTGGATTAACCTTTATAACGCGTTGATCATGCATGTTAGTTCCTTTTTCCCTTCTACTTGTCTAGAACCATTCTGAATGAAATGAATGTTTATGAGAGTCTTGGTCTTTTATATGCAGGCATATTTGGCTTATGGTGTCCCAAGAAGCGACTTGAAGCTCTTCTCGTTGATGCAAAAGGTTATATATAGGCACTTGAAATAAGCTCTGTTTTGTTCTTCTCATCGTTCTCATTTCTTTCCTGACTTATTTTGATCCTTTATGTTTGATCCACAGGCGGCCTATACGGTTGGAGGGCACTCATACACTGCGGCGACAATGGAGTATGTGATACTGAAGATGAAACCGCCTATGCACAGGCCACAAATTGTATATAAGCTTTTACTCATCTTCGTCTTCGCTGTTCTTCGGTTTTCAGAATCAATTAACATGTACTCTGTTTTCTGATGTAGGCTCTGCTTCTTGCCATCCACAAGCTGAAAATATCAGAAGAACAACGCAAGGCAAGCATTGATACACATGAACCTCTTCTCGCCTTTGCCCTAAGCTGTGGAATGTACTCTTCCCCTGCGGTAACTAACTATCTTTCTCCTTTTGTTTGGCATAAAGTATGGAATGTGAAGTCTAAAGATTGGAGACTTTTGTATCTTGTTGTAGGTGAGGATCTACACAGCAAAAGGAGTGAAGGAAGAGCTACTAGAAGCTCAAAGGGACTTCATACAAGCATCGGTAGGGCTGAGCAGCAAAGGGAAGCTCTTGGTACCCAAAATGCTCCATTGTTACGCCAAGAGTTTGGTGGAGGATTCGAACTTGGGGGTCTGGATATCGAAGTACCTTCCTCCACATCAAGCAGCGTTTGTGGAACAATGCATCTCTCAGAGAAGACAAAGCCTTCTCGCCTCACGTAACTGCGGAATAGTCCCCTTCGATTCTCGTTTCAGATATCTGTTTCTCCCCGACGACAACAACAACAACTCTGTGTAATAATAACCTTTTTAAAGGCTCTGTTTCGTTTGTAAAAAGCCTAACCGACTTCATAAGAACCAAGAGCCAGAGGAAGCTGTTTCATCAATTATTATTCTCAACATTAGCTTTGGGGCTTATTATCAGTGTACATTTTTCAAATAAAGTTTATGAAAAAAGAAGTGTTTTTTTTTTTTTTTTTGCATAAAAATGTAATGTAATGTTGAAAGCTGTTGCAAAACTTACAAATGCCAAAACTGAAATCGACAAATTCATGTATTTCACCAGCACTTGATGAAAAAGGAAGACTAAATAAACCATATAAGTGAAGAAAATAAGTTGATCATTAAGCAAACACACTAAATCAGTAGGCTTTGTAATTGAAAACCGCGCATATAATGGAAATCAGGGGAATTTATTAGCTTATAGCTTCGTCAAAAATGCTACATTTACACAACGAAGGGATCAAAAAAGTGGATTAAGATATCCAATTCCGCAGCCAAGACCCAACAATTCAATAGATTTCAAGTTAAAAAGAAACACCAAAATTTGGATCAAATTACAATTCACATATACACATGTCTATATAACTTACGAATAATACATGTAAAAAAATTATCTATGTACCTCCTTGTGGAACCTAAATTAGTAGCTGTGGAAGAGACGCATCTGCTCATTTGCTCTTGAGCTCCTAAACTGGCTTCCTTCCTCCCAATTCTTTCTTGATGAGCCCAAGCCACCAGAGGCACGAGCCCAAGTCTGTCGATCAGTCAGGAGTCGATGTTGATGCATCAGCGGCTCTCTGCCGCACCATCTCCATCACAGCTGCTCTGCGTCTTGAATCTGCCTGTTGTTGCTTTCTACTAAAATGAGCTCTCAAGTCTCTGTAAAACCAGATGTCAGATCATTAGTAAACCATCAACTTCTTGGAGATATTTCCTTTTAAGTAGTACAAATTGGTTTCAAACTAGTTTACATCACGTACCTGCATTTGGGTACTCTGCATTGGGGATCTCTGCAGTTTCGGGCGTGCATTCGGAAGAGGGCCCACATTCTCTTACAATGGATGCAACCTCTGGTCTTGCATGCAACACCATGCCTGAATAGAATCTTAATCATGCGACACCTTGGATACTGGCACTGTGCAGTGCAGCATGCAATCACGTGCAACAGCAGTTCTCTTAACTGCAGTACCAAGAAGCAAAACTGTATTAGCAAATAAGGAAAAGAGAAGCCAAGGGATGCAAACTCAATTTTCTAAACATATGTAAACCAGCCTTTATCTAGTTACACCATAGACAATATTTTTTTTTTGATAAATCCGTAAGAGTAGCTGAACCTATCTATCTTTTCAGCTTGTTTTAGTGGATAAATTATAAACAAGAATGCGCCTATGGGTATTAATTCCATAACCAAATCTGAAACAATCAACTAGAAGCCGGGGAATTTTGAAAAAATATACCTGTGCGGTCTGGATTTGATTAGTTTGTGTGTTCTGTACAACAGAATCAGTCGCAGATGGACGGCTAATAAGGCTATGTGGATGGTTGATGCCTTTTGAGTAGCAAGCACTGCAAACATCATAGTCAGGACAAACTTCACAACGCCAACCTTGAGCAGGTTCAAGCTCTTGCTGGCAGATGGCGCATGCTGTTGCAAATGCAGGGACGGTTGGGTTGTGAAGATGATAGAGAATCATCATGGAGGAGTGTTTCGCCCGCCTTAGCGTGTCGTACTGATAGTGATTTCCTTGGCAAAGACTTAGGAAAGCTTGCCTAGTATCAAAGAATTCGCTCTCAAGGATGTCATCATTGTCCTTAATTTCAGTAGGAACGTCGTCAATGGCAACCTGCAGAGACCAAAACCTTGTCATTTTCCAAATCCACCATGAAGAAAAACCAAATTTCTTAAAGGCTCTATCACCGTAGAAACTTACAGGATACAGTACATGCTTCTCCTTCTGATTGACAGGATGTTTCTCCTTTTCGACACGGTTCTCTTCCACTTCATGACACCTGTCGTAAAAGAAAGCTCGTGAGATGGAGCCAAAGAATGTATATATCTAAGAATGATCCAATGTATACCCTCCACAGTTCAGTGAAGAAAAATATTTTGGCTAGATATTTCTACAGTATTTTGGAAATTTGAATTTGATATAATTATATATGTATCAAATAAACAAAGAGTGAGTCGACAAGTAAAACTTACTTGTCACAAATCTGAAAATTCTTACACTGGTTGCACACCCACCGATTTCCAGATACCATGAGAGTGCAACAATGCTTGCAACAATGTTGCAAATGAACCATGATAAAATCTTCCTTCATTGGGAGGATGATCTCACCTAGCTACAGAGAAGAAATAACAATGAAAAGTTAGGGGGCGATGATATTATCTCTTTCTTCAACAAAAGCATAACAGAGAGGAAAAACTAAATAGAGCAATATTATCAGTGAAACATTTCTAAAGACCAAGGGGAGAAACAAGAGGAAAAAACTTACTTTATGCATTAACAGGAGATCCTTTGAGGCATTAACAGAAAGGTCCAACTGACCTACTGCTTTTAGAGCCCTTTTCGATATGACCTTTTTCGGCATTACTTTTCTATTTGACTTTTTGCCATCTTCTTCTTGGCTCATTTGATCTATTAAATCCTCAGCGGCACCTGGCCAGTAGTCCCCATCAAAATATGGCAACCTTGCTGCTGTTACCTTTGCTCTACATTCACCAGACTGGACGAAAAAATGATCATAGAAGTTTGTACATTCAACGACCACTTTTTCCTTGGAAGCTTTCCTTAGCATTGCTAAATACCTGACAAGGAATTAGTATTATGCATCATGTTGCAATTTCTCTCTTGCACGTGAAAAACAATTATTACAAGAAAATATCATTCCATACCATTCCCTTAGTTTGTCAGTCTTTGGCGTTTTCTGAATTTCAGGATGACAGTATAGAATATAATCTTCACCCTTAAGAGGGGGGCATGCCCATATATAGCAGCTTGAAAAACCACGTTTCTTACAGTAATCTAGATAACCAATCTGCAAATCCGAAAAGGACATTGTTGATAAGACTTGTGATGCAACACAGGAGCCTGGAAGAACCTGGGATAAGAAAAGTAGCTTACCAGAATTTCATGGTATACAAAAGTACGGAGGGCCTCTCCAGACACTGTTTTAACGTCAGGTCTGAAGTACTTAACCGAGTCCAGATAGGAAAGGTATACCCGACGCTGATTGGGAGACGCAGAATCTGTTCCAAATTCTTGGACGTACATGCCAAACAAGCATACTTCAACACCTTCAATCTTCTGAAACAGCAGAATGGCCTAAAAGAAAAATACATATTATTAGTATGGAAGTTGATAGTCGAGTAGCATGTAGTAGAAGGACAGCATAATTAGAAAATCAGAAAACAAATGAGAACCAAGCATACACAAGCTGTACCTTAGACTTATAAGGGAATTCTGATGAGTAATTATCTTCTCGGAAAATGTCAAGGAAGCGTGGCTTAACTTCTAATATTTTGTCGACAGATGCAACAACTCTGATGACAAGTGAGTCAGCTCCCGGGACCTGGTATACCAATAAAGAAGGAAACGAGATCGTTATCTTCCTAAACCCTAGCTAAATTAAAGGAAAGAGTATTATAAGAAATAAGGCTTTAAACATATAGGTGAATTTTCTTAACACTAGCGGTCATAAACTAGTTATTTTTGTATCTTTCTGTATGTCATTCTTTAGTGAGTAAGCACAACTTGATATGTCTCTCTATAAACCAGCATCATATAAGTGTAGCAGAAAACATCAGCGGTCACGAGGGAGATAAGAAAAAGACTTATCCGAAAAGTTAATAAATCACCTCCTCATAGCTTTTTCCTTGAAGTCTAGCCCTCTCCTGTCTTTCCTGCTTTAATTTCTTGAACAACCGCTGTTCTAAATGGTTGCTAAGAGTACTGGCCGGTAAACTTTTTGCCCCCAGAATAACACTTTGTGATACTGGTTTCCTTTCTCCTTGTTCCACCTCTTGTATATAGCAATTAGGGCAAGTGTACTCGGCTTGCCCATGATTCCTACGTCCGTTGAACAAAGCACAAATTTGATGCTGCCATGCTTGACATTTATCACATTGCACCCACTGCACAGAATCATTGGTTCAGAAGAAAAAAAAGAGTAAAACAGCTAGACATCAAGTACGGATCCCTATGAAATAATTGTAGAACTTCAGTTACTGAAGAGGCGTACCGATTCTTCAACCTCTTCATCATTTTTCTTTTTCTCAAACCTCGACTTCGGCACAGAAGTTCCATCAACAGTAACAGTGTTAGTACGCGCTTCATTGTAGCAGGGAATGCACACATAATGCCGTGACTCACCAGCCACAACAGTATAGTGCATAGCATTTCTCTTGACACGTGCACCACAAGGTGTGCAATAAATAGGTGTTGGCTCAAATGCAAGCCTCTCAACAGCACATAACTGGCAAGAGTTTTCGGACATGGAAAGTCCCATTGCTTTATTTTTTTCTGCCTTGGTTTTACTCTGAAATAAAATTACAAAGAAAGAAAAACTACCATTACCCACAGTTAACGGCCATGTGCAACTCAAGTCTTTTTTAAAGGAAAAGGTACGCAGAAAGAGATAGAAAGATTCAGACGACAGCATATAGAGACTTAAAGAAGGTAAGAGGAAACTGCCAGGATAAATTGAGAATCTTTCAAATCAAACAAGAGTTGCATCTAAAAAAAATTCAGCTTACCTGGCCTACCCACTGACGAAGACCGCGGATATGCTCCTCTACTTGCTCTGGAGTGAACAGTTCAATCAGTGAGACTCCCTTGATCTTTGACTTTCCGCTATTAGACGCAGCTACAACGCCCGCAGACTGTTCCGCTTTCTCTTCTTTGGGTGCGCTTATTTCTTTCATACACTTTGGTTTTTCTTGTTCTGGTAAACAAACAGTTTCACCATCCAATGAAGAGTCTCCACCATGTCTTCCCATGGGGATATCTTTGCAAACAGGCTTCTCCAGCTCACGGGAAACTGGAACAATTCTCCTCGAAGAATCAGAACTATCTGCATTCATAGGCACATCCGATCTAACAGTTTTGCAAACATCACTTTGTACACTATATTTCTCTTGCAAACCCTTTGAAAAATGAGCTTTACTGACACCAACAGATATTTTCGCTGGGATGCTATGTGTGTCATGATAAGCAAACTGGGAGGGTTTCTCTACTTTCAAGCGCTTTGGAGAAGGTTGCAGATCATCAACAACAGATGGAGCTTTAGAGTCTCTTTCACTAGAAGCACGCATAGACTCAAAGGATTCCTTGTGTCCATTATTTAAACTGGCTGAGCTAGGCTCGGCTTGTCCGAGGAGGGCAATCTTTTCTTTTTGTTTCTCCTTAAAGTTTTTGACATAAACACAGACTGGACATGCTTCATTCCCACAGTTCTTGTTATGATGAATCAATTTTCGGGTTTGAAGACAATATTGATATGCACAAGCAGGGGCCTTGCAGTAATTGATATGCTTCAATAGCGTTTTGGCAGTAAAACAATACTTGCTTTCACAGTTATCTTCCGCTGCATTGCATTTGCGTACATGCAGCAGGAACAAAAGCCACCGCCTCTGATTTATATAACTTAGACCACAATCTCCATTCAGCTGTTTACTAAAGGTGTTGCTTCCTTCTGGGGGATGTGGAGCCTCCAAGGTGTTTCTAGGAGCAACAGTTTGGCAGTTTGTAGACTCTCTTACAGAAGAACTATCATTAGTAGCTTCATGCTGCATAGGCAATCTTTGACCTAAGTTTACCCCAAAATGTTCTCTCTCTCCAATAGAATCTTTTGATATTTGTGTCAAGTTCTGAGAAGATGAATGCCACTGACCCAGACCTGATACTGGCTGCACCCCAACTGAGAGGTTGCTCAAATCTTTCCATTGTGATATCTCCTGCGTCTGATGAGTTTGTGGTGGGAAAGATGAAGAAATATTTAGCTGGCTACTAAAAACAGGTGCACTCTGAGCACCAACATACTCGTCTTTGACAGCGTTCTGCTTGTACTGGTTTTGCGACTTAGATGGTTCTACTTTATTTAAAGCCTGCAGCTGAAAAGCTTCATTGTGGTATTCCACGCGAGGTTCATGCTTAACTTGACTAACAAAATTTGAAGCTAGCTGAGATGGGCGATAAGCATCATTGTTCATTAAGTGCTCTTGTTGCTGGTATTGACCATGATGAGTGTGCTGGTTGAACTGATTTTCTAATGGTTGATGACTCACCTGAGCCAAATTTTCCTTGGAATTGGAAGAAGATTGGAAATTCCCATTCTCGAACTGTTGAAGTAGTTGAGGTTTTAGCAATGGATTTTTTGCCACTGCGTGCAGGCTAGACTGGTTATTAGCGAAGGAAGCATCAACTCTCCGCATAGGATTCAGACTCATTGAATCCACAGAAGTTTCCATTGAGCCGGATGATGTTAGAACTCCATAGACATTCCCAGACCCAAAAGTATCAGAGTTGCTCATCGAGTATCCTTCACATGACAAAAGCAACTTGCAATTAGCATACCACTATGAGTTAGATACTCGTGAGAAGGATAGCGCTAAGGGAGACGATCGAGAGAGCATTAAAATTCAAATAGCATAAGATAAAGGGAGAATTAGAGAGATTTACTGTGCACATGTGACACCTGCAACTGATCGACAGGCTGCTGCAAAGGTTGGGATGAAGTTGAAAAATGCGTGGAACTAAGGACCCCTTCAGAACTTCTGGGCCCATTAGCAAGGTGTACATTGTTCCCGCTCATCCCTACACCAGCATTCTGGTGCATATTTGACCTGAAACCACCTCCCAACTGGTGATCAAGGTTAGAATGCATACGGTCATAACCAGCAGGACGTTGCCTCTGCAGCTGAGATGGATTTCCAAATTCAGACCCAACAGCCAGAAGCTTGCCACCATCTCTAGAATTTTCTTCATTTCGATGAGACTGATATACATCAGCATTAACACTATTGTTAAATCCAGGAGTAGGAATCATCTGGCCAGTGTCATCAGAACTAACTGAAAATCCCGCAGATAATTGTTGGCGACCATTAATTATTGAGCCTGTCAAAATAAAGTGTATGTATACAAGAATCAGCACAGACTCTTTGTAGGGTCAAACTTGCAGGTATATGGTAGAATCTTACATCGGATCTAACTGACATTACCTCCATTCATGCGATTAGTTGGCAATAGCCTTCCGGTTTCGATTGTTGCATCTGCTAAGTTATTATTACTATTAAAGGTGCTCATATCCACCATAGGGGTGGCCGTATAAGTTTGACCCCATCCATGCGAAACCCCAGGTGTCGGAACCATCATACCGACCGAGCTTGAAGGATTAGCACGGCGTTGACTAAAAAGTTGTTTCAGAGTAGATTCTATGCGAATCTCAAAACTTAGGAAATCTAAGTAATCCTCCTGCGAAAAAAATTACCATCAAGAACAGTGACCACCTGTACAACGTTAAAGCTTCTAAAGTGATTCCATTTCTGGAATCCAAGTACTATTTGCGACTACCTAGGAATATTTAACAAAATGTAGCAATAAGAAGATCGAAACTGGAGAAACCTTTGACTTAGCCATTTTTAACATTGCAGTTTCTAACCGTTTTGCAACCTCAAATAACTTTGCCTTGGAGGCATCATCAGTCTTTGAAGGCTGCCTCTGCTGTAACCAAGCGTAGCTGGAAGGAATGAGAAATCATGTATAACCCAAATGAATAGAGTATTTTCCATATACATAAACTTTACAAAACATAAGATCACTTCAACACAACATTGCTGTTAATACAGTTGCATTACAAAACTAAACCCCACGAAATCAGGAATCCAAAAGTTGATCAATCAGAGGAATAAAAAAAAAAACTAAATTGCGTAAACAACTAGAATATAAGATGGGTCTTATAGCAAAAACTAGAAGTGTTGGAAGCAATAAACAGAAAGTAAACATTAGATTGCAGACGCTGCACAAAACAGTAAACTGCTAATGTCAAATGGTATACATGCATTCTAGAATAATCACATACACCAATGGTATAAAGAGGAAGCAAGAGCGATGACCAACATAGCAAAGGCAAGTAAAAATGCAACAGAGAAGCATTCTTACATTCTGTTCAGCATCTCCTGCCGTACTCTGAGACCATCATGAGAGATGCCATTAGGCTGAGAAGAAACACTGGAAGCAGAATTCTGCATTTGTCCTGGCTGAGGAACATTCCTATTCTGCCCCTGGGCCATTGACAGAGACTGTGGAGCTGATGCCCTGAATCACTGTTAATCTCTTTCTCGAGGAATGCACAACTCAGGAAGCACTCTGCCTCGCCAAAGACACACGATCATCACCACGACGATAAGCTACACTCTGTAATTAAAAAAAAACAAAAATTCCCTTTTTAAGCTACATCCAACTAATTCAGATTGGGAAAATTTGTGAATTTCAACACCAACCCTAGCTAGAGATCGATCGAATCAATTAATGGGTGGAACAAAACAAACCCTGTAAATTGAATAAATGAGGTAAGTACCGAAAGAAGAAGAAAAACAAACCCTAAACCTGAAATCGTTGAGGGGCGAAATCAGCAACTCCAATCCGAAAAAAGCAATTCGCAATAAGACGAAGAAGAAGAAGGATCACAGCCGGAAAATCGATGCCCAATTAGGGAAGGAAAAAAAAACGGCGAAAGACAAAAGAAGGACGACGGAGAAGAAACGTAGGATAACGACGGAGGTAACAAATATCCTTTTCTGGGGAATAAAGGCAATATTTATTTGTTACCGACCAATTCATTAATCAGATATGTTTACGAAAGGAAAAAAATCTTTCAAAGCTTCAACGGACAGAACACAACACAACACCCGCTGTTTTACCCAATCAAATAAATTCTCTCTCTCAGTCAATCTATAAAGTCGAAAAGGCAAGTGGAAATTACTTATTTGGTATGGGTTTCATTGAGGGGGAAATTACCAGGAACTTTCCACTTATAATCAGGAATGATATGACTAATATAGTAATTATTTTCGATCATTTGTTTAGAGACCAGACAACCTGCCGTTTTTTTTTACTCCGTAACGGGACGCAGTTGCATACCCAAAACAGTAAACGCGATCTGTAGACGGAATTTTTCCTGTTTAAAGTTTGTTTTATCAGATGCATCGAAAAATAATAAATTATAACTTCAAAAACTCTTTACATAAAAGATGTTTATAATAACGTTAAAAAAAAATTTATGATTTTTGTCATGGTATCACAGTTTTACACAAGAGGGGTGATCAATAAATGTTCCAATCATGAATGTATGATTCATATGCATAATTATAGATTTCTGGTAATGATCAATAATTCCATGCATGGCTTTGGATGCCAATGTCGGTTAATTGGCTCTCTGAGCTTCCTTCTCCATGACTCTGCGATTTTTCGGCACTCTTAGTGATCTGAATTAGCAAAGCTCTGAGAACCATCTGTTCAGATGAAGGATTAAACAATGGGTTGGGATTCTTGGAGACCAAACCGGATTGGTTGGTTTGGTTCTGTGATAAATTGGAGAAGCAGGGCACTTGCTGACTGATGATTTGATGATGATCGAAGTTGATGTAAGAGTCCATTAATGCAGAGGCTGTTTCGTCAGAGCAGCTTCTCATGTTGTTGTCTCTGTCGACTTCGTTGCTGTTCTTGTGGAAAACTCTACACAATACCCACTCTTCCTGTTTTTCTCCAACAAAACAAATTGTTTTTTTTTTAAAAAATATAAATCTCTTCTTTAAAAAAAAAAAACAAAAAACAAACAAATTTGTCAAATTTTGGTTAAGAGAGTAGATATTTGTGCCAAGTCAAAGATCGTCTTAGGTAAGCTACAAATATATCTTTTATAAAATCGTCAGCAAAATCCCTTAAAAGATAAATAACAGCCAGGTTGAATGTGAAACAATGATAAAGTCAAAACTTTTGCCTTAATTCATGGGATAATATGATTGCGACATCCCGGGCTTGATTCATGCTTAATTTGATATTTTTATTCAACAAATTACATATACTACCTAAAAAATATCTACAATCAACCCCAAGAAATTTTTGAACCTTTAAGTGAGTCATGATCTTATAATATGGATCTAAAAACATCTAAGATGAGTAGCTAGGGTAATAATTACCTTGAGATAATTAGGAGAGTGGTGAAGAAGTGTTCCTTGGAGACGAAACTCGTGCATGACCCAATCGGTTTTACGACCTTTGGGGGCCCGACCTCGGTAAAACACTAGTGTCTTTCTCATGCCCACAAGGCTACCATTTCTTTGGATTGCTCTATCTTTACCGGTGGCTTTCCAATAACCAGTGGCCGTAGCCCGGTTTGTTCTTTGCCCCGTTGCGTATTTCCGATCTTTTTGGCTGTAAAAATACCATTCTTTTCCTCCCACTCTCGCCGTTTCTGTACATTTCAAAATGACCTTTTATATATTCCAATACTATTCATCGAACTTCAATATTGATGGTAAGTTAGGAGTTGAATGTGTTTATTCTTTCTGTTATTATAAGATCATGACTCACTTTAAAACTATCTACAATCAACAAATTGCATTTCACGTTCATTAATGGATTTCAGTTTTTTTAACTAACTAGTTGACTCGTTTCACGTTCACTTCAGTTTTTTTACCTAATAGGGATATTTCAATTTTCTCCAATATGTATTGGGTACTTGATCATAAGATATGAGGAGAAGTCTTTCCAGAATTGTCTTTATCTTGATGACATATTCAATAATATCCAAATGATTTCTATCGATCCCCATCATATCTTAACTAACCGGGTTCCCAATCACCAATCATCAAATAGGCATCCAACACGCGTGCGTGTTAAAAAAAACTTAATATATACGTCTAATGAGTGTGTGACTAATCATTAATATATAACTAGGATTTAATCCGCACTAATTATAACGCGGCGTAATTTTTTAAAAATATTTTTTTTTGAAATTCACAAAAATTACCTTTATATGGATTTTACAATATAACTAACTAATGATTATTGATTATAGATAAAGCTGTCAATTTGTTATAATTTGTCTATTTAACTCGTTTTGCAATGAACTAAAATATTATTCGGTTAACCCATAAAAACTTATAATCTTAAAAACATAACTCTAATATGCATCGTTAAAATACTCTATTTTTTGTGGTTAGTCTACGAACTCTTAAAAAAATAGTTTTCTTGTATCTAATTTTTTATAAAATTAGTAAAATATTTTTCAATTTTTGTTTTAATATATATTCAAATAAAATATAATAAATTATAGTGAAAATATAACAAGATTTTGAATAATTTGTTTTTTTGAATATATATGAATTGATTATTATTTTAAAATATATAGTATTAAAAATAATTAAGAAATGAAATAATATGTAACTTCTGTAATACAAAATATATACTTTTCATATTCTAATCAATAATTTTAAAAGACTATTATATCATTTCATATTTCAATTATTTTTTGTTATTTGTAATGACATTTCATGTAATAATTTACAAAACAAAGTTCATTTTTAAAAATGCCTTCATTATAGAGATTGTGCAGTTAAATAGTCTTTTTCCCGAGAAAATAACAAGAAAAATACTAATTTGCAGGTGGCTCGCATTTTTTCTTTGGTTTATCAACAAGTGGTGATCTTGTACTCGAAATATGGAAGAAACAATAAACAGATCATGTTGGCAACAATCAATATGATGAATTAATAGCATGCTTAATTACGATCGAATTGTTAAAATATATGATTGTTGAGAAAAGATTTGTGTACACACATATATAAGCTTTCTGGATAATTTTAAATGAACCTATGAGTAAGAGATATAGAAGAAAAAAAAAATTACTTACGAGGAATGTCCCAAGGCTCGCACTTGTTGAGATCGACATCGATCAAGACGATTGGTTGATAGAGGCTGCGAACGGTTCTTTTCATTAAGTAGTCGCAGACAAGCTCGTCGTCTCTCGGGTGGAATCTAAACCCAGGAGGCAGTTTAGCCTCAACCATGCCTATACTGCCCTTGTTCTCGTCTTTAGCCTCCATTTCTTTTGATATCTAAAGATTTGTTTAATTAGTGTTTATTATCATCTGATGATAGGTTAATATATATCTGTGTGAAGAGAGAGAGAGAGATGGAGAGGACTATGGGTTTTTTTTTTTTGAGCACGAGATAGGAAAGAAGGACGGTGGTATAAATAATTAAGATACCATAAAGTCAACTCGATATGTTCTCTATGTAACTATAATCTATCTTTTTTATACAACCACTAATATTTATATGAAACGGCGAAGAAATTATAGGTGTTTAATTGATGTAGCTTTTAGTTTTTTTTTTGTGTGTCGTCAATTTATACATTCCATAAGCTAAGTTACAAAGTTCCAAAAATATTACATTATTGAGAAGGTTTAACCTAGCATCTTTAGCTAATACATCAGCTACACCGTTTACGTATGATCTTGGCACTTTCAAAAAATTATAACATTTGCTACCATTAGCTAGCTTCAGAATATCTTCCATGTAACTGGCGTTTTGTGAGTGATTCCATTCTGTTGACTAAATACCAACTTCAAAGCTCATTAATGGCCGATATAGGTCACTCGAATCTCCATAGAAAATGACATTGGTATAGCCAATTCCGCTGACATGCATCATCGCCACTCTAACTCTCTAAGTGTCTCCGCTTCTGTTTCTAACGGAGAGCTTGTTGGGCTAATGGATGTTCTTCCTTTGAAAATCATCATAGCTTCCTTATTGTAGAGAGCCCACCCAATACATGTACATTGAGAAGGAGATATCCATGATCCATCAACAAATTAACAATAATCAGTAGCTTTTAAAATGGCTTCCTCGGTTGTCTTTATGACTTTGTTATTGTCATTCATGTTTTGATTGGTGTTGCTCCTCGATTATGTGTTGTATGTATGATCTAGGTTCACCACTTCAGACCATGTATTGAGATCCACTACTAGTGTCTTATTTATAACATTAGGTATGGTCCACTTTTTGTTTTGAAATATGAAAGTCACAACGAAGAGCTCTTTCTTACATCATGTTTGAAATTTCCGGTAAATTTGTCTCTAATAACGAATTGCATAGTTTGCCTTAATTGGGAATCTAATTCTAGATCTCGTTATGGAAGGTATTACACAGACATTTGGTCTTGTTAAATGAGGGTAGAAGCTGAATTTATATGCTCAAATTTTAACTAATTATTATGGATTGGTTTTTTGGCTGCGTGAAATATTCAAAGAGATGCGCTTTAGTTAACATGAAATTATCCATCGTTATTTTTTTTTTGTGAATCATTAAAGATTTAGGTGGTCTCTAGGAAAATTATTTGTTTTGCCACAAAGCCAGAAAATATTTGTCTGAACTAGCAAAAGTGAAAAGTACAGAAGTAATTACAAGTCGGACCATTTATAGTTTTACGACTGAAGTTACGTTTCCTTATGACATTGAGTTATTTGTTGTTGTCGTTTGTGACTTAAATCCATAAATCTATGAAAGCGATGATCGTATCAACTTAAGTATGGGAGACAAAACCGTAGCTTTGACTAGTCTAAATTTCAAAGCCACTTTTTTTAACTATGAGAGAAATTTGTCTATTCTATTGTATTGGATGTACCATAAATCTCACACCTTTGGAGGATATGGGTGTTAGTAAGGTACAGTCCATACATATGCTACAATATTATTTACACAGATATTTGTACCATAAATTATAAATATTTGTAGGCGCGCCGTCCCCAAAAAAAAAAAAAAATACCGATGACATGAATCAGATTAGTTGGATCCAAAATATCATAAGATAGACATTCAAAATTAATAATGATTAGAATACCTGACGCTGATATATCCAATGAATCATCGAAACTTTGCGTCATATGGTAAGAGATAAATCACAAGTGTGAAATTAACTTTAACGTGGTCCAACTCAAAATTAATTGACAATTAATGGATTCACCCAAATCCCTTATATATTACTTAATGTTTTTTCCCACTTCCGATGTGGGATAATCTTCACACATTCCCTAGAGATTAATGCACATAGCCCATTAATCTCTACCTAATCCCAATACCTCCCCTCGAGATAATGGCTCTTCTAGCCATTAATCTCGACAGACCATCAATTATCGGGTCAGAGTGGTCGGGCCTTCTTCTGGGCCGAATTACGGGAAGTATGTGTTCGGGCTCTGATACCATGATAAATTGATGAGAGTAAGAATACAAAAGTGTTTATGAAGAATTATATTAGACTCTCATCAGAATAAAGTTACAAGATGCATAAACTTATATAGCTGTAGAAATAATCTATATTTCCTAAATTAAAATAAACATAAATGTAAATAATATATTTAAAGATAAAGGTAAATTTCATAAACTAAGATATTGGTAAATATCCATAATCTTCTAGATCTTTTCGGATCTTCATGATTTCCATAATATTGGTATGGTCGATCTCATCGATCTCCCAATAAAATACCATATATCTTAACAGATTTGGTAGTATGGACTGAATCAAGTAAAATATATTTTCATACGAGGAAAATTATACAAATACAATCTAATATTCCGAAAAAATTACATCTAAAAAACGTCAAATTATAAAGGGAAAAAAACTAGAATGACACTTATAAATTGGCTAAGGACTAGAATAACACATAATAACTGGGAAGGAAAAAGTCTGTTTTTGACCCATTTTACCCTTATTTTCGCTTGTTAGGAAAAACGTAATTACGAAACTGCGATTACGAAATTATTTCCACGTAAGCAAAAGTTTGAGTTATTTACAAAAATGCCACCGCGTTTTTCAGATTAAGTCTGCACAGACTTGTTATGTAGACTTGTTATGCAGATTTATTTTCAATGTTGCAAACTTATTAAGTCTGCGCACATCTGAAGACTTGTTATGCAGACTTATTTTTCAATGTTGCAGATTTATTAAGTCTGCGCACATCTGCAGACTTATTATGCGTGTTGCAGACTTTTCGACGCAGACTTAATGTGCTTTGTTGCAGACTTAATAAGTCTGCACAGACTTGTTTTGATTGCAGACTTATTACGCAGATTTATTCCCTTTGTCGCAGACTTATTATGCAGACTTATAAAAAATCTGCAACTGTTTGTTGCAGACTTAAATGCTTTGTTGCAGACTTTTGGAAAATATGCGACAAGAAGACTAAGTCTGCGACACTTGAAAGGTCTTACTGAAATAACATCGCTTGTCGCATATTTATTTACAATGTCGCAGATTTAATGCTTAACGTCGCAGACTTATTTGTAAATTGCTTACGTGGCATTAAAAACTGCAGACTTATTAGACTGTGTTGCAGACTTGTTTTCTGACTAGAATAACACTTTGTTTGTCGCAGACTTGTTATGTTATGCAGACTTATTGAATGTGTTGCAGACTTATTCAATGTGTTGGTCGTTGCAGACTTATCCAATGTGTTGCAGACTTATTCAATGTGTTGCAGACTTAATATGTCCCTTATAAGTAACAAATTTACGAAAAATGCCACTGCACTTATTTTGTTGCAGACTTATTTTGGTGAGTCTTATTTTGTTCAGTTGTCGCAGACTTGTTTTGTTTATTGCAGACTTATTTTGTTTGTTGCAGACTTGTTTTGTTTATTGCAGACTTGTTTGTTCATTGTAGACTTATTTTGTTTTGTTGCAGACTTATTTTGGTCAGTTGTCGCAGACTTGTTTTGTTTGTTGCAGACTTGATTTGTTTATTGCAGACTTGTTTGTTCATTGCAGACTTATTTTGTTTTGTTGCAGACTTATTTTGGTCAGTTGTCGCATACTTGTTTTGTTTATTGCAGACTTGTTTTGTTTTGTCGCAAACTTGTTTTGTTTTGTAGAAGTTTTGTATTCCTTTGTCGCATACTTATTGTTTTATGAATGTGACAGATGGAATACTGGAAAGCTTATCGAGCCTTAAAGCATGCACGACTCTTGGCAATGGGTTCACCGGAGAGTGGATATGAGCAAATACCTTCGTACTTATACTTGATACGAAGAGCTAATCCTGGTACTTATACGTGTCTTGAAGTCGATGCAGAAGATCGATTCAAGTATTTGTTCATCTCATTTGGTGCAAGCATAAACGGCTTTCAGTACATGCGCAAAGTTGTTGTTGTTGATGGGACATTTCTCCGAGAGAAATATAAAGGAACACTCCTTCTCGCAACATGTCAGGATGGGAACTTTAATATTTTCCCAATAGCATTTGCCGTAGTTGACACGGAGAATGATGGATACAAATTTGCGTTGGAGAAAGCGATGGAGAAGAAAATCCCGAGGAAGCAACACATTTGCTCCAATTGCAAACAAAGTAGACATAATGTGCGTACATGTGCCATGTGAATTTTTATTCACTTTGTATTATGGTTTAAAGACTCGTGTGGTTTTGTATTTGTATTTGTATGATGGCTTTGTTTCCAATTTTACAGTACCTAATAAACATAGTTTACTATTTAAGAAAGGGAAGAAATTTTCTTAATTTATGTCTGCAACAAATGAAACAAGTCTGCAGCAAATGAAACAAGTCTGCAACATTGTCAATATAACAAGTCTGCAACACTGTCAATAAACATAAGTCTGCAACAAATGAAACAAGTCTGCAACAAATGAAAAAAGTCTGCAACAAATGAAATTAGTCTGCAACACTGTCAATATAAGTCTGCAACATATGAAACAAGTCTGCAACACTGTCAATATAACAAGTCTGCAACACTGTCAATATAAGTCTACAACATATGAAACAAGTCTGCAACAACAAGTCTGCAAGAAGGTTATAATAAGTCTGCAACAAATTAAACAAGTCTGGCAAACTGTTTATAGTCGATTTTCTATAACTCGACAAACCATTGGTCAAGGAAGGCAATTCTTTCTGTCCGGAATGGGGTAGGTACTCGGAGAGACCTCTTCCGTAACAAATGCATGGAGGAGACCATATGCTGCAAAACAAAAGTAAGAAGATAAGTTTGCAACACAACAAATTAAACAAGTCTGCAACAAATAAAACAAGTCTGCAACACAACAATAAAACAAGTCTGCAACAAATAAAACAAGTCTGCAACACAACAATAAAACAAGTCTGCAACAAATAAAACAAGTCTGCAACACAACAATAAATCAAGTCTGCAACACAACAATAAAACAAGTCTGTAAGGAATAAAACAAGTCTGCAACACAACAATAAAACAAATCTGCAATACATGAAAACAAGTCTGCATTTAAGAGGAAGGTAAAAAGACGCGAGAGAGAGAGAGAAAATAGAAGATGACGGCGACGACAATGATGAACGAGGACGACGAGGACATTTATGGACGCTGAAAACAAGTCTGTAACACATGAAAACAAGTATGTAACACATGGAAACAAGTCTGCATCTAAGAGGAAGACGAAAAGTCGCGAGAGAGAGAGAGGGAAAATAGACGATGACGGTGACAACAATGATGTACGAGAACGAGGGCGGCGAGTCGCTGGTTCTGGCGGCTAGGGCGAGGCGAGGCGAGGAGAGGAGAGGCGAGGTGTGGCGAGGGCGAGGCGAGGCAGGATTTTTTTTTTTTGGGTCTGAATAGATTTAAGGGAGAGAAGGAGTTTTTTTTTAGTTTTATATTTTTATTTTTTTCTGTAAAAAATAAATCAAAATGACATTTCTGTAAATAAAGAACTCAAATAGGGGGTTTTTGTCTTTTAACAAAAAAAAATGGTGTTATTCTAATCAATTCGGTTTTGGGAGTGTTATTCTATTAATTACATTAAAGATTAGAGTTATTCTAGATAATTTTCTCAATTATAAAACAAAAATGGTCAATATCCCCTTTTACGAGTATCTAAACATTTACCAATTTGGCCCTTTTGAACCCGACCCGAATTTTTATCCGAGTGGATCCAGTAACAGAAGACACGTGTGTGCTGCATAAGCTGAGCTGTATATATTGCTGGTCTCTGTCATTGCCACTTCTCTACAAACCCTAAAAGAAACTCTTTTCACTCTCTCTCCCTTTCGATATCGACTGTAAATGGCGTCGGTTTGCGTTAAAAATGTTGGTACTTCGCCTGGTAAGTTATCGACGGCGAGTTACTCTTGGAAGAGCTCCAAAATGTCAGTGATGAGCCGGGAATCTCCACCGTTGGATCCGCAGTTGGAAAACGAAGATCCTGTGGACTTTGAGTTTCTTCTCGAAGATCCCGTCACTATGCTATCCGCCGACGAGCTTTTCTACGACGGAAAGCTAGTCCCACTTAAGTTTTCCGGCGTAACTAAGTCGGAAGATAAACCTATAACGGCAGTTAAGACGGCGGAGAAACCATGCCGAAGATTGGAGATGGAGATCTCCGGCGTCGATCCTTACTTCTTCTCTCCGAGAGCTCCTCGTTGCACGGTTAGATGGCGTGAGCTTTTAGGCCTTAAGAGACTCGCCAAAACGCAGGAAGAAGCGTCGTCGTCGTCGTTGTCAACGCGGTTGTCTTCGTCTACTCCAAACCCCAAAACGGCATCGTTTAGGCATTTTCTCAACCGGAGTTCCAAATCCACCGCTCAAACGCCGTCTCCTCCGCCGCCGATAAAGGACTCAGACATCTCGGAGACGTCAACGTCGATCTCCTCTTCGCGTCTATCCCTCTCTTCGTCGTCTTCCTCCGGCCACGAGCTCGACGACCTTCCAAGACTATCTCTAGATCTCGACAAACCCACTGCCCCAAACCCGTTCGCTCGGTCACGTGCCCACCACCACTTACGAAACACGAACCAACCGAGGAAGCCACGACGTCATTCGCCGGCTGATGAATCGACGGAGAGTATTGAGTCGAGGGGATTGGCGGTGACTGCTGATAGTCCGAGACTAAATGCTTCTGGGAAGATCGTGTTTCATGGACTCGAGAGAAGCTCAAGCAGTCCCGGTAACTTCACCGGCGGACCAAGAATGAAGCATCACCATGGAATGCCGAGATCTCACTCTGCCAATGTCAGAATCGCTCCTGTTCTTAATGTTCCTGTCTCTTCTCTCCGTGGCGGACCCAAATCGGGTCTCTTCTTCGGCCAGCTTTTCTCTTCGTCATCATCTTCATCGTCTGGAAACAGAGCCCAGTTGCAGCAGAGCAACAAAACCAAGAACCATACCAGTCGAACCAAACTTGAACCGACTTGCGAACTCTAAGAGCCGAATCGGATTCTAGTTGTACCGACTTTATTTATTAGGCAACAGCAACGAGTTAGGGGTTAATAGTTTCGATTTTAGTTTCAACGGGGCGATTTCGTCAGATGAGCTTAGATTTGGGTTCGGAATGTAAATAAGGAGAAATATTTTTGATTTTCCATAATCTTTTTTGTTTTGTTTAAGTTTTAACTTAATTAGAGCGAGTTGTTCGATACTGGGAAAAAACAGTCAGACATTAATTACTGTAGCGAGAGTGAGAAGTGCTTCCCATGTTCATACATCGATTCCAAAGATATTACCACATGTTTAGATAATATTTAAAAAGTTTTGACTCATTAGCGATGTACTTTATCATGAAATTTGTATATACACTTTAGGGAGCGACAGCTTTTGTTCCCTATTTATTTTAATCTTGTATTAAATAAAAGTAATGACGCTGCATGTTAGACTTAAGAGAATCCAAAATGCAAATCCTCTCCGTATCGGCTTAGTTCATCTACTGCACCCGTTTAGTTATTTTAATCAGTGTCGACTTTAGTGTAATAATTTAAGGATAAAAAGACAGCTTTAACTGTGATTGGTCATGTGTTGTTGGTCGAGAATCGAGATCAAGAAATGACTACATATTTGATCTCCGGTGCAAATATACATGTAAACATGACAGAGATTTCATTTGTCATAATTCTGGACATATAGATTTCTAAGGACACTGATCGTCTCGATATGTAACTATTCATATTTAGTTGAAAACCATTGAGCTTGTTTATAACTGAGAAAGAAACAACAAAAATCGAAACTGGGGGCAAATTAGGGAATGGTCAAAGCGTGAAGAAAGATGTCAGTCATATGAGCTGCATTTTTTTGAGTAAATAAAGTTGGTTCCAATAATTTGCGTCTATATATAAATAAGTACATCACAAATAAAAGTTGTTCGTCATTCTCGAACACTGTGTTTTCAATCCCATCCGTTCGATTTTTCTTTCTTCCTCACCTCAGTTTAGTGACAACAATGCATATCACATAACAAAACTAGGCCCTATACATGTTTTCTTTTATCATTGTTCCACTTGAAAAAAGAGAGCACAACCCTAGTAGTATTTCAAATGTAGTATAAGATTTGCGTCAAGTTAGATGGTTATATATATAAAAGCATCTATATTGAAAGTATTTCAATAGATTTCTCATATTTAAAAAATTGAAAATGTTTTTTATTATGAGAAATTTCGAGAAGTCTGAGAGAGAATGATTTTTTTTTTTATAACTTCAAATTTAATCACACAATTAAACTATATTCAAAAATATTAATATTATATTGATGACAGATTTGAAAGAGTATTTTACTATTAGAAATGCTCTAAATACAACTTAAGAAATTCATCGGTGTTAGTTCAACTGATAAACCAGTCTTAAATTTCATTAGAAAAACTACTGTTAAAAACAATCAAACTTTCTACCATTGTAGGCTAACAAAACTATGGTAAAAAAGTGTGACAACTAATAACAGAAACTTAATTACATTATATATATATATATATTCTTTTTAAACACAAAGTCTTTGACTAATAAGTAGACTTAAAGTCTTGGATTAATGCTGATCTTTAAAAACAAAATATTTATATAGAGAGATTTTTATTTTCACTAAAAACACTAATATAAATAGTATAAGCATGTCGTTCGATTTAAAATTTCAATTTGGCCAACAAAATTCTGCTACGGTCTTTTTGACTAGCTTTTGAATTTATGGGGACCCATCGTCCTCTTGGTGATTGATTATTTGGATTTTGGCTGCCATATTCGACCAAAAATCTGAACGTACGGACAATATAACTACAGTATTAGTAATCAATAATCGCTGATTACTACCAACAACAAAAATCAACAACTTATTAGTACTACATTGTACTCACGAGTTCAAGGGATGTTCTCGCGTGTGGCATTCAATCATAAATATGTAACATAAATGAATTAGCTAGTTGGTTATGACTAGACGAGTTACAAAACGATAACATGAATTCGTGTAATTATTTTATACTAGCTTAATTAAATATACAGTATATATATTAGACTTCCAAAAAATTATAATACTTATTTGTATGAAGGGACAAATGTAGAAAAAATAATAAAAATAAAAAAACAAGTCGTTTTGAATAAGAGATAATATATGCAAAAAAGTAATAATAAGGATTAAAAAATAAAAACAGAGGAGGGGAAATGAAGGAGAGAACGTGATGGTTCCCAGTCTTGCGCCCTCTGATTCTGATAGATTCTCTCTATCTCTTATTTGATTCTCATGATGCTTTCATTCAGATGTCTCTTTGCTCTTTTCTATATAACTCTACATCTATATTTATTTGATATCTCTGCATTTTATATATATTGGGATAACGAGTCACGTACGACAAATGGCCTACGCAGAAAGGCCGACAAGAAAGGAGAAATTAGTTATAAATAGATACCGAGTTTAGTATGTCAAATGGAGATTAACATGTCCTAGTTTTCACTTTTCATAGAAAGAAAGACAAACCTAGCTAAGCTACTTCTTATTGCTTATGCGATGGAAATATACATTATGAACTTGTAATGGTCGGATACACCACGCAGTCTATGGACTGGGACAAGGCACGTCCTTATCCTAATCTGGCAATCTGTTTATGGTGTGAGTGTGACAAAGACACAACTATAGGCTATGTATAGTAATGTGTATATATAGCAAATGCAGAAAATAGTAATGATTTCATTGCATTAAATCAGGTTGGTACGTGGTAGCCCCTATCGTTTGACCGATATTATATATATATGATTAGTTTTGTTATGAGAGCATTGAAGGTCTATATACTATACATATATATATATATACGCATTGTCATTTAGTGAAAGAGAGGGCGGCTTGAGATGGGTTCTTAGCTGTTCGTTACAGTGAACCAGATACCACATTCAATAGCAAATATTTATTGTTTTATATATAAAGTGCAGAGAGCACAGTGTGAGGAATGGGAAGCAGCGAAAATACCAAAAAAGAAGAAGTGACAAAAAATGTATATGTGATTGCAATGGGAATGAGGATGTATATCATGAGTTATTACTACTATTAAAGTCAAAATTGGAAGTATGTGTAAGAAAGCAGCACTTTGTTTGTCTTTGTCTTCTTCTCATATGATCTCTCGCTGTACATCTTACGTACTTTCTTCTTCTTACCTGCTTATTATAATTTCAATTCCTTACATGGGTCTACAAAATGTTAGGCCCATTTACAATATCAGGGCCTTGTCCAATTTAAGTTAGCGAAAGGCTATATATCTAGTAGAGAGAGAGGTCGGCGAACATAGAGCGAGACTCTGATTTCGGCGATTTCACGATAAGGGCCAAGGTATGATAATTCCCTCTGTAAATCTTCTTGTAACGATTTGTTGTTTCTTTTGTACCTCGAGCTACACAAAATTACGATCTTGTTCTTCTCTTTTTATGCGGATCTATAGATTTACTAGTTAGTTTGCATTGATTATCTTACATATAGAGAACAAATCTATAGCTTATTGGATTCTATTTTGCGCTTTTATCTGAGGAAAAATCGGTAGCAGAACTTGTACGGATGCTTGCTTGTTAGATACAAAATAGGAGTGAAATTGCTTATCGATTTTGCATTTCTCAGTTTCTCATTGCGTTCTGCTTGGTTGAGATTGATGATAGTTTCCACATCGTTCGACCATTCATACATACAAGTCTTCCTGGGCATTTTCGGTCCCGGTTTGGTTCCGGGTAGTGAGGTTTAGGATCCATTCGGTTCCGAAAATGATTTCGTTCGGTTCTGGTTCGGTTCCGAAATTTCAGAACCGGAAAATACCCTAACTTTTTTCGGTTATGGGTCGGTTCCGGGTATTTATTATCCGAAATGCCTAAAATATATCCGGAAAATTCAAAATTATACCCAAAAACAAAAAAAAAAACTAAAAAAATATATCCATAATATCGAAAATATTCTTAAAAATCTGGTATATATGTAATATTTTTGGATATACAATTATATTTCCGGTATTCGGGTATTCGAAATATTTTCGGTTTGATTCTATTGTAACCAAGACGCTCGCCAAGCCCACCAGCAACAAGAACAAAAGCAGCTTTCCTAGCTTCGGCGACGCTTCGTTTTTCCATTTCGATGAAGTTCTCATTACCGAAAGTAAGATTTCTCCTGAAGGGACGTGCAAAACCACATGAATCTTTTGTTAAAAAAAAACACTAGATACAACACAACAATAAAACTTTTGAAAAACATAAACAAATTATTAAGAGACTTGAAATCTTCCTAATTAGAGACAAATATTGGGCCCATCTAGTATAAGACAACTCACTTGATTAATATTTCCAAGGAAAGGCGAATAGCCTGTCTCGCAATTAACATCCGCATCGGGGAATCCAGATGCTCTAAGTAGAGGATCAAGTTGATTGTACTCCACATTGATCACCATAGATCTACCTGAAAATAGGCATGACCAATTTCGGACCGTAACCGTATTTCGGACCGTAACCGTACCGTTTTTAAACCGTAACCAGACCGTAACCGTCTTTAAAAATATATTAGTTATGGTTAACAAAATTATTAACCGTAACCGTATCAAAACCGTTGGTTAACGGCAAGGTTAAACCTTTAACCGTAACCGTTTTAAAAATAAAATTATATATACTAATAATTATAATTAGTTCTGTAAAAATAAAATGAGATTAATTATCAAACACCAATTTCAAATCTAATTAACAAATTAGATTAATTAAAACTAAAATTGGAATGTGTTAAACGATTTGATATTTTTTCTAACAATATAACTAATTTTCAAGCAAAACTGTTTTATAATGAAACAAATATTTTTTTTAAAAATGTGTCATCGTGGGATAAAACACACAACCTAGCCAGTTTGTCAAGCAAGACATTTAAACAAATCGTATTTTTTACGCTAACTATTTTTTAATATTTAGTGAGTCTCTTAATATTCTTTCATGTATATAACTATATTTTAATGGCTAAAGATATATATCGACTATATTGAAAGCCTTTAGTCAAAAAAAAGAAAGATATATATCGACTATAACAAAATTTTGGAGGCGAACAAAAAATTTGGAGGCAAAATGTTTTTTTCAAATCTAATGTTTACGTATATACAAAAAAAAACTTAATAGAACTAAATCTCATAACGAAGCCAAATAAAAATAAATTCAAACGTGTTTTAAAATGATAAAACATAGTGGTCATCATCAAAATAGATAGTTTTTATTTTATATTATTATAGTTTATAAGAATATATAATTATTTAATTATAAATTGTGATATTAACCGTTTATTGTTATTAAGTAACCATAACCGTGTCTAATCGTAACCGTATTAACCGGACACATATTTAACCGTAACCGTTTTAACCGTATATTAAATGGTTAAGGTTACGGTTAAAAAAAATTCTAACCGTAACCGGTGGTTAAAAAATCTTAACCGTATTACCGTAACCGTGGTCATGCCTACCTGAAAACCATTGGAGTCTATCGATTATATAACAGAAATATAAACAGTGTATAGAAACTGTTGATTCTTGCTATATTCACTTAAGTTACCATCAGCATGGGTAAGTTTAGTAATTCCTCCAATAGCTTCTTTCGCCTTGTGCGGAACCGCGAGAGAGTTAACATGATACTGTTTGGTAGCACTCACACCCAAAGAAGCTGGAATTGCCTGGACCATGGAATTATGAATTTCAAACAGAGTTGTATGAATAGTTAACACGAAGAGTTGAGTAGCTGCTACTAACATTGAAGAGAAGTCCATTTGTATCTTGGAAAAAAAAAACCCATTTTAAACCAGCATCAAGCCTGAAATTGCAACAAATAAGAAAATGAAGGAAGAAAAATTGTAGGCAACAAACTTATAAAATGCCATATACATGTGAAAAATGTATATGATAGAGAAATACCATTTATCAAGAAGACCACTCGAATAAAGAAGCGAATGTACATCGCCGTGTCCATGGGGTTTTGTCTATGAATAGCCAAGAAAATGACAGTTAGTTTGCAAATATTGTACTAATGTTGGAAACATTAACGCTAGACACATAGTTATATGGTACCTGGATCTTGTATTTGTTGTGAGGGTCTAATGCAAGCCTGGCATCATTATCATCAAGACATGCAACTTTTTCCTAAGAGAGATTCCTTTCATCATCAGTAGCTAATCATTTACCTGTTTTAGAAGATGTACTTGAGTAGATTTCATCCCAAAATAAGAGTTTAACTCTAACAGCTCTTGTGTACGTGAATGTGTATCATCAGATGTCATGATGATGAAAGGAATCTCTCTTTGACTTTCATCTGCGAAATGTTGATTTTCACTTATGTTGATTGTAAGGAATCTCTCTTAGGAAAAAGTTGCATGTCTTGATGATAATGATGCCAGGCTTGCATTAGACCCTCACAACAAATACAAGATCCAGGTACCATATAACTATGTGTCTAGCGTTAATGTTTCCAACATTAGTACAATATTTGCAAACTAACTGTCATTTTCTTGGCTATTCATAGACAAAACCCCATGGACACGGCGATGTACATTCGCTTCTTTATTCGAGTGGTCTTCTTGATAAATGGTATTTCTCTATCATATACATTTTTCACATGTATATGACATTTTATAAGTTTGTTGCCTACAATTTTTCTTCCTTCATTTTCTTATTTGTTGCAATTTCAGGCTTGATGCTGGTTTAAAATGGGTTTTTTTTTTCCAAGATACAAATGGACTTCTCTTCAATGTTAGTATCAGCTACTCAACTCTTCGTGTTAACTATTCATACAACTCTGTTTGAAATTCATAATTCCATGGTCCAGGCAATTCCAGCTTCTTTGGGTGTGAGTGCTACCAAACAGTATCATGTTAACTCTCTCGCGGTTCCGCGCAAGGCGAAAGAAGCTATTGGAGGAATTACTAAACTTACCCATGCTGATGGTAACTTAAGTGAATATAGCAAGAATCAACAGTTTCTGTACACTGTTTATATTTCTGTTATATAATCGATATTGACTCAAATGCTTTTCAGGCAGATCTATGGTGATCAATGTGGAGTACAATCAACTTGATCCTCTACTTAGAGCATCTGGATTCCCCGATGGGGATGTTAATTGCAAGACAGGCTATTCGCCTTTCCCTGGAAATATTAATCAAGTGAGTTGTCTTATACTAGATGGGCCCAATATTTGTCTCTAATTAGGAAGATTTCAAGTCTCTTAATAATTTGTTTATGTTTTTCAATGCAGTTGATTTTGGAACTTGGTCCATACAAAGAAGAGTTGCAAAAAACTGGTGGGACCATTACGGAGTTTGTTAATCCAAAGTAACTCTTCTTTTCCCTCTCCTTGATTCTTCTGCTTCAAGCTATCATTGTCTTGATTATTAATAGTTATAGACAGAAACTCTGATTCTATGCTTTGACATCTACTTTCTGGATTATATAATAGATACAAGGATAGCACCAAGACATCATTTAAGTCTTCAACTCGTCTAGAGTGTATGATGCAAGATTATCCAAAGACATTGCCACCAACAGCACGGGTTGGATTCACGGTAATGGCTATCCGTAGAGTAAAACAATACTTTAATTATGCATGTTTGTTGTGACAATGTTTCCTCATGTAGGTGATGGATATATGGCTTGCCTATGCACCCGTCAAGAATAATCCCGAAGATGCTGCTAAGGTTAGATGCTTAATGATTAAATAAATGTTTAATCTCTTAAACTACAACCAAAAATAATATGGCATACTAATGTGGTTCCCTGTCGACTAAATAATACGGTTTCCCTATCTGCCGAAGGTACCAAAGGGAAACCCATATCATAGTGCAACTTCTGGAGAAATGGCGATTTATCGTGCTAACAGCCTTATTCTTCAAAAGGTAATTAATGGTATTAACCTCTGTTTTACATATGCCTCTAGAGACACTTGATTCTAGTGTAGCCGGTTGGAGCCAAACAATTCTAAATAGTCTTCTCCATGATGGTTTATATAGTCTCTTTCATTGTCCTCTCTCTGAAGCAGCATATACTTTTCTTTGGTTTTACTAATTCCTCAGGCTGGTGTCAAAATGGAAGAGCCTGTGAAGCAGGTCTTGAACGGCCAAGAAGTTGAAGTATGGCCTTGCATCACATGGAAACCCAAATGGGGAATGATCTTCTCAGATATCAAAACGAAAGTCAGTGTGAACTGCGAGATCTCTCAGAGATCCACGATGGCTATCATGGGCCGTAATGTAATTATTGAACATCTCACCTTGGACGGTGCTCTGATTATAGATTCTATCGATGATGCAGAGGTATGGAGTTCATTGTTGTTTTATCTCTTGGGTTATCATATAAAGACTTATGCTGACATATGAAAAACAGGTAAAACTGGTAGGTTTGTTCTTGAACAATGGTTGGATCATGGAACACGTAGATTACAAAGACACATCGGTTCCAGAGGAAATCAGAATCAGAGGTTTTAGATTCAACAAAGTGGAGCAATTCGAAAAGAAGTTCACTCAACCTGGAAAAATTACAGTGGTGGATTAAACTTTGGAAAAATGCCAAATGATCCTATTGTCCTTCTGATTCACCTTAAATAATTTTCTTTCTTTGCAACTAAACACCTCTTTTATCTTTACTACATTTTCTTACATGATTTTTGATGCTTATTAATGGTATTCATTTTTAATTAAATATTTGATTTTTGGGTGTTCAATATCCGATGAAACATTTTTGTGCATATATTTTGAAACATGTTGTTGCTCTATTCACCAGTATTAGATTAGCTAATTGGTTATGACTAGACGAGTTCAAGGGATGTTCTCGCGTGTGGCATTCAATCATAAACATGTAACATAAATGAATTAGCTAGTTGGTTATGAGACCATCTCCATAGCTAGGTTCAGGAGGGGTTCTTAAGGTTTTTAAGAATAAAAAAAAAATGAAAAAGCCGGTTCTTAACGAGTCTCTTAGGACAGGTGTTGAGTCCTCATTGGTTTTTGCTAAAAAAATTGACAGGAAAATCTCTCTCCTTCTCTCGACAATTTCTTGTCGAAATCAAAAGCGATGTGGGGACGATTCGATCGCATCAATGGCGGAAGAGAAGAGTTTCAAGTATGTGATCGTCGGAGGTGGTGTTGCAGCCGTAAGTCTCTGTTCTTCTGGTTTCGCTTTTGATTTTTCGCACGATTGGTTTCTTATTATTGAATCATTGATTTGTTTTCATGTCTTACAAGGCTCGGGGAACTTGAGGATTGATTATTCCATGGTGGAAAAGAGGCAATCGGCTCTCATCGTTTCTAGAAATGGTGAGGGCAGAGAATTGGATGATTTGGATGAAAGCGAAATCGAGAGAATTGGAGGTAAAGACGAAGACGACGAGGAATTGATTGAAGGCCATTATATTTCCTCTTCTTCCCCTGAGAGATGGGATGTTTTGGGTCTCGGCCAAGCCATGGTGAGTTTTTTTTGCTGCCTATGAATCGTTGAAGCATAATACATTTTATAGCTGTATCAAAGTAAGGTCATTAAAGTAGCTCTAGCTTCTTCTGCTTCTTATCCCTGAAGCCAAATGGAAAACTTTGAATCTAGATGTTAATGCACATGCTCTGATTTTGGAGATTGAACCTACTTTGAGTTGAGGTGTTGTTTAGTTTGTGTTTATATATGCTTTTCTCCTTCAGGTTTGTGAGAAGTCACTCACTTCTGCAACTGGTGGCCCCAATAGTCCACTGTCTTCAAGCTTCGTGAGAGCCAAAATGCTGTCAAGCGGGTTTCTTATCCGTCCTTGTGATGGTAGTGGTTCCATTACTACTTACCCTGAAGATCAACGAAAACTTCAATTCTGGCCTCAAATCTCAGTTGGGTTCAGGTAAAAAAACTCATACCTTTCGATTTCAACTGGATCTTGCTTCATTGACTTTGGTGATTTTGACAATAGAATTTCTTCAGGGAAACTTTACATGAATATATAATGAAGCAGCAGCCAGTGATTGAACAATTCTTTAAGGGTATGGCTATATCGTTGGAAGGGCTTCAGTTCTAGATGTTGAAGGGCTTCAGTTCCTCAAATATGGGAAGTGGTATAAAGCTCCAATCGTCCCTGATACATTTCTGATCAATGTTGGAGATCAGATAGAGGTAAATCAATCATATGATTTTGAAGAAAAAAAATCGATTGGTGAGGATTTGACTTAATCTTTCGTGCGTGTTCAGATAATGAGCAATGGGATATACAAGAGCCCGGTTCATAGAGTGGTGACGAACAGAGAAAAGGAAAGGATATATGTGGCAACGTTTTGCATTCCGGGTCCAGACAAAGAGATTCAGCCTGCAGATTGGCTTGTGTCTGAGGCAAGACCAAGATTGTACAAAACTGTTAAGAAGTACGTGGAGCTCTACTTCGAGTACTATCAACAGGGTCGAAACCGATCGAAGCTGCACTAATCTAAAACAAATATTTCAATGTCCTCACAAAATAAATCTGTTTCTTTCGTTACTTGACATTTTAAAACAGATATTTGAGGCTGCTTTGTGTTGTGTTGCAATTCTGAGACAATAAAGAGGTCTTTTTTTTGCCAAAGATAACAGACTTGAGACTTGGTCACCAAATTTGCCAATTGGTTGATTTCTTAGATGAGAATTTTCATTGGAAAGATGATATATAACCTGATTTTGCTTGATGTGTTTGGAATTTGCCCAATGGAGCTAACAATATTTTTTTTAAGAACTCCTAACGAGGTTCACCATTGGAGGTGAAAAAATTGATGGGGTTCTTAATTTTTAAATCATCAAAATTTATTATTAAAAAATTCTTAAGAACCCCCTCTTGGGGTTTAGCATTGGAGATGCTCTTAGACCATGATTAACGGGGTTTTTAAAGAGTCTCTTATTATTATTTTATTATTTATTTAATCAGAAAAAGAAAAAAAGGGCAAGTTACGTCTCTTAAATTGGAGACGCAAGAGACGGTCTTTAATGGCCACGTATCGTTGCGATATTGGAGAAGTTTTTTTTTTCCTTTCTTCTTTTTTCTTCCTCGACGCAATATCTCCGATTTCTTCCTCTCCAATTCCTCGACGACAAAAAATCCGATCTAGGTCTCTTCTTCCCCGATTTCTATGTCTCGTCGATCGAAGAACTAAGGCAATGGACAAAGGCAAATCAGTGATGGGTACTGGTCGGAGATGGGCCGTCGATTTCTCCGATCAATCTACTGTTCCATCTTCCCGCGACATCCTCGATCCCCTTCCCCTGGCTTCTCTTGTGCTTCTCCGGAACAGGTTCTTCTTCTTTTCCGTTTCGGTTTTGAACTTCTTATATTTTCTATTGTATTCAGATTGGATTCGAAGTTTTAATTTGGAATTTTACCGGGAATCGAGTTGTATTGCTACTGGGTTTGTTTTTGTGATCATTGATGATTTCGTTTTTAAGAGACCCATAAAAGTTCTAGCATTGGACAAACAAAAAAACGAGGATCTCTTACTAAGTCTCTTTATTCAATTTAATAATAAACAATTGTTTAAGAGACCCATTTGGGTATGAGGGTTAATCATGCTCTTATGTTCCAAGCACAGTGCAACTTCAACGGGGCATAAGTAAAGAAAGCGATGATTAGTCACTTCCATTTTCAACACAACTGATAGTCAATTATTTAGTTTCTGTTTTGCTATTTATCATCTAACTAGGATTTAACCCGGCACCAGTGCGGGACAAACTTTATTTTAAAAAGGTTTAATGGTATTTTATTTCTAAGTTTTCTTGGTTGTTATCAGAGCCGGTCCTGAGTTTTAGAATGCCGCAAGCTAAAAAAAATTCTTGGACCGTTTAACTTTATTAAATTTTGAACTTATGATTTTCTGAAAAACTTTTATAATTTTACCACTAAACCAAATATATTTTTTGAAATTTAAGGGCTGAATTTTTTTTATGAAAATGAGGGCCGCAAGCCCATGCTTGCTTTGCTTGGGCTCAGGGTCGGCCCTGGTTGTTATAAACGTTATAATTTTTAACATATGATGTGTATTTTTCAGAATAAGCATTTACTAGAATTTAACCCGCGTTAATTATAGCGCAGAGTAATTTTTTTAAAAATAAATTGTTTTAAAATTTAAGAAATTTACTTTTATCTGAATTTTACAATATAAATAACTAATGATTATAGATTAATCTGTCAATTTATAATAATTTGTCTATTTAACCCGTTTTGCAGTGAACTAAAATATTATTCGGGCTAACCAGCAAAAACTTATAATCTTGAAAACATAACTTTAATATGCACCGTTAAATGACTCTAGTTTTTGTGGTTAGTTTATGAATTCTTAAAAAATAAATAGTTTTATTGTGTCTAACTTTTTTATAAAATCAGTAAAATATTTTTGATCTTTTGTTTTGATATATATTCAAATAAAATATAATAAGTTATAGTGAAAATATGGCAAGATTCTGAATAGATTTTGTTAAACTTTGAATATATATGAATTGATTATTATTGTAAAATATATAGTATTAAAAATAATTAAGAAATTAAATAATAAATAACTTCTTAAGTGCAAAATATATACTTTCCATATTCTAATCAATAATTTTAAAAGACTATTATATTCTTTCCTATTTCAATTATTCTTTGTTATTTGTAATGGCATTTCATGTAATAACTTACAAAACAAAGTTCATTTAAAAAAATATCTTCTTAAATAATATTATAGAGATTAGTCCAATATCCATCTTATCAACGGGAGATCGTATGCATGCATGGAACTCACAAATCCCTACAACATGTGTTCTCTGTCAAGCTCCGCTAGAAACGCGTCGTCACCTATTTTTCTTGTGTCTGTACTCGAAGAAGGTATGGACAAATTTAGCAAGGGGGATTCTTCTTCATGAGTTTTCTTCGGATTGGAACTCCATTGTCATTCTAATCTCTCGGCCCCATCATAACAGGTTGAAGGAATTTGTCTTTTGATATTTGTTTCAAATGACAATTTACATGTTGTGAAGAGAAAGAAATGATCGTTGTCATGGTTCTCCTCCATCATCGGAAGTACGGTTGATCAAGCTTCTTGATAAAGGAGTCCGAAATCGATTCAGTTCGATACGAATGTTGGGGCATGCGAGATATGAAGATGGGATGCAGCTGTGGTTTGCATCAAGACCGGTGAATTGAAGAAACGAAAGAGTTAGTGATAATTGTTTTGGGAGATAATTTTTCTTAATCTATGTTTTCTAAAGTATTTTAGTATAAAAAAGCTCGCATATAAAAGATAGAAAATGTTTTTTTTTTTAATATAATTTAACATTCATGTAAAAAAAAAGTGTGGTGATTGGTCACTTAATACCAAGCCGAGGCTTTTGGCAATTCATTACTATTCACCTCTTCATCAGCATTGAACCAAGACAATACCTCTTTTGTCAGCGACCGAAACGCATTTTCAATCAACTACCCTCTCTTGGTGAACGGCTCTGACATCCCCATACCGTGACAAACAATCTCATCTTCTGTTTTAATTCTAAAATAGTCCATCAAATGACGTAATTTGGAATTGTATTTTTTTTTTCGTCGATGAAACCTTGCTCAATATGTTTGTCAAATCCCTTGAGCATCAGATCCTCATCCACATTATTAGACGAACGAGTGGAGGATTTGCTCGAGATGGATGGTGGACCTAGTTGTTTGTGCTCTCTGAAAAGCTTATCGATCACTGTCTTGGACTCATACATGGATTTATCCGGTTTATCCATAAAATTGGGATATTCTTTCACATAATAATCTGATGGTATTTTGATTGCAACTCCTGTTTTCGGGAAATATATTGCCATGCCCGGCCCGTAGGGCAGGCAAGCTAGGCGATGGCCTATAACCACTATTTTTTTTATGTTTTATGAGTCACATATTTAGTTTTAGGTTAATAGTATATAATGCACACAATTTGAAGTTCATGTTTTTATTTAAAATATTATTTTGTAACTAAAAAACAATTAGTTTGTGTCACATAATTATCTATGAAAAGACCAGTGAAACAAAAATTGAACGATTTAAGAAAAATATGTAAAGAAGATTGTTTTTCAGAAATAGTGTTTTGTTATTTTTTTTCAATTTACTGTATTTTTCAGAAATGCAAAGATGTATTTTTTTGTTTAACTGCAAAATTTGTAATTTACAAATTGACACATTTTTTTATCTTGTCTTGGACTACCATTTATGTTGGACCGGGCTGTCTACCACTAATGAGAAGATCTTTGCAAGCTTCATGCATGGTTTGCTGAGTGCATTTTTTCTTCTTTATCAGCAAATACTGTATGAGAATTTGCGATTAATCATATAGTATTATCCAGAGCGTAGTTCGTCTGGAGTAAAACAAGAATCTAAGAGAAATGAGAATATTCTTCTTTTTGGGATTAAAAATGGCACTGGAGATACGGCCATTTTTCTTTTTGCCACTTCCATTTTCATTTCTTCATAAAGAAAAAAATATATCACAAACAGTAATTTTGTTTTTCTTACAAATTTTGGGTCGAAATATGACAAGACAAAGATCATTAATAAGACTAGTTTGGGTCTGATTTCCCTCGTTTTCTATGGATTTTTTTTTCTTTTCTTTTTCTAACAGCTTCTTTTGAATCTGGAATCTGAACTTGCTGTGTACTCTGCCACAAGCTTTGAGAAAGAAGACGACTTATCTTCAAGCAATCTCGCCGGTGAATCATGTTCTTTGATAAGCCCTGCACTTAGGATACAGAGACCATTTTAATACAAGTCTTTTGATTAAACAACGTAATAATATAAGTGTATGAACATGAATTCAGGTCAGGACCTTGGTCTAGGAGCAGAACCATATCGCTGTCTATAACAGATGATATTCTGTGTGCGATTGTTATCACCGTACAATCCAAAAACTGTTGCCTCAGAGTCTCCTGGATCAGATTATCAGTCGCAGTATCTACTGAAGCAGTGGCTTCATCAAGAACCAATACTTTGCTTCTTTTGAGCAAGACTCGTCCCAGACACACCAATTGTCTCTGACCAACGCTCCAGTTCTGTCCATTCTCGCTAACTGAAATACAAAATGCTCGTGTTCCATTCACTAGATATGTTTCAAGGATTCAAGATGGTTCTTTGTGAAAGTAGTTTATACTAACCAGTGGAATCGAGCTTTAGTTCTTTCTTCCTTACTACATCCCCGAGTTGGCACTTGTCGAGTGTCTGAAACAAGAAACCAAAAAAAATAGTGTGATAACCTTCCTTTTGTTATCTGTCGAAACACTGAAAGAAACACGAACCTCCCAGATTTGGTCATCAGTGTATTCCTCAAGAGGGTCCAAGTTACTACGAACTGTGCCTTCAAACATGGTTGGATCTTGAGGTATGATACTTAGTCTGGAACGCAAGTCGTGCAGTCCAATGGTCAAGATATTTATTCCGTCGATTCTGATTTCTCCGGCTGTTGGTTCCACAATCCTAAAAAGGGTTTGAATTAGAGTGGATTTGCCACATCCTGTTCTTCCAACGATTCCAGTTTTCAGGCCTCCTGGAAAAGTGCATGTCAGTCCACGCAACACCATAGGCAAATGTGCCCCATATCTTACCTGCGTAGTATATTCATCGTACATTAGTCACAAGAACTTCCAAGCCATGAGGACGAAAGAAGAAGGACAGAGCTCAGTCACCTGCAGATTACAAATAGTAATCTCTCCAGAAAAAGGCCATGATTTCTCAGGCCGAGTTGATTCAATCACGAGAGACGGTTCACTGGGGATGTCTACGTATTGAAGTATTCTCTCTACAGATATCATTTTATTCTCAAGATCGCAAAGTGTCCATATTAGTGTGGCTTGTAGGCTATTTAGACTGAGTGCATATGTAACGGCTAATCCTGCAAAACCTTTAAGAAGCAGAACACAGAGAAAGACAGGGAAATTTTAGTAGTGAATGGAAACAAAGAAAAACTGACAAGAGGGCGGTAAGTTTACCTGGATGAATGACTCCTTTGGGGATAGAAACTAAGATAACAAGTGAAAGCGCAAATGCAGTAGTAGATAAGAGATCAAGGCGGAAGCAGAGCCACTCCATTGCAGAAATGGAATGGAACCTCAGTCGAGAATAACAATCGTTAAGTCTCATGATCTCACTGCGGAATCTCGGTTCTTGATCAAAGCTCCTGATAGTTGCTATCCCTGAAAGTGTTTCTGAAAAATGCTGTACCAAAGGCGATCTGCTTATTCCAGCTAATCTTGCGAGTTCCCGAGCCGCAGATATGTAATATTGCTGCATACATATGTTAATTAATATCAAAACTTAGGTGAGACACTCAAGAAAGTTAGTATGAGTCGTATCAATGATCACATTAAGTTCCTTTCATTATATTATCTTGATTCCATGAGCCACAAGTCAAAGTATGAAGCTAAGCCTTGATCTAAGTTTGTCAATGTTATGAACAATACCCGATACCAAGTGCATGCAGCGATGACAGGGATGAAGACAATAAGGACCTGCCAAGCAACTTGTCCCATCACTCCGATAACCCCCAAAATGTTTACAGCAGTAATAGCAACAGTTGAAAATTGACTTGGTAATCTCAAATCCACGGCACTTTGATCTGTAGAAGCCTAAATCAGGATTGAAACCACAGTAATCAGGAAAGGAGTTCGCAGGATCCGTATTCGCTATTGTCATTACATATTGAGTAAGTAAGCATAGACAGTTCTTACTCTATTCAAAATTCGCCCGATTGGGGTTGCATCAAAGAATGACATGGAGGCACGGAAAATGCGGAGATGCATTAGATTGAAGAGTTCTGTAGCTATCTTGAAACCAGTCATCGCAGCCAGCATTGCTCTGACGAGTATGCAGAAGGAGCTCGCAGTGGCTAGAACTACATAGACTAGAATCAATGTAGAGCCACTAACCGGAGGTTTCACATCCTTAGAAACCGGAGTTACCCAAGCCATCCAATAGTTGCTCCCAATGTTTAGAAGCTGAAAGAGAATCTGTACGAGCAATATAATAGGCACAAGTGCTCCTCCATACGCCAGTGCCATATACTTTTGGTATACAGTGAACCCAACTTGGCCTTTCTCCCTCTCTTCTTCTTGAACTAGTTGTCCTTTCGGGGTAGCCAAATCTTCCTCTTGTTTTTCGTCATCATTGGACACTTTGTTTTCTTTGCTTGTAGTTGATTGTTCTGAAGCAGATCCATTTTCAAATGAATCAACTGCTGCTAAGGCATAAGTTTGAGCTCCTACAAGTTCCATGAAATCGGTTCCTGAATCAAGAATTTCATTGTATTTTCCCGCTTGTGTGATCTTCCCATCTTTCATGACCTACCAAAATGATTATATGATATCATAAATATGTGGTTAGGTAATGCGTTGGAAAGTTGGTAGAGCGAACAAGTCCCAAACCAGTATAAGGTCAGCTTCAGGCAGAAATTCAAGTTGATGAGTGACGTATATTACTGTCTTGTTTCTCAGAAGCCCCTGCAGGACTTCCTGTTACAGAGAACGATAAGCGTAGAGTGTCACGATGTGTAGCACAAGATAGCGTAAAGTAGATGATAAGAGCATAAGGCTATGCTCAAGTCAGAAAGAACAGAAAACGATTTTTACCTTGAAGAGATGTGATCCAGTATGGGCATCTACTGCACTAAAAGGGTCATCGAACAGATAGATATCTGCATCTTGGTATAAAGCACGTGCAATCTGTATCCGTTGCTTCTGTCCACCACTTAGATTGATACCTCTTTCCCCAATAACCGTCTGATCACGGAACGGAAGTACCTCCAAGTCCTTATTCAAAGAACACGCTTCAAGCACCATTTTGTACCAGTCTCTTTGCATTGGCTTACCAAACAGAATGTTCTCTTCGACCTTGCCACTCTGGATCCAAGGCGACTGTGCAATGTATGCCTTTCTTCCACAAACCTTAAGATTTCCAGATATTTTGGGAACTTCACCAAGTATGGATGAGAGTAAGCTTGATTTCCCTGAACCAACAGTGCCACATATAGCAATGCTCATCCCATGAGGGATTTTACAACTTATGTCTCTCAGCGTCGGGATAGGAGAAGAGTCATCCCAAGAGAAAGCACCATTGCTGACTTCGACATCCATTTTTGAACTTCCACTAGGAAGTCTCTCCACAACAAGTTGCTGCAAATCATCAAGACAAAGAAAAGATGCAATCCTGTCAAGGGATACCTTTGTCTGAACAATCATCGAGATTGTGTCGGGAAGTTTGTAGATTGGATTTTGTAGAATTTGGAAAGTTGCAAGAGCCGCTAGTATCTTTCCCGATTCAAGAGGGATCTTCAGGAGCATACAAGCGCCAAAAGCTGTTGCCGACACGAAAGATGGTGCAGCCCACAGAACAGAGCTGATAGCCGCCGAGTTATACACGAATTTCTTTAGCCAGCCTGCTTCAATGCGTCTAAGGTCAAGAATCTTAAAAAGGAACTTCATCTCCCAACCCTGAAGTTTAAGGATCCTCATGTTCAGTAAGACCTCCGATGTTTTCTTCATCCTGTTATCTTTAGACTCCATTAAATTTCCTTGAAACTTCTCTTCCAACTTTGCCAAGGGAACATTTCCCAGCATAACTAAAAAGGTTGCAGCAAAAGCTGCAATTGATCCTAGCCCAAGGCTTCTGTACAAGATCACCAAGGCTAAACTGATTTGTAAGACAAGAATCCATGGATCATGCATATACCAACTAAAAGCACTGATTCTCTCAGCATCAACTGTCATGAGATTTATGATCTCGCCACTAGTGTGTCCTTGCATCGAGTGACAGGGAAGGGTCAAGCCCTTTTCGTAGATCATAGAAACCAGGACCGATCTCATGCCAATCCCTGATTTTTGCAACCTGAAGAACCAATTCCTCCGCGCTTGGCATTCCACAAGCTTAGCAACAAAGAAAGTTGTCACTAAAACAAACCCTTCGTTTGAATATTGTCCGTCACCATTCAAGTACTGGACGAAAGTATCCATGAGATACGGTGCAACATAGCAGGATATCGTGTAGACAAAAGCAAACAGAGTTGACAAGACAATATCTCGCCGCACTGAAAAGAAGAGTGCCTTAATAAGCTTAAACGTGGTGATCCTTCTTTCACCATCGTCCCAATCAAGCTTACTCCTAAATATCCAAAATAGTTTCTCAGCTCTGTCACTACTGTCAACTTGAGGAACATCCTTGCTGTCAATGATTTTCTCATTTCCCAAGGCAATCAAAGGACTCATCCAAGAGAAACTCACATGGCTTAGAAACCCAGCGTTAGAAAAAGGTGTAACAACCTCATCATCCCCTTCGGCCTTATCCGACTGCAAACTAGTAGCCACGCTAGATTCAGCTCCATTCAAGAGGGGTTCTTCGAGTTGGTTGACCCTTTCACCTTCTCCTTGCTTCTGCAAACATGAATAGCAGAGAAACAACCCCACGCAAACGGCCACTGCATGATACATTAAAAGGTGAACTGACAGCAGTTCTTGCTTCTTGTATAGAGCAATGTCTACCAAAAGACGGTAGCAAGAAACCATGAAATAGAAAACCCACCAGACTCTAAGCAAAAAAGGAATCTTTTGATCCCGAAAATCGGTGGATAGACCACTTGTATACAGGTCGAAAGAGATGGCACCCCAAGAAAGGGCTGCAAACAGAAGATCTAAGAGATTCATCAGTTTGCTGACATCCCAACCATTCGTATGCAGGTCGAAGTAACTTGAAAGCAACAACACAAAATTCAAGGCAGACAAAGTTACACAACATATAACGACCAGTTTATTGTACGTTAAAGACATTTTCTTTAACCTCTCATTCGTAATACCATCATTATTTTCACTAGCCACCCCTTTCTTGTAAACCCAGGATCCAAACATAACTAGCAACAAAAGCAGATTCAAGAAAATGGAGAACATTGGAAAGTAGGAATTGTCCATTGCATAACTCTGTTTCATTAAGCAGTGGATGCGAGAAAAATGTTTAAGTCTCTCACGATGGACAATATATAAACAACTGCGTCAATAAATATATTATTTCGAAGACAATCTCATTAATTGTGAATAAAATATAATTCCTTGAAGCCTCACGTCTACTCATGAGCTGTTTTTAATGCTTAAACCATCGTTCGCAGAAATTCTTGGGTATATATTCTACATAAAAAACAAAAATTGTGAAACTTCTCTGAAACGCACTAAGACGACCAAGACCTCTGATCTCATGGAAAATATCGACCCTATCTAAACCCCAGTAAGCAGTAAGGAAGTCACGAGGACCTGGCTCTGTGGTTGAGTTACCGCTTTTTCTACAACAAGTTTTAACAGAAACAGATGAACACTTACAGAAGAATAGGTAGGTTCTAATTGATTGTACCAAGCATTCCTGGATCCTGAGTGGTCTTGTTGTCAGTCTCCTAAATAGCTGTAGTAGGCAAAACAAAACTCAAGAGGATGATGAATTTTACGTTTATTGCCAACAGTTTGATCACAGAACCCATGGTTTTACCAGATAACACTTACATACTAGACATATCTAAAGTCCCTGCTAATCAGAAACCAACCACAGGAAACTCCACTACACATCGTTTAGAGTTTCCGAGTTTACTTCAAATCCCATCTTAATGAGACTATCTTATAGAGACAAATTATAGAAACAGCCATCGCATTTCATATGTTCTACAGCTTCGATAACAGGAGAAGCCGATGAGAAGCAATAAACAACAACAAAAAACAAAGACTTTTTCAAATTACATAATCCGACCACTCGGATATATGCGATGTCTGGTCCATGGTCAGACCAGGAATCTTGTCGTGCTTTTTCGGATTATCTTTGCCACCAAGCAATCTCGCCGGATTTCCCACAGCCGTCGTACGCGGCGGCACATCCTTGAGCACCACCGACCCGGCGCCGATCTTGGCTCCCTCTCCAATGGTGATATTCCCCAAAATACACGTCCCAGCTCCAATCAAGACCCCATCGCCGATCTTCGGATGCCTGTCTCCACACTGTTTCCCCGTTCCTCCGAGCGTTACGTTGTGAAGAATGGAAACGTTGTTCCCCACCACCGCCGTCTCGCCGATGACGATGGCGGTAGCGTGGTCGAGCAAAATCCCGGTTCCGATTTTGGCTCCCGGGTGAAAATCAACGGCGAAGGCCTCAGATACTCTGTTCTGGATCAACAAAGCCAGGATTTTCCGGTTCTGCGTCCAGAGCTCGTGAGCAATTCGATGCGCTTGGCAGGCGAGGAAGCCCTTAAAGTGTAGGAAGCAATGGACGTAGCTTATGCAAGCTGGGTCCCTTTCCTTGACCGCTAACAGATCTTGCTTCACGGATTCAACGATTTCCGGGTGTTCTTCGAGAACGCCGGAGAACAAATCGAACAGCGTGTTGCTGGGAAGGTTCAAATTGCTGAGTTTAACCGATAGAGTATTAGCCAACGCTGCCTCCAACGAGCGCTGGGAGACAATCGACGCGTGATAATAGCCGGAAACAATAGGTTCTCTCTCGATATCGGATTTGGCTTCTTGGCGAATTTTGGCCCAGACATCGTCGATTTCGGCGTCTCGATCGAGATCTTCGACAAGGGGGCGGGTGTGGAGGGTTTTGGTCTGAGTCCCGTTGATCGGAGCTCGCGAAACTCGATCCGGATAAGCGGAGCGGTAGTAATTCATGTAACGGAAACCGGATTCATCGTCGTGAGACCTGCTAGAATCGCGAGAAGAAATCTGGGGTTTACCGGTTCTGCACGTGTCGATGCACGCCGCCATTGGAGGAGGAGATGAGGAATCTTTGGTTGCAGAGGAAACAAATGAAGGGAGGAAAGAGGAAGAGTAGAGAAGATGGTTGTGTGGAGAAGATGAACGGAGCATATATAGGGAGAATGAGAAGTGGCGGCGACTTGTGACCGGGAACATTGGATCTTTTCTCGGCCAAAACTCTTATAATTGTTTTTAATATCCAAGGAACCAAAACGAAAGGATGTAAACAATTTATATTTTGGACTCTCTCCCCAGATTTGTTTCCTTTTATTATTCAAATCCTAAATTTCTTTCTTCACACATATGTTTTTACTACTCTACACAGTCTACTACACTGGCCAAGGTGGCAATAAGTTACATTTATTACAACATTTTTACTTTTTACAACTTTTTTTACTTTTCTTGCTCCTTCATTCAAATTGGTATAAGTTTTTTTTTTTTTTTATGTCTTTCTGAATAATACTAAATTAGGATTTAATCCGCGCTAATTATAGCGCAGAGTAATTTCTTTTAAAAAAATTGTTTTGAAATTTAAGAAAATTACTTTTATCTGAAATTTACAATATAGTTAACTAATGATTATAGATAAAACTGTCAATATGTAATAATTTGTCTATTTAACCCGTTTTGCAGTGAACTAAAATATTATTCGGATTAACCTGCACAAACTTATAATCTTGAAAACATAACTCTAATATGCATTGTTAAATGACTCTAGTTTTTGTGGTTAGTCTACGAATTCTTAAAAAAAATAGTTTTCTTTTGTCTAGTTTTTATAAAATTAGTAAAATATTTTTTAATTTTTGTTTTGATATATATTCAAATAAAATATAATAAATTATAGTGAAAAATATAGCAAGATTTTGAATATATTTTTTTCTTTGAATATATTTGAATTGATTATTATTTTAAAATATATAGTATTAAAAATAATTAAGAAATTAAATAATAAATAACCTTTTTAATGTAAAATATATATTTTCCATATTTTAATCAATAATTTTAAAAGACTATTATATTTTTTCCTGTTTTAATTATTCTGTGTTGTCTGTAATGGTATTTTTTATAATAACTTACAAAACAAAGTTCATTTTAAAAAACTATTATCTCATTTCCTATTTTAATTATTCTTTGTTGTTTGTAATGGCATCTTTTGTAATAACTTACAAAACAAAATTCATTTTAAAAAATGTCTTCTTAAATAATATTATAGAGATTCAAACATACTCAGATTAGTTTTTTGGGTGGAAGTGTTCCACTTGGCCAAATACTAATATGATAATTCTCTTTGGCCATATGATAATCCCTTACATGGACCAGCATGGCGACTCTTCCAACAGAGAAAAAACCACCCCATTACAATCACTTGATTGGTATAAATAAAATTTAAAAGTGTGATTTATTTTTAAGTAAACGTTATGGCAAATTTTCCATTTTTTCTTATGCTATTAATCTATCAAAATTCAAGAACATATATGTATGTCGACATAATATATAACATGGTCAGACATGTTATTTTCTGTGACGCCTAGTTTTTGTTTACCTCACATGTTGCTAGATTATATTTGAACTAACCTTAGTACGTTCAAAATAAAATAAGAAGAAAAGTTGATTTATAAATAGGAAAGAAAACAAAAGAAAAAAGTGACGTATGTAATGACATTACTTAGGCCTTGAATGTTTGGTGCGTTTCTTTCAAATGCCGTGTGTTTTATAAAATATGTCACCATTCATCGTTCAAACGTAGGTGTGATTAGGTGCGGTTGCAGTTCTGAAAAATAGCGGAGTGCGTTTCAGAAACAGAAAGAAAACATGAAATGCACGTGGTGTTGCAAAAGAATCAAAATATGTACGGTTAGGTGCGGTTAGGTGTGGTTTTTTTTTTTTTTTCTGTCAACGATTAGGTGTGGTTACCGTTGACTTATGTATATATGTATCATATAATATTTTATTTTATATAGTTATTTTAATTCAAAAAATTAAAAATATTTGGATTATAGCTTTGAGAATTATTATTGTCTTTATCATTAATAATTCATTTTATATAGTTACAGTTGACTGATGTTATTAGTTTTAAGACACACGCTAATAGTTTTTTAGTTTTATAATTTTACATATATATATATATATATGTGTGTTTTAAAGCTCAGAAAATTTTGAAATAAATCATATATGTTAACTTTATCAAATAACAAAATTCTATTTGAAAAAAATAAAAAATGTCATTAACAACGTGAGGTTGGATTATTGTTTGAACTCATATAAGTAAAAAATGTAGACACCTAAAAGAACATGGGAAAATCAACGTACTCCATAATATTATATGATTTTACTTGGTTTTGTGGATGTATTTTTTTTTGAGCAATAAATATATTATGGTAAAATGTCAAACAAATTTATTAAATTTTAATAATTATTTAGTTATGGTTCGTAATTAATTTATAAAAAGACTTGATCATTAACAAATTAATAATTTTAATTTATAATTATATTAATATCATTAATCTATTTTATTTATAAATTATTTTTTTAAACTATATATCTCGCACCGCTTTTTATATTTTCACCATTCACACATTTGAAGCGCACCGCATGTTTTTTTCACCATTCATATATTGTCCTGCACCGCTTGTTCCGCAGTAATCGCACTTGTTCCGCATGATGCGTTTCTTCCAACCGCACCACGCTAAAACCGCACCGTACCTCCTAAACCATTTGTTCCACACCGCTCAAACCGTTGTCACCATTCGAAGCAGTTTATCTATAGATCCGTGAAGCCATCGTCCTCTTCAAGCCAATGTCACCTGAATTTAATCATCTCTCTTTTAATTAATATAACCTTTGACTTTGAAATCACATTCGCAGAAAATACCAAAAACTAAAATTACAACAAATTACGACGTCAGATGTATTAAAATGTTTACCCAAAAAAAAATATTGACATTCGCTAATTATATGTTAAACAAATCTATTAGCCTATTAGACTAACTAAATTATATCCAACTGAGATTATGTAAAAATAATAATTATGTTTAGAATCAAATGTCTGTTAATTGGTTTATGAAAAATATATAGATCTAGTAACTGCCATCGCAAACAAGTAACAACAAGGGGAGAAACACAAAGGTATTTTTTAAAGAAAATGGTAGTAAAATACGCAAAGCTATTAAAAGGCACATCAATGAGGACCCCTCCAATTATTTTCCGACAATTATGAGTCTCAAAATACTTTGATAAATCCAAAAGAAAACAAAAAATGGAGCTTATGTTTTTTTTTTGCCTTCAGAGTATATTTTGCTTCCTTTCGATTTCAGCCACTCAAACGATCGTCTTTTCGAGTGTTGAAAACACACAACCCTGTTTTTTTTATGCTTCTATCAGCACCTTTCTCTTTCTCTGTCTTCTTTCTCCCGCATTTTCCTTTTCTATTTTTTATTCTTTTTTTATATATAGCTTTTTTTTGTTTTCTTCAACGGGGAAGATATATTTTGTAATCTAAAACATCTTTAAATTCCGCTTTCTACTTTATTAGGACAATCCTCGAAATTTCGATGAAAAATTAGGTAAGTTCTGATAAAAAATCGATAAAATCTCGTTAAGCTATAAAACCTAATATCGTGTATATATACATTGATGTAACAAGTTACATGATACAATAATATGTTAATATTGTATCGTGTAAATATATATGTTTACCTCTAACCTTTTTGTTTAGTATGGTAACATAGTTGTTATCGGTTAATTTTCATATTCTTTTTGTCAAAACATCAATTTTTTTAGGTGTAGTGATTTCGTAACAAGTTATATTTTATTGTAACACATTAAATTATGTATTATACTTCTAACATTTTTGTTAACACACTAACTTGATTATTGTATGTTTAACTTACATGTTGTTAGTATGAACATAGGTCCACAGTCTAAATTAAAGTGTAGTCAAAATGAACTAAACTTTAACCATATTTTTGATGCAAATATGATTTGACTATTTAGCAAATGTTATTATAGAATTTATCTCGTAAAATAGAAAATTATCGAAGCAGGTATTGTGTTGATTTCAATAATACTGTTTCAAAAAGTAATCTATACTTTTATTCGACCATCATTTTTTTAAAAAAATCTACAATTAAAAAAAAAATAGACGGTCCGTGTTGGTATATCGTGGGAATATGCCTCAATTTTGGCGACTATTATAAACAGGCCCATCATTGTCTCATCCACTTAATTATAATAATTTCAATTCTGGCGACCATTCTTTTTCTTTTGGTCAAGAGATGATCCTACAGTGACATGAATCACTTACTAAAACAAAATCATTTCATTTATTTATGATTAAAATAGGCATATATTTGTATGTATGTGGGAAACAATAGTTAAATATGGCTCAGCTGAATATTTATGCTTAATGACAAATTAACAAGTCACTGAAAACCTTATTAAGTTTGCGGATAAACTTGCAGATTAGTCATAACAATGAAGTTGCTTTCACGTTTCCAACTTCCTGATTTTTTTAAACTCAAGTTGTATAGTATTTTTTTCTCGTTTCTATTCATACTTAATATTCAAATAAAGATTCCACTAAAATACAAATAGAAAATTACTTAATTATGACTGAACAATTAGTAAACACACACACAAAAAAAGATTCCTTTGAACTTGCGGATTTGTTCATCAACTAGGAATAAGGATGACTAAAGATTCCAACTTTGCTAGGACCAGAGAATACACTTACATTTTCATTACAGAGGCTCTCAAAAGGATGATACAGGGCTTACCAGTTCTAAGCAATGTGGTTGATCTGAAACAGTCTGTTCATGCAATGCAAGTGCACATCGCCTATGAGGAAGAAAAACTCTGGTCAAGACTCAAGAACAAGTATCAAGATCCACAAGATTGAGTTGGAGGCAATGTGGAGAATTTCAATCAGGAGGATTAAGAAAGGAAGCAGTTTCACTAACTAGCTACGTCAGTTTGAGATCTATTCAGAATACAGGAAGAGGAAAGATCTTTTATTTTTACCATTTTTGGTGTTACGCTTGTTCTTCAGAGCTTCACCTCCACGTCAACACCAGCAGGAAGATCAAGTTGCATCAATGAATCAATGGTTTGAGCAGTCGGGTAGAGAATATCAATCATCCGCTGGTGTGTACGGATTTCAAAGTGGAACCTAGCATCCTTGTGAACGTGCGGAGACTTGAGAACACAGTAGATACGCTTCTTGGTGGGCAATGGAACAGGGCCCATCGTCTTTGCGTTTGTATTTCTTGCAGCGTCAAGTATCTGCTTGCATGAATCCTCAATAAGAGGCACCCAGTATGATCTAAGCTTGATCCTAATCTTTTGCTTTGGCGCCATCTGCTTAGAAGAAAACAAATCAACTTCACCAAAAACAATGAAAACCTCTGGTGTGGCAAACATTTCAATCTCAGTAAGAATACAAAAGAACATTCCCATCTAAATATGATAATTTCTTATCCTGTATATACTTTGATTGAAGATGATGATAGTGGTCAGAAAATCAATCTACTTAAAAGCCATTTCTTACTAATCAACGGGATTATTGGTAAACACATATGAGACTTTCCAGTGATGTAAAAATTAAACCAAAAAACTCAATGGACAAAGAACAGCAACTTTGAACAAATCGTTGGAAAAATCTGTCTAGTAGTGAGCTCTAACGGCAATGGAATGTACCTTATCCGCGTCTACACTGATCGAGGAAGAGCTCGAAACCTGTATCACACAGAGACCAAAAAAAAGAGGAGTATGTAACCAGAACAAACACAAAAGGAGCAAATAAATCTAGCAGATACGTAATGATTCTGCAAAACAGGTGTTCCCTAAATTTCCGCATTGTCTTTGCAGATAATCGAAGAATCCGAGAAAGACAGAAAGTTTACCTCGGAGGTGGGTTCATCGACTGAATCTAGGGTTTCGGGAGCCGCGAAGACCTTCGTAAAAGAGATGGAGGGTTTCTTAAGGACGCATGAACTAATGCCGCCATGAGTAAAAGATGGAAGCAGGGAGACTTTCTGTCTGTTAGGAGAAGCCGAAGAGGTTGGAATGAAGAAAGAGGGCAAAAGGAACGAAGATACACTAGAAACCGCCATGGAATCCCCAAACAAAGAATCGATTTCTCTCTTCTTCTTCTTCTTCCTCCTGTTAACGCTCGAAGGATGTAGTTTCCTCTTCCGCAGCTTCGTTTCGAGGGTTATCCCATTATCCAAAACATTTTTCTTTTTATTGAGTGAGAGAAGTATTTATTTAAAGCCCACTTAATAAAACAAAAGGCCCACTATTATAAATACCCATTTGGCCCAATTGATTAAATTAGTAAACGGTTTTATATATAGAAGACGGATATGCTAACCTAACAAAATAAACAATAGTCCATTCTCTTTCGATATATATATCTATATATAAAATAGAATGATTCAAAGTTAGTAACTCGCTAGATCGTGACACGTGTCGAATTAATATATAAGATTTTGACATATGTTTAATAAGTTTCTAATTAGATATTGAAACATAATCTATATATAAAAGGAAAAATATAATATAAACTTAATTTGAAAAGTAAAGTTAGCAAACAAAAATATAAAAAAAGGAAAAAAATAATTAATCCAAAAAGTCAAAATTCAATAATGGAAAAAAAGAAATTGTGTATAGATTAAGGAATTAAGGAAAAAAATAAATAACAAAATATTGTTAAAATTAGGAAAAAAATAAATACCGTTTTCATTTTTTTTTTAAATAGCATTAAGATTGAAGAAAATTTTCTTAAAGACTAAAGTTTTTAAAAGTTAAAAAATTAATATTTCTAATAAGAATAAAGAAATAAAAATTAGCATAAAACTCCATGTTTCAAAGTTGCTAACTCACCTAATCGCGACACATGTCAAGTCAAAGTTGGAAAATTTTAAAATCGAATAAAACAAAAAATCCTTAGTTTTGCCATTTAGATTACGGAAATTAATCCCAAAAGGAAAAAAATATAATTTCTCACCTCTATTATAAACTACAATTTGGTAGTATATCAATTACACACCAAAAAATTAAAAGTCTAATATTCTTATCCAAAGTTATTTACTGCAATGTTTCACCAAATTTTTCAAAGTTAAAAAAAATTAGTATTTCTAATAAGAATAAAGAAATAAAAATTAGTATAAAACTCCATGTTTCAAAGTTGTTAACTCACCTAATTGCGACACATGTCAAGTCATAGTTGGAAAATTTTAAAATCAAATAAAAAATTATAAAATTCGGAAAATTTAACAATCGATTCATAATATTAAAAGGTAAATGTAATAAAAACAAATAAATATATTTTAATAGGAAAAATTAATATAAAAAGGAAAAAAATCCTTAGTTTTGCCATTTAGATTAAGAAAATTAATCCCAAAAGGAAAAAAATTTATAATTTCTCACTTCTATATAAACTACAATTTGGTATTATATCAATTACACACCAAAAAATTAAAAGTCTAATATTCTTATCCAACGTTATTTACTGCATATGCTTCACCAAATTTTTTATTCAAGATATATATTTGTTTCATCGAAAACTTCGTTTCTAAAGTTATGTATTATATATATTTTTACGGGTGCTCTAATTTTGTTTTCTATTTTTCTGTTTTTAATTTTTAACGGGTTATAAAATATTAAATTACAAACCCGCATATATGCGAGCACTTATCTAGTATATATATACTAGATAAGTGCTTGCATATATGCGGGTTTGTAATTTAATATCTTATAACCCATTAAAAAACTTAAAGATGAACAAATAGAAATCAAAATTAGATCACCTGTGAAAATATATAATACATAAATTTAGAAACAAAGTTTACGATGAAATAAATATATACCTTAAAAGAAAAATTTAGTCAAAAGATGCAGTAAATAGCTTTGGATACGATTATTGTATTATTATTTTTTTGGTGTGTAATTGACACACTACCAAATTGTGGTTTATATAGAGGTGAGAAATTATAATTATTTTCTTTTTATGATTAATTTCCTTAATCTATATAGAAAAACTAAGGAATGTTTTTTATATTAATTTTGCTTTTTAGGATAAATTTAATTTTTAACTTTTTAATTTTATTTTTTTAGTAACTTTATCTTTTAAGATTAAATTTTCAACTTTGACTTTTTTTAATTCCTCATCTCTATCAAATTAGTTATATAGAGATGAGGATATATAATTCATTTTTCTTATAGTATTGTATTCCTTTCTTTAATTTTCTTAATCAAAATATAAAATTTTGTATCTCCTTTTAAAAAATTTAGCTTTTATCCTTTTTTTAACTTTAGTTTTTAGGATATTTGTTGGTTTAATTTTTCTTTGTTTACTTTCTTTATTATAAACATGATTTTTTTTTCATTTTAAAAAAAAACTTTAAATTAAATTTCTGGAATCTAAAAGCAAATTTTATTTTTCCTTTTTTTGCTAACTTTATTTTTAGGATTAAATGTAGATTATATTTTTTTCTTTATTTTTTTAAAAAAGCCTTTAAGATAAAAAATTTTAATCTAAATACAACTTTTATTTTATTTTTTTGTTCTAATTTTACTTTTAGAATTAAGTCTATATTATATTTTTTACTTTATTGTTAATATCATGTGTCAAAATCTAATTAGAAATTGTTTTACACGTGTCAAAATCTAATGGATTAACTCGACATGTGTCGCGATCTTGCAAGTTACTAATTTTGAATCATTCTCCTTTATATATATAGATATAATATTTATTTTATATTTTTTTTTTTTTTTTTTTTGTTAAAGATCTATCGGTATTTTCCTTCACGTGGATTCTAAATCTTTAGAAGATTCTTTGTTTTCCAAAAATATCTTTGAAAATTCAACTCGCAAAACTTCGTGAAACAGATGGAGAAAAAGTGAGAATTATAATAGCTACTTGACAAACAAAAAACCATATTATACGCAATGATTGTGGAAAAATGGAACGTGACAGTGAAATCGTGGATATACATTCGATAAAAAGAATATTAAGCCAAAAAATCAATATATTAATATAAATCCAAAAGACACTTGTGGTCTAGTGATACCCTTCATTTGGGAGTGGAAATCTATGGGTTCGAATCTTTTGCCTACAAAGTGGTGGGCGAGTGGTAGGGTGAACTGCGAGACGTGATTAAACACTCGGGCCTGTGTTTGATCTTCATCCCTCGCTAATAAACATTGCTTTGTGAGAAATCTGTCAGTTGGGCCTCGATCCAATTGGTTTATATGGTGATCCATAATGCAGGCAGCTGAGCCACCCGCTGGTACTTAATCGGAATGTATTAAACTTGAGGCTAGGCAGTGTGGTACATACCTCTTACGGGGTCACTGAAGCCTACTCTGTAGCACTTAGGTGTGTTTCTACTCGGGACCGACCGGATAGCCGATGGCGTATATCAAAAAAAAAAAAAATCCAAAAGACAATAAGAACTGGAGGAAAATCAATATATTAATATAAATTCAAAATTAATTAGCAATAAATAAATTGACTCATGAATTTTATATATTTGTTAAGAAATGTCCCAGATTTTAATATGAGACATTTTAATCGGGACAACACACAATTATCTTGGAAATACTATAACAAGACGGATTTTTTATACGCACTATTTAGAATGTGTGAAAACTATTTTGATGGGAAATGTCTGTTGGGCCAACTTGTCTCTGATATCATATTAAGAATTATGAGGTTTCAATTCAAAATCAATTGACAATAAGTGAATTGGTGCATAAATCTTAAATACTTGTTAAAAAATGTTACAACTTTCAATGTATGTGATATTTTAACATCCTAATAGAGATATTCTAATTATGACCTTTTATGCTTATGGATATGGATTTTGGTAGGTGTATGATTAGTTGATTACACTTATTTATTCGAATATCTTGTGTATATATGACTACATATCTGATCGATTTGAAGAGTACGTAGATCTTCGTGGTTATGATCTGTCCAATCGTGACTTATATTTCAATCACCTACAGTGTTTTTGACTTAATATGTATGCACGGAGAGATACAATACAAATTTAAGCCTAACAAAGGAAATAAACCAAAAAGGAAAGAAAAAAAAAACAACTTAAAGACTATTGAAATACCGATCATCCCTTGAAGCCGCTTCTATTATATTGTGTTTAAATTTGTGTTAAACATTATCATATATAAATTCATTACTTACGATTATTTTTTTTATTAATATTACACAAAAATTTACATATAATTTGGTTACCACCCTAATTCAAATCTGTATATTGCATGTTGTTGATAAAAAAACGCTAAAATTATATCAAAACGTATAAAAATCGCAAATTTTGGAACATTCATAAGAAAATCAAACCAATAATATGCCAAAAGGAAACAAAGATTAGTTGACAAAAAAAAGGGGAGTAGAGATTATTTTTTGATCCACATAATTGAGAAAATCACCCTTAACACGTGGCATGCAGCTTCAGAACAAAGGGGCAGTTTGGTAAAATAGCACAAATTTCCCGGTAACTTGTATAAATACCAAAGCCGTTGTGTGTAAACCTTTGCACAATAAGTCAACAATAATCACACTTAAGAGCTGCTCTTTCCTTTTTCTTCTTCTTATCTTCATCGCTCTATTCACTCACAAAAGCAAAGAAAAAACCAGAGAGATGGATCATATAAAACCGGAGTTTCTGAAGAGATTGACGAAGTTCATAGTAGTTTCGATATGGGTTTTATCTCTTTTAATCACTCACAACTTCTATTTATATAGATTCACAATTCAACTCGTAACACACGCACTAGATAAGAAGTACATGTTTCTCCTCTGCAATGGTCTCTTAGTGCTTGTCGCTAAGTACCCTGGTTTGATCGCTTCGTCAAAACCAATAGAGGAGATTTGGTTACCACGATGCGATAAAACCTTTGATTACCACGATGCGATATCGGAGCTAGAGTATTACTCGGTTCATGAAGGAGGAACAGAGTCTTTTCTTGCAGAGGAAGTTAATACAAAAGATCAAGAAACCGAAGAAGAAGAAGAATATGATCATGAGCCATTAACAAACAATGGTGATCTAGAAGAAGCAGAGTGTGATAATCTTGGCGGATGTAAAGAAGAGGAAGATAATGTGGGAGTGGTGACGGAGGAAGAGATGAACAAGAAATTCGATGAGTTCATTAGAAAGATGAAGGAAGAGCTTAGAGTCGAAGCTAAACGGCATTTAATCCGTTAGTTTTGTTTAAGTTTAAATGCACGCAATAAGCTCATATAGAGCAAGTTTTCTAGCGTATCATTTGTAGTTTGAGAGCATCTCTTTTTAATGGAATCTTCTTTCTTTGTTATCTCTAATTCTGGCGTTACACTATTTATTAAGAAAACTCCCCCCACTAAACTTTTAATTTCTACTAGCTAGGATGGATTTGTTATAATATAACAAAATAAGTAAGCTATAAATAATTTTCAGAAAAGACCAGCGACATAGTCGTAAATCACACGCTTCTTTTTTAAAAAAAAAAATATGCACGATAAGTAAATCACAATATTTACGAAAATGTCATCGGTCGATGTTGCAAATTAAAAATAAACAAACAAATCAGGTCATTTGGTGGTATTACTCTTTATATTATGCAAGAACGAGGCTCGTCAAAAAATGCATGCAAGAAAACTCGAGAACAATGTAGTACGATTCATGATTAACGCACACATAAATAGTACATATCATATATCGATCTCTATTATTAATTCTATATAGCCTAATTAGACTGATGCTCTCGGGAAATAATTATACTAGGCACACGTGTACCTTTTTTTTTTTTGTTAAAGGGTTTTCATTAATTAAGAAAAAAAACGATTACAGAAAAAAAGGAAAAAAAGAACAACGGAAAATGGAACGAATTCAAAAGGAGGACAACAACAAATGAACAGAGCAATCAACGGTTACGAACACGCGAACGCAACCCCTGAAAGCATATCCACCAGTAGCGAGACCTCCAGCGAAACTGTCCTGAACAAAGAGCTGACAGACAGAAGCCTGAAATGTCCGATAACACCTACTGGGATAGAAAACTGGGCCACCGAATGAAACCCCAAAGAAGGTGAAAAGAAGAACCACAGGCAGAAATCTCCACAACGAGAAACCCCTCCAAGCTTGGCTCCGCAGTCATATAGCAGTCACCTCACCGGATCACAAAAAACGCCGTTCAGCCTCTTTCTTAGTCTTCAAAACACCGATGCGCCACCACGAGAACCCCTCCTAGATTAGCTCCGCAGTCCTATAGCAGTCACCTATCTCCGGATCACGTCAACGCCGATTTGCATCCCTTGAAACTTCACTAAAGCCACCACAGACACCACGGACGGAGATACGAGGCAGACGGAGGAGAGAAAGTCTACCAGACGAGAAGACCAGTCCTCCCACCACCGCGATCACAGCGACGCCGCTGAGGTCCCGCCACCATCGACCGAGGAACCCGCCGTCGAGAAACCACCCACGAAGCCGAAACCGAGCCGATAGAAACAGATCGAACAAGCCTATCATGAAAAGGTAAACTAGGCACAACCGCCGCAGCAAGCAAGAAACAAGATTGATATTTGATGGATCCAATTCATTTCTGATTTCTTGGCCAGTTGATTTTTATTAAAATGTTTGATTTTCTTGATCTGAGGACTTTTGGATCTATCAAAATTAAAATGCATGCAGTATTTTTTCAAAACATCTGGTGCCAATGATTCCGAAGCTTGGATCGTGGGAATCTGTAGATTATGTGGAACATCTAACGATTATGTTACCATGCATGGATCGATCTGGTAAAAAAAAAGAAAGTACATTTGCATCCATCACTATTACTACATGTTTTATTTTTTGAATATGGAGTAGGGGACCGACCCTAAACTAACACTTTTAGAAACTTTAGACTCATTAAAATATTTATTTATAATCAATAATGTTATACGTTACGCAAAAAAATGATGAATCGTGTCACTGTGTGTGCATATATCCCATCCATGATCCATTTATCCATATGCAATTAGTGGAACAATTATCAACGAATAATCGAATCTATTTCAAAAAGCGGATATAATTTTGCTTAAAAAATCCATTAGATTCTCTCCTCTACGTTTTTTTTTTGTTTCTGTTTTCCCACTATCCATCACCAGTCTCAAAATTAATAATTATACTGTGAAGCCTTGTTTAGAATCTCCTAGTCGTTGTGTTCACTTTTTCTCAAACGATTTAACTATATTAGAATGCGTTCTATTTTATGTGATATAATTATTATTTTTCGAGTCCTCTCGAGAGGTTAATTGGTATCTAAAACGAAAACATGTGATTTGATTAATTTTAGTTGATCAAACCCATAAACCACCAAAATATGAGCAAACCAGAAGGAATAGTTACATGTATATCAAACAAGGAGGGATGATACAGTTGAAGTGTTAATGATAATGAAGATTAGATATTCGATTCATATTATACATGATTACAACTACAAATTAATACCATGAAATGTCAACAAAAAAAATAAAACTAAAAATACCATATAAGTATTAACTAAGCTTAAGAAAATGACCGAGAGCAGATCGAGTAGTAATAGACTATTTACGATCTAGACACAACAGAACATGCCCACTCAAGTTCATATATATATATATATAAGAACGAAAAAGAGATGATTAAACAGGTCACTTTATCTCAAGTTATATATTTATTTTAGATTTTTTTTTTTGACTAAAATTTATTTTAGACTTTGATTGCAACATATTTGGTATTTAAGCATTCTAAACAAACGAGTTTATGCATTTGAGTCCCTTGTATCATTCATCAATCGATCAGTGTTTATTATGGATCAGTATTTTTCTATTTATATCGTTAGACACGGTGGACAATTTTAATGGTAAGAATATCCGGGCAATAATTATTCATATATTTTAAATATTAGTTTAGGTTTCGATCCGGATCTCCGAGTTATACAAAAAACCTCACAATAAATGAATGATAGAGTGTTTGTATAGATCAATCATGGAACTATTTACACATTACCAAAATCCAAATTAAAACAAAAATAAAGTAAAACCGAAAGACATGGAGAAGAAACAGTAAACTCAATCAGTGGACAAAGAAACGAAAAGAATCAAGTTATAATAATATATAACAGTCAGGCTGTATTAGAATTAAGTGGGTCCAATTCGTATTGAGAGGAAAATTGATCAAAGTAAACACATACATGTATACAATCATAAGCTCAATAATGTTCAAAGCTAAAGCCAGACCACAACAACATTCGTAAGATGCTGGAAAAGAAAAAAGAAAAATCGCAAAAAAGTTGTTACAAGACTCATAAAGTCTAAAACAAATCAGAATTTTCTGGAAAGATAATGCTATATTGTTTGAGTTTATATGGAGTACAAAAAGCAAATAGATATGTAATTGTTTTCAAGTAGTATTTAAAAGGAAGCTATATATGGTGCATATATAGCTCAATAATTTGTTCTCTACTTTTGTATTTTTTTTGCTCTGAGATTTTTAAAATAAATTTTGTTTTTGGTGGAAGTGTTTTAAGGGCAGTGAAAATGGACGACCACAAAAGGCAAGTGATGAGAGAATGAGAGGTCAAGCTTGAAGTAAGAAGCAATCACACTACTTTGTTTCTGGGGCCCTACGGAGTGTTGTGTACGGGGAAGTTGTTGAACCCACCCAACACTCATACGCATTACTAACCTTGGAAGATTAATTAGTGTTAAAATTTATTTTGGGGAAGGTCGTTTTCAAGTTTTCTCTGCTCAGCCATATCAAGCTTTGGATCAATCTCTAGGCCACTGTTTTGGTATATTTAAGAAAAAATTTAGCATTTTGTTTCTTCATGTTTTATAGTCTCCAATTGAACTAAAGCCATTCCCCATGTTGTTCCAAGCTTACTCCAACCAAAAAGGCAAAAACTATGCATGATTGAATACAACCAAATTTGTTGAACTGAAATGTACTTTGTAATGAACTGAATACAACCAAACTATTTACAGAAGATATCTTCCAGATTCATGGTTATCATAGCTTGAAAATGAGTTTCTTTTGGATCATACATAATTAGGCATATATGTCGCACGTCATATATTGAAGAGCACATCGAGCATTTCATGTTCTCAAGCGTTCAACAAAATGAACAATCAACATTGAAATGAACACATAATTATTGTTATCACTCTCCCCTAGGGGTGGGCGAAAAAACCGTAACCGAAAAAACCGAACCGAACAAAACTGAAATAAATCATATGGTTTGGTTATGGTGTAACCTAAAAACCCATTTGGTTATCATTTTTGTTAAGAGTTTGGTTTCGGTTGGTTTGGTTTAAAACCGTAAAATCGAATGGTGTTTTCGGTTTTTATATTTTAGATTAATTTTATATAGTTTTATATATTTTTGGTTTGGTTTAGATTTATCATTTATCCATTCTTGTTTTTTGGTTTAGTTTAGATTTATTAATTTTATATAGCTTTCTTGTTTTTCTTTATTTGTTGTTAATTTTGTTGACCAGAGATTCATACGCAACATGAGGAGACGAACAATCGTGGCTAATGACGATGGTAAGAATCTGAATTTTCTTCTTTTCATCTATTTTCTAGGTTTTTTAGTCTTAATTTTTATTGATGATTTGGATTTACGAACAATTTGATATGGATTCTAGTCTTTGAATTCTTTTTGTTTTTGCACTTATTAGTATGCCTACTTATTAGTTTTATATATTATTTATATATTCATTTTATTTTTGCTTATTGTATGAGCCTTATCAAAAGTTATGAACCAAACTAAAAACCGTAACCGAACCAAACCGAACCGAGCCAAAATTGCATATGGTTTTTAAAATGGTTTCAGTTTTTATAAAACCGATTAACCAAAAATCGTTAAAAACCGAACCGTACCAAACTGAAATATATATGGTTTTTATATGGTTTGAATTTTTATAAAACCAAAAACCCGAACCAAAACCAAACCACAAACCGAAGTGCCCACCCCTACTCTCCCCCACTTAAAAAAAAACATTTAACTCACTCCTTTCTTAATTCATTGCGTAGTTTTACGTACAGCATAATATTAAACTTCTCTAAAAGAGTTGAAACGAAATATATATGGTTTTTATATGGTTTGAATTTTTATAAAACCGAAAAACCGAAATGCCCACCCCTACTCTCCCCCACTTAAAAAAAAAAACGTTGTTTAACTCACTCCTTTCTTAATTAATTGCGTAGTTTTATGTACATGATAGAGCTTGACAAGTTACACAGCAAAACTTTAAACTTCTCTAAAAGCGTTGAAACCATAATCGCAAACTTATTCTGCTAATATAATAAATCACAGAGTAAGTCTATACCGCAATCGCATTTAAAATGTCAACAATTTGTCTTGTCTTTTTTCAAATAAAACAAAAACAAAATCCACGTCAGTCTATAACGCAATCGCATTTAAAAAAACAGCGATCAGGAATATAACGCAAAACGCGGGCAAAGAAGAAGTAAGCAAAAATCTTCTGGTTCCTGAATCAGAGGCCACATCACATAATCACGCACTTACCTCCATCCGAAGAACTCGTCGGCCAATACGGCGGTTCTATGTAAGCGTAACTATATAACGGTCTTGGCGGTGGCGGGGGATGAGTAAAAGACGGCGGCGATGTATGCTGTTTATATATCCCCTGTGGAGCCTCCGTCTGCCGTGGCGGCTGATTCGGCATCGGGTAAGAACAGTTCCCGGCGAAATAATGCTGCGGCGGAGGCGGATACGGATACGGAGAAGGGTATGGATAATTAGCGGCGGCGGCGTTGGAAGGAAGGTAATAGCCTGAATGACCGGAAAAGCCGCCTCCGGGGCGAGAGGTAATAAAGTCGCCTTCCAAACGTAGATTGGAGATCTTGCCGTGTTCGCCGTACTTGTCGATAACAAACATAATCATATAAGGGTTGCCTCTCGCCTTGAACTTCATCGAGTTGTCTGCTCCGACGAAATCCACAGAGTAAACTACTGCAAACATTAAAAAAAAAAGCATCAGATCTAACACTACTTCGAATCCATTAATCATCATCAACTTTGAAAGAAAGAAAAAAACACGGTACCGTTGAGACAATGCATCAATTCTGACACTTTTTGCCGGCAAAGCCCGCAGTCTCTGTTCACTTTCATGTCACAGCTCTGCAATACTAAGTAACAACATTTCTATTAAGAAACAAAAATTTGACAAAATTAAATCGATTTCTGTATTCATTTCGCTAACCAGATCGACAGAGAAATCCATTGGAGCTAGTGCTATTTTTTTCTTCTTCTTCTTCTTTGCTTGCTTGTTTGATTCAATAGAATTTTTATGGGTAAAGAAGATATAGAGATTGTTGTTGTGTTAAGGTAAGTGTATCTGGTTTTTGATCGCACCGAGTCTTTGCCTGAATTATTGCGTCGTTGTAGGATATTTAGTATTCCCAAATTGTTTCTCGAGGAGGGAAATGAAAAGATCATTTGATATCTCAATAAATACTATTGTTAGGGAAATGAATAATACCGTATATACTCTCTCATTAATTAAAATATTGTAAGGGTGAATAATACCGCAAATATCAAATCCAATCCAACCCACATATTCACTAGTGCATTGTGGTATATATATGCATATTCATCTTCATAATATGAAAATTAAAAACAAAACTTTATTTAAGATATAAAATCTATAACATTTAGATAAGAAAGCGAAATTCCAAAATTATATAAATTGAAAGAAAAAAAATCACAAGAGAGACCAATATAACCATGTTTCCTTGAAAGTGGAGCCACTGGTTAACAAATCTAAACGAGTGATAACAAGATAGGAGGCCACACATTCGTTAGGACAGTTGCTAAACACTGATCAAGCACTCTCTATATCGTCCAACAAGCAGGCTTCGACCGGACTGGAAGAGGTCTTCTTCTTACCAGTGGACAAGTCTGGTAGGTGGCGAAAGTGACTCTGTAACCTGCCATTCTTCACTAGCTGCGTTGCTTTATCAATCTTGCCTTCACTTATCAAACGCTTGATCACGGGTTTGAACATGTTCGGGCGAGACAGGACCTTGTGTCTTATGGCTTCTTCGGATATCTCAACAGTTCTATCGAGATCACCTTTCTGGCAGATGAGAGGGATTAACAAACAGTAAGTCACTGAATCAGGAGTCAGGCCTTTCTCCTTCATCTCACTGTACCATTTCAAAGTCTCCTCGAGGTTGTTATCACCACGGTAACCCGTGATGAAAGCATTGTATGTATGAACATCTGGGTAGATCCCCTCGGCTTTCATAACGTCAATGAGATCAATGGCATCGGTGAACTTTTTGTTCCGAGTCAGACCTCTCACTCTTGAGTTATAGCTCCTGATGTTGGGAACAAGGTTCTTGGATTTCATCAGATCCCAAATCCTATCTCCTTCAGCAGACAAATCCCTCCTATAAAACTCTTCTAACAGTGTGTTGAAAGTGATGAGGTCAGGCTCAAACCCGTTCTTCTCAAGCTCCTCGAAGATAGATAATATATCGTCCATTGAGCCTTTACGGCAAAGTGCCTTGATCATAGTATTATAGGTGACAAGATCTGGAGTAATACCTAGCTTCTCTGGCAACTCCTTGAACGCCTTCATAGCCTCATCAACCTTCCTTGAATTAACATAAGCCGATAGGAGCGCATTGAAGGACTTGTTAGTTCGTTCACAGTTTAGCTCTGGCATTTCATCGAACAGCTTGTGCGCATGCTCCGCCATTCCTGAGTACCCATAAAGAAGCATCATACGGATAACGAAACCCTCTGACTTGATGTCTTCGAACTTCTTCTGGTGCTGGAGAACTTCGTCGATCACTGAGAACTTCTTCGCCTCCCTGAGACGGCGGATAAACGCACTGTAGAGTCCATGCACTCGACGGAAACTCTCCGACTCGCAGGCTCTCTTGAACTTGTCTACTTTCTTCGTCAATTTCGTATCTTTCGTTCCCTTGGCGTCGTTCGAGGACTTCACTACGGCGGAGGCGGAAGCAGAAGAAGCTTTGGATTCCTTAACGAACTTTTTGGATTTGGTTTGGCTTATTGGTTTTGCGGGCTTAACGGTGTCGATTGGAGATTGTTTAAAGATTCCATGGAGGCGACTGTATAGCGAGGAGCCCACCTTGCTCATAGCTTCGTTCGTTCAGCTACAAATGTGAGAGTGAGGGTTTTAGGGTTTTGGACATTGAAGAGGTTTCTTAGGGGGAAATGTTGAGATGCCTTTTGACCGAACCATTATTCACATATGTTTTTTTGATTTATTTTTAAATTAAAAAGGTGGTCAATTATCTTTTTAGCTTTAATGAATTCTCATATTTACTAGATCCAACCACATATATCTACGTCCACCCACCAAAATTGGATCCAATTCATCAAAACAACAATTAAAATATTGCGACGTCATTTTTTTATTTTTCTTCTCCAACATTAATTGAATTGTGGACCTTTTAATTATTTATTAATTAATTATTAAATAAAATTTATGAACCAAAATTACCACTTTTTCTCTCTTTGTTTTTTTTTTCTTATGGATTTATCGTCATCTCCTTCACGATGGCCGGATCAGTTCTATCTCTTCCACCGCCACCACCACTGTCGTTCTTCTAACTTTTCACCACCAAACCTCAATCCCCCAAACGCCTTCCATTCGTTCCCGCCTTCAGCAGAATCTGTCAAGATGGAAACCCACAACTCGCACACCAACTGTTCGACGCAATTCTCAAACCAACCACTGTTCAGTGGAACACCATCATCATCGGCTTTATCTGCAATAATCTGCCTCACGAGGCTCTCCTTTTCTATTCCCGGATGAAGAAGACGACACATTTCACCAAATGTGATCCTTACACTTACTCTTCCACACTCAATGCGTGTGCTGAGACCAGGAACTTGGAAGCTGGTAAGGCCGTGCATTGCCATTTAATTCGTTGTTTATAGAACTCAAGCAGGAGTGTGCATAATTCTCTGATGAATTTGTACGTTTCGTGCTAGAACGCTCCTAGAAGTGAATTGGATTCTACTGAATACGATGGGGTGCGTAAAGTTTTCGATAATATGCGTAGGAAGAACGTTGTGGCGTGGAATACATTGATTTTTTGGTATGTGAAAACAGAGAGAAACGCAGAAGCGTGTAGGCAATTCGTGATAATGATGAGAATGGAACCGAACCCGATTAACTTTGTCAATGTTTTCCCCGTGGTGTCGACTTCGAGAAGCATTAAGAAAGCTAACGTATTCTATGGTTTGATGCTTAAATTGAAGGATGAGTATGTGAAGGACTTGTTTGTGGTGAGTTCGGCTATTTATATGTATGCCGAGCTTGGCGATAGTGATGTACTCGAAAATGTTTGACTTCACTAAGCTCCACACTCATGGGAAGAAAAGCTTCGAAAATGAATGGTGATAACTCAGAGGAGATGTGGAAGAAGGAAGGTTTTAGTAATGTCTCTGCTAAAGAGAGCGTTGTCCGGAAATGGGAAAGTGACTGAAGCAATATTCTTAAAAGTTTTATTTTAACATTTCTAGTATTTGTTCATTTTTACATGGTAATACCAAGTATTACGGATATCCAACTTGTTATAATTTTGTTCATATTTATACCTAGTAATACCAAGTATTACGGATATCCAACTTGTTATAATTTTGTTCATATTTATACATGGTAATACCAAGTATTACGTATATCCGACTTGTTATAATTTTGTTCATATCTATACCTAGTAATACCAAGTATTACGGATATCTGACTCGTTATAATTTTGTTCATATTTGTACATGGTAATACCAAGTATTACGGATATCCGACTTGTTATAATTTTGTTCATATTTTTATCTGGTAATACCAAGTATTACGGATATCCGACTTGTTATAATTTTATTCATATTTTTACCTAGTAATACCAAGTATTACGGATATCCGACTTGTTATAATTTGGTTCATATTTGTACATGGTAATACCAAGTATTACGGATATCCGACTTGTTATAATTTTGTTCATATTTGTACCTGGTAATACCAAATATTACGAATTTTTGACTTGTTATAATTTTGTTCATATTTATACCTAGTAATACCAAGTATTACATATATCCGATTAAAAAAAAAATATGGGTTGAAAAAAATAAGATTAAAAAAAAATCCAAAAAAAAAAAAAAAAAAAAACACGTGACACAGTCAAAATGGACACCTGGCGCCGTCATTTAACACATGCTGCCGCAATTCTAGACACATGAAAATTATATTAATAAAAAAGTCATGAATTTTTTCACATAGTTGTCCCTAGTAATCCAGTTTTACTAGCATGCACATAGTTGTACTTTTGGAATTTTAACTTATAATTAGTATTACCTTGTTATAAATTAAATATTTTTGGTTGTACACTTGATTTAAGGTAATCAAAGTACATTTCTAACGTTTTCATACAATATTATGTCTTAAAGCACATTTTCCGTATCTTTTACATCATAAGATGGTTAAGATTAACAAAATCATCATAAAAGTATAAGGTGTTTGATGTGAAAACAAGAATATGATAAAGACCATTATCCAAAAAAATTTTTTTGTGTAACTAATAAATGTTATTTGGATTTATTACTTGTGTATGAAAATCAAAGATGATGTTTCATTTTTATAAAACTAATTTCGTTATCTTTTATAAGAGAAATGAACTTATTTATACCATTACAAAAACCAATTTACGTATTTGTACAAAACAAATAGTATCAAATAAATACAAATACAAACGAAATTTAATACAAATACAAACACAATCATTGTCTTGTGGATTCATTTATCACAATCTTCATGCATATCATATCCACTAACACCGAATAAGTTATCTCCTCCATAGATGATCTCATGAAATCCATTCTTCATCTTCTCTGGTCTTTGAATAATATCCTCAATAATCATAATGTATGTTTGTGCTCATTATCTCCTGAACAAAAAAATTACATTAGCACATATTGACTTGTCTTAGTCAGAGCCGACCCTGGACACAAGCCAACCAAGCATAGGCTTGTGGCCCCTAATTTTTTTTCAACTGATTTCAGCCCTAAAATCTGGATTTTTTTTTTTTTTTTTGTAGGTTTCTGATTAGATTTGGAGGTTTTTGGCCAAAATCCGGCCAATTTTTTTTTTTGGACTGTGGCCCTGAAAAACTCAGGACCGGCTCTGGTCTCAGTGTTACTCAGTAATACCAATTTGTTCCCATGTCTTAATTATACCATTTTATTCCCAGTTGTCTTATATCTGTAAATTGGATGAATTCGGACCAAAACACTAATCTACATATGATTCAGTATGATTCAACCACTACAATCTATTAATTACCAATGCAATGTCCTAATCGACCCAGAAAATATGGTTACCAACCCAATGTCCATTAATTAACAACACCAAAAGAATAATGTTTCAAATCTAATTGAAATCTCCAAAATTGCAAATCCAATTGAAATCTCAAAAATGCAAATCCAATTGAAATTTCCAAATCCAATAGTTTCTAGTGCAAAATCTACTAACAAAATCGAAGGATTTAAACTAAAACACAATAATTGTAAGAAAATTAATATGGGTTTCGAAGCTTCAATGGCATATAAGGAAGGGGAAGATGTCGATAAAGATGAGAAAAAGTCAATGAGAATATGTTTATGATTGGCTGATATTTGATTAATTCTTATTGGTCGAATTTATCTTTTTTATATGTTGTAGTTAAAATAAAATAAAAATAAGAAGGAGAATATGTCGCTAGAGATGGAAAAAAAGTCAATGGAAAGTTGTTTTTGATTGACTAAAATTTGTTTAATTTTCATTGGTTGAATTTATTTTTTATATATATATTTTAGTTAAAGTAAATAAAGGAAGGAAAGACAAAATATGGATATCATATTTCATTAAAAGGGAAAAGGTATGGCTAAATAGCATGGGGTAGAGGTTAGGGCTGGGATTATTATCCGGTATCCGGTATCTGATCCGGTATCCGCTCCGATCCGATCCAAAAAACGGATATCCGGGTAGTCCGGATACGGATACGGATAATGAAATAACATATCCGCCGGATACGGATACGGATAATAAAAAAAATTCGGATCGGATATCCGATATCCGTTTTAATACCTGTACAATTTTTTTTTCTCTCTCTCACGGGATTCGTCCCGTTATCGTTACCTCCGGCGAGAGCAATCTGTTGTCGGAGGCGGAGGGTTTCGAATCGGAGGCTGGAGATCGTGGGATCGTGATTCCTTGGTGTTGTCAGATGGCGGTTTTGTCGCTGATTTGGACATAGCCGATTGAGATCGGATGAGGACATCACCGATTTGCTCAGGGGCTGAAGCGGGAGAAGGGATTTGCGGAGAGGAAAGCAGATCAGGAGGAATTGGAGGTGGATGCGGAGCAGCAGCCATTGAACCAGAGCTAAGGAGGAAGGTTGGAACTTTCTCGCCGGCGAGCGAGAGTCTCAACCCGTGAGCAACAAAAAAAAAAAAAAAAAACCGGATCGGATCCGGATATCCGCGAATATCCGAGTTTTTCAACGAATATTCGGAACCCGGATATCCGGAGCTTTCGGATCCGGATTCGGATAATGAAATTGATTATCCGGCGGATACGGATACCTTAAAAAAACCGGATATCCGCTCCGTTCCCAGCCCTAGGTAAATAACTCTATACCCTGAAGGTGATTTTGGCCCAGGTTCTTATGCAAGAAACTCGAAACGCGTCTTAATTTTAACAAAACAGAACAGCGTGCCGTTCTTTCTCTCAGCTAGAAATGTGAGAGTGAGGGTTTAGTTTTTTGGTCCTTTTGGACATTGAAGAGGTCTTATACAAGAAATTCGAAATGCGTCTTAATTTTAACAAAACAGAACAGCGTGCCGTTTTCTCTCTCTCTCAGCTAGAAATGTGATAGTGAGGGTTTAGTGTTTTGGACATTGAAGAGGGTCTTATGAAGAAATAGGTTTAGGATTGCATGCCGTTTTTCAACCAGATAAGTAAAATGAAAAGCCACACAAACACAAAAGACAAAACTACAGGTAGTTCAGTTATTCAATCACAGTTTGCATCAAGACACTAATTAAAGAGAAGAAGGCTTGCCAAATGAACTACTCCTCGGATGAGAGACGTAGCTTCAACTGTAAATAGTCATTCTTGTTGGCCAGTTCAACGATCTCCTCGGCTTCTTTTTGCTTGGATCCTTTCACCAGTTCATCAACTACCTCCTGCACGATGGCCTCATCGACAAGCAGACGCTTAGTGAATATCTCCTTGCATAGCTCAAAAGCGGACTCTAGATCGCCTGCCTTACACATCGCTGGAAGCAATGAGGTAAAGACATATTTCATTGGGCGAACACCCTTCTTCTGGATTTCCTTGTACCACAGTTTGGCTTCATCCACTTTTCCTTCACCGGCACATCCTCGTATCATAGCAGTGAATGTGAACACATCGGGTTTGATCCCATTAACCTTATATTCGTCAAAGAGATTAACCATCTCTTTTGATTTCATTTGCAAGGCTAATCCTAACAACCGAGCATTGTAACTACGGATGTCTCTCGCAACATTCTTCTCTACCATTCTAGCCCATATCTCTTCTCCCTGCTCAAAGTGCCCTTTTGTATACGACTCATGTAACAGTAAGTTGTAGGTGAAATGATCAGGTTTCAGACCCTTGTTCTCAATCTCATCGATCAACGCAATAGCTTCGGGTAAGGAACCCTTTCCACACAATCCCTTGACCAAAGTATTGTAAGATGCAATATCTGGTTCGATCGAGAGTTTACCTGGCAAATCCTTGAAGATACCTTCAACCAAATCGAACTTCTTGGAGTTCACGCACGCATTAAGCAAAGCGTTGAAAGACAACACTGACCTCTTGCAGTTTTTCTCAGGCATTTCGTCAAACACCTTCTGCGCGTTCTCAAACATACCGGCTCGTCCGTACAGGTTGATAATCCTCGCCACGAATCCTTCCTTTGACATGTTTGGGTACTTCTTCTGCTCCTCCAGGATCTCTTCGATCCACTCAAACTTCTTGGCTACGACGAGACGGCGAACGGTTCTCTCGTAGACGGCTATATTCTTCCGGAACCACTCCGCTTGGCAGGCCTTCTTGAACTTCTCCGTGATGTATTTGGGGTCGCGTTCGTCATTTACGAGGTCGATGAGGGACGGTCTTCGCTGCGAGGTTGTGGCTGCAGCAGCGGTAACGGCGGAGAAAAAGCGGCCGTTCGGGGGGCTGCTGAAACTGATGGTGCCACGAAGGAGAAGGCGAGACAGAGACGACATCTTTTTTGGATCGGAGTGTTCAAGGGTTTCAGGGGAACTGCTTTAATACTTCAAATTAGGTTTGCAACATAAGAAAGAAAATGAACCGGAAGTGGTAGTTTTATCAAACACAACTCATTGGTAAATTACTTTGTATTATTCAAATTTGAGAATCTGTATTTTTTAATATCAAACACAATTAGAAAATTTGTTAGTTAGTTTCCAATTTACCATGTACCTATCCGATCCGGAATTATGATTACTAAAAACACTTAGTAAGAAGAGTTATACAATACGATGAGCATACCATACCTTGAGTTGGAGACTCGTATAAAACTCAACGGAAACTTACCTCACTGCGAATCTTAGAAGGAATATAAACCTCTGACAAAAAAGACAGTGAGTGAACTGATAGTGCTTCGATCTCAAACTTCACTCCTCTTTTCAGCATCGTTTCAAGTTCCAACCTTTAGACGACCAAGTCGTTTTAATCAGAACTAATTTTCCTGCTTTTGGATGAAATGTGAATACAAAAAGACATGGAAGTTTGTTTGTTGATACCTCCACTGTGGCATTTCACGCTTCAGGTAGCATCTAAGCAACATTGCTTCCGTTCTTTTCTTATCTGTGAGTGTTAAATTGTCCGGTCTCAAAAAAGGAAGCAGTGAAAAGGAGAAAATACAAACGATCAGGTGTTTAATCATCTTACCTTCTTCTGTCAAAGGCAAAAGACACTGTTGGGGAACACTGTATATCTCAGAGTCTGAAGGAAAAACTCCCAACCATTTCATATCTGGTGCTCGTAATGACTCTATATCATAGGCCATTTGCTTTCACAAGGACACACAAGAAAAATTGTTCAAATGAAATTGGTCAAGGCCATAAGGATCACTATCAACAAAACAATGCAAGCGGTGAAATATTTCGAATTAAATCATCTCTATTCTATAACAGAATCTTACCATGGAGCCAAAACGGTATGTGGCTAGGATCTCAAAGCCATATGGATCACAGTCGACTAGACAATGCACGGGTAGTTGCAACTTCTCCATGAGGAGTCGCAAGAACCTGGAAAGAATCTATGTCATTCGCTGACATATTCGTCAATAGAGGAGAATGTCCGATAAGATAGTATTCCAAGAACCTGGGATTAAGTTATGTACCTTCTTGTTGAGACATCAGGATAGCCTCTTCCCTGCCAAAAACAATCACACCTTCGATGTGAAACCAGAAAATGGAAGGAATGGAAAGGAAATCTGGTCAAAACTGAGAGCATCAAAAACAAACAAACTGCAGTGCTTACTGTGATAACGATGCAGCGGTTCATCTTGCAAAACATGTCATTTGCTAAACGCTGGAATACTATAAACCATGGATAAAGTGACTGATCAGTTGGTAGTCATAATTTATAAAGAAAGAAAAGCATCTTCTGGTTGCTATGTAGACAGAGGGTTTACCTGTTTCTTTTTCCACCACCAGTATGTACTCTGCTAAGCTAACAACATCTGCAAGCAGGAAGATGACATAATTATCATTCCTAACACAATATTGTCAGCTTAGATAAGGATATGACTTCTCTAGAGAGCATAAAGCATTGTTTGAAACGAATGGTCTAGTAGTGACAAAGGAAAATGCTGCTATCTGTGTGAGTTTTACCATAAACATCAGACCTTCCAAAGCCAATATCAGCAGGCCCAAAAAAAAAAAAAAAAAAAAGAAGATATTGTTTGTATATATGAATACCTTCAACTTCCTCTACAAGAACGGGAACCGGAAATGCCTGAAAGCGAAGTCATTTGCAGAGTTATTATTAACTCCTGATGCAAGCATGAAACGTGAATCTTATGTTCCAATCTTACAGTATTCAGGCTGTTTAAACAATCAAACTTCCTTCCAGCTTCCCTAAACTTTAACCAGCCCATCACCAACCTACAACACAAAAGAATGATGAGGTAGAACCCAAAACAAGGACATGCCTCATGATTGATAGAAGCACTGTAATTGTTAACAAGACTACCCACCCGTTTCCAACAGAAACCTGCAAAATATCACAACGGTAATCAACATCCTGATACTCAATTGGAAAATATAATTCTTCAGAATGCAAATTTAAGGTGAAAGTATTAAAGTACTAACCACATTCAAGTTGTAGCGACTACAGTGAAAAAGGATGCATATATCACCAATTGCGCGGTCTACAACCGATTGTGCTGTGGAGCAGACAGAAACAGTGTTACTGGAAGACCAAGAACACAACAAGAGCAATACAGAATCATATTCAAGCAAATACTAGATGACCCTAAAATGGGGATTATCAATCAGAGGTAATTATTAACTTCCAAAATTACCTTTGAATGCTGATGGGTGCATGTAGTAGATATCTCTTTTGGAAGCATGTCTGTTTTGTTGCACAAGTTGTTGGACTATCAACAATACTCTTAGCAACATATCTGAAGGTGCAAGAAATTGCATACTGTGATACTGACCAATATAACATCACCGGGACTTGTGGAATTGTCTGAATTTGACTCACCGATTCTGTATGTTTGGGATCCCTTCTTAAGGGTGAGAATTTCCTGACCCTTTGGTTCATCAGAGCTGCAAAAGCTGTAGACATGGTAAATTATTTTATGCAATAGTTCCTAAATTCGAGCGGGGAAACAGAAAATCGAGATCCAAGAGAGACAAACCAATCCGCTTCTGGATTCATGCAATAGTTCCTGAATCGATTGATAGAAATGATTGGAGATCGTCCCTCAGCCAGATCTTCAAGGATCGATCGAGTAAAGTCTGCTCAAAACCGAATCGAATCATGGTAGTGAAAAAACAAGAGCCAGCGAAATCGAAAGTTTGATTAAGATTTCTGTTACCTTTGATCCTTTGAAGCAAATCAGTCGTTTCTGAAATTTGAAAATTTCCCTCCATCTCGTTCGTGCACAAAACTCAGAATGCAATCGGCGATAGACGAAAGAAGAGGAGAAGGGTACGAAATGCTTGCCGTTGTAAGCTTAAAACTAGAACATGCGTGCCGTGTATGTTTCCTACCCTCAGAATGAAAAACTCCGTTACGTTGTCATTTTAAAACGAGTGTGCGAACTACGCAACGTTTTTTTTTCCTGCGCTGACGTCATCAGATGCACTTATAAATTTATAAGGTGAATTAGGATAATTTAGATTCAGTGGTTTATATGCTCGGGCACGTACCAAAATGTACGAATCTATGCTATACAATTATTTTAATATTTCTCTTCTCTGTGATAGCTAGATCACACAAATTTTTATAGAATCTAAAAGAATACTACATTCATATTTTTAATATCTGGATAACGAATTTATGATGATAATCAGATACAATCATGTATCTAACTAAAATACACCGATGATAAGTTGATGCCATTTAAACTGTCTTCTTACGTTATATTAGTTAACAAATGAAAAGGCTGTCGCGTCGGTGGTTGGATTTTATTGATAAAGAATTTTAAAAATAATATCAATGTAATGTAACGACACGTATTATATAATTAGTGAGAAACATATAGATTAACGGAGGAATCACAAAAACAGCATAAAGCAAGATTTATTCTTATTCGACGTTAACTATTACATTTATAAATATTTCCCTATTATTATTATTTTTTTTTAAACTAACGAAAATACTTAAAAACAGAGAGATCTCATACTAGTCGAGTTTGGTGAAGCTATCAAATAGAGTTTCTTCGTGTTGTCCGCCGACGACATAGTCAAGGATCCCTTCTGCAGCTACTTTCACGCCGGAGCCATCACCGGAGATAGTAGATGACGTCGGAAGGTCGGAGGTGTGGGCGAAGAAGAAAACGGCGGCGAGAAAGAGGGCGGTGGAGAGAAATAGAGGCCAGAAGTAAGATAAAACGTTGAGGAAACCGGGAGAATACGTGACCAGAGCGACGGTGAGGAGAGAGAAAACGAAGGCGAAGACGATGTGGAACTTGAACTTCAAGAGCTTCTCCCGGAACTCCATGTCCAATCACCGATCAAGATCTGTGACTTTGTGTTAACACGAGAGAGATAGATATGTAAAAGAGATATAAGAGAGAGGTAGCAATCATATGATACTTCTCTCTTTAGTGTCTGTAAACGTATTGAAATAGGAAAGATTCTCTGCTGACAAGGAAAACGTCAAAATCTGAAGTTAATTTAATTTATTTTGTTTACATGCTGTAGTATGTATAATTATTTACTGAAACTGCGTTTGAAAATAAAATTTGTTTTTATTAAAATAAATACTATATAAGTTTTTTTTGTTATACTTTTTTGTCTATAAACTCACCTTTTTTTTTTTTAATGTAGCTATGCTCAATCGGTATGGAGAGCTACGGGTTTTCCCAATCAGATCATTTTGGATTCGACACACCAATTACATACAAAGATTGCAGCTCTAGTCACACAAGATTCAACTATGCCAACACTCGTTCATCAGACTCGATCCTCTATGGATACTCGACTTTGGAAGAGTCGGAATATACTAGTTCATAAAAAAAGAGCAATATTTTGGAGACATACCTTAAAGTGGGCTCATGACGATGCTAAAGAATGGCTGGACACGAACAATCTGCTTGAAAACCGAACACAGCGACAACAAACAAGGATTCAATTAGGATCATGCAACATCAAGTTATGGGAGAGACCAAAACCGGAATGGGTTAAATGCAATTATGATGGTTCATATGTTGAGGAAAGAAGAAATTCGCAAGCAGGCTGGATAATACGTGATGCGAGAGGAGTGTACTTAGGTGCTGGATAAGGAAAACACATAGCGGCTAATAATGCATTGGAAAGTGAATTTCAAGTTCTGATTATGGCAATGCAGAACTGTTGGATGCGAAGACATCGTAAAATAATCTTTGAAGGAGACTGTATAAATTTGATACATCTACTCAACGGGAAGTGTTTTGAACTTCAGAGTTTACAATTGGATCCAAAAAATACGGGATTGGAGCTACCGGTTTGATGAAATCAAGTTTACTTGGATCCCGAGGAAAACAAATGAAGCATCAGACATTTTTTAAAAAAAGATAATACCAGCAGATGGTTCATATGTTTTTCATTTTTTTGTTCCATCCGAAATAACAAATGTTTTACATCGTGATTATATTTCTTCATAATGATAATCAAAAGTTAAAAAAAAAAACTTGGTTAGTTAAGTGACTTCTATATTCAACATTTTTAATTTGAAAACATAAGGATAGAGTTCAATTTTATTTTATTTAAAAGAGAAATTAAATTGTCGTAAAAGTCAAAGAGTGTTAACATTTTCTGACATAAATAGTAAATCGTACAAGATAAAATAATGATAAGAGAGATATTTCAATTCAATATAATTTTGTCCGTTTTGCATGATTGATTTTATGGTCGACTTTATTATATTTAGGCCGACTAAACCATGATATGGGCCTTTTCGGCCCATAAAGTATAACTTTTGACAGGTGATTCTAATGAATCTGATCACCTATATATCTAGTCTTTATACAACTGCACGACCCGCCGTTTGTAGCTCGCTCAAACGGTAAAGCATTCTCTTTATATTTTTCGTAACAGTGTGATGTTTACATATCAACAAAACAATTCAGCATCTCTTCAAAGTTTACAGATCTCCCATAAAATCGAACTCAACAAGTATGATGGATGCATGATCCCTCTTAAAGAAAAAGCTGTTTTCTTCTACCTTCTTTCTCTCAACAGAGACACAACTGGAACCTGAACTCGCTCTGTCATCAAGATGATCTTGAGAATTTTTGGAGGCTGAGAAAAGAAGCTTGCTTATGCTTTAGCTTTTAACGTCATAAGGCCCGAACCAGACGAGCTGCAAATGCTCCATCTAAGGAGTGTTTCACTGGGTTGGATAAAAAGAAGCCTTGCGGCGTTACAAAACTCGATGGTACAAATCTGTCTACCGGATCTACGGAGAACTCCTGTTAAACCAGAAATACTACTAGTTAATATCGACATTTGAACTAAAGCAAATGGATTATAAAAACTCTTACAGGATGTCTTAGGAGAAATGCTTCGACCCTTCCTTGATTTTCTTCAGGGTCGATAGAGCAAGTACTGTGTATCAAGAACCCACCGGGCTTCACCAGTTTTTGGATTTAATCCAAGACACAGAGAGAAAAGTATTAGATAGGTGGCGTATTAGTTTTATCGAGTGACCAATTATTAAAATCTATGTACAAGGTGTGCGCATACTTGGAGGCAGAATCAATAAGTTCATCCTGTAGTTTTGTGAGCTCTTCCATGTCCTCAAGTTTACGGTTCCAGCGCAAATCTGCTCTCTACAAACACACAGTAAAAGGGAACAGGTTAATCAGATCAGGCAAGCAATTAAACTAGCCAAAGATTTTTTTTTCTGAGAAAACAGTCTCATGTTAACCTTGGAGAGGACGCCCAGTCCAGAACACGGGGCATCGAGCAATACTTTATCATATTGTACCTCTTTCGTTTCCTAAAACACATTGAGTTAAAAAAGCAAGCATGTGAGTAGCTTACAAACTTGGAAAGTTCACTTACTCAAACAGCGTTAACTTACAGTGAAGACACGGAGATCGGAATGAATGGTTGTGATAACTCCATCAACTTGGTGTGATTTTGCTGTCTCCCCAAGAATTCTTAGCCGTCCTTCATTTACATCCATAGCATATATCATACCTATAACCGATGTGAGTTTGCTGGTTTGAGGATGGAATCAGTCAAGTATAACAGGAAACATACTCAAAATAGACTGTTTAATTCGACATTGATGTACAATAAAGGGTGAGATATAAAGACAGTGAGCCTTAGTAATATCACCTTGGCCTTTCAAGCAAGATGCCATGAAAAGGGTCTTGCCTCCAGGAGCGGCACATGCATCCATTATCCTCTCGCCTGGCTGAGGTTTCACCACTGAGACTACTAGTCCTGTAGTACCAGTATGGGGAGATATTTAGATATCAGAAGAACAAAATAATTTGGATAACCTTATATCTGTTTACAACACGAAAAATTTATGAAGACGAGACTGTATTTTTTCTCAGGAGAAATCCATATAACTACAGAAGCAAAACTGACCTGCACTCTCATCCTGAACAGAACAGGTGCCTTCTTTGAGCAAGCCAGCTTGGACAACGTTCTGTTAAAGAAAAGGTCAATGATCAATTTCTAACCGAAACTTATACGAAAATAGCAAGGAATGGAGCCAGAAAAAACGAGGATTCAAGAAAATTCTAAACAAGAGGACGATTCCCGGTGAGATTATAAACACCTGCAAGCCTGTTTTGATACGGACAAACTCCTCCAAATGTAAGGACAGCTCGTGTGGAACCTGAAGCATAGGAAAACCATAATTGAAGGAAAAAACTAAGCATTTGAAAGAAACAATCATGTGCCTATTTTTACACAAACACAATGACTCCACTTTGGATAAGAAAAGAACGTGAAAGATTAAAGGAAAAAATACCTTTAAACTGTTTAGACACTCCACAAGGTCTGATCTTGTAATGCCCTTTCCCGTATTGGCCCTAATATAATTAGAAATAATATTATCTGCCTGATAGTTGATAACTTTTCTTTCCTTCTGTGAAAGCAAAATCAATTCTGGAGATAAACCTTAAGCTAAATCCAGGATTATTGTTGTTCCATGTCATCAGCTTTATGGCTTCATCCAACCCGAGATACTTTACCCATCGCCTAACCATCCACTGGGTATGGAAAGGAAAGAAAATGAGGAACGAGGCCTCAGGACGGTTGTTTAGCACTACGTAAATATCCTCACAGCTAAAGACCAAGTAATCTAGGAGCCTCACAAGTTCAAATTTTCGTTTCCACACCAACACATAGCTCTAGATTCATGATAAAACCACAAAAAATATGCGGTTATAGCTACAAGAACTCACAACGGGATGTGAATGAAGTGTAGCAAGTGCGCGTGCTTGTGCACGATCATCCCCTTCCACTTTAGGTAATGGAAGGGCGTTTTTTTCCTGCAGATCCCTACGTCAGAATTCATATAAGCTTAAATTTTGATGGCTAAGTTCAACTGAAGAGAAAATTGGAAAAGAGGCCTGAGAGAAACCTTAAGAGAGACTAGCTTACGAAGAATCCCATTGACAAGATCTCCAGCACCAGGTCTAAGGGCAACCTTTGCAAGCCTTACGTTCTGTAAATAAGACAAGTAAACAATACAGAAATAGAAGAAAGACTAACAGACAAAATCCTTGACCTCGCTAAGTTAAGTGTGCACAAAGACCAAATCTACTGTTAGACCCATATATAGAGTAAACTTAGAAAGAAAATCAATAGAAAACTAGTGCTACTTATATGCGTCATAAACTTTTGGGAAAAGAAATGGGTTTATACCTCATCTACAACAGCATACGGCGGCATATCAAGCTTAATGATCTCATAAAAACCAATGCGGAGGATCTGCAACCGAAGGTTTGAGAGGCAAGATTAAGATTGACTATATTGTAGTCTGCAAAGCCTGACTGCGACAAGAAACAATTCACAATGGAAATTGATACCTGCAGTAGAAGAGGTTCCATATTTCGAAATGTTCTTTCGTTGTGGCAAAGTGAACCAATCAAATGATCAAGGTACCTCCTCCACCGTATTGTTCCTCCAACAACATCCGTAACCTAATTGTTTGCAGGTAACTGAGTTTTAGGAAATCACAAAGTGTAAGAAGTATTTGAGTGTAGTTGTCCTCCGTCTTCTTCAAGGTTTCTACTAAGTAAAGATGAGAGTGTTAACACTAACCAGTCTAAGATCCCGGTCATCCAAATCGCGAGTCCGAAACCCGATTGTTCTTTCGACGTAACTCATCTCATTGTTCCCAGAGCCTTTCCCTTTCTCATTCAAAAGATCAGCAAACGCCCCACCAAACTCAATTCTCATCAATCTGACTGCAGATACTGTATAAGTTCCACAAACAGAAACTGTTAATATAAGATATCGGGAAAACTCAAAATTTTCACTTCTCAACATTGATCCAAAGACTCCAAAAGACTAAACTACCTAACTACTCGCTAAACGTCACGATTATACTTGAACCAAAGACTCCAAAAGACTCAAAATTTTCACTTGTCAGTGTAACAAATATCACTCATCGGCATAGTGGAGTGTCAAATTCGTAACTAAAGAATCGGATTACTTTACCAGCTCTATGTGGGGAAACCTCTAAATTCAGATTCTGGGGTTTCCGCGGCGGAGGAGCCACGGGGCCTGCGTATGAAGAGAATTTTCGAGTAAAGCAGAGAGATTGAAGACGGAAAATGGGTAGATAATTTGTCAGAGAAACGAAATAGAACAACTTTACCTCTTCTGCCGGGAGAAAACGGTTTGCGAGTTTTTGGGTTCGCTTAAACGACTCTGGAGAAGCTTTCTGCGTTTCAGCAGAGAGATAAAGGCGAAATGAGAGCAATTGCGGCATGGATGCTCTAACTGCTGAAGCTAGAGCTTATAGACTTTATCGTACTTCCAGAACGAAAACGAACCTTCTTTTCGAGAGAGAGGGTTCCTCTGGAGGATTCGAAGCGACTATTATTAACCCACACTTTGCATGTCTCAAAATCTCATTTTTGGGTTTAAAATTTAATACTTCCATTTAAGTAAAGGGCAAAACCGTAATTACATGAACGGTTCTTCCCCATAATTTGTTTCATTTCGTAACCCTAGTTGCATGCGGCTGCTCGGGTCTCTTCTCCAAAACTTCCTAATGCTAATTTACATATTCCATTTCAAACAGGTAAACTTTTACATTATTTTGGAAACTTTGTTGTTATGTTTGTATAAACTAGGAAGTTATGTGGTTTAGAACAAAAAGAAAAAGTTTTAGAGGCCCGTGACCTCACTCTTTACAAAACCTTTGCACTGACACTAGAGACAAAAAGCTGCCCTCTTTCCTCTTTCCTCCTTCCTCCTTCCTCCTTCCTCATTCCTCCTTCCTCCTTCCATTATTGTCTCAAGTTACAACTTCCCAAATACACAGTTTCTTTCTTGATGGTTATGATCTATATAAGAAAAAACTGTACTTTTCTTCAGGGCATTGCTAGATCTGACAAATTTTCCAGCTTAAGTGGGATCAGTGTTTTATCGGGAGTAAATGGGGACTTTTCATTCTGTTAAAGATGCAGTGAAACTCTTTGATGCTGGAGGAAAACATCTCAACAATAGGCAAGAACAGGTAAATTACTTTGTGCTTCTTTCTCACTTCATAACATTTGTGTTTCTTGGTGTGATATTATACCGGATTTTCTGTAATTTTGGGCAGGGAGTTTTGGCCGAGGAGACAAATCTCTGTCTCTGGAATAAAGAGGTTAACAAGTTGAAGGAAAAAATAAAGAATGCTGATATGGCGAAGATTGAGGCCTTGTTAGAGCTTGAGGAAGCTAAGAAAACGATTGAGCATCTCAATCACAAGCTGGGAGTTAGGAAGAACATGAGAAATGATAAAGAAGCTTTAGATTTGAGTAGTAATGTGAGAGTTGTGATTTCGGAGCTAGGCTTTGCTAAAGAGTTGCTTCAAAGAGTAGCTGAGGAGGAGGAGGAGGAGAGTCAATTGGGAATTAGGCAGAATATGAGAAATGAGAAAGCTTTAGATCTGAGTAGTAATGTGAGAGTTGTGACTTCGGAGCTAGGCGTTGCTAAGGAATCGCTTCATAGAGTAGCTGAAGAGGAGAGTGAATTGTGCATATTAATGGAATCTCTTAAGCTCGAGCTTCAAAACGTGAAGAAAGAACATTCACAGCTTAAAGAGAATGAGCAAAGAGAAACAGATCAAGCCATTGAGGAGCTGAAGAAGGAAGCTGAAGATGCAAAGACCGAACTCTGGCTGCTCGAAGAAGAGCTCAAGATTGCTCTATTTGATGCTGAAGAAGGAAAAGCTGCAGAGGAACACGCCAAGGAACGCATATTTGTTCAAGAGACTTTGGATCTACAATCTGAAAGTGTTGGTGAAGTAACTGAGACGGAAGCATTAAGAGCTTGCAGAGATGAAATACTCAAGAAAATAGAGATGAGTGAGAGAGAGATTGGAGATATAAAAGCTGCAACACAAGATGCGTTGAAGAAAGCAGAGATGGCCAAAGAAGCCACAATTGCCGTGGACGCAGAGCTTAAACGACGGCGTAAAGCAGCGAGTAGGATCTTGGCAGAATCCAAAATGTGTGCCAAATCATTTCCCTCTGCAAAGGAAGTGCACAAGTCAAAATCGAGATCCAAAGAAACTTGTGTGGTCAAGTGTTAGAAGAATCTGGCCTCTTTTGTAATTGTGAAAATCATAAATAGAAGAATTGTCACTTTGTTGGTCGTGTTCAAAAGTCGGAAGCGTTAATTAATAAGGTGTAGTTCGACCACTTGTGGTTTTGAGGTATCCAAATTGTATAATATCTTTGGTAATTTCTTCTTTTGTGACAAAACTCTTGATGATTAGGCTTTTACTTAACAAGATTAGGCTTTTACTTACAAAAAAAAAGAAAAAGAAAAGATAACACTACTTAAGGTCGGTTTAATTTTTTGTTAGTAATACGCGACATATATACGATTTCTTTGCCTTTTTTTCTTCTTCTTCTTCCCGAGTCCTCTCGTCCTTATCTCGATTTTGGTTGATTGTATCTCTGATCGGGAATTAGGGCTTTTCTCTGAAGATGACGACAGCAGCACGGCCAACGTGGGCTCCTGCCAAGGGAGGTAACGAGCAGGGTGGTGCTCGGATCTTCGGCGCGTCTCAGAAGTATTCGTCCCGAGATGTCGCCGCTCACACAACTTTAAAGCCTAGGTGAGATTTCGAAAATTGGTTCTCTTCTTTGATTCGACGCGGATCCGATTGCAATTTTATCTTTTGATTGATGAGATTCTCCAGATATCTAGGGTTTTATTCCAATAGAGAGCATTTTATAAGGAGATTCGGAAAAGGCCTATGTACTTTGTCTTTGGGTAGCTGAGATGGGTAGTATCGTGGTCTGTTTGTTACCTGTTGTAGTTTTTGAGGATCAAGATTAATAGATTATGCAGCTGTGGAAGAGATTTGATCTTTCGATGACTTGTTTGTGCCTGACATTTGAAATATTTATGGTTTGACAGGAGGGAAGGGCAACATACTCAGGAGGAACTGCAGAAGAAAAATCTTCGTGATGAGCTTGAAGAGCGTGAGAGGAAACATTTCTCATCCAAAGACAAATCTTACAGTGGTAAGTTAGATGATAAATTTCAAGCCTTTTTTCACTATGAGTTTGTTCCTTTTTTTTCTTTACTGCATCTGTACTAATGAGGTATTGTTTTATCATTAGATGATAGAGACCGCAGGAGAGGAAGTCAGCTATTACTGGAAGGTTAGAGAAATTCATTTTTTACTCGACTCTCTGTCATGCTTGCTGTTTATATCACATAATATAGTTTGATCATATGTCTTCTAACGCGGATGTCCTGTGTTTAGGCTCGAAAAGGGATCCTGAAGATCGGATTATTCCTCGCAGTGTAGATGCTGATGATTCTGATGTTGATATCAAAAGTGATGATGATAGGTTACTATTCGTCTTCTCTTCTATTCTTGTCTTCCTCTTTGCAATTTTTTTTTTGTTTGTGTGCTTTAAATTTGGCTAAGAGTATTAAGGCGGGGGCTGTACCGAGAGGCCTAGCTGAACCTCATCGCTTTTCATATGGGGCATAGTTTAGGGAATATGCAATTGATGCTGTGATAGATTTTGGGGTGTTTTTTTAACTCGTGATTGTCATTTTATCTTGGGAAGTTTGCTATGCTTTTTATCTACTCACAATCCTCTAGTTACTTCAAAAATATCTTACGATTTGTTTATCTTTGTTAGTGATGACGAAAGTGACGATGATGACGAGGACGACACTGAGGCTCTTATGGCTGAACTTGACCAGATAAAGAAAGAAAGAGTGGAGGAGAGGCTCAGGAAGGTAAGGTGTTGTTGTTTGTGAGATGATTCTGCTCAGATTACTATTACAAAATGACTAGGATAGGTTTTCTCTCATATGGAAGATTTGTCTTGTTACAGTAAGTGATGTTCTTTGTTAGTAATATATATGTATCACTTACATTTTCCAGGAAAAGCAGCAGCAGATGGAAGAGCTAAATGCCAAAGAAGAGGAACTTCTCAAAGGAAACCCACTGCTTAACAACACTCCAACTTCGTTTAATGTCAAAAGGAGGTTAGGATTTTGTTGTGTAAATCTTGTTTCGTCATGAAACTTGGGATTTTATTGGAGGCAGATACTTAAAAGTTACTTTTGCTCTTTTCAGGTGGGATGATGATGTGGTATTCAAGAATCAGGCACGTGGGGAAATGAAAGCACCTAAGCGCTTCATCAATGATACAATCAGGAATGACTTCCACAGAAAATTCCTCCACAGATACATGAAGTGATTGAACAAGAGTTTTATTTGCTACTTGTCTGTATGATGGATGAATGAATGAATTAAGGCTTTTATTCTGTCTGGGATTTATGATGTCTCTTTGTACTAATACAGAAAGCCAACGGATAACTGTTTTTATGGTTTATATCAAAAGCTTATACGCTTGACTTTAATGCTATTTTCCAGATTCCCTACTAATTAAGCTCTTATTCAACACTGACACCATGTCACTTTACAAAATTTGAAAATAGCGTATGATGATGGATACTTTTTTATTTTTTTTTCGGTTCACATATTCTTATCAAAGATGGCAAATGCTGATTTTCTTGCGAAGGCAGAAGTATGCACAGAGGCGGTAGCCAAAAGCCATGGCAAGCAGAAACCACAATTCTTGCAAGCCGCCATTCAAGTTGACTGTGTCGAATGATGATGAGCTCTGCAGTGTCCTGCAACCGCCTTTGCTCCCACATTCGAAAAGTTGGTCCCCTGTGTATTGTACTTTCAAAAGCAGCCTGAAGCCGTAGTGCATGAAGGACAAGTACTTCAACCACTGCATGAATTTGGGTATGTGCTGCATTTTGAGTTCAAAAGACCGCATCACTTTTTGTTGAGCATAAGCAGTTCAATTTTTACCTGAACATAATAAGTTGTGGTACCTGAACATAGTAACCTCCTGTTAGAAGAAACAGCATTAGTACCAAAGATGCGATCATGCCAGCTCTCTTAATGCTCAATACCGAGGCTCCTAAGAACTCTCCTGCACCCTGCAGTTTACATTGGAAAGAACATTTGTTTCAGTTTCGAATTAAGAGACAAGTTCTCAAGCGGCTAGTTATGTGCTTACTTGGCTAGTTATGGCTATAAGTAGTATTGTCAACAAGGTAAAAAGGAAGCAGGGGATTGTCCTTTTGAACCCAGCCATGAAGTAGACAATGATCATGAAGAATGTCGGGTATAAAACGTGTGCCACCATATCGCATAGTGTACTGCATACGTAATACACGCTTAGTCTGTACATGTCAGCTTTTCTTTCTTTCACCAGGTATATCTTCTCGAATGGGAATACATATACTGCTCCAAAGAGAGATGAAGATGTCCAGAAGATGCATATATAGAACATCAATCCAACCTGCATGCAGACGAGCTTACCAGATAAATTAGGAGGCCCTACAACTTAATTTGGTATATTCGCAAGATTTATCTAGCTTCATTACCTGGTCTCTGAGGTGCGCCTCTGTGTCTGTCTTTGATTTCCACCAGAGAAGACCCAACACAACGGCCACGCCAAGTGATTGAACTAGCCTTAGTTTATCAAAGTAATCTCTACGTCTCTCTCTGAATGTTCTTGTGAAAATAATCAAGAACTGATCCCACCATGAGAGCGTCCAGTCCTTCTTCACTTTGATTGCTATTTGAAGATGCTCTGGGGCCTTTCTATTTCTATGGTTTTCTTCCTTCTCTTTAGGCTCCAAGTCTGTCTTGTACCTTAGTTGCAGGTACTGCAATCATAACACTAGGATTGAGTCCCACTAAATACACAAGTATATATATAGTCCTATGACTTTATCTGATCCTTACTTTCACTATCACGTCCTCAGAATCAGGTTGGTCGGTTTTTGTAGCCAATAGTTCGTCCGGGAGACTAATGTCTGACACCTGTCCCGTTGCCAAGTCTAGTAAGAACTCTGCAGGGTTCATTGCAATTTCAGGAAAGATTCTCAAAGACGAGAAATAGTCCATTGATTCTCTGGCTTTTCCGTAGAAGGCAGGGCACCCTTCTGAGATCAGTAGGAGCTTGTCGAACATGTGAAACATTCTGCTTGATGGTTGGTGAATTGTAGTGATGACGGTCCTTCCTGCCTGCAAAAACACCAATATATTTCAAGAATTTTGCTAGTAATCTACTTGCAGGTAAAAGAAATTCAAACACCTTAGCTACTCCTTGCAGAATATGAAGAAGTTTGGTGGCAGAAGTGGAGTCAAGTCCAGAAGTTGGCTCGTCCAGAAGCAACAGAGAAGGATCAACGAGAATCTCGTATGCTATACTCGTTCTTTTTCTTTCTCCACCTGATATTCCCTTGACAAAACCTCCTCCAACTCTTGTGCGACGGCATCTTTTATAAGGAAAGTTTAGTTTAGTGTTTACAAGAAATCTCTATGGACATCATCAATATATATAAACATGTACCTTTCAAGGCCTAGCTCTTTGATGATCATCTCAACTTTAGCGTATTTTTGTTCCTTGCTCATGCTACTTGGAAGTCTCAGAAACGCAGCGAATGCCAAGGTCTCTTCCACAGTAAGTTGTGGCAACAGAACATCGTCTTGTGTCACGAATCCAATTCTGGAAAATAATCAAAGATAAGCGTATAATAGTAGATCAGGTAGGAGGAATTAGCTAACTTTGCACGCGTGTCTCTGGTATCTAACCTCCTCTTAACAGAGGGACTATAAGGAATGTCATTGTAGGTAAGTTTCCCTTTGACGTTATCTGTCAATCTTCCTCCCATTATCTTCAAGAGTGTTGTTTTGCCACTACCCGAAGGACCCATTAGTGCAAGGATTTCGCCTGGACCCGTACTTCCTGTTATGCCTTTCAAAATGTGCTTGTACCCATCTGGATCCGGATTTGTATGTGTGACCACCTTTGACACCATTGTTCTCACCAGATTTGCTGAGCTAGCTTGGCTTTTTCTCACCTTATACTCCACATCTTCAAACTGTAGATTAAGACTAATGAGTCTCGTAGGGAGAAAGAGAAAGCAAAACTAGAGAGAGAGAGAGATGGAGGAACCTTGAGGAATATGGGAAGAGGGGCATCTTCTTGAGGATAAGAGGAAACAATTTCTTCGTGGATATCAATTTCGGATGAGTACTGATTTCTGAGGTAAGCTTGGGACATGAACTCCATGTTGTGAACTATGCCGTTGCTTCCTGAAATCTGCATTACATGATTGTCTTCAACTTCTTCTGTCGACCTTCTGATCTCCATGTTTGTTTTTTTAGCCTTGTGATGCAAGAAATTGATCTTAATGTATGGCTGTGTTATATAACGGAAGAAGTGTGTGGATCAACTGTGTCAAACCTGAAACTTTCTTGCTTTTTGTGTTCTCTTTTTCTTTCCTTTGATCATGGTGTTAGTTTGGTGGACCACGTTCTTTCAATGTTTTTGAATTTAATGGGATTGAGTTCCTTTTGTTTATTATGCATGTGTTGACTTGCACAAGGAGAAAATATGAAATAAATTTCAATTTCATTACTTATTTGTTAGGTTAATAATCATCTCCATTTTTTTTATGGTGTAGTTAGCCAAATTGCTTGCCCCGTTGGCCATCACATTGAGTATAATAAATGCTCACATAAAGTGATAACTTGTTTCTATTGTAAAATTCGGAATCAATTTCTGAAAGTACCCCTACACATAAGACGTCTTTTGAACTTGTTTGGTTCTCACAAAAAGAACCAAGGCACCAATTCTCTCTTTTCCCCTTGTAAAATTACCACACGCTAATTTCCTCTTGGGGGGGGGGGGGGGGGGGGGGTGATGTTTCCTAAGTATGTACACACAAAATCACTCAAAAATCCAGACTTGAATATCTCTTCTTACCAATCTGATATGTATCTTTATAGCAACTCTGCGTGACCTAGTAGTTGTTGTCCAGATTCGTTAGTGCAGCTTGAGGTTGCTGATTAGTTATGCGCGGTAGTCCTATGGGTTGTTCAGTCATGGCAGAGATAGTTGGAGCCACCGGTATTGGCTGTGTTTGTTGGTATATTCCCGTGAACCCAGCCTGTATGGTAGGGAAAGCTAATGGCTCTCCTTGAAGGGATAAGTTGTACATGGCACTGGCCTGCAGGTTGGCTAGAATCTGCACACATGGAAACCCTATTATAAGTATTGCATAACACGCAATGACAGAGAAAGGAGAGGCAGAGAAAAACTAACCAGCGGTCCAGTCGTGTAAATGTTGTCCTTCTTTTCTTCCTTGTGGGTAGAGTTGATGGTGGCTGCTGATGGGATGTGGTTGAAAGCAACTGCGTATGAATCATATGGTGATGGAATTGTGGTAGGTGGAGAGTTCCCAATGTTGCTTCCTGATTTTATGTGAGGCAGAAGGAGTTTATCCACTGGAGGTGCTGGAGCACCATCTCCAGGTGGTACGTAAGACTGTTGTTGGAACCCATTTGGGCTCAAGAACTGGTGAATGTATGGTTGCGGCATATAAAAGGGTGGAAAATAGGGACCGTAAGGGAAAAAGTTTAGAGCGTATTGTTGCATAAGAAGGTGCATTGCCTGTTGAGAGGCTGCTATGGAACACTGATCAGGATAGGAGATAGGTGGAGCATCAAAATTTGCAGCCTGCAATTTATCAACAACAGTGATTAAGCATTGTATTTAAGAAAAGCGACGTTAGTCTGATGCTGACAATGAACAAAACCGACCTGATGAGTGTCTTTGATTGGTTTATCTACTTCCGAGCCTTCTACATGGTGAACAGTTTGATCTGACTGCAACGCTAACTTGGTCTCAGGTGCTGAATTTGTAATATCATGATCCTTATCTTGAGAAAATGTTAATACATCTTTCCTGCAAACCAAATTATTGAATTGAAACACCCATTTCATATGAAGTTTCACTAGAGAATATGATATCTGAAGATTCACTCATCTGAGAATATTGGGCAATTCATGAGAATATAGAAGCAAACAACACTGTAAGATTTACTCAAAGTAGACCAGTCACCAACCTAGCTGACACCCCATAAGCTGATGTCCCATGAGAAGACTTGATATTGGAGACATCACACCCAATAGTACAATTGTCGGAAGATGCCTCTTTCACAAAATTGGAATCGAAGCTCCCAAACGTCAAACCATTTTCTAGCATTTTGGCACCCTGAAGGTGGACAGGAAATATTATGTGGGGCCGTTCAACAACATCTGACTTGAGATGCGATTGATTATTGCCTTTATCGGCTGCAGCCTCACTCCTAGTGACTATTCCAAAAAAAAAGAAAAAAGCCATAGGTCGAATCAAATAAGAGGCTGTAATCGAACTCAGGAAACAATCTGAATCATTCCCGACTTAGCTAGAAGAATACAGAATGCACTTAAAGCTACATAGATGAAGAGAAACTATACTTTGATCTGACTGGCTACCGCAATTAGAAGTGGCAATCAACATGTGATCTTGCTTAGTGAAAGTAGATGATTGTTGTGAGATCTGAGAAGTTCCATCTACAGCATATTGAGTATCTTTTTGTACAACAGAATCTGATACAGGTACTACAGCCACTGGTCCAACACTGGTTTTAGACTTCTCCAGCTCAACAACATCCTCAGATGAAGAAGTAGACTTGGAAAGAGGCTGCTCCTCTGTAACTCCCTTGTTGACATGGGAGACGAAAACATCTTGGGTTTTATGGTTACTGACTCCAGTTAGAGGAATTATAGGATTAGGCGCCCTGCAAACAAAGAACAACGCTTTAGAAGGCCCATATACGAACAGGGTTTCAAAGACAGAGAAGGAGTGATATGTATGGGATACTTTATGGAACAAGGTATTGTGTCGTTTATAGCTTTGTTAGGAGCAGGCAAAGCAGTTCTGGAACCTCGTACTATGTGATTAGCTTTACTCTGCCTTTTAAAACCTGCACTTCTTCCATTATTGGCATCTGCAAATCATCAAAGAGCTTAGCTTAGATAATGGAAGGGAAAAATTACATAAAGTTTGAAAATATTTAGTAAAGAAACAATCACCAGTGTAATTTGAAGCAAAGTTCCTCCGACCATTCCTGCCCCTTTCTTGTGTAGTTGGCACTAAATTCTGCAACAGGAAGTTGTGATTACAAGATAAATCCACTAATCATGCATTTAAAACAAAAAAGAAACTGAATAGAAGAGCACAAAAACAACACTTATATTCGTAACAAGGAGAAAAACCCTACCTCTTTCTTTCTCTCACGTTTGCTTTTCACCTCATGAAATGTATCTGAAACAATAGACAGAATCCAAACTTTATATATGCCAAATCTCAACCTGAGCTAAAAGAAAATATATTTCCACAGATGTGATTGAGAGGAATAAGCCCATTTTAAACCCAAATTCTTCATGTTCCATATCCGTAAAAAAATTCAAAGATTCCATATTTGAAAGTTTCCAGGGCATATTGTCTACCAACAGAAATCTCATAAAAATCGCATCCCGACAAGCACATCACATGATCTTCCCAAACAGAAAAAAAATAGAACAACAAAACCCTTTCGAACAGCTAAAACATGGCAACATACAAAACAAATATCAAAACCCTAGGAGAAGCGAAACCCAAAACAAAAAAAAACAAATGTAGAAACCTCGGGGAATTACCTATATACAGGAGCTTCTGCGCGGTCTCAAGTGGATCGTTAAAGCATTCCTTAAAGACGGAGAAGATATCTTCGTCGGAATGTTGTTTTCCAGTAATCTCTCTGATGTTTTGAATGGTTTTGAGCAGATCGGCCGGAATCGAAACCCTAGAGCCTTCATCGCCGCCGCTGCTCATGTTTGGAGGTAGAGAGGTAGAGAGGTAGAGAGATAGCGAGACTTGAACACAAGTCTTCATATATAGTATTTCCGTATAAATTACCGCTAAATGTCTCTCCCCGTATTTTTATACGCTGACGTCACTGTTTATAACATGTGATAAAGTTGATACGGCCGAGTTGGTCTAAGCGTCCGATTAAGGTTCCGGTCCGAAAGGGCCTGGGTTCAAAGCCCATTGCCAACATATACCTTTTTTTTTATTTGATCTTCTTTTTAGATGTCAAAAAAGGAAAAATTAGACAGCGTGGAAACAAAAAATTTAAGTTTTAAATTGCTAACTTATTTGATACCTATACGTCTTAAGTAAATCAATTACGTTCTATAAAAAAATGTTTTAATTTTTTTTTATTAAATTTATAATCAATTTTTAATTCTAAAAGTTAAAGTTATTAAATAAAAAAATAAAAAATGAAAATTTATTCTAAAATACAAAGTCAATAAAAAATTAATAAAACAAAAATTAATAATGAAAATTTTTTAAAATTGATTAATAACCGTTTAATAAAAAAAAAATTAATTCAAAAAAATAATAACCGATTCATAATCTTAAAATGTAAAGTTACTAAACAAAAAAAATAAAAATAACAAAATTAAATTTATCCTAAAAACAAAATTATTAAAATAAAAAAAAATTATTAATTTTTCCATTTAAATTAAAAAAATTAAATAATGAATTACTAATCTTAAAAAAAAATTATAATTTGTAAGATCTATATAAACAATTCGATAGTATGTCAAATACATATTACAAAATCAAAAATCTAATTATTATTTTTCAAAACTATATACTGCATATGCTTTTATTTTGAAAAAATATATTTATTTTATTTTATTTTTAAATTTATATATTATTTATTTTTATAGATGATTTAATTTTTTTTTCTTTTTAGTTTTTTTATAGATTATAAATATTTTATTATGTCCTAATCTAGTGCATAGGAACTGGCTATCTCTTGTTAGAAAATATCAGATCTTCGATTCCCAAAAAATCAAAACCCTAGCTCTCGGCTTCTCTCTGGATCCTTAGGTGTGGGGCTTCTCGGAGGATTCTGGATCGAACATAAAGACTGACCGGATTAAGAATTGCGATGGGGTCAAGATCTCGGAGTGAAAATTTCCAGTCCGGCGATGGCGCCAGTCCAGGGTACGTTGTTCTACCTCCCTCCTTGCATGTTTGAATCCAGAGGATGAATGAAACAATGAGGGAAATATCTGTAGCCTAAGTTTCTGTTATGTTGGTTTAATTTATGTTTCGCTTCGAATTTTTGTCGCAGGAAAATATTCATTGGAGGATTACACAAAGACACCACTAACAGTAAGTTTTTATCTTTCTCTTGTGCTTATTTTGGGTTTCTGAATGGTTGTTTTTGTAGTTTCAAACATAATCTGTAGGCATGTGTTTCTGATGTTAGGCCTATTTGGGTTGTTGATTCTCCTTGTTCATGATGATTTTTACTGCAGCTGTGTTCAATAAGCATTTTGGCAAGTACGGGGAGATTACAGATTCCGTCATTATGCGAGATCGACATACTGGACAACCTAGGGGTTTTGGTTTCATCACCTATGCTGACCCTTCTGTAGTTGATAAAGTTATCGAAGATACTCATATCATCAATGGGAAACAGGTCTCTTACGCCTCTTCTCTTTTTTTGTTTTTTGTTCCTACGCTATGTTTTAATGTTGATGTATATCATATCAATAAGTAATTACTTTTGGGAGTAAGGATGTCTGGCAGTATTCTCATTGATTGTTAGTTTTGTGATGTCTATTAGCATACCTTTATCAATAACTTTGTTCTTGGACCGATGGAACAGGTTGAGATCAAAAGGACTATTCCGAAAGGTGCTGGTGGCAATCAGTCAAAGGATTTCAAAACAAAGAAGATTTTTGTTGGTGGTATACCCTCGACTGTTACAGAAGGTATACCTGCCTCGTGAAGTTATTGCGTTCTCATGATAATAGTGGTATTATGTGCTTATTGTTGTTTATTTTGTTGATCAGATGAACTTAAGGATTTTTTTGCCAAATATGGGACCATAGTGGAACACCAGATTATCCGAGACCATGAAACAAACAGATCCCGAGGTTTTGGTTTTGTAATTTTTGACAGTGAAGAGGTCGTAGATGAATTATTGTCCAAAGGAAACATGATCGATATGGCAGACACTCAGGTATGCATGTTTGAATGGGGCCTAGAATTGTGGTACATTAAAACATATGATATATCTTTCCTTGTTTCAATTAATCTTTTTTGCTTGTTCCTTTCATTATACACGTTAAACTTAGTTAGTATTCTACCCATTAGCTACTGCCAAATGTAAGGAGGGTGTCACAGTAAGCTAGAAACTCCCTGCTATAGTTTGCATCCAATAGCATAGCTAGGTTAATTAAGTTGTTTTATTGTAGGTGGAGATCAAGAAAGCTGAACCCAAGAAATCTTCTAACCGTTCACCTCCTTCTTATGGTAGCCACCCTAGAGGTCGTTCTTTTAACGATAGTTATGGCGGTTATGGTGGACCTTATGGAGGTTTTGATGGAGGGTATGGTCCTCCAGGCCCCATTAGGTCACATGGAGGTCCTGCTAGTAGGTTTGCTGGGGGATATGGTTATGGTCGTGGCGGTTTAGGCCCTGAATTTGGTGGAGGGTATGGTGGTTATGGGAGTGGCAGTTTAGGTGGTTACCGGAATGAACCACCCCTTGGCTATTCTAGTCGTTTTGGACCCTATGGGAGCGGGTTTGGTGGGGAGGGTTATGGCGGTGGAGGTTATGGTGGTGGAGGAGGATATGGTCGTGGAGGAGGGGAAGGCTATGGGGGATATGGCGGTGCAGGTTATGGTGGGGCATTTGAATCTGGTGGCCCAGGTGGCAGTTATGAAGGAGCAGGTGGCCCCTATGGGAGGGGTTATAGTAGCAGTAGTCGATACCATCCATATGCAAGATAGGCTCTCGATGTTATACCAATCAGATCCTTTGGTAGACGCTATAGAAGCTTCTCTCATGTTTCGTGTAGTTGCATTCTAGAGGAAACTAGAGTTATCATGTAGCGGCCACATCAGGAAGGATTTGCTAAAGACAGGAAGAGCATCAAAAGTTTTATTGCCATATTAGACATCTTCTAGTGTGTGTTTGTCTGATTTAAGTGTTGTTTCTATCTCTTAACTTAGATTGTGTTATGTAGACTTTAGCATATTTGGTTTTGGAGTTTGTTTTTTCACTGCCATAAGAATGATGGTTTGGTGGTAGTCTCGTTAGATGATCAATCACTCACTCACTCACTCACTTCTTAGCTTCCCTCCTCCTTTGCTTAGTTTGCATAATCTTACAAATTAGCTAAATCTCCGCACAAAAAGTGCATTCATTATTCTTTAGCGCCTCAAGTTGAATCCTTTATGTGGTCTCTTCTAGTAGCCTGTAGATTTTGTTATTCCGAAATTTTTAACAAAGGTTAGAGTTCAATTAGTTATGGGTTAATACCTCAAGATAGTGCATGACTAAGTAGGTGTTTTTTCTTGTAAACTGGTAGTATATCTTAATTGTATGTGGTTTAAAAGGATTTAAAACTAATATTACGTTTAAAAAAAATTCCATATATGTGTGTTCGATTATCAGGATTTATTGTACGGAAATGATAATCTGCGTATAAATTGTTAAAAATGTGTTTTTAGGCCATGGTTACTTATTTGCTCTTTTGTTTCTGGTTTCTTTCGGGGCAGGCCATGGATATTTGGTCACTCTCGTTTTGTAAGAACATTGTGGATTTTGTTATCTATATAATTTATCATCAAAAATTTATTGTAAGAGTTAAATCATACAAAATATATATCAGTTTTGTAAATACATTACATCGTACACACTTTTGGTAGTAAATATGAAATTCGAACGGTTTGAAATGTAATGATACATCATAATAAAAGACTTATCAATTATTGAATAATAGTTGAGTATGACTTGTACTTTACTTGAGCAAGAGAGAAAATGACTCGATAATGTCATGAAAAAATGAATCTCATCACTCGGAGCGAAAGTAGCTTTTATAGTTTCTAAAGCCCATAATGAGTCCATTAAAGCTCATCTTAGTATTATTATTGGCGCGTTGCAAGTTCGCATTCTTTTTTTTTTGTTTGTCAACACCTAGAGTTTATTTCCTCTAAACTCGTAAACAAACGCAAACATCTAATTATTTTAGTGCAAAGAAAACGACAATCTCGAATATTCAGGACCGCAGAAAACGGATTGTATAGAAAACCCACTATTTTTAGATATACATTTTTAATTATTACATTAACCTACTTTTATTTTTTTCTTTTCAGTTTCATAATTCTATTTTTAGAGGTTTCTGTATTTGTAAGAAGGTAGAGAGAAACAAAGAGAAAGAAGAAGAAAAATAAATGGAAGGGAAAGAGAAAGAAGAAGCGAAGAGGAGAATGATGATGAAGGAGACAGATCAAGAGATAAGCCAAGACGAGATTACAAGACAAGAAGCGTACAACATGTCTCCACGTGCACCAGGTGGTGGTGGCATGGGAAAGTCATCGAGCGTGAGGCTAAACTGTTTATGCGCACCAACCACACACCCTGGCTCCTTCAGGTGCCGTTACCACCGTCGTAACGCTCGACTCGGTATCCCACGTGGCATATCCGTTCCGTCTAACCTTTCCATGTTGGCAGGAGGAGGCTCTAATTCTACCTCTCCCAAGTCCTAAGTTCTCGATTTTCTTTCCTTCTTTTTGATATTGATAAAGGATTTACTTTGTTTTTCTTTAATTTACGATAATAAGTAGAGGAAACTCTGGATATTCGCTTTTGCACAAAGGAATTCAGAGTATTGAGAAACTAATACTATTACGTTAGCATTGTTGGCCTACACCACGATGAGCTCTGTAATACATTTACATGAAGATCGAGGAAAAAACAATTGAGGTTCAGCCGTTCAGTTAGTGGGTCGTGTCCAACAAGTTTGAGATGTAATTGTATTCCCATAGTAAACTTTTTTGGTAGATTCGTCCCAATACGCCTGCGAGAGAGGGGTAATCAAATCAAGTGAGTGACAATGTTTTTAGCGACTGCGTTTCCATTTACAAAACAAACAGCAAACCCTTAATACCTGCCATCCCGAGGGGAGATGTGCTGAGAGTTTGGTCAGATCAGGTTTTTGTTGCTTTTCGTCTTTTTTCTTAGACTCGCCAGCTTCACGTCCTGCTCCTTCTTTCCTCCGTTTTACTTTCTCCCGCCTAATCTCATCAATAACATGTTACCGCATTAAGTCAGTTTTTATGGTAAGGGAGACTAATTAATTTTACATTACGCAGAGGAACTAACCAGTCACCACCGAGGGGTTGGAAATTTGCGTTGTCTTTAGCCTCTCCACTCGAGATTTGTCGGGATTTCCATTCTTCTATTTCTCTTCGCCTTTTTCTATCTAGGATCCCGTAATCTTCTTCTTCTTCACTATCGTTTAGCTCCTCTTTCGCAGCTTTCCACTGAGCACAAGTGGAGAGACAATTTCAGTTTTAGCTATAAGATTAACTAGAACCCAAAAAAAAATAACAACGTACCTTGTCCACCAAACTTGAAACCTTTTTATTTGACCTTAATGTGGATGTAGCAGCAACTGCCCGCTTTTTAGGCCGTTTCACTGTTACCAAAGCCGATGACTAATTATTATAAGCGAAAACTCGGAGCATGCTCAAACTATGAATGTGAAAAGCAAATTCGAAACCGAGATTAGAGATCAATGACGAATATTAGGTGATTCGAAGGATCGTACCTTTAGATTGACCCTTAGCTAATACAGACGATACACCGGTAACATATGTGGATTGAGAAGCAGTGCCCAAAGTTGCCATTTCAGCAGTGTCATTGGATCTGGAGCTACGCTCTACAGCTGTAGAAGAATTCCTTGGGATGTCGTAATTAGCAGAACCAACTCCACTGTGATACAGCGATGATTCTGCAGAGCTAATGACAGGAAACAGTGGAGCTGCACCTTTGAGATCGTAGTAAGCTTCAACGGCACTGGCTGCTGCAGAAGCTACTTCACTTGTACCAGGAACAGTTTCATAGTAAAATGTTGACGGGGGCAGAGAGACTTGAGATCCGTCGACATGGCCATAGAACTGAGTGCTAGGAGCTAGAGTAACAGAATTGGCAATATATTGATAACTGGACTCTGGATAGGACAAGTTGTATTGTGCCGCATAATCAGCAGATTGCTGCATATAAAATTGAGGTAGGGTATAGGAACTTCCCAGAGAATCACTGGACAAAGGTGGAGGGACATGACTACTTTCGAGAGGAGGTGGAGGAATTGGTTCACTATAACTGTCTGGTGGAGGTGGAGGAACATCTTCACTCTCAGACGGCGTTGCCGGAACCCATTCCTCACCCGGAGGTGGTGGAATATCTGTATGAAAGTTGGATGGCTCTGTTTGACTGGACATACCAGCAGAAGCATCTATCACTTGAACAGAAGACATTGGAATTGATTCTTCAACCTCCATATCCACATCCATGTCAATATCTTCCACAACTGGAGAGCCAGCCTCCTGAAGCATCTCACCCGAAGGAGTACCATCAGACTGCTCATCTTGATGGGCTCGCAAGTGGCTGGGAGATCCATCACCACCCACATCAGCAGATTCATCTAAATGAATAGTTTCTCCAGATTGAGCTAACTCTCCTTCTCTCCCACTGTCCTCGGATTCACTTTCTGTATTAGCATCTGCTACCAACTTATCTTTGGGAGAGCTTTTGTTAGTGTCTGCGATTTCTTCCATTACTGAAGATTTTGCAAGCTCATAAATGGCATCGTTAACACCGTCTTCCAAACGCTTAAGTTGTTTCTCAGTGTGGAGCCAAAAAGAAAGTAAAGGTGAGGTTTCCAATATAAGCGCCTTTACATCAGAATGTCTGACTTCAAGCTCTAGAATGTACTTTGATATCTTCTCATTGCTGTGAACGTTCCCATGCGACCTAATTCTTTTTAGAAATTAAAGATAATCATATTTCAAAGAAGATAAGAGAACTATGATCTCTTTACCTAACAATATAACATGCGTAAACAAGAAGACGCAAACTAGAATGGCTTACTTCTTCAGAGACCTCAGCTTCTCCAGTAAGCTTTCGTTTTGGCTCAACAGGCGAGACGGGAGGTCAGTAGCCGCTCCTTTATCAAAAGTAGCATGCACATGATCAGAATTTCCTGGCCCTTCAAGTTCCTCCTGACATGGTTGGTAATTAGCAGCAGAGTCTATCTGACATTCAACTCGATGACCATCAGTTCCTAAGCTTTTGACATAATGATCTTCACTTTTGTTTCTCTCACCCAGCTCAGCTATCGAACAATCAGTTCCGGTGAAAATATGTTGCACGGGTTGCTGCAAATAGCTTGGTTCAACACCAGAAATCAACGTGTACGCATCTGTAACCATGGGCCCAGGCACATTGTAACCAGTCTCATATGCACCGGCAGTTTGAGTGAAAACCGCAGGAATTTCCCACGAAGTTTCCCCAGTTGCTGTATTCCAGTAGTAATACTGATTGCTCTCCTCGTGCAAAATCATCTTCCACTGCGAAGTAACATCTGTGGGAGCATGGTGCTCTAAAGACACAGTGCCAGATGCTTGAACTGAGGAATCTACCTGCTTGTTTAGTCGATCCGAGATTGCCAAGTTACTCACTGCGACATAACCACTTTCCCCTTCAGCCTTAAAATCAGGTGCAGAAGAATCCTCCCCTGTTTGCTGTTGGTCAACCATCTGCATAGTGGTGTCTGCACCCGATATTATATTTGTTTCTTTTGGTCCTTCGTGAATTAATCCATCAACCTGGTTTGAATAAAATTCATCAAGACTAACAGAGAAAACAACATGAGTATGCCGTTTTACATAAGTAAAATATTGTTACCTGCTCATTTTTTATGGCTAGGGAACTATCTGCAGTGGCATCCTCTGCCGTCCTATCTGAATCCTCTTCCACCTCATCATCACTATACTGCCCAAGTAAAAGCAAAGGGTTTTCTGTTTTCTGACCTGAAAAAAGGAAGACTAAAGCGTCAAACTTTGGAAGCCCCACTAACTACATACCTAGGCTTCAGATATATGAACAGAATAGCTATGGGATATTTTAGGTTGCATTAGAAAGTAAAAAAGATGGAGAATAGCATCGGGGAAGATTAATCAGGGACCTGTCACAAATTAATGACAAATCCGTCAGTTTAAGCGTTGCAAGCCAAAACAGCTAGAGACATACGAACCGCTAGGAGCTATTTCCAGAAGAAAGTCCCCATAAAGCTTGAAGCTGCAAAATAAAGCAACTCATTCATAATATCACCGTGGCTTGGCCTGAACTGATGTCATACGATGTCCCCAACATAACATGTGTGTTGGAACAGAAACAAGAATTCCCAATTTTGCACCATAAAGATGTCGAGCACTTAAGGGCGTTGCTACATAGCGGATTTGAAGATAGCTGATGGAACCCACCTGAAGAAGAAGGTGAATTGGGTAACTCATTAGGCTCTTTTTGTTCCCGCTCAACTCCATCACGCACATCTGAGCCACCCAAATCTCCTACAAAAGGCAGAAAAACGAAAATTGGAAAATTCCCAAAAAAAAAAAAAAAAAAAGACTCAAATAGGTAATCAGAATCTTTATCACCCTAACGCTCTTAGTCATATTAATTAAGTAGCTCGGGATTTCTCCAGAAAAGAAACGATATCGAATCCTCAGTGACTCTACAAATCCAATTCTAATAGATTCAAAAAGTAGCTGATCTAGTTACAAACGAAACGGTAGATTTCATCGATCAAAAGAGCAGATAACAAATCGAAATCGATAAGAGCAATACAAAATCATACCAGAGGGTTCCGCAAAGAGATCAAGCTTGACACGACGGCTAGTGTTATTGGCGGCGAAACGACGCTCTTTTCTCTTCCCCATCAGATTTCTACTCTCTCTCTCTACAGAGTATAACCTTCGTTCTCAGTGGAAGAAGCCAACAGAGAAAGCCGAGTGTCGAGGGTTAAGAACTTTACCAAGGACCAAACGACAGCGTTTTCTCTTATAGCCGCTGTGCCGTTTTTTAATGATGAGTAGGGTTTGCCAAATCAGACCCAACACTGTTAGTATTCCAATTGAGTCCGGTCTGGCCCGACCCATTCTAAAACTGTTATTCGAATAAAACTAAAAATTCCCGCGCAAAGATTTGAGTAAAACTGGTAACGAGAATTTTAAAACATTCAGTCTTCGGAATCCATGTTGTTGGTAAAGAACGGATTTCACTTGTATTTAAAAGAAAACACATCCAGTCTTCGGAATTCAGCTTTATATCGACACATTAATCACACAATGATTACTGAGTGAAACTTACATACGTAAATTTATTGATATTACAAACTGGGACCCAAATCTCCCACTCGAACGACTCGGGAGAAATTCCAAACAAATAGAAAACCTAGGGGACAAAAGGATAAAAGAATGGTCATGAGTCACGACTGATGAGATTCTAACCTCTTCAGAATCTGGGAAACAACACCCCAGTTGAATCCCCGATATTGAAGCCACCGGATAACTCTAGCTTTACGATTTTCTATAGGCAAGTCTCTGCCTTGGACCCACCGCTTTGACGCCTCAACATAAAGCTGATCCACAGCTTCCTTGGACAGCCCGTGCCTCGGTTCAGCTTCTTCATCTTCTTCCTTGCATTGGCCTTTCTCAAAAACAATCTTTATGGCCGCCTCTGAGTCTTTGTTGCTTATTCCTTTCTTAAACAATGCCTGATCCATACATAAATGCCCACTTTGCTCAACTATCAGACAACATTGTTATCCTCACCAAATAAATGTGATTGTAACTATGTGAATGGGCAAATCAATCTTTTGAAATTATTGTCACCAAAGGAAACGCAAAAGCACTAATTTGAGTGGAGTGAAAAATCCTCAATAGAGAAGAAAAAACCTACTTGCTTGATCCGCCTAGGTCCCCAGCTTAAGGAAGACCATCTAGATCGAGAGAATGACTCCGCGTACAAGCTATCATTGATGAAACCTCTGAAAACACAAACAAAAAGTTCAAAGAGACACTTTTTCTCACTTCAAGTGTAATCAGTATAGTGGATATTGTTACCGCAAAGCAGCCTAGAAACTTTACGTCTCGAGGAAAACAAGCACATGATGCATATGGATGGATCCTAATTGAAAACAAGAAATCGAGAGGAATCTTACCGATGCTGGAAATCATTGATCACTCTGTCAACGATTTCAAGAGGATATTTCTTTCCAATGAGCTTCTTCTTCAGCTCAATTGCTGTATATGCTCTGGGACCATGCAGAAAGGCAAAATAAGAAGATAAGAAATCGTTCACACAGAGAATAGTGAAGAAGAAAACCTTTATTCAACATTTTAAACTGAAGCTACACAAACTCAAAAGGTGCAAGCCAACCTCAAACCAAGATAACGAATAGCCATGTTTTCTGCCTCTTGCGTGGTTTTGCAGGCTTCTTTGCTACTCTTGGCCGGCTCAGCTTCCATATGTAGTTTGATTTCATCATAAGCTTTTTTGTGTTGTCTCATCGACTTATAACCTCTAGATCTAACGTTGTTGCTGCTTTCTTCCAACTCTGCAAAGAAATTAGAGAAATGTGGGTCTCGGTTAGGCTTGGTTTGGAGATGATACTGAAATCCAATTGAATTGTAATTTAGGCCACTTGGGAAATGATAAAGACCACGAAAACCTTTTAAACCTTGATATCCACTATAGATTACTTAAAGTATCTTTTTTAATTCCAGAGTTTCAACCAAATAGAGACTCCCTAAAGAGTTACTTGTTACTCACAATATATAAAATATTGAACTACCATAACCGAGCTTAACATAATACCTTCTCTAGAGTCATCACAAGACACATTCCTGTAAATTCCAGCATCGTTTTTATCCTGCAGGTTCGATAATGTGACCTCTCCAGCCTCTTTAAAGTTACCAGAGCCCAATACACAATGATCCCATCTACCAGCAGTTATACCCTTCCCCAAACTCATAATAACTTCATTAGAGTCATCAAAAGACTCATTCATGTAACTTCCACCATCGTTTTTCTCTTGCAGATCCAAAAATGTGCCCTCCCTCGCATCTTTGATGTTACCCTTCGCTTCAGATCCCAATATACTATGATAAAATCTACTAGCATATATACCCTTGTCAGAAGTATCAACAGGCTGAAATGTCAATTCTTCCCGAGACTTCTTTGGAACATACCTACTCAGTCCCGACGAATTGTAGTCCCGATTATCTGAACACAAAATTCTCGGCGGCGGCAAGTGTCTCTTCACCCTAAAGATAGATATCAGAAGTGAAAGAGTGAGGATTTAAACTATGTCTTACTTATAGAGAAACGTATAGGTCCTCATTGGTAACAGTCACCGTGAAAAGAGGGAACAAGTTCAAAACCATCAGTACCAAAAGTGAAGAAGATAAACGATTTTAGACCTTCCCAACAACAACGATTTCAATTCTCACAAGTCATAAACGTTTGAAACGAAGGCAACCTTCACGATTGGGGAAAAAGTCCAGAAATATGAATTTTTCCCTCATTTCGGCGACGAAGAAAACGCAGGGGATAAGAGGAAGACGAATTCAAGCAAAAATTAACTCACCGTGGAATTATAACGAACACGCGATGTTGAATTCCAATCGATAACCTGAACCCTAGTTTCAACATCTCCCAATTGAAAAATCGAAGAAGAAAAACCCTAGCTAGTTGTTAAATCAATTCTAGCTGCTACAATGCGCGTGGCTAGTATAGCTGCTATAGTGCGCCTAACAATTTTAACCCTTCTTAACCAACTGTTAACGGAAAACATATATATATATATTTCACCAATATGGAACATGAGAAACAAATAATTAACTAACTAAAATCAAATTAATCCTAATTGTTCACAACAAAAGAAAATTACATAAAGATACTAATGATTCAAAATATATAAAAGGAAAACAAAAACTCTCGATCAAATCTTGACAGCATACAGAACATGACAATACTTGGGCGACGAATCATCACCACCAAAGTCGTCATCCTCAACACCATAGCGACCATTAAAGCTAAGAGCTTTAGATTCGAATCCAGCTTTAGGCCTGAAAACGAACAACCCGCTAGACGAACCAGAGGATTCGAACAACCAATCGTGAACGTCCCAAAAGATCTCCACGGAAACACCATCGCTCACCGTCACAACCTCGTTCCCTCTAAATCTCCAATTCAAATTCATGATCCGAATCGCCGGCACACCGTCCACCGTGATCCACATCTCCGGGTCGTTGGGACCGGACAGGGAAGTCTCGATCACCACCTCGTTCTCGCGGCGCGACGCCTCACCGCCAAACGCCGTGCGCGTGTAGAAAACGCGTTTCCCGTGGACGCGCTCTTGCTTGGAAACCAAGGCAGCTTCAGTGGACGAGGGCTTTTTCTTCGTCCTCTGGAAAGCTTCCTTCTTTAAATCACCGATGGTTAAAACGACGGCGTTCTGGGACACGAGGGAGACGTAGAAGCCTGAGGAAGGTTCGGGAAAGTTGGAGAATTTGGCTTGACGAAAATCCCAGTATACGTCGACCCTTGTGCCGTTAGCTTCTAAGCTCTTTAGACCCTTTTTCGCCCAAAACGAAGAACCCTCGAGATCTATCTTCACCTGATGATGATGTTCTTCGTTTTTGAGATTCTCGATTTTTAGGGTCAAGGAATGTGAAGAGATGGTTCTAGACCAAGTGACGTCTACGTTTTGCCTAGTATTTGCGATTTCAACTACGTAGAGTAACGAGACAGAGCTGGATTGGTTTATCATTTTTTTTCTTTGTTTATTGAATCTTTGTCGGTCTAGATGATGCCTGGAAAGCCACAGGCTTGGCCTCAGGTTGATTCTGGAGATTTTAAACCGAAGATTTTTGTTTCTTTGTGATTTACTATGAATAGATTGCTTCTTTCAAGAGGAAATCTCTAAGTTTGGATATCTTGATGAGTCAAAAACCACATTTTTGTAATAGCGTGTGACCTGACCTATCTTTAGTAACCTAAGCAGAGCTGTTAGAGAATATTCTATTAACCAACCCCATCTAATCAAGTATGTTTAGAGGGTAATAAAACCTCAAGAAGAATAAATATGTATCGTTCATATGTTTCATAGGGCCTAATGAATATGATCTTCTTGGCCCAAAGTATGACATAATTACAATATCTTTCGTATTGGCGTAAGAAAACGGTTATTTGAAGTTTGCTGTCGATTTCTAAGGACTGAGAAATCAAACACCTGAATTTATAATATCCTTAGTCTGCTTATTCGACATCATAAACAACAACTGGAGAGATGTCTTGAAGCAATGGTCTTGCAGTTACACCTTTCCTATGTTTTGTAAAGAAGAGCTATTAAAAATACAACAAAAATAAAGGCAGATTGAAAAGAGTCTCTTTAAATCACAATTTGTTGGCCTTTTGGTATATGGGACCAGTTTATTTTCAATCTTCAGCCGCCAAAGAGAAACCCAGCAGCTTGTTCTTCGTTTCCTTCAAACAATCCGAGAGCTTGTATCACTGCTTCGCGGGAGAACCCTAACTCAACAAGCTTTGTAATCTTGGCTTCAAATTCAGGTCCCTGTAGGTTACATGATAATAATATAATTAATGGAGGAGACTGCAAAGGAATCAAAACAAGTGTGAGACAAAAACTTTAAACACAAGTGTTTACCTCGGATGTGTTTTGCCTTGAAGGTTGACTCGTTGGGCTTGCAACAGTATTATTCTTCTTCTCTGTAAACCCAGAAGGAGCCTATATGACCAAAACAATTTGATCATAATTAACAACTTATTTCCAACTATACTTCATCAAAACCAAAGCTAATGGACAAAATGCAAAATTTCTTACCGCTGCACCAGAGCTAGACGCTTGATTTGGTACACGTTCTTCATCCAGGAATCGGGAAGGAATGTCTTTCTCTGAAGGAAATGCGGTTTTTGTCAGGTTAATTGAAGATATAGATAACAAACGTAAAAGGGGTTCAAAATTTTCAAGATTGAGATGGTACAAGAGAACTAGCCTTGCAAAAAGGGAACCGAGACCTCTCCTCCTCCGACTGTCAGGACGTTCTCCTTCAAATCTATAGTGCACTACACATTGAAAAAGAGAGAGAGAAACGGTTTTACATTTGGTTGAAACACATATGCTAAATTCAAAATCAAATGATGGAGATGTCACCTGATGCTTACGCAGCATATCCAGGCCAAACAGGAATTCCATGTTAGGTGAGTCCAGCACCACGAATGTACATGGATAAAAGTTATTCCCAATCTGCAAGTTACGAGATTTTCAATTTCAATTGGAAAGAATAATGAAACATAAAAACAAAGGACAAAATTTGAGGTGTTTACCTTGATTGGAGCGACATGAATGCGGCCCAATATCTCTGATTGACCAACACCATGAGCAATACCTTTATAGCGTTGATCCATGAGTCTCAGCAATCTGAGTGTATGAGTTTAACAAGACTCACGAGTTATTCCATCATTCTTTATTAAAAGAAGTACCAGAACAAAAAATAATGCAAGAGTTACCCGCATCTCTCAGCACAACTCTTGGAAATAATTGTCGATTGTGCACCACTATCAACAAAAGCCTGGAGATGGTGTAAAATATAGGTTTAGAACATAAAGATAATCTAAGGAGTGCTCAATAACAGATCTAGAAACGCACTGAGGAACCGAGAAAAAATTGAAAACAGATAGTACGCCGAAAAGAGCTTATACTCTGGTTGCCAAATTTTTACCTTTAGAGGTACACCATTGACCTCCATATCCACATACAGCATTATCTACGGAGATGAGAAAAATAAATTTGAGGTCTGTGTACAAGAAAGTTAAGTTAAGGAATCTCAAAAGAATGTACTAAAACACGAGCATACATACCACCCGAGCAAAACCTTCAGGATTATGTTCAAGGGCAGCTTCCCAGTTCTCATCAATCCCTTTCTGCTCAAAAGTATCAAGACAGGACCAAAGTTCAGAAATGACATGAAAAGATAACATGGTAATAATGATAACACAAGAACCAAACCTAAGTGAAGGATAGCATCAAGGAAACACAGAAGAGTTATTTGCGACATACTAGAGTTCAGTACATGCAACTTAAGTAAGAACCATTAACCTGTCGAATTGCAGCTTCGATTTTCTTCTGTGCTTCAACATCAAAAGGATCTGCATACAGAAGAGCCTGCAAGGACATAAGCAGAATTCTTTGATAGTGGTAGACATAACTTAATGTGTGGAAAAACTGAGAATCAAGCAACTATTTCAAAGCTAGTTTTCCTGATACTCTTTTATTTTGTATTTTTTTGAAAAAAGGCTTACGAGTTCCTCTTCCTTCTGACGCTGTAATACAGATCGCTGATGATGCCGTGAACGCAAAACATCCTGTAACTTATTTAAATCGCTTCCAGAAATCACTTGTGCAAGCTCAGGGTCTGTCTACAATTCACAACATCAAAGCCAAGGTAACAGAGTCATAAAACGAAGGCTAAGAAGGATATCATAGTTCCAAGCTAAGTTCTAGTTAGCATCAATTCATACCTGAAATAACTGTCCCATAAGATTAGAATCACCCCGAAGGTGTTGTTGAAAGGCTGCAGGGTTCGAAGCTGACCCATCAGGATTCATGCCCAAATCACTCCCCGCCGCACTACTGAATCAAGCAAGCAAAAACACCGAGGGTAACTATGATGAATGGCTCAATTGCAAAAGTCTAAAATAGAGTAGCAAGAGGTCAATCCATCGTACCCAGATGAGGCATTGGAAACCATCATCAATAGATCATCATCCTTAACACCCAAGGCACTCAGCTTATCGGAATTCCTCATCTCGTTTCCATTATACAAAAGCTGTTGCTGCTGAATCGGAACATTCGACTGCTCATTGATGCAAAAACAAAGTAGCTTAAGTTCCAAAAACAAAGTAGAATTTAACAGGTTTTTAGCTGCTTCGATCTTTTTTTACACAGTAACAAGCGACACAATTAGAAATAACAATGGACAAAAGAGATCTGAGATCCCTTACCTCAACCTCGAGCAAGGCTTTAACATTCTCAACCTAGGAGAAAACAAAACCAAAGGATCAAGAAAAGCAGAACTTCCGAAAAGGTCGACTAATCAAGTAAAAAGTAGCTAAACCCAAGAAGCTTCATCGATCAATTCGGGAAGTACATTGTGATTTAAGAAGCGAAGAATCAGGAAAGATAGGGTTTTTGGGTAAACAAAAAAAAACTTACGGTTTCGTGAGAATCGACATCAATCGTAATGATTTGTTCACCGGTGGTCATCACAGTAATCCTCATCTTGTAATCGTCTGTTTGGTCTCCTCTTTGGTATCTATCTTGGCTTCCGAAGTTGGCTTTCCTTCTGGTTTTTAAGTTTTAACTCTGGTCTTATGGGAGAAGCCAATCACGGTTTTAAAATTACCTTCACGTAACCCACTCTTTCAGCAAGAGGCTCTAACTCTACCGAGGTTGGTGGTTAAATCCCGAAATACCCATGGATTTTCTGAAACCCCGAAAGTACCCCTGGATCGTTTTCATTTGTCTGTTGGTTTACCCAAGCGTAAAGGCATCGACCCATTTGACATTTGAGATATAGTTTTACATTTTTAGATTTAAAGAATTGGAAAAATAATCTACTTTGAATTTGTCGATTTTGTTCTGAAATTCGATTTGTTTGTTAAATAAATCTTTCAAACCTAATATATCCTTTCACAATTAGATATTTACGAAAATATCAAATCTTTAATTAGTCAAATTTAACGATACTATACATTATTTAAAAAATAAAAATTTCAATTTAGATTAATTACGTTACATAAAATATTGTAAATAGACTAGTTTGCAAACTTATTTATTAATCATGTCCAGTCGATTAGTTCAATAGTTAATTATTTTAGTATTTGCATAACTACAAATCAAAATGCAATATATATATATATATATATATATATATATATATTTATTTTATTTTATTTTTTGATCAAATATATATATATATATATTATGTAGATAAATTATTTAGCAAAAATACATTCCGATTTGAGTATGTTTAAAAAAAAATATGCCGACGAAATATAAGTAATTATAATGATAAAATAGTGATTAGGAAAGTGTATATTTCACAGATGCGAGAAGGCGGACGAAGAGAATGAGATAAGTAATGGAAGTAGCTGAATCATTGAGTGTGATTCGTTTAAAAATCCATAATTGATGATTGCTTTCATCATTTTTAAAGATTGTTTTCTTAATTCTCTATTTATCCATGGACTGTTGTTATAGTAAAGTAGAAAACAAATTAGTACAAATTTGAAAAGCAGGCAGGTGATGTCATTTGTCGTCCTAATAGTGTGTATAAATTATATCCCGCAACGTCTTAGGATTACTTTTCTTGTCATCGAGAATCTTACTTTATTGTAGATAAGAATAAGAATTGTTTTACTTTTTTATTCTCTTACGATTTTCTAATGCTATCTGAAAATAAAATATGGTTTTAAAGTTTAGCTCAAAAGCTGCGAACTGCATTAGCTTGAGACGAATACGAATTATAGACGTTACTAAATGTTGATGATCAATCATAAGGTCAAAACTAAATCTGATTAACGAAACAATAGAATGCACAAGGAATCAAGGTATTGGGGAAAAGTAAAACAACAACGAAAATCAAAACCTAAGAATCGAATCCAACGCATTCAAAGGCAAACGCCGCCGATTGGAACGCATTCAGATCACAAAGCTAGTTATTACCGGCGGGAGCTGGAAAACCGTAATCGCGACGCCCAACGCCGCAGCCGAATCTCGGATCGCAATCGAGGTGGACGGAATCGTGGATTTTGTGGAATCCATCCTTAAAAACGCCGAATCCGAATAGAAACCCAATCGCGATCACCACCAAAAGCAAACACGTGCACATCATGCAAATCCGTCCACAACACATCTTCTTTTTTTGTTTCCTTCCTACAACTACAAATCGTTCAAAAATCCTCCGATTCTCTTTCGCGTTGTTTGAAATTTGTCGCCGGAGATTCCGAGATTCGATTTAGGTTGAACGAACAACTCTGCTAATAATAATAATATAGATGAGAGAGAGTTTGTTTGTTGGTTTTGTTGGCGAGAAAGAGAGGATAAATTTAGTGGGGGTAGAGAAAGGAGTTATAAAGGAGAGATTGTGTGGACGTTACGCCTATTTCTTTGCTTTCAAAACCCTAAACTATCTGGACAAACGGTCTCCTTGTTCCTTTTCTCCTGAGAAGCTCTATATTGGGCCTACTGTTTAGGCCCATTAATGAGTATGTTGGGTCTAACGTGTAGGCTATTGGACAAAGGTGAATGTTGGTGCCTCGGCTAGGTGTAAAAATAAAAAATAAAAAATAAAAATGAATTATAAGCACATCAAGAAGCACTTGGCAGTTGCATGAAATTGCTTACGAATGACAAAAGGATTTGAACCAATTCATCTGGTAAGATATTGTAGAATTGCAAATGGTCTAGAACTAGATGTTGTTGTCAGCAAGGCGGCCTTATGAACGTCTTTACATTGGTAATTCTAATCTCCAATAACCATACCAATCAGCTTCTTCAACCCACTATCGATCAACCTCTATTGAGTTTAGATATAACAATCAGTCCTCATGATCAACCACATCTTCTTGTAGTTCTTGTTGGTCCAAGATCAATTCTCTTTGATTAGGACCTGCATAATCCAAAGACCCTTTATGAGTTTGTGTGTGTGTGTTAAAGCCTAATTTTTATGAAGAACAAATAAAATAAAATATGTATCAAGCACTCCAATACGATGCCCGATGGTAGTGGGTTTTAACACACACACACACAAAAACATGTTGTGGCGACAGAAAATTTGCATGAGTAAGCAGAGAGAATACTTCGGCCCGGTCATTTGGGTAGTTGGTTCAGTTTGGTTTCGGGTAGTTTGAAATTGAATATGGACCATATAGATATTCTATATCTTCAAATTTGAGGTTTTATGCACTTTAAGAGATAACTCAATTTTTGAAGGTTTTAAATCGTGATACCTCAAATTTGAGATTTGAATACTTTTCAATTTGGTTTAGTTTCTATAATGTAAAAAAATTGGAAAAAAAAATCGCTTGATTTGGTTATATAGGGTATTTCAGTTTTTAATGAAATTTGATTAAATTTTGTCAAATATCAATAAATATATTCATATATTTGGTTTAATTTTGATAAATATCAATAAAGACATTCATATATTTAAAGAATTTCACGCTTTAAATCTCAACATAACTAATATCTTAGATTTTTATAATTGTAATTTTTGGTATTTTAATTTTATAACCGAAATTTTTGTCGGTTCGGTTCTATAATTTGCACATGCCTATTCGGGCGATGCATTGTTGTTATTAAGTTATAGGGCCTAATAAATAGAAGAAACAGGGCCCAAACTAATGTTGCACAAAGCAAAATTCTGAATTTATACAGAAGCGTCCTCATATTTTGATTAAATACGCGATTGTCACCCCATAACTATTATTCATTGAGAGAATCAGAAAAAGGCAGGTCTTCAAAAGTTCTTTAGCTGCTCTCACTTTCAAGTCGTAATCGTCTCTCTCGTCTCTATTGTTGCTTTTCGCGCTCTTTCTCTCTCTCTCTCTGTATGCGACTTTCCGTTTCTTCAGATCCGCCGAGTCTTCTTTTTGTGGAATATTTGGTAGGACCTCTACATTCAAATACACCTCTTTATTGATCGATTTCGTAAACCCTAGATTCGGCTATTTTAAATCTGCAAAATCCATGGCGTCTTCACCTGGTAATACTAACCCTCACAATCCTCCTCCGTTCGATCTCGTTAATATCTTCAAGCCCTCATCGAATCCTTATCCTCCTCCGCCGGCATCTTATCCTCCGCCCACAGGTCCTTTTATTCACAACCAGTACAATCAGCAGCTCTACGCTCCGCCGGGTATCGCCGCCCAACCATCGCCGTTGACTCAGACGCAACATCAACAACAGGATTTTCCTTCTCCTTCCTCCGGAACTATCTTGCACCCACAGAGAACACTATCTTACCCCACGCCACCTCTAAATCTCCAATCGCCCCGTTCCAATCACAATCCTGGAACGCAAATCCTTGCTATGCTCAACAATAACAACGGTGGAGGCGGCAGGGAAGGTGCCGTGGCCAACCAAGAGCCGTCATTTCCTGTAGTGAATCCGCACGAGATCGCTCGGTCATTTCCTTCAGGTCTTATTCGTGTCCCGAGCTGTAAGCTGCCCAAGGGAAGGCGATTGGTTGGTGAACACGCTGTGTATGATGTTGACGTGAGATTACATGGAGAGATTCAGCCACAGCTGGAGGTGACTCCAATTACCAAATACGGGTCGGATCCTCAGCTCGTAGTGGGTCGGCAAATCGCCGTGAATAAGGTCTACATATGCTACGGATTGAAAGGAGGAAACATTCGGGTCCTCAATATAAACACAGCATTGAGGTCTTTGTTCAAAGGCCACTCTCAGGTTGTTTTTCAACTCTTCGATTCGTTACTTATATATTGAAGTATCCATCTGGTTTTATGAGCACGATAAGTTTCGTGTCTCCCACCCCCCATCTAGTTCTAACTACGTGTTTGTGTCCAGAGAGTGACGGACATGGCTTTCTTTGCCGATGATGTTCATCTGTTGGCTAGGTAATGTTCTGAAATTGTTGTCTAAATAGGTTATTCTATATTCTATATGGTGCGCATTCAACTCTACTGTGTCTGTGTTTATTAGAGTTTTGTCTAAGTGTTTTTTTTGTTAGCTTCCTCTACTTTGTGGTTTGCATTTGTTTTCTGACCGTCTATTTTTCTATTTCTTCTTCCAAACAGCGTTAGTCTGGATGGAAAAGTATTCGTGTGGCAAATTTCGGAAGGGTCTGAGGGAGATGATCAGCCCCAGATTACTGGGAAGATAGTTGTTGCTCTTGAGATACTAGGAGAGGAAGAAACCAAACATCCACGTGTTTGTTGGCACTTCCACAAACAGGTATTTATTATATTTCTTTTGCCATGGGAAGTTGATTCGCTTTCAATTTACCCTCTGCTGTGTCTATACTTCTGATTGCGTAAAATCAAATTTCAGGAAATTTTGGTGGTTTCAATTGGTAAACATGTGCTGCGAATTGATACTACCAAAGTTGGCAGAGGTGAAGTGTTCTCTGCTGAGGCACCTCTCCAGTGTCCCCTTGATAAACTGATTGATGGTGTCCAGATTGTGGGGAAACATGATGGAGAAGTTACCGATCTGTCAATGTGCCAATGGATGACCACGCGTCTGGTTTCTTCTTCAGTTGATGGCACGGTTTGTGTTTGTTCTTATCATTTTCTTCCACTTTTTGTCAACTCCTTTTCAAAGTCTTTCTGAAATTGAATTGATCTAAAGGGTTTGCTAAGTTTAATCTTGTACATGCACTGTGTATCGTCTCTTCTCAACAGTTAGTATTTTTGCAACAGTTGGTGTTTTGTGTGCGTGAGGCTTACTCCTTTTTCCTCATAATACCAACAGGTTAAGATATGGCAAGATTGTAAGGCACAACCAGTGGCAGTATTGAGACCTCATGATGGCCATCCTGTCAATTCTGCCACATTTGTTACATCCCCGGAGAGACCTGATCACATCATACTTATCACGGGGGTAGTTTTCTTGAATCAATCTTACCAACTTTTCGCAGGCCTATCTAATGCTAAATGGCCCTGCTGTGTTGAGATTACATTTTATATTGTAGCTTTCCTTTCTGCTAAGTTGCTAATTCTGTCAGTGTTGGCAATGTTCTTCTCGCAGGGTCCTCTAAATCGAGAAATGAAAATTTGGGTCTCAGCTGGGGAAGAAGGGTGGCTCCTAGCAGCTGATTCTGAGTCATGGAAGTGTACCCAGACGCTAGACTTGAAAAGCTCAACTGAGCCACGAGCTGAAGAAGCATTTTTTAACCAAGTCATTGCATTGTCTGAAGCAGGCCTGCTTTTACTAGCAAATGCGAAAAGAAACGCCATATATGCCGTGCATTTGGACTATGGCTCTTGTCCAGTTGATACACGGATGGATTACTTGTCCGAGTTTACTGTAACTATGCCTATATTGAGTTTTATAGTGACCAATGACCCTCCAGAAGAACCCATTGTTAAGGTTTATTGTGTTCAGACACTAGCAATCCAGCAGTATACGCTAGACTTATGCTTGTGTTTGCCACCTCCTATAGAGAGTGTGGGTTTGGAGAAGTCAGAATCATGCGAACTTAAGCCTACAGAATTACCATCGGTTGATTCAGTGCCTAAACCATCTATTCTAGTGGACAGATCCGAAAGTGCTTACACGTCGAGTTTTCCAGCGGATTCTGAATTAACGGAGACCACATCACCAGCAACTGTTCTATCCAACCGTGATCCTAAAACTTCTGGGCTGCCATCTGAGAGTAGTGATGCAGGTTCTGCGTATGCTCCTTCACCCCAGCTTCCTCTAAGTCCCAGACTATCAAGTAAACTTTCTGGCTATCACACTCCTGTAGATGCTATTGATCAAGTACTACCTTGCCGTGAGCTCGGTGGCAAAGTACCTTCTGCTGATTATTCTGTTGATAGGCAAATTGATGCTGTTGGAGAAAGAAATTTGGATGTGTCTCCTGTTGAAGAAAGCTCAAGAAGCAAGGACAAGAAAGTTACACCTGATGATGATGTGTCTGGGATTCGAAGCCCGCCAGCTTTTTTCACACGCCCCACTCATCTTGTAAATCCTTCAGAAATATTGATGGGTGCTTCGTCCACTGAGGCCTCCATTACTATTGCAGAGAAGAGAGATAGAGATGCAATTATTCAGGATGTTAATAACGATGCAAGAGGCTCTGAAGTTGAGGTGAAAGAAGTAGGTGAAGCAAGGTCACAGAATGGTGAAATTAACTATCTTGAAGAAACTGAGAATTACACTTCAGAAAGTAGAGATAACATCCTTTCCTCACAAGTTGCGAATCTCAGCATTGAGATGGCAAGAGACCGCCATTCTATTGCACATGAAACTTTCATTCCAGAGAACTCTATGGCTTATGGACCATCTTTACAAGCTGGGGATGAAAGTGGTCTTGACTCAAGAGGTGTGTCTGCAAAGCTTCTCGAGTCAGTTTCATCTAGTGGGCTTCCACAGTCGGCAGCTACAAATAGCAGAGGGAAGAAACAGAAGGCCAAAAGTTCACAGGGTCCCGGTTTATCATCTACATCCTCAAATGTTGCCAATCTGGCTAACTCCTACACTGAGCAGAGTCAGAGCTTAAGTCATCCCATGACAGATTCACTTCCTCAAATCTTAGCTATGCAGGAAACAATGAATCAGGTGACATACTTATCTTGAAACTAAGTACCCTATTGCGTAACAGTATCTGTTTTATATTCTGGCATCATTTCACCGATATGCTATTAAACTTGTTGCTACCTTGATTTGGCATAAAACAGTGTCTTTGTCACATTCGATTTACAAGAAAATGTAATTTATCCATGACTGGCATTTATTGATGATAGGATATTACTTTCTTTTTAAGACGTTCTTTGGTAAAAAAAAATTGTTGACTTGAAACATTATTTCCTTCCAGATAATGGTTTCGCAGAAGGAGATGCAGAGACAACTATCAAATGCTGTCAATGCCCCTATCATTAGAGAAGGTAAAAGGTTAGAAGTGGCTTTAGGGAGAATTATTGAGAGATCCAGCAAGTCAAATGCTGATGCTCTATGGGGCCGTTTCCAAGAGGATACTGTTAAGAATGAAAAGGCATTGCATGACCATGCCCAACAAATCATGAATGCAACAACGAACTTCATGACCAAGGAGTTAAATGCCATGTTTGAGAAAACGATTAAGAAGGAATTTGCTGCAAATGGTCCAGCCATAGCACGTGCAGTAACACCAGTTATTGAAAAAACTGTATCTTCTGCAATCACAGAGTCCTTCCAGGTTGGTAATTTACTAGACATTTAGAGCTGATTCATGAAAAGATCCATTGTTTATTAAGATAATTGCTTTCTCATTTGTACAGAGAGGAATTGGTGACAAAGCAGTCAATCAGCTTGAAAAATCGGTTAATTCAAAACTTGAAACAACTATAAATAGGCAAATTCAAGTCCAATTTCAGACCTCTGGCAGGCAAGCTCTCCAGGTAAAAATTCGAATGTAAACTAGTTTTATGATGCTTTGTAAACGTATATACAATTCTTGTGCACATAATTTCAGCTGCTCAGCGAAAAAGAAGGTTAATGTCTTATATTTTGTTGCAATTTATATACTTCAGGAGGCTCTTAGGTCGAGTCTGGAGTCCTCAGTCATACCTTCGTTTGAGAGGTCCTGCAAGACCATGTTTGATCAAATGGACTCAGCCTTCCAGAAAGGTATTGCTGAGCACACAAGCGCAGCCCAGCTACAGATTGACTCTGGACACTCCCAGCTTGCTCATACTTTAAGGGTATGATGGAAAATCATTCTTCTTCTAGCACTGTTATGGTTGCAAATTCCTTTTTTTTCCTCTTTCTAAAGTTGCTACTCGTTTGACAGGAAACCATTACTTCGACGTCGTCAGTTGCCCAAGCCTTACGTCGTGAATTAACTGAGAGCCAGAGGAACCTCTTAGCTCTTGCATCTGCTGGAGGTAATTCTGGTGGGTCAAACCCCTTGATTACTCAACGAAGTAGCGGATCTTTGGGTGCACTTCTTGAAAAGGTGTGCACACTCGGGAATAAATAACCATGAGTCTTAACCGATGTTGTCTATTTCTGAGTTCTGACAAGTAATATATGCGACTTATCTCAATGCCTGTCGTTTCAGGTTGAAGCACCTATGGACCCAACAGCTGAACTATCCAGGTTGATATCTGAACGCAAGTACGAAGAATCTTTTACCTGGGCTCTACAGAGAAGCGATGTCTCTGTATCATGGGTTTGCTCACAGGTGAAATTTGGTTTAGATTAACTGTATATTAAGATCTCATAACCATTAGTTGTTACATGATCCCATGACATTGGTATGTGCTAATTTAGGTGGATCTTCATAGACTACTGGCTATGAGTCCGCTTCCGCTGAGCCAAGGCGTGCTTCTGTCTTTGCTACAACAGCTAACATGTGAGATCAGCAAGGATACATCTCGTAAGCTTGCTTGGATGACTGATGTGGTTGCAGCCATAGACCCATCAGACCAGATTATTGCGGTCCACGCTCGACCAATCTTTGAACAAGTCTATCAGATTCTGCACCACCACCGTAACTCACCGGGCAGTGACGTCTCTGGCATCAGACTTATAATGCACGTCATCAACTCCATGCTTATGAGCTGCAAATGATAACTCCCTACCATTCTCTCTTCTTGTTCACAAAACATAGGAGTACAACAATTTGTGTCTACTTTTTAGTTATTTTTTGGTTCTGTTATAATTTTTGTTTTTTTTTGGTCTTTCAATTTTCTTCTTAATGTAAAATCTCGTTGTTTCTACGTCTATATTGTTGAGAAGATTTTAGTGGACTGAAGAACTTGGTATTGCTGAGTTCAGTAAGGCTTGGTACTGGAGCTCGAGAACATTGATGAAACATGAAGATCAGGTTTTGATTTTATAGATTTTCTTAAAAATTGATCTTGAAGCAACACGAAGGTTTAATGCAGTCCAAACAGGAGTACTTGAAGTCCAAATAGGAGTAAATAAATATTCTCTTACTGTCTTACGATTCAGATCATAAATTGAGTATGAAGACATTCACTAGTTCGACACTAAACAGAGAAGCAAAATCCGAATAATTATTTTGTTTCGTATAGTTCCTCCAGATCTTCGTTTTGTTGCGTTTACATTTGAGATATGGAGCTGACCCTCCTTTGCTCTTCTTCTCCTTCGACAATTGCAACAAGAAAAATGCACAGAAGCAGTTAAAACAAGTGAGAACCCCCAAAGGAATGATTCGGGCTTTCATGGGCTGAATATGTAAGGCCCAATATCGGAAACTACGCCCCGAAACAAAAATTGCATGGACTAAAATATGAATTATTCCAGAACCCATCCTCATATTTTTATTACGAACACGATTATAACCCCTAACTTTTCGTGATCTGTATCATGCCCAATTTTATTTTTCATTAAAAAATGGGTAAACGATCTATTTCCCCCTAAAAAGTTTCATATAATAACAGATCACCCTAGAGTTTGAGTCTAGTTTTATTTCTCCACTTAATCAAAGTTAAAATCTTATTTCCCCACGAAATCAAAATTCGAAACGTATTTCCCCACGAAATCAAAGTTCGAAACATATTTCCCCACGAACCACGATTTGATTCGGTTTAATGTATATCAATTAAATGTTAACCAACTAAACCCGAAAAAACCAAAATTAACCCAATTAATATCCAAATTAAAACCTGACCCGACCCAGATTAAATCCTAACCCGACCCGTAACCTCTCTCTCACTTGACCCAACTTCTTCTTCTTTGACATCTCTGATTCTTCGATACATTGGGGTTTTTTTTTTTTTTTTTTTTAAAAATTTTTCCAAATGCTTCTCATTCACTTCGATTCCAAAATCAAACAGAAGAATCCTATCGATCCATATCAAATCAAAATCTAACTCAAGACTCTCACTTCGATAAATCCGCCTTCTTATTCTTCTTTTTCTTCAACATCTCTCCGGAGACGGCATCGGAGACGGATTCTCAATGTACTATTTGGCTGCAGCAACTTTCTGTTTGGTTGTATTTGAGAGTGCTTCTCCTTCTCCGCCTAGTGGCAGAAGTTTAGTCGCCGTCTCTGTTTCATTTGCTCCGCCATGGACGGTGGTTTCTGTCCCGCCGCCGCAAGTGCTACCGGATAACATATCTTTTTCCGGGGCTTGTCTCGTGGCTGAAACTTGTGAAACCAACTTCTTGCATAATCCATTTGTAAAAAGGAAAAAAAAACCTAAGATTTTAAATTGAAGAAGCCCGAAACTAAAACAAATTACAAAAACTCTGAATTCGAAAAAAAATCATTGTAATAAGTAATAACAGATTCTATTTAATCAAACCAACTTCTTGCAGAAACAACTCCGCTTCTTCATCAGCCTTCTTTCTCTCTCTTCGCCGCTTTCCTTCGTGTTCGTTATCTCTTCTTCGATTAATTCTTCATGAAGCGAGAGAGATTGAAACCCCAAACCGAGTCGATTTGATTCGAAGAATTCGAATTTCAGTGAACACCGACGAGTTCCTCGATCAATTCAGCGAATCTCGAAGCCGACGATCTTCGAGAGCTGGATCAACCGCATAAAGATGCGGAGATCGGGAAGTGAAGAGTAAGACAACATCAGATCGGGAAGTGACCCAACGCTGGAGTAACCGTATAAAGAGGCGGAGATCTTCCTCCGTCGTATCAGAAGCGATATGAGTAACAACCAGAGGAAGGCTCGAAGGTGGAGAGAGTGAAGAGGAATTGGGTGAGGAAGAGGAGTTGTGGTGGGGAAGAAGACTAAGAGAAAACCCATTCCTCTTCCGCTATTAGAGTTTTTCGAGAATAAAGTTTTCAATTTTTTCCAGAAAATAAAACCAACAAAAAATTCCAACAACAAAAAATCGGGTGAAGAAGGAGACTTTTGGGTCGGGTCGTTTATGGTTGGTTTTTTAGGTTGGATTTGGTTGAAATTGATTTTAGTTCGGTTTAGGATCTGGTTTGATTGGTTATGTTTGGTTTATGAACAGTAACCAATAAAACCGATATTTGTGGGGAAATATGTTTTGAACTTTGATTTCGTGGGGAAATAGAATTCGAACTTTCCAATGATGGAGAAAGAAAACTAGACTCAAACTCTAGGGGATATATTATTATATGAAACTTCTAAGCTGTAAATAGAACGTTTTCCCTTAAAAGATAAAGTAGTCTCCAAAAGTTCTCTTCCTGTTCTCACTTTCAAGTCATCATCGTCATTATTGTCGCTCTTCGCTTCTCTCTCTCTCTCTCTCTCTCTGTGACTATCAGATCCGCCGAGTCTTCTTTTTGTGGAATCTTTTCAAGGAGCTATATATTCATTTACACCTCTTTATTGATCGATTTCGCAAACCCTAGCTTCGGCGATCTTGAATCTGCAAAATCCATGGCGTCTTCACCTGGTAATACTAACCCTCACAATCCTCCTCCGTTCGATCTCGTTAATATCTTCAAACCCTCATCGAACCCTTATCCTCCGCCGCCGGCATCTTATCCTCCGCCCACAGGTCCTTTTATTCACAACCAGTACAATCAGCAGCTCTACGCTCCGCCGGGTATCACCGCCCAACCATCGCCGTTGACTCAGACGCAACATCAGCAACAGGATTTGCCTTCTCCTTCCTCCGCAACTAACTTGCACCCACAGAGAACACTATCTTATCCCACGCCACCTCTAAATCTCCAATCGCCCCGTTCCAATCACAATCCTGGAACGCAAATCCTCGCTATGCTCAACAATAACAACGGTGGAGGCGGCAGGGAAGGTGCCGTGGCCAACCAAGAGCCGTCATTTCCTGTAGTGAATCCGCACGAGATCGCTCGGTCATTTCCTTCAGGTCCTATTCGTGTCCCGAGCTGTAAGCTGCCCAAGGGAAGGCGATTGGTTGGTGAACACGCTGTGTATGATGTTGACTTGAGATTACATGGAGAGATTCAGCCGCAGCTGGAGGTGACTCCAATTACCAAATACGGGTCGGATCCTCAGCTCGTAGTGGGTCGGCAAATCGCCGTGAATAAGGTCTACATATGCTACGGATTGAAAGGAGGAAACATTCGGGTTCTCAATATAAACACCGCATTGAGGGCTTTATTCCGAGGCCACTCTCAGGTTGTTTTTCAACTTGTTCATTTACTTATACTCTGCAATCAATTTTTTGCAAATTACCTATTGAAGTACCCATATGGTTTGATCGGTGTTTTTCGCCATAAGCATGATATGTTTCGTTTCTCCCCCACCAGTTCTAACTACGTATTTGTGTCCAGAGAGTGACAGACATGGCTTTCTTTGCCGAAGATGTTCATCTGTTGGCTAGGTAATGTTCTGGAACTGTTGTGTAAATAGGCTATTCTATATTCTATATGGTATAGGGGCGCATTCAACTCTACTGTGTCTGTGTTTATTAGAGTTTATTCTAAGCGTTTTTTTTGTTAGCTTCCTCTACTTTGTGGGTTGCATGTGTTTTCTGACCGTCTATTTTTCTATTTCTTCTTCCAAACAGCGTTAGTCTAGATGGAAAAGTATTCGTGTGGCAAATTTCGGAAGGGTCTGAGGGAGATGATCAGCCCCAGATTACTGGGAAGATAGTTGTTGCTCTTGAGATACTAGGAGAGGAAGAAAACAAACATCCACGTGTTTGTTGGCACTTCCACAAACAGGTATTTATCATATTTCTTTTGCCATGGGAAGTTGCTTCGCTTTCAATTTACTCTCTGCTGTGTCTATACTTCTGATTGCGTAAAATCAAATTTCAGGAAATTTTGGTGGTTTCAATTGGTAAATATGTGTTGCGAATTGATACTACCAAAGTTGGCAGAGGTGAAGTGTTCTCTGCTGAGGCACCTCTCCAGTGTCCCCTTGATAAACTGATTGATGGTGTCCAGATTGTGGGGAAACATGATGGAGAAGTTACGGATCTGTCAATGTGCCAATGGATGACCACGCGCCTGGTTTCTTCTTCAGTTGATGGCACGGTTTGTGTTTGTTCTTATCATTTTCTTCAACTTTTTGTCAACTCCTTTTCAATGTCTTTCTGAAATTGAATTGATCTAAAGAACTCAAATTTAAATTGATTTCGATGCTTAATTTAGTTTGGTTCTGCTAGCTCATTCTAAATTGAAGAGGTTTGCTAAGTTTAATCTTTTTCATGCACTGTGTATCGTCTCTTCTCAACAGTTAGTATTTTTGCAACAGTTGGTGTTTTTGTGTGCGTGAGGCTTACTCCTTTTTCCTCATAATACCAACAGGTTAAGATATGGCAAGATTGTAAGGCACAACCAGTGGCAGTATTGAGACCTCATGATGGCCATCCTGTCAATTCTGCCACATTTGTTACATCCCCGGAGAGACCTGATCACATCATACTTATCACGGGGGTAGTTTTCTTGAATCAATCTTACCAACTTTTCGCAAGCCTATCTAATGCTAAATGGCCCTGCTGTGTTGAGATTACATTTTATATTGTAGCTTTCCTTTCTGCTAAGTTGCTAATTCTGTCAGTGTTGGCAATGTTCTTCTCGCAGGGTCCTCTAAATCGAGAAATGAAAATTTGGGTCTCAGCTGGGGAAGAAGGGTGGCTCCTACCAGCTGATGCTGAGTCATGGAAGTGTACCCAGACACTATACTTGAAAAGTTCAACTGAACCACGAGCTGAAGAGGCATTTTTTAACCAAGTCATAGTATTGTCTGAAGCAGGCCTCTTTTTACTTGCAAATGCGAAAAGGAATGCCATATATGCCGTGCATTTGGACTATGGCTCTTGTCCAGTTGATACACGGATGGATTACTTGTCTGAGTTTACAGTCACTATGCCTATCTTGAGTTTTATAGGGACAAATGACCCTCCAGAGGAACCCATTGTTAAGGTTTATTGTGTTCAGACTCTAGCAATCCAGCAGTATACTTTAGACTTATGCTTGTGCTTGCCACCTCCTATAGAGAATGTGGGTTTGGAGAAGTCAGATTCTTGTGTGTCAGGGGAGGTAAATCTCAGTGAAGGCACATCAGAACCATCTGGATTTAAGCCTACAGAATTACCTTCGGTTGATTCAGTGCCTAAACCATCTATTCTAGTGAATAGATCGGAAAGTGCTAATACGTTGCGTTTTCCAGCAGAGACCACACCACAAGCAATTGTTCTACCCAACAGTGAACCTAAAACTTCTATGCTGCCATCTGAGATCGGTGCAGGTTCTGCATATGTTACTTCCCCTCAACTTCCTCTAAGTCCTAGACTATCAAGAAAACTTTCTGGCTATCAGACTCCTGTAGATTCTATTGAGCCAATACTACCTCATCATGAGCTTCGTGGCAAAGCACCGTCTGCTGATTATTCTGTTGATAGGCAAATGGATGCTGTTGGAGAAAGAAATTTGGATGTATCATCTGTAGAGGAAAGCTCAAGAAGCAAGGACAAGAATGTTACACCTGATGGTGATGTGTCTGCCTCTGGTATGCAAAGCCCACCAGCTTTTTTCAAACTCCCCACTCATCTTGTAACTCCTTTAGAGATATTGATGGGTGTTTCGTCTGCTGAAGACAGGAGGGATAGAGATGCAAATATTCAGGACTTGGATATTGATGCAAGAGGCACAGAAAACGAGGTAAAAGAAGTAGGTGAAGCAAGGTCGAAGCAGAATGGTGAAATCAACTATCATGATGAAACTGAGAATCGTACTTCAGAAAATAGAGTTAACATCTTCGGCTCACAAGCTTCAAATCTCAGCGCTGAGATGGCTAGGGACTGTTATCATCCTAGTACAGATGAAACTTTCATTCCTGAGGAATCTAAGGCTTATGGACAATCTTTACAAGCTGGGGATGAAAGTGGTTTTGACTCAAGAGGTGTGTCTGCAAAGCTTCCCGAGTCGGTTTCATCTAGTGTGCTTCCACAAAATAGCAAAGGGAAGAAACAGAAGGCCAAAAGCTCACAGGGTCCTGGACTGTCATCTACATCCTCAAATGTTGCTAATCTGGCTGACACTTACAATGAGCAAAGTCGGAGTTCAAATCAACCCATTACAGATTCAATTCCTCAAATCTTAGCTATGCAAGAAACAATGAATCAGGTGACATTTTGATCTTGAAACTAAGGAGTACCCTATTGTTTAACATTCTTTGGTTTTGTACTTTTGTATCTTCTGATCACATATGCTATTAAACTTGCCGTTACCTTAATTTGGCATATAACAGGTGGCATTTGTCATGATAGGTTATTACTTTCTTCTTAAGACGTTCTTTGGTAAATAAAAAAAATGTTGACTTGAAACATTATTTCCTTTCAGATAATGGTTTCGCAGAAGGAGATGCAGAGACAACTATCAAATGCTGTCAATGGCCCTATCATTAAAGAAGGTAAAAGGATAGAAGTGGCTTTAGGTAAAATGATTGAGAGATCCAGCAAGTCAAATGCTGATGCTCTATGGGCCCGTTTCCAAGAGGAGAGTGTTAAGAAAGAAAAGGCATTGCATGACCATGCCCAGCAAATCGTGAATGCAACGACAACCTTCATGAGCAAGGAGTTATATGCCATGTTTGAGAAAACGATTAAGAAGGAATTTGCTGCAATTGGTCCAGCCTTAGCACGTGCAGTAACACCAGTTACTGAAAAAACTGTATCTTCTGCAATCACAGAGTCCTTCCAGGTTAGTAATTTACTAGACATTTAGAACTTATTCATGAGAAGATCCGTTCTTGATAAAGAAAACTGTTTTCATTTTTGTACAGAGAGGAATTGGTGACAAAGCAGTCAATCAGCTTGAAAAATCGATTAATTCAAAACTTGAAACAACTATAAATAGGCAAATTCAAGTCCAATTTCAGACCTCTGGCAGGCAAGCACTCCAGGTAAAAATTCGAATGTAAATTAGTTTTATGATGCTTTGTAAACGTATATACAATTCTTGTGCACATAATTTCAGCTGCTCAGCGAAAAAGAAGGTTCTTATATTTTGTTGCAATTTATATACTTCAGGAGGCTCTTAGGTCGAGTCTGGAGTCCTCAGTCATACCTTCGTTTGAGAGGTCCTGCAAGACCATGTTTGATCAAATTGACTCTGCCTTCCAGAAAGGTATTGCTGAGCACACAAGCGCAGCCCAGCAACAGTTTGACTCTGGACACTCCCAGCTTGTTCATACTTTAAGGGTATGATGGAAAATCATCCTTCTTCCAACACTGTTATGGTTGCAAATTCCATTTCTTTCCTCTTTCTAAAGTGTCTACTCGTTTGACAGGAAACCATTACTTCTACGTCGTCAGTTGCTCAAGCCTTAAGTCGTGACTTAGCCGAGAGCCAAAGGAACCTCTTAGCTCTTGCGGCAGCTGGAGCTAATTCTGGTGGGTCAAATCCCTTGATTACTCAACGAAGTGGCGGACCTTTGGGGGCTCTTCTTGAAAAGGTTCGCACAACATCTCTTGAACTAATCTTAACCATGAATCTGATAAGCATTGTGTTAGTCAAGTGCATGTGCATTGTAATTACGCTAGGTGGCTTGTAGGTGCTCAGCAATTGTATTTGAGTCGGTTAGCCAGAAGGGTTGAGCATTCTGGATTGGTCTTGTCTTTGTCGTAGGAGAGTTTGGGGTGCTCACCCTCTTTGGTTTTGCTTCAGTTTGCTCTCTGTTCGTCTGCTGAGCTGAGTCAGAGAGTGAATAAAGAGAGAATTATTTCTGGTTCTTTTCAGAATCCCAATTTGATGTCATATTCTTCTGAGTTTTGACAATCGTAACATTGATCCTTTTAGGTTGAAGCACCTGTGGACCCTAAAACAGAACTTTCAAGGTTGATATCTGAACGCAAGTATGAAGAATCTTTCACTTCGGCTCTACATAGAAGCGATGTTTCTATAGTATCATGGCTTTGCTCACAGGTGAAATTTTGTTTAGATCTCATAACCGTTATTAGTTTTTACATAAGATCCCATGACTTATGGTTTATGCCCAATTCAGGTGGATCTTCATGGACTACTGGCGATGAGTCCGCTTCCGCTGAGCCAAGGCGTGCTTCTGTCACTGCTACAACAGCTATCCTGCGACATCAGCAAAGACACATCCCTTAAGCTTTCTTGGATGACAGATGTAGTCATAGCGATAGAGCCATCAGACCAGATGATTGCGGTCCACGCTCGCCCAATCTTTGAACAAGTGTATCAGATTCTGCAGCACCACCGTAACGCATCAGGCAGTGATGTCTGTGCGATCAGGCTTATAATGCACGTCATCAACTCCATGATAATGGGCTGCAAATGATACTCTCGCTCTTTCTCACTTCTTGTTCGTTGCTTATATAAAACATAGGAATACAACAATCTCTACGCTTCTCTGTACCTCTCTACTTTTGTTAGATTTTTATTATCTTTTCATTTTTGGTTTGAATTTTGTATTTCCTTTTTTTTTCTTTTAATTGTAAAATCTGGTTGTTTACGTCTATGGTTCTCTCTTCTTCTCAAGAAGATCTTATGTAAAAACCAAACCAATGTTTTTGTGTAAGCTCTATTTTTAAGAATGTTTGGATTTAAGCTCATATATGTCTCTACAACAATCTCTACACGTTTATTGTTCTCAAGAAGATCATATATGTCTCAAGACTCAAAAAAACCAAAGTTCGGATTTAACCTGTCAAAATTGTATATTTCTTTTATTCTTGACAGGTTGATTGATTTGTCACTATTTCTTATCGGTGTCTTTGTCAACCACAATTTTCTTTTAAATCACAGGCACGTATTATACAGTCCACAGAGTGATTATGTAAGAAACAGTGTTTTATCATCATCATTAGTCTTAGTTATGGTAAACCAAAAGTTGTTTATAATTTAAAGAGAAAAACATCACTTGCTATATACTAAATACTAAATCTCAGAAACTGTAGGAGTAAACATCTTCTTTACTTGTTCAAAATCAAATAAAATGTTTTGTTCCTTGTTCTTTATATCACAGTCTGATATTCGGAAAAAAAAACTATACTATTAAAGCAGAAAGTACAAATAAAATTCATAACTTGTGTTATATACATTGTCAACTTCGCAAGTTAAAAAAAAGAAGAGAAAAACTTAATTTCCCCATAATTTTCCAGGGAAAAAGAAGTCAAAAAGTGCGATTTCGCTGCTGCAAAATCATGGGAAGATTTACCAACACTGATCCGTCTCCCATCTCCGGGTCGTTGTGTACACTCGACCCATCGCCCCAGCGTGCACCCGTCTCCGTCGTGCTCCCAGCGTCGTCGAATCGTAGATCGCTCTGGTTGTCGGATCCGCCAGTGTCGCGTAGGCTTTGTGGATCTCCATGAAATCTCGTCCGTCAGATTCCGACGCATCCGGATGGTACACCTTCGCCAAGCTCCGGTAAGCCGTCTTAATCTCCGTCAACGACGCCGTTTCATTGACTTTTAGCAGTTCGTAGAGACTCGACACTCGCCGGCGAACGGATTCCGTTACAGCCGGCTCGGCGTTCAGCGTCTGCGCCGAAGCCCTAAACGACGTAGCTCCGGTGGGAAACCGCGCGTATCCGTTGTGGGATCTGGCAGTCTTGGGCTGAGAAAGGCTATTTCCCGGTGAGAATCGAAGGGAGTTAGCGGCGGAGTAAACTAGGGTTCCGGACATTTACGGAATTGGGAAGAAATTGTAAAATTTGTAGAAGCAAAGAATATGAATCACAAGGAGAGAGGGATCCAGAAATGACCTTTATTTAAAGACCCGAAAGCCCAACAGTTTTAAATATTCCTCATTATTTCTTTATATTTCAATATTATTATTTAAATGTACGTACAAGGTTTTCTAATACTCCCCTCTGTTTCAATATTAATAAATGTTCATATTAATTTTGATTATTGAATGTATTATTTTTGTGATTAAATAAATTTCTATAAATCTAAACCAATAATATTTAATAGAATGGGTTAAAATAAAGAAAAATGCAAAGAAAGGTAAAAACCCGTGGCAGTCGACGGTTTTCTGAAAATTCTATGGTACGATGCCGTGTCATCCAGTTCAAAGATTGGCCTTCTAGAATCCCTAAGATTGAAATGATGACATGTCCTCCTACAGCTGTATATTATTATATTATTATATTATTCATAATAAACCAAACAAAATTATATGAATTTAAACCAGTGATATAGGAAGTACTAATCATTAATTTAAATGTGACCATATAGTACTTTCAGATGTTTGATTCTGTCATCTCCATTGATTATAATATACTTGCACTACGTATTCGATTTTTTATTTTTTATTTTTTTAAGTACTTCTAGAAGAAATCGTGCCCAGCAGATCAACGGCTGAGAATTAAGAAAGCAACAAAAAATAAAGTATCGACAACGCCTTTCTAGAAGGTTTTTGTCCTTTTCTGCTGAATTATTTGTAAAATCATTTTTGTAGAGAACAAAAGAGACAAAAAAAAATGGATACGACTTCTAGAAGACAGCGAAGCCAACAAAACGATTTTGTGCTCCTTTGTCATGTGTTTTCAAGTCCATGGACTTACTAGATCAAACAATTATATGTTTTCTGAACTGCACACAATTTGTGTTTACAAACACAAATTATTAGATTACTTCCATCTTATAAAGAAAACAAAAACAGAACGATCTATCTATCCGTTTTAATTATTCAGTCTAGTTATCTTCTAAAGAACATTTGTCTCCTTTCAAATTAACTATTGTTCTACAAATTTTGGTTTTGCTTCACAGCAAGAAATGTCTTTTTACATTATCCACGCAAAATTTACAAGAAAATTATAACTTTATCCTTGTAAGCCTAGTTTTTGTGTAAATCAAGTTTAATGTGTGTGGGAAAAATGACGATGGAAAACCAACAATTTTTGTTAATTATAAAAAAGGTAGCTACGGGCTCTAAATTATGGTTGATACTATTCCGCATAGATTAACGATTTTATTAATTAATATTGAATGAATGTAACTTAACCTTTTTAGTTATTTTTATCATGAATGAGTCGTAGTAAGCATAAGTTTCTAGACTGTGGTAATATATAAGCAAGCTTAGAGTTAGATTACATATTTTAGTAGTAATGAATGAGTGGAATTCAACTATGTTAGTTATTTCATGATGAATTACTAGTGACTACTGACTAGCAATAATTAACGCTTATATTTTTCTTACAAAAATAGTATTAACAAGCAACATTCATTAGATCGTGCTTTATTTAATTTAATTGTATAGTTAAGGTGGGGACTTGGCGGGGGAGTCATGTTTTTGTGTGTACTCCAAATTCCACCGAGGCTGACTTTTCTTTAATTTTTTCCATTTTTAAATTGAGAAAATTACCTATAATAACTTTTAAAAATATGGATATTACTACAATAATTCTTACAAAAGTTCAACTAACTAAACTAATATTCAAAAGTTGCCAAAATATCTTTAAATCTGTTTTTTCGTTTTAATAACGAAAAATGCCATTACATATTTTATTTTCGAATTATTTGTTTTAAAAAAAAATCGATTTAATTTTTTTTTTTCAAACCAAATTCGTTTTTTTTAAAAAAAGAATAATAATTAAAAACAAAACCATAATTAACATTTATTGAATTCTCTTTCATATCAAAAAAAAAAAAACTCTCGCCTCAGAGCGTTGTCTCTCTCTAAAAATCGAGTTGACCCTAACCGCCTCATCTTCATCTTCCGTTTTGCTCTCCGGTGATGGCGGATCTCGCCAGTTTGTTCCAGATCTGTAGAGAACAAAGTTTGGTGAGACGTTTGTTTCCTCCGGTAGTTGTTGTTTGGCCTTCTTCGGGTTAGTTTATCAGGCGAGAGAAGACGAACTCACGGCGGTGGTGGTCCAAATCTTCCGAGGCGTAGTTAGGTCTTTCTTCTCACTGCAGATCTAGGGTGTTGGCTGGCTATTTGTCTCTCGTCGACAGTCGAGTCCTAAGAAGGTCAGATAAGCTCAAGAAATCAGTGGTGAATCATCGGAGCATTCTGCTCCGTCGTTGTTTGGGCTTCGCGACGGCGGACGAATCTCCGGCGAGATTTCTCTCTTCGTTTTGGTGTGTTCTTCAACATTGTTTTCATTGGATTAATCGTTTTTTGGTTGATATGCTGCTTCATGAGGTACGCCCACCACTTGTTCGATAAAATGCCCTTAATGATGGTAGATTTATTAGTAGATTTTCATTTGCGGTAGATTTGTTTAATACATTGCGGTAGATTTGTTTAATACGTTATGGTAGACTTGTTTAAAATCTTGATGGTAGACTTATTTAAAATCTTAACGGTAGACTTGTTTGATACGTTGTGGTAGACTTTTTTGATACGTTGTGGTAGATTTTTACTAAGTTTATGATAGACTTATTTTCTGGTTTGTTTCGCCTCGTCTCACTAACGGTTTGGTAAAGCTTCAGGTCGAGGGCTTTGTAGCTTCGTTGATTTGAATTGCAGAGATACATATCGGGATTCGTCAAGTTGTAGATCTACTAGATTTGCTCTATCGCCTCCTTCCGACAAAAACGCGTTTGATTCCCGACACACGATATGGAAGACTTGTTTTCAACGATTAGGTAGATTTGTTTAATACGTTTGTGGTAGATTTGTTTAATACGTTGTGATAGACTTGTTTAATACATTGCGGTAGACTTGTTTAATACGTTTCGGTAGACTTGTTTAAGACGTTGTGGTAGACTTGTTTAAATTCTTGATGGTAGACTTGTTTAATATGTTGTGGTAGACTTTTTGATACGTTGTAGACTTATTATCTGGATTTTTTTTTTCTTATTCTCCAGTATGCGACGGGAGATGAACGACGGGTCTGAAGAGTCAATGGGCAATGTGACGGAAGGGAAGTCGTGATTTGTTTATCAAAAAATGTGTGTGTAGATTTGTTTACTTGAATAATGACAAATTTGTTTATTTGGTGGCCGGCTTAATTTTAGGGTTTTGTAGATTTATTTGAATGGTGGCCGATTTGCTTGTAAACGTGGTTGATCCCCGACAGATCTGCTCCGTCGCTTCTTTCCGGCGAAAACATGGTTGATTCCCGACATACGATATGGTAGACTTGTTTTCAACGATTTGGTAGATTTGTTTAATACGTTTGTGGTAGACTTTTTTAATATGTTTGATAGACTTGTTTGATACGTTGTGGTAGACTTGTTTGATACGTTGTGGTAGACATGTTTGATACATTGTGGTAGAGTTCTTTCCTGCGCTGAAATTTCACCTCCGTGAGATCTCCACTTCATCTTTAAGAGGCGTGATCATCACTTTCTGTCTTATCGCGTACTTACCTTCCTCATCAAATCACAAACGAAAAACAACTCTATCACGAGGAAAATTTTAAAGAAGAAAAAAAATGTGTGACAAGGTTTCAACACGTACGTATCAAGATGAAAGTTTTAAAGAAGAAAAAGAATGTGTGACAAGGTTTCAACACGTACGTGGCTTGATAGGGTTTTGGTTTCAAGGGTATAGTTGTTGGATATTTGACAAAATCTGAAGATGAATAAGTCAAGCGTGTTTTTAGGAGCTTGAATAAGTATTTTTTGTTGAAGTTTGTTTTCGTTTTTCATTCATGAAATTTCTCTTTAATCGTTGTAAAACTTCTATAAATGTTGAAGTATATTGAAAAATACTTAATGGTTTTTTTGGATTGGCGGCGCAACCCTAGATGAAAGTGGGTGCATGGTTTTTTTTTGCAAATATGAAGATCTTTGGTGGGCAAAAACGTCATTTGTTAATCTCCAATTTTAATAAGTCTACCGTCAAAAAATTATCAATGTCAGATATATCTACCAAATTCAGATATATCTACCAAATTCAGATATATCTACCAATTTATGATAAGTCTACCAATTTCGTGTATCCATAAATTTTATATAAGCCTACCGTTTTATAAATAAATTTACCGACCTTTAATAAACCTACCGTCATTAAAAATAAATCTATCGTTTTAAGAATTAAGTCTACCACAATAATATTAGTCTACCGTCATTACAATAAATCTATCGTCACCAAAAAACGAACCATCCGATGATAAGTCTTCCGCCATTACAAAGAAGTCTCCTACCGCGGAGAAGATAAATCTACCATCAAAGAAAATAAATCTACCAATTTGGTCAAATTTATACCAAAAAGTCAACCGATCGCTCGTTAAATCTACCAACACTTAACAAATCTACTGTCATTAAACATAAATCTACCAAAAAATTAATAAATCTACCGCCCAAAAATATATCTACCACCTCGTAAAAATATGTATACCGAAATAAGTCTACCGTTCCGAAATAAGTCTACTGGCCCAAAATAAGTCTACCGGCCAAAAAATAAGTCTATCGGTCTAAAAATAAGTCTACCGGCAGAAAAATAAGTCTACCAACAATAATTAAATCTACCGTCAAAGAATGGTAGACTTGTTTATCTGAGCGTGCTGATGTGGATTAAAAATAGTAATGACAATATCGTAATTACGTTTTTGTCAACAAAAGTCAAAAAGGCAAAATCGGTACCTTAAGTTATTATATTAATTTAGAAAGATTTGCATTGTTCTAGTAATTAAGACATTTTGAAAATTTAATTTAGTTATTTAAATATCCAAATTATGTTTCTTTTTTTACAAATTATACATGTTTCCACTACTAATATTTAAGTTTTTTTTTTGTCGGTTCTTGCAATCTATAACTTCTCAAGTATCATCAATTTTGGTTCTTTTTCTTTTCCGGTAAGCCAGTTTTTTTTTGGTTATATCATCTACTAATATTTAAGTTTTTTTTTTTGGGGTAAAATGCAATCTAACTTCTCAAGTATCATCAATTTTGCACTAACAAAGGAATCGTTGTAAAAAAAATTGAGTTAAAAAAGCACGTAAATAGTTTATTGTTTTTTAGTATGTGGATATTTTTTATTTGTTGGCTCTATAACAACTCTATTTATTTCACAAGTTGATCATTATATTCGGGGTGCATTCGAGCCAAAAATTAAATGGTTTATCGATTATAGTAAAAAATTTAATTGGATAAATAATTAAACAACAAACGTAGCAGAGAACCCTTGAGCAGAACAAACCAAATAATAATGCGTATAATAGACCGACAACTCTGTACGAAGCTACCTGGCCACGTGCTTAGCTGAAAAGTACTTGTCAACTTATGATGATTTTTATGATGGAATTATTTAAAATTATACGATTATATGTGGAGAGACCCATGATAATTAATATATACTGGGATTATATAATTTAAGTATTTTGTTTCAAGTCTGGAGAATTGGGCTAAATTGTAGTGAGCCCAGCTATATGAAGTCCATATTTGAAGCAGAGTCACCTTACGGCCCACTTAACTACTCATATGCCTAGACCACTCGCCACGTTTTGACAATTTTAAATTGTCTAGTCAAAATAAATTGTTATTATGCTTATGGCCCGTCAAAGAAATAAAAATAAAAATGTTACGCTCTTTTTCGCAATTGGAGATTAACAGTCATGTGAAACAAATAGACTGAACTAGGCAATGATACCAAACCAATCCACATCATAAAAAATGTTTGTATTAATGGTTGACTATTTTATCTACAGATTTGTTAATAGTTTTTTGTAAACCGGCTAGTACGTAATTCCGGTTCGTATTTTAGAAAGAAGTCGGTTCCCTATTTTTTTTTTTTTATGCTTTTCGGCCACTTAGAGAGTAATCCCAACCCCAAACAGACTCAGACTAATCTATCGGATGTGAGTAACACAACTCACTTATAATGTCCAAGTGCTTGTCCTGGTAATTCCGCTCCCGCAGATAATCAATCGATCCCTGGCTTAGACCAGCATGACCGACACTCACCCGACCACTAACAACTCGGTTCTCTACTTCCCTACAAAAATTGAGGTCGAACCGGAATTGAGGTGTTACAATTGAGGTCGGATTTTTGATGAGTTGGAACATAGCAGCCACGGTCGCGTCGCATTCCAAAATTAGGTTGAATGCCTGAGAGTTTGAAAAACATTTTAAAAAAACTCAAAATTTAATTTTTCTCGTTCGTTCTCCCACAATGGTTGTATCGGATTCCAAACACCAGACCCGACTGAAAGTTATAATGGGCCTGTGCAACTTTTTAAAATAGACCTTAATTTTTTATTTTAAAAAATAAATAAAAACACTCATATTCTAATTTATTTAGGTCCTTAAATGTGAAATAATTTTGTTAAAAACAAGCTGGATCCTTTGCATTTGCACTTTTGGCACATGGCCAGAACAAGTCCTTCCAAACACGGTAACAAGAGTTTAGATATAACATTTACAGGATTTTTTTTTTTAATTTTTTATCAGCCTTATTTTCTTTATACAAAGATGGTGTTTGATTTATTTCGAGTATTTTGTTTGGTCTAAATAAGAGAGAAAAGAAAGGATGGCAATGGTTAGTTAGGGCATTTTGTAAGGAACAAAAAAAAAAAAAAAAAAAGAGAGGGTAAATCTTAAATCCACACACACACACAGAAATAATCCTAATACATGTAAGAAATAATTTCTTCAAAAAAATATATATCTAAAATAATAACTGGCATAAAAGCGTGTGGTTGAAACTCGATCACTAGTCTCGATTCAAACGGAAGAATTATCAATCATAAATATGCAATGTTTTTGTATTCGATCTATTATTAAGGAGGGAAGTTCTCATATGTCACTTTTTTTTTTTTTTATTCTATCATGTCACGTACTAATCTACATGCCATCCAGCATATACAATGTTAAATTTATCTTTAATGATATTTGTTTAATTAAAAAAAAAAAACCAGAAATAAGAAAGGAAAAAAAATCGCGACTCAACCCTCCCGTGAGCTCCTCCTCCTTCGAGATGCCATTGTTACTAAGACCCAGGTCCTTCAACCACGTCTGCCGTCCCCACCGGTGAATTCTTTGTTCTTGTTGTCGTCGGTTTCTTCTCCTTTCTCCATCGGGTTTGGTGAGTTCATTGATAGGGGATTTGTTAGATTTAGGGATTTGAAATTAAATTTGGTTGTTTTGGTAGCACATTTGGTTTGTAATCATGTTTAATTAGAAGAATAGCTATTTTCATAGGTTATTTATCGAATTTAGCTGTTGAATGATGGTAAATCTAGAGGAAACCCTGATTTAGAATCAATCCCAAATCTAGAAATCTGCAGACATAGGAAAAATGAAACAAATGATATAACTGAGAGATAGTAGGACATCTGGTTCAAATGGTATAACTGAGAGATAGTAGAACAACTGGTTCAAATGGTATATAACTGAGAGATATTAGGACAACTAGAACAAATGTAATAACTTTGACAAATTGTGTGATTCGTGATTTGTGTTTTTTATCTTATTTCCAGGAGGCGATGAGGAAGAGCCACACAAACGTTCATTTTGACTATGGAGGGTACTATACATAAGAGCATGAATGGGTTTCAATAAATTCCATATACGCTATATCGTTTAAGACCGCATCTATGGAAGAGATAACTTATTCAATATTAGTAGATAAAAAATGCACGAAGATTGCGTTAGATGAAACCCCGAGGAAGCTGAAATTGAGTTATATTGTATCTAATGCTGCGAGAGAGTCATATATTGTAGATGATGAGGACGTTTTTGTTTATCTGACGACATCAGATGAAAATGAACTTCGCAATGTTATGCATGTGGAGTTATCGAATGCTGATTTGGAAAAAAGTCAGTGGGTCGATCAAATTTCAAGAGCGGGACGAGAAAGTTCATTTGGTAAGAATTATAGGGAGCCGGCTTCAAATGAGAGAGTTGATGATGCAGATAATGCTGCAATCCTTACTATTTGCAGAGCTGGCAAAATATCAGAACAACATAACGAACATATCAATGAAGAGCCGATGAACATGTATGTTATTGTATTTCTCGGATTTGAACAACCGGGTCCAACTAGTACAGCTAAAAACATGTATGTATCAGTATTTCTCGGATTTGTACAACCAGGTTCAACTAAGTACAAATAAGAACATGTATGTTGCTGTATTTCTCGGATTTGTACAACCGGGTTCAACTAGTACCACTAAGAACATGTATATATCAGTATTTCTCGGATTTGTACAACCAGGTTCAACTAATTACAAATAAGAACATGTTTGTTGTTGTATTTCTCGGATTTGTACAACACGGTTCAACTAGTACAACTACGAACAAAATAATTATACAATCAAAATTATTAATATAATATCCAACTAATATTAAAAATAGTAAATTAAGGTGTAAAAAGGATTCGTAATACATAAAGAAACGATTATTAATCAATAAAAAATGAATTAAACATTTTTCTAATACATATGCTTGTTCTCATATGAAGTAGTATTCTTTATAGTATAAGGAAGATTTTGTTAATATGCACATCTTATGATGGAAAAGAGGTGAAAAATATGATTTCGGGCAAATTGTCTTATGAAAACCTCATAAATTGTACATAATTGTGGGAAATCACGTGGACAATTATAACATAATAATTTATATTAAGGTACAACTTAAAATACACAAATATCGCCAAAAGTACAACTATGAGGTTTGGTGTACAACTGTACATCTAGGGGACAACTATGCTTAAACCACATCAATTTTAATAAATATCTAGTCGTCAAAAAGTATACTATAACACACGTGGGGATGATTTTAATACTTTAAATATTTAAAATATTCTTTCTTTTCCCCAATTGGTTCATTTTTTTTTTAATTTTGGCAATCTCCTTTTTCTTTTACTTTTTACTATTATTTTTTTTAATTATTAATCACATTTTTAATATATTTTAACTGTAATTGTAGTTTATATAGTTATAATAGTTGTATGCAGTTGTACCGAATAACTTACACAATATAATAAGTTTATCCCATGTTCTAAAAATCCCCGCCTAGCTTCGATTACTCCCCGACTAGTCGTTAGACCCACCCCATCCGCCTAGTTTTTTTTTTTTTTTTTAAAAAAAAAATTATTGCTTAACAAAAATCTTGAAAAGTTCTAATTTGACTTTACTATATTGTTAGAAAGTCATTAAAAGTTATTAAAAAATCCAAAAAATTATTAAAAATCATTAAAAATCATTAAAAGTCATTGAAAATCATAAATTTATAAATTAATATGGTAAAAAGTCATTAAAAAGTCATAAATTTATAAATTTATGAATTAATATGTTAAAAAGTCAATAAAAGTCAAAAAAACTAATCCCCGATTAATCCTCGATTAATCTCCGATTTTTGGGCTAGGCGCTAGGCCCAACCCGACCGCCCGACTAGCGCCTAGCGCAATTTAGAACATTGAGTTTACCAAATTGTATTGTTTAATTTTGATCTCAGTTAAACCTAATAAATCCAGTTGTACCGAAAACTTAAATTAATAAAAACGGCATAGTTTCTTTTGATAACAACAAAAATTTAATAAACACAAAAATTTATCTAATTAATAATAATAAAACTTACAATCAAACGTTCTAATGAAATATTTTATATAATAAATCATTTGGTTTGTCAAACTAGTATAAATAAATCATATAAAAACTAGTATTCACACCAAAATACATCATTAAGACCCTGAATTTTCCATTAGCCAATCTGCGAGTCATGTACATTTCTTCTGAATCCAAAATGAGAAAAGGCCAACACAACTAAAACATCTCACACATCCTGTAAAATAGCTAAATGTCACCGACTCTTCTTTCTCCTCCATGTCTTTTTTTCTGTTCATCATATATTACCTTTTGCCTCTCCTCTAAAATGGAAACTGTCAACTAACGAAGGAGATTTGTTTGACAAAAACATTAACCAGAAACAAAACACAAATGATCACATTTCCTACAAACATCAAACAATTCACGGCAATTTGGTAAAGATACATATTATCAGAAAAGACTTGAGAAGAAGAATCAAAGACCTTTTTTTAATTATCTCTCAAATGTAGAGAGGTAAATTTGTCCAAGCACTAGACACATGTCCATTCTCACAGACATAAGCTCATCATCGTGAAACCCAAAAACTCTTCTCAAGCAAAACGACGAATATAGATCCCAAGTCTCGTCGCTCAAACATTCTTCCGAGCAGGCGGTTTCTCTGGGGATACCGTTATCCGATCTAGATTCGCACCCGGTCGTGGATCTATCGATCGATGGCGCCGACGAAGTCGATCCCGCTCTCAATCTCGTTAAAGGACGCTGCGGATCGCTATTGAGGGAGAAGATGGTGGAAGGAGCGTCTAGAAAGTTTGTGGTCATAGTCGACGAATCCAAGCTCGTTAAGCATATTGGGGGAAGTGGCCTCGCCGTTCCCGTGGAGGTCGTGCCGTTCTGCTGCAATTTCACGAGGGGGAAATTGGAAGAGCTTTTCCGAGAAGCGAGATGCAAGGCGAAGCTTAGGGTGAAGATTGGGTCTAGCGGCGGTGAGACGGCGGCGAGACGGCGGCTGTGACGGATAACGGGAATTACGTTGTGGATCTGTACTTGGAGAGAGACATCAGAGATTTAGAGGTGGCGAGCGAGGCTATACTGAGGTTGCCCGGAGTGGTGGAACACGGGATGTTCCTGGGGATAGGGACCAGATAGATCGGGAGAGAAACCGATTTCGAAGATGCGATGGCGATATATCGGGAGAGAATGTGAGAATTGGCTATTTGGTGATGATGAGTCTCGGAAAAATTGTGAAAATACGACGACACAGATGAGAGAGAAGCTAGAGATTTTTGTTTTGTTTATAATGTAATTATTTGGGGATAAAATATATGGGTTTGGTCGGGTCTTTGAATTTGTGTAGGATGGGTGGGTAAATTGGGGTTGGATTGGTAATATTGTAGATATAAGAGGAGAAACAAAATATTTCCTTCATTTTTGGTATTAAAACAAAATCAAAATGAAATTAATTATTAGAAGGTGACATCCAAGAACAAACTTCACAAAAAAGTGACTTTTCAGCAATTGTTCCATTATTAAGCAAAGGAGCTTGAATTTATATTCTACATTTTTTTTAAAAAACCATAAATAAATTCATGTGTTAATAAGAGAAAAAAAGAAGCCATAAGGTCATATTTTTGTACAAATAATATTTGATAAAATACCAAATGAAATGATAAAAAAGGCTACGAGTAATATTAATTACAATTTATTGATTCGCGAATTAAACTCTTATTTTAGGACAAAGAGGCTAGATTTCTTGAGGAGAAATGGCAACTGTCGTAAAAGGTTTAAACGGCGCCGTTATTTGTGTCTTCCTCTTCTATTACGTCCTCTCTCGAAAAAAATAAAAAAGAACTTGTTTTTCTTCAACTGATAAAAGATTTCAACCAAGAACGAAACTTCCTCGCTCGCTCGCGCTCTACTAACATCTGAGATCTAGGGATTCTATTTTACACCGACATCCAGATCACGAATCTCGTCCATGAACTGTTCTATCAATTGAAACCACACTTGACTTCTCCTTTGTCTTCAGCAGATCAGAAGAAGATATAGAAACCTCAAAGTCGTTGTTGTTTCTTACTCGGGTTATGCTTTGATTTGGTTTCTGCAACTTGTTCGATTCTTCTTCTCTGACCCTTCGTTGACTGCGAGGTAAAGTTGCGGTCTCTTTTTTCTTCTTTAACCAAGTCTCGATTTTTATGAGATCACTCAATTTCTTTCGGATTCATGGAGTTTCTGTAGATTGGTGTTTATCGATTTTAAACGAACGAGTAAGTTTTGACTCAATAAACCTTCCTGTTGGTATGTGGAAGCGATTTAGTAGCGTTATTCAGATAGTTCTGATCTGGATTTGGTTTATAACATATAGTGCCCCTTGTAGCTGTTTCTCCACTAGTAGTATGAAGTAATTAATCGAGAGATTTTCCGGAATGGTTTAAGCGCAGTTGAATCAGATAACTCCTTTGATTTGCATTCTTGTTTCCCCTATGATTATGCTTCCCTAATGTGAAGAAACAAATGCCTATTTCCCTGGAATGTTAAGCTTTTTAGATTAATCTGTGGTGAAATCGTTATCCTCAAGGCTCTGCCTTTCCAGAAGAAGACTCTAAATGTTTTCCTGCAGTGTAAGTGTAACTGTGGTTACAACGTAGATCTCATACAAGAAGTTTCCCTGTATCCAGGTTGCTGCAGAACCCGACGCTGTAGTTTATCCTTGGTCCATGTTTTGTTAGCACGAGGGTATGAGTCATTGCACAGCTCCGGCTCTTATTGAAGCACAAGTTGAAGTAAGTTCACGGAAACATATTCTTTGGATTGCCAGAGCTTTTGTACAGATCTTATCTCTTATCTGAGTTTCTCGGCTTGTTGTGGGCTTATTGAAAAGATGTTTACTGTAACAGATGGGGTCGGTTAATGAACTTGAGAACAAAAGCCTATTTAGACGAGAAGAAGATGCCACACAAACTAAAGCAGCTTCTTTGATGGAGCAAGGATCACTTTCTCCAACTTTCCCTGAACACACGGCTAAATCACCAAAGAACAGCGTGCTTAAGAGCATCAGGATCGTGATTTTATCTAATAAACTCAATCTATTATTACCTTTCGGTCCTCTAGCTATATTGGTCCACTACATGATAGATAGTAAGGTAATTTTTTTGAGTTTATGGTACTGATATGAGTAGTTTCATTTCATGTCTAAGAGCTGAATCTCAAGAAATGATTCTTACCATGGCGCAGGGGTGGGTGTTCTTGCTGAGCTTAGTAGGCATTACACCATTGGCTGAACGTCTGGGATATGCCACAGAGTAAGCCTCGCTAGCACTTGTAGCACAAACTTACCGTACCATCATTCTGTTTGCGAGACTTATGTGTATGTTGTAACTATTGGCTTATTTGAATCAGGCAACTGGCTTTTTACACGGGCCCGACTGGTATGACTTGGTTCTTCTGAAACAGGCAATTCCTTTTTATTTTTCTTTTTCTTTTGTGATATTTTTTAACATGCTATACAAATTTCACAGTTGGAGGCCTCCTAAATGCTACATTCGGGAATGTGACAGAACTGATCATATCGATTTTCGCTTTGAAAAATGGAATGATACGTGTTGTTCAGCTGACATTATTAGGATCAATTCTGTCTAACATGTTGCTTGTACTTGGCTGCGCTTTCTTCTGCGGTGGGCTAGTATTTTACCAGAAAGACCAAGTCTTTGACAAAGTAGTTATCCTTATCCACTTCATTGTATTCCCTTTTGTCGTTTTTCCTTATTGCTATTCTTTGCCGGGGTTTCTGACCCCTGTTCTGCTGCATCCAGGGAATTGCAGTTGTGAATTCAGGATTGCTTTTGATGGCTGTCATGGGGATACTCTTCCCGGCCGTTCTTCACTACACGCATAGTGAGGTTCATGCCGGATCATCAGAGCTGGCCCTGTCAAGGTTCAGCAGTTGCATAATGCTTATAGCCTATGCCGCTTACCTCTTCTTCCAGTTAAAGAGCCAGTCTAATTCTTATAGGCCTCTTGAAGAGGTTTGTTGTGTTCCCAGTCGTTGCCTCCATTGTTCAAACATTGGTTTTCTTTTTCAGTTTTTAATCCATAAAAGCCATATGACAAAAGCTGATTTTTCCTGTTCTACGGCTGTCCATTCTATGTATATAAACAAATAGACATAAAACCAACTGGTTTGTGTAGTTCTGTTCGACCTGGACTTACTTTCTTGTTTGGTAAATGCTTTAAACTCTTAGGAAACAAATCAGAACGAAGAAACTTCTGCCGAAGATGAAGATCCTGAGATATCCAAGTGGGAAGCTATCATATGGCTCTCAATTTTGACTGCTTGGGTCTCTCTTCTCTCTGGCTATCTTGTTGATGCCATAGAGGTAATCAACGTTCTTTTCCTGCTTTTTCACCATATGGAAGATCTTATTGCTTTGCTAATTAATATGTAGTTAACTTGGCCAAATGATTCTTCCACTGCTAGAGTTTATTCATTGCAGTATTTTTCTTGACAATCACCACAACTTCGTGATGTAATTATTTCGCTTGTGTAATTGTTTTCTCAGGGTGCCTCGGTCTCTTGGAACATACCAATAGCTTTTATCAGTGTAATCTTGCTTCCTATTGTTGGGAATGCAGCCGAGCATGCAGGCGCTATCATGTTTGCCATGAAAGACAAACTGGTAGGCAGAGTAGTTCTTGAGTTGTAACATCTATAGGCTCTTCATTCTCAGCTTTCCTTGAGACATGGTTTACCTGTTTACACCTGTACAGGATCTGTCCTTGGGAGTGGCTATTGGTTCCTCTATCCAGATTTCCATGTTTGCGGTATGTAACATGAATACATTGCAAGAGCAGTATATCATCTTTGGCCATCAAGATTTGTTCAATAATATCTGTTGCTGCTTGATATGGTTAGGTCCCGTTCTGCGTGGTGATTGGATGGATGATGGGTGAACAGATGGACCTCAACTTCCAGCTTTTTGAGACAGCGATGCTGTTCATCACCGTTATAGTTGTAGCCTTTTTTCTCCAGGTGGGTAAAGGAAACATAAGTCACCTTTTAGAGTGACATGAAAATCCATAACTGATGATCTCTCTATGTACACAGGAAGGGACATCGAATTACTTTAAAGGATTGATGCTCATTCTTTGTTATTTGATAGTAGCTGCAAGTTTCTTTGTACACGAAGATCCTCATCAAGGTTAGTTGGTTCATTTGAATACCAGGAGCTGAGCCTCTGGTTATGGCTTCTCCTCCTTGCTCAATGATACGGACATGACAGGGAACTGCTAGAATTTTCTCTCTTCATTGCATTTAACAAGAACAGTGATGAAATTTTTTATATTGCTCTTTTGTTTTTTTTTTTTTGGGTTAGATGGTATATAAATTCCGTGGAAGAGTCTGGTGCGAAGCAAGTTGGGTCTTAATTAAAAGCTGATGATCTCAGGAACACGAAGTGTTGGGGGAGAGATGTTAAGATGTAAAACCTGATTCTAATGTGGTTGGTTTCCACAAACTCGAATCTGACAACGTTTTTGAAAGCTTTCGTTCGAACAAGTGAAGGTTATTCCTTTTGGCTTTCCCTCCCCAGGAAAAAAAAAATATGAATATTCGTAGCGACTTAGAAAGGTTACAAGTTTTGTTAAATTACAATGTTGTTATGAAAAGATTGAAGATTCGTTCTTTTGTGTTATACACTAAATAATGGGCATTTTGACTTATATGATGAACAGCAGTGAAAATTTGATTGGATGTACATATGTGTTGTGTAAAAGTAGTAAAAGGGTGAAAATGATTTTGTCTGTTCTTTTGATCCAGATTAAGAATGAAGTATTATAGAGAATGAGTTTCGGTGGCTGGTTCAATCTATTGACAGAAAGTTAAATCATGATCTTGTGTAAAATCTGTCAATTCTAATTTGATATCAAGGAGACGGCAAATAAACGTGGATTATATATATAACTCAGTGAAGTAAAAATAAAAGCTTTTATTTTTTCCAAGTTCTCTAATTTCCGTTGTCAAGTATATAAACCGAAACCGAAACCGAAACCATGCATGGGTTTTTAACCTTTTAATGTGATTACACATCTATTGGACATAAAAATGAAAAACAGTACATAACAAGTGAAGGGTACAAATATGTGGTTGGTTCATTAAAGAGTAGTATTATTGTCGTTGACGAAGACTAAATCAAGCAAAGTACGAGGACGAGGAAGATGTATCAGCCAAGATCTGCAAATGTTGGGAAAAAATGTCACATTATTTCATCACCAAGAAATGTACTGTTAATCTGACGAACACATGCTTTAACTTCGTGGCAATATAATGTTAGTTTTTACTTGTACGTTTCTCAATCTCACATTTTCCAAATTTGTTTGATAGTGTGTGAAGTTATGTAGAAATTTCCTATATCTATATATATGCATTTGATAAATCGAGGAAAATAATGTAAAGCCCGAATGCATTACCTCAAGCTGTTCTTCAGTGAAAGAGTCTTTCTGGATATTCCATGTATCTGCATGGGTTCGCCGGAACTCAGCCACTGCTTTAGTCACAGTAGATTTTACAGGCGTAGGCTCACCCGCGAAACGAGCCAATAAAGTTACATGATCCGGCAACCAGCTGAATATATTTAAAAAGTCTCAGATAATTCATAAAATGTCCAAAGCTTAGGATCTGCATCACACACTTTAATGTAGAGATGTTTAAACCTGGGCATGTCATAAGGAACAGACAAAACTGAAGCTACTAAACCAAGAACGGCTCCATGCACCTCTGCGATGGACTGAGTTGAACTTGACTTCCTGAAACAAACCGATTCGATTCTTAGGTCACCTTAAAAAAAATATGCCAATCACAGCCTTTTTTTTTGCAATATCATCTTTGGAGACAAAAAGTTAAGATGGATATGGTTAGGAGGGACGAAAGGACAACCTCCGGTTTCTTTTCTTTTGGATCGAGTTTGCCTCTGCATAGGATCTATCACGAAAATCTGCAGCAAAATCTTCATCTCCTCCTTTCATTAGGCCTGCTAGAACTGCTGCAGCATGCTCTCGTACCTGAAGACCAGATCATATCATTTAAGAGGTACGCGCTTGATGTATCCAGAGATAAACTAATCACAAGATTGGATAATTTAAAAACAACTTTACTGGACAACAACATGATCCTGATGTGAAAAACGCAAATCTAGAACTTGCCTCTACTTGGCTGTCAACAAGGAGCTTTTCTACAGTTTTCCAGATTTTCTGTTTCTCCTCATGACTGAGTATAAAAGTATGCCTAGTAAGAAAGGTCAAAATAGAAAAGATTTGTTAATCAACAGCGCATTTGTTTGTCACCTTGCTATATAGATCATATCATATATATATATATATATATTACCTGTACATAAAAGTTCGCAGATATGTCAGGGTTGAAGATCTTATCCGCCAGTTAGAGTCAACAGCAGAAGAAAGAATAACTCCAATAACTTTCTGTAGATGAGATCCTGGGAAAACCCGCCACTTCAGCAGCTCAAAGGCCGCCTTAGCCAATGTGGACAGATCTTTATGCGATGTTTCCTTCAATAGATGGTAATAAATCTTCAGTCATGGAAAAGCAATTTAGAAGAAATAAAGTTTTTTAAAAAATATAACGGTTATACCTGTAAGGATATCACCGGATAGAGGAATCCCGCAATTACATCTCCCAGATATGAAGACCTCCCAGATTTGAAAGATGAGATTATAAAATGGAAGAGCTATGGATAGGATTAAGAAAAAGGGAGAGAGAGAGAGATTAGTATAAAAGTCTCAAATAAAAGGAAAAAAAAATAGAAAATCTCCCAAAAACTGAGACAGCCAGTACCGTCTCCATCCATTTAACATCATCTAGAGAATCGCCATTTGACTGAGCATTTTCCATATCTACATCTGCTGAAGTGTCCAAGCTATCTGATATGCTAGCTTGTTGAATGTTTGTAACAGCTTCAGATGCTTTTGCACTAATCAACTTGAACCAATTTTCCTCCTCAAGTCGGCTATCAACATCTGTTCTCCCTTCTTCAGATGGATGTTCTTGTTGATATGACATCCGCAGCCGAATGTTGGAGCATAATACTGATAGAATTACACCGATAGCTTCCCTTATCTGTTCATTGTCACACAAAAGTAACAGGCTTTTCAGAATTTTATTTTGACCCTTTTTAGCTTGTCAAAAGACAGTCAAATGCATGATCCTGCATGAAAACAAAAGGGGCAGAGATGTAGAGTACAATAAATGAGTGTGAGAAGTCTTACTTGTGCCGAGGAATGGGACATATTGCAGATCAGCTCATCAAGAAGCACGATATGCAGTTTCACTTCTGATACGGGCATTTTTGGTGGAGACAGTTCTATTAAAGCAGCCATAAGAAAAGCATACCGCTTTGCAACAACAGTGGTGGTTGCGGTTGGTGGCAATGGTGCCACTATACAGTCCAAAATTTGTTGTCTCATGACAGGAATTTTGGTTCCTTGTTTCCCTTTCCCTGTGACAGCATAACGTATGCAAGCAGCCCACTCCGGTATGGATTCTACTGATTGGCCAAGAATAACATTCTGCAACTGAACCATTATCCAGCTATCCCACTCACTAAGAAGACCATTAACATCAGAGTGCAGTAAACCTGCTAATGCTTCAGCAGCAACACATTGTTTTGGTCTCTCCTTGGCGTTACAAAACTCCTCTAAGGGGATTTTAAGTGCCAGCAACACAGGCACTCCACATTCCTGTGCTAAGCGCTTGAAGATGCGAGCAAAACTTGGGTAGAATATATCACTTCCTAACAAAGATATCCAACTAGGTGTTCTTGGCCATGAAGCCGAAAATTCGAAATAGAAACGAGTGATTGACTTGTCCGCCATGCTCTGGAATGACGAACTTCCGTGATTACCTCTGGAGGAGGAACTATCAGTGTCAGTGATATGAATATGAGAAAGACTTTCAAAAGTCTCCCTGAAGAATCCTTCCTCTCGGAAAATTTGGCTCAATGCTAAATCAAGGGATGAGTTGGCATTTTCTTGGGAAGACACAGAAGGTTGATCCTTGCCTTGCATCTTATGAGGTGATTCTTTAAGTAGCGTGTTTAAAGCTGAAATTGCCAGTATTCTCGTCTGAGGAAGTTGACTTTTTAAGTTTTTCAGGAAGTGGCCTGGAAATACCAACATAACCTTAGTTAAGAAGGAGAAACTCAAATAACATGAAGAAAAAGCCTTCCCATATATACGACCATCTAAAATCTGTACCAGCAGTTTCATCAAGGATTTTGAAGGAGAAGCTTGGGTCAATCCTAGAGGACATAGCTAACAGAAGGAGCACTCTGTTAGCCATCAAGTTGTACCTGGCATAAGAAAAAAAAGAAGCATAATGACTCCGTACCTTCATTAATGATTTGGGGAGCTAAAAGTTTAACTAGGAATATGAAAATGATTTTCCAATGAAAATTTCATTAATGGTAGGGTAGAATTACCGCCAATGCAAGCTAGAAGAATCAAAACTCATGGAGCCGATCTGAGAAACAAGATCTCCAGAAGTAGACCCCTCAATATGGCTATCCAATGAGCGAAGTAAGTTTCTAGATAGTCCCGCGAAGTGAATGTTATATTTCACAAAAAGCTGCAAGCATTAAAACTTCAGGCAAAAACTCGAAGAAAGAAAAATGCCTTTACCCTAGTAACAAGACTGAACCTTACCTCAATGATTGCTTTTTGGGCTTTCATAGATTCGTGATGAGAACTACAAAAGATTGAAAATAAATATTAATACCAATTTACAAGTACATTTGTCCTTACCAAGAGATATAAGTAACTGATCTTGAAAATGTAAAAAGGCTACCTTGAAAGAATCCCAAGAAGAAAAGCGGAAAATGATTTTGGATCCTGGAGTAGCAGAACAAACATAAGATTTTACAATTAAAAATAAAGCAAAGAATAACTAAAAATAAATGACTACCGTTGTCAAATGCTTGAGAACACTCTGTGAAGAGAGAATGGCACAAGAACCAAGGACTACATTCTCTGGTGCATCCTGATTTCGCAAGTTCTCACTAAGGAACAAAACACACTTTGAAAGCAATGGCGGCCATCTCTTTAACAGTTTCAGCAAAGATTTTCCAGCAAGCCTGAATAACACAGTTGAATTTAAAAGCAAAGCCTAGTCAATTAATGCATTGAAAGAAGGTGTAGAGAAATTTACAGACGAAATTCTGGTTCAAGAGGGTGGTTAATCCTTTCCCAAACTTAAGAGGCCTATAACCAAATATTCATTGACATGCATATTTGGACCATAGATGGGCACAGAAGTACTCACACTCGAACAGTCTCATAGTTGTGCAGACAGAGGGTCAAAAGATCATCAACCAAAAGTGTCAAGGATTCTGGTGGAGAGAAGTTCCCATCTGTACGAAACAGATGATAGGACGATTGTGATGATCTCCATGTGTTTTGCATGTACGCCTTGTCAATGAGCGCCCATCTAGGCCTGGAAGACAAGAAGATTTGCAAGATATTAAAATCGAGATGTGTATGTTTTCAACTCGGACAAAAGGGAGAATTACCTTCTTTTTCCCTTAGAATGAAACTCAGTAATAAAGTTCACTGGAGGCTCCACAATCGCAGCAGATTCCAGTTTCCAAGCCTGCCTGTGATTATACCATTCATCATACTCCAAACTGCCTGCAAACATTCAAAGGATAAGTGTTATTTAAAGAAAAACAATTGGCTAGTCAACTGCAGAAAGGGACCACGCCAAAGGCTTTCTGCAGTACCATAGTTTCCCAGAGCATCCATTATGCGGATTATTAGTATCAGCAAGATGCTGTCATCTGACTTTTTCTCTAACAAGTATCTGCAAACACCAGAAAACAAAACCATCACAAAATAATTTTTCAGTTGTACGCATCTGCTTTTTGGAGAGAAGTGAGCAAAGCAGCTACTGAACAAACATTACTTGCAGGCTGCATGAATAGTCTCAGCAGTTTTTTCTCGTATTTCAGCACTGCCAACACAAGAACCTGATGCTCCAGCTATAAAGAACGGCAGATCTTCAACCATATCATCATGTTTAGGCGATGGCCTGAAATCAGGTAGGCAAGACAAAACACCTTGCAATGTAGAATCTATGCGCAAAAGAGTCACTTTTAGGTGTGTTTTCTCATCTCCTGCACCACAAATAGCATCAATGAGGAAAGCACGAGTAAAATTTTGAAGCAATACGATACCACACACTCTGCGTTAATATCACTGCAATATAGAAATGTCAGCCTTTGCTCTAACATGAAACATGCAAACCAAATCAGTATACAGTTGACAAATATGCATATATCCTTGAAGTAAGACTGAATCACACAAAGGAATGACTGAAATTACCTGCATCAGAGTGGATGTTTGATTGGCAAATTCTCAAAAGATCATCTAACGCTGACTGAAGATGAAGGTCTACGAGCTCATTGGCAAACTGAATTTCCTCTTTGGTGGGAACATGCCACCTGGAATGCACCACCTGCTCATCCTTAGAAGAAGCTTTGGTGCTGATCCATTCCTCCAAAGCAGGAGCAGCAGGGTGACGAGACAAACATCTAACAAGTTCAGAAACTTTTTGTTATATGAGTAGAGAGACATAAAAGCACACCAAGATATTGATGATAAACATTCTTGAGTAATTACGCACTTGTATTGATCAATAGGATAGTAAAGAATCAGACTTCCAAGGAGAGATCGAAGAAGATGATCCCCAGCTCCATTTACCTTGAGGCAACCATCAAATCATCAAACAAGCCAGATAAAAGTACACATCACTAAAAAATGGCACACACTAAAGATAAATCTGAGTCCATAAATGTCGTTTCAACAAAATAATACCTTCCAAGATGAGGAATTAAATGCAGAAGAGATAGCTTCGATAAATTGATCTTTGTACCGAAGAAGTGAGCTGCCTCCATAAGTGATGGCAACTGACAACACTTTCAGCTGATAATCTATAGCTGCCTCAAGCGCTGGAGACAGTGTGTGTTTGTCTTGCTGAAAAAGGTGATAAAAAAAAAAGGAGTTATTTAATTTCAAATTGAAGAGAACGCATAAACTTCGAACAAAAGCTATTGACAAGCAGAAATACCTTATTGGAAACAAGGGTGTCTGCACTTCCTTTTCCTCCATACCCAGTGACAGGAATTTCTTTCAGAGAAGATATAACAGCGAGGAGCATTGGTTCAACAATTTGAGCAACTGCTTCTTCGGGGTTTGAATGAACACAGGCACAGCAAAGCATCCCAACCTCGGCAATTGCACCAGGAAGGATATTTGTCCGAACAAATTTGGATATCTTTTTCAAGGCCTGTTATAGATTAAAGCAAACAAGAAATTAAACTTCTCTTCCATGGAAAAGTCTGAGGAGTTTCTAAAGTAACAATGAAAAACCAACCTGGCTATATAGAGATCCAGACAGCCTTCCTAGTAGGATTTCAAGCATGCAATAGTAGTAAGGACCATCCTCAACCAAAAAAGTTCCTGATGTTGCAGATGAATTTAGGCCTTCATTTCTGCAGTAACATAAAGTCTAAATGTAACTAATAATCGATGAGAAGGAAAATATGATGTGATAAAAATTAAATGCAATATAATAAAGAAGAAGAGACCACAATCATGAAGCAGAATTGTACAAAAATTCCCGACTGTGCTACATTACTCACATAACACTGTTGGGTTCCAAATGCTGTAACAAAGCGATCAAACGGCACAAAAATTCATCCAGCCACTCAGAGAAGGAAGCCATAGTCATGAATGATAAGTCATCAGAACTATCGTCCAAGACAGCCATCTGCAATATACAAAGATAAAAAACCGATAAAAAAAATAACTCTTTTGAATAACGAATATTTGGAAGACTTTCAAGGTTAAAGGAGCTTACATTGGAAAATATGGACCCAATCAGCTGCATAGTTGCCAAGGTTTTAGGGGGGTCATTGGCATCCATTCCAAGCAATGCATTAGATAGAGAAATCCCAATGAGATCAAGAAACATCCTATCATCGACATCACTACCAAGATCTTGTTTAGCAGTTGACATGGAAGACTGCAGGATTGACCGGCCAGCAAATGCTACGGACATCATAGCAGTTTTCAACTGGTGGGTGGCAGTTGTCTGACTATACATAAACATTTGCTATGAAGTAAGCTAATTGATAGATGAGTAATGGTTGAAAAAGTCTGCAAGATGTAAGAAGCGAACACAAATTACAAACCGTTTCCAAAGCCAAATGGAATCGAGATGCCACAAAAGGAAGGACCAAAGAGGGCTCCACATAAGACAGAATGGATGTCGCTGCAGCAACTGTCTCGGAAAGATGTTCGTTCTTGCTATATTGACCACGATCAATCAACTTCAACACCACGTCAACAAAAGCTATCCTTTCCGGCTTTCCTAAACAGACAGCTGATAGACTATCTGGATCCCTGTAGGAATAGGATCTAAGCAAGAGCCTACCAATATAATTAAATACATAAATAAACAGTGACACTGCTCTTCTCTTACTGTTGCTCACGCTGTAAACGCTTTTGGAATGCTACTACCAGGTGGAGCAAAAACCGTTCCAAGGAATAAGTCCAACGGCCACCATTTGAAGGATGATAATATCTACATTTATGAAACAATAGAGAAACAGTAAGTACAACTGTTGTAACCTTGCAGTTAGGGAAACAAATAAACAATAGGGGGCCAATGTTAACACACTGTTCTAAAAGGTTGACCAATTTCTTGAATTGCTCATGTGCCGAACTTCCAGGTTTCAGAAAGTATACCTGAAACAGAAGCCACGAAATGCACCCCGTGAAGATTTATTAGTCAGATACAGCAGAAGAATGCAGTAAAATGAAATTTAAAATCAACTTACAATAGATTGTGCAATTGATTTTGATGGAGTGATAGTCCTATTAGAGAACAGGAATCTTGTGTTTCTGGGAACATCAACTGAAAAAGGATGTGATCCACTTCCATTTGCAACAGGAACCTAAAACTGAATTAAATAAGAATCCTGTGTATGGAGAAAAGGAGAATACACCAATCTGGGAGACGACAAAGAGCAAGACGCATCCCAATCTCATTTAGTTTTTGTTATCTTTACATGCCCAGATGCATTTAAGCATACCATGTTTTTATCTTCCACTTCAGCTATTCCATACATTTCGTGAAAGCAAAAATATATATTTTTTCCAAAGTAAAACTGACGTCAAGATCTCTTGTCACTGAGGCTGGAACTCCAAAGACTTAACAATTAGTAACACTAGGAAAACTTCACTCACCTCGAACATATTCAAGAATCTACTAAAAAGCATGGGCAAGTAGGATTCCCAGTCGATAAAGCTGCAGTTTTTTATCACGCGAGCTAGCACAGCTGCCCATTGACTGTTCCAAAATTGACAATTTGGTATTGAATCCCAGAGCTCTAGACAGTTTTTTATCCATTTTCTACAAGGTCAAAAGAAGAGAAATTAAAGAATTTATTATATTCATTAAAATGGGAGAAACACGAGATATCATTGATCACAGATAAAACAATGTTGTCCTTACTCGGAGAAGAAATCCTGATTTTTGGTGTTTGTAGGAAGGAACAATCTCACAAAGCCAGAGCCCTCAAACGAGGAATTATGCCACGGATTTTCCAAAACAGACCTGAACGTGGGTAGAAGAAGATTAAAAAGGTGAGCAGAGCTATAGCATTTTATAGACTCTAATTACAGCGAGCAATCCAGCTACACATAACATCTTAAAGAGATAAAGTAGGTCTAATTCGAATCTTTTTCTTTCTGTAATGGGTCTATTAAAAAGCTTGAATTAAACCCCACTGCCTCTACTAGGGAAGGCCCGACTCTTGACTTGGTTGGGACTGCGACCTATATTGAGAGAAGAAATCCATACAGGTATCCTAATAGTACGACTCCGGTATGACGTCTTTCACACATTGATTCATACAGAGAGATGTATCACCATAAAAACATGGTATATAGGAGAGAAATGATGAGAAATATGGCGGCCATAATGAAAATTTTGTACACCCTCCTTATAAAGGGTGTATGTAATGATGAACAAGATGCGTCCTACAGTACTTCCCCTTTTTTCCAACCCTTCGTCCATAGCAGAAATAAACAGTGATCTTCACATATATTGCAAGCTAGAACAGATAGGATCATGATAGTTTTTCCATAATTTGCTTGACAATACCAGAGAACACTAACGCATGCATAGACGTAAGAGCACTACTACCATCTAAACATCTCGTGCCAACAACTTACATGAATTCAGACCATATATCCGATGCAGCCCCTTGTGGGAAAAATCTCCTACATGAACGAATGAGAGAAGTAACAGCCTCGAAGTGTCGTTGTCTTAACCTCCAACCTTCAGGGCCTGGGCTCCTACAAAGAAAAATAAGTTTGAAACAATTGTAGCATGAAACAAAACCAAGAAATTTAAAACGAAGCTAACAAAATTTTCCCTTCATGAGCATCTAAGAAAAGAGACCCGCATAAATATGCCTGTCAGATATTCAAAGAGGACTCACCTGCTGAAGTGTGCATGAATCAAGGTATCATACAAGGGCCTCCACTCAACTTTCAAAGACAGCTTCTTACGATATTTGTTCATCAGTCTGACTAAAACATTACCCCATCTAACCTATTTCACCAAAACCGATCATTCGAAAGGTAAGCATAAATAAGTGGTAAAGGCAAGGGTATCTTCGGAGCAGAGCAAGTAACTGGAGTTCATTCTGGTATTAGTTTTCGAACCTGTGCATACAACTTATTCTGAGATGAATGAAAAATTTGTAAGCCAATTTCCACGAGTTCACTAACATCTTCCACGGACAATTCACTTTTTGCTCTAACAAAGCTGCAAAGGTGGAAAAAACGTCATCAGACCATGGACGGCCACAGAAAATACACAAGTGCATCAGAATAAGAACCAACTATGCCCAACTTACAAAGTGTAAAACTACAGGATCCAATATACTACATGATCAATCCCAGATACATAGAGGCTACTAATTACTAAATAACCAGAAGTCCAGCAGAACCAGTCTGTAAAATTATTTCAGACGACCATATTGCACGATTTTAGTATGAATCTTCACCCAGCTAAAAATGATTTTAGTCCCACATTTTAAATTTCACTTCAGTCCTAGTCGTGTACAGACTGAACCGCGAGCACCCAAAATCCCTGCAATTCATTTCGATATGCTGACCCGATTCTGGGACTGAGCTAAGCGTCTCTTAAATTCATCATCCACGTCTTCAAATCCCAATAAGAGGCAAGCAATTCGAACGAGAAACAGCCCGAGATAGAAGAAACAAAAAATTCCACGAGGTTTTTGCAATCAAACCGAAAAATCGAGCACTCACAGTTCGATAACGGAGATCCATTTAAGAGTGGCGTAAACAGATTCTGGATCATCCGGTCGGTGCAACTCTTTGACGCATCTCAGGACTCGCGCGAAGGACTCCTTCTCCTTCTTCGTCTCCTCCGCGACAGGCGGCGGTAGCCATCCATTGTACAGATGCATCTCTTCTTCTCAGTCTCCTCCGTCGTCGTCGTATAAGTTTTGTGGAGATTGATGTAGTATTTTCTTCTCGGGCTCTCTGAATTTAAAGCTGCGTTTGCTTTTTTAGTTTTTTTTTCTCTTGTTTTCTTTCCAAGCAAGAAAAATCACATATCGGAGGAAAATGCCAAAGAACATACAATAGATGGAAAACAACTTGGCTTCTTTTTTTTTTATTTCTGAGGGGAAAAAATATTGTATTGACTTTACCGTTGACTGATTACCTGCAACTGGCGCGGCAGGTATACAACCACTTTCCGAACCGACTAATAGTATTCCAAATTTACCCCTTAGGTTTTACTTCTATTTGATTTACGCCCTTATGTTTTAAAATGTATAGTATAGTCCTCTATTACGAATTGAAACAAGTAATTAATTTAAGGCCAATAAATCGAACTCATTACTGTCCACAAGTAATTACGGCCAATAAATTCTGGATTTAATCCCGAACGTGCTGTGGAGGACATTTGTTTTATCAACAGGTGGGATATGTATGCAGCTATTGTTCATCAAATTAACATAATCTATAAATATTAAAAATGCATATATGATGATGGATCACGATTGACGACATTCACATTGCAGTTTTTTTTATGTTGGTTTTGGGTTGACAAAAGACGGCTTCGATGATGAGATCTGAAAGCTAGAAAAGACGTTACGCCGCTTTCGTGTCCGTTAGTTAAGGGGGAAGCTTCACAGACAGGTAAGTTGAGCTCAACTTATGAGTGGTTATATAATTTATTATTTATGAGCGAATAAACAACAGTGTCGTTGTAGTATAGTGGTAAGTATTCCCGCCTGTCACGCGGGTGACCCGGGTTCGATCCCCGGCAACGGCGCATTTTTTGATTCATTTTCGCATGGGCCGTTTTTGTGTCTCAGAGCCCATTTATATGACCCATGCTAATAAAGCCTAGAAGGCCACTGACTTACATGAAGCACTGTTTTTTTTTTGGGCTTGAATATCTTCATACCACGAAATGACTTATGATTGCAATGTTTAGTGTGATGAAATCATAATAAATGAAACGTTAGAAAAACTACATGAGTCTCAATTTCATGTAAAGCGTTAATGTTCTATTTTGTGCATTATTTCAATATGTAAGGTCGTAAGGTAATCAAGCAGCGCTGTGTTTTGTTATTTTTGGGTTCAAGTGAGAATGTTTAATTGTGCAGAAAAGAAGATTGTTTTGTTGAATTGCCAGCATCCCCGGAAGAGAAAATATTTCCAACGACATTATTATGGGGTTTTGCAATTGTTGGGAAATCCTGTATGATCCATCCGAAGATTTATGTAGGAATGATAGTTTTAAAAAACAAAGATTTTGTGATTCATCACCATCACCTATTCACCTATTCACCTTCACCAATAAAAATTGTTATTGCAAGTTGATTTTGATTGTCCAAGTTGTAGTAGATTACATTTACATGGATGTGTGAGTGTAAATATCGACGTGGATTTTGAAAATCAAGTACTGTCTGTGTGTCCGAAGATAATAATGTTAAACAAGTAACACCAAAATACTCTACAAGAAAGACGAAATAGCCCTCCTCGTACTAAACAAATAAGGACTTTAGAGCCGAAACTAAGCAAGGGTGAATATGTAATTGGGCTGTGAAGGAAGATAAAGTTCGGTGTTCCTCTCTCTTCCCGTTTTCGTTCTGGCGGCCGATCCCGTCGCTACCTCTTGAAGATTTTATGACCCCGAAATTGAAATAATTAGGACTATTTTTCCTGATTTTGTTGCTCAAATTTCTCATCTCCACAATTCGTTTTCGTTTTGATTCCTGCCAATCCTAGGGTTTGTCCCACCTTTATCTGTATTTTTCATATATCTTTATGTTATTTTACTGCCTTTCATTTTTGTTTGAATCGTTCTCGTGTATGTCTACAATTTTGATGTTGTGATTGTTTTAGGGTTTGTGTTTGCGCATTAATTTGTTTCAGATTGGTTTTTCTCTCTCCCTTTTCCCAATTTTTTGTCGGCTTTGGTTTCTAGGTTAGGTTTCCGGAGTCTATGCTTTCACGCTTTGAATTAAGTGTGTCGGAATTGGATTACGATGGTTAACACTTTGCGTTTTGTCCTCATATTCATAAACTCTTTGAAATGAATTCAGTTCTTTCGTAACCCAGGGATTGCATGTTTAATTAATGTTTTTGCTTGTTAAATTATGTCCATTCCTGTTTTAATATCCTAAATTGTTCACTCACTACTACTTTTGTGCAAATTCTATCTTCACAGGAGTGTAGGGTTTCTTGATATGGTAGATTCTCCTCTTGGAGGCTTTTAATAAATATGGTTATGTGTTTATTATATATGCAGGTGCCGTTATTTTATTTTCTTAAAAAATGTCCAATTATCAAGGAGATGATGCTGAGTACATGGAAGACGTAGATGATGAGATGGAAGATGTAGAAGATGATATGGATGAGGAGTTTCGCGGCGATGATCTAGGTGCATCAGATTCTGATGTTGAGGAATTTGACTACTCGGTAAGTATGCCTGATCACGTCTTATCTATTTTGTTGCCTTTTTTTTTCCTACCTTATAATTTCGGGGTTTCATGGTTTCAGAATAATAAAATAGCTGATACCTCGGCAGACCAAGCTCGTAAAGGCAAAGATATCCAGGGGATTCCTTGGGACAGGCTAAGTATTTCCAGAGAGAAATACAGACAAACTAGATTAGAACAGTATAAGAATTATGAAAATGTCCCTAATTCTGGGGAATCATCGGAAAAAGTAAGAATTATATTCTCTGATCCTCCATTTTTGCTAGTGTTTAGGTTAACACAGCTACTTAATGTATCATTGTTTTTGTATGAATTCAGGTTTGCAAGGTCACACAGAAAGGGGGACATTTCTATGACTTTTGGCGGAACTCAAGATCCATTAAATCTACTATACTTCATTTCCAGGTTTTTTATCTTCTTCATTTATATTGAGGGTTCGTCAATTGGGACTAGTCGGTAGTCTTTTCCTCTGTGATTCGATTTAGATATTGTGTTTGACATAGTTGAGGACATCCCAAAAAAAAAATCCATCTGATCAAGAATCTTTATGGGTTTCATAGTTGAGGAATTTGGTGTGGGCAACTTCCAAGCACGACGTATATCTTATGTCAAATTTCCTGCTAACACACTATTCTTCTCTAACGTCCGGAAAGAAGGAAGTTCTCAATGTTCGTGGTCATGTTGCACCATCTGAGGTTAGTTTTTATCAGAATTTAAAGTTCTACTTTAATGTTACTATTTTCTTATTATGTGATTCTGAATTGTTTTTTTTTTCCTTATTTGGTGCAATTAGAAACATCCTGGAAGTTTGCTGGAAGGATTTACGCAGACTCAAGTGAGTACGCTTGCTGTAAAAGACGACTTTCTAGTTGCTGGTGGATTTCAAGGAGAACTTATTTGCAAGGTAAGTCTAGATTTATTGATTACGGATTAGTCACACTAGCTACGTGCATTCTCATTGACGAGCTTCATCTATTTCCACTTTTCACATTGATAAAGCATCTTGATAGACCGGGCGTCAGCTTTTGCTCTCGTACGACTTATGATGATAATGCTATTACTAATGCTATTGAGATCTACAACAAACCCAGGTTTTTGCTCGTCTTTTGCTGAAGGGTTGACATAAATTTGTTAGAGTCACTGCTTCTAACTTATTTTTTGTCTTCTGTTTACAGTGGTGCCCTTCATTTTACTGCCTCGAATAATGACTGTGGCGTTAGAGATTTTGACATGGAGAGATATCAGCTTGTTAAGTATTCTCGTTTTCCTTGGCCAGTGAATGTAAAGTCCTTACTTCTTTCATGGTTTTGCTTTTGATTTAGCATAACTCTGATCTCTTACACTTGAGGCAAATAATTTGAGTTTCAGTTAGGCTTTTATAACCCCATTTCTCCAGTTTACCAAATCTAAGTGATAAATGTACACGTCCTTTGAATCATCTAACAAAGATGGTGTTCTTTTGTTTTCCATTTCGTGGTACAGCATGCATCTTTGAGTCCTAATGGTAAATTACTGGCTATTGTTGGGGACAATCCGGAGGGCCTTATAGTAGACCCCAACACGGGAAAGGTACATATTTGTGCGACCCTGGACACAAGTGTGTAAATTAGTCTCAAATGTATTGGTCACCACGCATGTGCTTTATAATGGCAAATCTTTGGAATTTCCTCTACAGACGCTGGAAACACTATCAGGACATTTGGACTATTCCTTTGCCTCAGCGTGGCATCCTGACGGAATCACTTTCTCAACTGGAAACCAGGACAAGACCTGCCGTGTATGGGATATCCGTAACCTATCTCAATCCGTTGCTGTCTTGAAGGGTAACCTTGGAGCAATCCGGTCAATCCGCTACACATCCGATGGTAAATACATGGCGATGGCCGAACCGGCTGACTTTGTCCATGTCTATGACGTCTCAAATGGGTATGAAACGGAGCAGGAAATAGACTTCTTTGGGGAGATCTCTGGAATATCGTTCAGTCCTGACACAGAGGCGCTCTTCATTGGGGTATGGGACCGCACTTATGGTAGCCTTCTTGAGTATCATCGGCGCAGGAACTATTCTTACCTTGATTCGTTTCTTTAAGCAAGAAGAGAAGTGTACACAACCCGTCAAAGTAATAAAAGAGAGCTCATACTGCAACCGGTGAACACGACAGAAGCAACGCAATAGATATAATGGATCTCTTAAAGGTGTAAATGATGTGTTGTGCAAATGCTAGTAGTTAGTGTCTTTTGTTTACTTTGCCGGCTGGTGTGTTGTTTCCTTATGTCTGGTCTATAAAGGTTCAAGCTCGGTTCAAGATGTGTACAGAATGGTTCAGTGGTGGCACAGACTGGATAGGACTTGGTGGTGGTACTGCTGCATCTGGGGATCATTATTGCTCTGTTTGGTGACTTGAGAGTCTCTTTTTTCTTCTTGTACTTGTGGTTGTTGTAGAAACTCGAGTGTTAAGATCCTTTTGAGTTTGTTCTGAGTTTAGAATTTGGAGATGCTTTAACTGAACAATAGTATCTCTTATAATTCGTTAAGAACACATAATTTGTCTCTAAATAGCAATAAATAATGTATATTTTGACTGTCTCAAATATCTGTTCTGAACTCCAAAAATTTATTTCAAGTAGGTCTTGTATGTATCACTGCGTAGAGAAAAATAGTTATGAGAGTGAGTTTTGACTAAAATCACATTTAATGGGAATTATGAGAAGGAAACGTATAAAAGCAAGGGCCCAAGTGCAAAAGTTTCCCCTGAAAATCTTATATAAACCAGAAGGAACCAACGAGACGCAACCACGTCACTGATGAGAAATCGGCAATCAGTATAGTGAATGGCGTCGATGTTGTTAATTTCTTATCAAATCTATCGATTTCTTTAGTTGTATTTCTCATCCGATATGATCTCTATCTTGTTAGGTTCCATTATGGGTAAATTGTAAGGGTAAATAGCTATATCATATATTATTTTGTAACTTTAATTCTTTTTTGGTATAAAATCTTAACATTAAAACCAAAAAAAAAAACCATTCGATTTCTTTCTTTCTTTTGTTGTCTCACTTGCACTTCCACTCCCACTCAAATACTCCCAATCAACTAAATTTGTTTTATGGACCACGAGGCCCGACATTGAAAACTATACACGGCCCAGATATGCATTCATCCTCTCTAAGCCCAAATGTTTAAAACAAAATTATTCGATACAAAAATAATAAAACAGTCCAACCATTTGACGTGGTATGTCAGTTGGAGTCTCGAATTTGCTACTCTATGGGAAGACGATTCCATACACAGTCAAAATCTCGTTCAATTCCCAAAGACCTAGTAATTCTTGATAAAATTCTAGATTATTATTAAACGGACGAACCAGTCTTGAGTTGATGTCCTGTCAAAATCTCAGCTTTCGTTAGTAGATCTTGGTCGGGATCTATGGCTATGCCGGTAACACTTACCAATAAAACAACAAAAAGACACTAATCCGCAGTTAGTAACCTCTTCACTAACCCTAAAACCATAAACATGGCAAGTTCTGCAACTATTCAAACACAACATTAAAACTTCTCTAGAGAAAGAAAGAAAGAACGACAAATGTTACAACACAGAGAAGACAACAAAAGGGAAAAACACTACTGAGCCGCTGCAGAAGCAGCAGCTCCTGACTCATGTGAAGATTTATATTCCAACATCTCACTTCTGTATCTTTCCACATCCTTCACTCCTTTGTCTTGATAAACCTGTACAAATATATCAAGCTGTAATCAAACACTGATTAAATACAAATGTGGATATGATCTGATGATGATTTAAGTTACCTGTTTCTCAGATTCCGTCAGATTACTCCACATGTGTCCTATTTTCTTGGTGATGCTTCGTTCTTGTCCATGGTACTCAGGTTTAAGCCTAGCGTACTGCTCCGCAAAGAAGAAGTTGTAGCCACTCCTGTGGCATTTGGGTTTCTGAGAATCAACTACAGCCAATCTTGATCTCTTCTTATGCCTGCGTTGTGATGATGGTACTATTGCTGAAGGTGTTTCCATGGTTTGTTGGGACTGACTTGGTGTTTGAGGAATGTGGTAAAGCACTCCTTTCAGCTCTTCAGAACCCATTTTCATCGTCACAAGATATCCATTATCGAACTTCCCATCAATGAATCCGTGAACAGAACACCCAACTTGCGGTTCATCAATGCCTGCAACTTCCATAATAAGGTGAATCTATGCCATAATCTTAAACAGTTATACGGATAAGCAATGGAATCAGAATATTATTTATATGCGAATTAAATTCACCAAAAATGGGTTAAAAGACAATACAACCTAAAAGGAATGAAGCAGAGATAGCTTGGTTATTGAGCCAGATTTGTGACAAGCTAACTCAGGAATTTTTAACCCGTGCGAAAACTAATGAACCTGAATGTCGAATTTAATGACCAACAGACATGACTTATCTATAGAGAAGCTGTTATAAACTCTATCCAATGGACTGCTAAATACAATATTTTACAAGCTGATGCATGAATAAGGATATGGAGGGAAGAGAAATAAAGCCACAAAGTTAGAGAAACTTTTCTAATACCTTCCTCGGGGTTTGGCGATACGCTGACAAGGCTCTTCATTGCTTCATCTGGAAAATCAAGAGAAGATTGGCTTCTTCTCAGCATGTCACGGAGTAAGCAAAAAAAAAGACAAGGATTTTAGTGTTGAAATAGACCTGTTGATTGGATTGACGAAACTGGTTTTTGAAGGTAATACACATGTTCCAGCTGATAAAGAAACTTGAGATAATACTTCCTTAAGACAAATGATGCACTTGTTATTGTTGTCGGAAAATTGAATGTACCGATCACTTCTTTCCATTTGCGATCCTTAATCACCTAGAGTACCCAAAAAATATAGATTTCAATACTATATGGAACAAAAATCTCCAAACAGAATGATTTTGTTTTTGGGTTAATCGAAGAGTTTTGGGCCGAAGCCCATACATTCCGTCGGGATCGAAAAACCCTCCCAAGCGGGATTCGAACTAGGGGGCCTAGGTAGCCCACCCTTTGGGCAGACCTAGGTTGCACCACTAGACTACCACACACTTGGTAACAATATGATTAATGGCAACATTAGCTCCTACCCTTTCAATTCCACCTCGAGACGTAACCTCGATGAAAAGCCGATGCAGATCCAGAGTGTTTCCTCCCACTGTAGGAACCCTTTACAGAAACACATAATGTTTTAATCAAAATTGAGAAAAACATAAAATTTATCAATGGAAACAATAGACAAAACAACACATGAAAGCCTAAACTTGTTCATAAATCTTAATTACAGTATCGAGATTAGTAAATACCAAATCCAATTTGATTTTTAGTTTCCTAATGAACAAGATAGTTTCCAAAATACATATAAACACGTAAAGAAGACGATAAACCCAATTAAACAGGCGATACACATGACGTAACGCACTTCCTGTATTCACGAATCACAGATACATACGAAGAATCGTCATAAAAGATGTGTTTTAACTGCACCAGTCCGGATTCCATTAAACCCTAATTAGAATATTCAACATTTCACTGAGCACAAAATCTAATGCTTCTGTTCCATCTTACCAAACAAAATATCAACACCTCAATCCTCGAATCCACAACCCTAAAGAATCTTAGAACGAACTACGAACGAAAATTGCATGTATCATTAATAAATTCTACAAAAAAACCCATTAAATTTCATCGGCACGAGAAAAAAAAAACCCATAAACGAAACAGAGAAGGTTTTTTACTTCTACAATCTTAAACCCAACGAAATGGTCTCATAACAAATACGAGAGAAGAAGAAAAAAAATCTTACTTCAAAGTTTTGCTGGAAAATCCGGGCAAAGCTCTGAGCTTTTCCCAGAAAAGGGCAGAGCTACGGACAAGATCATCGTATTTGGCCGTACCAGAGGAATCGTCGCAGCTCTTGTTGTCCGAAGGATAACCATTAACGGGCTCCACGTGAGTTTGCGAGTACGGTGAAATATCGGTCGACATCTTTCTTTTGGCCGTCTTGGTAAAGGTAAGAGACGACCGTATTTAAGATTTTAGATTAATCCATTTCTTAATATCAAAGAAAAAAAAGGATTAAACGAAATTCACACAAAATTGAATGCTTTTTTTAATTTGTTCCCTAATTTTTAATTTTGTCTGGGGAAAATAATTTTAGTCTACCACACCTGGTCTATTATTTTTATTACCAGAAACAAATTTAATTACTTCCTTTTTTAGGCTAATTACTTTCATTAGATTAGAATGAAATCAGAGAGCCAATAGCAAAAGCCTCTTACTCGGTTAATGGGCTTCTCTAATCCAACGGCCCATTACAATAGCGTATTTGTGTTTCCGGGAAAAATTAAAAGGGTGAAGGAAGTTTAAAGATTTTATTATTACAACAATACATGAAAATCTGAAGAACACAAAAATGTTTTGTTAACACAACATGAACAACGATCTACGGATTTTTCAAGTTGGTATAACTACTCGGGAAGCAGGAGAGAATTGGAGAACGAGAAACCGAAGTATGGAGACGAGCAAGATCAACTGTGTCAAGAAATAGAAACTGAACTTACATGTTTTTCCTAGGATGTTTCCACGTTTGGGTTCAGGATCTTCTGTCAGAGAATGGAACTTCTTCGGTTGTTTGAGTACTTGTAGTGATAAATCCAGATATCTTCTGAGCATCAAAAACTCGATTTCAGCTTCGATCTTTCGCTGGAAAATGCCTTCGAGTTCAGATTCAATCTTTGAGTTTTCGAGTTCTTGGATCCTGGCTTCCTTTGCCTCGAGAATGGTCCTTGCTTCCTCGAGTTTGTGTTGGAGATGTTTTACCTTCTGCTTTAAGACCAATGCATGTGATCCTGAGGATGTTGAGTTCTCTTCTCTACAATTTTCATTTCTTGGCTGGTTCGATGAACTCAATTCCTAGACGTTCGAATGTAGTGGTATAGATTCCTTACCCAGCTCCTGGAAACTTTGAACCTCTGAACATGTTTCAATCGCGTAGTTAGTTTTACTAAATATCATATAACATGAGAGCTTTCGGACATGAACATTGACAATTATGGTTTGTGTGTAAACCTTTCCAAAGAGCTTCCTGCAGAGCTGCAAGATTTCTGATAGAATCTGCAACTTGATCCTTGTCTGCCCAATAGTGTTTATTTTTCTTACTCTCATCTCTTTCTTGTTCTTCTTCTTCTTCTTCTTTTTCCTCGTTTTCGCTTCTGCTATATGTTTGGACTTGCTCCCTAACCTGACCTTCTTTGCTATGTTCCCCAATATGATTCATCATCAATTTCTCATCTTTCTCTCCGTGGTTGGCAACAGAAACTACGCCACTGGAAAACACAAAATCACTACTTCTCAAGTCAGAATCCATGCTGGAACAAGGCTTTTCCTTGTCGGTTTTCACCCGCTCTTCACTCGCTTTCGTGATGGTATCCCTCCAGATCTTCCCTTGGCCACCTGAACCAATCTTCCCTCCCACATTCTTTGCACCTATGGAATTACCGCTATGCTCTTCACTTTTCTCAAAAGCTTGGCCTAGAGTAAACATAAAACCTGGATCGGGACTAAACCCGTTGGCTATACCAGGAGGATGATGATGATGGACCATATTCACAGATCCAACAGAGCCTTCACTACTCTGCCTAGCTTCAACTGAAGACAAGTCTACATGTTTAGAAGGCGGATTCACCAAGCCAGTCAATCCACGCTTCAGCAATTTACCACCATCAACAACAGGTGCAGCCTCTTCCTTCACGGGACCATCTCTTTTGATCCTTCTCCATTTCTTCAAACCGAAACCTTTTCTCGTTGATCCACCCGGAGATTCATCCCTAAAATCATCAGTTCTCCGATTGTTGAGGTGATCCATGATCACCATCATCATCATGAGGCAATACTGGTAATCCATTTACACTCACGTTTTCCATCGATTCTGCATTTTCAGGCGATCTTTGATTCATAACCTCAGGATAATCAGCAGGAATTGAATTACCATTGTTTTCCACAGATTCAGGGACTGAGTGATTCATGCCTAAATCCACATATCAACACAGCATTCCGTTAAGATAAAACAAACAAAATTGACGATAAACAGTATGAAGGTATCAAAATATCGTCCCGTTAAATAAATCAGAGCTGAATCTGAAAATCTCCAGAATGATTAAGCTTCTTAAGTACTAGATTCAGCTCACTCCTTAACAAAAAAAAGAAAGAGGGAACTGATATGTACAGTGATATCCCAAACGAACTACGATGAACAAAACTCAATTCCCCAATTTAACAATCATCTATCAATTTTTCCAGAGATTTCCTGTAAAAAAGAAGAACAAAAAGAAACAGAAACAGAGAGAAGCGAAGCGAATCCAATTGGATAAAGCAAAAAGCGTACCTAAAGCAATAGACCCGAGTTACAGAAGAGCGAGGAAAAACCTTAAACAGAGCAGAAAGAGTTTTGAGCATGAATGGTCATGCGACGGAGGAATCCGCCGACATTATAACCGGAGGCTGCATCAACGATCCTTTTCTGCGTACTATTCGGAATAATCAAAGGAAACGAAATGATTTATCAGGGAAAGGAAAAAATAAAGATGATGGTGCGAAACACACGTGGGGCCCACATGACATAAACCCACTGCGCACAGCTGGCCGTCCGATCTGGCATTAGTATTACGACGACGTGTCGGAATTGTAATAACAAATATATATATATATATATATATGTTGGGCCCTTAAGGCCAATTAGAACTAAACTTTTTTCAGGCCCGTTGAGTAATTTGCTTTCGCTGAAAATTAGGGAGATATAGAGAAGAGAGTATATATCCAAGTTTTGCAACATAACATTTCAAGTTTGTGGAAGCCCAGTAGCCTAATGTTAATGCTTCCACACTAGGTATGGAGTTTGATTTCTAGAGAGTGCACTTTTTTGCAGATTATAGATGCAATGCTTACCAAAGCCCGGCTCTTGGGGGAGGCGGAAGGGGCGTAGGCCCTAGGTCCAAAAAAAAAAATTAATTGTTTAAAGAAAAAAGTCCAATTTTTAAAAAAAATACATATATATTTGAGAAAAATGCCCAAAAAACCCAAAAATTATGAAAAGTTTTATGTATATTTGAGAAAAAAACCCCAAAAAAAAAAAGAATTTGTTTTTTATATAATATTAAAAAGCTAAAAAACAGAATTTTTTTTTATATGCCATTAAAAGGCCCAAAAATATTTTTTTGCCTAAGGTTCAAAATAAATTAGAGACGGGCCTGCGCTTACCGGGTGCAAGTGATGCTGTCCGGTCTCGTGAGTCAAGGGTAAAGATGTCCATCATGATGTCGTAGATCAGTGTGTTACGAGGAGAGCTGTCAACGTGAAATCGTTCGTGGAATTTTGCAGGTAGATCATCATTTGTAATAAAATATAATCAAAATATCTCTAATAATAATGTATAATAATGATGTAATAGTCTAGAAAGTGTTAAAAAAAAACATTTCAAGATACCATGATAAGCTGAAACAAGCCATTTCTTGGCATATCTGGGAAAACAGAAATGCTTTTTTTTGTTTGTTAAGGCAGATATGACTCGAGAATGGTGATTGACAAAGCTTCGTGAGGAATCATCGGTTTGGTTTGAGGTCAATGATAAACGAAGACCACAATGACGGAACTGTATCACACTCTCGAACAATTTGAAGATCTACATATCAATTAATTTTCTTAAGAATAATTCCTTTTTCTCTTATATAATATAGAAATTTTCAGGAGATGAATGGAAGTATTTTAAAAGTGTGAATTAATCTCCTATTGTGTTGGAGGAAATCTGCTACTGACAGTGTTATGTATGACTCTAAAATGCAGTATTTAACACATATACTATAGATAGAGGTAGGTTATCCAGTATTTTTAGGGAGATATCCATGAACATTTTGATTTTGTAGTGGATTCCATCAAATTCAAAAGTATCAATTTGTGCTCATCCTTACCGCCTTACGTAGCATGAATGAACCATATTAACCGTAATTTGAATCAATACTCAATAAATATACTTACAAATACACACCGTTTAAATGTATACTGTAACCATCGTTTTATATCAACAAAGACAGTTATACACCCACATTTTCTACCATCCTTGCATACTCAAGCAAGCTGATCATACACTGTTTTTTTCACTCTTTTCCCTTAATCGAAGCATACAATCGTATGACTCGAAAATATAAATCAAACCTTTTATAAAATATATTACTTTCGAACATTTGGAAGATTAATTATTAAATATATAAGAGATCCAAATAAGAGATATTGAGATAAAGAATAAAGATAAGAGAAGAGATACGTGCGGGAGACATGTTTTGCTACAATTATATACGATAGACAGTTCTAGTTGCACTATGTTTACGATGAACAATTTTATACTTAAACATGCGAGATAACGACAAACATTTCTATTTGTACCACCTTACAAATCTCATGTGCATTATCTTGAAATCAAATTTCATATTTTTGGTGTAAAATTATTAATAAACTTTTGGTCAAATCACTTGATCTAAGAGAGCTTCTACCAGTTTTAGTTTTTTTTTTTTATAAATCTAAAAATATCAAATTATAAACTTTCGAATACAGGGATCCTAATTTAATATTTAATATAATTAAACAAGTAAAGCAAGTACTAGTAAATTAGTCCAAAATGAACAAGATGTGACAAAAATAAATAAATAAAATCAACGTTGAGTTGGTCTAGTGGTTAAGGAAGAGTGTGTATGTGCCTCTCCTACCAGCCTTGGATTCGATTCATGTTGGGAGGGTTCTCCTCCGAATGAGTGATTTTAACATAGTTTGGATTCCGTTCTGGGGATGTACTGGCTTACGGTCCCAGAATCTTGGCAATTTAAAAAAAAAAAAAAAAATGTTGAACGAGATTTTATTTACGTGAAAAAGGGGATAGTTGGACTCGAAATCAGGCTGATTTGAATGCGATGATTCCGCTATTTAAAGAAGAAAGTTTACTATAAAGAAAAAAATATCATGTTCATTATTAATGCATGAAAGTGACGTGTAAGATTTTCAAATCATATCAACTATTCGTCTTTTCTGAGACTTCGACCCTTTTATATTTAGATATATCAACCAAAAGTTTCTCCAATTTAACTTCGTTTGCTTGTATTCTTTTTTTTTAAAAAGAGGAAAAAAAGTATTTTATCTTTGGTTTTTTTTAACAAGTGTTTTCGTGTATATTAGTCTAAATTAATACCATACTATAAAAGATAAAAGTCAAATTTGCGAAAAAAAAAAAGATTGACAAATAAAATATCTAATAAATGGGCACGAGAAAATCTATGGAGGTCACAAGATGTGCGCTCGTGCGGCCGGAAAAACTGACAAAAATGCAACACTATGGCCCCGCCCCGAGCCCACTCTTATTATTATTCCCTCCAGTTTTTTAGACGTCGTTTTAAAGTTGATTTTTTTTTTACAAATTAAATATCGTTTTTAATTTTTAATGTAATTTTTGCAGAAAATACATATTATAATTTTAAGTTAAAGAAACAATAAAAATAGAGATTGATAATTAAAACTATATATATATTTAATTTGTGAGGGTATAATAGATAAATTAATAGATTTTTTAATTTGAATGCTTAACTCTAAAATAATATATAAAAAAACGAAAAAATATTACTTTTTAACCATTATTTTGGATCATAACAAACCGATTCAATAACCAAATACCCCATACATATAAAATATATGAAATCGAACTCGATATCGGTAAGTTGACACCAAATAAATGACAACCACTAGTTCATTTGGTCATTCTTAGTCAAATAGTCTACTCTTATTTATTACGTAAATCCCCTCGCTTTTTATACTTTTTATTATAGATCCACTTATTTAATAATTAATCTCTTGGGCCATCACTATATTGTATACTCTCTTTTTTTGGAAACTATTAACATCTACCAAATTTACAAAAGCCGTCCTACGTACACACCAACGAATAAATTTTTTTTTTTTTTAAATACTCATTTTTTAATTTTATATCTTCTATATATATAGTATATGTATAGAATATGCGAGACGTGAAAGGAGGACTTCGAGATCATTTTTATCTCTTCCTCATAATTTATTCTTAATAGTACGTGTTAATACGTCACGGATTTTCCGACCTAATGCTTGTTATTATTATTTTTAGAGTTCTATTCATATATTATAATTTGTTTTTTTTTTAATTCTTAGAAGGTTCTGGACAAAGATATGTACATCTTTCAGATCCGATAGTATAACACTTATATGATTCTTTCCCAAACGTCACTCAATAAATGTATAATTTGAAATAAAACAATCAATTAAATACCGGTTAAATCAATTAACAATTATAGCGTACGGATTTCGCAACCTTTATATGTTCAGCTAGGTTTCTCTTATTTTTTTCTCATCAATACGTTTAGCTATACTAACTAACCTATATGTGTCTATGTGTGTTTAGGTAGAAGTTAGGAACATAATGGACTAGATAAGTTTTGCTTGATTAATCTAAATCTAAGTTCATTAAAATGCACGTGCAGCGCAAGCACGATGCATTGTATAAACAAATCAGCGACGACATCCCATTTTACTCTTGTTTAATTAAGGGCCTTGAATACATTAATCTTTGAACTTTAATAAATAATTTACACGTACGAATAGTAGGTACGTAGTTTTATTAAACTCCGAATTTGTTGAGGTTTTTTAAAAAAATGAACCAAGGATAATTTTAAGTTACAACAGGTCCAGCTCATAATAACTTGATTATTCTAAGCTTAATCTCGTGCCTACCAAAAAAAGAAGTTGCTGTCACGTCTGTTGCATTCATAATTGGTCAACATTTTAGGAAACAATCATGTTTTTTTTTTTTTTTTTTTTGATAACTTAGGGTGTCCGGTCGACATCCTATCGGAGAGATGGGGACTGGCTACCACATGCCAAACCAGTAAGACTTCGCGCCTTCCGACTATTGCCTAGAGTGAGTTGGCCCAACTGACAAAGTCTCTTCACGGGTTTTCAACTGGGCCAAAGCTCAGTGCCAGTTTCCACACATGGTCGTGATTAATGTTTCGAGCACCAGCGCAGAGGGGGAATCGAACCCGAGTTTCCCGGTGGTGGAATAATTCCACCTCCCTACTACCACTCTACCACGCCCATATAGAAAACAATCATGTTAATCTCTATATATTTAATATCAAATAAATGCATGAAACTTAAGTGATTCCAACTATTAACATCACTTAAGTTTCATGCATTTATTTGATATTAAATATATAGAGATATATAAACAAAATTTGCTAAAGTTTGTCACTTGGCAGAAGTTAAAACAATTCAATATGTATGGATGCGGTCTTTTACCAATTTATTTATACACCTTCAAGTTTGAAAGTGTATTTAATGTTTTCATTTCAAAAAAAAGTTGTATTAAATGTTACTGGTAAATCCATAAATACAAACAATATTTTGGGCCGTAAATCTGATATAAGAAGTTACGAGGGGCATAGACAAGTTGTACTAAATGTTACGGGTAAATCCATAAATACAAACAATATTTTTGTTTTTATTTCACGAAGCTAGTGCTCCGTGCGTGTAGGGTTAGAAAGTTACACACACGCGTAGAAAAATACGAGAATGGTGGTGGTGGGGGATTAGGTGACTATCGTAATTATCATTAAATTATTATTTTTGTATTTTACATTTGATTTCTCCTTTTTAATAATATTACGTGCATATTATATGGAAATCGAGAGACATTCGTGTGGAGTAACTCATCTATTATCTAACAATTTGGTACGTTAAACATGAAGAGAGCCGAATCTTAAGGATTGAATTGAAAGACCCTAGTATTAATATTTGTATATTATCAATAGAAAATAATTATATAGTCGTTTGTGTAAATTAGAGAAAGCTTAAGTAAATAATTAATATTTTAGGAGTTCTTAGAAATACCAATTTTTTTTTTCAAAAATACTACAAAATATCTACATTATCTTTCTACAAAATAATAAAAAATACTACAAAAAATATAAAAGGATATTCGTTTTCCGTTTTCGAATTTTTCTTTTATCCGAATCCGTATCCGGATCCGTCGGATACGTTATTTTATTATCCGTATCCGTATTCGAACTACTCGGATATCCGTTTTTCGGATCGAATTGGAGCGGATGTCGGATCGGATACCGGATCCCGGATAATAATCCCAGTCCTAATTTGTAGGATTCGAACTTGGATATGTGTTGATGTGTTATGTACTTTTTTTTTGTTTTTTAATGGATTCCACATACATGAGGTTGAATCTCGTATGCAATTAATATAGTGCATCGAAGATTTGAAAGAGATAAAGATCCAATGAATCCCTTTTTTATTATATAAATTATAATTTACATGTTGGTATATACATCGAACCAATTCTAATTTACAAAGAATGATATATACATCGAACCAATTCTAATTTACATGTTGGTTCATTGACATTAACAAAAGAACATTAAAAGCAACAAATCTAGTCCCCACAAAACAAGACCTTGGTAAGATTTACAAATATTCTTCCTGACATGTACAAAATTGTTCTCCAAAATCAAATTTTAAACAATCGACGTTGGATTCGACCAAAAATAAAACACAATCGACGTTGGGAAACCTATTAGGTGGGGTTAATAATTAGGAAAAAAAATAGTCTCTCTTAATATAATGATTATGCATCCTCTTTTCACGTAGGATTAATTAGTCTCTTAATTTTGTCTTCTTTAGCTTTTCTCCACATTTTTCTCTCTTTGCCAATTTTCTTCTCTTTCGCTTTTGCAAATTTCCAGCAAAGAGGAGAAAAAGGGACAAGACTTCATTCTCCTTTTCTTCAACTTCATCTTCCTTTTCGTTAGTTCTCTCTAAGATGCGACGAAGAAACCATAAATTTTCTCAGCTTCTCATTTTGTCAAGCAAATAAAAAAGCACTCTCCTTTATTTTCCCCTGAAAATTCTTGTTTTTCTTTCCGGGAAAATTCGTTTTTCTCTGTAGTGGTCGTACTAAACACGCTTCCTTTTGTATGTAAAAGCTGTGGAATCTTAAACCAGCTTTTTTTTGTGGGTTGAATTCAACTCTTTTTTTTCTTTTTCCTTTTCTTTCGAGTCCGACCATCTCTGCAACATCGTACTTGGGAAGACAACTCTGTCAAAGACCATCTCCGTTGTCTTCCTCACTAGGTGAACTCTCCCTGTCTCACTGTACTTCTCTTCTCTCCTTTTCCGTATCTTCTTCATTAGCCTTTGATTCCGCTTTTTGTTTCTTCACAATAGCACATGTAACTTGTATGTCTCTTCTTCTTCTCTGAAAAGACTTTATTTTCACAAATAACCATTTCTCCTCTATTGTTATTCAGAGAATTAATCTTAATTTCACTTTGGATTTCAGTGTTTCAAGCTCTTCTCCTGTGAATTTTTTCGGAGGAATCGGTGGTTATGGAGGATAGGGTTTTCTCGCCATGTCCAATAATGATTCCTAAGTAGACGAAAAGAAGATCCTTGAGCTTGAATTTTCAGTCTTTATGCTGATGATTCTGGTAGGAATTTGATCGAACAATTGGTGGGCCGATAATATGAAGCAACAATGGTGGTTCGTGATCCTCTGCTTGCTCGTCTTGTTTCTAATGGTGGACGCTCGTGGCAGACGGATACTCAGCGAAGACCAGAGCGAATCTGCTCTCTTAACGGCGTTCAGGCAACTCTCCGTCAAGTCGGATCCTAAAAACTTTCTGGGTGACTGGAAATACGGATCGGGTCGTGACCCATGTTCTTGGCGAGGCGTCTCCTGCTCTAACGATGGTCGAGTCGTTGGTCTGGATGTACGAAACGGTGGCCTTACCGGCACACTAAATCTCAATAATCTCACGGCGTTGTCGCATCTCCGGAATCTCTATCTGCAAGGTAACTCCTTCTCGTCGGGAGACTCCTCTGTATCTTCTTCCGGATGTTCACTTGAGGTTCTAGACTTATCTTCAAACTCGATTTCGGACTCTTCAATGGTGGATTACGTTTTCTCTGGCTGTTTGAGCCTGGTGTTTGTCAATTTCTCAAACAACAAGCTTGCCGGGAAATTGAATTCTCCTCCGATGAGTAACAGGAGAATCACCACCGTCGATCTCTCGTCTAATCTCTTTTCTGATGAGATTCCGGAGACTTTCATCTCGGGGTTTCCGGCGTCTCTGAAATACCTCGATCTATCTCACAACAATTTCTCCGGCGAATTCTCCCGTCTCAGTTTCGGGCTCTGCGGTAACCTCACCGTATTCAGTCTATCACAGAACAACATCTCCGGCGACAGATTCCCAATTAGCCTGTCAAACTGTAAGCTCCTCGAGACGCTAAACCTCTCTCGGAACAGTCTTACCGGGAAAATCTCCGGCGAAGGATATTGGGGAAATTTCCAGAACCTGAAACAGCTCTCCCTCGCACACAATCTTTTCTCCGGAGAGATTCCACAGGAGCTATCTCTGCTCTGCCGAACACTAGAGGTCCTCGATCTCTCCGGCAACAGTCTCACCGGTCAGCTCCCGCAATCATTCACCTCCTGTGGCTCATTACGAAACCTAAATCTGGGAAACAACAAGCTCTCCGGCGATTTTCTAAGCACCGTCGTGAGCAAACTCCCCAGAATCACTTATCTTTACTTGCCCTACAACAACGTTTCAGGTTCTGTTCCGATTTCACTCACCAACTGTACTAATCTGCGAATTCTTGATCTGAGCTCAAACGAGTTCACCGGAAAAGTACCATCTGGTTTCTGCTCTCTTCAAAGCTCGTCGGTTCTGGAGAAGTTGCTTCTCGCCAACAATTACCTCTCCGGGACTGTTCCTCTGGAGCTTGGTAAATGCAAGAGCTTGAAGACAATAGATCTTAGCTTCAATGCTCTCATTGGTCCGATTCCAAAGGAGATATGGACATTGCCGAATCTCTCCGACTTAGTTATGTGGGCGAACAATCTCACTGGTGGAATCCCGGACGGCATTTGTGTTGATGGAGGAAACCTGGAAACGCTGATCCTAAACAACAATCTCTTAACCGGTTCTATCCCAGAATCAATCTCGAAATGCACCAACATGCATTGGATTTCCCTTTCTAGTAACCTGCTTACCGGGAAAATTCCGGTAGGAGTTGGAAATCTCGAAAAATTAGCGATTCTGCAACTCGGGAACAATTCGCTGACCGGGAATGTTCCACCTGAGCTCGGGAACTGCAAGAGCCTTATCTGGCTTGATCTGAATAGTAACAATCTAACTGGGGATCTCCCAGCTGAGCTTGCTAGCCAGGCCGGGCTGGTAATGCCTGGAAGCGTTTCTGGTAAACAGTTTGCGTTCGTGAGGAATGAAGGTGGGACGGATTGCAGAGGTGCAGGCGGTTTGGTTGAGTTTGAAGGGATTCGTGCAGAACGGTTAGAGCATTTTCCGAGGTTTCATTCGTGTCCTGCCACTCGGATATACTCAGGCATGACGATGTACACCTTCTCTGGGAATGGGAGCATGATCTACTTCGACCTCTCATACAATGCGGTTTCAGGTTCTATTCCTCCTAGTTACGGTGAAATGGGCTACCTTCAGGTCTTGAATTTGGGACATAACCTGTTAACCGGAACCATACCGGATAGCTTTGGGGGGTTAAAAGCAATCGGAGTTCTTGATCTATCTCATAACGATCTCCAAGGATTCTTACCCGGATCACTTGGAGGCCTCTCTTTCCTCAGCGACTTAGACGTCTCTAACAACAATCTAACCGGACCAATACCATTTGGAGGCCAACTTACAACGTTCCCGGTCACAAGATACGCAAACAACTCTGGCCTCTGCGGGGTTCCTCTCCCACCTTGCAGCTCTGGTTCCCGGTCCACAGGCTCCCATGCTCACCCTAAGAAGCAGAGCATTGCGACTGGGATGATCACTGGGATTGTATGTTCTTTCATGTGTATTTTGATGCTTACTATGGCGCTTTACCGAGTAAGGAAGGTTCAGAAGAAGGAAAAGCAGAGAGAGAAGTACATTGAGAGCCTTCCGACGTCTGGCAGCAGCAGCTGGCAGCTCTCTAGCGTTCCTGAACCGTTAAGCATCAACGTTGCAACGTTTGAGAAGCCGCTGCGAAAGCTCACTTTTGCACACCTTTTGGAAGCCACGAATGGGTTTAGTGCTGATAGTATGATCGGATCAGGCGGGTTTGGAGATGTTTACAAGGCTCAACTCGCGGACGGATCTGTTGTAGCAATCAAGAAGCTGATTCAAGTGACAGGACAAGGCGACAGAGAGTTCATGGCTGAGATGGAGACAATTGGAAAAATCAAACATAGAAACCTCGTTCCTCTTTTGGGCTATTGCAAGATCGGTGAAGAGAGACTTCTTGTCTATGAGTACATGAAACATGGAAGCTTAGAGACAGTTCTACACGAGAAGACCAAGAAAGGCGGAATCTTTCTCGATTGGACCGCCAGGAAGAAGATTGCAACAGGAGCTGCGCGTGGGCTAGCTTTCCTGCACCATAGCTGCATTCCTCACATTATCCACAGAGACATGAAGTCAAGCAATGTTCTTCTAGACCAAGATTTCGTAGCCCGCGTCTCAGATTTCGGTATGGCAAGGCTGGTGAGCGCTCTGGACACGCATCTGAGCGTGAGCACGCTCGCGGGTACTCCCGGTTATGTTCCACCAGAGTATTACCAGAGTTTCCGGTGCACCACCAAAGGAGATGTGTTTAGCTACGGCGTTATACTTCTCGAGCTTCTCTCAGGCAAGAAACCGATCGATCCAGAAGAGTTTGGGGAAGACAACAACCTCGTGGGCTGGGCTAAACAGCTCTACAGGGAGAAGAGAGGAGCTGAGATTCTTGATCCGGACCTGATAACAGAGAAGTCTGGCGATGTTGAGCTGTTTCACTACTTGAAAATCGCGTCTCAGTGTCTGGACGATAGACCGTTCAAAAGGCCAACTATGATTCAAGTAATGGCAATGTTCAAAGAGATTGTTCAGGTAGATACAGAGAACGATAGTCTCGATGAGTTTTCTCTCAAGGAAACGCCTTTGGTCGAAGAAGCACGAGATAAAGAGCCTTAATAAGATGAGAGATTGTCCATTACAGGGAGATCGAGAAGGTTCAAAATATGTATTTTTCTTCCCATTTTTGCTGTCGGTTACTCAGTGTATATAAAAGTACAACAACTCCAGTATGTATGTGGAAGAAGAAAAAAAAAAACAGACGACGACGTTGAAGGGTTTAGCACTTAGCACTTCTGGTTCTTGTGAAGGTTTTTTTTTTGCTTGTTTGTTACTTACCATACACGGTTCTAGGCTATAGAGAAATACTTCGTTGTAAAATTTTTGTACCTTTGGTCCATTTTATTAAGAAATTAATCTTATCATAGTTTATTCTTTTTGAGCGGGACAATATTAGCTATCCATCGGAAAATGGTGAATTTTCGTAGAACACTTCATGATATCAGACAAATAAGATCTCTCTGCTTATTTCATCGAAGATTTTGGATACATTACATACGCGTTACAAAAAAGTGAAGAACAAAACAAAAATAGAAGAATAATGCGTCTTTTCAAAAGAAGGAAACAAAAATTTACTTAAGGGATAGACATACATACATTTCAATTTCATGTATATACGAATAAACCATATACTCTTAAAAATCAATATGATAAAAAAAAAATGATTAAAAAAAGACCCAAAAAACCAGAAGATAAACCCGTTGGGTAAACGGTGTGCAAATGCCTCTCATCGATCAAATCAACAGAAGAATCCAAACTCTTTTGTTGCATGTATTTGTAAAAGTTAACTTAGGCTCCAGCGTAAGGGTTAGGTTTAGGAGTGCCCTTGACGAGACCACATTGGAGGCTTGTCTCAGGCATGTTGTATTCATCTCTCAATGATTTCTCCGGCGATAAGACACTCGCGTAAAGCTGCTGTCCTAAGTAACGTCTCTCAGAGTTCTCAGACCGAATGTTCCACATTCCACAGTTATCGAATGTGAGCAAGATTGCTGCCCAACACTTTGGGTAGACTTGGACTGTGTGTCTGCTCACTGCGTCCAGGAGGTTGTAGTTCTTTCTCTTCTCTGGGGTCCAAGTACCTGGCTCGACACTTTGAAGCAGAGTAAAATTGAAAATTAGGTTAAAATGAAGAGTTACTTAAAATGCAAGAATTAATATGTTTTTTTTTTGGTGGGTAAAATGCAGGAATATGGTTGGTTACTTGTTGTGAAATAATTTGATGTAAAGATATGAGTGTTTGTTTGTTTCACTTACGCGACGGAAAAGAAGGAGTAACCGTCCAAGTGCCAAGACTGAACACTCTTCTCATGGTTCTCGAACACCACCTCGATGAAGGTGCGGTGAGTGATGTTAAGAACGTTTGGCTCAATCTTGATGTTCTTAATTTGTTCTGGGGTTGGGTTATCGGTGATGGCATCGTATTTGAAGACCTTGTCGGCAATACCAAAGTACTCGGCGAGCTTCAGCGGGGTTTCGGGGTCGGTGTGGGAGACACCGTTCAATGCGTACCTGAGCTTGCCATCGACCTTGCCCTGAGTGTTCACGAGCTTGATGGTGCGTGTGATGTTGATCTTTCCGTAGTGGTAAGATCCCTGAGGGTTAGGCCTGGCCGCACTAGCAGTCAAGTTCCACCTGAAAGATCGGAATTGGTTCAACGACCAAGCCCAGCCGACTGGACCAGCCGGGAGCTGCGAAGAGGCGGGTCCTTTGCCTCCCTCGTAGCGGAGAAGTCCGGTTGTTGTAATAACCGACTTCAAAAACCTAGAGGATGCAACCATGTAGTAATCTTTAGGTTCTTGATTTGCGGTAACTATGGTGCCGTAGCACTGACCAACGTGAACGTCGAGAGAGTCGTAATCGTTCTGAAGAACATGCGATCCTTCCATTTCAACGAGCTTCAACTTGTGATTCTGAATCCTAAAGTTGAGAGATGTCTTGAGACCCACGTTACAAATCCTAACCCTGTAAGTCTTACCAGGTTTCAAGGTGAAGAGAGGTGCGTCTGATCCATCGCCTTTCCCGGCCTTTCCGTTGATGAGGATACCATCTGGACGACCAAGAGTACGACCACCGTCAAGGAATTTCTTCAACTGGGTGTGACTCTTAGTGTACCAGTCACCGATGAGGACAGTGTAGTCATCTTCCGGATCAGCGTAAGGGACCGGGATGAGGAGACGGCTGTTCACACGAAGGCCACCGAATCCACCAGCGGAACGGTGCATCCCGGTGCTTGGGTAGTAGAAATAGCTTCCGATCTGATCCTTAGGCTGGAAATGGTAAGTGTAGTTGGTGCCGGGCATGATCGGACACATAGTTCCTGGAGTCCCATCTTGCCAACAGTTCTTCCTGTGCTGGATCCCATTCCTAATACCCAAAAAAAAACATGTGTTATAAAACACGCATACATTAATTAACAAAATGTATAAGAAAAAAACATATTCTGAGGATGGAAACCAGATTCTATGACAGTACGCGAAATCGGTATTTGTTGGTTTTATTACCAAGTGAGGAGTAAGGGTTCGTCGAGATTGTTGAAGACATTGATGATAATGTTGTTGTTGGAGGTTGAGTTGATGTTGGGACCAGGGAATTGGCCGTTGATTAGAATGACTTGTTGTGGGACGCCGAGAGGAGAGGCGGTTCCGTAGGTCACGTTCCACACGTGGTGGAAGTAAGGGTCTTCGGCTCGAACCACCACGGTTGCGGCTGCGGCCAGGTAGAGGCACGCGGCCAAGAGTTTAACCCCTCGCATAACAATAAATATTTTTTGGTTCCGATAACAGTTTTGGATATTTCTTATGCGTTTTGGTGGGGTGTTACTTGTTTATTGTTGTTATTTAGATATGTTTTGGGGTTTGAATTTCGAGTTGTGGAAATGTTTGGAACATTTTTATAGAGGTTTTTTAGACTAATGTTTTTCCTTGTTTCTCTCATTTTCTTTGGGGTCTCCTCTCATTTCGCTATTCCTTTCGTCCATATTTGGTAGTAATACCGAAGTTTAACCTCTCCCTATTTTTGGTGTTTTTCTTTTCTTTTCTCTTAGTTTCTTTTTCTAATTTTTGTTTTTTTTGGTTTCCATGTATTTTAAATTTTGCTATTTTGGATTTTTTTTAAACATTTTATGAGAGAGAAAATATATCTATTAGTCATGTGATAAAGTTACAGAACTTATACTATGATCTTATTAAACAAGGTGTAGAAAATCAATTTTACTTGCTTTTCAATTAAAGAACGTAAGTATACATGAAACTGTGGGAAGAGCAAAGTCATCACGATTTACAGCTACTTGTATATGAATCCTATGTCACAAAATAAACATATATATGTGAAAAAACAATGTATATTGAGATAAAACTCGTATAAAAGAAATTTGGTTCATTGAGTGAACATCATCATATACCATTACATTTAACAGAGATGACCATATTATATATCAGTTTATATATACTAAGAAACATTAACAAAATCTAGTAAATACTCCTTCTGAGAGCACAAATAATTCCATAAATGCAATGTCATCTGCATTAGCTTGATTTGGAAATTTTGAGCAAAACATATGCAAATATATCGTATTTTAATGCAGCACATGTAAATATAATGCATTTTATGTATTCGGAATTATTTGATCCGTAAATCACACAAAAAGGGTAAAACAGTACTTTTAATCGGAATCTCGTTTATTGATCTAAGTCGGCGGTTACAACAGAGTTTAAGTAAGTAGGCAAAGACAAAAGATTTGAGATCGGTAATGAGCTCTCTCTTGTATTCTCTGTCTCTGCGGAAGTTGTGGATCCTTTGAAGAATGAAGCTCCTCCTTTATTTATAATGTTCTGAGGCGGTTCTCTATGTGAATATTCCCTTTTCCTTGCTCGATTAGGGAATGGAAATATTCCGGATTCCCCTCCGAGATAAGGATATAATCCTTATTCTTCGGCGGTCTATTCGCAAGGAATATTTCCATTTCCGAGCTCGGCGGGAAAGAGGAAATATTCCGGTTTCATCTGTTGTAACGGACTAGGCTTGTGATGGGCCTAGATCGGTAGCCGAGGTGGGCTTTCAGCGAGATCCCGAGCTCGGCCCAATGTTTTCGGGCTGACTTATCCTCGATCCGAACCATCGTAAACCGGTCTTGATTGAACCGATCTCGGTTCGAACCGAGTTAAACCAGGGGGTGCTAATCCCCCCTCTAACAATTGGTCCCCCCCTCAGTTCGGCGAGGGAGTTTATGAGTTCGGCGAATTTTTAGGGAGTATTCTTTAGCTCGGTTAAAACTGAGATCGGTATGATCTAAGCAGATTCTGTTTCGAGTTCGGCTTAATGATACGAACTGTTCGAGTTCGGCGAACTGCTTAAGTTCGGCGAACTGTTCGAGTTCGGCAACCTGCTTAAGTACGGATTGATGATACGAACTGTTCGAGTTCGGCGAACTGCTTAAGTTCGGCTTGATGATACGAACTGTTCGAGTTCGGCGAACTGCTTAAGTTCGGCTTGAAAGGACGGATCCTCTTTAGATTGGGGTTTCTCGCGGTTGAATTGTTTTATCGAACTTTCGAATTCGGTGAGTTTTCGGTATCGCCCCTGAACGTTCGAGTTCGGTATTTTTTCTTGAGAAGAGGGCGTCGTTTCGTCTTCTCTTGTCGCAGAATTCGAAAAGGCGCGTGTCGATTCGTCTTCTCTCGCAGTAGAATTCGAAGAGTCGCGTGTCGATTTATCCTCTCTGGTTGCGCGTTTCGAGGAACTGTCATCATTGCCTTTTTCTCTATAAATACCGTTCGGTCCTCCTTCATTTCTCACTTCTGCTTTGCTTCCGAAAAGAAAAAGGTACTTTCTCTCTCTAAACGCTCTCCCTTCTCTCTAGAATTTATTTTTCTTTCCGTTCGCCGATCATTCCTCCGCCGTGGTTTCTCCGATCTGCTTGAAGATCTTCAAACTTTCCGGGCGATCTTCAACTGTTCTTCGTTAGTTTTCAAGCTGTTCTTCACCGATTCCTTCCTTCGATCGAAATGATCTCTGAAGGTGATTCGATATCTGTTGGTGACCGATCTCCGAATCAAGACTTCCCGGACCTTAGACGTTTTATGGATGATTCTGTTTCGAGCTCGGATATGCAAGATCTACTCAGACGTAACTCGCGTCGTGGTGAAGCAAGCAGTTCCAGGGTTACGATCGAGGTTCCTCAACTTGCTGATGAGGATGAACTTGAAGAAGTCGTTGAGCCAGATGAACAGATTCGGGCAGATCGGGAATTTGCAGTTCGGCTCGCGGAGGGCGATGATGTTGCCTGTCCGGACGATCACGTTGTATCGCCAGCGGCTCGTCAGGATGATGTTTCCAGGTCGGCTACCGGGCGGGTGGTTGAAAAGCCCGCGAATATTGGGCCGTCTCGTTCCAAGGCCGAGACGGTCCAAGTTACTTTGGAAAGATGCAATGCTCCGGATGGCATCCTTGTCAAGATCCCGAAGAAGACCGACCGCCCGTGGGACGCTCCTGACGGTTATCTTTGTGTTTACGAGGAGTATTTCAGGAGCTGCGGTCTTAAGTTTCCCATCCCGGAACTCTTCTATAAGTATTGCAAGAGGCGGCATATTGCGATCTCTCAGTTGATGCCGGCCACGGTAATAAATCTTATGGGTCTCCTCACTCTCGGTGAAGAGTGCGATATCCCTATTACGGCGAAGATTTTTGAAAGGTTATTCCGGGTGAGTCTGTCGAAGGCGAAGCCTTGGTTTTTATCAGCTAGTGCGAAGCCGGAGTGTGACCTCGTCACCGGGAATAAACCGAGCAAGGTTAACAACTGGGATGCTCGGTACTTCTATGTGAAGATCGACGAGTCCTCTGTCGAGCATCCAAACGGGAGTTACCGAACTCAGTGGAGGACGCCTATTGGTAGATATTCGTTCCTGATTCCCTTTAGTGCTTTATTTTGCCTAAGTTATATTTCTTCGTTTCTTTTTCAGATCGTCACATACCGGGCTTCCTTATCACCACGCCGGGATTCACCTTTATCCACGTGAAGAGATTAAGTGCGGCAGGTAAAGCTCGGTGGCCGGAAGCTTACCAGGAAAAGCTTGATTTGAAGGCGAAGAGAGTTCTCAGAGGTATAACTGTCATTTTGTAGATCGTCGATACCGAGACTCGTTTTCCGGTGTTTATACCGCTTTTTTCTTTTTGCAGCAAAGTCATCACGTCGTCGTCGAAAAATGAAGTTCGAAGATATCCCTAATCTTTCAGCCGAGATGGACGATGACGAGATGGACGTGGGTGTTCCTCTGCCTGATGACCAAATGAATCCCGGGGCTACGGCTGTTGACGAACAGGCTGGCCAAGAGGAGGTTCCTGCTGGGGATCGGACTCCTTCGGCGACCGAACAGGCAGACCCGGAAGTTCCAACAGAAGAGATTGGCCAAGGAGACATTCCTGCTGGGGAGCACACTTCTCATCCGGCCGAGAAGAAGAAAAAAAGGAAGACAAAAAGGGGGTCTCGGCGGGCTGCTGGTTCGACCGCTGGAATCGGTACCGGGTACGCCGAAGGTGGCGAAGGCGACGAGGGGATTACCGAACCCCAACAAGCTGATGGAGATACAATTGTCCTATCGGACAGTTCTCCAGCGTCGAAGAAGCGTCGGACGTCAGATCCCGAGGTCGATTCTTGGGATTACGTCGAATCGTATCGGCGCTTAAGTTTCGGCCCGGACTTCCTTCCGCCGGTCGACAGCCTTCGCCAATCTGAGGCCTACAAGAAACTGGCCCAGACTACTGCCGAGGTAAAACTCTCTTCTTTTTTTTTTGTTATCCTCTTTCTTTCGATTGCTTATTTTTGAAGTTCGTTATCTCTGCAGATGGTTGCTCAGACGAACGAGATCGTCGGGTCTTACGACCGCGAGCTCGGAGAATCGCGCCGTAAAGCTTTCGAGGCGAGGGTTCAAGCGGCGGAGCTTCGCAAGGAGCTGCATATATCCGAGGACCGAGTGGAGGCGGGCGATCGTGCGGTAGCCGAGCTGACTCGCGAGATTGCCGCACTTAAGAGATCCAATGCCGAGCTGGGGTTGGAAAGAGACGCTCTCTCGATAAAGCTATTCGCGGAAACTTCGCGATTGAGGGCTGGTCGTACCCAGCAGATCTCCAGGAGAAAGGTGGTCACTGAAAAATGCCAAGTCCGGCTCCAGAAGGTAAAGGATCATTTGTCGGCGGTTGAGCAGGCGAAGAAACCGTTCCTCGTGATCAATCAGGTTCAGGGAGTACTCGATTTCTGTGAGGCCCTCAAGAAGAAGCACGGCATCGTTGTCCCTTTGTCTCGTATCGATCGGCTCGAAAAGCTTAAGGCTGAAAAGGTGGAGGAATATGCCGCGATCGACCTCCGTGAGCTGGATGAGGCGGACTTGGTTGTCACGCCTTTTAGTGATCCGGTGCATCCAGAGGTTTCGACGTCGATGGGCAATGAGGTTCCACCGGGCCTCGATGAGTTCGGCTCCAATCAGGCTTCCATGTCGGCTGATCGCGCTGACGCGATGCGGAAGCAAAATGTCTAAGCCCCCTTTTTTTTTTTTGCGACTCGTTTAGATTTCTTTTGCCCGAATGGGCTTATAACTTGACCTCTTGGACCGGAGGGTTTTTAAAATCCGGTATCCGTTTTGCCCGAGGGGCTTTTTATGAATTCTGATTTTTATCGATCTTCTTTTTATTTCGAGTGTTATGCTTTGTTATCTCTCAAGTTATTCTTATGCCGAGTTCTGATATATTTGAAGTCGTACATAATACGAACCTCTCGATTTTATCGTACACAGTGGTGCCGTAAACTGTACGGTCTTAGCCGGGTGAAGAGGATAAATTCGACTGAACCTGTTCGAGGCCGGCAATCCCTATCGTAGATCGGCTTACTGCTTTTGCGATTGTTGAGAAATCGGCTTACTTGTTTTTGCGACTGTTGAGGAATCGGCTTACTAGTTTTGCGACTGTTGAGAAGTCGGCTTAGATTTGCGAGGAAGGACGTTCGGCTTGACCCTAGAGTTTAGTTTAAGAGTACGTGAACAGCCCATCTTAATATGCTCTAGGTTTCTCACATTGAATCCGAGTGTGCGAGACGGACTTGGCTTATTTAGCTCGGATAATCTGAGAGTTTGGTGCGAGACTGGTCTCGGCTGCGAATGTGGAAAGTGTATTATCCATTGCACCATGAGGATGCGTGCGAGCTAAGCTCGGCTTTATCAGATCGTCTGGCCAGGACGTTGATATGTAACCGTTGGTGGTTGAAAAATGCGAACTGTTGAAGTTCGGCAAACTGAAAGTTTGATTTAGAAAATCCGAACTGTTGGAGTTCGGCAAACTAAAAGTTTGATTTAGAAAATACGAACTGTTGGAGTTCGGCAAACTGAATGTTTGATTTAGAAAATACGAACTGTTGGAGTTCGGCAAACTCAAAGTTTGACTTTGAAAATACGAACTGTTGGAGTTCGGCAAACTAAAGTTTGGCTTAGAAAATACGAACTGTTGGAGTTCAGCGAACATAAAGTTTGGCTTAGAAAATACGAACTGTTGGAGTTCGGCAAACTAAAAGTCTGACTTTGAAAATACGAACTGTTTGAGTTCGGCAAACATAAAGTTTGGCTTTTAGAAAATACGAACTGTTGGAGTTCGGCAAACACAAAGTTTGGCTTAAAAAATACGAACTGTTCGAGTTCGGCAAACATAAAGTTTGGCTTTGAAGGTACGAACTGTTGGAGTTCGGTAGAATGCCTTGGTAAGATTTTATTAATGTTATAGCTGCGCCTTGTGAGGGCTGCCTACGTACCTTCGAAAGAAGGATCAAGCCATTCGTAGTTCATATTACATATTAGAATCGAGCGTATGTGTAGTAGCTCGGTGATTTTTTTTTTTTTTTTTTTTTTTTTTTTTTTTTTTTTTTTTTTTTTTTTTTTTTTTTTTTTTTTGCGCTTGAATGTTGGCCTAGATGTAATACCGCTTGAGGTTCATGGAATTCCACGAACGGGGAATAGGGGTTCCGTCTAGCTTCATGAGTTCGTAGACGCCAGGTTTGACTACCCTCATGACCTGATAAGGTCCTTCCCAGTTCGTACCGAGCTTGCCGGCATTTTTCTCTTCGGTGCCCTCGAAGACTTTTCTCAGAACAAGGTCGCCGTCTGTGAAATGACGTCCGCGGACCTTTTTGTTGTAGTAGCGTGCTGCCAAGTTCTGATAATTCTGAATCCGAAGTAAGGATTGATCGCGTTGTTCCTCGAGATTGTCGAGGTTGTCGAGCATGATTTCGTCGTTAAGATCAGGATTTTGCGCGAGCATCGTCCGACGGATAGTCGGGATTGTGAGTTCGGCGGGGCATAGAGCTTCCACGCCATAGGCCATGTAGAAGGGGGATTGCCCCGTTGACGATCTCGGGGTCGTTCGGTATGACCATAAGACTCCGTCGAGTTTATCTGACCATGTCCCTTTATGAGTATCCAATCGTTTCTTGAGGCCGGCTATGATTGTTTTGTTTGTTGCTTCGGCCTGACCGTTGCTCGGCGGGTATCTTGGTGTGGAAAAATTTAGTCGGATTTTCCACTTAGCGCAGAAGTCGTTGAATAGTGTTGATATGAATTGGGGGCCGTTATCGGTGATAATCTCGTACGGAATTCCATGTCGACAGATAACGAACTTCCAGACGAATTTTTGAACGTCGGAGGCGAGGATGACGGGATACGCCTCGGCTTCTACCCATTTGGTAAAGTAATCCGTCATGACGAGGATGAACTTTTTCTGCGAAGTGGATCGTCTGAAAGGACCGATGATGTCCATCCCCCATCGCATGAATGGATACGGAGCTGTCGAAGTGGTTAGCAGCTCGGTAGGAAGGTGTATCATTGGGCCATGCCTTTGGCATTTGTCGCACTTCGCGACGAACCTCTCGCAGTCTGCTTGCATACTTGGCCAATAATAGCTTGCTCTCTTGATTTTTAGGGCTAGAGATCGGCCGCCGGAGTGATTGCCGCCGTCGCCTTCGTGTATTTTTTTTATGACTTCCTGAATTTCATCGCCCGAGATGCATTTGAGGAGGATTCCTGCTGCACTCCAACGAAACAGTCCGTCTTTGATAAGTATGTAGCGAGCGGCGCGCATTTTGAGTCGTCGAGCGGCCCATCTATCGGCCGGAATTTCGCCATCGATGATGTACATTTTTATTTCCAGTGTCCAATCGGCGGGAGTCTGCTCATCGGACTGTTCGAGGTCTATTGGTTCATGAAGTCCGTCTGTCTGATCCTCCGTTTCATCATCCGATCGGGCCGTTTCACCGACTTGCGACATGTCGTTGTTGCCCTCGGCGGTGTTAGAGCGTTCTGGCTCGTTGTCTTGATCGGGCTCGATGGTTGGAGTCCGTCTCTGTCGACGTGAGACAGGTTCAGTCGCGGGATTTTCCTCGTAATCCCGTCTGCGAGTCGTGACAATGCATTGTTCGGTGCTTCCGATGCTGGGTTCTGATATACTTTCCACCGGGATCGTTCGTTTGAGGTGAGGGTCGGAGCTCGAAGCCAAGGCAGCGAGTGCGTCGGCTGGAGCGTTTTCGCCCCGCGGAATCTTGGTAAGTTCGAACGAATCGAATTCGGAAGCAAGTTGTTTGACGAGCTTGAGGTATGCGTCCATTCGATCATTCTTGGCATCATACTCCCCGCTGAACTGACTTGCGACGAGCTGTGAGTCGCAGTAGGCGTGAATGCGTGTGACGCCGATGGCGTTGGCCAAACGTAGTCCGGCAATTAGCGCTTCGTATTCTGCCTCGTTGTTAGACGCGTTGAACGTCAGGCGGAAAGATTGCTCCAAGATTTCTCCCGTCGGAGATTTGAGGCGAACGCCTATGCCAGAGCCTCGGTGAGACGACGACCCGTCGACGTGAAGGATCCATCGTTCGGCGGTTATGACATCAGTGTTGATGTATTCCGGAGATAATTCAATGAGGAAATCGGCGAGGACCTGTGATTTGATGCTTGTCCGACTTTTGTAATCGATATCGTATTCGCTGAGTTCGATAGCCCATTTAGCCAACCGACCGGACTGGCTTGGGCTATGTAGGATTGTCCGGAGTGGTTGATCGGTTAGCACGGTGACTGAGTGTGATTGGAAATAAGGGCGCAATTTCCGAGCTGAGACGACAACGGCGAGGGCCAGCTTTTCAAGAGTCGGATACCGTCCTTCAGCTCCATCTAGTGATTTGCTGATATAGAAGATCGGTTTTTGTTCGCCCCGGTCTTCCCGAACGAGGACCCCGCTGATCGCCGAGGTTGAGATTGCGATGTAGAGATAGAGGGTCTCGCCGTCTTCGGGTTTTGCCAAAACTGGTGGTGTTGACAAATAATCTTTGAGCTGCTTGAATGCTTCCTCGCACTTATCATCCCACTCAAGATTTTTGTTTCCGCGCAGTAATTGGTAGAAGGGGAGACACTTATCGGTGGACCGGGAGATAAACCGGTTGAGAGCGGCGATGCGTCCCGTGAGTCTTTGCACTTCCCTTCTCGTTGTTGGCGATGGTAGGTCAAGGATTGCCGAGATCTGTTTTGGATTGGCTTCGATTCCTCTTTGAGTCACGATATACCCGAGAAATTCTCCGGAGGTTACACCGAATGTGCACTTGGTCGGGTTTAGCTTCATGCCGTACTCGTTCAGGATATCGAAACAGGTGTTGAGATGTCCGGCGTGATCCTTCGCAACCAAAGATTTGACGAGCATGTCGTCGATGTAAACCTCCATCGTTTTGCCGAGTTGGCTAGCGAACATCCGATTAACGAGGCGTTGGTAGGTAGCACCGGCGTTTTTGAGGCCGAAGGGCATCACCTTGTAGCAATAGATACCGCGGTCCGTGATGAATGAAGTTTTCTCACGATCATCCGAATGCATGAGTATCTGATTATAACCTGAAAAAGCGTCCATGAACGAGAGGAGTTCGTTCCCGGCGGTGGCTTCGACGAGTCTGTCGATATGTGGGAGCGGGAAACTATCCTTTGGGCAGGCTTTGTTCAGGTCGGTAAAGTCGACGCATATCCTCCACTTTCCGTTTTTCTTTTTCACAACGACTGGGTTCGCCAACCAGTCGGGATACCGAACCTCCGTAATCGATCCTGCGCTAAGTAATCTTTCGACTTCATCGTTCACGGCTCGAGCCTTCTCGGGGCCGAGCTTGCGTCGTTTTTGCTTGATCGGTTTGAAGGTGGGATCAATGTTGAGCTCGTGGCTTATTATCCTTGGATTGATTCCAGGCATATCCGTGATTGACCAGGCGAAGGTCGAGATGTTTCTTTTGAGGAGTCGGATTAAATCCGCTTTGATGTCCTCGTGAAGCTCGGCTCCGATCCCTACGCATCTCTCCGGATTGAAATCGTCGATACTGACTTGGACGATCGTTTCGCGTCGCGGTAAATCGGGATCGTTTGGATTTTTCTTTTTATCGATCACGCAGGTGCGGGGAGTGGTCCTCAGTTTACATTCGTTGATGAAACACGTTCGGGACATCACTTGGTCGCCTCTGAGGGTGAAGATTCCGGAAGGTGTTGGGAACTTGACGCATTGATGATACGTTGACACGACTGCTTTCATCGAGAATATCCATGGCGTGCCGAGTATTACGTTGTAGATCGCGGGTTTGTTTAGCACCAAGAACTTGACCATTCGACATATTCCCCCGGTATACATAGGAATTTTGACCGTTCCTGCTGTCATGGTTTGCTCGCTTGAGAATCCGGTGAGTGGTTCGATGTTTGGCCTGATTTGGTTGTCGGGAAAATCCATATTTTTCAGCGTGTCCTTGAAAATCACGTTAACTGAGCTCCCAGTGTCGATCAAAATTCGCCCGACTACGACATCACCGATGAGTGCCTCGACGACTAACGGGTCGTTATGCGGCATATGAAGTCCTTCTGTGTCGGCCTCGGAGAAGGTAATCGGTGTTCCGCAGGGTGTAGTCTGATGTGACTGTTTCGCTGCCACTGCTTCCTTGCTGTATGTCTTCAGAGCTCGGACGGAGTAGTTGCACGTCTCCAACGCGCCCATGATCATGTTGACGCGTTTTCGAACCTGCGGAGGTTGTTGAGTTTCCACGTTGTCCTCCCGATCTCGTTTCGGTTGTTCGTCGTCGGTTTTATTTTTGGGCTGCTCGGTAGCCTTGTTTGGTCTGGAATTACGTCTCCTACCGTTATCGTTACGGCGCGGTCTGTTCGAGGGTTGGAAGGCTCCTTCGACCGGAACTTCCCCCTTTTTGTACTTCATCATCAGGAACTCCTGTAGATGTCGGCACTCCTCGGTGGAATGATTTCCATACCGGTTATGGAAATTGCAGTACGGTGCGGATTCAGTGGTGTCGGGTTCTTTTGGTTCATCCGACCGAACCCAAGTGTTTGACCAGGATTGCTGAGTTTGGACCGTGTTGACGGGTTGTTTCGGGGGAACGTACAGTTTGTCCTTGGTGGCGGGCTGCTTCGTGATTGCGTATCGCCTATTTTTCTCGGACCTTTCCTCCTCCTCCATGATGAAGATATGCGCCCTGTGCAGGATGTCCTCCAATGTTTTTGGATTATTGCGTTTGATCTCCCTGTGAAAGTCCGATTCGTACCAGGTGGCTTTGTAAAGAGCCTCGATCGCGGCTTCGTCGTCGATCGTACAATGGGATACAACCGCTTTGAAACGTTCCATGAAGTTGCGTAGGGGCTCGTCCTGCTTCTGCTCGAGGGCCCAGAGTTCGGCGTTTTTTGTTTTCTGCTTGATAAACATGGTAAAGCGTTTGAGGAATTTGGTAGTGAGCTCGTTATAGCTGTTTACCGAACTTGGCTCGAGCGTTGAAAACCAATCGAGCGCGGCCCCGGATAAATTCTCCACGAATAGTTGGCACATGGCTGCGTCCTTCTCAGTTTCCGAGCCGAAACGAAATCGGTTCATCGTGATGACAAACGAAGTCAAGAAGTTTTTAGGATCGGTAAACCCGTCGTATGGTGTGATCTTGACTCTTTCCAATCGTCGGACTGGAGTATTGACGACTTTGTCGGTAAACGGCGTCCTCTGTGACTCTTGAATTACCCGGTCGATCTCGGGCGCCGAACTCGTAGCCTGATGGACTGTGGTTCGCATATCTTGTAGTTGGGCCTGAACCTTGGCGAATTCCAAATTCAGGGCGGCTCGGTCCGTGATGTTGATTTCCGAACCGGTCGCGGAGGATCTTCTTGTCGGCGGGTCGACCGTGCCTGGGGGTCGAGCGTCGGTTAGGTCGGACAAGAGATTTCGGCGTAACGTGCTATCGTTGGGGGGGGTCACCGGATTCCGATCGAGGATACCGATCTGATTTCGGCGCTCGAAATGGGATGCTATGAGAGACGCGATCCGCTCTTCGTTCTTTTTGTTAATTTCGGCGAACTGCGCCGCCATAGCTTCCATGAAGACGGTCGGATCCGTGAATATCGAAGCGGCCGGAGACTGAGGAAGAGTCCGAGATGGGTTGACTTGATTGTCTTCTTCAACAGGTACGGTTGGAGGGGGTCTTCCTCCGGTTGTCTGTAGTTCGGTATCGATAGGATTGAGCTCGTCGATCCGTGGGTTTCGATCATCGGTTCCTGAGCTGTTGACGAGAGCTGTGATGGTATCGACTGGAAGAACCATTGCCGAACTTCAATCAAACGATATCCGAAAGTACTGTTCTATTATTCCCCACAGACGGCGCCAATTGTTGATCCGTAAATCACACAAAAAGGGTAAAACAGTACTTTTAATCGGAATCTCGTTTATTGATCTAAGTCGGCGGTTACAACAGAGTTTAAGTAAGTAGGCAAAGACAAAAGATTTGAGATCGGTAATGAGCTCTCTCTTGTATTCTCTGTCTCTGCGGAAGTTGTGGATCCTTTGAAGAATGAAGCTCCTCCTTTATTTATAATGTTCTGAGGCGGTTCTCTATGTGAATATTCCCTTTTCCTTGCTCGATTAGGGAATGGAAATATTCCGGATTCCCCTCCGAGATAAGGATATAATCCTTATTCTTCGGCGGTCTATTCGCAAGGAATATTTCCATTTCCGAGCTCGGCGGGAAAGAGGAAATATTCCGGTTTCATCTGTTGTAACGGACTAGGCTTGTGATGGGCCTAGATCGGTAGCCGAGGTGGGCTTTCAGCGAGATCCCGAGCTCGGCCCAATGTTTTCGGGCTGACTTATCCTCGATCCGAACCATCGTAAACCGGTCTTGATTGAACCGATCTCGGTTCGAACCGAGTTAAACCAGGGGGTGCTAATCCCCCCTCTAACAAGTATTAACCAATTACTAGCTTAGAGCGGCGGCAAAAGGTCTTAGTTGCTGCTTTTATTGGCGAATTAGTGCATTTTAGTCATATAGACATGAGAGACATCTAGAGATTATTATGAGATCCAGATCATTGTGGTTGAAAAACTACTCTACTCAGATCCTATGAATATATCTCACATCAGGGACATCATGAGATCCAGATTGTGGTTGAAGAGTCACCTTACTCATCAGATCCTAGGTGCTATCCCTTCAGAAGCGAAAAAGAAGTGGTTCACAAATATTCATAACCTTCACTTACTTACAAATTGTTTGCAACTTTATTGGCTTTCTATTCTTCTATCGCACAAGTTTCATTGTTTAAACAAATTGATCCAACCAAACCAAATTTCCATCCATTCGATAATCTAAACTCGAACGGAGTTTATTTTTGATTTCTTCTTCACTTTATGGGAGATGACCACTAGGATCATCTTGTCCAATTCTGGTGTGGTACTAGAAGTTTCTCCATCTTCTACTTTGATTTCTTCTTCTACATTTCAATATTTTAAGAACGGAGGCAACTTAAGGTAAACAATTTTTTTTTTGTTGAAATAAAATTTTACATTACAATCAAAAAATATAACTGAGTTTAGACTTGGAACTATTCATTCTAAAGTGAGGTTGAATTGGAGGAATAACCCAACATAAAGCAGCGACAGAATAAAGACTTTTTTTTTCTTTTTGATCGACATTTTGCTCATCTTAGCTGGATACATATTTTCTACCAAAATATCGTATATATATATAGGGTATCTTTTTAACCCCAATTTTTGTTTTTTTATAAATATATCAACAATGAAAGTGCGAGTTCTTAGTGTCTAAAATACAAAGTATAGTAACTAGTAAGTCTATGTAGTTTTTTAGGAGACATAATATTTTTGTCCGTGTGTAATAATCAACCGGAGCTGAAGTATGTTAAAAGAAACAAAATCAATTGATGACACTTGTGGGTACGTAGTTGTTAATTTGCATCGTTAGAGACATTTCCAATATTAGAATACGATCCGAGTTGTATGCTCGTTCAAAACAGTCGAAACCCTAAGGACCAAAGAGAGATTCAAAAATAGAATTTTCACATAAAGAGAATTAGAGATGAAGCGTGAAAAAAGACGACGATTCCGTGCAAACCAAGGTATCTTCTCCTGCATAAATAGTTAATCAAGACAACACCAAAAGACTCGTCAAGAGCAAGAGAACATAGTTTCTTCTTGCTTTTGAGGAAAATAATAAATTATTTTTATATAGGAAATTAAGGGTTAATTTATTAATAAAATAAAAAATAAAAAGAAGTAGAAAAGAGATGATGCTGGGTGGTAAGCTTTTGACGGTGTTTGTGTGCCTCGTCTCCACGGTGGCGATGGTGAACGCCGGCGATCCTTACTTCTACTACACGTGGAACGTGACGTACGGAACCGCCGCGCCACTCGGAATTCCTCAACAGGTGATCCTCATCAACGGACAGTTCCCTGGTCCTAACCTAAACTCCACCTCCAACAACAATGTCGTCATCAATGTCTTCAACAACCTCGACGAGCCTTTCCTTTTGACCTGGTTCGTTACCATTTCCTCTCGTTTCTTCTTTATTAACTAGGCAATCGGTTGTTCTCTTCAGATCTCTCGATTTTCCATTTTGTTTTTTTTTTGCAAAGGTCAAACGCCAAATGCAAATGGAAAGTTCTCATTTCGTTTGATTTTTTTTTTTCATTTACAATTAACAAATGAAGTTTGTTTCAGATCTTTAAGATTGTAGGTTTGTTTGAAAAAAAATATAGGTTTAGACGTTATATAACACATTTTGGTTCAGTTTTGATTTAATTAAAATTTGTTATGCATTGGTTATATGGCCACACCATTATATAACTAGTCTTCATTGTGTCTTTGGATGATGAGACCTGACCATATGGTTGTGTGACGTGGCAGGAGTGGACTCCAGCACAGGAAGAACAGCTGGCAAGATGGTGTGGCTGGTACCTCATGCCCAATCCCACCAGGCACCAACTTCACTTACCATTTCCAGCCAAAGGATCAGATCGGTAGCTACTTCTATCACCCATCCACCTCTCTCCACCGCTTCTCCGGTGGTTTCGGTGGCCTTCGTGTCAACAGCCGTCTCCTCATCCCGGTCCCTTACGCTGACCCCGAAGACGACCACACCATCCTCATCAACGACTGGTTCACCAAGAGCCACACCGCTCTCAAGAACTTCCTTGACAGTGGTCGCACTCTTGGATCCCCCGACGGTGTTCTCATCAACGGAAAATCCGGTAAGGTCGGCGGGAAGAACGAGCCGCTCTTCACCATGAAGCCAGGAAAGACTTACAAGTACAGGATTTGCAATGTCGGGTTCAAGTCCACTCTAAACTTCAGGATCCAAGGACACAAGATGAAGCTTGTTGAGATGGAAGGCTCTCACGTTCTCCAGAACGACTACGACTCACTCGACGTTCATGTTGGACAGTGCTTCGCTGTTCTTGTAACCGCTGACCAAGTGGCTAAGAACTACTACATGGTTGCATCCACTAGGTTCCTCAAGAAGGAAGTGAGCACTGTTGGTGTGATGAGCTACGAAGGAAGCAATGTTCAGCCTTCAAACGAGCTCCCAAAGGCTCCCGTCGGCTGGGCTTGGTCTCTTAACCAGTTCAGGTCCTTCAGATGGAATTTAACCGCCAGCGCGGCTAGACCTAACCCGCAGGGATCTTACCATTACGGAAAGATCAACATCACCCGTACCATCAAGCTCGCCAACACCAAGAATTTGGTGAATGGAAAGGTCAGGTTTGGGCTCAACGGTGTATCACACGTTGACACCGAGACTCCCTTGAAGCTTGCTGAGTACTTCGAGATGTCCGAGAAGGTCTTCAAATACAATGTCATCAAGGACGAACCAGCAGCCAAGATCACAACACTAGTCGTTGAGCCTAATGTCCTCAACATCACTTTCCGTACCTTTGTCGAAATCATCTTTGAGAACCACGAGAAAAGCATGCAATCCTTCCATTTGGACGGTCACTCCTTCTTCTCTGTCGCGTAAGCTCCATTCATAACCTTTCAATTCAAAATCAACTGACAATCCGTGCTTCTTGTATACTATTTTAGGTCCCATCTTACTTGTAACACTTTTCTCAAACGTTTTTCAACAGTTCTGAACCAGGAAGATGGACACCAGAGAAGAGAAATAACTACAACTTGCTGGATGCGGTTAGCCGACACACCGTGCAAGTGTACCCCAAGTCCTGGTCAGCCATCCTCCTGACATTCGACAACGCCGGTATGTGGAACATTAGATCAGAGAACTGGGAGAGGAGATACTTAGGCCAGCAAATGTACGTCAGTGTTCTCTCACCTGAAAAATCACTAAGAGACGAATACAACATCCCACTCAACACCAATCTCTGTGGCATCGTCAAGGGCTTGCCATTACCTACACCATACACTATTTAAAACTCACACTTCCACAAAGTTTTTTATTTATTTGATATGTAAAATTCTACTATCTCACAAGTGAGTGTATTACGTGACTAATTAACCCTTTCCTAATATCATTAACATATACTTAAATTTAACATATCAATTGTTGTCTCTCTAATGGTAAACCAAATTAGCTTATTTTCTAATTTCTACTCACACAAGAGAGCCTGTTGTTCAATTTGCACAGTCATTTACTTTCGCGATACTCTCATCATCGGCATCGACGCCTGAGGTGAAAGTCAAATAAATAAAAAACAAGACAAGGGGAAAGTTCACGCGCGCGTGTGTTGTGACGACGCGATTCGACCAAGTTCACGGTTGAACAGATAGATACATATAGATATGTTTAAAGTGTAATATGTAAAACTATCCTTTAATCAACATTCATTCATTCATTAATTTCTCAAATCACAAACAATTGCAAACCCGTGTTAGCCAACGAGACAAAAATAAAATATACTTGTGTTTTTACATCGATTTGGAGTTTAAGTGGTTCTTTCTTATGACCGTTTTAAATAATAAAAATATTTGATTCTTCCACATACTAAAATATAAGATTATTACAGATTAGTCTTGACTTTTACGACACATGATCGTTCATTTATTGAAGAAAAAGGTAGAACAAAACATAAATGTATATTTGTGGACATTTTAATCAATTCTATAACCATTTTGTTCGGTATTTGGAAGATATAAGTTTTGCTGTAAGCGGATATATATTAAGGAAAACAAATATTATATATATTGAATGTGGACAGTACTTACCTCGTTCGGCTTTCTTCCATAGCTTGAGTTCTTGTGATTCTTACCTATGCGCGACACAAAGAAATATGTAGCCAAGGACAACTTGCCGATCATATTTTCCTTTTTGTTTCTTTGTAATCTATTTTGTTTTCTAATACGTACGAAATAAATATCAACTTTGCTCCTATCTTCTTCAAGAACCAGAGCATTTGAAAATCAGAAAATGTCTTAAGAGAGTATAAAAATATAAATTTAAATCGGCAAGTCATCCTTGGCTGCACACTACTTTGGTCACATACGCGTTCCACTATACACACATGTATATATATGAAATTCACATACGAACAAAAATGTATCTGTGAAAGCCTTATATATATCTGATATTTTTCTTCTTGAAGATAACAATAGAGATGAAGAGGAGGTATATACATATGTTTTGTTTGGTAGATTATGAATACTAGATGGCTCACTCGCTCTCGATTTATATAGAAGATATATGGTGAAGAGAGATGAGAGAGAATAAAATAATTAAATTAAAAAGATAGAAGATTTGAGATGTTTGTGCCCCCGAGAAGGTAGATATGCAAAAACCCTAAAAATTAAAAAGAAATAAATCGAAACTAGTTGTAATAAAATAGAATTGACGAATTAAAGAGATTCGAAAAGAAAAATAATAATGAAAGAGATAAGGTTCCTCCATACTTCTCCATCCTCATAATATTAATTTTCTTAAGCTGCAAAAGCTTTACAGCTTTAACAGATGCCATTAAGAGATATGGGTCCACATACACATACACATACGAACATTCATATACGCACACGTATACACATAGATATATGCCATAAGATATAGTTTGCCATTGTATTATATCGATTACCCATCTTTTGTTCTCTTGAGCTGTTTAATTTCCGTTCGTTGACAAAAATTATGTGCAGTCCCTTTCCATATTTGATATTTATAAACCCCTTAACTAAACAATCTTGAAATTTATAATATTAGATGCTTTATAATCATCATGAGATATTTAATAATTTATTTATATATAATATGTATTAGAGTTAAAGGTTTTGGTTAATTTAGGTAAATAGATTCTCGTTGAACAAATACAGGTATATAAGCAATTAAACCAGAAAAAGGAGGGACGTGTTTTGAGGAAGAAGACCCACTTGCACAAAATCGACCTGGTTTTGGTAAGTTGATAGGAACCATAAGTTTCTAATTTTAGTACTTACTAAGAAAATAACTCACGAGGAAAATGTATAAAGAGAGAGAGAAGAAAGACAAATTCTCGTAAGCATTTTTTAAAAAAGAGGAAAGGAATCTTAACATTTACGTGTACCCCTAGTTACCCCGACAGGTACTCGAAAGGGCAAGAATAAATAAACATTTATATTAGTTTTTTGTATTGTTTTTGTTTGTGCAACTATATTAGTTTTTTATAAGATAAGTAATCGGTAAAACAGAGACCGTAAGATATGTATTATCTTTGCTCTTTTGACATAAGATATGTATGTATGTGTATTTATATTACACACACACACAAACAAATTAATCAGAACGTGGAATCTCAAAGTTATCGAAAAGATAAAAAAAGAACCTGCTCGAGTAGGTCACTTGCGTGGCCGTACATTTTTGCATTTTAATTATTTTAAAAATATATACTTAATTATCATGATATCAATATCTCATATGTTACAGAAGAAAAAGAAAAGGAAAAAAAAAGAATAGGAATGAAATTTGCTATTTCACATATGAAAAACTATAATAAATAAGCGATGAATCAAATTTGTTATTTCACTTTCTTCATTATTTGTAACTTTTATCAAATTTTGTTGGATAAACGATTTACTTATCCTTTAGAAGTATCATATAGTAACGAAACCTTGTTTTCGTTCCCCATAATTTTAAATTTAAAAACATATATATTTTATAGTTTAAAAGTCGAAAACATGTATACACACATAATCATACTTCGAAATCAAATTATATATAGGCCATAGACCACGATTTATTTCGGGTATAATATTTAAAAACCAAGTATAAACAGATTAAACTTGATTAAGAATGAATTTAGTTGATTGTGCGATTAATGATAACATCGAAGAAAAAAAAAATTAAAAACAGGTCAAATCGGTATTATTTTGGGTCGAGTTTGTTCAAAATTAAAATCAGGTTCAGTCGATCTATATTTAGTTTTTAAATATTAACCAAAACAAATCATACTCTATATGTAATTTGGTTTCAAAATATGATTATGTGTGTATACATGTTTATAATTTTTAAACTGTGGGGATATATGTTTTTAATTTTTAAAGTATGAAAAACGAAAACAATGTTATAATTTTGTGTGGATCTATTATCTTTTAAGAGGAAGAAAATGAAAACAATGTTATAAGAAAATAAAAGAGGAAGAAAATGGGTACAATGTGATGTCAGTTGGTGGAGGGGCAGGGCGATGGGATTTCCACTAGTCATTAGGCTCAAACCCCTATGACACATGTGCTTCCCTCTATTTTATTTTCATGCTGAAACTAATAATTTTAATAAAAATTTTGTTTTGCTTTTTTCAAACCTTTTTTTAGCTCTAAACTTGAAATTATGTGGCGGTAAAGGAAAAACAATCTTCAAAGATAGGTATTGATTTGCTTATGGAACTTTTTCGTAGTTACACAATAGATTATCTTTGTTATATAGACTTATAGTTTATAGTTTGAAAAAAGAAGCGGGATACGAATAGTAAAAGGTAAAATAAGACATAATATAAAAATGGAGAACTATAGTGTTAAAAAGATTAATAGAACCCTCATTTTCATTTTGATTCCCTACAAATGCTCTTATTTATGGAGAGAGATGGGTCAACCAGAGAATCTGAAGGATTGATCTTATGACATTGTCAATAGGTCCATGCAGGACCACAAGGATAATTTGCAAAATATTGAATCATATGATTCCAAAAAAAAAAGACCGTAATCTTCTTATACGAAAATAGAAATATTTCTAATAAATTAGATGTCCGTACGTGAAACATTAAATCATGGTACAAAAAGAAGAAGAAAATAACGCATTTCAAATGTTATAATGCCACATTAATAAATCTATTAATCCATTCAAGACGTGTTTCAATATATTTTACTTAACATAAGAAAATATACTCTTATTATTTTATTAGTTATTCAGAAAATTACCATCTTTTTATATCTATGTAATATATCTTGAATCATTTCTTCTCATTTACTTTCTCTTAACCCAAAAAAGTAAAAACTCTAGAAATGCTAGTAAACATGTCCTATCACTCTGACTCCACCAACATCATTGGTGTCCTGAGTTATTCCATGAAATCTATGTCCAAATCCCAAAATTGATATGAGTACGATACGACCAAGAAAACTCTGTATAGAATCATAAATCAAGACAGAAAAAGAAATAACAAATTTTATAAAAGAATGTAGTCCTTCCACCGTCTCTCTGGTTTTTACTCGTTCTCCATTATTAATTTATAACGTTTAGGAAAGACTCACAAACAAGATAAATAAATGTTACAACAAAATGCAATTTTTTTTTTTTAAAGTAATAACAATCGACATTGAAGTACCTTTTTCACCATACGCACTATGCAGAAGAAATGACCCATCACAAGCAAAAACAAAGCAAAAGGTGGGGATGACTCTTAAGGGGTCAACAGCTCAAGAATCTTGTGGAGTCTCGAATCTAGTCGGTGTATCGATACCCGCCATACAACAAAGTCCACTGATCAAGATGAGAAGGAAAACGATTCCCTGCAAAAGAGAAAAAGAAAATCACAACGAGGCAGAGAGATAATCAGAGGCTTTTTATAATGAAAACAGATGGAATCATATTAGCTTTATCCTAATCAATGTATGTCAGATGAGTTGCAGTCAGTTTTATGATGTTCATAAAATCTTGGTTTAGAACAATGAAAACTGAAGCCAGAAGCGTAACAGAGAGATAAAAGAGTAACTTCTCACCACTAGTATGCCCTCCAAAAGCGATGACTTAAATTTGCAGAGTTCATCACAGGTTGTAGTAACACCAACAGTGCTGTTTCCTGTAGCACTTTCAGCTAGAAACCTTTGGAGAGTTTTGTAAGATGTGTACCAATAAGGATCAGAAACATAAAGAGCTGTATATTTACTGCCAGATTGTTCTACAGAACTAACAAGTTCGGAGATGCTTTCACCTGCAGAATAGGTCACAAAATTGCTTAAGTTCTTTGTTCTCAAATTATCTAACTGCTAGTCTTCTTTTGCAACAATGATCTTTCCACTTACGCTCTGAATGTGACTGGCCAGATTGACTATTTGATTCAGAACCCTCAGAGCAGAGCACCACGAAGTCAGTTTCTCCTTCTTTCCTTGTTTCTCTTCTAGCAAGCAAATGATCCTGGCAATTATTTAAGTGTAATTTATGAGTGAGTGAAGGGGAGGTACAATTGAGTAGGCATAGGATTAGGAAAAACAAAAACACAAGGGAAATGAATATTACTTTGAAAGACTGCAAGTCTGATAGTTTCTGAATTGTTCCATCCTCAACAAAGCAAGAATCTGAGAACACAATATTGTTGACTCCTACATTGTGAGGGCACGCTTCTTTAAGCCCTGAAAGCAACAAATTCTCCATCCTTTCTTCTTCTGGCGCAGCAATATATGGGAATGCCAATGAGAAGTTGGAAGCTGTAAATAGCTTCTGTTGAAACAAAGATTTGGATGTTAAAGTATTGTGGTGCGGGGGGTTAATTTAAACAACTATGTCAGAGATCTGTGTTATGGAGGTAATAATACTAGAACTTTGTTTCGAAGAAAGGAAAACTTGGACTTACATTCAATGTGTTAACAAGGGAAGGGTCCGAGTTCTTTTTTGAAGAAACATCAGAAGACAGTAACTGCAGGCGGAAGAGAATGTGAATATTAGAATTCTCAGCATAGCACAGAAGATGCAGAACAAAGACGGATAATATCACAACAAGAGACCAAAGATCCATATGGTCATAATATCACAACAAGAAACCAAAGATCCATATGGTCATTTATGAAAATGTTAAAACGAAGATACTATTCTTACCTCTCTGCCGATGAACACAAGAGCCACATCAACAGGTTGCTCAAGTTTCTTCTCTGAGCACTAGACAAAGGAGACAGTAAAATGAAATTAAGAAAACCAAGTGTGAGTTTTGAAAATCTAAATCTTGTGCTCTTGGAAGAGATAGGAACAAAAGAAGAGAAACCATACCAGAAAGTTAGACCAGCCTCCTTGAGTGAAAACAGAATCTACAAGATCCTTTGCAGACATGACCTGATAATTTACAGCCTCATCCAATTCACCATCAGCAGGCCTGGTTTTGAGAATCACATAAGCAGATTAAACCACTACTCTTTCTCGAGCAATTGAATCACACAACACTTGACACTTCTCAGGCTTTTCTATACATTAGATATATCTATCAACTTGAGACCAGAAAATCGAAAACACCCATACACAACCGAAAGCACAGAAATTTGTAGATTTCCTCACGATGGTTTATATAAGGACAAAAATGATAAGTATAGAGAGAGAGACAGAGAGGCGTAACTGGAGATGCGGAGACCAGAGGAAAGCAGGAACGGTATTGGGAGAAGCCAATCCAAATTCAACGAGAGAGGCTACGGAGAGAGCCACCAGAAATGTCAGCACACCAATTTGCATCTTCATCATCTTCGTCGACGAGCAATCAATCCTACGGGAGAGAAAAAAGAAATCAATCGCGATCGAACAATTCCTCGCGCCTAACCAAACAATCAACAAACTGAAAAATAAGTATATAAACCTGTGGAATCGAGATCGATGGATCAATAGATTTTGTTTTTATCAACTTTCAAATCCAATGAAAGGGCAGATTCATATCTCCGATCGTCAAATCTGGGCGACACATATGAGTACACAAGACTCATGAGAGAGAGAGAGAGGTCGACATGTAGAGTGCTAACGACGTCGTTTCAGAAAGAAAAAATCGAAATAAGCCGGTTTTGGTTTAGTTGAGATAACCGGTCTGGTGTTTTGAGCTGGAGTGGGCTTTTGCAGATTTCTCCAATACGGCCCAAATTCAGCTAAAAGAATATATATTTTCCTTTCCCCTTCTGCAACGCGATCCCGCCAAAGAAACTAATACTTTCTCCCTCACCAATATTCTCAACCGTCGGTGCTTCGCCGTCATCTCTCGCTTTCGTTCGGCGGAATTGGAATTGAACAACAGAAACTTCGAGCCATTTTTTCTATATTTTTGTTTTCCTCTCGATGAAGCCACATCGGATTAACAAGTAACGAGAGCAGCGAGGAGAATTTACAATGCTTTGTGGTTCGTTACGAAATCGAATACATACTTGGCTTAGCGACTATAGTAGACTCCAATCTCTCGTCGTGATCCTTATTTACGCGCAGGTAATGCGTAATTGCTTTGAGATCGTTTCCATTCCTCCGATTCTCGCTGTATCTAGTTGGGCCTAGGGTTCCTCGATCCCTTTCTCGTTATTCAATTTCTTTGTGGCTGTAAGTGCAAGAAACTCATCATTTGTCCGATGGTTTCAGATAGGGTGCGCGTTGATCGGTTCACTAGGGTCATTGTACAATGGAGTCTTGCTGATAAATTTGGCGATTGCGTTATTTGCGCTAGTTGCAATTGAGAGCAATAGCCAGAGTCTTGGCCGTACCTATGCGGTTCTGCTTTTCTGCGCCATTCTTCTTGATATCTCATGGTTCATACTCTTCTCCAATGAGATTTGGTAACTGTCTCTTGATTGTTTGCAAATCTTTGCTATGTCCTGTTCAGATTCTGTAGAGCCACTATTCATCTGCTCCCTACAATTGACAAAATTTTAAATTTTTCTTTGCAGGAACATTTCATCTGAGATGTATCAAGTCTTTTACATCTTCTCAGTGAAACTCACCATGGCTATGGAGATTGCTGGGTTCGTTGTGAGGCTATCGTCCTCTCTGTTATGGTTTCAGATTTATAGGCTCGGAGCTTCTATTGTCGACACTTCTCTTCCCCGTCAATCAGATTCAAATTTACGAAATAGCTTCTTAGAACCTCCTCTTTTAGCTAGGCAATGTTCACGTGGTCATGATTTACGAAATAGCTTCTTAGAGACTCCTGCTATAGCTAAGCAACATTCACGTTCTGAAGAAATCTTGGGAGATGCTACCAACGAACCAGACTACTACACTCCTCTTTTTGATGACGGCCAAAGCAATATCACTTCTCCCAAGGCAAAACAGGTTTTTCTATTTTATACCTCTTCTTCTTTAACTTGTTTATGTACTCTTTATAGTTGAAACTCCCACTGTTTTGTTTAAGTTTTCTGAACTAGAGCGTTAGGAGTTATACAACAGGTTTCCTGATCATTCATGGATGGGAAATATAGAGTTTTCTGACTCTTACTTTAATATTTTTGAAGCTGTAGTGGATGCAATCATCTGAGAATTGGATGAACTATCTAGATAGCGCGACTATGCCTTTTAGCTCTTTAGCACTGTAGCTTAGCTGCAACATGTTTCTCACAAAGCAAACAAGACCCTCCATTAGCCTTGATAGTACATAATAGTATGCTGCTTCTCTTGTTGTCCCATCACTCTGATAATTACACAGCCATAGCAAGGAGGTTGTTTTTAAATGCTTTTGTATCCTTTTGTAGGTGATTAAACATCATTCAACTGGAGACATTTACAAAGGATCCCCATCATCTGCAGCAGAAACCTCTCGAAATAAGTCTCCGCTATCCAGATCCTTGGAGTCCCTTGATTCTAGTCTCCGTTGATTCAACATTTAATGATTGAGGCCAGTATAGTACTATGCCTTGTTTCTGGTAGATTTTCTTTGCACACATCACATATATATTAGACATAGGAAGAAGCCTTGGTGCTCTTACTATTGAATCCCTTGCATGTGTTAGGGTAAATATACATTTTTACTTGCAGCATTGCTCTTAGGTTCTCACATTTGCTTGACAGTTTCCAAGTGGTTATGTCAATTTTGCAGGAAGACAGTCTTTTAAATGGAGCAACTTCATTCAACAATTAATCTGAGTCCATTCTTGTTTCCAGTTTGAAGAATCCAGATCCGAGATTTTACATATTGGGTGATAAGTAGGAACGTCTTTTACTTGCCATTTCAACATTCATTTGACTCGATACTGTATAGATTTGGGGTTGACATAGATGTACATGAGCATTCTTTTTCTGTACATGGAGAATACATTCTTTTGAGGTGCATTGGAGGACTAACATAAAGACCTTTTTACACATTAAGTTAATGCAGTTGAGCAAGACCTTTTTATATATTTCAGATTTTGAAGTACCAACATGATTAAAAAGTGGAGACATTTGATGCGCAATACTAAATGTCATACATCTTCAAACTAGTCTTGTAGCCTAAAAATTGAACTGATGCCGTTTTGAGCTGTAAACCACAATATTTTAACTGATGGAGAGCATGCAGAGGGTTATGATTTTTGTAACAGTATTAAAGAAGGTCGATGCATATATACATGTTCGATGAACCATCTAATTTTCTGAATCTTGGGGAAAAAGCCAAGCTGCCAAACTATACCTTTTGTTCCTGACGGGTTTGATTTTCTTTCCTCGCCATCTTCTCAATTATTTAGTATCGAATCGCAGCTTACACAGTTGTTTTGTTAGTGGAGATATGTGTTTGTTGCTGACCATGACGTCGCTCTCCTTGACTACATGACATACCACCTTTTTCGTGTTGAGGGGAAACCACAAGTATATGGTGAAGTGAAACCCTCGTTCTGTCATAGAGCGAATGTGATGAGCCTTGATGATAAATGTAATGTGATAAGCCTTGATGATAAATGTAATGTGATAAATGTACATGACATACCTAGGCATGACCACAGTTACGGTTAATACGGTTAAGATTTTTTAATCATCGGTTACGATTTTAATTTTTTTAACCGTAACCTTAACCATTTAATATACGGTTAAAACGGTTACGGTTAAATATGTGTCCGGTTAATACGGTTACGATTAGACACGGTTACTTAATAACAATAAATGGTTAATATCACAATTTATAATTAAATAATTATATATTTTTATAAACTATAATAATATAAAATAAAATAAAATAAAAACTCTCTATTTTGATGATGACCACTACGTTTTATCATTTTAAAACACGTTTGAATTTATTTTTATTTGGCTTTATTATGAGATTTAGTTCTATAAATTTTTTTTTGTATATATGTGAACATTAGATTTGAAAAAAACATTTTGCCTCCAAATTTTTTGTTTGCCTCCAAATTTTTGTTATAGTCGATATATATCTTTAGCCATTAAAATATAGTTATATACATGAAAGAATATTAAGAGACTCACTAAATATTAAAAAATAGTTAGCGTAAAAAAATACAATTTGTTTATATGTCTTGCTTGACAAACTGGCTAGGTTGTGTGTTTTATCCTACGATAACACGTTTTTTAAAAAAATATTTGTTTTATTATAAAACAATTTTGCTTGAAAATTAGTTATATTTGTTAGAAAAAAATATCAAATCGTTTAACACATTCCAATTTTAGTTTTAATTAATCTAATTTGTTAATTAGATTTGAAATTGGTGTTTGATAAATAATCTCATTTTATTTTTACAGAACTAATTATAATTATTAGTATATATAATTTTATTTTTTTAAACTGTTACGGTTAAAGGTTTAACCTTGCGATTAACCAACGGTTTTGATACGGTTACGGTTAATAATTTTTTTAACCATAACTAATATATTTTTACGGTTAACGGTTATGGTTTTTAACCGTATTGCACGGTTACGGTCTGGTTATGATTTAAAAATAGTACGATTATGGTCCGAAACACGGTTACAGTTCCATTTTGGTCATGACCTTCATTTTTAGTTAATTGGGCCTAGTAAATAATTTCTATTTTAATTAATTGGGCCTAGTAAATATATAATGATTTCTTGCAAATTTAATTCCTTTGACCTAAATTTCGAAAACTTTTCCACGTCTGACTATTAGCTGATTAGATTAATTCTTAGATTAATAATTTTTTAAAAAGGAGAGTCAAAGAAAAAGAAAAAAAAGTCTGCGTGGATCTCCAGCCGTTTTCAGACACTAGCCACAAAATTCGACCTTGTCTCTTGTTTCAATTCCAAATTGTTGGAGTTTTTCTTTTCTAGTCTTTGTCTCTTTGGATATTCGTGGACTATTTGTGTTTTTGTTTTTGGTTTTGAAGAGGTAAGTTAATCAACTCTATTCCGATTCTCTTATTAAGAAGATTCTGATTTTTAATTTCTGGGTCCTTTTGTTCGAATAACCGAGTGTAATGAGTGATAAAGACTCGAGATTTTTTGTTTTTCCTTGTGTTTAATTCGTCTATGGAATGATTCGATCGACTTTCGCAAAAGTCTTTTTAGTTTTTTCCTGGCTGGTTAGATCAAGTCTCTGATTCTAGGATTCGATATCGTTTATGTGATTTTCCTTTGGTTTTAAATCTGATGTTTATTTGACTATGAGCAGAGATATTAGAGCTATGGAGGATGCAACCGCGATTAGGTATTGGTGTCACTTATGCTCTCGATCGGTGAATCCAGTAATTGAAGGCGAGATTATCAAATGCAATTTCTGTCAAAGCGGTTTTGTTGAAGAAATGGAGGACAACGCTCCAGATTCGGTTACCAGTGATCATCGTGGAGCTGCGGATTCTCTCTGGGCTATGATGAACGATCATGATGATGATCAGAACAATGATGGAGAAATTGATTTGGATCGGCAGCTCCAAGAGATTATGAGGAGAAGGAGAGGACATTCAGCTGCTATCCTTGATCTGCTTCAGGGGATTCGAGCAGGGTTATCGGTTCAATCCGAGAGCAATGAGGATAATGCGGATAGCCAGCTTGTTGTCTTGATCAACTCGTTTAACCAAAGGATCATGATTCAAGATTCTGACAACGCGAATTCGGTTCCTTCTGGATCTTTGGGTGACTATTTCATTGGACCTGGATTCGAGATGTTGCTTGAGCGTTTGGCAGAGAATGACCCGAACAACAGGTATGGGACACCTCCGGCTACAAAAGAAGCGGTTGTGGCGCTGGCGATGGTGAATATCAAAGAGAGTTTGTTGCAATGTACTGTGTGTTTGGATGATTTTGAGATTGGGATGGAGGCTAAAGAGATGCCGTGTAAGCATAAGTTTCACAGCGACTGCTTGTTGCCATGGCTTGAGCTTCATAGCTCATGCCCTGTGTGCAGATATCTGCTACCTACAACAGATAATGATGATGAGCCAAAGACCGATGCAGAAACTTCGAGAAACGATGTCGATGTCAGTATTGCTTCTACGGAGAGCAATGGATCATCATTAGAGTCAAGTTCGAACTATTCATCAGCTAACTAAGTAAGGTTCACAATGTGAGACAGGTCACTGAACAGAAGATAGTTGTGCTGAAGCGTTTATTGCTTAGTAGTGTTGATGTTATTTGGCTGCACATAGTTTCTCAGATTTTGGTGGAAAGTGGATTTTTTTTTTTGGAATTAATTACGAGTCTTTTTGTTTGTTTGACTTTTACATTTTCGTTCTGATTGTTTCAAATCTTTAACTGAGTACTTTTTAATGTTATTATTGGTCCCAATGTGGTATACAACACTCTGCTTATTATACGAAGAATATATTTCTCCTACATCTAGTTTAAGGATTTAATTAATCCATTATTTAGAATGAAACTATTTTATTGAGAAACCTTTGCGTCATCAAAGTTTTGAACTAATTAAAGATTACTAAATTTTAAAATTGAATTCATATATGATAATTATAATGAACCTTATAGTATGTTTGATTTGATATAAATACACATATGCATGCAGCTTTATATCAACGTAACCCACACACACACACAAAACAAACAATACAAAACAAAAATGAAGAGCAAGTTGTGGTGTATCGCTACGCTTTTGGTTCTCTCTTTGCTGGTTTCAAATACGACCTCAGCTCAACCATATAAATTTCGCAAAATTAGTGAGTATTATCACTATTTATCATCCGATTTGCTTGATCTATCTCAACATATATGCTAAAGCTAAAGTAAAGATCGAATATAAGAACTGCTCTTCTTATTGATTTAGAAAACTTGCACAAAACTAAATCTCTCAATCTTGGTTATATGAGACATCTCCTCATTAACCTTATATAGGAACTTAAGCTACTCCATATTTTCTATTCTTTATAGGATTTCCTTTTTTCCTAATCCTCCCTTATTTAGATATTTCCATTTCTTTATTTGGAATTATCTAACATTTTCCCCCTTAATTCCAACATGTATCTTAGACACTTCAATCTCTTGAACTCCAATCAAGCTTCTCATTTCCTTAAACTTGATCTTCCCTAATGGCTTCGTTAGAATGTCTGCTTTCTGTTCTACTCCTGGAACGTGCTCGACTTCTATCTGCTGGTTCTCCACACACTCTCGTATAAAATGATACCTTGAAAGTATGTGCTTACTTCTACGGTGAAACACCGGGTTCTTTGCGAGAGCAATAGCTGATTTGTTGTCTATCCTTAGTGTGACCTTCTCGTCTTCTTTACCTAGGATTTCCCTTAACAATTCTTTCAACCATATTGCTTGCTTTGCAGCCTCAGTTGCGGCCATATATTCTGCTTCACAGGATGATAGTGCTACCGTTTCCTGTTTCCGTGAAGTCCACGTGATTAGAGATCCACCATAATAAAAAATATGCCCTGATGTACTTCTTCCATCGTCAACATCAATGTTATGGCTGCTGTCACTATACCCAACTACTCTTCTTGTTCCGTTTCTTTTGAAGAATAGTCCATATTTAGTGGTTCCTTTCACATATCTTAGGACTTGCTTGAGTGCGTGTCCGTGAGATGTTCTCGGACTCTGCATATATCGGCTTAACACTCCAACACTATATGACAAGTCAGGACGAGTATGAAGTAAATACCTCAAACAGCCGATTGTTCTTCTATAGGTAGTAGCATCTATCTCCTCCTCTGCTTCAGCCTTTGATATTTTCAGATTTGACTCCATGGGTATATGAGTCAGATTGCACGTTTCCATCTTGTTGTCAATTAGGATCCCTTGTGCATATCCTTCTTGCTTTATTCTGATCCCATCCGCTCCTTGCACCACCTCTATCCCCAGGTAATACGACAGCTTTCCAAGATCGGACATTTCGAATTTTCTTGACATGTCCTCCTTAAAACGCTTGATAACTTGAACGGATGTCCCTGTGACAAACAAGTCGTCAACATATATTGCAATGATCAAAAGATCCTCCATAGTCTTCTTTTGATAAACCGATGGCTCTTTAGTGCACTTGACAAAACCAATTTCCTTAAGCGTGCTATCAAGTTTCAAATTCCACGCTCTGGGTGCTTGACGTAACCCGTACAAAGCTTTGCTGAGTTTATATACTCGGTCTTCTTGTCCTATTTTCTCGAAACCTTCAGGCTGAGTTACGTAAACCTCTTCACTCAAATCACCATTGAGAAACGCTGTTTTGACGTCCAGATTGTGTATCTCCCAGGCATTGCTTTCTGCTAAGGATATGAGAAGTCTAATGGTTTCTATTCTTGCCACAGGTGCGAATACCTCTTCAAAATCTATGCCTTGTTGTTGCACATAGCCCTTTGCTACAATCCTCGCTTTGTGCTTAACCACAGTACCATCGGCTTTCCTCTTGATTTTTTAAACCCACTTCAGCCCTATAGGTTTTATTCCAGCCGGTTTCTTGACAAGCTCCCATGTTTTATTTTTCACAATAGACTCTATCTCAGCTATCATTGCGTTGATCCACTCCTCCGTTGTTGCTGCTTCAATGTAATCTTTTGGTTCACCATTGATCATAAATAGCAACCTTTCTTCATTGTACTCAGCGAACATCACATAGTCACTGAAATGTTGTGGCTGTGTAACGATCCGACCCGACCTCGTCGTAACTTGCTGAGTTGTCTCGTGTGGTGGTCCCTGATTCGCGGTCTCCACCTCTGGATTTGTGTCTACCTCCTCGTAGTCATCCTCTTGATTATCAGGATCATCATTTTGACTATCAGGATCAACTTCCCCGTTTTCTGCCTCGTTTGTGTCTAAGTTTTGTGAAACTACAAACGTACCTGATTCTTCATCTTTTTCTTCTAGGTTTGATGTCCAATCCCATCCTTTCTTTTCATCAAAAACAACATCTCTGCTGATGATTATCTTATTCTCGCTTGGATCATATAATCTGTAAGCTTTGGAACCCGGCGCAGTTCCAAGATTTATCACTGTCTTTGATCTATCATCTAGCTTTTTCACACCTGGACCACTGATCTTTGCATAAGCAATACACCCAAATATCCTTAGGTGCTCGATATTTGGCTTCTTGGTAGTGAAGTACTCGTATGGGGTTTTACCGTCTAAGGCCTTTGTTGATACGCGATTTATAATGTAGGTTGCGTGTCTCACTGCCTCTCCCCACATGTGATTTGGTACTTTCATTCCCTTGAGTAAACTTCTCGTCATCTCCATCAAGGTCCGGTTCCTTCTCTCCACTACACCGTTTTGTTGTGGTGTATATGGAGCTGTTAAATGTCTCATAATACCATTGCTTTCACAGTACCGATTGAATTCTGTTGATGTAAACTCTCCTCCTCTATCGGTACGAAAGGTTTCCAAGGGTGTCTTTGCTTGATTCTCAACATATGCTTTAAAAATCTTGAACCGTTCTAATGCTTCACTCTTCTCTTTAAGCAACATTGTCCACATATATCTTGAGAAATCATCAACCAAAACAAAGATATACCTCTTATGAGACGGTGTAGGGGGCGTGATTGGTCCACACAAGTCACCATGAACCAACTCCAACGACTTCTTGGCACGAAACTTTGCTTGGCTCGGAAAGGAGATCCTTGCCTGTTTCCCTAATTGACAAACTCCACAAGTTTGTTTGTCTTGAACAGTTTTCGGCATACCTGTTACCATCTCCTTATCCACCATGGTTTTCATTACGCCGAAACTTACATGTCCTAGCCGAGCATGCCAGGGCCATGTCGAATTCTCACATTCAATTCTAAGACACTTGGGAGAGTACGTTACCATCGGTGTTTTGTATAGCCTGTTTCCTGACCGTGTAACTTGTACTAGCACTCTTCCTTGAGGATCTTTTAACACAAGGAGACTTCCTTTCATGTTAACTTCACATCCATGCTCAGTCACTTGTCCAAGACTGATGATGTTGTGTTTCAAACTTGGTATGTAGTAGACATCCTTTACCATCTTTCGTTCTCCTGCCTTACTCACAAAGATGATCGGCCCTTTACCTTCGATCTTCACCTGCGAACCATCCCCAAATCTAACTCTTCCCTTAACATCTTCATCTAGGGTTGAGAAAAAACTTTTATTCCCTGTCATGTGATTGCTGGCACCGTTATCTAGATACCAAATACGATCTTCTATCGCAGTATCTTCAAGCTCTTTTGGGAACAGTTTGTCTTCATTTAAGAATACAACCTCGTGCATGTATAACGCATCTGCTTCTTGCGTTTCTGCAGTATTAGCCTCTTGTTCTTGAGGTCTCAATGGACAGTGGTTCACATAATGGCCGAATTTATCACACCTCCAACATCGTATGTGAGAGAGATCCCTTTTGTTTCTATCTTGATTATTGGATCTCTCTTTTTCACGGTATTGGCTATTGAACCTTCCTCGTCCCCTTCCTCTACAGCCTCTACCTCTGCCTCTATAGCTTCCTCCTCCTCTGCTTTGTCCACTGGAGTTGATATCTCTACCATCGTTCGATCGCCCTTCTTGACCATAACCAGATCCTTCTCGATTTGGCTTGTTGTTGCTTGCATACATGAGTTTCCCTTGCTCGGGTTCTCTCGTGTTTACCTTGACTCGTTCCTCATATGCCTTCAATCTTCCTACAATGTCTTCAAAGCCTGTGGCGTTCAAATCCAACACTTGTTCGAGAGAAGCAACAATTTGAATATACTTATCCGTAGGGAGTCCGCTTAGAAATTTCTTCACAATCTTTGGCTCTTCGATAATTGTTCCTAGTGATGCTGATTTTGACACAAGGCCTGATATCTTCCCAGCAAAATCATCAATTGTTTCGTTATCACCCATCTTCAACTTATCGAATTCAGCCATGAGAGTTTGTAACCTTGCCTCTCGCACACGATCAGCTCTAAGGTGCCTAGCTTTAATCGCTTCCCACAGTTTCTTAGCCGAATCTAGCTCTCCGACTTGTAAAATTAATGCTTCAGGTATGGATTGGAACAGGACGGCGGTCGCAATATCGTTTTTCTTCAAATCCGTCGATCCTGGCTCGACCGTTTCCCAGATTTGATACACACGTAAGATAACTTTCATTCTTATTGACCAACCCGTGTAATTGGTCGATGAAAGCATCGGACATTGCAGGTCCTTCTTGATCGGACCATCACCGCCTCTCGTCCGCGGCACGTCCTCAGTTTTCGACATCAAACCGGATTCCTAACTCGACCTCCGGGTTGTGATTTTCCTTTCTTCAAGGTTCGATGTCTCCTCCTCAAGAAAATGGAATCCTGAACGCTCTGATACCAATTAAAGTAAAGATCGAATATAAGAACTGCTCTTCTTATTGATTTAGAAAACTTGCACAAAACTAAATCTCTCAATCTTGGTTATATGAGACATCTCCTCATTAACCTTATATAGGAACTTAAGCTACTCCATATTTTCTATTCTTTATAGGATTATCTTTTTTCCTAATCCTTATTTCTAAATAAGCTACCCCTTATTTAGATATTTCCATTTCTTTATTTGGAATTATCTAACAAAAGCCATATGATTAATGAATTATATTCGATTATAAACACCTTAAACTCTTGATGATTAATTAATATCTAGGCTAGCAGTTGTAGTTTTAAGGTTGATGATAAAACTACCAAAGAAATTGAAGTAAGGTAAGGTGTACAGTATACTCACCAATTTTTAATTTACTAACCAATATGTTTTGTTCATTATCTTTTGCAGAAGACGAAATAAGAGATATGATTCATATTCACAAGACAAAGAAGATCCAAACACCAGGTAGTGTGACGAAGCCTGCGGGCCAAGGCTCACCATCTAACAGAGGAAGTTCCCCGGGAGCCGGCTAAGGTGGTTAGACGAGAACCGGCCAAGGCGTATTCGTAGTATATCGCTTATGTTTCTTTTTTTCTTTCCTAATTTAAAATATTGTATGATTTGTTTATTTCTGAACCCCAATGTAAAGGAAAGTCCAAATCGAGGGTGTGGGTGTGGTGATGAGCACACCTCGTTTTTTAGCCCATTCCAAAGCAAAAGGCCCAACACCAAAAGCCCAGCATCCACTATGCAGATACGGTACTGTTCACGACATTCCGGTTACTGTTCCCGACCTGCTCCTCACTGTTCACGACGTGCCGGGTACTGTTCACGACATGCTGGTTACTGTTCCCGACCTGCTCCGCACTGTTCACGACGTGCCGGATACTGTTCACGACATGCCGGTTACTGTTCCCGACCTGCACCACACTGTTCACGGCGTGCCGGGTAGTGTTCAAGACATGCTGGTTACTGTTCCCGACCTGCTCGGCACTGTTCACGACATGCCGTGCACTGTTCACGACGTGACGGGTACTATTCACGACGTGCCGGGTACTGTTCACGAACCATCACATCGTCCCCAAAAACCGGAGAGCTGTCTGCTCAACCCCCACTATAAATACCCCCTTTGGTATTCATTATCCAGACACAAGAAAAACTCTCTCTCTCTAAATAACTTTCCCTCTCTAAAAAAAGAGCTCTCTCCAAGCTCTCCCCAGCTCTCCGCAGCTCTGATGAGCTGCCAGCTCTCCCGATGACCTAACAGTCGACCGACGACCCGACCTGACGGTCGACCGGCGACCGACGAACCGACCTGACGGTCGACCGGCGACCGACGACCCGACCTGACGGTCGACCAGCGACCGACGACCTAACAGTCGACCGACGACCCGACCTGACGGTCGACCGACGACCCGACCTGACGGTCGACCGACGACCCGACCTGGCGACCCGACCTGACGGCCGACCTGACAGTCGATCGACGACCCGACCTGACAATCGACCGACGACCTGACCTGGCGGTCGACCGACGACCCGACCTGGCGACCCGACCTGACGGCCGACCTGACAGTCGACCGACGACCCGACATGGCGACCCGACCTGACGGTCGACCGTCGACCGACGACCCGACCTGGCTACCCGACCTGACGACCCGACCTGGCGACCCGACCTGACGGCCGACCTGATGGCCGACCGACGACCCGACCTGGCGACCCGACCTGACGGCCGACCTGACAGTCGACCGACGACCCGACCTGACAGTCGACCGACGACCCGACCTGACAGTCGACCGACGACCCGACCTGACGGTCGACCAGCGACCGACGACCTAACAGTCGACCGACGACCGACAACCCGACCTGACGGTCGACCGTCGACCCGACCTGACAGTCGACCTGACTAGCTCTCAGCTCTCCAGTTCTCTCCTACCCGCCTCAGCAACGAACTACGAATGGCTTGATCCCCAATCCGGGGTACGTAGGCAGCCCTCCGGGCACAGCTATAAATCACATCCTCCTCCTCATTTGCCGACCGGAACGCAACCGGCTCTATCTTAACAGAAAATTCCCGAACCTCCCCGATTCAAATTGATTTGTAGGAGACGTGCTCATACCCGTTCCAACAATTGGCGCTTCAGAGAGGGGGTTTGAGGATTTTTCTACACGCAAAGATTAGCTCGGAAAATGTCGGGAACATCGCCCTCATCTCCGAACAGCTGCATACAGATAAGTGCCAAGCTTATTTCATTTTTTACTCTTTTCTTTCTCCTCAAAAGCCGAGCCCTCGCCTCGCACCTCGGGTCAAACCCAAAAGCCGAGCTCCGGCTCGCAAAGGATAAGCCGAGCTCTCGCCTCGCACCTCGGGTCGAACCCAAAAGCCGAGCTCCGGCTCGCAAAGGATAAGCCGAGCTCTCGCCTCGCACCTCGGGTCAAACCCAAAAGCCGAGCTCCGGCTCGCAAAGGATAAGCCGAGCTCTCGCCTCGCACCTCGGGTCAAACCCGAAAGCCGAGCTCCGGCTCGCAAAGGATAAGCCGAGCTCTCGCCTCGCACCTTGGGTCAAACCCAAAAGCCGAGCTCTCGCCTCGCACCTCGTGTCGAACCCAAAAGCCGAGCTCCGGCTCGCAAAGGATAAGCCGAGCTCTCGCCTCGCACCTCGGGTCAAACCCAAAAGCCGAGCTCCGGCTCGCAAAGGATAAGCCGAGCTCTCGCCTCGCACCTCGGGTCGAACCCAAAAGCCGAGCTCATCTCGCAGTAATCACGATCAACAAGTGCCGAGCCTAGTCTTGTTCATAAGATTTTAAACTCTAATCAACTTCACCCTTATTTGCAGGTTAACATATACCGAGCTAAGACTTGTTTCGTCCGCCGACTTCGACACTCACTCGCCGAACTTGGGGGAGGGCTATTGTGGGTGTGGTGATGAGCACACCCCGTTTTTTAGCCTATTCCAAAGCAAAAGGCCCAACACCAAAAGCCCAGCATCCACTATGCAGATACGGTACTGTTCACGACATGCCGGTTACTTTTCCCGACCTGCTCCGCACTGTTCACGACGTGCCGGGTACTGTTCACGACATGCCGGTTACTGTTCCCGACCTGCTCCCCACTGTTCACGACGTGCAGGGTACTGTTCACGACATGCCGGTTACTATTCCCGACCTGCTCGGTACTGTTCACGACGTGCCATGCACTGTTCACGACGTGACGGGCACTGTTCACGACGTGCAGGGTACTGTTCACGAACCATCACGTTGTCCCCAAAAACCGGAGAGCTGTCTGCTCAACCCCCACTATAAATACCCCCTTTGGTATTCATTATCCAGACAGACAAGAAAAACTCTCTCTCTCTAAATAACTTTCCCTCTCTAAAAAAAGAGCTCTCTCCAAGCTCTCCCCAGCTCTCCGCAGCTCTGATGAGCTCCCAGCTCTCCCGATGACCTAACAGTCGACCGACGACCCGACCTGTCGGTCGACCGACGACCCGACCTGACGGTCGACCAGCGACCGACGACCTAACAGTCGACCGACGACCCGACCTGACGGTCGACCGACGACCCGACCTGGCGACCCGACCTGACGGCCGACCTGACAGTCGACCGACGACCCGACCTGACAGTCGACCGACGACCCGACCTGGCGATCGACCGACGACCCGACCTGGCGACCCGACCTGACGGCCGACCTGACAGTCGACCGACGACCCGACCTGACAGTCGACCGACGACCCGACCTGACGGTCGACCGGCGACCGACGACCCGACCTGGCGACCCGACCTGACGACCCGACCTGGCGACCCGACCTGACGGCCGACCGACGACCCGACCTGGCGACCCGACCTGACGGCCGACCTGATAGTCGACCGACGACCCGACCTGACAGTCGACCGACGACCCGACCTGACGGTCGACCAGCGACCGACGACCTAACAGTCGACCGACGACCGACAACCCGACCTGACGGTCGACCGTCGACCGACGACCCGACCTGACAGTCGACCTGACTAGCTCTCAGCTCTCCAGTTCTCTCCTACCCGCCTCAGCAACGAACTACGAATGGTTTGATCCCCAATCCGGGGTACGTAGGCAGCCCTCCGGGCACAGCTATAAATCACCTCCTCCTCCTCATTTTCCGACCGGAACGCAACCGGCTCTATCTTAACAGAAAATCCCCGAACCTCCCCCATACAAATTGATTTGTAGGAGACGTGCTCATACCCGTTCCAACAGAGGGGGAAAAAAGAATTTTTGTTTGACTTGCATATATTTTTGTTTAAATATGTTTTAGATAATATTACTTTAAAATTAGTTAGAGTAAAACTATCTTTATCAAGAGAATTAAATTCACTAATTTGAAAAAACTTGGTGAACTTAAATATGTTTGAACGAGATTTTTTTGTTTGTATAAAGTTAAATTTCGTTTGAGCCAAAAGAGCGTTTTATCTTCTTGATGTAAGGTAAAAAATGTCCCAACTAATTAGTTATTGATTTATGACTAAACTTAGTCTTTTTGTTAAAAATGATTAGACTTAGTCACATATTTGATTCGCATAAATACACACATATATAAGTAAAACTTTTATAACGTACGAATATATATATCAACACAAAATAGATGATATAAAGGGGAAGTTGTGGTTCATTGCTTTACTTTTGATTCTCTTTTTGGTGTGGTTTTAGCTCAGCCATACAAAATCTGCAAACTCGGTGAGTAATACATACCTAAAGCTCCATCTAAATATAATTAATAATATCTACCATTAATTATTATATATATGGTTTGTTCTATACTTTTTTGTATATATATGACTTATAATTAACATTAATTAAGGGTTTATAAAGGTAGAGATCTACACACCGCCTAGTAGAACATGACCGGGATACCAATGTATATATAAGATAGCAAAAGGCGACAAACAAAGGGACATCTCATAGCCTACCGCCGGTATGGGTCATGGCGGCTAGACAAACCGGTTATAAAAATTGTTTTATTCTTTGTTCTAGCTAGCTTTAAAAAACAAAAAAAAATCCAGGAAAAATGTGTCTATTTATAAAAAAAAACTTGAAAGAAATGATAAACAAAGAAGTTTTTATCATGGGGTAACCAAACAAAAATCTGAACTTTAAACCTATAATTTCTTCGAAATGAAAATCAAAGGTTAATTAGTCTTTTATTCGCCGTCGTTAGTATTCAAATTCGTGACTTTGAAAATTCCCGGCTGATGAGACCATAAGAGATGATCTGGACATGGAGGTTGAGTTGGACAAGATAAGGATGTCACGTTGATTAATAAATAAGTTTTTGGACACTTAGTCTTTGTTTTAATTGTTTAGTTGTTGTTTATGCAAATAACGTGAGTCATAGTATTAAGGATATATCGGTACACCACTTTTCCCATTTCCCCTCAGTTGTATGAATCATGATTGATTCCAATTGTCAGCTGTATTGCTTATTAGAGATTCTCATGGTCAAAGCAACTCATTGTAAACACGCATCTACAATCACTCCATAATATCAGTAATGTATATACTGTAATCCCCTCAGTTTAGGCAATTATTTACTACTCATTTGTAATATAAAATTCCATTGACATTGTATGCAAGATACACAAAAAATTCTCTTTGATATTTTTCATAGTATTATAGTCTAAATACATGCAGCCCAACCCAAACCAAAATCGATCTGACTCATCGAAAGAGGACCGATCGATCTAATATGAAATTAATCTTATAATAAAATATTATCGAGATTAATAGCTAGACATACCATTATCTCGAGGGGGCGTGTGAAAAAAATATATCCCAAATTGGAAGTGGGAAGTTTTTTGAGCTAATATATAAGAGATTTGGGCTAATCCACTTATTACCAATTTGTTTTGAGTTAGAAACCTATAAGCCCATATATATCATTGCTCTATAATAAATCCACAACTAGATTCTAAACCCGTGCGTTTGTACATGAATTTTTTGTTGTTTATCAAATTTTGTAAAATAATTTGTGTTTATTTTTGTATATTTAATTTTTGTCATATGAGACACATAATTATTTTGGTGTTTATATATAATTTGTTTTCTCTAATCCGCCCTAGAACGAGAGTTCAATATGAAAAGTAACGGGAGTTCATTATGTTGATATAATCTTTTTCTAATATGTCTTAGAACGGGGGTAAGTTTTAATTTTTATTTTCTGAAGTTTAGTTTTTTTCTTCGACAAAATGTATTTGTGGATGTAAAAGTTTGAGATGTGTTAACAATTTTTTATTAAATATAAAAAGTATTATATAGTTTTCTAAAATTTTAATCCACAATGAGGACATGCGACAATTTTTTTTTATTTTTATGTTTTCTATTTTGTATAGAAAAATAAATTTTTGGTATGACATGTATGATTAAAAATTAGTGATTTTAGCTACCCAAAGTTTCTAACCGTTTGGTTATATATATTTTCAATTCTATAATTTTTAAACAATATTTTTTTTAATACCTGAATTTTCCATTCAGACTATTACCCATTGTTTTGTTATTAATTTGCGAATAAAACATAATCATAAATATTTTATATAATCAACATATATAGCATATCATTTACACCTACAAATCTTCATAAATGTTTTATATCTAAAGTATTGATGTGTCCATAAATTGCATAGTTTAAGCATGCATATCATGTAGGTTTTTAGATCATTTACTTGAATCCCCATGGCATTTCATACTTGTTTTGTCCCATTTAGAGTATTATGAGTCCTAGGTTAGGTCTTGCATGTTTTGGTCTTGTTGGAGTGTCATTCTAGGTGCTTTTGAAGGCTTGATGGAGTTAGAGGAAACCCGAGAGCGAGCGGAGCTTACGTGGAACGGAGAAGGCAAACAAGCAGGAGTCCATCGGTCGGCCACGGGCCGATACAGTCGACCGATGCAAGTTCAGGGGAATCCGAGACGATATCGGGCAGAGGTATCGGGCTGAGGCTGGCCGATGCAGGACAAAGAAGTGACGACGGAATCCCATCGGTGCGCCATGCACCGATACAGTCGACCGATGCAAGTTCTGGGGAATCCGAAATCACATCGGGCAGTGGCATCGGTGCGTGGCTGGCCGATAGAAACTGTTAAAAAACCGATTTTGACCGGGTCAATACCCGGTTTGTCCCGGGTTGACCCGGTTCGACCCTTTTTGCTTTAAATACCAAATTTAACCTAATTTTATGATCTATCTTGTTTTTCTCTTGGCAAATACTTTCCTTTTGAGAGGATCTTGGGATTTGTAAGAGAGTTACCTTTAATTAATGCAATTTCTAGTTCTTTGATTCTAATCTCTCTTTCTTGCATATTCCTAAACATGAATCTTAGCAAACTTAACATATGCTTTGTTGGGATTAACATGATTAGTGAGTAATCTTTTAGGGTCTTTTGGGTGAGATAGATTAGGATGATTTGGGGGTTGATCCATGATGTTAGGGGTTTAGATAGTTTGATTTCCTTCTTAAATAAGTGTTCCTAAAGCTAGATTAGCATTGATTAAGTTGATTTAGATCATAGGGGATTTCTCACCCGGAAGGTGTTTGATGAAATTCCCCAATGAACTTATTTAGGGATTTACACTCTTGGCCTATGGAAATAGTTGTCCAAGGTGTTTATTGGTTGATTAGACCTTGTGTTTTATGCTTGATGATTGCTTAATTACAAATGGAAGTTTGTTCTTAATTAGGTGATTAGCAAGTGATTAATGCCATGGAAGTGGATTAGTCTTGATTAGTGGTCTAAACCTAAGGATTAGTATTGGTTAAGTAAATTGACATCATGGATTGGTTCTAGATCACCCAAAATCAATTACCTCACCCTACAATTCGCCCTTTTTATATCACTTTAAGTTCAATTGAATCTCTTGTTTAGTCTATTGTCTCATCTTGTTTGAATCGTTTCAATTGCTTAGATTGTTGGTCATTTGATAGAATTGAGTATTGAGACATTTAATTTCATTAGACAATTAGCAAAAACCCTCTTTGTTTAACTTAGATTTAGGAGTTTCGTGTATTCTTAGTGGCTTAATCTAATCCCTTTGGATTTGACATCTCTTATGCTATAACGATAAGCATAAAGGAATTGACAAAAGTCCTTTATCAAATATGACCATTATTTTCTTTATGTGAATTATCTTTTTTTATTTCAAATAAAAATTGATAATCTTAATAAAGTTTTCTAATAGTATATATATTATTTAAATTACAATATCTAAATTAAATCTAAATTAATATCTAGTTATTATTTTTATAAATATACAATATATAAAATATTAAAGAAGACTAAATAATATCACACCGGATTTTAATAGTTTTATATATAGTTTTTTGTATTTTTTAATAAAAATGTATTATATTTTAATAAATTTAATGAATTAAATAAAGACTAAATATTATTTATAAATATTATTATTAATTAGAATATCCTTATCTAATAATAAAAAGATTATGTCCATTTTTTTTAAACATGTTTGGCAACATGAATAGTAGTTTTCCTGGGCACAAAATGTATACCTCTTTTAATAATATAGATACTATGATTCAACCCGCGCTAGCTATATAGCGCGAAATAATTTTTTCTTAAAAATTGTTTTGAAATTTAAGAAAAAATAATTTTCTCTGAATTTTATAATATGTCTAACTAATGATTATATATAGAATTGCCAATTCAAACTAATATGTCTAATTAACCCGTTTTGCAATAAAATAAAATATTATTCGGACTAACATGCAAAAACCTATAATCTTGAAAACATAACTATAATATGCACCGCTTAATGACTATGAGTTTTGTGTGATGCATATTAGAGTTATGTTTTCAAGATTATAGGTTTTTGCAGATTAGTTCGAATAATATTTGTTAATGGAGTTTTGTGCGGTGCATATTAGAGTTATGTTTTAAATTTTCTCGTGTCTAACTCTTTATAAAATTAGTAAAATATTTTTCAAATTTTTGTTTTGATATATATTCAAATAAAATATAATAATCATAGTGAAAAATATTACAAGATCTCGAATATATTTTCTTTGAATATGTGTGAATTGATTATTATTTAATAATATTATAATAATTAAGAAAGTAAATAGTAAATAAACCATTTAATGAGAAATAAATATTTTTCATATTCTCATCAATAATTTTAAAAGACGATTATATCATTTTCTATTTCAATTATATTTTCTTATTTGTAATGACATAATATATATGTAATAACTTACAAAACAAAGTTTATCTATAAAAATGTCTTCTTAAATAATATTATAGAGATATTCATAATATGGCTATAATTAGTTAAACAAAGTTTTCATATGTTATGTTAGGAAATGACGTCAGATTTTTGATAAATCAGATTTATGGAAAAGATATGACACACAATTTGTGAATGGAGTTTGACTAATTTTGCCTACTTCTTCGGACCTTCTTCAGATCTTTTATTATTAATCGGGAAAATAACAACACTCTCAACTCACACCAAAACCCAATAACACACAGGAAAATTACACTTAATTTCCTCACAATGAAATTTGTTTCTCTCGCTCTCTCTCACGTTTTTTACTTCTTGTTTACGATAATTTTGAGAGAGGACTAGAGGAGGAGATCACCATATATTTATAGGAGGAGTTGGGATTTGTTGATACAAAACTGTTGACAAATGAAGCCTCTCTTTTTTGACTTCTTACCATCTTTCACCGTCCACACAAAAAAAACGTGTTGTTTGACTAACATGTTCTATTGGGACCTCTACCGTCGGCCTTTAGGAAGATTTACGAAGTCTTGGGATTTGATTGAGTTTGATGTATCCCATCGTACGTGAATCATGACACCAATAAGTTCACGAATTGTAAAAGATTAACATATTTCATATTTGTCTACGTCGAGGACTCTTCTTCAGGTCAGAGTCAGACTATATGGTTTCGGGTTTCCACACGCTACCTCATTTGCATGTAATCTCACGTTTTAACTTGTAACTTGTATAAATACACATACACATACCTAGAATTTGTTTTCCTACAACACGTAACCAACACAAAGATAGAAGAAAATGAAAGGAAATTTGTGGTTGGTTGCTTTGTTTTTGCTTCTCGTTTTGGTGTTTTCATCTTATGCAATTTCAATAGAGCCATACCAAATCCGAAAACTTTGTAAGGAGTCCCGAATTTACCATCCGATTTGCTCCATATATTTTATTTTACTTTACTAATCAACGATTTATCCAACAGTGACTAATATAGAAGCATCGCCTAGTGAGTCAGGATCCGCGGGCCAATGTTGTTAGCAAGACGAAAGCAACGGTAGAAAACAGCATGAGAGCTGCCGTTTATGGATCGTGGTGGTTAGAAGGACCGGTTTATAAAAATTCTATATTTTATAGTTATAAATGAGCAGAGCACCAACAAAGAAAAAATGTATTTTTAATATGTTTTTACATCTATGAGCAACGAATAATGTTGTGAAATCGCAAGAAAATAACAATAAGAATTCAAAACTTTTAGAGATAAAAACGAATTGAGGTAAATATCCGTCTATAATTTTTTCTTTATTAATGTGTGAATGAATGTTTATAAACCTTTAAAACCCATATTTATACTGTCCCAAAACCCGATTCATGTAAGTTTAATAATTGTGATTCTTAACCCTAAACGTTCATGCCTTCATAGTTTTCCGATTCGGTGTACGAAAATGATGCTTAACAGTAGTACATAAGTCACATAATAACAAATAAAAACTCTGAAATACAATACTTTTCGGTTATAAAAAAATATATTATCTCAGCATGCATAACAGGGTTGATGTGCTAGATGTGTTCGAGAATGCTTATGTTAAGTTACATGGGCTTCCAACTCAAAACCAATTAACAATGAGTGGATTGGCTCATATCCCTTATATATTCTTTAATACGTCCTCTCGAGATGATGGTTCTTTGCCTATCAATCTTAATATGTTCGGGTATTGATCAATGGACCAACTTTGGGCCGAGTCGATAATGGATCGGGTTGGACAGTATGAATCGGGCTTTGATACCATGTTAAGTTTCATGGGCTTCCAACTCAAAACTAATTGGCAATGAGTGGATTGGCCCTAGTCTCTTATATACTAGTGTTGGTCCATTTATATTTTCGATGTGGGATCCTAACACGCTTCCTCGAGATGATGGCTCTTATCGGCCCATCTCGAACCGAATTCCACTTTAGGACCGGTAATAAATCCTTCTTGGGCCACCATACTTGGGTCAACAAACAAGGTTCTGATACCATATTAAGTTTCATGGGTTTCCAACTCAAAACAAATTTACAATAAGTGAATTGGCTCAAATCCCTTATATACTAGTGTTAGTCCATTTATATTTCCGATGTGGGATCCTAACAGCTTCCATCATATAAAAGCAGCACGCAGCAACCGAACCCAAAACACATAAGATCATCTCTAGTTTAAGTCAAACTGTGGAATCAGGATGAAAACTCCATTTCATTACTTATGATCATTTTTGCATGAACAACCGGAATTTCGATTCCTATCTAGAGAAGGACAATTTCTGTCGACTGAACATAGGCAACCGTGGCCTTGCACAAATTTATATAATTCAGTCCAAAGTTGTGTAATTTCTTTGCTCCATATTTCTATTGTACTTATTAATTATTCCCTCTGTTTCATTTTATAAGTAGTTTTAGAGATTTTGTTTTGTTTCACAATATAAGTTGTTTTCATGTTTCTATGCAACTTTTACCCTTATCGAATACTGTGTGACCAATAATATTCTGCAGATTTTTTTATGATTGGTTGGATTATTTTTAATTTATATATTAAATGATATTTTTGGTAAAATATGAGTTTCTTAATATTTTGTATTTTTAGTCAAAACTACTTATAAAAAGAAACGGAAGAAATACTTTTTTATGGTCATGGCATTCGCAAGTATGTATTTAACAAATACAAAATAAAAAATTGTTACCACAAATAACGAAAATGGAGAAAAAGGTGTTAGTTGATTCAACGAACGAATATCCTATTAAGAAAATGATGTAATCTTCTTTCAAAACTAACAAATAAGTTTCTATATATGTGATAGGTGATTATGATTTATATAGATTTGAAAAATCTAACATGACACCCTGTAGTCTAATTTGACATCATTAAACAACACAATTTCGTCGATAAAACAAAAAGTCAAGATCGATCATTAAGTTTCCTTTTATAATTAACGTTATTTCTGAGAAGCATCATTCGTTGTAAATTTGTAATAAACAAATCCACACGCATCTTTCTATATGACCACCATTAAGTGTTCTTCAAAGGCGTAAAGCTTAATTATCAGCAACAACAACAAAAAGATGAAATGGAAGTTGGGTGTGTTAATTGCTTTGATTCTCCTCTTGTCTATTGCTAGCCCAACTTTGGCTAAAGTAAATTACCCATCTCGCACGTCAAGTAAGTTTCCATCACTTATCTCTTTTTATTTTTAGTTATTTTTTCGGATAATCTATAAATATGTATGATAGTAAATTCATATTAATTCGTAGATCTACTATGTCAAGTGAAATTCGCGGATGTAGAAAATAAAAAGTGTATCTTATTGAATTGATATATGAGTTCGATCGATATATAAGGTGATGATACCTAAAGTAGCATAACAGTTGACATCCCAGGCTTAAAAGTATAACAGTTAATTAGCTGTTGTGTACATATAAAAATGATACAATTGTTAATATACACATATGTATTCTCGAAAGAATTAAGAAACTCATTTCGTTAACTTGTTTCAAGCATGGTTTATCGAATTATAAATAGGAAAGGGGATTGGAAATATACACATCAGCAAAGGAATGAAGATTGGCTTTAGAGGCAGTTTTTCTAAACCTGCTCCTCATGGATCTGCTCCTCATGGATACCATCCACCTAATCATTTTTAAGTTATGACATGTAATGATCATTCATTTCGATCAATCTATCCTATACATCTTTCAACTTGTGATTTATGATTATTAGTTTCGTTATATATATATATAGTTCTGGAAGGAGAGAAACGCTCGATTATATTACTCAATTTCCAAATCAGATTTTCGCTTGGTTAGAGAGATTCACCACCAGATCGATTCTCTGCAGCAAGCTTGTTGGAGGTGGGCTTAGCACCCCTAATTAGCTGGGTCCATCTCAGCAAGGTCAACCAAGGGTCAACGCCCGACTTAGGAGCACCCCCGGCCTCCCACTTCGAATGTACCCCGAGCTCTCACCAATCTCCCGCGCTCATTGTAACGCCGCACGAGAAGGCCCCAAAAATGACACGTGTAGGAGTTGACACCAATAAAGAAGGCCCACATGCGCTGACACGCTAGTAGCACCGATGAAGGGAGCGCGTCAGGGGACGACACGTGTGATTTGACGCCGCGGTGACCGAACTCAACATGTCTCATCCACCGCAAAGGACAAAACATGCGCCGAGCTAAGCCTGTCCCATCCCTGTGACAAGACACCGCGGTGACAAGACGTGCGCCGAACGTGGACGACACAGAGGCCGCCACGTCATCCCAAATTCACGGAGGGCTGTCTGCCCAGCTCCCGCTATATATACCTCATTCGCATTTATCAAAAGGGAGGGAAATGAACTTGACAAAAACTTTGTACCCGAACTCTTTTAGGTTTCTACTTCATCAAGAACATTTTAGAACACCGAACTGAATTCTAGTTGAAATCAGTTCGTAAGTCTAAAATTCGTTCACCTTTTTCGAAGCATTAATACAACAAACACGGTCACCGACCTGTTCATCAGAATCCCCGATCTCCCCGAATTAAGTATTTTCGTCCTATTTAACGAAAATCTCGCCTCCCAAACACTCAAGGCCAAGCTAATATGTTCTCAATCGCCCTACGGCACCTCGTCATGCTGTTTGTCAGCCACAGCAACCTATTGATCAAGATATATTTCTTACACTTCTGGTCTGTCACTTTCATAACCCCTCCCTTTGATAGCTAGCTATGTGTTGTCTTGTCTTGTGTGCGTCTTATTGTGTGTTGTTCATTTCTTCATCTCTGTTTGTCATATTGCTCCAAATGATGTCTCTGTAAAAGAAAATAAAAGAGAAAGGTGAATATAATTCATTAAACCAATTTTTTACATATATTACGCACCGTATTAACTAAAATTGAGTATTGAGTGAACAATGAGTTTAACGTTGGACTTTCCATCTCATGTAACTATAAAGAGAAGAGAACAAGTTTTAAAAAGTCAACATTCATTACATGCATTGACTTATACATATCACCAACTGTGGTGAGAACGACCCTGATATAATCTTGATCTCTGCCTAACAGTCTAACACTTAAATTCATATTTGGTTCATTCGTAGTAATTCGTACCAAAACGAAAACAAAAACAAATACAGGAAACGTAACCCACAAAAAAAAGAGTATTCATTTATAAAAAGCCTTGAAAGAAATGAGCTATATATCTTCTTTCTTTAAAACTTATCCATATATTATACGGTATCTATGCTGTATGCTCTACGAGATTACTTAATACTAGGTGTGAAAGAAAATAGTTGTTCTTTAATTAATAAACAAATTTGATACCAAATGTGGCCAGTTCGACTGGTAAAAAAGTATCATGGGCGAAACCTTGAAATCACATGATCGAATGACGTTTGGGATGGAATCATTTAAATTGTTCTGGTCTCGGACCTAGAAGATGTACGGGGCTTGGCCCAGAACCTCCAAAAAAACTCAAAAAAAAAAAAAAAATTGATGGTAAGTCTAGTCGTCCACGATGAATGCCGTCTTGCGATTTGGTCGGGGATCGACCACAAAATAAAGAATGCAGTTAATTAGTATAACTATGTAATTGCGCGTGTGAAAAGCCGTCTTAATTGGAAATTACCCATATGTGGTGAAAAAAGGCTAAAAAGCCAATCTTTCTTTTTGTAAAACAACAAGGACTTAATCTGTGTTATAATTAGCGTGGATAATATTTTAAAAGAAAGTATTTTTTTTAAATTGATTTTATTTGAATTTTATAATATATCTAACTCATGATTATAAATAGAATATGTCAAACGGAATAATTTTTCTATTTAATCCATTTTGCAGTGATTATTCAGGCTAACCCGTAAAACATAAAATATTAAAAACATAATTTTATTATACACCATTTAATGACTATAGTTTTGTGATTAGTTCACGAACTCTTACAAAAATTAATTTTCTTGTGTCTAACTTTTTATAAAATTAGTACAATATTTTTCAACTTTTATTTTGCTATAAATTCAAATAAAATATAATAAATTTTAGTAAAAAGTATATCAAGATTTTGAATAGATTTTTTTCTTTGAATATATATGGATTGATTATTATTTAAAAATATATAATAGATAATATTTTTAATGCAAAATAAATATTTTTCATATTATTATGACTAATTGTAAAAGAAAATTATATCATTTCATATTTCAATTATTTTTTGTTATTTATAATAGCATTTCATGTAATAATTTACCAAACAAAATTCATTTTTTTAAATCTCTTATTAAATAGTATTATAGAGACGTTATTTTCTTGGAAATTCATAATTTCCAAAGTAATCATCACGTTATAAAACTTCAATAATGTTGAAGCATTCGTCAAGGATTTGATCGATATAAATACCCATTAAGTAATGAATCCACGATATATGCGCCATATTTTGTAAGTTTACAAATAAAGAAATGCAAGGAATATTATGGCTGATAACTTTCTTTCTTGTTTTTTCTTCGGCGTGTTCATCCCAAATGCTCATACCTCAGCCCATCAAATCCCGTAACTTCAGTGAGTAACCAATTATTATTTACTAACCAAGTATTGATGATTTTTATTTACTAACCAATTATTACATCTAAATGTTCCAGTTAATTGAAAGCGCATTTGTGGCTAGATCTATGTGTTTGACTATACGTATGAGCATAAGGTAAATAACACATAGAGTTTTTTAACGAGGTTCGGTTTCCCTACATCCCCGGGACCTAGTCCAGAACGAATCCACTAGAACAAGATCACAACATACAATTGCATATGGTATCCAGCACTACGATGCCTACCATTCTTTTCTAGATGGACGAACTGTGGACACGGTATCTCTACAAAGTCTACCGCTCGGCTACTACCGATACAAGCACCATCTCACAGATGTGCTTGTACTCCAACAACCATCACCAACGGATCTACAAATCCTGTATGATGGGGCGACACCACACACACCTGTGTGCATCTCATGATAAACCCTAGACGCGCGCCTGTTTCTCTGGCCGTCTCTTGGTATTTATATGGCTAGGGTCGAAACCCTAAGAGCCCACACGATTTCTTCATCATTTTGGGCTTCTGGGCCTTTTCAATAAACCCCTGTATTAGTTCATGTACCACTTCTTAAACTGGTACAGCAACTGCATCAACTGCATCAACGCCAGATATACATTCCAGCGATTTCGTCCAGCTCAGCAACTCACTTGCCACGTCAGCAGTTGCTCCGAACTGTTTCCTTGTATTACTTCGTGTGCTACTTCCAACTGATACAGCAACTGTTTCTTTAACACGTCATGTTCCTACAGCTGTATCATATTCTGTTCTGACACAGTTCTAAACTCAGTTAGCATTACACTTTCAATCTCTCCCTTGATGACTGAGTTGTAGAACTCGAGCACACAACCAATACCACATCACTTGATGTATCAAATCGTTCGCTCCAATACAGTTGTGTCACAACCTGTTTCACCACTTTCTAACTCAGCCAAACACTACACTAACAATCTCTCCCTTGTTTACTGAGTTGTAGAAAGCTCTTCCATATACACACAACCTGATGCTCTTACTGAGTTACCGACTCTGATGTATCAACACTTCACTCATAAGATCTAACATCATCTCTCCCTTTTTAGCTTAGTTTGATACTCAAGCTACACAAGAGTAATCCAGACATCGACAGTTCACACAACCTTACTCTCCTTGAAACCAAACTGTGCATTACAAGTATGATTACTCTCATGTATCTCATCAAGACTCCATCTCCCCCTACTTGAGTGCACAACTAAGTTAAAACCAAGGACACATCCTCGAAGCATATTACCAAACATCCATGTTTCCAAGTTGCTAGGACTAAGCATTGCACATTTGAGTCTTTACTTTTTTCTCCTCCTGCTACAGTGTTTGATCCTTCTCTAATTTTTGTTCAAGACTATGTTACAGACGTTGATATAGTCTCTGCTCCATCAGGTTTCTTGACAGTAGCTCAGAACAAGCAGGCACAAAATCAAAAAGTTTCTGCTGTCGCCAATAGGAACAAGATCTGAGCTTGCCGTACGCACAGAACAGACTCTTTATGATATGATAGCAGTTCTAAGAGCAATCACATAGACACAACCTGATGTAGACCATTGTTATCTCTATAAAGACTGTCTTAACTTCAATAGAACGTCCATCTTTCATCCAGACTCCAAATGAGCTCTCCTTTGGCCAAACAATAGTTCCATATGTCTTTGATTCTGATGAGTTATTATGCAATTTTTCTTGAAGTTGGCCTCATGAGTATATTCCTCCAAACTCATCTACTCAGATGATTAATCTTTGTCTTCAAATGCAGTCACTATCTTCTAAACACAATGTTAAAGAGCTCTCTTGCATTGATGTTCTTTGCTTTGATCTCTTCACCAGCTGCAGCCTGCCTCACTTCTCTTTCAGCCTCCTCTGAAATCTTCAAGTGTCCCCTTAATTGAACTAAACTTTCCTCGTCTTCTTCAGAGACGTTGCTGGCCTCGTGAATCATGATTGTCAAGTTGCAGACATTGCTACTCTTCCTTTCATGAAATCCTCTATCGCTTACGAATTCTTCTCATACTTCCAGAATCCACAACTGCATCTAGGTGACGTAGTCTCAGTACCCATTGCCTCCTAGAGAAAATTCAGATCAAGGGAGTGGACTAAGGTCTCTCTTCTTATCCACCATAATCGTGGAGCTTGGCAACTTTCACCGTAGATGCCCCTAAATTGAATGAGAACATACAAACAATCCATCAAGAGTCTTAGAAAGACAGCCCCATGAAGTATTAGTTGAAGCCCAAACCAAGCGTGCATCTCGAATTGCAAAATTAACTTAAGCATCTCCGATCAGAAATTCTGCAATTTCCGGTAAGCTTTCTGACGGCGTCTTTCACTTCTCAGCTCAACTCATTAAGCTCCTCTACTTATGTTGCTTTAAGTACATTACTGTTTTGCTGCAATATCAAATTCTGTAAATTTTGACAAGCCTTTTTAGTCAAACATTGCGATCGTCTCAAAAACTCACGACTCCATCTTCCCCTTCGTCTTTCTCTTTCTCGATTTCTAATCGAAACCCTTTGATTCTCCACTGACTGGTTTTATTTCCGGTTGACATGGTCGTGAAACTCCACGGAACTGGGAACTCTGGATCTCTCGTTTTTTTTTTGTACCATTTTGTCTATTAAACTCAATCTCAAACATTTGAGACGTGACAGAAGCAAACAATTGTCTCCAAGATTAGACTTAGACAAACAATGATCGAACATAATTGCAAGGCTTCCTCCCATTAGTTTTATAAACAATGATCACGAATTCATTGCTTGAGCCACAAAGACTTTTCTTCTTCGCCATCTCTTCTTCGATTGTAACACCATACCTGAGACCTCTCCGATCAAAGGAAAGTCTACATTTCCCCAGTGACTTTCTAATGATATACCTTCTCTACCTCTGATGGGATAACATTGCTTATTGCTTCAGACACAAGTTCTGCAATTTTCTTGACAAATACTCAAATTCGCAGACTCTTAAACTAATAGCTGAGCCCATATGTCCACATTTTTCATGAAGCTCCAACCACTCTCTTTTGTGCTTCTACAAAATCCAAAAACCAACATCAATTTCAATGACTTCTATATTCTCTGCCGCTGATTCTGAGAATCCCTTAATCATACACCACCATCGAGAGAAGAAACATCTAGTGTCTCCTCCTCCAAATCAATACTTTGCAACAACTATTGTCTCCCCCTCTAAGTCATTGATTTTTATCCTCCGCTCTTCTCGACCACTTGAGACGTCAACTCTCACAGATTAAAGCCATCTCTTGAATTAGATGCTTCCTAAAACTGCAGAACACAATTCTCAGATTCATGGCAGCTCTAAATAACCTTTTGACTTCATCTTCCTTTCAGTCAATTCTAATTCTGTTCTACGAAGCCCAATAATTCAAATCGTTGTTACCGACAACTCTTTCGTAAAACTCTTTCTTCTGATTTCAGATTATTGGATCTCCTACAAACCTTGGACGTTCTCGATTTCACTTTTGAATAACCAGAGATGCTCATTAAATCTTCTTTTTTTTCTTGATTCGATCATGGTGCCAACTAAACCAGACGCAAATTCCAGTTTGAATCTCTAATATGTGGAAGACAACAACAACACTTCACCTGGATCCTTAGAAATCCATGTATAATCACTGAACTCAAATTCAGCCCCAAACGCCAAAATTCAGCAAATCGTCACGCACACAATCGATTCCCGAGTCAATAAGAGATACTCCTGAACAACAACTAACAATGAAATCTCTGTACTTTGTTGTTATCGTTCGACACCAAGCTGTCCGACAATTACGAATTGAGAAGCTCATTCCTTCATGATGAATGCAGGCTTTTCCGGTGATTCCTCTGTCTCATTCTTTGTTCCTTCAGCTCATGATTTCCTTTGATACGGTCACCGCATTCGTAACTTGGAATTTCTGTATTTTCATGCAAATTCTCTACGCCTACAACCCTCTTCGAAACTTCTGAAGCTTTTGACTCTACTTGTAGATCACTTCTCTTCCTTCCGACGATTTAGTGTCGATTCACACATTAGAAACCACCACGAAACTCTTTTCTGATGATCACTTATTCACTTTCATCACCACTTTAATCACGTTGGGCGTTTTATTTTGGCCCATCTAACCAAAAACATTGAGAAGCCCAATAGGTTTGACTTCATCGTTTCGTTCACCTCTATTTCCGACGGCGGCGAACCAAACCCTGTTTTTATGATGAAACAGCAATCAACTCGATGCCAGTCCGATCTACAACACATGAATCTTCTTTGTCGTTGTCACATCAAATCTTAAACATCCAATCTGTAAATGATCACCAAAACAAGTGAACGTGTCTTTGTACCTCACTGTCACGATCTCAAATCGTCTCTCTTCTTCTACTTGAAGAACACATATTCTTTCTCATATGCTTTAATTTGTTTTTTTTTTTTCACTAGCCACAAATTGAGGATCATACCCGAAAATAAGAACGAGTCTCTATCGAGTCCCTCTCTGATACCAATTAAAAGCGCATTTGTGGCTAGATCTATGTGTTTGACTATACGTATGAGCATAAGGTAAATAACACATAGAGTTTTTTAACGAGGTTCGGTTTCCCTACATCCCCGGGACCTAGTCCAGAACGAATCCACTAGAACAAGATCACAACATACAATTGCATATGGTATCCAGCACTACGATGCCTACCATTCTTTTCTAGATGGACGAACTGTGGACACGGTATCTCTATAAAGTCTACCGCTCGGCTACTACCGATACAAGCACCATCTCACAGATGTGCTTGTACTCCAACAACCATCACCAACGGATCTACAAATCCTGTATGATGGGGCGACACCACACACACCTGTGTGCATCTCATGATAAACCCTAGACGCGCGCCTGTTTCTCTGGCCGTCTCTTGGTATTTATATGGCTAGGGTCGAAACCCTAAGAGCCCACACGATTTCTTCATCATTTTGGGCTTCTGGGCCTTTTCAATAAACCCCTGTATTAGTTCATGTACTACTTCTTAAACTGGTACAGCAACTGCATCAATTGCATCAACGCCAGATATACATTCCAGCGATTTCGTCCAGCTCAGCAACTCACTTGCCACGTCAGCAGTTGCTCCGAACTGTTTCCTTGTATTACTTCGTGTGCTACTTCCAACTGATACAGCAACTGTTTCTGTAACACGTCATGTTCCTACAACTGTATCATATTCTGTTTTGATACAGTTCTAAACTCAGTTAGCATTACACTTTCATTAATTTCCATGTATATATATTAATACCGGAGACAAATGAAAAATAAATCAAATTCAACAGAGAATAACAATGAAGATGGTGTTATATATATATATATGGTGTAGAAGTAGATTAAAAATGGGTTAAATGAAATACATAATTGTTATATTTCTATATTTTCTTATAGATGAAGAAATTGCAACACCGCATAGTAAATCGCCACCAGCGGCCCACTGTATTAAGAGGTTGCAGCAAGGATCCACAAGAAAGTCATGTAAACAGAATCCACCCAAAGGCAATGGCGATTAGACACAAATGTTTCAAAAGTTGTTTATAGTTTGTTTTGACGTTTAGCAGTTATAAGTGTTTTTTTTGCCACTAATTAAGTACAATTATAGAGCCAATAATTTAGATAAACAAGAAATCCATTGAACTAAAACGTCACCACTTCATGAGGTTTTATTTGCATTGGAAGAAAAGTTTAGAGTTTTGTACTTCACTACCACAACATGACTTCTCTCTTTCGTTAGTCATGATCTAAACGTTGTTTACATTGTTCAATTTAGACATATATTTACATATATATTTGTTGATATTTCATGAAAAAAAAATAGATTTAGTATATTTTAAAAAGAAACTATGTTATATATAGACCAATCAGGCTCTTAATTTTTAGTCTTCAAATGTGTATGAGCTTCTCGTGTTATCTCAAACAAAATCAGTTCAGCCATTATTCGAAAATTTTCAAAAATTAATGACGCGTTGCAAGGACCAATGTTTTTGTTTTTTTTTGTTTTGATTGAAGAGAGGAAAAATGTCAAACATGTGTTTATAAAGGTAGGGTTCAGATGAAAGTAACGTCGTTGATATCGTCTCGACTCACCGTTGCATTAAATTTTCTTTTTAAAAACTACGTAATATATATTCAAAATATAAAATCCTAAACGTGTGTGTGAATGAGCTCGATTATTTGAACAGTAATTTCCTTACAATCACAAGAATTCAGACCAAGTCTTGTATAGTTATTATGTCTATATTTTATGTTTTTTTCAAAGTCGTTTCACGCGCTATTTGAAATTCTTCATAAGAAAAGTTATATTTTATTCTTCATAACTTTTTTTTAATCAACATTCTCTATAACTTCTTTTACAATATATCTATGAATCATAAGAAACTATTTCTGGTTATTAGACTTTGAATCATCAACGATTTAAAGTAAAAGATGAATGAAGTCATTCGAAAGCTCCCTATAATTAGTTATTGATAAATGATTAAACTTAATCACATGTTTGATTCATATAAATACACACATGCATATACGTAAATCTTAATTATGACGTACAAGAAAAAAAAACGAGTATCAACACAAAAATAGATTGAATGAAGGAGAAGTTGTGGTTGATTGCTTTACTTTTGGTTCTCTCTTTGGTGATTTCGTCTAATGAGGTTTCAGCTCAGCCATACAAACTCCGCAAGCTCAGTGAGTCATACTGAAATATCTATCAACGAAGAAGAAGGTTTCTAAATTTTGTTTTGTTTTTTGGCAGCCAAAAGATTTCGGACTTTATAACCTATTATTAAGTATAATTACTCTTTTTCTTTCCGCGGTATTCAAACTCGTGACTTCGAAAACTCCTCTGTTGGAAAGTTACGAAGTTATGGGATTTAATTGAATATGTTCACAAGTAATTTTTTTTTTTTTGGACTAAAATTTGATGTATATATTTAAAAGTTATCGAAGATTAACATGTTTGTCTACGTCGAAGACTCTTCTTCAGGTCAGACAATATGGCTTCACTTTCTACACGCTGCCTCATTTCTAAACCTCACGTTTTGACTTTGGATTGGTATAAATACACATATACATACGTATAACTTTTTCAAATACAACTACAACACAAAGATAGAAGAAAATGAAGGGAAATTTGTGGTTGATTGCTTTGTTTTTGGTTCTCTCTTTGGTGATTGCATCTTATGCAGCTTCGACGCAGCCATACCAAATCCGCAAACTTTGTAAGTAGTCCCGATATGTATCATCCGATTTGCTCCTTAGAGGCATGTCTAAACATAATATTTAGCCCAAGACAAACATAAATTTTGGAGCCTTTTAACATCAATATTTTTCCTTTCATATGACTAACATCAATCCTCTAATAGTGTAGGACCAAAATTATCGCACAATAGACAGGAGAGATTTAATCACGATTTATATAAATAAACAGTAAGGAACAGACGATTCGTAAAACGATAAAGCAATAAAATAAATCTAAGGAGGCGAGATGAATCTCTTTCCTTAACTCTAAGAATCTCCCGTAGTGCGACGGGTTTTAATAGATCCATGAGTCCCAGGATACAACCAAAGTAATCTGTATCATCTACACTTGATATCAGATCTGTCGAACATTATACTACGATACTCTCGAATAAAGACTTACTCTAAGCTATGGAGAATTGAAGGAACTTTCTCTTTTGTAGTGTGTTTTCTGTGTGTGATTGGATACCTTTCTCTCAAGAGAGGCGATCCTATATATAGGAGAAGATCCTAGAGGAAATTATTTCCAACTAGCGATGTGGGACTTTTCACATGTCCTCACTTTTCCTTTTTTTTTTAGGTTTTTCCTTTTTTTAGGTTTTTCCTTTTCTTAAGGCTTTTCCTTTTTTGTAGGCTTTTCCTTTTTTAAGGCTTTTCCTTTTTTAAAGGTTTTTCCTTTTCTTAAGGCTTTTCCTTTTTTGTAGGCTTTTCCTTTTTTAAGGCTTTTCCTTTTTTTTTAAGGTTTTTCCTTTATACATTCACAAGGCTTTTTTACTTAGCCCAAATGTCTCATTTCAATTCACACATACACATATTTATAAAGCCCTCAAGCTCTTATAAATTTTTGTTCCAACAATCCCCCACATGAATAGAAATGACTCTAAACATATGAAAATTGAACAGACTAGACTTTACTAGACATACTTGACTAGACTCATCTAGACGTAGACAGACTTTCGAGAGTATACGAAAATGTAACTGTCACTGAATGGTAGCGTTTTTCAGCTTTGAACCAAACAATTTTAATATCTGTTGCGTTTACTCGGCCAGGAGGTGAACATGATGTCTTGAACCACCCGGATTTTGATGTAAACTGATACAACAGATATCGCACAGAGACACTTTCTCGTAGAACTTTGTTCTCTATTGTGTTCATTTTGGCCTTGAACATTCCTGGTATTCGTGAGTGAATTTGGAGAATATAGCCTTATCCTTCATTCTCCTAGAAACGGCCCCATTTCACACTTCACAAGGTGATATTTTATTAGCTTGTTTTCAGAAGTGTCCTGTCACACTCCACTATCTACACAGCTATGCAATCATTAAAAGCCAACGCTTATCCTCACTATCCACAGGTAGCACTGTTTTATCATCCTAGGAACTGGGCAGAGACATAGTCTCACAGTGCTCAACTCGAATCAGTTTAATTTTGTTTCCCTTTGAACCTAGATCTTGGGATCTCCAGTCACATAGGTTGGGTATCTGTCAAACGTCATCTTTTTCTATAGGCTTTAAACCCGTTCCTTTTGATGATTTAACAAACTTGATCTCGGGGCTAACTTTTTGGGAAACAGATCCGCTAAGTTATCAGCCGTTGTGAGATCAGATGTCTAAATGGTCTTATATCATTCTCGAGATTTGCCATTTTATAACTTACTCAGTGCCTGCGAGATAGCTCACTAACTCTCACAGTGTACACATAAAGTTGGCACTGGTTTTTCCCACATCGGGATATCTTCCACAAAGTTTCGAAGCCATTCTGCTTCCTTTGCAGCTTTATCTAAAGCTATAAACTTTGACTCCTTGGTTAATTAGGCCAAGAGTGTTTGTTTGGAAGATTTCCAGGATACTGCTGCACCACCAAGAAAAACTATTATCCACTTATAATATCTATCAGGTTTACTAGGCCAAGAGGTGAACATAATGTCTTGAACCCCCAGACTTTGATGTAAAACGAGACGCATTATAACGATGGATAATTCAACATTCTATTTGTGGTTTTCCACAGAGTATGACCTGGATTACTCATGTAGCGACTTATTTACTGAATGCGCCAAATCGGATCTAGTACGCTTCATCAAGTACGTTAGACTTCCGATAATTCTTGCATACATCACTTGTGATACAACTTTATCACAATTAGAGTTATTGCAAACTTGTTTGAGTAGTTCTCAAAACATTCTAGGATCTTGAGACAAGATTATCCACTAATATTATGTCTATCAAACTTCCCACTAAACACTTTCTTAGTGTGTTGGATTATGTCCTTCTTGCTTCCATGATGAACGTGTCATCTTATAAACATAACAAAACGTATCCATGTGGAGTACTTTTGATGTGTATCACCTTAAGTGATTTTGAAGCTATTTGACATCACATTGTTGTCAAACTTTCCAAGCTATTGCTTAGGAGCTAACTTAAGCTCGTATAAGGACTTTGCAAGTCTACTTATTTTCTTTCCTTGTTCAGGAGTGACATAATCCTCGGATTGTTTCATGTAAATCTCCTCTTCTAAATAATCGTTTAGAAAGATAGATTTTACATCCATTTGATGGATTACAAGATCTCATATTGCTGTGATTCCAATCAGCATACGACTAATTTCAACTTTAGCCTCTTCTGCTTCTTTACAGAATTACCGGCATTGTACGATCAAAGGTTCAATGCCCGTCAAGCATCGATCGATACCGAGGTGTATTGATCGATACCTCTAAAAGCGTAAGAGCCCAAGAGATCAATTGCTCGCCTCAATTCGTGAGGTACTAGAGCTTATCCTTTACACGAAAACTCATGTTCAAAAGAAGACACATTCCTTGGTTACCGTGATTACTTGGATGTCTGGTATATCTACTTTATACACCATAAAGCAATCAACACTACATTGTGTGCATAAGCAATGAAGATACAATCCACCGTTTTTGGTCCGATTGTCACCTTCTTAGGTGGTTGCTAGGCACCCCCACACTTTCATGTATTTGTATAAAAATACATTACTTTTCCAAAGTTCACATGAAACATTTTCAGTGACTTTGTGTGGTATTTAGTTCAGGATATAACTTGTGGTAAGCAATACTTCCCCCCACATTTCTGGACTTACCCAGATTCCTGCAACATTGCATTCATCATTTCCTTGAGAGTTCTGTTCTTTCTTTCAGCAACTCCATTGGATTCAGGTGAATAGGGATTAATCGTTTGATGGATACTACCATGTTCATGTCCTCTATCACTTCAAACTATATTGATAGTTCTTTCGAGTTGGTTTTCAACCTCGAGTTTAAACTCCTTGAGTTTTCCAAGGTCTCGTATTTGTTTCTTAGCAAATAGACATAATTATATTTCGTACAATCCTCAACGAAAGTCACGAAATATTTCTCACCACCTTTTGTATGAGTCAAACCAAGAGGTTCGCTCGATTGTGGTGTTTTAGTGAGTTTGGTTAGAACGCAAACCTCACACTCATCTTTGCTTATTTTGTATTTCTGGATCTCATTCAATCTACGCATAGATTCGAATATACTTTGACTGAAACATTCAGATCAAATACTAAGAGATTTTGTACCATAAGCAAATGATTCTTTCTCATTAATGTCAGCAACATTGGTTACATTAATTTTAAGTCCGACTGTCTCAACGTTAATTTGGACCAGTCCGTCCTTAATATAGACAACATTCTTTGTCAATACATGCTAATCAGCTTTGACAATTGACTATGAATTCGTGCCTAATTAGCATTGTGCCCTAAATAAGATTTTTATGCATCTCTAGCACATGTTTTACGTTAGTGAGAGTGAGCTTCTTTGAGAAGTCAACTTCAGCACCAAAATTCTTGTCATTATTTATGGTAGGAGGGAAACATTTCCATCTCAACGCATATATTGGTATAATACCACCACTCATGTGGGTTATGCTCAACCATATTGACTCCGATGATGACATTACACATGTCTATCTCGACTACATTGGCTTGAGCCATTTCATTATCTTTTACACCACCGAATCTTAACAATGATCATATCGGTGTTGTTAGTCATATTGAAATTTGATTTTGTTCAAGAGAATCAAACCAAATTAATATACTAACCAATACCCAACTCTCAAGTTAAAGGGTAAAATTAAATTCAATTTCTAGAATTTAATAAACTTAATACAATATCGAATTGTATTAGTATTCTTGAACTCATATCAAGAATCACAAGAGGCCTGCTCACTTAACCCAAAGATTTAATTATTTAAATTAAATCAGCCTCCAATACTTAATTGAACATCAATTAATTATTCCAAAATTTGCAAATTTTTGGACACATAATATTGAGCTACACGTCTTTAAATTTGTCCAAGGCTTTATCTTTACTCCGCAGTAGAAATATGTATCAATATCTCGTGCAATCGTCTATGAATGTCACGAAATATTTCTTGCCTCCTCTGGTTTGAATATATTTCAAATCACATCAAACTGTGTGAATTAAACCTAGAGGTTCTGTTGTTCTTTGAACGCTGGGTGATGGCGTTTTAGTGATTTTGGCTTGGACACAAAACTTCACATTTGTCCTTGCTTAATTTGCATTTAGGAATCATGTTCATGTTCATTAATCTACTCATAGACTTGAAATTAACATGTCCTAATTGTTCATGCCAAATAGCAAATGGTTTCTTATCATTAATCTTTAGGGTTCTACGAGGTGGATGCCTCGGTTACATTATCTTTTCAGATTACTTCCTCAACAGATATCTTACACAGATTATCACATACAAAACCCTTACCCACATACATCCCATTTTTCGTTAGGATTAGCTTATCACCTTCCAGCTTCACAGAGAATCCATGCTTACTTATGAGCGATCCTGAGATCAGATTCTTGCGTATGTCTGGTACATGGACGACGTTCGTGAGAACTAGTTCCTGTCCAGAGGTGAGTTTCAGAACAACCTTCCCGTGACCATCAACTGTCGACGAGGCAGAATTTCCCATCAAGAGTTTATCACCACTCTTGTTTTTTTTGTGTATGTCGAGAACATCTCGCGATCCATACAGATGTGTCTGGTTGCACCAGTATCGAACCACCAAGTCTTTGGATAGCTCTCTGCAACATTGGCCTCAGTGACCACAGCACACATGTCAGCTTCTATCAAGTTTGCTTGACCTTTCACTGTTTCGATCAGACTCGCAGTCGTTTGATCCACTTTGTCACTGGTTTTCTCCATAGTTCCAGAGTTGTTGTTTGTCATTTCTCTAAGACAATGAGAACACAACTTTCAGTTAGTACCGATATATAAACTCAAGAATCGCAATTCTAAGACTGATATCGAACTGAATCGCATTGGTGTCGATCCATACTCCTTGGTATCGATCGATACACACACAATGTCTATCGATACACCCATATGGTGTCGATCGATGCCCTCAGTGTCGATCGATACACCCTTGGTGATGATCGATGCACGTGAGTTTTGCATAAGATCTATCGATACACCTCGGTGTCGATCGATGATCAACTTGTATCGATTGATACACCTCGGTGTCGATCGATGCTCAGCTTGTGTTGATCGATACACATATAGTGTCGATCGATGCACCCTGTGTGTCGATCGATGCAAGTGAATTTTTACACAGGATCGATCGATAAACCACAGTGTCGATCGATGCTCGATGCACATACTGTGTTAATCGAAGCATCTTGGTGTCGATCGATACACATTGAGTGTCGATCGATACACCCTGGGTTCCTATTGATGCTCGATGCACATACTGTGTCATTCGAAGCAACCTGGTATCGATCGATACACGCTCAGTGTCGATCGATATACCCTGGGTGTCGATCGATACAAGTGAATTTCACAGGATCGATCATAGCACCAGTGTCGATCGATACATGTGTCTTATACACAGTATCGATCGACATAGACCAACTTGGTCGATGCAAAGTATCGATCGATACACTGAGGTGCCGACCGATACACTGTTTGCATGGTATCGATCGATACACTTAAGTGTCGACCGATACAATTTAGTCCAATATCGACCGATACCATAGGGTGTCGATCGATACTCACAAGGCCTCGATCTGAATCGAACCTATCAAGAACAGATGTGTGTTCGTTGATTATACCGTTCTTTAATCGCAATTAAAGACGGTTTTTTAGAAGATGTTTAAGCAGATCTGCTTCTACTACACGTTTCAAGTTGCTAAACAGCTGTTTGATTAACGTTTGAGTATCACTAGCAGAAGAACATCTTCTTAAAAAATAGAGAGAGATGAAGATTGCCTCTACTACACGTTTCAATTTGCTAAAAGCTTTTTGACAACGTTTGAGTATCATCAGCAGTAGAAGAATCGTTTAAAAACCGTTTAAAAAACGTTTATTTACTCGTGATTAAAGATCCAATTGAAGTAATAAAACAGAAATTGGATCTTCTTAGAGTTAAGATTGTAGGACCAAAATTATCGCACAATAGACAGGAGAGATTTAATCACGATTTATATAAATAAACAGTAAGGAACAGACGATTCGTAAAACGATAAAGCAATAAAATAAATCTAAGGAGGCGAGATGAATCTCTTTCCTTAACTCTAAGAATCTCCCGTAGTGCGACGGGTTTTAATAGATCCATGAGTCCCAGGATACAACCAAAGTAATCTGTATCATCTACACTTGATATCAGATCTGTCGAACATTATACTACGATACTCTCGAATAAAGACTTACTCTAAGCTATGGAGAATTGAAGGAACTTTCTCTTTTGTAGTGTGTTTTCTGTGTGTGATTGGATACCTTTCTCTCAAGAGAGGCGATCCTATATATAGGAGAAGATCCTAGAGGAAATTATTTCCAACTAGCGATGTGGGACTTTTCACATGTCCTCACTTTTCCTTTTTTTTTTAGGTTTTTCCTTTTTTTAGGTTTTTCCTTTTCTTAAGGCTTTTCCTTTTTTGTAGGCTTTTCCTTTTTTAAGGCTTTTCCTTTTTTAAAGGTTTTTCCTTTTCTTAAGGCTTTTCCTTTTTTGTAGGCTTTTCCTTTTTTAAGGCTTTTCCTTTTTTTTTAAGGTTTTTCCTTTATACATTCACAAGGCTTTTTTACTTAGCCCAAATGTCTCATTTCAATTCACACATACACATATTTATAAAGCCCTCAAGCTCTTATAAATTTTTGTTCCAACAAATAGTGGTTATAGAAGCACGGCCTAGTAAGTCAAGACCCGCGCCCCATTGTTGCTAGCAAGGCGAAGGCGGCAGGAAAAAAAGAGCATGCTCAGAGCTCCTGTGTTATGGGTCGTGTTGGTTAATTTTGTATACATATTTTTACAAAATATTGTATTTAATAGCATACAAAACAGATTCGACTCAAAAAAAAAAGAAAAAGCATAAAAAAACAGATAATCAACAACAACAGAAGAGTACTTTTATAGGTTCCTACATAAAAGAGCTACAAATAAAAAATTATGTTGTTAGTATCCCACAATAAACATCAAGAGTTAGAAATTTGTTTTTATTCTTTTTGTTTGACTGATATATATATATATTGGCTTTCATTCTTCCCTAAGTTTTCTGGTCATTTCCCCTCTCTTTGTTCTGGTTTCATTTGGTTCTTGCTTGCTTTCTTTGTAAACTCTTTTTTATAATTTATGAAAACCTTTTGACAAAAAAAATATATATTGGCTTTACGTATTTTGTAATCAGCATCAAAAGCATGCATGAAACACATGAGAGCATCCACATTGATGAAACATCATCACCCTAAAAAATATTATTTTTTTGTTTTTAAAATTAAATAATTGAAGTTAAAAAAAAGAAAATTGGACCAATAACATTGTGACACATCAGCTTGGGTGTCTTAACTTCTTTTTTTTTAGTGTCATTCTTTTTTTTATTTTTTTTTCTTTTGTTTAATGGAGGGTCTCAATGAGACACTCCATTGTGAGATTCCTAAAAAAAAAAGATCGAAAAACTTGGCTATGGACAGTACTAGTTTTGCAAAGACCAGATAATATCTTAAATTCTAATTCAATCAGTAGATAGACCACCACTTCTTCACATCTTTTCATTCATGACTTGTAATCTCAGGTTGTTAAGGTCAAGAGTTGATATATAGTATTCAACTTGACAAACAGTAATGCAAAAACCTTGGGATTATATTCAGCATTCCGAGCATGCAGAGCTATGGCTTTTAGATCTAGCTTGCAGTCCAAGCTAAACGTTGAGACAATGTTTCTGAAACAAACAAACAAAAAAAACATCAAAGAATCAAACACTGAATCTTAAAAAGACGGAAAAAAGACAAAGACACAAAAGAACTCACTGAAGAGTGGGAACATTTTCCGAAGGATGCTCGATATAAGGTCCACTGGATTACTCCCTTCCAAGCCTTGATCAGTCATTGGCCTAAAATATACACACAAAACCAAAACCCCACACATCAACTAAGCAAGACTCGGTCAACATAATAGACTCCACAGGAAAGTATGGCTTAGTCGTACAATACATTGATCCTATATAATTAATCAGATTGTCTCATCAAAAGGGTTTCGATTATTTAGTTTCATCTTCGAAATTAACAAGGAAAACTATGAAACTCATAAAGATCCTCCAATCGAAAAGAATACATATTCTTGGAAGGAAGGAAGGAAAAAAGGTCAGAAAAGGTGAAGCTTTTATACAAAGATTTTGAGAAAATTGGAGAGGGAAAGAGATTTGTAAATCGGTGCTTATAAAGGGCGAGATAGGTTTCGTGGAGTTTTGTACCTATATATATAGTTATGCCTAAGCTATCCCTTGACCGTCTTTGTAAGGCCGAGGATATTGTCATCCAAATCCCGTCGTCTTTTTCGAACCAAAGATCACTTCCTCTTTCGCCTACACACGAGAGCTTCTTGAGAATGTCTTTCAAGAACCTGTTGAGAGTCTTTGAGTCCTTGTCCTTCTTCCTTCAGAGGCTTTTCCTGAGGATGACTATATGATTCCTTTATCAGAGGCAGAGCTATTTAAGTTCCATCTCAGGTTTGCACACTCCTTTCTTTCTACATGCCAACCAAGAATAAGGCAAGTTTATCGTTCCTGTGTCTAATGCTTCCATGGTTCACATTTAATGCAGATATTGGAAGCCATCGAATCACAACAGTGAACTACTAACCCCATCTTTTCGCCAATGTGTTTACTTTAGTATTGTACATGAACTTGAATATGATGGATATTATATTATCATCACTTTTTATATTTGATCTATGGTCTTGAAAATCCCCCCATCTCTGTTTAACATCTTGGATAATCTAAACAAGACTTTAGATGCTGCAGCTGCAGCTGCAGCTGCATATTGAGTAAAGTTTATAGTTTGTATTTTTTAACATATCTTGGAACAAGAAAAAAGTACAGAAGAATTGTCTCCATTTGTGTATTTACAATGTTCTATTACAATCTTAAACCGGAACACAAAAGTGGGAGTCTGACTACTTCGGGAGTCTGACTACTTCGACGACAAAATTCTCAGCAAGCTTATCAACCCCGAGGGGATAAAGACCCTGTTAAAGATAAACAATAACAAATTAGGTTCATGCAAGTAGATATCAAAACATCAACTATTACTGAAAAGGATGAGAAAATTGAAAGGTGTGTTACATACTATTGCTGGATCTTCCTGAACTCTGTGAGGACCGGGTATATATTCTCAAAGGCTTTGTAGGTCTCCTCTCTCATCTGATAGTGAGTGATTCTCAGGATTCTTATCAGATGGCAGAAGAGCTAGAGAGAGACATAGCATATGCATTTCTCGGGAGATTATCTCCTAAACTTAAAGAGAGAGTGAGATTTTACCTTTGCTCCAGTGATGACTATCTTCCCAGACACAAAAATTAGTAGCACAATCTTGGGTACTTTCATCCTGTAGATCAGCCCCGGAAACAGCTCAGGCTCGTACTGGCACATCAATTTGAGAGAGAGGTAACACACAATCAGCTCAGCATTTTTATCTCCAAAATTTGGGCCCTAACTACTTAGTGTAATTAAGTTCAAAACAAGGAGAGTAAAAGGTTGCAAATGTTCACATCACATACACTTGAGAAAGCAGCGTGAGAGTATGCAAGACCTTCAAGTCTTATAGGGAACTTGACATCACAAGAACCTACAATATTCTGAATCTTGAAATCCTGCATGTAACCATGAATATATTTATTACAAACAAAACTAAGAAAAAATAATGTCAGGTTGGAATAAGAGGTTGAAAGAAAAGCCGAAAAGGTACCTTAAATTTTGCCGGAAATCCAAGCTTCTGGACAATCCTAGCATACTAGACAATAAAACATTTCCTATTAGCATAACATAATGTAGAGCAAATAGCATATTGCCATTATGGCAAAAGTAAAGAAAAAAATCCAGATTCTTTGAATATTTATAAGCAACATTAACAAAAGAAGTTAGATGACAAAAAAAAACTACCTTTCTTGCAGCCATCTTTGAAAAGTACTCACTCTTGGCTCCAGTACAAACCTATTTTGGGGATTGGACGCCAAATTCAGAAGAGAATACGACACAAAATCTAAATGAAATGTCAATCAAGATATATAACTTACCATTTTACCAGAGGCAAAAATTAATGCTGTTGTCTTTGGTTCTCTAATTCGCATGATCACAGCAGCAAAACGCTTAAAACATGAAACACAAAAGATCTTTAACATACGAAAACTTAGCAATGGCCAATCAGTTTTACAAAAACCAGATAATATCTTAATTCTAATTCTAATTAATCAGTGCACCACCATTTTTTCATCACTTGTAATCCAATTCAGACCTCAGGTAACAATAAGGTCATGAGTTGAGAGTATTCATTTCAAGTTGACAAATCGAATACCAACAAATTTTGTTTTATCGATTACTAAAACAAAATATCACAATAATGCAAACCTTGGGATTATATTCAGCATTCCGAGCCTGCAAAGCTATGGCTTTGAGATCTAGTTTGCAGTCCAAGTTCACCGTGGAGACGATGTTTCTGAAACAAAACAACATCCACGATGAAATAATCCACAGGGATCAAACCGTAAATCATAAGAGACTCACTAAATAACTCACTGAAGAGTAGGAACAATCCCCGAAGGATGCTCGATAAGGTCCACTGGATTACTCCCTTCCAATCCTTGATCAGTCATTCTCCTAAAAATTACACAATATCAAATCCATACATCAACTAAATCAAGATTCAGACAAGATGATATACACTAGAGACGGTCCAAGCTGACCAGAAACCACAAGAATACAGTACTGTACATCGATCCTATAATCAGATTGTCTCATCAAAAGGGTTTTGATTATTTGAGAACAGGTATAAAAAATAATACATTTATTCTATGGTAGATAAAGTTACGTTTCAAAACCAAATCCACAAACATTAACCAAGCAAGACTTCAGACAAGATAATAGACACTGAGACGGTCCAGCTGACGAGAAACCACAAGATCTTATGCTTAGCAGAACAATACATGTGATCCTATAATCAGATTGTCTCATCAAAATGGTATTTGATTATTGAAGAACAGGTATAAAGACGATTTAGTTTCATCTTCAAAACAACGAGACGTTTCATCTAAACTATGAAACTCATACGACCCAATCATATGGGAAATGAAAAGTTACAATCATGTCCGACCGATTAAACCCATAGAAGGAAGGAAAAAAGGTCAGACCTTTTTGTTAGCAATTCCGACACGGAATCTAGGGTTTCGTGGTCGGAAACGATTAGGCGAGATTCCCGGTCGAGATTTGGCGAGAGAAAACGAAAATTGGAGGCTTTTATACAGAGATCTGAGAATTGGAGAGGGAAAGAGATTTGTAAATCAGTGCTTATATAAGGAGAGTGATTTGGTTCTCTCTCGCTTCTCTTATGAAAGAGGCTTTTAGATCTGTGAGAGGCTATCGATTTGCGTTTTGGTATTGGTTAGCTTACGGACATTTATAGGGTATATATAAATGCCTAAGCTACCCTTTACCGTCTTTGTAAGACCGAGGATATTTTCGGGAAATTGAAGTGAGAAGTCTAATATGACGGTACTCGCTGGATTTTTACATGAACGTCCACTGCTATTCAGCCACGTACGTACTCGGAAATAGGCATGAACATTCGGTTTTCTTTGGTTTAATTCGGTTTATATTTTCGAGTATTGGGTTTTGAAAAATAGATTCCAAGTAGATTTGAATTTTTTGGGTTTTAGATAGAAAAACTACGATAAAAATAAATATATTAATCTCAGTTATTATTACAAAATTTTGTATATTTAAATTTATTTTCTTATAAATTTATTTTTAAATATTAGTTAATGTTTTATAAATGCCAAAGTTAATTTGGTTCGGTTGCACTAAATTCGGGATGGTTATGACTTATGACTCGAGTTTGATTCGGACAATTCAATATATATTTTTCTTACTAATAAGATAATGTGTCAAAATCTAATTGATAAATTTTTTATATCTATCAAAATCTGATCGATTAACTTGATATACGTGGTGAGTTAACAATTTTACTAAATCAAATCATGGGTATGACTAGACCAACACATAACCGGGTTTTCATAAAAATTGAACGCTAGAATTAACGGTTAAGACTTAAAAGTAGTGTTTACAACATGGTAACAAAGAATGCTTCTGAGCTCAAGCCATCTTTCCAGTATCATCGCCGTCGTTTCTCCATCATGATAAAGATCTCGAAAACTGCGACATAAAAATCTCCTTGTCCAGACTCTCCTCATCTTTGTCTCTCCAAAATTTGAGGATAAGAAGATTCTCCTCGTCTGTCGATCTCTGAACCACGATTCTCGATGCATAACCTTTCTTTCTCATCATCAGACAGATCTCTGCTGGGAGATTTGAAGTCAATGTCACTAAGTAGAACCACCCTTTCTCTGAAAGCAAATGATCAACTACAGGCAAGATTTTGTCGATGACAGTCCGGCCATTTTCCCCTCCGGCCCAAGCAGAGGCAATACCTTCCATTCCAACTTCGTATTCCGGTGTTGGAACATAAGGCGGATTCACCACCATCACATCGACTGAGCCAGAAAGTCTCTTCTCTAAACAAGAAGCTATATCCGTGCAGATAACATCAGCAGCGACTCCATGTGCTTCTAGAGTTTCATTTGTCACTCTTGCAGCTATCGGGTTTGTGTCGGTAGCTAGATAGTGAACACCGGGAACTTCGTTTTTGAGAAGAAGAATAAGTGATGTTATGACATACCCGCTTCCGCATCCGATCTCCATACAAATCTTAGGGTTATGCTCTATCAGGTTGGTTCTATCAGTGAGTAATGCATCAACTAGAGAAAATGAATCATCACATGGTTCGTATACCTCACGATGCGAACTTACAAGGGGGATTTCAGCAATTCTTGATGGCATCTTGTAAATGACAGGCTACAAGACAGTAGTTAGAAGCTTTTTAACTTTGAGAATGTGTATTCCATATCTCAACAAAATACACAAGCTTTACACAGTTTCTCTGAAAAAATGGAAGAAGAATCAAACGAAACCATCAAGGAATTGATTTGACGATCCATGATGGTTCCACTCTGGAAAATCTGGATGATTCCTAATGGGTTTTTGATCTCCTAATTTGTATCTTCCTAGAGCAGATATGAATTTTCTCCAAAACTAGCTAGGACTGGAATATGAATTCTGAAACTCGCCGATTCTCTGATCAATTTTCTAATCATCAAATTTAGAATAAGACGAGATTTACCCACTGAAGAGTAAGGATTATCCGGGATACACTTTTTTATTCTAAGAATTAATGAAGTTCCAATTTTTTACCCAAGAAAACACCAATACACAGGACGAACAATACTAACAGGAGTTGAAGCAATCTCACCTTGGAGGACGAATCTTCTGAAAAACCCCAATCAAACAAAATGCAGGATGCTACTGAGTGAGAAGAGACAATCTTGAATCAGCTGAAAAAACCCCCAAAAGCAATGAGATGAAAGAAAAAAGGAAGGATTTTTATCTGAAAAATTAGATACCTTCACTGCAATAAAAAAGCCGACACAGCTACGGAGTTTTTGTTTTAACACAGTAAGCTGAGCCACTGAGAAAGTGAGAAATCTTTGTGGGTCACTTTCAATCTCTTGCAAGAAACTTATTTGGGTTTTAAAGTGAGAAATCCGATTAGCCTGGCAAGCCACGATCTGGACCGAAAGGAACCAGAGACTTGACTGGAATCAGTTCCGATCGATTGACCAGAATCAAACCCAGAAACCGAGTGTCGACAACGAAGAGAAAGGAAGAAGACAAGTCTCATTTTGCATCAAAAGAAAATTAAACCCTATCAAAGAACGATGACGTTTTTTCAAAAACAGAAAAAAAAACAAAACAAAACAAGCGTGGGCCCTAGACGGGATCAATTATTTAAACTGCAAAATATAGGGGCCAGGGCCGGGTTAGCCATTAAACCCTTAACAACATGCCCTATTTCTCTTAGTTCCGTTATATTAGGAGATTCAGAATATTGTAGTGGTTCTTGTGATGTCAAGTTCCCTATAAGACTTGAAGGTCTTGCATACTCTCAAACTTTCAAACTTTCTCATTTCTCTAAGTAATGATGAAACTCGTTATCTACTTGCATGAACCTAATTGTTATTGTTTTATCTTTAACAGGGTCGCAGGTTTGTTCCTTGCAAAACTAGTTGTGCCGTCTTTAGCCCCTTGGAGTTGCCAATTCTTCGGTTGCTTTTTTGTTCCAAGATATGTCTATTTCTCACTCTTGTTTAAAGTATAAGCAATTCGCAGCTCTTGTAAACAAAGATGGGGACTTTCAAGATCGTAGATCAAATATAAATAGTTATGATAATATAATATCCATCATATTCAGGTTCATGTACGATACTCAAATTCACAAGTCTACTAATCAAACATATTGGCGAAAAGATGAAGTTAGTTGATTTTATTGCATCCAATATCTGCATCAAATGTCAACCATGGCAGCATTAGAAACAGAAACTGTGAAGATGTGAACATAATGAGCAAGGTTGAATTAAGCATGAGGGACCACAAGAAGAAGAAGCATTTGCATTTGATGGGCTTTTGTCTTCTTGTGATTTCAAAGGCCTTAGGTTTGAGGTGTCTCCTCATATATAACTTAGAGGTAGACATGAGAGAGAGGTAGAAGGTTGGTGAGCAATGTAGCCACACAAAATAGATAGAAGGATGAGAGAAACCTAAAAGTATAAGCTTTGAGTGGGTTTTCTCATGTGTTACAGCAACTGACACAGGAAGTACTACAGAGTGAGTTCTTGAGTGTGAATCACTTGTAATGGGTTTCCTTCTAGTGGATTCCGAGCAACAGTCTCGGGGAGATGTAGCGACCCTTGTTAATGGGCGTGAACTCCTTAAATTGTGTGTGTGCTCCCTTCTCCCTTCTATTTCTCTCTATACTCTGTTTTGTACTACTTTCTGTACTAGCCTCTATAGTATGTCAGCAACTGCTTCAGGTCTTGGTTTGTTGGGGTCTATGCTCGGGAAAGGTGACGCCTTTGAGCCTCTGGATTCTCAACAGAGTGGTATCAGAGCAAGGTTCTGTGTTTCGTGGTTCTCTCAAGCCAAGAATCATGCTTTGACAAGAAGTGAAGCGGAAGAGTGTGTTCGTCATAGAGGCTGTGTTTTGTGGAAGCAGGAACTCGTGGCTTAGGTGGAGATTCTAGGCATGAGTGAAGCTTTGAGGATGACTGAGATTTCAGTAAGGAAAGTCTCAGATCTAGAAGAAGCAAAACCAGAAAGAGAGAAAGAAGATCCAGATCTGTAGAGAAAAGGATCTAGAGAAAGAAGGAAAGTGAAGAAAAGGAGGAAAGGTTGGATCTTTGGAAGGCTGGAGCAGTAGGGCTCCTTTGCCCTAAGCATCCACGTTCTTTTCTTTGGTAGAGCTTGGTTGTGGGAGACAAGACACGTCTCAGGTGAAGCAACAAAATCAGGAGCTCTTGGTAAATGGTGCAGAGGAGATGAAGTTGCTGTAAGGTTCTTCATTGGTGAGCATCATTGTGCTTTCTCAGGTTTTGAGGAAGGTTGTGGAGGCATGAGTGTCTCTGGTCAGATTCAAGACCAAGCTGTGTCTCTTGGTGAACAGCACGAATCTGAGGGGAAGGAGTTGTAAGACTCATTCTGGTGAAGCAAGAAACATCTCATTCGAAGCATGTCATGCATCAAGAAGGTTTGAACAATTGCAGGTTTTCTGTTGAAACTGCAGGGTTTCTGATGCAGTTGTTGGTGCAATCTTCCGATGCAGTTGCAGAGTTACAGTTACAGCTACAGGGTTTCGGGTTTGATTGCAGGGTCTTCTGGTTCAGTTGCTGGGTTTTCTGGTGCAGCTACATGTGTTCTGGTTCAGCTACAGGTTTTCTGTCATAGTTGCAGGGTTACTGTTGTAGCTACAGGGTCATCTGATGCAGTTGCAGGTTTACTGGTTCAGCTACAGGTTTTCTGTTCCAGTTACAGAGTTAGTAACAAGGAGAAACAGAAGAAGCAAAGGAGAAGCTTTGGTTATGGTGTGTAACTGAGTGTGAAATTGAGATGTGATATTGCGGGTACTACAAGGAGTGATTCAGAACAGAAGTTTGAATCGGATGAGGTGATTTCAAGGTTATAAAATCAGGTTGCCTCTAAGCTCTTCAAGGTACAAGTTATGCAACACAGTGAGAAGAATTTCAGATTACTCACAAGTTTAAGTGTTGCAAGCACAAGGGAAATTCATGAGATAGAAGCAGGTTGCATATGATCGAAGATGGATGTTCTTGATCATTGCTGAAGAAGCCGGTTAAAGGTTGGTGTAAGCTGAAAGTCTTTTACAAGAATCAGCTGGAATTTGATTGTGTAACACATGAGTTCAAGTTGTGTGACTCAAAGTGTGTACATCAGGATCAAAACATCAACTTCAAGACTCAAGTTTGGGACTAATTAAGTCTGATTCCGCTGCGATCACAAGGTATTTTGTGATGCTCTGTATTGAAGTTTCAGGTTGCTTTAGTTCTGCATTTCTTTGGAATCGAAAGCTTGTTGCAACACAAAGGGGTTTGTACTGGTTTTGCTATGGATTGGACAAGATTCAGTGATGGGTTTCATTCTGTTTTTTGGGGGTAATTCAGTGCGGCAAGGACAGGTTCAGGCTATGTTAAAGCTTTCGTGTTTATGGCTGTTTGAGTATCAGTAAGGGTATTCTGGATTCAGTCTAAAGGGTGTTGCAGGATAGTTATGAAGCAATTGAAGTGTTCTGTTTTGGTTAAAGACAGAAACGGTTCTGAAGACTTCAGTGGCTTTTGGTTGAGTTTGAAAGGGTTTTCTGCTGCAGGTTCTGTCTCAGGTTTTGTCTCTGTGGGTGGCTATCAGTTCAGTGAAGATGTGGTCCTACAGTAGGTGGATCATCATGGAACGTGAAGCTACAAAGTTGTTATTTCAGAGGGAATGCAATGAGGTTTTGTGAAGCTGTTGCAGTCTGAAATGTTCTGTCTGATACAGAAGGTACATCACTCAGCTAGTGTGAGTTTGAGTGTTGGCCGAAAGGTGTATGAGCTGTTGTTTCAGGAGTGTATGCTCTTGACATGGAGTCAGTAGCACAGATTCATGTTTGTGCAGATTTGTGTTGTGTCTAACACATGGAAAGTCTGTTGGAGTGAATCTGAGAGAACAAGGTGTTCCTGTCTCAGGTGGAGCATCGTTTTACAGGAAATTCTCAGAGAATATCTTGCATTTGGTTCAGATCTTCAAGCATTGAAGAATATGATGGTCTTAAAGCCTAAGACATTGGAGACGTCATGTGTCATGAGGAGTGTCTCTAAATGTTTGTTGTGCAACAGGATATACTACAATCGAGTATCGAAAGTCTTCCTAGCTAAGGGAGTTAGGCGGCGTGTTCTGTTTATTTCAGCGGTACAAGATCAGTATGTGTTGTGTTTTGGCTGCAAGAGAATGTTAAGTTATGGTTTGTTGTTTCTGTGATGGAAGCGTGGTTTGATGGTGTATCGGCATAAGTTGTTGCATTGTTATATCATGGTGAATGCTCTAAGTAAAGAAGAGACAGTGTTGCTGAAGCTCAGTAAGGTTCTTTGGTGGGTCTTCGGGTACAAGAATCAGTTTGGAGTGGCTGCAAGAAGAAAGGGGTTGTGTCACAAGTTCTGACACACATTCTGAAGCAAGATGCCATGGTAATTCATCTGATACATCAGAACGTGTGAGTGGATCAAAGAGACAGTGAATAGTGCTTTGAATCGGATTGGTGAAGTTGAGCTTTCAAAGACAGAGTAACATCCAAATGGTTATGGTTCCTGGTGGAGCAGTTTATTTTTTGGAGGTTGTTTCGGGTGTCTAGCTCAAACTGATCTGAGTATGGTTAGCTCAAAACAGGAGAGTTAACAGGATGCAAAATTCATTGTTTAACATGATTCATGGAAGTTCAGTGTGCAAAGAAGACAAGGAAGCCAAGAACGGGTTATTATCAACGGGTATTCAGCTGAAGCAGGTTGTAATCTGATGGTAAAAGGCAGTTTACAGGTTTGGTTTTGAAGCTGATTGTTGGTAAGGAGTCTCAGAAATGAACTGCAGGTTTCATAACAGAGTTGCAGGTTTTCTGGATTGAAGGAGTTGCAGGTTTCCGAAAATTCAGAGAAGATACTACAGTGTGAGTTGAGATGAGATTATTGAAGTGGTTCAGTGGGTCTTCATAAGAAGTTGCTGAATGAGACAAGTGCTGGTACAGAAAAATATGTATCAGGGTTATTCACTTCAAGACAGTCACAAATTGCTATGCTCAAAGCATGACAAGAAGGGTCATCTCAAGACTGAAGTATGCAACTTAAAGGAGTCCTAAAGGGACGCAAGTGCAGAGAAGCAAGCTGCATTTGGAAGACAACAACTAAGGAGTTTCTAGTTGTTTGTCGCACCATGAGGAGTTTATGTAAGTATCTTCTCAGGGACAGGTGCTTGCATGTCATTCAGTGAAGTTTCTTCAAGTATCTGGCGATGATAGGGATGAAGAAGGCTTTGGTTTAAGTCTGGAAACTGAATGAAGCAAGGTTCAAGTCGTCTGGTGGAGTCTGCATGTGTAGCAGGCTGCTGGTACAGCAGGAAGTGCATCAGGTATTCTAGAATTGATGTGTAAAGGCTGTACAGGATTGTCTCAGGTATAGCACAAGGCTTTGTTGCTATGAGACATGTTTAAGGGTAATCTCAGGTTATGCAGTGGTTCTTAAGAAGCTGCAGAGATTGTCTACAAGGATGAATCAAAAGGGTTTCAGGTTCTGAAACAAAGGTGGTTCAGTTTTCTGCATTTGATTCAAGTGAATTCAAAGGGTTTTGGTCTCAATGCGCATGAGGAAATCCTAGAAGCTAGCAAGGGAATCAAGGTTTTGCAGAAGGATAATTGTTTGTTCAGTCACTGCAACAGGTCTATGGTTTGGACAGAAGCTGTAGAAGATACTGTGTGATTGAAGAAGTCATAAGTGGTGAAGCTTGTGGGGTTTTCTGTTGAGTTAACAGGTTAGAGGGGTTTCTGAACTTGTTAATGGAGTTTGCTGAGCGGTTGTATCGGGTATTCAAGTGTTGAATGCGTCAGGAAGTGTCACAGAATAGTTGAGCTAAATACAAGATTGTATTGAAGCTGGTTTTCACAACTCTAAGTGAGCTGAAGATGTGCTGATGGCTCAGGTTCAGCATTGTGAGTAGTCACTGCTGAAGTGCATTGAACGGGATGTTAAATGCAACAAGGATCAAGCTGGTTTATGGTGTTTAAACGGCTAAGGATCAAGGCTGAGTAAGTATACTCAAGAACCGAGACTGGAATCCAAGGAACTAGAAGAAGGTACTCTCTCTCAAGCATGTGCAGGTTGTTTGTGTGATCATCAGGTTCACAGGTGGAGATTTGTGAAGATGTGAACATAATGAGCAAGGTTGAATTAAGCATGAGGGACCACAAGAAGAAGAAGCATTTGCATTTGATGGGCTTTTGTCTTCTTGTGATTTCAAAGGCCTTAGGTTTGAGGTGTCTCCTCATATATAACTTAGAGGTAGACATGAGAGAGAGGTAGAAGGTTGGTGAGCAATGTAGCCACACAAAATAGATAGAAGGATGAGAGAAACCTAAAAGTATAAGCTTTGAGTGGGTTTTCTCATGTGTTACAGCAACTGACACAGGAAGTACTACAGAGTGAGTTCTTGAGTGTGAATCACTTGTAATGGGTTTCCTTCTAGTGGATTCCGAGCAACAGTCTCGGGGAGATGTAGCGACCCTTGTTAATGGGCGTGAACTCCTTAAATTGTGTGTGTGCTCCCTTCTCCCTTCTATTTCTCTCTATACTCTGTTTTGTACTACTTTCTGTACTAGCCTCTATAGTATGTCAGCAACTGCTTCAGGTCTTGGTTTGTTGGGGTCTATGCTCGGGAAAGGTGACGCCTTTGAGCCTCTGGATTCTCAACAGAAACGATAAGAGTCATGGTATGGAGTCCAGAAACGAAACTTGCCTTGTTCTTGGTTGGCATGTAGAAAGGTTCGAACACTAGAGGGAAAGGAGTGTCCAGACCACATACTCTGCTTACAGGTGCTTCTAACTGCAAAACTAAAAGACAGTTAAAGAAAACGTTGCAGAGTTTACTACCAAAAAAAAGTAATGTTGTAGACTTGTTTTTACCCTCAAGAAGCAACGCTCAACAATAGTTGCAGAGATCTCGGCCCCAAACCCTCCTGTAACAGGAGCTTCATGGCTAATCTGTAACAGAAGCCAAGGGAACACAATTATTCTCTGTGAATTAGGACAGTGCTGCTCCTTCGGTGAAGCTTAACTTACTAGAAGTCTGCCGGTCTTTCTCACTGAGGTCTCAACAATTTCTTTATCCCAAGGAATCAGGGTCTTGAGATCTATCAATTCACATGATATTCCTTCCTGCAAAAAGTTTTGTGTTTCAATCATCTGATTCACCTAAGACTTACTAGGTTAAGCGGAAATAATAAAACTAACGTTTTCAGCGTCAAAACAGGCTTGTTCCATTATAGTGAGTTGTGCTCCCCATCCAACAAGGGTTATGTCACTACCTTCTCTTATAACCTGACCAACACTTCTCTTTTGTTAGTCTTCAAATGTGGGATTCGTCATCTCCTACGAAGTGACATTAGAGATGGAACACATATATATACCTCTGCCTCTGATAGAGGTATCATATAGTCATCCTCAGGGACATCCTCTACCGCTTGACGATACAGCCACTGAAGAAGAAGGACAAAGACTCAAAGACTCTCAACAGGTTCTTGACGACAGTCTCAACAAGCTCTATCTTGTGTGTAGGCGAAAGAGGAACTTACCTTTGGTTCGAAAAAGACAACGAGATTTGGATCACGTATAGATGACAACAATAGTCCCTTAGCTTCCCGTGGACTTCGAGGGATCACAACCTTAATTCCCAAACCAGTCGATTGTTATATCAAATGCTCGATAATGGCCTCAACGAAGCTATGAGTGAAAGAAGAAGACGAGGATGTTACTTTGATACCAGGGACATGGCAGAAGAAAGCTTCAGGAGACTGCGAGTGGTAATGCCCACCGTGACCAACTGCTCCATACGGTGCCCTAATTGTAAGTCCTACAAGTTCCAGATAATCCCTAACGAGTAAAAAAAAGATTAATTGGTGTGTCAAACCAAAAAGACACTAGAAGATGTGGTTACCTCCACAGTTGAACTGGTTGCCACTTCGGTATCTAAACTTCGCAGCCTCATTAACAATCTACGTACGAAATCACAAAACTCCATAAAGAGAAACCCTTGTGGTAAAAATCCATAACTTGGTTACATTTACCTGATCAAAAGCCGGGAAAATATAACCCGCAAATTGGATTTCCGCAATAACTCTGTTTCCCTGTAAAAGAACCAGTTCGCCAGAAAAAGATGTTATTATGGTAATGAGGCCTTGAGAGATAAACAGAACAGCAAAAGAAGAAGAAGAAGAAGAAGTGACCATTGCTGCTAAACCAATGCCAAAGCCAACAATGCCTTGCTCGCAAAGAGGTGTGTTGAAGACTCGTGATTTCCCAAACCGCTCAGCCAAACCGGTTGTGCAACGGAACACACCACCAAATCCAACATCTTCCCCAAACACATAAGACCTTCACTCCAGTTTCATATAAAAATGAATCCAAAAGCATCGAAAAAACTTAGATTAAATTTGATAAATTGCGAGAAAATCTCACCGAGGATCGGTTTCTAAGGCGATGTGAAGGGCTTGATTGATAGCAGAATATAGATTCATCGATTTCCCGTTTTCTGAAACGATTTCAATCGTCGATAACATCCTAAATCCATGACTAGAGACCGGCAAAGAAGATCGCCGGCAGAATCTGCCTAAAAGAGCCGCCATTTACGCAAAAGTTGGACACTTTCGACGAAATCCACCAACTAATCAATCTGACAAGTACACGTTAACTTAATTAATTACTTTACCTCGTCAGCAGCAATAATAGATTTGGCATACAGCTTAACAGATTTGTGACAATATAATTTGTTACTCTCACATTTAATTAAAGTTATCGTCTTGTTTGTCATCAATGATGAACAGTTACTGTCGATAAATCACGCAAAACAGGTGGACTCAACAATATTATTAACCGTTTTAATACGAAATGAACTTTGGAGAGTGACGAAAGCAAGAAAAACGAAAAGAGATCAAATCTCAGATTATAAAGAACTGAAAACAGAGCCAAGTCTGAAACCAAATAAGAAAGAGAACAGCAAAAAACAAAAGAACAAATGTCTGCCTAAAATCCAACAGAATTGAAAAACAAATCCCACCCTGCTTTTATCACCCTTAATCTAATTCTTCCCACGATTTAGTAGGTCCTATACGCATTTTTACAGGGTAGGAGGATCAACCAGAAAATGAAAATGAAAATGAAAACGAAAACAAAAAAAAAGCAACATAAAATTGTAAAGACACTGCGATTAAAAAAGAGAACAAGAAACGATCGAAAAAAAATAACTGGGATTTTAACTTCTACGGGCAGAGAAACGGCTCGGTCTCAGGTACTAAAGCTCATTCCATGCTTCAAGCTCACGGCACTTGTTCTCAAGAGAAACTGTAAACGGGATTGTTCATATCTTCTTCTCTCTAGTTGCGTTTTATGCTCAAGCCGTGAGCAAACGTCGTCTAATCTAGCAACCATTTGCCACCACACCATCTGGTTTAGCAACAGACCCTTTATCAGCAACCTTGACATCAGCGGTAGTTTGAGCAGCTGGAGGAGATTCCCTGTTAGCCGAATCAGCAGTTGCAGATTCCTTTTTTTCGTCTGTTGTAGTCTTCTCCTCACTTACCTGTTGATTTAGTTCATTTATATGTTAGAGGAAACACTTTATATACTGACTACACAACAAAGACTTATATAATTGTTTTCTTGTTCTTGCCTGTTTCTGTGTCTGCTGCTGCTTGGCTTTCTTCTCCAAGATAGTCTTTTGCCGAACCTCGTAGAAGGAAAAGTCATCCAAAATGCAAGTCTTGCTAGTATGCTCCTTGAAAATCTTCACAATCTTCAAACCTTGCTCCAACTTGACCTATAACATAATCCCACAAAAGAAACTTCAGCACAAGAAAACAAAATCGAGAACATGCCTTAAAGAGATGTAAAAGCTTTACAGGTCTCTGTTACCTCTTGTGTGTCTCTACTATTGGTAACAGGTTTGTTCTCATTGTTCTCAAGGGTAATATGTTTCAGCAAACTGTTTGGAACATCCTTCACAATATGCCACTTGAGAGGGAAAGAGCCAGTCCACTTATCTTGCTGCCAGTACTCCACATTTGTGTTGAAATCAACTGGTCCTGTCATTTCAGCAAGCCCAACAAATTGTCCACTTGCGTTGACCTGGAAGACAAAAATTGGAGGATATAGCTCAATAACATCAAACAAAGTATAAAGAGCATTGCATTGATTTCAGGATTATATACACACCGAGAAAAATAGAAAGATAGGACAGCCGGCAGGTTTCTGCTGAGCTTCCTGGTATGCTGCAGCAAGCTTCTTGTTTCCATTTGGTGTGCTAGCCCAAACATTGTATTTGATGCTCTTGTGCACATCATCTTCGCTGTATGACTTAATGATAAAGAACATAGCATTAGCATAATCCAGTGGGAAATCTTCTTTATTGTACTGTTCTCTGTCAGGAACAATGCATGTGTTATCCGCCTCCACAGCCTCGGTTACATTTGATTCACCAGTTTGCTCCTTAACCTCTAAGCTATCTTCTAAATTTCCTTTCTGGTTCTTCGTGCCCTTTGCTCTAGGTCCCCTGTTAAGTTCATTCAAACCATCTACGTTGTTCTCATTTCCATAGAAGTAATTGTTACCCCTTCCCCAGCTTCTGTATTTGTTGTCTGTTGTGCTCACCCATCCTCTTCCATTTGTTCTTGAATCATACCCAGAAGAACCATAACCCATACCAGATCTCCCCGTGCTACCATACTGCTGACCATATAACTTGTTTTGATACATCTTGTTGTAGAAACCCTGAGCTGTACCATAGCCTGTCATTGATGCAGGCTGGTGCATACCCTGCATAGAGAAAACATTGATTGAGGGCCAACTTTTACGCCAACAAAACAGACAATAGCGCTTGTTAATAGAAAGAACTATAGAAAGATATCATACCGTGTAATGAGAATTTGAGCGGTAGTTTTGATTCCTCGATGAAGGGACACTGGTTGCCTTGGAATAGGAGGATGTAACTCCACTACCAGCAACAGGTCTCTGCACATCTGAATACTTAGAGCCATCGTAACACGGCATAGGACCATAAAACCCATCATAGCTAAATCTAGGATCCTGATAACCAGCCGTAAAACCTCCTCCCAGAGCACCATTTCCATACAAATTGCTTGAGGTGTTCAGTGTCTGGTTATTTGCTTTCACTGGAGCTGATCCATTGCTTCCTTTTGCCATACCAGCAGCAGTAGAAACATTATTGCTTTCTGCAGGTAGGGTCTTAACACCACCAGCTTTGTTTGCAGAGAGATCCCCCTGGGTAGGGGTAGCAACAGATGAAGCAAAAGGCCCACTGGGGAAAAAGGTAGGATACTGGTACTGCTGAGCACCATACAACTGCCCATCTCCGCCAACCTGTGGAGCAAGGCTTGTTGCTGGCGAGTAAGGATATGCTGCATACCCGTAACCCTGAGGATACACAAGAGATCCATTCTCTCCATATATTCCCTGGTAAAAAAATATTGTAACTGTCAAGCAAAGCAGATGTGAAGAGAATGAAAGGCACATTGGACCTACTAATCACACACTTACAGAATTCATGTCAACACCCTCAGGATTTGGGTAACCAGTGTATTCGCTCCACTCATGACCAGTCCCATATCCTGAAAGTAAATAAAACGAGAAACTTGTTAAGCATTGGTGAAGTGATGTTTGTAGATAGTCGAGGGTTTGAGGATGAAGTTACCTCCATAATAGTAAGGCTGGTAGGCATTAGGAACATAGCAAACTGAAGGGTCCACGGCATCACTGGGAAGCAATGGTGTCAAAGATCGTTCAAAAGAAGGAGCTTGACCATGCATATCCACACCTCCATACTGGTAAACAGCAGTCTGCACAAACAATTACAAAAGAACACTGATTGTTAAAAAAAACTGGAAGTGTAAAGGTCGCAAACACAGACCAAAAATAATCCTGCTTCACACCTTCTTGTTTGGCTCAGGAATCTCCAAAGCTTTTGCTTGTGCGTCCAAAGATAGCTTCTGCAACATATCAGCAGCTTCTACAAACGAGGTGAGTCAAGGAAACAAAGGCATGTGCGTGTGTGCGAACTTAGAATTAGAATAGTGAAAAGCAAACATCTTTAACCCTGCAAACTTTTGAAATCAATCATTCGTTTACTTGGCCCGCCACAGGAGATAATCGATTTCCATCAATTACCCCCACGAGAGGTAAAGAAAACCGAACCAGCGGCAGTGATATTGAGAAAACCCAAACTAAGTCTACGCTATATAAGACAAATCTGAGAGCCCAATAAAAATCGAGAACGAAAGTCGATCCAAGATTCAATAACGCAAACAACAGAAATCGAGCGAGAAACGAAGAGATCGAGAAAAAGAGAAGACAGATCGAGAAATGTAAACAAAGGATACGATCAGCAGGTGGAGCAACGGTAGCCATGAGACCAGATTCGACAACAAAGATTGATAGATCCTTCTCGGATAGATAGGGGATGCGACCAAAAGAGAGAGAGAGATGAAGGAGAGAAGAAGAGAGAAAAAAGGAAGAAGAAGAAGAGAGAAAACCTAAACAGAATCAGAAAAACCCAGATCGAATCTAGGGTTTAAGAGATACAAAAAAAAAAGAAGGAGAAGGGGTAAATTTGGCCGCAGCCGCCAAGAGAAGGGTTTTTCTTCGGGGAAGAGGAAAAAAGGGTTTTGTCTGTGTACCTTGCGAGTGATTCAAATAGATCCACGAAACGACTCCTTTTCTCTCTATTATCTTTTTTATTCCCAATTTACATTTATTCCTTCCACCTTAAGATATTTCCTCTTTTGTTTATAAAGAAAGACTCTACGGTCTTGTTTCGGTAATTACCACAAAACTTCCACTCTGGTAATCTTGTAATTAGATATAAAAATATAATATTTTTACCCCCCAAAATAATTCTAAAATACAGAGCAAAATTTGGTAAAATTTAAAAGTAAACAAGGCATATTTACCATTCTAGGGGTATTTCTATTAGGGATAAAATTATTATCCGGGATCCGAGATCCGTTCCGATTCACTTCAAAAATCCGGTTATCTAAGGGGATCGGATCCAAATCCGAATAGTTAAATTATAAGGTCTGTTTATCCGGATCTGAATCCTTTAAATATAATAAAAATTTATATTTTATTGAGATTTATATATATATAATTTAAATAAAATTAAAACATTTTTTATAATAACAGATTTTTTTACAAAATATTATATAAAAATAATAATTTATCATTATTTTTAATATTTTAATATTTATTTTTTACAGATCTAGTTCCATATATCTCGAATATCTTAATATCTAGTCGGATACCCGAAGTCTGTATATCCAAAAATCTCGAATACGGATCTAAATATCCCAAAATTTCTCAAAATTTCCCACCCTAGGTTCCATAACTTTTCCCCGTATTTTTTTTTTTGTAATGTAAATAGTTTTTTTTGGAGGAAGTTACCGAGAAGAATGGGCCAATTCTGAAGACTTTCAAGGTTATAGAAAATGGGCCTATTTCTATCAAGTAATCGTCAACAGCCCAAAATCCGACGTTCTAGAGTGTTCTTCTCTTGACAAAACAAAACAACAATACATCCGACGGTCAGGATTGGCTGGAAGTTTCAAGAGCTAAAAGGGATCGCTGCACTTGCGCCTTCCTTTATATCATCAAGAAGAAGAAGAAGTAGTAACTGTGCCATTCTTCATTTCTTCAAAGAGAAACCAGCAGATAAAACCTATCTTCCTTTTTCCTTATCCCGAATAAACTCTCCGGCGGAAATCTCCCACCGTCGTTCCAGTGTTCGGTGAGTGTCCTTTTTCATCTGTTGAGCTCAGTTATTGCGTCCACGTAATGTAATTGTGTGTGTCAATCGAATGCTTGGTTCGATGGCAAGTATCAAGTATTTGGTACATGAAATGAAACTTGTAGTTGAGAGGTTATTTGTTGAACTCTGTGTATTTCCAACTGTTTTCTTTGGTGTTACCTGTTAGTGAGCTCTGGATTTTGAAATTGCGTCGCCTTTTACATCTGTGTTTTATGTTTTTGTTGCATAATTTGATTACCGGGTCTTTTCGAGTGTGTTCTTACCAATGTTTATCTGACTGTTGGAATTTCAGTGTGAGAAGTGACTATGTCATCGACTTTCACTGCAACGTCGTCCCTTGGTTCCTTGGTTGCTCATAAGTTGTCTTCTGCGACTTCTATCTCTTCAAGCTCCTTTGGAAGGAGACAGAATGTGTGCCCAAGAAGATCCCGTCCTGCGATAGTATGTGCAGCCAAAGAGTTGCATTTCAACAAGGATGGGAGTACCATAAAGAAACTTCAAGTGAGAATGTGTATTAATGAATTTCTTTCTCTGCGGCAATGATTTGGATTCGTTTCTTGTCTGGGTTTCTGATTACTCTGTTGTTATTAGACTGGTGTTAACAAGCTCGCCGACCTTGTTGGTGTCACACTTGGACCGAAAGGGAGAAATGTTGTTCTTGAGAGCAAGTATGGATCACCAAGAATTGTTAATGATGGTGTGACCGTTGCTAGGGAGGTATGAATTTATTGTCTGTTTGAAAAATATGTTTCATTTCGTTTAAGTGACTTCTGTAAGCTTTTCTTCTGGTAGGTTGAGTTGGAGGACCCGGTTGAGAACATTGGTGCAAAGCTTGTAAGGCAAGCAGCTGCAAAGACCAATGACTTGGCTGGTGACGGTACAACAACTTCTGTTGTTCTTGCACAAGGTTTTATTGCTGAGGGTGTCAAGGTTGGTATATTCTTCTTTCAGCTTTCTCTGATGTAAACTCAAAAGAACAGTATAATAATCTTAAGTTTGTATTTTTCAGGTGGTGGCTGCGGGTGCAAACCCTGTATTGATCACTAGAGGCATTGAGAAGACAGCAAAGGCTTTGGTTCACGAGCTGAAGCTAATGTCTAAGGAGGTAACTTTCTTCTCTTCTTTTTTTGTCGCAAAAATTCCAATAATAAAAAAATCTGTCTAAAGTCTATAGCAAGAGGATATCTAAAGGTTATGTTATTGGAAATATAGGTTGAAGACAGTGAACTTGCAGATGTGGCGGCTGTTAGTGCTGGTAACAACCCTGAAGTTGGAAGTATGATTGCTGAAGCAATGAGCAAAGTGGGCAGGAAAGGTGTGGTGACCCTTGAGGAGGGAAAGAGCGCTGAGAACAACCTTTACGTTGTGGAAGGAATGCAATTTGACCGTGGTTATATCTCCCCATACTTTGTGACAGACAGTGAGAAAATGTCTGTGGAGTACGATAATTGCAAGGTAAATGTTTTTGGTTCTGAGCTACTGGAATGATATTTTGATGACAGATAGCCTAACAAAGCTTTCTATTGTGCAGTTGCTTCTTGTTGACAAGAAGGTTACCAATGCAAGGGATCTTGTTGGTGTTCTAGAGGATGCGATTAGAGGTGGATACCCAATCCTAATAATTGCAGAAGATATTGAACAAGAAGCTTTAGCTACTCTTGTTGTTAACAAGCTTAGAGGCACATTGAAGATCGCAGCTCTCAAAGCTCCTGGATTTGGAGAGCGCAAGAGCCAATACCTTGACGATATTGCCATTCTTACTGGAGGTAACTGATGTTTTTTATTACAGAGCCTATCTGTGGGTAACAATCAATATGCCCTCCTGTTTAGGAATCATTTCACTGTTTTAATCTTGTCGTGTTTCGTCTGTTTGTGCGCGCAGCAACTGTGATAAGAGAGGAAGTTGGTCTTTCTCTTGACAAAGCTGGGAAAGAGGTTTTGGGTAACGCCTCTAAGGTTGTCCTCACCAAGGAGATGACGACCATTGTGGGTGATGGGACCACACAGGAAGCAGTGAACAAGCGTGTTGTACAGATTAAGAATCTTATTGAGGTATATGTGTGAGACAAACTGCAGAAGAAGTTTACTTTTTCTATATAGGTTCATTGTGCTAACAAGGCAATGGTTGTGCAGCAAGCGGAGCAAGACTACGAGAAGGAAAAATTGAATGAGAGAATTGCGAAGCTTTCTGGTGGAGTTGCTGTAATTCAGGTAAATTGTATCCACATGGGCTCTTTTTAATTTATACAACATAAGAATGTGTTTAGTGATCCTAACGAGAGCTCTTACATCTTGTTTTAAAGGTTGGAGCACAAACTGAGACAGAGCTTAAAGAAAAGAAGCTAAGAGTTGAAGATGCTCTTAACGCTACAAAGGTGATTTTCTTAATCCAGCTGGTTGGGTTGCAGAGGAGTTTGTTGTTCTGACTACTCATGGATAATCTTAATCATAAAATCTCATTGAGCTTCAGGCTGCGGTTGCGGAAGGTATTGTTGTTGGTGGTGGTTGCACTCTGCTTCGTCTTGCGGCCAAGGTTGATGCCATCAAGGATACCCTTGAAAACGACGAAGAGAAGGTAATCTGCGTAACTAAGACCTGTGGAGTTTTGTGCACTTTGCTTTTCTCTGACTTCATTTCTAACTATTCCCTGATTATAGGTCGGAGCAGAAATCGTTAAACGAGCACTGAGTTACCCTCTGAAATTGATAGCAAAGAATGCCGGTGTCAATGGAAGCGTTGTGAGCGAGAAGGTAATAACATAACAGAAAAAACCTCCAGTCATATACAGCTCTTGATCTAAGCAAGTTGCTTGAAAAGACGCATTTATTCATTACAGGTGTTAGCTAACGATAATGTGAAATTCGGATACAATGCTGCAACCGGCAAGTATGAAGATCTGATGGCTGCAGGAATCATCGACCCAACAAAGGTCAGTTTTTGGCTAACACAACTCCCTCTGTTGGCTGAACCATTTGATGATAAAGATCTTCATGAACATGAGTGGATTTCTGCATTTTTCTCAGGTTGTGAGATGTTGCTTGGAACATGCGGCATCAGTTGCAAAGACGTTCTTGATGTCTGACTGTGTGGTTGTTGAGATCAAGGAGCCAGAGCCAGTTCCGGCTGGCAACCCAATGGACAACTCGGGTTAGTTCAGATATTTTGATTCATGGAATCTTGGACAATAACATCAAGACTCGTGTTTCTTCATCACTGAATCTCTTCGACTTTGTCTTGTTTCAGGATATGGATACTGAGATAGACCAGCCGGGTTTGCTCTTAAAGAGGAGAGATAGATGAACATTCCGAAACGAGGGTAGCTCACCGAGATACGGATTGCTTTAGCTTGCAAAAAAAAAAAAAATATGTGCAAGTGTAATGATTTTTGAACCAGAGAATAATGTGTTCATTAGATATCAAATTTGGAATCATTTTGAATAAATTGTCAGGGTAATTCAAATTAAAAGCTTGGATCGTTCTCCCAGTATTGTGGCACAGGCTTTGGAAGGAGATGGTCAAGGGTTTTGCCGGAAAACGCAGATCAATAGTAATATCCTTTTGAAAGGTGTCTCTCGAAGTGGAAAGGATTGCTATATATGATAGTAGTTAGACCATAAAAGTAAACATTAGATGGTCAAGACTCAAGACAACTATACGCAAAACAGCTAAGGGAACTTGGACCGATTTTTTGTTTGGTGCAAAGGTTACGGATATATGAGAAACTGCAGAACTCAAAAATATAATGATTTTAACATTTAAAGTTTCTTGAATCTGAGTGAGAAAGAAATTCACTAACTGGTCAAAGAAACAAGTGTAATAGAAAGCAATTCTCTTGACAATCCTAAATACGTAATAGAATGCTGCCATGTTATATCTAGAATCATCATATATCCTCAAGCGAGCAAATGTAGATTGGTTGATGAACACAATCGCAGATTCTACTGTATGTACCTCAATGAATATGGACTCTATAGCCAAAGCCACAAGACGAGAAGAGCTGAATCTCGAGCAAGCTTCTTCACCTTTCACCATAGCCTTATCTTCGGGTAAAACTAAGATGAACTGATCACAGAATAACACAAACGCAGCTTTTATCGCCATCGTATCTGATATCTTCTTCTTCACTGCAGAAAAAACGAGGAATCAGACAAATGCCAATCAACAAATTCTCAAGAACTACTGAAAAAGTTTGCAACTTTAAAGCTTGATAAGAGATTCAATCTTCATAAACCAAAGAGGCTACAACAATTGTCACCAGATTTGGCCAAATTGAAAGAAGAAAAAAGAAATAGAAGACTAACCTAGACTCGAATTCACGGATCTCAGCAAGTTCTTTCCCCATCAAATCCACCCACTGTACCTTCTTCTTCTCCCTTCTCTCACCATCTCCTAAATCCGAAACCGCCTTCTTGAGACTACTTTTCAGGCTTTCCCCATGACTTTGGCCTTCATCTTCTTCTTTTTCCTCCTCTACGGCACAATCTTCTTCCTTTCCCTCTACAGCACAATCTTCTTCTTTAACCTCATTCAACAAACCATCCACATGATCAACATCTTCTTCTACATGTGCATCAACATAATGATCATGATCATGATCATCATCATCATCATCATCATCAACAACAGTAGTAGTAGTAGTAGTGGAAGAAGACACTTGAGGCGTGCTCTCCAATTTCAGCGAACCTGCTGCGTAGATGTGAGGAGAAGGCTTACAGAAACAGATGAAAGAAGGGCACTGGATCTTACACAGCAAAACCCTCATCAAAACATATGTTGGGTCTTTGAAACACCCAATCATCAATCAATTCGACACACCTCTTTTGTCTTCAATAAAGTCGCAAACTTTTTGTGCCCATTGATGTGCCCAGATCGGAAAAGAAACACCCAAAGTCTTCAAGCGACAAAAGAGCAGAAAACAGTATTGATTTCTGGATTTCTGAAAAGAAAAAAAAGAAAAAAAACAGCAGCAAGGGTTTTCGAGGAAGAGTTAATAACCACAATATATATATCTCCTCTTCGATAGAATCCAAAGACCATAAATTAAGCGTTGATCAGATGAGGAAGCAGACAAAAGTACAGGGACCACGCAAATGCTAATACTAATTGGAAAAGAACAGATTCCAATTGATAACAATCAGCCATGGGAAAGCAAAAGGAATTGAAAAACAAAAAAAAAGGCACATACTTTTATGATTTGTTGAGAGACAAAGATGGCGTAGTCTTAAGAATTTAAAACCCTTGTTCTCACATCAGAGGAAGATAAAGTTAGTCTTCGAATTTGCTTTTTCAGTGCCTCTAAAGGTGAAGTCTTTTTGATGTTCCAAAAACAAAAACAAAAAAAGTTGAAGTCTTTTTAACTTGTAGGATAACTGTTTCTTCGGTTAATCTCTGTATTGGATTCTCTTTGTAGTTCAGATATCAGATATTTTATCTGTTCACAATAACTAATTTTAAAAAGATGAATATAATAAATAACTAATTTTTTTTTGTTTAAGTGAATATAACTAATTTAATATAAATAACTAATTGCATATATATAGTTCTGTCATCTTTATATATATTTTATAGTTAATTATATATTAAATTCCTATAAAAGTATATATTTATTCATGTATTTTTCTAGTTTTTGAATTTTGATGATAACTCAAAAGTTTCTGATTAATAAAATGAATAAAAAAATCAATATTCCGATAAATTTTATTTTGAACTCGATTATGATATACGGGTGACGATAGTAATACAAATCATTAGACTATACATTTTGGTCGCATAACATCTAATTATTATGCAATTAAATTTTAATATTCAGTTGGGTTTGGATTACTCATGGGATAGCTAAATGATTCATGTTAATGAATAAATGACACGAAGTTTCCACCTGAAGGAAAGTACATATCAAAAAATAATTTATATATATTTTGTATAGTTGACAAATCCAGATATGATCTAATTTATTTAGGTATGATGTATCCTCCATTAGGTCTACCAAATTTTGTGCAAATCGTATATGCATATACATACGCGTAGAGACCAATGCCATATAATGCGTGTATGTAAATGCATATAATGCGTGTGGCAATGCCAATGGAGTAGAGAGAATAATGATGCGACATAGGATGCTTCTGAGTTCCAATCAAACTCAAAAGCCATACGACTTGTCTCTCACACATGTGTGAGATTTGCTTATTATTGTGTACGCATCAATCATTTATATAATTGGTCGGATACATCCCACAAGTGACCTAATCCAGATATAAAGCTAAAACCCAAAAGCATTATTATCCCTTGAAAACAAAAACAAAAAACCATAAAAATTTGTACTTATAATCCATGTTTAGACTTTCTAAACATTGGCGTTAGCTTGTCCTTTTCAAAAATAAAATATAAAGAATATCATATAATTTGGTTAAACAAAAGCAATTAATGGAAAACTAATGATTAAAGTTCTTTTTGTTTTTAGCTTTGTCCCTAACCTAAACAACAGGAGATCATGTTTTGTCGACACAGAATCAATTAGAAAATCAGATGAAGTAAGAGAGAAGAGAGCGTGAAGCTTCTTTTTCTACAAGAAAGCTGAATCAGTGTTTCCTCAATCGTCAGTACCCTCAACATGTGGCTAATACATATATCTACATGCTTAAAACAAGTCAATAACACCTCAGTTAGTTTTAAGGTATGATAATGGAGAATGGAGAGCAAAAGTCAGAATCTTCCAAACGATATGTGTTCTTTTATCTTTCTTTTTTTTGGTATTTGGACCATGGACCAGAGACCAGAGACCAAAGCAGGTAGAGTAGTCTCCTCTCAGCTGCGGTAGGACTTGAACTCAAAAACGGATATGTTTGATCTAGCAATGCCATAAAAACTCGTTCTTCTAGATCTACAACAATCTGGTTCGGACATCATTTGAATCGAAGTGGAGCCAATGAGAGCATAATTTCATTGTTCTGTTTTTCTTAACCGAACTCCGCAAGCTGAGAGAATTAGAGCATAATTTCTTCAATACACCACATTGATCATAACCAAAGCAAGTAAAAGAAATGTCTGCTAAAGAAGAAGAACCGAAATGTCTTTTCCAGCTTACCCGCACACACTTAGTTCCTTGTGATACATGTGGGTTGGTCAATAAGTCGAAACCAAGTTATGTTTGTTCCCAATGTAGTTACATTGTCCATCAAAGTTGTATCGACTTACCCCGCAATATAAAGCTTACGCATCACACTCCTTACCTTCCCTTCCACCCACAATTTTTTCTTGCCGGATTTGCTACAAGAAAGTTGACACCAAGTATGGGAAATACTCTTGCAATCATAAGGATTATTCTTATGTAGTCCATTCAAACGAAGTATGAGATGGGAGGAAACTGGAGTAGGAACATGAGGAACCCGATCAAACTGAAGATATTGCACCATTCAAGAGGGTAAGAGTTGATTTGATTAAGTATTTCTCTCGTGGCCACTGTCTAAAACTCGAGAAGTACGATGGTCTTCGAGACAGAGAAACAATGTCAGGCCTGTGTCCTTCCTATCAACTCTCATGATTTCTACAATTGTGTGGAATGTGAACTTTTTCTCTACGATGTTCGCTGCATTTTGGTTCCCGATTGTTTCACCCATCAAAGTAAACAACATCCTCTATTTTATTTCTCCAACCTACAGTGGCTAGTGGCTACGGTAAGATTCTCTGCAAGGGTTGCATGACAATATGCTATGGGTTTCATCTTCATTTCACTTTATGCGAGTTTGCTCTATGTTACCTATGTACCACTATTCCAAATGAGATATACTACAAATATGATGAACATTGTCCATTCGTCTGCTATGGAGAAGATACAAATGACATACATTGGTGTGGCGTTTGCGAGAAGAAAGTAGATCCACACGAGTGGTTCTTGCAACAAATGCTGCATCACCATCCACCGTGAATGTATATTTGGATCCTCCATTTATATGAAACCTAGGTGGAGGTTGTTCGCAATAGTACACTCATCAAGAATAAAATGGCTGAATTTGTTTTGCTATCTAATTGCGTCTGTTACACATGCTTCTTCCAACTTCTGCTGGAGAAATATCCAAAAAGATACACAAGAATGCTATAGCTACAACATGCATTACCACTTTCGGCATAAGTGTTACTGCTGAACTTTCAGAACAGGAAAAGCAATGACGTCTCTTATACTCGCGGAGTTCGTCAACAGCATCACCAGCCTGTCGATTCCAAGCCCCTAAGAGAAACAAGAAACAATAACAGTGAACCAATATAAGTATTTGAGCATAGAAGTCCGGTCATGTTATAGACTTGACTGTGCAAATTAACTAATGTCAATACTATTAATCTAATTGTATAGAAGAAAGAAAATAAGATGTAAGTACCATTCCCGATGCCGGAGGCATTCCGTATTCCAGGGCAGTGAGAAAGTCTTCATCGAGGGTCACCTCATATGAATCATCATCATCATCATCTTTCTTTGCTTTTTGTTCAAAAGTTTCTGGTGCAACCGCTGCTCGCTTTGCATTATGCTGCCTTACTTGCTCTTCCAACCGCGTCCTCTACCATATTTTAAAAATCAATCATTAATCTTTTATGATCCAGAGTACACAAAGATAACTAAAAAGGAGAACATTTACTATGTAGAATGTTATTCAAGAAGCCACAAAATTGCGGGAATGTGGAAGACTGCATTAGCCCATTACCTGGTCCACAGGATCAGTCAATTCAGAGAATGCGTTTGCCATTTCACGGCCACAGATGAACAGCTCAAATCTTTCAGTCAAACCTGCATTTCTGTTACCAAAACGGCCATTAACACTTAAAACGGTTTTCATAACATAAGATGAATGATCTAGAACATGGTGACCGTATAGAGGGCAAAGATAAAAATCGAGTCATTGCCAGAATTCGGAGCTCTAGAAACAACTTTACCCGCGATGTGGCTTGGCCAAGGGAGATATTTCGATTGGGTAGTCCAATACAAATGTTGGCTGCACAAGCTTTGGCTCTACTACAACTTCAAAAACCTGGAAAAGCGAATTGATTTCCGCACATCAATTCGCAGATTAGATAAGCGTCAATTGAAGAAGCTTCACCTCATTAAGAAGATGGCCCAGAGAAGAGCAAGCTCCAATTCCAGATTTATCCTTGGGCTCAAGCACGTCTTGGAGTGCCACCAGAACTGTGTCTTTGGCATTTCTGAGATCTTCCCCTAGCTCACTAAAATCAATTCCTGTTATCTCTTTAACGATATTATGCATGGTTTCTCTCCTCCAAGGTCGCTCGAGGCAGATCTCTGTTCCCTGCACAGAGCAGTCAAAACTCAATTTCTCCAAGATTCACAACCAAAATAGAATTCAGATGAGTTTATCTCCACACACGAGCTGTGATATTCACCTGGTAATCAATTGTTAGCTTCCCATGAACTGCCATTGCACACTTAGTGACGATTAATTCTGCCATGTCCATCATGTTTTGGTAGTCTGAATAAGCTTCATACATCTAAACAAAGCTTAAACTGCTATGGATCAGGGAACCATTCAAGAGTTTGGAAGCCCAAGAGACGTGGATGATTGAGGAGAAAGCATATCTTGAACTACCTCAATGGTTGTGAATTCAGGATTGTGACGTGTTGAAATGCCTTCGTTTCTAAATATACGACCAATTTCATACACTTTCTCAAACCCCCCAACCTGTGATCACAAAGCGAAATCTATTTAGAGAAAACATTTATCTTTCATACATATCTCAGGTAGAGGTAATTTTCAGCCTAAAGTGGCGAGTTGATACAAAAGAAAGATAAGAAGAAAGACAGAAAAACGCCAAAATAATATGAAAGCAGGAGATGTGTCTCACCAGCATTCTTTTCAAGTGAAGCTCAGTTGCAATCCTCAGGTAGAGATCCCTCCCAAGTGAGTTATGATACGTTACAAAAGGTCTCGCTTCGGCTCCACCAGCTGCTCCCTAGTTTTCACAAGTTCATGAAACCGACTCCCATACAAGAATTCAATATTAAGGGGCCATTTGAGAATGAAGGTGCCATCAAACCTGGAGAACTGGAGTTTCAACCTCCAAATAATCATAAGACTCAACTGTCTTGCGTATCTCTGAAACGATCTACTAAGACAAAACAGATGATGAGCATTGTTGATAGCTGAAACAAAATTAAGTCTAAAGATCTTATATAATGTTGCAGAGAGATAAAAAAACTAGATGCTCAAATGAGTTTGAAGATTTTGATAACCTACTTTTGCCCTTTTCCGAAATACATCAGCCACTTCAGGATTAGCAATCATATCAACATACCTAGCAAGATCGAGCACGGTAAGTGAAACGAAAGTTAAACTTATGAGCTCTAAAATTTACAAAGGCAAAAGACAGAGCTCACCGTTGGCGGTAACGTTTATCAATATCAGTTAGACCATGATATTTGTCTGGCAGTGGAAGGAGGGATTTTGTGAGAATCGAAAAAGAATTCACACATATAGAAAGCTCCCCTGGAAAGTTCAGAGACCAGACTGTAAGTAAACAAACCCAAAAAAAATGTTTCCCTATCAAGACTAGTCATCTTATTCGAGTTCACCTTTCTCAGTCCTCTTCATTGAGCCACTAGCACCCAAAATATCACCAATATCAACGAATGCCTTCAGCTGTTCAAACTGATCATCTGAAAGCCTTTCCTTCTCACAGTAGAGCTGCAAAAAATATGAGATGAAACATAAAGCGTAAAGCTTTGTATTCCTTCGATCAAAGGAAATGGTGTAGACATCAAATCAAATCAAAGCCATCCTAAAGATGTAAACAATGGAAGAAGATGAAACCTGAATAGTTCCGGAGTCATCCCTCAGAGTCAAGAACGCAAGTTTCCCAAACGCTCTGCGAGCAACGACTCTCCCAGCTATAGAAACACGATCACTGTCATTGTTTGATTCTTCGCCATTCGCTAGATGCTTATATATCTCTTGGAGCTGATTTGCACTGTGGGATTTTTCCCACTTGTAAGCATAAGGTTCAAGACCTTGACCTCTCAGTTCTTCAACCTAGTGAACCAAATAAAAATCGATCATCACCAAGTGGAGAAGACAACAAATGTCTTGAAACATAAAATAAAAAGTATATACTTGAGAAACCTCCATAATAGTTGTAGTACAAGTTCAAATAAAATTCATAAAAGAAACACCTTTTTTAGACGAATGGAGCGGATAGCCTCACGATCGGAGGTGGAATTGGAAGACGACGCTGCTGACCGTCTGTTTCGGCCGGATGGTTTAGAAGTTTCAGCCGTCGCGGCATTGGATGAAGAAGAAGAAGAAGAAGCGGCGGAGGCGCATCGGAGCGCCGGTGATGAGTGGTAGGATCGTCTTCCGTATATTGCGGTGGCGAGACGCGTAGAGGAAGAAGAAGAAGAAGATAAACGGAGTAATTGCCTCAACGGCGTCGCCGTTAGACTCCATACTTTCAATGCCTCCATATCTCTCCGGTGCTTCTCTGCTCGACTAGTGCTGCTGCTGTGGATAGGTGGAAGAAGAATGTAACAAGTGAGTTGGGCTTTGAATGTTTTGGACACCAAACCTTAAATCTTTTCAACTTTTGGGCTTCTGATTTCTCAAATCTTAATTTATGTCGGTTCCCTTTTTTTTTTTTTCAAGAAGTCGGCTCTGTTAGAGATGAATTTATGTCGGTTCCTTTATTTGTTATAAAAATAAGTTCAAAATGTGGAAGTCCTCTTTTCACCTAACCATTAATTAATGTTTTTATATTAAATTTTGGTTCAAATCCTGAAAACGTGAATTTTTGTAGGTTATTGAAAACAAACTTCCGGAATATGCGTTTGTTATAGTTTAATATAGTACATGTAAAATCGTTTATTATAAAATTATTAGAAAAAACCGTCAATTATAGATTTTATGATGCGGATAAAATTTATTTATTATAAAATTATTAGTGGAGTTGTTTGTTGTGTTTTCAAAAAATATAAAATATTAATTATTTTGTTCATCGTAAATATAAAATTATCATTTATAGTAAATTAAAAAAAAAAACTTTTAGTAATGTAATACACAGCCAAAAAAAGGTCAAAATATAATGAGTATTTTTTTAAAAAAACAACAAAGTGTCTTTTACCATATTTAATTCCACTAGTACAACAAAACTAACTATTAGATATATTCTAGTCAGTTTTGCCATTTAGATAAAAACAAAAAAAAATTGATGGCTACTTTTTTTTATTGTCATAAAATATTTGGACAGTTGATATAAATAAGTAATATTGTAATTAAATAAAAGTATGAAACATATGGAAAACAAATATGTAAATTTTTAGCTATTCTTTTTCCTTTTTGTAAAAGACCATTCAACGGCACAACTCTCCATAAATTGAGTAAGTAACCGATATCACAAATTGCAAAAATCATAAATTGAGTAAAGTCAACGACGAAAGTCAAAAGACAAAACCACGACCACCGAGAGTTTGCCCCAAATCCAAGAAGGAAAGAGGAGAATTGGTTGGCTATGGTGTTCAGCAGCGCGGCTATGGTGGCTATGGCTGACGTTTCCGGCGACATGTGGCAGCGAATGAGGAGGGTTCCGTCGTCGGAGATGTTAAATACCCAACAGCTTCTTGAGACGGCTTGTTGCTTCCCGCTTGGTCATCTCGTTATCTGGCTATGGGACTTTCTGTGCTTCCCGATACCTGATTCTTACGACGACACTTTATCTTCTTCTTCTTCTGATGATGATGCTGATGACGACGATGTGCTTGCTTTTGATCATAATCGTTTTGGCGATGATCATGCTGATGATGAGAGTTATGCTTCCTTTTGATCATAATAGTTATGCTACTGATCATCACCATGTGTCGTCTTCATCGTCTACCTTGGATTTTGATGACTATTACCATTACTCGCACTCAGATTAATTAAATTAGCTTACCTCTGCTTTTTTAGTTTCTGATTATTTTGTTATTGCTATAGCTTTAGCTAATTAGGTTATATTGTTCTAATGATTAAGGTTAATCATCTTAATTTGTTGTTTTTGTTCAGATATATACCAAAATAAACAGATCTTTTCTTTTCGATTTCGTTCTTTGAGCAAAAGTAACTTATGGTTGATCTTACTGATGATTCCAATGTTATGTTATATATGGAAAAGAACAGCTTCATTGTCCAAATTGTTACTTTTTTTTTGTTTTCTTTCTTAATTGTCTTGTCTTTAAGCAAAAAGCATTCTACTAACAACTGCATCTTGTGCCAAGAAAATTGGTAAATCTGTTTTTGTTTTTATTTACATGAAGATGAAGATATGTCTCTTCTGTTACCTGAAAGTCTGCTGAGTTTAGGTTGTAATCAATTAGATCACACCTCCCTGTCTCTGTTTAAAACTCCTTTAGAACTGGATCCCAATTTCAACTGGTTATGAGTTTATCAAAATTTCAGCCTATTGATTCTCCTGATTCTTTTATATAGGCCTGGTTTTACTTGGCCAGAATTAGGCATGGACGAAATATCCGGAACCAAACCGATTAGGAGGTGCCGAACCCGAATCTGAAATGTAATTATATACCCATAAATATTAGTTAATTTTTAGGCTATTTCAGATATATTTTTGGTTTTACATATATATTTTCTTTAGTTTTTTCGGGTTTTTAAGTATATTTTTAGATTTTCATGTATAATTTTAGATTTTCGGGTAATAAATATCCGAACCAATTAAGATCCGAATTTTTTCGGGTTTTTACCGGTTCTTGAATATTGGAATCGGTTGAAACCAAATCTGAACCGATCTGAAACCTTATCAGTTCCTAAATGGATCCCAAAATCATTCAACTCAAAAGATCTGAAACCGTTAAGAATACCCGAATGTCCATTGTAAGCAGGAATGGTGGGCTGCTGGGTTGTAGGAAGCTAATTTAATCATAATATATTATATTTCTTGGGTTTGGTTTCTATTTAAAAATGGGATTGGCTATAGGTCATTTTTATTTTCTTAAATCGATAGATTTCGTTCTCGTTCCTTAGTTTGGATGTGTTTTGATGTTACTGTAATTACATTGCTGTCATTTTCCGAGAAATATAGGAACAAGTCAACATTGGATTCAAGGCTTCTCTTACTAATGATTCAACTAAAAATGAACAAATTAAGTAAAAAGTCACATGTCTCAATGTATTCCACCGAAGAAGACAAAATGCATACATACACATTCACACGATTATGTCAAATGTCAACCATACACATACACATACACATACACACACATATATATACTACCGTGATAGCCAGGGAATAGGGATCGTTGGATCCATCGAATCTATGCATCGTTAGTTAAATTGTTATTATTTGTTTTACATCGTTATTAAATTATATTTTTTACGTAAAAAAAAATACTTTAAATTATATAAAAAGATTCGCATTATGAACACAATAACGAATGGAGAATACGATAAGAAAAGCTTGTGGCTCCACCTACTTTCGTATAGTCATGAACTATTATCAAATCTTGTACTTGATTTTCTTCTCCTTTCATCATACCCTCTCACAACGTTGTGGCTTTTTATGAGTTCTGGGTAGCCTTTTGCTTTACCAGAAATTCCGGACTTAACTATCTTAACCACGGCCCGTGTGTAGTCGTCAAATATAAACAACTCATATGTGAGTCATAGGGTTTGATCTAACCAGATTTATCATGGACATTATGTATAATGTATGGATGTGGTGCTTTACATTTATCATATACTTCATAGTAAACAAAATTAGGAAAATGCGGTGACAAATATGGACGAAAGGACCAATCAGTTCCCACTTTCCGACACGTACATTAAGAGAGATAATGTTTTTGTAGAGAGAGGAGCGTTCGTAGCCTTATGTTTTCCAAAGAGGTATCATTAATTTGGTTCCATTATTTTCAACTACTTTCCCTTCATCGGATCAACGATTCTTATGTTCATTTCCCATTCCACCCCTCTTTGTGTATAACACGTGTACGGTGAACGATGCAATTTCTCGCAGGTGTGACTAGCGATGGGCATATAGTTATTTGGTTCGGTTCGGTTCGGTTATTTCGATTTTCGGTTACGTTCGGTTATGTGTTTTACTATCCATTCGGTTAGTAACAGTTTTCGGTTCGGTTCGGTATGGTTATCAAAATTAATAACCGCTTGGTAACTGAAATCTTTCGGTTAACCAAATGGTTTTGGTTATTTCCGGTTATTTTCGGTTAAATTTCAAATATTTTCGGTTATTTTGGTTAAATTTCAAAATATTTCGGTTATTTTGGTTACATTTTGAAATGTTTCGGTTATTTCGGTTAAATTTCGGTTAGTTTCGGTTATTTCAGTTTGGTTATTTCGGTTATATTTCGGTTATTTCGGTTAATTAGGGGAAATAAACATTTTTTTGATATCCATAGATACTCATTGGTTATCGGTTAATAACCATTCGGTTATTATAACCAATGGATATCAAAAACAAAAACCATTCGGTTATTATAAAATAACCATAACCTAACCGATCCATTAATTTCGGTTCGATTCGGTTCGGTTTCCTTCGGGTTAGTTATTATGTCCAGAACTAGGTGTGACCTTTGTTTACACGGATACTCCTGCTAGGACTAGCTAGTTTACTTACTACTAGCTGTCAATGCGTGACCCACAGCTGACGTGGAGTTAACGACGTTAGTCGGAATTTTGACGGCCAGTTTTCTCACCGGCTACCTAGCTTCCATTGAAAGAAGACGAATTTCTAGTAAGACAATTCGCATAACATCTTTGTAACGCTTTATTTGCTATCATATGCGTTCAAAACTGTGTGGTGTTTTTGTGAAAAGTAAAACTGTGTGATGTTTTTGTCCTATAACTTAATGAAATGTTGTTTTAAACAAAAAAAAAAAGTAAAACCACAAACACCACGTGACAGACAAATACTCAAAAGGTAGAGCAATTTGAAAAAGAAAACAAAAAAAAATATCTAATTACTTTGGGAATAGAGTAACATTATTTTTTATATATTTTATAGTTCACACGTAGTCAAAGATAACAGAACCACCTACACTGTTTTAATCTTTATTCACCTCTCGTGTTGCATATCATTCTTATAGCTTAGGCCTTAGTTTGTCTGAATCTCTGCGAAAGCGAAGTTCTTTTTCTTCTCTTTTCAAGTTTTTCGGCTATTGCGACAATGGGAGCTGTCCATTTTAGCCTGGTGATGGTGAAGTTGAATAGAGGTTTCTTGGTGTGTTTATGGCTGTTTGGGATTATCTCGCTATCCTGCGCAGCGAGGTATGACGCTTCAAGACAGAAGTTTGAAGTGAAGAAGCACTTGAATAGGCTGAACAAACCTGCTGTTAAGAGCATTCAGGTTCAAAATCTCTCTCTCTTCTTTACGTCTTCGTGTTGTCTCTCCTACTACATCATCTACTTTTGTTGTATGCTAATTGGCACAGCAATGAAGAATTCTCTCATTCTGTAGCTACACCAGAGTGTTTTAATTACTTTTCACCACTTAATGCTGGATAAATCACTAGTCCTGAAGATTTGTTTCCCTCTATAATACCCGGAACTATAAAGTTTTACTGTGAAATTTACTATGTTTGATGGAAGTTTCTTCAACGTTTTTCTTCTTTGTGGTTAAACAGAGCCCAGATGGAGATATAATTGACTGTGTTCCCATCTCAAAGCAGCCAGCTTTCGACCACCCTTTCCTCAAAGATCACAAGATTCAGGTTCCAGAGGATTAAAACTAATGATTTGGATAAACTTATTGTGATGTTTTGGCTAATGCTGATACTTGGTGTGCTCAGATGAGGCCTAATTACCACCCTGAAGGGCTATTTGATGACAATAAGGTATCTACAAAACCAAAGGAGAAAGAAACGAATATCCCTCAGTTGTGGCACCGGTATGGCAAATGTCCTGAAGGAACCATTCCGATGAGGAGGACAAAGGAGGAAGATGTGTTGAGAGCAAGTTCAGTTAAAAGATACGGCAAGAAGAAACATAAAGCTGTTCCTATTCCTAAATCTGCGGAACCAGACCTCATCAACCAAAATGGTCATCAGGTGAGGGAAATCAGAAATGTTTCTTTTGTTTTGACATATATATATATATATTTTTTTGTAGCTTTGTTTGGTCTGAGGCATTTTTTTCTTATACGTTTTGGTTTCTTGAATGAGAATAGCACGCCATAGCTTATGTGGAGGGAGATAAGTACTACGGAGCTAAGGCGACTTTAAATGTGTGGGAGCCAAAGATACAGTACACAAACGAATTCAGCTTGTCGCAGATATGGCTTTTGGGTGGCTCCTTTGGACAAGATCTTAACAGCATTGAAGCTGGTTGGCAGGTAAGACATTGTCATTTGGAGATTGATGCAGAGTTGATTTGTATGTGTAATTCTTTGCATGATTTGTGGTGCTTACCACAGGTTAGCCCGGATCTATATGGAGACAATAATACAAGACTCTTCACTTACTGGACTGTAAGATTTTCCAAACTCCCACTGAATTTGAACTATATATGTGTGGTATTGTGTATAATAATATACAATGATGTTTTATGTATCATTCTACTTGCAGAGTGATGCCTATCAAGCTACTGGTTGCTACAATCTTCTTTGCTCGGGTTTCATTCAGATCAACAGTGACATAGCAATGGGAGCAAGCATCTCACCAATCTCTGGATATCGTAATTCCCAGTACGATATCAGTATCCTAATCTGGAAGGTACTTATGCTACACTTGAAACCCTTTGTAAACTGAAACCTCGAAGCTGAATGTGTTATGTTTTAACTTGTCACAGGATCCAAAGGAGGGACATTGGTGGATGCAATTTGGAAATGGGTACGTTTTGGGGTATTGGCCATCATTTCTCTTCTCCTACCTAACAGAGAGTGCATCGATGATCGAATGGGGAGGAGAAGTTGTGAACTCGCAATCAGATGGGCACCACACTTGGACACAGATGGGAAGCGGTCACTTCCCAGAAGAAGGTTTCAGCAAAGCAAGTTACTTTAGGAACATCCAAGTCGTTGATGGATCCAACAACCTCAAAGCACCAAAAGGACTCGGGACATTCACCGAGAAATCTAATTGTTATGATGTTAAAACTGGAAGCAATGATGACTGGGGACATTTCTTCTACTACGGTGGTCCCGGCAAGAACAAGAACTGCCCATAACTCAAGCAAGTGTAGTGTGTACTGTGTACTTTCTCTTTCAGTCTTGTAAAATTTCCTCCTCCTTGGGAAGTATTAGTCTGTAGTAAACAAAAAGATGAATTAGTGACGTATTGTGTAAGCTCTCTCTAGGTGATGGGAAGTTTTGAGGTTTGTCTGATTTTTAACTTTGTATTAAAGTGTTAGTAGTACTCTCCATGTAAGTTTCTTAAAAGCTCAGAGAAACTTTGGGGGACCCTTAGTATATTTTCACATTGTCTCTCACTTGTATTTCTGATATGTTTCCTCTTTGATAGAGTTACTAGTTTCAATTATATCATTGTGGATTTTACCAAGCTACGCACTAAGAGTCTAAGACAACAAATCACAAGAGAGAGAGCAAAAGTTTCAACCTTTTTTGTAGACAAAACAAGATATCTCAATCAGAAAACGCATAAAGGAGATCAAATCCATCAGGGGTTTCTGTTTACGACCATGCAATCTTCTTGTTTATATATGTCATCGTAAAAAAAAAGGTTAACACTTTGAATTCATTCATTGATAGAAAGATGATTCAAATTCATTTCCTTAGAGCATCCTCAATGGGAGGTTCTTAAAGGGTTCTTAATAGAAAAAAAAAAAAAAAAAATTAAATTATGAATAGTGTAAGAACCGGTTCTTAAATAAGAGTTTTAAGAACCGGTTCTTAACGGGGATTCTTACACTGTTCTTAGCCACGTGTCAACACCTAATTCGACGGATTTTTTTTTTGCCATATTTTTTTTTTTACTTTATTTTTACTTAAAAACAAAAAATTCTTAACTTTTTTTAAAAAAAACTTTTTCTTAACATCAACTTTAAAATTCTAAACTTTTTTTTACATATTAATTTTTTTAACTTTTTCTTAACTTTTTCACTTATTCTACATATATGCCTACAATATAATTTAAAATTTATGAAAGTGCACATGTGGATCTCACTTATTCTACATATATGCCTACAATTCTAGCCAATATGATGGGTATTCGAACTAGAATTCGTGATAGACAACTGCATCAACAATTGAAAGCTGATTTGGTTGAGCATATATGGCAAAAATTTGGACGTGATCAAGATAATAATTGACCGTTCTTTTGTATTTTTTTTTAAATCTATGTTTAAAATATTATGTTTTTATGTCAACTATGTTTAATTAAAAATATAAATTCTATTTAAAATAAAACAAAATTTTTTAAATTTTTTTTTTTTGTAAGAATACCATTGGAGCAGAAAAAACAGAAATTTCTTAACAGGGATTCTTAACTTAAACTTTATAATTAAATATTACTTAAGAAACCCAAATGAGTTTCTCCCATTGATGATGCTCTTAGAGCATGCGCATCGCAAGCTTTTACCAGGTTCGACGGTGAAGGTTTTGATGCAAAACCTAATTAAACAGATTATTATAATGAAGACAGATTTAGAACCGGATCCCGTTTAAGAGTTTTTGGATCCGGTCCCCATCCACGTGACACGTTGCCATTCGCTGATTTTGTTGTTTGTGTTCTCTCGAAACCCTCTTTCTCAATCAAAGGATTTCACTGAAAAACAAAATCTTTGTTTTCCATCGACCATCACTATTTAACACTAACTAAAATAATAATATAAAATTGGTATGAACCCCAAAATGGGGTTCACCAATGCTGGTGCTCAGGTTCCACACTTGTAAGTTGTAAACTCCACTTTACACCCACATCGGTTTCTCTAATTTAGTGCATTAGTAAAACTCTAATAATAATATTAAATTTTGCTTGATTTAGTTTGGATTGTTTGATTCCCCACGAGGGCAAAGACTAATCCAAATGTATTTTTTATTTCCTTTAATTAATATGAAGTCCGTGTCTAGATATAAAGGATCGTTCTTCACAAAACAAAATGAAAAGCTAAAAAATCAATATTCATGAAATGGAGGAAGTCTATATATCTATATAGATTTTCATGAGAATTTATATATTATAAATTTTTCTGGTAAAATGAAAAAAGAAAAGAAAGGAACAACTCGTTTTGATTTGGAACTGGGAAAAAACAACAATTAGTTTCATTGGTTGGGGGCACATTATAGTGAAACCTCATGCTTATAATAATGCGTGTTTGGTATTTCCGGCTAGTTTCTTTATTGTATGACAAAAACAAATAGTATAGTACTATTAATAAGCCGTTTCAATATTAAACTAATGATTTTAAAACTAATGATTTTCATACAAAAAAATGGTCGACATGAGAAGAAAACTAACAGGTGTGAAAATAAAGATCTTGGGAAAGGGGGTAGTTGGTCATTTTCATAGTTTGGTATGATATGAAATTATGAACGTTGTGGCAAGCATTATCATTAGTTTCAACGAAACCCTAAAGGCTAAAACAGCTAATTGATCCTTTAGTTACGCAACCACCTTTATAATTCTATCAGAAATTGCAAAATTCACAAGGAAAAAAGAAAATTATAACTAAGCAAGTTAAGTCCCATCCTTGAATTCTTTTTAACCATATAATAAGAAGAATCGAATTTGAATTAAGATGAATGTCATAGACATCTTCTTCTAGAATCTATAACCTCTAAATAAAATATCCCCACGAAGGTTCAATACAATTTGACAATCTCAGCTGTTCAAACTCTTTGGACTATGTGACAGCCAATCTCTGCCAGTTTTTCAAACTCTTTGGACAACCTGTTTTGTTTCTTTCTTTTTCACGAATAATACCCAATTTACATTCACATATCAACAAATTTATATAGTTTCAAAATATCCATATGCTAAGTGCTTCTTTGGTTGGATAGTTAAATTACCTAAAGCTACAATTTAAATAGCTAGCAAAAACTATTTATTTAGCTATTTATTTGAATTGTAGTTTTGGTGATTTAACTATAAAAAAACTATAAAAGGGTTGTGGTCGAGTGGTAGTGGATTTTTAGGAATGAGTTGACAGTTCTTTCCCTAGGTTCAAAGCTTTCTCGGAATTAACTCTCCTCTTTATAGCAAAATGAGATATGTGGCTAATGTCTAAACCTCATTTATAAATTTGGGTGTATGTTTAGTATTGGTGGTACATCCCCAAAAGATTAGTCTGAGTTTCCGTGAATCTGAGATTTATCCATGAGTCATGAAAAAAACAAAAAATAGCTAACAAAAATATTTATGCAAATTAGTTAGGAGTTTTTACATAAACTAGCTAGTGTATATACTAAAAAATAGAAACACAATACGGTCTAGTCGTATCTGTAATCTCCTAATTGATAAAAGACTGGATTTATCGGAGCCTGAATTTTAAAATATTTCGTTGTAACATATACGTATTGTGTTTTTTTTGTTGCCTTTCTAGAAAGTTCTATTAATTTGTGTTGCTGTAATTCAGGTACCTTTTCCTTATACTAATAAGTCAAGTAAAATATTTCATAGAGCTGTCTCTATAAACAACATTCCCACAATTGGCTTATAAATACCCTTTCAAAACCACAAGGACACCACAACTCATAATCGCATCAAAAACAAAAACCTCACAAATATTTTGACTAAATTTCTTCCAAGTGCAAGAGAGGAGAGATGGAGTCAATGAAGATGAAGCTCATGGTGGTGTTGATGGTAGCTATTGTGGCTTTCTCCGCCGTAGGAAAGGCGGCGGCTGCGACGTCAGAGGCTCCGGCTCCAAGTCCTACTTCCGATGCTGCCATGTTCGTTCCTGCATTGTTTGCATCTGTTGCTGCTTTGGCTTCTGGGTTTCTCTTCTAAACCAATCTCTACATTTCATAGAGTTAGGGTTATTTACTTGTTTTGCCATTACTTGGGTTTCTTTTTATCGCATGAGTTTCTTGTTATTGTTTCTAATATATGGACTAATATATATATTAAGTTAACCTTCGGGTTTTAATGTAATTGCATGAGTTTTTGTGTGAATAAGTTTCATATATATATATATATATATATATATATATATATATATATGTTTATGGGATTAATTAATTTGTTGAGAAAAAACATCACATGCAAGATATCTAAGTCCATACAAATGAAATGATGTAAACGATCGACCTCACATCTTCGAGTGGTATGATCAATGATTCGATGAGCTGTGTAATTTTGGAAGGTTTTGGTTTCTTTGAAATAGCTGCAGTCATTATCATCATTATTATTATCAACATCATGTTGACATGGCCTCGAAGTTTAACCAATAAAATTATAGTGGAATCACTTTTCAACAACAAAATAAAATAAATAGTAATCTTGCAACCTTAATTGCATCAAACTTGTGGGAGTACTTAATTAAGCATTGTTTTACCTTGTAAAAATAATTACATATAGCTGGAAGTAGTCATAGACACTAGTCAATATATACTGGAATATATATTCTTATAACCAGAGTTGGAACGTAACCTAAATTCAGACCAACCTAACACAAACAACCCACTAATTAAGTAACATAATAAACAAAAGGTCTATATTTGGAGTATGGGATGGTATCAGACAATGACATGTTAAGCCATGTGAGATGCATAGAAGCAATGGGACACCTTTAGTTTTTTTTTTGTATGTCATGCTTCTGTCTTTGAAGGAATACCCTAAAAGCTTTTGTAAGTGGCCGCCACTTTTTTGGTTTGATTACTAATATTTTGCTTTTGTTCCTCCTTTCCACGATGTTCTCCATATATATTCATAAAAAGAAAATTTCGACATATTCATCTTTACGGCCTGCGAATGAAAAGAACAATGGATGATGACACACACAGTGTCAGTGTTGATGGAAACCAATGCGCTTAAGCAAAAAAGCTAAAGATGAATACAACTTTTCTTTTGATTGGCTGAATATAACTTACCACATAAGAAACTTGGAGCAGCAACTAGATATAGCCTTGGTATGTAAACATTTGTATCACGTTTAGACTGTGGCCCAAAACAAAAGGCCCAAGGCCCATCACATAGAGTAAACGACGTGGAGACCTAACGCGAGACTTATATAAATAAGGTGTTGTTCCTTGATAAACCCTAATTGAGAGCTGCTTTTTCTTCTTCCTTGGGTGTTCATTTTATTTTTTTCGAATGGTTTTGATTTTTGTTGTCTAAATTGAGTCATAATGTTGGGTGCAGTGATGATGGGTTTATAAATCTCGTTAATCTGAAATTTTTATTGAGGAGAAATACTTCCCAACCATTCATAAAAAATCTGAGCACCTTGTCTTTTCTTTTATTATTTTTGTTTCTGAATGTTGAGTATTGACGATGTTTGAATAATTCTCTTAGATCTGTAGTTTGTACACTCCACTCCACAGTTTTTTCGTTTTCTTATAAATTTTATATTGATTCGTGATTGGGGATCGCACATAGTTCTTCTTCGAAGCTTTTAGATTCATTCTAAGTGAGGTTTCGAGGATTTTATTTGTGCGTATATTAAAACAAAGGAAGATCCTTTCTGCTTGAGTAGTCTCTGTTATGTGTTAACTTTAGAGATACGCTCCAATGTTATAGGATCACATTTATAATTTCCTAAACTTTTACCTTTTATATGCTACCCTTGTCGATTTTTTTGCATGTTTTTTTAGTCATTAAACATGGAATTGTTTGCACATTTTTAGATGTTTTAAGAAAATATAAACTTAAATTTTCAGTATCTGCCTTTGCCCAATATTCAAATCATTTGAGTTTACTCCTTATTGAAAGTTGGACTCACAAAGGATCACGCAATGATATGACTAATAAGATAATGCATGAGGAGCTTCGATGGGTGAAAACAATATTCAACATAGCAAATTTATCTATTCCAACAAGTCAAAAGAGTTGTCGATATATTATCTAACGATCTGGAATCAATCTTAACTATTTAATTACAGCGTTACAAGCAGCAAAAGTCCAAACACAAGACCGAGTTTATTTATTCGATGATCCGAAATAAAAAAATCTCAGTCTTCAGTTCCCAAAATAGCTTTGTAATTCATTTTATCAGACAACGTCAGCAAAAGGTAGAAATCTATCGAAGTATCAATCAATAAAGCAAAATCTTTTAAAAAATACTAAGTTGAATCAATATATTACAAAAGCCACAAGTGTTGGCATCTCTCTTGAGGGACTCGAGAAAAAAACACACAACTGAACCCAACAATTACAAATCTTTATAAGTTTCAAACATTTGGTAAATGAATAAGAAGGAAGATATACACTTTGTGAGGTGAATTCTTCTTGGAAAAATGGGAGTAAGTTGTACAGTCCCAAGGGATAATTTGGTTGTTGGACTCACTCACAAGACTGTGTTGATGTGAAGTGCTTTGAGGAGAGATGTTGCCATTTGCTTCACCAGAACTTGGCCTCCTGAACGTTGTCCATCACGTCGCTCTTCTATCAGATTCTGCAGTTTTTGAGGGAGGTCGTTCTCTACGATCAGCTGTTTTGGCTTCGGATGGTGCTCGTAAACAGCCTGTTTCAGAAACACTCAACACCCAGAAACAACAAAAAAAAATATAAGACAAGCAAGAACTTGGATGATATTTTGAGGATTCCATTAACCTTGATGAGTTTCAGGAGATTAAGTCGAGCAATCGCATCTTGGTGGTCTAGCCTTGAAATAAGCAATGGAGTCAATCCATTTACAGCTAGTGTCTTGTTGATCCGAGATGATTTCCTGGATTCAAGAATGAGAAAGATTAGACTAAAAGAAACTTTAGCTTTATTTGTCTCGTATCAGAACATTTTGGAAAGATAGATAATCTAATTATAGAGAGGAGAGATACATACGTAATAATCTTCAAGAATGGCTCCAATATGTGAACAAAGTGTCTCTCTGGGCAGCTCTGGAAGAAGTTTACTAATTTCTGAATTGCATCGTTCTTGAGCAACGCCTGCTCCACCTTGTGGTTGTTGTCATTGTCTTGAGCCAAGCAAACAGCAATTGAATCTAAGGCTATCACGGACCAATATTCATCATCGAGCAAACTCAGGTAAACATCCAGACCGCCGTGTGCTCTTAACTGCTCTCTTGAATTCCGAGATGCATGAGCCATATCACATAGAAGTGGCAATGCATATTGTTTTAGAGGAGAATCCGACATGATGAAAAGCATCAGGTGCGGTATGATTCCGTTTTCAGCCGCTTGTTCCTGCCTCCTCTTGTTTATCTTGCACAGGTTGAATAGCGCACTAAGCACCTACATAAATTCAAAGTTTTAGTAATCCAAACTTCAGTCTTTCACATAGCAGTCTGGAAAACAAGTTGTAACCAACAGATGAAAGCTATCTCTATGCAAGTCAAGGAGGTAACCTCGTGATGGATCTGATAAACAAGATTTCCATCTTTAAGCTCAAGGTTAGGGATTAAATGCTTAATTGCTTCTGCACGCTGAAGATTCTCCAAGCAATTTGGATCAGTTGATAAATGATTGGTGCACTCCAGTATCTAGACAAATGAAAGGCAGTGTAAGCATGCGACCTGAAGAATGAAGATCCTCTAAACCCCATACCCAAGCTCAGTCAGAGAGAAAAAAAAAAAATTAAACTTGATAATATTTTCAAGTACCTTTAACAGAATAGGAGGTTCTACACGGTTGAACATCTGGAAAAGACGACTGAGTAAGCTTTGGCTGCACATGTATGATTTTACTGTTGTATCAGCTCGCGCAAATTCAAGAAGCAGATCAGCCACTTTCTCCAAGTATTCCCTTGCGACATCTGCACTCAGCGTAGAGACCATATGGGCAAGTAAACCAGATGATGTGGCACTTCCAGGTCTAGCATTTAGAACACCTGAACCTGACAGAACTCCAGATGCTGTCTGAGATGCAATCCCAGAGGTAGAAGCGACTCCTTCAATAGCCAAAACCTTCTTTGCCATTGTTTTACTGGGATATCTAGGCGTAGTATCAAGATTTCCATTTTCCTTTCCACGTCCAGAGACCTCTGAAGAAACAATGCAATGATAGGATTAGGCGCAAACAAAAAGTCATATATGTGCGTACAATATGAACAGTCTTTGCTAAATACAAAACTTTGAAACTTACCTGCAAATTCGGCCATCAGAAAATCTAGGTCTCCGTTGGTTTTCTTTTCGTTTGATCCATGCAAAAGAGGAAGTCTACTTTCATGTCTCTCTATGCCAGTAATGTGCTTTACATAATCCAGTTGACCAGAAAAATGTCTTGAAGGGGGTTCTTTCTCCAGCAAGCTAAGCAAAGGTCGAACTTGTTCTGGCTGTGTAACAGGGAAACCATTAGAGGAACCCTCCGCCAGCTTCTGAAGCTTATCTGTCGATGTCCTATTGGCGGAGAGAGATAATCGATGCTGTTGTCTAACATCTTCTGTCCCGGACGTAGAGGCATCTGCTGCAACACTCCTATCACTATCTGGGTGCAAGGCATCTGGTTGATGGATATCTGATCTCTGAGAATTTGAAGTTGAAGCATGAGAAGGCTCTTCACCACCCCCATGCCTAGTTTTCAACACATCAGGCTGATCAATCACACTGAGTGAAGTCTCATGCTGACTAAAAATAGGATTGTTAGGGTCAAGTTGACCAGAGCGTGCACGTGGAGCATGACCATCCACACTCAGTGTACCCCCTGATATAGAAGCCAGTCGGGTTGCCTCATTCAAGCTATAAAGAGTGTTGATTAGCCTAAGAAGAATTCCATTCTTTGCAGCTATACGGCAGAAATCATTTCTCGGGGTGGACTTTTTGAGTTTGAATACCTGCCACATCCCATCAATAGCTAAATGGACCATCTCCCTGGACAGAAAAACTCAAATCAGTAGAATTTAGTAGCACATAAAAAACGAAAAGGACCAAAATTGATGTACAATAAAGAGCTAAATCAAGAAAATGGCCAGTTATTGAGCAATTTATCCGCCGTTTTCAATAGAGCAAGCACACACCACAAATTAGGTAGGAGCTCGATAAATCCCACATTAATTTCTGCACTTAATACGTCCAAACACCACAAGAAGATGGTAGACAGTACCCACCTGTATTTGGCATAATCTGCTTCAAGAAATCCAACCAAAACTGGTATTCCACGGCAAGCTATGAACATTTGCAACGTTAAGGAGCTGTAAAGAAGGTAGCAAATCAACTCTATGACTTCAAGAAAAAAACGAAGAAGCAAAGTAATAAATATTTGATGACTATTATAACCTTGATTGACAAAGCTGCTGCAAGAAGTACGCTGCTTCCTTACGAATTTCTCGAGAATGATCCCTCTCAGGACCAGCAAAACTCATTACCACAGGAATCTACCATTTTACTTGGAATAATCAATTTTCATGGGATTCCATAACAAAGAGAAAAAACAGATTTGACTATTTGAGAACATCATGAAAACTTAAGTGATGGCAGGACACCATGGATTTAAATACTGTTTGACATTTAAGATCGAAAATGGAGGACAAGAGCCTTTAATAAAATAAATTGGCCAAATCCACCCAAATACACTAAGTCAGCAACCAAATGGAAGGTAAAACTTACGAGACCAACAAGACAAGCATTTTCCTGGAAGTCAGTGTTATCTTTAATAATTTCGTTTATCAGCTGCAGCACACCACATATTACCTGAAAACACCAGAAAAGTCAGAATTTACAACGAACTGATGACTACTGATGATGAAGGACAAGAAAAAATCCTGCTTGACTACAAATAAACATACTCGAGATTTAGGAATATCAAGTAGATCCATTAGAGGGAGGAAACCATGCTGTGTCACAAATACTCTCTTCTGTTCAGGTCTCTGACGAAACATGACAACAAGTTTCTGACAGGAAGAGACTATTGCATCTTCTGATTCATCTGGCCTTAGGGAGCTCACCAATCTGCTGAACTCGACTGCCTACAAAAACTTAGGCAATAAATACTAAGATTTGGAATTACTAATGGAAAAAACTAAACAAGAGTTGAGAATCGATTGTTTTTTTGTAACACTTAATTTTGCAAAATATCATTCTCAGAGGATGAAGTGAGACGGTTCAAGTACCTGCAGAGGAAAAAGATTCTCTGCGGGCACTTTTTCATCAAATACCTGCGAGACAAGATAGAAAATATGTTAACAGTATATTACTTGAATGATCAAACCTGCATTCTCGAGACAGAACATACCAAGCCATCAATGTCAATAACATCATCTTTCAAAACACCCATCATTAAGCGGAAAAGATCACCACCATCATTTGACTGCCCTGTTTCACCCTCCATTTGTTTCTGAGCAATTGTAGCCCTTAATTTTGTTGCCAGATCATTCTTTCCACCATCTGCGACAGGAGAATCACCCTGGATCACATTTGATGTAGACATTGATGTTGAGGCTTCATTTGGTTTTCCCTCGGGAACTTTATCCAATGGATGAAACAAATCATGCAAAGAAGCATCACCAGGAGGATCGCTAAATCTAGTCAGTTCATTCCCACCAACACTAGATGGAGTCTTCACAGCCTTTAAGATAGAAATAACAAGCAAAATAAATGTCGTCAGTTTGCAAGTCTTCAACTCTGGACAAAACAGCTATGAACAACATACGTCCCGAATGAAACATTTTTCTTCAAATAGAGCATTTAGACTGATCACACCATTCAACAAAGTAAGAGTAATTATTGCCATAAGACCATAATCTTGTCAAGAAAACGACTAAGGCCTAACAACAAAGAAAACCTTTTTCATTATAGAAGCCTCTGTGCATAGAAGTGTGGAATTTGCCCCAAAAAAGTATATAACACGGTACAAGCCCAGCAAAGTGTTTTGTTTTTTATCAGTAAGGAACAAGGAACTTATCGATCAACTCAAAACACAGTATACTCCCTCGTGATTGACCATATTATCTAAGAAAGCGCTAGGACAATAATGACGTAACAACACAACTGACCTTTCGAAGCCTACGATCTTCACCTTTTTGGCCAACACTATGTGATGGCTGGTCCACCTGGATGGAAGATTCTTTTCCGACCTGCCTTTCTAAAGTATTCTTTCTAGCTTCAGAAGCTTCCGTTTCAAGATTTCCAGGTATTTCATCATGTTCAGATTTCCCATGAAACTCTGATACATCTTCAGATGTCCCCTTTGCATCCGAAGAAGTACTACAAGTACTTTGAAGAGAAGATTTCTCGTGAATAGAAAATGTAGGAACTTGATCTGACATAAGATCATCTTCTGAATTATCTGTTCCTTCCTCACCAAGATCACTGGGTGAAGACTGATCTTTCTCAGACCTAAAACTTGCCACCCCTACCAGAGGTAACTTGCTTTTCGAGTCCTGAAAAAAAACAGTACTGGATCAGTAGCCTTACCAAAGTTCATCTCTAGCTTTAGTGTGTTCTCCTGTTCATCTCTAAATTCTTTATTTGCATCTTCAAAAGAACGACTGATGGTAAACTAGAGATGAGGAATCTTACAGTCTTTGACATCCCAACTTTTTCTGCTGAAAGGCTTTCAGTTACATTTTGACTTCCTTCATCACCCCTCTCTGAACTTGCAGCGGCTTCCTTCATATATCTGCAAAGGATGCAGTACCCAAGGACATCATTACAGATTCAGTGGAAGCAAGGAGCACTAGACCATAAGATGAGATAGATAATATGTTTTGACATATTCTTCCAAAATTCAAAATTAAATACACAGGTTCTCACTTGATGGTTCCACTATGCCGAAGTGAGGACTGCAATGCTCGTCTAGAGTTCCGTATCCAAGGGTGAGAGAGCAAAGTCTTTGCATCAGGCCTCTGCCTGGAATCCTGTAATATGCAAGGTACAAATCAGATGCACATACTGGATATTAAGTAAATCAAAAGTGCCAAGGTTGCGGTACAGAGGTAGGTGGAATGATTAAACATTCTTGCTTTGTTTATACCTTCTTGAAGCACTGTCGTAGGAAGTCTGTAATATCTGGAGAAAGACTATCGGGAATAGGAGGGTTATCATCCTGCCACGAAACCAGAAAAAAGACAATAGTTTGTCACTTATGGCTTACAGCTTTTGCATTTATTTTCGGGAGAGAAGTGCTTTACAACAAGGAAGCATAAGAAAAAAGAGCTAGGAAGAGACCTAAATTTTCCTGACCTAATTAATGCAAACTCATAAAATGTTGTCAAAACCTGAACAATACGAAAGAGGGCAGGCATTGGCTGCAGATCATAGTAAGGAGGTACACATGTAAGAAGTTCGATAACAGTGCATCCAACGCTCCAAATGTCAGAAGCAGCACAAACTCCGGACATTTCAATAACCTAAAACATAAGTTGGGTATCCGTCGACCCGCACATAATCAGGAAAAGGTGTTGCAAATATTAACCTATACAGAATCTGGTGATGAAAAATAGATATAATGTACCTCAGGAGCCATCCAGTAAGGGGTTCCAACCACTGAGTGAGTGTTAACATCAGCTTCGTTTAGTTTAGTGGCAACTCCAAAGTCAGCAAGCTTAACAAGACCCTGAAGTATGAGACAGTCAAGTATCTATCTAAGGAAAAATAGCCCAGAAGAATCTTATGCATCCGAGAATACAACAGATCTTGAAACCAAAAAAAAATTAATGAAGACATGGCTGAGAATAACGAACAAAATACATAAGGTACAGAAAAACACACCTCCTTTGTCGTCAAAATATTTGCACCCTTGATATCACGGTGTATGACACCCTGCTCATGCAGATATACTAAACCTTCCAAGACCTGTATTCACTAGTGAGTACACAATGCATAAAGAAACTTAGTTCAACTAGAAAGATAAATACAGACCTGAGCAATGTAAACAGCCACCAATGATTCTGGGAAAGGTCCAAATTTATTTGGTTTAATAATGTTTGCAAGAGAGCCATTCTCAACGTACCTGCAAACACATTATTGAACTTGAGTTTCCAGACCGTATTCCAGCGTGGACCAATATAAACAGAAAAGCTACTTACTCCAGAATAATGTGAAGGTGAGTCTTTGTCTTCGATGACCCAAGATACTTCACAATGTTTTTATGGTTCAAGTTCTGAAATGAAATATTATCATCTTAGAAGACATAGAGGAAGACTGCATCTTTACCAGCATAACCATTAATGAGAAGAAGCTAATTGATTTGCTATATAAGTTCACAGATAATAAAGATTAAGATCCCAACTCCGTTAAACAATTGAGAAACACGGTCAAGCTCTACGTGGAATAGAAAAAATGGATATGCATACCAGTCCTAGGCAATGTTAAGGCTAAACAGTTTGTGATTGAACAATGATTGTGGGATATGGAAGAAAGAAGCTACCTTCAACAGATCAATTTCTTGCTGGTGACAGCCATCCAACAGCCGGGAATCATCCACATGTAACACCACCATGATTCAATTCAGTATAAAAGTGGTAAGGAGGATTCGAGACCACATTTGGCCACACGAATACGAAACAAAAAACAAATAACAAACCATAATAGTATTAAGATCCTCTTGTACAATATTTTCCAGTGAGACTTGTTTAATGGCCACAAAGTCTCCATTCTCCAAGTCTAATCCTTTATAAACTCGACCATAAGCTCCTTTACCAATTTCATCTCCCAGCATCTGCGCTCAAAAAAATCAAGAATCAACCTTGGGGATTTAATTAAACTTTGAGCAGACAAGGATCAATGAAAAGAGACAAAATTCATTTTTGCCCACAACGAATTAGTGTTCCAATTTCGAATTGGTGGAGCTGAAATCCAAAACTGAGCCAAAAAAAAACCCAGGAAATTGCGGAAGAAGAAGCTTACATATTTGTTGTCGAGAGTCTTTGATTTGTGGAACTGAGATGACATCATTTGCCGCGCCATCTCTTCTCGTTGCTTCCTCCGTCAGCAAACAAACAAAAATGCAGCGATCCAATTTACGACGGAAATAATAAGAATTTTGTGAGAAAATTTTGAAGGATTTGAGATGGGTTTAAATATCAGATATTCAGATGCCAGCCCTAAGACAGTAAGTGAGAAAAATGAAAAAGGAAAAAGGAAAGAACACAACTAAGGTTTTTAGTTGGAGACAGTAAGTCAAGCGGGTCCAACCCGCCCTGCGCGCGGTTTACATGTTTTTTCTGATCCTCATCCATTCGTCCCGTTTGATTTATTAACAAAAATTGTTTGATCCGCATCTATCCTGTTTGAATCTGCGGATAACCAGTAAATATTTAAAATAAAAAAAAATAGTAAAAAAATATATTTAATAAAATAAATTTCACTTGAAAAAAAACTTAAATACACTATTTTCTGAAAAAAATAAACAAAATAATTAATTAATTTATATATATTACAAAACAAATGAGTTAACAAAAAAAATATATATATATATATTACAAAATATTTCAATATTTTAATAATTTTTAGTAAATAATTTTTTTTAATTGCAGATAACCAGCGGGAAAATAATATCGACCTGCATCCATCCCGCATTTGAAAACATTCGACTCGCACCCGCCCTGTTTTTTAGCATTTTGAAAATTCTCGATCCGTACCCGCCCCGCGGTAGATCAAAACCCACGGGACCCGCAAGTAAACACTCAAATTGATAGCCTCTCAGATCATCTCCAATGCATATATTTAGAGAGTCTTAATGGTGGATCTTAAGAAAAAAATAATCAAATTTAATCAAAAAGTTGGATCTTAAAATTAAATCCGGGTCTAATACTAAACCCGTGTCTTAACAAAATCAACATTTCTCGGCAGGATCCGTGTCTAATACTAGACCCATATCTAAAAAAATTGTTTTAGACACTCTTGCATAAGTTAACCATAGGAGATGCCTTCATGCGCCAGTTTCTTCTTTCTTATGGGGCCCTTATATTTTTCTTTTCCTTACAATTTCACCCCACTCTTTCCCGAATTGTAAAATATCTGGGCTTTTTGTCCAATTACCGATTTTTTATCATTTTAAAAGTCGGTCCAAATATTAAATGCTTCTTTCATTAGTTTATGTCATTGTTAATAAATTATTTTAAATCAAGGTGGTTAGTATTCGTTAATGTATTATTATCAACAATTCTGAACATTATATTTTGTAATTTTTTTTTTCAATCGGAGGAGCTGGGATAAGCGGATGTTATGGCCACTCAAATTATAATTTCATGAAAAAAAATTTGATATCTAATAAAAATAACCAAGAAGCAACTAACATGCGCATGGTGGTCTGAGCTATAGGACCAAAACAATCATGCCTAGTGTTAAATCTGAAAAAAAAAAAAAAAAGAACACAATCCATGCAGGTGAGGTGAAATTAAAACAAAATTAAGATTACAAGCGCGTAATCACAAAACGCTGAAATTGGAGCGTGTGCAATAAGTCGGTAGGTTCATTGGTAACATCAGTAGACTAAGGAAGAAAGAGAGAACAACGAGGGAACAAAAAAAGCTAACCAATCGAGGAACTCAGAGAGATCACGAAACCCTAGTCGAAGAGTCAAGAGAGAAAACTCACGGCGGAGATGACAACATCTGGCGGGAAGAAACCGATATCCAAGAAGACGAGCCCGTGTTGCACGAAGATGGGGATGAAGAGAGGACCTTGGACGGTGGAGGAGGACGAGATTCTTGTGAGCTTCGTAAAGAAAGAAGGCGAAGGAAGGTGGAGATCGCTTCCCAAGAGAGCTGGCTTACTCCGATGCCGAAAAAGCTGCCGTCTACGGTGGATGAACTATCTCCGGCCGTCTGTAAAACGCGGCGGTATCACCTCCGACGAGGAAGATCTCATTCTCCGCCTTCATCGCCTCCTCGGCAACCGGTGCGAATATGTTATATAATTATTCAGATTAACTACAAAAATTAAATAAGTTTTTTCGTATACTGATCAATCGACATACATAAGAGATCGTAGTTACTATATATAAGTACGTGTGTGTATGTGTGTTTAAGCTAGGGTCAAATTTCTTCTACATAAATACATCAAGATTCTTTCATTTGATCACACTTTATTTGGGTCAATTTATTAATTATCACTATATACATATGTATCTAATCGTCTTTTTTGCTGTGATAGAATAGCAATCAAAATTTGATTGTATTTCTCAAACAAAATAGTTATCCCTTTTCTCTTTTCTTGTTATTTAACTGAAGAATAATTATAATTTTTCTGGTTCTAAGGCTACTATTAGTAATTCTAGTTACCGACTTGTTTGGTTTTCAAATTTATGATTATTGAGAAAATGTAACAAAAATAAGATATATATATATATATCTCGTTTTATAGAAATATATATATTATATATATAGTAATTAATCGTCGTTGTTTTATAGTATGATCATATGCTAATTCGATTGTGTGATGTAAGGTGGTCACTGATCGCGGGAAGGATACCGGGAAGGACTGATAATGAGATCAAAAACTATTGGAACACTCATCTTCGTAAGAAACTCTTAAGACAAGGCATTGATCCTCAAACCCACAAGCCTCTTGATGCAAACAACACCCATAAACCCGGAGAAGAAGTTTCCGGTGGACAAAATCTCCTCGAGCCTAATTCTAGTTCTCACACTGATGATACCACCGTTAGTAGCGGAAATGGAGCTAGCAAGATCAGTACCAGCGTCTTTGGTGATGAAGACGACGAAGACTTTGGTTTCTGTTACGATGACAAGTTCTCTTCCTTTCTGAATTCGCTTATCAATGATGATCCTTTAGTTAGTAGTATTCCAATATCCCAGCCGTTGCAGACGCACAATTGTACCGATGAGATTGTTGGAGCGTCGTCAAGCTTAGGACATGACCAGAGACCTGAAAATATGTAATTTGGTCGATCGTGATGTCTTCTATATATATATATATCTACCATATGGTTCGAGAAGTGTATTCATGCATGTGATTTCAAAGTTGGGTATATATATATATGTGTGCTAAGTTGTCATGCGGTGATCTGTGTGATTACAATATGTGTAATTGATAACATAATCCTTTACATATATATATGGTATATCTCTCGTTTCTTTTTCGCAGATCATGTTTCATGCCTAATTCGAATAAATAAGTTAGTTATAAAGCTTTCTAATAAGGTTCTTAATTACAAACAGTCTTATTTAGTCTATATATATATTCAATCATCGTCTTAATTAGAGTGTGCAGAGCCGGCCCTGAGTTTTAAGGAGACGCAAGCTAGAGAAAAAAATAGATCGAACACATGATATGTAGTGCTAAATACCTACACTTTACCACTAGCTTAAGAAAATTTTTAAAAATTTTAGGGCCAAAATATTTTATATAAAAACAAAGGCTGCAAATTCATGTTTGGTCTCATGACCGACCATAAATGTGTGTATATATATTGTCGTGGAACTGTGGGATTTAATAAGATTCGAGTTTAATTTCTATCAAACAATTGCGGTCCGGCCATTTGTAATGTACTAAATTTGAAAACAATAAAGCTTAACGTTAAAATTAAAAAGCTATTAACGCTATTGGGGAAAGTTTACATAGCAAAGGATAAGGTCCCTTTTCTCAAGTAATATACAAAATTTTAATGAAAACTCAAAACTTGTCAAGTATATATGTTCCTTAATCCTGTTTTTTCAAGTATGTACATGCATGTATAGATGAATCATGAATGTACATCAGTACATGCATATATAGATGCATTAATAGTATATGGGTTATATAATAAGTTGGATACTCAAAGTTTGTCAAGTATTTCACATGTATCCTTTTAGACCAGTGTTGATTGCGATTATAATTGTATGTTACTAAAATATATATGCATGCGTTTTATTGTGAAGATTCACTGTTTAACAGTCCTACGTATAACTTACTAGTTTCTTCATCGTAATCTCGTTGGTGGTAGGTCCGTGCGTTCTCCCTCAATAATTCTGTAATCCCGAAGAGGACACCATGCCGTTTTCGCGTTGATCCTTTACACGTCTCCACATTTACGCCACATGAAAACGCCAGGAGACTAACTTGTTAAAGCAAAGATGGGCCCAAACAATCAACAACGGTGGGCTTAAGCCTTAAGTGGCGTTATAGACTAGGAAATTAGATTATAGACCACGCTTGAATATAATACCGTCTTATCGTTTCAAATACGAGCCGTTAGATTGATTGACGTTTACTTTACATAAGTTGACTTAAACGAACTTGGAATGCGAGTATTCTTTCTGCTACGACCTAACCTTCTTTTCTCTTTGACCCTTTGGTTACGCAACAGCAAAATTAAATAACTGCATAATTTAGAAAAAACGTTAGAAACGAAGGTGTCATTAATATTTCAACAAACAAACCGATAAATAAATCGAGTAATTATAGCAAAAAATAAATAAATAAATCGAGTATATGTATTATATACATGGAATACATATAAACATGCATGCATAAAACATACACATTCATCTGCATAGACACATATAATACACGCAATGTCGATATTCAAAATAAATAAACAAATTTGATGAAGAGTAAAGCTACGTACCGATATGAAGATAGTAGTCGCAGAAATTATTGTTCAATGTTTTCTTCTTGGTTTTTGTTTGTTAAGGATTGTTCAATGTTCCTCTCTCTCTCTCTCTCTCTCTCTCTCTCTCTATATATATATATATATATGTATATGTATATATGAGATGTGTTTAGGATTTGTAATAATGTTGCAAAGTTGAATTAGGTTAAAAGAAAAGCAAGAATTGACCGGTAGATTTGGTCTCTCTCGTTTTGTGTTTCCAACGGAAAGCTTGATCTTATTATTTGGAGATGGAGATAGTCAATCATAAAGGTTATTGCACCTGTTAGGTACCAACTAAATACTCTTCATCAGTTTAATGACCTCATCTGTGAACTTCTCTCTCTAGTCTCTTTCAATTAAAAAAAAACGGAGGAACGTCTCTCTCTTACTCTCTGGGAGTTATCGCCATTGTAGAAGGTAGATGTTTATGTCTCTATTTTTCTATCACCTCTCTTGTTTAAAAAGACAAAAATAATTTTTTTTTCTTTTAAAAGAAACAATTCATCAGTTAAATTCAGACCATATATATATATGGTCATTGGTTCTCAAGTCCTCAGAGAATAGTTTTTGACACTAAATTGTATAAACTTTAATAAATTGGAGTTATTGAGGATAGGTCCTACCTCACACATATTGTTGCCTATTATCTGAGCAAACAATTTTTCTTGGTCATCTAACATTGTGGCTCCAGTTTTGTGGATGCATTGATGATCAATTAATCAAAGAACCAGGTGTACAATAATATATCTGTTATCTTTCCTCGTACTGTAGACCCCAAATCTTGTTCACTTGGCAAATCGCAATGTCCATTCTTTTGCTACCTCGTCATGCTTTTCTCTATCCGACAAGTAGAGCCGTGCTATCACTGGTAAAGCTGGATTATCTGGTAACGAAAGAAGAAGAGTAAAGTCTGTTTGTTAGAGAAAGAAAAGAAACTAAGGAACTTTCTTAGGCATATCTGACCTGAGCTGAGCAAATCCATCAAAGGACTTGAAAAGGTCTGAACTGATGTCTGAAAGTAAGTAGAGACTTACAGGGTTCAGGTTTTAAGAAGATGGATTTGATGGCTTGTAAGATTTTTGTGATTGTAAGAGCTGGGCTCCAACTGTCTCTCAGGATATCCACACTTAAACTCCCGGCAGTATCGACATTGCAATGGTAGATCCGAGTCTTGAAAACCACCTACAAATCCCATTCCCCACCATCTTAATCAAAAGACTCAAAAAGAAGAAGTGAAACTACTGATGTAATGAAAGTGCAAGCTCAAGACTAAAACCATAAACTTCGGCTCTCTCAGGACCCAAACGGTCAAGAATTTGCTACAAAATGTATCCCAAGACTTTTGATTTAAGAAAGAAGAATATGTAACTGCTCCTGCCAGACACTGAAACCCTGTTTCAAAGTGTGACGCAGTTCAAGCCTTAATCAAAAGACCAACAGAGATGCAAAAGATACTCAGTAACTAGTTATTCCTGACGACATCAGCTAGAAAATCAAACTTCTAAACCCTAAATCATTACCAGTTAAATCAGTAATGCTCCCAAACATTTTTATACCACCAACGATAAAGTTAGCTACTTTCACGAAAAAAACCAACCAGAGAATCCAAGATCATACCTTAGGTGGTTTGAAAGGATAATCAGACGGAAAAATTATATCCAGGAAAAAGATCCCTCCTTCATACGGAGTTGCTGCAAAAGTCGAATTAAAATCGAAATCAAAAAGACTTGAAACCTAACAAATTTACATCGGATCTTCCAGAAACTAACCCAAGGGACCAATAATGGTTGCGATCCAATGGTAGAGATTATCCCCTTTTGGTCCAGCCGAGCAATCAGGAGGCGGATCCACGTTTAGCTCCGCCATCTCCCTCTGTATCCGCTTCCCAGAAGCAGAAACAGAAGTCTTCGCTACCCAAGACGACGCCGTTCCTGAATATCCGGCGTACATCGCCGTCGGTAACGGCTTAAACCTCCCGCTTCCGCCAGGTGTCATCATCTCCCGTCGTCGTCGTCCCTACTACTACTCTGTTTATCCAATCCATTACTTCAGCGTTTCGCTCGCACTCCATCCGGAAAAGTTTTCCAAAACGCCGCGTTTCGATCCGATCAGTTATTAAACAAATAAAGTAACAATCGCTGACGTGGCGAATAATATTATCCGCCGCTCTACTTCAATCATTTTTTTTTTTCTTTCACTTTTGCTTTTCAATTATTCACATTGTGAGCTTATTGGATCATGATCATGTTATGTTACCTTTTGCTGAATCTGAATACCAGGAATAAATACAAGGCAATGATTCATTTGAAAATGAAATTCAAATCACTCTAATTCGAAGATTTTAGTTCAAAGATGAAACAAAAAGAATGACAACACGATCTCTCTCTCTCTAGCTACACTTACACTACACCAAATTAAAACAATAAATACCGGTAACCGGACAAAAAACAACCCGCCTTTCGACTTCTCCGGTTAATACAAAACCGCGTTTTGGCCAGCGTTCTACAAAAGGCGGTCAGGCTGAAGTAACAAAAGTAGTAGTGTGAGAGCTAACGGTGCTAAGAAGGGAAGATGGTAGATGGAGATGATAAGTGCGTTTGCGTTCCCTCCCAATGGACTTACGGGTCCTAACGCAGTCGGAGGAAAGTTCCCTCCCGTTCCGTTTGCGTTTGAGCTGAGATAGATTGAAACAGATTTCCACAGAGTTAAGCAAATATTTCGTTTTCAAAAGGTTTAGAAACTTGAAAAGACGTAAAATCCTGATTGTTACCTTCCAGTATATGCACATGTTCTATAGCCTGCAAAACGCACAAGCGATCAAATTTGAGATTTACGCGATTCAAGCAACATGTAAGCATAGAGTTATAGAATTATATAGCGATTAACTGATCAGAAAACAATGAGAAACTTACTAGGATCTCTAGTCGTAGTGATGGCTGTACCACCAAAGTCACAAGTTCCACCTGCACTTTTCATCTTCTGGTAATAGTCATTGAAGGCAAAAGAAGCGTGGCTCTTGATATCGTTCGGGAGATAGCACGGTTGGCCCGCTTGAATCGCGGCACAGTTAGCTCGGCCTTGACCACACGCCCAATTTAAACCGTCCTCCAACTTATCGTCCTCAGCATCCGCTTTAGCCACGCAGAACAATGATGAACCGTTTAGAGCTGCGGATTCAGAGCCACCGCTTAAGCCAAGAGGATAAACCGATGTTCCATTCGGAAACAAAATCCCCCAGTTTCTTTCCGAGACTGGTTCAGACATCTTGTCTTCGTTGTACAGCTCGTAGATGTATGTGTTTATAGGTATGTCTGGTTGGCTAGGAGGGCCTGAGTTGTTCAACACTCGCTTAATCAAGTTACTGTTAAATGTCTCTGCGTTACCCATGGTTGCAGCCGTTTCATCGGCTCCACCAAACGAGGGCCAGCCAGTTTCCGTGACAACGACAGGAATCTTGGAGAAATTCAAAGCTTCCATGGAGTAGTAAGCAGCATCAACCATAGCATCAAACATGCTGTCGTAATGTAAAAGCGTGTTGGGATCAACAATCTGCTTCACCGAAGAGAGCTGCTTGAACATCGCATAATCAAGCGGGAAAATCCCGTTGGCTGTTGTGTAACCGTAGTAAGGATACGCATTTAACATGAAAAAAGAACCGGTGTTCTTCAGAAACTGGAGAAGCTGGTAAACCGTTGTGTTCCAGGACGGGCTAAAAGTCGATGTAGATGGAGGAAACGGTTTAGGCATTATATCCATAGACATCGGGCTCGAAACTTTGACCTGAAAGTTGAGGTTAGAAGCCACAAGAGCCTTGTGAATGTTGTTGAGAGCCGAGGCGAGAATCGGCGCCACGTGAGGAGTTGCGGTGAGAACTTCGCTACCAACAGCAATTGCTGTAATGTTAGTTGAAGGTATGTAAGCAGCGACGTTATTATTAACCCATAAAGCTGCTGCTGAAGGATACCGTCCGATTTTGAGGATTTCATCATTGGTTACACCGACCATTACTTCGATACTGGTGTTGGCAAATGCTTTGAGCATGTGGCTATTGGCATCATAGAGACGGATGTGTGTGATTTGTCGCGATTTGAGAAGCGTTACAATGTCAGAAGGCGACGGCATGTTGGTGAGATCTGTCCCGATGTTTACACCGATGAATGCAGCTGTATAAAGAATCAGATTAAACAGAGTCTTCTTGGAACTTCATCAGACTAACAAAAACTCAAGAGATATATTGTGTGATGAAACTACCTTTTGTAGACGCAAGAATCGAAATTAGAAGCAAGATTGCTTGTGAAAACCATCTCGGAAGCAGCATTGGAACCGAGAGCTTGAAGCCCTAAACCTATGACAAATTCAAAATCGAGTCAAATGCTAATGATTGTAACAGCAATTTCAAACCCAACATGACATGGATTGTAGATTTCTCACTAACTCAGCAAGCACTCTTTTTTTTGTTTTGTTTTTTCAGGAGAGATATAATTGAGACTCGTCAAATATGGTAAGAACCGTAAAATCAAGTAAGCAACTTTATGGATATGTAAAATTAATGGGGTCTAGAAATGAATCAAACGCTCTGCGAATAAAACGAGCTAAACAGTGAAAAAAAACAATAACCCATCGAGCATTCGAGAAGACACGCTCTTTTTTTCTTTCTTTCTATCTTATCTTTTACTCGTTTGTCGTTTCGTTCTTTGAGAGATGTTCTCTGCAAACAGGATTTGCAGAGGGAAGAAAAATGTGGAAGATACTAGTGAAAAGCTGGTTCGGACACAAGCTAAGACAACAGCAATGCGACAATAATGAAATTACCCAGATTTAAAATCAAGAAATTATTAGTAAACTACCTAATTAGAGCTTGCCCGCTTCCAGATTCACTCGGAGAGGATTTAGATCACAGAGAAAGAAAGAAAAAAACCCTCGAGGTTTTGCTGTAGAGACAAGAACAGGGCAAAGCAAGTTCAGAGTGTAATGAACCCACCGAAGAGGAACAAAAGTAAAGACTTTTTCTTTCCTTTCGGCGAAAATTATTTTCGAAATTGGAGAGAAAAAAAAAAAAGAAAAGATATTGAGAGAGATTGTTGTGCTCAGTTTAACTTGGTTTTATCTCACACTTTAATGCGTGGGAAACCAGAGAGGTGTGTGGAAATTGGTGAGGCTTGAAAGTTCAAAGAGCTAAATATAAACTATTAATTACTTAATTAAACATACTAATCTAATAATACAACACTATATAAAATTAATAATTATGTAAAAACAAGATTTTGCGTAGCTGCAGACTACAGTTTCCACGCTCTTCTCATGTTCTTTCGGTTTTGCCCTTTTTATTATTGTAAATTCGAATCAAAAGAAAGATCCATGTGATTTGCTAATTTCATGTGCATGACTTCCAAATGTTTTATTGTTAGGGACTTTCCAAACGTATTTATCCTGGATGCTCTCTAATTAATAATTTAACTATGAATTCTTTCATCACCACAAGTTTTAAAATTAATATATCACAGAGTCGTTTCTTTGTTTTAATGATATCAAAGTACATTATTCTTCAAAACGATAATTTTTTCAAATATATTTTCCAATTTTCTCCAAAAAGAAGAAATATTATCGACATCATCGATTCGCCGTGCATTTAGGATTCAAGCTGGGAAAACTGAAAATTCAAAATAATTCTAGAAACATGCGACGACCAAGACTTTTGTCGGATTCTATAAGAGACTCCAAAATATTATGGCTAAGAAAACATAATCGTTAATAAGACTCGTGACCACTTGGAATTAATAACATGTCAATAAAAGTTTTTTTTAATTTCTTTGATGCTTGAAAAGGAATAAAAAAAGAAAACAGAAGAAAATAGCTGGAAGGCCGATTCAAAACCAATGGAAGCCATACGTCAAAAAGCTCCCTCATTTCCTAACAGGTCCCTTTTCTTTCACCATAACAATGATAGATATAGATGGGATCTAAAGAGATAAGATGACAAAAAAAGCACATGCTACATCAATGTCATGTCTCAAGATCATCCATGGATCAAAACATAAAGCAAAACACCAATAGCACTACAGAGATCTGTTTTAAACCTTGTCTAAAGAAAGACTTAAAAGTAGGAGATTTCAATCTAACGAGGTAAACAAGTATCTTGATAAAGCAGAGCTAACAAACAAGACTGCAGAACTGAAGAGCAGAGAGATACATGAGTGTCTAGTTTCGTTCTCCATTTCGTTCTCCACGAGGGCTTGGGCTCCGGCTCCTGCTCTGCCTAGGGACTGGGCTCCTGGCTTGTTCAGGCGTGTAGCTTCTCTTTCTTCTTGGGCTTACGCTTCTTCTTGGGCTCCGGCTCCTGCTGTGGCTCTTTACCCTCCCAGGACTTCCACTGCGAACCCTTGAGCCATTATGTGGTGGTGAGCGAGAGTATGACCTCTCCTTCTCGTATCGTCTATCTTGAGGTGAGACAGACCTGCCATAAAACAGAGTTGGAGAGTAGACAATGGTTTTAAATCCATCAGAGAACTGTAATGTCATCTGATAGCAGTAATGAAATTTAAAAAAGGCATGCGGAGGAGCTAGTCTACCTAGATTGATGTCTTTTAGGGGGAGGAGAATTATAGTCGCGGCTACGTGACCTTGTTCTACCACCACCACGAGGGGGAGGAGAACGGGAGTACCGAGGAGGAGAACGTCTTCTGTCATGGAATCTGTTGCTCCTACATACATTAAAAGTATACAAGTTGAGATCAAGTTATCTCTTCGGGTTCTAGACAAACTAAATTTTTTCTGGTATCCGACAGACAATACAACAAAATTTCAAAGGTGGAAGAATCTCAATTCACCTTCCACCTCGATCCCTTGTTCTCATTTCAGTTGGCTTCTTCCGGTTTTCTTCTGCAAATACGACAGTCAGCTCACGACCAAGAAGAAGATAACCTTCCATGTGATGTTTTGCCTCAGCAGCATCAGCAGGATCCACATATTGAATGAAACCAAACCCACGTGGATCTCTGCAATAAATCCAATAAGCAAAAAAAATCTCAGACTCGGAACCAAAAACACAGTGACCAAGGAAGATGTACCGACTGGACAAGTAGCCTTTTGAACAAAAGTTGGCATTACAATCTCCTGCAATAGAAGCCATCATGATAAACATGAAAAAAGCAAGCACTTGCCTGCAAACCTTGCAAATTTCAGTATAAAGATGACTTCTCCAAGACTTGATACATCTTCAAATTGAATTCAAACCCAACTTCCTTCCAACCTTCACTACCATTTAGAACATCTTCCAAAGAACTCTAATTACTTCATTGGTCTCTTCAATTCTTTAAGTTCACTGTTAAACCTCAACAACTTCAATAAATACCCTTTGAGTGTGATCGAACATGGAACATAACACTATATTCTTTCCCCTAAATGACTAGAAGAGTATGGAGTTTTAGGGGTACTACTTACTAAGGCTGAATATTCAAGTTTAGATAAAAACTTTTCAAAGCCCCAAAGGAAAATTGGAAATAAAAAAGGAGACGTACAACATCAAGACAATTTAGAGAAAAAAAATATAAATCAAAGAATTCATAAGCTGCAGATGTGAAGATGTATGAACTAGGAATGGCTACGGAGAATAAAAGAATTGAAGACAAACAGGATTGGTTTACGAAGCAAAAGAAAAAGATAAGATAGAGACACGATCTAATTGAAGCAAAAGTAAAATAATGCCACGGGTGATCAAACATTTAAACATTTAATGTCCTATCTACTGAGCATGCTTACCCAGTATAATAATCCCTTGGAAGGTAGATGTCCTTGAGAGGACCGAACTGCTCGAATGGCCTCCTAAGATCCTCTTGCCTGGAGAAAAGAGAGTAAAGGTAAGCAGAGTAGAACAATTTAGTACCTCCCAAAGGTTAAGAAAAAACAGAGTCAACCTCTATTGCAAAGAAATCTGAAAACAAAAGTCTATACGTGCACTATCAAGAAACAGTACATTTTACAAGCTTCTTATATATTTCTGCCACAAAAAAGTATCCACCGAACCCGACATCAGCTTATTCTCAAAGCCTTTCACACAAACCTAAATAAGGAAACACATAAACATGAAATAGTAAAGAACATACCTGCAATCATGACGTAGGTTGCGAACCAAAAGACTGGTTGGGAGATCCCTGTCACGGCTGCCACCATATCGGCCACGGGGACTAGGGCTCCGGCCCCTCCTTCCATAACCCCTTGGTGGTGATGGGGTGTAGCTCCTTCCCCTCATTGAGTCTAGACTTCAATCTCTGTATCAATCAAGCAACCAACCGAAACTGAGTTAGAAACTGCCAGATATCATTAGATGCTTAAGAAATAAGAGCGAAATAGCACAAGCTAACACACCAGCATCAAGAAAACTTCAATAAAGTATGATGAATTCACCAATATCTAAGCTAACAAATACCAAATGTGTTTTAACATATATATATATCAAAAGAGTTTTAAACCAATAGCTAAGCCATCGGAGAACATCATAGATACTATTTTCTGCTTCTAAGAACCCAATCAAAGAATAACAACAACAGCAATAGACCGATAGTGTGAAATAGTTTAATTTTTGTTTTCGAATAAAGACCAATTATGCAAAACGCTAAAGCACGAGTTTTTTTTCCACTTGAATGCCACAAAAAGAAAGATTAATCCTTGCAACGAAATTTCTACCAAGAATACAAATCTGAAATCAATTTGATAGAATGGGCCACCGGAATCGATAGAAAGCTGAACTTTTTATGGTATCCGAAACGAAAGTCTCCGATCTACTACGTTTCAATCGTTAATTGGCGATAAGAGAAGAAGAAGGAGGAGGAGAGCCGACGAAGCATCGAGAAGCTTACCGCAGCTAAGGACGGTGTCGGAAGAACGACGGACGGTGAAGAAAACCACAGGAGAGGCGGCGCGGAAGTAATTGGAGAAGAGAGAGAGACGGTGATTATATTGATTAAGGGAGAGAGTAAAACGTACTCTCTGTTTTAGATCTTATGGTCTGGAACGAGCGGGTCATTAGGGTTTCTTCAATCTTTATTTATTTTCTTTGCATATGTTTGCCTCCAAATCCTCTATTTGTTTTCTTTGTCAACTTTTGCCTCGAAATTATTCCGAATGTTTGGTTTTATGCTCATACTTTCTTTATTACATGTAGACCCTTTCAATGTATTAGATTCCGGTAATTTTCTCAGTCTTTATTAACTAAAGGTTTTTTTTTTCCAGAGTTGTTAGAGAATAACTTTTTAATCCATTTGATAGAAGTTTGAGGATATTTTTGATTTTGAAAGTTTTCTCAATCTTTATTAATTAAAGATTATTTTTTCAGAGTGGTTAGAGAATAATTTTTTTTTAATTCATTTGATAGAAGTTAGAGAATATTTTTGATATTTTAAAAGACAAGTATTTTTTAATTACAAAAAAAATTACACGAAAGTTAAAATAAGGGCAATTCTATAAAATAGCACCAAAAAACTTAAAGTTCAATAATTTAGCACCCAAGGGTGAAAATCCCAAAATTAGCATTCATTAAAAGGGAAAAAGACTTATGTATCCTCTATTATACTCTAAAATCAATCATTGATAACCCAAACAAAACAAAAAAAATCGAAGATGCTGATTCTCCTTGTTCACATTGACCGGTTCAGAGAGAAATCCTTAACCGAATTTTTGGATCGGTGGTTATCTCTATTGAGTGAAGGGAGCTTCACATCGGCGAGCTTGTGACGAGATCCATGGCGGCAATTTCTACGTTCTTCCTTCTCTTCCTCATACCCCTTGTCCCACTCTCGCTTCTCGTTATCTTGGCCTTAATCGTACGTACGCCCTCGTCCCATCCGAATCCCAATCAAGTCACGTCACGTCTTCATCACCGGCGGATCTAGCGGCATAGGTCTTGCTCTCGCCCAACGCGCCGCTTCCGAGGGTCCTCGCGTCTCCATCCTCGCCCGATTCGCCGGAAAGCTCGAGGAGGCCAAACAATCTATCAAGCTCGCCACTGGTGTCGAAGTCGCCACGTTTTCCGCCGACGTTCGCGATTACGACGCCGTGTCGAAGGCGATTGACGAATCGGAGCCGATCGATGTGTTGATTGTAAATCAAGGCGTGTTTGTGGCAAAGGAGCTGGATAAGCATAGTCCAGAGGATCTGGATCTAAATAGCTAAGTTTGTCCCAATGTTGTTATCAAGGACATTTATTGAGTGTTATATAGCTGGTATTGAGATTACGTTTTTTTTCCCATGATTTTCTTTTCAGGTTGTGATGGTTTCTGTGTTGTCTTTGTCTTCTTCTTTTATCGGAAGATTTCTTGGTGTTCGAATATATCTATTTATCATTTCAGGTAAATAACAAATTTGAGTCGATGATCAAGCTTGTTGAAGATATTCTATTTAATGATCCAAAGTCGATTTGCCGACCTTTGTTCCCATCCCAACACCTTACTAAATCAACAAGAAACATAAAAAGTATGATTTCGCTTAAGTCATGAAGAGACGAACTATAAATGATTATATTACCTGTTGATTTTCATGCGTAAATGAAGCATCCAAACATGTGTTGTTGTTTGCCTACACAAAGAAAGAAAGATACAAATGTTGAAATAATTCTTTCTGGAAATTCAACGTATTTAGGAAACATTTAAGAACATATATAACATATTTAGGAAAGCCTTCCTCAATCAAAAAGAAAGATAAAAAGTATGATTTCAAAGTCATGCAGAGATAAACTATAAAAGACTATATTACATATTTATTTTCATGCGTAAATGAAGCATCCGAACATATGTTGTTGTTTGCCTACACAAAGAAAGAAATATACAAATGTTGAAATGATCCTTTCTGGAAATGCAACGTATTTAGGAAACATTTAGGAACATATATAACGTATTTAGGAAAGCCTTCCTAAATCAACAAGAAACAGAAAAAGTATGATTTCAAAGTCATGCAGAGACAAACTAAAAAAGACTATATTACATGTTGATTTTCATGCGTAAATGAAGCATCCAAACATGTGTTGTTGTTTGCCTACACAAATAAAGAAAGATACAAATGTTGAAATGATCATTTCTGGAAATGCAACGTATTTAGGAACCATTTAGGAACATATATAACGTATTTCGGAAAGATTTCCTAAATGAACAAATGATGAAAACTGATCATTTCTTGAAAATGAAACGTATTTAGGAACATATATAACGTATTTCAGAAAGTCTTCTGAAATGAACAAATGATGAAAAATGATCCTTTCTTGAAAATGAATCGTATTTAGGAACATATATAACGTATTTCAGAAAGACTTCCTAAATGAACAAATGATGAAAACTGATCCTTTCTTGAAAATGAAATGTATTTAGTAACATATATAACGTATTTCTGAAAGACTTCCGAAATGAACAAATGATGAAAACTGATCATTTTTTGAAAATGAAACGTATTTAGGAACATATATAACGTATTTCGGAAAGTCTTCCGAAATGAACAAATGATGAAAAATGATCCTTTCTTGAAAATGAATCGTATTTAGGAACATATATAACGTATTTCGGAAAGACTTCCTAAATGAACAAATGATGAAAACTGGTCCTTTCTTGAAAATGAAACGTATTTAGGAACATATATAACGTATTTTGGAAAGTCTTCCGAAATAAATAAATGATGAAAAATTTAGGAACCATTTAGGAACCATTTAGGAACATATATAACGTATTTCGGAAAGACTTCCTAAATGAACAAATGATGAAAACTGATCATTTCTTGAAAATGAAATGTATTTAGGAACATATATAACGTATTTCTGAAAGACTTCCGAAATGAACAAATGATGAAAAATGATCCTTTTTTGAAAATGAAACGTATTTAGGAACATATATAACGTATTTCAGAAAGTCTTCCGAAATGAACAAATGATGAAAAATGATCATTTCTTGAAAATGAATCGTATTTAGGAACATATATAACGTATTTCGGAAAGACTTCCTAAATGAACAAATGATGAAAACTGGTCCTTTCTTGAAAATGAAATGTATTTAGGAACATATATAACGTATTTCTGAAAGACTTCCGAAATGAACAAATGATGAAAAATGATCCTTTTTTGAAAATGAAACGTATTTAGGAACATATATAACGTATTTCGGAAAGTCTTCCGAAATGAACAAATGATGAAAAATGATCTTTTCTTGAAAATGAATCGTATTTAGGAACATATATAACGTATTTAGGAAAGCTTTCCTAAATGATGAAAAATGATCCTTTCTGGAAATGAAACGTATTTAGGAACCATTTAGGAACATTTATAACGTATTTAGGAAAGTCTTCCTAAATGATGAAAAATGATCCTTTCTGGAAATGAAACGTATTTAGGAACATATATAACGTATTTAGGAAAGCTTTCCTAAATGATGAAAAATGATCTTTTCTTGAAAATGAATCGTATTTAGGAAGATATATAACGTATTTCGGAAAGACTTCCTAAATGAACAAATGATTAAAACTGATCTTTTTTGAAAATGAAACGTATTTAGGAACATATATAACGTATTTCGGAAAGACTTCCTAAATGAACAAATGATGAAAAATGATCATTTCTTGAAAATGAAATGTATTTAGGAACATATATAACGTATTTCTGAAAGACTTCCGAAATGAACAAATGATGAAAAATGATCCTTTTTTGAAAATGAAACGTATTTAGGAACATATATAACGTATTTCAGAAAGTCTTCCGAAATGAACAAATGATGAAAAATGATCCTTTCTTGAAAATGAATCGTATTTAGGAACATATATAACGTATTTCGGAAAGACTTCCTAAATGAACAAATGATGAAAACTGGTCCTTTCTTGAAAATGAAATGTATTTAGGAACATATATAACGTATTTCTGAAAGACTTCCGAAATGAACAAATGATGAAAAATGATCCTTTTTTGAAAATGAAACGTATTTAGGAACATATATAACGTATTTCGGAAAGTCTTCCGAAATGAACAAATGATGAAAAATGATCATTTCTTGAAAATGAATCGTATTTAGGAACATATATAACGTATTTAGGAAAGCTTTCCTAAATGATGAAAAATGATCCTTTCTGGAAATGAAATGTATTTAGGAACCATTTAGGAACATTTATAACGTATTTATGAAAGTCTTCCTAAATGATGAAAAATGATCCTTTCTGGAAATGAAACGTATTTAGAAACATATATAACGTATTTAGGAAAGCTTTCCTAAATGATGAAAAATGATCTTTTCTTGAAAATGAATCGTATTTAGGAAGATATATAACGTATTTCGGAAAGACTTCCTAAATGAACAAATGATTAAAACTGATCTTTTTTTGAAAATGAAACGTATTTAGGAACATATATAACGTATTTCGGAAAGACTTCCTAAATGAACAAATGATGAAAAATGATATTTTCTTGAAAATGAATCGTATTTAGGAACATATATAACGTATTTCGGAAAGACTTTCTAAATGAATTAATGATTAAAATTGATCTTTTCTTGAAAATGAAACGTATTTAGGAATATATATAACGTATTCCGGAAAGACTTCCTAAATAAAAAAATGATTAAAACTGATCCTTTCTTGAAAATGAAACGTATTTAGGAACATATATAACGTATTTCGGAAAGTCTTCTGAAATTAACAAAAACAGAAAACGATATTTCCTGTAGATTTCCATGCTTAAATGAAGCGTCAGAACAAATGTGTTGTTGGTTTGTCTACACAAAGAAATAAAGAAATATTCAAATGATGAAAGCTGATAGATTGTAACATCAGAACAAATGTGTTGTTGTGTTGTTGTTTTGTCTACACAAAGAAATAAAGAAATATCTTATTTTTGCCAACACTTTTGTATGTTAATACTACATTTGTTTGCTTATAGATTGTAGCAGCTACATATTCCAGAGTGACTAGGGAAATTGAGATTTAAACTTTTTATTTCTTCTGGTGAATTGATCATCTTAGTCCGGCTGGAGCTGTTAGACTGCCTTCTCATGGTCTTCCCATGGCTCTCTGGGCAAGAGTCCCATCGTAATCCTAAACCCAAACGTAAACCCAAACGTAAGTTCCATTTTAGCATGAATGAAGCCAACACAAAGATTACTTGTTTTTTTTGGGTGAATATAAGTATAATTTGAAAGTTACCCGTTTCTCGAAAGAACTATCCTGCGAGTCAGCTATCTTGTCTGCAATTCCATAGTCAATGGCTGCTTGTGCTTGAAGATATTTAGGTCGCTTGATGTCCTCATTGATCTGCTCTTTGGATTTGCATGTTCCCTTAGCTAGCAGCTCGATGTAGTACTCAGTATTTGCATCAAGTTCGTTGGTCTACCAGAGGATTATTCATTACAGTACATGTGAAGAATTTGAGGGGAAGTACATAAAAGGGGTAAAAGAATGTGAATGCCACCTTTATCCACATATCTATTGCAGCTCCGCTCGATCTGTTTACTTTTGACAGATACAATTTTGCTGCACCATTAACCATCAAAACTTCGAAACTTCCACAAGTGGACAATAGGTAACAATATGCATATCATGATCTAAATGCTAGGTTAAAGTACAAATGTTTGAGAGAAGAGAACCATACTTGATGAAAGTGGCTGTACGACTCTTTCATCAAGTGACTAACCATAAATGATCTCGAGTTTCTTTGTCAAAGCAAATTAGTGAAACCAAAACAAAAACAGCAAAGCCTCACGGATCTTTGAGATATAAGACAAAACCACCCACGCTAGTGTAGACCAATCACAGTACTCTTGTAGTCTTTGGAATTGGCCGTAAAATCTGAGGTAAAGAAAACTCTGAACAAGGCAATAAAAATAGAAAACAATAATGAGGAGCTTAAGCATACGAATCATAACAAAATTCCCCTCGCAAGTCAAATCAAGGAAACTAAGAAAACGTCCATCACCAAAGACATCAAGGGCAGCCAATTCCACACCAATCGGAACAAATTCTAACAATAAGCATATGAATCATCCAACGATTCATCCGAACAACAGCGAGAAGAATCAATTTCAAACGACAAGAAAGGATTTTCACGCAAGCTGAAAAGAAGGGATCGAAAAACCTGAGAAGCTCGTAGCGAGAGAAACTGAGATGATAAAAGTGACTAACCATTGTTGAAAAGAGTCGAATCACACGTTCTCGTTCTGATAGACACGAATCTGCTTCACGAGAATCTCGTTCGTTTCAGCCATCGGAGAAGAAGATGATGACGACGGCGATGGTGAAGTGATTCTTTGAGTCGTGCCTGAAATAGATGATGATTGATGATGATCGAGAGATGATCGGTGATGATTGATGAGATCGCAAAATAGATGATCAGCGATGATTGATGAGATCGCTAAATTCCCAGATCTTAGATCGGGAGAGAAAGAAAAAATTTTGGGTAAATTTCTTTTGTATTTTATTTTAATAATAAATTCAAGTAAACTAAGGATAAAATGGTCTTTTGGGTCTTTAATGAATGCTAAAAATGGGGCTTTTTTATTAGGGTGTTAGTTTGGTCAGAAAGTTTTCAAAATGTGCTATTTTGATCAATTTCTCTTAAAATAATTATAAAAAAAAATTATTACCATAGCGAACTCCCATAGAGCTTATGTAATATTTTTGATTTCGGTCAAAATGATGAAAGATGAAGATATATATTTTTATTTATTTTAAAGGCAATTATTCTATAAAAAAAAAAATATATATATATATAAAGAAAAGTGACAAGAAAAATGATTCGGGGTCTGTCAACACAACTGAATCATCAGAGTCCAAAAAAGAGATATCGTGACTGTGGTGGGGTAGTAGCGAAATCATAAAAACATAACGAAGTCCTAATTTACCCGCCGGGTCCAATTTCTCAAAGTATAAGAACATTTGGGTTTTCCTTGGCGCTCCCTCCCGTCTCTCTCTCTGTTCTTCCGCCGACGTTCGTGATCGCCGGTTAGTCCTCTCTTTCTCCCCAGTCTCTACGTGAATCGACAAATCAATCGTGTTACCAATTGCGGCGGTGGAAACGCTGTAAATTTGGTCTTGTCGAGGTGTAAGAAAAATGTGTGTTCAGTAGTGCTTCGGCACTGTTTGTCCTAAAAAGATGTCGGAATTTGGAGTCCTGATTAAACACCGTCTGCGATCTAGCAAACTAGTATTAGTTTATTAAAAAAACAAAAACTGAATGTCATAACCACTGTGAAAGAATGCAATTGGATCTATGTCTTATAGACCGACCATTCCCCTGGGATGATGCAAGTAAAGTATTGATTTTTTTGGAGCCTAAAACCTTTTGTATCATTTTGGCGAAAGGTTTTGAGTCAAACTACTCGTGTATCGCAATTCCAGTTAAAAAAAACTATTCTATATAGTGCCCGATTATGCAAAATTTCACTTATTAGATTTGTATACATGTAAAAGATGCATGTTTTCTCCTTTGCTCTCTAAACTGCTGCATTCCTTGTTTTGATCTTGTCAAGTTTTGTATATTCGTTTCCCTCTCCAGGACCAGTGTAGTTAAATCCACTCTCTTTGGTAATACCTCTAAGTCGTTAATGTAATCGAGTTTTGTTATTTGGCTATGTCATTCACAGAAATGACTGAAGCAGTAGCCAAGACTGTTGTTCCCGAGTCGGTGTTGAAGAAGAGAAAGAGGGAGGAAGAATGGGCACTCGCCAAGAAACAGGAGCTTGAGGCTGCCAAAAAGCAGAATTCTGAGAATAGGAAGCTCATATATAACCGGGCTAAGCAGTATTCCAAGGAGTACGAAGACAAGGTAATTTTCTCTACAAGTTTAATTTTGCAATTTTTCTAAAGCGAGAGATGCAAATTCATAAAGAGTTTCTGCTACTCTTTTTTTTATTTCAGGAAAAGGAATTAACCCAGCTGAAGCGTGAGGCAAAATTGAAAGGAGGGTTTTATGTTGACCCAGAAGCAAAACTGCTTTTCATTATCCGTATTAGGGGGTAATATGATGTTTAATCTCCCAAGTTTTAGATGGTGCTACCCTATGATGCACTGAGGCGGGTACGGGATCGGGAAACGGGGACGGGAACTGGGACGGGAACTGGGACGGGAAACGGTAACTTAAAAATTTATGGATACGGGTACGGTAGGGGTACGTCAGATATATATACATATATATACATTTAACCTTACAATTATGCTAGTCTTTGTTTTTTCTAAAACTTTTAGAGGGTTTTTATGTTTTCTTAAAGTCACAAATACTACAATAAAGTAGTGAAATAATTAAAATCTTCAAATGAATACTAAAATGTTAGTAATGGATATGTGTTTTGGGTTAATTAGTGGATTAGAGAAAGAACTAATGCTAAATAAGATTAGGGGGGGGAATCTTGTTAACTGGGGAACGCCAATATTAAGTGTAAACATTTCGGAAACATCTTAATATTCTTTCCGAGCAGTTCCTTAAATTGCTCGTCGTCCCAAAATTGCTGGAAACGTCACGGGAACGTTTCGGAGGAGTCCCCAATGAGTACCCGTCCGGGAAACGTTTCGGAGACGGGTACGGTGTACTTATTGACGTCCCCGTGCATCATAGGTGCTACCTCTATTACTGTTTTCACATTTCTGTCTTTGTTTTCTTTCATCAGTATCAATGCCATTGACCCAAAGACAAAGAAGATTTTGCAGCTTTTGCGTCTAAGACAGGTAACAATCTTATGTTGAGAGATTTGTAACATATAAACCCAAATTTGAAAACAGAACTATCGTATCTTATAGTTGGAAAGTTTATTGCAGATTTTCAATGGTGTGTTCTTGAAGGTCAACAAAGCAACTATGAACATGCTTCGCCGTGTTGAGCCCTATGTGACCTACGGGTACTCCTCTTCTATACATTTCAAAACTTTCTTTTCTTCCCATGTAATCCTGTTAGTTTTTTTTACCCATGGACAACACTCTCGTTTCCCTCAGATACCCAAACTTAAAAAGTGTGAAGGAATTGGTGTACAAACGGGGTTTTGGAAAGCTTAACCACCAGAGGATTGCCTTGACAGACAACTCCATCGTCCACCAGGTGAACATCATCAATCTATGTCCTTATATCTTGCCTGATCCAGTTCATGTTAGGATTGCAGTCTGACTATTACTTGGTCCATATGTTGGATCCTATTGGTGTCAAAGTCTATGCCTTCTCTATAATAACATTCTGTTGTACCTTTGATTTTAGGGGATAGGGAAGCATGGCATAATATGTGTGGAGGATCTGATCCACGAGATCATGACTGTTGGGCCACATTTCAAGGAAGCCAACAACTTTTTGTGGCCATTCCAGTTGAAGGCGCCATTGGGAGGGATGAAGAAGAAGAGGAACCATTACGTGGAAGGTGGGGACGCCGGAAACCGTGAGAACTTCATCAACGAGCTCATTAGGAGAATGAATTGACTTCTTCTGCGCATTCTTAACGTACGCGTTTTGACCCGAAACTCGTAGGAAACGTTTTTTAAAGTGGAAAGTGTCTTGTTCGCTTGTGTTGCCACTGAAGCGGGAGACTTTGATTTTTTGTTTTCCATGTTTGTGATTGTAGGACTTTCTCATTAATCTTCTTTCCCATTTTTACGAGATTTATATCCGATTAATTATTATCATTATTCTTAAAAATTGTAAATAGGTTTTTAATTTAATAATTTTTGCAAAGGATATCGAGTGAGGAGAGAGTGAAAACCTAAACAAACCTAAACATCCGTCAATAATTTGATTAAATTGAAATACAACTTTTTACAACTTTTTTTGACGTCATTTAAAATACAACTATACTATGACTTAACCCGCGCTATAATTAGCGCGTAGTAATTTTTTTTTAAAATAATTTGTTTCGAGCTAACCCGTAAAACTTATAATCTTGAAAACATAACTCTATTATGCACAGTTTAATGACTCTAATTTTGTGGTTAGTTTACGAACTCTTACAAAAATCAATTTTCTTATGTCAAACTTTTTAAAAAATTATTAAAATATTTTTCAACTTTTATTTTGATATAAATTCAAATAAAATATAATAAACTATAGTGAAAATATATCAAGATTTCAAATAGATTTTGTTTTTTAGAGTCATTAAACGGTGCATAATAGAGTTATGTTTTCAAGATTATAAGTTTTACGTGTTAGCTCGAAAATGAGGGAGATTATTGGAAACTTATAATCTCCCTCGTTTTCCCTTTGCGGGGGACGAGATTTCTCTTGTGCTAGTTGTGATTACGGATGAAGATAAGAAATGGGTTTCTACAGGATATTAAGTTAGACGATGCAGTTGCTCTGTTCAGTGAGATGGTACATTCTCGTCCTTTTCCTTCCATTGTCGAGTTCAGTAAATTGTTGAGTGCCATCGCTAAGATGAAGAAGTTTGATGTTGTCATCTCTCTGGGCGAGCAGATGTAAAAGTTGGGAATTCGACATGATCTCTTTACTTACAGTATTTTGATAAATTGTTTTTGCCGCTCCTCTCAGCTCTCTCATGCTTTAGCAATTCTTGGGAAGATGACGAAACTCGGCTGTGAGCCCAACATTGTCACGCTTAACTCGTTGCTCAATGGATACTGCCACGTGAATATGATTACAGATGTCGTAGTTTTGGTTGATCAAATGGTGGAAATGGGATATCAACCTAATACCGTCACATTCAACACTCTAATCCATGGACTTTTTCTTCACAACAAAGTCTCAGAAGCATTGTTTTAGTTCAATGGGCCTTTCGTCTTTACCCGAGCCCATCTTCTCTTCTGTTGTTAAAAACTATCTAGCTAAGCATAAGTGAACCAAGTAGACAAATAATTTGATTAATTTGAAATACAACTATATATGTTTCTTATCTAATTCTTTTAGTTATTTTGTAATGATACTTTAAGCATTTGTAGGTTTGTTCTTTTTAAGTACTTCTCAATTAATAGTATAGAGATGGATGGACACTTTTCTTTTATGTTGGACAAAAATAAATGCACTTTATTAACAAGAAACTAGAAAGTTAAAGAACATAATATTTATTGGTTTACATACACAAGGATAATTACTGAACTGATCTTTGTGCAAACACTATAAACATAAAAGGCACCTTCCGATGCAACAGATTAATATACACCATTTTTTGTTGATGAATACTAGTTTGTCTTGGCATATAATGTAACATGAATGGCAAATTGGTCGAGAAAGACGATTGTTTGAAATTAGAAAAAAAAAAATTGATCGTGGACTAATTGTGAACATAAAATTTTGATCATTCATCACACTTTACTAAAATCATATAAATCAATAAAAATGAATACATTCGATAGAACATAAATATACACCATTTTCTGTTGATGAATAATAGTTTGTCTTGGCATATATTGTAACATGAATGGCAAATTGGTCGAGAAAGACAATTGTTTGAAGCAATATGAATCTCAATACCTTTCACTTTGATCGTATGGTTAGGTTTTAGATACGGATGGTTGCCCAAAATGCGGTCATCATGTATAATGGTGTTACAAACTTACAATCAATGGGTTATGTAGAAGGACTTTTCGTTTATACTCATAGAAACCTCGCTTGCACATGTCTTTTTCTTTTGATTATGTTATGTTCTTGGTCACTCTCACTTTCTATTCTTTGCGTGAGTGTGTTCTCACAAAGAATGCATACCAACTGTTTATGAGTTCAAGTTTTATAAAATGCTTATTGAAGAACTTTTTCTCTAAAATCAAAGTTAATTACAATCTAATTTTCAGTTACCAACATATCGATTTGCATCACTCGAAAGAACAGTTTTTTAAGTTTCTTTTGATTTGCATCACTCCTAGTTTCCTATTCTTAAAAGGAAATCTTATAATTTTCTTTTGGTATCGGGTTTTTCAGGCTATAAATACAAGGTTAAGGATTTGGAAATTATTCATTCCCACAATTAATAAAAAAATCTCTAAACGGCCGGTATATGCCTCGGTTTGTTTTCTCTGTTGAGGTTATTCGATTTTTTTCTAATTCTTTTCTCGCGAATTCACAACAGTTAGTAAGTGACTACTAAGAGTTGGCTTGTTGGCCCTGAGATTCTCGAACGTACGGGACGTATAACAACAACATTGGAGACGGTGAGTTTCATGTTTCTCTTCTTGACCTCGCCCTGGTTTCTAAGTCTCTTTAAAGCATACGAATAATCGAGCTTTAGTATAATCTGTTGATATATCAAGCTGGTAGATTCTACTCAAATACATCTATCATAGAGAAAAATCGGATGTAGTTCGACCAATGGAATATGTATGCTTATGCTTTTGACATAGATAATTGGTTATAAAGGCAAGTGATCCTATCCCCAATGATGTCGAGTACAGACCGATGATCTCTGTCAGAAAGTCATGTAGGCAAATGCAAAAAAACTTGCTCCTTTGCAACTCCCATGCACTTTCTTCTTTGACTTATATATTGATTGGCTAATGCTTGCACAACACGGTAAAAGAGATTATTTGAATATCTTAAGAATTGTGGAACAGTTGAAGCTGTAGGATATTTATCTACTCGTGCTTTAAATCGTTTTAACGTATGAAAAAATATGGTAAACCCGAGTTAATTTCGCTTTTGAAACAGGGCCTAATCCCACTGAACCTGAACCCGAGAGAAGTTGAACAGATGATCTAGTGTGAGTTAAACCGTTACATTTTACTATCGAAAAATTTACCAGATGTTCTCTAAATCCGGAATTCAAACATAGCCAATCTTTGTCTTTAACGCATAATCTCTTTAACCAGATTCATGCATGAAACATGTTATTTGGAAACTGCTGAATCGTTAAAGAGATTATCGTGTCAAAGGATTATTGTTATATACAGCTAGTATTATACCTAGTTAAGCCATATCATGCAAACTTTGTCGCCAAAACTTATCACAATGCCCATGTGGCTTCAATAGTGGCTCATTAATTAATTCCCAGATCTTATTTTCCGTAGTACCTTGTTGCTGCATTTAGTCTCCCAAACCTGTTCACATGTATATCATCTATATTTTCAATGACTCCAAGTCCAAGTACAGCTAGTTGTACTTGTCTCTGTACATTTCACGATAAGGAGGAATCAGGAGAAAAAAAACAATTTATCATATTCAAAACTGCAACTTCTTTTTAATTCACTATTTTAACTTCTCCATCATGCATATTTTACACAAAATCCATCTTGGTTTATTGTGTTGACATGTAATCATAATGATTTCAGATTTACAAATCATATGAAGAGTGCAGAGTAATCTTGATTTTGTTGGTTCCAAAATCAAGATTTTTAAAATGGAATGGTAGGTGAGAATGAGATATCAAAGCATCTGAATTGCTTTATTTTGTTTGGGTGACAGGTAAGTCGCTTGACGATGACAGGTGAGCCAGAAATGGCTTATGATTTTGAAACTTGCTCGAACTTGTCATGAGCCAATGAAATGTCTCCACACGTACACTCAAACACAAGAATCATATATAATAAAGGAAAATATGGATGATAAAGATCAGATGGAAAGAGACAGAGGATCAGAATTATATCCAAGGAAGGTATACATTGCATTGAATCTATGGCTCTATCTTGGAGTTGTTGTTGTGCTAGCCAGCTTTGTACCATTATGATTTGTGTCTCTTAATTGTAGTTTTTCTATGGCTTTGACTTGAAATCTTTGTTTGGGTTTTGTTTATTTATTTCTTTTTTTTCTTCTGATTTTGAAAATTGATATGGTTAACTTACAAGTACAAGCACATTGTCTGGATTTAGTGTACTCATCATTGATCACTTGGGTTCTTTCTCGTGAATATAATTTCCCTTATTTTATTTTAATCAGTCTCGAATTGTTGCAGTTCAAAGGTTTTGCATTATTGTGATGAAATTCTTGTAGTCTAATTGTTAGATCGTTTGGTTAGGGTTATTATGGATACTTTATTGGCTCCAAATGATAGCTTATGTAATTAGCGGGAAATTGACGACATTTAATATTTTGCTGGATTTTTACATTTAATAATATTATAACTATATATGTTCGAGCAAATTATTGAATAAAAAGTTCAGACTATTATCCTAACTAATTACTTTAATTTTCCATTTGTTAATCAATTTAAAGTTTACTAAAGATTATAATCTGGTGTCCCCCAATATAATTATTCTTTACTTGATTTCATCGTTTTCATTAAGAACACTTATATATTTGCATCCAATTTGTTATTGGCTATTGTGAAACGCATTTTACAGTTAACTTTTAGAAGAAAAAGCTGTCTTAATTCTTTAACAAAAATAATGTTAAAACATGTGTCTAGTAATATATTTGGGGTTTAGTAACCAACTGTGATCCTTTGTGATATATCGGGGGAAAAAGAAATTTAATGGACCCATATAAAACCAGACCATAATCTGATTATTAAATTGGTACAACTACTAAACATGTTTTACATAATCTGCATGATTAACATCGATTAGCTGTAGTACCTGTACACCTGCTTGTGTATATGTGTGGTCTTTAAACAAATCAAGTCTCTTAATTGATTTTTGGATGTATATGATCTTCTTCTATAGACTATAGTCTAGATCTGATCACCTTGTGGTTTTTGATGGAAAGGCATGGATCATGGATGTACATGGTCGTACCTATCCTAACTAAGATGTTTCATTAATTATAAGTATGATTATCCAATAATTACGTAATTATGTGTACCATTTGAATTTTAATATTTTAAATAACTACGTGGTTGGTCTGGTGATCATCACCACAACACAAATGCCTTGGTGGCTCGGTTATTATCTGTAGCTGGGGAAACAAAAAATAGGACTCGTCCATGTAAAAGTAATAATTCAAAAGATCAACGTCGCTTTATACTTTCATTTAAATTATCGTTAGTTGAATTGACCGTAATTTCTTGGGAAACACTGAACGTTTTGACTTCATAGCTTATTATACTTGTTTTATGAGTACTTTTTATAGACCAACTTGCGGTTCAAGTTCTATAAATAGTGACATCAAGAGATTGACTCCATCAAAATGTTAAAAAGTCTTGATTCTGACCCCAAGACTGAGACCTTAAAATCCCATTATTTTTATAACAATTCTCTAGTTAACTTCATTCTAGTTTTTATTTTTAATATTTTGTATGAGTAATAAATAACATGTTATCATGACCATATAGCTTATTTTGTTGTCGTTACATGTCAATAAATTTGGGTAATCCTATTGGTTATGATAATAGTAGTATTATACCGTTTCGATCACATTACAATTGACTAATAAATGTATTAGGCCGTTAGGCCAAGCTTCAAAAAGATCGCGAGAAAAAAAAAACTAACTTTATAAAGCTGGACCTCCAGTCCAGGTGATACATATTCACATATTAAAACTATATACTTATATGTTTGGCAGCAAAAAAAATAATATATATATATATATATCTTGATATAACATATATATTCCAAAGCAGGTGAACTAGCTATTAATAACTTAAACTATTTGACCTAATGGAAACATTTCATTAATTAGGATATAACCATAAGTTTTGGTCCTATCTTGAAATGGACGGCCATGATGTAACTGATGATGTCGACGGGTGACAATATTTATTTTGTCTTATATGTGTTATGCATTTTTTCTTATGATAACTCAAGTGATCCGGATGAATTAAGGAATCGTCGACTCCGATCGATGCAGGATGGTAAATCCTATCGTACTGAGGATCTACGCATCATCCTCCAATACCGACTAATCATGGGGTCCGGAGATACCATGTAAAAGTCTCGGTGGCCAAATGGATTAAATGTTGTAATTTCGCTTTCGTGGGGAGTCAATCTCTGGTCTAGACTAATATGACAACTCTCACCATATAAGAGAATCACTCGACTACCACCACTTGGTTTGTTGTACATGTTCTATCACCTCAACACAATAATAGGCCATGTTCTAAAAAACGGTTGTCTAGCCACTTAGGCACTAGGCAGTCGGACACTTTGAAAATTAGTGTTTAGGCGGCGGAGCTAGGCGTTGACCGAATTAATCCGATTTTTGGTCTATTTTCTGATTTTTTTTTTTGATTTTTTTTTGTTTTGTTGAAATTATGAAAAAAAAATTTAATTTTAAGTTGATGTGTTGTAGGATAGTTAAGTTTAAATTTTAACTTTAAATTATGAAAAAATTTAAATTTATAGGATAGTTCAGTTGTCTATTTATAAATAAGGAGTAAAGACGAGGAGAAAAAGAGTTGTCGATGTGGGACTTTTCCACCAAATAAAAAACTCAATTTTATAACTTGTTGGACCAATTTAAAAGCCCATTAAAATTTAATTTACTCGCGTGCATTCAACTAATAGCATATCATTGTCTTTGTTGAGATTTCTAAATTAGCGCAAAATAATATATTTCACCGATTTGCTATATATTATTTATAAAATTGCATATTTCTCCACATGATAATGCATATTTGATATCATATATTTAATTTTTAATAGAAATTAAATAAAATAATATTAAAAATTAGTTTCCGATTAATCTCCGACTTTTGGGTTAGGCGGTAGGCCCAACCTAACCGCTTGACTAGCGTCTAACGCAATTTTGAACATTGATAATAGGTAGTCATTTAATTCAATTTTTAGTTTTCACTTACTCCCATATTCAATTCTTTTAAGGAAAATAAAAATCAAATGTTTGAACCAGTACGTAAATGTGTAAAATTATGATATCGTGTTGATTTGGTTGAGATGTTTTTGTTTTCACTGACTCTTTCAAAACTGGTAGACCAACTTTTTGTAGCTTTGTTAACAAAAAAATAAATAACATGTAGCTTAAACGTTGATTTTAACAAGCGAAATTTCTCTAAGAAAACAAAGAAACAACAAATTGACATTTTCTCCATCGGCAATTACTATCTAAGTGATACTCCTATATGATATGGACAAAATGAAAAAGTCAATTCATAATAAAATATCCTTCGAAATTGCTAGTGTACGTTGGAAGAAAATCATAACTAAAACCGTGTGAAAAAGGTCAACGTGGATTAATATTTACAAACTGATGATATTCATCGACTAAAATCGTATTGTTAACCTATAAGGTAGAAGATGTCAACAGTCAACGTGAATTAATATTTACAATTACGATGTATACAATATAAATTTAATTATTTGCAATGATAAAACATTCTTTTTCCTGCAAAATTATGAATTTTTGTACTACAAAAAAACAAACAAACAATTTACGTTGTCATTTGAAGATCGTAAATGGAGTACAACAGGCGTATATAATTAAATAAGTAAAAATAATCATATCATAATAAATAGAGAAATACTCTAAAATAACACACACAAAAATTGTTTTTGTTCCAAATCTAGTCCATAAAATTTAAAAATCCAAAATAACATAAATAATTATGTGAAAATACATGTTTTCTCAAAATAAATTTAAAATAAAATTAAAACATTATGTTTGAGCTCAATATTTCTTATTTGGGTTTAGTTTTTTCTATTAAAAAGGATTTTATGTTATTTTAATATAAAATGTATACTATTATTATCAATTTTAATTAGTGGTGCTAAGTTTTTTAAAAAAGTTTAAAAGTATACTATTTTGAACAACTGCTATGATCAATTAATACTCCATATAAGAGATACATAGATGGATGAAGTATTAAATGGTAACCATATAAAGTCCACAATGAATTGGCTTTTTGGGTTTACTCCTTTGTCTTTATTATTCTAACGTCTAATAAATGAAAGCAATGAGAAATATTTTGATTTCTAGCAATCAACTTTTACGTTTGACTTATTTTTTTTCCAGACTCGAAATATTTGTAATAAAAACACATCCATTCCACACGTTGAGACAGAAGAGCAGTAGAGAGAAACTGTAGACGAGTTTTTGAATGAGTCAGTCAAACAAGAGACTATAAAATCCAGCAAAGGTCAACAAAGCAAAAGTGGTCGTACGTAATCTCTCTCTCTTGGGAAAAGGTGAGAGAGCAAAATAATTGAGTACGAGACGGTGCACCGAATCACAGGTGTGTTCCGTTCGCTTCACTCGTACTTGTCGTCGCGTCGGTGCACTGTTTTGCTCTCTTTTTCACTGAAAAGTGAAAACCAATACCAACCCACCCGCGTCTTCTTTTGGAATCTTGCGGCTTCGTTCTTTTGGTCTCTTACATTTCTCTCTTTTTTTATAAAAAAACAAAAATTGTTTTGATGATTTTTCAAATAAACTAGATTATGACGATTTCATCATCTCTGGCATTATTTAATTCGTCCTTGTGTTTCCCAGCTGGCCTCTGGCTGTTACGATATCACTCTCTCGTCCTTTGACTTTATTTCTTGCTACTATACGTACACCCCATCTACTACTACTAACTATTTATTTATCCTAATTGATTATCAACTGCATTTAGCTTTTTAATCTATAGGTTGTTATTTATAACTTGAGTAGAGTTCCATATGTTTAACTTGGGCAAATGATTTCAATTATAGAAAGTTTAGCCAAGTTCTACGTATGACAAGTTGGGTATTACTAATAAATATATAATCCATTTAATTGGGGACCAATTAACTTTACAGGAAGTAATTTCAGATCAATCATTTTAAACGATTATATGATTATGTCATTGGTCCGTCGTAAAATTAATTCAAGGAAATAAAAAACTGGCTTTATTTACCATTTCACAGATCTGAAGATTATCTTGACGACATAAAAAAGTGTCATAAATTTGAGTGCCGTCAAAAAGATACGGTTGTCTAAATGTTGGGTACGGTGTGGTACTTGAAAGCAGACATCATCCTCGTGGTGCAATGTGAACTCGACACGTGGTGACTTCTGTACGGTCCGAAGTTTGTTTACGTCAAACTATGTCATTTTTCTAATACTATTGTAGTATATTATTCATTTTAAATAGTTTCATTATATGCTAAGAACAAAATCTAAGATGCTTTTTTTTTTTTAGTTTCGTGAACAATTATGGTCTAAATCAAGAGAACGAAATACAAGTTCACAATTATATGATTTGGAAACCATGTTTTAGCGAAATTGTATTATTTGTTTATGTTATTAATTCAAACGATTTTCACATGAATTAGATTTATAAATATAGACAAATACAATGACGTACGGTTTTATAACCAGTTTGTTCGCGTTAATTATATTTGTATCAAGTTTGTGATTTTTTTTCTTCAAATGTTAAATTATTTATTAACAAAAAGTTATTTACAAAAGAAGAAAAAAAACCAAACTTTGTAAGTAATGAAACTTTTTGACAGTTTTGCAAATTTTTTGTTAACATCGTTCAAAAATTAAAACTGTATTGGAATTAGAGAAATAAGTAGAAATTTTTTTAAATATTTTGTGAACTTTTCTAAATATTTTTTTCTAAATGGAAAATTTGCAATTAATTAACTACATTATGAATGAAATGGTTCATTTAATGAATCCGTACGTACCGAGCCTGCGAGCCAAGTACTTATTATTAGCATCACCATTCACACTCATTGAGATCTGAGCCGACAGTTGTATTCACTTATTACTATATATTGTATGGAAATGCTAGATGAAAATGCTCGATGAATGGAATAAATCGATGAGATCCAAGCTTACTCTAACTATTGATTTAATAAATTCTTGTTATTCGGACACATATAAAATCTTATTGGTTCACTGTTTTCGAAGGATTCTACAAACTAGTACTAAAAATTTTACACATTTTTAGTTTAGACTATACTTTAGATCCAAAATATTATTTCTACGTCAATGTAAGAGATCGATTAACCTGTATTTATGCTTAGTTACGAGCATTTATGTATAGCTGGTTTTAGTAGTTAAGACACGACTACAGATATTTATTTTTATACAAATTGGCCAATTACTTATTTAAGATGTGTTTGGTTGAATATGACCATTATTGGTAGCAAACAATTTTTGATGGAACTATTATTGGTAGCAAACATTTCATAGTAAAACTGGATAAAAACAATAATGATTACTTTTTTTGTTGTTTCAAAGCACAATAAAAAGAAGGCCATTAAAAAGAAAAATCACCGTGCTTTGGTAACAAATAGTAGTAATTATTTGGTTTTTAGGCGGTTCATAATCATTTTGTTTGAACTGTTTATTTGGGTATATTCCGTCTGATTTAAAAAAAACGCTTCAATCTCTTAGAAGTTTTGCTTACGAATCAAATTAGTAATAAAACTAATACATCACATAAAAGAGTTAAAAAATAATAGAAAGTTTCAGATCAAAATTGGACTAATCCTTCATAATAAATATAGCCGTCGAATCATTTATTTACTGGATTTTTAATAGGTTTAAAACGTATATTACCATTTCAAATGGCTAAGTGGTAGCGAAAGTGTTCTTAATGTAAATCGAATTCAAAAGAGAAGGAATTGCACCCTGTCTTCGGTCTTTTACCATTAAACACAAATTACTAAATTATCATTGAAAAAGGTTTATAGAAAATACTTTTAAAAGTTGAACAAAAAAAAAAAAAAAACTTTTAAAATAATTTAGTTAGCCTATCCAATACGCGCATGTGAACGGTGGCTTTATACAACGTTTCGACCGATTAGTATTGTTTATTTTTTTTTAATGTTTGGGGCAAGTTTATTGGTCTTCTTAGTATTACGCGCGAACGTACGTTGGCAACTTTGAGTTAATTTAATATTAAAATTACATAGATAGTATATCATTTATCCATATTACAGTATATATGAACGTATCTACATACGTATGATGTCATTGATGTGTAATTGATGTGTAAATATAGAAGGATACACATATATACCCAAAGGTTTTCTTATAGCTTTCAAACATAGCATGCAGTGGTTTGATTAATTATATTATTAAGACTTAATCCGTGTTAGCTATAGCGTAAAATATATATATATTTTTTTAAAAATGTTTTGAAATTTAAGAAAAATGATTTTTACCTTAATATTATGATATGTTTAGCTAATAATTATAGATAGAGATGTCAAAACGTACTAACTTGATTACTTAACATGTTTTGCAGTGAACTAAAATATTATTTTGACAAATCCGCAAAAACCCATAATCATAAAAACATAACTTTAATGATTCTGATTTTTGTGGTCAGTTCACAAACTCTTACAAAAATTAATATTCTCGTGTCTAATTTTTTAAATTAGTAAAATATTTTGAACTTTTGTTTTGATATATATATTCAAATTAACTATAGTGAAAAATATTGCAAGATCTCGAATAAATTTGTTTTTTATGGATTGCAATTATTTTAAAATATATAATATTTTTAATATAGTAATAATTAAGAAACTAAATAATAAATAACATATTTACTGAAAAATAAATACTTTCCAAATTCTCTTCCATAATTTTAAAAGACAATTATATAAATTCCTATTTCATTTATCTTTTGTTATTTGTAATGACATAGTATGTAATATCTTACAAAATAAAGTTTATTTATTAAAATACCTACTTAAATAATAATATAGAGATGTCAATGTATATTTGTGTCAATTTTTTTTTGTTTTTTATCCATATTTTACTTACCTTCGCGGCCTTTCCTTTTTGGTTAATTAATCTATTAATATTTAGATTATGCCAAAAATGTACTCCGTCTATTCGTTATTAATAGATTTTAAAAGTTTTTCATACATATTAAGAAAAAATAAAATGTGATTATAAATGAATCACAAAAAAAAAACTTAATTATTTTTGTGTGTTTTTAAAAAATGTATCATTTTTTGTCATTAGCAATTTTCTATAACTCTAAACCAATAGTAATTCAATAAAGTTTTTTTAATTACAATTCATCATTATGAACTAATAAAATTTGCATTAAAAAATTAAAAAACTATCTTTTTGAAATATTTTTTTTTTCAAAAATATTTATTAATAAATATAGAGGGAATATTTATTAGGAATATATGATTATCAGTCCGGTGTAACATTGTAATCGTTTATCGGTTAACATCGGTTTATTAATGGTCGATTTTATTTTGGGTTTAATATTAGATACTAAATGAAGTAGCAAAGATAATTATTTTGACTAAAAATGTTGCTGAATAACGGTGCATTTCGATTCTAAAGTTTTTGATATGTTTAAAGTTTGTTAAAGGGACATATAGGGAGACAAGTCGCTATCAACGTAATTTCTTTCAAGAGAAAGTGTACATATGCATGTATTGTGGTAGCCTCTTAAACATTATTTAATTTTTTGTTGGTAGATGTTTACAAAAATAATAGACCTTCCAAAATATATCTTATTTTTTAAGATCGTGTAAATTTTCATTGTTTGACCGATGCTAAATAGACCGTTATTTCAAAACTAGTAATTTCGTATCTTGTTATTCTTATGTTACATTAACATAGTTATTATGTTGGCGTCGATCTTGTTACGGTTATTAATACAATAGTAACAACCAAACCGTTGCAATGATATATGCAATACGTATAAATATAAATGACGACAAATTTCGAATAAATGATTTGGAAGGACAGATATAATTATAAATTATGCAACAAAGTGTCGCTAGAAGCAAAGCTTGAATGTTCCATTGCCTCGTTACATTATGATTAAAATATATAAATTGAAGCACTCTATAATATGCTTATTTAATTCCATACATTTTGTTCTTATTAACCCACCAAAACACTTTTGATTGAATTGAGTAGTTTTCTGTGGGTCGCTACGAAAGGTAGAAGGAAATTTCATTAAATCGTATTTGATTTGATAAAAATTAATATGCAAACTTTTCAACGACAGTATTCACCTACAAAAAATTCCACGTGTGCAACTACGTCACTTTATTCTACTGGCGTTAACATTCAATAAATTAATAATACTCCAAAAAATAAATTAAGTCAAATTCATATGATACCGGTCAAAAAACCTTAGAAGATTGTAAATAATTTTTTTCTTGAATATAATACGAAGACGTTGCCTTATATACAAAGATAGAGATTAGATACTAGGTTACTCACTTACTTTATATCTAATGTTAAGTTGTTAACAACTTAGTCGAAATTCAAATACGTCCAATAATATAACAAAAAAAAAAAAAGTTGGATTGAGTCAAATATTTTTTATTTATTTTTCCGGGTGACCAAATTTCCGTGGAAATTCAAAAACTCAAAAGAAAGAAAAATATTAACTTGTAAGTCACGCATACCAGTAAATAATTATAAATGTACGGAATCGTAAACTTTTTGGTGGTCATAACTTATACGGATTCCTAAATGAAGTAAGAAGATTGATTTACATTTGAGTCTAAAGTCAGATTTTCACTAAAGTATTAGCTATTAATATGATGATAAATATAGTTTAAATGTTTTTCAATTCGCCTGTAAACTCTGTAATTGTATGTAAAAAGACCTTCAATATATATTTATGAGATTTACATAATTAATTGGGAAAAGTAAAATCGAGTTAAACTTTTGACCTCGTATGAATATACTGCAGCTACAAACACGTGGTTGGAAATATCGACGCTTCTCTTTCTCTCTCTTTCTATCCTGTCTTGTCGCTCTGGAGTTGACGGTACTATTATATATATAAACTCGATTGCTGAAGAGTTTGTAACTTGCGATTTGTGAGCTTCATTTTATCTCTCAGTTCAAGCAAAAAAAAAAAAAAAGAGAACACAGAAACCTTTCGAAACTTTGTCTCAAGAACAGAAGAGAATCAAAAGAAGATTCAAGAAGAACTAATACAAAGTTTCAAGATTCCTCAAAGAGCTTTTTCTGCTTGAGGGATAAACCCGATCAAGTGCCGACCGTAGTATATTCGAGGTGCTTATTCATCTTGACCACTACTGATTCTTCTCTCTCTATATTTTTTTGTTGGTTTCAATTTCTCACTAGATTTTTTTTCTGCAGTTTTTTTTTTCTTGATGTTACACGGAAATGAGTTTGACAATCTTTTGATATTACTTCATTAGAAGAGTTTATCGGTGATGGGTTTTTATTAAGAATGGTGATTAACTATTTTTTTCGTATTTTTTCCATGATTTCTGGGTAGCATTTGGTCGTGCATCCAAAAAATCGTTTTTTTTAATTTGTTGTATCTTCGTTTTTTTTTTCTTTCCAAATCCAGTGATTTGATACTTATTAGTTTATCGACTTACGATTTTCCGGAGAAAATGTGTGTTCGTGTACGTTTTGATTATCGGTTCTGATTTTATTCCGGGATGCTCTGCTTTCCAGATCCGAAAAGTTCTGATTTTATTTTAAAGTTCGTTCTTTTGCTAAAATCTATTGATGGGAAGGTGTTTGTGAAAATGCGCTTTGTGCTCTGTCTATAATTTATACATTCGCCTGTTTGTGCATATATGAATCAGACATAACAGATTCGTGATGTTTTCACTTCAGGTCAGAATCTCTGTTCCGATTGGGATCTGTTGAATGGGGGTATCATTCTCCTGTCCGTTCGCCGAGCAAGACGACGTCGAGGCTGCTCTAGACTCCGTCACGGTTAAGTCCATAAGCTTCGGTGATGACGACGAGTGCAAGACTCCCAAGAGATCTGTCAATTTCAATGACACAACTCTTGAGCCCACGATTTTGAAATCTATGGGATCTGGTAAAATGGTCGTTGAGAAATCTGTTAGCTTTAAAGGGATGCAACTGGAGAGAATGATCTCGCTTAAAAGGTCTGTCTTGAAAGAAGATTACACGGAAGAGAATGGCTTTGACTTAGACAATGCCGGGATTGCCAGAGAACTATCAGTTCTTGATCCGAGGAATCCTAAACACGAAGCTGCTATCAAATTACAGAAAGTTTACAAAAGCTTCCGTACCAGGCGAAAGCTCGCGGATTGCGCGGTGCTCGTGGAGCAAAGCTGGTTAGCTTTTTTTCTTTCTCAAAACGTTCCATTTGTTCTGTGTTGTGTTGTGATCTAATGTCGTTGTTCTGTTTCTATCACAGGTGGAAACTTTTGGATTTTGCTGAGCTTAAGAGAAGTTCTATATCTTTCTTTGACATTGAGAAACACGAAACCGCGATTTCAAGGTGGTCTAGAGCGAGGACTAGAGCAGCTAAGGTTGGTAAAGGTTTGTCAAAGAATGGAAAGGCTCAAAAGCTTGCTTTACAACACTGGCTTGAAGCGGTAAGTTAGAGACTAATCTCAGTTTCAATTTTCTTTAGTTCCATGCACTTTTTGGATTGAACGTTATCTGATCTTGGTTTGTGCACTTCCTTTTATCAGATTGACCCGAGACATCGGTATGGACATAACCTGCACTTTTACTACAACAAATGGCTCCACTGTCAGAGTAGAGAACCTTTCTTCTACTGGTAATTCCTTCTCACCTACTCATTATCCCATTCCTGCAAAACTTTTTTATTTTTGTTGGTCCTAAATCAAGAAACTAAACTTAGATATGGGTTTGATTCAAATGTTGCAGGCTTGATATCGGCGAGGGGAAAGAAGTAAATCTTGTGGAGAAATGTCCGCGGTTGAAACTTCAACAACAGTGCATTAAGTACCTTGGTCCGGTTAGTATCCATCCCTTTTATCTCTGCTCAACAAGTAACTTTGCCGAGGAATTAGAACTTCTTTCTTATTGCTGTTTTCTTTATGTTTTGTGTAGATGGAAAGGAAAGCTTATGAGGTAGTTTTGGAAGACGGAAAATTCTTCTACCAGCATAGCAGAGAGATTCTTGAAACTTCTGCTATGGAAGATAGTGATTCCAAATGGATTTTTGTGCTCAGCACATCTAAAGTGTTATACGTCGGGAAGAAGAAGAAGGGTACGTTTCAGCATTCAAGCTTCTTAGCTGGAGGAGCTACTGTTGCTGCAGGAAGATTAGTGGTTGAGAATGGCGTTCTTAAGGCTGTTTGGCCACATAGTGGACATTATCAACCCACAGAAGAGAATTTTATGGACTTTCTCTCTTTCCTCCGAGAGAACAATGTCGATATCACTGATGTAAAGGTAAGAGAAAGAGATTTGATTGAATGACTTATTCAGTGTCTAGATCTTGAGTCTGTGAGTATTATGTTCTTACAAGTGTTATTTTTGCTGTTTTTCAGATGAGTCCTACAGATGAAGATGAATTCTCTATTTACAAACAGAGAAGCAGTCATATGAGAAACCATTCTTTGGAAGAGGATTTGGAGGCTGAGAAGAGCACTGCCTTTCAAGACAAAGCTGATCCAACAGAAGAAGAACCAACTCCGGTGTTGGCTAATCTCGAGACACCGAAAAAGATGGAATCTCCATCTTTTAGCACATTTGGCGAGGAAATCCAATCCGCTGGATCAAAGTCTACTAAGGTATCTGAAGACTACGATTCGGGTGATGATGAAGAGGAAGAGGAAGAGGAAGAGATGTTTGACTTAGAACAAGAATCAATGCCTTCAGAGCAGAGCTCAGCCAGAGGAGGAGGAGAAGAAGAAGAAGCAAACAAGGAGAGTGAAGTAGTCAAGATTCCGGAAGAATCAATCCTAAAAAGGATCAATTCAAAGAAGGAAACTAGATCTTTCCAACTTGGGAAACAACTGTCATGCAAATGGACAACAGGTGCAGGACCAAGGATCGGTTGTGTAAGAGATTATCCATCAGAACTTCAGTTTCAAGCACTGGAACAAGTGAACCTGTCTCCGAGAAGTGCTTCTGTTTCAATACTCTGTTTCTTGTCCTCATCGCAAACGCAAACGCCTCAGATGTCACCGTTATGGCGAGGAATGTCACTGCCTGCAGATATAACGCATTCGTTAACTGATGCACAATAAGTTCCTTTTTCGATCTGATCTATTCTTTTTGTGTGAATAGAGAAGATGATGACTTAGAAATTCTTTTGTATTCTTTTTTCCCCCTTTACTGTAACAGAGCAGCATTTCATTTGTTTATTTGGTTTCTTGTTTAACAAGAAATTACAGGTTAAAAAAAGTGTTAGATTCTTTTTCTTGGCTTTTTTGGTTTTGGCAAAAGCCTGTAATACACAGAAGTGTTTCAAGATTCTGTTCGTCTATTTTTTTCCTTTTTAATACTGTTCTTCACTTTTACCTTTCCAGCAAATTTCTGCTCGGTGGAGATTCAAAACCCTAGCTCCGTCTCACAACCCTAAAGACTGTCCTCGAAGAGAGAGAGAGAGGTTATTTTCCTTATACCGGACCCTCTGCCTCTCTCTGGTGGTAACAATTTTGGGCTTTTAAAAGGCCCATTAAGTTTGGTCAGAAAAAAGCCCCGTTAGAATGTGAGATTGCTTGGTGCAACAAGAACCGTGCCTAGTCCCACGCTTCTCCACCTACCAAATGAATTGATAATCAAAGTCTATTTATCAAAAGTTTATTTCCCTTTTTTCTTAGGGAGATTTGGTTTAATATTCTTAAAAAATTATATATTTTAAAAACTAATCAATTTTTAGATTTTTTTGAAAACTAATTTTTTTTTGCATCTAAAATTACCAAAATACTCAAAATAAACCAAACATATGAATTTTCTTAAATTTTTATTATTTATTTTTGATTAATTTAAAAATAAATAAAAATATGGATGTAAAAAATATCGATCATATCTAGATTTTGTACGTGGAAACTTAAAAAAACAATTCAATAACGTAGCAGTTCGTATGACTTCGTATGAACTTACAGCTTCACAAATGTGTTTTTGTATAATTTTTTTGTACGATAATGATGTATATATAGAGTTTGAGTATGTTAATGATAAATATAATAATAGATTTGTGTATATCTAACAAAATTGTTTATATCTAATATGAATTTTAATTAAAATAATTTATTTTGTTCTTTCGATATATATATATATATATATATCTATAAATAATTATTGTTGAATATTTATTTTATAATATATTATTATTTTGAAAATAAAAAAAGAAAACAATTATTGTATTTGTATATTCTCCAAAATTCATGATGTGTATATTTTTTTTTACTTAATAATACTTTAGTTTTCAAAAATTTTAAAAAACAGGTTAGTTTTTAAAATATATAAAAAATTTGGGATATTAAATCAAATTTCCTCTTTTTTTACGACTGCAATGTGTACGGCTATAGCGTTTGTTATTTATTAGACGAGACCACACATAAATTTAATATATTGTTTATTAAAAAGAAAATAAACACTAAAATTTCTACTATTTATTGTCCCTGGACCTGGATAGAACATTGTCTTTCAAAAACTCACTAACTACATTTATTAAAAAGTATGTAAGACTTCGGATTTTTAAAATATTTGATTCATTACTAAAAAAAGTATAGCCCACAATCCAAAAATAATCTAACAAACCAATCGATGACCTTTGAATTTTCATTCATTTGAGCCATAATAAGTTAATAACATTATATGCATAATTAATATTATCGCAATAATAAACAATTTGGTTGTTGTACTTGTCTGCGTTGAAATATCTGTACATTAGTACATGCACATAAATTTTGGCCGATGTTTACATTAAATTTAACACAACGGACACTTACAAAATATTGGGACAAAATTTAAGACATGAACATATATGATCATTAAACTAGACGACGTACAATATTTCATATAATAAACAAATCCATTCAATTGTAGACCATGTAAAAGTAGTTATATTTTAGCTTTTTAACTGTCTTTGTAGTTGTAGTGTTGTAAAGTCAGTTCCGAATTATTTTTTGTTGGATCGAGTTTTTCATCCAAACTGAAATTGAAACAATTATCTTTGCTAGTTTTCTTGTGATTACTAGTTTTCATATATTTTTGCATTCACTTTTGTTTTCTAGACTTGTATTTTTTTATTCACTTATGTTGTCTATGTAAGTTTGTATTGGAATATGATTTTCATTATACCGAGAGTTGATACATTTATACAACGATTGTAGTAGCAACTATGGCAAGACAATATTCTACAATTAAAGAGAATTATATGCACCGATGATTTAGTCAATCATATCTCAATTATCATTATTGAGTATCTCTAATATGCCCCCTCAAGATGGAGGTGCTAGCGAAACTCCAATCTTGTGCCGTAGTGAAGTGAAACGTGATCGCATCAACGGTTTTGTTAGACCATCTGCGAGCTGATCGTGTGTAGAGACATGTGCTACTCGTAGTTTCCCATTCTGAATTTGCTCACGAATAAAGTGATAGTCGAGAGCAATATGTTTCATTCTTGAGTGGAAGACGGGATTAGCGCAAAGATATGTTGCTCCAATGTTGTCACAGTATATAACCGGAGGAGTAGAATAAGGAATGCCGAGTTCGGAGAGTAATGAACATACCCATATGATCTCAGAAGCTGTGTTTGCGACATCACGGTATTCTGCTTCGGTAGATGATCGTGCTATTCCCTTTTGTTTCTTTGATGACCATGAAATTGGTTGATCGCCGAGATAAACGATGTATCCATTTGTTGACACAAAGTCATCTGTATCTCCAGCCCAATATGCGTCTGTGAAGGCATGAACACTGAGATTGGTTGATTTACTAATGAAAAGACCATGAGTTGTGGTACCGACCAAGTACCGTAAAACCCTTTTTGCTGCTTGCCAATGTTCACAAGTAGGGGACTGCATGTACTGTGATAGCTTGTTCACGGCATAAAAAATATCGGGACGTGTGAAAGCCAAATATTGCAAGCTTCCAACCAATTGTCTAAACTCAATTGGGTTTGAATGCAGTTCACCTGATTTAGTGAGTTTAGGAGATGAGGCCATCAGAGTGGTTACTGGTTTGGCATCGTGCATATTCATCTTTGCCAGAAGATCATTGATGTATTTTCGCTGGTTTAGATGAAGTCCTTCTGATGTTCGAATCGCTTATATTCCCAAGAAGTATGAGAGGTTTCCCATGTCTTTGACTGAGAAACGAGTGGCTAGATTGGTGATGACTCGTTCCACCGCCGTCTTGTTGTTGCCGGTGACAATTATGTCGTATACATAGACAAGAATATAGACCAGAACACCTTGTTGATGAAGGATGAATAGAGACGCATCTGCCAAGGAATTTTTGAATCCACTCGAAACCAGGTACCGTTTCAGCTCCATGTACCACGCTCTGGGAGCCTGCTTGAGACCGTACAATGCTTTCCTCAGTTTGCATACATAATCCGGTCCGTCAGCATCAATGAATCCAGGAGGTTGGCTGACATATACCTCCTCGTCTAATGTTCCCTGAAGAAAAGCGTTATTTATGTCAAGCTGTCGAAGACGCCAATCTTTACTTACAACGACTTTGAGGATGGTGCGAGTTGAAGTATACTTGATAACGGGACTGAAAGTCTCTTCAAAATCAATTCCCTGTTGTTGATTGAATCCGCGAGCAACAAGTCGCGCCTTGTATTTGTCAAGCGATCCATCCGCTAGATGCTTGATTCAGAAAATCCACTTTGTGTCGATGACATTCTGGGTTGGTGATGGTGGAACCAAATCCCATGTATGATTGACGATTTGGGCATCGTATTCGTAAGACATCGCGCTTCTCCATCGTTTGTCCTTGAGAGCCTGATTGTATGTTCGTGGCTCCGTGTCGGTGAAAGAGGACAGGGATGAGACGAGGCTGAATTTTTGGTTTGGCTTTGTGATTTTATTTTTGGCACGAGTGGTCATTGGGTGTTGGTTAGTGATTTGGTTATTTGTGGTTTGTTGGTTTTGGGTATTATCGATTGGTGGTTGAGTGGGATTTTGAATTGGGCCAAATTGATTTTCTGGGCTTGGTAAATCTGGGCCAATTTGATTTTGAGGATTTTGTAAAGGAGTTGGATTTATTTGGGTCGTAGATGGAGATAATGATGAGCTTTCACCGACGTCGGAGTTCACTGGAGAGGACGGTTCTGCCGGAGAAGGTAGAATCGTAGGCGACGCAGGTGAAATTGGCGTCTTTAGATTTGATGGTTGTGTTGGAGCAGCGACACTTGGTGAAGAATCCGAGCTAGGGGCCTGGGTTGATGACGCTGGCGGAGCCAAGGATTGTGCATCGATGAGTGGAATGTTGATGAGAGGTATTGTTGTGATTATTGGATTGGAAAGGGGAGGAGGTGTTTCGATTATTTGTTTTGTGTTTGAAGATAAAAGAGTTTGAAATGGGAATTTGATTTCATCGAATCGAACATGTCAGGAAGTATATACTCGATTTTGTGTTGGGTCAAGACAAAGATATGCGCTTTGTGTAAGAGAATACCCCAATAAGACACAGGGTTTTGATCTTGGTTGAAGTTTGTTTGATGTATATGGGCGGAGCCATGGAAAACAAAGACATCCGAAGATACGAAGTTTGTTGTAGTTTGGGTCGGTTTGAAAAAGAGTTTTGAAGGGAGATTGAAGAGATAGGGTGGGTGTTGGCATTCGATTAATAAGATAAATTGCGGTAGCGAAAGCATAAGTCCAATAAGTGTTGGGAATTGAAGCTCGGGAAAGAAGTGTTAAGCCGGTTTCGACGATATGTCGATGTCTTCTTTCGGCTAAACCATTATGTTCAGGGGTGTGTGGAGGAGAAGTTAAATGAGAAATACCTTTTGAACCCAGAAAATCTCGAAGAGCTAAAAATTCCCCACTATTATCCGAAAATAAGGTACCAATTTTGCTTTGAAAGCGATTTTCAACAAGATTTGTAAAATGAATAAATGTTTCACGAGCTTGAGATTTTAGTTTGAGATTATAAAACCAAATGTATCTCGAGTAATGATCAACAATTACTAGGTAGTACTTGTAATTATCGATTGAAATAATTGGAGAAACCCAAAGATCTGTGAAAAGATATTCAAGAGGACGAGTTGAGGAAATAGTTGTTTGCGAGAAAGAAAGTTTTTGACTTTTATTCAATAAGCAATCGCTGCAACAAATCGTTTTAGACAAAGAATTTGAAACTGGTAAAGAAAAACGTTTAAGAATACTGTTTAAGATAGAGGGTGAGGGGTGGCCTAATCTCGAATGCCAATCGGTGAGTGTGGTTTTGTGATTTGTGGTGGCTGTGAAAAAGGTTGTTGGAGAGGAGATTGGCCACTCATAGAGCTCATCCTTGGTGCGTCCTTGGAGTAATTGGGCCCCCGTACTGAGATCCCTCACCTGAAAGTAGGATGGGAAAAATTGTACCGAAACTTGATTAGCGTTGCACAATTTGTAAACTGATATGAGATTCTTTTTGATGTCAGGGACACAAAGCACATTTGACAAAGATAATGGGCATATAGAAGAGGGTAAGATGGTTGAACCAGTATGTGTAATTGATAACCCATTTCCATCGCCAATGATGACCTATTCTCCTCCTGTGTATGGTTGGTGAAGGGCTAGATTCGCCAAGTCTGAGGAGATGTGGTGTGTAGCTCCAGAATCCAGCAGCCATGGCTGAGTGATCTGAGATCCACCAGCAGCAAAGTTGGCTCTCGGTTGATGTTGAGGAGGTCGAGGTAAGATTCAAGTGGTTTGACGTGAGAGCTGATTGCAGCGGCGAGCACTGTGTCCCTGGATACCGCAGATTTGACATCTGCCTAGGTATGGTCTTGGCTGCCAAGGCTGATTACTGTTTTCAGTAAATTGTCGTGGCTGTGGCTGCCATGGTTGATTGCGATTGGGCTGTTTGTGTTGTTGCTTGAATATGTTTGTAGCGACATTTGCAGAAGCAGGAAAGGTTTGTGTTGGTTCAGCCGCGATGATCTTAGCCTCATGCTTAATGAGTTTTTCATGGAGCTCTGTGAGTGTGGGGGGAGCATCTCGTCCTTCAACTTGATCGATGATCGACTTGTAATCCTCCGGTAAGCCTTCGAGAACATATTCGATCTGGTCTTCGAGATCAATGACTTTGACAAGTAGAGCAAGTTGATCGAAACGTGTTGTGAGTCCTTGAAAGTACTCATCAACCGTTTTAGTACCTTTCTTCCACTACTTGATTTGGTACTTTAATTGCTTGATATGTCCACGGCTTGGCTTTGCATATGTGGAAGCTAAGAGTTCCCATATTTCAGCCGTGGTCTTTGCTTTTGACAGGAGAGGTTGAATGGACATCGAGATAGCACCGAGAATAGCACTGTATAGTAGCTTATCTTGGCGTTTGTGAAGCGTGTAGGCTGGATTTTCAGTTGTTATTCCATTCACAGTGAGGACTGGATCTGGAATCTTCATGGAGACATCAAGGAAAGATGCCAAGGCATAACCGTCAAGAAGAGCGTGCACCTGTCGGCTCCACATAATGTAATTGGAGGTGTTCAGCCGTGTGACATTTGTCATGTTGACATTGAGGAGAGAACCTTGAGTTGCAGGGAGAGTTTCGGTGTTGGAAGTCACACCGTTGTTAAGTGGATCAGCAGAAGACATGTTTGGGTAGGTAAAGAGAAGGAACAAAGAGAGAAAAGGGAGGAAAAACTGCAGAGAAAGAGAAGAGCAGAAAAGAAAAAGAAAAAGAAAATTTGGAGAGATTATGCAGGATCGATTACTGCTCTGATACCATGTAAGTTTGTATTGGAAGATGATTTTCATTATACCGAGAGTTGATACATTTATACAACGATTGTAGTAGCAACTATGGCAAGACAATATTCTACAATTAAAGAGAATTATATGCACCCATGATTTAGTCAATCATATCTCAATTATCATTATTGAGTATCTCTAATAGTCTAGACTTGGTAATAAATATGTGTATTTTTTTCATCCAAACTGAAATTGAAACAATTATCTTGGCTATGTCTTTAAAATCCAAAATATTTTATATAAATTGGTGTGTTATTCTTGATTTATTTGCCAAAATGAATGTGTTATATAGTTCAATTGCTCTATGATCCGCTATGACAATTAAGACGCTGTATTTAGCAAAAACATGCCACTTTAGAAAACTGACCATAACTAAATAAAATAAAATTATCCACAGACTAAATATTCTAATTTAATTACAAATGGAAAATTTAAAAAAAAAAAAAAATGAAAGCGGGAAGAAGGAAAACGGCAGAAGAAGCATGGGCAGAGCCATAGAGGTTGTTCGCTCATCAGCTGATTGCTCATCCTCTTCTTCTCTCTTAAATACTCTCTCTTCTCTGCAACTTATCTCCACAGCAACTTTTAACTAAACAAACACAGAACAAAAGCTCCAATCTTTTCTTTGTCCACAATCCGATCCAATGGCTCCAACACTCTCTACCGCCCAATTCGCAGACCCAGCTGAAGTAACCGAGTTCGTTGTCAACAAAGGAAATGGCGTAAAGGGTTTATCAGAAACAGGAATCAAAGCTCTTCCAGATCAATACATTCAGCCTTTCGAAGAACGGCTCATCAACAAATTCGTCAACGAGACTGACGAGGCGATTCCGGTCATCGACATGTCCAACCCTGACGAGAACAGAGTCGCTGAAGCCATCTGTGACGCTGCTGAGAAATGGGGTTTCTTTCAAGTGATCAACCATGGAGTTCCTTTGGAAGTTCTTGACAACGTCAAAGCTGCTACTCACAGATTCTTCAATCTCCCCGTGGAGGAGAAGAGCAAATTCACGAAAGAGAATTCTCTTTCCACGAATGTTAGGTTTGGGACCAGTTTCAGCCCTCGTGCAGAGAAAGCTCTCGAGTGGAAAGATTATCTTAGTCTCTTCTTTGTCTCTGAAGCTGAAGCAACACAGTTTTGGCCTGATGTCTGCAGGTGAGTTTCGCAATTTCAAAAATCAAATCTTTCTCTGTTTCAATCTTTATTATAATTCTTGATTTTTATTTTAGGAATGAAGCTCTAGAGTACATGAACAAGTCCAAGACAATGGTGAGGAAGCTTCTAGAGTATTTGGGGAAGAATCTCAATGTGAAAGTGCTCGACGAGACCAAAGAGTCACTCTTCATGGGTTCGATTCGAGTCAACCTCAACTACTATCCCATCTGCCCTAACCCGGACCTAACTGTTGGCGTTGGCCGCCACTCAGACGTCTCTTCCCTCACCATTCTCTTACAAGACCAGATTGGCGGCCTCCACGTGCGTTCTCTGTCGTCAGGGAACTGGGTTCACGTGCCACCGGTTCCCGGATCCTTTGTGATCAACATCGGAGACGCGATGCAGATCATGAGCAACGGCCGGTACAAGAGCGTGGAGCATCGCGTCTTAGCCAACGGTAGCAATAACAGAATCTCTGTTCCCATCTTCGTGAATCCAAAACCAGAGTCTGTGATTGGTCCTCTCCCTGAGGTAACCGCAAACGGAGAGGAACCAATTTACAGAGACGTCGTGTACTCTGATTACGTCAGGTATTTCTTCAAGAAGGCACACGACGGAAAGAAAACCGTGGATTTCGCCAAGATATGATCACAATCAGACCTCAAGGAGTTTGATTTCTTGTTTTTTTTTGTTTGTTTGTTTCCTTGTTTGTGTTGTGTGTGCGTGAATAAAGAAGAAAGAAGAGACATATCTGATGTCTTCTTGAGCCTCTGTTCAGAATTGTGTTGTATAACCTATCATTGATCAATACAGTTTCTCTTTTATCAGACTACTGCGTTACAAAAGCAAGAAACCTACACTGATTTGAAAAACCTATCTCTTATTGATAATATCCTATGTAGTATCTTCGACTCGTAGTAACCTCTTTGATAAGAAGATGCTCTCTCTCTATTTCTATTGTTGTGTATATAAAGGGGATGACAATGCATTGTTGTGTTACATTGAAAGGAATATTATTATTATGAAGTTTATTCTCTTATTAACAAGTTAGCAAACTCTACCCTCTCTCATTTACTTTTGCCTCAAGTAAATCCCCTGTTTTACTTTCTTGCTCTTGAGTCTTGAATCGACAAGACCTAGGGTGAAATTGAAGCTAAACATTGTGCTTTCAAGATCCTGGGCCAGAGGATCAAACTCTTCTTGAGGAGCCTAAGGCAAGTTAGTTTAATCGTTAATGTTAATCAAAATCACACCGTAGTTTTTTTTTTTTTTTCGGTTTCCTTTAATGTTCATGATCTTTCTTAGTGTTAAACTTACAGAACCTAACCATAAAGCGAACCTTCAATGATACCAAACTTACAGACCTGTCGTTATCACACAGTCGTTTTTTTTCTAGTTACCATTTACCAACTAGAAGGAAGAATTATTGAGTCTAGTTGAAAAAACTTTGGGAGGCAGAGTATGGAGACAAGGATTTATCTTTCAATATTATGTGTGTGTGTGTGTGTGTGTATGTGTCAAAAATGGGAGAGTGAGTCCTGATCATTTGTATGAAATCAGAAAACCAATTCAATAACAATATCTATAAATTTTATAAAAAGATTATGACCAGCGCAATCTATAAAATTTTTGTTTCAAAAGAAGCTATCCATATGTAATTCTTCTTCCATACCAAATCAATAAAAAAAAAGGAGAAAAACTCCATGCAAGATCATTCAATTTATGGAGTCTTATAGTTTGGAACGGATGAGGACTAGAGTTCTCTGTACAGCAGCACATCAATGGAAAAAATGAAGACTATAAACAATCTGATTGAAGAAAACCAGTCGAGTTTAACATACAATCATGAATCTTCTTCTATAAACAAAGCACACTCAATGAAAAAGAAAAAAAAAAAAAGCACACTCAATGATTCTCATAACTCATCTCTCTACTACTTCCTGATAAATAGCAAAACATAAAAAGATGGAAGAAAAAAATTAAGTATTGAAAATGGAACTGATTAGTCGTCGCTTTCTTTTCATTTCTTTCTTTCTGTAACTATAATTAAATGAAAAAATGCTTTAAAATTATTGACGTTTCCTGAATGAGTGTAGGCACGAAGAAACATCGAAAAACACAAACGTGAGCGACATAGGAAGAATTTTGACAAACAGAAATGGGTGTGATTGGTAACTTAATAGGTGGAAAAACAAAAGTTGGAAAGAGAAGAAAAAAAACTCTTTTATATATAAATAAATAAAAAACTCTTCTATATATAAATAAATAAAATTAACCTTCTATGCACACAGAGTCGGCTCTGAGTTGTCCTGAATTTTAAGGAGTCACAAATTAGAGAAAAAAATGGAGCACAAATACTTACACTTTACCATTAGTCTAAGAAGATTTTTAAGAATTTGAAGGCCAAAATTTTTATATAAAAACGAGGAAGAAACATGGTTGGTGTTCATCCACCAAAAAAATATATATATTTACTTACACATATGTTATCACTCATCTTAACACACATAAAAAAAAAACAAATTTGATTGAGATGAATCCTCTAAGAGAAGCTTTGTTGTTGTTCATCCACGAAATTGATGTGGGAAAATGTGTCAAAAAACAAAATAAAGAACCTACGAACATTTGGAAGAAACATGGTCTTGATAAGCAAGACTTTGCAATAACATTGTTTGACTGTATACTCCAAGCTCAATGAGGTAATTTAAAAAAAAAACTCTTAAACTTCATATATTTATTTACTTTATTTTGTTATAGAAATCTTTCATCACGACTTTCTTTCGTCACTAGTTTCGTAAATCATTTTTTCGCATAAAAACAAAAGATTTTCATGATATCATGCATGTACCTTTTAATCTCAATGTCAGAATCCCATTAAAAATAATTTAATTTCCTTTATTTTGTTTAAAAATATATTTTTATTATGTTTTGCTCATATTTTGCATATGTTATGCTTATTTTTGTCAAATTATGTTCTTTCTTCTTATTTCAATTTTTTAATTCAATAGTAATAATGTATTGATAAATTTTAATTAAAAAATAAACTATCATTAAATTCATTAAAAAAACTATGCATAAACATGTTCGAACAAAAAAAAAACTATGCATAAACGTCTATTCCCTCACCATTCGCTTACAAGACCAGATCGGCGGGCTGCACGTGCGTTCTCTGGCGTCAAGGAATGGGTAGATCATGAGAAACGGTCGGTACAAGAGCGTGGAGCAACGGTCGGTACAAGAGCGGTGGATCTCGGAGGAAATCTTTTCGACTTCGTCGATGCTGCTTATGGATGTAGATCTCGCGGCGGAAGTCGATGTGGTGATTCGGAGGGATAGCACTGCGAGCCGGAGGACGATGCGGTGGTCAGTGATTCGACATAATCAGTCTCAGGCGGACTACGGCGGCGGCGACTGGTGGGTTCATGTCCCTCACCGTCAATTCGTATGCCGGAAACGCCATGTGATCTCCTCCTTTTGCTGGATTGAAGCCTAGGTTTTGAGTATTGGAGATTGTAAACGAACGGTGGACTGAGTTCGAGGAGCTGGATGGGATCTGAGACTGAGTCTCGCCTCGGCGTGTCTTCTCCGGTGATGGCCGTAGGGACTACGTGAGTAGGCTTCGCTGGCGTCGGGAGGAGAGAGTGGTATTAGAGAGAAAGAAGGAATGGAGAGTGAGAGATCATGAAGAACCTTCTAGAAGGCAACTAAGTGCTCCACTTCTAAGTGGTGAATGTTTTCCTCTCCTTGTTTTCCTCCATGATCTCCTCCATCTTTTCCTCTCCTTGTTTTGATCATTCACCACTTGTTGTTTCTCTATAAATAGAGAATTTAATCACCATGTATCACTCATCAAAAACAAACACAAAAAAATAACAAAGAAAACCAAAACAAAGAGATTTCTCTCTTTCTCTCTCTTGTTCTTCATGCTCTTCAATAATAAGAGACATGATTAACACTCTACAAACACTAGATTACTGATTCTAATCCTTCTTATTAAGTACACAAACTCCTTAAGTGTTGTGTTACTATACTAGGATTAGTCTCAAACTAGTTGTTTCCTCTCTCTTGAGAACGAGTTCGTTTTGTGTAGGTTAAAGGGATTCAATCACAAGTTGATTGTCTCCTCTCCTTATTCCGCAAATTCTAACATGGTATCAGAGCGTCTTTTTGGTGACTTGTTAAACTCGTCTCTCAAGAGATGTTGACCGTGAAGAGAAAAGAAATGGTGGATGTGGTGAAGAACCGCAAAGAAGAGAGAGGAAGAAGGAAAGCCTTGATACATCCATGGATCCCTTTAGTGCCTTCCCTTGGGAATGGATCACTTAGATCCGTGATTCTTGGCTCCTTACTTTCTCATTCTCTCTAAGCTCCATTCTCATCTCCAAGTCATCTCTTTTTTTTTTTTTTTTTTTAGAAATATCAAAGGGAAGAGAACCATGGTAAAGCTTTACTCTTATGAAGAATAAGCATAAAGCCTTGATGAATCCAAGTCTCTTGATTTTCTTTAAAAATATTAAAAGGAAGAGAACCGTGGTAAAGCTTGACTCTTATGGGTACAAACATAAGGCCTTGATGAATCCAAGTCCCTTGCTATTCTTTAAAATATCAAAGGAAGAGAACCTTGGTCGGCTTGACTCTTATGGGTACAAGCATAAGGCCTTGATGAATCCAAGTCCCTTGTTCTTGTTTAAGCCATGGAAGACACTAAATCTTGTGTCATTTTGTGGTTCTTGTTGTTTAAAGCTCACGGAAAACTCCTTTTCCATGTGTTATTCCGTGAGTATTTGTCTTTGACCGGTGGTTAAACTCATTATCCAACGGTTCCTTTTGTTACGGCTATTAAAAACACTAAAACCTTGTGGTTATTGGCTGTTGTTGTTTCCGCAAAACTCAAGAAAACAGAGCAAATCTCTGTCCATTTGAACTTTTGTGCAAATTCTTCATTCTCCATTCTCTTATACTTCCGCTCATTCTCTGCATTCTTCAAAATTCTCTAAACCCTATTCTCTAGTTACTTATTCTCAAAACCCCATACTTATTCTCCATACTCTCTAATATGTCTCAAGAAGACATGGCGAGTGTAATTTGTTTAGAATCAGTCATGCGGGCTGGAGGTCCGCTGGTGGCTAGATTCAAACTCTAAAGGCTTCAAGAAAGCCATGAGAAGACACAGCAACCAAGCTTGGAGCTTGAATCAGTAACCATCAAGTTTCAGAGACCACAAGACAAGCCCAACCTAGTTTCACCCGGCTGACTTGAAGATGGCGGACCGAAGAGGCTGACCTGAAGAAAGCAGACCCCAAGGTGGCTATGGTGGAAGTTCTAGTGGAGAGGCAAGCTGGTGGGATACTTTGAATCAGTCCAATGCATGTGTGCTAGTGTGAAGTTGATGGAATCGGATGTGCACAAGGTTTCAAGGTTCAAGAGATGGTTTTTAAACCATGAACAAGTCAAGATTGCGGGGGAGATCAATCTCAAGATGACCAAACCGCATCTCAAAATCTTCTTCATCTCAAAAGGCTACTCTCTAAACTCTATCCCATTTTTAAAAAAATTTATTACCTTATTAATAGTCCATAGATTAATTACTAGTAATTCTCTCATTTGAAAACTCAAGTTTCATCTATTTATTTCTTAAACCCCACGACATATACTTTAAATTTTTTCTTTACATCTTATGAATGATGAAGGTTTAAAGGAAAGGAGGAATGCGTGGAAATTCTAAAAAGAAGCTATAGATGAAATGAAGAGGTCCATAAGAAGAGAAATCAAGTCAAGAATGACTAAAGGAATGGAAACACTTGAAAGAAAGGAGCCGGTTCAATTTTTTTTTTTTTTCTTTAAACTGGGGTCATAGCTACATCAAGCAACCGTGAAGTCTATACTCTTTTTCCCTTAACATAGTTTTATCCCAAGAGGTTTTCTATGTTAAAGTTTTTAATGAGGTAGTCATTTGCGTGTTACAAGCTTGGCCTTTGGTCCTTTTGGCGTCCCGACGACCAAACTTGCGGGGGAGTATTAGAGAGAAAGAAGGAATGGAGAGTGAGAGATCATGAAAAGCCTTCTAGAAGGCAACTAAGTGCTCCACTTCTAAGTGGTGAATGTTTTCATCTCCTTGTTTTCCTCCATGATCTCCTCCATCTTTTCCTCTCCTTGTTTTGATCATTCACCACTTGTTGTTTCTCTATAAATAGAGAATGTAATCACCATGTATCACTCATCAAAAACAAACACAAAAAAATAACAAAGAAAACCAAAACAAAGATATTTCTCTCTCTCTCTCTCTCTCTCTCTCTCTCTCTCTCTCTCTCTCTCTCTCTCTCTCTCTCTCTCTCTCTCTCTCGTTCTTCATGCTCTTCAATAATAAGAGACATGATTAACACTCTACAAACACTAGATTACTGATTCTAATCCTTCTTATTAAGTACACAAACTCCTTAACTGTTGTGTTACTATACTAGGATTAGTCTCAAACTAGTTGTTTCCTCTCTCTTGAGAACGAATTCGTTTTGTGTAGGTTAAGGGGATTCAATCACAAGTTGATTGTCTCCTCTCCTTATTCCGCAAATTCTAACAAGTGGGGATCAGGTATTCGAAGTGTTCGAAATCGTCGGCCGGAGTCGGTTCTCCGATACGACAGAGATTAGAGACGGAAGGCGCCGCAAAGCTCTCAAATCGCAACCGTCGATGCTCGGCGTTGTTCTGGTCTCTCCGGAGAGACCTTAACGCAGTTTCAGATTTCATTCCGGCGAACCATTTCGGTTCGGTAGTTTAATTTCAATTTCCGATTATGCTTTTGTAATCTTTGGTTTTGTGTTGTAAACCCGATTGATCCCCGGTTTGGGTCGATTTTAATTTAATATTAAAAAAAAAAAAAAAAAAGCGTGGAGCATCACGTCTTAGCCAACGGTAGCAATAACAGAATATATGTTCCTATCTTTGTGGATCCAAAACTAGAGTCTGTGATTGGTCCTCTTGGAACCTATTTACAGAGACATCGTGTACTCTGATTACGTCAGGTCTTTCTTCAAGAAGGCACACGACAGAAAGAAAACCGTGGATTTCGCCAAGATATGATCACAATCAGACCTCAAGGAGTTTGATTTCTTGTTTTTTTTTTTCCTGTTTGTGAGTGAATAAAGAAGAAAGAAGAGACATATCTAATGTCTTCTTGAGCCTCTGTTCAGAATTGTGTTGTATAACCTATCATTGATCAATATAGTTTCTCTTTTATCAGACTAAAGTGTTACAGAAGCAAGAAACTTACACTGAAATGAAAAATCTATCTTAGATTGATAATATCCTCTGTAGTAGCTTCGACTCGTAGTCACTTGTTTGATAAGATCATAAGAAGATGCTCTGTTTAACTCTTTATCATGAATCATGATCATCGACTTTAGGATGTTCTCCATTAACATTGTCAAGGTCATCATTTACTTCGTTGAAATCGAATATCTTCTTCTCCCTGAAGTAATTGATCAAGAAATACCAACCGATTGCTCCTACGGTCATTAAACCGCTAACAAGGTACACAATCTTAGTAGCAAATACAATAATCAGCATCAGAAACCCCGAAGGTACCACACACATAATCACGAGCCCTGTGATATTCAGCGGAACTCGGTAAGGTCTCTTTAGCTCAGGTAGCTTCCTTCTTCACCAAATGAAAGACGCAATCTCTAGGAACATCCCTAAAGTGTACAAGAAATTCGCCGCGGATATGATGTCTGTGAAGTTCATGTAGGACAAGCCGAGGGACATGAGAGCTGAGATTAGAATCCCGACCCAAGGAGTGTTGAACCATTTCGATCGTACACCAAAGAATTTAGGCAAGAACCCCAGTTCCGCCATACCCTCCAGCTGATACGCACTACTGCTTAACTGAGCTTCAAAAAGTCCTATACTTGATAAGACAGCGCCGATCTCAATCCAGATTATCAGCCATTTTCCTGCAATCATCTCAGCTGCTTCTGCGTGAAACCCCGTTTCCCATCTGCTCTGATCTACTGAGACCGCACCCGTGACAGCGAAAAGAGGAATCAAGTAAGCAACGCAAGTGAAGATGACAGCGATAAGAAGCGCCTACGGGAATGTCTTTTGAGGCTTATCCACTTCCCCTGCAAGAGTACTGACATTGTCCCAGAAATTCAAGTTCCATAAGAGTGTGTTGAAGTAGAGATTCCAATCCTTTTTCTTGTTTCCTAAGCTACCCCAACGGTGAGGTTTGATCTTAGGGATTGCCATAGCCGACATGACAAGGAAAGGGGAGAGAGACACCAGGCCGAGAACAACAGCTGCGTAACCAACGATGGCTAGGCCAGTGTAGTTTAGGAATGATAAGATCACCGTTGAGGCGTATATGCAGACATTTCGGGGCCATCCGGATTCAAGAACAGGGAACAGCTTATCCAAGTAAGAGACACGGAGGACAGGAAACGAAGCAACATTGATCACACCACTCAGAAACTTCAACGAACCCATCATCGAGCCTACGAAAGAGCCAAAAGCCCGATGCGCCCATATCACAAACCCTCCGTTGCCTGAGACAAAATTCACCAAAATCAGCAAAAGTTTTAAGTTTTAGATCCAAAATCAGAACCCTAGTTCTTGAGGAAAGTGTAGCAATTCCATCGATGAGCAAGTAGCTTCCTTTTCATCAGGAAAAGCTTTAGAACTAGTGGGTTTCAAAGCCAGGCGAGATTGAGTTCGATGTTCATACCACAACACAGCGTACTGTTCTAAGCAATAGATAAAGTTTAGGTCTTTTGTCTGATTCGGTTTGATCGCATACCTGGAAACGCGGTGGAGAGTTCTGCGGTAATAAGGGCTTCAGGGACACTCCATATGAAAGGGAAGATAAGGAAACCGAGAATCGCTAGAAGCGGTCCAGCCGCTTGAACCGCCGGTTCTTCCCCGAAGGGACCACCCGCGACCTCGAAGTAGATAAGGAAAATCAAAGGGACCAAAGTCAGTTTCTTGGCGGTTGATGCTTTGCCGCTGGAATCGGCGGTTGTCAATGGGAGCTCGTGGCTCGATCTCGATGTTTCTGTAATTGCCATTAATGTGTTTCTTTCTGAGAGAATATGAATGGAATCGAATTGAAATTCATATTTATAATTTGAGAAACGTGTATGTAATGGGGAGTCAGTTGGTCGTATCAGACCGAATCTTTGCTGAAGATTTGGGACCATTCGATCTCGATGTGTTGATGATAATCCTTTCATTAATTATTTAATAATTTAGCTTTATAGAGATCACTTTCCATATTTTACTATTACTCTTTTATCGCCGACATTAAAGGAAAGGATTAGTATGTAGTTAAATAATTTAATATTTGCATAGTTTAGTATGTAGTTACCAGCCCAATAAATGAAATTGCAAAAAGAAAAAACATGTTCAAATTCGTAATGGTGACCTATCTAGCGGATCCAGTGGCGGAGCCACGTTCATTAAGTGGGGGGCCAATGAACCCAATGAAATTAAAAAAATTAGTGTAATTTATTAAGTCCAATATTAATGTCCCCATTCATAAAATAATATCTGCCCCCATTAATCCATAAAATTGGATTTCTAAACCCAAGAAAAAAATATTAAAGCCCAGTCCACACCTAAAAAAAAAAAAGATGTTAAATTTAAACCCAAACAATAAAACACAAGCCCAAACAATATTTTAAAATGATTATGTTTAAAACTAAACAATAAAACACAAATCCATTCAATTAATAAAAAAAGTAAAAACCCTAATACTACTCTTCTCTTCCACGACTCCATCGCTCTCTGTTACCAACTTTTCAATTTTTTTTTCTGATTTTTCAAAAAAAAATAGCATATTATGAATCAATTGGTGAGTTTTATATATCTACTTTTTTATATGTTTGTTTAATTGTTTATTTTGGTTTAGATTTTTTCGTTTGATGTAAATTAGTAACATGATTATTATTTTTCTCAGTCGATGGAAAATTTTCTTAAAAGAAAATCCACCTCAACATTCGAGAGTAATTCAGACGATTTGCCATGGGATCCTGCTAAACGGAAAAAGATTTTGGAATATCATCCAAATCAAAGAGATGAGGTAAGACGCAAGTATCTAGCTAAAGGTCCTTGTAAGCCTTATGGTCATAATTTTCCGAAAAAGATGATAGGAAAATCATTGAGAAGATTTAATCCAGCTTGGTTTGATCAGTATGCCAATTGGCTTGAGTATAGCGTATCGAAAGATAAAGCCTTCTGTTTGTGTTGTTACTTGTTTAGAGATGATATACAAAAACAAGGTGGGAATGATGCATTTGTGACAGAGGATTTTTCTAGTTGGAACAAATCTGAAAGATTAGCTTCTCATGTGGGTGCTATGAATAGCTTTCACAATATTGCTGTGAAGAAGTGTGATTCTTTGATGAAGCAAGACCATTCGATTGCGCAGGCTTTTTATAAGCATGATGATGTAGTGAAAAATGAGTATCGTGTTCGGTTAAATGCTTCGATTGATGCTTCTAGATATTTGCTGCGACAAGGATTATCTTTCCGTGCTCATGATGAGTCAGAAGAGTCTGCTAATAAAGGAAATTTCATACAACTTTTGAAATACACGGCAGAACAGAACGAGGTTGTAAGTAAGGTTGTTTTGGAGAATGCTCCAAAAAATAACCAAATGACTTCTCCTCCGATTCAGAAGGATATTGTACATTGTTTTGCAAAAGAAGTTGTGAAATCTATCATAGAAGAAATTGATCATGGTGTTTTTGGTCTATTGGTGGATGAATCTGCTGATGTTTCACACAAGGAACAAATGGCTGTTGTTTTCCGATTTGTCGATAAGACAGGAACAATCAAAGAAAGATTTATTGGCGTTGTTCACGTAAAAGAAACGTCTTCTTTGACGCTCAAGCATGCTATAGATGATTTGCTTGCTAAGTACGGATTGAGCTTGAAAAAAATTAGAGGTCAAGGCTATGATGGAGCGAGTAACATGAAAGGTGAATTTAATGGTCTTCGGGCTTTGATTCTAAGAGAAAACAGTTCGGGCTATTATGTTCATTGCTTTGCTCATCAACTTCAATTGGTTGTAGTGACAGTTGCAAAGAAACATTTTGAAATTGGTGATTTTTTCGATATGATATCTACATTGTTGAATGTTGTTGGAGCTTCGTGCAAACGAAAAGATGTGCTTCAAGAAAAATATCGAAAAGATATTGAAAAGGGAATCAGTGATGGTGAAATTAGCACAGGGAAAGGGAAGAATCAAGATCGTTCTCTTCCAAGGCCAGCAAATACTCGTTGGGGTTCTCATCATAAGACATTGTTGCGTTTGGTCGAGTTATTTTCAATAGTTATTGAGGTGCTTGGATTTATTCAAAGCGAAGGCATTGAGGACTCGAAGAAACGTCAAGCATATGGTCTTGTTAAGTACTTACATACATTTGACTGTGTGTTTTATATGCAGTTAATGTTGCTTATCTTGGGGCTAACTGAGAATTTATCCATGGCTTTGCAAAAAATAGATCAAGACATTCTCAATGCTGTTTCATTGGTCGAATCTACTAAGCGAGAACTGCAGAAGCTTAGAGATGGTGGATGGGACTCACTTATGGTTAAGGTTTCCTCTTTTTGTAAGAAACATGATACTGAACTGATCATGATGGAAGACGAGTTTGTTGATCCAAGGAGGCCAAGAAAGAAAACCAACACAACCAATTTACATCATTACAAGATCAGTTGTTTTAATGTTGTTTTGGATCTGCAACTTCAAGAGTTCAATGATCGTTTTACTGAGGTAAACACCCAACTCCTTATTTGCATGGCTTCCTTAAGTCCCACAAGTTCGTTCAAGCAGTTTGATAAAGATAAGTTGGTGAAATTGGTTGAGTTCTATCCAGATGATTTTAGTTCTTTTGAGCGTTCTTCTCTTGAGCAGCAACTTGACATCTACATTGACAATGTAAGAGAGGATGAACGGTTTTATAATTTGAAGAGTCTTGGAGATCTTTCTCGTCTTATGGTGGAAACACAAAAACATCTTGCACATCCTCTTGTTTACAGACTATTGAAGTTAGCATTGACTTTACCAGTTGCTACAGCAACTGTCGAGAGATGTTTCTCTGCAATGAAGTTTGTGAAGACAACCTCGCGCAACCGAATTGGAGATCAATTTTTAAGTGATTGTCTTGTTTGTTTTATTGAGAAAGAGTTATTTGAATCGATTACAAACGAAACAGTGATGAAGAGATTTCAAAATATGGCTGAACGTAGAGTATGTTTGTAAGGTGTTTTTATAACATTTATAAGTTATTTTTATTTTTATTTAGGATTATTTAAATATTTATTTATTTAATTTTTTATATTTAAATATTTATGCCCCCAATGAAGAAAACTTCTGGTTCCGCCACTGAGCGGACCGAGTCATAGTGTATGAAGTATAAACCATCCATCAAGTGTTTGGCTCATTCTCCACAGTCACTACTCCATTTATTTACTTATTTTTATATGGTTGTCATCCTAATTAATTAGAGTCTCTAATTAGAGTTTAAGAGTTTTAAAAAAACAAAAAGCATAACCTCCTTTAGCTTCCAACATGCAATCAAACAAGATTAAAGCAAATTCTTGTTTATCTATGTTGGCACTATGCTTCTTCCAAATGTGGGTGAGCTCTTTGTCTTGTTTAGAAATACCATTTCCCATATCAACTTCATTGATAAACACAAATAAAACTTCTCGTAGATTCATCTCAAATAGTTTTTTTTTTTTTAGTGTGTTTTTTTAGATGACATATGTGTCAAGACCAACATATATCATATATATAGAAGATAAATTTTATTTATTATAATATTTGAAGAAAATATACATGTCTCGAGAAAGTAAATAAATGAAGTTCAATTTGAAGAGTTTAAAAAAGTTGGGGCTTTAATATTTTAGAGACATCAAATATCTTATAAATGTTAATTTTTTCTATCAACAACTTTTCATCTGATTGAACTAAATATCAACTAATAAACCAATATGATATGTAGTAATACTATATGTAGCAAATAGGGGTCGGCAAAAAAACCGTAACCGAAAAAACCGAACCAAACCAAACCGAAATAAATCATATAGTTTGGTTATGGTGTAACCTAAAAACCCATTTGGTTATCATTTTTGTTAAGAGTTTGGTTTCGGTTTAGTTTGGTTTAAAACCGTAAAACCGAATGGTTTTTTCGGTTTTTATATTTTAAATTAATTTTATATAGCTTTATATTTTTTTTTGTTTGGTTTAGATTTATCATTTATCCATTCTTGTTTTTTGGTTTAGTTTAGATTTATTAATTTTATATAGTTTTCTTGTTTTTCTTTATTTGTTGTTAATTTTGTTGATCAGAGAGATTCATAAGCAACATGAGGAGACGAACAATCGTGGCTAATGATGATGATAAGAATATGAATTTTCTTATTTTTATCTATTTTCTAGGTTTTTTGTAGTCTTGATTTTTATTGATGATTTGGATTTACGAACAATTTGATTTGGATTCTAATCTTTGAATTCTTTTTGTTTTTGCACTTATTAGTATGTCTAGTTATTAGCTTAATATATTATTTATACATTCATTTTATTTTTGCTTATTGTATGAGCCTTATCAAAAGTTATGAACCAAACTAAAAACTGTAACCGAACCAAACCGAACCGAGCCAAAATTGCATATGGTTTTTAAATGGTTTTATTTTTTATAAAACCGATAAACCGAAAACTGTTAAAAACTGAACCGTACCAAACCGAAATATATATGGTTTTTATATGGTTTGAATTTTTATAAAACCGAAAAACCGAAAAAACTGAACTAAAACCAAACCAAAACCGAAGTGTCCATCCCTAGTAGCAAACACATGAGCAAAACATAATAAAAATAACAAAAGTTATTATGTCCACATAAGAATTAAAATATCCAATCAAAAGTTGCCACCTCATGATACACAAGGGCAAACCATGAGATTACCGGATGAAGTTTTCCTTGATAATATACAAATGGAAAATAACAATAAAAGTACTTTTTTACTTTCTGTAGTTTTTGCTTTTTATTTTCTCTACTTTTTTCTTATTTCCATTTTTCAAAATTTCGTTTTGTTCTATTTTCTTATAAACTTTGTACGTTTAAGAAAACACATGTGTTTTGGGAAAAGTAGGGTGGAATGCATGGATAACTAAAGCTAAAAACTAATTGAAAATATTGATTAATCTTTTGGATCTGGTTTATTTTCGGATCAAAATTTACAAATAAATCCCCAACAAATGAGGAAGATTTATATCAGAAGGAACTAGATAGATGAACATGCAGACCTAAAACAAAACGATATATTGGAGGACTCCATTTTTCGAAAGAGAGAGCGAGAGAAGAGAAGAGATGAGTTTTTATCTCGCGTTAATGACAATTGTACTCAGTCATCCTCTTCATCGATTTATGAAGAGGAGGATGAATAAGAGGAATCCAAATTTGCTAACCTAAGATACAGTTTTACAAAAAAATCTAAATGAAATCTTCATCACAGCTTTCTTTCGTCACTTAGCTTCGTAAATAATAGTTTTCGCATAATAGAAAAAGAATCTCATAATATCATGTAACTCTTTTATATATATTAATGTTAGAATCCCATATAAAACTTAGCCAAAAAAAAAAAAAAAAAAACTTGATTACTTGCTCTAATGCATCGAGGCAACATGACCTCCAAATTCCACGAACCCAATCATACCATAAATCATAACTTTATCAAAGGGACTGCATCAGTCTTAACATACTACTAGTACAAATCCCCAAAAACACCAAACTCAAGTATCGTATTCATACTAGTAGTATGCCTGCTGGCTCATTTATATTATTAACACACGAAAAATTAAAAGCTTCATAACGGTTTGTCATACAAGGGGAGGCATTAGACTCGCTTAATGATGAATTGCATCCTTAGGAACAAATATCAAGATCAATTTCCATCCTACCGTTAGATCTTCTTCTACGAATTGGGTGAAATAGATTTGTAGGTTTTGACCTGCGGAAAGTGATTCAAAATTTCCTACCAGTGCGGAGTATTCTTATTAGATTAACAGAACAAAACAAAATCAGAAAATCGAAAATATTTTTTGTAAGAATCAGATTTTTTTTTTTTTAAATCAAATTTATTTCTTGTTTCCTAAACAATACAAAGCATCCACTGCGGACAAAATAAAGCATGATTTGGGTGATCCATCTACTGAAAAGTGTGAAGAACAAAGTCATATGAATTATTTGTGTTCGTGGCGAATAAAATGTCAAAAAAGTTATATTTCTCTTAGACGTTGAATTATATGGGTACTCCCTAACCCTTGAAATTGTTAAATAGCTATTTTCATAAGAGAGAATTAGTGGTTTATGGAAACCCATCGAATAGGCAGGGTGCATGGATATAAGATTTTTTGAGTATCCGTGACCATCTCTCTGGTAACAGTATCTCTGGAAACGTTCTCCTCACAAGGAGGGAGAATCGTATTACATCCTCCAATATTCTCGTAACTCTCGTAAGAACATTTTTACTATAATTTTATTAGATTATAATATATTAATAAATATTAATGTATAGTTAGGTGTCGAGAGATGCCAACGTTTGACGCACGTCAGCAACTCAAACTATACACCAAACACTTTGATAATGACCACCAAACCAATACATCTAACATCATGACATCATCATGTCATATTAATTATCATAATCGTTGATTATATATCGTACGGGTTCATTAAAAAAAATACTTGGAAGTATGAACTAGACTCGTAGACCGTAACGAAAGGAAAACGCCGACACACCGTTTTAACAAAAATATATTCAGCAACCAGTCGCGCACTGCCACGTAGCTAATTGGTATTAGTTGGTAAACAAAATTCAATTAACTATGGTAAATTGCTCAAAAGAATAAATAATGGTTTTCAAAATAATAATAATAATTAAATATCAATTAAGTCACTGCTTCATATCACTTTCTTTTTTCCCCCAGCCAGCGAATGCGACTTATATGGCGCAAATAAAATTCAAATATTGATTCCGCACATGTCATTGTGGCAAAAGCCATCTTGTCGGGAAAAGAAAAACATAAGCCTATATATATATATACATACACACCATCAACGAGAAATCACAATCCACACACATGGCAAAGCTCATCCTCATCATCGCCTCCCAAATCCTCCTCCTTGCAGCCGTTGTCTCCCCGAGAAAAGGCGAAGACTTTGCAAAAACCATTGACCGGAAACTCCTCGGCCTCCGTAAAGAGAAACTCATTTTTTTCCGAGTCTACTGGCACGACATTCAAAGCGGCTCAAACCCTAGCTCGGTCGTGCTCCGACCTCCTCTCTCCAACTCTTCCTTCTTTGGAGCGGTCACTGTGATCGATAACCGATTAACTACGGAGGTCTCGGTCAACTCGACTTTGGTAGGCCAGGCTCAAGGGATCTACGCTGCTGTTGGTCAACGCGAGATTTCTGCGCTTATGGTGATGAACTTTGCGTTCAAGACAGGGAAGTATAATGGGAGTACGATCTCGATTCTTGGTCGGAACGCGGTGTTGACGAAGGTTAGGGAGATGCCGGTGATTGGAGGAAGTGGGCTCTTCCGGTTCGCTAGAGGTTATGTCGAGGCTAGGACCATGTGGTTGGATCTAAAGACAGGAGATGCTACTTGTTGATCCGTAAATCACACAAAAAGGGTAAAACAGTACTTTTAATCGGAATCTCGTTTATTGATCTAAGTCGGCGGTTACAACAGAGTTTAAGTAAGTAGGCAAAGACAAAAGATTTGAGATCGGTAATGAGCTCTCTCTTGTATTCTCTGTCTCTGCGGAAGTTGTGGATCCTTTGAAGAATGAAGCTCCTCCTTTATTTATAATGTTCTGAGGCGGTTCTCTATGTGAATATTCCCTTTTCCTTGCTCGATTAGGGAATGGAAATATTCCGGATTCCCCTCCGAGATAAGGATATAATCCTTATTCTTCGGCGGTCTATTCGCAAGGAATATTTCCATTTCCGAGCTCGGCGGGAAAGAGGAAATATTCCGGTTTCATCTGTTGTAACGGACTGGGCTTGTGATGGGCCTAGATCGGTAGCCGAGGTGGGCTTTCAGCGAGATCCCGAGCTCGGCCCAATGTTTTCGGGCTGACTTATCCTCGATCCGAACCATCGTAAACCGGTCTTGATTGAACCGATCTCGGTTCGAACCGAGTTAAACCAGGGGGTGCTAATCCCCCCTCTAACAATTGGTCCCCCCCTCAGTTCGGCGAGGGAGTTTATGAGTTCGGCGAATTTTTAGGGAGTATTCTTTAGCTCGGTTAAAACTGAGATCGGTATGATCTAAGCAGATTCTGTTTCGAGTTCGGCTTAATGATACGAACTGTTCGAGTTCGGCGAACTGCTTAAGTTCGGCGAACTGTTCGAGTTCGGCAACCTGCTTAAGTACGGATTGATGATACGAACTGTTCGAGTTCGGCGAACTGCTTAAGTTCGGCTTGATGATACGAACTGTTCGAGTTCGGCGAACTGCTTAAGTTCGGCTTGAAAGGACGGATCCTCTTTAGATTGGGGTTTCTCGCGGTTGAATTGTTTTATCGAACTTTCGAATTCGGTGAGTTTTCGGTATCGCCCCTGAACGTTCGAGTTCGGTATTTTTTCTTGAGAAGAGGGCGTCGTTTCGTCTTCTCTTGTCGCAGAATTCGAAAAGGCGCGTGTCGATTCGTCTTCTCTCGCAGTAGAATTCGAAGAGTCGCGTGTCGATTTATCCTCTCTGGTTGCGCGTTTCGAGGAACTGTCATCATTGCCTTTTTCTCTATAAATACCGTTCGGTCCTCCTTCATTTCTCACTTCTGCTTTGCTTCCGAAAAGAAAAAGGTACTTTCTCTCTCTAAACGCTCTCCCTTCTCTCTAGAATTTATTTTTCTTTCCGTTCGCCGATCATTCCTCCGCCGTGGTTTCTCCGATCTGCTTGAAGATCTTCAAACTTTCCGGGCGATCTTCAACTGTTCTTCGTTAGTTTTCAAGCTGTTCTTCACCGATTCCTTCCTTCGATCGAAATGATCTCTGAAGGTGATTCGATATCTGTTGGTGACCGATCTCCGAATCAAGACTTCCCGGACCTTAGACGTTTTATGGATGATTCTGTTTCGAGCTCGGATATGCAAGATCTACTCAGACGTAACTCGCGTCGTGGTGAAGCAAGCAGTTCCAGGGTTACGATCGAGGTTCCTCAACTTGCTGATGAGGATGAACTTGAAGAAGTCGTTGAGCCAGATGAACAGATTCGGGCAGATCGGGAATTTGCAGTTCGGCTCGCGGAGGGCGATGATGTTGCCTGTCCGGACGATCACGTTGTATCGCCAGCGGCTCGTCAGGATGATGTTTCCAGGTCGGCTACCGGGCGGGTGGTTGAAAAGCCCGCGAATATTGGGCCGTCTCGTTCCAAGGCCGAGACGGTCCAAGTTACTTTGGAAAGATGCAATGCTCCGGATGGCATCCTTGTCAAGATCCCGAAGAAGACCGACCGCCCGTGGGACGCTCCTGACGGTTATCTTTGTGTTTACGAGGAGTATTTCAGGAGCTGCGGTCTTAAGTTTCCCATCCCGGAACTCTTCTATAAGTATTGCAAGAGGCGGCATATTGCGATCTCTCAGTTGATGCCGGCCACGGTAATAAATCTTATGGGTCTCCTCACTCTCGGTGAAGAGTGCGATATCCCTATTACGGCGAAGATTTTTGAAAGGTTATTCCGGGTGAGTCTGTTGAAGGCGAAGCCTTGGTTTTTATCAGCTAGTGCGAAGCCGGAGTGTGACCTCGTCACCGGGAATAAACCGAGCAAGGTTAACAACTGGGATGCTCGGTACTTCTATGTGAAGATCGACGAGTCCTCTGTCGAGCATCCAAACGGGAGTTACCGAACTCAGTGGAGGACGCCTATTGGTAGATATTCGTTCCTGATTCCCTTTAGTGCTTTATTTTGCCTAAGTTATATTTCTTCGTTTCTTTTTCAGATCGTCACATACCGGGCTTCCTTATCACCACGCCGGGATTCACCTTTATCCACGTGAAGAGATTAAGTGCGGCAGGTAAAGCTCGGTGGCCGGAAGCTTACCAGGAAAAGCTTGATTTGAAGGCGAAGAGAGTTCTCAGAGGTATAACTGTCATTTTGTAGATCGTCGATACCGAGACTCGTTTTCCGGTGTTTATACCGCTTTTTTCTTTTTGCAGCAAAGTCATCACGTCGTCGTCGAAAAATGAAGTTCGAAGATATCCCTAATCTTTCAGCCGAGATGGACGATGACGAGATGGACGTGGGTGTTCCTCTGCCTGATGACCAAATGAATCCCGGGGCTACGGCTGTTGACGAACAGGCTGGCCAAGAGGAGGTTCCTGCTGGGGATCGGACTCCTTCGGCGACCGAACAGGCAGACCCGGAAGTTCCAACAGAAGAGATTGGCCAAGGAGACATTCCTGCTGGGGAGCACACTTCTCATCCGGCCGAGAAGAAGAAAAAAAGGAAGACAAAAAGGGGGTCTCGGCGGGCTGCTGGTTCGACCGCTGGAATCGGTACCGGGTACGCCGAAGGTGGCGAAGGCGACGAGGGGATTACCGAACCCCAACAAGCTGATGGAGATACAATTGTCCTATCGGACAGTTCTCCAGCGTCGAAGAAGCGTCGGACGTCAGATCCCGAGGTCGATTCTTGGGATTACGTCGAATCGTATCGGCGCTTAAGTTTCGGCCCGGACTTCCTTCCGCCGGTCGACAGCCTTCGCCAATCTGAGGCCTACAAGAAACTGGCCCAGACTACTGCCGAGGTAAAACTCTCTTCTTTTTTTTTTGTTATCCTCTTTCTTTCGATTGCTTATTTTTGAAGTTCGTTATCTCTGCAGATGGTTGCTCAGACGAACGAGATCGTCGGGTCTTACGACCGCGAGCTCGGAGAATCGCGCCGTAAAGCTTTCGAGGCGAGGGTTCAAGCGGCGGAGCTTCGCAAGGAGCTGCATATATCCGAGGACCGAGTGGAGGCGGGCGATCGTGCGGTAGCCGAGCTGACTCGCGAGATTGCCGCACTTAAGAGATCCAATGCCGAGCTGGGGTTGGAAAGAGACGCTCTCTCGATAAAGCTATTCGCGGAAACTTCGCGATTGAGGGCTGGTCGTACCCAGCAGATCTCCAGGAGAAAGGTGGTCACTGAAAAATGCCAAGTCCGGCTCCAGAAGGTAAAGGATCATTTGTCGGCGGTTGAGCAGGCGAAGAAACCGTTCCTCGTGATCAATCAGGTTCAGGGAGTACTCGATTTCTGTGAGGCCCTCAAGAAGAAGCACGGCATCGTTGTCCCTTTGTCTCGTATCGATCGGCTCGAAAAGCTTAAGGCTGAAAAGGTGGAGGAATATGCCGCGATCGACCTCCGTGAGCTGGATGAGGCGGACTTGGTTGTCACGCCTTTTAGTGATCCGGTGCATCCAGAGGTTTCGACGTCGATGGGCAATGAGGTTCCACCGGGCCTCGATGAGTTCGGCTCCAATCAGGCTTCCATGTCGGCTGATCGCGCTGACGCGATGCGGAAGCAAAATGTCTAAGCCCCCTTTTTTTTTGCGACTCGTTTAGATTTCTTTTGCCCGAATGGGCTTATAACTTGACCTCTTGGACCGGAGGGTTTTTAAAATCCGGTATCCGTTTTGCCCGAGGGGCTTTTTATGAATTCTGATTTTTATCGATCTTCTTTTTATTTCGAGTGTTATGCTTTGTTATCTCTCAAGTTATTCTTATGCCGAGTTCTGATATATTTGAAGTCGTACATAATACGAACCTCTCGATTTTATCGTACACAGTGGTGCCGTAAACTGTACGGTCTTAGCCGGGTGAAGAGGATAAATTCGACTGAACCTGTTCGAGGCCGGCAATCCCTATCGTAGATCGGCTTACTGCTTTTGCGATTGTTGAGAAATCGGCTTACTTGTTTTTGCGACTGTTGAGGAATCGGCTTACTAGTTTTGCGACTGTTGAGAAGTCGGCTTAGATTTGCGAGGAAGGACGTTCGGCTTGACCCTAGAGTTTAGTTTAAGAGTACGTGAACAGCCCATCTTAATATGCTCTAGGTTTCTCACATTGAATCCGAGTGTGCGAGACGGACTTGGCTTATTTAGCTCGGATAATCTGAGAGTTTGGTGCGAGACTGGTCTCGGCTGCGAATGTGGAAAGTGTATTATCCATTGCACCATGAGGATGCGTGCGAGCTAAGCTCGGCTTTATCAGATCGTCTGGCCAGGACGTTGATATGTAACCGTTGGTGGTTGAAAAATGCGAACTGTTGAAGTTCGGCAAACTGAAAGTTTGATTTAGAAAATCCGAACTGTTGGAGTTCGGCAAACTAAAAGTTTGATTTAGAAAATACGAACTGTTGGAGTTCGGCAAACTGAATGTTTGATTTAGAAAATACGAACTGTTGGAGTTCGGCAAACTCAAAGTTTGACTTTGAAAATACGAACTGTTGGAGTTCGGCAAACTAAAGTTTGGCTTAGAAAATACGAACTGTTGGAGTTCAGCGAACATAAAGTTTGGCTTAGAAAATACGAACTGTTGGAGTTCGGCAAACTAAAAGTCTGACTTTGAAAATACGAACTGTTTGAGTTCGGCAAACATAAAGTTTGGCTTTTAGAAAATACGAACTGTTGGAGTTCGGCAAACACAAAGTTTGGCTTAAAAAATACGAACTGTTCGAGTTCGGCAAACATAAAGTTTGGCTTTGAAGGTACGAACTGTTGGAGTTCGGTAGAATGCCTTGGTAAGATTTTATTAATGTTATAGCTGCGCCTTGTGAGGGCTGCCTACGTACCTTCGAAAGAAGGATCAAGCCATTCGTAGTTCATATTACATATTAGAATCGAGCGTATGTGTAGTAGCTCGGTGATCTTTTTTTTTTTTTTTTTTTTTTTTTTTTTTTTTTTTTTTTTTTTTTTTTTTTTTTTGCGCTTGAATGTTGGCCTAGATGTAATACCGCTTGAGGTTCATGGAATTCCACGAACGGGGAATAGGGGTTCCGTCTAGCTTCATGAGTTCGTAGACGCCAGGTTTGACTACCCTCATGACCTGATAAGGTCCTTCCCAGTTCGTACCGAGCTTGCCGGCATTTTTCTCTTCGGTGCCCTCGAAGACTTTTCTCAGAACAAGGTCGCCGTCTGTGAAATGACGTCCGCGGACCTTTTTGTTGTAGTAGCGTGCTGCCAAGTTCTGATAATTCTGAATCCGAAGTAAGGATTGATCGCGTTGTTCCTCGAGATTGTCGAGGTTGTCGAGCATGATTTCGTCGTTAAGATCAGGATTTTGCGCGAGCATCGTCCGACGGATAGTCGGGATTGTGAGTTCGGCGGGGCATAGAGCTTCCACGCCATAGGCCATGTAGAAGGGGGATTGCCCCGTTGACGATCTCGGGGTCGTTCGGTATGACCATAAGACTCCGTCGAGTTTATCTGACCATGTCCCTTTATGAGTATCCAATCGTTTCTTGAGGCCGGCTATGATTGTTTTGTTTGTTGCTTCGGCCTGACCGTTGCTCGGCGGGTATCTTGGTGTGGAAAAACTTAGTCGGATTTTCCACTTAGCGCAGAAGTCGTTGAATAGTGTTGATATGAATTGGGGGCCGTTATCGGTGATAATCTCGTACGGAATTCCATGTCGACAGATAACGAACTTCCAGACGAATTTTTGAACGTCGGAGGCGAGGATGACGGGATACGCCTCGGCTTCTACCCATTTGGTAAAGTAATCCGTCATGACGAGGATGAACTTTTTCTGCGAAGTGGATCGTCTGAAAGGACCGATGATGTCCGTCCCCCATCGCATGAATGGATACGGAGCTGTCGAAGTGGTTAGCAGCTCGGTAGGAAGGTGTATCATTGGGCCATGCCTTTGGCATTTGTCGCACTTCGCGACGAACCTCTCGCAGTCTGCTTGCATACTTGGCCAATAATAGCTTGCTCTCTTGATTTTTAGGGCTAGAGATCGGCCGCCGGAGTGATTGCCGCCGTCGCCTTCGTGTATTTTTTTTATGACTTCCTGAATTTCATCGCCCGAGATGCATTTGAGGAGGATTCCTGCTGCACTCCAACGAAACAGTCCGTCTTTGATAAGTATGTAGCGAGCGGCGCGCATTTTGAGTCGTCGAGCGGCCCATCTATCGGCCGGAATTTCGCCATCGATGATGTACATTTTTATTTCCAGTGTCCAATCGGCGGGAGTCTGCTCATCGGACTGTTCGAGGTCTATTGGTTCATGAAGTCCGTCTGTCTGATCCTCCGTTTCATCATCCGATCGGGCCGTTTCACCGACTTGCGACATGTCGTTGTTGCCCTCGGCGGTGTTAGAGCGTTCTGGCTCGTTGTCTTGATCGGGCTCGATGGTTGGAGTCCGTCTCTGTCGACGTGAGACAGGTTCAGTCGCGGGATTTTCCTCGTAATCCCGTCTGCGAGTCGTGACAATGCATTGTTCGGTGCTTCCGATGCTGGGTTCTGATATACTTTCCACCGGGATCGTTCGTTTGAGGTGAGGGTCGGAGCTCGAAGCCAAGGCAGCGAGTGCGTCGGCTGGAGCGTTTTCGCCCCGCGGAATCTTGGTAAGTTCGAACGAATCGAATTCGGAAGCAAGTTGTTTGACGAGCTTGAGGTATGCGTCCATTCGATCATTCTTGGCATCATACTCCCCGCTGAACTGACTTGCGACGAGCTGTGAGTCGCAGTAGGCGTGAATGCGTGTGACGCCGATGGCGTTGGCCAAACGTAGTCCGGCAATTAGCGCTTCGTATTCTGCCTCGTTGTTAGACGCGTTGAACGTCAGGCGGAAAGATTGCTCCAAGATTTCTCCCGTCGGAGATTTGAGGCGAACGCCTATGCCAGAGCCTCGGTGAGACGACGACCCGTCGACGTGAAGGATCCATCGTTCGGCGGTTATGACATCAGTGTTGATGTATTCCGGAGATAATTCAATGAGGAAATCGGCGAGGACCTGTGATTTGATGCTTGTCCGACTTTTGTAATCGATATCGTATTCGCTGAGTTCGATAGCCCATTTAGCCAACCGACCGGACTGGCTTGGGCTATGTAGGATTGTCCGGAGTGGTTGATCGGTTAGCACGGTGACTGAGTGTGATTGGAAATAAGGGCGCAATTTCCGAGCTGAGACGACAACGGCGAGGGCCAGCTTTTCAAGAGTCGGATACCGTCCTTCAGCTCCATCTAGTGATTTGCTGATATAGAAGATCGGTTTTTGTTCGCCCCGGTCTTCCCGAACGAGGACCCCGCTGATCGCCGAGGTTGAGATTGCGATGTAGAGATAGAGGGTCTCGCCGTCTTCGGGTTTTGCCAAAACTGGTGGTGTTGACAAATAATCTTTGAGCTGCTTGAATGCTTCCTCGCACTTATCATCCCACTCAAGATTTTTGTTTCCGCGCAGTAATTGGTAGAAGGGGAGACACTTATCGGTGGACCGGGAGATAAACCGGTTGAGAGCGGCGATGCGTCCCGTGAGTCTTTGCACTTCCCTTCTCGTTGTTGGCGATGGTAGGTCAAGGATTGCCGAGATCTGTTTTGGATTGGCTTCGATTCCTCTTTGAGTCACGATATACCCGAGAAATTCTCCGGAGGTTACACCGAATGTGCACTTGGTCGGGTTTAGCTTCATGCCGTACTCGTTCAGGATATCGAAACAGGTGTTGAGATGTCCGGCGTGATCCTTCGCAACCAAAGATTTGACGAGCATGTCGTCGATGTAAACCTCCATCGTTTTGCCGAGTTGGCTAGCGAACATCCGATTAACGAGGCGTTGGTAGGTAGCACCGGCGTTTTTGAGGCCGAAGGGCATCACCTTGTAGCAATAGATACCGCGGTCCGTGATGAATGAAGTTTTCTCACGATCATCCGAATGCATGAGTATCTGATTATAACCTGAAAAAGCGTCCATGAACGAGAGGAGTTCGTTCCCGGCGGTGGCTTCGACGAGTCTGTCGATATGTGGGAGCGGGAAACTATCCTTTGGGCAGGCTTTGTTCAGGTCGGTAAAGTCGACGCATATCCTCCACTTTCCGTTTTTCTTTTTCACAACGACTGGGTTCGCCAACCAGTCGGGATACCGAACCTCCGTAATCGATCCTGCGCTAAGTAATCTTTCGACTTCATCGTTCACGGCTCGAGCCTTCTCGGGGCCGAGCTTGCGTCGTTTTTGCTTGATCGGTTTGAAGGTGGGATCAATGTTGAGCTCGTGGCTTATTATCCTTGGATTGATTCCAGGCATATCCGTGATTGACCAGGCGAAGGTCGAGATGTTTCTTTTGAGGAGTCGGATTAAATCCGCTTTGATGTCCTCGTGAAGCTCGGCTCCGATCCCTACGCATCTCTCCGGATTGAAATCGTCGATACTGACTTGGACGATCGTTTCGCGTCGCGGTAAATCGGGATCGTTTGGATTTTTCTTTTTATCGATCACGCAGGTGCGGGGAGTGGTCCTCAGTTTACATTCGTTGATGAAACACGTTCGGGACATCACTTGGTCGCCTCTGAGGGTGAAGATTCCGGAAGGTGTTGGGAACTTGACGCATTGATGATACGTTGACACGACTGCTTTCATCGAGAATATCCATGGCGTGCCGAGTATTACGTTGTAGATCGCGGGTTTGTTTAGCACCAAGAACTTGACCATTCGACATATTCCCCCGGTATACATAGGAATTTTGACCGTTCCTGCTGTCATGGTTTGCTCGCTTGAGAATCCGGTGAGTGGTTCGATGTTTGGCCTGATTTGGTTGTCGGGAAAATCCATATTTTTCAGCGTGTCCTTGAAAATCACGTTAACTGAGCTCCCAGTGTCGATCAAAATTCGCCCGACTACGACATCACCGATGAGTGCCTCGACGACTAACGGGTCGTTATGCGGCATATGAAGTCCTTCTGTGTCGGCCTCGGAGAAGGTGATCGGTGTTCCGCAGGGTGTAGTCTGATGTGACTGTTTCGCTGCCACTGCTTCCTTGCTGTATGTCTTCAGAGCTCGGACGGAGTAGTTGCACGTCTCCAACGCGCCCATGATCATGTTGACGCGTTTTCGAACCTGCGGAGGTTGTTGAGTTTCCACGTTGTCCTCCCGATCTCGTTTCGGTTGTTCGTCGTCGGTTTTATTTTTGGGCTGCTCGGTAGCCTTGTTTGGTCTGGAATTACGTCTCCTACCGTTATCGTTACGGCGCGGTCTGTTCGAGGGTTGGAAGGCTCCTTCGACCGGAACTTCCCCCTTTTTGTACTTCATCATCAGGAACTCCTGTAGATGTCGGCACTCCTCGGTGGAATGATTTCCATACCGGTTATGGAAATTGCAGTACGGTGCGGATTCAGTGGTGTCGGGTTCTTTTGGTTCATCCGACCGAACCCAAGTGTTTGACCAGGATTGCTGAGTTTGGACCGTGTTGACGGGTTGTTTCGGGGGAACGTACAGTTTGTCCTTGGTGGCGGGCTGCTTCGTGATTGCGTATCGCCTATTTTTCTCGGACCTTTCCTCCTCCTCCATGATGAAGATATGCGCCCTGTGCAGGATGTCCTCCAATGTTTTTGGATTATTGCGTTTGATCTCCCTGTGAAAGTCCGATTCGTACCAGGTGGCTTTGTAAAGAGCCTCGATCGCGGCTTCGTCGTCGATCGTACAATGGGATACAACCGCTTTGAAACGTTCCATGAAGTTGCGTAGGGGCTCGTCCTGCTTCTGCTCGAGGGCCCAGAGTTCGGCGTTTTTTGTTTTCTGCTTGATAAACATGGTGAAGCGTTTGAGGAATTTGGTAGTGAGCTCGTTATAGCTGTTTACCGAACTTGGCTCGAGCGTTGAAAACCAATCGAGCGCGGCCCCGGATAAATTCTCCACGAATAGTTGGCACATGGCTGCGTCCTTCTCAGTTTCCGAGCCGAAACGAAATCGGTTCATCGTGATGACAAACGAAGTCAAGAAGTTTTTAGGATCGGTAAACCCGTCGTATGGTGTGATCTTGACTCTTTCCAATCGTCGGACTGGAGTATTGACGACTTTGTCGGTAAACGGCGTCCTCTGTGACTCTTGAATTACCCGGTCGATCTCGGGCGCCGAACTCGTAGCCTGATGGACTGTGGTTCGCATATCTTGTAGTTGGGCCTGAACCTTGGCGAATTCCAAATTCAGGGCGGCTCGGTCCGTGATGTTGATTTCCGAACCGGTCGCGGAGGATCTTCTTGTCGGCGGGTCGACCGTGCCTGGGGGTCGAGCGTCGGTTAGGTCGGACAAGAGATTTCGGCGTAACGTGCTATCGTTGGGGGGGGTCACCGGATTCCGATCGAGGATACCGATCTGATTTCGGCGCTCGAAATGGGATGCTATGAGAGACGCGATCCGCTCTTCGTTCTTTTTGTTAATTTCGGCGAACTGCGCCGCCATAGCTTCCATGAAGACGGTCGGATCCGTGAATATCGAAGCGGCCGGAGACTGAGGAAGAGTCCGAGATGGGTTGACTTGATTGTCTTCTTCAACAGGTACGGTTGGAGGGGGTCTTCCTCCGGTTGTCTGTAGTTCGGTATCGATAGGATTGAGCTCGTCGATCCGTGGGTTTCGATCATCGGTTCCTGAGCTGTTGACGAGAGCTGTGATGGTATCGACTGGAAGAACCATTGCCGAACTTCAATCAAACGATATCCGAAAGTACTGTTCTATTAGTCCCCACAGTCGGCGCCAATTGTTGATCCGTAAATCACACAAAAAGGGTAAAACAGTACTTTTAATCGGAATCTCGTTTATTGATCTAAGTCGGCGGTTACAACAGAGTTTAAGTAAGTAGGCAAAGACAAAAGATTTGAGATCGGTAATGAGCTCTCTCTTGTATTCTCTGTCTCTGCGGAAGTTGTGGATCCTTTGAAGAATGAAGCTCCTCCTTTATTTATAATGTTCTGAGGCGGTTCTCTATGTGAATATTCCCTTTTCCTTGCTCGATTAGGGAATGGAAATATTCCGGATTCCCCTCCGAGATAAGGATATAATCCTTATTCTTCGGCGGTCTATTCGCAAGGAATATTTCCATTTCCGAGCTCGGCGGGAAAGAGGAAATATTCCGGTTTCATCTGTTGTAACGGACTGGGCTTGTGATGGGCCTAGATCGGTAGCCGAGGTGGGCTTTCAGCGAGATCCCGAGCTCGGCCCAATGTTTTCGGGCTGACTTATCCTCGATCCGAACCATCGTAAACCGGTCTTGATTGAACCGATCTCGGTTCGAACCGAGTTAAACCAGGGGGTGCTAATCCCCCCTCTAACACTACTGTTGAGTACAGCTGCTACGTCTTGCATTATTGACGATAATGATGAATTTATCTCTCTACTTTTCCTTTAATGTTGCGGGTGTAGTTATGTCTATTTCAAGATTTGATACTTTTTGTCTTGTACGTGATTACTGATTTCGATACATTAAAACGTAAATGTCATCTATTGACATCTAACGTTACAGTTTGGTATGGTTGAGATTAGGGGATGTTAAAACGGGCGGGCCCGGCCCGTTTAGGTCCGGCCCGTTTAGGTCCGGCCCGTTTAGGTCCGGTCCGTTTAAGCCCGTTTACTTTTTAGTCCGTTTATTTTTTGGTCCGTTTAGGTCCGTCCGTTTAGATCCGTTAAAATTATTGTGACCCGTTTAGGTCCGTTTAAAATTTAGAATATTTTTTAAACTAATTATATAAATCTAATTATTTTGTTATAAATAATATATACTTTATATATGATTTTTAAAATTTAGGTACATTTTTACTATAATATAACTAAATTTAAAAATCGAAAAAAAACTAAATATAAAAAAACCCAACTTTTTTTGTTAAAGTTCAAAATCAAAATCTAAAAAAATATATGTATATATACTTGCATAAAAATGTATATACTTGCATAAAAATATATATTTGCATAAAAATAATAAATGAAACAAAATATATGTATATACCACAATTTGTGGATTTTGTGGATTAAAATAATATTTTAAAAATATTTTATGTCAATGCAAGTCAATTTTTGGGTAGAAATCGTATGATCCAAGTTTTTATTCAAGTTAAACCGAATTACAAATTAGTTTTTTTAATAACCAATTATAAAATCTTTGCATGTACTTTATCATGATATGAATATCCGTTTTGAAAAAAAATTAGTGTACAAATTAGTTTTTTTAATAATCAATTTATATAATATTTGCATTGTGTTATTAAAAAACAAAAAAAAACTTAAGTGGGCTGCCCATTTAACTATGTCAAAGCCCGTTTAATAAATGGGCATAAACGGGCTGGCCCGTTTAAATTCATTTAAACTTATATGATAAACATACTTAAACGAACTAATTTTTATAAACAGGTCCGTTTAGGCATGCAAAATTCTGATCCATTTTAACATCCCTAATTGAGATAAAGAGGATATTTTAGTGACCGTCATATATAAAAATAGACTATTGACAAAAGCATGTCTTTCTTCTTTTTGGGTCTAAAAGCATATCTTCTAGTGACCGCTAACAAAAGGATGTATTAAACGATCGTTATGAATAGAAAGCCGGTTGTAGTGGGCTTTATTAAAGTTTATTGGGAATAAATGATCATCATCAGTTCATGCTTTTCCTTTTTTACTAAATGCAAATACTTTTTTTTAAAATATAATAAGTATATTTGACTTTTAGGAGAGAAGAGAGATACAAATTCACGTATAGAAAACAATATTCAGACACGAAAGTTTTTTTTTTTGAATCGAATGTAAAATTTATTCAACTCCATAAAATGTTTTTACAACTAATACATCATTTTATCAGAATGTTTAGCAAAAAATTAAAAAATTTACAAAACTTCAACTCCTAGCTTCGAACCAGAGCTCAAGCGCTCCCTCGTTCTTCGTATCCCTTAAAGATCGTATCAAAAACAGACGATTGCAGATTTGCCTATCGATAAACTTTATGATCGTGACTGGAGGAGTAGGAGGTTCTCCATGGCGTTGAATTCCTTTCTTTCCAAATGTTATGTAGTGTTGCTTGAAAAATATACCTAGCAAGAAAGAAAGGAATGCGATCTATGATTGTGGCTGAGATGATGGCGATGATACATTGCTCAACGCTTTCCACAAGAGAAAATAGATGATTTCTAGTATTCAGGGAACTTGACATAGTACACATATGGTATTGGCGGTCGTTAATCGATTATGAATCGCTAATCAAGCTAAGAGAGAGTACTTTGGCGTTGAATGAGAAAACCACACACCTTTGTGCTAGGAAGTTTGATCAGGACCAGCGTCCCTAATTATCATCCATGTTTTCTTTGAATTGAATATCGATTGTAGACATCTCCATAAAGACATCACTTTTCCATCTCCATAAAAATATATCTTCTCCATCCAAATGCTGTTGGGAACGATGGGTATCCAATAACTTCTCAATTTCATTCAAATAGTCTATACGATGACGTCTTAAGAGATGAAAGTTTCAAGTTTTGGTACGATTGGAAAATATAATAACGTGTGAAATGGGTTGTATGCAGGAAGGTATATTTATCTATGTATGTGTTAATGAGGATGTGTACGTAGTACATAGGTAAATAACTATGTACTTATAGGTGAACTTCTAGATTGTTATTCAACACTCGTTTTTTATGTTTGTGAGATCACTTTAAAAACATAAATGACTGAATAGATGTATGAGAATGAAACTGTGCATACATTATACATAGATGTATAACAAGGTGCGTATGAGAATAGATATGTGTATGTATAACGTCAATATAATGGGTTGATTAATTTAAAAGACCTGAAATTATCACCGAGAGGGACTCATCACCGAGAAGTCAAATAAATCGTGTCAACAAACAATTTACGTAGGCACGTTGTCTGTAGGTCAACTACAACTCGACTAAACAATTTAGTTTTGAATAGTTGATAACGTTTTAACGTACTTAGACCATCTGCTACCAAATTTTTAATCATAAATTTTAATTATTTAAAAATTTAGAATTTTTTAAGTTTTTTCACTTCCAATGTTGAACCTCATTAGGGGTTCTTAAAAAAAAATTTATTTTTTTATAATTTATTTTCTTAAGTTTAATTTATTTTGTAAAAAATTATAAACATACTATATTTTATAAAACCAAAATTATATTTCATTTCATAAATGCTTCAGGAATAAAAAGTTTAGAATTTTAGAATCTTAAAAAAAAAGTTTAATATGTAAAAATTTCAATTCATTAATATGTAAAAAAAAGTTTAGAATTTTAAAATTGAAGTTAAAAACTCCAACTAAAATTACTAACAGCTTCCGTTGGAGGTGCTCTTACGGGTTCGAATTCAAAAACACTCGCAAAGAAAAGAAAAGAAAAACAAGAAAAAAGAAAAAAAGCCTCAAACGAAACTAAAAAGTAGAGCGTGAGATAGCACCAACAAAATAGATAAATGCTCTAGAGCGTAATTGCGTAAATAAAATACAAATGATAAAATATTTCATATGTGGTTTTTTCGCTTGTATTTTATATTATAAGCTTTAAATATTGCAATATTTTTGAAAATCATCTTTCAAAAAATATATAAATATAATTGAAAATTAGCTCCTTCAACGTAAATCATACGACTCATAACTGACGCAAATGTTGTAGATCAATCTAGAAGGGACAACAAAAAACAAAAACAAAAACTAATTTTCAATCTAGAAGATTTTTTCAAATAGGTCACACCTTCTTTTTCAAATACTTCTATATATATACAATCGTTAACTTTTGTTTCTTCCTTTTTCACACTCGTTACCACATCTATCTATATATAAGCTGCTTATATATAGCACACGCTTTCATCTATATAAATATACACCAATTATTAACAGGAGCTAACAACAAGGTATATACACAGATTAGAAGAAAATAAACATGTCAAAGCTCATCCTTATCCTCGCCGCACAAATCCTCCTTCTCACCACCGTTGCCTCCGGAGACTTTGCAAGAACAGTGAACCAGAAACGCCTCCACTAGAAGGAGAAGCTCACCCATCTCCGAGTCTATTGGCACGACATCCTAAGCGGTCGAAACCCTAGCTCCATCATGATCCAACCGTCGGTTTCAAACTCCCCAACCTCCTTCGGATCAATCACAATGATGGACAACGCACTAACATCTGATGTGCCGATTAACTCTACTGTGGTGGGCCAGGCCCAAGGTTTCTACGCAGGAGCAGCCCAACGTGAGCTAGGTTTCTTGATGGCGATGAATTTCGCTTTCAAGACAGGGAAGTACAATGGGAGTACGATCACGATTCTTGGTCGGAACACGGTCTTCTCAAAGGTTCGGGAAATGCCGGTCGTCGGAGGAAGTGGAATCTTCCGGTTCGCTAGAGGGTATGTCGAGGCTAGGACTAAGTGGTTCGATCAAAAGTCAGGAGACGCCACTGTTGAGTATAACTGTTATGTCTTGCATTACTAATATAGTTATAGTCAAGATATAATGTCCTCTATGTAATGTATACTTGATTTAAAGGTACATTACATTGACTTTTAAAAAAAATTATATTTACTCATTTGTTAACTGATGTTATATATGTGCTAAGATGATCGTTCTGGGATTGTTTGTCTTTTAATTTGATAAACTTAAATACTTAATAACGTATTTAGTTTACGTATCGTAACGGGTTTGACCGAATTTTGATCTTTAAGCAAAATAGTTTAGTTATAAATGAAAAAGAATCATTTGTGTAAAATTTAGTGGATATACATCATACAAGGTTCTAGCTAGAACGGCTCAAGAGTAACAAACAATATTATGGGTCATGTTCGATATATGAAATGTGAACCATAATTACATGTTTACAAAAATTAAAAATATTTTGGATTCTAAAGTTTACCAATTTTGTTGTTATTTATCGCAGATCAACAAAAGCATAATCTGCACATGCATCATTGTACACATTATCATACAATCAATCGGCCCTCCCAAGCAAATCAAACATAGATTTGCGGTCATCGTTTTTATATAAAAATTTCAGCTTTCAAATATTTTAAAATCTTCTTAGGCTACTGGTAAAATGTAGGTATTTTAACACTACATGTTCATGTTCATGAGTTTGATTCTCATGAAACACTTTTTCTTTTCTTTTCAATAAACCAATTAAAACCGAAAAATATTAAACGTAAACCAACATAAACCAATATAATTATAAACCAATGCAATACAATTAAACAATTAATATGACGAAAAGAATTCTTAATTAAAACCTAAATTCCTAAATCTTAATCACCGTCTTCCCCGACACGGTTTCACGGTCTCATAAAGTCTTATCTACGATCGACTATGTCACAAAAAAAACTGAATGGATTGTCGATGTTGTCGATTGAAAGGAATATGACTGAAAAACTTGATTACACATGATTGATGAATGAGTTTGCAAGGAATATCATATTTCAAGAATATTGTACTGGTTTTGTATTTTAAAATACTTTATAATTTTTGTTTAATATATTCATGAATCATGACTTATTTTTTAAGTAAAAAAAAAATTATAAAATGGTATATATATTTTTATAACTTGAGACCCTTTAAAATTCAAGGTCGGTTCTGCAATAAAGTAGGAAATATAAAGCCACTTTAATATATGTTTATCTCGTGGTCATAAAAAAGGTAAACTCTGTTCAAAAGTACCACCACCCAAAAAAAGTAAAATGTCGAGAGAAATTTCCTTTTTGGTAATTGAAGATAAATTTATTCTGAAAATCAAAACGTTCCATATGAGGATCAAAGAAATAAATCACGCTAACTTAAAATTCGTCGTATATATTAGTTTACTTTTTTGTTCTTTATTATAATTTGTGAGGTACCATGATAAATTATGGTGTATCCCTATGTTATTCGTTTGAGAATGCGTTGGTCCGGAGGTTGTTTGGTGATCAAATAGATCTTGTGGATTCCTGGTGCTTTAGATGTTGTTCTGGATTCCAAAACCCTAGCCTTTGGTTTGTACGTAGGCCTGCTTCTCGAACAAGGTACATACTATTTCAAGTAAAAGGATTCGAAATAAGGTGAAAAACTATATTCAAAATCTTAAACTAATCTCAATTTAACGTAACTGTCCGACAATACATTCGAGCCCGACTAATCCCAAAAATAAACTGGCTAGCTGAAAAAGTCACCAGATATACAACTAAATTAAACCCTAATTATCAGCTCACTCAAAGCATAGTGAAGTTGTTCTAGATGGGAGTCGAACTGAGATGTAGCTTTCACGTCTTGTCCTAAGCCAAACTATCACTAGATTACTGACGCACATATTTGATTCAGATTTAGGTGTCATCGATATCTTTTTTTTGCCATCTATCTATCAATGTCGATAGAGTACTATCTTTCTACTGTTTTTCATCAGCACATTTTCCAAAATAGTGTACTATGGATTATTGTTATCATGCCTGGCCCGATGGTTTTTTTTTTCTTTTTTTTTTTTGGTCAGAAAAATAAACCTTTAGCTTAAGTAATCAAACTAGTTTCTAGAGTTACAAGAACTCCTTTTGCAATAGAATCAGCTAAGACATTGGCTGTTCTTGGTATAAAATGAAAAGAGATTTTAGTGAAATTGTTAACCAAATCTCAGATATCATGGAGGAGGCCAAAGAGATCGTTACGATCTTCTCCCTTACTTAGAATCGCTACTAAGGCATCATTTTTTCTGAAAAATCCGTCGTATAGTGATTGAGTTAAATTTTAATAGTTTCATGGTCTTGAAATCTCGTTTATGCATTCTTTTGATTTCCCTTACAATTTTGTTTGTTAATGGACTTAACAATTTTTCTTACTTTAGGCTTGAAATGTCTTTGGACCGGCTCTGCTTATAGTTATGTTGTATATCTTTCAACATTGATACTTCTATACATGGTAACTATCTGATCTTTTAAGAACCCAGAAGTGCATAAACAATTCATTGTGATCGTAAATTTGTAATGTAAAATTAGTATATTTATATCTATGTATATGTTGTATGTACTAATATAATACGCATAATAAATATAATTTGCATTGGATCAATTATTCACAACATTATTGAACTAGGGTGCACTTTTTTCTTTTCATTATTTGATTTTTAAAAGTAAATGTCTAGACCATTTTTCTTCCGTTTTTTCAGTAAACAAGTATGGGTCCAAAAGTCATTTAACCCATGTGGTTTACTTTTTTTGTTTTTTTGACGTATGTGGTTTACTAACAAGAACATTGTCCAAAAGAATAATAATCATAATTTAAAATAATAATAATAAAACTATGTACGTGAATTTGGCTACAAATCCCATAAAATACATAAAACTGAAATTTTCATATATTTACACGCATACTATTATTCTATTAAAAACACAAACTAATGAAAATTTTGACGTAAATATGATGTAGTAAACAGCTCTCTCAAATATATTTTATTATATAAAGCGGAATGTTTAAAAAATAAGCGGAATATTTCAAAATTGTTAATTCACCTGATCGAAACATATGTTAAGTTAATCGATCAGATTTTGACAGGTGTAAAAAAATTAAATTAGATTTTGACATATAATATTAACAATAAAATAAAATACTGTAATTAATTTATAATTACAAAATGTAAAGTTACTAAACAAAAAGGAAAAACAGAAAATGTAAATAAATCTTATAAACTTAAACTAATTATAAAAAGAAAAAAAAAAGATAATTTTATAAACGATTCCTAATTTTAAAAGGTAAAATTACTACAAATAAAAAATTTATATAAATCTTAAAAGGTAAAGTTAATAAAAATAATTAAAAAAATTATTTATGGTTCTGGTTCTGTATGGACAAATAAATATATGAATGTTTAAATGATACAAATAAATGTCATTCGAATAAAAATATATAAAAATTAAACATTTGGCAATATATGCAAAATTAATTAAAAATCAAATAATAGAGTAAAAAATAGGAGAATCAAAATAAATAAATAATTGTTAGATTTCTCTATATATATGTGGTTTCGCATTGGCGGCCTCAACCTTATATTAATTATTTTCATGGGATGTCTAATTTTGTTATCCATTTTTTCGTTTATAGTTTTTCACATGTTATAAAATATTAAACTATAAACCCGCGTATACGAGGGCCTTAACCTAGTCTCATATAAATTTGTTTGAGTGAAAAAATTGCCAAAACAATTTTTTTTTTATTTGCTAAAAACACAATTTTTTTCATTGATGGAAAAAAAGAACTTGCTTTCACGACACTGCTTATGCGCCACCACTAGCACTAGCATTCGCATCCTTCTCACCATGCGCGTGAAGTCACACAACTCACTTCCCGTACGTATGTCATGAGAGGAAAGTGAACTCGAACTCGTCTCTAATGTGTTTTGTTCGTTACTTAATTAAGACTTTGCTGGTAAAATTGCTTCTTGATTTGGAAGATATGGATGGAGTTTTTAATGAAGTATAGTCGTATAGAGCACGACTAGTTCTCCGATATACATATCTTCTTAATATTCCTTGTTTTATCATGTGGCTCTTGGTCTAGTGGTTTCTTTGAGAGAGGAGGTTCCTAGTTCAAGTTCACTTTGGAGGAGGGATATCCCCAAAGGGAATAGACTAAAAGCTGACTCCGGATCCACGAAGATTAGGGTTTAGATCCGAACTTCGAGGTTATAAATTATATATTTCTTGTTTTTTTTAGGTTTAGGTTTTCGAGTTTCCAATTTAATTTTTCACGATTACGTACAAAATCTCTATCAAAAAAATATTTGATTCATTTTCACCCATTATTTAGAAGACAACATCGAACAAATCTCAAATTGGAGTAGATTTATCTTCCTTAACCTCAAGTAGCATCATAATAAACCCATATTATAATGGGTTAATCAAATACTCACTAAAAACCAAGGGATAACCCCAAAAGTTTGTTTCTTTCAAATATAACACGCCTTCTTCTTCTATATATATACACACACACTCGTTATAATACACAGCACAAACCTTCAGCTACATGCACAAAGAATCACAAACATGACTAAGCTCATCCTTAACCTCGCCGCCGTTGCTTCGGCCGGAGACTTCGCAAGAACCATGAACCAAAAACATCTCGGCCTCCACAAAAAGGAGAAACTCACCCATCTCCGGCTCTATTGGCACGAATCCACAGGCGGTCGAAACCCTAAATCCGTCAGGATCCAACAACCGGTCTCGAACTCCTCCTTATTCGGATCCATCTCCATGATGGACGACGCGTTGACATCGGATGTGCTGAGGAATTCGACTGTAGTGGGCCAGGCCCAAGGGATTTATGCTGGAGCGGCCCAAGCAGAGATAGATTTCTTGATGGTGATGAACTTTGCTTTCAAGACCGGGAAGTATAACGGGAGTACGATCACGATTCTTGGTCGGAACGCTGTATTGACGAAGGTCATGGAAATGCCGGTGGTTGGAGGAAGTGGAATGTTCCGGTTTGCTAGAGGTTATGTCGGGGCTCGGACCAAATTGTTTGATCTCAAGTCCGGTGAAGCCATTGTTGAGTATAACAGTTACGTCTTGCATTAGTGATCATAAATGATCAATACTATATGTTTTTGTTCGTTTGTAGTATTTATTTTGATTTCATTACTAATAAGTAACATTTGCATTTTACGAATGTTGTTGTTTGGTTTTGTTATCGTTTTTGGTTTTTTTTTTGTCATGGTTATATTGTCATGATTTGATCTATGAATGAAATTTGAAGTAGTTGAATATACATGGAACAGCCCATTTTGGGTCAAATTAAGTGGAAATTACATTTAATATATAGAAGCTCTCTATTCCGTATTGAATATTTTGGAAATCATCACCTGATTAGTGATTACATTATTTGACTTTGTGTTAGAAAAATAAACAGAATGATTAGCCACATCACTAGCTAATGATCAAACCTTATTATACATACATAATTTGTTGTGTAATAAGAATTTTGACGAAGAGACAATATTTAATTCAAGTGGAAAACTCCTCCTGTCTCGAACTCCTCCTTATTCGGATCGATCACCGTGACGGACGACCCATTAAAAGCAGATGTGCCAAGGAATTCGAATGTGGTGGGCCAGGCCCAAGGAATCTACGCCGGAGCGGCGCAAGGAGAGATTGGCCTCTTGATGGTGCTGAATTTTGCTTTCAAGACTTGCAAGTACAATGGGAATACGATCGCGATTCTTGGTCGGAACACGGTGTTCTCGAAGGTTAGGGAAATGCCGATGGTCGGGGGAAGTGGAATCTTCCGGTTCGCTAGAGGCTATGTCGAGGCTCGCACCAAGCCGTTCAATTTCAAGTCCGGTGATGCCACAGTTGAGTACACCTGTTACGTCTTGCAGTGCTGATATAACTATGTTTGTAATGTTATTCATTACTTAAGTAACATTTGTATTTAACGAGTGTTGTTGTTTGGGTTTGTTACATGTCCTATTGTGTTGTCTGATCGTTGTGGAGGTTGTTATTGTCTTTTAACAAACATAATATCACATATTTGGGTTATAACTTATATTTCTATTGTAACGATTTGATTTCATCTTCAAATTTTTAAAAGTCGTTTTGTTTATACATGAAACTGACCATTAGGGTCAAATTAAATGGCACAAATACTCTTTATTCCATGTTAAATGATTTGAAAAATCATATCAACTGATTAGTGATTACATTATTTAAGTTTGTGATATTAAACAAACTGAACGATTAACCCAATAACTAGCTAATCAAACCTTATACCAATAATATTTTTGTTGTCTAAGAATAATTTTGACAGAGAAACAATATTTCAAATTTTATTTTATTTTATTTAAATTGGGATATCATATAAACAATAAACTTTGCATAAAGAATGATGATTTTCTCCATAAAAAATAGCTCTAGATCCAAAAGGTCTTAATCTTCAATATCCAAAGGTTAAAAGACTTAATCCATACTCATGCCTATACTTTGGTTTGAAAAAGAAAATTATTCAAAATAGTAAATATATATTCATAGTAAGAAAAATAATCACATTTTCTTTCTTAACAAAAACGTGAACGGTTTGTTTCCACTTTCTTAACAGAACAGAATAGTAAATATAGATATTCGTAGTATATTACTTGTTTTTTTGTTCTCTAATTATTATTATTTATACTTAAACATTAGCAAATATATATAATTTTTCCATTTTTGTTTCTTCCACGAAAAAGCTGACGTGGCATAAAGACCGCCTGTTTCCATCGCCTCTCTCTCCATTTGGGGGATTTCCATCCATAACTTTTCTTTATCGCAAGCGAACCCTAAATCGCCCAAATCAAAATTTCTCATCGGAAAATCGATCTCTGATTAAATTTCTAATCGCTTTCCAAATCCGACATGAGCCAGATCGTCGTTTTTGGAGGACTATAATGATCGGACTATTAGTGTCCCGTCTCGATTGCATGGGGTTTGAGCTATGCCGGAGCTTCGCCGTGGAGTCCGCCGTGGCCGTGTTACTGATGCTGTAGCTCTGAATCAGCTTGCCCAACAGCCCACAGACAAGAAACAGAGGAAGAGTAACGGTAAAACCCGGAAAGCGGTTACCGTCGGAGTTACAGAAGCCGCGGAGAGGCCGAGGACGAGATTGGCGGCGAGAAAATTAAAGGAGGAAGATAAGGTTATCCCTCAGGAGAATCCGGTTGTTGTACTTTCCAAGGGCTGCGATATCGATAAGAAGAAGGGTAAAGAGGTAGTCGGTGAAGAAGAAAAGAAAGTTATGGCAATCGGTAACGATAGTGGTGGCTCTAACAAGGCCGCTGCACAGGAAGAAGAAGGAAATACTGCACCTTTCCCTGAGAGGGTAATTTTTTTGTTTGTTGGTTCTTCCATTTGAGAATCTTATGTCGCCGGAGGTTAACAATGCATAGTTTTGGTGTAGTGTTTGCCTTGCCTTTTGTTTATTATGCCCATCGAGCTTTTGCTGTTGTATTTTGACTGGTTTGGGGTTATTGGACTTCGCAAGAGGTTTTTTTTTGTTCCATCTAATTGTAGACTTACTTTCCTTCTTTCCATGTTCTATCTCTTATCAGGTCCAAGTTGGAGGATCACCACTATACAAGGTTGAGAGAAAGTTGGGAAAGGGGGGTTTTGGACAAGTATTTGTGGGACGTCGTATTAGCGGTGGTAATGAACGTAGTGCAGGAGCTAGCATCTTGGAGGTAATGTAACTCGGTCTGCCTTACGTCTTAGGTGGATTGTCACCACAAGGATCCTGTTACTAGTGTAATCGTGTAAACTTTGTCTCACCTCTCCAATTTCTTTTATAGGTTGCTCTAAAGTTTGAGCATCGAAGCAGCAAGGGTTGCAACTATGGTCCTCCACATGAGTGGCAGGTGTACAAGTGGGTGTTCGATTCTCTCATCTTTCTTACTATGTTTATAAAATTCTTTTACCCGTTAGGTACTTCCTTGAGTTGAATGTGAAACCAAAATTTTCTTTTATTGTGAACAGCACCTTGGGTGGCAGCCATGGAGTCCCTAGAGTACATTTCAAAGGGAGGCAAGGAGACTATTATGTTATGGTATTGGATCCCCCCTTTCACTTCTCTCATTTCTGTTTTCTCCTGTCAGTATCATTTATGGTAGATCCTTTTTTGGCCTCAGGTTATGGACATGCTCGGGCCGAGCTTATGGGATATATGGAATACTTCAGGGCAAGCGTGAGTCTCCATTACACACCTTGGAGAGTTCTTGTCTTTTCATTACAATTTAATGTACTTTTTCCATACATGAATATCCAAAATTTATTTGGTTTCTTTCAGAAATGTGACATGAAATGTGTTGTTGTTCCCTTTTTCTTTAAAAATGATTATTGCTACATAAATCTATGCTGAGTAAACCTAGCTTTTAAAAATTCAGGACTGATTGAAATGTGACTGTTCTAACGTTTCTTTTCACCTTCTCTTAGCAGAATGTCCTCGGAAATGGTAGCTTGCATTGCAGTTGAATCACTGTCCATCCTTGAAAAGATGCATGCAAAAGGGTTTGTCTTTATTTGTTTCTTTAGTATTTTTCTTGTTTGCCCGAGGTTCCTTCCTATATCTGTTTTGAGCTTCGGCACCTCTAAGTTCTTATGTTTTCTCTCTGTTAACTAGCCTAACAAGTCAGGATTTGCTTTGGTTTCAGTTATGTGCATGGAGATGTTAAGCCAGAAAATTTCTTACTAGGCCAGCCTTCAACGTCTCAAGAGAAAAAGCTGTTTCTTGTTGATTTGGGACTAGGTTGGTTCATTTACTTTCTCTGTGATTCTTGTTAAGTACTTTTTACCTTTCTCATTTTTAACTAACTTTTCAGCAACAAAGTGGAGAGAAGGTGGTAGCGGACAACATGTTGAATATGATCAACGCCCCGATATGTTTAGGTAATAATTTTTCCACTGTTAATTCTGATTTTTATATTCGCTATTACTCTTTTCTTGAATGTTCCTCTCCTTTAATTTTTGTAGGGGGACAGTTAGATACGCAAGTGCACATGCTCACTTGGGGAGAACTGCTAGCAGAAGGGATGATCTCGAATCATTGGCATATACACTGATTTTCCTCCACCGAGGTAGATTGCCATGGCAAGGATATCAGGTACTGCAGACCTATCTTTTTTTTTTTGTAGAATGATGTTTTTAGTATGCTTCCTTCTCTGCTAATCCTTCTCCTGCTCAATTTTCAGGGAGATAACAAGTCATTCCTAGTTTGCAAAAAGAAGATGGCAACATCGCCGGATATGCTTTGTTGTTTCTGCCCCCCTCCTTTTAAGCAATTTCTAGAGATCGTGGTAAATATGAAATTTGATGAGGAACCCAATTATGGTAAGCTAGTATCTCTGTTTCAAGACCTTTTAGGGGAAAATCCAGCAATTAGGCCTATAAACACAGAGGGTGCTCAAAAGGTGACGTTTTCATGCTGGTCACCTTTGCTTTTCTTTCCTATTAAGTAATCATCCTGGAGTTGTTTTTTGACTCTTGTATTTGTTGTTTTTGTTTTGTGCTAGATCATTTTTCAAGTTGGGCAGAAGCGAGGTAGGTTGAGCATTGGGGAAGAAGAAGAAGATGCTCCGAGGAAAAAAGTCCGTTTAGGAGTCCCTGCAACACAATGGATATCGATTTACAATGCCAGGCAACCAATGAAGCAGAGGTAAAAAACTTCATGGTTAATTATACAGTCAGTCAACTGTTAATGTACTTGACCTGTCCACTGCCTCCAGTTGGAAGTCAAAGTTTCTGACTGGGACTGCGTTTGTGTCTCAAGTGTTTTCTTGGTTAATAGACTTCTATTCTTGGCTTCAATGTGTCTAGAGTGAAAAAAAAAATTGGACTGACAATCTACTTGTACAACCAGGTATCATTATAATGTGGCTGATATAAGGCTGGCACAGCATATTGAGAGAGGTATCGCAGATGGTTTGTTAATAAGCTGTGTATCATCATGTTCGAATCTATGGGCATTAATAATGGATGCCGGAACCGGCTTCACAAACCAAGTCTACGAACTCTCTCCTGTCTTCTTGCATAAGGTGATCCAATGTTTCTCTGTTAATTATTCTTAGGTCTGTGTTCTGTCAAGATCTTATATGTAAGTAAACTTTGTTCTGTTTCAGGAATGGATAATGGAACAATGGGAGAAGAATTACTACATAAGTTCTATTGCTGGTGCAAACAATGGAAGCTCTTTAGTTGTCATGTCAAAAGGTATAATACAATTTTCCTGCTTTCAGGAAAACTTTTGTATGCTTTCTTCATGAATGGTATTTTAACTAGTCTCCAAATTTGTGGATCTTTGCCAATAACCATGGCTAGCTCTTTAGCATGCAACCCATTTATGGCTTATTCTATGTTTTGTTTTAAATTGGGTTTTGAAGGTACGCAGTATACACAGCAGTCTTACAAAGTTAGCGATTCATTCCCGTTTAAGTGGATAAACAAGAAGTGGAGAGAAGGCTTCCATGTAACCTCAATGGCAACAGCTGGAAGCCGATGGGGTGTTGTTATGTCCCGCAATTCTGGCTATAGTGAGCAGGTTAGACTACACTGACTTCAATTGTTCTTCATATGATGGATTTCTTCTTCTTCCTCTTTGGATTTGTCGGATTGATTTCTAATCCAGTAAATCTCCTCCATTGTCTGCTTACCTCCCTCTACAGGTTGTGGAACTTGATTTTCTGTATCCGAGTGAAGGCATCCACAGGCGTTGGGATGGTGGATTCAGAATCACATCAACAGCAGCAACAACCGATCAAGCTGCTCTAATTCTAAGCATCCCACGGCGTAGACTGGTCGATGAGACACAAGAGACGTTGCGTACCTCTCAATTCCCCAGCACACATGTCAAGGTGAGTAGAGTAGCTCACATCGTCTTAAAGATCACTAATATCTGAGTTTTTTTCTCCCTTCCCATCAATAACTGAGATCCTGTGCATTGTTTTACCTTTCGTTATGCAGGAAAAATGGGGAAAGAATCTCTACCTAGCTTCGTTAAGCTATGGCCGAACTGTATCTTGAAACTTATTAGTAAAAATGTTGGAGGACGAGAGAAAGATGCTTCTAAGTCTCTGCTCCTATTCCATATCCAACCCTCTGGCCTCTCAGGCTCTGTTGTGTGTTTTTTTTTTCAGTTGAATTGAATTGTGAAGCAAAAATGTGGTGATTGTGTTGTTTTCTACACTTCAATTGTGAAGTAGCGAGGCATAATCACCAGTTTAGCTACACATTTCCCTCTAAACTGCTATTTAATTTTATATCAAGGAGAGATATTTTTGTTACCAATTATATAACTTCTTTGGTTGTCCAATAGTGTAAACCTAATTCACATCGAAGTTGGCCGTATTCTTCATAGTTCTCTCCACACACGACCTGAAATCTTCAACTTCAGTTCCTTGTTGTTGTTGTTGTCGGTAGAGCAGAACGAAGCCAACTTGCGAGTGATGATTAAGCCGTCTTGACTATCACGAACCGTTTTGTGACTGTCACAAATGCTTCTAGGCACGCCTTGCCATGCCAGCTTTCTGCCATTGCCACTGACCTCCAATGTGTAGCTGAAGCTCATTGCTTCTTCATCTCCCATAAACTGCATGAAGGCCATGTACATTGCCGTTTTCCTCATGTGAAATGCTCCAAAGTACAAGCAGAATTGTCGATCGAAACAGTCTAGAAGCTGTGCAATGTTTTGTGAATTAACAAATTTACAAAACCAGGGCAAGAGAAAAAGAGATATAAAGTAATTAACCACTTGCAGTTAGCAGCATCCAAGTAGCATGATGAAGATGTTTAGGATTATGATGGACATATCTATGACTGAAACTACGCCCATCATGCATTTCAACATGATGATCATTCCTTAGATGCAGAAGCAGCCACTGAATATCTCCTGTGACATTACACTTGGATCCGGAATAGGGACAATTGTACGGCCTCTTCTTAGGGTTCTCAACGTTGAGCTCTTCGGTGTGGTCATTGGGACACTGTAGTAAGATCTGTCTTATTTATTGTCTTCTTATCATTCTAGTATATACCTAGATGATATGATATATACATACCTGGTAGATTGTAGAGGACATCTGGTTTGTACAAACTGGGAAATCGAGTAACTCATGGGCCCGATATTCAATCTGAAGGTCATTGATTCGATGTTCCATATCGCCAGAATTCACGAGGCAAGAGATGAAGAGAAAGAGGAGGAAGGTGTATCATGTATGTGTGTAATCAAACATGTACATACATAGATACGTTTACGTTATTTCAATCATTGAAGACAACGTGGAGTAAATGGTGAAATATAAGAGTTGGCTCCGGAGATTGATTGCGTGAAAGAGCTTGATTTTAGGGGAGAAAATAGATACAAACAAAACCCGCATAGTAGTATATGACTTGAGATTGAAACAACAATTTAGTCAAGGTTCTTGGTTACACGACACCCTGAGTTGTCATAGCAAGTATCCATTTCAGATGCCACTTGGACAAATGTGTCTAAACCAAATCAAATCATTGTATTTCAATGTAATTTATTAAAACCTAAAGGCTGCTGATTGATCTTTCTACCACTCATGGTTAAGCTAAAGACATTGCAAGAGAAAAAAATAAAAAAATTCCAAATATAAAAGATCTTGCCTGCAACATTACATAGATTCCTCAGTTTCAGATAAACCCAGTACCGCAAGAATCTAAGCAGAAAGTTGGAGATAACCGAATCTAAATACAGGACCTGTGGATCTGATAAAAGCTTAAAAGATTACGTCTCTATCCTCCAGCAAACTTGTTGTAAGAAGAGAGAACTGTCATAAAGGCATTGAAATACCTGCAATTTCGGAGAAAGGGTTCATGTCAATGTGTTGAACTAATCAAAACCAAACTTGGATTTATGTTATGAGTTGATCGGCTCAGATGCATACACATACACATACACACACACACACACACAAAAAAGGGTTCAAGTTCATCAGATTCAAAAGTGGCAATACCACAAAATTCTGTTGCTGTTTAAGTTTGTCAAGTGAAAAACGTATGCTTGTCCATACACAAAGAGTTAATCAACGGTTTCAAATTGATGCATCATCAGAGTTATCGCCATATAGACAGTATGAAAGATACAGTTTCAACACAAAGAAACAACAGAATGGGATATGAGTGTTGATAAACATATGTAAAGCAAACCCACATGGTAGAGTAGTTCCAATGCTCTAGTCTTAGGCCAGTAAGAATATGAATATCAAAAGAGAAAGAAGAAGAAGAAGAAGAAGAAGAAGAAGAAAACTGACCTTGAGGAACTAATCCCCAGCTCTTGGATTCAATTGACAAACTTGATACCAGCCTGGACGATGCTATAGCATTGTGAAGAGGTATCATCGAACTCAACTCCACTGGTAATCTGAAAAAAACCCATCCAACAAGTAAATCCAGATTTGTGAATTCCATAGAAAGATTTGAATTCGCAGCTGATTGATTGAGACGACTAGTTGCTAGGGATTTAAGTAAAAAAAGAGTTTTTTTTTTCAGCCATTGACAGCGAAATCAAACAAAACACAGACCTTGAAGATCGATTGAGACGACTAGTTGCTGAGGACGGTGATGCAGATTTGAAGGGAGATGGGAGTGATGAAACATTAGCATTCTTGTTGCTGAGATTTTGGCATAGAGGCTTTATCCGAGAAGAGAATCTGCCTAACATTTTCGAAAACGCCATTGCCTGGAAATCTCAGGAACGAACGAGGAAGAAGGAAAATTCAGATGTGATGAGACCTTTTAGGGCTTAAGGAGTTTCTGATCTGTTTCCCGGGTCGGGTTACGGGTCGGGCAAGTAGAGAAAGCAAAAAAATAAACTTGAAGAAGAAAAGAAAAAAAAATAAGAATTGAGGAAATCAATTTCGGAATCTAATTTAGGGATTCGAAGACAATTCTCGGTCTCATTCTTATCGCAATCTCTCGAGTGGTTCTTCTCTGGAGAAAGTGTCAAAATTCCGAAACTGCGAGCTCTGAATTCGAAACCCTTGTTGTAAAAATCCAAACTTTCTTTTCCCTGGTCCTTCTACGATTTCTGCTCTAATTCTCGTGATTACTGATTCAATTGTCAATGTATTGAAGTTCCTCTGGATCAGCGGAATCGATTTTCGAAATGGGAACCAGAGGCAATCGTGTGGGAGAAAGATGGAACGAGATGGGCTGTGAAGAAAAATCGAGCGTGATTCAAGAAGAGATCAAAAGGGTTAGTAAACTTCCTTCAAACAGTGTTTATGCAGTTCATCGTCTCAAGGTTCTCAACAAAATCAACGAGCTTTTATCTATCCAAGTAAGTAAAATCTCATCTCATGCTTGGATGAACAAGATGATAACTGTGTATGAAAACCACAAAGAACATGCTTTCGAGTGATGAGCAGTATCGTTTCGTGTTTTGTGACAGAGAACATTGTCGCAAGAGAAGGAGTTAGAGTTGCTCTTCACCCAGCTCTCTCTGTGAAAACCCAGAGTTTTTGTATGTATAATGGTGAGTGAGAAAGTTCCTTAAGTAAATTGCGGTTTGTTGTTAGATTGGATTATATATGTCTACGTACTAATGTGGTTGCAACTTTTTACTTAACATTGCAGGTTGATCAGTGGCAATCTAAGCAACAAGCTAATCCCTTAAGAAGTTGGTGTTTATGGGTTTTAATTGTATGTTTTTAGTTTTCCTTAACGGACATGTGTGTGTGTGTGGCACTTAGTAGTCTCTGTCTTTTACAGAAAATGTTACCTATTCCCAATCAAGCTAATCCAAGAGTAATCTGATTGGCTTACTTTATTTCGATCTGTCAATGTAAAAGCTCCCACTCAGCTATAGAAGGTAAGCAAGAACAAAAACCAGTTTCTCTCGCAAAGACATTGTGGTGGCGTGTTTGGTATCAGGCTTAACACTATCGTCGATTAGGCGGTGTACAAAACCCGCTAAAGGAGAGAGAGGGTTTTATTTTGTCCTACTCTTACTCTTTTAAAAGTCCCACATCGCTAACAAAATAAGCGTGGAAGAAAAGAGAAGCAGTATATAATCTGAGGCCACGCTAATTTCCAACTCATACCTTTCTCGGCCTTTTGGCTAAGATCAAGTGTAGTATCTGTTCTTATCAGTTTAATATCTGATATGTGAGCCATCGGCTCACATGATATTAACTCTATTTTTTAAGGGAGAAAGCCCAACAAGATAGCTTGCTATTTGGGCTCTCATGAGTCGTCCATGCGTTGCACTACTGCACGGGCCTGGCTCAACCCGCCAACTACAGTCTAATTTTAGGTTTTCAAAAAATATTAGCTTCCGGCTAATAGATCCATGGATTTACTTTAATCTCAACTTCCAATTTCGATTGAATCGATCATTTCTCTACCAACTGCAAAATCATAGAATATAAAGTCTAACAAAATTTGAGTATTATATCAGATCAATCTAACAATCCAACACATCAAATCACAGAGAAGCTTATACAAGATTCTGATTAACTCCATCTATAAATATTTCATTATCCGGTTTAGATCCAGAAGAATGCATTATCCGGCTTAGGTTCATTTGGTTTAATGTTTATGGCTTACTTGAAAATGTACACATTAGTATATTTCAAATAAATTTAAGTTGGTGAGAATAGTAATAAGCATGGTAAAACAATATATAGTCCTTAACATTAAGTTAACGGACAAAAACCCAAAAACAGACAAGAGTTTTCAAGATGCAAAGCCATTCAAAAACACAACCTAACATTTTAACCTTTTTACTCTCAGTCTCTTAGTTATTCATCTTCTCATACCCAACCACATAACCTGTAAAATGCTGTTAGTAAACTGGTGCATTCTTGCATTGCTCAATGCTCAGCTTCTCGGAATCTCCAATAAACCCTTGTCATCTTTTTGGTTTTGTTGATGTCACATTCACCGTTCTTAGGCAACTGAGATGTTTGCACAACCAATAACTTGATTTTACCCACTGTTCTTGGGTAGCAATTCTGCTGTTGAGATTCTTTAGAAAGTTTGTCTCCACATATCCAATGTCTGAAACATCTATGTTCCTGAGCTGTAATCCCAAGTAAGATACTATGTTTGGTTTTGAGCTAGGAGTTGCCTTGAAAGTCTTGTATTTTTGATGTCACAATGGTGTTCCCTGACTCAAGGCTATGCCGTGCCTACAAGAGATTCAACGGGGAATGCTTGTAGAAAACAAAGCTATAACGAAAAGGATTAAGGTTCAACCATAAGTTCAAGATCATGGTCAAACAACGATTCTGAATTTGAAGACTTGCTTTTTTTGCCAAGAAACATTGCTTCTCTGTTGATTGCTTGTATACATGACGCAGTTTCAGAATTAATCTTAGAAAATCCCTCAAAATGACAGAAAAACGACAAAGCAGAAACTATTTGATAGTTAGTTGAGAATCTGAAGTTCTCTCTTGAGTAGTGCAGATTTCTCTGGGTCACAAAATAATAATTGTTCAAAAGAAGGTGATGCAAGAAACAAACAAAGTGTTAGTACATGGAACTAATTAATAATCACATTCTTTGCATTTGCCCGGTTGTTTAATTTGCAGTTGCACTAAGCTTGGAGAATATAAGAAGAGCACACAAGTGGGAGAAGATATCTCTTGGGAATGTATCCTGAGTGGCCCGGGATCTGGAGCATCTTCGATATTCACAGAGTTGAAGTATCCATCTTCTCCAATGATATAAGCTGTGTCCTGTGTGGTGGCGATAGGCATCGGTCCTTTTATATCCATCTAGATCGAAAACCACAGAAACTTTCTTGTCCTCGTCAATGAATAAACTCAGCTAGCATATAAGTGTCAACCGGCAGGGAAACCTTGTAGAAAACCAAGCTATGGCGCAAGAGTATCTAAGGGGTTAACCACAAATTCAAGAACATAGTCACACAAAGATTCTCTATTTTGCCAGGAAACATTGATTCTCTATTTCATTGTTTGTATACATTGCGCAGTTTAAAAAAAAATGCCCCAAAAATGACAAAAACAGGCAAAGCATGAAACTATGTGACGGGGTTAGTGGAATCTCTCTTGACAAGTAGAGGTTTCTATGGGAAAATGAGTCGCAAAATACTGAAAAAATAAAGAAGCCTTTTGGGGGCAATTGGTGGTTTAAAGGAAGTATGCGTTATTGCCTTGCAGCAACACGGGGCCTGCTTCTGCCTTTGCGTGCGTTAGCTATCACACTGATCAATGCACCACCTGTGTCTAGTACTGAGTTGGCACCCATCAGCTTTAATCCGAGAGTATTGATCAGATAGGCCAATTTGCTTTCATTACTGCTTTCCCCCAATTCTTGAAGCTTCTGAGCTTGCTCCCGGGAAAGAATAGTGTAAAGCTGAAGACTACTGGCTGGATCATCTTCGGCGTTGTCAAAACAAACTCTGACTAATCCCATTGATTTCGGATTGTCGGTTAATGGGTTTAAGACAAATGACAACTTCCCAATTGCAATGTCGGGCCTTTTGAACAGATCTTCAAGAACATCGATGTTAACTCCACTGTATCTTTGGACAGGTTTCTTTGGTGGATTACTGCGAAAAATATTTGCGACATGTAGAATCCGCGACGCTTCTCTTAAACCGCTTAAGTAGGCACCGTGCATTGTGGCTGGATGTTGCCTTGTCGTGGCCTCACCAGCAAAGAATAGTCGGTTACTTACACTTTCAGCTAGAATGTCATAGTCCACGCCAGATGAGCCAACCCTTACATGAGAATATGACCCATATGACAAAGGATCACTTCCCCATCGAGTGCAAATAGTCTGTATTGGGTCAGGCACAACAACACCTTTAGGACCATATATGCCTGCAAATATGTCAAAAAAAAACATTGTTTTAGCGAGAACTTGGAAGTGGATTATGACGTTATCAAATATTACCTCTGAGTTTCTTTAAAACACGGTGAAGTAAAGCAGATGGTTCTGTGCACTCAAATCTTTGAGCAGCTTCTCCAGCAACTAAGGCAACCAAGGCAGGGCCACCAGAGACTGTATGGTATGCATAGAACAGAAAGAACTCTCCTCGGTTGATGCTACTCTCGCTGAGGCATCCAAACGTGTCTAACTCGTCACCCCAAAAGACAGACGGGAAAAGCATGGCAACTTTGTTCAGAAGGCCAAACCCCAACCTGTCAATGGCTGCTTGTTTTCTTCTAGGTAACTCTGGCTCAAACTTGATAGATCTTTTCTTCAAGACCCCGAGCGGCACGGTGCAAAGAATCATGTCAGCTTGAAATATCTGGCTGCCAGAAATGACTTCAACTCCTCCGCCTCCATACTTGATAGTGTCAACTCTATTCCCATATATTATGGGTAGCCCTTCAGCTAATGCATTTATCAGTCTCCAGTTTCCGCCAGCAAGAAAACAATGATCACCACCCATTTCGTATGGATCATCCTGATCCCAATATGCAGCTGAAAGATTCGAAAGACACCCAGCGTTAGCATATTCCAAGTTAGCAAGATGCCAGTCAAAAAGTTTTCTTTCCTCTGAATCTTTAGCAACACCGTACAGTACCCTGAGAGTCTCCAAGACTTCACCCAAGGAGATCTTATTAGCAGCCCCGTCCATCATCTCCCTCACTTCAGTGACCTTGTCAAGAAGTTTATTGAAACCAAACTCAACATTGGAGTCAGCTACCTTATCGACAATCCCTCCCTCTGAGTTATACAAAGGACAATTGTCTCTAACCTTGTGAAGAGGAATAGAAAGCTGCCTCGCAAGAACTCCAAGTGGGTTCGCATGGAGACCCGTGATTACGCTGCCACCGAGTTCAACGTCTGCAAATTTATCCTGACCTCCCATCTTCTGGGTGTAGACTCGACCACCAGGACGGCTCCTAGCTTCTAAAACAAGAACCTTAAATCCAAATGACAAGAGCTGTCTTGCAGCAGCCAGACCAGCAAGGCCAGCACCAACAACTATGACTGATCCTTCTGTCCCATCTTCAGGAATGTAAGGTGCAAACAATGGAGAAACCCCGAAATTGATGTATCCATTACACAAGAGAAAATCATAAGCAGCTGAAATCAAATGCTCACACTCACTACTCACGGTTTCTCTGATCTGATCTTTGAGTAGCCATGTCCGAACATTACTCCTCCACCTAGCGACTATATGATTTCGAACTACAATGTAATCGTTCTGCTCTTTCCCGCCCAAATCTCTTACCACACCAGCTCGAATCTCCTCCTCAAGCAATTCGTCGATTGGGAAGCCTACGGACAAGGCTATGAGAGCCTCGGTCTCGGTTTCTTTCTCCAATTGTTGCTTCGTCCTGAACTTTTTCTTCAAACTTCCACCTAAATGCTCCTCGATCAATTCATCCATCGCATTCTCATCGTAGTTCTTCCTGCTTGCTTTTCTCCTCAACGTCCTCCTCGGAGCCGCTCCATCGGACGCCGGAGTATCCATTTCCGGTTAGCTCTTCAGCAAATCAACTCCGCTTCGTTTTCCTAAACCCTAATCTCATCATCGTTTCACACGCCCGAGTTCCATCTAACAAAAACAAACACAGCAGCAATCAATCGAGTCTCTTCTACCTCCGATTAGTTCATCACCTCCGAGGTTTCTGGGCCTAAATTAATATAAATCATTTAGGCCCATTGGGCTTATTAGTTAACTACTAAACAGTGGAATGCTATATATGGGATGATAATAAGGAAAATGGAGGATGAAGATACGTTACATGTCATTATTTACATAAACCAAAGCGGCCCATGCACAAAGTGATGTAGCTTAATGTTGAAGATAAAGAGAACATGCTAATTAATAATGTAGGGTCATTGTCTCTTCGTTTCATCACATTATGAAAAAAATTGACATTTCGCCCCGATTCATATTATATCTCACATGGCCTTTCCACATATATCTCTCTAGCTCACATGTCTTTTATTTTGTGATCCAAATTCTGGGATCACTCAGACATAAATATCTTAAACCTTATCCATCTTATGGTGAATCTCTTTTTTTACTCTGAACAGAAGAAGGTAGTAAAACTGAAGTTAAAAAAGAAAAAAATGTTAAAACTCGGTGACTTTTATTAGAACGTAAGATTTCTAATCACGTGTGTTCATGAGGTAGACGCATAGATCATAGATGATGATTGGACTGTTTCTACTTTCTACATATGCGCAGGTGTGTTTATGCACGTACCTGTATAAAGTGTTAATTATCATAATGTGCGGAAGTTGAAAGTATAATTGTAATGATGGTCGAATAAGATACCTTTTCCATGCTAATACTTGTACACTTTGGACCTGCATGGGTAAGTAGAAGCCCGAAAATGGCATGTAATGGACCCCCCTTTTTCATTGTTCCTACAGTAGTTTTACATCATGATCTATACATATGGCCACGTTAACGTGTCTCTGTATGTATATATCGTGACGCGGATTGAGCCATATTATTATTATGTAAAATTGTTGTCTCGATATTTTTTAATCTCTTTATGAGTATAATTTTGAGTTTTTCTGTTATCTAAATTCACTTTATCTTTTTTTTTTTTTTATACATGCCCCTAACGAATCCACCATAATTTTTCGAGCGGTCGTGAGGTCACCCAGTTACATCACACGTGGCCAATAATTAGTTTGATAATTCCACACCCGAAAAAATTCGATCACTGACCTGAACCAATATAATCGAAACTCACCTTGGATGAAAATCACCCCACTACAACCTCTTGTTAAGATTTGGTTGCCCTTAAGTACAATAATTAATTACACTTACAATTATTTGTTAGTTTTTTAACTCAAAATGATAATAAATGTATGTTACCGTTCTGGAGATATTTAATGCAATTTTTCCCTCGAAACTGAAGAACACATTACCTAAATTAATACGCAACCTCGGAACCAACAAAAAATAGTATTAATGACGGAAGAGACAACTAATTGTATCAGTGTCATTATGAAAACACATAACCCAAATTGCTTGAGTGTTTCTGTGGGTTGCAAATATAAATTCAATAATTTCTATAAATATTTTTCTTGTACACTTTGGGCTTTAGTATAGTTTTTTTTAACAGTAATAAAGATGTAAATGGGATTAGTGAAAAAGATATTAGACTGGTTAATTAGCGGGTGATTGAAACAAACGTAGTCATTTTTGTGTGTGTGCTGAGAAGTAGAAGTGAGTACTGACTGATTATCAGGTTTATCATGTGTTGTGTTTTGGAAAGAAACACAAAAAAGCATATAATATATCATTCGATGTATATTCGTAAAAATTAAAAGGATACAAAATTCATCAAAAGGAAATGACAAAAACCAAGTTAGTTAGCGTTTAAAAATCGTAAACGGCAAACCTCCCATTTGGAGGTAAGTAATTAAGTATGGTGCGAATGAGATTTTTATGATTATTCTTTGCAAAACCGTTTGATGGTATACGAATACAATGGGTTAATAATGCATACTAGATTCTCACTCACCCGTCCGTGCGGAGAAAAATTTATTATAAACTAAATTTTGAAATATACAAAATGTAAAATAATAAATAATATATAATTTAAATGTTATTGATTCAAATATGTTGAATTCGTAATTCTTAAGTTTATAGTGAAAAAATAATATTTTGTTGATTTATTGAACAATATGTGTTTTGCTGTTTATATCATATTTATATTTCGTGATATGCAGATCTATATTATAATTTGTGCCCATGGCAATAATTAGCATATACACTTAAAATCTATATTCTTTAAATTGTTTTTAATTGTTTAACAGCGTGTGCCAAATGTGACATATTTATAACAGAATTATTATGTTATATTTCGTGTCAATTATCACATGAAAGGTTAGACTATCAATTTTTTTAATAAAAAAATGCATAAAATTTAATAGCTTCCAACTTAAAATCTCAAAAATATAGTATAGTTTGATATTATTATGATTTAAGTTAAAATCAGAAAATATAGAGGAATTTAAACAATCTCGTTTGATATTTATAATTTAAAATCTAGTATGATTTAATATTTTTTAAAAAATTTCTATTTTCTGAGGTTTGCTATAAAATAATTGGTAATTTAGAAACATGTTTAATAGTATAGATAAATTATATAAATATTTTTAATGAAACTTATTTGGTTACAAACAAAAAAAATTGTTCATGTTTTAATAATATATATGTTTTGTTTTACCCAACTATACTTTGAAAATTGAAGAGTAAGAGCGTCCGTATCGGTAAACTATAGTCGGTTCTTAACAAAAAAAAAATTTGAAAAATGCAATTTTAAAGGAAAAATGCGTTGAATCGTCTCAGTGTGGTGAGACGAGTGAGACGGTTCTACCGGTCAGGTGTCATCATCTCACTGGACCGCTCAACGCAAGAGTTTAATGTAAAAAACTGAAATATAGGTTTTGTTTCTAATTGAGTCTCAGCATTGCATACATAAATTTTTGCAATTTCTAATTGAGTCTCTTACAATAAAATAATAAAAAAATTATTACTTAAAAATTAGTTTAGAGACCAATTTGGTATCAGAGATGCGGATGCTCTAATGGTCTATTGTCCAATTCAACGGATGGGTCGCTAGCAATCTAATATAACATAGGTTTAAGCGATTAAATCTAGGGTCATTGTCTCTAAACTTTTGATGTAGGACCGATTAATTAAGAAGTATGCATATAATATAGTAATGAATACGACCAAACATTGTCCTATTAAAACATGCATGTAATTTTCTTAATGAAATACGACCAAAAATCAGATATGTTTGTTTACGACTCTACTCTAATTTTTTTTAAAAACTTTCTATTGTTATTATCAAATCTGAGTAATCGCTATCCACCGGAGAATAAGATTAATAAAAACTTTCTAAAAACCGTCGCTAAACGTTGTCGTTTCTGAATAGACTTTTTTCCCCTTCTTTATTTAAAATTCCTATATTAGTCATGGGCGTTCGGATATCCGACCGGGTTCGGTTCGGATATCCGACCGGGTTCGGTTCGGATTCATTCGGATTTTCGGGTTTAAGAATTATTATCCATTCGGATATTTTAGAATTTCAGTTCGGGTTTGGTTCTGATCCATTCGGATTCGGTTCGGTTTCGGATATTCGAAAAAATCATAAAAATAAAATAAAAATTGGTTAAATTTGAATAAGTTTGGTTAAATTTAAATAAAATTTGTACAAAACTTAACAAATATAACTAAAAACTTCGTATATTTTGGGTCTCTCTATCATTTTGTTATAAAAATAACTCATATATTCGGATTTATAATTATAATTTTGGGTTATCAAGTCTAAATATAATTAATATTTTTGGTATATAATTGTATTTCGGTTATTTCGGGTATCAATTCGGTTCTCGGTTCGGATTCGGATTCGGTTATTCGGATATAGGAATCTAGGATCCGTTCGGTTATTTTATCGATTTCGGTTCAAGTTCGGTTCCTCTTTTTCGGATAGGTTTCGGTTAATTTTTTCAGATCTGGATATTATGCCTACGACTATTTCTAATCCATTCATTAATAACAAATTTTAACATTATAAAATAACGTGTATAGTTGCTAGCACGAAAAAAAACTAAAATACTGATAGACAATAGTTAATGTGTGGGTGGGTAGTGTGACAGGAGGACTCTGATTGGAGCTGTGACGGCATTGGCCGCCGTTGATGATGTGTCCCGTGACGGTGACAGAGCTAACGCCAATGGACCCACAAACGAAAAAGTAATTAACGTTTAACTAAACATTGAAAACTCACTAATCAGATTCAAACTAAATATTGAAATATCTTCTCAAAAGCATTTGGAGTCCAACATGTATTTAACATTTTCCCAAATCTAAATCATTAGACCTTATAAAATACTTTGTTTTAAATTCAGAGATATCGTGGGATCATGCGTCGTGGAAAATTGTTATATAGAGGACCACATGAACCGAAGATTTAATTTATTTTATAAAATTTGTAATAAGGAAAAGAGTAAATAAAAAAAGGGTGTGAATTATAGAGATAATGATTAGAGGGATGGTGTTGGGCTGGACGGGTCCAAGAGGGTTTACTACATGACACCGAGCCCTGAACTACCTGTGATTGTGCTCTGTTCTATACTTACACCTTTTGGACCATTTCCTTTTTATTTTGTCTCTTGCACTTTTGTATAATCTCAAACTTATTTTCTTTACAATCCGATCCCATTTACACCTATTCATATGAGTTTATGCAAACCCAATCACGGGTTTTATTATTAAGGAATTTGTTTTTTTTTGGGGGGATTAAAAGCCTCGTTTAGTTTTAAACGGTTCTTAAATTAATAATAAACTATTGTATCTTTTAAGATCAACTGAATTTTATTCTAGTTTTGTAATCAAACTTTCAAATTTTAATCAGATGTGTCGGCTGTGACTATGCACTTGTTTAGAAAATTACGTCTAGAGAGAGAGACTACGTTGATTCAAATTTATCATATATACAACGACGACGTTTACCGTTTCCCGAGGTCACAAACGATGGTGGTTTGGTATGTCAACTTGGAGATTTTTGGTCACCGAGAACTGGTCACAACTCACAAAGCTACAAAAATTTAAATTCAAACTAAAGAGTTCAAAAAGGGTTAAAGAACAAAAATGGTTATCTTTCAGTTCAAGCAATATTCGAACTAATCAATTTCAAATTCATGTTATTAGGAACAGATTCCCATATCGATATCTTGGATATATATAAATAATCATTCAAAGTGCAGTCGCGATTTTTTAATTATTTTTGGTTTTAAAACATGGCAAATGGACAATATATGAGTTTGAACTTGGCACCTCAAGGGAAAAAATTGATGTGCAGAACCACTAGACCACTGATATTTTGAGTATATGCAATTTTAACGATTTTTTTTTGTTTCTTTAAATCACATGAACCAGATTTTTTTTTTATGTTGCCTACAGGCAAAACAAGTTTAAGAAAGAAAACAAAAAAAAAATCGGAGATTATTATGGTGTATGACCCTAACCCTAGCATAGCTATATGTAAAATTTGTATTCACAAAAATTGAGTATTCACTTTTCAGATTGTGACCTATAAAGGTCTAATGGCCTAAACTAATTGGGACAATTATCTCCAAAGTCCAAACACAACGGCCTATACGAATGTGACCTATTTAGTAATCTCTAACCAATTGAATCAAACGAGAACAATCATCTAACCAGATGAATCATTATAGTAGAAAGTGATAACCAACATATTTGTGGAACAATTGGGAAAGATTCACTTTCTACGGTTTTGTATTCTTTAAGTTTGAGATTACTATCTACTTATCTCTAATCTAATGCTTATATTTTCATTCTCAGTGAGGAACTAAAACAATTTTATTGTCAAAGTAAGCAGTAGAGTTGGATATCATAACCAATGTTTGAAGTTTCAAACTAGATATCATATTACTACTATTATAAAATTACTATTAATTTAAAAAGGTGAAACATATTGTATTGTATATTTATGAAATCATCACGAAAGAAAAAAAAAAAGAGCAGCAGCATTGGAAAAGACAATATAGATAAATAAGCAGAGAGAGAGAGCTTCATTATTAGTAGTAGAAGATAGTAATTTTGTTGTTTACTACAAAGCACACAGTAGTACATCATAAGTAGAGTCTAGCTGCTAGAGACGAAAAAAACAAAAAACCCTAAATAAAAAAGAAGAAGCTGTTTTCACATTTTTCGCGGTTTTCTCTGCATTCTCTGAAAGTTGATGTGAAAGGAGAAGAAGCTTGAAGACAGACAAAATCAATGCTTCTGGTAAGATCATTTTCCCTAAATTGTTGTGTTCTTCTTCTGTCTGGTCTCTCTCTCTCTCTCTCTCTCTCTCTCTCTCTCTTTATCTTTTTGGTTGAATCGTTTTCATGGCGGTGAAATTCACGAGAGCTTAGCTGGTGAATCATTTTTCGTAATATTATTATAATTTTTCTTCCTCTGTCGGTTTGTGATAATTTTATTAAATAATATGTATGAATCTATTGGCCGTTGAATCGCTGGGAAAATTCCTTTTTGTTCTCGTGAAGTTGTTTTTTTGTTGTTGTTGTATTCTTCAGTCAAACGTTATTTTTTGTTTCAGTATTTTCTGAGGATTTTGAGGTTTTAATCTCCATCCATTGCGATTTTTTCTTCAGCGTCTTTCTCTCTTTGATTCTGATTCTTCAATCTTCCGTTTCAATATCGTTTACTCTTTGTGTATTGCAGGTGGAATTTTGAAGTTTTGAGACAGATTTTGTGCGATCTCTTCGGGTCCTGTTCGCTGAGAGGGTTTCGCTCTTTTTGTTCGTTTGCTGTTGTTGTCAGATCCAAAATTCAAGAGGCTGTGATAGCTTTGACTCAGTGATTTGACAAAAGGAAGAAGATAACGAAAGGTTGGGGAAAAAAAAAAAGGTCCTCTCAAGTGATTGGATTTTGACAGGATACGTATCTATTTGGTCGCTTATTAGTTTTTTCTTGGGAGATTTTGGGATCTTGGAGTTGAATCCATTTGGGAATCAGAGTCGTCTTGGTTTTGGGTTTGTGTACTGTGCTCTTAAGTTTCTTGTGATTCATTGGACAAGGGGAAAAACGCAGAGAGAAGGTCTTGTCATCTCTGTGGGTTTTGTATTCATCTGCAAGGTCTTACTGAATGACAAATCAAGGAGAGAGTCTTTGGTTCTTGTCTTGATTCCAACTTGGTGTGGGCAGCTAAATAATGCAAAGCAGAAATCCTGGTATCTTCCAGAATCTTGTGAGCCTATATCTCTCCAATAAAGTACAATTCCTCTGAGGATCGTGTTATAAAGAGAAGCAAAAAGAGGGTCAAGAAAATTTCTTGCATTCTCTTATCTTATCTTCTTGCTCCCTTTCTGGAATTGCAATCTTAAATGAGTCGACTGCAGAAGCGAGGGAAGCAGGAAAAGCCTGTGTCTGATGGGGCTGAAAAGGTTATCGTCGCTGTTAAAGCGTCTAGGGAGATTCCAAAGACAGCCTTGATTTGGGCTTTGACTCATGTTGTTCAACCTGGGGATTGCATAACGCTGATTGTTGTTGTCCCTTCTCAAAACTCCGGTACTTTTCTTGCTGCGCTTTTTTTTTTTTGTTGATTTGAGCTTTTCCTTGTATCAAAAGTTGTGCTGGTCTTTTATGTTTGTTCTGGTATTTTGATCTTTAGTTTGTTGTGTTTATCCCTTATCTCATGTGCTTTCTGATGAATGTGTAGGAAGAAAACTCTGGGGTTTCACTAAGAGCTTTCCTATGTTTGCTGGGGATTGTGCAAGTGGTCATCGGAAATCACATTCTGAAGCGCTACCGGAGATCAAGAGTGATCTCACTGACACTTGTTCCCAAATGATTCTCCAGCTTCATGATGTCTATGATCCGAATAAGGTTGGCTCTCTGGGCAGGCTTGTTTAGCTATGATGATCCTGCTAAAGCATCACATGTCTCTCATGCTATTTTGTTGTTGTTGTCTGTGATTGCTGTAAAGATAAATGTCAAGATTAAGATCGTTTCTGGATCACCCTGCGGAGCAGTTGCTGCTGAGTCGAAGAAAGCGCAAGCAAACTGGGTAGTACTGGACAAGTAATAATCTACTTTCATATAAACTATGTTCTTTTCCCTTTAGTTTTATCAACATTACATGGGTAAATCTCTTAATGATGGGTTGAACAATTTATTTTACTTTCAATAATTTACACCATGTTGCTGTGTGGTTTGTTTTACAGACACCTCAAGCACGAAGAGAAGCGGTGTATGGATGAATTGCAGTGTAACATTGTGGTGATGAAGCGTTCTCTGGCAAAAGTTCTGCGCTTAAATTTGGTTGGATCGCCGAAGAAGGATACTGAAAAAGAGTCTCCTTTACCAACTGGACTAGAAGCAGCATCTGAACAACACACGAAGAACACAAAAGAATCGTTAGATTCTGATAGAGGACTACCTGTTACTCCTACCAGCAGCCCTGAGCTGGGGACACCATTCACTAGTACAGAAGCCGGGACTTCATCAGTGTCGAGCTCTGACCTGGGAACTTCCCCTTTTTTCACTTTGGGGATGAGTGGATATATGAAGAAGGACGGGGCATTGGTCATCAAGGAGAATGATGATTCCGGCTCTGAAACAGAGAGCGAAAATCAATCACTAGCGTCGACGAGTATGAGATTCCAGCCATGGATATCAGAATATATTGGCACCCATCGCCATTCATCTCAGGAGTCCGAGGAAAGCCTATGGAAAAATGATGATAGGGCTCAAATATCCACAACAAAGGCTTTGCTTGAGAAGTTCTCTAAACTGGATGCAGAAGCTGGGTTGTCATCGAGTCGAAGGATTGATCTGGATTTTAGTGGAAACGTAAGAGATGCAATATCACTCTCTCGAAATGCTCCTCCTGGCCCGCCTCCTCTCTGTTCTATCTGCCAGCACAAGGCGCCCGTGTTTGGGAAACCCTCAAGGCTGTTTTCATACGCCGAGTTAGAGCTTGCAACTGGTGGGTTTTCACAGGCTAACTTCTTGGCTGAGGGTGGATATGGATCTGTTCATCGGGGTGTACTACCGGAAGGCCAGGTAGTTGCAGTAAAGCAACACAAACTGGCCAGTTCTCAAGGAGATGTAGAGTTTTGCTCCGAAGTGGAAGTTCTCAGCTGTGCTCAGCACAGAAACGTCGTGATGCTAATTGGTTTCTGCATTGAAGACAGCAGACGGCTCTTGGTCTATGAATACATATGCAATGGCTCACTTGACTCCCATCTATACGGTAATATTGCTTAAAATTTCCATTGAACTCTTTGTGGTAGAGAATGTTTGCTCAGTATCAAGCTTTTATTTAATCCAGGTCGCCAAAGAGAAACACTGGAATGGCCAGCACGGCAAAAGATTGCTGTTGGAGCTGCAAGAGGTCTTCGGTATCTTCATGAAGAGTGCAGAGTTGGCTGTATTGTCCACAGAGACATGCGCCCTAACAACATCCTCATCACTCATGATAATGAGCCACTGGTATATACAAATCTGGCCTTTGCCCGTTCATTGTAACAACACATGTTGTTTCATATGCTCTTTGGTCCTAAGTCAGCTTTTTAATTCTATCAGGTTGGAGATTTTGGTCTAGCGAGATGGCAGCCTGATGGGGAACTGGGTGTAGAAACACGAGTGATAGGAACGTTTGGGTGAGACATCAAGTAAAGCTATCATTTTCTTCCAGAAAATTGAACAATTTTTCTGTTACTAAAGGAAAGTACTTTGTGGGTGTGCAGCTATTTAGCTCCAGAATATGCTCAAAGCGGGCAGATCACAGAAAAAGCGGATGTCTACTCGTTCGGGGTTGTTCTAGTTGAGCTGGTCACTGGCCGTAAAGCGATTGATATCTCCAGGCCGAAAGGCCAGCAATGCCTCACTGAATGGGTAATGAATTCACATCTTAACTTTTCAGCAAAGTAATAGAACTGATGCTTGTTGTGATCTCAGGCACGTCCGCTACTGGAAGAATACGCGGTAGAAGAACTTGTAGATCCGAGGCTTGGGAACCGTTTTGTAGAAAGTGAAGTCATTTGTATGCTTCATGCAGCTTCGTTGTGCATACGTAGAGATCCACATTTGAGGCCACGCATGTCTCAGGTAATCAAAATTAACCCTTGAAACCACTCTTTCAGTCTCAGGATGATTCAAAGTTTCTGATGATACTAAAACGTCTGGTCAAATATTAAAGGTGTTGCGTATACTGGAAGGAGATATGATAATGGATGGGAACTACGCATCAACTCCGAGTTCAGAGACAGGCAACAGAAGCGGGCGGTTCTGGGGTGATCATTACAGCGGTCAGCTAACGAATGATGGGTCGGATAGGTTCAGTGAAAGGTTGTCAATTGAAACGCCAAGATTAGCTTTACGGGAGAGGGAAAGAGGTCAGAGGTTGGAACTAAGCCACATTAAGCAATACTAAGATTAAGAAAATCATAACTGTCTTATGAAAAGTTTAGTTGATATTAAGTAAAGTCCCCTGTTTTAAGTAATGTGGTCCAAAGCTGACAAGAAAGCTTTTTTTGTTTGTATAGTGGTAAGATGCAAAAACAGATCAAGGAATTTGAAATTGTTTTGGGGTAAAAGGGATTATTAAAAGAACAAAACAACAAGAGGCTTTTTCTTCTTTTGAATTTGAAATTTATTTAGACAGTCGAAAGAATTGTATTGCAGATGAGAGAGGAACAAAACAATGAGGGGCATCCTTACTCGCACGGCATCGGAAGTCCGAAAAGGTAATAATGATGCTTGAGAGAGAGAGAAGTCAATGTCATGTATGGATCTGACTTGCCTGTCAATACAGTGATGCATTGGGTCCTGGGGTATCTTTACTTATCGGCATCACCAATTTACAATTTTCTCAGAGATCAAAAATATATGCACGCAAGAAAAGCCCAAAAATGGCGAGGACTTTGGTGGGGCAGTGGATGAAATGACGTTTCAGAGGTCCCATGGATCTTTTTGTTCACTGGACCATGACAAGATCAAGAACTTGATTTTCTCTTTCTAAAATAAAATCCTCCGCGTGCATATAAAATAGATCCACCATAATATTTTAGAGATCTTAATAGTATCGAATAAATATTATGAATCTTGGGAGTCTTGAATATATACATATATTTCTAAGTCCGTTTTGAGAAGAGAATACAGCTCTCATTTTCTTATAATCTCTAAATCCGTTTTGAGAAGAGAATACCACTGGCCTGTGGTACATTAACCCACCAGGATTCTCTATTTCAAAACTGAGGCTATGTGGTTATGAGAATCTTCTACTGTTTCCTCATCTTCGATCTTGCATATCTGGAAGAACCAACAACAAGAGCGTGACATTTGCTTTAGCTCTGATGACCGTGAGTGTAATAATCTGGCAAAATGTACAAATTTTAATGTAACCTGAAAATGTAAGATAAACTACTCTTACTCGATATGCATGCCGCCTCGGTCTGAAGACGATAAGAGGTTTCCTTGAAGATCATTCATGACATCAGTAGCTTGTTCGATTTCCTGTAATTGTTAAGAGTAAGCATATATAGACAAAATCATCAGCATGTATTTTACAATTTACACCTCAAAATCAGCAAATGCAACCGGCATTCCACCTCTTGCTCGGATTTTTAGGATGTTGAATCCAGGATATCTGTAAGCAAAGGTATCACAGATCAACCGATTTTCGGAAAGGCAAATCGATGATATGTCAAGAAATATGCAAATCCTAATGGTTGAACATCCAAACCAATGCATAATATTACCTAGATAGGAGTTGTTTAAGTTCATCTTCTGTACAATTAGGCCCTAGATTAGCTATAAACAAGGTAGAACATGGTCGAGCACCACAACCTCCTTCAGGTGGTTTTTCCAAGTGCCCCTGTGGAAATGTGTCAATAAGCTATTGAACCATAAGCAAGTCTATATGGAGGTAACTTAGAGCAACAGTTAAAACTATATTAATAATCTTCAACAAACTAGAGAAAGAGAGATAGCAACTGGTTAAGAGATTAGATTTGGCTTGTACTTACACTACCAGACGGTGCTTTACTATCTGGATCAGAGTCCGCTTCGCTGTAAATTAGCAGGGAAATCAGTATACATTATACATAAGAGGACTAGAAAATCAAGCTACTAAATGCCCTTTTTCAACCTTTTGGCATTATCGTTTTCCTTTGGAGAATCGATATTTCCAGGTTCCCGCGCCTCATCAGGATCGCTTTCCTCTAGATGTATCAAAGATCGAGCAGAAACATGAAGCACACATTTAAGAGATTAAGAATTCACAAGGTAACTAGAACATTACCTTCATCACTCTGGTCGTCCTGAGACTTGGACGGTTTCTGGTTTCTGTTATCGATTACAACATAAGGCCCATTTCCTACAGACTCAAACGGATTACTCATCGATTCTCTAACAGAGTTACTCAATAGCGAGAACAGAGTAAAGTCTATATACCTGGCCTTTCTTTTCTTCTAGAGTTTGATCTAGCTAGTTCTATATGTAGAGTTGATCCTGTTTGAGGATCAAATTTCACACCCTGTATAAAGGTTTCAGCACAATCAAATACAGTATTATCTACATCATCGCTATTGAGTCACCAATTCGATCGAAATGAAGCTTACATTTAGCTCATCCATTACAGCCATAGCGAATCCATGACTCGAGAATGTTGCAAATGCAACAACCTTAAATACACACAACAGAACCAAAAAAAGAAAGTACTTTCAAAAGCTTATACATCGATATAATCAGAAAGTATAGAGCTTTTCTCAAAATGGAAATCAACAAGTTTTTGGAGAAAAATACGAGTTTTGGGAAACGGAAATGGGAGGGATTACAAACCTGTTCGCCGCGTCCAGTGTACTTGAGCTGACAAGACTCGAATCCGGGACGACGGCGGAAGAGATTGTGGATCTCACGAGCCTTGACGTTGTCAGGCAAGCCAGAGACAAAGAGCGTGTTAATCGCCCCAGGTTCGTCGGAGAACTGTGGCAGCGGCGGCGGAAGAGGATGGTGATGAGAATGAGGATGATAGACGTAGTAAGGATCGTACGGTTGGTGATACGCCATTTTTTTCTCCGGGCGGCGGCGAGTTTAACGGTGGTAATAAGCGCCGGCGAATGGAGCTGACGTGTAAATGGATGTGTGACACAGTGTCTAAAAGTAAAAAATATCGTTGACGTCCTTGAGGAATCGTTTTGAGTTGAGATTATTGGGCTTTAATGCAAGGCCCAAAAATATACAAAATATATAGTAAGCGGTTTTTGTGCTTCAAAATATTCAACTTAGAAAATCTTAAATCATTTCTTCATGGATAGAGATTTTTCATTAGCATAACTCTTTTTCTTACATCTTTAGTCTTTACATAATACAAAAAGGGGATATCCATTACAATCGTATTTGAGTTTATAATGTTGATGACTTATTTTGATATTTCTCAGTTTCTAGAGAAAATCATCTGAAAAGAGAGATCCATAATTTGACTTTTTCCCCCACGAAATATTTGAGAAATGATAAGCCGACAAAATGTTGATAAAAGTAAACAGTTTGCCAAAGAAAAAAGAAACGAAGACTTATATTATTGTGCTAGTTCTAGAGTTTTTTTAGTTGAAAGTATATTATTAAATTTGAGTTGTAATATATGTTATAATTTGATGTAATTTACAGATAAAACTATGTGATAAAATCTGTAGATTTATATGGTGAATTTGCTGTAAATATATGAGTTAACATTCTTTCAAAAAAATTGATTGGTATTCGTGCTTGACAGGCTGCATCAACATAGCACGACCATGTGAAGTGCACGTCTTCCGATGGTGGTGGCGCAAGGGGGCGGAGCTGGAGCTGGGTTCGAGCAGAGAAGTTGGGCATATTGCTATTTTTTTGCCTCCAAAACTGCTTTTGTCACCACTTCTTGCTCCGAGAAATTTATGTTTTCAAAGAGAAGATGATTCCTTATAATCCAAAGATTCCAACAGATTCAGGCTTGGAGCGATGTCGAGTGGATGCCCAAAGGTGGGAGAGCAACTAGAGGCTTTAGGAGCCTTAGAAAATCCAACACCAGAACCGAATCGAGGTGGTTTGTGGCTTGGAGCGGGGCTATGTTCCAGGTGTGACGGGCAAAGGCGTAGTCTCGCAACACATGTGAAATCGTTTCTGGTTGGCCACATCGACGGCAACTAAAGTCAGTTTGTATTCCCATGTTCACCAGTTGAACCCCTACCAACAAAGCACTCTTCGCAGCTTTTCAAAGAAAGTGCTTGATTTTAAGTGTTAATCTTCAATCATTGATTTAAAGTGAATTCTAAAAGTTTTATAATTTTCATGATTTCAAATTTTGAATCGTCAATAGTCAATAGTGTAGCGTGAGAATTTGAATCTTTTTATGGTCGATGTCTGAAAATTATAAATATAGATTGTCAAGATTTGAGCTAACATCTTATTTTTAAAACAAACAAACAACTTATTTTTAATATATTAAAATAGGAATAGTGGAGACTTACAAAACATTACCAAACAATACCACAATTTTTCAAGCTTTTTCTACTCTTTTTTTTTTAAATTTTAAAACGTTGATAAGAATTTGGTTAAATAAATTTAACAACATATTATATTTCTAAAAAAACATCGCATTTAATTTTTCTTAAAACATTAAATAAATCATATTAAATATTTTTCATTTTTTTCTACATAGAAAAAACATCACAACTTTTTATATATCCAATTAAGTGGAATAAGTCAAACTTGTATTTATAATTTATTTTAATATTTATTATTTTCTAGAGGAAAATCATATGAGTAAGTGGAATAAGTCAAACTCATATGAGTTTTCTCTAGAAAATAATAAAATATCAAGAGGAAGAAAAAACGAAGACTTAGACATTATTGAGTTAAGTTCTAGAAATTGATAAATCAACTGTTTATGTTCTTTTCCGTGGATTAGTCCAAAATCCAAATGATTCCTATTTTTAGTTTAAAATATTTCAGAGTGTAGATCATTACAAAACACACTTCCTCAGTTTTACGAAAACTTGTAACAATTGAGAATTGTTCATACATATAACTCGTAACGTTCTGATCCAAAAACAATCCTCAAAAAAAAAGAAAAAAAAGAGAGAGAGAGTCCCAAACCAAACTCACACCGATAAAATTTTAAATTATTACACATAAAAATGAAAATGAAATGATAAAACAACAATATATAAATATACAAAAAAAAAGTTCGAGATCAATCGATTTAAGACGACGGATATGACGTCAGCCCAGAAGTCTCAGTCGCCGCCGCCTCTTCATCCAAGAAGAGATCCTCCGTCCTCCTAACCACCGCATGGATCAGAATCAGCACAGCTCCGATCAGAAGCGCCACAGCGATGTTGAGCGTCGCTTTGGTCAATAATAGCAGAACGACGGTAATCACCGATAAACAAATCAAGACCGTCCAATCGTCGATCTGATAGCGGAACACCTTGATAGGCTCGTCACGGAGGAAATAGAGGAAGATCCAGACGAAAACCAATACGGTTAAGACGATGAGCGACAGCGAATGCTTGATAAGGCTGAGGAAGATGACGATCAAGACGACGATCGCGTAATTCGTCTGGAAATAGACGAGGTTCTTCTTGATTCTGGAGAAAGCGTCGGAGACACCGCCAGGGATCCCCATGGAGTGGAAATCGAACATCACTCTCCATGGGCGGCGCGTAGCGAGTCCGGCTTTGATACGTTGCTTGGCGCGTGAGATGGAATCGAGATCCACCCCCGGCGAAGTATGAGACGACGTCGGGATCGCGTCGTAGTTCGTCATGATTTATGTATAATCGCTTGTGAGATCGAAAAGAGGAGTAAATGGAAAATAATGAAAGACTGTATGTAATTTATAAATTTGGCACTGTTATTATATGGAGGTCCCTTGAATTAGGTGATACACATTTGCATATGTTTATGGAATAAAACCAAAATTAATTAGATCATGTTTTACAAAAATAAACTAGATTGTGATTATATTATTACAATAGTGTAGCGTGAGGATTTGATTTACTATTTGGTCACTGTCTGAAAATTATATAAATTCAGATTTGCAAGATTTGGGAAACAGCAACATACTGTATTTATTACATGTTGAAAGGGTAATTTGGTTAATTGGAAGGATTTATAATAAGGTTCAGGTGTATATTAATGGTTAACTAAAAAATTAGAAGCTAAATGGAAAATCAGGTGAGGAGAAAGATAAACCCAAAAATATCTTTTGCTTTTTTAACAATCACAAAAATATTATTTGGGGATACTGTTCATTTATCTGGCCGCACTGTTCATTTGACGACCACTATTCATACCCAAAAAACATATTGTTAACATTGTCATGTTAATCCAGTTATCATTGTTAATATCGTTAACATTGTTATGTTAACCCAGTTATCATTGTTAACATCGTTAACATTATCATGTTAACTCAGTTATCAGCGTTAACATCGTTAACATTATCATGTTAACTCAGTTATCAGCGTTAACATTATCATGTTACCCCAGTTATCATCGTTAACTTCGTTAACATTATCATGTTAACTCAGTTATCATCGTTAACATTGTCATGTTAACCCAGTTAACATCGTTAACATATAATTACTATCGGTAACATTGTCATGTTAAGCCATGTTATCATGTTCATTTTTATGAAATTGTCATATTAAACCAGTTATCATATCATAGAGTATTGTGTTAATTCAGTTATCATATGATAATTTGGCGACACTGTTCATATCACCGGTGTCACCAGCATTGGGTTCTTTTTCGTCGGTGTTGCCGTTCTTGCTTCTGTCGCCAGCGTCGGCTTCTTTTCTTTCTTCTTCTTCTTCTTCTTCTCACCGACGTCGCCCTCATCAGAGTCTTTTCCGCCGCCACCACTGTCCTCGCCTTCGTCGTCGGCATCCGCTTCTTCTTCTTTTTGTTTTTCTTCTTCTTCTTTTTTTTTTCTTCTTCTGCAACCATGGATGAGAGAGAAAAAAGAAAGATAATTAGTTAGAAAAGATGGAGGTAAAAATATATTTTTTGAGATGAACAGCCCGAGTAAAAAAGTAGACTTAATTTTACTTTTATTTAATAGTATCTGCTGCAATTTCTCTTATAATAATCCCTAACGAGTTTGATAAAGTAACAGAGACACTGACAGCAACGGAGAGACCGAGTGGAGATGACATTATTGAACTGTCCTACAGGTTACACGTGGCCCCATTCCAGAGGAATCTCTCTGGCATATAGCTACTGTTTCGCCACGTGTAATGTCGGCACGTACATGAGTAAATATTTACAATTCTAATCCCTCGTACTTTGTCATGATATTAATTCACCCCCAAACGTTTTCTTTTGGTTACATTTGTGACCCAATTACAAAAGACTCAATTACAAAAGAATTGGCCAACACAAGCTCAGAACAGACACTTCCCAATTCCCATGTATTTTAAACCAGACGATCCAAACGTATATCTAATTAACTATGTAATGCGTTCTTCAAGAACATGCAAAACAACATGTAGTATATAGATATAATCATATCAAACCAAAACCTAGATAGCCCAATTTTCCCTTAAACAGGCAAGACATGAAAATTAAGGTTTCTAAAACTTTTAAAATGTATATAGTTCTACCTTGGTTTCTTCAATTCGTCTTCAAATTTCACCCAAAAAAAAAAAAATTGTCTGTGGAAAACGACGTCGTCCCGTACGTAACGACTTTGTAATTTCAATTATTTGGGCCTTTACAAATAATCTTAATTATGGGCCTATCATAAGTGAGGCCTCAGTTTTGACAACATACTAGTCTAAGACATATATCATGAACATCAGGAGTTCATTTTTTTTTTTTGGTTGTCAATCGTCATTATCCAAATAAATTCGCAAGGTTGTTGTGATTTCTAAGGTGAAAATTAACTCGTAGTGGCAATTTTAAGAAAATGTTAAAATGAAATTATTGGTTGGTGATGGTGTGATGATATTGGCTGTTAGTGATGTTCAGTGAAAACAACCCTTGTCTTGTTACGTTTAAATTAATTTCAGTGGCTTGTTATGTTAATTACATCAACTTATCTCATTGGAGGATGAGGGATATCACTTCCTTAATCATTATTATATAACACATCTAAATAATTGGAGCCCAAAGGTTGTCCCTTAACTTTCATTATTTCAAAACCCCACAATAATTCATCAAATCAGAGACTAGTTAGTAGAAACCATAACTTTGTACAAAAATAATTATTGTCGATTAGAACCCCAACACGAGTCGCAAGAACCATACGAGTGATCGTGAATCGATCAAAACACTCTTCGAAAGAGAATAAGAAGAACCAAAAAAAAAGGCAGAGAAAGAAGAAGATTGCAATACGCGAGCAGCTAAAATTTTCGTGAATAAAGGATTATATAATATACGTCTCATCTCTGACTTCCCAACAATTAACTATACTTTTAAGTGTTTCACTAAACAAAAAAATATAAAGAGATTGAATAGACTTGTACACAGTATGTATAAAGTTTATGTAGAAGCATAAATTCGAATACATAAATTACGAATATACGAATAAGAATATAAAGAACAACACTTAAATAATTAAGAAAAGAACGTTGAAATGGAGACGAGATGATATTTTTTCTTAATTCTAAATATCTCCCGCAGTGTGGCGGTGTTAAGATAAAGAATCCCATGATACAACCATTTGGAGACTATGATCGCATCACCCGATCATAGAATGTACGAACTTATTAGTTCTACACTATGCTCTCGGACTTACTCTTAAATAAGAAGAAAAAGACGAAAGGGATTGAGGAGTTTTGTGTTTCTGTGAGAAGTGAGTTGTGAGTTGTGAGTGAGTGAGTGAAATGAGAAGGGGAGACTCTCTATTTTATAGTCTTAGAAGACTTGGAGAGAAGGCCAACGCATTAAAGGGTGCGTTTATGGCTCTTTGACCAATCAGATCTCGTAGAGTAATGGTGGGCGAGATTCTCGATTGACCGCGCGAATTAATAGAGCGAGATTTATGGAGAAAATCTTTGACCCATTTAATTCGTTTTTGAGCCAAGATCAATTCGTTTTTGGCCCAAAAAGTTAACCAAAACGCGTTCCAAAAAAACATTTTTTGTGGCCCTTGGACCAAGACCCAAGACCCGAGTCCCGCCCGGTCCGGCGGCGGCGGCGGCGTGCGTGTAGAGTCTCTTGGTTCCTTCTAAATTTTTTGAACTTAGATTAATGTTTTCTTTTATTTATATTATAGGTTTTTTCTATTGCTTTCCGATGTGAGAATTTGTAATTTTCATTTACTTAGCCATGAACTATTTTTTTCACATTTAACACAACTTTAATAAGCCAAAGAGCTTTATTAAATTTTGGTCCAACAGTTTATTCAATAAAGACTCTAATAAGGTACACATGTTCACGAGGCAGATCTCGACTCCGAGTCTGTTTCAACATAATTAACAAACTCTAACTACTCTTCAAATCCTTATCCGGTTCTGACATTTGTACAAGACCATAACCAACTCTCACCTCACTGGTTTAGTTCGATACCGAGAACACAATCAACAAGTATTAAATATTAACTAATGATAAAAATAGTAAATATTAATTTAGAATATGACATAGCATTTTTACTACACTTAAATTGATTTCATAGTTAAAATTGAAAATATGATATCAAAATGAAAGATTGATTCAGATATCATAAAAACTTTTTACATGATTTTCTTAGTATAAATGATATATGAAGATGAATACTCATGGAAAGGAAAGTTAGGATTCTATATATCATCTGGTATACGTATAAAACGTTTTACTAAAAACAAGAGAAATTATACGGTCAACAAAACAAATAAGCAGTTGGGTTCCACGTGGAGCCAACTTAACAAACATAAGGTTTTGTGATTTTGTCCTTATTTTGCCTTTCTGACGGAAAACGACAAATATTCGACACGTGTTTTGTCGCCTCACACACGCGCGACTCCTTTTTGTCTCTACACTCCATCATGTTGTCTTTTCTGTCTCACTATCACTTTCATTCACTCCCACTTACAAGTTACAAAACACTCGTGTGCCTTCTTCTTCTTTAACCTTTTAGATTTTGATAATGCAAAATTGATTCTCCATTTTCCACTTAAGAAAGATAATTATCTTCTTTTGATCCAAATGGGTAATCTCTTCTTCATATGCACTGTTGGAAAATTTATAATTGTATCTTCTTCTGCAATCCATCTGCATACCATAATCACCAACAAATTTTCAAGCAAGTCACTCTATCGACCTATAATGTTAAAAGTAGTTATTAGTGTTTCACGATCAAAGAGAGTTTTGATCAAAATCCCAGAATTCTCATTATCTTCATAATGTTTGTTACAATCAGTTATATACAAACATATGTAGTAAACCGGAAATGACCAGATCAATTACATATTATAATCACTAATAAACCGGACAATTCCAAAGCCCTTAACCTAAACTAATATATGCAAGTATGTATACTATATACATGTTAATAGTAGTTAATCGAAAAAATGCCAATGATTCAGATTTTCGGTTGCTTAATCAAGAATATGGATTTAGTTTTGAATGTTAAATGCTAGCTATAAAGAAATAAATTTCCACTTTTGTCTTTTAAGAGCCGCGAGTCTAACTTGTCAAAAAGAGATGAGACTTATTTGGTCCTAAACGTACCATTTTGTCTAAAGCCTAGCGCACTTGCCACACACCCTATCTTTTTGTTATCAAATTTAAATATTTACAATAAATATGAATAATTTTGTAAGAATATAATGTAATTAATTGAATACCTGAAGCGAGTGACAAGATGGTGAAGGAAAATTGAAGCTTCAAGGCGGGCCAAATCGAGACCAGGGCACAATCTCTGACCACCTCCAAAAGGACTGAAACTACTCGTGTTCATGTCCCTTTCCTATTGCATACAAAAACGTATATGTAATGAACTATACATTTCGTCTTAAATTATTTGATTATATATTTGAGTTTTCTTACTTGCCATCTCCAGGGATTGAATTTGTAGGGAGAGTCATAATAAAGTTTATCAAGATGGACTGATCTGAGATAAGCCAAGAAGCACCATCCTTTTGGTATCACGTATCCTTTTATTTCAACATCTTTCATTGCTTTTCGCATCACTCCAATTATAACATTTCCCATTCTCAGTGTCTCTGTAACAACCTGATGATATAATTGGTAATTACAAATGTATTTAATGATTTAATTAATTGCCTTTTCACAAGATAACTGTTTATATAATTAACCTATATCAGGGACAAGGAGAATATATATACCTTTTGTGTAAAAGGTAATGACAAATAGTCATTCCAATATAGTGGCTCTCCTGACATTTCCTTCAATCTTTTCAGCTCCATGTTTTCTTCCTTATAAATCAAAATAAAATAAGAAGAGCTTATAAAATTAAAAAAGCTTATAATTTTTCGGGTCAATCATATATCTACGAGTTAATATCAGTTTCCATTACTTTTTTTTTTTATTGAGGGATTTATTTTTCTCTATTGTGAAAGAGAGAAAAGTCTATTATAAACTTTTTTTTCATATCTACAAAAATTTATACTGGATTCCATACTACTTTTGTATACTTATAGCCGTCATGTGAAATATATATACACTACTAGGAACAAAATTTGCATATAATTTTTAAATCGGAATTTAGCTTTAACGGTATAAGTTAGTTAGTTACCGTCAGAAAATGAAGAGCACTAGGAGAATTGGAGAGAAATTTGACGGCGAGAGTGATGAGGACGGGGACAGAGTCGTGGCCGGGAATCATCATGTCAATCATATTGTTAGCAATCAAATTGTGAGTTAAATTTTCACTTGAGTCCTTAAGCAGCACATCCACAACATCTTTTGAAATAACACCATCTTCTTCTTTGTCTTTTGCTCTCCTAATTTTGCCTTCTATGATCCTTTCAACTTGCTTCACCATCTTCTTCTTAGCTTGGAGAGATCTATGAAGCTGAGTTCCAGGAAAATTAATTGGTAATGACATAAGTCCTGAGATGAATTTTTCAAACTCTTCCTTTAACTCTTGTAACTCTTCTCCTTTCTCAACACTTATCAATGCCTTTGCAAGTACTTTGAATGCAACCTACCAATTAAAATAAATTAATTAATTACATGTGAGAATACAACTAAAAGGGTAATAATTTGTTTTTAAAAAAAGAGAGAAACTTGTAATCATCATATCAAATGTAATTATTGCAAACCATGTTCTTTAAAATAAATTAATGTTCCATGGTAACATCATTATGATTGTTCCTTTTTAATTTCTCAATCAATGCATGGACCATCATATATATATAATTTTTTTTTCCTATATTTATAGTATATATATATAATTTATGAAGGAAAATATTAATTAGGGGAAGAGTATACAAACCGTCTTGGAGACATCTTGGAGGAGAACAGGTTTGTCCTCGGACCATAGATCCATGGATTCCGACAAAAACTTGTGCATGTCTCTAACGATTTGAGCTTTGAGAAGTGGTGACTTTAAGAACGAACCGACTAGTCCATGGAACCTTCTGTGTAAACTCCCGTTTATCAGAAGTATCGACGATTTCCCCATTAGCTCCCTCACCGTTTTCGGGTAGAACGGCACGAACGCCGTTGAGTCGCTTTGTAAAACGGTTTTGTTCACTTCTGCGTCCGTCGACACGATCGTAGCCGTCCCAAATATATGCGACTTAAACACTCTCCCATACCTTTACATACATAAAAACACATATATTTATAGATTATATCGAACGCTAACGTCCTAAAATGGCAAAAATATCATACTTTCCCGTATTTTCCTCCGATTATTTAAGAAGAGGTTCATTCGCTCTCAAATTCTAAATTTTTGTCTTTAAGAGTATTAAATTTAAGTTTGGTTAAATTTTTGTAGATAAATATACTGTGAACATTAAAGTTTGGTGAAAAGTTCTTACATAAGTCGACGCTTGTCCATGAAACTCTCGGGATGGTCTGAGTAAGCAGAAGAGACGAACTCGATGGTTTCTCCGAGAACAGGCCATCCCAAGCTTCCCTGTGGAAAATTTGGTCCGTGACACTGAGTAAGAGCATGATGATCAATAAGTTTTTTCTTTGAGGCTGAGGGTGATCTGAGACCGTTGATCTTGTGGAAGAAGATGATGATGATGATGAGAAAGAAGAAGAATGAGAATAGCAAAAGTGATGAAGAAGTGTCCATTAGTGTTTTAACTTAGCCGCACGCACACGAATGGGTTTGTGTTTTTTAAATTTGGTTTTTTTGTTTTTGGGACTTTCTTACACTTTGAATCTGTCCTGGTATCTCTTTATATAACTTTAATCATGCTGCGGTGTGGCAACAAATCATGTGGCTGACAATTCTTTTATTTTATATCTTTAATTTTCATTTTATAACTTTATATTTAGGAAGGTTTAATTCTAGATGTGATAATGCAAAGTATATAATTGGTAAGATATTACGTCACTACAACAGGATTAATTAATCCCGGTACAACCTAATCTGCAATACTGCAGCTCAACTAACAAAAAATACGCCGAAACATAAACAAAGTATAGTTGAAAAAGAAGAAGAAATAAATCATGGCGCATATATTAAATAAGAGAAAGAAAGCATATAATAATTGGTATCTTCTATATCCTAACCGTTTTTCTTAAGATTTATGGTCTCAGGTTTAATTAAGTTACTTTTACAAGATAGGAAATAATATGGACTTGAGCAAACGAAGCAATTAGTTTCTTCTTAGAGCAAGATCAGAGAAAAGAAAAAGAAAGAACTAAGTTGTTTTGATAAAGCTGGCACTTGTATATGGATAATTTGAGCCAAACAAATATCAATTATTTTGTTCAGAAAGTTTAATTATCGATCTGAAGAAGTAAGGCTGTATAGAGAATACTTTTTTTTATAGAAGATAGATAAAGAATATATCGAAGAAAGGTGTGCTAATTGTCTTTTGGCTTGTGGGGTTATTTTGGGTGCGCCTTCGTGCGAAGTTCCATTAGGCCACCTTTCTTATTTCACATATATTTACACATTTTTTGTCATGATCGTACTGGATACATGCATGCCCATATGTATCATGTATGCTCAAATTAAGATATGCATGATAATACATTTCTAGAATTGTATGTGTGGTACGTATGCCAATACGTGGCTTGTTTTGTGAGTCATTTGATCAGTTTTACTATTTTAAAAGCAGTCGACTCAAGGACATTTTAAATTACGATTTAGATATTTGTAGTATCTTATATATAAGACAGTAGTGTTTCGAACAAATTTATTTTGTATTAGGTTGTTAAATATGAACTTGTGGTCTTTCAATTTATGGGATTCTAATATGTCCATTCGAGATGATGGCTTTTATCGATCCATCTTGAACCGAATCTCACTTTAGAATCGATAATAACCATTTCTTGGGCCACTCCTACTTGGATCAATAAATGAGGCTCTGATACCATGTCAAATATGGGTTTATGGTTTCCAACTCAAAACCAATTACAATTAGCAACGAATGGACTGGCTCACATAATTTATATATTAGTGTTGGTCCCTTTAAATTTTCGATGTGGGACATCCTAACATTGGTTATGATATTGCGAAGGAACTAACGTCCGCATATTAGAACGGTTTCTTGAGACTTTGAAAAATTATGTATTGCTTTCGAATGGGGTTGTATGATAGAATCAGAAACAGGTGAAAATGTATTTCATGTCTTGAGATGTACCAAAGCTTAGTTTAGTCTACAGAATTGAGGCCGCGGGACCGGGCCAGCATCTTACAAAACCAGAGTCGATTTTGGACTACATGCATTTATATTAATCTTGGAATACATTACGTAATGAAACGAAGGTCTACAAGAAAAGCATGATACATATATTTAAGGCCAATTCAATATCTCCTCATGATTAGACCACATGCGCACCTTCTCACTTTCATACAGTTTGTTCATGTATGAGTGGTATAATATATTAAGGAAGTGAGATTCTTTAGCCGTTTGACTGCTTTGATTATACAAACTTTGAGTCTAGAAAGAGCTAATCTTTTAATTATAAAATAACATCTAACCTTTTGACTAATGCCAAACAATAATATTTGCCATTCTCTTTTAATTCACTTTACAAGAGTTTTCCCAATAATATTAATTCTTTTGGGAAACCTATGATTCTTTTATAATATCTATAAACGCCATTTATAAGCTTTTCATTCAAGCAATACCTAACACGGGAGCTATCTTATTAACATATGATCGTCACTTTAATTGTATATACAGTTTGATAAAGTATAAATGATAGATACTATACAAATAATTAGTGCTTTGATCATATCTAATTATTGCATAAGTTCCTTTAATTTAAGGTCGTGCATCTTTGGAAATCCGAGAGGGTTTTTGAATAAAAGTATTTGAAAGTTCTATAATCTATTATTTACTTTTATTTTATTTTTGTAAAAATGGAAAATTGTGCTTGAACAAAAAAGTCTCAAAGATTGAGAATTGATAGAAATAAAATAAGAAAAGGAAAAAATCAAAATTAATGAGAGCCAAATGATATGTATATATTAATTTTGGAGTATTGTGGGGGCTGTTTTCATTTGGACCATATCTCCATGTGAAGAACCACTTGAAGTTAAAAACCGGAGAATAATGTTGCCCCATTTCATTTCACAATCTCTAGGGTTTTGGATAGCCAAGAACATGATCATTTGTCCTATTTGTTATGAAATTTATGCAAAACCACTAACATTTTGTCCCTTCGATGAAATTGATGCTATCCGTTTTTTTTTGAGTTAAATCTATCGAGAACATATTATTTTAAGAAAACAATACAATGTTGTTAATTGGGACATGTTTAAGTTGAACAAAACTCAAAAGAAATCAAATCTTTAAATACTCAATATTTTAATGCCCACATGACCAGAGAGTCAGAGGCTGAAGTCTGAACCCAACATCAAGAAGAGAGTTTTGTTCCAAAATCAAACTCAAATCAGTCATAAGCTATATAGTATCTTCATCATTGAATAAGAGCATAATCTTGGCCAGAACAAACTGGATCATTATTGATTTCTCCTCTACCAATTCGCATTCTTTATTTTATTTTTCTGGGCTCTCGCTCGCTGTTGCTTCAATGGTGATGCTGGCTCATGTGACCCAAGTGTATCTACTATAGGACAAGAAAACATAAGCAAAAAGTATACAGTTAGATTAATGTCACGAAGGTGGGTCTCTGGTAAAAAACATTGTGATTTCGAAATGGGGAAAAAATTTCAACTTTATTTAACCTTACGCAAAAGAATTGGTAAAACCTAGAGGGTCCCTGGGTAGGTGTCGACAACTTATATAACACACTACAGTATAGAGGAGATTCATGGACCACCAAATCCAAGTCTTAGGTCTCTCACATGGAGTTTTGCAATCATTTACTCAGCAAAAAAAAGACATGTTAGTCGAAAAGGCAAGAGATTATGGGGAAAAAACAAACAAAAATGCTAATCCAGATAAGCAATGACTCCTACTCACTGAGCTATCAGACCATAATCTTCTAAGTTAAAGAATCAATAAGCTATAACCAAGGTTTTAAATTGCGCTAGGCGGTAAGCGGGCGGTCGAGCACTGACTAGCGCCTAGACCGAAAAGCGGTGATTAATCCGTGATTTATTTTGAAACATTTTTTATTTATTTTAAATATTTATATAGATAACTAAGTTATATTTACTCTTTTAGTCATGTTTTAGAGTGTAGAATCATACATAACTTGATCATACTTTAGAACTTATGAATAGATTTTTCAAGAATTTGATTTTTAAAGTAGGAAAACAAAAATAAATCAAGTTCAAACTTACATCTAAATCCAAAAAAACAAAATAAAAGTCCAATCACATGATTACAAAAGATATATTGTCTTGATCATGAGAAACAAAAAAATGGGCCAAAATGGGCCACAATGTTTTTTGTTCATAAGGAGAGAGAGTAAACATAATAGGCCACAATGTTTTTTTTTTGTTCAAGCCCAAAAAAATTCTACTGATTTTTTGTAATCTCGACACCGATTAATATATTAAGCGTTGATTTTTGTTAAAAAGCGGTTGACAGCCGAATTATCCGTACATGCACTAATCGGGACGGTGAGTTTCCGACTTGCGACTAGACGACCGTGTTTTAGAACCTGGGCTATAACCAACAGCTAGCTAAAATGTTTTCAAACGAAAAGTCTTACTTAATAATGGTTATGAAATGTCATAAGTGGCCAAAGGCTTTATACATAGAAGACATCGCATCTATAACTATGAGTTCAAATTATGCGTGTATAAAGCTCATATGAGAATTCGAAATTTGCAAAGAAGAACACTTTACCCCGCACAATCCAATCTATCAATAAACAAACACCCTCCAACCTCCAACCTGGTTTCTGTAATGAAAAAAGCCCAAATTAGGCCCAACAAGGTTGATACGACGAAGAAAAGTTAACGAACCCTGATAAATATTAATGCTGACAGACAAATAACAATATGCCGCGTGTATGAATGAACCGTCACCGCCTTATCGTTGGTGCTGTCTCAGAAGAACATAAGATATTTGGAACACAGACAGGGAAAGAAAAAAAGAGAAGCTTGGAATGGTGATTTTATCGGCGGTGAGAGCTGCCTTGGATACACAACCTAGACTTCCTTACAACCCTAATGCGCCTCGGAAAGTGAAGAAAAACCCTAACAGCAATTCTTTCTTACCGCCGCCTTCACCTCCTCCACCGTCTCTGCGAATCACCATCTCCGTCGACGATTTGCTCAAGCGTCCCGCAAGTAAAGGTCGACGCTTTAAACTCGGGATTGATTCGATTAAGAAATTTATGGAGTTTGCGTAGTTTAGTATCGCTATGGTATACATTTGATACGACAAAGCTCTCTTTTTGGTTAGAGAACTAAACTGTGTGTTCTGTATGTAGACTTGACTGATGACTTTGATGATACTTATATGGGATATGAGACATGGTCTCCAACTCCACCAAAGCTCGAGAAACCAAGATCGGTCTTCAATGCTGCTTCCTTAGCTTTTATAGGCGATTCCATTTATGAGGTTCGTTTTCCATTGCACTCTCAGCTTTTTGCTTCATGCTTCTAAGCAAGTTTGATACACTTCTATTGATTGGGTCATTCTAGAATTAGTTTCTCCTGCTCTCTTCCGGGAATCAGACTCTAGTGTTGTTACTTTCTCAATATATCAAATGCAGATTGTGTTACTCTTTTCATGGAATCTTACTATCTGAAACTTCATCAATAGCATTTCTTGGTTTTGCAGCTATATGCTCGTAGGCATTTCCTTTTCCCTCCACTTAGTATCGAAGATTATAACGATCGTGTTAGAGCTGTGGTGCGCTGTGAAGCACAGGTTTGGCCTCCTCTGTTTCCTCAATTCAGTGTTTGCATAGCTGTGATGTTATCTTCATTCTCGGAGAGAAGCGCAGAGTATTGTGCTTGTTCTGTTTCATGATTCATGATTTTGCTAAATAGTTTTATATCTTTCATCTAGTTAGACCGTTGATACGAGAATTCATTACTCATGTAAAATTGGTATCAGCATAAACGTCATCATTAGCAAATTTCATTTTTCATAATACAAATTGCAGACATAACTTTCGAGTATTATTTAAATATTTTTTCGTTGTTTGAACATATGTTAACTGCTAAGTTTTATTTTTCATCTTCTTCAGTATGCTTTGCTGAAGAAACTTGTTGATGATGATTTCTTAACAAAGGAAGAAAGGTCAGTACACAAAACCCATTATTTCAGCACCCAGCTTTTCTCTGCTGCCACTACGATATGTGCCTGTGAATTGAGCTGAGATACACGGTTTCACTTGTCGTTGGATTTTATCTATCTGATGAATTTGTATTTGCTCCAGGGATGTACTCAGGTGGGGAAAGAATCTAGGCTCGGTTAGAACACGTTCAAGAAGACGTGCAGGTGTTGCAGTTTATAACAAAGCATCATCATTGGAGACACTGGTAAGTACTACACTGTGTTCTTCTTTATGCTTCTAACTGTGCTTGAATTCTAGTTGTCACTTGATTTGCAAACCGGCTTTCTCTGTTCACTTTCCAGATTGGTTATCTGTATCTGACCAACGGGAAAAGATTAGAAAAAATAATGCAGAAGCTAGGATTCTCAAGCGACTCGTCAACTGAGATAATGATTAAAGAAGCCAAGCCTAAAGAATCCAACCTGAACCTGCCCTCCTCTATACTCAGTGAGTTAAATCTATCTCATCCATTAAAATCGATCATAAATTTCATTTAGTGGATATTCGCAGTAAGGCATAACCATCTTCTCCTTTTTGGTTAATTTGTAGATGAGCAAGTGTCACGATAGTTGTAGTAAAGGTCGTAATTCTCTTGGATCATGGACAAGCTGAATTATCAAAGCTTCCTTAGTAGGCCGGTATAGCATTTCAGTGTTCACTTAACAAAGAAATTTTATCTAAACAAAAAGCAATCAAAGATGTGTAATATCTACATATCTTAGTTACTACTAGCATTTTAGTACATGTTATATACTCCATCTGTTCAACAAAAACCGTTATTTTAACACATTTCACACATATTAAGAAAGCTATTAAAAATCCTATATTATTCTTTATTAATACACTAAACAAGTTTTTTCTTTCTAATTAATACACTAAAATAATAAGGTTAAAACTGAATTTTTATTTAAAATTATGTATTGAAAACATAAAATAACATTCTTTATGAAATAAATATAAAACTTTAAAACAATACTCTTTGTAAAACGGAGGGAGTAAATGATATCGCGGTAAACAAAAAAAAGAAAGATTGAATCATGATTTTATTAAATTCAAAACTTTCAGCAAGTTGTAAGGTTGAGTACTCGACTAGCACATATTTTCATAGATATCATTAATAAATTGTAAATGTGATCTTCGTCATTTGATCGGTTCCAGTTCGGCAACATTCTTATCCAAAGATGAAAAGCAAAACAAAGTATCTATCTAGTCTAAAAATTAAAGCAATTTTAATGCGACAGTAGAGACTATATAGATTCGGTTGTCATTAGTGACTTTTCTTTATGAGTAGGCAGGCTCATTTTGAACAATCGGGCCCATAAACGTCCGACGAAAACCTGTTACTACTATTGCGATGGATTACAATGGACCGACCAAATCAATCAATCAATGTGAGAGATTCGCTTATCACAGACTTTCTATCTTTCCTTTACTAAAGAAAATCGGTATGTTTTTTCATTTTTATAACACCACTTAGATGGCACAAGCGAAGAAAACATACGAGCCAAAATGGTAGATCAGAATTAAAAAAAATTACAAATTTCATATTTCCCGAATCAAAAAACTATATATATATATATATTTTATCGGATGTGTACCAAGGGACCGCTAAAAGTATAAAAGAACGAGATTGATGGGAATGGTTTTAAATTGAATATGTGGCAGTCTCATCGATATTATCATTATTCTCGTGTGAATAAGATTAAATCATATCAGGAACAAACAATAAAAAAGAAGATAAAACATATCATATTTTTGTAGATCCTATCTTTTACTCTTAAATAGCCACCCATTTTCTTTGTAACGACGATGCGTTCTTGTCCTATAACATTGCACATTATCCGGTAGATATTCTTGGGTCCCACCGACAAGGTTGACGTGTCATCATATCGTGCCACACTTATCATGGACCCCACCTTTTCTTGCTTGCGTGTCATCCTAATCCCTCCTTCGTTCATCACCATTTTGTGATATAAGAGTAAATACAATTCGGATGAGACTCAAAGTTTGTTTCTGCCACGTATATAAATGATCAAAAATATTTTTCGTTCCTTCTAATTTTATTGACAGTTCTTTTTTGGAATGGTTCTTCATTTTATTATCTCGGAAATTATGGAATGTCCGATCTCGTAAAAGCGTAAACGGATCATCATCCTCTGTATTCTTGTGTTGTAGTAAATAATTAGGTAATATATTTTAGAGAAATGAGCATATCAATATATGATGATATATATGTCGAGAAGGTGAAGAGGAAACGAGACCTTTCATATAAGATAAGAGATAAGGCAATCGCTGAAAAGGAAAGCAAGAGCTAGCCAAAACAATATACATATATTAATTAAGCCGTCATACATGTACCCGCTCAAAATATATAGGAACCTCTCCTTGCTATATATGGATAAGCTTAATGTGTTGATTTACCCTATAGGTTCTATCTATATCTTTTTCTCGATTGCGAAAGGTTTCTCAATTATACAAATATGCATAAGTGTGACGCTTAAATTTGAAACTGGATCTACAAAAAATCATAATTACAATTAATATTATTGTATGCGCCAATATAAATGATCGTCGATCATTCAACTGCAAACTTGAGTGGAGTGTGCAATCAGTCCATCACCAAAAGTTTATTTACGTTATCGTATGTATTACAACGTTAGATAATTCATACAATCATATGTAAGAACTATTATAGATAAAAAAAAAGCACACAAAAAAAAAAAATCAATGCGTTTACTGTGAAGGAAACTGGGATTCTCATTTAGTATATAATTATCTATAATTAAGCTGCAACATGCATGCATGCCTGTCCCCTTAGCAAAATCCATATTACCGTATTACTAATTATTAGATAAGTCGTCATTAATAAAAAAAAAATATATATATATATATATATATCTTTGGAAGTGTTGGTGACCTATGAGCTCATAATTCAGTCATAACACTGTGTAATTCAGTTGATTAATAATCTTTGCAGATCATACTTTACTGGATTTTAGAGAGAAAAACTCGAATTCCTTGTGATTGACTTATTATTAGTGGCAAATTTCATTCACGTTCTAATTATCAAGAGCACACGTGGTTTCTATGTGATCCGTTGACTTATGGAATGTAAATCTAAAAAGAAATGGAAAACCCCTAGTAATGGATCTTTAGTGACTCTTATGAGTCATGACATTAGGTTTGTAACAAAAGCATTTTATTTTATTTTTATAAAGAAAAAAAAAAATTTATTTTATTTTACATTTAGCAACAAAAAAAAAACATTTTATTTTACATACGCTAGGTATCGATCGTTGTCAATGATTTAACGTTCCATGAATACTGGATCAGATATAGGTCCATTAATATTTTTATCTAATGAAGCTAGATAATATGACTGATTCAAAACCAGCATTTGTGTGAAAAAATTGTTTGGATCACATGAGTCCATGGTCCATGTACTTATTGAAAATATGACTAACTGGCCAAAAAAGTTTGCAGCTGTAAAGATTGTGAAATATAATCTATCTCAACATTACATTAAAGCTGCGAAATATTATAGCATATTTTTTACTGTGGACTCTAGTTATTAAATATTTATGGACAACAGCTAGTATATGATCTAAATCTACGTACATTAACTATTAGTACAGAAACGTAACCTTAGCGTTAGCTTCTTTCTTTGTGGAGCTATATTATTTTCTCGTGGGTTTCACTAGTTACTAGTATGAACTATTATTACTAGTAGTATTAAACAAAATTTAATTACTTTCTTAAAGCATAAGGAATTTAATTAGGATATGATTATGAGAACTCTATGATTATAGACTCAGAACACATTGAATGCAGCCCACCCAGTACAGGTTTCCAAGATCCGCCGTAAGATTCCGACAAAAAAACAAAGAAAAGGTCAAACAAATGCAGTAAATAGTATGTATCTTCACGCGCCGAGCGTGAATGATGAAAGTGTGAGTGGGAAAGAAATAAACTAATGAACAAGAAGAGAAAGCAGAAGAAACTGTTGTTGTCGTCGAAGTTAGGGTTTGGTTTCTGATGACTCATTTAATTTGTTTTTTTGGGGTCCTTTTCTAATTTATTTTGTTCCTCGTTTTGTCTTTAGTTTAATCACCCCATGCAATCCAAAGCAAATTTTTTTTTTTGGGGTAAAATGTAAAAGATTATATTACTAGTTTTCCAATTTTTGATAAAATACAAGAGAAACAAGAAAAGAAAAATACCGAAAACTACAACAAACAGAAACGACAGGACAAGAAAAAATAACTTGAAAGAGAACCAAAAGAACGGTAAGAACCAAAAGAAACGGTAGAGCAAGGAGTAATTTTTTTTTTTTAATATATGAAGCAGTAATAAGTAACAAAAACCAATTATAAACATGCATGCATGTAATAAAAGCCAATGTCATAGATCTAAGAGCATAATACGGATCTAAGTAACATAACAAAATTCAGATTGTTCTACCTAATCACTTGTAAGCTCTTCCATTGATGAGAGATCTATATATGGAGGTTTCTCAAATAAAATACAAATAATTTTAATATAATTTTTTTTTTCAAGCCCCTAAATTTTTAGATCCGGCCAATTCTCTTCGTTTAGAACAATTATTGTGTATGTTTGCGTGTCTTTAATGTGTATATTATATACTTGCTTGAAAGTTATCAATAATGAAATTATAGTTTCCCCCTCCATTAATATGAAGACGACATATCAACGAAATTGCATAGACACAGCCAGCCATATGTAGGTTGCACCGTCGAATCTCGATTTCTCCGATGGCCTCACTCATCAATTGAAAATAATAGGATAAATCAATGTTTACCACAAATCGACTTAATAATTAATATAAATGGCCATGTTATGCACGTAATAAGCTGTTCGAAGCTAACAATAAATTCGTCTGTCGTTTTAATAACAAAAATAATGTAACAATTTGTTTCACAACAAAACGAGATGAACTTTAGAGTCTTAAATATGTATAGTTTTAGGTAGAGAAATGGAAAGAAATTAAATTCAAATATCCAAAAGTTTGCATGTGTCTAGCTAGTGGTTGAGATAATTAGTAGTTGAGATAATTATTGGTTTGATGTGTAACGAACCCTCCTCATACACATATCTTACAATTTGCTAACCCGAAGATATAAATTATAATATACTAATTAAAATTCCAAAATAATAATATAAAAAATCTTCAACTGTTGCCAAAAAAAGGAATTCTATGTAAAATTCCAAAATAAATTGGATCGCGAGACGTGAAGACACGCGCCAAGTGGCAAAGAAAGAAGGAAAAATTTAATAAATATGTAGATGTGTAGCAAAGAAAAATCTGTGTAATATTTTTATTTTATTTTTCCCCCGAATTATTCGTTGTCTGAGAATTTGTGGTGGATAAACTAACCCGTGACACTCTTACAAGTATTATTGATCCATTTACTACCACGCGAATAGAAGCGCGTTAAGAGCACGTATCATTCGGTATTATTTAGCTTAACAAACAACATTAATTGATAACACAGAAACTCCCACTTAAAGTCATATAATGAACTACAAATGTTTTTAGATAAATCTTTTATTTCAACGATACGTTTCATATATGGTTGGAAAACTAGTAGACTATAGTTAGATAATATATGGGGATAGCTATAGTTATTTTGAGATAATTGTACTTACATTCACTTTTTCAAATTTTTATTACGTTTTTAACATTTTCTATTTTTTTTTTATATGTTTTATGCAAATGACAATTTTGTCTTTATTTCTTATTGGTCTGTATAGTGTTCACAGTCAATTCACACACAGTTGATTACGACTAGAAAATCAATCATTATATAATAAAAAAATGTTAGTTTTCAACTAAACTAAGAAAGTGTTAAAAACTTTATAAAAACTTTCAAAAAGTAGCTAATGAGCCAAAAAATCCCAATTATTTTTCCAGAATCTTACAGTTATATTACCGATTAAAAGTGTTAAAAATTTCTCCCATTAAATCGCTCAAAGTAAGATACTTATGGACATTCAATCATAAATGATATTTTTCACATAATACAACCGGGAATAATGAATGAATTCTAACCTTAGGTGTTTAGTTATTTAAATCAACAATGACAAAAGGCCTAAAAACACGGTGGGTCCCACGAGATGCCCTCCATTGCTGAGTGCTTAAAAGCAGCTGCAAAGCAACTCCATATTGGCATCAGAACAAAAACCAAGTTTTCTTCTTTTTACACTCAAGATTATTATTTTCCTCACATACGTTAAGCTAACAAAAGATTCAAGCTTTTTCTCTTCCCACCATATCTCTCTTCCCTTTCTCCTCTGGCTCTACTAAGGAAGAATAGAATAAAGTGGGAAAACCAACTCCAAGTTAATACAATAATCTAATTCAATACAAGATACTTGCTTTTACTCTCCAACAGTCTCCGGTATGGGTTTGAAACCTAATGCCATGAAGAATGTGGCTACGGCGGCTCTGTTTCTACTAGGGTTCCTCGCCTCTTCAGTTTCTGCGTCTGTGTCTTACGATAGCAGAGCCATTACCATCAATGGCAAAAGAAGAATCCTTATCTCTGGATCTATTCACTACCCCAGAAGTACTCCTGAGGTTTGTTTGCGCTTTTCTTCTTACTCGAGTTGCAATGTAGTTAGAGTTATTCCAAAGTTTGAAGCTTTGGTTGTTTTGTAATTTCTGTTTAATGTCTAGGGTTTCGTTTCTTATCTGTATGTGTGTTTTTGTGTAGATGTGGCCAGATCTAATCAGGAAAGCAAAGGAAGGAGGATTAGATGTGATTCAGACTTATGTTTTCTGGAATGGGCACGAGCCTTCTCCTGGAAAAGTAAGAAAAATCTGACTTTTTGTTGTTTCTTCACCAATCGGATCTTTTTGTGTGTGTGTGTGTGAACAAAGCACTGATTCATTGGATTCCACTTTATGTTTTTTTGGCTTCATCTGCAGTATTATTTCGAGGGCAACTATGATTTGGTTAAGTTTGTCAAGTTGGTCAAACAATCTGGACTCTATCTTCATCTAAGGATTGGTCCTTATGTCTGTGCAGAATGGAACTTCGGGTACTTATTTATAGCTAACTTCGTGTATCTTAACCTTAAAATAGAAAGTTAAAAATGAAATTCTAATGCGATTGTTTGTTTCTGTTTAATGTCTCAGTGGATTTCCTGTTTGGCTTAAGTACATTCCAGGGATTAGCTTCAGAACAGATAACGGTCCTTTCAAGGTTAGACATGTTTTTTTTCTAAACTAATCTTTCAAAATTATCAAAATTCACACTTGTTCATTGACCCTTGTTTGACTCCTGAGATAATCACTTACTTCAGACACATTGACTTTTTTTTTCCTTCCTTTTGAAGGCTCAAATGCAAAGATTCACCACAAAGATTGTTAACATGATGAAAGCTGAGAGGCTGTTTGAATCCCAAGGCGGTCCTATAATCCTCTCTCAGGTAAAAACCCTTTCAAAATGAATTGTTGTGTTTTAACAATCCTAGTTTAGAGTGAGACTAAGTAAACTTTTTGTCTGTGTCAAAATCAATGTTATTTGACAGATTGAAAATGAATATGGACCAATGGAATATGAGCTCGGTGCACCAGGACGGTCTTACACTAACTGGGCAGCTAAGATGGCTGTGGGGCTAGGCACTGGTGTCCCTTGGGTCATGTGCAAACAAGACGATGCTCCCGACCCCATTGTGAGTTCTTTTGATTTGTCTCTGGGACATCTTCTTCATTAGCTGTATGTTATTGTCTCTCTACATTCTTTCCGATGAAATCATTTCATTAAATATTAGTATTCATTTAAGTAGCACATGCTTTGGTGTTACTTCTTTTAATGATCTTCTTTTTTTCTTTGATTATTTATACTTCCTTCTGTCTGTAATAATAATATTCAATCATTTAAGCAATTCTTAGTTGTCTTATGTTGCGTTGTGGTCAACACCAACCCATGTGGATCATTAGTATGTTCAGTCTCTTTTTTTCCTTTTATATTTGTTAACTTGTTGAATCTATGATTGCTCTCTGCTAGATCAATGCTTGCAATGGCTTCTATTGCGATTACTTCTCTCCAAACAAGGCTTACAAACCCAAAATGTGGACCGAAGCCTGGACTGGATGGTAAGCCGAAACTCACTATGAAATATGATGATGTGATTGTTTCTCTGTGATCTCACTGTTTTCTCTTATGTTTTTCAGGTTTACAAAGTTTGGAGGCCCAGTTCCATATCGTCCAGCTGAAGATATGGCCTTCTCCGTTGCAAGATTTATCCAAAAGGGTGGATCTTTCATCAATTACTATATGGTAAATCTAAAGTTGCTGCCTGTCTTTTTTACCGTGTTCACAAAGCAAATCAAAATCCCTTTTTATGAGCTTTCCCATTTCTCATACACGGGTTTCTTGCTCAGTATCACGGTGGAACAAATTTTGGTCGGACTGCTGGTGGTCCGTTTATTGCAACCAGCTATGATTACGACGCTCCTCTTGACGAATATGGTAAGCTTGCTAAATTTAAATATATCTATTTACTCAAGATAATAGTTGTTGTCCTCTTTATAAATATTGTCTTTTATTTTCAAACAGGACTTGAAAGGCAGCCTAAGTGGGGGCACTTGAAAGATTTGCATAGAGCGATCAAGCTGTGTGAGCCAGCATTAGTATCAGGAGAGCCCACGAGAATGCCCCTCGGAAATTATCAAGAGGTCTCAACTGAAAGCCTTTTTTCCTTTTTGGTTATTATTGTTTTTGCTTTGGCCAACTAGATAAACTTCTGTACATATGTAAATGTGCAGGCTCATGTGTACAAATCGAAATCTGGAGCTTGTTCTGCATTCTTAGCAAATTACAATCCAAGATCGTACGCCAAAGTTTCTTTTGGGATCAACCACTACAATCTACCTCCGTGGTCTATTAGTATTCTTCCAGACTGCAAAAACACAGTTTACAACACTGCCAGGGTAAGAAGAATCAACTAGATATAATGATATGAGCATAGGATGGAACTTTTAATCTTTCTCTTCTTGGTTTTCTTTGAGTACCGACACTGATTATGCTGGTTTTGGCTGTAGGTTGGTGCTCAAACGTCAAGGATGAAAATGGTTCGGGTTCCTGTTCATGGAGGTTTATCTTGGCAAGCATACAATGAAGACCCATCAACTTACATTGATGAGTCATTCACAATGGTCGGATTAGTGGAGCAGATCAACACTACACGAGACACTTCGGATTACCTGTGGTACATGACTGAGTAAGTATCCGTAGACCTTGCAGAATCTATCAACGCCAAACGAATGTGGAAGAGCTCTCTGAAAGCATTTGACTTCTTTTACAAATTGTTTATTTCTTTTGTTTTACAGTGTTAAAATTGACTCCAACGAAGGATTTTTGAGGACTGGGGATTTGCCTACTCTTACCGTTCTATCAGCTGGACATGCTATGCATGTGTTCATCAATGGCCAATTATCTGGTAATTGCTTTGTTTGCTAGTTTTAAGCATCAAATAATCCACTGGTCACATTTTTCCGCCTCATTTTGACATGTTTTTGCTGTCTCTTATCCAGGATCTGCTTATGGTAGCTTAGACTCTCCGAAGCTAACGTTTCGAAGAGGTGTGAATCTAAGAGCTGGTTTCAACAAAATGGCGATACTTAGCATTGCTGTTGGTCTCCCGGTTAGTCCTTGATTTCCCTAGCACCAAACTTTTTCCTAATTGATCCTTTGGCCAAACACTAAGTTTGACCTAGAGTTGTTCTTAATCTATGTGTTCTGATACAATGCAGAATGTGGGTCCACATTTTGAGACATGGAATGCTGGAGTTCTTGGTCCAGTTTCATTGAACGGTCTCAATGGGGGACGGAGAGATCTGTCCTGGCAGAAATGGACTTATAAGGTACATAAATAAATATATAATCCTCTGTTGCCTAATGTGTATTTGTGTCACTCTACTGATTAGTGATTATCCCATTTCGTACATTTCTTTCAGGTTGGTCTGAGAGGAGAAAGTCTAAGTCTTCATTCACTCAGCGGTAGCACATCGGTTGAGTGGGCAGAAGGTGCATTTGTGGCACAAAAGCAGCCGCTTACTTGGTACAAGGTAACACATAGAATTTGTCTTCGGTAAAACAATATTGTTTGTTGTGGACATCAAAATTAGTTTCTGGTGGTTTGACATGTCTCCAATGGGTTGTTTCAGACAACGTTCTCTGCCCCAGCAGGCAATTCGCCGTTGGCTGTTGACATGGGAAGCATGGGAAAAGGTCAGATATGGATTAATGGGCAGAGCGTTGGACGTCACTGGCCTGCATACAAAGCAGTTGGTTCTTGCAGTGAGTGTTCTTATACCGGAACATTCAACGAGAACAAGTGCTTAAGAAACTGTGGAGAGGCTTCTCAGAGATGGTAAAAAAGCTGCGAAATATTCCGTCTTTATCCTTTTGAAACTGAGATTAATGATAAAACGCCATCTTTACTCCTTTTAAGCTACGATTAATGAATGTTTTTGGATATTAATTTTGTAGGTACCATGTCCCAAGGTCGTGGCTAAAACCAACTGGCAATCTTTTGGTTGTCTTTGAGGAATGGGGAGGAGATCCAAACGGAATCTCGTTGGTCAGAAGGGAAGTGGACAGTGTTTGTGCAGATATCTATGAGTGGCAATCAACGCTGGTGAATTACCAATTGCATGCTTCTGGAAAAGTTACTAAACCGCTGCATCCCAAAGTGCATTTACAATGTGGGCCTGGACAGAAGATCACCACCGTGAAGTTTGCTAGCTTCGGGACACCTGAAGGGACTTGTGGCAGCTACCGCCAAGGAATCTGCCACGCCCATCACTCCTATGATGCTTTCAACAGAGTAAGTTTCCCCAAAGCACGGATCTTTGTTCTGTTTTTGTGCCTTGAAATATGTTCTAAAAGCTGTGGGGTTGTTTTTTCTGTCTCTTGTAGCTTTGTGTTGGGCAGAATTGGTGTTCTGTAACTGTAGCACCAGAGATGTTTGGTGGAGATCCCTGTCCAAATGTGATGAAGAAACTCGCGGTGGAAGCGGTTTGCGCTTAAGTGAAACCAGAGGCAGCAGCAATCAAAAACTGTAAAGGTGGTTACTTTCGCATTCTTACAGGTTTCTGATCGTATTAGTAGTATGTTCTGGCTATTTACCGTGGTGGAAGTTGTACAAAGGAACACAACACACCGTTCAACTATTTGCAGAGTTGTGATTTATATGTAAATAAGCTTGAAAAAGAAGATGGAAGAAGAAGAAGCACATTGAGACTGGAGAATCTGTGTCCATGTGTAGATTCTTTGGTAGAAATTTTAGGGCAAATCTGGCGGTAGATTATTCTCTGGGTTTTGCTTCGAACGTGTTTGTTGTTGCTGTTGTTGTCGTATACTGACATTCTCTGCAATTATCTCATTGCTAAATTTATGTAATATTTTTATTTCTCTGGAATGAAACATTTAAGTCTTGAAGTAAATCTAGAGGATGATTCGCCCCTCAAAACATAACTAGATGGTTCTGATTCTTCCAAAACTCTGTCAAAATGATTCCGTGAGCTTCTCCTTCATCTACCCAGTTTGTCAAATGCTTCAATTTATGAGACAATTTCATCGATCCTTCTCGTCGTTCCCCAATTCTGCTCTCCAAACCTTCCTTCCGATCCCTCAGCTATGCTCCAACGGTCGTCTCCAGGAAGCTTTGCTGGAGATGTCCGTGTTAGGCCCCGAGATGGGTTTCCATGGTTACGATGCGTTGTTGAATGCCTGTTTGGACAAAAGGGCTCTTAGAGAAGGTCAGAGAGTTCATGCCCATATGATCAAAACCCGTTATCTCCCCGCTACATACCTCCGAACTCGTCTGCTCATCTTCTACGGCAAGTGCGATTGTTTGGAGGATGCCCGGAATGTGCTCGACGAAATGCCTGAGAAGAACGTTGTGTCCTGGACTGCCATGATCTCGCGTTATTCTCAAACTGGGCACTCGTCAGAGGCTCTCGCTGTGTTTGCTGAGATGATGAGATCAGATGGAAAACCTAACGAGTTCACTTTCGCCACTGTTCTTACCTCTTGTATACGTGCTTCTGGACTGTCCTTGGGTAAGCAAATCCATGGACTCTTAATTAAGTGGAATTACGATTCTCACATTTTTGTAGGAAGCTCTCTCCTTGACATGTATGCCAAAGCCGGCCAAATTGTTGAAGCTCGCGAGATTTTCGAGTGCCTGCCTGAGAGAGATGTTGTCTCGTGTACTGCTATTATTGCTGGCTATGCGCAACTAGGTCTTGATGAAGAGGCGTTAGAGATGTTCCAGAAGCTGCAGAGTGAAGGAATGAGTCCGAATTATGTCACTTACGCCAGTGTTCTAACAGCATTGTCTGGACTTGCTTTGTTAGATCATGGCAAGCAAGTTCACTGCCATGTTTTGAGACGTGAACTTCCCTTCTACACTGTTCTTCAGAACTCGCTAATTGATATGTACTCAAAATGTGGGAATCTATCTTACGCTCGAAGGCTTTTTGATAAGATGCCTGAGAGGACAGCGATTTCATGGAACGCCATGCTTGTGGGATATAGTAAACATGGTTTGGGAAAAGATGTCCTTGAGCTCTTCAGATTGATGAGGGATGAGAAGAGAGTAAATCCTGATTCAGTTACTCTTTTGGCTGTTTTGTCTGGTTGCAGCCATGGAAGAATGGAAGACACAGGGCTAAGTATGTTTGATGGCATGATAGCGGGAGATTACGGGATTAAGCCTGACACTGAGCATTATGGTTGCATCGTTGATATGCTTGGCCGTGCTGGTAGGATTGAGGAGGCGTTTGAATTCATCAAAAGAATGCCGTCTGAGCCAACTGCTGGTGTCTTGGGTTCTCTTTTAGGAGCTTGTAGGGTTCATTTATCTGTAGATATTGGAGAATCTGTAGGTCGTAGGCTCATCGAGATTGAACCAGAGAATGCGGGTAACTACGTTATCCTCTCTAACTTGTATGCTTCTACAGGAAGGTGGGAAGAAGTAAACAATTTAAGAGCTTTGATGATGCAGAAAGCTGTTACAAAAGAACCTGGAAGAAGCTGGATTCAACACGAGCAAACCTTGCATTACTTCCACGCGAATGATCGTACTCATCCAAAAAGGGAAGAGGTGTTATCTAAATTGAAAGAAATATTGATAAAAATGAAACAAGCTGGTTACGTTCCTGATCATAGCTGTGTGTTATATGATGTGGATGAAGAGCAGAAGGAGAAGATGCTACTTGGCCACAGTGAGAAACTAGCCTTGACTTTTGGGTTGATTGCTACTGGTGAAGGGACTCCGATTCGAGTTTTCAAGAATCTGCGTATATGCGTTGATTGTCATAACTTTGCCAAGATCTTCTCGAATGTTTTTGAAAGAGAAGTTTCCTTGAGAGATAAAAACCGGTTCCATCAAATTGTTGGAGGAATATGTTCTTGTGGAGATTACTGGTGAACATCGCAAAAAGGCATGTAATATTAGATTCTGCAACATCTGTAGAAATGTGCAGGTGTTGAAGAAAAAGGGTACAAATTAAAGTTGCTTTGATTATTTTCCTTTGTTACAGCTACAACCGTACAATCCAAACATAAAAAATCTCAAAGACTCAAAAGTTGGCATCTTTTATCAGCTGATTTCTTCTGTGTTGGGTTCTAGTCAATCTTCACCGAAGAGTAGATCTTTCTCACAAACCAGAAGCAAGCATAAAAACCGATTGTGCCAGTTAGGACGAAGAACGCGTAGGAGATGATGATCATGTACCCAAAGTAGAGCATTCCCGAGACTAGCTTTGTAATCTCCAGCTTCGTGAAGAAGTAGAAGATCGAGTAGAGGAAGAGGTAGAAGGCAGATGAGCCTGCAGTTAAGTAAGCTCTCCACCACCAGTTGTAGTCCTCACTACAAAGCTGGAAGTAGCACAGGACCACTGTGATCTCCGCACAGGTTACAATCAAGATCAAGAACACTATGAAGAGGAACCCGAAGATGTAGTAGAACTGGTTCAGCCATATCGATGTCAGGATGAAGAAGAGCTCGATGAAGACTGCTCCAAATGGGAGGATGCCTCCAATAAGTATGGAGAACACCGGTTTCATGTACCATGGCTGCTCTGGTACTTGCCTTGGGATCTTGTTTGTTTTGACCGGGTCTTCGATTGCTGGCTTTTTGTAGCCCAGATAGCTACCGACAAAGACTAGTGGGACTGAGATGCCAAACCAGAGGCAGAAGAGAGCAAACATCGTACCAAAAGGTATGGCTCCAGAGGACTGCTCTCCCCAAATGAGGGCATTCAGAACAAAGAAGATTGCAGAAAGTATACCAGGAAACATGAATGCAGTCTTCAATGTCATTCTCTTCCACTTGTTTCCTTTGAACATTTTGTGAAGGCGAGATGAGGCGTAACCAGCGAATATGCCCATGAAAACCCACAAGAGAACCATGGCAGTCATAAGCCCTCCTCTGTTCGATGGGGATAAGAAGCCCAGTAACGCAAACATCATTGTAACAAGTGACATTCCAAAGATCTGAACACCTGTACCAACATAGACACACAATAATCCAGAGTTCATCGGTGGCCTGAAGACATCTCCATGTACAAGCTTCCATCCAGTCTCTTCCTGAGCCTCATCTTGGGTCTCGAGCTGATTGTAGTTTGAGATGTCTTTGTATAGAGTTCTCATCATAATCATGGCTACCATTCCAGAGAGGAAAAGGACAATCATAAGTGAATTTATGATGGAAAACCAGTGGATTTGATCATCATTCATGAGAAGGTATGTGTCCCACCGAGAAGCCCATTTGATTTCACTCTCCTGGATATTCGAATTCCGGAATATATTTAGCAAGCCAAACAGTAAAGCAAAAGAAGTCTAAAGATTAATTCTTTACCTTAAATGAGACATCATATGTAAACACAATTTCTTTTCCTTGCTCAACTTCTTGAGGGACAGTATTGCTTTGGATTAAATTCTTTGTGTCCTTGTTGCATGTTGTTAGCTGAGGATTGTTTTCATCCCACTCCTTGTACTCATGCAAGATACTATCCAAAAAATAAAGACCCGTTAACTTATACAAATTGAGAAGACTACGTCGATATTCCAAACAAGACAGACATCAGGCAACTAAGTAAAAGAAGTAATAACCAGTAGGCAATACCTGTTTGGAGTAACCTCAAATCCAACAATTCTAGCAGAATCAGACTCTTGATCTCTGTGGTACATAACTCGGAAGCTCAAGTGGTTATGGATAAAATATTTCTCCTCTTTGCTCTACAAAAGCCAAGCAACTATTGGTTGGTACGAGAGAAAGTAAAAAAGAATGCAAGATTGCAGAAAGAGAGTTTGAAGACATACCCCTTCATAACTCCCTTTGAAGCCAACACGGAAACCGTGTTCATAAGTAGTTGACTGACTTCCATCTCTCCTTTGTCTAAGTACAGCTACTGGAAGATTATCAAGAATCCTGCACAGTAATTCGAGTTAAGGTTTACGGATTAATCAAAAGAAATCTACGAGAAACAGATAGAAAGAACAATAATGCTATATTTACTACTTACATATTAGCCCGGTATTCATCGTCAATCTTTTCCTTGAAATTTTTTGTGGACTCAGCGTCAGGTTTAACACGGCAACCTACTTTGCAGGGCTGATCCTCCAGCATTTGAAACTGAAAATTTCCATTGAAAGAAAAGTCAAAATCTCATGGTGAAGAGGTTAAGGTATGAACTATGAAGAAAAGCAGTCTAACAAAATCTATACCCAGAAGAATGGGTATTAAGCCCTTACCGTATAAACTGAATTCTCGATACGGTCTCCTCTGAGAACCTCCCCTAAATTCTCAGCATTGTTCAATATCTTAGGGGGCTTACAGTAATTCAGATAGTAGTAGTCATAAGGAAGTTGGGTCTTCGTGGACGACAATTTGTTCACTTTCACATAAAGGGGATCACCCTGTTCCAAACCAGGCAAAACAATAGATCAATAGCTGAAGACCCAAGTTACTAGTAAGCCCAAAAGATGATTTGGAAACACAATTTTTAAGTGCAGATCCATGGATTTAGATATGAATGAAGTTCAATATAATCAGCATGAGGAATTACAATATCCAAAACTTTTCTCATCATGACTTCAGCTCAGAAATCGAGATGACTCAAGGATCTGTAAAACTCAAAAACAGATTCCCAATAACAGAAGGGCAACGAGATTCTAACCATCAAGAACACAAATCAAGGATCTTCAATCAGAAACACAGAGGATCTATCTCTACATCCCATATTGTCACACTTGAAATGATCAACGACCCTTTCTCTACATTCAATATGGTGCCACCTTTATTTGCGTATAAAAAAATCAAACTTCAGTTCCGTTTCTTCTTTGGGGATCAAATTTTTTATCGACCCACTCAATAGTAGCTACCAACAGAAACGGTGGCAAAAAAAAGACACAAAATTTCAACCAGATGTAAAGGAAATCACACGCTAAAATAGAATATCACTCAGACCCATAAACCCTAGATCGATCTTCTCGTCGAAAACGCGAGATCGGAGAAAAAAAAACCCAAAGAGTTACCTTTTGGAAATCGCGAGGAGCGACTCCGGGGAGATAGAAGGCGCGAGATAAGGAGAAAGAGAGGAAAGAGAGGAAGAGAGTGGCGTAGAATCGAAAGCTACTTCCTTTCGTCTTCTTCATCTTTTTCTTCTGTCTAATTCTCCTCAGAGGCTCTTCAGATGGAAGTTGCCGGAGTAATAAGAAAGGGGCGAAATTGCAGAGTGCGTTTTTTTTTGTTTTAACAAAGATGGACGACGACATGCGATTCGCGAATACGATGTCGTTTTTCAGGGTTTGTCAAGAAAAGAGTAGAAATGTATTTTTTTTTTCATGGGTCAATCAATCAAGAGGAATTGATTTGAAATAATCTCTTACTTTAATGACACTGTTAAGTAGGGAAAATAGAAAAATATTCGGGAATTTAAGAATGCAATCATTTTATGCGTAAATGTAATTAACAAATATCTGAATACCCATTTTTAGATAGGCTATAGATTTTGTACCTTAAAAAACTCAAATTTAATGTGATTGAAATAAAAAAGAAGGTGTTATTGCTTTAAGAACCAGAAGAAGCTTCATGTCAAAGCAAAGAGATATGGTTGGGGCTGCCTAAGTTTGTATAACTTTGATCTCAAGAAATAACTTTTTAATCATGCAAAGCGAAAGACTAATTAGAAAGACTAATTATTTAAAACGAATTTTTAATCATGCAAAGCGAAAGACTAATTAGATAAAGAAATGATTTAAAATTGAAAGGATTTTTTTTTTTTTTTTTAAAAAAGAAGAAAAAACGGTGAAACGATGCGTTTTGATTACGCCGGCAGATGAATAGAAGATGCCGCTATTTTCTAAAGAAACAAAAACTCTCTCTGAAACCACCATGGAAATCGAAGGCGGAGACGGCACGAAGCTCTCTCTGAAGCCCGGAGTTATGTCTGTGTTCGGAAGAGGAACGGGATTCAACACCGACGACCTAACAGTGTCACGCCGTCACGTGTCGTTCGAGTTAAAACCCTTCGCCGGCGGAACCGAACGGTCCGAATCCGATAGGGTTTGCTTCGAGGTCCTCGGGAGGAATCCGGTCTGGGTACGTACGGGTCAACCGGGCGATAAAATCCAAACTTTTCGAAATTCTGAAACTGGAGAGATCGCCGCCGGCGAAAGATTCTGTCTTTCGGGTCATCTTCCTGTTTGGTTCACTTTGAAGAGACGCGATGAAGCTACGGAGGAGAGGGTTTCGGATGGTGAAAGTGGATTCGATATTATCGATATCTCATTGACCCTGTTAAAGGTAATCAATTTTGCACATTCCATCAGTCGAATTCGATGTATTTATCGCTTAAGAAGTCGAACAAGCGAATGATTTGAAATTTCCAGCAATTACGTCTTTTCAACTTTTTAGTCTCTTGATTCAGGTAATTTTGATATCAATGTCCTTGTTATTCCCTGTTCTGATTTATGTTGCCTGCACAGTGGAAGTAATTTCCTTAGAACGACATTTTAGTGTCTGCATTGCTGATTTTTTCAGTGTTTAGAATCTTCTTTCTCTTTACAGGATTTTGCTGTAAGAATGATTCTCAATGTGTAGTGTTTACTGTGGTGTTGCAGAGTTTGGTTTTCTTGTGATTGGCAAGGAATTTGATCAGTACCCAAATAGTCGGATTCGCGACATAAAGCAATGGGAATGGTTCCTTGAGGATTCCACGAATGGAAATAGCGATGACGATGACGATGATGATGATGATGATGATGGAGATAGGAAGGGAAGGAAGGGATTAAGCAAAAAGAGAAGAAGAAAGAAAGGGAATGAGGACGATGATTGGAGTGTGGAAAGTGAGGAAGATGATTGGAGTGTGGAAAGTGAGGAAGATAAAGAGTTGCTGGTGAAATCGAAAAGCATTAAAACTCCAACTTACTCAACTAGATCCAAGAAGACTAAGAAAGATCCACACGCAACTAAACAGTGTGTAAGAGTAGATGTCGAAGAAGAACAAGAAGATGATGAAACGTTGGGAGGTTTCATTGTTAGTGATGAAGAAGCCAAGTTAGAAGAAGAGGACGGACCAGATTTAGATGATGATGAAAAAGAAGAAGAGGAAGATTTTGATGAAGAAGAAGACGAAGAATAATGGCTGAAATCTCCTAATTTTTTTGACTAAATATGTATTGTAAGCAAAGCTAATCTTATTGTAACTGGAACTACAATCTTTTGTTCAGTATATGATGTGTGTGTGAGATCGAGAGAGATTTTTGATCTTGTAATTTTTATTGTTCATTTGTAAGTGTGCACTTGTGAAATTCTTTACATTGCTGCTTCGTTGGGGCTTGAAAACGTTGCCGTTTGTTTTTACTTCGTATTTCATTGATCATATCTGTATCTCTATAATATTATTTAAGAAGATATTTTAAAAAATGAACTTGTTTTTGTAAATTATTACATGAAATGTCATTACAAATAACAAAAAATAATTGAAATAGAAAAGGATATAATAGTCTTTTAAAATTATTGATTAGAATATGGAAAGTATATATTTTGCATTAAAAAGGTTATTTAATATTTAATTTCTTAATAATTTTTAATACTATATATTTTAAAATAAGATTCAATTCATATATATTCAAAGAAAAAAATATATTTAAAATCTTGATATATTTTTCAATATTTTTTTGAATATATATCAAAACAAAATTTGAAAAATATTTTACTAATTTTATAAAAAGTTAGACATAAGAAAACTATTTTTTTTAAGAGTAACCACAAAAACTAGAGTCATTTCACAATACATATTAGAGTTATGTTTTCAAGATTATAAGTATTTGCGGGTTAGCTCGAATAATATTTTAGTTCACTGCAAAACGGGTTAAATAGACAAATTATTACAAATTGACAGTTTTATTTATAATCATTAGTTAGCTATATTGTAAATTTAAGATAAAATTAATTTTTTCTTAAATTTCAAAATAATTTATTTAAAAAAAATTACTGCGCGCTATAATTAACGCGAGTTAAATCCTAGTATAATATTATTTAAGAAGATATTTTGAAAATGAATTTTGTTTTGTAAATTTTTACATGAAATGCCATTATAGATAATAAATAATAATTACAATAAAAAATGATATAATTGTCTTTTACAATTAGTGATAATAATATGGAAAATATTTATTTTGCATTAAATATGTTATCTACTATATATTTCTAAATTATAATCAATTCATATATATTCAAGGAACAAAAATCTATTCGAAATCTTGATATATTTTCCACTATAGTTTATCATATTTTATTTCAATTTATATCAAAATAAAAATTAAAAAATAGTTTACTAATTTTATAAAAAGTTAAACAAAAGAAAATTGTTTTTTTTAGAGTTCGTGAACAAACCACAAAACTAGAGTTATTAAACGGTGCATAATAGAATTATGTTTTCAAGATTATAGGTTTTGCGGGCTAGCCCGAATAATATTTTAGTTCACTGCAAAATGGGTTAAATAGACAAATTATTTCGTTTGATAACTCTACCTATAATCATGAGTTAAACATATTATAAAAATTCAAATAAAATTATTTTTTCTTAAATTTCAAAACAATTTCTATTAAAAAAATGACTATAGTTTAAGAAAAAAATGACAATTTCTATTAAGTACTAGTATATTATATTTAAGAAAAAATGAATTTAAATTTGTAAATTGTTATGTATTATGTTATTACAAATTAAAAAAATAATTGAAATAGAAAATGATATGATTATCTTTTAAAATTATTAATAAGAATATGAAAATTATTTATTTTCCATTAAAGATGTTATTTACTATTTAGTTTATTAATTATTATGATATTATTAAGTTTTTTTAATTATTATGATATTATTAAATAATTATTATGATATTATTAAATAATGATAATCAATCCATACATATTCAAAGAAAATATAGTCGAGATATTGCAATATTTTTCACTATGATTATTATATTTTATTTGAATATATATCAAAACAAAAGTTTGAAAAATATTGTACTAATTTTATAAAGAGTGAGACACGATAAAATGATTTTGTAAGAGTTTGTGGATTGACCACAAAAACCATAGTCATTAAGCGGTGCATATTAGAGTTATGTTTTTCAAGATTATAGATTTTTGCGGGTGAGTTTGAATAATATTTTAGTTCATTGCAAAACGGATTAAGTATGCAATTTAGTTCGGATTGACAGTTATATATATAATAATTAGTTAGACATATTATAAAATTCAGATAATTTTTTTTTTAATTTCAAAACAATTTTTAGCAATAATTAGGAAGTACAGAACGTTGGTGAAGTTGACCCAGCTCTTGCTGAAGAAATTGCTGAAGATATCCCAGCAAACGGAGGTGTACATAACGCATATGAAGCTGATAATGATTTTTATCTGAATGAGGAAAATATGGTTGATATCCTACCGGCTGCTGAACAGAGAAATATGGTTATTGATATCTTACCTTGCTCTGAAGAAGATCCAACAAATGGGGGTGAGTTAGAGATTAGGGATCACGAAGATGAAGTTGAACTTCTTCAGTATCTTGGTCCTCTCAAATCAATTCTAAATTTGGATTTTGAGGATCAAAATGAAGATGAAGATGACTAGAATGAAGCAAACGATAGCTTTGATCTTTTTCAGGGTTTAAAAGACCTACCATTAGATAACTTTGAGGGCTTAGAAGACCTACCGTTGGGTAACTTTGAGGGTTTAGAAGACCTACCGTTGGGTAACTTCGATATTTTTAAGGGCTTAAAAGATTTACCGTTAGATATCCCGCTGGATAATCTTGATTTTTATCTAATCATCAAAAGTATTTTTGTTTGATTTTAACTAGTAATAGACATGTGCTACTGCACAGGTTATGCACATGTTAAAATAGAGATAAGAAATATTTGTTTTTTTAACAACATATATGTTTGTTTTTTGAAATTAATAAATTAAAAATTGATACACAACATGAAAGATGTGAGTCTAACATTAAATTTAAGTATTTTTATAGTTCGTTGATGCTTTAATATTAATGAAAGATCACTTTTTTTTTATTAATATATAGTTTACTTTTTTTTTCCGACAGTATATAGTTTACTTAAAAAAAATTTGTGAGAGAAAATATTAACTTTCATTACTCATACTCATCATGCTTTATAATTTAACATGGCAAAACACAAATCACTTAGATATTTTTTTGTTTTAAATTGTTTTAAACTTATGGATCCCTTGAGAATATCTCAATTACGTTTTTTATTTTAAAAATGATTATATAAGTTTAAATATATTTTTTAAAAATATAATAATTTATTAACACCTAGACCCTGCTTAGGCCCCGATTTATCCGTCTAAGCACTAGGCCCTAATGAACGCCTAGCTACCGCCTAGCGATTTTTTGAACATTGGTTTCATCTGTCAAACCAAATATGAAACAAAACAAAACAAAAAAAGATTACTGTGAAGTGATTAGTGATATAATTGAAATTTCATTGACCAAAATAATTGACATTTGAATATATTGGATCTGATTAAAAGTTGCATGATAAAGGTAAAAATGCAGATGCAAAAAAAAAGAGAGAACCCATGAAATTATTGGAAACTAAAAACTTTCAAATTCAAAATCAAACATCAACCACTTCAAAATATGAGAGGAATTATGCTTAAGAATGTTTGATTTTGTTTTTTTTTTCTTTTTTTCTTTCATGTCTCCTTCTTTGGTGTAAAAGACAATATATCCAACAAAAAAAACTTTGTCTTGTGTTCATTACATATATGTTTTAATAGACAATATAAAATTATGGAAAGAAAAAAGCTTAAAACCCTAACAAAATACGGTGACCTAAAAAAGAAAAATAAACCTATGAAAGTTTAAAAGCTTGAAGGGAGTATTCAATTTAATTTTATATATCATGAATCAACCTATTCTTGTTATAACTATGTCATATATATGGAGTACTTATTATTAACTAAGATTTAACTCGCGCTAGTTTTATAGCGCGAGGTAATTTTTATTTAAAAATTGTTTTGAAATTTAAGAAAAAATATTTTTATCTAAATGTTAAAATATGTTCAACTAATGATTATAGATAGAACTGTCAACAAGGACTAACCTATCTACTTAACCTGTTTTGCAATAAACTAAAATATTATTCGGGCTAATCCACAAAAACTTATAATTTTGAAAACATAACTCTAATATGCACCGATTAATGACTATGATTTTTTTGGTCAGTTCACAATCTTTTTAAAAAATCAATTTTCTCGTGTCTAACTCTTTATAAAATTAATAAAATATTTTATAATAATTATAGTGAAAAATATTGTAAGATTTCGAATATATTTTTTCTTTGAATATGTATGGATTAATTATTTTAAATATATCATAATAACTAAGAAACTAAATAGTAAATAACATCTTTAATAGAAAATATATACTTTCCATATTCTCATAACTAATTTTAAAAGATAATTATATCATTTCCTATTTTTTTTCTTTTCTTATTTGTAATGACATCGTATGTAATAACTTACAAAATAAAGTTGATCATTTTTTAAAAATGTTTTCTTAAATAATATTATAGAGATGTGAATTTGCAATTCAATTGAAAAAGGAAAAAAGAAAAATATAGCAGCATAAGTCATAAAGATTAATTGGGAACATAAGTATCTTTACGTAGATGAATTCTTGTTTTTTACAAATCTGTTTTTGTGTGCTGTAGCCTGAAGCTTTTTGGATAAAGGCACTGAAAAAAGGTGTTGTTGTCTTTTGCAATACCTGGTGAAGCTGGTCTAACAGAATTAGCCGGCGACTTTAAAACCCACTTTCAAGACAGCGATGTAGAGAACAATGCTCACATCATTTACGGTTGAGAACAATGACCCACTTTCAAGTCAGCTTTGTTTGTCGGAGGTCGGGTAAACCAAGATATAGTAGCAACCTCTGCTGAGTTTGGCATCCCCATAGAATCTCTCCCAATTCGATACTTGGGTCTACCATTGACAACGAAAACAATGATAAAGAATGATTACGCTCCTCTAATAGACAAGGTGAAATCACGGCTGCTTTCTTGGACTAGTAAGCAATTATCTTATGCGGGGCGCCTCCAACTTATTGCCTCGGTGATCATGAGTATTTCCAATTTCTGGTGCTCTGTTTTTCGATTACCCTCAAGCTGTTTTGATGAGATAGAAAGATTGTGCTGTGCTTTCTTATGGTCGGGAAATCCAAACACATCATCGAGGGCTAAAATATCATGGGAAACTGTGTGCACACCGAAATCAGAAGGGGGCCTAGGACTGCGTCGTCTTAAAGATGTATCTCGAGTCTTTGCACTAAACTTGATCTGGAGACTATACACTCTTTCGGGATCATTATGGGTCGCTTGGACAAAGCGAAATCTGATGAAAAATGGTACACTTTGGACAGCTCCGGACAAAACAATTGGTTCATGGATTTGGAGAAAGCTTCTAAAGTTACGGGATGTTGCATCGAAATTCTTAAAGGGTGAGGTTCGGAATGGAGAAACGATTTCTTTTTGGTATGATACATGGATGCCTCAGGGAAGAATCATCGACATCATGGGTATTGAAGGACCTCGAATTCTGGGGGTTCCTTTAACGGCGACCGTAAAGGATGCTGCTGATTCAAGAGGTTGGAAACTACGGCGAAACAGAGTTCGTCAATATGATGCCTTATTGGAACAAATCAAAAATCAACCTCTACCTAGGCCTGATCTCGGATCTGACATATACAAATGGCGATTTGACAAGGACGAATACAAAGATTATTTCTCAACACATAATACGTGGAAGCAAATGAGAACAACAAAACCGGCTGTTCATTGGTGGAGACTACTATGGTTTAATCAAGGGATACCGAGATGTCGATTTATGACTTGGCTGGCTATACATAATCGATTATCAACAGGGGAAAGAATACGAAGATGGGGAGCACAGCAATCTTGTGTTCTGTGTGGAGAACGTGACGAGATTAGAGATCATCTCTTCTTTGCTTGTCCGTATTCATTTACGGTTTGGTCAGACATTGCGGGGAGACTACTCCACCAAAGGCAGAATCCGGATTGGTCTGAAACAGTATGTGCTCTTTCAACGCAGCAGGGGGATCGACTTCATTTGATTCTCATTCGACTATGCTTCCAAGTAACATTTTACTCGATATGGAAAGAACGCAACTCAAGAATCCATCGCACATCATACAATACGACCACACAGCTGGTCCAGGCTATTGCAAGGGTTATAAGAAATAGAATCATGTCACTGAACTATCATAGAAACCGCCTACTACAAGATCTCCTCCAGAGATGGTTCGCAGTATCTCCACGGTGACTTCTTGTTTGAGTGATTTACGTACCGTAATAACTTTGTAAAATTTGTTTCTTAGTATTTCATTTTCAGTACTTTAAACCTTTGTAAATATTCCTTTTCAGCTTGATCAATGAATTTAACATTAAATCGAAAAAAAAAAAAAAAAAAAAAACAATGCTCACATCTTCCAAAATCGACAAATTTCACTAACTTTCTCTGTTTTCTACACGCAATACTACACTGACTGATAAGAGAACAATGCTGAAAGGTATCGACTTTGATGGCTTTGAAAAGGTAAAACAGAAAGTGTTATTAACCTTAATAGTCTGAGAAACAAGCCTGCTTGCTTTCCATTAAACTTGATCCTGTTGCCTGTTTTGCAGAGAAAACTACCTGCACCGGGATTCCATGTCGAGATTGTAATGATAGAATCCGTCAACTCTCAACCAACAAAACCCAAACCTGATTCTTCTTACTCCACCGAAAAACAACCTCAAAGCAGCTCCGGTGCTGATTCAGGCAAAATCTTGTCTAAACAGAACAAAGACGATGATGTATTCTCCGACAGTGATGGGGAAGAGGAAGGAAACTCGAAACACATAGAGTCTAATTCAACTACTGGGAAAACCGCAGGCTCGATGCAGACAACTAGTAAACCTCATCAGATCAATGAGCCACCAAAGACTGATGACCATTCTGCAAACACAAGTGTCACAAGTTCGTCGTCCTCTGGTCTTTATAATCCAGTGCCGACTGAATCATTAGCAGTTAGTGATATCAAAGCTATAGCTGCAGACGCATCGGTCTTCTCCTTTGGAGATGAGGAAGAAGACTACGAAAGCGACTGAGCTTCAAAATTCAGGTTTCATTGTCCTTGCTATTCTCTGTTCTGATTTATGTTGTCTGCACAGTGGAAGTAAATTTCTTAGAACAACATTTGCATTGCTTATCTTTTCAATGTCTTATGATATATTTGTTCATTTGTATGTGAACGTCGCCGTTTCCTTTTGCTGTTATATTGGCAGTTCATGGTACACCACTAAGGAATAAGTATCCGCCACGTTCTTCACATCGCACGTGCGAATGAATTACAAATAAATTATATTAAAAAAAAAAACCGCTAAGTCTTCTCCTCTCCTTCCTCCCTGTCGTCCTCATTTTCTGGCTTTCTTCTACTTTTTTTTTGTTTCCCTGGAAAATTCAATTTTCTCACGAAATCAGAAACCTTCCAGATACGGAAATAAAAAACATGAGCAACGAAGAAAACATCACATCCATCAAAGTCAATGATAACAATGGCGATTCCTCTGATGTCTTAGGTAATTTATTCACGCAATTTCAGAAACATCTATCGTTTTTCTCGAAATCTCCCTCTCATTCTCGGGAAAATATTGAATCTTTGTATTATCCCACAAAACTCTGTCCTCTCATATATACTTGTGCCTCAAGTAAATCCTCTGTTTTGCTTTCTTACTCTGGAATCAACAAGGAATATAATTAAATGCTAACCATTGTACATTTCAGATCTTGGACCAGAGGATGGTGATATTCTTGAGGAGCTTAAGGCAACTTACTTCAATCATTTAATGAAATCACACACTAGTTTTTCTGTTCTGTTTCCTCTGTTCACGATCTTCTTTTTTGGGTGTTAAACCTACAGAACCTCACGATAAAGCGAACCTTTGATGTAAAAACACTCTCACCTAAAGTTACTAAACGCGTTCTGTTTCTCAAGGAGATTCAGGTATTGTCAAATCGTCAGACTCTATATAATCTTGATTCTAGAGAAGAGAAATTCAATCGGTTATGGATTTCACTGAGATCTGAATGGTGTGTAATTTTGTCAGGTCAAACACGATGAACTCGAAGAGAAGTTTCTTGAAGAAAAAGCTGCATTGGAGGCAAAATACGATAATATCTACAAGCCGCTTTTTGATAAGGTAAAGAGTTAAAAAATAAATTATCTTTCCTATTGATTGTCTTATGTTATGTGGGTTACGATTATAGTTTTGGTTGTTTACCGGATCTTTACTGATAACTTGCAGAGGTATGAAATTGTGAATGGTGTGGTTGAAGCTGAGACAGAGAAAGGAGTGCCCAATTTCTGGTTGATTGCAATGAAAACCAACGAAATGCTTGCAAACGAGGTTCACGATTCAATTTCTTCTTGGAATCTGTGTGTTCATAAGCATGAAATAGATTGAAATTAATAACAGTCATCTGGTTTTGGTTTATGTAGATAACCAAAAGAGATGAGGGAGCATTGAAGTATCTCAAGGACATCAGATGTTGCAGAGTAGAAAACAATTCAAGAAATTTCAAGCTGGAGTTTCTCTTTGATCCTAATCCTTACTTCAAGAACTCGGTTCTGTCTAAAACTTACCATGTGACCGATGACGATGACGATGGCCCTGTTCTTGATAAAGTGATTGGGTATATTAATCATCATCCTCATTTTACTTGGCTCTACTTTTTACCTGGTCTTTAACTCGGTCTCGTATTTGTGATGTGTAGAACGGACATAGAATGGTGTCCAGGTAAATGCATGACTCATAAGGTTGTTGTAAAGAAGAGGCCAAATAAGGGGCCAAAGAAGGTCAACAACATCCCCATGACCAAAACCGAAAACTGCGAGAGTTTCTTCAACTTCTTCATGCCCCCTGAGATTGATGAAGTTGATGAATTTTATACAACCATGGTTAGACTACCTTCTATCCTTTGATATTGATACTGTTTCTTCATTAGGTGAGCGTGAAAATATGGATATTCTTGCAGGCTCAAGAACTCCAAAACCTGACGGATCAAGACTATGACATAGCGTAAGCTTTATTGATTTACATTCTTTGTCACTGACACATTTTCAAGTAAGTATGTGCTTAAGTTTTGGAGTATTTGGTTTTACAGTGTGACAATCCGAGACAAACTGATCCCTCACGCAGTTTCATGGTTTACTGGAGAGGCTCTTGTTGATGAAGATGAATATGATGATGATGATGACAATGATGAATGACTAACGATAATAGGTTTGTTTCAATAGAGTTTGCAAATTGAAATGAGGAGCTTCACATTCTCTAATTTATATATGCTTTTATTTATTACAGATACACCACAAGAGTTCCAAGAAACTCTCTCAATACATAGATCTCAAGCAGCGATTTTAGACAGAAGACTTCATGCTCCAAGCACGTAGGCTTAAAACATCAACATTCTGAGATCCATTGTCAAAAGCAAAGAGATGTGTATTGTTTCCTATTGCCAATTTTGGATAAACTCTTGAGGTAATACATGTTTTCCCTTTCCCACCAAAGCTCTCCACCATTGAATTATCAATATACAACACACACAAAAAAACATTATATTAGTTAAAAGAAGCTCAAATTAGTCTTCAATTTTGTTCCAAGTACTTGTAATTATGAGAAAGCTCACCAAAGTCCTGAGAGAGATTGGTTGATAAGGAGATATATCCAGAAAAGCATCATATGTTGTTTTATCATTCCCTTTCTCTAAGCTAGATCTGCTTTGGTCACTACACATGACCACCACGTGGTCCTTACTATTCTGACGAGCTTTGAAGATTCTGAGATAGACCGATGGGTACTCTTCCAAGTTCTCGGAGGCCAAAACCATTAAACCGGACGATGCATTCTTCTGACTGCAAATCAATTGCGGGTCGATCCAACCCGGTTCAATCACATCGGCTTTCTCCAAACCTGTCACTTTGAAGAAAACCTCCACATCTGCTTGTGAAGCTGTGACCCTATGAACGTCAAGTACAGATCCTCCTCCCTCCAAAACTTTGTTTTCCCATTTGACTTGCTTTGTACGTAACCTCTCTATTTCCTTAACCGGCCATTGCATCAATCTCTTTCCTGATTCATCAAGCCATATTTTCCTTGGTATAGCCTAATTAACCCAATTAAATTGCAAGTCAAATACTAATTTCAGATTGGTTTACCTGCAAACCGGCCCAACCCTTATATTGTAAGTCACCCGGTGGAAATGATGTGGTTGACGGCGTTAGGGGTCACGAGGGGATTCGCCGGCGATTTGGTCCAGTGCCGGAGAGGTTTTTGGGTTTGACTAGGTTTTGGAGCTGATGGTACTAGTTACGGTCGTTGCCCGTGTAGAGAATTACGGGTTTGCCATTGAGGAGAATCGTGACGGAGCCGGACCAGCAGCCGTTGATATCGGACGGTCAAGATGGTTTGATCGCTGGAGAATGTGGGATCCAATTAAATGAGATCCGTTGACGTTGCGTGGCCCCACACGATTTCATTAACTCTCATTACGGCGCCGTTTGTATATCATAGGCCCTGTCCAATTTTATGAACATAAAATAATACACATTAATTAATCACTATCTATTCGAATTAAATTATCTATTAGTATAAGAAAACAATCGAGGGAGAGAATGATAACTAACCGTTTAGGATCTTGTAGCATTGAAACAAAGCCCCAACATATGACAAAAAAAAATGAGTGAAAATATATATTATTGTGCACAAACTTAATTAACGTGTTCATCCAATTTTTGGGAGGCTGGAAATGATAACCGGTCCGGTAAGGTTGGTTCTTGATTCTATTGGGGGCGTGGTGCATTGGAATATCTCACCAACACTAGTATATAAATAATATAGGGCTTCTCCACTCACACTTATGAGAACGTAAATTTTGTATGGAATCGCAAAATCAACCTTACTTTTTTGGATCGAAGAAATCAACCTTACATGGCATGCTTTTATATTTGTCCAACAAAGCCTTGTCCGAAAGATAGAAAAAAATAGACCGACTTCGTTGTAATAAGTTATATGTGGGCATCTCTATTGATGTCTAGTGTTATAAATTTATTAGTCATCAAGCTTTCTTAATGTTGGAATCCCTATACTGAACAAATTATTAATTTACCCGTTTAATTGTAGTCGTTGGGCATCATAGTGAAAAAGTGACTAGTGTTAAATCTGTTGATATTAAAACCACACGTTAGAATGGTCCTAACCCCTAAGCACACTTGTATACATACATGTTTTGTCATTTATTTTGTTTGGCCAAACCGTTCAAATTGTATTCGAGTTTTATATGTATATATACACAACACGTATATTCATATAAAGTCCACTGTTGTCGATTTTAGAGCTGTCAAATGGGCTATCCGCGCTCTTTCAAGTGTACCAATTTTTTTTGTGGACTGTAATTGATCGATCCATAATAGACACTGATCCAAAAATTGTCTATGTCCAATAATACTATGTTTATATGGACCTGTTTATGGAAACCTAATTGCATTAAACTTTTTTTTTTGATAAAATATATATATACATATTTTATATCTTATTTCTTTATTTTTTATCCTTTTCAAAACAATAATTATTCATTGTCCTAAAATTTTACTGTATGAAAATATTATGTAAATCCGTATTATATTTTGGAAAAGGTTTATCTCATTTATTGGGAATTTGGCTACTTTTCAAAACAACTTGTCATGTTCGTTGGAACTTGGAAAATTTTGACTACCGACGATAGAATTGGAAATTAAATAATATGAGAGGTCAAATAAAAAATGTCATGCAAAACAATACTATGACTATGAGAATTGAGAAGTCAAATAAAATGTCATATAACTTGAAAATTATTTCATATAAATTAACCCTTGTAAGATCTCATATAAATTAACCATTAGCAACCAAACAAATTAACCCTTGTAAGATCTCCAAAATCATATCATATAAATTCTCAATAAATGGAGATATATATGTACGTTTGTGTATCTATCTCCGCCGTACGTGATCAACTGATCATTTGTGCAGACTTCATGCTCCAAGCGCTTAGGCTTACGACATCAACACTTTGAGATCCATAATTAAAAGCAAAGAGATGTGAACTTTTTCCTATTGCCAATTTTGGATACACTCTTGAGGTAATGCATGCTCTTCCCTTTCCACCAAAGCTTTCCACTACTGAATGATCAATCTACAACAACAACAAAAATAACAGAAACCATTAATTTTTGAAAACAAATCTGAAATAAATTTTAAAAAAAAACTCAAAATTGATTCTTGAACAAGATAAAGATTATATAGTCTTGATCAGAGGCTACGTAAGCTGTTTCATAGTTATTTTCATGGGGGCGTTAAAGAATATTCCCAAAAGGAGTGTATTTTCTATATGTGCATGCCTTAAATAGTAACATATATGAATCTTATATATAATTTTATGGGTATTGATCAACTAAAAAATAAATTATAATTTCAATTTTGTGAACGACATCAACTCATTTATTAGAGTTTAATAAAAAATATTGTTAATTTTGTTTATATTTTTATTATATTTTGTTTATGTTTTGCTTTTATTTTGCTTTTTTTAATTAATAATTTTTTCGTAATTCAAAATTTTCAATAGTTATAACATATTAATAAAATAACAAAAAATGATTTATAGATAATCTCATTACGGAACTTAATTTAATGTTCGCAAAAATAGTTAATATTATTATCTTTAATTTATAGAGTTATATCATTTATAATTGTAATGTTGTATTGAAAAATGAAAAAGATCACATATTCTAATTTTTATAATTATAAACACAAAAATATGTGTGAAGTGGAGACTTTAATTACCAAGGCTCTGAGGGACAGTGGTTGGAGAGGATTAATATCCACAAAAGCTCCATAAGTTGTTTTGTCATTATCTTCCTCCAGTGAAGATCTGTCCCAAATTCCACATCACCAAAAAGTCCACAAAATTAAAAGGTCAAATTTTGGATACAGATCTCTATAATTGTGACACTTGATTGGAAAAACCTAGATTTGCGAGAGCAAATGATCTAAATTAATGTATTCATCAAAGCAACGTACCTGCTTTGGTCACTACACATGACCACAACGTACTTATTGCGATTTTTACGGGCTTTGAAGATTCTAAAATAAACCGATGTATACTCTTCCAAGTTCTTAGATGCGAGAACCATTAAACCGAATGGACCTATACCAGACTTTACCGACACGTTCATCTGACTACAAATCAACTGTGGATCAGTCCAACTCGGTTCGATCACATCCGCTTCATCCAAGTCTCTCACTTTGAACAAAACCTCCACATCCGCCTGTACAATCACAAACAATAATTAAAAAAAAAAAATGTAAACAGAATTTTCTAATACTAATCATTTTTTTAATAATAATAATCAAACCTGTGCAGCTGTCACACCATAGACTTCTAGTCTAGATATTGAATTTAAAACTTTGTTGCGTAAGTTGACTTGCTTCGTACGTAATCTTTCTACTTCCTTAACCGGCCATTGAACCAATTGTTTCCCGGACCGATCCAGCCAAATTTTCCTCGGGATCGTCTAATCAACGGGGGAAAAAAGGAAATTTTGATTCAATCTCTATTCGTTAACAAAGTATGATTACTTTACTTTCAATTTCAATCTCAAAAATTACCTGAATACCGGACCAGCCTTTCTCAACATCATTCTCAACCGATGATGACTCGTTAGTCCAACCCCACAAGATTCTCCGGTTCTTAGCCGAGTCGTAAAACGTTTTTGACGCGTAGTATTTGCCGTAATCGTATCTCGGAGCCGTGCCATCCATCTTAAACCCGTGATCCGGTACGAATTTATCTCCAACCCGATCGTACGTACCGATCGTGTAATAGTCATGTTTCGTGTCATCCAAGCTTACTTTTAACACGTGCTTTAAAATCTCATTAGGTTCACCAAACGACGACGTTTCCACGCCTTTAGAGCCAAACCTACTAGTCACGGGGAAAAAATCAGGACATTCCCACATTCCACTTCCGTCGTCGTAATGCAACGGCTCGGGAGATTTTTCCCATTTTAGAAAGTCTTTGCTCGTGTAAGTGATCGCCAGTCCACGACGGTGGATCTTGCTTCCGATGATCACTCTCCATTTCTTGTCGTGGCCGAGCCACGCGGTGGTTGGGTCACGGAACGAGCTGGCGTTGACTCCGTTGATGGCGTCAGGAGCCATCAGAGGATTTAACGGCGACTTTTTCCATTCTACGAGATATGGATCGGAGAGGTTCTTAGGCTCGGCTATATTTTGGACCTGTTGGTTCTTGGGGTCGATTCCAGTATAGAGGATAACCGGTTTGCCGTCGGGGAGAATTGTAACCGAACCGGACCAACATCCGTTGATATCGGACGGTTGAGATGGGAAGATAGCTGGAGGATGTGGAGCCCAGTTGATTAAATCTGTTGACGTGGAATGGGCCCAGACGATGTTACCCCACACGGCGCCTTTCGGGTTCCATTGGTAGAAAAGATGATATATTCCTTTGTATATCATAGGGCCTGTATAAATTTAAATATTTTATTACATATGGGATAAATCATAAATGTAAGCATCGTGGTGCAGCGTAATATAAGGTCGTCCAATACATTAGAAAGATCAAATATACGGTTGGTATGCTGACTTATTGGTATATAATCAATGTTATTAAAAAATAGTAAAAGTACTAGTTTCTAGGGAAATGAAATGTGATATAGTTGACTAAAACAAGAGGAGAAATAAACCAACCATTAGGATCTGCTCACGGCCAAAGATCAATCCAATTTGTCCGAGCACGAACCATGAAGAATCAACAAAAAAGGTTAGAGAGAATTGAAAACTACATGACAGTGAGATTGAGACTGATCTGGTAGTAATTAAAATTTGAACATATATACCGTTCATCCAATTTTTGGGTGGTTGAAAATGGAAGCCGGTTCGGTAGGGCTGGTTTACGGAAGGAGGTTTTGTGTTAGTGCTTTGGGTAAGTCTCTTGTAGACATGGTGCGAGGCTTCGAGATCGACGACATAGTTACTAAAAACTAACGTGAATAACAACCAAAGTCCAATGTTGGAGCAAACTTCTTTGGTCATTGTGTGTTTTGTATGTTGTTATTTCTTTATGGTTGTTGTTTGGAGGAATGACGATCATGTCAAATTTATAGGCAAAGGAGGGTAAATCTGTCAATATCAAAATTTGAATATTATATTTGCAAATTGAGTTTTTTTTTTATTGTTTTTTTAGGCTTAATGAATGTTATTTTACTGCCACAAGTCCGACATCGCGATACGAGTTGTTTCGACCAATTTTCGTTTATTTATAAGATAAATGAGTCTTAAATGGTTTAGGACTTCAACTAAACTCTTAGAAACCATTCCCGGAAATAAATTTTGTGTGGTAATTATAAAACATATAAAATATATTGTTTTTGAGAATTAATCCAAGAAAATTGATAAAGATTTGAATACAAATAATCTGAAGGAATAAAGAGTAATAAAATAAACGAAAATGTAATAATAGAAAGTTGTGCGTCAGAACTAATTTTTTGTTAATCTAATATTTTTGGTCATATCAAATTTAGAAGGAATAGATATGTATTTAAAACTAATAGCGTTTTGGGTTACATGATTAAAATTTTTTTGGATAGGTTTAACTTGTAAGTTTTATACTATAAAGAAAAGTTGTATCCCCTTCCGTTGGTCAACTATTTTAGGCTATCAAAAGTGTATTTTATAAACGTTGCGAGTCTTGTGACTATATTAGGTTCAAATAATTATGCTTATGGGAGTCGAGCATCTCGCAAAAATATATTTTAAAATCATATCATATTAGGGGACAAATATATTGGTAAGAGACGCATATATATCCAATACAAAACGATAATAATAATCCAATAAAAAAAATTACGAATGTGGTGTTTTACACAGAAGTCAAGAAGTCACAACAGACAGTAAGAACAAGTGCATACCAATAAAAAAAAAAAAAAAAAAAAAAAAAAAAGAGAGAAGAAAAAAAGTGTCTCAAATGAGATACTCCACCAAAAAGTTGAGAGACCCTCAAGTTGAGGTATCACAATTTGATTAGTTTAAATTTTTTTTTAAAATTTAATTAAATAACTAAAAAAAAATAGTATTTTTATTTTGAAACACCATGTCTCATGGATGCAGATGCGCTAAGAAAGAACGTGTCTTCACTCTCCACCATCCGTCCATTCCATACACGAGGCGAAGATATTAGACAATAAATTAATGAAACAAAGTAATTAAAATTTTGAATATTATAGAGGAAAAGTCAAATTTTGGACTTTACCTTTGTCCCTTTGTCCCTTCACATTTCTATACAACTTTAAAGTCTTTTGACGAGGACATACCAAAAACAGACCGTACCACTGGGCTGGGCACGGAGCAAATATCATAGATTTTTTCAGTATTTGCGATCCGTTCCGTTCCGTTCGGATATTTGCGTTTTCGATTTGTTTCGATCTGAAAATTATCGGATATCCGTAAATGCGGATATCCGGAATTTCAATATATATCCGCGAATATCCGATCCGATCCATTAAAAAAATTAAAAATTAAAAAACATCAATTTCAAAAAAGTAGATAAAAAGAAAAGTTGTATTAACGAAGGAAGAGAGTAGATCTCACGCGCTCCACATTTTTTCTCTTTCAAAGGCTTCCTCGTTTCCTCCGCTTGGGCTTCTCCGGTTGCCGGCGTTCATTGTCGGTGCCGCGAGGAGCCCTCCTTTTTGTTGTAGCTGCTCTCCATGATAGTGGTGGTTGCAAAGAGTAATCGAAGTAACAACTTTCTTCTCTTCGGTGGTGTTGTGGTGTGGCGAGGCGGCGTGGTGGTGGATACAAACGGCGACTCGTTTCATTACTTTCCAGAAGTTCGGGAGCTGCTAGAGGCCGGCGGCGAAGGAGATCGGCGCTATAGAAGAAGTGAAGAACGATGATGATAGATTGCGGATATATCAAGAAGAAGATAGAGGTGGGTGAGAAGAGAATTAAAGAAATAGATGAGAATTCTGAAGAAATGAGATGATAAGATAGAAGAAGAAGATGAGAGAGATGAGAGAGTTTGTGAATTGTTTGATTAATTATTTGATAAAGGAAAATGTTTACAAAACGACATCACTTTAATAAAAGTATAACAACTTAATAAACATAATAGAGACCATTCTGATATGATTCTAGATGGCACTAAAAAATATCAAGAAGATGCTATGTGTACCCGTTGGACTAGTCACGAGAGAAAAGGTTAAGAGGATCAATGACGCACTTTACGGGCTGATTTATGAAGTTTGGTACAAGGAGAACATTCAAAAATCCATCCAAGATGTTATCTATCAAGTCCAGCCCATTTTGAGCATGTTACAAGTCCAAGAAGAGCCCAAAATCATCACATAATTTCATTGCCAATTAAAGTGACGAAAATGAAGATCAAAAGTCCCTTCATCTACCTTTACATGCATGTGTTGCATTAATTTCACATTTCCCTAGGCTATGTGCATGTAGAGTAGGTTTTATTAATTATTTAGCTTTCTTTACAAGCTTTTAGTTTTTATTTAAACTCATGTAATCTCATTTGAGAAACTCAGATTTTAATCATTATTTTTGGAAACTTTTATTTTCGATTCTCTTTAGTGGATTCTAAGGATTTCGATTTTGGTTTTATCAAAAGAGATTTCCATCCCTCTTTGTGGGTAACCATTCAAACGATCGTTGTCTAGGGAGTGTCCGCAAGCGAGCTGTGTGTTGGAAGGAGGATTGAGAGGAGTCTCACGCCTTCGAGCCGGTTCCACATTTCCGAAGCTACGGTTTTCACCGCCTTGAACTTCCGTTCAAGGATTATCCAAATCTTCTACCGATCGTCGTCTGGGGAGTGTCCGCAAACGAACTGTGTGTTGGAAGGAGCATTGAGAGGAGTCTCACGCCTTCGAGCCGGTTCCACATTTCCGAAGCTACGGTTTTCATCGCCTTGAACCTCCATTCAAGGATTATCCCGAACCTCCACCACCGGTCCAGATCCCGCGGTTGCTCTATTGATGTCTAGTGTTATAAATTCATTAGTCATTAAGCTTACTTAATTAATGTTGTTATATACCTATACTGAACAAAAAATTTACCCGTTGTATTGTAGTCGTTGGGCATAAAAAAAATAACTAGTGTTGTTGACACTGCCGTGCTTACGTTCGTCGAGGCTTTAGGCGAATAAAAAAAATATGGCCTTTAAAAAAAAAAAATTAAGTAATAATATTGTTTCAAAACGTACTCAAAACTCAAAAGTAGTAATACTATTACTAAACCGAAACTATAGAACTTCTAAAAAACAATTTAAAAAAATATATATTTCCTATAAAATTATTCACAAAACTCACATAATCCAATTGTATCACCAATTTTTTTATCTATAGATATGATAGTCAAACCATTCAACCTCTTTTGTGACATGGTTGATCAAAGTTATGACATGGTTTTTTTTTTTAATCTTTATTAACTTTTTTGTAGTTATATTTTTTATTAGTTTCCTTATGAGCAAATCTAAAAAATACCACTAAAATAAGTATTCGTTTCAAATATACCATCAATAGTTTTTCTTTCCAAAACTACCACAAACATTGATTTTTTCTACAAATACCACAAAACTAAAACTAAACATTTAACCCTAAAACTAAATCCTAAACCTTCAAAAATAAATTCTAAACCCTAAATAGTGAACCCAAATATTTAAATTATAAACCCTTAAAATTCAGTTTGTGTTTATGGTATTTGTGGAAAAGTTATTTATTGGTAGTTTTGAAAAAAAAAACTAGTGATGGTATGTTTGGAACAAAAACTTATTTTAGTGGTATTTTAATGATTTTTTCTTTCCTTATCCTATCATCATAAAGTTATTTATTGGTAATTTTGAAGAAGAAAAAAATTAATGATGGTATGTTTGAAACAAAAATTCATTTTAGTGATATTTTAATGAATTTTAATGATTTTTTCTTTCCGTATCCTATCACCATAAATAAAAAAAATATTAATAACAATAATACTATTATGGGCTTGCGGAAAGAAATATGTGGCCCTCTAATTCTCTTATTTTTGGTGGCCCCTAAGCATGGTCCTAATTAACCCCTAAGCACACTTAAATGAATACATTTTTATTGTCATTTATTTTATTTGGGCCAAACCGTTCAATTTGTATTTGAGTTTTATATATATATATATATGTGTGTACACAACACGTATCTATCTATCTATATATATAAAAGAAAATGATTCAAAGTTAGTAACTCACAAGATCGCGACACGTGTTGAGTTAATCAATTAGATTTTGATACGTGTCGAGTTAATATAAAAGTTTTTTTTTAGATTAAGGAAAGTTAACTTAAAATTAAAAAGTACAGTTTAATTTAAGAAAAAGGAAAAAAAAAGACTTAATTCTAAAAGTAAAGTTAGTAAAAAAAATAAAATAACATAGACTTAATCCTAAATGTAAAGTTAGCATAAAAAAGGAAAATAAAAATTGTTTTTGGATTAAGGAAATTTATTTATTAAGAAAATTTAACTTAAAATTAAAAGCTAGAGTTTAATTTAAGAAAGAAAAAAACTTAATCCTAAAAGTAAAGTTAGCAAAAAACAAAAAAAGAACATAGACTTAATCCTAAATGTAAAGTTACCAGAAAATAAAGAAAATAAAAATTGATTTTAGATTACAGAAATTTATCTATAAGGAAATTATAAGGAAATTTATCTTAAAATTAAAAACTAGAGTTTAATTTAAGAAAAAGGAAAAAAAAATATACTTAATCCTAAAAATAAAGTTAGAAACAAAAAAAAATATCTTTAGAAAAAAGGGAGTATCCATCCTAAAAGTAAACTTAGCCCCAAAAAGAAAGTAAAATAAAAAAAATAGAACATATGCATATATTTAACACTGCACTTTTGGCAAAACAGTTATGGCGGCTGATGGATGCACCGACCTCTCTGTTTGCGCGGGTCTTTAAGGGTAGATATTTTCGGAACACAAACCCTTTAGACAACATACGAAGCTATTCCCCATCATATGGATGGAGAAGCATTATATCGGCTCGACCTCTGGTTAAAAAAGGGCTAATTAAAAGAGTTGGTTCAGGATGCTCTATCTCAGTATGGAACGACCCTTGGATACCATGCTCTCGGCCGAGGTCAGCATTATGCAAAGGGTATAATTATTACCCGAACCTTATGGTTAACCATTTGATTGACCCATCGACAAAAACATGGAATATGGGATTGATAAATGCAATCATCGATCCGGCGGATGTGACAATTATTCGAAGTATGTCCATAAGCAGTATCTATAAACCAGATACCCTGGGATGGCATTATACGAAAACGGGAAGATATACGGTTAAGTCAGGATATCACGTCGAACACCAAAGTATATCTGACGGTACAGATATCTTCTATGGTCCGGATGTGAAGAAATTGCAGGCACATACATGGAAGCTACGATGTCCACCGAAATTACGACATTTCATTTGGCGAGCAATATCGGGATGTGTAGCGGTCACATCAAATCTGAGATCCAGAGGGATTAATTGCGATACACAATGTGTGCGGTGTGGAGCAGAGGGGGAAACGATTAATCATGTCCTTTTTGAATGTCCCCCTGCTTTACAAACATGGGCCCTGTCGCAGATACCTTCACCCACGGGGGTTTTCCCATCGCCATCGGTTTATTCAAACCTTGATTATCTTTTCTGGAAACTCCCAAAAGAATACCAGAATAAGAACTTCCCTTGGATTATGTGGTACTTATGGAAAGCAAGGAATGACAAAGTTTTTTCGAATATAGATCGAGATCCACAAGAAACTTTGCAACTTGCGGAATCTGAGGCAACATTCTGGGAAGAGGCACAAAATAGCGAGCAAGCTATGGCACCACAAAATTCTGGCCCATCAATGGTGAACTCACATTATGACGGATGGAAATGCTATATTGATGGATCGTGGAAGGATACCGATAATTTTTCAGGACTAGGATGGCATTGCTTCAAGGACGGAGTGGAAGAATCAGGCGTAGGAGCAAGAAATTTAAGACGAAGCCTCTCTCCTCTGCACGCAGAACTAGAAGCACTCATTTGGGCCATGCATTGCATGATTGCAAACCAGAAGACCGCAATAGCCTTTGCAACAGACTGCTCTGATCTGGTGAAGATGGTGTCTACACCTGCGGAGTGGCCGGCTTTCGCGTTACCTTTGGAGGAATTCGTGAGGAGTAAGAAGGTGTTCACCTTTTTCTCTATCTCTATCGTCTCACGCGCAAATAACACAGTGGCAGATAAGCTAGCAAGGAGTGCACGCGTCTACCCTGTGGATATTACATATGTAAACTCAGTACCTCCGGTTTGGAGTTCTGAACCGCTCTAAGTTCTTAGGCTGTTGACAAAAAAAAAAAAAAAAAAAAAACATATACTTAATCTTAAATGTAAAGTTAGCAGAAAAAAAGAAAATATAAATTGGTTTTAAATTAAAGAAATTTATCTATAAAAACTAAATTTTAAAAAAATGAGATAAACATTTTTCTATTTTTATTAAGGAAATTAAAAAAAGGAATACAATCATATAAGGATAAAGAATTATAATTTCTTACCTCTATATAACCAATTTGATAGTTTATCAATTTTACAACCCAAAAAATATTGAGAAAATAGATACAGAAACCAAACGCAAAACAAATTACTAAGAGGTAATCTTTTGTGTAATTTTACAAGTCTCTATATGTTAATAGCAACGCACATGTCCATATTATGTTGTACACCATATCTAGACAAATATCTTAGAGGTGGTGTATAATATTAGTTTTTTTATTTTTATCTTTTAAATTACTATGCTGAAAAATATGATGTACGTTATAGTTTCTCAATATTTTGTAATCTATATCTTAGCATACCTACATATAGAGGTGGTGTATAAAACAAAAATAATTCGGGTACGTTATTGGTGTATATAAAAAAAATTATGTTGTACGTTAATGCAATTTTTTTACAGGAATATCAAGAGAGGAACAATAAATACTGAAATTTTAAATAACAATAGAGACTATTTAACATTAGATAGCTTAAACAGGAAGCGCTCTTATCGTCGTTCCGTAGTTCGTATAATCAGAAAGTGGAAGGCAAGAAATTTGAAAAAAAACAATGAGCTCATTGGAATGAATTTACTCTTAGTTGACGAGAAGGTCAATATGTTTGTAATTTTTTTTAACAAATATATTATCCTAATTTTATAAATTTATTATCTAACTTTAATCTAAATTATTTTTGAATACAGAAAAATACTATTATAATTCAATATAATTAACTATTTTTGTTTGTCGGCATTTTCTGGAACTAAATTCTATATGAATCGTGATTTTGATTATGTTACTACGTTTCGAGAAAGGTATTTTCTTAACTTTTATTGGTTTTAAATTTACTAATTCACTAAAAAAATTAAAATCGATTAATAAAAAAAACTTACAAATTCTGAGAAGTCAAAGTTAAAAATTTTATCTTAAAATATATAGTTACTAAAAATATAAAATTAAAAAGTTAAAAATTAAATTTATCTTAAAAGGTAAAATTAATATAAAAAAAGAAAAAACATTTCTTAGTTTTTCCATTTAGATTAAGAAAATTAATTTTAAAAGGAAATTAATTATAATTTCTCAAATTTATATAAACCACATTTTGGTACTGTGTCAATTACACACCCAAAAATTAAAAGTCCAATAATCTTATCCAAAACTATTTACTGCATCTATTCACCAAATTTTTCTTTCAATGTATATATTTATTTTATCGTAAACTTTGTTGATAAATTTATGTATTATATATTTTCACGGGTGATCTAATTTTGATTTCCATTTTGTAGTCTTTAATTTTTTTTAACGGGTTATAAAATATTAAATTACAAACTCACATATATGCGGTATTTATCTAGTATTCATATAAAGTCCAATGTTATCATATTCGTTGGAACTTGGAAGATTTTGACTACCGACAATAGAATTGGAAATTTAAATTATTTAATAATATGAGAAGTCAAATAAAATGTCATAGTAAAACAATACTATGAGAAGTCAAATAAAATGTCATATAACTACGTGATCAACTGATTTGGGTAGACTTCATGCTCCAAGCGCTTAGGCTTAAGATATCAACACTCTGAGATCCATAATTAACAGCAAATAGGTGTGAACTTTTTCCTATTGCCAATTTTGGATACACTCTTGAGGTAATGCATGCTCTTCCCTTTCCCCCGAAGCTCTCCACTACTGAATGATCAATCTACAACAACAAAAATAACAAAAACCATTAATTTTTGAAAACAAATCTGAAATAAAATAAAATAAACTCAAAATTGATTACCATAGCTCTGAGGGACAGTGGTTGGAGAGGATTAATATCCACAAAGGCTCCATAAGTTGTTTTGTCATTAGCTTCCTCCAGTGAAGATCTGTCCCAAATTCCACAAAAAAATTAAAAGGTCAAATTTTGGATAAGACACTTGATTAGGGAAAACTATATTAATTTGTGAGAGCAAATCATCTAAACTAATGTATATATAATATATTAGGGATCTTCATCAAAGCTAACGTACCTGCTTTGGTTACTGCACATGACCACAACGTACTTATTGCGATTCTGATGGGCTTTGAAGATTCTAAAATAAACCCATGTATACTCTTCCAAGTTCTTCGATGCGAGAACCGACACGTTCATCTGGCTACAAATCAGCTGTGGATCAGTCCAACCCGGCTCGATCACATCCGCTTTCTCCAAGTCTCTCACTTTGAACAAAACCTCCACATCCGCCTGTCCAAATTTCTAATTAAAACCGAATTTTCTAATACTAATCAATTTTTAATAATAATTAATAATCAAACCTGTGCAGCTGTCACACCATAGACTTCTAGTTTAGATCTTGAATTTAAAACTTTGTTGCGTATGTTGACTTGCTTCGTACGTAATCTCTCTACTTCCCTAACCGGCCATTGAACCAATTGTTTGCCAGACCGATCCAGCCAAACTTTCCTCGGGATCGTCTAATCAACGGTAAAAAAAACAAAATTTAATTCAATCTCTATTCTTTAACAAAATATGCTTACTTAAATTTCACATTCAATCTAAGAAATTACCTGAATACCGGACCAGCCTTTCTCAACATTATCCTCAAGCGATGATGACTCGTTAGTCCAACCCCACAAGATTCTCCGGTTCTTAGCCGAGTCGTAAAACGTTTTCGACGCGTAGTATTTCCCGTAATCGTATCTCGGAGCCGTACCGTCCATCTTAAACCCGTTATCCGGTACGAATTTATCCCCAACCCTATCGTACGTACCGATCGTGTAATAGTCATGTTTTGTGTCATCCAAGCTTACTTTCAACACGTGCTTTAAAATCTCATTAGGTTCACCAAACGACGACGCTTCCACGCCTTTAGAGCCAAACCTCGTCACGGGGTAAAAATCAGGACATTCCCAAATTCCACTTCCGTCGTCGTAATGCAACGGCTCGGGAGATTTTTCCCATTTTAGAAAGTCTTTGCTCGTGTAAGTGATAGCTAGTCCACGACGGTAGTTCTTGCTTCCGATGATCACTCTCCATCTCTTGTCGTGGCCGAGCCACGCGGTGGTTGGGTCACGGAACGAGCTGGCGTTGATTCCGTTGATGGCGTCAGGAGCCATCAGAGGATTTAACGGCTACTTTTTCCATTCTACGAGATATGGATCGGAGAGGTTCTTAGGCTCGGCTATGTTTTGGACCTGTTGGTTCTTGTATAGAGGATAACCGGTTTGCCGTCGGGGAGAATTGTAACCGAACCGGACCAACATCCGTTGATATCGGACGGTTGAGATGGGAAGATAGCTGGAGGATGTGGAGCCCAGTTGATTAAATCTGTAGACGTAGAATGGGCCCAAACGATGTTACCCCACACGGCGCCTTTCGGGTTCCATTGGTAGAAAAGATGATATATTCCTTTGTATATCATAGGGCCTGTATAAATTTAAATATTTTATTACATATGAGATAAATCATAAATATAAGGTCGACCAATTCATTAGAAAAATCGAGTAATTGGTATAATTAATGTTATTAGAAAATAGTAAAAGTACTAGTTTTTAGGGATATGAAGAGTTGACTAAAACAAGAGGAGAAATAAACCAACCATTAGGATCTTCTCACGGCCAAAGATCAATCCAATTTGTCACGAACCATGAAGAATCAACAAAAAAAGTTAGAGAGAATTGAAAACTATATGACAGGGAGATTGAAATTGAGACGTAATTAAAATTTAAACATTACCGTTCATCCAATTTTTACGTGGTTGAAAATGGAAGCCGGTCCGGTAGGGCTGGTTTACGGAAGGTGGCTTGGCGTTAGTGCTTTGGGTGAATAACGACACAGTTACTAACGTGAATAACAACGTGAATAACTTCTTCATAGTAGGAGTTACAAAAGGACCCAAGAACAATGAGAAAAACAAACAAACAAAAAGTGTAGAGTTGGTATTTGTGATCACAGAGATGGAAGTATAAGGAAAGCCACGAGCGTTGTATGAATTGAGTAATGCAGTAGTTGCCTCCCTTAGGAGAGTCTTATAGGCTTCTCCTCGCCCATCAAGCGCTTCCCGTACTCATTAATTACACTACCAGCATTCATTTTATCAGATCAGCACTCATTTAATTACACTACCAGCACTCATTAATTACACTATCAAATTTGATAATAAAATGTCGTTTATCAGATCAGCACTCATTTAATTACACTACCAGCACTCGTTTTATCAGATCAGCACTCATTTATTACACTATCAAATTAAGCTGCTTAATTTGCTGATAAAATGTCGTTTATCACTCATTTAATTACACTACCAGCACTCATTAATTACACTATCAAATTTGATAATAAAATGTCGTTTATCAGATCAGCACTCATTTAATTACACTACCAGCACTCGTTTTATCAGATCAGCACTCATTTAATTACACTACCAGCACTCATTTATTACACTATCAAATTAAGCTGCTTAATTTGCTGATAAAATGTCGTTTATCACTCATTTAATTACACTACCAGCACTCATTAATTACACTATCAAATTAAACTGCTTAATCTGATAAAATGTCATTTTATTGGGAGAAGTATCACGTCTTAGACAGACCATGATCAGCAAAATCTAATCTGTAATGCCGCTTTTGATAGTATTCTTAGTATTACTATCCACAAATTAATTTGCTCAAGCCTTGGATCGATAAGAATACAAACAAAGCGGCATTTCTTTTTTTCTTTTTTTCATTCCCAGACGTAATACTTCTCCCAAGAATCAGCAAATTTAGCTGATAAATCTTGTGGGGTTGGACTAACGAGTCATCGGTTGAGGATGATGTTGAGAAAGGCGCTGGTCCGGTATTCAGGTAATTTCTTAGATTGAAATTGAAATTTGAGTGATTATCAGATCAGCACTCATTTAATTACACTACCAGATCAGCACTCATTTAACAAGCTCGTATAGTCTATATATCACCAATAATAACGTACATGCATTATTTTCGGACAAAGGAAAATGACATTTTATCAGCAAAGCTGCGTTATTTTAGCACTCATTTTATCACCAATAATAACGTACATGCATTATTTTCAGACAAAGGAAAATGACATTTAATTACACTACTAGATCAGCACTCATTTAACAAGCTCGTATAGTCTATATATCACCAATAATAACGTGCATGCATTATTTTCGGACTCGGACAAAGGAAAATGACATTTAATTACACTACTAGATCAGCACTCATTTAACAAGCTCGTATAGTATAGATATCACCAATAATAACGTACATATGTATTATTGTTACTAATTTTTTTTTATGGATATTTATTTATGATGATAGGATAAGGAAAGAAAAATTCATTAAAATACCACTAAAATGAGTTTTTTTTCCAAACATAACATCACTAGTTTTTTCTTTCTTTTAAAACTACCAATAAATAGTTTTTTCCACAAATACCATAAACACTTAAAAATGAATTTTAAGGGTTTATAATTTAAATGCTTGGGTTCACTATTTAGGGGTTAGGGTTTCTTTTTGAGAGTTTAGTTCTAGAGTTAAAAGTTTAGTTTTAGTTTTGTGGTATTTGTGGAAAAAATCAATGTTTGTGGTAGTTTTGGAAAGAAAAATCTATTTATGCTGTGTTTGGAACGAAAACTTATTTTAGTGCTATTTTTGAGTATTGCCCATAAGAAAACTAATAAAAAAAACTACAAAAAGTTAATAAAGATAAACTAAAAAAAAAAAACATATCATACCTTTGATCAACCATGTCACAAAAACGGTTGAATGGATTGACTATCATATCTACAGATAAAAAAATTTTGGTGAGACAACTCGATTAATAAAGAATTAATTCTCGATATAACACGGAGTAATTTTTTCTTAAAATTTGTTTTGAAATTTAAGAAAAAAATTAATTATCTGAATTTGATAATATGTCTAACTAATGATTATATATAGAATTGTCAACCCAGACTAACATGTCTACTTAACCCGTTTTGCAATGAACTAAAATATTATTCATGCTAATTAATCCGTAAAACATATAGTCTTGAAAACATAACTCTAATATAAACCGCTTAATGACTATGATTTTTGTGGTCAGTTTGCAAACTCTTAAAAATTAATTTTCTCGTGTCTAACTCTTTATAAAATTAGAAAATATTTTTCAAACTTTTGTTTTGATATATTTTCAAATAAAATATAATATTATAGCGAAAAATATTGCAAAATCTCGATTTTTTTTTGAATATGTATAGATTGATTACAAAACTATATAGTAAATAACATTTTAATGAAAAATAAATAATTTTCATATTCTTATCAATAATTTTAAAAAACAATTATATCATTTTCTATTTCAATTATCTTTTCTTATTTATAATGGCATTTCATTGTAATAATTTACAAAACAAAATTTATTTTCAAAAATATCTTCTTAAATAATACTATTATAGAAATTTCTGTAAGGCCCACACAAAACGGTGAAGCAAATCCTACCGTTTAAGAGTTAAAACACCTTGCAATGGACGATTATGCCCATTAAATTCTATATTATCTGATTTTCATTAGGTGGAAACGACGGCGTTTCCTTTCTACGTAGAAACTCGATTCATGGTCATGGCCTTTCCCAAACTTTCGGGGAAGGTTAGTCGTCGTTGTCTTGGAGTCAAATGAATACAAAAATATATATTTCATTAAAACCTGAATTCAAACAATGTCATGTGTGAAAATATTTGTTGATATAGTTTTGACAACAAAATAAAGAGTTTTTCCTAGTTCATAGGGAAAATTCCATAATAATATACTAACTAAATTTGTATTACCATTTTAATACATTAATTTTTTGCATACTCAAAACAATACACTAATTAAAGCTAAGTTTTGGGCTTGCATAAAAAAGATGATGGGCCAAAAGAGAATAAGTATGGGCCTCTCCATGGGTTTTGTATTACCTCCAGATTTCAAAAAAAAAAAAACAATACACTAATTATTTTTTGATTCCACTACAAATTACCGACTTTTAACCGTCTATCTATTTTACGACATAAGTTTAGGACCGTATATTTTTGTGGGAGAATCCAATAGATGTTTAGTAAACTCAAAAATGAAATTTTAGCCACTAAATACTAATCAATATTACCCGCTTTAATTTCCTTTCCTCGACCAAATCTACTACCCATTTGGGATAACTTTCGATAAGTTTGGACAAATTACCCGGAACCGAACCAAACTAAACTAAATTGAAAGGAACCAAACTGAAATGGATAGACATATAAATCTCACAAGATGGCCTCATACATTTTATTAGAACCGGTCTGGTCTTAGTATGAATCTCACAATATGTTGTTTCTAATTTAAGTCGTCGCTCTTTTCAAAATTAGTTGTAGCAAGTCCAACATTCGCAGGAAGGTTGAATAACGTGTCGCATCGTGAAATTTTCCCGGCGAGATTTCAGAATTTTGGTAATGGCAGCTATTTCAGCGGTTCCGTCTTCTCTGGGTTTAGGAACAAATCGCCCTTCGCACCATTATTTCAATTCGCTCCGTTGCCAAAGTCTTCGTCTCTCGAGAAATACGAGGTCTCCGCTCAATAGGGTTCTTCAGGCTTGCCTCCGATCCAGTGGGTATCTATTATCCTTCGCTCAATTGCATCCGCATCTGACTCTTATTAATCTGCTTTGATTTGAACTTACACTCTTCTTCCGGAAACAATTTCTCTTGCCTCGTATCTAGCTCTCACCTTTTGAATTGGAATCGAATCGATAGATCATATCTGAAAAAAATTCTGGCTTTATAGCATTCGTTTTGTAATATAGATTTGTAGTTAGTGCCACTTAACATCATTTAGGATATGTTACTCTTCACTTCAGCGTTCCGATACGACGGAGGAAGATCTCCGCCTCTTTATGCGGTTACTCCAGCGTTCCGGGGTCACTTCCCGATCCGATGTCTTACTCTTCTCTTCCCAATCTCCGCCTCTTTATGCGGTTGCTCCAACTCTCGAAGATTTTCGGCTTCGAGATTCGCTGAATAGATCGAGGAACTCGTCGGTGTTCACCGAAATTCAAATTCGTCGAATCAAATCGACTCGGTTTGGGATTTCAATCTGTCCCGCTTCATGAAGAATCAATCGAAGAAGCGATCACGAGACGGAGAGAGAGAAAGGAGGCTGATGAAGAAGCGGAGATTGAGAGGGAACGGAGAGCTTGTAACGACGCCGCTTCGGCTTCTCTCGCCGCCGCTCTCACCTGCCAAGCATGTGACTCAGTCTCCGATGCCGTCTCCGGAGAGATTGTTGAAGAAGAATAAGAAGGCGGATTTACCGAAGAGACTAGTCTTGAGTTGGATTTTGACTTGATATGGATTGATAGGATTATTGATTTTGGATTTTGATTTGATATGGATCCGAAGTGGATGAGAAGCATTTGGAGAAGGAAAAAAAAATCGAAGGATCAGAGATGTCGAAGAAGAAGAAGTTGGGTCAAGTGGGAGAGAGAAAAGAGATTAATGGAAAAGAGATTTTTTTATTTGCAGATTTTAAAATGGGTCGGGTCAGATTTTAATTTAGATTTTAATTTGGATTTTAATTTTGGTTTTTTCCGGTTTAGTTAGTTAACATTTAATTGGTATACAGTAAATCGATTCAAATCGTGGTTCGTGAGAAAATAGATTTCGAATTTTGATTTCGTGGAAAAATATATTTCAAACTTTGATTTCGTGCGGAAATAGAATTCGAACTTTGATTAAATGGAGAAATAAACTATACTCAAACTCTAAATGATCTATTATTATATAAAACTTTTCAGAAGAAAATAGATCGTTTTCCTAAAAAAAACAGAATCCGTCCATGCATGACAGTAATGTGACAAGTGCTAACACACTAGAGAAAGTAAAACATGTTCCTGTTTTTAAGAAAATCTAGAAATCAACATATCACAATTTCAAAAAATATCAGTTCTAGACAACTAAAAATGAGAGGCTCTGTTTAGTCTTCATCTGAATCTGCTTGTTGAGCTTGTTGAATGCTCTAAAAAAATCTGGTCATGGGTACTGTTTAGTCTTCATCTGAATCTTTTTGTTGAATGCTCTCAAGAAATCTGGTCGTGGGTACTCTCACTCTCTCCGATCTGCGGGGAAGAAGCTCTTCTTGATCATCTTCTTCTTGATCATTTTGATCCTCAAAATCATCTTCACCTTCATATTCGTTGAGTCCAATCTGATGAAACGGTGGGACATCAAAGTCGATTAAGCCATCAAAGATGATGATGAAACATTGGGAGGTTTCATTGTTAGTGATGAAGAAGCCAAGTTAGAAGAAGAGGACAAACCAAATATAGATGATGATGAAGAAAAAGAAGAAAAAAAAGATTTTGATGAAGATGAAGACGAGGAATAATGGCAGGAATCTCCTAATCCGATGGCTGTTTTGCAAGTTTTTAATTGGATGAATGATTGTGCTAATATTTTGGAGTTAGAAGGTTAATTTTCATAACATGGATATTTGGAGGGTCTAATGTAAACGATAATTTTTTCAATTTTTGGAGTATCCATTTTATGCAAATTTAGTGCAGTAAGTTCTAACTTTCCATTTTATGCAAATTTAATTGCATAAAATACAAAATTTTGAAGGCCAATCTTTGAACTTACCGCATAAAATCGGTCATTAAGTTGGAGACTTCGAAAACGGTTATAATTTTCCTAATTTTTCCCTTTTTATTTTTTGTATTTTTATTATTTGAATATTTCGGACGCTAAATCCTCTTACTTGTTTCGATTTAATCTTCTCCTACGTTGATCCCATGATTTTATTGATTGTTGATAATAACTGTAAAAACAAAACGGTAAGATTCATTGTTAGTTATAACTGATGAGGTGTTATTGAATATATTTTTGTTGTATTTTGATTTGTGAAACTACACTTTTCCTGTTTTATAATAACTGTCACTTTAGATTTTCAATGCAAAATTTAGCACAAAATACCTAATTTAACCTCAATTCTAATTAAAAATTCTAAAAGTTAATATATATTTTAAAGGTATAATTAATTTTTTAATATATTTTATTAATTTGTGTGCAAAGTGTTAAAACGACACTTATTATGAGACGAGAGAGTATGTTTTAATGGAGTTTTATGAATTCATTTCAATACTATGGAGATTTATGTGTATCTCTCTATTAACCGACATATTTTATTGTGTTAAGACGAATCTATTAACAAAAAAAAAATGAAGGAGACATCTATAAATTTATCATCGATTTGGACAAAGGAGAAATACTTATAAATTTATCTACGAATCCCTTGTCAATATAAAATAACATGGTTTGACAAAGGAGAAATACTTATAATATGGTTTGACAAAAAAAAAACCATTTTTTCACAATTTTTGTTTGTTTTGGTCAATACGTGATTCTCATTACTTAAGAGGTACTGTCCAAAACCGGACTTAAATTACACAGAGCTGTTTTAGCTAGTGTATCAGCTGCATAATTAAACTTGCGAGAAACATGATAGAAAGATAAGGAAGAGAATAGTGTTACAAGGCATCGAATATCAAATAAGATGCATGCAATCTCGTTCTGATCCGCACCGAGTTAAGGGTAGTGATAAGGACTTCTTGTTAGGATTTAAACTCAAATCCTCTTTGTCCCAATCTATCTTCGATACACAACTTAACGAACACGAGAATTGTTCACCCAGTTCACGGCCTCTAACCGCTACGTCTGGGGTGGATCCTGGATCCACAACATCCACTATAAAGAATCAATCGGAAAACACCTCCGATGTGGTTCACAATATAGATCTCTCTCACACCCAACAAACAAGAAAGAACAAAGAACATAACTAGATTCCCCAGAGAAACTCCTATTCTCTCTCTAGCTTTACGAGCCGCCTCTAAGGCGCTCGGAATCCTTGGAGTCTGGATTAAGTATTCCTATTGTTAAACACTTGTATTTATAACAAAGAAACCCTATAAACTTACTTGGGCCCAACTTGACACTAAGACTTGTACTAAGCCCAACTGCTGGCCCAAGCCGTGAGTTGACTGAAGTCCGATATCTCACAATCTCCACCTTCGGATTCAGACAACCCTCAACTTCTCCACAAATCTTTGTTCCTTTGTCTTTCTTCCTGTTTGCTTCTTCTAGAATCTCCACCTTGATCCCAGCTTGAAATCTCCTTGTGAATTGCCCTTTGAACCTTTGACTCATGGCTCTAGACTTGGCACATTGATCTTCATGTAAACTTGTCCTTCTGCAATTTGATTCACTTTGGTGTTCTTTGATTCTTCTCCTGTACACTGAGCTTAATCAAACACTCCTTGAACCGTAAGCAGCTAACCCTGAATCATACATGCTTCAGACCTGAAACAATCCCTGATTCAACACTTTCTCTGACAAAACATATCAGCCTTGAACTCTTTTTGTACCGCTGTTACTCCTAACAGAACACGCCATCCAACCATACTGCTGAACAGACTTTCGACACAACCATGTTCATGCATCATGCTTTACAGAACTTTGCTGACAAACCAATTCCTCTTGAATCAACTGCAGAAAACCTCTAAGTCATTTATGCTTCATTTCCCTGAAACCGTCTCTGACTTACCAAGACACCACTGAACCTGAACACCTTTTTGAACATCACTTTGCACCGCTGCTATTGCCTGCAGAACCCTCCTCCTAACTTCACCTGGATAAGAAGACTCTCGATACAAATGCCTTTGTTCAACCTTCTGTTCAAAACCCTTCTGCATCAGCAGAACCATCCAACCAACAGACTCAAACTGTTTGGTAAACCTGTCTCACATCCACAACCTTGTGAAATGCCCGAGACACCATGTTACAGCCCTTAGCACTTCATCTCTAGAACCCTTGAAGTCGCTTCCTTGCTGTAAACATACCCTGCATCACATCACCTGTATGCAAACTCCACCTATCTTGACACTAGCATCTTCTCCTTTAGAAATCAACCTGAATCTTCACTTGAACTCCCTGCAAGTCCACCTGCAAAAATTCATCCACCAGACTTCTCTAAGATGCAAATAGGTATACCAGAACTCTGCTTGTTCTCCTTTCCCAATGCAGCTTTTACCATCTGCATTCTGATCCTTTCTTGGATCCCTCTTCAATTGCTAAAACCTGCAACTGATATCCAGATGTCTTCACCACCATCAAGCAACAAAGCTCTAAAGCTTTCCTTCTAACCCCGGTTGCAACCTGATTATGCTTGAACCTGTAGACATCTCCATCTGCTCTTGGACCTCTATCCACCAACTTGAGACTACCCCTGCTAACCAAAACTCCTCAAACCTTAACCATACCAATCTGTCTTTGACCCCAACAGATTCCTTGATCTTGTTCCATACTCATCTGCAACTCTCCTTGAACTGAATCCATAAACATTTTCTTAATCCTCAAATAGCCAATAACACACAGAAAATTCAAACTTCTAAGGCGTCCCTCAGTCCCATGAATTTTCTTCCAATGGCAAATTTTGAACCCTGAACACCAACTCTTGTGTTCTCCCAAGACTTCAATTCCCTAAATTTTGCAGACCCTGAGCAACCAGAAACAACCAATCAAAACATCACAAATTGTACCTTGTGATTCCACGGTTTGACCCTTGAGATTGACGATGCAATTCTGATTCCCTGATTTTAATCTAAACCAAAATCCATCTGATACCAGAAATTACTCCACCTTAAACCAATCTCTCTGTTGCACTTTTCTGTCTCAACTTCTCTGAATATTTTCTGTCCCTTGAGCTCCTGTCCATTCTCCTTGCACAATTTAAAAATTTCCCTTTGATTAAAACTGAGCTTGTTTTAATCCCTGACCCAACTGAAATTTCCTCCAAAATCCCTTTTAAATTCGGATTTGGGCCCTGTGCACAATCTTGGCCCATCAGTTTTTTTTTTCTTTCCCAAAACCTTCATTACTTCAAATTTGGGCCCTGCACAATCTTGGCCCAATTGTTTTTTCATGAGCTCATTTTTTTCTTTCTTATTTTTGGCCCAACTAGGGCCCAACAGAAGAAACCCTAGTTTCTCCTTCTTCTTCCTCGACGATGAACCCGGCGGCGGCGGCGCTCATTCATCGGCGATTCCCACCGGCGCTTCTCGGCGTTCTCCTCGAAAAACTCCGACCGCTACACCGGCGCTTCTCGGCGATCTCCTCGACGATCCCGGTGTTCCTGCCTCAGACTGCCTCCTCCGAAATCTCTGCAAGTCCAGGCGAGGACTTGCATCTCCGGCGTCTTCTCTGCCACCGTCGCTTCACTTCCGGTGACTCCTCATCGCCGTTTCACTCTGTTAACCGCCATCTACGCTGCGAAGCTTCTTCTCCTGAAATCCAGCCGGCGAATCTCCTCACACGTCACCTTCCCGATGCTTCAACCGGTCAACTTCTCCGGCGGTAAATCCGAAACCGACACAAACCTCCAGGCGAACTCGCCTCTGTCTTACACCTTCGACGATTCTTCGTCTCACACTCGATCCGGTGATCTCCTCTGATTTTTCTTTGACGGAGGCAATCTTCCTTCCCGGCGATTTGTGATGTCTCCTGCGACAGCTTGAACCAACATTATCTCCGGTCCTGTGGCTCTTCAACTCATAGACATTAAAAAAAAAATTCTCCTCGATTTCCCCAATCAGAATTCACCCGTGTGTGTGAACGTGACCTCTCGAAGTTTGGGATTAAACCTTGAGAAAACCCTGTTTCCTTTAGAAGCTTCAAAACCAATTACCAGTTCTTCAACCGTTTTTCCTTCTGTGAGATCTCGATGTTCCCGTCGAATCCATGAACGAAGAGCCTGATGCTCTGATACCACTTGTTAGGATTTAAACTCAAATCCTCTTTGTCCCAATCTATCTTCGATACACAAATTAACGAACACGAGAATTGTTCACCCAGTTCACGGCCTCTAACCGCTACGTCTGGGGTGGATCCTGGATCCACAACATCCACTATAAAGAATCAATCGGAAAACACCTCCGATGTGGTTCACAATATAGATCTCTCTCACACCCAACAAACAAGAAAGAACAAAGAACATAACTAGATTCCCCAGAGAAACTCCTATTCTCTCTCTAGCTTTACGAGCCGCCTCTAAGGCGCTCGGAATCCTTGGAGTCTGGATTAAGTATTCCTATTGTTAAACACTTGTATTTATAACAAAGAAACCCTATAAACTTACTTGGGCCCAACTTGACACTAAGACTTGTACTAAGCCCAACTGCTGGCCCAAGCCGTGAGTTGACTGAAGTCCGATATCTCACACTTCACAGTCCGAATAAACGTTGTAGGTCTTTGATTTCCGATGAAATCGCCTTCCGGAGAGCTAAACGCAGAGCCAACGCCTCTACCACAAGAGCTTATGGGATGAAGTTCTTCCCTTCCGAGCCTTGGAGAAGAGTTCTTCCTCTTGAGTTTTGTATCAACCATCCCATACTTCCTCCTTGTCGAGATTCAGGTTGCATGCATATCGGGGTGATTTTCTAAAGATGGAGTTTGGTTCCTCTGTTTTTGCTTCTTCGTCGGAGCATTCGCCGCTTGCCACTCCTTTGCCTCCTTGATAGCTTTTGTCACTGTTACCTCGGCTGAGAAGCCTCTATTCTCAAATAAGAATAGGTTTCTTGCTGTCCACAAATTCCAGGGGAAGAGAGGGGCAGAGATGTTGCATGTATTTGGGATTGATCCGATGAACTGATATGTACCGTAGGAGGGGTGATGTGAAGAGATGGTCCAGGAACAATATCGGTGTGTCCTGTCCCAAACTTCCATAGCAAACGGACATGTCAAAAGAGTGTGGATAGTATTGCCACGAAGACATATCTTGGTTCTCTTTACTATGGCAGTTTTGTACCCCTTGTTGGTTAAATTATAATAATCGTCACTATTGTTTAAATTGAGAAACAATCATGCTTACCAAGAATTTGATCGGAATTATATTTGAAATTATATATAAAAAAAAAAAAAGAATTTATGTAAATTTACAAGATGGCCTCATACATTTTATTAGAACCGGGTCTGGTCTTAGTATGAATCTCACAATATGTTGTTTCTGATTTAAGTCGTCGCTCTTTTCATAATTAGTTGGAGCATTCGCAGGAAGGTTGAAGATCCGTGAAATTTTCCCGGCGAGATTTCAGAATTTTGGTAATGGCGGCGGTTCTGTCTTCTCTGGGTTTAGGAACAATTCGCCCTTCGCACCATTATTTCAATTCGCTCCGTTGCCAAAGTCTTCGTCTCTCGAGAAATACGAGGTCTCCGCTCAATAGGGTTCTTCAGGCTTGCCTCCGATCCAGTGGGTATCTATTATCCTTCGCTCAATTGCATCCGCATCTGACTCTTATTAATCTGCTTTGATTTGAACTTACACTCTTCTTCCGGAAACAATTTCTCTTGCATCCTATCTAGCTCTCACCTTTTGAATTGGAATCGAATCGATAGATCATATCTGAAAAAAATTCTGGCTTTATAGCATTCGTTTTGTAATATAGATTTGTAGCTAGTGCCACTTAACATCATTTAGGATATGTTACATTGTTTGTTTATGTATATTAGGTTATGCAAATGCTGATGATGCTTCGCTTTCATCACCCCAAGAACATTCCGAGATTGTATTTATGGGTACCGGAACAAGTGAAGGGATTCCTCGTGTCAGCTGCCTCACTAATCCTTTGAAAACATGTTCGGTATTTTTTTCGTTTTTTGTTTGTTTCCCTTTTGATATGGTTCATCTACAATTTCAGTGAGATCCCATTGAAAAAAAGTTTTCTATTTTGACGCTTCTAGGTATGCACAAAAGCAACGGAACCCGGAAACAAAAATAGGAGACTTAACACCTGCATTCTTGTTCGGTATATCAGACCATCCGGAACAAGTAACATCCTAATTGATTGTGGCAAGTAAGTGCAATGACAAGAGTATTGTGAGTGTGACTTTATATCTCTCTTCTTGTTCCATCGGATAACTTATTGTGGCAATTCTGACATTAGAAAAAGAAGTTGAGATATTTGGTGAGATTGATCATGGAGCCATCTGATGTTCATTTACTTTATTGTATGCTGACTTTTTCGTCTTGGCAGGTTCTTCTACCATAGTGCCCTTCGATGGTTTCCCACCTTCGGGTTAGTTTTTCCCATCAACCAGCATTCAGTTGTCATAAGAGTTTACTTCTTACACGAAGAAGTTGTTATTATTATTTTTTATACTATGAACAAGTATGCTCAATTGGACTCTCTGTTTATCACTGACTGCTTTATAGAATTCTGTTACACTGTGATAGTTTTATCCTTATGGCCATCCCCATAAGACGTAGTTGCGTTTTTTTTTTGTCAGGCTAAGAACACTTGATGCGGTTGTAATTACTCATTCTCATGCTGACGCAATTGGAGGTCTCTTAAACTGACAAGTTAATTCTTGCCCATCCATCATTTTCTTGTTCCATGTTTCTTTCTCCTGTAAAGTCAAGTGTTGTCTCCTTAATTGAAGTCTTCTTCTCCATTGTTTTGTTTTTTTTTCTTCTCCAGGTCTTGATGATCTCCGTGATTGGACAAACAATGTCCAACCTCACATTCCAATTTACACTGCTGTGCGCGATCTCGAGGTTTACCTGTTTTACCAACACTCCAAAATATTTCCCTTATCGCTCGCAATGCTCTTTCAGTAGCTAAAGGCTCTACTCAACCAAGATATGTGAATCTCAGGTGATGAAAAAGACCCATTATTACTTGGTTGATACGAGTGTGATCATACCTGGCGCTGCAGTCTCAGAGCTAGAGTTTAAAATCATTCACGAGGATCAGCCATTTGTGGTAAACGATCTAAAGGTAAGTTTTATTCCTGGCTTATTATTCATCAATCGTACTTCTTCAACTCGGTTTCACGGTTACAAAAAACTATGATCTTGGTGTTGCATTTGGCATGAACTGAATGTTTCAGATAATCCCATTACCGGTTTGGCATGGAAGTAATTACCGTTCCCTTGGATTCCGGTTTGGCAACGTCTGCTACATAAGGTAAACAAACACAAACTTCCTTCTACTTTTTTTCTGTGCCGAGTTCTGTCCATGAATATCAGAGTTTTTAGTTATGGTATTGTAAAATATGCAGCGATGTCAGTGACATACCTGAAGAAACTTACCCGCTCCTCAGAGACTGTGATCTGCTAATTATGGTAATCTCAACAATTGCGGCTTTGTTCATCGCATCTATTGTTTTTTCTCTACCAAAGATAGCTTCTTATCCAAGAAACCTCTCACTGTAGGATGCTCTGAGGCCTGATCGGTCTTCGGCTACACACTTTGGCCTCCCAAGGGTATGAAGCTTGCCTCTTGTATTTGATTTCTTCTCTTGAAATACAAAAAATGGCACAATTTGTTTTCGTATTTCAGCAATTTATTCCCCCTATCATATTCACGCTTTTACTCTCAATTTTGTTTTCCGTCCCTCCAGGCGTTAGAGGAAGTTGGGAAAATCAAACCAAAAAGAACCCTTTTCACAGGTAAAATTTGCTATTGAATATGCCTACCAAGCTGTGACTTAAAAAACAAGGATGTATATATAATATATAGTCTCTTTTCTTGCCCTGATTTTTGTTTTTTGTTTTTTGTTTTTTGTTTTCTCCGAAGGAATGATGCATTTGATGGACCACGATAAGGTGAGCGAAGAATTGGAGAAACTAATGGATACAGAAGGCCTCGATGTCCAGTTAAGCTACGATGGTCTTCGTGTACCCATCTCAATTTAACTCGGTTTATTCATATTTCCCCCCTCTTATAACCGGTTCATTCATACCGATATTCTTCATTTTTGTTTTTACGACATGAACCGCAAATAACTCGGTTTATTATGTTCGCAAAAGTACACAATAGTTTTTCATTGTACGCGATTTGATGATATTAATAAGTATTGGTTTTCGAAAACCGGTTTGGCTACATGGCTGCTATATCTAACTGGTTCGATTGGGGAAAGTGACCACCAAAAACGGTGACGTTTTCTAGCGACAGTGGGAAGCGAAAAACACGGGAACGGGTGTGTGTTCTAAAGGGCGTCTGCTAAGTCGGCGACCAGATTACATGGCTCTGCTCTGGTTACAATCCAGTTATTTATTCACACGTGTCTTTGTCGGCCCAGTACGGTCCCTACGACGTGTCGTGTTCACGCGTGTCTATTACGGAAGGTGACATGAGAGAGAGGGTTCCCTGAATTATATCCAGTTGAGCTTGAAAATTCAAAATTGTAAACATATCCATAGCTAACTATTACAGTTTCGCTGTAGAACTAAATTATCTTTCTATGAAACTAGTTAAAAATTATTTGAGGTTACTTTATAATGTAAGAGGTGGAAAACGACGTCGGCGAAAATAAAACTACTATAAGGAAAAAGTTAGGTGCGATTTGATAGAGAAATTTAATTAATCTTATGGGGTTAATCATCAAGTATTGTATTTAAGTTGATTGTTGAATAGAAGTAGATGGGGTCCATGTGTAAGCTCAATCATTTTCATAAACAGAGGGGCCTACTATTTCCCTCAATATATGCTCCGCTCGTGAACTCTCTGTGACTATTTTTGACTCTATACACTGTAACTCACGAACCTTTCCAATTTTTTTTTTTTTTTTTTAATAATTTGTAGGACCAAAATTTAGCACTATAGACAGAATAAAATTTAATCACGATTGTATAAATAAACATTAAGAAACAGACGATTCATAAATCGATAAAGCAATGAAATAAATCTAAGGAGGCGAGATGAATCTTTTTCCTTAACCCTAAGAATCTCCCGTAGTGCGACGGATTTTAATAAATCCATGAGTCACTGGATACAACCAAAGTAATTTGTATCATCTATACTTGATATCAGATTTGTCGAACATTATACTACGATACTCTCGAATAGAAACTTACTCTAAGCAGTAGGGAATTGAGAGAACTCTTGCTAGAACTTTTATGATGTGTTTTTTAGTGTATCAGAGGATGATTTTTAAGGTGAAAATCGGACTGTATATATAGGAGAGATGCTAGGGTTTTTCCCAGACAGAAAAGGAATGTTCCTCAGAATATTCTAGCGGCTGCGATTTTTAAGTCGGCCTGTCGAGTATCGATCGATACCAAGAGGTATCGATCGATACCTCTAAAAGTCTACGAGCCCAACAAGGCCCAATGTGCGATCAACGCACGTGTGGTCTTTTCTTCTCTCTTGTTGTTCATTAATGACACAACTATTCCAAAATATATACACGAGAAAATATTTCTCGGTCAATGAAAACATTTCATTAGAATGAGCTTAACTCATTTCTTTTCACACTAACACAATTTTATCAAGCTCTCAAGCTTTGACAAAAAATTAGTATCCCCCACATGAATAGAAATGACTCTAAACAAATAAAAATTGTACAGACTAGACTTTACTAGACATACTTGACTAGACTCATCTAGACGTAGACAGACTTTCGAGAGTATTCGAAAATGTAACTGTATCTGAGAGGTAGCATTTTCCAGCTTTGAACCAAACATTTTTAATATCTGTCGAGTTTACTCGGCCAGGAGGTGAACATGATGTCTTGAACCGCCCGGATTTTGATGTAAACTTAGACAACATGTATCGCACAGAGACATCTTCTCGTAGAACCTTGTTCTCTATTGTGTTCATTTTGGCCTTGAACATTCCTGGTATTCGTGAGTGAATTTGGAGAATATAGCCTTATCCTTCATTCTCCTCGAAACGGCCCCATTTCACACTTCACGAGGTGAACTTTTATTAGCTTGTTTTCAGAAGTGTCATGTCACACTTTACTATCTACACAGCTATGCAATCATTAAAAGCCAACGCTTATCCTTACTATCCACAGGTAGCACTGTTTTATCATCCTAGAAATTGGGCAGAGACATAGTCTCACAGTGCTCAAATTCGAATCAGTTTAATTTTGTTTCCCTTTGAACCTAGATCTTGGGATCTCCAGTCACATAGGTGGGGTATCTGTAAAACGTCATCTTTTCCTATAGGCTTTAAACCCATTCCTTTTGATGATTTTGCAATTTGATCTCGCGGCAAACCTTTGGTAAATGGATCTGCTAGGTTATCAGTCGACTTGATGTAATCTATCGTTATTACACCAGTTGAGATCAATTGTCAAATGGTCTTATGTCGTCTTCTTATATGACGAGACTTGCCATTATATAGATTACTCAGTGCCCGAAAGATAGCCGACTGACTATCACAGTGTACACGTAATGCTGGCACTGGTTTCTCCCACATCGAGATATCTTCCAAAAAGTTTCGAAGCCATTTTGCTTCCTCAGCAGCTTTATCTAAAGCTATAAACTCTGACTCCATGGTTGATCTGGCCAGGAGTGTTTGTTTGGAATATTTCCAGGATATTGCTGCACCAGCAAGAGTAAAGACATATCCACTCGTGGATTTGGAGTTTTTTGAATCTGAAATCCAATTGGCATCACTGTACCCTTCCAGCACTGCTGGTTATTTACCGAAGTGCAGCCCATAACTTTTGGTGTATCTTAGATAATTTAATACCTAGTTATGGCTCTCCAATGGGTATGACATGGATTACTCGTGTAACGACTTAGTACGTTTACCGAGTGTGCTAAATCGGGTATAGTACAATTCGTTAAGTGCATTATACTCCCGATGACTCTTGCATATTCCACTTGTAAAACTGCTTCACCTGAATTATTTGTTAAGTGAAGTTGAGGATCAAGCGGAGTTTTTGCAGTCCCATTGGAGTAGGTCTGAAACCTCTCAAGGATTTTTGTAGCGTAATGATCTTGAGACAGAATTATTCCTTTTGAATTTCGAATAATCTTAATCCCTAGAATTACATCCGCTAATCCCATGTCTTTCATATCAAACTTTCCACTTAGCATGCTCTTTGTTTGAATGATTATATCTTTGTTGCTTCCCATGATTAGCATGTCATCTACGTACAAACACAACAACACATAACCTTGTGAAGTACTTTTGATATAGATGCACTTATCACATTCATTGATGTGAAAGCCATTTGACATCATTACGTTGTCAAACTTTTCATGCCATTGCTTCAGAACTTGCTTGAGTCCGTATAGCGATTTGACAAGCCTACAGACTTTCTTTTCTTGTCCGGGAGCAACATAACCCTCAGGTTGATTCATATAGATCTCTTCCTCTAAATCTCCGTTTAAGAAAGCAGTTAACATCCATCTGATGTATTTCAAGGTTTCTTAAAGCTGCGATTCCAATCAACATGCGGATCGAAGTAATTCTCGTCACTGGAGAATAAGTGTCAAAGAAGTCCAATCCTTTCTTTTGACGAAATCCTTGTACCACAAGCCTGGCCTTATATTTGTCTATAGAGCCATCAATTTTTAGCTTAGTGGTGAAGACCCATTTACAACCTAGAGGTTTGCAACCTTGAGGTAGGTCTACCAACTCATAAGTATGATTTTGCATAATTGAGTTGATTTCACTGTTAGATGTCTCCCTCCAGAAAGGTGCATCAGGTGTAGACATCGCTTCCATGAAAGTTCTTGGACCACTTTCCGCTAGGAATGCCATTATGAACTCAGAGCCAAATGTCTTCTCCTTACGAGCCCTCTTGCTTCGTCTCGGTTCAGCTTCTTCTACTTCTGTAGAAGCGCCTGAAGTGCTTGCCTCATTGCTAGCATCTCGTTCGTCACGAGTTCGTTTAGGATTTCCTCTATCCTTACATGGAAACACATTTTCGAAGAAGGATGAATTCCTTGACTCCATTATTGTGTTTACATGAATGTCTGGTATATCTGATTTATGTACCAGAAATCGATAGGCACTACTATTGTGCGCATATCTAATGAAAATGCAATCTATCGTTTTAGGTCCAATGGTGACCTTTTTCGGAAGTGGTACTGCAACTTTTGCCAGGCACCCCCACACTTTCAGGTATATATACGAAGGTACATTACCATTCCAAAGTTCATAAGGAGTTTTTCCTGTGACTTTGTGTGGAATTTTGTTCAGGATATAATTTGAGGGAAGCAGAGCCTCCCTCCCACATGTTTTGGGCTAACCCAGATTCTTGCAACATTGCATTCATCATTTCCTTGAGAGTTCTGTTTTTTCTTTCAGCAACTACATTGGATTCAGGTGAGTAGGGAGCAGTTGTTTGATGAATAATGCCATGAGCTCTACAGAATGCATCAAATGGTTCACTGTATTCACCACCCCTATCACTTCTGACCTTTTTTATGGTATTGCCGAGTTGATTTTCAACTTCCAGCTTGTATTCTTTAAATTTGTCCAAGGCTTCATCTTTACTCCGCAGTAGAAAGATGTAACAATATCTCGTACAATCATCTATGAAAGTCACGAAATATTTCTTGCCTCCTCTGGTTTTAATATATGTCAAATCACATAAATCTGTGTGAATTAAACATAGAGGTTCTGTTGTTCTTTGAACGCTGGGTGATGGCGTTTTAGTGAGTTTGGCTTGGACACAAACTTCACATTTGTCTTTGCCTATTTTGCATTTAGGAATCATATTCATGTTCATCAATCTACTCATAGACTTGAAATTAACATGTCCTAGTCGTTCATGCCAAATATTAAAAGAGTCAGCGAGATAAGCAAATGGTTTCTTATCATTAATCTTTGGGTTCTTCGAGGTGGATGCCTCGGTTACATTATCCTTTGGGATTACTGCCTCAACATACATCTTAAACAGATTATCACAAACAAAACCCTTACCCAAATACATCCCATTCTTCGTTAGGATTAGCTTATCACCTTCCAGCTTCACAGAGAATCCATGCTTACTTATGAGCGATCCAGATATCATATTCTTGTGCATATCCTGTACATGGACGACGTTCGTGAGAACCAGTTCCAGTCCAGAGGTGAGCTTCAGAACAACCTTCCCGTGACCATCAATTGTCGACGAGGCAGAATTACCCATTAAGAGTTTTTCACCATTCTTGGTCTTTGTGTATGTGGAGAACATCTCTCGATCTATACAGATGTGTCTGGTTGCACCAGTATCGAACCACCAAGTCTTTGGATGGCTTTCAGCAACATTGGCCTAAGTGACCACAGCACACATGTCCGCTTCAGTCAAGTTCGCTTGAGCCTTCTTGCTGCGACACTCGAAGGATTTGTGTCCTTGCTTTCCACAGAAGTTACACGCTCCTGAGAACCCTTGAGAAGTCTGACCATACTGACTTCTCTTGTTCTTGAACTTCTGGAAGTTCTTTGGTGGCATTTTCCCTTTGCCTTTGTTTAGGCGTCCTTTGTTCTGCCACTTGCCTTGATTGGGGTTTTGGTGTTCAACCATGTTCGCATTGTGTTCGCAAATTTTCACACCTACGCCCATCTGTTGTTCTCGATTCGTAGACTCTACGCGAAGCTTAACAATCAGATCTTCAAGGCTCATCTTCTTTTTCTTCAGCCTGAGGTAGTTCTTGAAGTTCGTCCAACCAGGAGGTTGCTTCTTAATGATGCAGCAACCTTGATAGGTTTCACACAGCTGCATTCCCTCAGCGAAGATGTCGTGTAGGAGCCTCTGCACCTCATCGACTTGTTCCATTAGTGGTCTTGAATCCACCATCTTGTAATTCTCGAACTTTGCCACTGTGAATTTCTGAGTACCAGAATCTTCAATGCGGTACTTCTTGTCTAATGAATCCCACATATCCTTAGAAGTTTCGACGTTTTCGTACACCCCAAACAGAGAGTCCGAAAGGCTATTCTGAATATATCCCTTGCACAAGAAGTCAGCATGTTCCCAAGCGTGGACACTCGCAAGTGCACGTGGATCAGTGTTATCTTCTGGGAGAACATGTTTCACCTCGCTGGTGTATTTCTGCAGATTTAGTGTTGTCAGATAGAAGAACATCTTCCTTTTCCACATCTTGAATGCTGTCCCATCAAACTTGGTCGGATGAGCGACATGGTTCCCAGATGGAACTTTGACCGTCTAGATCTGACTCGCAGTCGTTTCAACCTTGTCATTGGTTTTCTCCAACACTCCAGAGTTGTTTTCCACATCAATTGTCATTCTGTTAAGACAAAGAAAACACAACTTTCAATTAGTACCGATATATAAACTTAAGACTCGCAATTCTAAAACTGATATCGAACTAAATCGCATTGGTGTCGATCGATACTCCTTGGTATCAATCGATACACACACAATGTCTATCGATACACCCATATGGTGTCGATCGATGCACCATAGGTGTCGATCGATGCAAGTGAATTTCACAGGATCGATCGATGCACCACAGTGTCGATCGATACCTGTGAATTTTACACAGTATCGATCGACATAGACCCAATATGGTCGATACACAATATCGATCGATACACCTCAGTGTCGACCAATACCACTCGATGCAAAGTATCGATCAATACACCTTAGTGTCGACCGATACAGCTGTTTGCATAGTATCGATCGATGCACCTCAGTGTCGACCGATACAAATTTTGTCTAGTATCGATCGATACCATGAGGTGTCGATCGATACTCACAAGGATTCGATCGAAATCGAATCTATCAAGAACCACAAGGTGCGTTCGTTGATTATACCGTTCAATAACCGCAATTATAGACGGTTATAGAAGATGTTTAAAGCAGTACTGCTTCTACTACACGTTTCAGGTTGCTAAACAGCTTTTTGATAACATTTGAGTATCACTAGCAGATGAACATCTTCTTAAAAATAGAATAGATGGAGATTGCCTCTACTACACGTTTCAAGTTGCTTAGAAGCTTTTTGATAACGTTTGAGTATCATCAGCAGTAGAAGAATCGTTTTAGAAAACCGTTTGAAAACGTTTATTTACTCGTGATTAAAGATCCAATTGAAGTAATAAAACAAGAATTGGACCTTCTTAGAGTTAAGATTGTAGGACCAAAATTTAGCACTATAGACAGGATAAGATTTAATCACGATTTTATAAATAAACAGTAAGGAATAGACGATTAATAAAACGATAAAGCAATAAAATAAATCTAAGGAGGCGAGATGAATCTCTTTCCTTAACTCTAAGAATCTCCCGTAGTGCGACGGGTTTTAATAGATCCATGAGTCCCAGGATACAACCAAAGTAATATGTATCATCTACACTTGATATCAGATCTGTCGAACATTATACTACGATACTCTCAAATAAAAACTTACTCTAAGCAGTAAGGAATTGAGAGAACTCTTGCTAGAACTTTTAGGATGTGTTTTTTAGTGTATCAGAGGATGATTTTAAAGTGAAAATCGAACTGTATATATAAGAGAGAGGCTAGGGTTTTTCCCAGACAGAAAAGGAATGTTCCTCAGAATATTCTAGCGGCTGCGATTTTTAAGTAGGCCCGTCGAGTATCGATCGATACCAAGGGGTATCGATTGATACCTCTAAAAGTCCACGAGCCCAACAAGGCCCAATGTGCGATCAATGCACGTGTGGTCTTTTCTTCTCTCTTGTTGTTCATTAATGACACAACTATTCCAAAATATATACACGAGAAAACATTTATCGGTCAATGCAAACATTTCATTAGAATGAACTTAACTCATTTCTTTTCACACTAACACAATTTTTTAAAACCCTCAAACTTTGACAAAAAATTAGTTCCAACATAATTAACATTACATATTATGTCTATGCTCATCTCATGTTTTGGAAATTTACTTACCGAGACCTTCACTTTGTAAGCAATTGATTAGTCAATAAGACCCTTGTTTTTAGTTTAATCAGATCAGTTCTGTATCATAATCAGTAATTAGATTCATTCAAACTTGTTTAACAACACATGCATGTTTTCTTATGATCTAGAAAAAAGTTATTTAAGTGGTGTCAGAATGTGATATTTGTTATATAAGCTAAGCCATGCATAGCTGACATGGAGACAGAGACGTATAATCTTTTATAGACCCCTAATTTCAGGACAGTTTAATAAAATAATATATACATGCCTTTCCAAGTTTCATCTAAACTAATATTTTATTTTCATGTCAGCCTTATTGTTTTGCGACTGAAAATGGACGCTCAGTTCATTCATTTTTCAACATAATATTAAAATCTATCCGTATATGTGATTGTGAAGATGAGTAATAGTATTGGAGAAGATTGTGTGATCTACGGTGCCCATTAGTCCTTATTATCAACTAATTAGGTTATATTTCAAATTTCAAAATAAATATTAATATTACTACTCTACTTTGATAAAGCAAATTTCAAACACATTTTAGATAATTAATGGGTTTCTTATAAAGTTATTTTAATGTGTGGGGGTGAGCTGGTGTTACATATTGGGAAGAGGATCGGACAAATCACATTAAGAAAAGCAAAATAATTGTAGAATAAAACAAGAACAAGACAAAAAGACGAAACATTTTATATTCTTCAATTTCTTTTGATTTATATATGTTTTCAGACAATCCAATTAATCTGTCGATGAAACATGGTCTTTATGTGGTGATTCAGATTACCTTTTAAATGTAAGAACTACCACATACATTGGTTTACGAAAATAAATTAGGTAAATGGCACTTGGCAGTAGTTACAGAAACAAAAAAAAGGTTTTGGCAGTTTGTATTTAAACGCAAACGCAATTAAATTACATGACGGCGGCCAACGTAGTAAATTTTCTAGCACCGTATAAGAAAAACAAATAAACAAGAGCACATTATTGTCATAGTAATGCTACTACAGGTATTTATTATTACCAATGTAGTCTTTTTTAACTACATACTATAAAGGTAATATTCTGGATGCATGGGTGTCACCAAATTGAATGACTAATCTCGAGACCCGAGTGGACATTTATGAATTTTTCTATTTGTATTTTTTTTTAGTTTCCACATTATGCTACTGTTAAAAAAAGAGTATCCAGCTCCCAAAATATGGTGGTAAATATGAAAACTTTTTTTTTTTGGTTAAAAATATGAAAAACTTAACTCTATGGGGGTTATTGGGAATTGGATTTATAGAGAGTTTTGTTGATTTCAAAAGTCATCAAATTTGTCAAATTTACATAGAATTTTGTTGAATTTTAAAAGCTTTTTAAAATTTCAAAGAATTTTGTATATTTAAACAATCCATAAAAAAATTCTATTATAACAAACTTTGATAATTCGAGGGATATATGTAGTATTTTGAAAATTATGTTTTATGAGTTAAATTATAAGGAATCCATATCCCAATAACACTATATTTTAACAAAATCATAGAATTATTAAAATACAAACTTTTTGAATAACAATGGATTTTGATTAAATTATAAAAATCATCAAACCAATAACAATGGAATGTTATAATCCATAAACGAATAACATTGGAATCTATTAAGAATGTAAAAATCCACAAACCAATAACAGTAGAATCTTAGACTCTAAAAATCTTCATAAATCAATCTCCCAATAATCCCCCTACATTTGTGTTCTGCATGTTTAGCGATCTCCCCTTACATTTTATTCTTCTTCTTCTACCTCCATATATATATAATTAAAGTCGAGATAAATTGGATTATACCAAAAACACAGTATATTCAACAATTTTGTTAAGAAATGGTAAGAACCTCTCTTGTTCTGTTTTTGCGGAATCTCTCACAATCTCTCTTGTTTGATGATCACTCGTGTGTTTAAGAGCATAAAAGTAAATGACACACAGAGTTTAACCAGTTCACGTTTCAAAACCGGAAACGCTACGTCTGGCCGAGACTTGCTCGAAAATCCACTAGAAAGCTTTTTTGTTACACAAACCCTTAGAGAACTCACTGTCAACTCACAGCAGCCTCTCTCTATGCTCTTTCTCTCTTAACCCTATTGTCTCATCTTAATTAGCTCTCCTTTTATACTCCTCATAATCAACGCCACACTCTTTCTCTCATCTCGTACTCTGTTTTCAAACGCAGAGGAAGAAGACAAAAGTGAAATTACTTTTGGCTGAGGTTAATTATGCCTCATACCTTTTGTGAATTGTATACACAACACGTGAGCTCTTCGTGCTTTTCTTCTTGATAGAAGCTGAGACCTTTTTCTTGAGTTAGAGTCTTCATGACACTTAGGCAATACTTCTACAAATTTGTTAAAGAGTATATTCAACAATTGAAATGTGAAATTCCTACAATTTACTTGAAAGTAGATCACAAAGGTCGAAGTGCAATATTTAAAGGCAAATTAATTGGATTTTTAGGTAAAGACGCACGGAGTGTGTTGACAAACAAGTCAACTATTTATATGTTTACATATAATCAGATATAAAATATTAGTATGTTTTTGGTCTTCACCATCTTCTCATGTCATTCAAATAATCAAATTATTATTATTATTATTGTATATATTGCATGACTTTTATTGGCTCGCGACGGCCCTTTAGAACGTTGAAAATTTGCCACTTCTCTATCATTCCTTTTCGGATTTAATTTTATTTTCAAATTTTGCATCATATACACCGCGTAAATTAATACTCTATACTAATATCTATACACCATTATGTGTATAATCTTCCTCATGTGTTGTATCTTTAGGTCATAAAGTAGGTTAGGGCATGCGGCACTGATGACACATGGTTAATCCATTTAAATAATTTTCATCAATCCATTTGATGTATACTCTCTCATTTTTTTGTTTAACATGAAAAGCATCTAATCGAAAGGAAAAAGAGAAGAAGCAAGAGAAAGTTTTGCCTTTATAGCCAAAAAACCTCAAATATTAATCAATGGCTCAATCATAGCTTAGTTCTCTGTAAATGACAGTGTAAAGCTGTAAAAGTAATTATTAAACTCAACTCAAAAATTAATTACGTTTAAATAAGTAGAGACTATATATATACCCATATTCAAATTTGGTCGGCAATTATTATAGTGGACCATAAACAAGTATTTTTTGTGACAAACTTTTTCTGAGTGACATAAATTAGCTAGTAATCTGATTCATGATAGAGTAAGAAAATAGTGAAATTTATAATTTTAAAGCAAAATAATGGACTATATGATTTCAAATATGTCTACTGCTTCTCGAGAAACGTTAAAAACTAAAAAAAACAAGAACTATAAAAATTGCGAAGAGCTCTTTCTGCAAGCTTTTCACAGAGCTTGTGAGAAAGTTATATTTATCTTTTAGTCACCGTGCTTTACGAAAAAAGAAAAGAAAAACTAGTACAGTATATTTCAATAATAATAATTATTTTTTGTTGGAAAAAAACAAAATTGATAAATAAATATAAAAAAACAGGAAAACAAATTTGCAGGTAATGATAAAAAAGAGGACAGATTGCTCTTCGCTTGTAAGAGAAAAATATATTAAAAAAAAAGAGAGAGCAGAAAATGTCATATTTTCCTTAGCGGTAGGGTTACTTTTATTTTTCCCTTTTTTTTTTTTTTTTTTTTTTTGAATTTCTGGGTTTCAAATACACATAGAGAGAGAGAGATAATAGAGTTTCTCTTGTCCACAATCTCTCTCTCTCTTTCTACTTCTAGGTATATTGGATTTTCTTCCTACTTCTGTTTTCTTTTAATTTTAATTTCTCAACTTCTAGCTAGTTCATGTTCTGTGTAGTAATTTGTTGTTACTTCTATTTTGTTTCATCGAGACTAATTAATTCTTGTTGATTTCAAACACGAACCAGAAAAGTGGATAGAGATTGTCTCTTGGGTTGAAGCCAAAGAAGGAACTTATTTTATATATTTATACACAAACACACACACAATATCAAAGAAGGAAGCTAGGATTATAAATACATATAGAGGCTCATTTCTTGTATGTTTCTGTTTAATCTTCTCTTTTGTCTCCTTTTTATCAGTATATGTCTATACATATAGATCTGAAAAAAGTTTGTCGATTTCTTATCTTGCTTCTTTTTTGTTTTTCCTCAAGGTTTTGTGGTGATGAAAAAAGACATGTTACTTCATCACAAAGTACAACAATAAGAAGAGAATATGTCGAATCTAACATCAGCTTCTGGGGATCAAGCAAGTGTCTCTTCAGGAAACAGAACTCAAGCAAGTGGTTCTAATTACTTCCCTCATCATCAACAAGTACAACATGAACAACAACAACAACAACAACAGTTCTTTGTTCCGGAATCGCAGCCTCAAAAGAAGAGGAGAAACCAACCAGGGAATCCAGGTTTGTGTGAAAAGAATTAGTTACAAAAAAAATACAACTTTTTCTTCTTCTTCTTTGTTTTGGACTGATTCGTTATTCCAATTATTTGATACAGTCATCATCTTGGAAAATTATGGGTCTTCTCCCAAAAAGAATATTCTTTTTTACCCTTTTTGTTCTCTTTATCATCTCTATTCTAAACAAAGAAATCAAAAAACAAAATAAACCACAACTTTATTAGTACTTCTTCATTGATTTTTTTTTTATTTTTCAGACATGTGTATTGTTCGAATTGCTTGGGCGTGGTTAATAAAATTTTCCTCATTATAACTACTGTTAATTAAGTTAAAGCCGTATTTTTTTAGTGTTTGTAACTTTCTTAAAACAAAATCGTATCTTTACTAGTGTTTCTTGAGTTTACGACTGACAATATCGGTTTAAATATTTTTCATTTTCATCAGACCCAGAATCAGAAGTGATTGCTTTATCACCAAAAACACTAATGGCAACAAACAGATTCGTGTGTGAGATCTGCAACAAAGGATTTCAAAGAGACCAGAATTTACAGCTTCACAGGAGAGGTCACAATCTACCATGGAAGCTGAAACAAAGATCCAACAAAGAAGTGATAAGGAAGAAAGTGTATGTTTGTCCAGAAGCAAGCTGTGTGCACCATGACCCATCTCGAGCTCTCGGTGACTTAACCGGAATCAAGAAGCATTTCTGCAGAAAACATGGAGAGAAGAAGTGGAAATGTGACAAATGTTCAAAGAAATATGCTGTTCAATCGGATTGCAAGGCTCATTCTAAGACTTGTGGCACCAAAGAATACAGATGCGACTGTGGCACTCTCTTTTCTAGGTAAAAAACAAAAACTCTTCTGATCATTTTTCTATTTATTAAATATGATTTGAGAATATAGTAATTACAATTAATACTGGTTATATAAAATGTGGGATATGTGGTGGTGTTGTAAGAACTGGAGGGACACATGGTACAAAGTATTCTGTTTTGATATGAGTAATTTCATTTAATTTGAAATAGGACAAGAATGGTAGCTCAAAAGAATCTTCATTTATATTATGGAACTAGTTCAGGGTACTTTTCTCCTCTCTTTTTTTTATTCTTAAAAAAAAATATTATGGGGTGTTTTGACAAACTAAAAAAATAGATCTATATATACTTTATTATAGGGTATTTTATTTGTTCTTCTTCTTTTTCTTGCATTAATCATCCATCTTACAATATACATATGTGATTGCTACATGCGCGTTAGATGGACCACATTACTTTCATAGCTTCTCTCAAAGTGTGTCATTTATTTCTTCGTATTAATTAACATTGTTGTTGATCATTTATTTCTTGGTAAATTAACAGGAGGGATAGTTTCATAACTCATAGAGCATTTTGTGAAGCACTGGCTCAAGAGACTGCGAGAGAAGTAGTAATGCCACAAAATCAGAACCATCAACCAAACCCTCTTTTGATTCATCAACCTTCTTCTCATCATCATCAAACACAACCAAACACGAACGTCTCTTCCCCTTCTTCCACTTCCCACAACATCATCAATAGCCTTCACTTCGAAACCAACAATGGTTCAAATAATAGTAACAGTAGCAGCAATCATCATCTCCATACATTTCCAGTTAAGAAAGAGCAACAACAAAGCAATGATCATATCATCAACTACCACCACCACAGTATCCCTCCTTGGCTTGCTCCTCACCCGCAAGATCTCACATCTTCAAACCCTAACCCTAGTAATGGTGGTGGAGGAGGAGGAGGTTTGTTCTCTCTTGCGACTTCTCCGGCTATGTCAGCCACCGCATTGCTCCAGAAAGCAGCGCAAATGGGTTCCACAAAGACACCTCCTTTACCACCAACCACCGACTTCGAGAGGTTAGCTCATCATAACAACCTCACCACGACAATGGCGGCGATGATGACGTCACCACCTGGATTCATCAGCTCCAACAACAACAATCAAGTTTTGTTTCAAGACTACAACGCCTCCGGGTTTGATCTTCACGGTGGAGAAGAAGCTTTCGACGTCGATACATACGGCGGGTTCTTGAGGACAAACGCTACTACAACCGCTTCAGCCGCAGGATCAGACCAAAATAAAAGCGGTGGAGGAGGAGAGGGTTTGACGAGAGATTTCTTGGGGCTACGACCGTTAATGTCTCATAACGAGATTTTAAGTTTTGCTGGTCTTGGGAATTGCATCAATGGCTCTGCTTCCGATCAGCTGCATCCAAAGCCTTGGCAGGGTTAGTTAGTTTTTTTTTTGTTTTTTTTTGCTCATATAATTATGAATCTCTCTAAATTTTAATATTAATATATGTGTATATAAATATATGTAGTTTTATATTTCCATAATCATTTTTGTTCTTATTTTGTTCTTCGTTTTATAATTTTTTTATGCCGACTGCTCACCAAAGGAGAATCAAAATGGTGCAAGTTTATACATAAATATTTGTTACGTGTCGTCTATTTTGCTTCTGTATTTTTTTTTTTGGTTTATCAAAGACCCAAAAACAAGCTCATGATTAATGGTCAACTCATGATTATTGGTCAACTCAAAATTAATTTTCTTGGTTATGGGTAAGAGTGGCACATACGTGGGTAGATTATGAGGTATTTTAACTGATTGCTACGAACAAAGAAATACGTAAATACGTGTGTACTTTCGTTTTCCTACATATATATATATACTAATACGTAAAGTGCGCTGCTACGTACATATACAGTAAATATTACATAAATATGTGGATAATAAGTTGGTGTACAACTTTTATTATTACAAAGAAAGGGAAAAAGGATAAGTGCTATAAGAAATCTATATAATGTTTTTATTATATAGATCAAGAATGTTCTGGCAAGTTTCCACTACTGTTCATGGTTGTATCTTTGCAGTACTCCTTCTGTTTTTTCTATAGGTTGTTTTAGAGTTGATTTTTTTTTCAATATACTTTAAAAAAAAATATCTATTATAACCTCAAGTTAAAGAAACATTGAAAATAGAGATTGATAATTAAAACTGTAAATACATTTAATTTGTGAAGCTATAATAAACAAATTAATAATTTTTTAAATTTATGTGTTCAATTCTAAAACGGCATATAAAAAAAATGAAAGAAATATTAATTAACTCGCGTTTAGTTACATGAATATTATTAATTCTCATCATGGAGTATATCCTTTTATAATTATCCAATTATTGTCAAGTGGCTCAATTTCATAATTTCACTGGGTTCTTTCGATGAAATTTATCCTCCAAGTTAAGCACTTTTTTGTCGATTTTAAAAAGCCAAGTTTTTTTAGACTCAAAAGTTCTTTTTTTTGGTTGTATTTTATTTATGATCATTTACAAAATGATTAGGTAATTGAAACCTAAAAGAAAAGTGAAAAAGGAAAGAGAAGAGAGAATGAATTGTAAGAAATGTGGCACATGAAAAGAATAAAGTAAAGAGGAGGCGGATATGCATTGGATTCGATCTTAAGGGTGACTCATCTTCTTCTTATAAACCTATTTCGAAAATTAGAAATGCAAAAATATAAATGTATCGATCTCTACATATATGTAAAACCTATTTTTTTTGTTTTTCTTCTTATTAGACCCCATCTCATGCAGGCACACAAGTGGGATCCGACAAAAGATAGGGACGCATCACGTTTTGCTTGGTGGAATGTATATAACTTATGTATATCACACATGGCCATAACTTTATGATACACATTACAACGTTCTTGAGATTGATTAGTAATTTAGTTTGCCGCTCTTTATCAATTAAATTACTGTCGACAACTGGAAAATTTACACTTATTATAACACATATATCCCGGAATTATTCTAAAATTCATTTAATCCAAAATGAAATTAACATAAAATTAACTATTATGCTCCTTGACCATATATAAAACTGATCTGGCGACAAGTTAAATATATTATTTGTATGGTTTTTTTTTTTTGTATGTGGTCGTCCCTAAAGAATGACATTTTCACATGCAATAAAGTGTGGAAAATGATTGAAATAGATAAAGATGTCTTCTTGTTTTTCGACGAGGTGGATGTGACATATATTGCTTATCAACAAACTTCTTATATCTTATAGCTAAGTAATATATATGCATTATGTCATATATATTGGGGAAAAAGTTATAACTTGATTTTAATGAAAGAATTTACAACAAATGACAAGATTATAAAATATTCATTGGAACACAGGATAAAAAAAAGGTTATAATTAAAAAGAGAGAAGAAAATCTTCTAACGAAAATTCAGGTTCAACAAGATTTGTTAGATAGATATTTAGTGTTTATAATTGGCCTATATATTATCACAAATGATTGGTTACTGAGAGGTGTATTCATATAACTACGTCTGCAAAGAAAGAAGAAAATGAAATTGTGACACCAGTTAAATTCATTTTGAGGAATTTTAGCAAAATAATAATATACCACAAGACCAGATCTTTTTAAATTTGTTTTTGTCCAAACTTATAGTAGTCAAAAAATTTACAGATGTAAGAGGTGTCAAATACAGAGGACCCATGAATTTGTCAATGTCATGATGATGAGTTTGGCATTTGTAAGGTTTTCTTTTTGTCTGATTTTAATGAAGTGATCCCACAATCACTATTTACGTATTTGTTTTTGTTTGCTTGTCAAAGACAATAACTTTTACAAAACATTATGTTATACAATAATGCTTGTAAAAGTTCTAAAACTTTGTAACCAACCAATTAATGTCACATACAAAAGAAACGATAACTTTTTTTGTTTGTAAAAAAAGAAACTATAACTTTTAACACATTCTACAACAAATAACAATTTTCCTGCAAAGTGATGATGAAGATCATGGTGATAGTCCTGATATATGGAGCAAAAGGAACGAGCAACTGCACTAAAATTTCTATTGCTCAGTTGGTTCCATCTTATACAGAATTGTCGCCATCATCTGTGAGTGAGCTTCATATGGAGACAACTACTTAAGCTTCGGGCAACTGCCTAAGATATCCTATTTTGCAAGTTTGGATCGATGTGGGAAAGACCGTCATTTTGGATCGACAAATGGACTCTTTATGGCCAACTTAATATCACACATTGGATAGCAAGTATAACCCGCCAATTGGGGCTGCCCATTAACGCAAAAGTTACTGATGCACTTACTCAAGATGGCTAGATTCTTAATTAGGGGGGGGGGGGGGGCTCAAAGCCACGCTGCGGAGACCCTTCACTGCCATATATATGACTACTATCAGGCTGCATTTACTGAGCTTGCCAGACAGTTTTCTATGGGCTGGAAACCCGAACTCTCCACCAACATCGCTTTGGCTTTTTTTTTTTTGGCAACAGGTTCGTCCTACTCAACCTAAAATTAATTGATATCAAAACTATCTTTTAGTATGTGCAAGTTAAGCAGTTGAAACAAAATCTAAACGTAAAAAACAATTTCTTTAAGAAGAAGAAATTAAATTATGCATGTAAATTAAAACCTAATTTAAAAAGGGTTTTCATCATATTAAAAATATTTGTAATAAAAAATTTAAACATGGCCAACAAATAGTTTGAGAGCTGTCTAGAAACAAGTTTACATCATGTGGCTTGCATGCTTGATATATAGACTTCCAACCAAAAGACATATTGTTGTAGCGAAGTACAAAACTCCAATCTTCTTAGAGCATGTCCAATGGTGAGGTTCTAAAAATGGGTATCTAAAATTTTTAGAACCTCACCTTTTAGAACCCCAACATTTTGTATGTTAATTTTTAGAATCTGTATCTAAAAGTTCTAACTTTAGAACCTTTCTCTCTTCTTTTTAGAACCTCTCCAATATTTATCAATTATATATCATTATAATTTTTTAGAACTCTTCTATTTAGAACCCCCCATTGAACATGCTCTTAGTTCTTCCAATGCAAATATACTCCAAAAACATTACAATTTACATTATATATCGTACGGAAATAAAATTGACGTTTAGTCCAATGGATTAATTTTATTGTAATCGATTAATTAAAGTCGAATGCTACGATTGGCTTTGTTGTACTTAGTGGAAAAAAATACTAAAAACATTATACGTAATGCTAAAGGTTAAAGGTTAAAACAAAAACTATAAACAACATTTGTAACATTTTAGTCTAACCGCCATTACCTTTGGGCGGCTTCTTTTTACATGATGGTCTTATTATTCTTGTGTTGTACGACACTATAAGAAAAATGTATAAATGCAAATGATACATGCAATCGTCTAAAGAAAATATTTTTATTTACTTGTACACCAATCTTTTTTTGTTGTTGGTTAAAGCCCAAATTGAAGAAAACACAATCTTTTTTTTTTGTTGGTTAAAGTCATGATTTAAACGTTGTTTACATTGTTCAATTTAGACATACATTTGTATTTTATCTATGGTCATTCATAAAAAAAAGAGATTTAATAGATTATAAAAAGAATTTGTATAGTATATACGTACATATACCAAATAAACACATAATTCATATATAGTCTTCAAATGTGAATGAAGGATCTTGTTTTTCTTTCCATGTGCTATGCAAACTCAAACATTACCAGTTTAGTCATGATTTAACATTCAAAAACTGATGACATGTTGCAAGGACCAATATTGTAGAGAAGCAATGTCAGATGTGTTTAGACTTTAGCGGTAGGGTTCAGATGAAAGTAACAGATTTGGTTTCGTGTCGACTACATTTAGGTAATGCGCTACCAAAAACAATTGCACTAAATTAAAAAAAAATATATATACGTAATACGTAATGTAAATTTAAAATATTTGAGATACTACATTGGACAAGATGGATACTTCAAATCCGTGAATTTTAGACAAGCCCTCAATCTCGGGGAACCTGACGAATCTGGATATATTCCAGTGAGATAGTGTCTCCCAATTGTGTGCTTTTCTTCTTATGTTCCAAGCTTAGTGCAACTGCAAATCAACCAGCCGGGCAATAGGAAAGAAAGAGATTATTGTAATTAGTTTCATTACGCAATATAATACTCTCTATTTGTTTCTTGCATCATCTCCTTTTTTTTTGTTTTTTTTCATTCATTTACTTTTGATGTCCTATTGAACAAGACTTACTAATAGTCACCAAAACAATTGTCATGAGGAAGTAGAGAGAGGTGAATAATGTTTATAGTCTTCCTTTTCCGTTGATGTGTTGGTGAAATACAGATCGTCACTGGAGATGTATTTGGTTAAGACGGTGGGTCCGTATAAAAGAAAACCGAATCAAACCGGATCTGGAAATCTCGGTTAATAGAAATAAGAATCCCGAATCGGAGGCAATGCAAAACTGGAACTAGCAGCAAAAAATATTACCGGATTATGATTCGGGATTTTGAACCCGACGTGAATCGAACACGCAACCTTCTGATCTGGAGTCAGACGCGCTACCATTGCGCCACGGATCCGGATGACAATCACTCGGACATAACTATATTTACCTCTAAATTAACTATGATTAATTTAAAACAGCTCGTCAGATGTTGTGGTCTTTCTTTTTCAAAAGATCGATCCAAAATATATTTCGCGTGATCGTTTCTGTTGCATAAAAATGGCATTCACTCTCTTACCTTTAAGAACAAATCTTTCGAGAAAACAAAAAAAAAACTCCTCGAATTTACTGAGCAGAGCTTGAAACCAAGGTTGGTTCAACGTTCAAGTATAAGATTGGCACCTAATATCTCTTCTTCTGGCTCTCTACGACGTACACCACAAGAAATCCTTTTGAGGCTAACCTTTGGTTCGTGGAAGGTGATTCTGCTGCTTCGTAGCGATCAAGAATCTTCTTACCAAAGCCAACCCAATAATTTGAATCAAGCAGGAAAAGATTCAAATGATTGGATTGGTCGTTGTTTGATGATTTATAAAGAGTGAGTTCTGTGTATTATTTATAGATCAATGCATGAGTTGAATCTCTTATACTTTGTGGTGTACAAACAAACTAGGACAGAGTTTTACATGGTAAAAATTAAAGATGCATTAATTTGTCTACTTGGATAATCTCCATACGAAATTCTTAAGGGCTTGGACTTGCCCTATATTTTCAATTAGAAAGATCAGCAAGTTCTGTTCTTCATGCTCTGTCATGATTAAGTGGCAATTGGTTCTTTGTTCTATTCTCTAATCTCGTGGTCGAAATGGATTCGTTAAGAACTTAAGAGTGAGAACCTGATGTTGTTAAACAATAAGTCTTTGTCACTGTTTAAGTTGTTTTTTTTTATCACACATGAGTCATGTTTGCAAGACTTTGTAACATATTCAACACCATAACAATGCCCAGACTGAAAAAACTCCAAAGAACCCTTCAAAAACTAGCATGAAGTTTTCTCTTTTTTATTGATTTGGTTAAGGAAGAATACAACATAGATGGATAATATTCATTTAGAAGGTGGTGCCTTGGAGGCATCTCCCTTTTGATCTTGCTTAGATCCAGTCACAGCTGCAGTTGCAGCCACAGTCATGGCTGTAGCGGCTGCACCGAGCTTTACACCTCCAGCTGCCTTCATTGCACCTGCAACTTTGGCAAATATCGCCACTCCACCTACCAGGATACCTCTCAAAGCTACTGTCGGTTTCACCACCATTTTTCTTTAACCCTGCCCATTTTCGTATTTGTATCAAACTTTGTTCATAAAAGACATAGCTCAAAAGAAGGGTTATTACTTATCCAAGCTGTAATAGAATTAGCATCCAAATACAAACTGTTTACTCCCAATACATGTCACTGAGAAATGGGATGATTCAAAAATTCGTAAGAAAACAGTAACTAAGATAACATTTAGAAACCACACACAACTCTCAAAGCTATGTCAAAGAGTTTCAATACCTCTCTAAGATGCATTCTCATGGAAAATTACAGAATTGGCATATAAAAAGAATCCGAGGAGAACAAAATTACAAAGATTCAATACCTCGATCTCTTTTTTTTGTTTCAGAAGCAAACAATTACAAATTTTTCAAATCAAATCACTATTCAATACACGATCTGATTCTCTGACCAAAATTGCATCGAAAATTTGGATTCTTTACTTTCACACAATCAACAAAATCGACCTAAGAAGCTGGAAGTCGACTAACTTTTATCAAAAATTCAAGATTCACCTACGAAACAACAAGCAAAGGAGATAACAACGCCTATAAATAAATGTTAGATTCGTCTGTTTATATCTGAGGGACACAAACCAAATAATATAATATACCGAGTCTTATCGATCGAGAGTTAAAAAAGGGTATAAATTGAGACTCGATTAGATCGATAAAGTTGGGATATTTTCGATACAGAGGTTTGTCGGAAAACTAACCGTTCAATGCCTTCTCTCTGTTGGTGTTGTCGGGATGGAAATAGATTTCTCGGCGACAAGTTCTCTTCCCTCGGACAAAGCTTTTGAGTTAGTTTATAACATCGTAACGACGTCGTTTATATAAAGAATATTCCATACGGCGTCGTTTTTAATCACTTCTGCTTACTACGACGACATCGTTTTTTGGCCACGGTGTCTGTAATGTAAGATAGGCATAACCAAAATGTAACCGTAATCGTATTTCGGACCGTAATCGTACCGTTTTCAAACCGTAACCAGATCGTAACTGTGTCAGACGGTTAAAAACCGTAACCGTTAACCGTAAAAATATATTAGTTATGGTTAAAAAAATTATTAACCGTAACCATTAATTAACCATAACCGTATCAAAACCGTTGGTTAACTGCAAGGTTAAACCGTAAAATTTTAACCGTAACTGTTTTAAAAATAAAATTATATATACTAATAATTATAATTAGTTCTGTAAAATTAAAAATTCAAAACAAATTATATATAATCAATTTAGCAATAGCAAATACAAATCTAACAAATAGAAATATTAATTAAAACTTAAAAGTGCTAGACTAATTAATATTTTTCTAACAAATATAAAAAATATTTTAACAAAACAGTTTTATGAAGAAATATACTCCCTCTGTTTCACAATGTTTGATTTTCTGAATATTGCACATGAAATAAAAAGCAATAAATGCTCAATTATTTGTTGTTTTATTTCTATAAAAGAGTTTATTATCTTCTTCTCGATTACATTTTTCTCTCACGTTCTTAACAAAAAAATCATCAATAACCATAAGAGATTTAAGCAAAACAAAAAAAAATATATAGAAAAACAAAGGAAAACTATAAACAAACCAACAAAAAATTAGAAAAAGAATATTAATAAATTTTTTATTTTTTATTATTCTAGTTTATCAAATTTATAATTATTTAATTATAAATCATGACAATAAAAAAATCTAACCGTAACCGGTGATTAAATAACCTTAAACGCATTAACGGTAACCATGGTCATGGATAATCACCTCATATACCACTTTTCTGAATTTTTTAATCACAATACCCTAACTTAATCACAATACCACTGTCTGTAAGTGAAACGACGAAAATACCCATGGGTTTTTTTAAATGAAATATCCCCGTCAGTATTCCCGAGTATTATCCAGTATTACTACCTAGTATTACCCAGTATTACCTAGTATTACACCCGAGTGTTACCCGAGTATTACTCAGTATTACTCACCGTCAGTATTCCCTAGTATTACATAGTATTACCCAGTATTACCTAGTATTACCTAGTATTACCCCCGAGTGTTACTCCTAGTATTACTTAGTATTACTGAGTTATACTGAGTAGAGGGGATTCGAACCCCGGTCGCGCGCACGCAGGTGACGCGCGAGGAGCTCGCAACCACTGAGCTCCCGTGCATTCCTTTGTCCTCTTACCAATTCAATTCTATTTAATATTTACAACTCTTCATTAAGGGTAAAATCGACTTTTCCCTACAGAGTGGTATTTGGGGTGAAATTTTCATGAGAGTGGTAAAGGAGACGATGGTCCCATGGTCATGCTTACTGTAAGCACACATTTGCAGCTGTCGTTTGAAACACTTACCTCCACCAATGTTCCCGTCGCCGCCTCCAATGAAGTCGCCGGCGTTTCAGACGCAACAGAACCAATGTCCATCTTCTCACTTCCATAAACCCATGGAATCACTCTTCGTTCTTGTGTCCTAATATTTGTGTGTGGATATTTCAGGTGAGTGAATTGAGAATCGTTTTGAAAATTGTCAGCAGATGTTGAATTCGATTTCGGGATCCACTGGATCTAAAGCTATGGTAACATTGAGAGTCCTCACATTTCTTTATTATGAGAACAAAAGTCTTGCTGTTTTCTGTTTTGGTGTACACTAGTGTGTTGTGAGGTGAACTTATTAAATTTGTTTTGCTAATGGGCTATTTATGGATCTTGTGTTTAAGACTGTTGATGGACAGAAACGAAAGCTGGAAGATTCCGAGAAGTTGCTCGAACAAAGAAGGTGCTATTTTGTTCCTTTCTTCAATCTTCTCATCGAATTTGATAGCCTTATTGGAACATTAACCTTAGTCATTGTTACATTTGTTACCGTTATGACCAACTTGTATAGTACTTTGTTTTTCTGGTTTCAGACTCTTCTACAATACGAAGATTGTCTCACATCCCAAGTCAAATAAGCCAGAAGAAGAAAGAAATTGACAATGGTTGTAGTTTTCTTTTAGTTTCCATGTCCAGAGCTACAAATCCACATATTTCTTCCTCAAAACCTATGGAAGGTTCCATTTTCGAATAGGTTGTAAGGAAATCATTGTGAATCCCATGCCTTGTAGTTTGTTTTGGAATCTAGGCTGTAAATGGAATCTTAACCCTAAACATAAACTTCTTGTTAAGCTTCTGGTTATTGCTTTGAATTACAGGAACTTGTTAATGATGTCCAAGAGAGAAAAAAATGGTTGCAGATGAAGAAAAAAAAACAGGTTTTGAAAACCGGTAACGCAAGCTCGTCTAACCATATACTTTTATCTTCTTCTTCTTATTACATCCTGATGGGATACAAGTTGATGAAGATGATGACGTGGAGCAATGAGGTCTAATCATCTAACCACTTAATCACGATTGTATTTTCTTGCATTATTTGTAACTGCTACTAATGGAAGAAAATATTATTTTTCCTTAGATTTAGGATCCATGTTTACTACTCTCATGTTTCGTAGGGATTATATCCCATTTGTGTTTTCTATTTAAGAAGAAGAATAATAATTAGAAAGAAAACAGAGGGAAAATTTGTTAAATAATTGTGTTCTTGTTCTTATTTGTATTGTTTTGATCAACAATTGATTATCCTATAACTGGGACTTAACAATTGGTATCAGAGCTACAAATCTCTTGCTTTGAGGAGTGACCAAAATTAGCTTTGTAGCTAACATTTGGTATCAAAGCCTTCGTTTCGGTTTGATCGGGATCAAATCGTACCTATCCCAAAAAAAAAAAAAAAAGAATATGAAGTTGGATCTACAAGAGGAGATGACCAAGATGAAGTTGGATCTACAAGAGGAGATAACCAAGATGAAGTTGGATATGGGAGATCAGTTCCAACACATTATAACCTCAATCAACAGGCTCAAAGAAGCATTTAAAAGTTTTCGAGAAGGATTAAACACATCTCGACGCGGTCACAACTTTGAGAAGACAATAGCTCGTACTAAGCTTGCCGCTACAAAATCAACCGGTCGAAAGGCTTCCAGGAAGCAACGTGTCATGAAAACGACGAGGAAAATTGAGCCGACCATCGGACGAGTCAAGAAGCCTCAACGTTACTATCCCGGAATCGTTGCTCTTCGTGAGACGATGAGGAAAGCTGAGCCGACCACCGGGGAATTCAAGAAGCCGCACCGTTTCTGTTCCGGAACCGTTTCTCTCCGTAAGATTCGTACCTACCAAAAGAGTAAGGGGTTGTTAGTCCGTAAATCTTCCTTCCAACGTCTCGTTCATGATCGTGGACGCAAGCGTGAACCATCGAAGAGAGAGAGAGAGCACTCACCTTTTTGTCTCTTCATCTCCCTTCTTCTTCTCCGTTTTGTCTCTGGCCGTGCAAGGGAGGTGTGAGCCGCACCTCACCACCGCTCCGTTCATCGCTGCCGAGCAATCGCCTTACACTAGAGATGATACCACTGTCGTCGGAGATCCACCGCTACACCTCCGAGCCGAGGAGACGCGTTCTAGGGCAGACCTAAGAGGTTGCTTACATCTCAAGCAACCACTGTATCTTCTCCTCTCGTGTCCACCGTCGACGCTAGCTGCACCGATCTGCTCCACCATCTCCGCCGATGTGCCACAGGTGCTTGTTATTTCGCCGATCTGTGACGCCACCACCGTTCACCACCACCGTGAGATTATGTTCATATTTTATGTCGAACCTTGAGGACAAGGTTCTTTGGAGGATGGGTGTATTGATGGGATACAAGATGATGAAGATTATGACGTGGAGAAATGAGGTCTAATCATCTAACCACTTAATCACGATTGTATTTTCTTGCATTATTTGTAACTGCTACTAATGGAAGAAAATATTATTCTTCCTTAGATTTAGGATCCATGTTTACCACTCTCATGTTTCGTAAGTATTATATCCCATTTGTGTTTTCTATTTAAGAAGAAAAATAGTAATTAGAAAGAAAGCAGAGAAAAAATTTGTTAAGTAATTGTGTTCTTGTTCTTATTTGTATTGTTTTGATCAACAATTGATAATCCTATAGCTGGGACTTAACACATCCATACACATAATCTCATAACCTATACATAGCCAATTTTTAGTAAATTCCAGTCGTCTTTTCTATTTTTCACCATTAGGACACGACCACATTCACTTCTATCACTTTCTAAATATAGACACTAGCCCATTTCTTGAATTGGTCAAAATCTCTTTCTCTCTCTCTTGTCTCATTGTCTCTGTCTTATATCAGCTTGTCTCTCCCCCCTCATTTCTCTCCATTCCCCTGCATTTCCTTCCTACCAGGAGAAAACTAAGGAACCGAACTCGCCAAACCCTTAAAACAAAAAAATGCCCTCAGGCAAACCTTCTTCTGTCTTCCCTTTACATCCCAAACATCCACCATTAAAACCTTCAAGCAGCAACAACAACAACAGCACAAACCAGGCCTGTGCCGCCTGCAAATACCAGCGCAGGAAATGTGCTCCTGATTGTCTTCTCGCTCCTTATTTCCCTCACGACCGTCACCACCAATTCCTCAACGCCCATAAGCTTTTTGGAGTCAGCAACATCACCAAGATCATCAAATCCCTTAGCCCTCCTGAGAAAGACGCAGCTATGCATACAATCATGTTTCAGTCCGATGCTCGTGCCAATGATCCGGTTGAAGGATGCTATAGCATCATAAGAAAGCTTCATAACCAGATCGAGTGCACAAGAAACGAATTGGAGATTGTTCTTCAACAATTGGCTATGTTCCGTGACCGTGCTCATAATCATCATCATCATCAAGAACCGCATATCCAGATGCAAGAACCTGAGGATCTATCGAGTTTTTCGAGTTCTTGTGATCTAAACAACAACAATAATTTGATTCCTTACAATTACCCTCTTCATCATGTTCAAGAACCAAATCAACAGCAACAACAATATTGTTCTTCCGGCAACTTTAATGGGTTACAAGAAGATATGTGGTGTCTTCAACTTCAAGATTCATCAACGACAGTGAATTTGAAGGGTGGCTTCATTGATGAGTGTGACGACGTTAAGCCTGTGGAAGAGGTTTCTAGCGAGACACACGAGTACGAGCATCATGAAGATTTCGTTGAACAACGGAAACTCGACTTGCCTTCGGCACAATTCATCATTTCTTCTTAGCTTTTTTATTTTTTCTTTGGTCTTTTGGATTTTTTTAAAGAATCACTTTCTTATAGGGCTCTCAACAAATTCTCCTCTCATTGATCGATTTCAACAGAGTTTTTCCCCTTGATGTTGTTTTGTTTTGGATTTTTTTTGCATCTCATTTAGTAAAATTTGTCCTAGGATTAGATGTGAAAGAGGTATGGGGAATCTTTAACAATATGTTGCACAAGAATTTGATGGAATAAAACAAAATTCAGTCGAGAAAACGAAATATTTTCATTCTCTAGCTAGCTCATATGTGAAATAAGATCGTTCAATAATAAAAGAGGCCCAGGAAGAGAAGCATTGTTATAAAGATGCCCATTTACATTGAAACATTAGTAATAGTCCCACATCGGTCAGGTAAAGAGAAAACGCTATGTTTATATATGGCTATAGTCGACTACATGATTGTCCCTTCGGGGACATCCGATAAAATTGGAACGATACAGAGAAGATTAGCATGGCCCCTGCGCAAGGATGACACGCACAAATCGAGAAATGGTACAAATTTTTTTTGGCAATTTTTTTTTTCTTTCAGATCGGTTTCTCCTTCCTCTGTGTTTTTCTGGGTTTCGATTTTTAGGGTTCTTCTGGAACCAGAACTGCAATTTCACAGCGCAAAAGAGAAAGATTAGATTTTCAAGAAGAAACACGATTTACAAATGTGTCAGAGCTTTTGGACTTAGTTCATTGGTTCGATTTTGATGGAATAATTATTTTAAAGTAACAATCCGGTTTGTTGTCGTTGTTGCAGTTCCAATGGTCGGGAAACATTTAACTTTGCTTAGATCTAAACCGTGGGCTTATCATCCTCTTGTGGAGACAGAGGGTTCTGAATAATAATAAGTTATTGAGAACTGGCTAGTTATATTCAAATCTGAGATTTTTAATAACACTTTTTTAAGGCTCAAAATAAGTTGCATTCCACAAAATTCATAATAAGACCCACCATTTTAAATCGAAGAAAGTTTCTAACTTTGTAGGGGAAAACAAAATAATCAAAGAGAAAACTTGGAATGTTTTTGTAGAGGTGGTCACATCACATGCCCATGCCGGACATATCAGGGACATGGTTTTGAGTTTTCTCGTCTGCGTTCACAAAAACTGAGGCCTCTGTTGTTGTCAAAAGCAAAGACACGCTGCGTTTTGGGACACAAAAGCCAAAACACATGGATGAGATAAGTTGGTTAGTTTTCCTTCTAAAGGAGTAACACATGGATGAGATAAGTTGGGACACTCTTTTACCTGGCAGCATCGGTTAAGGCGGTTCTGATAACCTTGACTGGGTCTATGATTCCAGCTTTTACCATATCCACATACAAACCTATTGCATTGCACACAGAAAACAAAACCGTCAGACAAGTTCAGAGATTGTTGATGTTTGCGTTTATTATAAGTTCTCAAAGACGCTACTACACTAACCTTTGGCAGCATCAAAACCAAAATTGCAATCGTCTTGCTCTAATAACTTGCCAACCACTAAAGAACCATCGTAACCGGCATTTGCAGCTATAGTTACTGCAGGAGCCTACACATGATTCACAGCTTCTTGTCATGGCTTACAGTTTTGGACTGGGAGATTTTTCATTTAAACAAGTTAGAGATCAAACCTTGAGAGCATTCTGAACTATCTCAACACCTCTTCTTTGATCCTCGTTTTCAGTTTGAAGGTTTTCTAAAGCCTTTGTAGCATATAATAGAGCCACACCACCACCTATTAAAAAAAATTCCAGTTAAAAGAACATGATTAAATAATCAGAGGAAATATAGAGAAAACAAAGGCATAATATTTACTTACCTGGAATGATGCCTTCTTCCACCGCTGCTCGTGTAGCGTTTAAAGCATCAGTGACTCTGTCTTTTCTTTCTCCAACTTCAGATTCACTTGCCCCTCCCACCTAAATAAGAACCAGACACATATCATCTACTTTGGCATGTAAGAGTTTAAAAAGGACACATTGATGGGTGACTGACTAACCTTGAAGACTGCAACACCACCTGAAAGTTTTGAGAGTCTCTCTTGCGTTTTCTCTTTATCAAAAGTGGAAGTGCTCTTTTCATTCGCTGACCTTAACTGTACACCATGAGAAGAAAAAGGATTGCTTCTACTGTATTCTAATGAGCAAAATTTGTATGATAGGGATAGCGTAAGAAATAATCATATACCTCTTCACATCTTTCTTCGATCAGCTTCTTATCGCCACCACCGTGCAGGATGATAGTGTCATCGCGAGAGATGGTGACCTTTTTCAATGAATTTGTATTAGATTCGAATCTTGTAAAAAAACACAAGCAGAAACCAAACATATTTTTTTCCTCTTACCTTCTTCGCAGTCCCAAGCAATTCAGGACGAATTTTGTCAAGAGTTAGACCGCGCTCCTCAGAGATAACCTGTGTGTAAACGGTAAACCAGTGAGTTAGCAAATGAAAAACGTGAGACAAACATAACCATGTGTTGTTTCTGAGAAATTTTTACCTCTGCACCAGTAAGAACTGCAAGATCATCTAAGCTTGCTTTCCTGTTGTCACCATAACCCGGAGCCTTGATAGCACATACCTTAAGCCCAGCATGATGCTTATTGAGAATAAGCATAGCTAATGCATCACTCTCTACATCTTCTGCTACAACAAGAAGTGGTCTGCTGCTCTGCACAACCACAATCAATAAGACAAACAAGTAATCGGTATTTCTAATAGCAAAATTCAACAAACCGGACTTCAGAACATAGTAATAACTAATAATAGAGAATCAAGGGAAGTGTTTACTTGCACAGCTGCCTCTAGAACTTTCAACAACGCGTTCATGTCTGAAACCTTCTTCTCATGAATGAGGATGATGGGATTCTCAAGCTCCTGGAAAACAACGCAACACATATTTAGTTCAACACCCTTTATTTCCCTTCGCTTTTGGGTAAAACATATAACTTCACATTGTACTTAACAGAAAGATATGAACTTACGCATTTCTGAGTCTTCTGATCTGTGATAAAATAAGGAGAAATGTAACCTCTGGCTAACTTCATCCCTTCCACTACTTCTAGCTCGTTTTCTAAAGTGTTCCCATCCTGCGTATTGTAAGAAAAATGATGAGATATAGCAATAAGTCAATCATCATCTGATCCAATTACAAGGCATGAGAAGCAAAGTAAGCTTACAGCAACGGTGATAACCCCTTCCTTTCCAACTTTCTCCATGGCTCTTGCAATTAATTCCCCAATCTCACGCTCTCCGTTTGCAGATATAGTAGCAACCTATCAAAATAGCATACATCATGGCAGTAAGAGAACAGCTTCTGGTTCAGCATATGAAAGAACAAGGAGAATCATGACTTAATGAATCTGTTTCTAAAATCACCTGTGTGATCTCTTCTGGGGTACTAATCATAACTGCTCTGCTTTTTAAATCAGATACAACTGCTTGAATTGCCATATTTATGCCAGTACGCAGATCCATCACATTTACACCAGCAGCCACTGACTTGCAACCTTCGGTGAGTATCGCCTGAGTCAAAACAGTTGCACAAGTGGTACCTATATAACAAAAGGAAGCAAACAGAAATTTTTGCTATTATTAAATCTGCAGCATGTTTCTGTAATAGTCAAAAACTCAAAGAAGGAATATGGTCATTTACCATCTCCAGCAACCTTGTTAGTGGCATTTGCAACCTGTTTCACGAGCTCTGCACCAATATTCTTAGCTTTTGATTTAAATGATATGCTTTTTGCCACGGTGACACCATCCTTTGTGATCTTTGGTCCAGAATAACTGTTCTCAATTATCACATTTCTTCCCTAACACCACCACCGAGATAAATAAAGATATTGAATTTGAACGACTGTTGCTAGAACAACCCGCACTGCATTGATCTAAACCTTCTTACAAAAAGAAAAGAAAACAAAAATATACCTTTGGCCCCATTGTGACTTTCACAGCTTCTGCAACCTCGGATACACCTTGCAACATAGCTGCCCGAGCACCAATCCCGAAACTGATATCCTTAGCCACATAGTTTCTGCTGCTTATAATCCTTCCAGAAACCTTTATGGCAAGAGAGATCACCAGTAGAAAACCAAAACCGGAATTGAATCATTTGATATAGGTTCGGCCAATTGAAGCATTTTGGAACCAATTGAACCAGATAACTTTTGCAAATTCAAAAGCTCAAGGTAGAAACTTTTTTTACGCAAAACCCTAAATTTTTGTTCCCTTGCATCACTGATGCAACTATCTGGACTTGTAGTTCGATTTGTCCTTTGGCATATTTCTAGCAGTTTCTCGGTTACCAACAAGAATGCCCAATAACGAAATGCAAACAAACTCGTAAGACCCATAGAAGTTCACGAGACTCACCAGTTTCCTGGAAGTAGACGAGCTACAAGACAATCAAACCCAGAAAGGAAAAGAAGAAAAAGATATGCCCATCAGTTCAAATCGATCGAGGATATTATAAGTTTTAAAATTAGCTCACTGAATGAAAGAGTGAAACGTACCCAATTGAAGATAACTTTGACAACACTCTGTACATTTCCGCTTGGAAAGAGCTAGAGACGGAGAGGCTTCAAGGGTTTAGGGTTTTACTATGACGATCAAGGAATCTGCTTAGGAATCCAAAAGAGCTAAAAGTCTGGAAAGTTCTGTGTTCTTGGGTTATGCTCTGTTTCTGCAACTCCAAAATTAGGTTTTTAGTTCTTCCATTACCTTAGGCCCATTTTACTTTTCCAATGGCCCAAAATTCTCGTTTTTCTGGGGTTTTTACAATGTCGATCAAATCTGACCGAAGAAAACATTTCAAGTTGAAAAAATGAGTGAAATAACTCGCAATGAGAACCTGAAACTCTCTTCAATCAACAAACCAATCTTGAATTTCACATAACCAAAAAACCGGTTTTTCTTCAAGGATTCTTTCACCAGATACAATAAACCACATCACTACAGAACTCGCAAACAAATCATGAGTTTTTTTTTTTTGTCTGCTTCAGAATCTTTGTCTAGGAACATACAAGACCGCTTTGGCACCTGCAAGAGGAACCAATGCATTCGGAGACATAAATGTATGGCTCTCGGTGAATCCCTCTGATCAACACCAAAAATGAGAGCTACCCTTTTGATAGGGTAACGAATTTTAAGTTTAAGTTTCTAGGTTCGTGGGCTCGTTTAAGCTTGTCTAGTTCTTTGTTCTATGCACTTGTGTCAATGGGAACGGATTTTGCTGGAGACGAACCAGAGCTGCTGCTGCTGCTGCTTTCTCCATTGGTTGTAACCTCGGAATGAGCTGAGGAAGTCTGGTTGGTATTTGTGGATGGCGCTTGTCCTTCTTCCGCGAGTTTTCTAAGGAGGTTCATGACCGTTGGAAGGAATTTGGTTGACAAGGAAAGAAGTCCAGGTAGCTGTTGTTGATCACAGATCAAAAATTGGCATTTCAGAGAAATCATAATTGAGATCAAATGAACAGGTGCGAAAGTGGAAATAAAGATGTTGGGAGACTTGCTCATACCGCTCCATTGCGGAATTCTCCTGAAATATTTAATTGCACCCACAAGGCTTTGCAAACAAGGTATCCGACGAAAAGAACACCGAGCCATAAAGGATTTCTGCCACGAGATGAGCAAGAAAGGGAAATGTGAGTAGCGAGGATCTCCTTTATATGAAATAACTACGTCAATTCAAAAAGATGGGTAAGAGTACCTTAAGAGAGTCATAAATTCATTAAACCCAAGAACGACCAGGGCAAGGATTGCCCATGGAGGTGGCAACCAGTTGTTATTCCGTCGGTTAGCTTCCTGAAATTCAATACGACTCTATTCAGATTTTAACCTCTAAATTTTTGTAGGCTGTTTGCTTATGAACCACCAAATGAGAAAGGAGAAAAAATTCTAATAACACATCTATAAAACTTTTTAAAGATATTAGAAAATTATAACATCAGCGTACCTGTGCAGAAATAGCCTGTGTAACGGTATATTCTGTCTCGTTCTTGAACTGTCTCCACAGTGATTTACACTGTACAGGTGTGATCAAAGTCTTTTCTGGTACAACCTGATAATAAGAAGGTAAGGATAGAGATCTTATATATCTCAAAGGCGTGAGCAATAAATGACCTTTTGTGTTTCCATTATATACACTGAGTGAGGTTTTAGTCACCTGCTCCCAAGTGCTTGAGGCGAGTGAATCAATTGTGCTGATGCTCTTACTAGTAGCATTGTTGCTTGTAGGATTAACCAGAGCGAGAGTTAATGTCTTCTCAATATTGTCGAGTTCATCATCCAAGCGGATAACAGCCATAACAGACAGCAGCTTCAAGGACTGGAAGAAAAAAAAAGACAACAAACAAGGGTAACATCAAAATCTCGAGAAATTTGTGATCGAGTCAAAGAATAGGTGCTCAGATATAGCTATATCAGGTAGGTTTCATACTGCAGAACGAGCCATCTTTGTGATTGCTCTGATGTCCTCTTTTCCAGTCCAAACACGTGGCATTGAATCAGAATCATGGTTGAAGATTGTAGCAAATCTGGATAGAAGTTTGTTTAATCAGAAAGCTGTGTAAGAGATGGAAGTTATCAGGCAAGGAAATGATGAAAGACTAGTAAAATGGTAACACCTGTCCTTCATGCGCATCAACGCTCTTCCAGCCTCTTCCTTTGCCTTCGTTTCAACAATACCTCGTGCATAGTTCTCAAGGTCAGTGAGCATTTTATTCTGTGTTGCTTCGTCCATGTCAAACCCAGATAATGCGTTGGAGAGACCATAGACAGCCAATTCTCCTTCCCGTCTTAGTAGCTTTCTTATTGCTGGCCATGTTTCATCATTAGCTCCATCCAGTAGAGCTTCCACCGGTCCGGATAATGCTACATTTAGTTTTGACTGCAATGACAATTATTTATTAGGAAGGTCCAGATAGGAGATTACACCTGTTTGGAGCTAGATTATCCAGACTAATATGTATGGCTTTTGCTGCTTGAGAATTTTATTTACCTCATACAGAGTAGTCAGTTCAGACAACTTTGCAGTACGGACAGAAGAGATATGGCCTTCAATATCACGCTGAAGCTTTTCCCGAGTTTTAGATGTATCCCACTTTGCTTGTTCAATAACAGCCTCTGCAACAAAACATTTCCTTTGTGATTCCCACCATGTCGAATATCTTTTAATGCTTTTTCGTATTATAATCTTTCAGGTTCCAACATGCTATATCCTAAATCACACTACTTTGAAGTAGTAACATCAACAACAAAATATACCTTCACATCCTTTATCAAACTTAGACATGCAAGACTGAGCACGGGAGTCCGCAGAGGATGAAAACCCTTCTCCAGCATCCAATGCCTTCTCAAAAGCATTCTTGAAGTTTTCAAGTGCTCCAGATCTCAAATGTCCAAGCACGTCTTGGAAAGTTGGTTGTACAAGCTGGATAGGACAATAACAAAATGAGTGCCTAGTACTAGGTATCTGTTTCTTTTACAACGATGCAAGTCTCTGAATATTTCCAGCTGACACATGATTGCAACAGAACACAAGTATAACAGTCAAAAGTTAAGAGTATATGCATTACTTGCAATAACTTTTCTTGCAGCTGTTGTCTCTTGGATGATCTTACACCTTCTTCAAAGTATGTCGCTTCTGTGTCATACCTATGATGAAAAATCAGGAAACACATGAAAGGTAAATTCCGACCACCTAGAATTAAATATATACATAAAAGCCTATAGTTCCTCAAAGTTAGAACACAGGAAAAAAAACTATACAGAACATTTAAGCACGATATTCTTACTCTGATAAGCAAGACTGGAGAATTGAGCTCAGTTTTTTTCCAAATCCGGAAACAGGACCAGACTGTACAGCTTCTTCCAACTCACGCCAATTCTATACAAAAATTTAAATAATATCACCATTTCGATTTGAAAATAAACAAAAGAGACACAAGAAAAGGATAAAACATGAAGCAATACAAACAAAATTCACCTCATTCGCGATAAAACTAGAGAACTTTTCATTGGCAATTTCCTCACATCGCACAGTTGCTACCATGACCTGCGTATAGGCAGCGCATAAATAACAAGACCATAAGGAACAATGACGTACGGTTGACGAGGCGAGAGCCTTAAGCAAAGGACAACCCACCTTGTGTGCTGGAAGATCCAAGTCTTTGTTGTCTTTGATGACTTGCCACATCTGTTTTGCGCTAAAAGCAAACGCATTGGCAGGGACAACTCCACGTCGATCACCAGCAAGCCCGCCAGGTGCAACAGACTGGAAGAACCGTTGTCTCAAATTATAGACCTTTCATTTACAGACAAATTTTATAGGAAAAGCATTAATATCACCTACAAGCCATCTGTTGAGCATTAAATCACAAAAGGTGACCCTGGATTTTTTCCAAAATGTAATGCTAATTGTGAAAGGACCTGCTCTTTGAATTGCTCTTCCTTTTCTTCATAACTAGAGAGAGCAACTACTTCAACCTGTCACGCAATAAACAATTCCATTTCTTGATCCTGGCAAAAGAAGAATGATACTAAGTTCTTATTCCAATGGTCAAGCAGACGTACATTGAAGAAATCACTAAGTGGAGTTTCTTTGTGTGCTTGAGGCTTGGGGACTGAATCCCATATCTGCATTTATGGAAAAAATATAAGGGATTGCATAATCAAAGCACATAAAAGCTAAAGACTGTCTCTTCTTTCACCTTTTGAATGTCTTCCCTCAGCACTGGTTCTAAATTTTCCAGTGGCGTCTGCAAATATTCAGATATTAGAAACATCCACAACTTATAATTTAGAAAACAGAATAATAAACAAAAGAAAACACAATGCAAGCTAGCATTTACTAAAATGGAAAACACAAATACATACCCGTGTTTTATCTCTTATGACAAACATCAAAGTTGTCTTCCGCGGACTAAACAACCTCATCATAACCTGATCGCATGTAGCAGGAAAAGCAAAAAGTGTTAAGACTTCGGATCAGAGATAACTCACCTGATAAGAAGATGCAGACACTTACCTGGAACACAGTCTTTAAAAGAGGTTTATTTGCTGCTTGTTCCCGACCAATATCATGACACCACCTGCATTATAAATCCGAGAACCAGTACGATATAAGATTAAGACAGAAAAAGAATGTCCTGCTATCTATCGAAGAAAATAATGTACAGAAAACCACTTACATGTTTATGAGAACTATGTCTGAGACAGCAAGTGCAAAAAGAGCACTCTGTTTCTCGAAAGCAGTATCATCCTAACAGCCAAATACAAGGAAACTGTACGTAAGTAAGCAATTCTGCACCGACACATTCTTTTTTAGAAAGCAATATCTTTGTGTGGGCTCCTTAAGATTTACACAGTGCATGAAACCAAGTTAAGACTCTAATCAATACAAGTCCAGCTTCATCAAAGTCATTCACAATCAGTGCAAAAGCTAAAAATAAGACAGAAAAACTAGCAAATGATACAAAATAGTAAGAGAACAAAATATGACAAGGACCGAGGATAAACACCTCTCCACGCTCTCTCCCATCGGTACCCTCTAAATCCATCACAACGGTGCAAGGCTCAATACCAGCGCATCTAGCAATCCAGATTCCTTTAGTCGTCTGAGACCTAAACACAAGGAATTTCGCCGGTTAAAGAATCCTAAATTAGATGCCAAGTATGCTTCCAACAAAGTATACAAGGAGCAGGACATGCCTTCCTCTAAATGCATCCATTTCTCTAAAATTTGTTCCGAACAAATGATTCAAGAGCGTACTCTTCCCTGCAAAGTCAACCAGAAGGTCCAGAAAGACGTCAAAATCAGTCCAAACAGAAGAAGCCAGCTTTTACATTACAAGGATTTGAAACATACCACTACTTTGTGGGCCCATAATCGAGACAACCGCATATGAAAGACCACATTCTTCCAATTTAACCTCCTTGATAAAATGATCAACTCCAGAAACATTAAAGGTACCATCTCCATCGATAAGCTGGGTAGAGCAAGCCGCATCTGCAGTTTCCATACAACAAAGAAAGAAAGAAAGAAATATAAGCACTATGTACAAGTAAATGCGACATTTGAACGAAGCACGATCTTCCTGCATGTGAACAACTGAATCTGAAATTTAGTCTTGCTATTCAATAGCAGCTTCAAAATCTAGACTTTTGATTTCGCATTAGTGTTTCCTTTAAACCCAGAAACCTTACTTCTGGTGGAGAATTTTGGATTTCTATATTAATTCCTTGCATTTTCCCAGCACTCAAATAACTGTTAACCCAGGAAAAACCTAGCCAGATTTCAGACTTTTCAAACCAAAAAAACCCAAAAATTTCCACACTAATCATGCAAATCTAACCTCGAAATAATCATCTTGTTACCAAAAGAACACAGAAGAATCAATCACCTACCATCTAATGAGCAAAGAGACTTTTGAAAATTACAAGAGACGGATCACAACAAAAATCACAGAACTTGCAAAGAAACTGAAATCGAAAACGAATAACGCTTTGTCGAAAACGAAAACTGATCAGATCAAAGGGAAAAGAATATATAAAAAAAAAAACGGATCCACGAGATCAGGAACATTTATGAGCAGAGAAGAAGAAAGAGAGAGAGTACCCATTATCGCCCAAGGACGCGCAGATAGAGTGATGAAGGAAGAAGAGAATGGTGAAAAATAGAGACAGAGATCTCAAAAGGAACTCGAGCTTATGATGCACCGTTGCTTAGACGACTGCTTCTCTGCTAAGGTCATAGGAGCTTCTTCTATTTGACAAAATAAATATGCCAAAAAGCGATTATTTTTCTTTTTCCCCAACGAATATCTTTTACTTTTTACGATTTGTTTTTTACCCCAACATTCACTGATGCTTTACGGATTAAGTATTAATTAACACTGTTTATGTCCGATTAACTCTTCCTTTTAACTAGAAAAATACGAATTAGTAGTATTATTAAAATCCTAGTTTGAGGGGGAAAAAAAGATAATTTTCAGGTAAAAAAAGTATATATCTAACCAAAGAAATAATGATATACTCATTGCATTGGTAGACGGTAAAGAGCTATTGGGTCCCACGTGGGCATTGATGGCTGGACAATAATGGGCCCCACATGAAAAGCCCAAGTTTTAGTTGGGAACCACCTCGCCGCCTCTTCACCTTTGCTAAAGTTGGACGGCAGTCCGATTACTTTTCGTTGACCACAATTTACAAGGAAAATGGTTTTATTATTTTATTTGGTGTTAGAATTTTCTTAATTCGAAAAATGGTTCACAAAGATCCTTAAATTAAATTCGATAAAATGGTTCACAAAGAAAACATAAGTCCATTTTTACGGCACCGTCCGATCTTCAGGTCTTTTTTTTACGAGGAGTTAACCGGTTTTCTGTCTGTAAATGTCAGAAGCTGGTTTACGAGTGTCCGCGTGTAAGAATTAGTGATCTTCTTTGGTATATATCTTCTCGGTGTTTCAAGATTTTTTTAGTCTATATTTTCTTCGAGTGTTTTGTTTTTTTTTTGAATAGATGTGTTGATATAGTTATTGACTCTATTTTTGGTTTGTTCTTGTGTTCGCTTCTGTTGGTGTTGCTTTCGTATTGAATTTGGTTTAGATCATGCTTTGGTTTTGACTTTTGTCGGTTCTCTTGTCTTTGGTGTAGTTTCAGCGTCTAGTTGTTCTTTAAAAAATAGTGTGGGTAAGATATTCAGTTCAGTTTTAATGTTCATGATTCATTAACTTTTACTTCAATAATTTTTAAGTAACGTTTCATAAACTGCATCCTTTGTTTGGACTTATGTTTCTCTCTTTTGAGCTTTATCTCCGAAAAAATTCACAAAGATCTTTAAATTAATTAAACTTCAGACGAAAAAAAGAAAAGAAAGATTCGAATTTGTTTCACAACCTCTCCTTTTCAGTCAAGCGAAAGCATAAAAGAATATCAGCCATTGACCATTGACTCTCATGTCTATCAATATAAGCCATATTTATACAAAACCACCACTGAAACCTACGATTTCAATCTGACAATGTATCCCAGAGTATAAACGAAAATAGCAAAATCCAAACAATTTTCATGGATCACGGTTCTATATAGCAAACCAATTTTATGGTTCATGCAAAATCAAACTGACCATCTTCACTTGAACTTCCCAACCTAATTTTCTGTAGAACCTTAATCAAGTCCTTGAGAGCACATTCAACATCTTCAGTTCTCATCAGCACTTCAGCTACTTTGGCTAGAGTAATTATGTTACCCTCCATTAGAATCTCTATCTCTGTGAACAGATGATGCTCGGTAAGACCCTCTAAATAGTTGATTGCCAAAGTTTGGAACCCATCGAAGCCACAATTACCCATATTGATGTGAACAACATCCATTCGACCAGGCCAGAGCATAGCTGGATCGATTTTGTCTTTGTTGTTGGTCGTAAAGATGACGATCCGCTCCTCTCCTAGGGAAGACCAAACTCCATCGATAGAATTCAACAGTCCAACCAAGGAAAAGGATGATGCGCCAACCTAATTTTCATAGTCAACAACTAAAATTAGGTCGATGTCTTCTCTGTAAAAGACAACAACGAATAAAGGAAATAAGGAAGGAAATAAGGGTAATCAAAATATAATTACCTTAGTACTGGATTCAGGCAAACTCAAACGGTCGATGTCTTCCAAGAGAAGGATTGAGCCAGTTTTAATCCCTAAAAGAAGCTTCCGCAGAGTTGCATCGTCTTGAACCGCGTTAAGTTGCAATTCATATACATCGAAGTTTAGGTAGTTCGCAATTGCTGCCACTTATTAGGAGATACGATATTCTCATGTATAGGAATATTTCCTTATTTGTGTATTCGTACATATTCTAGGTTTAATATAGGTTTATTATATATATGAGACATAGACAATTGTAAACTTTTGAGAGATAATAATATAATTCTTCTCCAAATCTTATATGGTATCAGAGCCAGGTTATTCTGCACGGATTTTGCACGAGATCCTCGTTTCCATGTCTCAGGTGGCCCAAACAGTATGTATCCTCGTTTCCATGCTTTTCCAACTTTTTGTAGTAGTTTTTTCTCCTGATAAACATGTTAATGTCAGAAAGCAATTTTTCTTTCAGATTTGTGTTCATGGCCATTGTCTCAAATGCAGACGGGTTAGTGAAATGGTTCTTCTCCCAACGACCATTTGATGAGTTTGTGTGCATCATAATTGCTCGTTTTATGTCTCTCCTCTCAGCTAACTTGCTTGCCACATAAGGGAGGTATTCCTTCAAAACTGTTTCTTGATGTCTTTCATCAAAGCTAATTTCTATGGACTCCTGCCCCAATATCTGTAGAGCATCACTCTTTTCAACCTTCTTATACTTGAATTCTAACTTGATTCCATGGTAGAGATCATAGACTGCTTGAAGAATCAGAGAAAATTATCGTGTCTCTGTATTTAAACGAGATGATCGTTCACAAGAGCATCTAAAAAAGCTAAGTTAAAAAATCTAGGAATTGAACAGATATACAGTCTAAACCGCAAAATCATATCAAAATACTTCTCTCTGTATTCAACAGACAATCATTCACAAGAAACAAACGATCTAAAAAAACATAAGCTAGAAAATCTGAGAACTGAACAGATATATAATCTAAACCGCAAAATCGTACCTAAATAATTGAAAATGTTGACGAAGCTTTGAATCGATATTTAGGGGATCAGATAATACCTCTTCTTCTGCGATTGAGAAACTCAAGCTTTTCTCGTCAGATTCTTTGGTAACTTTCATCCTCTTTGGTAACTCAAGCTACTCTCTCTTCTCTCTCTTATATAACTATATAATACAGATATATATATATATATATATATATATATATATACATATATATATATATAAATATATACACATATATATATATATCTCACCAAATATATAATAGATAACAGTGTTGGAACTTTCTTAATTGGAAAAATAGTAGAGTTTTAATTTTTCAACATCACATTATTACGCATGACATGTGATATATTGAAAATTAGTTTACATGAGGCCCAAAACAATTAATAGAGGCCCAGTTTGGAGAAAGTAAAATTATCGTGTCTCTGTATTTAAACGAGACGATCGTTCACAAAAGCATCTAAAAAAACTAAGTTAAAAAATCTAGGAATTGAACAGATATACAGTCTAAACCGCAAAATCATATCAAAATACTTCTCTCTGTATTCAACAGACAATCATTCACAAGAAACAAACGATCTAAAAAAACATAAGCTAGAAAATATGAGAACTGAACAGATATATAATCTAAACCGCAAAATCGTACCTAAATAATTGAAAATGTTGACGAAGCTTTGAATCGATATTTAGGGGATCAGATAATACCTCTTCTTCTGCGATTGAGAAACTCAAGCTTTTCTCGTCAGATTCTTTGGTAACTTTCATCCTCTTTGGTAACTCAAGCTACTCTCTCTTCTCTCTCTTATATAACTATATAATACAGATATATATATATATATAAATATATATACATATATATATATAAATATATACACATATATATATATATATATATAAATATATACACATATATATATATATATATCTCACCAAATATATAATAGATAACAGTGTTGGAACTTTCTTAATTGGAAAAATAGTAGAGTTTTAATTTTTCAACGTCACATTATTACGCATGACATGTGATATATTGAAAATTAGTTTACATGAGGCCCAAAACAATTAATAGAGGCCCAGTTTGGAGAAAGAAAAAGGCGTGGAGACGTTAGTTTGGTTATGTGATGGGAGGAACATGTTGCAGTTCCGAGCAAAGACTCCATTCAACAACAGTGCTCGAGATTCTCTCTTCCTTCTTTTCACCAAACGATTCGGATTGGGTTACAGGGTTTTGTCCTCGTTATGCGAGCCAAAGAACACGGCTTTAGATTCCGAAGCTTACACGAAACTTGTTCAGAAAGCCGCCAAGTCAGGCTCCGCGGTTCTCGGAAAGCTCGCCCATGGCCACATGATCAAGTCATCCATCAAACCGTGCCTGCACTTGCTCAACAATCTTCTGAATATGTATTGCAAGTGCCGAGAGTTGGGTTTCGCACGTCAGCTGTTCGACAAAATGCCTGAACAGAACATTATCTCTTTTAATTCTTTGATCTCTGGGTACAGCCAGATGGGGTTTCATGAACAGGCCATGGAGTTGTTTCTTGAAGCTAGATATTATAATTTGAAGCTTGATAAGTTAACCTATGCTGGTGCATTGGGCTTTTGTGGAGAAAGGTGTGATCTTGGTTTAGGCAAATTGCTGCACGGGTTGGTTGTTGTAAATGGTCTGGCTGAGAACGTTTTTGTCGTCAATGTGTTGATCAACATGTATTGCAAGTGTGGAAAGGTTGATCAAGCAATGTCCTTATTTGATCGATCAGATGAAAAGGACCAGGCTTCGTGGAATTCTTTGATTTCCGGTTATGTTCGGGTTGGTGCAGCGGAAGAAACGCTTAATATGCTGGCTAAAATGCATAGAGGCGGCCTAAAGTTGACCACTTATGCTCTTGGAAGTGTGCTAAAGGCTTGTTGCATAAACCTAAACCAAGGATTGATGGAAAATGGTATGGCAATTCACTGTTACGCAGCAAAATTAGGAATGGAATTTGATATAGTTGTTGGTACTGCATTGCTTGACATGTATGCAAAAAATGGAAGTTTGGAAGAATCAATAAAGCTGTTTAGTTTGATGCCTGGCAAGAACGTGGTTACATACAATGCGATGATTTCTGGGTTTCTCCAAATGGATGGCATAACCGATGAAGCTTCTAGTGAAGCCTTTAAGCTCTTCATGGATATGCAAAGACAGGGATTGAAACTCTCGCCATCGACATTTTCAGCTGTGCTCAAAGCTTGTTGTGCCGCTAAAACCTTAGAATATGGTAAGCAGATCCACGCCCTCATATGTAAGAACAATTTTCAGTCTGATGAGTTCATTGGTAGCGGTCTAATTGAGCTGTATGCGTTAATTGGTTCAACTGAAGACGGGATGCGATGCTTTGCTTCGACATCAAAGCAAGATATCGCTTCATGGACATCGATGATTGATTGCCATGTCCAAAACGAGCAGCTTGAAAGCGCATTTGATCTGTTCCGACAACTTCTTTCATCTCGTATAAGACCGGAAGAGTATACAGTTTCACTTATGATGAGTGCTTGTGCTGATTTTGCCGCATCAAGCTCAGGAGAGCAGATTCAGGGCTATGCCATAAAGAGTGGAATCGATGCATTCACCAGCGTTAAGACGTCAAGCATCTCTATGTACGCAAAATCAGGTAACATGCCGCTTGCGAATAAAATATTTACCGAGGTCGAAAAACCAGACGTTGCAACATACTCAGCTATGATCTCAAGTCTTGCGCAACACGGATTTGCTAGCGATGCCTTAAACCTCTTTGAGTCGATGAAAACCCACGGGTTTAAACCGAACCAGCAGACGTTCCTCAGCATTCTAATAGCTTGTTGCCACGGAGGATTAGTCACACAAGGACTTGGCTATTTCCAAAGCATGAAGAACGATTACGGGATTGATCCGAACGAGAAACATTTCACTTGCCTCGTCGATCTCTTAGGTCGCACAGGGAGATTATCAGATGCTGAAGATCTGATTTTGAGCTCTGGGTTTCAAGACCATCCAGTGATGTGGAGAGCATTGCTGAGCTCTTGCAGGGTTTACAACGACAGCGTGATTGGCAGACACGTTGCAGAGAGATTGATGGAAATCGACCCTGAGGCCTCTGGCTCGTACGTATTGCTGCACAACATCTACAACGAATCTGGAGTCAATTCTTCTGCTGAGGAGGTTAGAGAGCTGATGAGAGATCGAGGGGTTAAGAAAGAACCGGCCTTGAGCTGGATCGTGATCGGTAAACAAGCTCATTCTTTTACGGTAGCTGATTCGTCTCACCCGTCGAGCCAGATGATATACGCGATGCTGCAGCAACAATTAGATACCATGAACAGTGACGAGACTCTTGTTTATGCTTCTTCTATTACATGAAAGTTATAAATTACAGTAATGCCACCGTTTGATCGATCTGTTTTTTAACTAAAATGGGCCTGTGGCCCAAAGCCCATGCATATTCGTCTTTCTCGTACATTTTTCCAAGAGGAGAGCTCTCAGGGAAGCTATCGCAATCTCGGTGAAGGGCGAAGAAATGGCGGCCAAAACCCTAATCAGGTCGGGAGCTTCGTTGATGAATCGGTTTCTGTCGAAGCCGGCGACGAATATTGTGCAGAACAATCTCAGATCGCTTCAGCAGATAGCTCCTCAGGGACAAGAAGTCCCGCCGTATTTCTTCCCGTCGTTGTCGAATCTACAGAGCTCGCTCAATTCTCCCCCTAACGACACTGCCTCGCTCCAGGAACTCTCGGAGCGTGGATTTCTTCACCCTTCTGGTCTTCCTTCACTCGAGTTCTTCTTACCAGAAGGTACTTTGCTCTCTCTCTGTCATTAGCTAGATTGGTAATTTGTTCTGACTCTCATTGGGCTGTATCGTTTTTTGGCGTGTAAAAATGATTCTTAGGGTATACGATATTACATTGCTTTAGTATTGGTCAAGTGCTGATCTTTCGTAAGAGTGTCTAAAGGAGTTAACTTTATGTGGTTTAGTCATGTTATTGTCCATTTGCTGCTAGTGGAAGTATTGGATTATGGTGTGGTGTTCTGGGTTTTTGAATCGGGATCATGGCGAGTTAGAAAGGGATTGTAGCACGATGGGTAAACAAAAGTATTTCTTTCATGTCTCCCCTTGTAAGAGGGTCACAAAATCTGCATATGCTGTGCTTTAGCTGCATATAGTGCAAGAATGTCCAGAATCTAAGGAATATTTCAGCTTTCAGTCTATTGTTTGTTGGGCTTTAGTCTCTGCAAAGTTGCACATTTTGCTGCTGCCTAATATCTTTGTATTTGGTGATGTAGTAAATCCTTCAAGTGAGCCACTGCTTCTATTTCCTAAGAGGACATTCCAACCAAGCACTATCAGGCGCAAACGGAACCATGGATTCTTTGCTCGGTATGTCTCTTTGTCTTAAACCTCCTTAGTAAATCAAACATTTACCCTCGAAGCATCTAAATTCAAAAACTTTGTCAACTGCTGAAATCATTGCTTATTTTCATTCACATTAGAGGAGGAACTGGTTGTTTAGCAGCAATAATAGAAAGTATGAACAAGATTTTGCATTTGTACATGTTTAAGTTACAACACTGTTTACTCATACGACTAGTGAATATTTATTTGAATATGAACAGCAAGGCAACCAAAGGTGGACGGAGAGTCATAGCTCGAAGAATAGCAAAAGGGCGTCACAGAGTTACGGCCTAGAATCTCTTTAATCTATCTATAAATCTCCAGTTTTCAAATTGGTCGGTTAAGTCTGTCTGCGTGTGTTCTTCAGGCTAGAAAATCTGAAACTTCGATCTCATAAATAACTCGGATGTCTTCATATCCATGTTTTGATGTGTTGTTGATCTCGGAATCGAAGAAGTTATAATTTTTTTGAAGATCTCAGCTTCTTATTTTTTTAAACAATCTCAGCTCCTATTTAATGGATAAGAGTTTATCAAGAAATCTTAAAATATTGACAAATTATCATTGCTTTAATACGGAAGTGTGTATTTCGCCAAAGCAATTAAAAATGATCTAAAGAGAATCTCACAGTTGACCAATGATGTTGTACATGAAACTTGCATTTAATTACTACATTCCACATTTTGACCCCACAAAATATCACAGAGAGAGAGAGCGAAGCAATAAGCGACAAAAAAAAACAAAGATGAAGACAATAATTTCCAATACAGAGGCTAAAACAAACTGACCATATACAAACACATGTGTACGTAGATGACGAGAGAGAGAGAGAGAGAGAGAGAGAGAGAGAGAGAGAGAGAGAGAGAGAGAGAGAGAGAGAGAGAGAGAGAGAGAGAGAGAGAGAGAGAGAGAGAGAGAGAGTACATCCTCCACATATACGTGTTTACATATATATGTTCATTAATTGTGTATAAGGACGAACTTTATATGTAGTATAAATCTTTTTCCATAACTCACACGACTATAACCTGAAGAAAAACTAGCAACATTTATGTTTTCCCCCATTAAACAAATTCAATGCAATGTTTATAAATAAATAAATAAAAAAGTATTTATTGTAACATATCAACAAATCACAATCCTTATACTGTTTAGCGTAAAAATTATATATGAAGACTTATCAGCACATGTGGGGGGAAATATTATTTATGTTCCCTCTTTCCTTCTCTTTTATTATATATAAAACGTATATAGATTCTATATATATATAGGTATTTATTACGTACCCATGTCTAGGAATCCCATGTTGGTGGAGCAGGACTAGCTAGGGTTTGCTTAAGTGATGACGTACTGTCCACAAGAGATTGGTGATGATGAGGATGATGATGATGGTATGATCATGTGATTGATGTATGAGTCCACTCGATGATAATCACCAGGCATTTGCAAGTTGTACGTGGTGGGGAGAAGAAGGCCGTGGTCTTGTGAAATTGGAGAGGAAGAGGATAATACTTTGCCTTCAAGGACTTTTCCACATAATAACTTTGTGGCCACCAATGGAATGCTCCGAGGATCACCATTATCGTTGTATGGTGTTACAAACACGTTGAGTTTATTACCATCATCATAATCTTGAAGGGTTTCGTGAAAAGTGGAAATGGTACTCGTTGGGAGATCTGGTAGTGAAGGCCATTGGGGATCATTATCATGATGATGATGATTGTTTATGACTGGTGTGGCTGACAGAATGTCGAGGTTATTGTATAGGTTATTATCTTGATGAGGTGGGTTTGTGTTGGCAGTGGTTAGAAACTTGAAATCTCCTTCTCTAGAGGTCGGGAACATCAATGGGGTCATAACATGAGGAGAAGGAAGAGGGATGTGGCTTGGAGTGATGAAACTAGGGCTAGTGTTTGTGATGATATTGGACATGAATCTTGAACCTTCGTCGTCGTCGCCAGTAGTAGGGTTAAATCCATTGTGATAAGGAAGGTTGGTGAGCAAATTTGCCATGGAAGAGATATGAAGATGATGATGATGACCATGATGATGGTGATGATGGTGAGACATGAGCTTCTTTTTTATGCTTGAGTTCCAGAAATTCTTGACCTCGTTATCTGTTCGACCAGGTAGATGTTTAGCAATTTGAGCCCATCTGTCAAAAATCCATAAGATACAAAGAAAATCATTATAAAAAGTAATTCACTTTCTTGATGAAAATTTCGTTACATATTTCACAAATAAATGTAGGCAATGTTAATTAACTAATTAACAACCTGTTACCAAGAATGCTATGAAGCTCAATGATAAGAGCAGATTCTTGAGGAGAGAAGCTTCCACGTTTGAGATCAGGTCTTAGATAATTTATCCATCTTAACCTACAACTCTTTCCACATCTCTGCAAACCTAATTAACACACACGCAAAACCCCAACAGATCAAAACCAAAAGACAGAGACTTTTTTTTAATAGAGAATTCAAGTAACAAAACCCATAAATATCCTATAAGTATCTGTATATATATGCCTGCATGTTTGGGAACAGAGCTCCAGCATCCATGGCCATATGTATTGATGTAGTTGATGAGCCTTTCGTCCTCTTCCGGTGACCAAAGCCCTCTCTTCACCTTTTGCTTGTTGCAGCACGAGTGATGACCCATCTCTCTTTCTCTCTCTCCCTCTCTCTAAGAATGTTTGTACGATATGTTGAAGGGTTATAAACTTATAATACTGCAGAGGATTGGGGAGATTAATACACACAATTAAAATGGGAAAGAAATTATGATGGCTGAAGAAAACTTCCCATTAAGTTGTTACAAAATTATTAGATAATAATACACCACCTTATGGTGTGGACCCAATTTTTTTTATTTTGTGAAATACGAAACAACATATATAATTTAAATTTTGACAATAATTTGGAACTTGCAAGAGATGTAACTAGCTGAAAATACTGATATAACAAAATTAATACTATTAATTTGTTTTAGGTGGGTGTTTTTTTTTAGGCACACTGAAGACGAGAGTGGCCCAGAGTATTTTTTTAGGGCTTTGTGTTATAAAAGGTTAAAAGGCTATAAGCTGAAGGTTCTTCTCAGTGAGAGCCTGTGTGGTTTATTACAGAATCATGGCCATTGTCTTCTTCTAGACAAACACGTGTTGCTCATGCAGACAGTGCGGGTCCTACGCCTCAGTTGTAAATTTAGTTTTTTTAGTGTAGTTTTGTTTTCTTAATTATACTTTAGATTTTAGATTAATGTTTTTTTTTTGTATTAGACCCCAGTCCAAATTAATTCATAGTCTGACAGTCTGTAGTGTGTGGATATGCTTACCATTTAAACCCGACTAACATCACGTACGATTAAAAGATTTTAACCATGATTCCTAAATTAATGTTACATTGAAATATGTTAGTTTTTCAATCATTGAGTCGAAAGATAAAATGGTTGCCTCTGCATAAATTAATTAATGAATATATTATATAGGATTGCCAACAAAGGAAGCAAAGTTTAAATTTTGACATAAAGGGCTCGAATACTATACGTTAGATTCTTAATTTGACTTAAAGTTGATGTCACTACATGTAAACAGTTTTTTTTTTCTTAGGAATGTAAATATCATTAAAATGAAGTTTAGGTGTTACAAGAGCTGGACCTATTTACAATTGGTTTTTTTGACAAAAAATAATAAAAACAAGGAAGCAATTTGAGTTAGGAAAGATTTAAGTGAACAACGGTTAGTGGAGCCAAAGGACCATAAGGTGGTCAATTTCCGTAGACTGTAGACAGTGGCTTGTGCAATCAATTTCCGTAGCAATGGAGGCGGTCTGTCGTTCTTGATCCTTGTCCAATTCATTATTGATATCCAAGATGAGAAGGTAGTCGGATAGAGGCCTAACCTGGTCTGAACATAATGCTAAATCACTTTATTGTAGTCGCAAGAGAACATAAGGTGGCCTCTTTTTTCAGATGATGAAGCGCATAAACAGCAAACGGATGGTACATTCATTCCCCATGAAACCAGTCGAGACAAGGTGGAAAGTCTATCCAGCTGACATACCCACATGTTGAAGGCGTGTTAAGAGTTGCACCTTTGAACCAGACAGAGTCGGCCCAACTTGCTTCCGGAGCTCTTGGCTGCAGAACATTCCAAGTTCTATTAGAAAAAAGCCACAACAGTTTTTATTATCAATGATCGGCTCAAAAGAGTCTGCGGCTAAAAAAGAACTTGGAAAAATAAAGAGTTGTCAAGAATGTATAAAGAGCCAAAGCTTGATCTAGATATTTGATCAAGGGATCGAATCGAGACCATACATCAAACCAAAATGTCGTTGTAAGACCATTACCGATAGAGCATTGGATAAATTTCTCAGCAATGGACATGTAAACAGTTTTACCAACGTGATGAATATGTTTTTTTTCAAAAATCGTGAATATGTTTCTTTATATTTTTTTTACATCAAGTAAATATTCGCCCGTCTCTAGACGAATATAATAAGCCAACCTATAACATTAATAAAAAAATAGAATCATCATATTGTGATCTATACAATAGATTAAATCCACATACTTTAATAAAAACTTGAAATTCGAATCAATAGTCTGCTGATGTGATATCACTAAAAATTAGAGACAACCACTTTATTTACTTAGGCATTCTATTTGAACCACCAGTTAATTTTTTTTTTATGGCATCAATAATTAGTATTTTTTTCTGAACCTTAATAATTATTCCATTTGTTTCATAAAAAATGACATTTTCACACATTTCACATATATTAAAAAAACTAATAAAAATTCTATACGTAAATTGTTGTGCACGTGTAAATATGTTTTTTAATTTTAAATGTCTTTTTCTCCATATATAATGCCAGTTATCGTTTCTTATATAAAAAAAGGTATGTAATATGATGTATAATATTCGTGCATACAAATATGAATATCGTCCACAGGGCCATCATTGATATATAAATACATATACTTTTTAAAATTATGTAAATTGCATAACGTACATTATATTTCCTTTCTAGAGGTGGCGTTCTAGGGCTATATACTTAAACAAAACAAAAAGTACACATAAGAAAATAGTATAGAATTTTTGTTAGATCCTAAATTTCAAATTTCAAACGTTTAATCCTAAAACTCAAACCGAAAATATTATAAACAAAAATAACATATAATCTTAATTTTTGGAATAACTTCGTTAATTGTAACCCCTTCTTTTTTTAATCTTACCATATAGATACATTATTATTTTCTTGTTTTTAATTTATTTGTTTTAGACATTTCAAGTCAAGGTAGAACAATATTGAGTAGTTTACCAAAATTAGCAATGATATACGTACGTAGCTAGTTTTTTTATTTTTTAAACGTGTTTATGATTGGTCAATTAACATTCTAACTTTTGTAACACATTGGATTTAGGATTTGATGTTTTATTGTGAGTAAATTTGACTTTTGTTATCAATATTACTTTATTTTATTTTGTTTTAAGTTCGCAAAATAAGAAACCAGCTTTACAAGCATTGTTTGAGACAGTTTGACATTCAAAAGAGTAATTATGAGATAATGAGAGCAGAGGAAGTAGTTACAAAACAGAGACGACTTTTGATCACTTCTTGAAAATCACCAAGCAATGTATGATGTAGATACGTAGGATCCTTCAAGAACATCGACAGGCCATGAGACTATCGTTGGCCGAACAACTGAACCAAAAACACACGCCGCAAATGAGAACTGTCGTATTATCAAACGGAATAATTTTTGATTTAACCCGTTTTGTAGTGCACTAAAATATTATTCGGATTAACCCGTAAAACCTATAATCTTGAAAACACAACTCTATTATACACCGTTTAATTACTGTAGTTTTGTGGTTAGTTCACAAACTCTTTAAAAATCAATTTTCTTGTGTCTAACTTTTTATAAAATTAGTAAAATATTTTTCAACTTTTATTTTAATATAAATTCAAATAAAATATAATAAATTATAGTGAAAATATATCAAGGTTTCGAATATATATATATTTTTAAATATATATGGATTATTTATTATTTAAAAATATATAATAGATAATATTATCTTTAATGCAAAATAAATATTTTCCTTATTCTTATCACTAATTATAAAAGACAATTTTATCATTTCCTATTTCAATTATTTTTTATTACTTGTAATGTCATTTCTTATAATAACTTACAAAATAAAATTTATTTTTAAAAATATATTCTTAAATAATATTATAGAGATCATTATGATTTTCATATGCTAACTATATATAGAAACTGAACTTCTGACCCAAAAAAAGAGAGAAGAAACTGAACCAAACGCATCAAAGTATCATAGACTCGTAGTCATATCATGTCACATCCAGCATATGATACACATATTCCATTTAATATTATACTAATGTAAAAAAAATTAAAATTATATTCAACGATACACCGACAGTTTGCATAAATTTTATCTTTAAATTTTATTTAAGAGAGGTAAGACGCATTAAATGTAATTTTCACTCTCTATTACTAACACTAAATGAAATTATTTCCATTTTTAATCAATCATTGATCTGTTAGGGACATTGCGGTTTACACAAGGGTTTTGAGGATGTCTTTGAATCATCGATGGCGGCGGCACACGGTACTCATCATCGGTTTTTCGGTCACGGTGGTATCAACGGATTTATCTGTTAGGGACATTGCGGTTTACACCCGATTGGATCTTGCGGATGAAGATTACGGTTTGAGATTCTGTTTCGTTCGAGATCGCAACCTTTCAGGGGATCTCGGATCTCCTCCGCCCAGTTTCGGAAAACTTCAGATACTCAGCTATGAGGTAGGGAGATCTGGCGGGACCTCCTCCGTAAAGCTTTGGCTCGTGGTGACATATCTCCGGGTCTGGCGGGATTATGATCTTAGGTTTATGTATAGCGATGAGACGATATATTTTTTATTCGCCTTTCTCCTCTTCTCCGACGGTATTGAGGCGTGGTGGAATCGCGGCGGCGAGGTGGTGCAGTTGCGGGATCTAGGAGGACGGCGGCGAGATCTAGGACGGTGCTTCGATGCTGTTGGAGGACGGCGGCGAGATCTAGGAGGAAGCCGGAGGAACAGATCCGCGAGATTGAGCTGGAGAAAGGTTTTTGGATCGAAGATATTTTGTTTTGTTTTTTTGAACTATTATTTGGATCGAAGATCTTGTACTTGGTTCTGGTTTCGGTTGATGATTTCGGAAATCTCGAAGGTATTATCGGTTGTTGAAGATCGGAAGACTACGAGTTGGGTCGTTAATGGTTTCTCCTCGATTCAGAGTTGGCTTTTCCGAGAGCTGATTTTGGAAATCGGATCCATGGCACTTAGATTTGTTCCAGCTTTGGTATGGAGAAGCGATACTTGCAAATGGGTATTACTCATTACGGCTATCGAACGGTTATCTGGGATTCCAAAAGATCCACACACGGTTTTCAGCGACAGAAGTAATGGGAGACGATGTTGGCAATCTCTGGAGATTACGATTGACTTGATAGCCACAATAGCCTCTCGACAGGATGAGAAACGGGGCCGGGTGGATCTAGTGGGTTTTAAGCTTCATGTTTTTTTGGGACCTATTAATGTTAATCGGGTCTTTCAGTGTCGGTTCAATGACGGATTCTCTTTTATTTATCATAACATTTTAGAGATCCATTTCTTACTTCAAACGAAATTGTCTCGCGTTATGAAAACGGAATTTCATTGGAAGGATAACGGAATTAATTCGGGTCGTATAGAGGATGGATCAGGTCAAGTGGCTCCAAATGGATCTTCATTCCTAAAGGTGGAGCAAAAAACATTACATATTGGTTAATTTATGAGAATCCTTAGTTGGAATTGTCAAGGACTTGGGAATAAGTATACAATAGGTTATCTTAGGGAGGTGTGGAAGAAACATAAACCCGAATTTTTGTTTCTTTCAGAAACCAAACAAGATTTTTCTTTTATGCAAAAATTTCAGTTTCATTTCGGTTATAATAAGTTGTTCACGGTCGAGCCGAGTGGGGCGAGCGGAGGACTAGCTTTATATTATGATGATTCGTTTAACGTTACGATTTTATTCTCAAGTAATCGAATAATCGATATCGAGGCAACAATACAAGGAAAAAAAGTATTCTTATCATTTATATATGGTGATCCGATACCAAAAAAGAGAGACCAAGTTTGGGAACGGTTAACACGGACAAGTCTAATAAGAGCGAATCCTTGGTTTATAATAGGGGATCTAAATGAAATAACAGGGAATAATGAGAAACAAGGAGGCAATTTACGACCCGCTTCCTCCTTTATGTCTTTTAACTTGATGATACAACACTGCGGTTTTCTGGAATTCCAATGTTTGGGTAATACAATGTCCTGGCGAGGAAGACGAAACTCGAAAATTGTGCGGTGTCGACTGGATAGAGCATTAGCAAACGAGGATTGGCACGAGATATTCTCTCATTCATTCGTAGAATATTTAGCAATGATTGGGTCGGATCATAGGCCGATTGTCGCCACTATAGAGGACAAAATACCCCGGAGACGGGGTCAGTTTCGGTTCGATAAACGGTGGATTGGGCGTGATGGTCTTATGGAAACAATAGCAAAGGGCTGGGAAATTAACACAGCGGGAAGCGGGACTCTCTTTATAGAGAAAATAAAGAATTGCCGAAGAGAAATTTCAAAATGGCGGAAAAACAATTTGCCATATGGCAAAGAGAAAATTAGGGATTTACAACAAGCATTAGAAGAGATCCAAAATGATGATAATAGTACAAACGAGGAACTCATGGATATCACGAGGAAACTAAAAGAGGCTTATTTGGATGAGGAACTGTTCTGGCAACAGAAGAGTCGAACCTTATGGGCAACGGTGGGGGACAGGAATACAAAGTTTTATCACGCGCAAGTTAAGAATCGCAGGGCGAGAAATCGCATCACGGGACTACACGATGCATCAGGAGTTTGGGTTACCTCGGACAAAGATGTAGAACAAGTAGCCGTAAACTATTTCGAGGTTTTATTCACATCCACTTCACCAACGGATTTTGAGGAGGCCCTCAGTGAGATTCAAACATTAGTTTCGGACCAAAATAATGATATGCTCACGGCAATGGCCACAGAAGAGGAAGTTCGTAGAGCACTTTTCATGATGCATCCAGAGAAGGCTCCGGGCCCGGATGGAATGACGGCTTTATTTTTTCAAAGATCATGGCACATAATAAAGGCAGACGTTGTCGAATTGGTTAACGATTTTTTGGCAACGGGCTCCTTTGATCAAAGGCTGAATATGACTAACATATGCCTAATACCAAAGACGGGAAGACCAACTCGTATGACGGAATTAAGACCTATAAGTTTGTGTAATGTGGGGTACAAGATCATCTCGAAAGTGTTATGTCAGAGGTTAAAGATATTGCTACCGGACCTGATTTCAGAGACTCAATCAGCCTTTGTATCAGGGCGACTGATATCGGATAATATTTTGATTGCCCAGGAGATGTTTCACGGACTACGAACCAATAAATCTTGCAAAAGTAAGTTCATGGCAATCAAGACGGATATGAGCAAAGCATATGATCGAATTGAATGGACTTTCATTGAACACCTATTGAGGAAATTTGGGTTTGCGGAAAAGTGGATCTCATGGATGATGTGGTGCATACAATCGGTACAATATAAGGTACTCATTAACGGTAATCCCAAAGGACAAATAAAGCCATTCAGAGGTTTGCGGCAAGGGGACCCATTATCTCCGTACTTATTCATTCTCTGCACGGAGGTCTTGATAGCCAATATACGGAAAGCAGAAAGGGCAAAATCGCTTACGGGGCTAAAGGTAGCGAGGGCAGGACCAGCGATCTCACACTTACTCTTTGCGGACGATAGCCTTTTTTTCTGCAAGGCTACGGTACAAGAATGTCAAACTATATTACATATACTTAAGCAATACGAGTTGGTCTCAGGGCAACAAATCAATTTTTCAAAATCCTCTTTAAATTTCGGATACACGGTTCCAGAAGCGGTACAGGACGAGATAAGACAATTGCTAGGAATCCAAAATAAGGGAGGACTGGGTACTTATCTGGGCCTGCCGGAAAACCTCGGAGGGGCAAAGAGTAAGATTTTCAACTTTGTTGTCGAAAGACACAATGATAGAGTCAACGGATGGACATCTAGACTCCTGACTAAGGGAGGTAAAGAGGTTCTACTTAAATCGGTAGCCACGGCTATGCCAACTTTCGTCATGTCATGCTTTCGGTTACCTAAGTCTATTAGCGCTAAACTAACCAGTGCGGCAGCGCGGTTTTGGTGGAGTTCAGACGGTCAACATAAAGGAATGCATTGGATGGTATGGAAGAAGATGTGCCGGAATAAGTTAGATGGCGGAATCGGGTTTCGATCAATAGAGGATTTCAACACAGCTTTACTAGCAAAACAGCTATGGCGGTTAATGGAACAACCGGAATCGCTATTCGCTCGGGTCTTTAAAGGGCGATACTATCGGAACACAGACCCTCTAGACCCTATTAAGTCATACTCGCCGTCCTTTGGATGGAGGAGTATCATCTCGGCTAGACCTCTGGTTACAAAAGGGCTAATCAAAAGAGTTGGTTCAGGTGGCACCATATCAGTATGGAATGACCCATGGATACCATCCTCTCCCCCGAGGCCAGCAACATGCAAAGGGTACAATTATTACCCAAATCTCAGGGTCAATCATCTGGTTGATCCAGCGACACAAACATGGAACATGGAATTGATAAACGCAATCATCGAACCGACAGATGTGGAATTTATACGCGGAATATACATCAGTAGTATATATCGACCAGATACGCCGGGTTGGCACTATACGAAATCAGGGAAATATACGGTAAAATCGGGATATCAGGTTGGCCAACATATCACAGACAACGGCGACAACTACCTCTACGGTCCAGATATAAAGAAGTTACAGGCACACTCATGGAATTTGACTTGTCCACCGAAATTGCGACATTTTATATGGCAAGCAATCTCGGGGTGTCTGTCGGTCACAGCAAACCTACGCGCTAGAGGAATAAATTGTGACACACAATGTCCTAGGTGTGGCATGGAGGGGGAAACGATTAATCATGTTTTGTTTGAATGCCCACCAGCCCTTCAAACATGGGCACTCTCGCATATTCCATCGGCCCCGGGAGTTTTCCCGATGACATCGGTTTTCGCCAATTTTGATCATCTTTTTTGGAGACTTCCAGCTGAGGAAAGAATTTTAATGTTTCCGTGGATTCTGTGGAACATTTGGAAAGCCAGAAATGATAAGGTGTTCTCAAATGTGGATAGAAACCCACAAGAGATTTTGAGGATAGCGGAAACAGAAACAGCAACTTGGGATGCGGCACAAAATAGTGAACCTGACACATCTCACCAACAACCACCGAGTCCCAACACCGGAATAAATGAACAAAATGAATATAACGGGCTCACATGCTATATTGACGGGTCGTGGAAGGAAGGAGGTAAATTTTCTGGTTTAGGTTGGTTTTGCTTTCAGGAAGGAATTGAAGGAAAGGTTATGGGGGCCCGTAATCTACGAAGAAGCCTATCCCCGCTACACGTGGAGTTGGAAGCACTCATCTGGGCGATGCATTGCATGATTGCAAACAACAAGACGGCGATAGCCTTTGCTACAGACTGCTCAGAGCTGGTGAAGATGGTGTCTACACCAAACGAGTGGCCGGCATTTACGCTACAGTTGGAGGAGTTCATGAGGAACAGGGAGGTTTTCACCTATTTCTCTATCACACAAATCCCACGCACGAGTAACACAGTGGCAGACAAGTTAGCACGAGGTGCTCGAGTCTACCCATCGGAAGTCACTTATATAAGCTCGATACCCCCGATTTGGTTCACTGAATAGGGTTAGGTATCAAGGCTGTTGACAAAAAAAAAAAAAAAAAAAAAAAAAAAATCAATCATTGATCTCTATAATATTATTTAAGAAGACATTTTTAAGAATGAATTTTGATTTGTAAGTTATTATATGAAATGTCATTACAAATAATAAAAAATAATTGAAATAGAAAATGATATAATAGTCTTTTAAAATCATTGATTAGAATATGGAAAGTATATATTTTGCATTAAAGAAGTTATTTATTATTTAATTATTTAATTATTTTTAATACTATATATTTTAAAATAATAATCAATTCATATATATTCAAAGAAACAAAAATCTATTCAAAATCTTGCTATATTTTTCACTATAATTTATTGTATTTTATTTGAATATATATCAAAACAAAAGTTGAAAATATTAAACTAATTTTATAAAAAATTAAACACAATAAAACTATTTTTTTAAGAGTTCGTACACTAACCACAAAAACTAGAGTCATTTAACGGTGCATATTAGAGTTATATTTTTAAGATTATAAGTTTTTACGGGTTAATCCGAATAATATTTTAGTTCACTGTAAAACAGGTTAAATAGATAAATTATTACAAATTGACAGTTTAATCTATAATTATTAGTTAGCTATATTGTAAAATTTAGATAAAAATAATTTTTTAAAATTTTAAAATAATTTTTTTTTTAAAAATTATTCCACGCTATAATTAGCGCGGATTAAATACTAGTAAAAATGATTTGATTAAAAAAGTAATGCGCGTGAACAAGCGCGATCGCAATATTAATTTGCCTGTTGCCATAATTATTAACAAAATGCTCCCTATTTATAGTGTGTTGGAAATTTAATTAGTCCGCTGTTTATTTTCAAGAGTATATATGATCATACACTAATTCATTTATCTAGTCTAATTTACTAACACATACTACTTTCTTCGTATTTATTTTATAAATCAGTTTTAATTAAAATTAATATAGAACTTTAAGGACTTGTTACCAAAAAAAAATAAAAAATTTAAGGATAGATATAACGGAATAATAAATATATATGTATACAAAATAGAACATCACACTATTTATGTTTCATAGAACATACTTCTTATGCTTAGATCAGTAACCTATACCAATACCAAATTGACATTAATACTGTTCAGGACATAGAAATAAAAACAAGTTCTTTAGTAAGAAAAACTAATATATTGTTAGGGATAAATTTAATGCTTGTGACCGAAGCAATAGGCCCAAACATAAGATTCTTTTGATTTTGCCTTCGATGCCACATGCAACTAATAAAGAGCTTTCACACTTTTATTTCTGTTTTTGATGAGCCATCAAAGGACACTAACTTTCTATACATTTTGGCTTTTTGCTTCGAGAACATACCTTTTTATTCCAACAAAATTAATCAAATTCCTCTCCATACAGTATTACTAAATACTAAATACTAATTACTGTTACATACAAAAAAGTAAAAGTTTCCAAATTATGTTTTTCTTTTGATTTGTGTGTGCATATCTATATGTCTTTTTTTAAAAAAAATCTCTGGAACTCTTTCTTTCTCAAGAGTAGTATTTAATGGTCTTTCCTTGATTTAAATAATACTCCATAGTCCATATCCTTACATTACTTATATATAGATTCAAAAACGTCCAACTTAATTTGATATATATCATCGCATTGCCTTGAAGTCGTGTTAGTAATAGGAGGACTGGTCATATACAATACACATGATAATACCATGGTATTGTATATAATCAGAAAGTATTCGTAAATTAAACACAATTTGATTTTAACTTTAAACAAAATTTGTGATATTTTCAACAACAACAAAATTTATGTTTTGAAAATTTATGAATTGAAATCTTAAAATCGTTTTCCTTGCAATTTATAATACTATTATATATTATCATTATTTTCCTCTTATCGATCCAACTATACTGATTTCAAAAGGAATCTTAATGCGATATTTTTTTACAGAAGAAGAGGCCAAATGATATACAGCTAAAATTTATATATATAATATATACATATATCGGAATCTGTGCTTATGTGATTAAAGCGTGGTGTCTTAATAAGAGCAATGATTCAAGTTAAAATGTTTAGGATAATATGTTTATCTTCGTTTAATTTCCTTGCATATTGTGATTTAGAAGCTATTATTTCTTATTATTAGCATAAGGGAAAGAAGAAAAAAAAGGATTCAAGACTTGTATAACTGTGTGTGACAACAAGAAAAAGTGAACAAAGAAAAGGCAAAAATTAGAGAGAAGACCCCACTTTGCCTCCTTCGCTTCGTGGCGAAATTCCCTCGAGGCAATATGCAAATTGGTTCACTCGTTTTAGTGTCATCAAATGTCTAAATAGAGAAATTTTTACCACGAACTGTGTACATGTATTCGAGTTGATTTTCTCTTTCGTTAAGTCTTTTTTACTTAGCTGTTTCGTTCTTAATGAGCAAGTTCACAAATTTCATAAACAAACGTTAGTACGTGTCTAGATTAATTAGCAGATATGTAAACTAGGTGTTTTACACTCGTTAATAAATTTAAAAGTTAGAAATTATAAAATTGTTAAGCTAGTAGATGATCAAAACTTCTATTGTCAAACAGTTTATACTTAATTAATTATACCAAACAATTCAATGATATGTGTAGTTGTCATTCAATTTCTTCGGTATAAAACACCTAGTTTATTAAAAAAAGAATCACGAGACACCAGTTGTTTTGGGTTTGTTGTGAATTAGAGAAGCACACTTGAAGATAACGAAACACTAAAACTACAATAAGTACAACTCTTTTGAAGTGAAATTTGGTTATATGCTGTTTAAAGAAGTCAAAGCTCAACGGACCCAAGATTCTGTCGGAAACTTCCCTTATTTTCATAATTTGACATATATCTTATTGGTTGTTCTGAAACTGACCTCTTAACCAATTTCTTTGATCCAAATTCTTTGCTCCATTGATGGACTCTTAACATTGTAGAACTATATGCGTACGTACTTTCATAGTTATCTTGTTCTAGAGTCTAGACGATTCAAAAACGTGACATGATTGCAATAAAGTAAGATGATTAATGTTTGTGCAATTAATATACCTTGGAAAAAATCGATTTGTTAGTCAGGTTTTTGGTAGCCGTTTTCGTAGGCCTTTCTGCACCAAATTACAAACGAATTATGGTATCAGAAATATAATAGAACAAGAATGTGATATACAGTACATATATTTATTGTTCGAACAAAAAAAAAACAAGAATGTGATATTTATTTAGATGTTGTGATCTACTATAGTAATTTGTAGTAGATTATAGATAGGTTGAAAGCCACTAAACTATCATATATGAGTTAAGTTATAAAAAATTTAACCGGTTTTAGCTCGATTAATGGGTTATGGGTAGGCCATGTTTATCATATAGATGTGCACACATGTATACATTATGGGAAAATACATTGTATAAGAACATGAAAGTTCATTGGACACAATATAAAAGCTTCCACACGGACAAGATGGAAGCTCTCGTCATATTTCCACCATAATTTGGTTCAACGTTCACTTTCATAGTTTCTATGGGGATAGAGATAGCAACTGCATGATTCTCTCTAGTATACAAAATGATCCTGATGAACAAATATGATTCATTATTTTAAGTGTTTCTATAGACGAACTTAAAATCAAAATTATACGAGGAAACATATGTGAAATTGCTTCCCTAATACATATGTGAAAAAATTAAAACATAGAAGAGAGATAAAATAGTCAACAAATCATGTGAACTTTTTGGAATATCTGGTCTTTTAATAATTAAAAGCAGCCCACAAATATGAATATATAAGCCCAAAAACAAAAAATGTCAATATGTAGAGTACATTAAAAAAAATTAATCAGTTGAAAAACTATATCATAAATAAAAGAATTAACTTCGTCGTTACGCTTACGCATATCATGATCAATTGTATTGAGGAGTGATAAACCAGAAAAATTATTTCATCTTGGTCGGATATTTTCTTATTCTATTTTAGGAGTATTTATTATTTACTCTATTGAAAATTTATAACATTGGAGCCAATAAGAATAAAATGACACTAAACCAAAAACAAAGGAAGATTAAAAGTAAATTTCATTTCCTGGCAATGACTAATCAAATCACAGTGACATTAACACAGCTATTTCCAGGTCTCTATCCAGTACACTTGACAGTTCATAGCCAATCAGATTTTTTTTCTTCCTTTTTGCATATAACAAATAATCAATAATACTCGTTAAATAAAAAGTATGAATCCGAGTCAAACGTAAGTGATATATTTTGTCAAAGTCAAATGTGAGTACTTTAAAACAGTTTTCTTTATTCATTTTACTTGTTGGACGAAATTCAAATCTGGTAGATGCCTATCAAATTCGTTTTACGATGGAAAACAAAATTTTGTAGAAAGTAGGAAAAAAAGATGGTAGGAAGAATATTTGATTTTACTTGATGTAAAGAAACTGCAAAAACTGTGAAATAAAATTTTTACTGATACGATTCCTTTTTAGAGTAACTTTCAGACTCCGTGTGAGCTTGGCGTTAAACTAAAACTAGAAAATAATTGATCAGTAAATTTTATGAAAATTTCTCGGACCATATTCTAAATATAGAAATATGAAGTGTGTGTCCATTTCCATTCATTTATTCGAGCTGACACCATCAAGCTTCCTTGCATATATACGCTTAGTGCATGTAGGACCAAAATATCGCACAATAGACATAAGAGATTTAATCACGATTATATATAAATAAACAATAAGGAACATATGATTCATAAAACGATAAAACAATAAAAAATCTAAGGAGGCGAGATAAATCTTTTTCCTTAACTCTAATAATCTCCCGTAGTGCGATGAGTTTTTTATAGATCCATGAGTCCCAGGATACAACCAAAGTAATCTGTATCATCTACACTTGATATCAGATCTATCGAACATTATACTACGATACTCTCGAATAGAAACTTTCTCTAGACAGTAGGGAATTGAAGAAACTTTTGCTAGAACTTTTAGGATGTGTTTTTGTGTATCAAATGATGATTTTTAAGGTGAAAATCGGACTGTATATATAGGAAAGAGGCTAGGGTTTTTCCCTGACAGAAAAGGAATATTCCTCAGAATATTCTAGCGGCTGCGATTTTTAAGTCGGCCTGTTGAGTATCGATCGATACCAAGGGGTATCGATCGATACCTCAAAAAGTCCACGAGCCCAACAAGGCCCAATGTGCGATCGTCGCACGTGTGGTCTTTTCTTCTCTCATGTTGTTCATTAATGACACAACCATTCCAACATATATACACGAGAAAACATTTCTCAGTCAATGAAAACATTTCATTAGAAAAAGCTTAACTCATTTCTTTTCACACTAACACAATTTTATCAAGCCCTCGAGCTTTGACAAAAAATTAGTTCCAACAATCCCCCACATGAATAGAAATGGCTCTAAACAAATGAAAAATGTACATACTAGACTTTACTAGACATACTTGACTAGACTCATCTAGACGTAGACAGACTTTCGAGAGTATACGAAAATGTAATTGTATCTGAGATGTATCGTTTTCCAGCTTTGAACCAATCATTTTTAATATATGTCGAGTTTACTCGGCCAGGAGGTGAACATGATGTCTTGAACCTCCCGGATTTTGATGTAAACTTAGACAACATGTATCGCACAGAGACATCTTCTCGTAGAACTTTGTTCTCTATTGTGTTCATTTTGGCCTTGAACATTCCTGGTATTCGTGAGTGAATTTGGAGAATATAGCCTTATCCTTCATTCTCCTAGAAACGGCCCCATTTCACACTTCACTAGGTGATCTTTTATTAGCTTGTTTTCAGAAGTGTCCTGTCACACTCCACTATCTACACAACTACGCAATCATTAAAAGCCAACGCTTATCCTTACTATCCACAGGTAGCACTGTTTTATCATCATAGGAACTGGGCAGAGACATAGTCTCACAGTGCTCAACTCGAATCAGTTAAATTTTGTTTCCCTTTGAACCTAGATCATGGGATCTCCAATCACATAGGTGGGGTATCTGTCAAACGTCATCTTTTTCTATAGGCTTTAAACCCATTCCTTTGGATGATTTCACAATTTGATCTCGCGGCAAACCTTTGGTAAACGGATCCGCTAGGTTGTCAGCCGACCTGATGTAATCTATCGTTATTACACCAGTTGAGATCAATTGTCTAATGGTCTTATGTCGTCTTCTTATGTGACGAGACTTGCCATTATATAGATTACTCAGTGCCCGAGAGATAGCCGACTGACTATCACAGTGTACACGTAATGCTGGCACTGGTTTCTCCCACATCGGGATATCTTCCAAAAAGTTTCGAAGCCATTCTGCTTCCTCAGCAGCTTTATCTAAAGCTATAAACTCTGACTCCATGGTTGATCTGGCTAGGAGTGTTTGTTTGGAAGATTTCCAGGATATTGCTGCACCAGCAAGAGTAAAGACATATCCACTCGTGGATTTGGAGTTTCTTGAATCTGAAATCCAATTGGCATCACTGTACCCTTCCAGCACTGCTGGTTCTATACCGAAGTTCAGCCCATAACTTTTGGTGTATCTTAGATAATTTAATACCCTAGTTATGGCTCTCCAATGGGTATGACCTGGATTACTCGTGTAAGGACTTAGTACGTTTACCGAGTGTGCTAAATCGGGTCTAGTACAATTCGTTAAGTATATTAGACTCCCGATGACTCTTGCATACTCCACTTGTAACACTGCTTCACCTGAATTCTTTGTCAAATGAAGTTGAGGATCAAGCGGAGTTTTTGCAGTCCCATTGGAGTAGGTCTTAAACCTCTCAAGGATTTTTGTAGCATAATGATCTTGAGACATAATTATTCCTTTTGAATTTCGAATAATCTTAATCCCTAGAATTACATCTGCTAATCCCATATCTTTCATATCAAACTTTCCACTTCGAATGTTCTTTGTTTGAATGATTATATCTTTGTTGCTTCCCATGATTAGCATGCCATCTACGTACAAACACAACAACACATAACCTTGTGAAGTACTTTTGATATAGATGCACTTATCACATTCATTTATGTGAAAGTCATTTGACATCATTACACTGTCAAACTTTTCATGCCATTGCTTTGGAGCTTGCTTAAGTCCATATAACGATTTGACAAGTCTATAGACTTTCTTCTCTTGTCCGGGAGACACATAACCCTCAGGTTGATTCATATAGATCTCTTCCTCTAAATCTCCGTTTAGGAAAGCAGTCTTAACATCCATTTGATGTATTTCAAGGTTTCTTAAAGCTGCGATTCCAATCAACATGCGAATCGAAGTAATTCTCGTCACTGGAGAATAAGTGTCAAAGAAATCGAATCCTTCCTTTTGACGAAATCCTTGTACCACAAGCCTGGCCTTATATTTGTCTATAGAGCTATCGATTTTTAGCTTAGTGGTGAAAACCCATTTACAACCAAGAAGTTTGCAACCTTGAGGTAGGTCTACCAACTCATAAGTATGATTTTGCATAATTGAGTTGATTTCACTGTTAGATGCCTCATTCCAGAAAGGTGCATCAGGTGTAGACATCGTTTCCATGAAGGTTCTTGGACCACTTTCCGCTAGGAATGCCATTATGAACTCAGAGCCAAATCTCTTCTCCTTACGAGCTCTCTTGCTTCATCTAGGTTCAGCTTCTTCTTCTTCAATGTTAGATGCCTCCTTCCATGAAGCTTCTTTCAGCAACATTGGCCTCAGTGACCACAACACACATTTCAGCTTCTGTCAAGTTGGCTTGAGCCTTCTTGCTACGACAACTTTGGTGGCATCTTCCCTTTGCCTTTGTTAAGGCGACCTTTGTTCTGCCACTTGCCTTGATTGGGGTTTTGGTGTTCAACCATGTTCGCATTGTGTTCGCGAATTTTCACACCTATATTGATATGTTGTTCCCGATTCGTAGACTCTACGCGGAGCTTAACAATCAGATCTTCAAGACTCGTCTTTTTTTTTTCAGCCTGAGGCAGTTCTTGATGTCCGTCCAACCAGGAGGTAGCTTCTCAATGATGCAGCAACCTTGATAGGTTTCACACAGCCGCATTCCCTCAGCAAAGATGTCGTGTAGGAGCCTCTGCACCTCATCGAGTTGTTCCATTAGTGGTCTTGAATCCACCATCTGGTACTGCATGAATTTTGCCACAGTGAATTTCTGAGTACTAGAATCTTCTATGCGGTACTTCTTGTCTAATGAATCCCACATATCCTTAGAGGTCTCAGCGTTTTCGTACACCCCATACAGAGAGTCCGATAGGCTATTCTGAATATAGCCCTTGCACAAGAAGTCGGCATGTTCCCAAGCGTGGACACTCGCAAGCGCACGTGGATCAGTGTTATCTTCTGGGAGAACAGGTTTCACCTCACTGGTGTATTTCTGCAGATTCAATGTTGTCTGATAGAAGAACATCTTCCTTTTCCACATCTTGAATGATGTCCCATCAAACTTGGTTGGAGGAGCGACATGGTTCCCAGAAGGAACTTTCGCCGTCTCGATCTGACTCGCAGTCATCTCAACCTTCTCACCGGTTTTCTCCACTAATCCAGAGTTATTTTCCACATCAATTGTCATTCTGTTAAGATAAATGAAACAACTTTTAATTAGTATCGATATATAAACTTTAAGAATATCGAACTAAATCGCATTGGTGTCGATCGATACTCCTTGGTATCGATCGATACACACACAATGTCTATCGATACACCCATATGGTTTCGATCGATGCACTCAGTGTCGATCGATACACCCTTGGTGATCATAGATGCACGTGAGTTTTGCATAAGATCTATCGATACACCTCGGTGTCGATCGATGATCAGCTTGTGTCGATCGATACACATATAGTGTCGATCGATGCTTCATGTGTGTCGATCGATGCAAGTGAATTTCTACACAGGATCGATCGATGAACCACAATGTCGATCGATACATGTTAATATTACACAGTATCAATCAACATAGACCCAACTAGGTCGATGCACATTATCGATCGATACACCTCGGTGTCGATCGATACAGTTCGATGCAAAGTATCGATAGATGCACCTTAGTGTCATCCGATACTACTATTTGCATGGTATCGATTGATGCACCTCAGTGTCGACCGATACAATTTAGTCCAATATCGATCGATACCATAGGGTGTCGATCGATACTCACAAGGCTTCGATCGCAATTGAACCTATCAAGAACATGATTTGTGTTCGTTGATTCTACCGTTCATTAATCGCAATTAACGATGGTTTTTAGAAGATGTTTAAAGCAGTACTGCTTCTACTACACGTTTCAAGTTGCTAAACAGCTTTTTTATAACGTTTGAGTATCACTAGCAGATTGACATCTTCTTAAAAAATAGAATAGATGAAGATTGGCACTACTACACGTTTCAAGTTGTTAAGAAGCTTTTTGATAACGTTTGAGTATCATCAGCAGTAGAAGAATCGTTTTAGAAAACCGTTTGAAAACGTTTATTTACTCGTGATTAAAGATCCAATTGAAGTAATAAAACATAAATTGGATCTTCTTAGAGTTAAGATTGTAGGACCAAAATATCGCATAATAGACAGGAGAGATTTAATCACGATTATATATAAATAAACAGTAAGGAACAGACGATTCATAAAACGATAAAGCAATAAAAATCTAAGGAGGCGAGATGAATCTCTTTTCTTAACTCTAAGAATCTCCCGTAGTGCGACGGGTTTTTTATAGATCCATGAGTCCCAGGATACAACCAAAGTAATCTGTATCATCTACACTTGATATCAGATCTATCGAACATTATACTACGATACTCTCGAATATAAACTTACTCTAGACAGTAGGGAATTGAAGAAACTTTTGCTAGAACTTTTAGGATGTGTTTTTTGTGTATCAGAGGATGATTTTTAAGGTGAAAATCGGACTGTATATATAGGAGAGAGGCTAGGGTTTTTCCCTGACAGAAAAGGAATATTCCTCAGAATATTCTACCGGCTGCGATTTTTAAATCGGCCTGTTGAGTATCGATCGATACCAAGGGGTATCGATCGATACCTCAAAAAGTCCACGAGCCCAACAAGGCCTAATGTGCGATCGTCGCACGTGTGATCTTTTCTTCTCTCATGTTGTTTATTAATGACACAACCATTCCAACATATATACACGAGAAAACATTTCTCGGTCAATGAAAACATTTTATTAGAAAAAGCTTAACTCATTTCTTTTCACACTAACACAATTTTATCAAGCCCTCGAGTTTTGACAAAAAATTAGTTCCAACACATAACGCTCTCACTGAACACGTATATATTATCAGCTTATAAACAGTTGTATAATAAATTAACACGTATATAACGCAGTCAATTTTTTTTTTTTTTTTTTTGGTAAAACGCAGTAAATACTTGTCTTTGTTAATCATGTTTAATAAAATCGAATTTGATTTGATTAGCGTAAAAAAATAAGTAATTTGATTGATATGAAAAATGGACGGTCCAGATTTAAAGTTGACTTTCTTCCAAATTAAGTGTCATGTTTCGATACGGAAGGAATCAGTATCAATAAAAAGAATCAAATTTCTCAATGCAGACGACATTCATACACATATATGTAATGTAAAGTACATATATCATGTAATGTGAAGTACATATATAAATATATATATATAAATATATTACATATGTCATGTAATGTGAAGTATTTGTAGGTATTTAATTATTTATGAAACAAAAAAAAGTGTATAAAAAGGGTGACTTTTCATAAATGAGACTCTTCTACTAGTTTATTTCTTTTATTATTGCTGCTCGTAAAGGAAATGAGGCCATTGAGCTGAGGAATGGCTCTGCAGTCTATGCAAAAAAGAAAGAAAAAAAAGGATCGAAAGATAATACTTCAAATTTATTATTTGTAATATCATTTGTTTTTGTTTCGCTTTCGCTAACTATAAAAGTTTTTTTTGATAAAATTACATAATAGTATTGTTCTGATTTTTTTTTGCCATCAATAGCATTGTTCTGATGAATGGACCATCTCGTACATCTCTCTCTCTCTCTTTCTCCGTATTTCTTATCTGTTTTCTTCTGATCTCTGATTCGAATATTTACTTTCATGTACTGAGACATGTCACTTGTCAGAAAAGATATTCAATTAATGAGTTGTAAAATCCCAAAAATTCAAAATTTTGAGAAAAAAAAAGAAGAGAAACTTGCTCATAGGTTAATCGGTTTGCTTTTTAATCAAAAGAAAAGGCAAGACTTGATAGATTGGTAAGAAAATAACTTCACTTGTCCCATAAGCAACAACCTATGTTCTAGGCATTAGGCCTAAAACCATCCACAAGCTTCTTCTTTCTTCTTCTTATTTCTCTTCTTGAAGCCTCTATATACATCATTGTAGCCATCATCATCAACTCATCATCATCATCATCATCATCATGCGAGTGAGAGGAATAAGAAACTGTTATCTGGTTATAATGGTGATGATACAAATAGCGAGCTGGGTTTATGCAACAAGAAGGCCTACTGCTTCCAATCACGTTTCTTTTCAACCAGGTTTAGTTTTTAATCCTTCTGAGTCTACAAATCAGACCCTCTGTTTAGGCGGACATGTGGATATGTTGGTGTGCAGAAAAGACTTGTCTGTTTAGTTTCTGTCTGTAGTAGCTAGTGACTATTTTAGAATGCCGTGGTCCCAAATATCTGTATGATTAACGGTAAAGAAAACAAATTATGGTGTTAAAATGAATATTACAGATCAGTCAATAAAAATAAAGGTGTCTATGTGTTCTTGGGGGGTTTCTTCTTAGAGCAAAAGAAGAGGCATATAAAATGGGGAATATGTTCTTATTAAATTTGAAAATCTCTATATATAAAAATAATAATAGAAGTTACTATTGGGCCTGCAGAGAAAATAAGCCCACAGGCTGCAGAAGAGAAGCCTACGAGGCCCATATGGAAGGCAAGTGAGAAGAAGGAAATAGAAGAGATTGAGAAAGGAAGAAGAATAGGATCAAAGCCACCAAGTTGTGAGAAGAAATGCTATGGATGTGAGCCATGTGAAGCAATCCAAGTCCCTACCATTTCTTCTGTTCCTCACCTCTCTCCTCATTATGCTAATTACCAGCCTGAGGGTTGGAGATGCCATTGTGCCCCTTAAATCATTATTTAACCATTCTCTTTGTTAATTAGTCCTTAATTACCACACATTAACATTATTAACATGTCTCTCTCTCTTTTAGATTATTATTATTATCAGCACTAATGTAGTAGTAACTATTTTTCTAGCTATTTTAAATTAAAGCGTCAAAATTATTTAAAATGAAAAAACACCAATTAGATAAAGGTAACAAGAAAAAAAAAAAACACCAATTAGCAAAATTATTAAAGCGTCAAAAATTTTCTAGCTAGTTGATGTGGTGGAAGCGGATTCCGAGGCTGTGTTAAGCTCCCTCACGGCGCTAGGGTTTTTTGAGGCTGCTTCCGGCGGTGCTAGGGTTTCTTCCGCGAGCCCCGGTTAACTACGGTCCCCTCGGTTTAGGTCTTTCTCTTTTCAATTTCTATTTGTAATCGGTACAGCCTCCGAACCAGGCCTTCGGGTTTATTGGTTCGGTCTGATTATAATTTTATCTTTGGTTATTAATATATATATATATATATATAATTTTTTAAAAAAACCATTGTTTAATTCCGTTGTCGATAAAACTAATCAACCATTTTGTTTTTGCCAATACAACAAGTCAGTAATCTAATAAATGGTTTCGTTTAACTAAAAACACTATTAAAAGAGAGAGAAAATCGCTAATTTTTGTTAATGTATAAAAATAGGAAGCTGAATAGTGGAGAGAGAGAGAGATTATTTTCCCTTTCGATCTTTCTTCAGCGAAAGAGAGAGAGAAGAAGAGCCTTTCCTTCTCCGTCCATTTTCTTCTGTTTTCGCCGTAGATCAGCTTCTTTTGTCTATCTCCGTCGTAATCGGTGCTCGCGTCCACGAGTTTCTTGATGAACGAGCCTCCCGATTCAAGGTGATTCTCCCTCGAAACTTGATTTGATGCCCCCTTTGTTGATAAATTGGTCCTCGGATTTTGGAATTTAGGTCACACTCAAGGGATTTCCATTGTCTTGTGTTGCAAGCTTTGGGGTTTTCTTGGGGAATGTTGGTGATTTGATGCGCGTCGAATTCGGAATTTCTTTATTTTGGTCCTCGATTTTTCATATGGTGTGTGATCGTTTATTGAATTTTTGATTCCGGTTTACGGAAAAGAACCTATATGCGATGGCTTATATATCGATTGTTTATGGTGATGAACATTTATTTAGGTCACGTAAGCTGAAATGTTTTTCTTGATTTCACAGTGGTGAGGGCCTCTGAACCACGGGAGCTAATCTCAAGTCGTTGGTAAAAGAGATCTTCGTGTTTGAGAAAATGGGGCGTCGCAGAATAAGATCAAGGATCCGGAGAAGCCATTTTTACACCTTTAGATGCCTTAGGCCAAAAACTTTAGAAGATCAAGGACCACATATCATTAATGGACCTGGATACACGAGAATCGTTCACTGTAACCAGCCTCATATGCACCTGGCTAAAGTCCTTAGGTACACTTCAAACTATGTGTCCACCACTAGGTATAACCTCATCACTTTCTTACCTAAATGCTTGTATGAGCAATTCCACCGTGTTGCCAATTTCTACTTCCTCGTAGCTGCAATTCTCTCTGTGTTTCCTCTCTCCCCATTCAACAAATGGAGTATGATCGCGCCATTGATTTTCGTGGTTGGGCTTAGCATGGGTAAGGAGGCATTGGAGGATTGGCGCCGGTTTATGCAGGACGTGAAGGTGAATTCGAGGAAAGCCACTGTTCACAGAGGGGATGGTGATTTTGGTCGTAGGAAGTGGAAGAAGATCCGTGTAGGTGATGTAGTAAAGGTGGAGAAGGATCAATTTTTCCCAGCTGATTTGCTCTTATTGTCATCAAGTTACGAGGATGGGATCTGTTATGTGGAGACAATGAACTTAGATGGTGAAACCAACTTAAAAGTAAAGAGATGTTTGGATGTTACTCTGCCTTTGGAACGGGATGATGCTTTCCAGAGTTTCTCCGGAACTATCAAATGTGAAGATCCAAATCCCAACCTGTATACGTTTGTTGGAAATCTTGAATACGACGGTCAGGTTTATCCGCTTGATCCTAGCCAGATTCTCTTGAGAGACTCAAAGCTCAGGAACACGTCTTATGTCTATGGGGTGGTGATATTTACCGGCCATGACACAAAAGTCATGCAGAATTCAACTAAATCCCCTTCAAAAAGAAGCAGAATTGAAAAGAGAATGGATTACATCATATATACCCTTTTTGCACTCCTTGTGCTCGTCTCCTTCATCAGCTCACTGGGGTTTGCAGTGATGACAAAGATGCATATGGGAGATTGGTGGTACTTACGACCAGACAAGCCCGAGCGCTTAACAAATCCAAGAAATCCTTTTCACGCTTGGGTTGTCCATCTGATCACTGCTGTCTTGCTTTATGGGTACTTGATTCCCATCTCATTGTATGTTTCCATCGAGCTCGTAAAAGTTTTGCAGGCAACTTTCATAAACCAAGACTTGCATATGTATGATAGCGAGAGCGGGACTCCAGCTCAAGCACGCACATCAAATTTGAATGAAGAGCTGGGACAGGTTGACACAATCCTATCTGATAAAACAGGAACTTTGACATGTAACCAGATGGATTTTCTGAAATGCTCCATTGCGGGTACTTCTTATGGTGTTCGCGCCAGTGAAGTAGAACTAGCTGCTGCAAAGCAGATGGCAATAGATCTCGACGAGGAGCAAGGTGAAGAAATGACCGACCTTCCAAGGACTAGAGGAAGGATGCATGGGTATGCTAAGATGCCCAGCAAGACATCATCAGATATTGAGTTGGAGACTGTAATCACTGCTACTGACGAAAGAGATCAGACGCAGTCCACTGGTGTCAAGGGTTTTAGTTTTGAGGATAAACGACTCATGGATGGAAACTGGTTATATGAACCCAATTCAGATGACATTTTGATGTTTCTGCGTATACTGGCGGTTTGTCACACTGCTATTCCCGAGGTGGATGAAGATACTGGAAAGTGTACTTATGAAGCAGAGTCTCCTGACGAAGTTGCTTTCCTTGTTGCCGCGGGGGAGTTTGGTTTTGAGTTTATTAAAAGAACTCAATCAAGTGTGTTTATCAGTGAACGATATTCTGGCCAACCAGTTGAAAGGTGTGATTGTAACTGTAAATCTTTCACTTATTTCTATCTGCCCTAGTGAACATATATCTAACTACATGCCAGATTTTTTACAGAGAATACAAAGTTTTAAATGTTTTGGATTTTACTAGCAAGAGAAAAAGAATGTCTGTTATCGTCCGTGATGAGAAAGGGCAGATTCTTCTACTCTGTAAAGGTGCTGACAGGTTGGCCGCATAACTTCTAGCACTTCCATATAGCATATCAGTTCTTCTGAAGTAAAGTTCAATGCTTTATATGAAAATTTTGCAGCATCATTTTCGACCGGTTATCCAAGAATGGTAAAAATTATCTAGAAGCCACTTCCAAGCATTTGAATGGATATGGTGAAGCAGGTTTACGCACGTTGGCACTCAGTTATAGACAGCTGGATGAGTCTGAGTATTCAGTATGGAACAATGAATTTCACAAAGCCAAAACTTCAGTTGGAGCCGACAGAGATGAAATGCTCGAAAAGGTATCTGATATGATGGAGAAGGATTTGATTCTTGTCGGTGCTACTGCAGTGGAAGACAAACTACAGAAAGGGGTATGCAGTGGAAGTTTATTTGTGATTATTACCAAGACGCTAAATTTTGAACATTTCTTTGAGCTTACTGTTTATTGTTCGTTTCAGGTGCCTCAATGCATAGATAAACTTGCCCAAGCTGGTCTCAAGATATGGGTTTTGACAGGAGATAAGATGGAGACAGCAATTAACATAGGGTGTGTTGTTCTTCTATGCTGCTGATAATACCATGGCCCCGAAACTGGAATTTTTTATAATTGATACCAAGTAGAGTAAATTCTTTGTTTTCCAAATGCAGATATGCCTGCAGTTTGCTACGGCAGGGTATGAAGCAAATATCCATAGCACTTAAAAATGAAGAGGAATCATCCCAAGACCCGGAAGCTGTATGTATTAGGCTGATACTACAAAAAACCCACATTACTGTTTCAGTGGAAACTTGCATTTGATGTGAAAACTCGTTTTGTTGTTGTCAATGGCCAGGCTGCGAGAGAGAGCATTTTGATGCAGATTCTAAATGCTTCACAGATGATCAAACTAGAGAAAGATCCACATGCAGCCTTTGCTTTGATCATTGATGGGAAGACACTTACATATGCTTTGGAGGATGGCATTAAGTATCAGTTTCTTGCCCTGGCAGTTGACTGTTGTTCAGTGATATGCTGTCGTGTCTCTCCCAAGCAGAAAGCACTTGTAAGATTACTTCACTGCAATTCTTAATGATATCTTCTTTTTGTTGATGGAAATCACTTATTTTTTGTTTATCTAGGTAACGAGGCTAGCAAAAGAAGGAACAGGAAAGACAACCTTGGCAATTGGTGATGGTGCAAATGATGTTGGAATGATTCAAGAAGCCGATATAGGTGTAGGCATCAGTGGCGTGGAAGGCATGCAGGTAATCAAACTCTTCTCTTTTTTTTCCATACAACGAGACACATCTATGTTGGTCTGTTTCTGATTGCAAAATCCATTGTTTTTTTTTTTGCAGGCTGTAATGGCGAGCGACTTTTCCATAGCCCAGTTTCGATTTCTAGAGAGACTACTTGTTGTCCACGGGCACTGGTGCTACAAAAGAATAGCCCAAATGGTAACTATCTGTGATTCAAATAACTAATATACAGAAGATTGCATCGTTACCCATCAAACAAGATACCAACCTGATCTTGATTCATGTTTTTTTCTGACAGATCTGTTACTTCTTCTACAAGAACATAACATTTGGTCTAACTCTCTTTTACTTCGAGGCTTTCACCGGGTTTTCTGGTCAAGCCATATACAACGACTCCTACTTGTTGCTCTTCAACGTTGTTCTCACTTCTCTCCCCGTCATCTCCCTCGGAGTTTTCGAGCAAGACGTGTCTTCAGAAGTTTGCTTACAGGTTTACTCCTCTCTATTCAGTTTAAGCTCTTCAATCTAAACCCCAAACCCTTCTTCTAATCTTAAATTTTTCTCTCTCTCCCTCTCTCTAGTTCCCTGCGTTGTACCAGCAAGGCCCCAAGAACCTGTTCTTCGACTGGTACAGAATCCTCGGGTGGATGGGAAATGGAGTCTACGCATCCATAGTCATCTTCAGCCTCAACCTTGGCATCTTCCATGTCCAATCTTTCTGTTCCAATGGCCAAACAGCAGACATGGACGCAATGGGAACCGCAATGTTCACTTGCATCATATGGGCAGTGAATGTACAGATTGCTTTAACCATGAGCCATTTCACTTGGATCCAACACGCCTTGATCTGGGGAAGTATCTTCACCTGGTACATCTTCCTTGCCCTCTTTGGCATGTTATCTCCAAAAATCTCAGGCAACATCTTCCACATGCTCGTCGAAACCTTAGCACCTGCACCAATATTCTGGCTCACCTCACTGCTGGTCATAGCCGCCACAACACTTCCTTACTTGGCTCACATTTCGTTCCAGAGATTGTTAAACCCTCTGGACCATCACATCATTCAAGAGATCAAGCATTTCAGGATTGACGTCCAGGACGAGCGTATGTGGACGAGAGAGAGATCTAAGGCTAGAGAGAAGACAAAGATTGGAGTCACGGCTCGTGTTGATGCCAAGATCCGCCAGCTGAGAGGGAGACTCCAGAGAAAACACTCTATTTTGAGCGTCATGAGCGGTACTAGCGCCTCAGTATCAAGTGATACAACGTCCACCACACATCATAGTTGATCCAGTAAGTTTTTTCGAGAAAATCCACTAAGTTGGAGGAAGCAGAACAAAAAGAGAAGCGGGATTGAAAATAATAGGAAACAAAGAAAGTGACGAGAGAATGTTGTATTTGTGCGAGTTTGTGTGTTATAGTATACTAAAGAAAATCGGAAAAAAAGAAGTTGAATTAGAGAGATTCTTATAAATAGTTTTGGAAGAAAGTAAATGTTTTGATGTAATTGAAGAATGGTCATATCATATTCACAGGTAGGTATGAAAACTGGTTTCATTCATTATCTTTGTCTCTTATTCAAAGACTAAATATGTTGTGATATAAAAATTGCAAGAGAAAGAAAATTCAGTTTTTTTGTTTCCTGTATTTGTTACAGAATATTTAACACTCAGCACGAAGAGATTCATGAACATATTTATTTGAGAAAGCCGAGGGGGAATGTTTCAAGAAGTACCGATAATGTCTTTGAACCATTTGAAGCTCTTTCTAATGGATCCCTTCATCTTCTCTTCAACGGAGTAAACCTTATAGCCAGCGACCCTTCTCTTCCTCCGCGATTCCGGATCGTTGAAACTCCAGCTTCTAGACGCCGCACGATCCGCGTTTGGAACGCTTTTGCTTTTCTTTATCTTTGTCTGGTAATCGTTTGTCTGATCGGCGGCTGAATCGTCGAAACTCACGCTGTAACCTCTCACCGCTGCTGCGTCTCTGCGGTTTCCAGGTGCGGCGGCGGCTGGTGGTGGTTCCATTTCTTTGTAATAATTCTCCATAGGTAGCTCCGGTGATTTGTAGCAACAAGAGTCTTGTAATGGATTTTGTCTTTTTAAAAATGTTATAAAAGGAAATTACCGAAATGATTGTTTCTTTTTCAAATAATTAAAAGGCTTCTCTTTTGGAAATTCATGTAGAGTTGGTCAAGGACCCACTTCTGTTTTTTCTTCTTAAGCTATACAACTTACAAATAGAAAATAAATCTTTTATGTTCCAAAAAAAAAAAAAAAAAAAAACTTAAATACGTAAAATTGATAATTAGATCATTAGACTATTCATGTTTGTTTTCTATGCTTGCCCGTTGTTAGGTTTGATTGGATGTGATGCTTTCCCAACTATTTCTAATAGGCACGTGGATTTGTCCAAACCGGTTTATTTCTCACAGTAAAATACTTGAAGATATCACTTAAATTCTTTTTTTTCCAATAAATGTAATAAAAATTCGTTTCGTGTTTTCTTGAAGAAACTTTGCAGCACTTTCATTTGAAATTATAAAACCGAGCAACCTTTGTCGGTGGTGGGCTTGACTCGCCCCTTTGAATATATTTTTTTCAGTGAAATAAAATACTATGTAACAAATTTAGAAGTACAATCTTATTTCCAATATGGCTAATTTTTTTTTAAAAAAACATCTATATTATTAAAACATAATCATTTTTAGAATTTGTTTCAAAACACTCCTTATTTAAAAAAAAAAAAAATTAAACATGTTATCAAACATGTATTAAACTTGTTGCTAAACATTTATTAAATCTATTATAAATTTAAAATTTACAAATTAAATATATTTAAATTAATAACATTTAAATTAGTTATTATTACTCATTTCACATTTTATATATTACAAAAAAATTATCTCGCGCGGACACGCTGATTTAGAATCTGGTTATTGTAAACTAAAATACGATCTTAAAATTAAAAGAAGATGTAAGAGCATCTCCAACCCCATTCCATTTTCTACTCCAAACTCTATTTTAGAGTAAATTTCTCTACAAACCCACTCCATTTTCCACTCTAAAATGGAGTTTCTCCATATTCTACTACATATTTGGAGTAACTCCATATTCTACTCCATTATGGAGTTGGATTTTTTTAATTGCAAATTAATCCTTTAAATATTAAATATTTATATTTTATACTTTTTATTAGTTTAGCAATGTATTTGTTGTACATATTATCAACTATCAACATATATGCATGTGACACTATACTAATATGATAACATGATAATCGAGGATAAACGAGGATGAACGAAATTTTACATAACATGATAATCGAGGATGAACGTGATCTCGAAGCACTAGTTGGAGTTGGAAGAAAAGCTCCACCTCCAGAGGTCCAAATACTAGATGATGATAACATCATATTTCAAGAGTTTTTTGGTCGATTTAGAGCAATCAAAGATAAAGAAACTCATTTTTTACTTCGAAATGTACTAATTGATAATTTGTGGGAAAATTTTAGTGTCGGTGATTTTTAATGATATTTTGTAATTTTCTTTATTTAATAAGTATTAAATTTTATTAAATTCATAATTTATAAAAGTTTTACAAACAAATGGATTAATTTGTAACTTTTAGAAATAAAAGGCATTATTAATAAAAAAACAAAAAGAATCTATTTAAAATATTCTTTTTGGAGTATAAAATAAAGTTATACATTGGACCAAAACACAATTTCATTTTGGAATTAATCCATTTTAGAAAAAAAAAAATGGAGATATATATTGGAGAGGGTCTAAGAAATAAGAAAATGTATTATTGCCTAATCCACGCGTGGATCTATTAGTCAAATAAAGTTCACAAATGCTAATGCAGCGCGAGAGAGAGTGACAATGACTTGATGCCATGGATAACGGATTTAACGTTGTGTACTCGTTAATGGCCTTATATGCCAATCATTTTTTAGGCCCATCATGTTACCAAGTTAAGGCCCATATTCAAACATACATGACGTTATTTAATTTTACAAATTTGATGAATACTGAAGATTTTGAAAACTTTCCCTCTTCGCTACCACGATATTAAAAAGGTTCAAAAACAAAACTTTTAACAAAAAAAAGATTTGATTGATACAAAAAAAAAATAAGACAACAACAAACCAGACAATTGAAATAGAGAAAAAGATATACTCCATATGATTTAAAAATAAAAATGGTCAGAAGAGAGAGAGAGAGAGTGATATGTTCGTAGAGCGGAAAACACTAGAAATTTTAAGAAAGGTAATAATCGCTGATGGTGGTGATGATGAGAGAGAGACGACGGCGTCAAAATCAGATCAAAGAGTGCCTTGCGAAACAAGAAAACCTTTCTTCTCCGGCGAACTTCTCCTTCACAGCAGATCGGCAACGTTCGAAGGCAGCTCCTCAACAACCACGTTATAGAACTTCTGAATATCAAACAGCATCCTCTCGTCATCACGAGTCACGAAATTGATCGCCACACCTTTCCTCCCAAACCTTCCACTTCTTCCGATACGGTGGAGGTAATTCTCCGGCTGAGTCGGGAGGTCGAAGTTGATAACCAGAGAGACTTGCTGGACGTCGATACCACGAGCCAAGAGATCAGTGGTGATGAGCACACGGGACGAGCCAGACCTGAATTCTCTCATGATGATGTCTCTCGTGTTCTGGTCCATGTCTCCGTGAGTCGCTGAGACTGTGTGGTCACGACCTCTCATTTTGTCTGTGAGCCAATCAACCTTTCGCCTAGTGTTCACAAAGATGACACTCTGAGTGATGGCAAGAGTCTCGTAGAGATCACAGAGTGTCTCGAGCTTCCACTCCTCTTTCTCGACATTGACATAGAACTGCTTGATACCCTCAAGGGTGAGCTCGTCACGCTTCACCAAGATTCTCACTGGCTTGCTCATGAACTTCCTTGTGATCTCAAGAGCTTCTGGTGGCATTGTTGCTGAGAAGACACCCACTTGGATCTTTGGTGGGAGAAGCTGGAATATGTCATAAATCTGAAAAATCCCAGAAACAACATCAAAAACCAGTTAGATTAGAGTTTAATAGCCGTAATGGGAATGGATTTTACGCTCTTGGAGGTATAGACAAACCTGGTCCTTGAAACCACGGGAGAGCATTTCATCAGCTTCATCAAGAACAAACATCTTGATATGGTCAGCACGGAGGGATTGCCTCTTCAACATGTCAAAGACACGCCCTGGAGTTCCAACAACTACATGGACACCAGCTTGGAGAATGCGCTGATCCTCACGGACACTGGTTCCACCAACACAGGCATGAACCTTGACACCAAGGTAATCACCGAGGGCCCTCATGACCTTCTCGATTTGCTGAGCAAGCTCTCTAGTTGGAGCTAAAACCAGAGCTTGGCACTGGACAAGAGTGAAGTCTAGCTGCTGCAAGACACCAGAGCAGAAAGTTGCAGTTTTCCCAGTACCGGACTGAGCTTGTTGGATCACATCGAGACCTTTGCAAAAGGGGACGATTCCTCTTTGCTGAATAGCAGACGGCTTCTCAAAACCTATGTATTACAGACAGAGAAGCACACATGAGGTGAGGTTTAAAAGAGAGAGACATAAATCACAGAAAGAAAGCTTTCTAGAGGTCTTCTGCACGTACCATAAGCATAGATCCCCCTCAGAAGATTCTCTTGAAGACCCATGGCATCAAAGGTCTCGTGAACGTCATCATAAGAGGTGAAGAACTCATCTTGTCCCTCAAGCCTGCATCCATAGAATATAATTAGCAACTAGAGTATAACAACCGTGTGGAAAGAGCGAAACTCAAGAATGAAAAGCTATGAAACAGAATTAGTAAACTCACACTTCGCTCAACTTTTGGTCGAACTGACGTGCATCAAACTGTGTGCCTTCTGGTGCAGATCCTGCCATGACTACATACACAGAACAAAAACAACTAGCGATAAATGAATCGTAGGAAGAAAAAAAAACCAATTTGATTTCGGGGGCAGATTAATGCAGAGGATGAATGTGACAGAATAGCCAAACTCGCAGTCCATGAAGAGAGGAAAACAAGTATTAATATCTGTGTCCGATGATGTTCGGAGAGAATGTTTAAAAGGCACATGGTTATCCAATATTGTAGACACCACTCAACCTATTTCTCCAAATTACAGACTAAGAGACAGAGTGAGTTTTGGGATAAAAACAGTCTAAGGTCAAACAACAAAAACATCTTAGCTTGAAGAGGACCCTGTTCTATTGAGAGACTAGAGAAACTTGAGTCTTCCAAACCGAACCTATTGGTTACAAAATCTACAAACCACAAGGAAAAATTGCCACTTTAAATTCACGAATCCTAAAATAAATATTCGTCATCATCAGCTCAGAATCTAATAGAGAGAGATTTAAGAGCCTGGCAAAGATAAACGCGATCTAGGAATTTTCAGATTATACAAATCGAAGAAATTTCAAAACTTTCAAATCAAGTTTCCGACCACATATATCGGAAAAGGACATAAGAAAATGAAAAAAGAGAGAAATCCGATGCAAACCTGGAGCAAAGTCGAAAGAGATTGGTGGCTGAAGAAGCGAAAGTAGAGTGCTTTTTGTTAACTTAGGGAGCCTGAATCTCCCAAACTCGGATCTAAACCGCGAAGGGAGAGAAAAAGAGAGAGAGAGAGCGAAGATTGAGGCTTAAAAGAGAGACTGAAGAAATCGGAAAGAGAGGCAGAGAGAAAACGCGTTACTATCTTTTATATACTCCTTTTTTTTTTTTCTTTAACATGAGTCGTGTTAGGGTTTCCTCGATAGATAGGAAATCTTCTCCTATTCTTTCTAGGAATTCCGGTTTTACCCCTATGTAGCTTTTGATTTTACTCTCTTGGGCAAGGATGGGCACTTCGGTTTTCGGTTCGTTTCGGTTCGGTTCGTTTTTTTTGTTTTACGGTTTATCGGTTTTACAAAAACTCAAACCATATACATTTCAGTTTGGTATGATTTGGTTTTATTCGGTTTACGGTTTATCGGTTTTATAAAAACCATATCCATATACAATTTGGTTCGGTTTCGGTTTTTTTTTTTAATTTATTACATAAATTTCAACCGTGAGAGATAAAACGAGATAGATATAGAAAACACTTAAATAAATGTCACCAATTTCTAATTCCATATCACATGAGAAAACGTATGAAGAAACGTTGTTTCGGTTTGTAATAGTAAATTTTACATGGTTCAAACGGTAATGCTAAAGTTGATTTTGATTCAAACAATAATGAATTGATGGATAATACGATTTAGACATTCACCGCCACAAACTTTTTTGTATTGTTTTGGAAAAAAAGATTTTTATTATTCTTTAGATCTTGTTTTTAATTCTTAAAATTAAAGCATACAAATTTATAAACTATAAAAATAAGCCTAATAGAAATGATGAACCCAAATTATAACAAATAAATATATAATATTTTAATTTTAATTTTAAAACCAAAAAACCAATCGATTTTTCGATAGAAACCGAAATTTATAGTGGAGAAGGAGGGCTCGGGGTAGTTGTGCTGGAGCTGGAGCATGGTGATGCCTTCTGTGTTTGTGCTTTTTCTTGTGTTTGGCAGGAGCTGGTGCTCGAGCTGGTGGCAGTGTTATTGGTGTAGGTTCTTGTGCTGGTGGCGGTAAAAATTTCATACTAAACCAAGAATTCTTGAAAGAAATACAGAATCACCATATTGCAAGACGATATAAACCTTCTGTATGGTAAAAATTTCATACTAAAACAAGAATTCTTGAAAGAAATACAGAATCACCATATTGCAAGACGATATAAACCTTCTGTATGGTAAAAATTTCATACTAAAACAAGAATCCTTGAAAGAAATACAGAATCACCATATTGCAAGACGATATAAACCTTCTGTATGGTAAAAATTTCATACTAAAACAAGAATCCTTGAAAGAAATACAGAATCACCATATTGCAAGACGATATAAACCTTCTGTATGGTAAAAATTTCATACTAAAACAAGAATTCTTGAAAGAAATACAGAAATACAGAATCACTGTCATGCTTCTATATAAGCTTTTGAATTATAACCTTCTTTAATTTCTAGTTTACAGAATGGAGGAAATGCCTTAAACAGCGGGGAGGAAGAGTAGGAATGTGGCTCAATACCGCGCTGGGAATCCTCTTTCTGCTGGCTCTCACTATATCACAGATGTATCGAATCAAACATACTTCTTAAGAACATATCTGAGAAAAAAGAACAAAAATTGATTCAGCTCATTCGATGTAACTTATCAAACTTGATGGGTACCCAAATCCTCGGAGGTTTGGCGGAAGTCGTACTCAACAATGAGGCCAAGATTGTCAACCAGTTTGTGATGCCGAAGACATCCTGCACACGGCCAAGGGAAAAACAAAATCAATTGTCAAAAGGCTGTCTTTTGTGTCTCTTAACTTCAAGATTCATATAAACACTTAACTTAGAATCTCTCTTTGGCAATAAAGCAAACATGTGGTGTACGCAAGTTGGTCATATCCAAAGGAAACAGACTTAACTGAACAAAGACGAGGCCACGTTCATAGGCCAGGCGATTGATAAGCCGCTTTGTTCTTTCTCCGCATGAATTACAACTGAATTCCACAAGCAAGCTTCTTCTTGGTAGTTTAATATCTAAGGAAGCAACATGTCCCTGCATAACAACAACAATTCAGCAGGAAAGACAGAGACACAAATACCATTAAGAGTCTAAGACCCAACTTCATTGATCACCTCTGCGGAATCCTTTGATTCTTCTTCTGGGTTTAACCCGGAATCATCAGTGAGAGACCCAAAAACAGTATTCCTTTGTTTGGGTATCACACGAGAAGTTCTCGACCTGAAGACAAAAGCAAAAGGATTCATATTTACGAAGAAGGGAAGAAAAATTGAGATGATGGAGAAAGAGAATTAAGCTTGGGACCTGTGTAGAGTCGATATAGGTTTTGGCTTGTACGAGAGAAGATGCGGCTTGTAGAAATTGATTGGCTTCCGATTAATCGGAGAATAAACTGGAGCCAAAACCGGAGATAATCCGGCCACCGTATTCGCCATGTTTTGCGTCTTTGTCTCAGTGTTGCGCGAGTAAAAACTGGTAAGCTCTAGGACGGAAGATCGTCCACCGTCGATTTCTACGGTTTCAACGTCTCAGATCCGCCCACGTCAACCAGACAAAAACAAATCACTTTACATTTGCAAATTCGAAGAGCGAAGATTGATGCTTAAAAGAGAGACTGAAGAAATCGGAAAGATGTTGCTTTGAGAGAAAACTTTCTCTCTTTACATGTTTTTCATCCTTAAAAGAGAGACCGAACATCAAATGTGTTTCCTTGTTTGATGTTCGGTCTTAACTTAGGGAGCCTGAATATCTTCTAAACTTAGCAAATGGAAGCAAATTTGATTTTTGGTTGTCTTTGTAGTTCCTTGTTCGTAATAGCCAAGACTCAAATTACCCTGTAAAAATAAGTAAACAGACATTCAACAGCATGCATACAGTGAAGGAGAAATCATCCATTTTATAAATAAAAAAATATCAATTTTGGTCCATCCATGGAAATAGATTACAAAATCTCTAAGCATTTGCTCTATGAATCCCATCAGAAGTAAAATTTAAGTTAAATCCACAGCCTATGAATTCCCTAACTAATATGCCAATTTCAAACGGTGCTTGAAAATCATATACTAGTAGTTTTCAATTACTTGGGAAACTCCAAACGGTGCTCCAATTTGTTTCTCTCCATGGCCCTATTTACATAAACTTTGTAATTTGTATATATACATAAAATTCATTCTTCGTCATCATCGCTCACTGAATCCGTTTCTTTCCACAAATCTGCATAACAACGAATTTAAAGACCACTAGGTATATACCCGCGCTACGCCGCGGGATTTTTTTTTAATACATTTTTTTTTGTTGGTTTGATGTTGTGTTTTTTATGGATATAATTTTAATGTTGTAATATCAAATACTTAATAAGTAGTTTGGAAGAGAATGCTAGCTATATTAGTAAGATATAGAATGAATATTCAAAAAATAAGCACATGGCTACAATTTAAATTTGTGGAATGAAAAAGCAAACTTGACTCTCTAAATTCAGGGTCATCGCTTTTACTCGATTCACCATCACTTTGGTTGATCCCGATTTCCCCCTACGGATGATAAAATTGTATATTAAATTCATCCATATTATATTAAATTTTATTTTGATTAACATTATTCATTAACCAAACACTTAATTACTATTGTTTTGATTAAACATTCAACCATATAGTCAATTTAACAAGTGGGGAAAGGGCAAATCCAAAGTAACCAAAGCTTACAAAATTTGTTGAAATGACAGTTTAGTCTCTTGAGTTTGATATTTAAGATTGAAACTTCTAAATCAATAAGAGAGTAGAAGAATCATACACGTTAGATACAAAATAATGAAATATCACAATTTCATAGTTGATACGGCAGCGTTTAATCCATCAATTGACGTGTATTTAATCCATCTAAAGAAAAGAGCCTCCAGAAAGGCAGAAACAATCCATCAACTTGCTTCATGTTTCTTTAGCAATCAAAATTTTTAAGATGAGTTTGAATCTCGCATCGTCTTCAACCTCAAACCCTGTTTTCTTTTCAATCTGATTCTCTCATGGAAACAACTGAATTTCCCAAACCGACAAAATCCCTAAAAGAGCAAAATCCTTTTGCGTCAGGTCTTCGATTAACTTGGTTGGACCCAGACAATCGCCTTCTCGGCTCCCAAGTTTCGAGGAACTCGACACCACAAACATGCTGCTCCGTCAGAGAATCCTCTTCATGGTTTCTCAGGTTTATTCCCAAATTTCTTCTTTTTACGAATTTTGATGCTAGAGCTTGTCTTTTCTGGAATTTTCTGTATAGATAATCGGTTTGTGATATCCTAATGAAACTAAACGAGATTTACTCTAGAATATAGTTATGTATAAATTATACTAATAGTGTTGTAGGTGTGGACGGATTAGCTACTTGAGAGACGAACGAAAAGCAATAAGAAACCAAAAAGGCAAATACTTTTTTTCAAATCACGTCTCTTGAAACACGGATAAGCTAAAAATCTGAAAGCATAGCGATTAACCGACATAAGTTGTGTTCTTTCCTCTTTGTCCTATTTACCAATTTTGGTTTGTTTTATCCCACACAAACATTGTAGGAATCTGAGCGTATGTCAAGCTGCGTGCAAGGGCATCGTCTTGATTAGTTTCCATCCATTGAGTGAACATTGTCTTCGATAGTGCCATGCTAACATCTTCTGGATCTTCATTCTCATTGAAAACCACATGTTGTTGTCCATGTTTTCCAAGTTCAGTAACAATGCTTGTAGTTTCAAAAGTAGGAAGCGTCTCTCCATCTTCCGCTTTGATCTTCTCCTCATTTCCAACTTTGGTATTTTTACTTGATCTTCTCCAATAGCGTTCAAATTTGGTTCTTGTGCAGCCATCTCGTTAAATCTGTGAAGAAAATAATTAAAAAATCAACACTTGCAAAAATATATAGATGTTAAGTTTGTAAGAAGGAATTAAGCAATTTAACGTACTTTGAACGTAGATAGAATTTGTGATGAGTAGAAGAGCAATGATCAAGTGGCTATTTATATTTGTTTGCTTTTGTATATATATTAAATGTTTTTTTATTAGACTCTGAAGTAATCTCATGCCCTTAACTTAACGGGCTCAAACTAATCTCCCGAGCGGGCGTGAGGCCGCCCAGTTACACCCCACGTGGCCAAGAGTTAGTTTGATAATTCCACACTCGGAGGGATTCGATCCCTGGCCTGGACCAACAGAGTCGAAACTCACCCCGAATAGGAACCACCCCACTACAACCTCTTGGTTATATATTAAATGTTTTAGATGAATATTGTCTCTTCGTTTTTGATAAATACATTTCAAATGTATGAATACTTTGAATTTAGACTTTATTCAATAGAGAATTTGAAATAAACATCACGTTTTAGCAAGTGCAATGTTAATGACTTACTGATCAAAATTTGAAGCATCAGTGAAGTTAAACTTGAAGCATTTGGAATTCTTTCTTTTTGTATCATTATTTTAATATATTGTTTAATATTTTAGTAAAAAAAAATGATAAACAAAGATATTAAGCAAAGAAAATAGTGAAAACACCAAAATCCGAATAAGAGTAATATTTAATAACTCATATAAACATGTCATTTTTCCATTATGAATAATATAGTTTATCCTTGCTACCATGCTTGAAAGGCATGCTCAAAAATTGTTATCTCAATCACGCACTTTACCTGTTCGACGAAATGTCCGAACGAGAATGTTGTTCTGCGGAAGCAGGTGAGTGTCTTGTGTCTACATCAAATATTTGGTTTGTTTTTTTTATCGCTCTGATGTCTAAGGTTTTTTTAAAATATTTTTGGAATTTTTGAACAAAAGGGTTTTGGTGAACATAAATAGAAGATAATCGAGTATATAGTAGTTGTAATTAATAATTTAGAACACGTAGTATAACATGATGTACTCAAATTTAAGCACGTAAATAGTTTGCTAGGAGTGTACTTTTGAAAAGTAATTAATGTTTTGTAAATTTATTGGATTTTCATTTTTAATTTTTTTGGTGAGGCCAACATGTGCGAACACAAAAATGTTGAGTTGATAATGCAAAGAGAATGCATTAATCATATAAACAACGAATATGAATTGTTTTAGAAGTTGAAGAATGTTGATGAAAACGTATATGAAAACGTATCCCCAAATATTCAAATTTGTTATTTTTATAAAATTGTGTATTCCACATGCATGCAAACTCCTTATGAATTGATAATAAACCAATGTATATTATTTTTTATTTATTACTTTTTAATATTATCACATTTCCTCTCCGTTGTATACCTATCCAAATTTAATGTATCAATACAATTGTCATTTCCATTTGATTTTTTTGCTTATCCACTTAGACGTTTTTTTTAAGAAATGTATCCACTACATTAAGACATTGATTTATCGAATTAAATTTCATACATTAAATTTGATAAATAGAAATATAATATTATTGGTTGATTAAAGCTTATGTGGTTAATTATCTAAAAAAAAATTGATGTGTAAGTTGATGTGTATTAATGTTTTGTTTTGATTAGTTTTTCAAATTTAATAATTTTGTTGATGTGTCATCTCCTAAAAACACAAAAATGCTGATGTGTTAAACTTTGAAATAGGCCTAGGATTAGGCCCATTAGTATATCTTACTTTTAAAATCGGCCTAATCCCTGCCGTTCATTATGATCGCTGTCTTTTGGTTAAAGCTCAGAGAATAAACAGAGAGAAGTCGAAAAAGAAAAAAATGAATTTGGAACTTGAAAACTTATAATAATCACAGAGAAGTCAAACATATCGAATTATCAAAATCTCGATCTCTGATATTTTGCTCACTCTGAAAAACAAAGGAACAAACCCTAAACACAAGTCCCACCATCATTTTTCGAATTTCGGATCGCCTGACGCAGTTCCGATTGCAAAACAATGGCTTACGCATCCCGTATCATCAATCATTCCAAGAAGGTTTCTGTTTCTCGATTTTCATTTTCTATGATTGCTACCTTTTTGATCGGTTTTAGTTCTTCCGTTCATCATGTTTCGTGATCTTGTTAAACTGTCCATTCGTTGTTTTGATGTTTTCTCTGCCAATAATAATTTGTCTGCTTTTCTTCTTTCTGGGTTTTTGTCCTAATCCCATAGACTCTTCATTTGATTTTCTTTTAACTAACCATGCTCATTTCTGCATTCGCTATTTAGAGCTTCAGTGAACTCCTTGTACATGTTTGAGTGAGAGAGGATTGTGTTTAATGTCAGTAGCTACAGAATAATTTCCATATATCAGTTAACACCAATTGATGGTTGTGTAATTTGACAGTTGAAACATGTTTCCACTTTACTGCGTCGTGAGGCAGTCCGCGGTTTCTCCAACAGTACCCAGCACTCTCTCACTGGAAGAGAAGGTAAATGAGTGTCCTTCTCATTGCTTTCCTTAGCTCAAATGTATCTAAAGTTTGACATTCACATTGAAGAACATCCTTCTTTAATTGATCCTGGAATTGATAACTGAAAATGTTTGACTGTATTGCTTGTTGCTTCAGCATCAGATATGTTCAAGATTCGCCTGAATTATTCCCCGGTAGAGAGAATTTCGAATGCCAGCAATGTAAGCCCCTGCTGTTCAGTTTCATTTCTCATCTATGTTATTGAATCATGTCTTATACCATAATCCTCTGTGTCTTTTAGTCGTAATGTCATTAACTGCATTATATAGGTACCAATGCCTAGTGTTATCTCAGCAATGAGCACAAAACTAAGCAGCACAATGACAGGACCAACATTTTTCAGAGATTATATAAGGTAGGTACTCTTCTAAATCCATTTGCCAAAGTGTATACTTCTTCCTGCCTGCCTGAACAGATACGTCTATCCTAACTGTAACCTTCCTTTGTTGCGTATCAGCTCCCAGATGCGTTCAGCAAGAGGATTTTCATCCAATTCAGGTAATTAGTTCGAGTTCATTTTTCACTCTTGCAACTTCCAGCTTGCTCTTATGTACATCTTCTTTGTCTAATTTGTGTACAGAAAATCAATTTTCTAATTTTATGTAGTGCATAATGAGTTGGTGTAACTGTGTGAAATTTATTTCTAACTAGAACATCTAGTAGTTAACTTGTTTTGTGTCTTTTGCGGCCATCATGTTTTTGTTCTAAAATATGTTTCAGATCTTCCTCCTCATCAAGAGATCGGAATGCCTTCGCTTTCGCCAACAATGACTGAGGCATGAACCTCCGACTACCTCCTTACTAAAATTTACATGGATAATAATTATTTTATCCTTCTACTAAAGCTATTTGTCCAAACTTCAGGGTAACATTGCCAGGTGGCTGAAGAAAGAAGGTGATAAAGTCGCTCCTGGTGAAGTGCTTTGTGAAGTTGAAACTGTAATGTTAACTAAAGTTGAATCTCTCTTTTTTTTTTTTCTACTATTATGCGAGGAATATAACACTAATATCAAGCTATATATTTTAGGACAAAGCAACCGTCGAAATGGAATGCATGGAAGAGGGTTATCTCGCCAAGATAGTAAAGGAGGAGGGTGCAAAAGAAATTCAAGTTGGGGAGGTATGAAAATCTCTGGCTTTTGGAGACCTGTTTATTATCATGGGTTCTCATCAAGTATTGATTGTAAGCTCTACGCTCCCTTTTTGTAACTAGGAGATTATTGAATTATGCATTAAAATTGTCCTGTGTTTTTGTCCGATTAGGTGATTGCTATCACAGTTGAAGATGAAGAAGATATTCAAAAGTTTAAAGATTACACCCCCTCATCTGACACTGGTCCCGCTGCTCCTGAAGCAAAACCAGCTCCTTCCCCACCAAAGGAAGAGAAGGTCGAGAAGCCAGCCAGTGCTCCTGAAGCCAAGACTTCCAAGCCAAGCTCGTCTCCTTCAGAAGATCGTATTTTTGCTAGTCCTCTTGCAAAAAAGTTGGCTGAAGACAATAGTGTTAGTTTCCAAAAAAATACTAATAAAGCTCTTGTGGTTAATCTCCATGCTCTTAATACTTTTCCCTTAAAAACATTAGGTACCTCTCTCAAGCATCAAAGGCACAGGTCCTGAAGGACGAATAGTGAAGGCTGATGTCGAAGAGTTCTTAGGTAACATAACTCCTAGGCTCTTCCCTCTACTTACATTTTCCTCCGGGTCTTTCTTGTCTCTATTAACAGTATTTACACAATCCCTGTGTCCTCATACATCTTCCTATGGTACAGCTTCACGCGGTGAAGAAACTACTGCCAAGCCTTCCAAGCTCACCGACTCGAAGGTTCCAGCTTTGGACTATGTTGATATTCCTCACACTCAGATACGAAAGGCAAATACCTATACAACCTTATATCTTGATTGCTTGTGGGATATCTAGATTACTTCGACCGTATATCTCTCTGTTTTGTACTATAAGCCAAATTTCCAGGATTTTGAAATCTGTTCATTGTATGATTTTGACAGGTCACAGCCTCACGTTTGGCATTCTCAAAGCAAACTATTCCTCACTACTACTTGACCGTGGATACATGTGTTGACAAAATGATGGGGTAAGTATTACGTTTCAGATGATGTATTTTGATCTGGTCAATGGATGCTAAACATAGCCATTTTTATATGCAGTCTTAGGAGTCAACTGAACTCATTTCAAGAGGCTACCGGCGGGAAACGGATATCTGTAAACGATCTTGTTATTAAGGTACATTGTACTTCTGTTTCTGAAAGCAAGCCAAATCAAATCACCTTCTATGTCCTGCATTGTGAAATCTTTTCTTATTCGAATTTGCAGGCTGCTGCATTGGCTCTACGGAAAGTTCCTCAGTGCAATAGTTCATGGACAGATGAATACATCCGCCAGTAAGTGTATTTGCTGATTCAGAGGTTCATGACAACTTCGCAAATCATCTAATTTATTGGTTCTTTTCCCCCCTCTTTATGTACAGATTTAGCAATGTGAACATCAACGTTGCAGTACAAACAGAAAACGGGCTTTACGTTCCTGTTGTAAAGGTGCGGGAACACTCAATACAGTTAATAAACCTTCCTCTGCAGAAACTTAAGATTTCTTAAAAACTCAGTTCATCAAATTGCTTAATTCCAGGACGCTGACAAGAAAGGACTGTCCACAATTGGAGAAGAGGTTCGATTCTTGGCTCAGAAAGCTAAAGAAAACAGCTTGAAACCTGAAGATTATGAGGTTAGATTAGAATTCGGTCACTGCTCACAAATAATGCTTCTCCGAAAGAAAATCAGCTCAAACTGTTTCTTTTGACAGGGAGGAACATTCACCGTCTCCAACTTGGGAGGACCTTTTGGCATCAAACAATTTTGTGCCGTCATTAATCCACCTCAAGCCGCTATTCTAGCAATCGGATCCGGTAAAGCCCTACACACCCACACATACTCCATCTTTTGAAGTTTGTTCCCCGTAACTGATTGTATTGTTGTGTTCTGAATCTCAAAACAGCTGAAAAGAGAGTTGTTGCTGGTAGTGGCCCTGACCAATTCAACGTTGCTTCTTACATGTCTGTAACACTTAGCTGTGACCACCGCGTAATAGATGGTACACGATTACCTGCATTCCTATGCCATTATCATCATCATCTCATGGAGAACGTCTAATAGTAAGTCGTCGTCGTCCTTGTGCAGGTGCGATTGGAGCTGAATGGTTGAAAGCATTCAAGGGCTACATCGAGACCCCAGAATCTATGTTGCTCTAAAATCCACACACACACACACACATCAAAGCTAAGCTCATAAGAGTGACAAAATCTCTCTGGTTCAGACAGTTTCTACCAGATTGATCCCTTTAGCCCTGGGCATGCCTTTCAAAGTTGCCTATTTTGCTATTCATTACATTGAGTTGACAGATTTTTGTCTCAAATAAAATCAGGAGTCCAGCAATTTGACAATTAACTGGATTTTTGGTTATATCACTGGTTGGCATCATAATCAACAGTGTATTATTTATTAATCATAATTAAAGATGAGTGTTTCTTCCTATGATTCGATATTCAAGTTACAAAAGCCTAATCTCTTTTAATCAAACAAAAAAAAGAGCTGATGGCCTTTTTTCCTCTTCCCAAGCATAAATGGCGTCAAGTTCCTTTAGGGTAAGAATGGTAAAACTCTGTTCAACCCGACCAAAGTCATCATATAGGTGTCATTAAACCAAAGAAACAGAAACAAAAACCACATCTCGACAGCCAAAATGGGCAAATAGAACAACTTTCTCCAAGATCATCATCATCATCCCTTGCGTGTCTCTCCATCTATCGTTTGCTCCTCCTCCGTGTAATCTGCTGGAACTTGAGAGGGACCGGTAAGGTCGCAAGATGAATAGTCTTCTCACGCGAGAATTTGCATCCAAGGTTCTCAAAATGCTTCCTCAGATCGTATTGGCCAATCCTAAGATCCTTAGCTATGTCTTCTGGGTCGGTCTTGAACTTATCCACATGAAGGGCGAGCACAAGAACGTAGCTTATCAGAAGGTTGATCTTGTCAATAGGTATCCTGTCTGAGTCAGAATCCTTGAACAAGGTCTTACATTTCTGTCGGATGATTGGCGGAAACTTGTGGTTTTTAGCGGAATCGAAACCATCCATTGAATTCATGTCCTTGAACTTAACCAGATGGGTTAGAAACGACAAGACACCACAAACCGTCTGCTTCTCGGTCTCGTCCTGCAAATAGACCAAATTGAAATCAATGCATAAAGAAACTGAGCTGTAAATGAAACTATGATGATCAAATTAACGATCCACAAGTTCAAAATATCTTGGAATAGAGTAAACAAACAGGGCTTAAACGGCGAAACTGGCGCAAGCCAAGATGATATTCAAGTGTTACCATGTATATATGCATACTTACAAGAAAAGGATCAAAACGTTACCTTGATATCTGCCAACCTGTACAATCTGTTGCGGACGAATACAGGATAAGCATCGGTTGGTGGTCTGGTTTCCTGTCCCAGAAGCTTGTAAATATCTTGAAGGAAGACCCATTCTCCGTTTTCGATGATATTTTCTAAAGGATACGCTTCTCTTGGAGTGGTCGCAGAGGCATCATGAGGAGGAATGTTGCGTGCAACAATAGCACTGGTGCTTTCAAGAGCACTTTGGTTAACATCTACTTTGTCAAGTTTACCGTCAAGGGCCTCAGGATCATTTCCTAGATTTCTGGCACGCCTCTTCTTCTCCTGCATAGAGACACACATTACCAGTTAGACAACAAAATAATCCTCTCAACGGTTTCGAAATAGCGAATGCTATGAATATTGCAGCTTCACATACCAGAAAGACTGATACTGTAGGAAACAAGCTACGCATAGAAAAGATGTAGAGAGAGAGTGGCAGCATACCTGATTAATAGCTTTTTTCGTACCAAAATCCATGTCAAGTTCGGCTAGTCTTTCCCTACGTTCCGGGATGACCGCAGTCGCAATTTCCGAAGCTTCTGAATCGGCTGTTTCTTTAGTTTTAACTCTTGGCTCCAATCTGAATATCTGCACAACAACCAAATCTAGATTCTCAAACCAAATCCAATTCTCAAACATCTAATCACTAGAGTTAAGCAAAAATCAAAACTCAGAGTAATCAACCTTATTATGAGCAATCGGAAGAATTCTCAATGTTTGAGTCTCTTTATCCAGAACACCTAGTTTATACACACAAGTCTGTCTAGCCGCTTGCTCGCCGGTGTAATTCGAGCCCACGAACTCCACGCTTGACCCAGGCGAGCTTACCACTACCTGAAGCCTCTTCTTCGACTCCGCCTTATTCCTGTAAACCGTAACCTTAGGAGATTCTCTCTCGTCGGATTGCGCACAAGGATCGTATCCTGACGCGAAATAAGCCACAATCGGAGGGACTCTGTCGGGCTTCTCGGGGATTTGTTTGACACTGATCTCCATTGTCTCGCCTTCGTCGTGATTCTCTGCTTCGCTTGTTGTCTTCTTCTTCCTCTTCTTCTTCTTTTCTAGAACTTGTGGTGTCTTGAACCCTTCTTCCTCATCCATGTAGTCGTTCTGGTATTCATCCGCCATGGTCGACGAGTAAGATATTCAGTCGTCTAACGAAACTTCAACAATGTTCAAGAGAGATACTGGAACTGATAAACCCTAATTTGGTCGAGTCAAATTGCAAAACACACCCTTATATTTGGCCGACTCAATAAAAACCCGGCTAGTTTGGTTTTTACCCTAAACTTTAATCCGTGCTTAAAGACCCCCTCCGTTATAACGACGTCTACCGTATCTAAAGCTCTGACTTTTATTCTTAGAGAAAACAACGCGTAGTTCATTATAAACAACAAAACTACACGGTGTGTGTGAAGATCCCAATTTTTTTTACATTGACATAACCTTCCACGATCCCAATTTACAGAGATTCATCAAAACAACAAAATTCCAAAGATTTGGCCACACCACTTTTTTTTTATTATTATTACTGACTAAAGCCTTTCAAAAAAAAAAAATCAAACATTCCACGATGTTTTAGACCACCTTTTAATTTTGGAACAAGCTAGTGTAAATTTTTACTTGGCGCGCCACAACAATATTTTCTCAACCTATAAACGCATGCAGACCTTTTTTTTTTGTTTTAATGTTAATTTTATACCAAAATAAGAAATGTATACAAACTAAACTAACTCAATAGCTCCCTTAAAGGGATAGACAAAAATGGAACTCATTGTGACTATTACAATGGATGCGAAAAACAACCAAAATAGAATTCAAGGAGAGAGGGAGAAGAGATCGATTCCTTTGAAGGGAAAGAAATTAGACGATTCCTCATGGTACGGTCGATACTTACTTTAATAGAAATTGTTGAAGTTGCGGAAGAGCGGAAGATTCGAGCATTGCGTTCTCGCCAAATCCAGTAAGTGAGAACTTGGAGAAGGAGCTTAACCAGTATGGGAGAACCATTCGTATATGCAGGACGGTTTTGGATCCATCCCGAGATAAGGTGCAGGTCAAGAGGAGGGTTCTGCCAAATCCTTGATGCGAGAGAGGTCCACAAAGAACGAGTAAACTCACATTGAAAGAAGAGGTGGCTATGTGACTCTGGTTCGATGGAGCAAAAAACACAATTAGAAGGCACCAACATTTCCCAATCTCTCAAACGGTCTCGTGTTGGAAGCCTACCAAGAATTGCAAGCCAAAGACTGAAGGAGTAACGAGGGACATCCTCTTTGAACCACACTAATTTTGCCCAAGGGAATGGTGGAGATGGTATTCTAAGTTGTTCCCAAGTTCCTTTAGCGGAGAAATAAGTCAGAAAATTACCTGAGGGAGATTTCCAAAGATAATAATCATGGCCAGCATTTGGGAGTGGCACGTGTCGAGAAGCTAAGCAAATCAGAAGAGATTCAGATGCATCTGATCTGGCCTCACGGAGACACCAACTTCCATGTTGAACTGCTTCACAGACTTTGGCCTCATTATGGAGCCCGACCTGAGATGGTCCATTTTCACCGAGATGAGAGATTAACGGTCCGAGATCTGTCCAAGAGTCAAACCAAAATGAGGCAGACTTTCCGTCTTTAACTTCACACTTCAGAAACCTCAAAAGAGTAGGTTTTAAGCGCAAGAAAGACCTCATACTCCAAGAGAACCGAGAACTATCCGGTGATAGCCAAAAACTCTTCCTCCCAAACAGGTTTTCATTCACCCAAGCCACCCATAAGGATCCTGATCTTGTGAAAAGGTTCCAAAGTAGCTTCAGGTGAAAAACAACTTCAAAGTCCTCCAAAAGTCGAATTCCTAGACCACCTTCACTCTTTGGCTTACACACATCAAGCCATGCTACACGTGCACCTGAGGCAGAGGTTGTCGAATTCTTCCAAAGGAACCCGGAGCACAGCGAATCCACCTTTTCATAGAACTTCTTTGGAAGTAAAAATACTTGACTCCAAAAATTGACCATCCCATAGATGACAGAAGAGATGAGGCGCACTTTTCCTGCGAAAGAGAGGAACTTTGAAGTCCAGGAATGCAACTTACTAGTAATTTTTTTGAGGAATGGTTGGCGAGCAGCGAATGTCAACTTGGAAGGGGATAAAGGAAGGCCGAGATACCGAGTGGGAAAGCTTCCAAGAGAAATACCAGTTTGCACACTCATAGCTGAAACTGCAGCATCCGCATAACCAGAGAAAAACAGTTCATATTTTTCAGGATTCATATCTAACCCCGAGTAAGCCTAAAACTCTACTAACAAATCAATCAAGGCTCGCAAAGAATGAGGTGACCCATCAGAGAATACCAGCAGGTCATCCGCAAAAAGCAAATGGGTGAGAAGAGGATTTTCACATTTCGGGTGGAGCTCAAACTTTTTACTCAAAGCCGCAACATCTAGCATTCTTGATAAGGCTTCCATAACCATGATGAATAGGTAGGGAGATAGTGGATCTCCCTGCCTTAATCCCTTTTTTCCTTCGAAAAAACCTGCAACTTCCCCATTAATTAGAACCGAGAACCGCGTTGAAGAGATGCATTCCTTAACCCAAGACCTAAACAAATGAGGAAAGTTCTGGGCCTCTAAGATCTTTAGCACAAAGTCCCAACACACCGTGTCAAATGCTTTACGCAGGTCCACTTTCAGCATAAAGCTTTCGGCATTACAAGGATTGCGGTAGTGTCTGATTAGCTCTGAAGCAAGGAGCACATTCTCTTCTAAACTCCTACCTTTAAGGAAAGCAGCCTGATTAGGAGAAATACACAACTTGAGAAGAGGTTTTAACCTGTTTGCAATGATCTTGGAGATAACTTTGTAAACCAAGTTGCAAAGGCTTATGGGTCTGAAATCAGAGATCTTGCAAGCTTCAGGTGTCTTGGGGAGTAAAGCAAGTGCTGTAGAGTTGAAATCTTTTAATAACCGACCATTCCGGAAGAACTCCTGAACAGCAGCCACTAAATCTGAGCCAACAATACTCCATGATGCTCTGAAAAATTCAACAGAATACCCATCTGGGCCAGGACTCTTGTTAAGAGGAAGTGCAAAAAGAGTAGCTCTCACTTCCTCCTCTGTCACTGATTTCTGAAGATCACTGGCTTGAGATGTTGAGCAGCGGAAAGGGAGCAGATCACACAGAAATTCTAAGGAGCAAGGAGATGTAGGAAGATCTGTCTGTCCTAAGATAGATTTGAAATACTCAGCCGCATGAGCTTTGATGTCTGTAGGAGAGACCAGTTTCCTATCGTCTTGATCACGGAGGAAGTATATATGGTTTCTAGAATTCCTCTGAATCACCATTTTGTGGTAAAAATGAGTGTTCCTATCCCCTAGATCAAGCCATTGCACTCTTGACTTTTGCCTGAAAAAATTTTCTTCAGCTTTGATAAGAATTAGCCATTTTTCTCTTTCAAGATGTTCCTCCTCAGCAATGGGAGATGATGGGAGAGTTAGGAGACGCTTTTGAAGCTCAGTAACCACTTCTTCATGAGCCTTGACTCGCTAAGAAATACCACTGAAATGATTCTTATTCAATCTGCGGAGGCTGGGCGGCTTAAGCAACTTCAGAGCCCTAACCAATTTGAACTGTTTAGAACCGAGAATTAACCCTGTCTGCCAATGTGAACTCACGGTTTCAGCAAATTGAGGGTGGTCAATCAAGTGATGGAAGAACATGAAAGGTTTTACTATCCTTCGCTGAAGAGATGGCATATGAAAGAGACATGGAGCGTGATCTGACTGTTTTGGATCTAAGAATTCAGAGAAAGCAGAAGAGAAAAGAACAGCCCATTGGTTATTAATAAGCGCATGATCAATTCGTTTTGAGATTGGATTTGATACACTGTTGTTCCACCAAAAGAAGATCAAGCCTTTGAAAGGTGCTTCAAACAAGTTAGCATCTTGCAAAGCCAGAGAAAAGTCTTCTATACCCGAAATGTCAATCGCATAGGATACGTGATTTGAATGCTGACTTCTATACCCGCATGCAGACTTAACCTGAACTACTGAACAATCAATGGAATGTCTAAGTTTTTTGAGTAACATAAACCATATTTTTGTGTGGCATGGAAGGATTTATCTACTATCTTTTTGTTTTTGTTTTTGTTTTTGTTTTTTGTAACCGATCGAGTTATTCATTGAACAAGACAGGTTTTGTTTGCGGCTAACAGCATCATATTTATGGGGGTGATCAATGATCATCATCAACATGTGCAGTATATCAATGGAATATTATATTTGGTTTTGACTATTAAAACGACCGTTCGAAAACCATGGTTGGTATTACTTTATTATTTTTCACAAACTACATATTACGTGTTTGACAAGAAAAAAAAAATCTGCATTATCATTCCACTGTTCCAAAATTGATGCATATAATAATCACATGATAATAATATGAAAGTAAAGGCCGTTGACACACAAAAAATATATATATCGAGTCAAATTTGAGGTTGGACAATTAGTATTCTAAACCAGAAAACCTATAACTCTCTTTACAAACAAACAAAAATACCCAACGACTCTTCTTCACTAATGTCAATATCGTTGACTCGATCAAAAATTGGTCAGATAGATAATCCCGTGATCAACAAACAAATAGTTTCAAATAAAGACTTTTATTAATCAAACCAGAACTTTCTATCTCTCTTCCTAAACACACAAATTAAATCTCATTATATAATCTTGAGGAAAAGAAAAGTTACATGTATATATATAAAACCAAGAAACAAAAACTCTCTCTGAGACATATTTATTGATTTGAATCATGGAGATCAACGGTGGAGAAGATCAATATGAAGAATCATCGGAGTGGTTCGTAAAGTATCTAAACCGTCAAGGCGATTGGTTAGAGAAAACTAGAGGAAATTTAATGGTTGCAGCGACGGTTATAGCTGGTATGAGCTTTCAAGTTATGGTTAATCCTCCAGGTGGCGTATGGCAGAGTGATATTAATTGTTCATCTGCACCAAATTGTAAGGCAAAAGCGGGAACTTCGGTATTAGAGCACGAGAGTTCGAAACGTGGACTATATCTTGGAATGGTTATTAGCAGTACCATTTCGTTTTCTGCTTCAATGAGTCTCATTCTACTCGTTATCAGTGGTTTACGACTCAGGTATTTTATATAACGTCATCATTACTTGTAGATCAATTTTAATAAGTTGTACATATATAATTATTAGAAATTTTGGAATTCTTAAGAAAAAAATGTGTTAGAATTCTAAAGTTATATAATTAAGATGGTACTCAATAGTGATTAGTTTTTTGAAGAATTAAACTTTTTTATATACTAAAATAATAATTTGATTATATAAACTGACAAATGGACGAAATTAGGTTGTTGACTTTAATTTAAATATGATGTATGATATCGTATCGGTCCAATTATTGACTTACAATAATTCAACAAAACCGGTCTGGCTAGTAAAAACTAAAAATGTATTGAGTCGTCTTTATTTGATTGGACCAAGAGACTGTGAGCCTATGATAAGTAAATCGATTTCATTAATCGTAGTATTGTTTATTTCGAAACTCAGAATTTTTGAGTGAGAACTGTTTGGTTTTATGATAAAAATAAAATTTTAAAATTTGACGATATAATTTGTTATATAGGAACCGGATGATAATGGCGATCCTGGTAATATTTATGGTAACAGCGGTTCTTTGTATATCGGCGGCATTTCTCTTTGCTGTCGCATTGGTTCAGTCTGAAGATCCAATAATCATTTATATACTAGTAATTTATCTGGGATTTTGGATCGTGTTTCCTGTTTTAATACTCGTAAGCCAACTAGTTCGGTTTTTAGGTTGGCTTATTTGTTTCATATGTTGTTGTTGTCCACGTCGACGACAGTCCCCTCGACGGTTGGCTCCATCTCCTGCCCATTAACGAAGAGGAGGAACCAGTGGCTCAAACCCATGCGTGAAATGAATTATGGTGTTATAAATGTGAACACTAGAATAAAAGTCTCCCATGTCCATTATTATAAGGTTTAAGGTTGATCACTTGATTGTATAAGGTTTGTATTGTTTAAATACTAATACATTCGTTTCGTTAATAATTTTCTATGTGAATCATGACAAAAGCATCGTGTGATTAGTCTAGTAGTGGTCTAGTTAACGAAATCATTATCTTACCACTGCAGCGTAAACTCTAAACTCTAAGAAAGAAATTAATAATTTCGGTTAACAAAGAAAACAAACGCGGATGAAATTGGAAACAACAGCTTTATCGACATTGTTTCACCAATAAGAAGGGTTTTCAAAAAATGATAAGCATTTCGTTATAAGAGAGACTAATATCCGGAAGAAATAAATATTCGTAACATATAAATGTAGCCATGTTTTGATACTCGTAAATAGGCATCGGCGTTTGGGAAACCGTTCGAGTTCGAGTCGGATATTTTGTATTTTTTCGGGTTTATGATTAGAGGCAGGCCCATCTCAATTTTTCACCGCACCTTAGGCAAAAACAACCAAATTGGGCCCTTTTAAAACCATTTTTTTTTGCTCTTTTTTCTTAAACATTTTTTTGTAAAATTTTGAAAGGACCCTATGCAAATGCCTACCCCTTAAGCCGGGTCTGTTTAGAGGATCCGTTCGGGTATTTTAAACCATCGGGTCGGGTTCGGTTCGGTTCGAGTTCAATTATAACAGAAGTAACTATGGTTTCGGGTAAGTTCGGGTAAATTCGGATAAGTTCGGGTAAGTTCGGATAAATTCGGGTAAGATCAGGTATGTTCGAGTATTTTTACCCATACTATGATCAAAACTATGAAACTATGATCCAAATTTTTTTTGTTCATGTATTATTCTAGTTCGGATCGGGTTCAGGATCTGATTTTTCGGGTCGGGTTCGTGTACAGTTAAAACCCTCATTCCTAGAGTTTACTAAGGGGGATTTTTCGGGTATAACAAAGGGAATTAATTGCCTAGATTAGTTTCGGATTTGTAGTTTGGATTTCGATTCGGTTCGAGTATTACCCGAAACCCGAAGTATTTAGACACTAAGACCCGTTCGGGTATTTTCTAGTTTGGATCAGGTTCAAGATCAGGTTTTTCGGGTTTGGGTACGGTTAAAACGCCCAGCCCAACTCGTAAATCGTTGATATTTATGTGATTGGATGGATCATCAAAAGTATATTAAACTCTGTTTAGTAAATAGCAAAATAAATAATTTGTAAAGAACCCTAGAGGCCTAAGAAGAAAGTTAGGTTATAGTATTTACATGTCAATAAGTCATGAAACTGAAAAAAAAAAAAAAAGGGAATGGGGAAAAGTGAGTCAAAGGGAGAGAAGGAGGTAGGTCTCTTGCTCTATAATATCTCCCTTACCTACTACTACCTTTCATCACCTATATATATATATCACATCTATAACCCTTCATTTTCATTTGTTAAAAACAAAACATAATAAAAACAAAGTGAGTAGGAAATTAAAAGAAGAAGAAAAGATGATGGCGATGATGCATAAGAATGACTAAAATGGAAACATATGCTCTAAAATGGAAATATCCCTTAGTCCAAAGGTCTTTCCACCTTCTTCCTCTACCTTATTCACATCATGATCATCACTTTGACCAACTCCCCCAAGAGCTCTATATGTTTAGAAACCATCTTACATCTCTACATATATACAACATGCATATCGGTTTCAAACATGAGTTGATTTCAATTTCATTCCAGTTGCTAAAACAACGACTACATTAGTACAACCTTTTAAACTACACATTTTGGTCCACATAAACTATAACAACATATATAATTTTTGTTTTTGTTGAAAAGTGTTTAGTATGATGGTTAATTGTTTTAATTGGTAATCCGTTGAACTATAGAATTGCTATATGATTTTATACTAATTACAAAAGTTTGAAGAATCGTGAAATATATTTAACAATTCCGCCAATTCATAAAATTAACTCCAATTTTGCTGTAATTTTTTTTGTTTTATTAGTACCATTATACCATTCAGTTTCACAAATCTTTATTATATTCTATAGTTCTACTATTCAGCAATCGAACATTTTTTTTGTTTGTAATCGAATCGAACTATTTAAATTCTCATAAATGTTTTAGAACACACAATAAAATGTTCTAGGACACTAAGAGCATCACCAATGGTAGAACCCCTCATGGGGTTTTTACCAATATTTTAATTATAAATTTTAAGAACCTCTAGTTAAGAACCCTTAAAAAAAGTTCTTAAATAAGAACTTTAAGAACTTTTTTTTTTAAAGTTAAGAACCTCTCTAATATTTATCATTATTTGTCATTATAAAATTTTAAGAACCTCTCGTTTAAGAACCCCCATTGGAGATGGTCTAATTGTTAATCATGCATATATCAAATTGATGCATGTGTGAATTGTGTATATGTATATAATATACCTATGTATGTATAGAATGGTAGATTATAGGTGTGTAAGAAGAAAGATCTAGGGGGCTTCAAAAAAAAGGAGAGAAAAGGACAGAGCATGTGAAAAGAGACAGAGAAACAAACAGAGTAGTGAACAGTCTTACTCTTTTTTTTTTTTATCTGTCTACTTAATGAACCCAACCCTCTCTGTATATTTCTGATTCTTCACATGCCTTTCTTATTCCTAATTTTTTTTTTTTTCACTTTTCAAATTTCTATAAAACTAATGCCCACAAAAAAAAAAATTAATAAAAAACGACAAAATATCTAACATTTTTTAAAAAGAACAAAAGTACTTTCACTTCACTTGCAACCAAACAAACCTAGTCCCCTTCTTTAACCAATGGTCTCTTCCCTGCTCTCTATTTATCATCTAAACACCCTTTTCTTTCTTTCTTATTTACCATTTTGCCACCTCAAGAAACAAAACCACATGTAAAAACTAAAACGTTGACAAGAAAATGTGAAATAATCTTTACTTTATTTTGTTTAAGTGAAGCAGCAAAGTGTAAATATTTTAGATATTTATCTTTAGTTAAAAAGTTTGGTTCTTTCTTCCCGAGTCAGAGATTTGTGCAGTGATACATACAAGAAGCTCATTCCGAATTCTATTAATAAACACTCGTCAATTCTGTTTTTTCAACATATCTATCAGTTGTTTTCATCTATCTGATTTTCTACTGTCTTAGACAGTAATATCAGACAGGGCTCACTAAATGTAAAATTATATTAAAAAAATGAGCTCATCAAAAAGGAAATGGCACTCATTTTTAGGCCATGAAGTGTTTGGGATACAGCTGAAATTAAAATAAATAAAAAAGGCATCTGCTCAAAGGTAGAAAAAAAAAAAATTCCCAAAAATCAATGTACTTTTTAAAATAAAAAAAATATAAATAGTTATAGGTATATAATTTAAAAAAAAAAAAAAAAAAGGGGTAGTAATATTGAGGAAGAAGATTGAGAAGAGAGGAAAGAGTAGTCAGAGAGACAGGAGCATCAAGTGCTGCAGAAGAAGCAACAGGAACACTGGGCCTGAGTCCCTTCAGATTTGCCAGTCTTTATAGGACCACTCTCTTCTTCTTCCCTTACCATTTTATCTATTTTTACATTTACAATATTGGATATTTTAATGTTGTTTTGATTTTACACTACATGGCAAAACTCCTTAAAAGCTCTTGTCCTCTTTTGATATATATATATATATATATTCTTTCTTTTTTTTACACAGTTTATTTTTTTTATGAATGTTTTGTGACATAACTCTTTGAATTAATTATTAACAAATATAAAATCATGTGTTCGTTTTGACTAATATTCCCCCAAAAAAGCCTATGTTTTTTTATATAGTCGTAAGAGTAATGTACAGTAATCTCCGTTCTGTAATAACTTTATCTTCCCTAAATACAAAAAATAGAGTATATATATAAAAGAGGGAATGGCCTCGTGAAGAGGAAGAAGCTAGCTAGTGTTCATGCAAATTGCATCTGAGGAATATATGCTTAGAGAGAGAGAGAGATCAAACCAGAGGAAAAAGTGACAGAGAAAGTGGTCTTCTTTGTCTGCTTCTGTCCGAAACTCAGGAACCCTAATCTCTGAATCCATCAAGAAAGCTCTTTTTTTTTATGCTCTTTTGAGTTTGCTACATAACCATTTGAGGAAAGCTAGAGAAGAAGAAGAAAGATGATGAGTCTAAGTGGAAGTAGTGGGAGAACAATAGAGAGGCCTCCATTTACACCAACACAATGGCAAGAACTGGAGCATCAAGCCCTAATTTACAAGTACATGGTCTCTGGTGTTCCTATCCCACCTGAGCTCATCTTCTCCATTAGAAGAAGCTTGGACTCTTCCTTGGTCTCTAGACTCCTCCCTCACCAATCCCGTAAGCCCTAAACTTAATTATTAGTTTCTACTTTGTTGATTTCCTGTTTTTTTTTTCTTGCTTAAAGTTTCAATCTTTTGTTGATTCTCATGTCTCTAAAGTCTGCAGCTTTATGAATTTTAGAGTGTTGGGTTTCTGTCTAAAGTCTCCAACTTTTTCTTCCTCCACTTTCACAAACTCATAGTCCACAATATATCTTCATGATGATTTTGGATAACTGAAGGTCTTAATTTAATCAGAGTTTTACGGCAAACATCATGTTTAATCTTAGGGTTTTGTTTAATCAAATATGTGCAGTTGGGTGGGGATGTTACCAGATGGGATTTGGGAGAAAACCAGATCCAGAACCAGGAAGATGCAGAAGAACAGATGGTAAGAAGTGGAGATGCTCGAGAGAAGCTTACCCAGATTCCAAGTACTGTGAAAAACACATGCACAGAGGAAGAAACCGTGCCAGGAAATCTCTTGATCAGAATCAGACAACCGCTCCTTTAAAATCACCATCTCTCTCTTTTCCCAACAACAACAACCCAAGCCCCACCTTGTCTTCTTCTTCTTCTTCTTCCTCTACTTATTCTGCTTCTTCTTCGTCTCCTTCAATGGATGCTTACAGTAACAGCAATAGGTTTGGTGTTGGTAGTAGTAACACTAGAGGTTACCTTAACAACCATTCTCTTGATTATCCTTACCCTTCTTCTTCACCTAGACAACAACAACAACAACAAACTCTTCATCATGCTTCTGCTTTGTCACTTCATCAAAACACTTCTACTTCTCAGTTCAATGTCTTAGCCTCTGCAACTGACCACAAAGACTTCAGGTTCTGTGTCTTATCTTTTAATATCCCTTGGCGTTTCATGTTTAGGATTTTGTTAATTCTTGGAAAAAAAAAGGGCATTTTCTTTTATTTATATGAGGAATTCTCTTTTAATTATGATTTCAGATATTTTCAAGGGATTGGGGAGAGAGTTGGAGTTGGGGAGAGAACTTTTTTCCCAGAAGCTTCTAGAAGCTTTCAAGATTCTCCATACCATCACCAACAACCGTTAGCAACAGTGATGAATGATCCGTACCATTGTAGTACTGATCAAAAGGTTGATCATCATCACACATACTCATCCTCGTCATCATCTCAACATCAGCATCATCATGATGATCAAGATCATCATCATCGACAACAACAACAATGTTTCGTTCTGGGAGCCGACATGTTCAACAAACCCACAAGAACTGTCTTCGCAAACACATCGAGACAAGATCATCAAAACCAAGAAGAGGAGGAGAAAGATTCATCGGAATCGAAGAAGTCTCTTCATCATTTCTTTGGTGAGGACTGGGCGCAGAACAAGAACAGTTCAGATTCTTGGCTTGACCTTTCTTCCCACTCAAGACTCGACACTGGTAATTTGCTAATAGATAAACAGTTCTCTTTAATATATTGATAGTTTATAAAAATTAATTTTAATTTTAATTTCGCAGGTAGCTAATTAAGGCCAGATAGCATCAATGATGGATCTGCACCAACACACACAAGTTCGAAATGTTGCAGGGTCACATTTCACATCTATTTCCGTGGAACATTGAGACAAGACACTGTTTGCAGAAACCTATATATGTATACATCTCTCTCTCTCTCTATGTGTGTGTGTTAGGTCCATCATGAAAAGTGATCCGACATATATATCTGTGTGTGTTTCTCTTGCTTTCTCCGGCTACTTGTTTCTTTCAATATATCGTTTTTATTTTACTGTAGCTGAAAGCAACAAAAGAAAACGTGACTTTTGTTTTGCGAGGGGTTAATGCTATATGTATATTGATTTCTTTCTTAGGATGCAAGCATCTATATAGTTGCGTACATATGGATCTATTAAACACTTGTATCTAGTTTCTTTCTTTTCCAAGGCCAGTTTTTAGTTGCGATCTTACATGTTAAAATATTATAAAAAAAATATGTGAATATTGAATACAAAATCATGGCCTAAGTTGAAATTTGTTCTAATTCTGGACGAAGCAAAATATAAGATTATGGGCAGTGACTTTTTTATAAACTTCAAATGCAAAACTATAAAAGTAAAGCAAACACAATGAACCAATTATTGTCTAAATTACTGTATATTGAGATTATCAGCCAGGTCAAATAACGTTTATAGACTCAAATCGTCAATTAACCACACGCATTTATAAAACGAGAGAATGATAGTAATTAACAAATTAAATATTCAACCCAAAAGCATTAGAGATTTTGTCGTTTATAACAAAAACAAACAATCGTATAAAAAGACCAACATCATGACTCTTGATCTATTAAGTACATGTTTTACGTGCGTATGATTACTTGGAATCATTACCAACATTATATTATATTTAATAAATATATGTATGCTGAGAATTTAAAAAGCATGTTGCCAACGAAGATTCTATGAGTGGAATCTGGTCCAGATCAAAACCAGCTCATCTTTGTTCATACCAAGCAAAAACGCAAAGTGTAAAGGCATTCTTGAACCACGTGAAACTATCTTAACCAGACCGGTTTACAAACCATATTAATTACTGATCATCTGTGAGTCTGTAATCACCAGCTCTTCAAATACGCAATACCACCGGCTCTAACCAAACCAGAGGCCGGTTATCAATTCCCACCACCATAAGAAACTTTCATAAAATGTGCACTTTTGCAACATTACATAAGAAGAAGATTTAAATAACCAAGATTTTACAGATAAAACACGCCATTTCTTTTTTTATTCCTAGAGCAATCAAACACGAAAGATTCGTCAATTTCTGATTCCAAGAGCTATCAATTACAGGAGTGACTCGGCATATTCTGATTCCGAGAGCTATCAATTACAGTCTAAAGCGGTTCCTATCTAAAATTTGTCTCAAGCGTCAAAAATCATACCTGAAAGAATTGACAAAGAATATCTGTTGTGTAAGAAAAGAAAAACTTGATAATTCCTATCTTACTCAACCTTGATTCTCACTACAATAACATCACACGATTATGCATAAACAGGCCCTGAATTATTTAAGAGAATATCCAAAGGACAAGACATTTGCGAACTCACAAAATGAAATTAGATATCGTGTTTTTGTTGGGAACATCTCACAGAATCCTTAAAACAATTTTACATGAACTGAGCCATTCTTTCTTTGTTTCGACCTCTGTGTTCACTCTAGTTAGCATCGTTAGGCATGTAAATGAAAAAAAACTAGACGACCTTAAAAGAAGAAGAAGAAGAAGAAAAAGGGAATTGTCAAATCCAGAATTTACCCATTTACAGAGGGAAAAGGGTGATCGAGTCTTCTTCTTAGATCAATTGAATTCCTTTTTCTTCGCTGATGAAAATTCGATAAATTTGTCAGTAAGTGTGTGTCATCCTTAGAAGCTGCTTTCTCTTGAAAACCAAGAAGGCAACAACGCAAATCTGCAGCATTGCTGCAAACCCAGCAAATACCAGGCCCACCGTTTTCCCCGTATTTAATCCACTTTTCTCCGGCTGCTTGAAGATCCGCGGCGGAGGAGATGGCGGTCGTAGCCGCCGTGGTTGGTTTCTATTCGATTGTGGAGGAGAAGCTAGCGCACGCGGAGGGGGAGGGGATTGTGGAATCGGCGGCGGTGGCGAAGGTGGAGGAGGAGGAGGAGGAGGAGGAGGCGGCGGAGAAGTAGGAGGAGCCATAATTTCAACGCCAACGTTGGCTAGAGGCGGAGGAGGCGTATTGAGCTGAGGTTGTTGTGATTGGACAAGGGGCAAGGCATGGATGCTGAGAAGAAAAACATTAAAGGTTGAATATCTGAAAACGAAATTCAAAAAACCCATTTATCACGAGGAAACTCGATCCCGATGAAACAAACGTGTTCCTCAGCGCATAGTGGAATTGACAATAAATGGGATGAAGATTGATAGATACAAAAGATGTGGTCAACGACGATTGATCAGGAGACAAATCGAGGAGAAATAGGTCTCCAGATTTCCGATATCGCCACAAAAAACCTTGGGAAACAGAAAACAGATGGAGTCGACAACAAGCAAGAATCAAGGAATCCCGAATCTGACGAAATTGTTGTTCCGTTTCTGATTTTCCCCAAATTGACGAATCGAATTCGGGAGGGTCAGAGCATTGACCATACAAGGAAAACTTGGTCAATTTTCCGGGAAAATGCAGAGAGAGAGAGATTAAGCAGAAATTTGGGGGAAATGTAGATTTCGATTTCGATTTCGATTTTACGAGCTGTAATAACGCCTTTTTTTCCCTTCTTTCTTCAGGGACATACAGAAAAGGCCTTTTTGGATGACCTCGTAGGCTCATACACGGTTAAAGGGCCTAAGCCCACGCAGCCATGCTTTATCTCCGATTGCGGTTTTCAGTTTTCTCATTTTTGGGTTTCAGAGACAAACAAAAAAACAAGACATTGGTTGAACTAGCAAGTAGCGAAAGTAAGAAATTGGTTTAATTTACCTCAGATTGAAAACCATGGTGGATTGAGTATACAAGCCAGTAATGAAATACAAGAGAGTCTAATGGAAAAAACATTGTTCGACAGAGAATAATGAGAGAAGTTGGTAAAAACGACATGCCTAGCTGCGTTTTCTTTTTCCTTTTGCAAAATTAACGCAGATCAAATTGGGCTTAAATTGTTTGGATATTTAAGCCCAACTCCCATATTATATCGAGTGTGGGGTAAAAACTTGGTAAAAGAAACACCAAGAATAAGTTTTGCAGAATTCGTCATTCATCATCTACTACAATATAGACAAAAAGGGCAGAGAAGAGAACGCGAGAGAGGCAGAGTTGTAGAATCCATAAACTGCTATGGTGGATTCTAACCATCGAGCTATGAAATCATCTCACGAATTCGATAATGGTGGCATTGGTTTTTTCCAATAGTCTGCGAAATATTTAAGAGCAGTGACATGAGGGAATCAGAGGAGCTTCTTACAAACATAGCCTGTCAATGTTTGAAATTGTCAATGTTTGAAATGTTTTTCCAAAATACCATGTGCGGTGCGTTTTTCAATCAACAAGATTTTAATATAGCGCGATGCAGTTTTTATTTTTTTAATTAAAAAATGAATAGTAAAGGTGCGATTCAATTTTTGTAAAGAAAAAAACCGCACCGTACTCAACAGTAGTTACGCTAGGTTTTTGATGTGTTTTGAGTTTTCTATATGCGGTTTTGTATATATATATATATTTAAATGTATAAAAATTGAAAAAGACTAACGTACTAATGCAACGAGAGTTAAAGTTAAAATTATGGAAATTGATAAAAACTAAAATTATGAATTAAAACTTTAACTTTAAAAATAATTTGATTATATTATATTATTTTATTTGGTTTTTTGGGATGTATTTTTTAATTTGATTTTAGCAATAAATATATTATTGTGAAATGCCCAACAAATTTATTAAAATTTTAATAATTATTTAGTTATGGTTCGTAATTACTTTATGAAAAAGATTTGATCATTAATATTATTGATTTATAATCATATAAATATCATTAATCTATTTTTATTTATAAAATATTTATCTAAAACATATATTTTACACCGTTTTTTTAGATTTTCACCATTCATATATTGTCTCGCACCGCTTGTTCTGCAGTAACCGCACTTGTTCCGCATGATGCGTTTCTTCCAGCCGCACCGCACTAAAACCGCACCGCACCTACTAAACCGTTTGTCCCACACTGCTCAAACTGCTGTCACCATTCGAAACCAGACTCTTTTTAAAAGAGTCGTGTGTTTTGCCTATGTTTCAATTGTGAGAGGTAAGAAGTACAACATCAATTACATATATATTTTTGTTCAAAAAAATGTTTGGCTTACTTATAAATTCGTAGTTTGACATTTTTTTAAAACAGCATTAGGTGGAGTAATAATGGAGAACTAGAAAGGCATATGTCTCTTATAAATTCATATTGTATTTGTATCTACACATGAAGCGAAAAGCGAAGAGACATATGTCTTTCTTGTTCTCCGTTATTACTCCATTTAATGCTGTTGTCAAACCACAAATTTATAAGTAAGCTAAACATTTTTTTGAAAAAAAAAAAATATGTAATTGATGTTGTACTTCTTACCTCTGACACCTCTCACAATTGAAACATAGGCAAAACACACGACTCTTTTTTAAAGACTCTCCTCCTACAGTAGTATTTAGGGATCAATAAATGACAATTGTATGTAATTCATCTTATAATTAACAATTAGTATTATTCACACTCACCGATTTAGACTTGTCAAGAGACTCGATCAAAAAATGCAGGTATTTGGAGAATCCTTCTTAAGAGATGAGTTCCTTTATTAGCGCATGCGATAGAAATTTACCACAGCCGATGAACGGACATATCAAATCAATATCTTCATTTATCACTTTGGCCTCAATTTTATCTGCAAAAAACGAGCATAAGAAATCATTCGACTGTAAAACTATACTTGGAACTAAAGCAGATGAAACTAACATTTAAAGCAATTTGCGCAACAATAGTATCCACATCCCAAATTTTGGCTATAAGCCGTAGCATAGCATAGATGACATCTTGTCTAGGTAATATAAAAGACCATAGACAGTATTAGTATTCAGTCATTTTGGCACATTCAAATTAAGACAAGTAAAAACTTACTATTTCCCTAGCAAACTGAGGATTATACACGAGATGTAGCTTGATAAGGAGTTAGGGTAAAGAAGATGAGGAGCAATGTGGCTCTGTCTTCATAGATAGAGAGGCGAGAGGAAAGCCTCTTGATGATGATTACAGGCTCAGTGAGATTATGATCCATCTACAAACACATGAAGGTTATTATATATTCAATCCACAAATTACGGATCTCTTCATCTACCAAGCGAGCTACGGATCTTCATATGAATAAGACAATCGAATGAAAGCAAACAATAATTCAATTACAAGAATCAACGCAAAAAAAAAAATAGGTATCGCGAAGATATCATCTGAAATTGATTGGCTATACAGACTATGGTCCATGGTATCATTCTTAAAGATTCAATCCACAAATTACGGGTCTCCTCATCTACCAAGCGAATTACAGATCTTCGGATGAGGAAGACGATCGAGTTCCACAATCGAATGCAAGAGAATCAATGCAGAAAAATGATTTAGGTATCGCGAGATGAGACGGATTTTCACAAGATTAGCCATCTATTCAAGAAATTGAATTCGATTTCAATGATTTTCAAAAGATTCAACAACGAATCTTAGAATGATTAAGAAAACTAAACAAAGAATTACTAGATTCCAGAAAACTCACCGACAATGATGTTCCGAGATGAAAAATCAAACATAGCTTCAAAAAAGACGATTAACCAAAGGATGAGAAAAATGTTTACTTGTCTCCACCAATACACTAGCAATATCACCAAGACTTTCTACATTAACAAACATTTCATTTTTTTGAACATGATCAAGATAGATGTCAGGTTGATGATCAAGACATATGTGATCCATAAAACTAAAATCATCAGGATAAATTTAATAGAGTTAAAAATTATTGAGCTATAATTAAAATAAATTTAATAGAACAAAAATTATTTTGGACTAGGCTCTCCTCCTACAGTAAAAGTATTTATCGATAAATGACAATTGTAATTCATCTTATTAGATTAACAGTTGATAATTTTCACACTCACCACAAGTGGTTTAAACCTATTAAGACTCCCAGCCACAGAAGTCGTGTATTTGGAGAGTGCATCTCCCGAGACCAGATCCCTTATTAATGCATGTGTCAAAAGAGCAATCTAAGTCAACATCTTTCGCCTATAAGTGAAAATATAACTTTGAACACTATCCATTTTCAAATTCTACATAACATGAAAAAAACTATTTCAAGCAGAAATTGTTGAGTGTCTTTTTCATGTTGTATCTGAATGTTATCTATAGTTTGTCTTTGCTCTCCTGTATTTAGGGCTGTCAATTTGAGTATTTATTCACGGGTTCTGCGGATTTTGACCCGCTGCAGAGCGGGTCGAGATTTTTTAAAATTCCAAAAACTGAGGTGAGTGCGGGTCAAGTGTTTTCAAATGCAGGACAGGTGCGGATCGGTATTTTTTTCCCGCGGGTTACCCGCAATTACAAAAAAAAAAAAAAAATTTATTTACTAAATACTATTAAAATGTTGAAATATTTTGTAATATATATATATATATATATATATATTTATTTTTTTTTTTTGTTAATTGATTTATTTTGTAATATATAGAAAATAATTATGTTTATTTTTTTCAGAAAATTGTGTATTTATGTTTTTTCATGTTTTATTAAATAATTTTTTTACTACATTTATTTATTTTATTTTTATATTTGCGGGTTATCCGCGGGTTCAAGCGGGGCGGATGCGGGTCAATCAATTTTTGTTAATGAATCAAGCGGGGCGGGTCGATGTGGGTCGGAAAAAACATGTAGTCCGCGTGAAGCGGATCTAGCGGGACGAGTTGGACCCGCTTGACAACTCTACCCATATTGTATTAGTAAAATCTACTTTCATAAAAAAAACATATCCATCTCTATTTTTTGAGAAAATTATAAAAAAAAAAACATCAACAAAATAATAACCAAAGACTAAACCTCATAAGTGTTCAAATTTAGTTCAAGTTATTAATTAATTAAAATTCCAATTAGATTTGGAGCTATCTAACCTCTGAATTATTTTTAGATACCATTCGTATTGGAATTGACATGCCTAATTGTGCGTTTTCTTTTTCCATTTGCAAAATTAATGCTGATCAAATTGAGGTTAAAATGTTTGGATATTTAAGCCCAACTTAGTTTAAAGCCCATATTATATCGCGTTTGGGGTAAAAAGTTGGTAAAAACAAAAACGAAAAATAGTAGTGGTATCAACTATCAAATCCGGGTTGGGGTATAGTTTAGAAAATCTAGTCTCAAAAACTAATGGCAGGGAATAAAGGGAAACGGTGAACTCAATACAAAGTGGGTGTTATTCAATCATTGATTTAAAGTGAAGTTTTTAGGTTTTATAATCTTCAAGATTTGAAAGTTGATATCAATTTTAAGAATTCATGTGTGTAGATTCTAAAATTTCTGCAATATGCTTTGAATTTTGTTTTAATCATTTATTCATAAAATTCTATTGGAATTCATTTGAAATGATTCAATATACAAAAAAATTAAAGTTATTTAATTTTGAATAACATTAGATTTTAATGAAGTGTTTGAAATCTTGATTGAATAACCATACTTTAAAATCTTTTAAACATCATTTATAAATAAAAGATCCAATAACACTGGATTTTAAAACATAATTTGGAATCATTAATTGGACGGATTGTGATTGGATTTCAATTCTATTAAATAACATGATTGAATAACATTTTCAAAATGTATTTATGTTAATATATTATACGTATTGAATGAAATAAAATTAATTTGGAAACCAAAATGGTAGGATTTTTAACTTCGATATAAAACTGAAATGGAAAAACGTTTTAAATCAATCTTTTTAAGTTTATAGAATGACAATACATATGAGACTTTCTAAAACTAGAACAGTGATAAAATTTAGTATATAAAATCACACAATCATACTATTGGATGTTATCTGCTGGTTAAACAAACAAAAACTTAGTGTTTTATCTCATTTAGATATTCACATGGTGAGAGAGACTAGACATATATAGAAAACAAGACGATGCCATTGACCCATTTGAGATAGATAAATCGTTATCCTTATAAAGTAATGTCGATTAATAATGATTATAGGGATGGTCCATAAATGGAAAGAAGACAAGCTTGTGCATCGTGCCTGGGCACAGACAATTAATGATATGGAAGTTAGGTTGGTTTATGACAAATCCAGAGGCAATAGTGATATGTTGATCTTCTCTACAGTCATTTTCTTGGTCTCCATCCATGTGATTGTATTCGTCGTGCTCGTTATCGTTAAATCGTCGCAGTTGGAAAAAGCGAGTCGCATATTATTACGTGACTATGTCTCTAACATAAAATTCACACCAAATCTAAATAACAAACGCAACGCAGATAGCTCATTTGGTTAACAATGTTTTTTTTTTTTTTGGCTCCAAAATTATAATTTACGATGGAGGTAGTTTTTTTATGCTTTAACAAGTATTATCAAGTACAAACCAGTCTAAGATCAAAGAATATTATAGATATAAGGTTCGAACCTTTTTGTTAACAAACAAAATATATAAATAACAATCAATTCATGACGGTCAAATATTTATGATATTGTTGATCGAAGTTCATTAGTGTGAATTTTTATATTGCAGTTTCAACAATAAGTGGACATATTATGTTTTAAATAGCAAAAGTATTCAAGTTTTTTTTGTACATTTCGAAGATTAGTTTTAAGATTCGATCCGAGATTCCAGTTTTTGTTTTTTATAAACTAATAAGAATGAATAACTACAATTTACATGGACTTTCAATCTAAAATCAATTGGTAATAACTAGATTGGTCCATGTGTGTTTATATTATTATTTTTGACGTATCCTGCATGTGTTTTATTATATATTACTTGAGATTTATGCTAACTTCCAATATGACATATTAGTAACATGACAGACAAACCTCGCAAAAAAAAAATGAACGGAAGAGAGAGTTATACAGCCCCATTTCATGGATATTATGACAAATAGAAGAAACCACGACAACAATTAATCTTCTTGGAATCAACCAAAAACATTCTTCTTTTTAATTTTTTTTTTTTTGGGGGTCTAGCTTCCAACCATTCTCTCTTCTTTTGCTTTCCTTCTCGTGTTCATCTATCCAATAACTTGAGAAGAAAATTAGCCTAAAACAAGAATAAAACCAAGATGTGTATGAAGTATGAGCTGATACTAAAAAGCAATTTAATCTACTTCCGCCAATTTCTAGGATATATACATCACCTTAAATCAAACTAAATTATTTTAAAATTCTCAGCCCGAAAACTGTAGAATATATTTTATTTGTGCATTTGATCAATATTTACAGCATAGTTTCTAAATTTGTACATAATACATTTTGAGAGTAAATAAAGACAAACTATAATTATTGAAGGAATGTCACATTTTGTTAAATGTAAAAAAAAAAGAATATTTTTTCTTATTTAAAAACGGTGTATTAATTATAAAAAAAATGTTGTTGGCATCGTAACTTTTAAAAATAAAATAAAGGTGCACAGTGTTTGCCTACTTTTTGCTATTCCAGTGTGGTCCACATCTGATGTGGAGTGGAAGATTTTGTTTAAAGGGATCACAAAAAATTACCGGGTTTAACACGTGCGCACGTGTGAAAGAGTTACAGACACTTGGCTTAAGAGGTCACCCGTCACGTGCGGGCTAGATTTATACCCACCCACTCGTTTCCGGTCCAAACCTATATTTCTCTGTTTCCCCGCCACGTGTCCTCTTTTAATTGCTCCATCGCTCTTATTTTATTTCCTCCAAACGTTATAATTTATATCCAATTTTCTCAAGTTAACTAACATTTTCTTTTTTTATATATGTAATTTTTAGGTCATCTCCAACCATGCACCAAAACATCAAATTTAGTGTTGATTCTTCTCTAACGATGCACCAAATCTTGCACTAATTTTTTTTTTTTGTGAATAGTGTTGCACCACTGTACTAAACATTAAAATATATTTTTTTATTTACTAATATAATTTAATTATTATTAACTAGTTAATTAAATTTTATAGTTTGGTCATTTGGATACCGTTCGGATTCTGATTCATATCAGTTTTCGGATTTTGATATTTCAGTACTAGAGATGTAGGATCCATTCTGATAATTTAGAATTGCACAAAATATTGTTATTAATATGCAAATTGATTAAGATTAAAAATACATAATAAAATTCAAAGACCGAGAAGCTCATATTAAACTTCGAAATGCATTAATTGAACAATTGTGGTCGGAATATGTTAATTATGAGAATTAGTACAATGTAATTTATTTTCTGGTATTTTTATTTTATCGATTGTAATTTTTTTTTTATCGAATGTAATGTTATATCGAAATTGAAGTTAATTTATTTTATGAATAATTAGTATTTATCATAATTATTGAAAAATAAAGAGAATTTGAAATTTATTAATATAATAATAAATTTTATTTTTTAGTGTAAAATTTGGTGTTGTAGTTGGAAATGAAATAAAATACTATTTACTTTTACACCAAATTTAATACTATTCACCGCACTAAATTTTTTGGTATGGTTAGAGATAATTTATGTTATGATGCTCATCTTTTTTTATATATATATGAAATTTGTCACTGTCGATTGTGACCGTTGTCCTTGTGACAACCACTTCGGGTGATTAGTTTATAGTTTTTTTTCGTATTTTATTGTATCCTATGATTCCAGCAACAATGAAGCGATTTTCTCGATTTCAGATTAATTAATAGATCTAAGTTCGTTTTTGCACATCTCCTTTTCAATCGGAAAAAATCTCAGTTATACTTTGTTTATAGCTTATTTATGAGAATTGTTATAGTTTATAGCTTATATATGAGAATTGTTATCGTTTATAGCTTATTTATGAGACCTTGTAATTCTCTTCTTTTGATTTTGATTTTTTTATCTTATTTAATTAGAGTAATGAGAATAGAACTTTTGGATTTGGTTTATTTTCCTCGTATAAGATCTATAATTTTTTTCGCCGAAAAAAAAAATCTATAATTTGCTTTAGATGCTTAATTTTTAGTGGAATTTGTCTGTTTATTTGGTTTACGTATTGCAGTATCAAGTTTGTTCGTTGGTGTTTAGAGTGGGCTTCACCGAAACTAATTATTATTCGAGAACAAAATTGACAAAGGCAATTAAAGAAGGACACTTATCTTTATTGTTGACCTTATGATATCGCTAATGTGCGCTCTCAATTAAAGGCTATTGGTTTGTTTTTTTTTTGTATTTTCTCTGTTCTCTTGTTTGATGTAATTAATTCCAAATTAATACCAATAAAACAAAGTGTTGATATCAGCATTTAATATATCAGCATCTATTTAATTATACGCTTAAATGTCGAATTTAACGCAAATTTATTAATTATCATAACTAGTAGATACATACGTACACACATAAGATGATTTTTTGTGCTAAACTTCACATAAGATGGTTAGAGAGTGTCCCACCACCATTGCATCATGTACCGTTTTACGACGACATGTACACGTCCGTGCACACTCACGAACAGAGAGTGAGTTACTATCGAATTAAATATACATATGGTGAGTAGTGTGTGTGATTTGAAATGGAGTAATTAAACCCTAGCTAGAATTAATATATAGAAATAGCTGGTAGTGCATGCGAATGACGAGTTGTGCATGGTTGGTATTGGACATTGTATGCCCCTTAATTATCCTTTTATCTTTATAACATTTATAGTATAATTATATTAAATAAGATATAGCTAGCTGTCCAAATGCTTTTATTGATTTGTATGACCACGACGAAACTTCTTCGTTCAACACGTACACACTCGTGTATTCTATCTATGTATTGGACTCTATTATTTGAAACGAAATCGATAGTGCTTTCAAATATGTCCTAAAATAAACGATTTTTTTTTTTTGTCAAATTCGTCTTTACCGCCATTTCGGTTCATATAGAAATGTAATTACTTGTTTAATTGGTTAGAGCATGTTCAATGGGGGGTTCTAAATAGAAGAGTTCTAAAAAATTATAATGATATATAATTGATAAATATTGGAGAGGTTCTAAAAAGAAGAGAGAAGGGTTCTAAAGTTAGAACTTTTAGATACATATTCTAAAAATTAACATACAAAATGTTGGGGTTCTAAAAGGTGAGGTTCTAAAAATTTTAGATACCCATTTTTAGAACCTCACCATTGGACATGCTCTTAGATTTGATTGTTGGAGTCAAACTTTGGAAATTAATTGGCTAAATCACGTTACTCTCATGATTATATTTTCACTTTCCCCACTTCACCCACCACGAATAGGGATAAGAGCATTCGCATCAGAGACACAAGATCTGTCTTCCGCTTTTAAAAAAAAAAAAAAAAAATTTGATGTTTTATTGTCGTGACGAATCACGTCGCGACACATCATCACTTCTGGGAAGACATTGTGTCTTGCGGAAGACATTGCATCTTGGATGTGGGTGATGGGTGGTCTAATTCCACATATGTTATACTTTCCGACGTAAGTATCCATTTATACACTGACTCACTAACCTTTTGATTAAACAGTGTTTGATCAATTCAAAGTCGAATATCTTTGATTCTCTGTAGACTCTTTTATTTAGTTTTAATAAACTTCCATGTATATATATATATTATGAAGAACAGTTGATCTTTTGTTTTTTCTTAACTTTTTTCTAATTGAAGCTATTAAAGGATTGATTCTCGATTATGCGGGAATTGCAAGCTACTGATAAGAAAACAACCGTTTTATTTATTAAAGTGATTTAAAACAAACGAAAAGAAAATAAAAGTGGGAAAATGGGTCCGTACTAATGTATGTGATCTTTCCTTTGTATCGGATTTTTTTTCTTGGCTACGCAACTTTTGACCACATAGCCATATTAGCTTTTTTTAGGTTTTGTGTAGGCAATAATATAATTGTTTTATACTTAACTAAAAACATAAATTTGAAGCTAATTAGCATTTGCGTTAGCTTTAATAGCTTATCATAATGCTATGATTCGGTGGTCCAATCTTATTAGTTGCTACTTTGTACCAAATTCATTTTTGTCATGCATTTTTTTGTGCCAGTCATTTTTACCATGTTAATAGTGTAAGCCTATGCAAATTAATGCCCGAAATATGAATATATTAATATGAAGTCAAATCGAAGGTTGTCAAGCTGACATACGTACGTAAAATATGAATAAATACATGATTCGTAATTTGAAAATAGTGTTTTCAATTGAAACTTTTACTATTCTAGAATCTATATTTGCATGTCGATTTTGCGTTACAGTATTAAGAAAGAGTTATTCACAAACCAACCAACAACATATATAAAAAAATTCCATCAATATAACATAATTGTGTATACTCGATATATATGGAAGAATACTACCATCTTGTGGTTTAATCATCGATGAAATGATATAATGGAAAGAAAGCTAGCCCATACTTACATTCGAGACTTATAATGCATAATCCAACATTATAATCTTAAGCCATGCTTAGAGAAGACAAGCTAATCCAATCAAATTCAGACAAAACAAAAGTACTCGATAAAGAATCAAATATTGGATACTATTGTCCATGACATTTGAGACCAAGTCTCTTTCACTTTTTATCTCCCATCTTCTTGATCATTATTAGTAGCAACAAATCAAATCTTTTACTTTTAGTTAATTAAGTTTTTTTTTCTACTCAAACCTCTTCTTATAATTTTAAATTTTACAAAAAAAAGGGAGAGAACATATAGCAGAGGAAGAGACGAAGAAAAGGCAACGACGACTCTTTGCTGTTCTAATTGGTGACATAAAACTTGGTTTCCTCTTTTCTTTTTGTCAGAGATCAAAGATTTTGGAATTCTCGCAATCAAGATTAGTTAAACCTCACAGTAATTAGATAGCTTATTAAGCTGCTTAGTTATGACCAAGTTTAGGATGATTAACATAGATAGTTTTATACACAAGTTACTTAAGATAGGAGAATTTAAGAAAGGAACAAAAAAAAAACCGTTTAAGAAAACGGTAAAACATAATAGCCTCAAGAGGAAAAAAAGAGCGTATTAAATTTTCTAAAACTAATCACCCACCAAACCACTTAATGAACTATTGATAATGATTATACAATTAAACCAGTAGCAATGGGTCGATTGGTATTATCCAGACGAGTGGTCTCGTAGACTGGTAACTCTTCTTGATACCTCTCGATCCCAATCGCCGAAAGATTCTCCAATTCGAATAGATCGGAGCTCGCGTAACTCGCCGCATCGTCATCGTCGTCGTCGTCGTCGTTGGTGACATCGTCGCAAGTTGTCACGGCCAAATGATCCTTCTTGTTCTTCTGGTAAGTTCTGATAAGTTCTTTGGCCGCTTCGATAACGCGGCGATTCTCCTCCTCCATGACGTGGCGGTCGGTGTTGTTGTTACCGTAGAGTTTGTTGTTATTGTAACCGTAAGGGATGTGGATGGAGGAATCTTCGTCGAGGATGACATTGACTGGGCAGAACCGTACGGACCTTTTGGATTTCCCGCTAGAAGAAGAAGGAGTTTTGCTCAGGCAAGACCTGGAGAAAGAAGACGCGGAGGAGGAGGAGGAGGATACCGGCTCGGCGGTGGTGGTTTTCTTGGGCTTACTAGGGTTACTAGCGGCGTTGGTGAAAAGCGAGTTGAGGAAAGTGGCGAGTCGTCCGCCGGGAGAGATGGGGTGTTTGACTTTTTTCAAATCGGTGTAGATCTTCAACGCCTTTGACTTGGTTCTCAAGAAGCTACCGAGCTCTTGTTTAGGTTTCTGTACGTTGCCGGAGTGGTCGAGGGATGTTCGAATCGGCTTCGGTTGACGGGAGGAGGCGTAGAAGGAATCGGATTCAGAAGAGGAAAATCCGGTAGACTCAGAGGAGCTGGAGTTGGAGTATCTGAGAAGAACGGAGTCGGGGTTCGTCTTCCTGGATCTCTCGAAATCATAAAGTTCATCATGGAGAGACGTGTTACAGTGTTGCTGCTGCTGCTTCTTGTTCCTCGTGGATTCGACGGGAGGGGAGTCGTCGATGGAGCGGTAGATTTGGTCGAGGAGAGTGGAGGAGAAGGAAGGGTGACGGCAGTGATTTCTAGATGATGAAATTGGTTTTTCCATGAGTGGAATCTCTGAAGGAAGAATTAATGGAGGATGAGTGTGTGTGAGAGAGAGAGGAAGAAGAAGGAGAAGAGGGAGGAGTGTGTTTTAAAAGAGGCACACAACTGCTAATCATTGCCACGTGTTTTTCTCGACAGCATGGACTCTGCCTCTGCCCACAATCATCTTTTATTTTTATTTTTATTTACCACCTCTGTTTTATATTTCAAGATGATGTAATTTTTGCAGATCAATGAATACAAATTTATAAGAAAATCACAGTGTGGTGCAAATTTAGTTAGTTTTCATAATTTGGATTAGTGTTACAAAAAAAAAACTGTTTCAGTTGTTATATTTTGTTAATTTCAAATTGAGTTAGTTTTCATAATTTGTATCATGAGTTAATTTTTATAATTTGTATTAGTTTTTTAAAAAACGGTATCAGTTGCTATTTTTTTCGTTACCATGGTGACAGTATTATAGGTTTTCTAATTATTTTTTTAACGGCAAGGTCGTCTAAATTTTAAAATATGTATTTTCTTTCGTCATGAATCAAAATGGTTAGGTTTAAGAATTTGTCTTGGACCATAATTGTTATGGGATATCACTGCTGGGTTACAGAGAAACTTAGCCTTTATTCACATGACACGACCCAAAGATTCACTTATGTGTTCCCTACTTATAAAGTAAAAGATTAAAGTTGTTTCTTCCTCATCATAAGTCTCATTTGTTTTTCATTTTATATGTATTTTTTTGAAGTACTATAACAAAAATCTGTGATTTATTACAGCAAACCCAATATTGATACTTGGGTCCATTACACTTTTTTCCTATTTTTTTTTCTAAAACTTCTAGTGTCTAATTAATTAACTAGGACTACAAAACTACATTGTTTAAATAAAATATTCAAACACAATTTTCTTATTTATTGATTACACATCATTATTTATAATTCATAAACACTTGTGTGGGGATTTTCAGACAGAAAAACTATTAGAGAAATATATATATTATTGTACATAAATAAAACCACTGTAGTTTCTGATTGTTTTTCTGAGTTCAAGAAACACTTTCATATATTAAAAGTTTTGAGTTCAATGTTAAAAAATAAAAAGTTTGAGAAACTCTAAACCGAAAAGAAAGGTTGCGAGAGACACGTCTAATCAGAGAAGAGGCTTTGAGAGACGATCTCGAGTTTAAAATAAAAAGACAATCCCTCGTGGTTTGGGTCATTCTGGAGTACGTAGATGATGAACAAAGATTTGGTGCTTTCGTAAGCTCGTTATCAGACGTAGAAAGGAGAGACATCCTTAGGAATCAAGCTTAACCTATGACTATGTGTCTCTATTTTGGTATAAAAGGAACATGCATCTAGGTTACAAGTGGGACTAAAAGTCATGTTGAGAGCAAAAAGCAAAGCGATTCAGAATGATTCGGGCGAGATATGCCAAAGTGCTTATATGAACACGTAAAATATATTGTGCTTTAATTTTTTTTTTTTTTTTTTAACTGTAAACAGAGTTTCAAACAAATCTATAAAAAAAAACTTTAAACTCTAGCTACAAACACAAAACCCATATCTCATTCTCAAAATGTGAAGACAATAAATGTTCACTAAATGTTCACTGAATTAGTCAAACATCGAAAAAAACGAAACTAGAAGAAAAAAATTGACCCAGGGAATCTAAACCTAGTAGATTAATTAATATGGAATATACGAATAATAAATTCGAGGGATATTAGTCAAAAAAGTTGAAGAAAGAAAATAGGAGATAAGAAAAAGAACGCGATGGAGGTTATGGAAAACCCTATACGAAAACTATAGGCTTAGCTTTATAAATCAGAAGCAAAAATAAGAAGCAATTTTTTTTTTTATATATTAATTTCGGAAGTAATTCCAGATTTTTAACGAACTCAGATTAATTTCTCGAGTAGAACTGATATAGCTTATTTATAATGCTTTATTTGGTCAAAAGTTAGTTTGATAATTTCGTATTCAAGAAGATTTTATCCTTGACTTGAATCAACATAACCGAATTTTTTTTGGATGAGAACCATTCCACTATAACCTCTGGGTTAATAAGAAGAAAAAGCAATGTTGTGTTTGTGAATTGTGCAAAGAATGGTTAAAAGAAATGACTTTTTGAGGATGAAGAAACAGTCAAGTAATGCGGCTAAAGAGACTCCATCACTTATGAACCTAACACCCAACCGGCATTTCTCATTACCAACCATGATTTTGCAGTCCACTTTAATTGGTAATTGAGTTTACTGTGAAGTTATTGGAAACACCCTAGCTAGTTAATTTACATTTTAGCTTATACGATCGAATTCCGTTTTAAACACTCAGACTTAAAGCTCAATTCGTTTTTTTAGTTTAGTCTAATGTATCTAACTATCCATATATGAAAATGGTAATGTCGAGGACTTTTGTGATGATGGTTATATATAGTGTTTTGATATTCTGAAATATTCAAACTCAAATTCGCTAAAAGAATAGTTAAAATTGCGTTAAAAAACTATGTTTAACAGATGTCATAAGAATAATAAACTTTCACGTGATATTAATTTGTGTTAATTAACGATATTTAGGGTCTTTAACTAAATAAATTAAAACATGCTAAGTAGATTATTATATTATTTTCACAAAAGACGTACGTTAAATTTTTGCCACGATATTGCTAAGCAGGGTCAAAACAGCAGGGAGCCAACAGTATAATGGAAATGATTAGACAAAGACAGCGGGATTAAGACAAGATCTCCATCTGATTAACAAATTTAGGCTTTATTAGCAAGTAGAGACGATTTTTAATTATGACGAATTACTGTAAACGTCACTTTCTTTTACCATGTCCAAGTGACCCAACACTGTTATAATATCGATTATCGTATTTATTTATATCATGATGAGTTACATTTATGTTAAAATCTATTTCTTGTCTTTTCCGGTTTCCCCCATAAGGATCCTTTATATATCTTTAGACGTTTACAAAAAGGATCCTTTATTTTTACAGCTTGATTTTAACTTTGAATCATTGATTGTAATCAAATGATCTCTCCTAAATATATATATATATATATATTTTTTAACTTATATATTGTCTATTGTAATCAAAGATTTATTAAGTTTATCTATCCAATCCCCTCCTAATTACTGCCTAACGATTTCCCTTATTTGAGCGAAATTAGGCTTTTTTATTGAATAGTTTTAAGAAGTGCTATACTATATCAGTCAATTTTCTATATCTTATAACAGTCAGTTTATAGATAAAATGGTTATTTTTATAGATACCTTCGGCGCTAACAATTGGTAAATATTTCACCAAGTGTAACATTCGATCAATTGATAAAAATAATGGTTATAACAAACATATATTAGGCTTTGCCTTAAATAATTTTAAAGAAAAAAATAATAATATTAAGACGTGATGTGTTTTGTAGGAATGTAGAAAGGTATTTAGTTTAATTAGTCTCCCACATGTAATGATATGTAAAGCTAATTACTTATACGGTTAGCTAACGGAAAGCACTTTTTGATCATATAAATATAAATATTAGTGACTTTTTAGCCACAAAATCTTTTTAGTTGTCTCATAAATTAATTTTAATTGTGATTTTAAGAGAAAAGTCCTTTTAAAATACAAATATGAAAATGATGCCAATAATACATAAGCATGCGGTACGTAGTTATACTGCTCTTTTTTTGTGTGTGTGGTGAACTTAATTATATAAGATAGAATATAGATCTAATTATTCAGTTGTATATCGTAAATATCCCTTGGCGTAACTTTGGTTTCGAATAATCTAACTGGATATGCGAGAGAGAAGAATGCATGTTCAAAAAGTTAATGGTGCTCATTTGCAATATGATTACTCCCGTGGGCTAAGGAAAACTCCATTTTCTTTCTATATATTCAAATGTCATCAATCAATACTTAAAATATGAAGAGAACGGGTTATAATTTATATGGATAATTATACTAGTTGCAAAACAGTTCAATTTACTGTAATATTAATAAAAAGTATATTTTATTTTATATTTAAATTGAATTCTTAAAATTTAAACACGTATAAAAACCATGAATATCAGTAGTTCGTATTTTTTTTAAACATAGAGAAGATCTATTCCCCATAACAGCTTCTTAACTAGATTTGATGTAATTTTTCTTTTCTTAAAACGCATTTAATAAGCTATTAAAAGAGCGAGAAACAACTAATTAGAAAACCTCAATTCATATAATAAACAACAGTATAGCAGGGATTCCACACATGTGTCGATATGATCGACAAAAGATTCCGATCACATCATAATTTGAGTTGGTGCATGCAATAGCAAAAGCAGATTCCTTTTAAATCAGATAGCGCACGCACACACGGTCCATTAACTCTTCAAGAGAAACGTTTTTGCTCAAACAGACCAACCAAAGAGAAAAAGAAATACTTACCATACATGTTGGTGTGTATGTGTGTGTCTATAAATCACTCCACTATCTGTGATTTGACATGTCATGTTGACAATTACAAACAACGTTTCCAACCTTTTTATTCTAGGAAAAACATTTTTTTTTTGGACAGAAAAGGGAAAAAACAATTTCTAACATTACAATTACGTCTCAACAAATTTTATATGATTTGTTGGGATATATTTTTTTTTTTTAATTCAACTAACAAGCCTTTAATTAACCAAAGTGGTAGGAGTTAGCCCGAAGCCAATTATGGGACCTTTTGACTTGTTAGAACAAATAAATAAAACTGTCACTTCTTCTTAATTTCTATTATAGTTTTCTATGAGAACAGGGTCAAGGAGAGCCAAATTTACTCATCATTCTCCTTCTTACATGCGGATTATCTAACTGATGAACCCTAAGCCTCTACACTCTAATTCTCCTCAAACCATTTCAGTAAAGTTTCGTTTTTATAGAATATAATTAAAAATTCCGGCTCTAACAAAAGTTGCAGCGAATCTCAAGCCAATCTTTGCTTTTGTGTGGTAGCTAGTATTAATAATATTGAGTGAACTCAACAACGAAGACCACATTTAATTAACCATAGACTGGTCAAAATGAAACAAAAATAGTATTAGTTAGTTACCTCCAAATCATGGAGTTGAAGAAATTGATAGATAGTATTCATTTCTCAATAAGGTAGAACTTGGGAGATAATGAAGCCTCGGCCTATTAAATCAGAGGAGCAAGCAAAATCCGTACAAGTTAGGCTCTAAGTAAAGAAGTTGCCCCCTTGATTTAGGAGACCCACCTCCCCAGACTAAGTATTTAGTTCTGTAAATATGTCAACAAAACGATCAATTAGATTCTGTTGTTATGATGACATAGTGTGCAATGACACCTAAAAAACAAAAGTAATCAAGGAGCTAATCAAAACCTATGGGCTTAGCTTCAACAATTTCTCTAATATCTCTTTTATATTCTAAAGGCTAGATGAAAGTTAGGTCGAGCTCAACAACAACTAATGATTCTCTATCAATAATTTAATAAGGAATGCAAAGAAATTGAGAAAGAAGACACATAACTCAAAGAAGAACATCCAACAACTAAACATATCTCAATTCTGTTTAATACTTTTAGAACTTTGACAATGGGAATTAAACACTAGTAGCAAGCAACAATGTTTAAGTGACAGGCACACTAATTAAACACTCTCACATGCATTGTGCTTGTAGAAACTATAAAAGATGATTTCTATAAAAGTCCTTCGAAACCTTTTACCGTTTTCTACGTGGTTTCTAATTCCTCTTTTCTTAATTTAAAAAAACAAAAATGTGGTAATTAAAAACAGACGAATAATGTAAAAAAAAACACACACACACAAAACCAACCATTCCATGATAAAAGTATTTTAGTTGTTTTTGGGCCGACTAATTTTACCCAAATGAGCTAATCAAATGCCTGAGAACTTGCATTTAAACATGCTTTTGAATTTTGCCTGAACATGTATTGGTTCAATAAGCTTGCGGTTTTTACAATCCAACATAGAGAAAGCTACGTTTTTACTTGGGCTTGGGCTAAGGGAATTTGGTTTGCGAGGGCCACCCCTAAGTACTCCATCTTCACTTGGTTAGCGGTAAAAAATAGACTGTCAACGGGAGACCGTATAAAAAATTGGAATAATGGGCATAACTCTGAATATGTACTGTGTGGCGTTGTGGAAGAAACTAAAAACCATATCTTCTTCGAATGCTCATACTCTTCGGCACTTTGGAATCAGCTAATGAGTGGATTTCTTGGGGATCGACTCACAACAGATTGGGACAGCATTGTTGATCCCCTTAATAATGGTACTTATGCCAAAACAACTCTGTTTCTAGTCAGGTACACATTCCAAGCAGCCAAATACCACATCTGGCGCGAGAGAAACGGGCGAAAGCATGGAGGCCCTGCCCATAGCGCGACTACACAAGCTAATTGATAAGAATGTCCGAAATCGTATCACTTCGATTCGTAAAACAGGCGACAACGCCTATGACGATGGCATGATTCTCTGGTTTTCAACTCGACAATAGCTGCTTCCCACACATAAGTCGAAGACCTATTCTAATGTAACTTTGAAATTTCAGCTCACAGCAAACATTCTTTGTAAACAACAGTTTTGATGGAATAAATTTTACATTCTTTCAAAAAAAGAAAGCTACGTTTTTACAATCAAGTAAAAGAGAGGGAATGGCTTGAAGGAGAGGAAAAGAAATTAAGGATTTGGGAAGGAAAGATGAGAAGAACAAATTCAAAAACAAAATCAGCGAAGCTTTTTTCTATGAATTCAAAGTTGATTTTGATTATTATGATTGTTTCTTAATGTCGTTAGTGCACCTGTTAAAACAAGAAACTATAGATTCATACTCTTTTCAATGCGGTTGAGATTAGGAAACTAAGATTCGAAAACAATATATTTTCCGATTGCAGTTTGTGTTTAATCTACGATTGAGGTAAGGGAATTCAGATTAGGAAGAAACAATCTAACCCCATGTTTAATGCGCGATTGAGATAAGTAAACCTTAATTTTTGCAGTTGGGTTGATAGTCAACATTCTCTTAAGGAAATCAAAGGGTTCAAAGGTTAGACGTCCTCAAGATAGACATGCCGATGTAGAACAACGATTGTTTTCCGATTTCAGTAAGGACGTGTTCATGCTCTAACCCGCGTGTTATACTTATTTGACTCAAGAAAAGCCTTCGATGCCCGCCATGGGTTGACGAGAAACGAAGAGGAGGTAATAGAGGAGATAGGTTTCATTTGACAAGGCGTGTGTTTCGCAGAAGGCAGTATCAGAGTCTCATAGTACATGCGATCATTATTGTTCGGATAGTTCCGGTCGGTTAAGCAGTTTGGTTTGTCCGGATTGAGAAAATTTATGCCGAACAAAAGAGTAAAACTAATCCCTCTTTATAAAAATGTCAATGAAAAAGGAAAAGAAAAGATCTGCTAACGACGACCACCAACTATGAAAGCACGTGCATTATCTGATCCCAAAGCAAAGTTATTTCCATCGATGTGTAGTTTTTTTCCAAGTAAGACATTTAAAAGTGTTTTGTTTTGCTGTGTCAGATTCCTCTACAGAGCATCATCACAAGTATTGCTGTTGTATCCGAGCTCTGTTCTGCTCCCACCACAATCTTGCATTCGTTTCCCCAAACCTCTCTCGGCTACAACAACAATCAAAATGTTGTTTGAGTGCTTGCTTTTAGAATATTTTTTTCTAGGAACAAGAAAAGTAAATGGTTTTTACCTGAATCGAACACGTCTAAGCTCGCGAGTACCATCTGGTAAAGCTCTGATCGTGATGTAAACACCGGATTCGTCTTGTTCCACCCATTCTGTTTCAATGTCACTTGCATTACTTACAGAGAGCTCCCCTGAATGATCTGCTCCTTCTTCTTCTTCTTCCCTTGGTGAGCTACTTCTTGCTGACCCATCAACCGATGATGTCTCGGTTTTGGTCCCACTTATGCTAGAGAGTTTTGGCGTCGTAGCAAGACCAGATGAATCATGGTATCGAACTTGTGTTTGTGTTGTTGGTTGGTGAGCGAGTGAGCCAGAGGAACCATAGCTTTTTCCTCGAGGGCATTCTTTGTTTAGAGGTGGAGTTGCAGGACTGTTCTTGGTAGACTGAATTCGCGAGCTCTGGTATACAAATAAAAACTAGTTAGACCTCAAAGAATCATAAAAATGGATTTATGCGTTCAGATGTGAAAATAGGTTATACCCCATCTTCGGATCTAGGATGAGTTGGAAGCGGGACGCTCTGCTGATTAAACTGCTGCACATTATATAATTCCATGACCTTGTCGAAATTCTCTGCCCACCACTTTTGAGCTTGCCATTTATCGAACATTTCACGGCTGCAAGCAATAGAAATTTGGGTTATCAACAAACTAGGCGCCCAATTAAGCATATACAATACAAAACACCATGACTATAACAACCAAGTGAACAGTGTTAGGTTCAACTGAAATTCTAGAGAAATTGTTTCTTGTGACTGTGAGCCAAAGTGTCCCTCTTTGATGATGCCATGAAGAAAGTTAGTTAGATGATGCTGCTCTCATAGATGTCCCATCTACAAAATGAATTTACTAAAACTCACCAAACGCTTCCCCACACAACTGTTCTTGGGGAATCCATTTAAGATCGGATTAGACTACCGAAATATAAATCCACATCTCAAAAACCTTTCTTGGCAAAAGGATGTAGAGGTTCTCACAATTACAACCAATGTTTGGGGACCACTTCAAATAGATTCAAGAAAAATGCAAGTTACCAAAACATAAATCTCTCACAAAATAACATCTTTAATACCAACTGTACTTCTCATAGCTTGTCCCCAAGAAACACACATCTCTCTATTTCAAATATCAAATCAAAAACATAATGGATTAAGGTCATTTCAGTTGAGTATCCCAACTTTTATTTTATGAAAATGCTACAAAGCACAGATAAATTACCTGAACCGAATCCGCTTGAGATCATTCCCTCCCTCAGGCAATGATACAAATGTGATGACGACACCAGGCTCCACTTGAGCAACCCATTCTTTGGGCTCATCTTCTTCCTCCATGAACACTGTGGACTCTGTCCTGCCACTCATGGATTCAGGTGTTCCCTCTCCACTCAAAAGCCCTTTCAACCTTGACTCCATATCCTTCCCCAGAATCTTCGGTGTTGAGCTTCCGCTTCCCGCTCTCTTGTACGCATATTGGAACCTCCCAGAAGCTGATGCAGCATCCGAATCCGCGTAGTTTCGGTTCTGATTCCGGTTTGACGACCCCGAACATGGTTTGCAGCTTTTGTAAGCACCTGATGCTTTTACTGCCATGTCTTTTATCTGAAGATTCACATACAAGAATCACGTGATTTATGACAAAATTGAGTACACAGAGAAAATAAAACCTGACTAAATCTGGCTTCTAGAAGGAAGATAACGACTTTTCTCAAGATCAGAAACCAAACAGTAGCACAGAATTTGATTTGTTAATTTGTTCTCAGCTCCCAAACAGAAACCAACAAGACTCAAAATGGTCCTGTTTTTCATATGTGTGTTTTCAGAAGAAAAAAACAAACAGCTCGTGAAAGTGACACAGATAAAGAAGAATTTTATCTACTTGTGACGTCAGGGACTTAATCGCCTGCTTAGACCTGGGTGTTCCGAGAACTCTGTCATCTTCTTCTTCTTCTTTAGATCCGCCATTGTTGCTGTTTAGCTGTTTCGAACAAGCTATGCACGTGAGCATCCCTCTCTCTCTCTCACCCTCTACGAAGTTTCCAATTCGAGCTGAGAATTAAGACGGAAACTATAAGGAACCCCAAATCACTTTCTCAAATCTAAAAACTTTTCAGAAAAAGACTCGCAATGATTTGTACCTTTATGCGACAGTAGTTGCGCACTGCACTTCTAACCACAATGGATAGCTTGCTCTGCCATAGAGGTTTCAGATATAAAACTCCACCATTGAAGAGGTCAAAATGACGGCAGGCGAAGGAGAAGAACCGTTACGCCTGTGGAAAATTAGGGCACAGGATCTGCAGATCAGACCAATAAACGATTCCGCATTAAAACTCTCTGGGTCCGTTCTTTGCGGCCTGAAGCTCTTGACAGAGAGATTGAGTGAGAGAGACTCTCTTAACACTATCTGAAATCCGAAGCCGAATTCAGAAGCAAAATGAAAAAAAAAAAGAAAAGATACGAATTTTGGTGAGATAGAGAGAGAAAGAGAGGAACTTTGAGATCGTCGGACACTGCGAAAGTTAGCGCACAAGTGGTGGTGTGTATTGTGTTCCTACTTCCCTAAATAAAAGCTCTACTCTTTCTTCTTACTTTTTTTTTAATATTTGTGGATTAACACTAAACCCAAAACACACACAGATTCTAATCGGTAACCATCCAACATAATAGTTCTACAGCTTTATTGCAACTTTATATATCCGAATTTTGTCAAGTTTTTTTTATTCATGTATGTTTTTTCTTCCTCTTTAACGTCTATTTATATGTTTATATTCTTTTATTAATTTTTCACTGTAAATTGTGCTGTTTTTATAATTCAGATTTTAAGCTTGCTTGATTTTCAATAGTCTTGTTATTTTATACTGTATTTTTCATATATATTGAAAGTTTGAAACCACGCTTTATTTGTGTTTATGGTGTCTATACACGAATGATCTTTATACATGAAATTTTAAAAAATGAACTTTCTTTTATAAGTTATTACATGAAATACCATTACAAATAACAAAAAATAATTGAAATAGAAAAGAGTATTATTTTAAAATAATAATTAATTCATATATATTCAAAGAAACAAAATCTTGCTATATTTTTTACTATAATTTATTATATTTTATTTGAATATATATATATCAAAACAAAGATGAAATTTTTTTACTAATTTTATAAAACATTAGACACAAAAAACTATTTTTTTAAAGAATTCGTAGACTAATCACAAAAACTAGAGTCATTTAACGGTGCATATTAGAGTTATGTTTTCAAGATTATAAGTTTTTGCGGGTTAGCCCGAATAATATTTTAGTTCACTCCAAAACAGGTTAAATAGACAAATTATTACAAATTGATAACTTTATCTATAATCATTAGTTAGTCATATTGTCAAAATTCAGATAAAACCAATTTTTTAAAATTTTAAAACAATGTTTTAAAAAAAAATTATTCCGCATTATAATTAGCGTGTGTTAAATCCTAGTATCTTACAATTGGAATACAAAATTATAAAATTCATCAAGTACGCAATTGGGATATCAATCCAGATCCCACATCGGAAGTTTAAACAAATATGATCTAATATATAAATGATGTCCAACTATGATTAATATGAGGTCTTTTGAGAAAGAGTCCAAAAACAAATCTGTGCGGGTTTTGCCATTTGGACCCAAAGCGAACAATATCATATTAATAGGGAGTTAGACATGAGTTTGAAAAGTTTAACAGTAGTATCAAAACTTGGGTTCAGGAAAGGTGGACTTGGAAGTGGGTTGGGCTGCATTCGTTTGTGGGAGGAAGAGTCCTCAAAGTGATTTCGCGATTAAGAGTGTCGGTGCTTTGTGTCGAAAGTTTTTGTGACGAAGCAGAAGGTCAAGCGGCTGGTTTTATTGGTGATTATGGTGGTACAAGAGGGATACCAGGTTTCACTGGAAGTTGGAGTCCAATGATTTGTGTAGTCTTTGGTTTAAGGGGAAGATTCATATCCTATCAATCCAAGTCTCATGTCAGAAGTTTAGACAAATATGTTCTAATATATAAATGATGTCCAACTATGATTAATATGAAGCTTTTTGGAAAAGAACCCAAAAATAAATTCGTGCACGCAGACATAATTTAATTGAAAACTAATACAGTAATTGTTCTACTTGGAAATGTGGAAGAAATCGGAGAAAAGAAATTTTCAAAATTATATTCTCTTTCTTTTTTTCCTTTATCTGTTTCTTCTCTTAATTTGTTTTCGTTGCTCTTTTTTTATTTTGCCGTTTATTTCCTTTTTGAAAGTACGATATTCAGCAAAGAATAAAATGATTAGCTTTTTAGTAGAAATAGAATTATGAAGCCGTGCAAAATATCCACGGCGTGATCAGAGATTGACACGTGCACTATTGTATGATTCTTGCGCACAAGAAAAGAGAAGGAAAAATGAAACCAACAAGAAAAACAAAAAATTTGTTAAGTATATGTCAAATTTATCAGTTACGAGTAGTTCAAAATTTAAAAACCGTGACTTTGGGAAATGTTTGACATTGATAGGCATTAACCAAGGTTACTATTTATCAGCCATAATTCAAATTCATTCAACATTAATAAGCAAGTATTCGTTTAGTTTGTTTCCAAAAAAACAATACTAGTCGTTTAAAATAATATGCAAAACCAAATAAAAGGAATAATTACGAGTGTATGTGTATATATGTCAGATGGTCACAGGAGCGCCGTGAGGCAACGGGCGAGTATTAACTACACTGTGGAATTTGTTATCATTCATGTTGATCCGTAAATCACACAAAAAGGGGTAAAACAGTACTTTGGTCGGAATCTCGTTTATTGATCAAGGTCGGCGTTACAACAGAGTTTAAGTAAGGTAAAGACAAAAGGATTCGAGATCGGTAACGAGCTCTCTTCTATTCTCTGTCTCTGCGGAAGTTGTGTCCCTTTGAATGAGGCGATGGCCTCCTTATTTATAGTGTCTTTGAGGCGGTTGAAAGGAAGATTTCTCCTTTTCCGAGTTCGATTAGGAAGAGGAAATCTTCCGGTTTTCTCGCCGAGATAAGGATAAATTCCTGATATCTCGACGAGTCGACCCAAGGGAATATTTCCTTTTCCGAGATCGGTGGGAAAAGGGAAATATTCCGGTTTCATCTGTTGTAACGGACCGGACTTGTGATGGGCCTAGATCGGTAGCCGAGGTGGGCTTTCAACGAGATTCCGAGCTCGGCCCAATGTTTTCGGGCCGACTTATCCTCGATCCGAACCATCGTAAACCGGTCTTGATTGAACCGATCTCGGTTCGAACCGAGTTAAACCAGGGGGTGCTAATCCCCCCTATAACAATTGGTCCCCCCCTCAGTTCGGCGAGGGAGTTTATGAGTTCGGCGAATTTTTTGGGGAGTATTCTTTAGCTCGGTTAAAACTGAGATCGGTATGATCTGATCAGATTCTATTTCGAGTTCGCCTTGATGATACGAACTGTATGAGTTCGGCGAACTGACTGAGTTCGGCTTGATGATACGAACTGTACGAGTTCGGCGAACTGGCTGAGTTCGGCTTGATGATACGAACTGTACGAGTTCGGCGAACTGCTTGAGTTCGGCTTGATGATACGAACCGTACGAGTTCGGCGAACTGTTTAAGTTCGGCTTGATGATACGAACTGTTTAAGTTCGGCGAACTGCTTAAGTTCGGCTTGATGATACGAACTGTACGAGTTCGGCGAACTGACTGGGTTCGGCTTGATGATACGAACTGTTCAAGTTCGGCGAACTGCTTAAGTTTGGCTTGAAAGGACGGATCCTCTTTAGATTGGGGTTCTTACGGTTGAATCGATTTTACAAATTTTCGAATTCGGTGAGTTTTTGGTATCGAGCTCTGATATATTTGAAGTCGTACTTTATACGACTTCTCAAACTTGTCGTACACAGTGGTGCCGTAAATAGTACGGTCTTAGCCGGGTGAAGAGGACAAGTTCGACTGAACCTGCTCAAGGTCGGCAATCCATATTGTAGATCGGCTTATCGATTTTGCGGTTGTTGAGAAACCGGCTTACTGGTTTTTGCGACTGTTGAGAAATCGGCTTATTAGTTTTTGCGACTGTTGAGAAGTCGGCTTAGATTTGCGAGGAAGGACGTTCGGCTTGACCCTAGAGTTTAGTTTAAGAGTACGTGAACAGCTCATCTTAATATGCTCTAGGTTTTCTCACATTGAATCCGAGTGTGCAAGACGGGCTCGGCTTATTTGGCTCGGATAATCTGAGAAGTTGGTGCGAGACTGATCTCGGCTTTGAATGTGGAAAGTGTATTATCCATTGCACCATGAGGATGCGTGCGAGCTAAGCTCGGCATTATCAGATCGCCTGGCCAGGACGTTGATATGGGAACCGTTGGTGGTCCAAAATGCGAACTGTTTGGAGTTCGGCAAACATAAAGTTTGGCTTAAAATACGAACTGTTGGAGTTCGGCAAACATAAAGTTTGGCTTTAGAAAATACGAACTGCTGGAGTTCGGCAAACATAAAATTTGGCTTTGAAAATACGAACTGTTGGAGTTCGGCAAACATAAAGTTTGGCTTTGAAGGTACGAACTGTACGAGTTCGGTAGAATGCCTTGGTAAAATTTTATTAATGTTATAGCTGCGCCTTGTGAGGGCTGCCTACGTACCTTCGAAAGAAGGATCAAGCCATTCGTAGTTCATATGGTATTAGAATCGAGCGTATGTGTAGTAGCTCGGTGATCTTTTTTTTGCGAGCGTTTGGAGCTCGGGAGCGTTTGGAGCTCGGTTCTTGTAGTGCGAGCGTTTGGAGCTCGGCCTTTTTTTTTTTTTTTTTTTTTTTTTTTTTTTTTTTTTTTTAATGGCGCGGTATGTTCGAGGGTTGGAAGGCTCCTTCGACTGGAACTTCCCCCTTTTTGTACTTCATCATCAGGAACTCCTGTAGATGTCGGCACTCTTCGGTTGAATGATTTCCATACCGGTTATGGAAATTGCAGTACGGTGCGGATTCAGTGTTGATGATCGTGTCGGTAAACGGTGTCCTCTGTGACTCCTGAATTACCCGGTCGATTTCCGGTGCCGAACTTGCAGCCTGGTGGACTTTGGTCCGCATCTCTTGCAGTTGGGCCTGTACCTTGGCGAATTCCAAATTTATGGCAGCTTGGTCTGCGATGTTAATTTCCGAACCGGACGCGGATCTTCTTGTCGGCATGTCGATCGTGCCTGGGGGTTGAGCGTCGGTTAAGTCGGACAAGAGATTTCGGCGTAACGTGTTTTCGTTGGCGGGGGTGATCGGGTTTGGTTCGAGGATACCGGTCTGGTTTCGGTGTTCGAAGTGGGATGCTATCAGTGAAGTGATCCGCTCTTCGTTCCTTTTGTTGATCTCGGCGAACTGTGCCGCCATGGCCTCCATAAAGACGGTCGGATCCGTGAATATCGAAGCAGCCGGAGGCGGCGGAAGAGTTGTCGGGGGGTTGGTTTGATTATCCCCTTCAATAAGTGAGTTCGGAGGAAGCCCTCCTCCGTTTGTTGGTAGCTCGGTATTGACTGGATTGGGTTCGTCAGCGCGCGGGTTTTGACCGTTGTTGTCCGAGCTGTCGACGAGGGCTGCGGTGGTATCGACTGGAAGAACCATTGCCGAACTTCAATCAAACGATATCCGAAAGTACTGTTCTATTTTCCCCACAGACGGCGCCAATTGTTGATCCGTAAATCACACAAAAAGGGGTAAAACAGTACTTTGGTCGGAATCTCGTTTATTGATCAAGGTCGGCGTTACAACAGAGTTTAAGTAAGGTAAAGACAAAAGGATTCGAGATCGGTAACGAGCTCTCTTCTATTCTCTGTCTCTGCGGAAGTTGTGTCCCTTTGAATGAGGCGATGGCCTCCTTATTTATAGTGTCTTTGAGGCGGTTGAAAGGAAGATTTCTCCTTTTCCGAGTTCGATTAGGAAGAGGAAATCTTCCGGTTTTCTCGCCGAGATAAGGATAAATTCCTGATATCTCGACGAGTCGACCCAAGGGAATATTTCCTTTTCCGAGATCGGTGGGAAAAGGGAAATATTCCGGTTTCATCTGTTGTAACGGACCGGACTTGTGATGGGCCTAGATCGGTAGCCGAGGTGGGCTTTCAACGAGATTCCGAGCTCGGCCCAATGTTTTCGGGCCGACTTATCCTCGATCCGAACCATCGTAAACCGGTCTTGATTGAACCGATCTCGGTTCGAACCGAGTTAAACCAGGGGGTGCTAATCCCCCCTATAACAATTCACCATTTTAAAATTTTGAAATTTAACATTTTAGTCTTTCTCATTATTTTATTTCTTTTCTCTATTTTTTTGTTTTACTAAGACACCTTAAAAACAATACTTATTCGATTAGAAAAAGAGAAAGAAACAAAATTACAGCAATGAATGATTATTTTAACCTTGCCACGTGAAAGATCACTGTTTTCTCTTGGTTTTATGTTTTATACTTTTGTATGTTTTTTTATTTTTGTTGTTGTTTCTCTTTCCTTTTGAATGCTTTCGCCTGTATCACAACATCACAATAATCTCTATTCCCCCGCATGTTAAATTGGACATACTCGAATACCTAAGATATGTGTATTTAAATAATTTAATTTTGGAAGTCAAAACTATATGTTACATTTCTTGTAATTTTAAATACGAGTTTTTTCTTTCTGAAGTGTACAATTTCATATTTATTATTCCTATTACTTTTTATGAGCCACACACACTCACACCATTTTTTTTTTGTACTGAGTCAATTAAAATAAATAAATACTCATTCCGTTTCATAAAAAGTTTTATTTTAAGGTTTTATTTTTGAATGTTATTTTATGTTTTCAATGCATAATTTTGAACAAAAATCAAGTTTTACCCTTATTATTTGAGTGTATTAATTAGAGAGAGAGAAATTATTTAGTGTATTAATAAAAGTTAATATTGAACTTTTAATAATTTTCTTAATATATATTAAATATGTCAAAACGACACCTTTTGTGAAAGAGAGAAAATATATAACATTGTATTCAGATTTCTTCAACTAATATCCATGTTAAAGTAATTTTGAATTCAATCTGCACAATTTTCATACTTAAAATTTTTCTGATTTGTAGAACTATTGGATAAAAATAATTTGAATTTCCTGTTGATTTTTATTTTTAGTTGTTAAACTTATTAATTACTATTTTCAATTATAAAAATTCATAACCAAATCTCATAATTTTCTCACTCCATACTGTTGGTGTTTGAACTCTTGATCTTCCCAACTCTATTTCTCTTAATGGTCAGGTGGTATGTTGGTTGAGTTACCAATACCGGGTTAAAGATGATTTTTTGCTTAGTTAAGTTTATCAATTATGATCATTAGTATTTATGCCTAGCTTTATGGTGACAAATAGTATATCGCACCTTCGCAAACTGAAAAAAAGGGCATAAAGTGGTTTATCTAAAAAACAAGTGATGATGAGACATGCAATGAAGCATGTAATATTTAGATTCAATCTTGTTATTAAATAATAATAATTTACACTTTATAGACTTGTTTTTCCAACTAAGCCTATCAATGCCTTTTTTTCCCGTACCTTTCAAGGCTTAAGCACTTCAATTTAAAACCATTTTGAAAGCTACGTTAAGCAAAACTTCGTTTCAAAGTATGCTTTGCTTCAGTAAACGCTTTGATAAATCTCTTTATTCTTGCTGATTTATTTCACAAATGAAATAAAGGTAAATTTTAATCGAAGGCTTGATCCTTTATGTTTTATGCGTGTGTCTAAAGATCTAGAACGATCCCTTTATTTTGAATAAAAGCATTGCATAAATTAAAAGTTCTTAATGGCTAAGGTAATTCAAAGGGAATACAGAAGAATAAGACATAAAGAGACAATACAAGTTTGGGCCACAAAGTTTTCTAAATACAGTTGATAACCCAAGTTGAGCCCATCGTTTGTTGGGCCCAAATATAGTTAATAGACCCCTCAAAACTAAAACTGTCAGAGACCGTAGGTGATTACACCCCCACACAACGATCTGTTTCTTGTAGCTCTCTACTTTCTTTTCATCATTTTGCTTCTCGCAAAAATCAAAGAGTTACTCATCTCCGATCAGTGTCTCCGAATATCTTCTACTCTAAGATTCATGGTGAATCGTTTACCGTCACTCTCTCCGCGCGAATCCTAGCTCTGTGAGAAGCCCTAACTCGCTGCTTTGGAAACCATCGAACTCGCCCCCCTTCGAAGCATTCGTTTATAGGTGAACCAGCGGGTTGGTTTCTGATCGGATTAGCATTTTGAGGTAATGATAATCTTCTCGTGTGTTTAGTTCATTTTCTTTGATTCTCTATTCTTCCGCGTTATCGGGTCAGATTTTGGGAATTTGGGTGGCCGATTTAGGGTTTGTTTTACTGGAATTCGTAGCTCAAGTTCGAATACGTTGGAGATCCCTTTTCTTGATTACTGATGATTTTATCATTGATTCACTCTTAACTCCTTCATTCCTCGCGTCTCTTTGGTGCCGAAACTCTTTGGTTTTGTTTCCATTACGATTGTTCATATTTCCCAGCCTTTGAAAAATCAACACTATCTTCTTCTTCCTTTTCCCGTTTTTTCATCCAATGTTCTTTAGACTAATCAGTATGTTTGATGCATGAATCCAGCTCTTGTTTATGTTTGTTTTTCCGTTATGTAGACTGTAGAGGCTTGTAGTTTGTTACCATGCTTCAAGGGTCTATGACTTTCTTTACGGTTTCAGCTCTCTTGTCCCAGCTATATGTTATTGGGGAAGCTTCACAACATCATACTACTTCTTTATGTACATGATATGTAGTTTTGTCTGACTAGATCGATTCGTAAGCTTCTATTTATAGTTTTTGCTTCAGTTGAGCAGTGACGTCTGTGAAAATTAATAATGGCTATTAGATGCACCAAGAGTTCACACTGGAACTTAATTGTCCGGCCTCATTGCCCTTTCAGACCTAACTATCAACACCTGAAAAAAGCTTGTTTTTTTGTAAATTACCTACGTCAGATTATCTATTTTTTTTCTTTTTCTTTATCTCCCTTTCCTTGTTAGTTTGAACAGTTTGAGGCTGCAATGAATTCTTCATCAAATGGATCTCCACAGAAAAGTGGGGAAAGAGAGGGAATTTCGAATAAGGCACAGTCTACAAAGTCACATCCCGCAAATACACTAAATACAGGTTAGCTGTTGATACTCTTTGATATATCTGCAACGTCATGTTCTGAGCTTTCATGCTTGTTGATATATATTCAGCATTCAATGGGGAAGCTGGAAGCTTGAAGAGGCATTCACGCGATAGTTTAGTGTACCTCACAACATGTAAGATTGGGCATCTTGTGGAAGTGCATCTAAAAAATGGTTCGGTGTATAGTGGTATATTTCATGCTGCTGATGTAGAGAAAGATTTTGGTGAGGCTCTGAATCAGAATTTTTTTCCTTAGAGATGTAAAGCGTAGAAAGACACTACTATTTCTTGCCATTTATATATTTTTTTTAAACTTCCAGGAATCATTCTAAAGATGGCATCCTTGATTAAGGAAGGTACTTTACGAGGGCATAAAAACCGTTCCGAGTTTGTCAGAAAGCCACCTTCCAAGACATTCATTATTCCTGCGGATGAACTTGTGCAAGTTGTAGCTAAGGTGTGCTTGCTTTTATTAACAACAGGAGAATTTTTTTCTGCTTAAGTTTATGTCAATGTTTTACATGGCAGGGAGATTACTTTGAGATTTGACATTGTCATCCCTTTTATCATTGATTTTGGTATTAGGATCTCTCTGTATCCAGTGACGGCATGTTAAATGCCGTTCAGAGTGAGAAGCCGGTGGAGCTGTTGACGGACTCTTCTATATCAAAGCCTAGTCATGTTAATCAGGGAAGAGAGCTAAAACGCTGGGTACCTGATGAGGATGTTCCACAGGGTCTGGAGAATGTGTTTGATAACCCTTGGAATAGGTATATATACATATTTGAATTTCTTGTCAAATTTATTCACTGGATGTATGAAATGCAGATTTATCAGCTGGATCCTTTGTCCACGGTTTCTTCACTGAACATTTTAGATGAGAGAATGGTGGGAATGAATAGATTATTTTTGTGCCTGCACTTGACACTATGATTATGATCTTCTTTTTAGAAAGCTATTCTCTTTCTATATCTCTGTTCTGTTGAGCTAGATTTTTATTATTTAGTGAAAGCATATAATTATATTGTGAGGAAGAGCCCTTGGCGAATGTCCATAAGATAAGGAAGACTACTGTTTCCATAGTTGTCTCTCTTATGAGCCATCTTTGCTGTTTATCACGCCTTTTTTTTCCCTGAGATCTCTCATAACATGGCTATTTATTTACTGGTAAAATGCTCAGCTGATCTGTTTTTGCTTGTAGGGGATGGGATCAGTTTAAGGCAAATGAGTCACTGTTTGGAGTAAAGAGCACTTTCGATGAGGAACTCTATACCACAAAAATTGAGAGAGCTACTCGGACTAGAGAGCTGGAAGAGCAAGCCGTGAGGATTGCGAGAGAGATTGAGGGTGAAAATACCCGAGATCTTCATGTTGCAGAGGTGATTTTTGGAGGTTTTATATGCAGCTTGATTCCTAGGTTTTTGTTGTTGTTATAAGTCCAAATTTGTAATTGTTCATGCCTGCAGGAAAGAGGCCTTCAGCTTAATGAGAAATTTGATATTGACGAAGAAACTAAATACTCAGCTGTCCGTCCAGTTGATGGTTTTGATGATAGTGGGTTTGATGAGGAGGACGACAAATTGCTGGATACTTGCAATGATCAGACTTTTGGTGGTTCATCTACTTCTGATGGCCAGAAGCCTGCTTCTTGTGGCAAGGGCTATGAAGAATTACGGGTATGGTTGAGTTCTTCTTTGATAGTAGTTGCTAGCAGAACAATTTTTGATATTGCCATTCATTTCATTTAGGGTGACAGTCAGCCATCTCGGAAAAATACAAATGTAGATCAAAGCTGCTCGATATCTGGTGACCACGCTCGGCACCTTCCCTCTGATGAACAGAGATCCAGAGAATTTCCTGCCCCAGGCGGCAGTATCAGGTCACTTTTTTGCCATTAGGCTATAGACTTTAACATCTGGAAAATCATCTAAAAGACGTGTCTCACACTGGGAGTTTCTCTTGACATAACAGTGAGAGCCAGCTGGGTGAGCTAAGAAACAACAGTAATCCAGAGGTTTCCCGCAGTAACAGAGTAAATTCAACTCCATGTTGATTATGCCCGTTTAATCAATGATTGCATTTGCGTTTCATTCCTGTTCTATTTTTTTTTTTTTTTTTTTAATATTGGTTCTTTGGCTTCCTTTCTTATCTACACAGTCCCCTGAGGAATCAGTTTCTGGTCATGGAGGAGGTATATGCTACTTCTATATTGCAGTGTTTTCTATATCTGCACCCCCTCTATATTTGTTTATCCGTTTGAACAATTGATGCCCACACAGAAGTCTGAACGTGATTTCCTATTCTAGACGTAGTATTAACTTTTCACTTTGACAAGCATGACTCACGTTTTTCTCGGCCTGGCACAATTATTTAGTTTTTAAATAAAGTTGCTAAAATATGTATCTTGGAATATAGATATCAACGAAGGTGCAAAATCTAGTGGTGGTGCAACCTCAGTGTCGAAGGCTGTTGCTGAGAGAGAAAGACAAGTCGGTCAAGTTTCTGGTAAAACAAAATCTGACAGCTCTTTTGGGCAGGCGGGTTCTAGAAGTTCAGAAAGCCGCCCAGCTCCTTCAACAACAAGTCGTCCTGGACTATCACCAAGCTCGTCAGTTGGTTCTTTGTCGTCATCAGAAAAGTCCACTCTTAATCCGAATGCAAAGGTTTTGTTATTTGATTTGTTCAAACTTGATAAAGTGTTGTTTTATTTTACTAATCATGAGTCATTGGGTCTGATCAGGAATTCAAACTCAATCCAAACGCAAAGAGTTTCAAACCATCGCAACCACAAGCTGCTGTGCGGCCTCAATCTCCAGTTGCAGAGGCCTCATTCTACTACCCTGCTGGTCCTGTTCAGCAGATGCCTGGAATGCCTGTTGGTTACGGGGTAAGTTTATTGTGCTGTATACAGCCTAAATTTTACTTAAAAACGAAATATGTTCTCTAAAACTCGTTTTGGGAATGCAAAAATTGGCAGATTCAACCGCAATATCCTGGGCAGCAGCAGATGATGTATTATCATGGCCAGCAGCATCCTCAAACCTATTATCCTCCAGGTGGACAACCCCAGGTTTGACACTCGCACACACAAACCCTATTATAATCATCAAATTTCTAAAAAGAAGAAGTCTAATGGGTGATGGAATTGTGATGTATCCGCAGCAGCAGCAGATGATGCTTGGTCAGCCTAGGCCGCCAGTTGTCTACATGCCGCCGCATCCTCCTTACCACCCGGTTATCCCTCTTTCCCCTCTTTCTTCTTCTTTTTATGTTCAAAGAGTTGAGCTTTTGGATGCTGATATCTCTCCGTTGTTTTTGACAGGAAAATCCATATAATCATGGACGAGAGTAATAACCCGATGGTGATGATGTTGCTTTTTTTTGTGAAGGACGTGAACGAACCAACCCTCTGTTTTGGTTTACGCTCTTAAATTTTTTTACACTCTCTCCATTACCCAAGTTACTGAAACCATTTTCTTCTTTTTAGATTTCCCGATTGGAAATTTTAATGTCGTGTTTAAAAAAAAGAAAAGAAAAAAAAAGGACGATCTAATATGTACTTCTCTGTTTTCTTGTATCTGAAGATACACATATTTTAGGTTTTAGGTTTTAGGTTTTTCTCATGTGTCCTCATTTCGTCGTTCGCATTTTTGTGTGTGTATGCATGATGGCTGATTTCTGTATTTCATCTTCCAAAATCCAAAACTTGTGATTCGTTTTAGAGGAAAAGAAAAGCGTTCGTTTTAGAGGAAAACTAAAAAATATGATTATATCTAAATAAAGTTATAATGTTATTATGTTCTAATGGATATATATATATATATATATATATATATATATATATGTTCTAATGGATATATAAATTAAACTTTTTATTTTTACTTGATAAAAAATTAGTTTTCAAACTTTTTAAAACATGAGTTAGTTTTCAAGATATATAAATCAAATTTCTTCTAAAAAATATTCATTTTTGTTTGTTTCGTGTAGGCCATGTTTTATTTTATAAGACGTTAAACTTTGCTAATCCATAGTTGGTATTTGCTATCTATTATTGTAATGATGAAAGTTGAAGATGTGGATTTGGCAGGCAACAAAAATTATGTTTAAACCAAAAAAAAAAAATGTTTAAGAAGATTCGACCAAAACAATTATGATTAGTAACCTACTACCTACTTTACAACCTATTGCATGTGTAGTAGTAATAAATGGCGAGAGATTATTATAAATCTCTATAATATTATTTAAGAAGATAATTTTTAAAATGAACTTTAATTTGTAAGTTATTACATGAAATACCATTATAAATAACAAAAAATAATTAAAATAGGAAATGATATAATAGTCTTTTAAAATTATTGATTATAATATGAAAATTATATATTTTGCATTAAAAATGTTATTTATTATTTATTTGTTTTAATTATTTTTAATACTATATATTTTAAAATAATAATCAATTCATATATATTCAAAGAAACAAAAATCTATTCAAAATCTTGCTATATTTTTCACTATAATTTATTTGAATATATATCAAAACAAAATTTGAAAAATACTTTACTAATTTTATAAAAAAATTAAACACAAGAAAACTATGTTTTTTTAAGAGTTCGTAAACTAACCACAAAAACTAGAGTCATTTAACGGTGCATATTAGAGTTATGTTTTCAAAATTATAAGTTTTTACGGATTAGCCCGAATAATATTTGAATTCACTGCAAAACGGGTTAAATAGACAAATTATTACAAATTGACAGTTTTATCTATAATTATTAGTTAGCTATATTATAAAATTTGGATATATCTTGCTATATTTTTCACTATAATTTATTTGAATATATATCAATACAAAATTTGAAAAATATTTTACTTATTTTATAAAAAGTTAAACACAAGAAAACTATTTTTTTTAAGAGTTCGTAGACTAACCACAAAAACTAAAGTCATTTAACGGTGCATATTAGAGTTATGTTTTCAAGATTATAAGTTTTTACGGATTAGCCTGAATAATATTTTAATTCACTGCAAAACGGGTTAAATAGATAAATTATTACAAATTGACAGTTTTATATATAAATATTAGTTAGCTATATTGTAAAATTCAGATATCAATTTTCTTAAATTTCAAAATAATTTTTTTTAAAAAAATTACTCCGCGCTATAATTAGCGCGGGTTAAATCCTAGTAAAACTATTATTGGTTAACCTACAATAAAAAGAACAACAACAATGAGACTGGACTCAGAAATAGGCCGTAGCCCAATGGGCCTTTCGGTAACAATGATCTGCGGCTGCGCTCTAGGGGATTTTAACACCCGAACCGGAACCCGAACCCGAACCCGAGACCAGATCTAACTGCCGTCAGACGATATCTAATAGTCGACTCGTCTACCAAAAAAGGATATCGAGAAATCTCAGTGATTAGCAAAGATGTCGTCGGCTCGTTCTGCGATTACACGGCTAGGGCTGGCTCGGTCCTTGGTGGAGAGTCAGTTTGGTGCATCTCGTTCCGTTGAATCGACTAGAGGACCAGCGATTCGGTGCTTCAGCGACGACAAAGGTCGTGTGCTCAGCGAAGAGGAACGTGCGAAAGAGAGCATGTACATCCAGGTTATTCTTCATTTTCTACTCTTTTTTTGCGTCTCTTAAATTTCTGTATATAAGAGTTCGTTTACAGATATAAAAGGAAATCTGATCACAGATAATCGATCAAAAATATCATTTGGGAAATGGCTTTTTTTGGATATAAGATTGTGCAGTCAAAATCAAATGGTCAAATAGTAGGTCGATGAGTTTTACAAGGCGTGTATAGGTTCATTCATCAGCCTATCTTTGTTGGAGAAAAGCGAATTACTATGTGTTCTTCTTTCTCTATAGATTGTTGTAATCCTTTTTGGTTTGAGGTATGAGCGTTTGCTTACACACTTACAACTTTCATTACTCAACCTTAGAAGTATTGGTTATGACCTGTTGAATGAATGTATTTTGGCGCACGGTCTAGTTTCTGAAGCTTTTTATCGTCTAGTTACAACCCACATCTGAAAATCCAACTTTTTTGTTGTAGAAAATGGAGAAGGAGATACTGGAGAAGAAGAAGAAACTGGAGCAACAGAAGCCCGTAAATGAGAAAGGAAGCGCAGAGAAGGTAAACTTTCATCATACCATCAACTTCCACTCGTCTTTTTTTCTTCATTCATTGATTGTTTGGCTTTACTTTCGAAGCAAATGAACATATCAAAATAAACGAATCCGTTCATTGATTGTTTGCTTTCACTCTCTCATGCAGAAACCTGAGGAAAGCGAGCCCTGAAATAATCACTCGCAGTAGCATCTGGTCATAAGGCAAGCAATAGTGAAAAATAATGTGTCTTTGACCTTTGTCCTCTCTTTGGTCTGAGGCTTTCTACTTGTACAGAGATTCACCCTCCTGATGTGTGTCTGTGTTCTAAGAAATTAAGGTTTAAACGAAACTTTATGACCCACCATATGCATTTGATTCAAAATACCAAAATGGTACAAAACATATTTGTGTTTACAAAAAGCATTCCTATACGCTAATATTTTTTATTCTTGTTGGAACTAATTTTTTGTCAAAGCCTGAGGGTTTGATAAAATTATGTTAGTGTGAAAAGAAATGAGTTAAGCTCTTTCTAATGAAATGTTTTCATTAACCGAGAAATGTTTTCTCGTGTATATATTGGAATGGTTGTGTCTTAAATGAACAACATGAGAGAAGAAAAGCCATACGTGCGACGTTCGCATCTTGGGCCTTGATTGGGCCCGTGGACTTTTTGAGGTATCGATCGATACCCCTTGGTATCGATCGATACCCAGCGGGCCGACTTAAAAAATCGCAGCCGCCTAGGTTATTCTAGAAATATTCCTTTTCTGTCATGGAAAAACCCTAGCCTCTCTCCTATATATACAACACGATTTTCACCTAAAAAATCATCCTCTGATACACAATAAACACTTACTAAAAGTTCTAGCAATCGTTTCTTCAATTCCCTACTGCTTAGAGTAAGTTTTTAATTTCGAGAGTATCGTAGAATAATGGTCGACAGATTTGAATCATGGTGTTGATGATTCAGTTAAACTTTGGTTGTATCCTGGGACTCATGGATCTATAAAACCCCGTCACACTACGGGAGATTCTTAGAGTTAAGGAAAGAGATTTATCTCGCCTCCTCAGATCTTGTATTGCTTTATCGTATATAAATCGTCTGTTCCTTAAACTGTTTATTTACATATTACTGTGATTAAATCTTTCCTGTCTGTAGTGTAAATTTTGGTCCTACATTCTTAACTCTAAGAAGATCCAATTTCTGTTTTAATACTTCAATTGGATCTTTAATCACGAGTAAATAAACGTTTTCAAACGGTTTTTAAACGATTCTTCTACTGCTGATGATACTCAAACGTTGTCAAAAAAGCTTTTAGCAAATTGAAACGTGTAGTAGAGGCAATCTTCATCTCTCTCTATTTTTTAAGAAGATGTTCCTCTGCTAGTGATACTCAAACGTTAATCAAACAGCTGTTTAGCAACTTGAAACGTGTAGTAGAAGCAGATCTGCCTAAACATCTTCTAAAAAAAAAACCGTCTTTAATTGCGATTAAAAACGGTATAATCAACGAACACACATCTGTTCTTGATAGGTTCGATTCAGATCGAGGCCTTGTGAGTATCGATCGACACCCTATGGTATCGGTCGATACTGAACTAAATAGTATCGGTCGACACTTAAGTGTATCGATCGATACCATGCAAACAGTGTATCGGTCGGCACCTCAGTGTATCGATCGATACTTTGCATCGACCAAGTTGGTCTATGTCGATCGATACTGTGTATAAGACACAGGTATCGATCGACACTGGTGCTATGATCGATCCTTTGAAACTCACTTGTATCGATCGACACCCAGGGTATATCAATTGATACTAAGCCTGTATCGATCGATACCAGGTTGCTTCGAATGACACAGTATGTGCATCGAGCTTCAATCGGAACCCAGGGTGTATCGATCGATACTCAATGTTTATCGATCGACACCAAAATGCTTCGATTAACACAGTATGTGCATCGAGCATCGATCGACACCTACGGTGCATCGATCGACACCATACGGGTGCATCAATAGACATTGAATGTGTATCGATCGATACCAAGGAGTATCGATCGACACCAATGCGATTTAGTTCGATATTAGAATTGCGATTCTTAAAGTTTATATATCGATACTAATTAAAAAGTTGTTTCTTTTGTCTTAACAGAATGACAATTGATGTGGAAAACAACTCTGGATTAGTGGAGAAAACCAGTGAGAAGGTTGAATCGACTGCGAGTCAGATCGAGACGGTCAAAGTTCCATCTGGGAATCACGTCGCTCCTCCAACCAAGTTTGATGGGACAGCATTCAAGATGTGGAAAAGGAAGATGTTCTTCTATCTGACAACATTGAACCTGCAGAAATACACCAGTGAGGTGAAACCTGCTCTCCCAGAAGATAACACTGATCCACGTGCGCTTGCGAGTGTCCACGCCTGGGAACATGCTGACTTCTTGTGCAAGGGCTATATTCAGAATAGCCTTTCGGACTCTCTGTTTGGGGTGTACGAAAATGCTGAGACATCTAAGGATCTGTGGGATTCCTTAGACAAGAAGTACCGCATTGAAGATTCTGGTACTCAGAAATTCACTGTGGCGAAGTTCGAGCAGTACAAGATGGTGGATTCAAGACCACTAATGGAACAAGTCGATGAGGTGCAGAGGCTCCTACACGATATCTTTGCTGAGGGAATGCGGTTGTGTGAAACCTATCAAGGTTGCTGCATCATTGAGAAGCTACCTCCTGGTTGGACGGACTTCAAGAACTACCTCAGGCTGAAGAAAAAGAAGATGAGCCTTGAAGATCTGATTGTTAAGCTCCGCGTAGAGTCTACGAATCGGGAACAACAGATCAATGTAGGTGTGAAAATTCGCGAACACAATGCGAACATGGTTGAACACCAAAACCCCAATCAAGGCAAGTGGCAGAACAAAGGTCGCCTTAACAAAGGCAAAGGGAAGATGCCACCAAAGAACTTCCAAAAGTTCAAGAACAAGAGTGGTCAGAATGGCCAGACTTCTCAAAGGTTCTTAGGATTGTGTAACTTCTGTGGGAAGCAAGGACACAAATCCGTTGATTGTCGTAGCAAGAAAGCTCAAGCCAACTTGACAGAAGCTGACATGTGTGCTGTGGTCACTGAGGCCAATGTTGCTGAAAGCCATCCAAAGACTTGGTGGTTCGATACTGGTGCAACCAGACACATCTGTATGGATCGAGAGATGTTCTCCACATACACAAAGACCAAGAATGGTGAAAAACTCTTAATGGGTAATTCAGCCTCGTCGACAATTGATGGTCACGGGAAGGTTGTTCTGAAGCTCACCTCTGGACAAGAACTTGTTCTCACGAACGTCGTCCATGTACCAGATATACGCAAGAATCTGATCTCTGGATCGCTCATAAGTAAGCATGGATTCTCTGTGAAGCTGGAAGGTGATAAGCTGATCCTAACGAAGAATGGGATGTATTTGGGTAAGGGTTTTGTTTGTGATAATCTGTTTAAGATGTCTGTTGAGGCAGTAATCCGAAAGGATAATGTAACCGAGGCTTCCACCTCGAAGAACCCTAAGATTAATGATAAGAAATCAATTGCTTATCTCGCTGAGTCTTTTAATATTTGGCATGAACGACTAGGACATGTTAATTTCAAGTCTATGAGTAGATTAATGAACATGAACATGATTCCTAAATGCAAATTAAGCAAAGACAGATGTGAGGTTTGTGTCCAAGCCAAACTCACTAAAACGCCATCACCCAGCGTTCAAAGAACAACAGAACCTCTAGGTTTAATTCACACAGATTTATGTGATTTGAAATATATTCAAACCAGAGGAGGCAAGAAATATTTCGTGACTTTCATAGATGATTGCACGAGATATTGTTACATCTTTCTACTGCGAAGTAAAGATGAAGCCTTGGACAAATTTAAAGAATACAAGCTGGAAGTTGAAAACCAACTCGGCAAGACCATAAAAAAGGTCAGAAGTGATAGGGGTGGTGAATATAGTGAACCATTTGATGCATTCTGTAGAGCACATGGCATTATTCATCAAACAACTGCTCCCTACTCACCGGAATCCAATGGAGTTGCTGAAAGAAAAAACAGAACTCTCAAGGAAATGATGAATGCAATGTTGCAGGAATCTGGGTTAGCCCAGAACATGTGGGGGGAAGCTCTGCTTACCTCTAATTATATCCTGAACAAAATTCCACACAAAGTCACAGGAAAAACTCCTTATGAACTTTGGAAAGGTAATGTACCTTCGTATGTATACCTGAAAGTGTGGGGGTGCCTGGCAAAAGTTGCAGTACCACTTCCGAAAAAGGTCACCATCGGACCTAAAACGGTAGATTGCATTTTCATCGGATACGCGCACAATAGTAGTGCCTATCGATTTCTGGTACATAAATCAGATATACCAGACATTCATGTAAACACAATAATGGAGTCAAGGAATGCATACTTCTTCGAAAATGTGTTTCCATGCAAGGATAGAGGAAATCCTAAACGAACTCGTGACGAACGAGATGCTAGCAATGAGGCAAGCACTTCAGGCACTTCTACAGAAGTAGAAGAAGCTGAACCGAGACGAAGCAAGAGAGCTCGTAAGGAGAAGACATTTGGCTCTGAGTTCATAATGGCATTCCTAGCGGAAAGTGGTCCAAGAACTTTCATGGAAGCGATGTCTACACCTGATGCACCTTTCTGGAGGGAGGCATCTAACAGTGAAATCAACTCAATTATGCAAAATCATACTTATGAGTTGGTAGACCTACCTCAAGGTTGTAAACCTCTGGGTTGTAAATGGGTCTTCACCACTAAGCTAAAAATCGATGGCTCTATAGACAAATATAAGGCCAGGCTTGTGGTACAAGGATTTCGTCAAAAGGAAGGATTGGACTTCTTTGACACTTATTCTCCAGTGACGAGAATTACTTCGATTCGCATGTTGATTGGAATCGCAGCTTTAAGAAACCTTGAAATACATCAGATGGATGTTAAAACTGCTTTTCTAAACGGAGATTTAGAGGAAGAGATCTATATGAATCAACCTGAGGGTTATGTTGCTCCCGGACAAGAGAAGAAAGTCTGTAGACTTGTCAAATCGCTATATGGACTCAAGCAAGCTCCGAAACAATGGCATGAAAAATTCGACAGTGTAATGATGTCAAATGGCTTTCACATCAATGAATGTGATAAGTGCATCTATATCAAAAGTACTTCACAAGGTTATGTGTTGTTGTGTTTGTACGTAGATGACATGCTAATCATGGGAAGCAACAAAGATATAATCATTCAAACAAAGAACATGCTAAGTGGAAAGTTTGATATGAAAGACATGGGATTAGCTGATGTAATTCTAGGGATTAAGATTATTCGAAATTCAAAAGGAATAATTCTGTCTCAAGATCATTACGCTACAAAAATCCTAGAGAGGTTTAAGACTTACTCCAATGGGACTGCAAAAACTCCACTTGATCCTCATCTTCACTTGACAAAGAATTCAGGTGAAGCAGTGTTACAAGTGGAGTATGCAAGAGTCATCGGGAGTCTAATGTACTTAACGAATTGTACTAGACCCGATTTAGCACACTCGGTAAACGTACTAAGTCGTTACACGAGCAATCCAGGTCATACCCATTGGAGAGCCATAACTAGGGTATTAAATTATCTAAGATACACCAAAAGTTATGGGCTGCACTTTGGTAAAGAACCAGCAGTGCTGGAAGGGTACAGTGATGCCAATTGGATTTCAGATTCAAGAAACTCCAAATCCACGAGTGGATATGTCTTTACTCTTGCTGGTGCAGCAATATCCTGGAAATCTTCCAAACAAACACTCCTGGCCAGATCAACCATGGAGTCAGAGTTTGTAGCTTTAGACAAAGCTGCTGAGGAAGCAGAATGGCTTCGAAATTTTTTGGAAGATATCCCAATGTGGGAGAATCCAGTGCCAGCATTACGTGTACACTGTGATAGTCAGTCGGCTATCTCTCGGGCACTGAGTAATCTATATAATGGCAAGTCTCGTCATATAAGAAGACGACATAAGACCATTAGACAATTGATCTCAACTGGTGTAATAACGATAGATTACATCAAGTCGGCTGATAACCTAGCGGATCCGTTTACCAAAGGTTTGCCGCGAGATCAAATTGTAAAATCATCAAAAGGAATGGGTTTAAAGCCTATAGAAAAAGATGATGTTTGACAGATACCCCACCTATGTGACTGGAGATCCCAAGATCTAGGTTCAAAGGGAAACAAAATTAAACTGATTCGAATTGAGCACTGTGAGACTATGTCTCTGCCCAGTTCCTAGGATGATATAACAGTGCTACCTGTGGATAGTAAGGATAAGCGTTGGCTTTTAATGATTGCATAGCTATGTAGATAGTGGAGTGTGACAGGACACTTCTGAAAAACAAGCTAATAAAAGATCACCTAGTGAAGTGTGAAATGGGGCCGTTTCTAGGAGAATGAAAGAGAAGGCTATATTCTCCAAATTCACTCACGAATACCAGGAATGTTCAAGGCCAAAATGAACACAATAGAGAACAAAGTTCTACGAGAAGATGTCTCTGTGCGATACCTGTTGTCTAAGTTTACATAAAAATCCGGGCGGTTCAAGACATCATGTTCACCTCCTGGCCGAGTAAACTCGACAGATATTAAAAATGTTTGGTTCAAAGCTGGAAAATGCTACCTCTCAGATACAGTTACATTTTCGCATACTCTCGAAAGTCTGTCTACGTCTAGATGAGTCTAGTCAAGTATGTCTAGTAAAGTCTAGTCTGTACAATTTTCATATGTTCTAGAGTCATTTCTATTCATGTGGGGGATTGTTGGAACTAATTTTTTGTCAAAGCCTGAGGGTTTGATAAAATTATGTTAGTGTGAAAAGAAATGAGTTAAGCTCTTTCTAATGAAATGTTTTCATTAACCGAGAAATGTTTTCTCGTGTATATATTGGAATGGTTGTGTCTTAAATGAACAACATGAGAGAAGAAAAGCCATACGTGCGACGTTCGCATCTTGGGCCTTGATTGGGCCCGTGGACTTTTTGAGGTATCGATCGATACCCCTTGGTATCGATCGATACCCAGCGGGCCGACTTAAAAAATCGCAGCCGCCTAGGTTATTCTAGAAATATTCCTTTTCTGTCATGGAAAAACCCTAGCCTCTCTCCTATATATACAACACGATTTTCACCTAAAAAATCATCCTCTGATACACAATAAACACTTACTAAAAGTTCTAGCAATCGTTTCTTCAATTCCCTACTGCTTAGAGTAAGTTTTTAATTTCGAGAGTATCGTAGAATAATGGTCGACAGATTTGAATCATGGTGTTGATGATTCAGTTAAACTTTGGTTGTATCCTGGGACTCATGGATCTATAAAACCCCGTCACACTACGGGAGATTCTTAGAGTTAAGGAAAGAGATTTATCTCGCCTCCTCAGATCTTGTATTGCTTTATCGTATATAAATCGTCTGTTCCTTAAACTGTTTATTTACATATTACTGTGATTAAATCTTTCCTGTCTGTAGTGTAAATCTTTCCTGCCTTCTCTTTGGTCTGAGGCTTTCTACTTGTACAGAGATTCACCCTCCTGATGTGTGTCTGTGTTCTAAGAAATTAAGGTTTAAACGAAACTTTATGACCCACCATATGCATTTGATTCAAAATACCAAAATGGTACAAAACATATTTGTGTTTACAAAAAGCATTCCTATACGCTAATATTTTTTATTCTTTCATCACCATATCCGAAAATAACCCATCCTATCTCTTTCCTATTCGCATAGAATGTGTAAACCCCTAATAACCTAAACCATCGCCATTTAGATTTCCTCCTTCACCGAGTTCTGTCTAAGAAAATATTTCTGAGCATGGCTCGCGACTTGCGTCGGTGTCTCGTCACCACCACGTTCCTAGATATACTCCTCCAATCTCCCTTACCATATCTCTTTAATCCGATCAGAAACAATCTGCATCATACTAAACAATGTAATGTGAATTTCCTAAATTAAGTGAGTTGCAATTGTATTAGGAAGAAGAACAAAAATTGTGTTAATTCCTAAGTTCTCTAACCAACCAAAACCCTAATTTTGCTATTTATTCGGAAGGGAACAAGATAACAACTCGAAAACATTTTTTTGGTCAAGTGGAGATTTCAACTATCACTCGAGTAATGAATTATGATTGCTCACCAATCTTCATCTAGAATTTACCTATGTTACCTTCATAATCACTTATATCTAATTACTTGTCATGTTTTTAGTTCTTTTTAGCAACTTTTTACGAAAACCCTTTATCAAAATTTGGGGTTTTTGATTTAGGGTATGTTGTAATCCTAAATTTCATTAATTCAAGAAAACCCTTTTATAAAAAAAAAAAAAATTACGAAAAGAACCAACCAAGATATTTATGGTGATCCCTTGTGTGATACATAAACTGATGAATTTTTTTTTTTTTTTTAATAACTTAAGGTTCTTCTTATGTGTGTGTATACATTACCGAAAGAAGAAGACACAAAGAAAAGAATCCTCAACTACATACAATACTTTACTTCTGTTCGGGAATTTTCATTTACAGGTGCAAGAATTTAGAGCATCATTATCGGTGACCCCTACACACGGGGTCATCCGATTTTTTTTAATTTTTTTTTTTTTTTTTTTTTTGGACAAATGAAGAAGCGACACGTGGATGAACTGGGTGTCTGTGTGTCTCTGCGGTGACACCCGCGCGCGCCGTGTCATCCGATTTGTGATGACGTGTCGCTTCCTGATTCGTCGCGGTATTAAAAAAAAAAATTTTTTTTTTTTTTTTTAAAAAATTAAAAAAAAATTAAAAAAAAAAAAAAAAAAAAATCGGATGACCCCGTGTGTAGGGGTCACCGATAATGATGCTCTTATATATTAAAAGATTCATCCCCACGACAACAACAAAAAAAAAAAAAAAACCATCCCCTTGCTTGACTTGATTTATATATCTTTTTACGCGAAGCAATTAACATCCACAATCTCTCTTTTTAAAAAAATAATAAAAATAAATATAGATGGTTGAAAAGGCTTTTCAATGCGTCAGATGTTGATAATCTCCACTAAGACTTTTGCTTTACCCCTAGACTTTTCTATAAATAAAAATAATAAAAGCTTAAAGTAGTTAATGGATAATCAAAACGCATCGTGATAATTTAAGATTTTATAGACATGTTTAAAAATAACTAAAAAAATCAATTGCTCTTCGGTTATAAATGTGTCTGTAATATAAATATATTTGATTATTCAACATTTTTACAAAATATCAAGCAGGAAAACCTAAAATATCTATCTCTCTCTAAATATATATATATATAATAAGATACTAGTTAACGGATCCACGCCGTGCGTGGATTACAAACACTTAATAAATAGAACGTTAAAATTGAAAATCTACTTTTATAGAATATGTTATTTATATTTTTATTTTGCTTTTTTATTGATTTATACTAAACCAAAAATTTGATTGGATCTATCGTCAAATAGGAAATCTAAAATCGATATTCGTTCATAAATAATCTATACGATTCATTTAGCAATCTCCCATCACAACCAAAATTGATTTGAAGTCGATTATCATTGTTTAAAACATCTATCAATGCTTTTCAATATGTAAGTTCTTAATTGAAATTTATTTACGAAAACCCAATCCAACATTTGATCTCCAATTACTCCTTATACAATTGCAAAAAGAATTTATATGCTCCATGTGACTCGTCTATCATGTGAATCAAACAATGAATAAATATTTTTACAATTATTAAATTTGTATAGTTAAGCAAGCATGAACTTAATATCAAACACAATTGTATTTGTACTTCGAAACAAAATAAATAGTTGAATGTTTTCATATGTGTGTTTAGACATGTTCATTTCAGAAATTGGGACGGGATATCGCGGAAAATGGACGGGAACATGTAATTTGGGTATTGAAAAACATTATCAAGTTATAAAGTAACTCTGAAAACCGAAATGTAAAGCGATCCATGAGAGAAAACCGGTCTTGGTCCTACAACCCCACCTTTTCTAAGGTTTTTTGGCTTTAATTTTTTTATGTAATCATTCTAGCTTCGAGAACATGATTAGTCAACTGAGTTAGTATCAAGCGCGTGTCATTGCACAATTCGCCTTTGGATTAATGTTCCTAAGAAGCATAATTTGAGCACCAAGTTTGAAAACCAATTTATGGTTAGGCAAACCAAAAATCTTAACCCTATTCAAGAAAAGTCTTGATACTATCGGCTAGGCATGTCCATTTCGGAACGGGTTTCCCGTCCCGACTCATACCCGCCCCAAATTTCACATCTCATTCAAATAATTTCCTGTCCGGGACTATTTACTTAATTCAAATGGGTACGAGAAGGGTAACATAAATGAGCGAGAATGAGATAGAGTGCCCGAATTACCCTTTTGATAATTTAAACATTTTAAGAAAATAATATACCTAAAATTATCCAAAATTTCCCGAAATACCCGTTCCGAAGTTGACCCTTACCAAATTATTGAGAGTTTGGAAAGTAAATTTAGCTACCTGAATTTCCCGAAACCATCCTGTTACTTGAATTTTCCCTTCCGTTTTTATATTGTGAACACTTTGGGTAATATTTTTCAATACGCAAATAACCCATTCACATCCATTTCCGCGATTTCCGAAATGAACATGCCTATTATTGACACTTAAAGATAGTTTTATTCGTTTGCATACCTCATGTTTATTGTTATTCCTAGAATAACAATATTCTAGCTTTTCAATACGCAAATAACCTCATGTTTATTGTTATTCCTAGAATACTTCAGAGAAAAGTTTTCCCAGTTCCTACAAAGAAAACTCCATCGATGTCATCCATAACATTGTTTAGTATCTCGTTATAAACACACAACTGCTCGTCTGTCATCACTGATATTAATTTAACGTGTTTTTCTCGTAACTGATCCGATCATAACTCTTTTCATCACTAAGCACAATATTTTGGAATCTTTCGATTTCGATATCATCTGGCTTTGACCTCTCATTAAAATTAGCAAGAGAATTCTCATTGGCACGCAACAGCTTTTCGATTTTCGATAAAGTCAAATTATTTATTTGATCTTGATATAAATAAAAAAAAAACCAAAAAAGAAAGATGAACATATTATAGATAACAAAAACCCATATAGTCGAGATACAGAGATACATTTTTTTAATTCCTGGATGTATTCTTTTCTGCCGAAAACAAAAGATTTTCCGATAATATCTCCCAGGTAGCGTCCCAAACATCAAGCACCGAGACAACACTATTCGAAATCATCATAATAACAAATTAATAGCTTTCGTATATATCTACCAAAACCACATAAACTTGCCTTCTTGATAGCTTCAATATACTCTTTATCATTGTCTAATAAACCGTATGCATAGCAAGCCTCCTTGAATGTCAAATAGAGTACACCACAAACCGTTTTTATATCCTCAAAACACGTAGGACATTTTACCAAATTGAGCAAAACATATAAGTTTGGTTGTTGAACTTATTATACTTTAAGTTGTCTTTTGCTTTTGTAAACTTTTTATTATTATTATATATATCTTTGTTGGCTGTTATGCTAGACTTGTCCATTTCGGAATGGGAAACCCAACCCATGCCGCATCCGTTCTAATCTTCCCGTTCGATTCATGTTTCCATTCAAATAGTTAATTGTTTGGGACCTTTATTTAATTCAAACACATAAAGCAAGAGAAAATGTATGGGATGGGTAATCCCGAATTACCCGTTTGGGAATTTTTTTTATACAATTAAAGAAAAATATCTAAAAAGTTCCAATTTTTTTTTCAAAATTACCCGAATTCCCAAAATACATGTACTGAAGTTTACACATACCCATATTAGTTAGAATTTGAAAAGTGATTTTAGCTACCGAAATTTCCCTTCCCGTTTCTTTAATGGGAAAACTTTGGATAATGTTTTTCATTATCCAATACCGATTTTTTTTCCGTCCTGAAATGGATAGACATATGTTATGCTATCAGGTTTTGAAGACAACGTGGTTATAAGTTGGACTCGACATGACGACACTGGCTCAAAGCAATATGAGGGTGTTAAAACAAATTTTAATGGTACACAATCAGTCTCCTGCTTTTTTGCTCTTCTTCATTTTCTTCGCAGTTTCCTGATGTTCTCAATTCCAAGCGACGGCTTGTAGCATAAACATTACTAACTCCAATAATATCATTTGTCGATGTTCTTATCATATTCGTTACTCTTCGATTCTAGAGTTAATAATGCTCGTATTCCCTGAAGCAATTGCAAAACCGAAGCAGAAAACCATCTCCTTCTCCTAACAATCTCTTGAAGTTGCCAATCCAAATAGTTTTCTCTACCACTTCCAATCTCATTCTCAGCCTCTGTCTCATTCTAATTATATCAAACAAACTCAACACTTTAGTTCCTTCTGCGGCGCACATGATCATTCATAAGTTCAATCAATATTGGAGCTCAGAGAGAACGGTTTGCTCTCTGACCATCGTATCCGAATTCCGAAGAATCTTGCTAGTCTTCCATCTATTCAACAAACACACTTTGAGTAAAGGGATAATTTAAATCATCTTCTATTACTGGGTTCACAGTTTGAGAGCACATGCGATACGATTTCTTATACTTGTAAATATCCTTGTTCATGGTGCAATAGCACTCGACTCAAACTGTGAACAAACAGAAAATGAGAACAACACTTTCAACACCAAGATACTAAAATGAACAAACAGAAAAATCTAAAACTAAAATAACACTTTAATCAAAACCTAAAGAAAAAAATAAAACACAATAAATGAAAATCCCACAAACAAAATACACAATTGTGTTCGATGGACATATAGTCGTATCTTCTTGCGAGACACAACCCATAACCCGTAGTCTTGTTGAATATTTGTTATCATCGACCATAGTAATATTTTCAGTTCTCCCACTAAATCCTATTGATAACTTCACATTCATGTAACGAAATATAAATTATAAAAATTAGGAAAACAAAATTAAAAATGTAACAAAGAGATTAACACTAAATAAATTATAAAAACAAAGAAATAGAGCAAATAAACAACATAAACAAAACGCCAGAAATATTCTCAAGATTCACCTACCTATCACAACCATGATGATAACTCTGTAACAACTCTCGTCGACTGCCTTAATTTGTGTGAATGGTCTTTATCTATTCCATGTTCTTATACCTTTTTTCATGTATAAAAAACACAACAACAACAAAAATATAATATAATAATCATTGATCTCGAAAAGTTTCAAATTTTTTGGCTTTGGGTTTATTTCCATGGTTTTAAATGCCTCGATGCAAAGTCTTTTTTGGCTTTATTTATCTTCAAAAACACGGTTATTCAACTTGTTTGTCTACGAAGAAGTATATCATCATTATACTCTTGTCACTGCTTGTTGGTGAAAGCTCCACTAAACGGTACCCTTGATGGTTACTGTTATCCAAAAGTGTGCATATATACGAAAACTACATTGGAAGAGAGGAATAAACAAAACCAAAAGAGCAATCTGGACATAATTTTGGATAAATAAAATTCAACCTTATCTACGCTGATGTTCTCTGTTGTGGTGTTTTCATCTTCATCACCTACTGGTTTCTCTGCCTTTATTTGCGCGTATGTTCAAAAGCAATAAAAATATCAAGAGATGAATAAACAAAACCAAAAGAGCAACGTTGGCATAGTTTTGGATATGAGATAGAATTCAACCTTGACAACGTTGATGCTCTTCGTTGTGTTAGCCTTCATCTTTGGAGGTTTGCTTTCACCTTCCATCGGCGATGTTCGTAGAATCATCTACATAAATCAATAAGCTATTAAAACAAAAAGAAAAAGCGACGACACAATATTCCAGCAAAAATAAAATCTAGGTTTTGATATTACGTGAGCGTCACAAAGCTATCGATGATCATCTTCTTATAGAATTTTGGCCACTGAACTATACATTAAAAAGAAAGACACAAAATATATTTATAAGGAAATCGATTATGGCTAAACACGACCGACTATAATTTGTGGGCTACGACCCAAAGTAAAGATAATACAACTAGGGTTTTTTTAAACCAAAATTTAAATCAAATTACAGCGATGTTTAAAATATAAACCGATATATATCGATTTATCTAAGGAAATACTCGGTTTTTTTAAAATAAATTTGGTTCATTTTAAGTTACTTGCGACACGTAAGTGATATTTTTTTATCAATCGAAACCGAAATTGATATTGCTGAGGTGTCGATTTGGATCGGTTCGTTTTAAGTCTTTTAAATAATGACACATCACCAATTGACTCTGAAACGTGACGAGAACCCGACACCTAAACAAATCACTACAAATAGGTATATGGATATGTGACGTGTTTCATCTTCCAAACATCGGACGTGAATATCACGCGCACTCGAGACGCGCGTGGATTTGGGAACAGCGATGTGGCGGCTGTGAATAAATTTTTTTTATATCACATCACAACAAGATCCGATCGTACCGTAGGCCTTACACACCTGATTATCTCTCTCTCTCTCTTCCAACCAATTATTATTATTAGGGTCTATTTCTCTGGGTTAATATCTACTCTATCTAAACTCTAATCAAATACACCACTTTACTTTTTCTACTTCGTTAATATTAAGACCATCTCCAATGTATTACTCTATTTTTTACTCTAAAATAGAATAACTCTAAAGTATAGTTGAGTTTTGCTCTAATGTATTACTCTATTTTTCACTATAAAAAGAAATATTCTATAGTATATTCTATTTCTATTTTATTATAAATATCATTTATTTATAAAAAATTACAATTTAACCCCACTTATTTTTTTTCTTTCAAAAACTTTCATAAATTATGATTTTATTTAAATTAAACATTTATTACATAAGAAAAATTACATTACATCATATAAAAATAATAAAACATGTAGGACTTTGGTTTAAACATCACTGTATTTTTCTCATAAATGATTAATTAATGCATTTCGAAGAAAAAAATAAGTTTCTCTATCTTTGATTTTTCTAAATCGACCAAGAAATTCTTCTAACCGAATATTATCATCATCTGCTATTTGGACATCTGGAGGTGGAACTTCTCTTATAACTTCAATTGGTGCATCGAGATCACGCTCATCCTCGATTATCATATTATGTAAAATTATACATGTAGTCATTATATCATATATCACATTTTTTTTCCAAAAACGTACTAGTCTTTTAACTTTAAAAATATTATAATAAAGTAATTTAAATGTAAAATTGATTTTTTGTATTTAAATATTATTATTATTATTTGTTTCAGTTATAATTACAAAGATATAAAAATTAAAGGACTATTCTATAAATAAAAAGTTCAACTCTAAAATAGAGTGAGAAATAGAGTTACTCTAAACAAATAAAGTAAAAAAGAGAATTATTTTATTTTAGAGTGGAAAATAGAATGAAGTTGGAGAAGATTTTACTCTAAAATAGAGTTTAGAGTGAGAAATATAGTAAGGTTGGAGATGGCCTAAGACTTCACTATTTAATAGTAGCAGTAATGTGGATAGACAAAAAAAAAAAAAAAAAAAAAGCTTTTTTAGCCATAACCAATAATACCCAGTTTGCAGAGACAGTCAGCGAAAGAGAGAAGCCATGTTTTGAGGAAGGAGACATGCATCATCTCAACCTTACATGATCTTTTTCTTCCCAAATCCATTAGCTTTTCTTTTTTTGGTTCGCTCTATTTGACTACTTGTTGTACTCTGCTTTCACAACAACAAAAACTCCATTTCTTAGGTGAGAAAATCTGTTTGTTTCTTCTTTTAGTTATGTTCTGTTTTTTTTTACTGGATCAGTAAAGTTCCAAGTAGTTTCAATTTCTCATGTCTTATGCCGTTGAAATTCCAGAAATCTCGTCGATTGATTTTGCCAGTTACTGGTATTGCATGTTTGTGCTTCTCTCTGAGCGTTTCAGTGATGAATCAAATCTCTGTTTTTGATCTGATTCGTTAGGCCGTCGATTCCCAAATTCTGAATCTTTGCTTTCTGTTTAGTATACTGGATCTGCTGCTGTGGTTTCTTTTTTCTTCTCTTAGATCTGTTGTTTCTTGCTCTTACTTTGGATCAACAACTGTTTAGATTCGTTCCAAATATCATGACTGGGATTGGATTATAGGTACCCGAACAAAAACATCTCTTGTCTCATGATGGATCTACTGAAAGATTAGCTTGCCCAAGTAGTGTTTCAGACAATGCAAGAGTTCCATTGCAGAGATTCATTGTCCTTTCCTGCAACTTCTTGGGGAAACTCTCTGTTTACTAACTCAAATGTCCAAGGATCATCATCCATGACCGACAACAACAACACTTTAAGCTTGAAGATGGAGATGATGCCTACCCATTTCCCAGGGATGAAAAAAACTGGTTTTCAATTGCACGAGCATGATTCTTCCTCAACACAATCCACTGGAGGAGAATCATCTGGTGAAGTTGCAAGTTTGGGGAATAACAATCGTTATGGCCACATCACTGTTACCCATCTCTCAGGTCCAAAACTTTCAACTTTTGTTTGCCCGAATATTAAGAGTTCATGCAATGTGTTGTAGCTTATCTACGGGTTCTTGTTTTGATGCAGGTTACAAAGAAAACGCAGGGAATCCTAGTGGAAGTCATTCAAAGTCAATCTTGTCGAAGGTCTCTCAAAATCCAGCGGTTCCTCCTACTACTATTGAGGTTAATTTGTCAATCATCTTTCACCTTATTATAAATCTTGTAAATACGAGACTAATCACATCTATTTTCTACACCCTCAGGCTTCTTGGCCTCTACGTGGCACTGAAACGCCACATTTCACTGGTTTCATGTCTTTTCCGTATGCATCACAACACACGGTGGTAATACACAATTGTTACATCCCAAGATAATGGTGTTGTTGTATGTTATCGCAGTAAAGCCTTTGCGTCAACGATTTATGATCTTATGAAGTATTCTGATCTTATGAAGGTGCAGCATCCACAAACTGGAGGGTTGATTCCTTCTAGAATGCCTTTGCCTCACAACATTCCAGAGAACGAACCAATTTTCGTCAATGCGAAACAATACCAAGCCATTCTCCGTCGCAGACAACACCGAGCAAAGCTTGAAGCTCAGAACAAGCTCATCAAAGTCCGCAAAGTATGGTTATCTCTATAAATTTATTGCACCATTCTGATAAATAGAAGAAGTACATAAAATTTCAGAGAATTTTGATGTCTAAAGAGACTGACTTTGTCTATGAAACTATAATATGCAGCCATACCTTCACGAGTCTCGCCACCTTCATGCGTTAAAGAGAGCTAGAGGCTCTGGTGGGCGTTTCCTCAACACAAAGAAGCTCCAAGAATCAAAATCTCCACCATTCTTGGGGACACCGCATTTCTTCAAGAACCCTCAGGGAAAGTTCCGGCAAAGGGAAATTCTGGGCGTCGGGGTAGGGTCTAGCGGCTCGGCAACATCTTGTTCGGACTTAAGTGGGAACAATAATGACATGTTCCAACAAAACCCACAATTCAGGTTCTCAGGTTATCCATCAAACCACCATGTCTCAGTTCTCATGTGAGAATGTTGCTTTGGCAAGTGGTTGATGATGAAATCATGAAGGGAAGTCATCCTTGGCTATTATTAATGATCCATAAAGTTTCTGTCTTTTAAGTCTGCTTTCTTCTGCAAACAAAAAAAACAAAAAAAAAGGTTTATGGTTTGTTGCTGTGTTGTTTGATATTATTTTGGTTGGAACTTATTCTATTGCGTCTTGACGTTTATATCCTCCAATCAGTTCCTACATCCAAATCTTTACGATTAAAATCATTCACCAACCAAGTAGGTGTCACAAAACAATAATTTGGTGCACTGCTCGAAGCAATAATGATCGCACATCTCTCTAAATCTTGTAAAGATATTATGTGTATTGGATTGTGGATATTGAATTCGAGTTATAAAAGCCTAATCATGTTAGTTTTATAAGATTTACGCAAACTAAATTTGTATTAATTCATAGTTTTGAAACCAATACGCGAGCATAGGTTATAATTTTAACCAGAAGAGTTTTGAAAGACAAACCGTAAGACTATAAATAAATAAAAAGATTTTCCTCGAGACCAAACAAACAGAAGATAAAACCAGATTCTATGTCTGCATCACAATCTATGCCTTGGTTATTATAAATAGCTAATGACAACATCATAGTACACATTGATACTCTAATATCTCTCAAATCTTCTATAAAATCACCCATATTTAACATTATATGCAACATAATTAGTATAGTACAAACCACCAACAATGGTCCCAAATTGCAATTGACTTTTTTTTTAAACAATGCAAATCAAATTGTAATATTCAAATGGTAACCGATTCAAATTGTAATTTTGCTAAGGGTATAGTTCATATATGCCTCGACACACGCCATTTCAAATTATATTCGATTCTCATCGTCTAAATTCTCCGATCCAAATGTTTTCAATTCCTGTTATTGTTTATCTTAAACCTTAAACCTATCACCTACTCACAAACAATACCTTTTTTCATCATCTATTCAATGTCGTCGTTAGAAGAAACAGAACCACCAAACCAAACTCTAGATGATCATGTCCTAGGCTGGCTTGAGGATTCTGTGTCCTCAACCCCATTACCTGAATTCGATGATTCTTATTTGCTCCACCAGTTTGACGCGTCTCAAACGTGGGAATGGGATCAGGCTCAAGATCCGGGATATGATTTTCTTCATAGCTATAGTCAAGATCTTGATGTTTGTGAAGCAACTAACCTGGAAGTGGTAACCGGAGCTCCAGTTATTGATTCGGATCCTCCACCCGTACTTCAGCAACCAAACGATCAGTCCAAGAAAAGGAACCATGATGGGCTTATCGATGCCCAACTAGTGAAAAGATCAGCAAGGAGCAAGAGAAAAGCAAACAAGTCTAGTGAGATCAGCTGCAAAGATGGTAACAAGGAAAAGAGATGGGCAGAACAACTTCTTAACCCTTGTGCCTTGGCAATCACGGCAAGGAACTCATCAAGGGTTCCTTTGTGTTCTCTCTGAACTTGCCTCTTCTTCTGGAGACGCTAATCATCGGCTTGCAGCTTTTGGTCTTCACGCTCTGCAGCATCATATTTCAACCTCCTCTGTGTCATCCTCTGTTACTTTTGCGTCAGCAGAAGTGAAGATGTTTCAAAAGACTTTGCTCAAGTTCTATGAGGTAAGCCCTTGGTTTGCTTTGCCTAATAACATGGCAAACTCAGCTATCCTGCAGATTCTAGCACAAGATCCCAGAGATAAAAAGGATCTTCATATTGTTGATATTGGTGTTTCTCACGGTATGCAATGGCCCACTTTGCTTGAATCTCTGTGCTGCAGACCAGAAGGACCTCCTCCTCGTGTTCGAATAACCGTTGTATCGGATCTAACCGCAGACATACCTTTCTCTGTCGGTCCACCAGCTTACAATTATGGTTCTCAACTCATTGGCTTTGCTCGGTCCCTCAACATCAACCTCCAGATCAGTGTACTTGACAAGCTCCAACTCATTGATACCTCACCGCATGAGACAGTGATCGTCTGTGCTCAGTTTAGGCTGTATCAACTGAAGCATAGCAGCCCTGATGATAAAAGTGAGGCTTTGAAAGCACTGAGAAGTTTGAAACCAAAAGGAGTGGTTCTTTGTGAGAACAATGGAGAATACAGTAGTGGTGGAGTCTTTGCAGCAGGATTCGCGACGAAACTGGAGTATCTTTGGAAGTTTCTGGATTCAACAAGCTATGGGTTCAAAGAAGAGAATAGCGAAGAGAGGAAGCTAATGGAAGGAGAGGCAGCAAAGGTGTTGATGAGCTCAGGAGAGATGAATGAAGGAAAAGATATATGGTATGAAAGGATGAGAAAAACTGGTTTTGCCGCAGAAGCGTTTGGAGAGGATGCAATTGATGAAGCCAAATCTTTAGTGAGAAAGTATGACAGCAATTGGGAAATAAGGATGGAAGATGGAGATAGCTTTGCTGGGTTACTATGGAAAGGAGAGGCTGTTTCCTTTTGTTCCTTGTGGAAGTAGCTACCCTCTTTATATGTTTGTCCTAAATTTTCGTTGTAAGCTTCTAAACTAAAGCCTTTTGTGTAAACTGTTATCTGCAAAGTTGTTTTATTGTGAAGTAGACAATGCATCATTTTCCATCTGGGATAGCGCATCAGAATCACACAATACCTAACTCTCTCTTTTACTTTTATCCTCTGAAGACATAATAATAAGTAATTTGGTTCAGAATTTTCAACCCAACCTTGTCAAGAACACAGCTATAGAAAAGTAGTTTGGTCCTAAAAATAAGTTCCCTATGATTATTGAAAGACAGTAAGGTTATAACAGAAGAGCCCTCCACAAAACGAAGAAGAAGAAGAAGAAATGCTATTTGAATGATCACAACTTTGCACCAGCTTAAACATTATTGAATGATCACAGAAATATACAAATAAATCATGAATTTATATAGGAAATTAGAAACAAACAAAAAATGAGTAAAAAGTTATCCAGAGATATGAAGGAAAAGGAGATAACGCAAGAACAACTAAAGTATTGCAAATGAAACTAATTAACAATCTCTTTCTTTCCTTTTGCGGTTGATTTGCAGAGGCACTAAGCTTGGAACATAAGAAGAGCACACAACTGGGAGATGATATCTCTGCCTAGTATCTCCAGATTCGTCAGGTTCTTCTCTGACATTCACAGCTCTGAAGTATCCATCCTGACCACAAATGTAAGCTGTTTGGTAGCTACATGTCTCGGTCCGTTCATATCCGTCTAGATTGAAAACTACTGCAACTTTCTTCTCCTCGTCAATGAAGAAGCTCCCAGCTTTAAAGCCAGCCGGAAAACCATTGAGCGTCAACAATTCCACTTTCAAAAACATGCTCCACGACACCTTATTTGGCGCAATCTCAGTCGTGATCCAGATATGCATTATCTCACATGGCGATTCGTAGTGTTGATATAACACAGCGAGCTTCTCATCTCTAACACAAGACAAAGTCACAGTTTTTTCGACATCGGTGGGATACGGCAGAGACAAACGCCGTCCAAACTTCTCTCTTGTGAAATCAAAACAGAGTAAAAAATCTCTTGTAATATCGTCTACTTCCTCTTGAGCGTAAAAGTAAGCGTTTCCCTTCAAAGAGAAGCCTCGTTCACAAAGCATCACAAACCCATCGCGAGTGACATCGGGAACCCTCCATGAATTGGAATTAAAATCGTAGATTTCGTACCCAACATCCGAAGACCTCAAGATTTTGTGGTTACGGTTCTTCTTCTTGTTGTCGTATCCGAGAGCAAGCCTGTCTGAGACGTGGAACTCGCGGAGTAAGCTTCTGGGTCGGATCCACCTGATTTGACCCAGATACGGATTCCATACCACGAGCTGCGAGCTGTTGCCTTTGATGGTGCATAGCAATAAGCCATCGCAGTGAAGGACTCGAGATATCTTGATTCGATCACGTATACTTACTTGCTTCATAGATGGATCTACGAAATCGTCGTTGCTGCGGATTCCTTGGAGATCGAACTTCATTGAGAAAACCCTTAGATCCGTCATCATGAACCCCAGAAACTGCTTCCTCGCTGCTTCACCGAAAAGCTGATTTTTGGATAAGTCGTTCCACACATTGCAAGTAGATCGCACCGCCCTCAGAGATGTAAGCGGAACCCTAGAGAGTATCTTCGCTACCAAATCCACGGAGAGATCGGACATCGTCGCCATTTCTTCCAAATCTCAAACTGCTAATTAGGGATCTGTGATGAATGTGCGACGGCGTTGCAGAAATGAACTACGGTTTGCTTAATGGGCCTATCTATAGATTAAGTGGGCCAAAAAGGTGTATGCAGATGGGTTTAATACTGATGATGCATAAAATTTGGTGAAACAAGCTCTCATACCATGCTAAGAGTTCCACAAATGATACAGGGATTCTAGGTTAATCTAAATGAAGAAGTTTCTATAAACAAAGCAACCACGAATCAATCAAATGTTGTGTAATGAAGACTATCCAGCTGTATCTCTAACAACAACATTGTTATGTACAAGAAATTAAGCATTACTAAATGGACTAGTTAACAAGTTGAGGACTCATCAGCTTCCCCATCCGACCATGGCCCCAGGGCGGGAAAATGCGAGTCCTCTATCATACATCCGTTGAATCTCTTCTCTGTATTCACTCAGAGACTCATCAGGAATGGGTGGAGTCAGCTCCACCACATCACCCATCTTCAGCTTCCACTTGAGGTCGCTTACAGGTCTCTGGTTCAGCCTCGGTCTTAGTTCTTCCTTCGCTGGCATGGACCACCTCGAGCTCCCTGGCCCCGCCCGGCTCAGCAGATCCGAGACTGTTGAACTCGCTGGAAATTCTTGCACAGACATCTGCATTTTTCCGATTGTTCAGTATATACTCTTGTACTCGAGAAGACTATTAAAAAGTTAATAACAAACCTTGTCATTTTCAATTACGATGACATAGACTGGTCCGTCCTGGCTACTGTTAGGCTTGTAAGAAGCCGGGCAGTCCTCAGAGTGGGAAGGAAACTTGCAAGGGGGTTTGATGGAGTCAGAAGAACGGATGGAAGACCGGTCTTTGCTCATTGTTTCGCAATGCCAAGTTACAACCCATCGAGCCCATTCAACCATCTGAAGCACAAACGAAGAGTATTTGCAGTCACCTTCCTTGTACCTCCAGTGACCTGCGAACCCAAATTCAGCTTGCAAATGCATCTCCTGTGTACGTATTTGGACTTCAAGTGGAACCGTTCCATTGTCCATAACTACCGTGTGCAAAGATTGATACCTAAAATAAATATATAAATACTAAAGTCAGATTCATAACACTTTAACAAGCCACAACTTAAACAACGCTATATGAACTTACCCATTGAACTTGGGATGAGTTATGTAATCCTTGAGCTTTCCAGGAACTTCAGACCATAAACTATGAACTACTCCTAAGGCCTTGTAACAATCTCCTTCGTTGTTAACAATCAAACGTAACCCATGAATGTCGTGAATTTCATCCACTGTTAGCTTTTTCCTGGTATAATCGAGAAAATACAACATTAACATTAGACTTCTGGTTTCACTCACACTGTTTCATTTGTAAAAACTATAAAGAGTAAGGAGAACTTACTTCAACATCTTGCAGTAAATACTATACAAGCTCTTGTGCCGGCCACAGAGAACATGATAAGATATTCCTTCTTTCTTGAGAGCTTGCTCCAATTTTTCTATCGCAGAAGTAATCATGGCTTCATCAAATGAATCCTCAAGCATGGTTGACATCTCGTTATGCTGGTGAGAGTAAAGATGCTTGAAACATAGATTTTCAAGCTGAACTTTCCAGGTAGAGATTCCTAATCGATTAGCCAAAGGTGCGAATATTTCAAGCGTCTCCTTGGCAAATCTCTGCTGCTTCAATGGGGACAAAGCGTAAAGCGTCATCATGTTGTGTAGACGATCAGCCAGTTTGATAAGAACAGCTCTTGCATCTGCCATTGCAAGAAACATTGTATGCAAGCGATCTGCTTCAACGGTTTTACAAGCCGTATTGTTCTCTCTAGCGAGTTTGCTCAGTTGGCTAAGCTTTGAGACCTATATACAAAACACACATTGAGCTCAATCAGCTAACCAGCACAGTTTTTGAAACCAAGAATCCCAACCAAACAAATAAAAAGTCAATAGTTGTTCCTTGTTTCTTACCCCTTCGACCAAATCAGCAACCCCTGCTCCAAAGTTTCTGAGAATATAATCATAGCTCATGAATGAATCGTCCATGGTGTCGTGAAGAAGCCCAGCCACAACAACAGTCGAGTTAGCTCCGATATTAGCCAATAACATAGCAGTCTCAACGCAATGTTGCAGGTAAGGATCACCACTAGCTCTCATCTGATTTATACACATCAAACGAAAACTTCAGTCACCAAAAGTAAACAAGAATCAAACGAAGTGATGAGATTGTCGTTTTCTACCTGTCCTCTATGAGCTTTCTCTGCTTCGTAAAATGCTTTGATCACAGATTCATCTTTGAAGATTTTGTGCCTCAATTGAGCACGTCTTAGCAAATCCCTAGCATATGGCTGTCTCGCATCTGCCCCAAATCCATCCTCCATGGAAAACGTTAGCTCATCGACGAGAACCGAATCCGAAGAAGACGACCCCGATTCGTAATCCACACACGAACCCACGGCTTTCCTTACGAATCCATTATACAATCCGCTAGCTCCTACGCGAAGAGACCCATGGAAGCTTCCATCAAGATTCCGATCGCGAGAAATCCTCATCGGAGGGCTGCAGCTACACGAGACTGGACCGTGAAGCACAGAGATGGGGCTTTGGTGGTCTCGTCTATGATACGAGGAACCCACGAAGATCGCCGGGGAATAACAAAAGGAGCTGCTCAAGCTCAGATCTTTCAAATCCTCACTCCGATCATGGCGTAAGGACGAAAACTCATCTACTCCGATAGAAGCTAACGATTTGACGGATGCGCCGGAGAAAAGCGAAGAGAGGCCTCCGACGATCGGTTTCTGCGGCGACGAAGGAGATGCCGACGAACTCCTGGAGCTCAGATCGAAATCACAAACGCTGCTAGGTGGGCTAGCGTAAAGCGCTATGGTCGTCGCCACCACCATTGGAGCTCGCTGGTTCTGGTTTAGAATCCGAAGGTTCAGGTTTCAGAAAATCAAAGAAGGAAGAAAAATGAATAAAGAATACTCTGTGAAAATTCCCAGAATTAGCTCCCTAAACACGTCAATTTCCCGACAAACAGATTGACTCAAAACCCACGAAATCCCCTCAAATTCGAGAAAACCACCGAGTTTTAGAAAGAATTTTAGATTATAAATAGATGGGAAGAACAGATCAAAACTATTTACAGTTTTATACGAGTTCGAAGATGAAATTGAAGAAAACGACTCAAAGGCAGACAAAGAGGGTGTGGGTAAGGAGGAAGAAGAAGAGACGGAGACGAAGACGCTTTGCTCTTAAGGAAATCAAAATTTAGATATTTCTTTCTTTTTCCCTCTTCGATTTTTCACTCTCTCTCCTTCCTACGTTTCTTAAGTTTGGCCGACCAGGCTTAACCGGTAAACATTATTACTCAAATACCCTTTTGGCTATTCGGTAATTATTCACTAAGTGGGATTATTACTTATTACTACACTCTAATCTCCGTTATCCACTGCTGTCATAAGTCATAAAATCATAAAATATATTATTTTAGTTTATTGGGTATAGATTCAATATCTCTGCTTTAACCCCGAGCCAAGATCTATAGAAGATTTTCTATTTAACTTTTGCTTATTGTCAAATTATCAATCTGTCTTCCAAACTCAAAACACAAATAGTTTATGTGTACTACTACTTTATATTTAATTAAAGCTAATTCTTTGGAGGCTTGTAATAAAAGTGGGATGACACGCTAACTCTGATTAGATGACATCGATAATTAACAATATCCAATCAGATGACATCGATATCTCAACTCCAATGGCTATAAAATAAATTAAGGCATATAGTTTATATAGAGTAGCCACTAAATGACTTTTGTGTGTTCATCAAAGACATTTTAACATAATTGTATTTTAACTTAACTCCTATGACAAACAAATAAATAGTGTACAAGACTCATGTCATAGAGCACCAGAAGAGTCATAGTTAGCACTATTTTGTTAAAGTACAGATTATGCCATTTATTGTTGGGCAATTCTACAAAATAGCACCAAAAAACATAAAGTTCAATAATTTAGCACAGAAGGGTGAAAATCCTAAAACTAGCATTCTTTAAAAGAAAAAAGACTAAACTATCCTCTATTATACTGTAAAATCAATCATCCCAAACGGAGCTTGTGACGAGATCCATGGCGGCGATTTCTACTTTCTTCCTTCTCTTCCTCATTCCCCTTGTCCCACTCTCGCTTTTCGTTATCTTGGCTTTAATCGTACGTACGCCCTCGTCCCATCCGAATCCCCATCAAGTCACGTCTTCTTCTTCATCACCGGCGGTAAGCTGAAGAACGGAACCGTCTTTGCTAAACCTGACTCTCTCTACTTTACCTTTCTTCACCGCGTTTAGAAACTCGATGTACCGCCATTGCGATCCCTCCGGAAGATCCGATGATGATTGGGCTTTCGGATTAGGCGTCGTAATCGTCTGGGTCTCACTGAACGTCGACGGCTTCACTGCTTGAGCTTCAGCAACGACAGTTTGTGTAGCGCTAACCGGTTCGTCCAAAGCTAAAGCTCCTCGCGGCGACGAAGAAATTGATGAGAACAGAATAGCTGCTAAAGCTACTCGCGACGGCAATGACTTTATGGGTTTTCCATTGTCTTCGATTCGCAGAGCCGATCGAGTACTTCCACGGGAGATTAAGGAGAAGGAAAACTCTGATTCTTCACTATATCAACAAGAGGAAAACTGGAAAAAGCCATATAAGGCCGACCTTATATGGAAAAACTGGAAAAAGACAAATACAGGATTCTGATACATCCTATAATCTGATACCCTTTTTATGTATTTATAATAAAATCTTAATGGTTTCTGAAATTTGATACTGCAAACACATAGTTGTCATCGACCTGAATCTGCAGGAGCTAGCAACCGTACTTCAAACATGAGAACTTATAGAAGCTTGTTTTTTTTGCAGGGACTGTTTGGTCTCCAAGATCGAATGTTGCAGAACTTGAACACAACTATGTTGTGGCGGTAGAGCTACCAGGGGTCAGTATCAATGATATAAGAGTGGAGGTTGACAACACAAAGTAATTATTACGCATCTTGACACATGTTTACTTTACTTAATACGCATTGTGTAACAAAGGTACTTACCCGTGCTGCTGCAGCTTGTCTGTGACAGGGAGGCGCACATCTATCTGTCAAAAAGTTGATGCAGGCACCAAAGATTCAATCTTTGGATATCACAAGCAAGAAATAATACAAGGACCATTCAAAGTTTCATGGCCACTCCCCAGCAATGTGAACAAGGATAATGTTTCCGCTGAATTTATGTAAGTAGAAACTATACTTCTCTAAACCCCAACGTTATGATTAGTGGGTTTATAGCTAGTGCACACCTAAAAAGTAGGTTTTAGATTCCAATTTGAACTCTTAGCCAGTCACTAGCATGAATTAGATATCTAGAATATGGCAAGTTTTATAGAGAGATTGTGAGTTTCTTGGAGAGATTGTGTTTGTTTAAGCCTATTAAGACCTGTTGTATTGATTAGACGAGTGACTGATGTTTGGTATAATTTATCAGCTTGCAAAGAGGACTTTTGATGATGTCTACAAGTACCCAATGCGAATCCGAGAGAAGGTTTAAGAGAGTTTAGGCAAAGAATAATTGTTGTAATGCACAAATGATCGATCTCTTTGTCTTGAATTTTCCATATAAAAGACAATTTATATAACGTATAAATGAGAATTTTTGTGTTCATTTATATAACTTCTCAAATTTAGGAAGTTGTCCTACACATTTAGGAAAACCTTTCTAAACATGTGTAAATGAGAACTTTTGTGTCCATCTATACAAAACTCAAATTTAAGAAGTCATAATACACATTTAGGAACATATAAAATGTATTTAGGAAAGTCTTCCTAAATACGTTTTCTGTTGATTTCCATGCGTAAATGAAGCATCATAACAAATGTGTTGTTGTTTTGTCTACACAAAGAAATAAAGAAAGATTCAAATGATGAAAAATGATCATTTCTTGAAAATGAAACGTATTTAGGAATATATATAACGTATTTCAGAAAGTCTTCCGAAATGAACAAAAATATAAAACAATATTTTCTGTTGATTTCCATGCGTAAATGAAGCATCAGAACAAATGTGTTGTTGTTTTGTCTACACAAAGAAATAAATAAAGATTCAAATAATGAAAACTGATCATTTCTTGAAAATGAAACGTATTTAAGAACATATATAACGTGTTCTTGTTTCTTCTACATTTATAGTTTTTTCTTAAAATGAATCATATTTTGGATCATATATAACGTATTTCGGAAAGACTTCCTAAATGAACAAATGATGAAAAATGATCCTTTCTTGAAAATGAATCGTATTTAGGAACATATATAACGTATTTCGGAAATATTTCCTAAATGAACAAATGATGAAAACTGATCCTCTCTTGAAAATGAAACGTATTTAGGAACATATATAACGTATTTCGGAAAGTCTTCTGAAATGAACAAAAACAGAAAACGATATTTCATGTTGATTTCCATGCGTAAATGAAGCATCAGAACAAATGTGTTGTTGTTTTGTCTACACAAAGAAATAAAGAAAGATTCAAATGATGAAAACTGATCATTTCTTGAAAATAAAACGTATTTAGGAACATATATAACGTGTTCTTCTTTCTTCTACATTTATAGCTTTTTCTTAAAATGAATCGTATTTAGGAACATATATAACGTATTTCGGAAAGACTTCGTAAATGAACAAATGAGGAAAAATGATCATTTCTTGAAAATGAATCATATTTAGGAACATATATAACGTATTTCGGAAAGACTTCCTAAATGAACAAATGATAAAAACTGATCATTTCTTGAAAATGAAACAAATTTAGGAACATATATAATGTATTTCGGAAAGTCTTCCGAAATGAACAAAAACAGAAAACGATATTTCATGTTGATTTCCATGCGTAAATGAAGCATCAGAACAAATGTGTTGTTGTTTTGTCTACACAAAGAAATAAAGAAAGATTCAAATGATGAAAAATGATCCTTTCTTGAAAATGAAACGTATTTAGGAACATATATAACGTATTTCGGAAAGTCTTCCGAAATGAACAAAAACATAAAACGATATTTCCTGTTGATTTCCATGCGTAAATGAAGCATCATAACAAATGTGTTGTTGTTTCGTCTACACAAAGAAATAAAGAAAGATTCAAATGATGAAAACTGATCATTTCTTGAAAATGAAACATATTTAGGAACATATATAATGTATTTCGGAAAGTCTTCCGAAATGAACAAAAACAGAAAACGATATTTCATGTTGATTTCCATGTGTAAATGAAGCATCAAAATAAATGTGTTGTTGTTTTGTCTACACAAAGAAATAAAGAAAGATTCAAATGATGAAAACTGATCATTTCTTGAAAATGAAACGTATTTAAGAACATATATAGCGTATTTCGGAAAGTCTTCTAGAAATGAACAAATGATGAAAAATGATCCTTTCTTGAAAATGAATCGTATTTAGGAACATATATAACGTATTTCGGAAAGATTTCCTAAATGAACAAATGATTAGGAAAGATTTCCTAAATGTGTAAATGAGAACTTTTGTGTCCATTTATACAAAACTCAAATTTAAGAAGCCATAATACACATTTAGGAATTTATACAATGTAAATAGATTTAACAATTTTTCAAACACAATCCAACAAATATTTTTCAGATTTGTTCATGTGATGAGTAAACTCTAAATTCCAAATAACCTCTCATTCTTCAACAGATAATTAAAAATCCTTTTAATAGAGGTTTAATTGGAGGAAACGTAAACAGAATGGTCAAGGATTAAAGAATAAAAATAATTGAGGTTGCCACAAGACCCTTAATAAAGTAATAGTTGAATCCTCAGGAAGAAGCTCGTATCGAAGACTATACACCAAAGTTTGAAGTGATTACTTTGTATAAACCCTCGTGAAATAACATGTTAGAATATTAAAAGCCCAATCAGAATTGCTAGCATCACCTGCACAAACACACCTCTCAACTTTACAAAAAGCTTCCACCTTTCTCAATGGATTGGTTTTCAAATATGATCATAAAGCCAAATCAGAGAAACTTGATTGGAATAAAGAGAAAGTTCAAACAAGAAGAAGTGATCAAATCTAACCATTATAGCGAGGCGAACAACAAAGACACTGTAGTAAGATGACAAACAGTGGCTACTTGCGTACTGAAACTGTTCTTGTTCGACATCTCCACGCAAAACCCTCCTCTCTCTTGGCATCTCTGACTTACTTCTCCAAGGGCTAACCCATTCAGTCATTTTATCGAACATCTTGCTCATCTTCTTCCTCGAATTTGGCCAGAGGGAATGTTTAGAAGGTAAAATGGCCAATACGGATATTTGGCTTCATGTCCACTGATAAAAAACCGAGAATGTACGAAACTAAGAATTTTCCAAGGAAGATGCCCATTTATACACTGAAAGCAATGAAAACCAAAGAGTTAGCTAGCATCTATCGATTTCTCCACTTTCTACTTAAATTCATTGACCCAAAAAAAAACAATTATGTAGCCAACTCAGACTATTATAGGCTTAAAGTTCAAGATTCGTCTTCATCAATTAGGTCATCACCAATTACAAATGAGGCCCTTTGTGACCTAAGACTAGCCGGAAATGTTCATATCTGCAATTCCACTTATCCATGGATTGATAATACATTACGAGAAATTTGTGAATCAAAGAAGAAGAGAGTTAACCTGATAGATTGGTTTCTTGAGTGGCTCGGAGCAAGTAAGACAATCAAGAACATCCGAACTCTTCAGGGTTACGGATTGTTGTGGTGAAGAAGAACTCGGGCTACTGCTTACGGATCTTCGCGATTGTGCCTCCGTTATCACATCCTCAGGGTCGTTACCAATAGTCGCCATTCTCATTCCACCAACATCTTTTGCGATTGCACCTTCTTCTTCTCGTATCTCTTCCTCCTCGACACTTGCGGCGTCGGAATCCTCGCTGCCGTCTTCTTCTTCATCCTTCGAGACACCTGCGGCGTTGTAATCCTCGTCGTCTTCTTCATCATCTTCATCGGCAGAAGGAAACCGTTGCGTCGATGAATCATATCGAACTTGTAAATGGATTAGGTTGCGTCGAAGGCGAAAAACGGAAAGATCCCGGCGAAGAGGAATCGTTGATGGCTGATGATAATCGATGATACCCTTTTTTTTTTTTGGAATATTGGACAACATAAGAAGTATGGGCAAAATGGACATTTGTCTCTTTAATGAATGCTAAAAAAGAGGCTTTTTTATTAGGGTGCTAATTTGGTCAGAAAGTTTTCAAAAAGTGCTATTTTGATCAATTTCTCTTTATTGTTCAAATATTTGTATTTATTTATAATTTTAAACCTTAAATGGTTATCAATTTCAATACTTCTGTAAATTTATATATGAATTAAATGATACTACTTTATATAACAACTAGATTAGATCCACGTATACGTAAATTTATATTAAGATGTTTTATAATCCGTAAAAAACAAATTATAAATGAAAAAATGGAAACAAAAAAAATTAGACCTCCATAAAAGATATATATATATATATATATATAAGATTGAGACCGTCAACGTGAAATCATCTATAAAGAAACTTAATAATTATATATTAATTTTTATTCTCCTTTTTATTATATTATTTATTTTTAATTAAATGTTGTCACATATTTTAAAATATTTAATTTTTATATTTTTATTCAAATTAAATTTTTTGTATTATTTAAATAATTATATATTTATTTTTCGTAAGAAAATTTTATTATTATTTTTAACTTTTTTTAAAGATAAATGTTATTTTTTATTTTAATAATTTTACCTTTTAAAATTAGGAATTAGTTATAAATTTCCGAATTTTTGAATTTTTTTAAAAAAATTATATAATTTTGGCTTTTAAGATAAATTTATATTTTCTATTTTTTTATTTTTGTTTAGTAACATGATTATGAATCAATGATAAATTTTTCGTAAGAAAATTTTATTATTATTTTTTAACTTTTTTTAAAGATAAATATTATTTTTTATTTTTTATTTTAATAATTTTACCTTTTAAAATTAGGAATTAGTTATAAATTTCCGAATTTTTGAATTTTTAAAAAAAATTTATATAATTTTGGCTTTTAAGATAAATTTATATTTTCTATTTTTTTATTTTTGTTTAGTAACATGATTATGAATCAATGATAAATTTTCATTTTACTGTTAATATAAATATTAAAAATTAATTAGAATTTATTTTATATATATCAAAATTTGATAAATTAACTTAACACATATCACAATTAGATGAATTAAACACTTTAAAACATTTAATTTTATAGAATAAAAAAATTATTATTTTCCGGCAATTACAATTCTATATTTTTAATCATTATTCACATATGCTTTCTTTAGCTTCACGCCAATGCATGAATCCGCCATTTGTTAGTGTGTGTGTATAGTAATCATTTTTTTTATTTTGCTCAAAAACTCATTTTTTGATAATATCATATTATCCTCTTGGAATATTTTTATTTTTTCTTCTTCATAATTTGTTTTAAAACAAGTAGTAGTCCACGGCAGATGAGTCATCCCATTTGCATCACCTTTATTCGTGTATAAAATATTATTTATCTAAAGATGACTTGTATTGAGAACAACTTTGATTATTATTTGATACTTATAAATTGTTTTAGTTTTTGGCAAATAGAGTTTGCTACTTTTAAACATGAACAAAAAACCAGCAAATTGTAGAAAAGAGGGTCCACCATGAGATGAGATATTGTCTACTGGACTACTATATTTTTTTCTACTCCTTAATTTATAATATTTTCTATCGCTTATTTGTGTTTGGTTTTCATTGGGATCGAACCCATAATGGTGACTGGGTTAACAACTCCTTAAGTATATTCGCTTTTTTTGTTAAATCATATTTAAATTATACTTTCTATGTTTCATAATATAAAATATTCTATTTTATTAAAAATATCTAGAGGAACAAGATATGAACCAAGTGTTGTTGGCCATAAAAACATGATTATGAAGTGAAGTCCGTGAACCTAACTGGAGAATATTCCCATAGATATCTTATTGATAAGGATTAGGAAGATTTATATTATTTGGTGTTATTAATATGTCAATGTTAAACACTATATATATGTGTCTTATGATCTTGTATCAAAAACACAACTCAATAATATATTCCATTTTATTATATTTTGACATTTTTAATTTTTTTAAAGATTGGTGACTAATTATATTATAATTTTTTTAATAATTAGCTAAACTAATTTTTGTTTATATATTAAATGATTTTTTTTGAAAACAAAAAAATTAACGTTTGTGTGAAATTTAGAAAAAAAATTGATAATATAAACAAGGATGAAGATATGTAATATAGTAACAAAAAATGTTTGAACTAACGATATTTTTTTATATTATATTTTTGGGAAGAAAAGGCAATGAACAAAAAAAATATTTCCGGTTAAATTTTGCAAAATGGCAAAACAAATTAGGGAAACGAGTATGCATGACCAAAATGGAACCGTAACCGTATTTCGGACCGTAATCGTATCGTTTTTAAACCGTAACTGTGTCAGACGGTTAAAAACTGTAACCGTTAACCGTAAAAATATATTAGTTATGATTAAAAAAATTATTAACCGTAACCGTTAATTAACCGTAACCGTATCAAAACCATTGGTTAACTGCAAGGTTAAACCGTAAAATTTTAACCGTAACCGTTTTAAAAATAAAATTATATATACTAATAATTATAATTAGTTCTGTAAAATTAAAAATTCAAAGAAAATTATATATAATCAATTTATCAATAGCAAATGCAAATCTAACAAATACAAATATTAATTAAAACTTAAATGTGCTAAACTAATTAATATTTTTTCTAACAAATATAAAAAATATTTTAACAAAACAGTTTTATGAAAAAATATACTCCATTTGTTTCATAATGTTTGATTTTCTGAATATTGCACATGAAATAAGAATCAATAAATGCTCAATTTTTTGTTGTTTTATTTCTATAAAATAGTTTATTATCTTCTTCTCTATTACATTTTTCTCTCACGTTCTTAACAAAAAATCATCAATAACCATAAGAGATTTAAGCAAAACAAGAAAAAATACATAGAAAAACAAAGGAAAAATATAAACAAACCAACAAAAATTAGAAAAAGAATATTAATAAACTTTTTATTTTTTATATTATTCTAATTTATCAAATTTATAATTATTTAATTATAAATCATGACATTAATCATTTATTGTCATCAGGTAACCGTAACCGTATCTAACCGTAACCGTATTAATCGGACTCGTATTTAACCATAACCATTTTAACTGTATATTAAACGGTTAAGGTTAAAATTAAAAAAAATATATAACTATAACCAATTATTAAATAATCTTAACTGTATTAACCGTAACTGTGGTCATGTTTAAAAACGAAAGGTGATTAATTAAGTAGGGGCAACAGTGACATTTTCAAAGCAATAAGTGGTTATTATTAAATTTTAAAAACGTTTTTTTTTTGGGGGTTTTCCCGATGCAGGAGTTTAGATAAGGACACCGACGCGTCTCGGAGAAAAACAATCACAAGCAAGACATTCATTTCGCCACGTGGCAAAACTGAACATGGCACGCGTCATAATTGGCGGCCATGGAAGAAAAAAATGGATGTCACGCTCATCGCACGTGTCCAATCCCCAGCTTCACTTCCACGACTTGTGGGGATCGCGTGTCTACCCAAACCGGACGGCTACGGTTGAATCTTCTGATTGATATTGAATTACAGCCGTTAATTTATTCCAACGGTGGTTCAGACTTAACTAGTCAACGCCTCTTACATTCTATTAGCACGTGTATACAAGACGAATTTTTTAAGTCGACGGAAGAAGAAGATCATCTTTCAATTTGAATTGGTTTGAAGAAAACAAAAAGATATATTTGGTTTTACATGCAGCAATCGAGATATTTAGGGAATCGAATCGGTTAGTTTCGGTTCAAAAGCATATATAGTATATAAAAAACAAAAGAGGAGGGTGGTCCCCAAATAATATTTAGGATTTGCGTAAGTATTTCGGATTTTGGTTAGCCATGACTACTTCTCCACGTGGAATTGTTCCGCTGCCTTTTCCTCTCCTTTCACGCAATCACTCTTTCCTCACACGCATCTTCACGTGTATCATTCCGGTTTTCTCTTAACCGAGAAGACTACCCGATAGTGTATGTTGTATATAAATGGTTTGGTTTACTTTTTCTTGCACGCAAACATCAATAATAGCCCAATACCGTTTTTTCGTGGATCTTTGGATGGAGTTGATAATGGTCTCGAATCTGGCCTAGAAAGTAAAACATTTTGGGTTTGTAAACCCAATTATTTATCCACTATTTACAAAACCAAATATTAATTTATGAACCCTATGAATTTTGTCAAATAACCTACAATTCACTGACAGAAAAGATTGAAACAAAAAAACACATGTTTTGTGGAAGCTATCTTAGTCTAGTGGTTGACCAAATAATTCATTAATATTTTTATACTAGGAGATCCGAATTTCAATTCGCAAATGACGCAATTTTTACAGATTAATGAAGGTAAACTTATAAGAATTTTTTCAGCGTGGTGTAAATGAAACTGTTCATTGTGATCGTGGATCGTTGTGCAACGAAACGGATAGCATTGTGCATTGTATAATTATCTTTGTAGTATTTCTCATTATTTGTTCAATGTTAAAAAAAAACATGTTTCCATACTAACAGTCTTTTTAGACAAATTATGATCTAAATTTTAAACTATATGTATGTATTATGTACTATTTTTTTTTTTACATTCATGCCAGCATAAATGTACTCGAATCTAAATATGAAGTTTCAATTATCATTTGCGTATCACACTCGATATACTATTTTCACACTTCAAATTATAGAAAATAATATTATATATTTAATCATTAAAAATACATTTCCAACACGAGAACTCTTAAAATTGCATATCCTGTAAGAGTCAATGTCTACATTTGAATAGCAATATCTATATGTTTCTCAATTAGATCGCCGACAAGAACTCTTACAGACCAAGTGTCTTCCCATAATCCAATTATTCGATATTTCATTTCATTTTATAATTTCTCACATTTTTGTGATAGAACTGTTATATATATATATATGTAAATTTATTTGTTACATCTTGTTTTAAATAAGAAATTTGAAAGTAGCATAATGGGGGAAAAAAAAAAGATTACAAAGGAAACTAATTCGAAACTGATCAAGTTAGCTACACAAGAAAAAAACGAGGTCGATCTTGGCCTGACATGGGATAGAAAGATAGGCCTAAGCCAGGAGCGGCGAAAGCTGCCGTTTCCATCGTCATCCGCTGCTGAACAGTGGCGGCTCCGGCGTCAGCAAACTCCTTCACCATATTACGATAATACCCTTTGATCTTCTTCAAGACCCTCACATAGTACAGTCTCAGCCACTTGAACCTCATCCTTGTCACCATCCTCTTGAGCGTGAACCTGCCACGTGGCGTACTGTTTTTTCCGCCGAGACGCACGACGTGTGGCTTACGCCGACGGAGGTAGACCTTACGGCGACTTGATGATGGCCACCGGAATGCGGTGGAGGCGGAGGTGATGACTGAATGGGGATCCATTGGGATCTCGCGAGAGAATTTTGCTGAGGAAAGATATAGAGTTAGATGGTTTATGGAGTTAGATGAAGAAACTTATATATATAGAGAGAGAGAGACTAGAGTGATGAAATTTGTTATGCGGTCACTTAATTAGGACTTAATATGACATTGCGTAAATTTCGTAAACAATATCGTATGTCCAAATCATAAACGATTTGTAGTTTTTGTTGTTATATACCAAAGTATACAATGTATATTTATATATTTAAGGGATGACCTAAAGACCACGACATTTCAATGGTGCCACATATTTTTGATATTTTTTGTATGATAATAATTAGATAAAGTTAGTAAATTACTAATTAATAATGAAAAGGGGAAACAGATTGGAAGAGAAGAAAAAATTTAACATTTTACCCCAAAAAAAAAAACAGAAATTTGGAAGAGGAGAACAATTAAATAGAAAACGGATACAGTGTATGCTTGTTATAATTTAGCAATATGTCAATCATATCATAGCAAAAGGTGATAAATGTTTATTATTAATCACCATAGTATATGACGTTTTTTTGTGTGGTAAACATCTAACATGCTTTGTCTTGTGACTCTTGTCTCATCTCGAGTGTAACTAACTAAGTATGGTATCCATGTCTGTGTGCTCTTAGGTAGGCATGCCTAAATCTATCGCTTGGTTATTACAATTTCGTATATCGGTAATCATCTAGTGTGTTGGTGCAGAAGACGACACAGTTACGTAGAGCTCAAGGGACCCCTTTTGTCTCCATTACATAGAAAGTCAACTTTTATTGCAATTATGTGTACGTATGTTCTACTGAGAACCATTCACCGGAAAATTATATGTTTTCTTGACTTCTGTTTAGTTTTGTGTGTGCGTCAATTCATGGACGGCTAATAATTATCTAATTATTTTACTTATTTTGTAGTTGATGTTGAGTGTTGACTATTGCTAGAATATTTTTAATTTCCCTCTTCTTGAATACCTTTTCGAATAGAGTTATTCACCGAACCAAAAGCTGAATTATAGAAAAACGACTCTCTCTCTTTTTTTGTTTTTCCTGGTCGAATTTTATAGACTTGGGTTATTGGGCTTCCAACTCAAAAATCAATTGGCTAATGAGAGGAGTGACCCAATACCCTTATAAACCACTTAATCTTAGGTCCTACTACCGATGTGGGACTCTTTCACTCACATCCCCTCTCACGCTCAGTATGGTTTTTCCATCTGATGCGTGGAGTTTACTTTGGGACGGGCGGCCCAACTATCGGTGTGGCTCTGATACCATGATAGACTTGGGTTATTGGGCTCCCAACTCAAAAACCAATTGGCTAATGAGAGGAGTGACCCAATACCCTTATAAACCACTTAATCTTAGGTCCTACTACCGATGTGGGACTCTTTCACTCACAGAATTGAAATTGTCGGTTTTATTGTAGGATGCATGAAATAAGAAACTAATTTTACAATTGCATATCGAATTTTCTGCTCATTCACCCCGTGCATAGTGCTCTAACCCAAAAGAGAATGCTTAACAATCATGAAAGCAGAGCCCAATTTTTTTATTATCAATCAGAAAGACTGAACTGAGCTCTGACCCCATTGAACGGCCACCGGACTCTTGACGACGTGTTCACCGTCTGTCCATTCGATCGATCCGAATTCATGACCAGCTACGGATCCAACTCCGCCGCCGAGCACAACGCTCTTAAACGTCACTTCGAATTCCAACTCGCCATTCTCCTTGCTAAACGCAAGCTTGCTCGGAGACACCTCGATCTCAACATTCGCCGGAGATTTAACCCCGATTTCGTACACCGCGTCAACGTTGCTTCCCACGTTTTTCACTACTCTTCTGTATTTCACAACATCGACGGTCGATCCAAAAACCACGGAGAAAGATGGGTAATTGAGATCGCCGGCAGTTCTGAGCTTGCTCGTCTCGCAGGCGTTGTAAAGAGTTGGATCCTGAAGGAAGACTAGAATCCCAGGAAACTCGTATCCAACGGCGCAGAGGAAGGCGACGTACTCTTTCACATCGATCTCGTAAACCAAACCAGGATTCAAGGCTTTGTTTGGATCCACGTGGCCGGCTCCGTGGATAAATGAGTTCGATGATTTTCCGGTTGCGAGATCCTCGATTGGTTCGCCGGAGTTTTCGGTATCGTAAGCTGTTGTTACGAGGGCGGATTTGATGGCCGCCGGTGACCAATCGGGATGAGCTTTACGGAGGAGAGCGGCGAGTCCGCTGACGTGTGGGCACGACATCGATGTGCCGGAGATTATGTTGAATTGGACCCGTCTCGGGTCGATATCTAAATCGGTCGGACCAACCATTCCGGTCCAACCGGCTAAGATGTTGACTCCGGGTGCAATCACGTCCGGTTTGAGGATTACTGGCGTTATGTGGTTTGGTCCACGGCTGGAGAAGGCGGCGACTCTGGGAGAAGGAGGAGATGGTCCGATCAAGGTGCCTAGGAAGCGGATTGTTGCGGTGGGAGAGTCTGACGTTTTGATGTAGTCGCGGATTTGATCTCCAGCTTTAGCTCCGACCATTGTCGCCGGGACGAGATGCGAATCGGCGGTCAGTTCTTCCCCGCTTTCAGCTGTGTTCGCGAGAATCATGCCTGCGCCGCCGGCTAGCTTGACGGCACTTCCTTTCTCAACTCTGGCGTTGCCTCCTCTGTCACAGAGAACGATTTTGCCTTCCACCAAGGATGAGTTCAATTTTCCCGGGTAGCACAATCTACTTCCGCAATTGCCGGAATATACCAGAGAAATTTGAGAATCGGGAAGAGATTCGCCAGTGTACAGTGACGTTCCCGTGAAGACTTTTCCGTCGCCAGTGATGGCGTTAGCGGAGAACTCTCTGTCGATAGTGGACGCACCGACAGTGAGGATCCATGGAGCGATGTTAGTGGCGGTTTGTGGGCCAGGACCAGAGTTTCCGGCGGAGCAGGAAACGACGATACCGTGCCGCGTCGCTCCAAATGCTCCGATCGCGATAGAGTCCATGTGATACTCCGGGGCGTAGCCGTTGGCACCTACGGAGAGAGAGATCACGTGAACACCGTCCGCTACCGCCTGATCCATGGCAGCGAGGATATCGGAGTCGTAGCAACCGCTGCTCCAACAGATTTTGTAGGCTGCGATTCTCGCCTTAGATGCCATCCCACTCGCCACTCCGGGCGCGTATTGGTACAAGCTCGCGTTGGCAACCACCGATCCAGCCGCCGTAGACGCCGTGTGCGTCCCATGACCTGCTGTATCGCGCGGCGATCTCGATTCCTTCGCCGTGTGCGTTGATCCATTACGATGCGTCAAATATCCCTTGTAAAACGCTCGAGCACCGATAAGCTTCCGATTGCAAGATGATGCAGGAAAATCCGGTCCGGTCTCGCACTCGCCTTTCCAGGTAGATGGGACCGGATCGAGACCTAAATCCGAGAAACTCGGATGCTCCGGCCAGATTCCAGTGTCTAGAACGCCAACGATCACGTCTTCTCCGTAATTGGAGTTGCTCCAGAGACCAGAATTATCGGAGAAACCGAGGAAGGCAGGGGTATGAGTTGTGTGAATCTCACGCGCCTGATCTGGGATAACGGAGATGACGGCGGGGTTACGGCGGAGAGCGGCTGTCTGGATAGGGGAGAGACGAGCAGAGAAGCCATGAACGGCGCGTGAGTAAGAGTAGAGGAGGGTCGCGGGTTGGGGAGAAGATGGGAGGGAGTGGAGGAGAGAGTTGTGCCAATGGTTGTGGGAGGAGAAGAGGGAAGGCTTATGAGAGCTCTGCACATGAACGATGTAAGAGCCTTCCGATGAAGAAACTGCAGATAAGAGACAGAAGAAGAGAGAAAAAACGAAGAAGACGGAGGAGAGAGAGAGCTTAGCCATGGCGATCCCCCGATGGAAGAAGATTCCTTTACTTTGGTGACGTTTTTATTATCTCTCTCAGCTTCTGAATCTTTTATTTCGTCTATACGCCACATGTTAATACTAATAGATATATCGACGTGGGTCACATGACTGCGATTTAATAATATTGACACGAGAGGATAGGAAGAATCATGAGGTTATAAAAAGTGGCAGGTAATGACAAAACGACAGACCAATAAGAAACGAACACACTGACTACATTAAAAAGCTCTTATCGAAAGATTCAAAACTATGAACGCTCATTACAATATTCATACAATAGCCTCTGATTAGTTGTTTGGTTAGGGAAGACACAAGGTTACATAGCTTTTAAACAGCCCATGGTATGAATCCCATGGCGCAACTGAGCCTGAAAGTAACGAATACCAGATATAGAGCAATGAGTCCAATACCTAAGGTTTTGCTAGGTCGCATGTCGTTGCGCGGGAGCACAACCATTGCCCAAACCAAACCGAGTACTAGAAACCCAATTGTGTAGAACAAGCTTTTATCTTCTGGTACCATGTACGTGTCAGGACTCTTGGAACATGCGCCGAGAAGCATCGACATACCGATCCCCACGAGTGTGTTGAACATTGGACCTGCATAGCATCCCGATAGAGCGATTTGCACACCATCCCCACCGTTCATCGATAATGCGATATTCGACACTAAGTCACCCATTGAGTTTCCCCAAGCAAGTACTGTTAGTGCAAGTATCGACGGGTTGATTCCATAGATCTCACCAATTGTCACCAGAAGAGCAACGAGTTCGTTTGCAATCATGTAGAACCATACGATGCTCATGATAAACCCACCAAGAACCCAAGGGATCAAGAATCTTCGAGGTGGGTGATCGGGTTCTGTGTTTTTGTAAGCGAGAAAACCAAGAGTAGAGCCAATAGCAACACCGATAAAGTAACCCACACCACAAGCTTGGGGACTCACATTGTCTTGGCTACTCCAGAGAGATGCCAAAAGTACAGGGGCTAATGAAACGCTAGCCACAGCATATGCCTTTGACCATGTATCTTCCTCGACCGATGGAATTGTTAACCTCCTTGGAATCGTAAGTGGAATTTCCAACAAGAAAGTGAATTTAGTACACAAGGAGCTCTCAACTTCTGCACTGTCGTCAATCCATCCCCAAGGTGGCCTTTCATCATCTTGTACACTAACTCTCGCGAAATGGTTTGAGTAGATGGCCACATTCGAAGCCCACATCCACTGAGGAAGAGAGTTCTGTAGCCGAGGTGGACCATCCTCAGGGTCAGTTTCGATCAAGGGGCTATGCATTAGAATATCCTCTTCAACACTTGGGGAAAACACACTTCCTTGCATAGGTAGCAAAGGAGTAATAGCTTCTAGCTTAAACCTCTTAGCATGCTTCCTCAGAATCACATTTGCTGCCACGAGGAAAGCATAGACCACATATATCGAGACAAACGCGATGGCGATCCGTACTGTCACTTCACCGACCATCAAAATGATTGATAAAGACACGAGTGTGAAAAGGAAGAAACTCAAGTCTCTGATGAAGCATTTCTTATCGATCTTGACTTCCATGTCCGCAACACAAAGCGAAACAATCCCAACAACAACTGAAGTAACAAATACAGCACCACCCAAGACGCTGTTAAGACCCACTTCTCCTTTATCTGTTCCAACAAAAGCAGCTATACTTGCAAACACATCTGGTGCTCCATTCCCAAGTGGAAGTAAAGTAACACCAGCAACAGTAGGAGGCAGGTTCAAAAGCTTCGAGAGCTTCGCCAACGAACAACAAAAGTAATCCGCAGCAGTATTACCCAACAGATAAAACAATGCAACAAGCCACACACCCAACATCATGTAACCCAAGATCTTGAAATCTCTGCAGGAGCAGTAAAAGAAGTTGAGGTAATCGAAGAATCCATCAGGGGAGCAAATTGGATTCGCTCTTAAGAAGTCGCATTGATCAGCGTAACCCATGTGATTGTGTAACCCCGAGCATAATACAGTACTAGTGCTACTCAAGCTGTCATTACCAGAACCGTTGATTAACTTGGAAACGTTTGTGTCAGCTTCGCTCATATGTCGATGAACTACCGTAAATTGGCTGAAACCATTGTTGAATTTAGCTTTGGAGGTCGAAACACTAGCACCACCGACGAAAGACGCGTTACTTAAGAAAGGGTTCCTGAGTATGTCGCTCCGATCAAAGAAGAAGACAAATAGAATCACAGCACAAAGCCCATTAAAAATCCCTCGAAATTTGGGATTTTTCGAGCTATAAAGAAAATTCACAGCGCTCATTTCAAACGTTTTATTACCAACCAACCATAAACCCCAAACCTCGCCGAAGGGCCTAGGGTTTCAAACAAACAAGATACGATATTGTACTTTTTGAAAAGCCCTAGGATACCCAGATTCGGTTAGACGAAACGCAATTGAGAATCAGGTGATCAGCGAGATCAATCACCGATCGGAAGATTGTAACTTCTTCGTAACGAACCCAGAATTTTGAAAGTTGTCGAGAGAAAATGCGGTGTGATGATAACACGAAACAATGGTGAGGAATCTTCGCCCAATCAAACAATGGTGGATACATTTGACCCGGAGACGTGGCATTCTTTCCATTTTGGTGAAATTGATTATACTATTCGTTAAGCTGATATTAAAAAAAGGATTAATAAATATATTCGTTAAGCTAATGATTTGACTTTTGAGTATTAAAACGATAATGATTAGCAGCAATGGGACAAATCATGTATATTTGATTAGGCGAGAAAGATACAAATCATTCGATACAGTTCTTGTCCTTTCCCCCATTTAAAAAGAAGAGAAAATTCCTTTATAGAGGACAAATCATTAGAGCATCATTATTGCAGTATCTTAAAAGAGTTTTTTAAGAAAAAATTAGATTAAATTAAATAAAATAAAATAAAATTTGCTAAAAACCGTTTCTTATTTTAGATATTCAAGAACCGGTTCTTAAGTGATATGTGGCATCTTTTTATTGGCTTCCTCTCCCTTCCTTTCCCTTCGCAACGAGAAGAAGAAGAAACATAGTTTCCTCTGTAATCGCTTCCTCTCCCTTGTCTGCAAATCCTCCAAGGTTAATTTCATCTTCATCACCATCTTTCATGTCTCGATTTCACAATTTATTTAGAATTTCTTATCGGAAAGAAGACAAGAATTTCTTATCAGCCGTCCCTTATGCGTGATACTTTCGGATCGATACTTTCGTGCTCGAAAATCATCTCTCTGGATCCGGATCTCCCCGGCACCGGAAACCTTTGGCGTTCGTGCTCTGGCGATTCCGCGGATCCATGAGGTTTGATCTTCCTTTCAAGTCTTGAATCATACTTCTCTTTTTGCCAATCTAGAATTTGTTGGTGCGTTTTCTTGTTCTGCATTTCATCGTCTCTGAATTTCTCTTTCTCTCTCTCTCTCTCTCTCTCTCTCTCTCTCTCTCTCTCTCTCTCTCTCTCTGGCGTTCGTGCTCTGGCGATTCCGCGGATCCATGAGGTTTGATCTTCCTTTCAAGTCTCGAATCCTACTTCACTTTGGGTTCTGCATTTCATTGTCTTAGAATTTCGTCGATTAGGCTTTGGGTTCTGCATTTCATTGTCTTAGAATTTGGTGTGTTATTGCCTCATTCTTCTTCACTTCACTCGCAGGGTTAGCACCAAATTACGTCTCTGTCTTTTTTTCTCTCTCTATTACTTTTCAGAATCCTGAAGCTTGCTATTCTATGCAGGGCTGTGTACATAATTTTTGTGGTGGAACGAGCACGGAAATGCTTAGATTTCTCTGCAACTCTCTATATCATACACCTCTTCTTGTGCATCATGTATGGAGGATGGCATTCTTCTATGGCATGGTGGGTTGTAAATGGAACGGGACTTGCTGTTATGGCTTTGCTAGCTGAGTACTTGTGCTTTAAACGCGAACAACGAGATATTCGATTCCATTCTCTCGAATTAGTATTGCTTTGTGTGTTGCGATCAATGTCTCATTCATGAATTCATCATATTCTTGTCTTATGTCTTATACCACCTATTAAATTGTCCAATCGTACTTGTACCATGAACTCGTTGATAGATCTGCACTATGTATCTTCTAATATCATCTCTTTGGTTAGATCTAATCTGAATACAAAAGACCAAAGGAACAAACCAAGAAAAAACCTATGCTTAACATAATTAACACTTACAATAAGACAAAATTATAAATTTTTTTTTTAAGAACCTCATTAGGGTTTCTACCATTGGAGCATACAAAAAATTAAAGGTTCTTAGAAAAAATTCTTAACTTAAAATTTATGATTAAAATATAATCGAAATATAGCATTCCTGTACATTTTGTAAATATAATCGAATATTGCATAAACAAAAAACCACATATCTATATATATAAAAAAAATCTGTTGAAGGTAATAAAATAAGTATTTACAACTGCAAATAGGAATTTTACCGCCAAAAAACAGAAGGAACTAAAACACGAACAGAAGCTTTAAGGCTGTTCCGGTGTTAGCTCTTGTATTAGCCGTTCGATCTGTCGTCTGTAAACAGGCATGAAGTGATCGCTTATCATCCTCTGCGACAACCTCACCTTACTATACAATGACCTCGGCGTCAGAAAGATTCCTACTCTACCCTCCTCCACCGTCTCCACTGTCTCAAGCCTCTCGGGGGCAGAACCGTCGTCTTCTTCGTTAGCTTCCACGACCTCAAGCCGGACTGTGACAATGTGCATTATTTTACCCGGCGGGAGGAATCTATGGGATTCTTTCATCTCAGGCGTCCGGATCTCCGGCTGGGCCACACCGGCCTCTGCGATGACGGCTTCTTCTTCTTCTTTGATTTCTTTTGCCACATCGGCTTCTTCAGGGAGCTCTGAAGCGTCGTCGTGGTAAAGGTCATGCTCCAGCTGCTGCCACAGCTCGGCTTCAGTCATACGCTCTTCGCGTGTTTCTATTTCTACTGGATCCTCGCACTCGTCAAGATCTGTGGCTCCAAGACAAGCAGATGTTTCATCATAATCAGAACACTCAGCTTCTGGTTTCCATTTCCCTGTGATTTCTTCATCCGTAGAAATACTACTAGTGGTGGCAAGAAGAGGATCTACGGTTTCGGGTCTAACTTGGGACATTGCTTCAGAAGAATCTATCTGATGTTCCGGGTTTGATTGAGTAGCAGGGACTCTGCGCCGCGGTCCGATACATGACCAAGAAGATAAGCTTAGTGCAGGACGGGTCAGCATACTCTGAGCTCTTCTCATCACAACCTGCATAAAATTTGTTTTACTCAGAAACCTTTTGAGTTTTAAGAGCTGTTTAAGTTCAGAAGCATATTCCACGTAATTTTATTACCTGTGTGCCACTAGACACTGGACGTAGCATTGCACCAGCACCAGCAACTTTTGCTTTGGCAGTGGCCATAGATGGAAGGCGAGATCCTAAAGCTGACGCTGAGCGATAAACAGTGCTGAGGATTCGAGTCCGTTCAATTTGATTTCTCAGATCATTTAGCCAAGCAGATGCTGTTACCTGAAGAGGTGGGAAAAGGAAGAACAAAAGGATTCTCTCAAAAAGATACAAAGAAAAGTTCTCCCAAGTGTATAAATGAAGCATTGTCAAGGCATACAATTTGGGGTTTAGGAAGCTAACCTCAGCGCGTAAGTCATCTACTGATGCAGCAGAAAATGTAGGCACCAGATCAGCTCCATTTATGACAGACACAATGAAGTCGTTCCCAGAGTCGGCTAATTCCCAAGTCATACAAGCAGCTGAAGAACATAGGAACAAATGCTCAGTCTTATGTCTTGAGAGGGTATCAACAGATGTAATTGTGAACTATGTTGGATGAAAAACCTGGAGCAAATGTAACACAGGTAGCTGTAGAGAGCATTTTCTGCTCCCGCAAAATATATGTTAAAAGAGCAGCCGTTCCACCGCCCAAAGAGTGCCCAACAATCTGCCAACAAAATGCAGGACAATGATTGATGTGTCCAAACTAGAGATAATATTTTGTTTTAAACAACCGTTTTCCAGTAAAGGTGAAGCAGAAAAACAGAAAACCGAAAACATAAAGTACCTTGATTTTGTAATCTGGATATTGCTCAAGACCCTTGAGAAGACAAGGGGTGGCAAGTTTTGCTATACACCGAGCAGCAGCAACCATACCACAATGTGCATATCCTAAAACCAGATTGCTGACCCCTCTCTCGTTTACAACAGTATGATGGAACGGCACAATTCCTCCTGTCGCAGCCGTCAAGGTGTCCTTGATGCTATGCGTTCCACGGATCAACAATAGAAAACATTTTGTATTGTGATCGACAAGAACCGTAAAAGCTGGCTTCAATATCTGCATGATGCAAAATTCACACACTAATTCTCAACTTCTACGTCGAAAAAGTGCCCAAGAGACGAGTGTTGTTGAAAAATTACCCCAGCTTTGGGTTCGTGAATAAGGACGTTTTCCTTTGTAAAGCCAGTCTCTTCTAAGAACAACGGAAATGGTTTCTTGGAGAAATGCCAACACAATGTCAACAAGTGCAAATAATATCTAAGTTCAGTGGCTACTTCTGGTCCTTTGAGCTCTATACTATCTTCACCACCAAAGACACGATCAACATGTAGAAGTCCCTGCAGTTTTAGTTACACAATATAAAATGTTCGCCTTTGACCACAAGATGACTAAAATAACAAAAAACAGTTATAAAGATGAAGAGATGTTTACCTGCCTCTTGATGAGAAAATTGATCCCAAAAGCAAGATCTCCAATTGGCCACTTCCCTAGAGTCTCGGAGTAAGTAAAACGAAGAGTCTCAGAGAGAGTAGAAATTGTCTCCAACCAAGTTGCTGGAGCTTGAATAAGTCTATGCGAAACACGGTCGATCCTCAAAGAAGCGCGAGTAGCAGAAGTTCCAGAATTCTCATCGTTAACATCAGATGGACCCGCTATTAATTTCCGGTTCAAAGTGTAATATAGAAGAGCAGCTGCTCCAGCTGCTGTGGCCATAGTTGCAGTTGCCATGATCAATCTATCCCTAAAACATCAATGAAACAATTCGGTTACTTGTTGCTCATTAGCGTTTTAATCTGAAACGAAACTCAGTCTAAGACATAAAAAACAAAACAAAATTGATCTAACTACATTGGATGCCACAAATTCAATCTCCAGAATCAGCTACGAGTGCATCTGCTCTCCGACTTTTGCCAGAGATATTCAAAAACATCTAAAGCTGGAAAATTGGATACAATTTCGTACGAAGGGAACATTCCTTTCACAAATTATCCCCAAAAAAATAAAAATTTCGGGATAAAAAAACAACCACCCATTAATAGAAAACTCTCACTTTCCTGAAATTTCTCGAAAACCACAACAATCCTACACAACCAAAAAAGAAAAAAAGAAAAAAACTGCAAACAATCCAATCGAATGTGATTCAGCCTGAAATTCAACATGATCTATTGCAAAGGAACAAGATCCGTGAACTAAAGACACAGAACGAGAAAACCCAAAAATCGCATCGTGAAAACACGAAACTGAATGAAAATCGAACCTGGAAAATAAAGATGAAACCGTGAGCCTGATTTTAGGGTTTTACAGTGGAGAAGGTTAAGGTTGCTTGCTTATGTACGATATCTCCGTCAAGGGGGACTTTCTCTCCGATGACGATAGATTCGCTACAAAAGTGCAAAACTGATTATTGCTAGCTTTAAATAAACTGCGCTACGTTTTTGTGCTGAGCAAACGCCGCGTAGTTTCGCGCCGCCAAGATCTGCTGCTAACGTGGCGATATATAACTGGATCACTTGGCTTCCCAGAGCTGACCTAACTAATAACAATGGCAAGTTTTACAGTGCGTTGCCTATAGATTTCGCTCATAAAAACATGGTAAATCTATAAATTAATGTGTGTTTGTGTAATGTATTTACGAATAGAAATGTAAAAGTATATTATTGCTTATCTTTTGTGGTAAATATTAGCTATCATATTAATTTAAATTTTTACTAAAAAATAATTCCAGTTCTTCACATATAAAAATTTTAAAGTACATGTTTTGACAGTAAAAATTTGTAACTAATTTATTAAGGAAAACTTTCATGATAAATCCAAATCCAGGAAAACTACGCGCGGGCGTTGTTAACAATTTTTCTAAACAGTTTTGATTGTCTATTATTTTATTTTTTGAATCTGGTAGTTAATTGAATTGTCTCTATCAGCTTAAAATATGTGTATTTTTTATTTTTTTGATTTATTTTCTTAATTACTTAAATTTATGATTTTATAGGTATTTGTTTAGTGAATATTACATATTTTTACTTATTTTTTTCCTTTGTTGGTCAATTTCATGCAATTAGTTGGGTTTTTTTAGGGTATATCTTAACAATTTAAAGTTTCTTTGCATAATTTTTTTTTCTTTTGTTTCAACTAAAAACTATTTGTTAAAACCCTTGTAGATATTTTCTTTTCTTTAATATTAATGAATGAAGGAATTTGGGCTACTTCTGAAGTTTTAGTTTTAAGATAATTTTCTATTTTTTTAATATGTTGGATGTATAGATACTATGAGCAGACGTAGTCCACATTTAATTTTTTTTTTTGATTGTGTAATAGTATTTTATTTTCTTGGGTTTGGAGTTAATGGAACTGTTTCTAACAATTTAATATTAGGTGGTTCCTTATTTTATTTTATTTTCCATTTTAATATTATTTTTAATCGTATTTTTTTAACATCATTCTTTTTAATCGTGTTTCATGTTGGATTCTAATTAGGCCTATCAAGCGGGTCAAACTTGCCCCGCTAGATCCGCCCCGCGCGGGTTAATATTTTTGTTCGATCCGCACCCGCCCCGCTTGAATTCGCGGGTACCCGCGGTTAACCTGCAAATATTTAAATAATAAATAATAAAAAACTTAAAATTTCTCGATCTGCACCTGATCCGCATCCGACCGGCGACGGGTTAAACGGGGCGGAACCCACAGATAATGACTGAAATTGAAAACACCGATTTATGTATATTTTGGAATCTATATATATAAAGTTAGTTTTGCTCTTTTCTCATGATGGCACCTCACCCTCCACTTAAGCAATAAATGGGGCGGGACCCGCGGATAATGACTGAAATTGACAGCACCGATTTATGTATATTTTGGAATATTTTTTTATGTTTGGGTTTTTTATTGGATCTTTTGTTTTATGTGTGTGTGTGTTTTTTTTTTAAATGTTTGTTGATTAGGTGGAGGGTGATTTGCTCTTTTATCATGAAGACACATCATCATCTACATGTATGCCACTTTGGATTGATATTTAATTTTCTTCATTTAATTAATTAAAATTTTGATATATATATTAACTATACATTTTATTAAATTATGCAAGGAATTTGAAAGGTTATTTTAATATTTATATCATGAAAACTTAAAAAAATAAACCAATTTTTTTGAAAGAATAATAGATTTAAAAATTTGAGTTTTATTAATATATTACACACTTTATTATAGTTAACTTTATATATATATATATATTACACACTTTATTATAGTTACAAAGTTAAAGTTTTATATCGAAAATATGTTTAATGAATGGATATGATTTGATCCAAACTAATAGTATACAATATATATAATATTAATGTAACATATATCATCCACATGTATGCCGTATCATTTTGATATTTAATTTTCATAATTTAATTAGTTAAAACTTTGATATACATATTAACTATACATTTTACTAAATTATGCAAGGAATTTGAAAGATCATTTTCATATAAAGTTATTAGATTTGCTCTCTTCTCATGATGCCACCTCACCTTCCACCTAAGCAACAAATGGGGCGGGATCCGCGGATAATGACTGAAATTGACAGCACCGATTTATTTATATTTTGGAATATTTTTTTATGTTTGGGTTTTTTATTGGATCTTTTGTTTTATGTGTGTGTGTTTTTTTTTTTAATGTTTGTTGTTTAGGTGGAGGGTGATTTGATATTTTCTCATGAAGACACATCATCATCTACATGTATGCCACTTTGGATTGATATTTAATTTTCTTCATTTAATTAATTAAAAATTTGATATACATATTAACTATACATTTTATTAAATTATGGAAGGAATTTGAAAGTTATTTTCATATTTGTATCATGAAAACTTAAAAAAATAAACCAAATTTTTTGAAAGAATAATAGATTTAAAAATTTGAGTTTTATTAATATATTACACACTTTATTATAGTTACAAAGTTAAAGTTTTATATCGGAAATATGTTTAATGAATGGATATGATTTGATCCAAACTAATAGTATACAATATATATAATATTAATGTAACATATATCATCTATATGTATGCCATATAATTTTGATATTTAATTTTCATAATTTAATTAGTTAAAACTTTGATATACATATTAACTATACATTTTACTAAATTATTCAAGGAATTTGAAAGATCATTTTCATATAAAGTTAGCTTTGCTCTTTTCTCATGATGCCACTTCACCCTGCACCTAAGCAACAAATGGGGCGGAACCCACAGATAATAACTGAAATTGACAGCACCAATTTATGTATATTTTGGAATATTTTTTTATGTTTGGGTTTTTTATTAGATCTTTTGTTTTATATGTGTGTGTGTGTTTTTTTTTTTTAATGTTTGTTGATAAGGTGGAAGGTGAAATGACATCACGAGAATAGAGCTAACTTAACTTTATATATATAGACGATTCAAATCCAATGACTTTTGTTTATTTATCCAGTTAGAAAATCTTGGACAGTTTTGCCCTAGTTCCGTAAAAAGGATCAAACGAAGAATATATAAGAACGAGTGGTCGATTTGCTCGCGTTATTTTCCCAAACGAAATTCTCATCCAATTGCGATCGGATCTGGGTTTCATATTTTTTTGACGAAGCCGTGTCCGTGTTCGATCTGGAGTTGAAAGTCCCAAACTTTTTTATCGCTTCCTTAAAAGCTGAACCCTTTAGTCAAAACCCTAACCTAGATTCCTCTTTCCTCCTTTTTTTTCTTCTTTCTGTCAATTTTCGATTCGTCTGAGAGCTACTCTTTCTCTGCTCGATTAGCCAATCCTATCTTTTCAACTGCAATCGGGGAACTTTGTTATCGGTTGTGTTCTTTATAAAGACCGAAACTTTTCTTCAATTTTAAGCGGATAGAGTCAGTGACGATGCCTTGGGCTGGACCTGAAGATATATATCTTTCAACTTCGCTCGCCAGTTATCTCGATAGTAATCCGTCTCTATTTCTCTCTGATTTCCAGATTTGTTGAAGCGTCTCTATGTATGTATGTCTTTATAAGGATTAGGCATGTTGGCTCTGAATGCATTACGGGAGCTTACTCCTGCAAACAATTTCAATGTTTCTTGTGTTTGATTTTGAGCTCCTATTGCTTAAGCGATTGTTTCTTACGGGAGCTTACTCCGCCTTATTTAAAACTTTGGTGTTGTAGTATCGCAAAGAGACACTCATTTCTTAAGAGATTGAATCTTCATAGCTTTTGTTTATTTACTGTGTCAATTCTGACTGTTCATTGATTGTCGTTGCTAAGCTTTTAGCATGCACTTGATCAGATATGATGGAATTTCCGGCTCACTCTTGATCCAACTTAAGAAGTATATACTTTAACCTGTTTCGAATATGATTCACTATTGGCTTAGGCATTTCGATTCGAGTTCTTTGAGTTTGAAGGTTCATGATCTTCTTCTTACAGTTTTTTGGGGATGTGTGTTTATTCTCAATCTCATTTAGAGTTTAGGTCTGCTCTTAAACATGAATCGTTGTGCCTCAGTTATTTATGGATGTTGGCTCTGCTCTTGATGATGATGCAGGAAAGCTACTTGTGCTCCTTAGAGATGGTAGAAAGCTAATGGGAACGCTCCGTTCATTCGATCAATTTGGTATTCATTTTTCTTTTTCATTCTCCTACATTTATGATATGGTTAGTGGGAGAGAGATTAAAAGTATGCTTTATTCGCTTAAATACACAGCCAATGCGGTTCTAGAAAGTGCGTGCGAGAGGGTAATTGTTGGTGAACAGTACTGCGACATTCCTTTAGGCCTCTATGTAATCCGTGGAGAGAATGTTGTTCTGATTGGTGAGCTGGTAATATGTCTCCTTGTTTATTTTTTTGTTATCTCACTTTGTGTTATCCAGTTCACTGATTTAGTCTTACAACCATGTGTTAGGACACGGAGAGGGAGGAGCTTCCTCCACATATGATTCGCGTCTCAGAGACAGAGATAAAAAGGGTAAGGCAGAGTTCACATCACATGTTCTAAATTCCTCAGATCAATAACAAATTGATTAGCAAACTTTGATTCATTTGTGATGTTGTGTGCGTACTGATGATTTGGTTTCGGGGAATCTGTGTGTTCTGGTGCAGGCGCAAAAGGTGGAGAGGGAGGCAAGTGAGCTGAGAGGAACAATGAGGAAGAGAATGGAGTTTCTTGACTTTGATTAAGCCGGATTGTGTCCCAATCATTCTTGGCTTGATGCTCTGCTTTGGCTCGCAAGTTTTATGATGAGCCTTTTTGGTGTGGATGGAGATATGTTGATTTTGGAAGAATGTGAAAAATAATCTGTGTGTACTTTTGTCTTCGGATCTATTTTATCTTTTTCAAAGAAGAAAAAATGGCAATCTTTTTTATCTTGGAATTGGGTTGAGATGGAGTGATTTCTTTCTGAAATCAAGACCTAAGACTTTTTTCTTTAGATTGACCCAAAAAAAGACTTTTTTCTTTAATGAAGTTTTGAATCAATGTTGTGATCGTTGGCTAACACTTTGCAATCAAAGATCCTTGTTCATAAACTTATTATTTTTGTATATCAAACAAAACTACACAAACGTCAACGGAAATGGAGCAAAAGAGTAGCGGACGTGGCACATTGCAGAATTTACATGGTAAACATTGGTTTTGTGATCAAGCAGGACTTTGGTTAAAAGAAGAGAGTATACATATGGCACAAACAAAACACACACAGAAAGATATATGTTTATTATTCCATCGGGCAGAGAAGGAACGGTGCATAAACCACCAACCCGTGAATAAAAATTCAAAGAATGGCTCTATTCTATGACCTCCTAAAGTGGCTGAGGGAAAGAAAATAACCTCTTGGTTTTCGATCTTCTTTCATCGCCTCCTCAAGTGTGGCGGTGTGGTATATCCTTCGAAGAAATCTAGAACGATTGTCTCGATATCTTCAACCGAATATTTCAAGTAGTTCTCAGGGTGTCTTCCACTCTCTATATGACCCCTGAACCTTCCAAGAAACGATCTATAAGCCGGGATCAAATGCTCGGACAGAGATATTCGGAGCTCCTCTCTAAGCTGAGGATCAGGAACCGACCATGTGGACTGAGTCCTGTGAACCTCTTCGAACATTGCATTGAATGCCTTAAACCGATCTCTAAGTGCACTTCTTGATACCCCTGAGGAGAAACTCCCACTCACATGCAACCCTTCATCTCTCAGGCTGTTCAGTACTCTGACCCATGTGGCTCTCTGGTAGCTTGTGGCCGCGTGTCTTAATATCCCAGTGAGTTTCCTTAAATAATGGTCTCCGATCATTTCTCTTAGTTCTGGTGAACCTTTAACCTTCTGAACGATGTAATGGATGTTGTTCATGATGAATATGTGAGCTAGAGATGTGTCTCTGTAGTGGTGGGATTTCTCTTCCAAGTTGAAATGCAAGACTACGACTAACCATATCAAATGCAAATCCAATGGAGATTTACTCTCTAGCTCCGTCAAATCCATAACCGGTGTTTTTGGATCAGACCCAGTTGAGGGATTCGACATGATCAGATCAAACAGCGTTTGCTTATAATCAGAGATCAAGCTGATGTAGTTCATCACATACCTTGTCAATGGATGAATAGTGCCTCCAGGGACAGGAACTATCGAGGGCTCACGAAGAACAGCATTCTCAAACTCCGAAAGTATGCCTCTTGCTGCTTCCGCTAGTCTCGACTGAATCTCAGCGGCTTGAACACGAACAGCATCCGATGAATCTGAGTCGAAGATTGCTTCGATGTCTGGCAACATATCCGTTAACGCATCGTGTAAATCCAGAATCTTGAACAGCTTCTCAGGTGATCTTCTGCTGATGCTTATAGCCTCAGGGAAAGTGAAAAGTCGAAGAGCATATGCCTTTACTGTCTCCATGAAGCATGTCTCGTCCATCGCCGCGCAAATGCCGTCGAACAGCTGCTCGCAGAGTCTCTTCTCGCTGGAGAAGACAACTCTGATGCAGACCTTCGCCGCACGGATCCATCGCCTGATTTTTCCTTCAACGACTTCCCACTCGAGCCTCTGCACATCTCCGATGCTCATCTTCACGATCCCTAGCTGCTTGAGTATTGTTTCCATGGCCGATTTCCGAACGTTTCCGTACACTTGGATGCATTCGCGGGAGTAACCGGCGGTGACCATTCTCTGAACAATCGACCTTAGGTCGGAAACTGCCTCCGGCGATATCAGATCCATCTCGCGTATGCTGCTTGTGGATCTGTAACTGCTCCTTCTTCGCGTTAACCGGCTCGAACCGGAACCAACAGGCAGATTCGATTCTTCTTCTTCTTCTTCGTCTTCGTCTTCTTCTTCTTCTTCGGCAACATCGCCAGCGGTTACGCTGCTATCTTCTCCAATCTCGGTGCGTGAAGAGTGAGAGGAGACTGATTCCTCGAGAAAAAGAGAGTCAGGCTCGAAAACAGATGTTTGGGAGAGAAGAATGCTCCGGAACTCTTCTTCGAGCCTAGCCATGGCGATTTGGATAGCTGAGTTGGCTTTGACCTCGTGGTCATCGACTGCGGTGGCGGCGGCGGCAGAGGAGGAGGAAGGAGAAGAGAAGGAGAGAGAAGACAAGGACCGTTGGATTTCATCAACGGCTCTGAGGAACCGATCCACCTCATCACGATCGCTCTGGAAAATCATCTTCCCCCTCGTTTCCTCAGACGCCGCCGAGTCCCACCGAAGTATTATCCTCTTCGCCGTCTCCAACGTCGAGTCATCGGAATATAAACCGCCACTATTCTCCGGCAGTTCCATCTAAAAGCAATCAGACACCAAAAATCAACCCCCAGGAAAAAATAAAAAGACAACAAAAGTCGAAACCAATCATTCACCTTCACCTGATTCAATTAGGTCTTCTCAGATGAAAAATCCGTCAAGGAGATTGGCTGATATTTTTGTTAGAAAGCACTCTGATTGTTTTTTTTTTCTTTTAATCAAGAAATCGTTTCTTATCAGAAGTCTAGTAAAAGCAACAAGCTTTCTTGTCTGGTTTTGTAATGTTTTTTTGGAAGTTTCTGCAAGAGGTGGGAAAACAGGAAATAGTCTTAGACTTTTCAACTCCTCGTGTGTCTGTTTACTACGTTGCGAAATTTTAACTTTCCGAATTACTCGCGCCGGCGGCGTAAACTTACCGGAATTTTTTTAAAAAATTCTGATAAACTATTCGGTGAAATCTAGTCATAAATGCTATTATGCCTAAACTAAAGTCCCACTTTCTCTAAAAAGAGACACATCTAGATATCCAATCATGTCTTATGATCTTTCATTTTATTAGTGGGATTATTGAAGCCAGTAATTTTGGAAACTTTTTGAATTATCTTTTTTTTTTTTTTAACTTCTAACTTTTTGAATTATCTTATAATCTAAAACTGTATTACAAATACAATATTTTTTTTATTTTTTTTACAAATACAATTCGATAGATACATTTGACAAATACAAGTCACTAGGGTTTGGGGTGGCCAAAATTCCCGAACCGAATTTTACGAAATTCAAAATTAATAAAATAAATAAAAAACTTAAAATTCAAAAAAATTATAAAAGATTTTTAATTATAAAATGTAAAGTTACTAAACAAAAATAAAAAATTTTAAATTTATCGTAAAACATAGATTTAATAAGATAAAATAATAATAAACATAATTCAAATAAGTATATGACAAACTAAATATTTGTAAACATGTGACAAAATTTAATTGGAAATCATATATTAAAAAAAGTTCAAAATAAATAAATAATTATAACTTTTTTAGGCTTCTCTGCCAATTGAGTAATTTCGTATTGATTTTTTCAATTTTATTTTATTTATTTTTGGGTGATTTTATTTTTCGTTTTGATCTTTTTCTGAAATATAAAATTCGCATATACGTAGAACCTACTATAGTATATATATATATATATATATATAAACAAAATAGTGTATTTGCTTCTTGCTAATAAATTCAGAATTTTACCTTATATAATTAATTTTTATTGTTATTTATAGTTTGTTCTAAAGTACTACGACGTGGTTGGACCGTGTTGGCAAGGACGTCAATTTATATTATCTCTGACGTTTTTGTAATCAAATTACCTGCGGATAAGAATATACAAATTTGGTGAATATTTTCAAATTAGTATAATGGAGGTTTTTTTTAAAAAATAGTTTATTTTTGAATAGTCGGAAAGCAGCTAAAATACATGTACATTGTCAAACCTCAAAATGAGATGTAGTTGGTGGACCATACATGATTTTAATCGATCCGATAAGAAACAATAGGGCTGAGCACAAATACTTGATATTTGTCCCGTACTCGTTACTTACCCCGTATTTGTTTTGAAAAAGCAAGTATTTGTTGTTGTCAAGTCAAGTAACAAGTAACAATAATTTTTTACTTGCAAGTACGGAACAAGTATCAAATCCTAAAAAAAAATCTATTACCCGGCTTGTATTACCCGTTACTTATTTTGCTACGAAGGTTTTATTATTTGATTTTAAATATTAAGGGTTTCTGACATTTTTTAACCTTATAATTGATATGGAAAATGTTTAAACTATACCCAGGCTTAAATTCTTAAAAAACTAATCGATATAGAGCCCAAAGCCCAACTACCAATTAAAATAAAAATCTCACATCGGTTATAAATTAAAAAAGGAAAGAGATTTTTGGTTATAAATAGAGGAATCATTTCTAAATTTCGAATGGACTTCAAAATATATGAACGGGTTTCGATTAATTGGGCCTAATCGCATAGAGTTTTGTTTCAATTAACAAGTATCAAACCGGGTCAAATAATTTATAAGTATGTAAAATTTAGGCGGATACTTGAAATATCAAGTACTTGATTTTTGCAGGTCAAATATAAATACTAAATATGAGATACTTGATTAGGGCGGGCCGGTCAAGTATCAAGTATAGCCAAAATGGCAAGTACTTATCCCGTGCCCACCCCTAAAAAACAATACAAGTCGCAACATATATTTTTTTTTTTGGGTTTAATCTAAGAGTAATTTCTAGTTTTTTAGATCCAGACTAATCTTCCAAATGTCCAACAAATCAGTACACGCCTATAATTTATAAAGCAAAGTATTGGTGGTCAAGTGCATTCAAACTGAGGAGAGGATACATATCCATCTCAATCAATTTAGCTACTATCACTATGCCAGAACTACTTGGTCGTCGTAACAGATTTTTAGATTATTGAATGTTTTAAAATAGTTTAAGTTACAATGTGAATGATAATTTCATTTGAAGTTTTTTTTGATAGATCTCACATAAATATAAATATAAGATATTATACCATTATATTATTTGAGTCCCTGAAGACAGACCACGGACCCAATTATTTTATAAAATCGGCAACAAAGACCGGACTAACCCATTATTACACGCCTGGGTCCCACATAGCGAGTTCGTCAGAATAAATGGTCCCTCGGTATCCACGGGATCAACGACGTCGTCAGGATATGGGCTTGGGCCTGGGCTGTAAGCAAGATGAAGAAACGACAAGAAAATATCATTGGCTGTCACCGAAAATGAACATCACAGGTCCGTGACGTTAGCTTCTTCTCTTCAATTTTAGCAATAAAATAAATCGTCCTATAAATAGCTCACTTGTGCCGCACGGTCCCTCTCATCTTCTACGGACGGCTTCTTTCTCTTTCCTCTCTGATTTTTTGTTTTTCCTCTTTTATTTTTTTTTACCTTTTTCTTTTCTTTTTTAGTTTTTTTTTCTTTTCCCTTTTCTCGTTTTTCTTTCTTCACCTCGTGAGTACCTGAGCCTGAACCCTAGCAGAGTAAAAATCAAAAAAAAAAAAAATCTGGGGGAAACAATCAGATATCTTTCTTTTTCGTAGTGGAAAGGAGAAAAAAAAATGCAGAATCCGAGGTTGAAGCAACAGCAGCAGCAAGCTCTGATGCAGCAGCAAGCTATGATGCAGCAACACTCTCTTTACCATCCTGGTGTCTTGGCTCCGCCTCAGGTTTTTCTACCTATATATCTCTTCGATGTGTCTAATTTGGGTAGAAAATGGAGTTTATTAGGTTCAATTCCATTTCGGCACTATCGCTTCTCTTGTGTGGTCCTTTTTGCTCGGGTCGGGTTTAGTTTGTGCTCATCACATCCTTGTGTTCCTTCCTTTTTTGTTATTTCTCGCGGCCGAAACACTTGATTAACGAAAGGTTAGGGTTTCCAGATCCTGTTATCTGTTTGATGTCTTTGTGTTTTAATCAAGTTTTAATTTTTTTTTCTTTCTGGGTTATCGCTAGGCCTCATTGTTGTGATTGTTTTAGCATTAGATATTTTATACCGAGAAAGATTTGTATTTTGCTGAGCTGATATTACCTTCTGGAGATGCATTAAAGAAATGATCTTTCTTCTTGTTCTGTAATCCATTTTTCATCTTTGGCATTTGCAGTTAGAGCCTGTTCCGAGTGGAAACCTTCCTCCTGGTTTTGATCCCAGTACTTGCCGTAGCGTGTGAGTGATTTGATTGGAGCATCATCACTTTGCAATTTTATTTTATTTTTGTTTGAAGGTGCAGTTCTCACTTTATGTTTTTTTAACTCCTATATTCGCAGGTATGTTGGAAACATCCATATACAGGTCACAGAGCCTCTTCTTCAAGAGATTTTTACAAGCACCGGCCCTGTTGAAAGCAGTAAACTCATCAGAAAAGATAAGGTAGAGAGATTTCAGATTAGAAATCCACCTGTTTTTTTCCTCTTTTTCTTGTAAAGAGTGTTAAAGGGACCCTCTTATAAAGTACCATTCTTGTTTTGGACGAGCATAACTAAACATTTTGCTTAAATTGGGTTTCTCAAGCTAACTAAAAATGGACTCATAAACATGCATCTTTCTGCTTTCACAGTCATCATATGGATTTGTTCATTACTTTGACCGAAGATCCGCCGCTCTGGCTATACTGTCTCTGAACGGAAGACACCTGTAAGAAACTATCATCAACAGTTCGGTTCCTCTCTTTGTTCTTCGAACGCTTTCACTTAGGTTATAATACTCGACTTCACAGGTTTGGACAGCCTATCAAAGTCAATTGGGCTTATGCCACTGGTCAGAGGGAAGATACATCAAGTAAGTTTTGATTTTCAAAGAGTTGCATTTTGTTTGTTTGCTTTCAGAAAGCCTGGATGCTTAATGCTTTTGTTTCCATGAGATGCAGGTCACTTCAACATTTTTGTTGGAGATCTCAGCCCAGAGGTTACTGACGCGGCATTATATCAAAGCTTTTCTGTTTTCTCCACTTGTTCGTAAGTTCTCATGCTTGATTAAACTCTTTTTTAGCGAATTCCAATTTGTCATAAAAAAAGATATTTTGATGTACTCAAAACTCTCAGGATTACAAAATTCCCCTATTGATTAAGCTTGATGCTGAAACATTTCATCCAACTCATAATCTTTAACCGTGTCTAATATGAATATTCGCTTGAAGGGATGCAAGAGTTATGTGGGACCAAAAAACTGGGCGCTCAAGAGGCTTTGGTTTTGTTTCCTTCCGCAATCAACAGGTACTGTATATTCTTTAAATCACGAGGTGTATATTTTTTTTAGCTTGAGAATTGTTTGTGGTTTTACATTGATTTTAAATGTTACTTTAATTTGCAGGATGCTCAAACTGCCATAAATGAGATGAATGGTAAGGATTGTATAGTAGCTGAGATCTCAGGACTTCATTCTTTTTTGTGAACTCTGCTTTATGATTCTGAAGCTCTTAAGATTACTGTGCCTCAAAAGAGAAGCTCGTGAAGGATTCTGTGTTTTTTTTTGCGACTTAGTCAAGAGCTGTTGATGCTGTTTAACCTCTGTTCCAATCAGGCTCAGTTTCTAGCACTGGGTATTTTTCTTTATTCTTAGCACTTAACCTTTGTTTCTATCACCCCTTCTCAGGTAAGTGGTTAAGTAGCAGACAGATCAGATGCAACTGGGCCACAAAAGGCGCTACTTCTGGCGAGGACAAGCACAGCTCTGATGGAAAAAGTGTTGTGGAACTTACAACTGGCTCTTCAGGTTGTCTTTCTATTACTGTGCATATTCTGATTTTTATTTATTTCTCGTTTAAGTGGAATTCGTGAAACTACATTGATTTTCTCTTGAAACACATGTGGGCTCTGTAATAATTTTAACTGGGTAATATGAAACACTCATAGCTAACAAAGCTACATTGGTCGTTTGATTGCGCAGAGGATGGTAAAGAGACCTTAAATGAGGATGCTCCTGAGAACAACTCTCAGTTTACCACTGTTTATGTGGGAAACCTCGCCCCAGAGGTAAGTCCATGTTCTCTGGGAACTTCTCATTGTACCTTGGTTCACTATCATAACAAATACAGCTTTTTTTTAGGCTCTCTGATAAATTACTGCATCAGTAGATTGTGGCACCTCGTTACAACTATCTATCTTGCAGGTAACTCAGCTTGATCTACACCGCTACTTCCATGCTCTTGGTACTGGAGTTATTGAGGAGGTCCGTGTCCAACGAGACAAAGGCTTTGGTTTTGTGAGATATAACACGCATCCCGAGGCTGCTCTTGCTATTCAGATGGGCAACTCTCAGCCTTACCTCTTTAACAGACAGATTAAGGTACCTTTACCATTAAAAAACCCTCTCTTTATATGATCTCACCGCTCCCAAAATTGCATTATCTGACATCTGTAGAGACGATACTTAGAATGTAATCTGACATTTGATTCTGTTATCATTTTGATTGTAGTGCTCATGGGGCAACAAACCAACTCCCCCGGGAACAGCCTCAAACCCACTTCCTCCACCTGCCCCAGCACCAGTGCCTGGTCTGTCTGCAGCTGATCTCTTAGCCTATGAGAGACAATTGGCACTAAGCAAGATGGCTTTAATGCACCCACAGGGTCAACACCCTCTAAGGCAGGCAGCTCATGGAATCAATGCAGCTGGAGCCACTGCAGCCATGTATGACGGTGGCTTTCAGAATGTAGCCGCTGCGCAGCAGCTCATGTACTATCAGTAATAAACCTCAGTTCGTGGCGCCATATCACTTATCTTAAGTTTCAATCTCTTTGCTTTTTTTTTTTTTTTGGCCTAGAACTTGTTTGTGTGTGTGTCTGTCTGTCTGTTTTCTCTCACTTAAGTTATCCATATAAAGTTTTATCTGCAGTTGTATGCTTAGCTATGTATCCCTATGGATTGTAAGACAAACAAATTACATTCAATAAAAGGGATTTGGAGATCCATTTTATGTGACTTGACATGAACACAACAAACAGACAAAAAGACAATGTGGATGAATCAGTCCGACTCTAACCGAGCAATGTAGGTGTCATAGAAATTCCCAGCTTTCTCGAGATCTCCCAGCTCAGTGTAACAGTCTGCAATAGCTCCGTATGCTTCAGTGCTTCCAGAATCTTCTCCTTCCCTTTTTGAGATGGCTAGAACCATGGAGTGATACTGTATGGCTTCTCTATACTTCCCTAGACGTTGCAACGAAGCACCTAAGCCTCTGGCAGCCTTCTTTTCTTCGATGGGGTCTCTGAGTTTCTGGGCAAGTTCCAAAGCTATCTTGAACTCTGCAAAAGCTTTCTCTGGTTCTTGATTCCTCAGAAAGGTCTTTCCTGTTTTCAACTTGGAAATCAACTCTTGTTTCTTTGGTTCCACAGTGATTTCATTCTCTGGTATTCTTGCTCCCACTGGCGCATAACTTAAGCCTGGTGCATAAGACTCGATTTTCGCTTGTCTCCTAAGGGCAGCGTTAATCTGCCGTAGTTGTTCATTCAACCTCTGTAACTCCCCTCTCCTCTGCCGAGCAAGTAACCCTGGTTAGTGCACCACAAAAGTGTTATCAAAACCCCAACGAGCACAATTTGTAGAAGCCTACATTGAAGAAAGAGCACATTGCTACCTCCAACAGTGGCTCCAACAAGAGCTACAAGCGACAAAACTGGCATGCTGAACATGGAGCTCTCTGGCTCACATATCTCAGCAGCAAAAGCTTCAAGTGGCGTACCCATCAGAAGGGAGTTTGTCAACATCAGTGCCATCACCGGTAATTTGAGCCTCCCAATTCCCTGCCACATCTATGACAATGGAGCTTACTATCACAATGGAAAACTTGACAACAGAAAAAAACCGAGTCAAACACTATCCTGGTATTCAAGAACTCATATAGGTTTTAGCTGGATATGGCTAAATAAATATCCTGGAACTCACCAACATACCTCAAAAGCGGACAACTTGTCAAGAGTTTCCACGCTGGCAAAAGGTGTTCGTAAGATTCCCTTGCTTTCACGCTCCTTGGGCTTGGTAGACAAATGTTTAATCTTGGAGATAGGATGATGAGCCCCAGGTTTTCTGACTAAGGAGTAGCCAATGGATGTAGCAAACTTTCCAATCTCTGATAATAGCAATGGCGAAATAAGATGACTTTAGAAGCGACCAAGAATTGGCCAATTTTATTGAAATGTCAAATGAGCCAGCAAGAAAGTATGAAAAGACACGAGCTTGAACTACTTTTAGGAATGCAAACACTTGTTCAATCTCCGAGATTCTGATGCCTCATTAGCGAACGAGGATCACTCACAAGGCAACTGAGACTGTGATCTGATTCAGCGAGTGAACGATGAGCTAACCTGGAGATTTTTCGAGCGGCGGAGGTTGGCCGCCGGAAGTATGGGAGAAGGAGGAGCAACACCGGATAAGCGCCGCCATCTCTAAAGCTCTCTTGAGGATAAAACAACGCCTGGGAGCTTTTTATAAGAGACTTTTCTTTACTTAATTCATCGCTACTAGACTGCCCCTGCTATTTTATTTAATTACGATTATACCCTTTTTACTGAACCATAAAAGTTGAAACGCAGCGACTGTTCCGTTTATTTTCCCGGCGGAGTCTTCCACTGAACGGAGGATTTTGATAGGGTTTTGTGTTTTGCCGAGTGAAGAAACCCTAATCGACGCTCAAGCTTTGCTGCGCTTCTGCTACTTCATTTTTCTTTCTTTCTAAGATTTGAAGTTGAAGGCTCGTCTTTATTTGATATCTGTAGCACTTGGTGTTGGATTTCGTGGGTGAAGAAATGGACATGGATATGGACACTTCTCCTAGCTATTTCGACCCCGAGGTCCTCAGTGTTAGGGATCAATTCCGTCGTTATCGGTAAAATTCCGACCACCCTTTATTCGATTTGGATAGCTATTCTTCGATTTTCTGGTTGATTGTAGGCACAGTCCAAATTGGCTGATAGTAGCAAAATTTGAATGCGATTGTTTTCGAAAGGTCCGCAATTTGGTTGAGGTTTTGGATTTTTGCTGATGAACTGAATCTCGTTAGGGTTTATGGTTTGAGCTCATGAAAGCGCATGGATTTTTTTCATTAATAAAGATGAAGAAAAGTAGCTAGGAATCAGCCTCGCATTGATGCATATTGTTTTAACCACTTCTTTGCGTGTTTGAGGTATAACATTTTGATTCCCATTTATGTAAAATTATTACACATTTCATGCAGGAAGAGACACTCTACATCGCCACATGAGGAAATCTCGAGTCCAAATGTCAGTGAGAACAGATTACTGTATGATGGGCATTACATCCATAGTCCAACAAATACAGCCTTGCTTCTTGAAAACATTAAAGAAGAGGTTGACAACTTTCACACCGATCAGTACGAAGGAACACCTGCAAATCCGCTCTCTGCTACCAGTGCTGGAATTCTGGATGCTGATAATGAGGCTTTGTTTCGTCGAGTAGAAAGTCAATCACTGAAGGCTTGCAAGATTGAGAATGATGAGTTGGCGGAGAGTGGAGATACAACTTTTGCTCTGTTTGCTTCCCTATTTGATTCTGCTCTTCAAGGTTTGTATGTGTATATACATGAATATGCAGACATTTGGGTGTGTTTGTGCATGCGTGTGTGCTTCCTCATTTTTTTCGACAAGCTCAACTAAGCAACGTTCCTGTTTATTTTTGCATTGTAATTTTGGGCTTGTAGGATTCCCTTTACTTAGTTGCTAGAGTCTCATTTATATCTAGTTATCTCTTATTGTAATTATGATGTTTTGGTTATGCAGGATTGATGCCCATTCCAGATCTAATATTGAGACTTGAGGAGTCATGCAGGGATGTTTCACAATCAATTAGGTATGTCTTCTCGCTCTGAGTGTTGAACCGTCAAACTTCTTTAATTTTAATTTTTTCTTTCTTGTTCATTGCCTTTTCGGTTATCTACAGGTATGGATCAGATATAAGACATCGGGTTGTGGAGGATAAACTTATGAGACAGAAGGCTCAGATTTTGCTTGGTGAGGCTGCCTCCTGGTCGCTTTTATGGAACCTATATGGAAAAGGTTAGGAAACTCAGCTCCATCTATCTAGTGTTTTGGGCCTTTTGGAATAGGGTAGGCATTGTGTTCATTTTGATAGCTGATGTCTGTTGAAGCTCTGTGTGTCATGTAATATTTTCATGTTTACCTAGAAAGGGTATTAACGATAATACGTCTTTGTTCTTGCAGCTACTGAAGAAGTTCCAAAGGAATTGATTATGGTAATGCATTCTTTCTTAATCCGTTTTCAAATGAAATCATTCCTATTTAGTACATCTTATGAATGGACTTATGTGATTTTCTTTAATGTCGGCAGTCCCCATCAACATCTCATTTGGAGGCATGTCAGTTTGTTTTAAACGACCATACAGCTCAGCTATGCCTTCGGATAGTCATGTGGCTGGAAGAACTAGCTTCAAAATCACTTGATTTGGAAAGGAAGGTGGCTATTCCAATATATTACTTTACTAATGTCATTTTGGCATGATACTTGATTGGTTGACGTGGTCATTTTTTCTTAGGTAGAGCTCATGCATAGGATCGTTAATAAATTTGCTAATTGCAGTGCAGTTCCGGGAGATTTCATCACAATTATTTGAAACATAATTTGAACAAAATGGTTGCTGGTGCTTTTACTTTTCTAGTAGTCTTTGCTCTCCACCTAAAGAAATGCTTGATCTGGTTATATATGAATGAAATCTGAGGAACTCCTAGAGAACACGCTCACAACATTATTGCTTCTGAAATCCGAGTCAGGTTTTTGTGTTTCCTACTTGTCATATATTTAGGGTGTTGGCACTGTTTCCTAGGCTTTGTTCAACTTAGGTAAAGAATTGCGTGAAGAACCCTCAAATTGATAGAGCTGATTAACACTTGATTAGAACTTGGTCACAAAGAAATATTTATGTTCCCAGGTGCGGGGATCTCATGTGGGTACTTACCTTCCTAACGCTGGAGTGTGGCATCACACACAAAGATACCTCAGGAAAACTGGCTCTGCCGCTGACACTGTACACCATCTGGATTTTGATGCTCCAACTCGTGAACATGCTCAGCTTCTTCCTGATGACAATGTAAGTATGTTCAGCTATGGTTGAAGTTATGTTCGTTTAATTTCATAGTGCTGATGGGCATGTTTTACCTTTGATTATATTTGTTCATTTAATATGCAACACGTGGTATACATTAAACGATGTTGGTATGACTGCCCAGACAGCAATGCATTGTGGATTGTTAGGTTTGAAAGAAGTTATGTCAGATTTGCTGCCAAATTTGTTTTTCATAACTAATATTTTAATCCTCTTAGTTATTTTTGGCTGTTTTGCTTGTTCTAGAGCGTATAACATAACAATTGTGAGTGCTTCTTTTGTATGGTCTAGCCTCCCTGTGGATGTCTATCTCTATACTGTGAAGGTCCTATTTTCTCGTTATCGCTGTTGGATAAAATTAATATTTACAACTTTTCTTTGGCAGAAACAAGACGAATCTCTTCTTGAGGATGTCTGGACTTTGATAAGGGCTGGGAGAATAGAGGAGGCATGTGATCTTTGCAGGTCCGCTGGGCAGGTAAATATTACAAGGTATATGACTTAGGGTAATTATTACAGAGGTGTGTAGCTATAATGTCGATTTAAATTTACTATGGCAGCCATGGAGAGCTGCAACTTTATGCCCTTTTTCTGGAATGGACATGTTTCCTTCTGTTGAGGCACTGGTAAAGAATGGGAAAAATAGGACTCTCCAGGCTATCGAGCTGGAAAGTGGCTTTGGCAATCAGCTGCGTCTTTGGAAATGGGCTTCGTACTGTGCATCAGAGGTAATATGAATTCTTGATAGGCTTGCTGCTTTCTTAATATATTAAACTCTTTTTTTCCATCTCAGAGAAACTTAAACTGTTTTTTTTTAATCTTCGAATCTGAAGAAAATCGCAGAGCAGGATGGCGGCAAACATGAAGTTGCTGTTTTTGCAAACCAATGTAGCAACCTCAACCGCATCTTACCGATTTGTACTGATTGGGAGGTAAAACATGCACACTTGTATAATTTTTATTTTGCTTATTTCAACATTGCTTCCTTGTCTGGCATTGTTTTTCAGTTTACAAATTTGAACATTGTTTTCTTGGTTGCCATTACAAAACTCTCAGCATTATATTTTAAGGTTCTTATTTGAAACATCAGTTCTCTTCTTAAGTTATATAGGCCCAATCTGCACGTGTGTCCCTGTTGAATTGAATAATCACTCATGAGATATTTGGTCCCTGTTTAAAGATGGATATGTGATATGAGTGTTTCTAGAAATCCTAAACCATTGATAGTTTATTCCCAAAAGAAGAAAGGGAATAATCAAGAACAAGTCAAAGTGCGATTTGGAAAACTATCAATATGCAATATTGCCAATACTTTTCAACTCTACCCATCCTATGCAAAATCTTTGAAAAAGTGGAACCTGCTACAATTTCTAAAATATTTCGTTGCTTAGTATATGTTGTACGTGCATTGAATTTGTCTTAGCTTTAACGGTGATTTTTCTGCAGTCAGCTTGCTGGGCGATGGCAAAATCATGGCTTGATGTTCAAGTTGATCTAGAACTCGCCCAATCAAAGCCAGGCTTGACAGAAAGGTTTAAAAGTTGTCTTGATGAAAGCCCTGAAACTGTGCAAGATGGTTGTCAGGCTTCATTTGGGCCAGAAGATTGGCCCCTCCATGTTCTAAACCAACAACCCCGTGACCTTCCTGCTCTTCTTCAGAAACTCCATTCAGGGTATGCATGCAACTATTGGGAAAACTTCTTTATGTCCTCCCCGTAAAGAGCTACAGCCCAACGTATTGTTTTGTTCCTGGCATAGGGAAATGGTGCACGAAGCTGTTGTCAGGGGATGCAAAGAGCAGCACCGGCAAATTCAGGTATCTTAGATGCCAAATATTTTTCCATCAAGCTATAAGAACCATATATCATGTGCGTAGTCATCCCTAATACTTTCTTTTGCAGATGAACCTTATGTTGGGGAATATCTCACATCTTCTTGATATAATATGGTCATGGATCGCGCCCTTAGAAGATGATCAAAGCAACTTTAGGTAATCAAATAGTTTTTTCTCTAGATAGTTTCACTTGTATTAAATAATTTTGGGATATAATTTTATTTTCTTTCAAATTAACAAAAATTCCCATCTCAGGGAGGTGGTAGGGGTCTCTAAATGACGATCACTTCTGTATATTTGCTGATATTCCTTGATTTGACTCGATACGTTATGCATCTGGCAGGCCCCATGGCAATCCTCATATGATAAAGTTCGGTGCTCACGTGGTGCTTGTTCTTAGGTATATGCTTGGTGATGAAATCAGGGACAGTGAGAAGCTCAGTAACATTGGTGATCTTATTCTTCATATGTGAGTCACTTCGAGTTGGTTCCTCTGCAGTAACAGACTGCATTTATGGAATTTAAAATACTAATTTGTGATACATTGCATGCATATTACGCTCAATTGGCATTTTAGTGATATGTGAATTGCTGCCAGGTATGCAATGTTTCTATTTTCAAAACAACATGAAGAACTAGTAGGAATTTATGCTTCTCAGCTTGCTCGTCACCGCTGCATTGAACTTTTTGTACACATGATGGAGCTAAGGATGCATAGCAGGTAAATTCTAATTATTAGCTGTTGGATGATATATATCGGAACAGAGTCTTCCATATTGCATATTGTGACCCTCTCAACTAAACATTTATGTTTGCGGACAAGCACCCGTTGCATATAGGTGTACGTCATAAAGTAAATCCTTTGACATTTTTTTCCTTCTGCCCTGAAAAATAGCGTACATGTGAAGTACAAAATCTTCCTTTCCGCTATGGAATACTTGCCATTCTCTCATGTAGATGATTCACAAGGAAATTTTGAAGAAATAGTTGACAGGTATTCAACTGGTCTAGATTTTTTCCTGGATTATTATATGGTAATAGTGAGATACATTTTACTCTAGTAAGTTCAGAAAGTGCAACTTTATGGAACATTCATAGGGTTTTGTCAAGATCCCGAGAAATCAAACTTGCAAAATATGATCCATCAGTTGATGTTGCGGAGCAGCATCGCCAACAAAGTCTTCAAAAAGCCATAGCCATCCAGTGGCTCTGTTTTACACCTCCATCTACTATAAAGGATGTTACTTCCAAATTACTCCTGCGATCTTTGATGCACAGGTACGCTCAATACACATTGACACATGGAAAGACACGCGTAGGCTAATTTGCAACTTTGTTATCCAATTTCTCAATTCCTTTATGGAGAATTAATGGCGAAACCATTGAACCATTTTTTTTAATATGTAAAGTGTCTGCCCCCAATTTTATTTTCTTCACTTTTACATCTGTTTCATGGTATTATTTTTGTTCCTCTCTTCAGCAACATACTTTTCCGAGAGTTTGCTTTGATTGCCATGTGGAGGGTGCCTGCAACTCCTGTGGGTGCACACAAACTTCTTAGTTTTCTTGCTGAACCTCTGAAGCAACTCTCAGAAAATCCAGATACACTTGAGGATTATGTTTCCGAGAATTTGCAAGAGCTCCAAGACTGGGTATGCTTCACTTCAGATTTACTTTTGGTTATTCCTTTGATTTAAGCATTAAGTGTCAAAATCGCCTTACATATCTTTTTGTCTTTAAATAGAATGAGTATTATTCCTGTGATGCAAAATATCGCAACTGGCTCAAATTCCAATTAGAGAATGCTGAAGTAACTGAACTGTCAGAAGAGGAAAATCATAAAGCTGTTGTAGCAGCCAAAGAAACTTTGGATTCTTCTTTGTCACTGCTCCTCAGTAAGTGACGCCATACTCTATAAGATATGGTTGACTTGAATGCCAGAAGAACAGCTTTTACATTGGTTGAACATGTTGTTAAATGTGATAGTTTTGAACCTCATTATATAGGAAAAGACAATCCCTGGTTGACATTTCTTGAAGACCATGTATTCGAATCAGAAGAGTATATGTTCCTTGAGTTGCATGCAACTGCGATGCTCTGTTTGCCTTCTGGTGAATGTTTGCGCCCAGATGCCACTGTTTGTGCGGCATTGATGAGTGCGCTTTACGCTTCTGTCAGTGAGGAAGTTGTTTTAGACCGCCAGTTAATGGTACCCTCTTCATCCAATGTTCTTATTGCATCTGTTCTTTTTACTCGTTATCCTTGCTGTTGCCTCACCCAGGCCTATATATAAGTCTGCATATTCCCTGGACATAAGTTTTTTTCTAAAATGGTACAGAATTGGATATTGTCTAAAGATGTGACACAATCTCGAAAGCAGTCTGCTACATATTATTTATGTTGATCTTTGCCGCAGGTAAATGTATCGATTTCATCAAGGGACAGCTACTGCATCGAGGTCGTACTCCGGTGTTTAGCAATTGAGGGTGATGGACTTGGGCCACATAATGCAAATGACGGGGGTATTTTAAGTGCAGTTGCGGCAGCTGGATTTAAAGGTTGGGATGTCTATGGAACATATTTCTCCTTCACTGTGGTTTACCTCCTTTCTCCATATAAATTTGGAGATGTTTCATTCGTGATAAAATCACCAGCCTGAAGCAGAAATTAAAATTTGACTGCAGGTGAGCTTACCCGGTTCCAGGCAGGTGTTACAATGGATATATCCCGCCTAGACTCTTGGTATTCGAGCAAAGAGGGCTCGCTTGAAACACCTGCAACTTATATTGTCCGCGGTCTCTGTAGGAGATGCTGTCTGACAGAACTCGTTCTTCGATCTATGCAGGTAAAGCCTCTTATTCAACTAGCCTCTTCCAGAATTCACGTTTTAGTTTTCAGTAGATCTAGAGCAGATACAGTATTAGTTTTTAACAATGCATACATATCTATCTGCGGACTTGGAAAAAAGTGTCTGATAATCTTCTTTGCAGGGAAGATAAAGTCGTTGGTCCTTTACATTAGTGAGAACTATATAAGGCTGAACAATAACCTACTTGCATATTCCTGGTTTACCTTCCCTGCAGGTTTCTGTTTGCCTAATGGAGTCGAGAAATCCACCTGAAGATCACGATGATCTGATTGAGCTCGTGGCTTCTGATGAAACTGGTTTTCTCTCTTTATTCAGTCAGCAACAATTACAGGTTAGTAATACTCAATTCTATATTCCCTGAAGAACAAAATCAAAGGCTCACCACTCATCATCCTTAATCTATTTTCTTCTCTTCATTTTGAAATTGGTTATGCAACTTGTCATCATCTGCATCATTGTTGGTTATTAACCTGAATGAATAGCTTAACTTCAGTGATTTGTTTGCTTCTTCTGCTGCGAAACATCACAAGCTATATAGTATTGAGATCTTATCTGCCTTTAATTTTTAGTAACTGAGAACCATCTGATCGATTTGGATGCGATACAATTGCAGGAGTTTATGTTGTTTGAGAGAGAGTATCGTATGTCCCAGTTGGAGCTCCAGGAGGAACTTTCATCAACTTGATATTGCCTCACCTTATAACCCAGAGACGGCTTATTTTTGTCGTGTAAATTACGACGTAGCTCGTTTTCTTTTCAGGCTTCACTTATCAGACTGATGTGATAATTTGTTTGACAGCTGAGAGATTAAGTTCCCTATTGTACCATTTGTCAAAGAAGAGTTAATCATCTTTCAGAAAACCCTTCTCTCTCATAGGCTTTCATATAAACAGCAAAATAAGCACACAAAGTCCAAGCATAGTAATCACTTTCCTTTGGCCAGTATTGTCAACAGCTTGTAATATTTCACTTTACATTAACCTTAATTCAAGCTCTACTCACAGGTCGGACTTGGGTAGAAAATAAACCTTCAAAAATATAATCATTAGAGGTTGATTATTAAGCAAGTAACCATTTGACGTCGCTACTGTTTTAGCATAGGAAATGGCGGGAAATAAAAGAAAACGGACCGAGCCGTGTGGGTTACACAGGAAACGACAAAAAAACTACCAGATCCTTGAAAGTCGTTGACTATTCAACCCCATGAAGACGTGGCGTGCTGAGTAATCATCGTCAAAGAGCGAGTTCCCAACGGAGCTTTGTTCACAGACCGAAGCATCTCTTATTGCAATATTTCCTCTTGAGAAATTATGTCTTTTGAGAGTAAAGCGATGAATCACGGCGAAGCTCGGGGATGTTCTTATTCGCCGTTTGGAGTTGTACTTGTACACCAAATGTACACTAAATGAATATTGAGATGCATCACGGCGAAGCTTCGGGTTCCGGTTGCCGTAGGGGTTTTCAGGGCCGTTCTCCGGCGTCTGGGCACAGAGGTCATCGTCATCAAAGCGAAAGTCTGGTAAGTAAACTTGATTGTCGTCTCGTATCCTTGGTTTATTAGCCTTTACTTGTTGTTTGCTTATGTTATTGATCACAGTCCCTAATTGCTACTAATTTAAACAAGATAAAAGGAGAAGATGGAATACCATTTATGTCACCTGACATCTGCATCGCCAACTTCTACACATCCACCGGGAGACTTGGTCTCCATCATGTTAGTGTATCAATCAACTTCTACACATTTAAGTTTTTGATTTCAGAAAGCTAAAAGGTGGCTCAGGAATAAGGTGAGAGAGGAAAGTCTTAACAAGTTTCTTGCACTGTTAACTAACTTTTTGAATCCTTGATGTTTCAGGACAAAGGTGAGAGCAAAAAATCCATTCGGAAGGGATTACCTGTTGTTTCATTTTCTATCGGAGATTCAGCTGAGTTCTTGTATGGTGATCAGAGGGATACTGACAAGGCAGAAATGGTAGTCTTGGAGTCTGGAGATGTTCTACTATTTGGTGGGAAATCAAGAAATGTCTTTCATGGCGTTAGATCAATTCTCAAAGAGCTTCTTCTTCAGCAGACAAGTCTCCGACCAAGTCGTCTGAATTTGACTTTTAGGCAGTACTAGAGAGTAGAGACTAGGATCAAACTCATGATTGCTGCTGCAGCTCTTTTTTAGCCATTTTATGCACTAAGTACTTGCAAGTAGGAACAGATCAGAACAAATCAATGTTTCAGACTCACAGACAACATAGTAATCATTATGATGAGCACACACAAAATTATCAAGATTTTGAGTATTATTGACAGAATACAGGTTTTGTAATTCAATCACTCGTGTTTCAGTCTTTAATCTTCTAATATGGCTTCTTGTCTCTATATACATTGACATTTGAAAGTGTTTGACACTATTCTTCAACTGCATGATTCAGTCTCTGAGACCAAGTCTGTCGATTTTTTTTGGATCAGAGCATAGAGTGAAGTCTCTCATTCTCTGTCCTAACATGGTTTCTGGTTATGTCATTAATTGTGGGACAACCAGAAAGGGCCATAGTAATTTCAAGCTCGTTCTTTAACATCTCAATTACCTTTCTCACTCCATCTCCACCCTTAGCTGCAAGCCCATAGACTATAGGCCTCCCTATCTGCATCATCGAACAATATAGTGTCATCACATCAACAGAGAGAAACCTGATAAATGTATGCCATATCCCAAAACCCTAGCCTTCAAAGCTTACAAGAACAGCTTGTGCTCCGAGTGCCAGCGCCTTGAAAACATCTGTTCCTCGTCTCACTCCATCAAACAAAACCGGAATCCTCCCACCAACAGCCTGAACAATCTGCAGTTTCAGAAGAAGACCAGTTTGTTCATTAGGAAGAATAAGTTTGTCTAAAGTAAGCTTTGATGGGTTTACCTCTTCTAAAACAGTAATCGTGGCTGGGGAATAGTCAAGCTGTCGAGCCCCATGGTTGGATTCCACTATTCCTTCTACACCGGCTTCAACAGCCTTAAGAGCTGCAAATATCATCAAAAATGTCTTGTATGTGCCTTGGAGTTTCTATATAGTATGATAGAGGCTATATATATCAGAGTATGAGACAAGAATCTTACCGTCTTCACGGGTGAGTATCCCTTTGACCATAATAGGCAATTTCGTAATAGATCTTAACCATTCGATGTCCTAAAATTTTGCAGTGCAAACATTATAAGGAATGCACTCACATTGTCATGGGAACTTTATGACTAGTATTCAAGGACAAAATTAGAATCAATTCAGAAGATTTTACCTTCCAATTTAACGAAGCATCAAATGCACGAGAGACGAAGGCTTCAACCCCTGAACCTTCACTCTGAGAAGAAGTTATCAAGTCAACAACAGGTAAGGTTTCACTTTACATGAACCTCAATTCAAGCTCTACTTACAGGTCGGACGTCCGTTTCAAATAGACCTTGGAAATTCTTCAGCTGCGGGGGTATCAATCTACAGAAAGAATGTGAAACATCATTTAACAAACTACTTTTTATTAGGTAGACTAAGCAAAGCAGGGAAGCATATTCCTGCAAGATAAAGTTCCAAAATCTCTGAGTAATGGAGAGAGTTACTTGTTCTTTATATCTGCTTCCCTTTTACCAAGTTTAGGAACATCAACAGTCAGAACTATGGCCTTGAATCCAGCTTTCTCAGCTCTTTTCACCACCTGAGCAGTTACATTGCGTCTCTTGTACACCTATAAAAGATATCAGAAACGAACTAAGAACCGAATCCTAAGGTCTACACCAAGTAAGCACATTTAAGGATAAAAAAAAGCAGCTAAAAATCCAGATTGTGTACTTACATATACTTGAAGAAACCGACCAGCGTTACAACTGGAAGCAACCTCCTCAATAGTGCATGAAGCCATGAATGATACTATCTGAAATTCACAGAAACAAAAAAACTATAATCATCAGCTTAAAACCCAAACAGTGCAAAACATGTAGTCCAATAAATACTTTAATACCATGATAGTGTTACACGCAGCTGCAGCTTTTGCAGTGGCGGTTTCTCCTAACATAAAAGACAAATCAAAATCAATTCCCAAATCCAACAATTGCATATACCATTAACAGAAGTAATGGAATAAATAGACCTTCTGGATGAGCCAGCATATGGATTCCTGTTGGAGCAATCATGATTGGAGCCGAGATCGGGTAACCCAGTATTGTAGTAGATATATCTATTTTGCTCACAGCAACAAGAACCCGAGGCCGAAACCTGAACATCAAAGCACACAAACAAAAGAGGGAGTCACGAGGTTACACTAAGAAAAAAGGATACAATTGATATGGAATCGTTACATGATTCGACGGAAAGCTTCCACATTTTCCTTGAGAGTGTGTTGATCCTCTGCTCCTCCGCTGTAGAAATCATAGTACATCTTAGGGAGAGCCCGTTTCGCCAGCTCTTGAAACTCATTCACGTTAACGATTTGATCCATCTATCTAGAATATCACATAAAAGGAAAGACTTTCAACTCCATCAAGATTTAAACATAAAATTATCAATCTATAGGAGGCCTTATTATCATTTCTTTGATGTTAAGGAGACAAGTACCATCCATGCCTAAACCAATAATTATCCATTACAGGACTATTTTATAACTGAATTGATTGAAGTAGTAAATTCAATCTTTAAATTACAGGAAACAACAACAAATAGCTGCGATCTCATCATTTTAAGGTGTCAGAAGTAAAAAAAAATAGTATGTGATCTAAAGAGATGACTGTAAAAGTACTCACATGTCTGAAGAATCCAGCAAAAGAAACCAAGATGCAGGAATAGATAGACCTTTGAGACCGACAAGGTCAAATTTTTCCAAGTCACTCTAGTATGAATGAAACCGACGAACACTGTCGGGAAATAATCTAACTGTCACACTCGGAGAAAAGGAGATCGGCCCATATGGATGAAATTAGTCGGCCCAATAACAATTACTGACCCATATGAATAAGGACTTGAATGTGTAACGTTGACTATTCAGCGTATCTGACGATGACGTGGCGTGCTGAGTCAGCACCGTCACGGCGAGCGAGTTTCCAACGGAGAGAGTACGTACACCAAATTACCAAATGCTCAGAAACCGAAGAGTCTCTTGCAAAGTTGCAATCTTTGCCCCTTGAAGAAACTGTGCCTATAAAAAGGGCACGATCCAGTGGAAACGATTCAGTCAAAGCTATCGTCTTTTGAGAGCATTTGGGGGGTATTGAGATGCAACACGGCGAAGCTTCGGGTTCCGGTGGCCGTAGGGGTTTTCAGGGCCGTTCTCCGGCGTCTGGGCACAGAGGTCATAGTCATCAAAGCGAAAGTCCGGTAAGTAAACTTGAATGTCGTCTCGTATTCTTGGTTTATTCTTTCCCGTTTTCGAAATTGAAATCCCTTATTGATTAGCCTTTAATCGTTGCTTTGCTAATGTTATGGCTCATAAGCAGTTTTTTCCTTTGCAATCTACAGGTTACAGTTGATAGATCTCGAGGGAGAGGAAGATGGACACCATCATCACGGTCTCCCAGCAACAGTCCAGTGCAAGTGTACGTTAAGAAGTCATCCCAAGTTTCCAATGTAGGATTAGTGGAAAAGGCAGCTCAACAGGAAATCAAGTCCCCAGGGGATGGAATAGGTTCTACTAAGCAACCTGATGAAGTTGCTGCGTTGAAGTTTTCTGGAGATAACATGGATCTTTTGCAATCATCCGATTCGTCTAGCTCGAAGAACGTAAATCTTAGTGGAGGTGCGTCTGTCTCTAGAGAAGATGAGAACAAGGTTGGCGTTAGAATGCCCTGTGATCTTATGAAAGATGTTTCGAGTGATCAGAAGGTTGAGCTTTCTAGTGTTAAGGATCTTGATAGTGCTCACAAGTCTGGTGATGTAGGGAACTCTGTGAATGAAAGCAACACGGGAACTTTTGATCTCTTCCTCAAGACAAATGTAATTGGATTAAAACCCTCCTTGTTTGCACGGAACAGAGGTGAGAGGAACGCAACTAAGGGGTACACTGGAATTTTTATTAGACCTGGAATGGTACTTCTCAAGAACTACTTGTCAATCAATGATCAAGTAACTACTCTCTGTCTCTCCCTTTTTCCTTCTTTCTGAATGTGTTTGCGTATCTGTCTTAAATCTTATATGTATCATTTGTACTTTTTCTACTTTTCAAATTGCTTCTAGGTGATGATTGTGAACAAATGCCGTCAGCTTGGTTTGGGTAGAGGAGGCTTCTATCAACCAGGTTATCGGGATGGAGCAATGTTGCAGTTAAAAATGATGTGCCTTGGGAAAAATTGGGACCCTGAAACATCTCGATATGGAGAAACTCGACCTGTTGATGGTTCTAAGCCACCTAAAATTCCTGTTGAATTCAATCAGTTTGTTGAGAAAGCAATTGAGGAATCACAGTCCCTAGCTGTTACAACCTCAACGAAGACGAAGGGAGAAGATGGAATACCATTTATGTCACCAGACATCTGTATTGCTAACTTCTACACATCCACAGGGAGACTTGGTCTCCATCAGGTTAGTGTTTCAAACAACCTCTTGATTTCATGAAGCTCAAAGGTAGTTGCATCATTAGATTTTAAATCCTTGATGTTTCAGGACAAAGATGAGAGCGAAAAGTCCATCCAGAAGGGATTACCTGTTGTTTCATTTTCTATTGGAGATTCAGCTGAGTTCTTGTATGGTGATCAGAGGGATACTGACAAGGCAGAAATGGTAGTCTTGGAGTCTGGAGATGTTCTACTATTTGGTGGAAAATCCAGAAATGTCTTTCATGGCGTGAGATCAATTCTTAAAGATACTGCCCCCAAGCTTCTTCTTCAGCAAACAAGTCTCCGGCCAGGTCGTCTGAATTTGACATTTAGGCAGTATTAACACAAAAGATATGAACTTTTGTATGTATCTTGAAGCTGTTTTGGAATGCCCGAACATGTACAAATTTAGGCCCTTGACCTGCTTTTTATATCTTCTGGTAACTAGAAGAGAACAAATCTTGGCAGAAAAACAACTTTTGTTACACACATTCGTTTTTGTTTCCGGTAATATGAAATAACTACCACACACGAACTGTGTTATATTATAATGTCTTGGCAATAGCGTTTTCTCTTATATACAATAAATTAGCGCAAACAATGTGTATAGCTTAGGCTCTAGTTCGATTTGTAAATTTATTTCATTGTTGCTAGGCAACTTGGCACATCTTATCAGTTTTCTTGTCAGTCACGAGCTTGCTGATACTCCAATAGCTGAATCTACATAAAGTAGCAAGCAAGAGTATATTTTCTTCTTCAATCGTTCTATATTCTCTAACAAAGAATTATCACTAGAGTGATGATCACTTTTAACTTTGTCCAGCCATTCGTTTGCTTGCTTAAGTTGGGATAAAGTCTCAGCAATATGATTTTCTGGTTCCGCTACTCGCGCTCCTTTGTTTTTTCCTTTCTTCTCCAGAACACTAGCATGAAATCCAGTATCTATTGCTTCTTCCAAGAATTTTAAAAACCAGCTTCTTGTTTCTTGTTTCATAGTGTTTCTCAGTTGTTTTATCTCTTCTGTACCATTTCCCTTAACCCATTCTAGCTTCTCGGCTTCGGTTAGAGTTTTTGAAGACTTTGTTGTGGCTCTGCTTGAAATCAGACTAGCTTTTTTGCTCAGCTTGTCAGGCTCAGTCCATAATGAATGAACATTCATCAGCTGGAACGCTTTATCTTTCGATGCAGCTGTGACCTGTTCTTGGTCAAGGAGACTCTGGAGGGTGAAGAAGTTTCTGAGAGAGGTATGTGGATTCTTTGGTGAAGCACTTGAGCTGAGGTCAGCAAACATACTGCAAAACCATTGTTTCTTTGATTAGGGACTTTCACAAAACTACTTCTCGTCTTGTATCCTATTTATTTTCTCTCCTCACTCTACCTCTCCATGATACATATATATATGAGCATGTTTGGTTTCAAGGGTACTTGCCTGATACACTTGAGAAGATGTGAAGCAGCCAATGCCTCTCTTTGTACTTCTGTAGCAAGCAGAGCAGCAATATTTCTCCTTCTTAGCATCCCCTTTAGATTAAGAGATTATCGGTGATAAGCATACTGGAATGATTTGAAAGAACAAAAGGAGAGATACAGAGATCATACAGAGCGTACTTTACCCATTTTTGATAGATTAACAGGCAGAGAGCTCCATGATGCATCCTCAGAAAAATTACTCTTCCTGTTTATATAATTCACAGAGGAGCTCAAAGAGAGTTTCTTTGGCTCTGCTTTAGTTGGAGCTGTCGCAGGCCGAGACTCTGGAGGACCAGCTTGACGTGCCTGTGCAGCACAGATATGCTAATCACAGGTTAACCATAACCTATATGCTAAATTTAGGGAATTTGACTTATCCTTAAGACCTGTGTGACATATCAGAAGAACACTCACCTGATCTTTGTGCTCTCGTGGCTTGCCCTTAGCCAATCCACCAACTTTCTTAGTCGCCATCATCAGTCCAGTCTCGCTCTCATTGTTGCTACCGCCGCTACTCGAGTCTGATCCAGTTGCCTTTGTGGTTGAAACACCTTTCATATATCTTGATGCCACACCTGTTTTCTCTTCCTTGATTACAAAATCTTGGTGTCTTCTTAGATTCTCCACCGCGTTTGATCTGGCACCATCTTTCTGCTGGAGAATTTTTTATTAGAGAACAGATCTCTTATTAAAAGTAAAAACTCAAGAACGTGATGATAAACGATCACCTTCTTCTGTTTGTGATTTTGTTCTTGCAGAGGTGCAGTCTCACTAGGTACCAACATTTGCATCAAGTCTTTGGGATTTCCTACAAAAGGATGGCGTCCAGAGATCGGTCTAACTCCCACCATTACAGGAACAGGAGTCCCAGCTTCAAGCTTATCAACGTAGAAGAACTGTCCCAATCCCAGTTTGTTGTTCAAGATAAGTTCGTTGTCTTCGTTCCTCAATGAGAGATATGTGGAGTGAGAAGAATCTGAGACTTTGATGAAAAAGCCATGGTTTGGCCAAAGCTCTGAGCCGGCTAAAGCAGGGACAATGCTGATTACCTGCAAGAGAACAGACCGATATTCCCCTCGAACCTTGATGTTGGTGTCCATCGTCTGGAGAAGCTTGATTAACACTCTAGGCGTAAGAGAAGCCATTTCTTGGAAATTGAATTTTACAACAGAGGATAAAGAAAGCTTTCTGCTTCTTTTGGCTGGATTCTTTGTTCCTTGATGATGGAGCATCTTCTCTAACTTTGCATGGCAGGTAAGTAACATTATCATATTTTCACTTGGCTTTGAAGTCATGTGATCATGTTATGAGGACTTGTGGTCCCCAATTTTTTCTTTACTTTTTGGGTGAATTACTGATGTACCCTTGATGGTGTATAAAGAGGGATGAGGTTAGGGAGAGGGGCTTTTTGGGATTTCTGTTTGGATTACTTCAACTTCGATCTCACGTCACTTTCCGAGGAAGATGGAGAAAGGTTTTGGGAAGGTGAGTCATATCTTTGCCCCACATTTACGTGTTGATCACAAAATCAAGATTATATTCAAGATTATCATGTTAATTATTGTTACATTACAACGATATGTAACTGCTACCTTATTATTAGCAACTTTATTTTAATTAGTTGACTAAATTTATGTTCCATTACTAAATTCTTTTTAATCTATAATATTATTTAAGAAGATATTTTTAAAAATGAATTTTGTTTTTTAAATTATTACATAAAATATCATTACAAATAACAAAGAATAATTGAACTATGAAATGATATAACAGTCTTCTAAAATTATTGATTACAATATGAAAAATATATATTTTGCATTAAAAAGATGATTTCTTATTTAATTTCTTAATTATTTTTAATACTATATATTTTAAAATAATAATAAATTCATAGTCAAAGAAAAAAAAATCTATTCAAAATCTTGTTATATTTTTCAATATAATTTATTATATTTTATTTGAATATATATATCAAAACAAAAGTTAAAAAATATTTTATTAATTTAATTTAGTTCACTGCAAAACGGGCTAAATACAAAAATTATTATAAATTGACACATTTATCTATAATCATTAGTTATCTATATTGTAAATTCTAGTTATATATAAAATCACAGCTTCAGTATTATTATTTTTCTTTGTTGGGTTTATCGGTTGTTTGATAATGTAGTAGTTAGAAACTTAGAATGAAATTATCTTCAAACAGTATATAAACAAAGTTAAATATGATAAAATCAGGTGTTGGCTAATTGCATTGCATTACAATTTCAATTTTGATCAAACCTTTTACACCAAAAAAATTTAGAAACTGCGGTGGCAAAAGGCCCATAAATGATACAACAAGTTAAAAGGTCCCTAAATGAAGCCCAAATACATCAAGGCGGCTTCACTCTTCGCTACTTCAGTAACGAATGATGATAATATTGTGTACCTTTGCAAAGTGAAAAATTTGGTAAATATTTGATGTTGCAAAAATAAATAATACATAAATATTACGTAAGCAGCTGACTCGATTCTTGTCAAGGGTCACAAAATGGTAAGTGAACATTGCCATCCTTTTTTTAGTTTGTACAACCAAAATCACATCGATATCAAACCGAGATAAGGACATGTCTCAGGTTTGATACAATTTACAAATGTAGGCTCAAAACCACTATCAGAAAGTAAACAGCAGAGGATGATTATGAAGAGAAGAGATAACTATTCTCAATGATACATATTGACCCGGAAACAAAGAGCACGTAATATCTCAAGATCATTTCACTCGCTTATACTCGTGTTATGCCTGCGTTTTGTATCTTTTACCTTTTATGAATCTTGGTTTCGAATCATTTCCCTTTGCTACGAAAATTTGAGAGTGAAAAGAATGACCTTGGTGCTGCAGTAAACATGAAGTTTAAAAGTGAGTAAAAATCATATAGCGAATAATAATCTAAAGAGTTTAAGATCGCAACTTGGTTATATAGGACTGTGAATTAGGCAGTAAGATCTCGGTTTAATGATTAAAAACTCGGATGCTAGATATTCTAATTCTATGGTGTCTCATAATGGAGTAGGAGGACAATTGATTTTATTACCTTTTACAGAAGTTCCTGACGTCTGATCCTCCTTCAGTTTAAAGCTCAATGGTGCGCTAGTGGTTTGGGCTGAGATAAGGTACACAATATTAGATCAACATGACTCATATCAAGATGAACACAATGAGCTATAATTCTAAGCCGTTGATAAGTCTAGTATTGATGTATTCTTCTATAGTTGAGGTTATCCATTTTGGATTGTCTGAGAATATATTTGGATGCTTTATGTATAGAATGACAAGGCAATGAATACTATTGGGATCGAAAAGGTTTTTACCTTGTTCAATGAATAGCTCATTCTCGTTGAAGCTATCATCAGAGGGATGGGTCTGTAAAAAACCCATTCTCGACTTTCTCAAGTCTTCTGATGATCGATTTGCAAGATCTCGTCCATCTTCAGTATCATCATCCCCTTCAGAGGTTGTAGCAGATATCCAGTCAGCCAAATTCTCAGCCGCACGGTTTTTCCTTCCAAAATTCAAAAGCCTTTTCAACCCTTTTGTCACATCCTGTTGGCACTGACTTTGAGATGGATTACCAGCAGAAACGCGTTTCTGAGCAGCTCCCCATTTTTTTCTCATTTGAGTTGTATCGTTCTCTGTATGGTTAAGGGAAGATAAGTTCCAGAAAGCAGGACTACCCACTGGAGAGTCCACTGACGCATCAAGTTCAGATGCCTCGTTTGCATATTGATGCTTCACTCGTGAATTCCATGGAACAGGGTTTTCCCCGGATGAATCCAGAAATGAACCGATGGTTTGATGCCTAGAAGCCATAGCAGTAGGTAATTCAACATTTGAACCAGGGTCAAGCTGAGAAATAGATTCACCATTTGCAACCCCGGTACTACCCCATTCTTCAAATTCCTGACTTAGTCTTGGTTTCTCGTTTTCTGCATCCGTAAAAGCTTCGACTTCCGTGTCATCAAGCACTTCTTCCATCCCCTCTTTCTCCATATCGTCTGATGCATCAGATCCTTCTGAAGCCTTTAGCTGCGCATTATCAGAGCTGATACCCATTCCAAAATTGTTAAAATTTCTCCCGCTTTGCTCTTGCTCAAGATTTAAAGCTACAGAAACACCATCCTCTGACTTCAATTGAGAAAAGTCTGCCATCTCAGCAGCTTCAGCAGCACCTTTTCTGAAATTTGTCGGCCTTCGCAGCTTCTCTTCTTCAGTTGCAGCCTTTGGGCGGACAGAGCTTCTCACCTGTGAGCGGACACCATTTTTCCCAACTCCCGAGGCTGGTTTCATGCCTTCCTTCTTGAACTCGGAGAAGTTAGGGACTGACTGTGCAAGAAGTTTGTCTGATTGTCCTCTCCGCCTAACAGCACCGGGTGTAGAAACTTTCGCTGCAGAGCGTGAAGCTGAAGTAGTAGTGGTTCGAGCAGTCAAGAAATTGTTTCTGTTTTGTTGTAGCTTCTTATTCTGGGTGCTCCTGGAAACATCTTCATCTTCTTCACTGTGAAATGAGCTAATTGGATGCTGTCAAGTCATTACATTGTTAAATTTATTAGGAAACCAAAGATAATATTCCACCCACTCAATAGTTTTAGCAAGCACGGGTAAACTTTCAGAAGAAGAAAATGATGTATACCTGATCCTTTTTAGCACTCATCCTAGAATTGAAGTATACAAGCTTCTCTGCACGTCGGGCATTTGAATCACGTCTTGTCGTAGACTGAGAAAATTTGGTTTTCATCTCAGCGTTACTGCGATCAAGTATATCTTGCATCACCTTCAACTTGGCTTCCTTCTCGGTCCTTCTTGAACTCCAGTCCTCCTTCAGCTTTGCGTCTCTTTTCTGCATATATTTCTCATAGAACTTTCCTCTAGAATTATCTGAAAAGCTGATTTCTGGAGAGTTTTGCCTTGTGGAATCTCCATAGTCATTGTTAACGACCACCTTCTTTATTGGTGGAGTTTTGAACTTGTCTTCATCGTTTGAGCTTAAAGTTGGCATTGTTGGGGTCTTCTGATTAGAAATTTGTGCAGAAGATATATCCTCTGCTACAGGTCTTCTAAGCTGTGAAGTCGCAGCCTGTTCACTCGGCTTTCCAGACTTACCTCTACGGACAGAACTGGATTGATCCCCTGGCACCCGGAGCATATGTTCAGCAAATAGCTTTTCAAGCTCGTTTGCTTTCACTTTCAATTCATCATTCAGCTCTTGACTTCCCTTAGACGCTCTTGCCCTATGAACTTGCTCTGCCGGAGAAACTTGGGTCAGAGTATCATTCTCGGAGATATCTGACACACTATTAATGGCTGCAGGTGGCTTTTTATTTACATCAGCAGAACCAATTTCAGCCCTTCTACCATGTGGCCTTTTCATCTGTTCAGAACCTAAAAGAAGATAGTGCAAGAAAATAATCAGAAGGTTGCGAAATTTTCCCCTTTGTTGAAGTCAAGATATTAAGAAAATATACAAGTCTAGAAAAGAAAAGAAGAGAGGTACGTTATCACATTGAGAATTAGTCGTTCTCCTATTCTAAGACAATTGTTTAATAATAATAAGAAAAGAATACTTCTATGATCATGATCATTTTCAAGCATTAGAAAAGCAAAAGAAGAGAATATGGGATCCCATATTCCCGTTGATGTGGTTAGAAGCATAAAAAACAGCTGAAACTATAGAGAAATTCCCACACATGAAATATCTCAATATAAGAACATAAACGAAAGACCAACACATTTTTACTTTACTGACCTCCATAAACCAGTGTCTTTCTCTGGCGATCCTCAACTAGTGGTGATTGCCTAGCCGAAGTTTCTTTCCTAGGAGACTCCGCAGTTCCTCCATTGCTCCGAACACTAGTGATGTTAGATTCAGTACCACCTAACTGCTGTAGTTTAGACAATGAATGACTCCGAGGATCCCTAAACTGCATTTCGTTCTGCCTGTTTGATTCAAAATCGCCCATTTTGTTGTCGGACTCATCATCTATATTTGCATTCCCTGAGTAATCCAGAGTGCCTCTAGAATTTTTCTCAGAGTATGTAAACTTGGAATTCTTCTCCAAAAAACCATACTGAGAGTTTCCTTGATGTCCCACTTGATTATCCGTGCTCAATGGCACCTTCAAGTCAACCTCCTTTTCTTTTCGTAAGAAAGTAGAGCTTGAATTCTGGGACTCTACTTCGTCCATTCCGCAGTCACCAACATTGTTGGATCTACATTCGTCTTCATTCCTATGAGGCTTCTCAGCATGACTCAATCCATTCTGCTCTTTTTTATCGTAGCCGACAAATTGTTTAGAAGATATACTACTTCCATCTTTGGACACTGATGATGACGAGGGAGTGCACAATGGACTATCACCAGAAGCATCCTTCCTATCATTTCCCAAATCGATGCTCATGTCACTAGCACCACTCCATCTTCGTACCACAACTTTTTCCATGCCTGCAGCAGATGATAAATCAGAAGAGAGCCTTTTCAGCTCAGTGGATTTGACCACAGCTGTTTTGCCTCCAGAGTTCTCTTTCTGCTTGTTTTCAAACATGTTGATTCTCTCCTGCACACTGAGCCGTCTTGTGAGTTGCCTAGACTGACTTGCTACTGGCTCATTTTGCACAGGACTTTTATCCTCTTCTTCATCCTTTTCATCATGACTACTTTGTGGCGTAAGCTTTGATTCTGGTTGACAGTAGTTGGTTCCTGTTGTGCTTTGCTCTTCCATACTAGTTTGATGTTCCCTATGTTGTTGGGTTCTGTTAGTCGCTAGGTTTCTAGATGGGTCTTCACTGGGATCATCAATTGACATATCAGATTCCCAAGACGAGCGTATCGCTTCTTCTTCCTGATTGAACCTCCACGAGCTCATAAGCTCTGGCCTTCTCTGGCAAAGTGCGATAAACTTGGCGCATGCTTCACTGCAATAAGTATAGCAGACCAAGCATGATCAGAGTACACATAACTAAGTTGAGAGCCAAAATATTTTTGGAACTCTATGAATTAGAAATGCATATTCTAAATAGTGAGATAATTCACCAGGTTGACTATTGGTAACCCGAAAAAAAAAGAGATTGAATTTTTGTAGTACAGTTGGGCATCCTAGTCATATATAATCATGTTCATGCACCTACTAGCAGTTCTCAAGTCTCCATCAGACCAAACCTACCTAAATTAGAGCATGATGGGTTTCTGTTAATGGAAAAGAGCATGCATCAAGGCCTAAACATGTAAACATAAAACATATAGGCGACTATATAAATATGTGGTCATGGTGATTGGTGATCATAGATTAAACAGGTGTTATCACGAAGTCCAAGTTTCAAGAGGGATAATAAACCTAGAAACCTTGGTTGCATAGTCTACATAGCAAGAATATGCAACCAAATTCAAGGTGTAAAACTTGATACTGCAACTATGAATAGCTAGAATACAGCACCCACCACCAAGACTTTCTCGGTTTAAACCAAGATAAATTAGACAATGCCAAGTAATTAAAGATGTCTTGTCTTCTTGTGAGTAAAAAGGGCTCCAAATAATTGCTCAAACAACGGCCAGGACGACAGGAAACACCTGGCAAATGATATGAGTAAAGGAAATCTTAACACTTACTTCAAGCGATTGGCCCCAAATCGATCAGCAAATTGACTAAGTTCTGAGACAGTGATTGGGTTGAAGCCAGCAGCGGATGCACGATTACAAGCAGTTTCTAAGTCCTGTCTAACTGCTGCAAGCCGTAAATCAATAGCCCTCAGTAGCTCCTTCCTGGGAAGGCAGAAAAGGGGAGAAAGATTCAGCGTTACACATTTCAAGTGTGCATAAGACATATTTAAAATCAAGCAACTTTGCAAAGTTAACCAAAACACATATTAATAGGTACTTGACCAAATATTCATAATTATCAAAGGTAAATATCATGAAAGGTTGGGACTTTACTTTGTCACGTCAGCTGCTGGTGTAGTTTCTGTGCCATCTGAACCAAGAAAGGTTTAGCCAGATTATGCCAAAGCAAGAAAGAAACGACTAACATGTAATTGAATATATCTGATGGACCTTTCTGGATAAAATAGAAAACGATGTAATGACTTCTAAATGTCACTCTGCCACTCATAAGGTGCCCTGTAGATGCTTTTCTCACATTTGGCAGTGGTAGCTCATTGATTTTGGAGGCGTACATTTTGTAAACTAAGCCAGTATAAGAGTCTAATCAGGAGGGGGCACAATGATTGTCTATACAAGATACTTTTCTAGCGTCCATGAATGACTCTATAGCATCATAATTCACTTCACAACTTTTATCCATTAACCGTCACTGTAACCAACTCCTTAGAGCCAATGCACAATTTCCCATGGACGGTATATGTAACAGAATATACAATTAGAAGACAAGTTAACCGTATGCATACCTTTTGCACCAGGACGCTGATCACCAGTCCCCTAAAGCAAGATATTTATCAAAATCAATAAAAGCATTCCAGTTAACACAGCATTCGCTTTCTTGTACTTAAAAGAGGTGAAATACCTCGCCATAAATTTTCCGGGCGGCCTCCAACTGAGACATTTCCACATCCAATGCGCTTACCATTTCCAGAACCTCTGGGGTACTAACAAAGCGTACAAACCTAGAAACCAGCAGGCAAGAGAAAATTCGAGTGTTAGAATGAGCTCAGCTCCGCTAAAACTTGAATATCTCTTGTTCAAAACGGAATATAACCTCTCGAGGGTCCCTTTCGTAAACCAAGCTCCCGCATTTTTGTTGCTTTCAACTTCAAGCCTGATTGACTGAACTTCCCGGGCAACCTGCTCTTCAGCGACTTTCAAATGAGCAACAAATGGTTTCACCAGTCCAGAAGCAAGCTTCTCAGTATTCCCCGCAGTAGAGACAAACAATTCACATCTGCCAGAAAGAAAAACATAGAGAGTATCTAAACAACCAACTAACACTAACAATCTAACAACGATATGTAGAATCACTCTCTGATATTATTACCTTGACCGCTTCGGGGAGAGTTGGAAAACAGCATAGTCAAGAGATATAGCTGGTCTCATCTTCTCCCCTTTGCACAAAATCTTCAGTCTTCACCCTTCACATACCCAAAAACAAAAACAAAAAGATACAGGATCCTGAGTAAAGAGCGAAAACGAAGGTCATCTCTTAAAAACGTAAAATGCTATAGGGATTTGAAGCGGCAGAATTCCTCGAAAGAAAATCAAAGAGAAACGGATCCACACTGGAAAAATTCCAACAAAAGAAGAATCAGTGAATACATCCATATTTGGATACAATTTAACCCAGCTAAGGCCACATTACAACAATAGAAACCCTGAAGTTCACAAGAATACACAGAATCAAGCGCATTGCTAGATCTGGTTCCGATCATGGAAATTTGAAAATCCAATCAGTAAAGGAAACTGATTCACGCCGAATAAAGGCGAATCCAGGGAGACCGAGGATTCGAATTCGAATTCAAGGCAAAGTAAAAAAAGCCCACATCTAAAAAACGCCATTGCAATCAGGAAAGACTTTGAAAAATTCAAGTGAAGTCGTACTCGGATCAGCCATAGCAGACCTAACCTGCGGGTAGAAACAAATGAGATCTTCGTCTGTTTCCGATGAATCGGTCTCTTTCCGATTCACATTCGAATAGGAACTATCATGGTCGAGTCTCTTTCTCTGCTGTCCATGTTCAGCATCTTCGATTAAGTCTTCTCAAAGCTTCATAAAACCCTAGCAATGGCGATTGTTTGATTTGCTTCACTCGAAACTCAACTCAACTTCTTATTTTATTTACTTCCGTGTGATGGTGGATTCGATTCCTCTCCCATTGTCTCTCCTTCCGCCGTATAAACTCACTCTGACAAAAGCTACTTTAGAGAGAGAAAGTAAAAATCAAGAGAGAGAAAGCGTTCTTCAGACAGAAATCACCATTTTTGTTGACGTGAAGTAGCGTATACCCGGCGTAAATTTGAAAATTTAAATTAAAAACAAAAAAAAAGTCGGCAGTAAAATGCGAAATTCCGGAAATAGGGTTCTCCTAATCCCAAACGGCCGTCTCTATTGTATCCTTCATGGCTTCATCCTTTCAATATTTTTTCAAAATTAATTCTATTTCTATTATTAAATTTAAAAGGATGTTAAGAGATATTTTCCCAATACTGGGTTTAAGAGGTTACAGGATTTTTATAAAATATAAAACAGGGAAAGATAACAAAACTTACCCAAATATTTTATATAAGTTCGGGGTAGATCTCGTCCGGTTTGGAGTGTTAAGATATAGGCAACGGTTTATTCTTTGGCTTGTTTGTCACTGTGGGAGTTGGTTTCCGAAGATGTTTTGGTATTCACGGGAATGGCGTTCAAAGACGATTTCCTGATTGTCCGCTTGGGTTCCCTTATCGACGTTGGCATGTAAGTCCGTTTGGCATTCCGGAGATCGCGTCAGTTCTTGAAAAAATTGTAGGTTTATCTTCCCATACGGTTTGAGGACTTGCCTCAGGAGAATGCTCGTGGCAACAACGATGAGGACTCCAGTTCTTCTAAACTATGGCAAAAACGGGATGGTATGCGTCTTGGCGTGTGATTGCTGTTTTTTCATCTGGTTTCGTCTGAGTATTTATTTCTTCTCTTCTTAGTTGTATCATTTATCGTTGCTTTATTTTCTTTCTTTAGTTTATTTTTGGTTGATATGTTTTTTTTTGTATTTTTATATGTTCTGTCAAAAACTAAAATGGTATAAAAATTAACATTTTACCAAAAAAAACAAAAATTATATAAATTTCTTACAAACAGAGGGGTAAAGTCGTCTTAGAAAAATAGTAGTCACATATAGGCGGAGGAACGAATGGGTATTTTGGTACTTTAGCTTTCAGATTTGAGAGTAACACAGCGCACAACGATTCGTCGATGTTTCAAAGAGTAAAAATCTGCGTGTGTATACAAATACGTATATATATATAGTTTAAACTTTAAACAAAAATTACTAAACACTAGATGTTGACAAAATTAAATACTAACCTACTTATTCACACTCTGCTCAAAACTAATATTTTAATACCAACCATTTTAATTCCAACTTTTAGAGACACTTTAAACAAAATGATGGACCCCATGAAAAAGGCTTAAAAAATATCACTTTTTATTCTTCTTTAATTTAAATGGAGAATTGGCCCTAACAAAATAATATAGACCTTGCTTTAAATCTTACCGAATTCTTAAATTCCAATGTTTTTTTTGTTGTTGGTATCTTCTATCTCTTGCCCAGTTAAAAAAATAAGTATTTGCAACACAGTAAGGTCCAAATGATACCATAATCATTAGGCAACATAACTTTCAGAAACTTTCAAATTTTAGGATTGTTTATTACGACCAAGAAGTTTCATTTGTTTTCATTATTGTATTCGTCACAGACGTTATAAATAATGCAAGTTTGGAATTGTACTCAAATATCATAATGTATTTTTCGATACACACCCCTATGCAATCGATCAGAACCAAAAAAAAAAAAAAAACAAACATGAATAGAATTTAATTATAGGTTAATGCACAAGATTAATTTGTCTAGTAATTTATGAAATTCTAAGTGATTGCCAAGTTGTCTAGTAACTAAAAACGCCAAAAAGAAAACATCATACAGAACTAAACACATAAACAAAAAGTTGTTTTGCCTAACATTTTACTTCTATAACAAATCCATGGGTGGGTTGATGATGCTTCAGATACAAGAAAATCTAGCTGAAACAATTATTATATATAAAAAAGGGAGTTAATATGTCTTTAGGTACACATGCAAATCTTCAATGTCATGATAACCAAGAAAGGAAGGTGCGGTTGGATTGTATCAAGAATGTCTAGGCCATGTTCTAACCAGTGTCAGTCACAGAACACACAATCTAACTCAAAGTTTAAAACCCTGCACAAGACAATACCGACAGATGATTGATTCCTCATTCAATGTGTCTGAAGAAAGTTATGCAGGATGATCTCACGACTCTTCAGTCAAGTTAAATCTGTTCCATGTGACCAAAGTTAACAAATATTGGCAAAATATTAATACACAACTCAAGTGAAGCCTAGATAAGTTTCTTTTTCAACAATTTTCAAACTCAAATCTAAAATATGTAGTTTACGACCTGAATCACTAAACTCTAGTTACCAACATCGTTGTTGTTGTCGTTGACAATTGCATTGATGTTGTTCTTCTTGCAGCTGTGATGATCATTACTAATGTTTCCGATTCTCCTCCCATGCTGCTTAAGCTGTGATATCTCCAATTGGGTATTCACAAAGAACTGCATTCTCTGCAACTCCAGCTCCTTCAAGAACTTCATCCTCTCTTTCTCCATCTCAACCACCTGTTGCAGTTTTGCATTCTCTGTTTGCTCGTAAGCTTCACCGAATCTCATGATTGCACGAGTTAGCTCCCTCCACTTGTTCCCTCCTCCATCACCTTCTTGCTTCTTCTTCTCCTCCGTCTTCAGCCTCTTCGACAGAGGTGGAGGTGGTAAACTGTCACCGGAATCATCTGACATTGCTGCTTCGGATTCCGAGTCTGAATCAGACGCATTTCTCTTCCTGAAACGCCAGCGTTTTGACTCACTGCACCTTTTCACCATCATCCCTTGCTTTTGTTGAGGCAGCGTCCTCCCTTGCTGTTGTTGTGGCACCGTCCTCCCTTGCTGTCCAAACGGATTCGAACGGCTGCTCATCGGAATTCCCATAGGTACATTGACGGATCCTGCTCCGCCTCCTCCTCCGCCACTGCCGCCAAACGAAGCAGCTGAAACCCTAGCCGTAGCTCCGATTAGACGGTCAAGATTATTGAAGGGCGGCGTTGCAGCCTTCGCTTGCTGATGGTACATATGAGAACGGCTGCCCATGGGAATACCCATAGGAATCTTATGCAACCCTCCTCCACCAGGACTTCCACCACCGCTCGTGACAGGAGGTGCCGTCGGGATCTTCGCCGTTGATCCAATCAGACGGTCAAGTATGTCGAAGAACACCCACCTGCTGCGGCCACCGCCGCTAGCGAGTCTTACCTTTTCTTGCTTATACTTCTTCTTCACCGTATCGATCCTGTTTTTGCACTGTATATCGGTCTTCGCAATTTTACCGTAATCCTCCCTGCTGCTCACGATCTCCGCCACCTCTTTCCAGTGCTTCTGTTTCAGATTTCCTCTGCTAAGCTCCAAGTATCTCTCCCCCCACGCATCAATTAGCACAGCCGTAGCCCTCTCGCTCCAGCAATCCTCCCTCCCGCCGCCGCCGCTTGGTCTACCGTTGCTACTACTGCCTCCGACACCACCGCTGGCCTGAATCGGAAGCAGCGCCAGAGCCAACGCGTCGGGATCCCTCTGCGACGAACAAGCCGGAGGTGTCAAGGAATAAGAAGGCGGACCTGTCGAAGCCACCGTTACCGTAATACGTCCCGCCGGCGGCGAAGAAGACGGATCAGGGGAATCGGAACCCGTCGGCGAAGCGTGCGATCGGATCTCTTCTTCGTCCTCCATGAATGTGATTTCGCCGGATCTGGTTCAGAAGTCGTAAAAAAGAGAATTCAGTCCCGGCTCTTAGGGCCGGTCGGCCCTAGGTCCAACGCCCAAATTTTTTTTTTTTTTTATGTTTTAAAAATTTATTAATTTTTTTTTTATAACAATCTTTTCATCTATTATTATCTATATTGATAAATAAATAAAATCCATATATCTATATATATATATATATATATGATTAACAAAAAAGATTCATAATCTAAAATTATTTTGGTATTTTAAAATATCACATATTTACGATTTATTAGATTTTTGTGTTTTTAAAAGATAACATCATAAAACCTATTAAATAAAAAACTAGTAAAAACAAAACACTCATACATATTAACTTTTTTTTAACATATCATTACTTTCCACACAAATATTTTGACAAACTAATATTTTTCAATCCACAAAAAAAAAAATTATATCTTTCATCCGTATTAATATTTTGTTTTCACACTTTATTAACGCAAATAATGTATACACTTCACATTTATTTTTCTCTAAAACTATATTGCCTCATAGAGTCTCAACTCCCGCTTTTGACTACATAAACTTCATCTTACAAAATTAAAAAAAAGACATAACACATACTTTCAAAAAGACTTCCAATTTAATATCTCTTTTATTACGTTTTGCTTCCCTTATCTAATAGATATTTTGTTTTTGCTCAAATATTTTTTTCTCATCCTAAATAGGTCTATCTAAAATTGGAAAAACTTGGGCATTTGAAAATTTAACAAATGCAAAGTGTTTGGCATAACCAATTATATCCAATTTGTCCCTAATTTCTCTATGGAGTCGGTAGTTTTGATCAAACGTATGAGTTTTTATGGAATAAAATAAAATAAAAATGATCACTTTGTCTTTAACTTTGTGTAGACTATGTTTTCGAAGTTTTTTAGATTTTAACTTTTTAGGAGAAAGATTGAGATTTTGTAAAAATGAGTTATGGGTAAAATACAATATTATCTTATGTGTAAAAAACGTATAATCAATCTTTCTCTTCTATGCTTAAATATGGTGATTGATTCTTTAATTGCAGTTTTGCAGGAAAAAAAGACACAAAAGTTATTCTCCAGATGGTTCTCAATGACTCATGAGTTGCTTCTCCATAATGAATTTATCAAACATGAGAAAAACTATCGTTCAATGTAAAAGTCCAAAACATGTATCAATATTTTGTTTGTAACATGAACTTGTAGTTAATATTCATGCCGAGAAAGTGTTTGTCATTGATATTTTTTTGTTTGTGTAAGAAATTATTAATTATGAGAGCTTTGAAGTTTTTAACTTGGGTAATAAAATGTAGAAATGTAAATCATATTATTGAAATTGATCTTGAAATAAAAATATGTACAAAACGTCATACTTAAACCTTGCACGAATGAATAGTGATACTAAAAACGTATATGAATACGATCCGCGTATAATCATTAATATTTAATTTTTTTATATATTTTTATGATATAAATAAAATGTCTATATTTTGATTAAAATCGTCAATATTATTAAGACGGGATTGAGATAGGTATAGGGTTTGGCTTAATCTGTTCGACGTGTAAGAGCATCATTATTGGTAGAAACCCAAATGGGTTTCTTAAGTATTATTTTAATATAAATTTGAAGTTAAGAAACTGTGTTTAAAAACTTATGTTTTTGTTGCTTTATTGGTAGAACTCCATTAAGGGTTCTTAAAAAACAAAAAATTAATAATTTTGTTTTATTTTAAATAGAGTTTATTTTTTAATTAAACATAGTTGACATAAAAACATAATATTTTAAACATAAATTTTGAAAAAAAATGCAAAAGAACGCTCAATTTGGGTTTCTTTCTGATCTTGTCTATGAATCGCTTCATGTTTACCCACCGAACTATTCCAATTTATTAATATGTAAAAAAGTTTATAATTTTAAAGTTGAAGTTAAGAAAAAGTTACTTAATTTTTTTTTTTAAGTTAATAAAAAAGTTATAAAAAAATCTGGCAAAAAAAAAATTCGGCGAATTAGGGGTTGACACGTGGCTAAGAACAGTGTAAGAACTCCCTTAAAAACCGGTCCCAATAATGATGCTCTAACGGGAAGGAGACGGCGTCGGTGAGTAGGGGGACACGTAGAAGATAGGGGGTCGACGTGTAATGACGTGATTGGTAGTTGAGAGTAAAATTCCATCACTGGTAAAGTTGCCGGCCCGGTTTAGGGTAAAGATTGGTTTCACTCGTAATTTCCCGTTCTTCATAATCCGATGAGTATGTTAATTGACAGAAAAGGCCATCTACTTCTCTTAAATTACCGGAAATATCCACGTATTGCCGATGATGTACCGAAATTACCCTTAGCCTAACCGCCGGTTTCAATACCGGTCGTCAAACTTTTTGTCCGTCGATTGTTCCCCGTTGTCTTCCTTTTTTGCTTCATAATCCATTCGATAAATCGTGATTACTGTCTTTTAATGAATTTATAAATTTAAGAATGGTGACGTGGATGCAATTACTTTAAGCTTTTAATGGGGTTTTTTATTGAGCCTTTAAATAGATTGCTTTAATGAATTACAAGCCCAAAATTATATCATTCCTTAAAAATCATTTTTTGTATTTGTTTTTTCTGACCAACAGTAAATAACTAAATATACGGACACTTCTAAAAACTAAAATATGTTAAGAAAAAAATATGATCTTTGTAAACACCGAAATATATAGGATAAAAAATTAAAATGTTTCTCAAAACACCAACATAAATTCCAAAAAGCGACTACTATTTACATGAAACCATTATACATTATTATTATGTACACTGCATATATTTACAAAACAAAGTAGTTGGATGATCGGGTGTATACTTCTTCTCGTGTTTTTGTTTCCCTTTTTATCTCTCTTAACGGTCTAATGCGTTTAGCACAATCCTGCAATATTACGGACGTTAAGGGTAGTTTTAAAACATTTAGACTAACTGGAAAAAAAATAAGAAAGAGAGAGAGGATCATATGAGAATGAAAAGAGATAAGAGATCAAACCAATCGCATGCATTGAGACTTGTAGCATGCGTTTCACTTGGTGTTGCAGCTGCATATATATGATTATGACAAAATTAATTTACATATCGGTATATTTCAGGCTGCATATACATACATATACTATGACTATGTACATAAATTTCACTTCATGTGTTTTGCATGCGCCTAGGGAAAAAAAAAAGTAACTCACGAGTCAAAGGAGAACCAGGGTTGCTTGAGCCGACAGGAGAATCCGGGACACGACCCGGATCAACCATCAACTTCCGGTGACCATTTCTTGCGACATATTCGCCGGGAACGTGATTTCTCAACTTCCCGAAACCATTTTCCGGCGCCGGACCTGCCACCGTTTCATCCCAAAGCTTGTGCAAGAATCCCATATCTCCAATCAAATTTTCAAAAAGGGTTTTTTGTTTGTTTGCTTTCTCTCAAGGGTTTTTGTTAATGGTCTCTTACGTTTTTTGTCTTCTTTATCGGAGGATAGTGGTTTTATATATAAAGATCCGGGAAGAGAAGCGTTTGAGTATCTTTGGTTAGACTAATTATATAGAACTGACCTTAATTTAACCTTCCAAAATTAATAGGATTTAATCAAGGATGATGATATTATTAAACATAGATGATAAATCAAGCCGATAAGAAGATCGCTTAGGCAATGAGTTTATAGGATGTGACACGTTTGACTTTTCATCCAACTTGTGTTTGACGCTGTCAAAACTAAAATCTAACTAGTTTGACGGACCTTATCAATTTTCCACATCATGAACCTGAGCCTGAGCCTGAGCCTGAACCTGGGCCTGGGCCAACTCTTGATTGGGCCGTTTTGTAAATATTCCGCAACGGCTCTTAACGGCTAGTAACCTTTTTGGGGTTTATTTCTTCTATAAATTCATTTTTTCGCCTAATTTCCGAGTCTCTTCTAGAAACTAGAAAGAAAGTAAAGGAAAGAACAACATTGAAAAGTTACCGTTAAACAATCTCCAGAAAAGCGCTCTTTCTTTTCTTCTCTCCCACAAGAAACTACTCCATTTTACAAAGGTAATCTTTCTTCCGTCTGATTTAGGTTCAGATTATACTCTTCATCTGGCGATTCTTTCTTATTCCTTCCGTTTGTCGCTATTTGATTCGTGACGTTTTCTGGGTTTCTGGGATTATGATGTTTAAATTCACTGGAGAATCTTATTGGGGTTTGGATTTCGTATTGGGTTTCTGGGATCAAATCTTCCAATTTTAGGGTTTTTTTTTAACTGCTTGATTTCGACAATACTGGAATCAAATCCGCAAATTTTTGATTCTTTTCTGCAGATCAAATTCCACATCTTTTAGTTCTGCTCGATTCCTTTGATGATTCCCAATTTTGACATTGACAAGCTTTTGTTCGCGTAAACAGGTTGAAGCCTATGGCGAACATGAACGCTCTTCAACATATGATTTTCCCTGACGAGAACGCTCCGATTCATCGCAAAAGTAGTTAATCTTTCTCTCTCTCTTTCAAATCATATGTTTAAAACTTGTTGATGGATGCTTTGAAACAAGACTTGTTTTTTTTCTACTTCAGAGTCTGTTACTGCTGCTTCTGTGAAAACCAAAGGATCTGTACTTGGTCAGAAGAAACCCGGAGCTCGTAAGGCTCTGAATGATATTACAAACAAGTCCGGGATTCATCCGAAAGCTTCTTCTAAGAACAATCAAACCGCTTCTGCTGCTGCAAAAGGCGAATTCAACATAGCTGGGGAGAGGTTCTTACATGATCACAGCAAATGCATCAAAGAGCAGCAAAGTCTCTGGGATGATCATGCTGATCTTCTACTTCACCATGGTAACATCTTCTAAGCTCTGATGGTAACCAATCTTTGCTTGTCAACTTTTGCTAAGCTTGTTCTTTTTGTTTTTGCAGATTCCAACATCAAGGAAAAGCATCTCAAGTATGACATAGAAATGGTACTTGACTCCGATTCAATGCGTCTTGATACATTTCGATGGATCAGATTGGATATCTGTTCTAGTTTTGGAACTCAAAATGGCACTTTTTGTGACTCTACACCTTGTGTGTTTTTGGTTTCAGATGGATGCTCTGACTTACAACGAAGCAGAAGAGATTCCATCGCCCAAGTTGACTGGTTGGCTGAAGAGTTCAACTCCATGGCGCTCCCCGGTCTGCTATGGCTCAATGATGATGCCTTCCACTCCTCTGGCTTGGCGGTTCGATTCAGCTGAGTTCACACTCAAGGAAGACTATGATGACGACCTCTTCTGAATTTCTGTTTCTTAATCTTCTTTGAAAAATTTCATCCTTGAGATGAATAAGTAGTAGTAACGACCATCTTTTGTTCAGCTCAACAATGTTTCAGTTCTTCATGTACTACTTCTCTGTGTTGGAATCTTTTAAATCATATTAGCCGAGTTTGTGATTAACTTAAATCTTCAGACTCCACAAGTTTACATTTACAGATTCCACAACAAGCATTGAAACCTATCTAGCAACACTTTCCTTGTATGTATCTCTCTCTTCAACTGTTAACTTACATTGCCGTTATCCTTGACACTGTGGTGGTGACTCCTGTTTCTTCTTCCACCGTCTCCATCCTCTTGAATGCTCCGTAACATCTCCAATTGATCTTTAAAGAACTCCATTCTCTGCAACTCAAGCTCCTTGGCGAACTTCATCCTCTCCTTCTCCAGCTCCACCAATTGTTTAAGCTTCACAGTCTCTGCCTTTTCATAGCTTTCTGCAAATCCCAATATCGCCATTGCCACCTCTCCAAGCTCCCTTCCTTCTCCGCCTCCGGTCTTCTTATCCAATTTCACTGGCGGTGGTAGACTGTCGTCCCCTGAGTCTGCGGAAAGATCAGGCTCAGATTCAGATTCCGTCTCGGAAGCAATTCGTTTCCTGAAATGCCATCGCGTTGAATCAGTGCTCCTTTTCAGAGCTCCTTGTTGTTGCTTCTGATGCAGCAATGGCTTCGATTTGGCTTTTCGTGGGTAAAGACTCGAACGGCTGCTCAATGGAGTTACAATTAAAGCCTTATTCGCCGTCGCTGCGGCTCCTCCTCCGATCAAATTTTCTAGCTTTTTGAAGAAGATCCATTGGCCGTTATCTCGACCTGCGGCGATTTTAGCTTTTTCCTGTTTGAATTTCTTCTTCACCGTGTCGATTCTGTTCTTGCACTGTATATCAGTTTTCGCAGATTTGCTACTAGTGTTGACGATCTCCGCTACTTCCTTCCAGTGCTGCTGCTTCAGATTCCCTCTCTTGAGCTCCAAGAATCTCTCTCCCCACGCATCGATTAGAATCTCCGTCGCTTCTTCGCTCCAACAGTCGTCTCTCCCGCCGTTAACAGCCTGGGTAGGAGGAGAAACCACTAACTCTGAACCGTTAGCAGGCAACTTCGCGGTGGTTTTAAGTCCGATCGGCGGATCTGGGGAAAGGGAATCTCCCGGCGACGGCCGTGAACGAGTCTCGTCATCTTCCTCCATGGATTAGTGAATAAAGCTACGGCGAGGATTGTCGGATGGTGGACCGGCGTGAGCATAATAAAATAAACCAGATTCTCCGTTGGTTGATGACTCGATTGGGTTTGCGAAATGACGAAAAAGCCCATCGTCGATTCTATTAATTACAAGACAACCATATCGTAATCTTTTTTTCAGTCACATGATTAACGTGAATCGACAGGCTACATGATTATTCGTAAACTGTCAATATACGACAGATATTATGTTTTCTATATGGATTTTACTGAAATTTAGTGATACAAAATTTGACACAGACACATCTAAAACGGAACAAACAACAATAAAATGAACCAATCAAATGTATATAAAAAAAATTATTTACTTTTTATTGATTAATATTAAATAAATGAATAATAAAAATGATTAATTGAGAATAGCTATGAATTATTATTGGTTCATAATCATAAAAAAAATGTTTAGTGAGATAAAACAATTTAATTATAACTAAACATTGATTGTATTTTAATGTGTTAAAAATGCAGAAAATTAAACTTTCTGAAACAAGGGGAATTAACTAAAAGAATTTAGGACATGTATTCGTCATCATAAAGCAGTTGAATTCATCGATCCCAATGATCTTAACGATTCTTGCTTAGGAGACAACAATTCAATGACAAAGCAGAGAGAGAGAGGGAGAGAACAAAAAGTTTCGAGGAAACGAGGTGGGTAGTTTACAAAAACGACGGCGCTCTGAATTTTTGATGCATCGCCGCCGTTGAGAAGACAAGAACCAGTCATCTTGTCTGTGAGTAGTCGACAAATGTGGAGATGAGTCAGCAAAAAACACGGCCATGGAGCGGCTATGAAGTAGGGACTCCATAGTTGTTGGACGACGAGGTTCCGTGAGCAGCCGATTGAGCATTATTTTTCCTCCTGTTTCTTCTCCCGCCATTGTTCGTCCCCTTCTTGAAATCCTGCTGATGCGCCACCTGCTTCACCAGCAAACCCCATTTCATTATCAAGGAACGCTCAATAACAACCGCCATTCTCGGAGAGCATTAAGATATAGTGAAAATGAATGTCTCTATAATTCTTTACCCCTAAAGAGATGGAATGAGCTCTGGGGTCGAATCCGAACGGATCATTCATGTTAATCCCCATTGAACTTGTATCGAATGATGACTGTGATCGCTGATCGTTTGAGTCAAATACAAAACTACAAGAGGAAGTGAAAGTTGAAGCGGAGCAAGATGATGGTGATGAGAATGCTGCAGCGTCTCCTTGAAACATCTCATTAAACAGATCTCGTAGCTGTTCGAAACTGTCCCCTGAATCATTCTCCTGCAAACCAACACCTCAAATGTCAACTCGGCGCAATCAATGGTGTCTGATAAACTAATGGGAAACTAATGCAGACTGCTTACACTAGGCTTGGATTGATTCATCATGGACGCCATTTCGTTCAAGAAATCTCCCATTCCCTGCACAACAACAAAATCCATCACTACATGATTCAAATGTTCAATAACCATAGAGGGAAGAGAATAAAGTGAATTTAAGACAAAAAAGGCATGTCTAGAAGCAAGTCATGTCACTTGATCCATTTTCAACACAAAAACAAGACATGATCTGGTTTCGAGAGCATTGCCCCCTTTAAAATACAATCGAACAAAATGTTCGAAGTAATCCTATGGGAGAAGAAAAAGGTAGAAAGTGAACATTTTAAGCAAAAAAAAAGAAAAGAAGGGAGTTTACGTTTTGGTCATCATCATCATTATAAGCTCCAACATCATAGAGGAACCTCTTGTTGGAGTCAGACAGAACTGTGTTCCCACACACACACACAAAAACAAAAAAATCTGAATCAGAAACAAGGAAATAATAGAGGATCTTCTGTATCCAATAATCAACTCCCATAAATTAATAAAAACTGACGAGAGTTTTGAGAGAAAGATCGAAGAAGAGCTGGTGAAATTACCAGAGTAGGCTTCTTGGATGGCCTGAAATTTCCTCTTTGCTTCTTCTACAAACTCCGAATTCCCCATTGACGAACAACGATCTGGATGCCATCTCTAATTCCAACGTAAAATCAAAGTTCTCCAAATCAATTCTCAAAACAATGTTTCCAAATCTCAATCTCAATCAGCTAAGGCATGATCTCTTGATCGCAATCGAAAAGGAATCACAGTACCGATTGGACTACAGATTAAAGAGAGTCGAATCCAAAAAAACCAATGAATCAAATCGATGTAACATGCAACACTCCAAATCAGGAAACAGGAAACAGGAAACATTCATTGTCCTGCACATCCATCCATGAACAAAACCTCGAAATTGAAAATAAAGAGAACTCACCAGAGCAAGCTTCTTATAAGCAGTACGGAGTTCCGTCGTCGTACATTCCTTCTTCAGACCCAGAACAGCATACAAATCATCGTTGCTTTTCTCGCTATTGTTCGACGACATACCTAACTTTTCTCTTCCAGATTACAAACCCAGAAAGCAAAACCAACAAAAGAAAACAGAGAAACCCAATAAAACAGAAAAAAAAAACAAAAAATCGATTCTTTCTCGTATTTTCGACGAATTTTAAGCCCCAGAAACAGAGGCACAGACCAATATCTATAATAAGAACATGGGTTGAGTATCGGTACTAAAGGGGTTCGAAACTAGGTTCTTAACGCGAATAAGATTAGGGTTTCAAAGAAGAAATTCGGAGAGAAGAGGGGAAAAACAGAGTTTTTTATGCGTTGTTTCTCCACTCTATCTCTCCTACATACGTTAGAGAGAACGGAAGTCTCCAGAACCTCTTACCACTTGTCTAGATTTTTTTGTTTCTCCTATTACTTTTCCTTTTCTTTTATTAATAAACTAATAGGAGTAATTATCTTCTTCTTCCTCTTTATTTTTCCGGTCAAACAAGGAAACTATAATATCTTTCGATGGTACACTATAATATAACTTTTCGGAAGTAAAAAGAAAACATTATTTTTCTTTTTCTTTTACCACCAACCAACTTATAACTTTTTTTTTTTTTTTTCAACTACCCCAACTTATAACTTTCATGTGTCAATAAATTTGGTAATGACTAGTCCTGGACATTCGGATATTCGGTTTGTTTTTGGTTATTTCGAATAGAGATATTTAGAATCCATATAGGTACCGAAATGATTTTGGTTCGGTTCCGGTTCGGTAGCAGTCAGTTCCAAGTCGGTTCGGTTCTGAGATTTAAGAACCGGAAAATACCCGAACTTTTTTGGATCTTAATCGGTTTTGGATATTGATTACCCAAAATACCTAAAATATACCCGAAAATCATAAAATATATCCGAAAACCAGAAAAAACAAACTAAAGAAAATATATCTATAATACCGAAATTTTTTCCAAAAACTTGATATATATTTAATATTTTTAGGTATATAATTATATTCGGATAATTCGGATATCCGGAATATTTTTGGTTCAGTTTCGGTATTATCCGATACCCACAGATATTAATGAGTAAGATCTAATGGGCATTTTAACAATTTTGGACCGGTTCTGATTAGAGTATTTTAGGTCGGTTCTGATTCAGATACTTTGGTTCTGGATTTTATGCCGAGGCCTAGTAATGACGTTCATATAAAAAGTGTGTGGATGAATTGTCCATTACATCATACAAACTCGAAGACAAAAAAAGTTCGACTTGTTATTTTTTTTTAAAACACAAAGTTGAAATTATTTTTATATGCACGACTATTAGTAAACAAAAACGCTAATAAACATATATTATTGGATCTGTTTATTTATATAATTTTTTCCCCAATAAGTTGGATGTGTTTTTAATAGAGAAATGTTTTTTTTGTTTTTGTTTTTTTATTGGTGAAACTCATATATAAATAAACAGATCTTTATATAAATCATGAGAGTGCGGCTGAGATTTCAAAATTTGTTGATATTTTTCTTTAGTGGCTCTCGAGAAGGTTCTAATTAGAAGGTCCATTCTAAGGAATGTAGTTTTTATTTGTAAAGATGTGCTTTTAGCTTTAAACGCGTTAAGTCCGCGGGACCCACTTCTGACTAATGTTATAGTTTAAGGCTTTAAGCCATTAATTAGGTTTTGTCCGAAAACTTTGAAATTGATGTTGCTCCCGAAGATCACTAATGTTGTTTAAATGTTGATTACGGAGTGGGAGGTGAGATTTCCGTTAATTAGAGCAAATCAACCATAATTTATAGCATGTCGGGTATTACGACGAACAGGTCGGGGACCGTATTCTTTATATTGATGGTGAAAAGAGACGGACGATTTAGATTTACGAACTGCTTCCGACGGGAATCCAGTTCGTCGTTCTAAACCGCGATGCTTTGTTACAAAGGAGAGAGAGAGATAGAGAGAGATCGGGCCTATTTTTGTAGAGAGTGATGTGGTTTTTTTTCCAAGTCCCCTCCTTAATGCATAACGAGGGGTATATATAGTGAGGGTAGCTTTCTGCTTCCGCGGATTCCGGGATCACGCGTCACCCTCAGCCTGCTTCGCGGGTAAGGTGCTGTAGGAAGCGTGTCCCGGTTCTCAAGGTGAGAAGCAATGATGAGCTCGGCGCCATGCTTTTGTAAGATAGCATACTGTTCTGCCAACTTCCTTCCACGTGTCTTTTCCTCCTTCGCTTACTCTGTAGGGTTGGTGTGACGTCGAGGTCAAGCCATACCTCTATTCGGATAGTGCCCTGTTCGACCAACTCCCACGTACCTTCTTCTTTTTTGACATCCCTGTTTTGGGCGAGGTGTCAGTGCGGACCCGGGGTGCGCCTTTTAAGAGCTCGGAATTTCCGGATGGAGCCGAGCGCGGGACTCCAAGTCGGTGATTCCTGGTCTAAGATTGACGCCGTGCTGACCGGATCGAAGAGGACCCTTGCTAAGATGGGACTAACTAAATGGGGGTGCTAGGCCCACCTCCAACAATTGACCTCATTATTTACCTCGTAATGTAAATACTAAGCTATAAAGCAAGTATATACTTTGTATTGTAATGCCTTAGGTGTTGATTTAGTGCGTGTGTACGTACACGTATGTATCTTAGACAGACAGTATAAATACATATATATCTTAGACACGTATGTATTTTTTTTAACCCTGTTGGAGTCGTTGAAACTTTTATTGAAGAGTAGTGAACTTCCTCTGTTTTATGGCATTCGAAATCAGAACCCCAAAAATAATAAAAATGTCACCAAAAAAAAAAAAATTATCGAACAAGATCTGAGTTATGTTCATCATCATATATCTTCTGTAAATTATTTACAAGTTTGTTACCCTCTCTCTCTCTCTCCTTTTCACCATTTTTCTTCCAATCCGATTAATAAATTAGTGGCGGTTAGTTTTTTTTTCTTTTTCAGTTATTTTCTTCTCTGCTACTTTTCCTTCTTCTTCAGCACTAAAAGGTATGTTCTTTTTTTCTTTTTTTTTGTAAAACACAATGTAGTGTTGAAAAGCTCTTTTCTCACCAGAAATGTCCGTCTTCATCCATCACCCACCTCACATAACCTTGAGGAAGCGGAATCCCACAAATGGCTTCTTCCTCCACAGTAACTTCATCTCTCTGTCAAAAGTAAAAACCCACAGAAAGAAGAGTTTGGTAATTAACATATGTTTTAAGAGGTGTATCTATCAATGGCAGCTTCGTGTTAATCAATCACCTTTCTATTGCTGGAATCTGATTCAATAACACATATCTCTGACTCTATTTTTGTACTTTCAGGAATGGTTTCGAAGGATCTAACCACTGTGGATCTGCATTAAATGAAAAAAATGTCTCAACTCAGAATAACATATTTGGTTGGTAATAGTAAGCCACAGATTAATTCAAATGACGATTTTTTTTTTTTTTTTTTTACCTTCCGTAACTCTCATCGTCACAAGAGTTTCCTGAAGAAGAAACCCAATCCATATCAAAAGCTGCACATGTACATTGGTCACCATCATAGCAGAAGCAATCGTTTTCAAGAATTTGGTCTAAACCTATTTCCTCCAATGTCGGTGGTGGAGCACTACAAAAAACACAAAGCCATTCCCCAGATTTAGCTGACAACAACACAATCTAGATGATTTATTTGACATAGATCATAAGCTTTTTTTTTTTTTTTTACCTTAGACTAGCAGCAATCTTAGCAGTTTCAGACGTTGATATCTCAGGAGCTGAATCTGAAAGACCTTTACCTTCTTCCTCCTTTTCAGCTAAACCATGTCTAGCTACTGGCCCCAACCCGGCTGTACTGCTCTCGCTAAGGATGCTACTTTCTGATAGAGATCGTTTCATCGTAGACCTAAAGGCGATAACTTGTAATGTAAGTATCTCTAATGAACATGTTTCAAACTACTCTGCAAGAGTCTCATTTAACCAGACCTTGAATTATCCGGTACAGAATTGGCAAGAAACCTTGCTGCATTGTAATGCTGATCAGAACCCAATTCCCATAGCGCTGGCTTATCTGGTTGTGGCTGAAAGTATCCCAAAAACCTGTAGAAGCATACAAGTGAAAAAGTCAAATAATTTTGTCATACCAGAGGGCAGAGGCATAGAAAGAGAGAATTTAACGCAGCCTACAAGTTAATCGCATCTTGCTTCTCGGCATCCATATAGGCGTTACTGTAGTAACGTTGTAATGTTCTGAATAATTCCTGTGACTGAGTAGCCGCTTTCCACTGACCACGCCTTTCACAAAATATCTGTCCTTCCACAGATATAACACTATCTGGTTAATAATCATGCCCACAACTTTTTATCTAACAAGGCAACAAATTATGGCCAGAGAAGGTAACAAAAAGAAACCTTGTTGTGTGCTGCGGATCCCCCATACTGAAGCGCAAGCGTATCGCCCATTGTCTCGTAAATTCCCATCAAATCTTCAGCGAGGGGATTATCTAGATCAATAGTAGTAGACTCTCTCAATCCCAAAGCATGGAGTTGACGTCCAAATGCTACCAACCCATAGGCATATTGAGCAACATTGGTGCGATCTAAACAGTCTATGCAATTGGTCCTCAGGACTCCTTTCTGAAGCATCGTAGCTTCCTTTTGCCGATCCTCCTTAGCATCCTTACTCTCATTACAACTTTCCACCGTCAAATTTGATGCGGTCTCATCTATACTGGGAAGATCATGAGTAGAACATTCACCATTATTGTTCCTGCAATAATAACCAAAAGGATCGAAGCCTAGTTACTAGGAATGCAAGAGAGATGAATAATATGCTAAGCAAGAAACTACATCGAAAGTAAATAACCGTTGCTTAATTTGAAAACTCACTCCAATGTGGATGGATTCTGGTTCTGAAACCCATCTGCTCTAAGATCTAAAGTTAGCTGGCAGTAGAATATGCCAGTCAAGTTCAGTGCATAAGTAGCCAACCTGCCGAGAATTGCCAACACATTTGTGCCTTTTCTGGATGGGAAAAAATAAAACCAATTTTCAGTAACTCAAAACACCTATTGTGTTACTAGAAAAAAGTAATAAGAAAAGAAAGGAAACAAAGAAGCATATAGGGTTGTGTCCATCATGTACTTTCTGGAGTGTTTATGCAAGTCCCAGTGAAGAGGCCTTAGACGCTCCTCCTTGCTTAACCCTTTGTTTATAAATCTAATTCCATTTGCAAACTCTGCACGCAGAATAGTCTCTCGTGGCCTCTTTTCACGCGTCTGTTTTATCAATCAAGTGAATTAGGAATTACGTAGAAGAATATATAAATATTTGTATCCTCATCGACGAGTTAGAATACAAACCTTTATCAAGTTCAATATGATGATTGGATTCCCATATCTCCTTGCGAGATTCTCAAAATGCAGCCTGGTTGCCTCGAAGTTGGGGTCTTTCGCTGACACTTTACATAGATAAGAGAAATCAGCGCAAGAAGCAAAGCAGAAAATAAATTGATAAGAATATATTATGTTGAAGAAAAAAGATCATACATATTATATCAGGTTTGATATTCAAGCGTGATGTCTCCTGAGACCAGAACAAAGGAATCGAACCCCGGTTCTGAAGTACAGAACTTATTCGGACGGGATTACCATCTTGAGCATCCTCGAAAACAATCTGCTCTGTCTCGACATCATTAGCTACCCTGCCTTTCTCGTTCACACCACGTTTCAGATATCTGGGGAACAAGATAGAAGATTACGAGCTAACTAAGACTTAATCTCATTCAGCTTAACCAAACAAATGGCAGTGATAGAACAAGCTCAGGTGGAGAGATCGTACCTTGTGCCAGCATAATGCCGGGATCGGCGCGCAATTAGAGTCAATCTAAAGTTCTTCTCAGAAACTAATAGTTTAACCTGAAAAAAGAAAGTCATTCCAAAGATAAACAACTTTTAATGTGCATCAAAAGACAAAAGATTTGAGAAGTTATCCACATAGTGTGGGGTTTAGTCCTAATTCTTGCAAGAGTTTCTTCTCTCATGCGGCAGAAGTGTACAAAATCAAGCAACATGGACAATAGAATTTTCAATGTGGCTTTAAAATTCTTAATTCGTGCTTGTAATATGCATATCTCAATGTTATACACGGTAATAGAAACCTTAGGACCAATTAATACAAGTAATACCTGTTTGAAGAATCCATATACCAAGGCAACTGTCCACATACATTCCTTAGCGTTATTTCGAATCCGTCGAGTTAAGTATTCGTTCCAGACAAACATTGATTCGTAGTAAGTGTGTCCTTCCACATTGTTTGACAGATTCCTCTGAAGTGAATGCATGATGTGATAGGAATAGCTGAAGAAGAAGTCCTTTGTGAGATCGACAGTGCAGAGTAGCCTTTTGTACCTATTAAATTTCCAAGAAACGAAAAAAAAAGAAACATAATTTAGCACTTGGATCAGTAAATAATCTGTAAAAGAAAGAAAGGTACAGGATAAATCAAAGTTCAAAATATAAGAAATTAGAAGAACATAAAAATGAGCTCTCCCTTTCTTGATAGTACCTCTGCCATATAATATATCAAAATAAATACAACAAACAGAAGTGTGTCCACTGTACAGACAATGGAGAAGAAGACCTAGAAATAGTAAAAAGCAAAAAAGTGCAACAAAAATTGTCTGACAAAAGATTTAACAAAATGGAAAGGATATTAATGAAACTAATATGTTGGATTATCTCCAATAGGCAACGGACAAAGTATAAAGAACCTGTAACGAATTCAATCACAGTTACCTCAATAACTGTTAACTTGTCTAAGAGAAACCTGTGACACTCTTATCGTGCAGATCAAAGAGGGACACAAAAGAGAGAGAAAAAAAAAAATAGACAGAAGAAAGGTCTTAAAATCTAAATACAAGAGGTAAAGTTTTATAATTTCGAAGTGTAACGAAGGTACCAAGGTACAGGTTTTTCATTTTACAAGCAGAAGTGACATAAGAAGACCTTTTCTCATCCTTAGTATAAGCCACATTGGATAGCACAGAGGCATGTGGAATCGTAATTATCTTGCTCTTTGCTACACCATAAACTGTGTGCCCACAAATTTCACCAAGCTTCCTTCTTTTAGTGATTATCAGCATGTAATAAGGCCCCAAGAACCTTATGAATCCTGAGCCAAGAAACAATCAGAAGTAAGAAATGTTAAGCATATAAAGAAGAAGGAGAAACAGCTAGTACAGTGATAAGATGCTATAACACATTACCAATGATCCCGTAGCAAGTGGTGACAAATTTTAATCCACCAGATGATCTGTTTCCTTCGTGAATCCTTCTCAAAGTTTCGAAGCATTCAGCTTCTGTGTAAGCCGTTGAATCTTCGTAAATGTCGAGCTCTGTTGGCTCCGTCCTATCTAACTTCAGGACCCTCCAAAACGTTCGGTTTTTATCTCTTCCAACCATATAGAAGTTCTGTTGCACACAAAACAAAACAAAAAGGATCAGAATGAGCAAATCTATGGATTCGTATTCTAACGAAGTCAAAAAGAGAAATCAATCAGTAGATGCAGCAAAACACATACGCAAAAGAAATCACCCAAACAAGAGAATCAATCCTAATGAAATGTTGGAAAGAGAGAGAGAGAGAAAATGAGAATCATCACCGAGCGGGTCTCGTAAAGCCTGAATTTTTGGAGGAAGGAAGACTTCATGTCGACTTCTTGGTCTATCGATCTCTCTGACGCCGCCATTTGAAAAACTCTTCAGACCCGGAGCTCGATAAACTCGGGCCTTCGATACAATTACAAACAACGAAATCACAGAAAAGGGAACACAGTCCCCCACCCAAATAGCTCACAGAAAATTGAATCTGACTTCACATACACAAACTACACCAAAAAAAGTTTTAAAAACAAGTCTTTGCAATTACAACTGTAACCAGAAACATAGACAAAACGATTCTAAATTTCCACCCTTTACTAATACGGTCTACAGATCGAGATTTTCCGGGAAAATTCAGAGAGAATCTGAGCAAGTTTCAGATTGGTAGATGATGAAGAAGAAGAAGATGCAGAAAGAGAAGATGATGACAGAGCTGCGGTGACCGGAACCACAGAAAAAAAATTGAAATTTAGTTTTTTTTTTCTGGGTTTTAAAGTTTTTTACTTTAGGCGCTCGTTTATATATCTCCTAAATCTGTAATTTTATTTTTGTCGTTTGCAAAAATAAATAAAAAACGGTTCTTTAGTAATATTCGATTTCGAAAAGGTAAGTTTGACTTGCAAAATCTTTGCTGAAACTAAAGGGTGACTTGTTGTAACTTGTTTCATTAGGTTTTTATGTTTTCAATTTAATGAAAATGTCCAATTGTTGCATATTAAAATTATATATTAAAAAAAAACCAACTCCATATGAGCTGGCCGACAAAATTAACTCCATTTTTAGCTTAAATCATTTACACACAAATAAATCAGAAACTAATTTTCTACAAATACTATATATAACCCATTAATTCAAAACATGATGTGTAATAATTTGACATATGGAAATCAGAAACGAAAATATAATTTTTGTAGGACAAATATTGTAAGAAAATATAGAAAATGGTTAGGAAAGATAATTATAAATTATTCTTCAATAAATTTAGAAAAAAAAACAAAAGGAATCTATATTTCCAATAGATAGAAGATTAATATAAAGAGCTAAAAATAGTCAAAAGGTAGATTTATAAATAATTTAAAAAGGAAAAAGATAAAAGATATTAACAAATACAAAAACTGAAATATATAAATTCTTTCTCTTAGCATATTACATCCAATGCTGGATGTGTTTGAACTATTGATAGATTTTCTTCTGTATTACCTTCATTTTCCCATTTATACATTTTGCATTTAGAGTATAATTATTTTTTTTTTAGTTTTTCTTCTATTTTATTTTTCTTCCAAAATTGGTTTAGATCGATTCTCTCTAAAAAATAATAATTAAAATTTGAACTAACCGATAACGACAAATCCTAACATTAATAAAATACAAAATAATGATTAAACTTCATATTATTGGGAGCATTCAAATAAAGTACGTATGATCGATCGTTTCCTCCTCCGTTTCATACTGTTTTTTTACGGTTTTATTTTACTAATTCAAAATTTTTACTGAATTTTAAACATTTCCACAAGTTATTATTTATTTTCCTAGATTTTTTTTTTTTTTTTAATGTGGCTTGATGTTAGCAATCGATTAACAAGCAAATATCATGAAGTCAATGAGAAACGTGATCAGCATTTTCGGGAATGTCAGTTTTCTAATTTACAAATCATGTCAAACTCGTTTTCACCTTGCACTAAATAATTATTAATACAAATAATTAAAGACCCATTCGTACTTTTCTTACAGTGTATAGATTAATCAAACGTGTACGGGTGTACAAACTCCCATTGATATTGACGGAGCCTTCTCTTTGATTTAAGATATTTTGTGGTATGATTAAGTTACTCAATTCTATTTTGTGGTATCAATGTATATATGCTTATGGTGGGGGAAAAATGATTTTACGTTTCTATATAATGTAAGGTGTCGTGTTGGTAGACGGTAAATATAAAAACAATTTCAAAGACAAAGTTGACGAAAATTGAAAGACGAATATAAGATAGTACGCAGTACTTTGGTTTCAGAAGTGGATAAAATATACAAAATAAATCAGTAATAGAACAAATCAAACTACACAAATCACCCTAAATTGTAAAAGTATATTCAACAAAACAAATCCCAACATTTGGCTACCCACTTTAGCAACCAAACAAAAAAAAACATTTGGCTACCCTTGATTTGAAACTATCATTTATGTCAATTTTTTTTATTAAATATGTAAAAGAAAATAAAATAAAAATAGTAATAAAAATATAGTCGTCAAACACCATGAACGTGTTAGTAATGAATGTAGTAGAAAATATAATTTATAAATGATTGCAGTAATAACTAAAATTTAGAGATAAAGAAGTAGGGAAGATGAACATCATAACTCAGAAGTATCATAAGTAAGTTGGATTCGACTTGCCAATCGGACCATTGGCCTCTCTAAATTGGAGAATAGAATCATTAGAAAGCAATTAGCGAATGGAATATTAGTAGAAACGAAAAGGAGAATATACTATATGCTTATATGCCTTCGTCAACTTTTAAATCCTCCGATTCTTCACTATATAAGCAAAAGGTTTGCAAATAATACAAGTTTTTTTCTTTCTTTTCTTGAAATGAGGTTGCAAATGATACACGTTTCAACATATATATATGTCATTGTAATTATTTAAAAAACTTATGTCATTATATAATGAACCGTTATAATGTACTCTAAACACTAAAAATAAATTGTTAAAATTAGCTAATCGCTCCGCTTGTTTTTTGTTTTGTTCGTTTCCGTTGAGTACTGTTCTTTCACTAAATTGAATAGAATGGGAAAGAGTTTTGCATTACAGAGGTGATTATACATTGATTAATAATACGTACGAAAATCAAATAAATAAATTTCGTTGGTTTCTGTAGAAGATTTAATCCTGATTCCAGTCTGTTTCATCTCTCTGTTTTGTGATTTACAAAGTATTCACTTTGTTGCTTGTTGAATTTGCAGATACGAGAATAAGAAACGCACAAAACACATGATTTACAAGTTCTCAAGGTCAAGGTGACCAAGGTACGTCTTGGTGAGCAATCCCGCTCACAAGGCTTTCACTAGATGTGTAAAACAGAGTACAAGTTACAGCAGAGATTATCTGGAGAAGAGCTAACACCTGAGAAAGAAGAAGATAGCTAAGGGAAGAAGATGAGTCCCTCTATCTCTCTATTCTCGCTCTCTCTCTCTATCCGTAAATCTCTCACTTGTTACTCACACATTCTAGAACCTTCCTAATGCTCGTCTTATACCCGTTGCAGATCCAGCTCATCTTGGTTACACCTTTTTCCTCCTGCGTAACCACCTTCAACGGCAAGATTCAGTGTATCCAGTCACTGCAACAAAACGACATTAAGCATAAGCGTATTGCTTATTTAGACTTATCCTGGGCTGCTTCAAATCACATGGGCCTCAACAGATTATTCATGGCCCATCACACACCCAAAGTCCACATGTCCAATAAGAGAATCGTAACTCATAATCTCCACCTCGATTCTCTTCGGACAGAACAAGAAAACCTTATCCTGATTTCCTCCTTGTTCCGACATCTGCTCCGTCGAAACCCTTAGCTCATCCCGAGCTAAAATTCAGTCTCTGACTACTCTCAGAAGACTCCTCCCATCTTCAAACTTCTGAACCAAAACCGACTTAGTGAGAATATCCGCCGGATTCACTTTAGTGTCGATCTTCGTCACCACTATCGACCCTTCAGCTACCACATCACGAATGAAGTGAAGACGAACGTCGATGTGCTTCGTCCTCTCATGGGAGACGCTATTCTTCGCCAGACATATCGCGCTCTGCGAATCGCAGAAGTCCTCAACACTGTTCTGCGGAAAACCCAACTCACTGGTAATTCCCTTTAACCACAAAACTTCCTTTGCTGATTCTACTAAAGCCATATACTCCGCTTATGTTGTTGACAAAGCGACTATATGTTGTAGACCCGAACGCCAGCTGACTGTGTTTCCTCCAACTTGGAAAGCATAACCGGTAATGGATCTCCTTCTATCTAGATCCGCTGCGTAGTCACTATCACAATAACCCTTGACTTCAAAACTCTATGATTTCTTGAATGTTAGACTGTGTTTTGAAGTTCCTCGCAAATATCTGAGAACCCATTTAACCGTTTCCCAATGTTCCATGTTAGGTGAGCTCATAAAACGACTGACAAGACCGACAATATGAGCAAGGTCAGGACGAGAGCCCACCATCGCATACATGAGACTACCTGTAGCACTCGAATAAGGTATTTGTCGCATCTCAGACTCTGCTTCAGCTTTATCCTCCTCTTTTGTGCTAGATAATATGAATTGACACCCAATGGGAGTCTGAACTGATTTAGAATCAGACATACCAAAATTCCTTAGAACTTTCTCAATGTAGGATTCTTGTGATAACACCAAAACTCCCTTGCTCCTGTCTCTGATAATATCCATACCTAGGATCCTCCTTGCAGGTCCTAGATCTTTCATTTCAAATTCCTTGATTAAAAGATCCTTCAACCTTTTAATTTCAACCATATCTCTTGCTGCTACTAGCATGTCATCCACGTAGAGCAACATATAAACATAATTCTCCTCACCATAACACTTGTAGTAAACACACGCATCAAACTTGCTTCTTTCATAGTCTTGAGACTTCATGAAATGATCAAACCTCAAGTTCCGCTGTCTTGGTGACTGTTTTAGACCGTAAAGAGACCTCTGCAGCAAACAAACCTTGTTGTCTTTAGCATAACCCTCTGGTTGTTCCATCAATATCCTCTCATCCATATTTCCATGTAAAAATGCAGTCTTAACATCCAACTACTCCAACTCAAGGTCTAAATTGACTACCATAAATAACACCAATATGATTGTAGTATGCTTAACCACATGTGAAAAAACTTCATAATAATCAATACCTTCAATTTGGGAGAAACCTTTAGCAACCAACCTTGCTTTATATCTTGGTTCCTCAACACCCGGAATGCCTGGCTTGAGTTTGAATATCCATTTACAACCAATTGTTCTTTCTCCTTCAGGCCTGTCAATTAACTTCCAAGTATGGTTCTTGTCCAGAGAAACCATTTCTTCTTTAGTAGCCCCTGTCCACTTCTCTTTATCTTTACTATGCATCACTTCTTTATAAGAACTTGGTTCATCATCTTCCATTGATTCAGCCATAATAAGAGCATAGGTTGCTACATCTATATCATCAAAGCGACTTGGCGGTCTGATATGTCTTCTTCTCCTATCTCTGGCTAAGAGATAATTAGTAAGTCCAGGTGTAGCTTGATAGTTGCATAATTTAGCCCATTTTAGCATACATTTTAGTTAGCATTTTGTGACTTATTGCATTCATTTCTTTGTTTTTGGTATAGTTTGCATCCATTTTAGAGTTAGTGAGTCTTAGGTTAGTTTTTGCATATGTTTGTGTGCTATGGAGTCTTTTAGGTACCATTTGGAGCTTATGGAAGCTTATTGGAGTCTTGGGGAAGATCATGGACTAGGAGGAACGTACCCGCAGCGAACGGAAATGATCAAGTGATGAAGGAGAAAAGCAGGAAGCGCAGCGGTCAGCATGCAGCGGTCTAGGGAGACCGCTGCACTTTCAAGCCTCGCAGCGGTCGGAGCACAGCGGTATGAGCAGACCGCTGCGGATCCATCCGGAGCAAAAACCAGGCGTTTCACAGCGGTCATGCAGCGGTATGAGCTGACCGCTGTGAACCTTCTCGGGCACAAAAATTGTCGGGTCAAACCCGGTTTGTCCCGGGTTGACCCGACCCGATCTGTATCTATTTAAGCAAATTAAGCCTAATTAGACGGGGGCGGCTTCTTTTGAGGGTTCTAAGCCACTTATTTCTTTCTTCTTTTCTTGTTTTTGTTTTGTATGAAGGATTCAAGATCCAAACCATTTTAGTGAAGATTTTCTTAAACTCTTTTTACCAATCTTTTTATTTTGCTTATGGCTTTCATTTGTATGGTTTATATTTGTGATTTAGCTATGTGTGAGTAGTTCTTTTAGGATTCTTGGGTGAAGTAGATTAGGGTGATTCCAGGTTTGTTCTTGATGTTTAAGAGTTAGATTACTTAAAACCCTTTCTCATTGAGTGTTATTAATGCTGGATTAGCCTTGACAAAGTTGATTTAGATCATAGGGAATTTCTCGCCCGGAAGGTGTTCGATGAAATTCCCCAACCAATTCAATGAGTGCTTTTCATATCTTAGCCAACGGGAGTTGATGTCTAAGGTGAATTGTGGCTAAGTGGACTTGTTATTAATGCTTGTTAGTCATAGAATCGCGAACGGAAGTTTATGACGATTGATGACTAAGAAATGGGTTAATACCATGGAAGTGGATTAATCTTTAGTAGTGTTCTAAGGCCTAAGGAGATATTTAGTCGAATGTTTGAGCATCTTGAGTAGATTAAAGAATCACCCGAGTCGATTGCTTTACCCGAGAATTCGTTTGTTTAAATTTGATATTAATCGTTTTCTTGTTTGCTTTGCTACTCGTTTATTTCTCTATTTTGCACGTTTCAAATTGTCCGATAAAAACCAAAACCCGATATTTGCTTAGATTAGATAGCGTCCTGTATTCTTAGTGCGTCGTTCTTATTTCCCTGTGGATTCGATCCCAAAGTGCTACAATGACATGCCATTAGATTGAGGCATTGTGCACAGTGGGTAATTGTGCGAACCGTAAAAAGTTCATTATCAATTTGGCGCCGTTGCCGGGGAAATTAGCAACAGCCATTAGGATTTGGATACTATTTGAGACTAAGTTCTTGACTTCTACTAACTTTTTATTTTCTTCTTTTTTGCTTCTTAGAGTCGATGGCCATGGATTACAATGATTGGCCACAAGAAGAGGATGCCACATTTGATGAAAGCATTGATGATGAGCCATATGTGGAGCCACCATTTGATGAAAGTGTACTCACATCAGAACAAAAAGTAGAGTTGGATGAGCTTTGCAAAGAAAACCCGGCATTGACAAGGAGTAATCTCGCGATTATGATCCGTTTGAACCTCATGTCACGTCGGGCAGCGCTTGAGGGAAGGGAGCTCACATATATTGAGATAAAGATGGCTCATGCACTCGAAGAGGTAATTTATTGGGTTCCACCATGCCAACTAGAAGGTATTTTTGACACAACCTTTGAAATCGTTGATTATGAGGATAGTCACTTGCCTTGCATTGAAGATGTAGCTTCTAGTTCACATGCTCTCAAGCTCATTAATGATTGCTGTGATTTAATATGTGAGTCTCAAATACTAGAAACCTTAAGAGTAGAAAAGCTTGCTAGTGATTATCATGAAGTATGTTTTGATATTAATTATCTATGTGCTTTGAATGATCATGATATCGAGTTTAAGCTTTCAATGCCTGAGGAATCTAGTTCTCTTCTTGAAAAATCTTACCTAGGGGGTGTGCTTGATGTAGATAAGATCTTGAATGAGATAGATGACCCTAAGGTTGAGATGAAATCTAGGAAAGAGGATGTGTTTTACATGATTGATGGAGATGAAGTTGACTATTTTGTGATTAACTCGTTTAAACATGAAATCGACTTTATTTTTCCATCAAATGCATTTGGTCCTCGTGAACATCTCATCATCAAGGAAAATTCCAAGATGTATGCTATATTTTTAGTAACCTTTCTTGATGTGATTTATGCCTCTTTGCCATGGATAGTCGTGTGCCATGTTGCATATTTTGTTTCTTGTCCTGACAAGAGAAGGACCAAAGGTGCATTGGCTCAACCTTTTGATTCTCATGATTAACAGTTGAAACGTCAAGCTTAGCGACGTAAAACAAGCGCTCTTGGGAGGCATTCCCATGACTATCTTTGTATATATTTTCGTTCTTTCTTGTTCTTTTTAATGTTTTTGTTTGATGTTTATAGTTTTCTTGGGTCCAAGGTCGTGGTGCTTAATGCATGAATGGGTAGAGCTACAGCACGTCACACTTCTCTCCAATCCAAAGGTATGATCCAAACTCCATTTCATTGTACATACTTTTTGCATATTTATACCTTCTCTTTGACTTTTGTTGCACCGAGACGTTGCAATTCAAGTTCGGGGGAAGGATTTGTGTCTTTTGATCTTGTGTTTTGTGATCTTATTTTTATTTTTCCATCTTTGAGTCTCATTCATTCATATAAGTGCATATAAAAACCAAAAAAAAAAAAATTTTAGTTGCATTTTGCATGTTTAAGATTGAGTCTAGATGCATATAGGTTTGCATTCACTTGCATTGGGAGAATTATCCATGTAGAATATAAACTTAAGAGCTTGAATTAATGCCCTCGTTAGGAGTTCTTTGATGCATTTGAGCGATCACGAAGTTAAGGATGATCCATGCTTTGATCTTGCGGTTTGAATGTTTTTGTCTTGGTTGAAGCATGCTTTGAATTGAATCTAACTCTATCTACATGAACTTTAATCTTGACTTGAAATTATCATGCTTGTACATTGAAAAGTTGAACTCATGGATGTCATATACATATTTGAGCTATCTTACCCCTTTTTACCACTCTCTTGTTAGCTCAAATAGCTGATTCCCATATTTGGAACGGTTAACCACACCCTTAACTAAGCCTTTCCTTCAAGCCTTCATCTCTTGTGTGTGTCGTGAGGTCTAATTTGGAATGAACTTAGCAAAAAGTGTTGAGTTTGGAACGACAAGGAGTTGATAGATAGGTTGGTGATTTGGGTGTTGATGTAAAGAAAAGAAAGTGTGGAGAAAATAAAAGATTGGGAAAAAGGATAGGGGAAAGTAAAAAGTTTGGATTGGTTGGCATGAAAGTGTGGAATAGCTCTAGGTGTTGAAAGTATAAGTCTCTATGTGTGTAAAAAAAAAAAAAAAAAAAAAAAAAAAATATGGCTAAGGCATCTAAATGATGATTGAGAGACTAGTTATGAAAGTGAAAAAGAGCTAAAAGAAAAAGATGAAGAGCCAATCCATTTGTTGAAAGAGAAGAAGAAAAGAAATGTGGTCTAAGAAGGCAAAATGCCTTGTGATATGGGTAGTTTAGAATGGATCTTGATGAGTTTAGAAATAGGAGTGGAGTTCATATTGGGGCATTGGGTAGACGGATGTCATCCTTGTACGCATCAATTGTTCTTTACTCTTAGCATTTTGCCAAAGTTCATTCTTTCGTGAGAGATCCCATTGCATTGGAATACCCACATGATTGAGATTGTTTTCATCTCAAAACCTTTTCCCTAAGCCAAATGAGTTCACTTGATTTTTATTAAGCATGATTCACCATTGTACTTAATGAATGTTAAAGAGTTAGAGGATATGATTACTTGTAGATGCTAAGGCTTATACCAAATTCGTGTAGCGACGAGTATGGCTAAATCTTTTGAAGTAGAGGTTGTTTGTGCATCACATAACTACTACCAAGTGCATTGAATTGAATTCTTTTGTTAATATTCTTGGATATGATATCCCGCATTCCAACCTCTTCTTCGATTTGTTCTTGTTTGTTTGCTTGCGGACAAGCAAAAGGCAAGTTCGGGGGAGTTGATAGTTGCATAATTTAGCCCATTTTAGCATACATTTTAGTTAGCATTTTGTGACTTATTGCATTCATTTCTTTGTTTTTGGTATAGTTTGCATCCATTTTAGAGTTAGTGAGTCTTAGGTTAGTTTTTGCATATGTTTGTGTGCTATGGAGTCTTTTAGGTACCATTTGGAGCTTATGGAAGCTTATTGGAGTCTTGGGGAAGATCATGGACTAGGAGGAACGTACCCGCAGCGAACGGAAATGATCAAGTGATGAAGGAGAAAAGCAGGAAGCGCAGCGGTCAGCATGCAGCGGTCTAGGGAGACCGCTGCACTTTCAAGCCTCGCAGCGGTCGGAGCACAGCGGTATGAGCAGACCGCTGCGGATCCATCCGGAGCAAAAACCAGGCGTTTCACAGCGGTCATGCAGCGGTATGAGCTGACCGCTGTGAACCTTCTCGGGCACAAAAATTGTCGGGTCAAACCCGGTTTGTCCCGGGTTGACCCGACCCGATCTGTATCTATTTAAGCAAATTAAGCCTAATTAGACGGGGGCGGCTTCTTTTGAGGGTTCTAAGCCACTTATTTCTTTCTTCTTTTCTTGTTTTTGTTTTGTATGAAGGATTCAAGATCCAAACCATTTTAGTGAAGATTTTCTTAAACTCTTTTTACCAATCTTTCTATTTTGCTTATGGCTTTCATTTGTATGGTTTATATTTGTGATTTAGCTATGTGTGAGTAGTTCTTTTAGGATTCTTGGGTGAAGTAGATTAGGGTGATTCCAGGTTTGTTCTTGATGTTTAAGAGTTAGATTACTTAAAACCCTTTCTCATTGAGTGTTATTAATGCTGGATTAGCCTTGACAAAGTTGATTTAGATCATAGGGAATTTCTCGCCCGGAAGGTGTTCGATGAAATTCCCCAACCAATTCAATGAGTGCTTTTCATATCTTAGCCAACGGGAGTTGATGTCTAAGGTGAATTGTGGCTAAGTGGACTTGTTATTAATGCTTGTTAGTCATAGAATCGCGAACGGAAGTTTATGACGATTGATGACTAAGAAATGGGTTAATACCATGGAAGTGGATTAATCTTTAGTAGTGTTCTAAGGCCTAAGGAGATATTTAGTCGAATGTTTGAGCATCTTGAGTAGATTAAAGAATCACCCGAGTCGATTGCTTTACCCGAGAATTCGTTTGTTTAAATTTGATATTAATCGTTTTCTTGTTTGCTTTGCTACTCGTTTATTTCTCTATTTTGCACGTTTCAAATTGTCCGATAAAAACCAAAACCCGATATTTGCTTAGATTAGATAGCGTCCTGTATTCTTAGTGCGTCGTTCTTATTTCCCTGTGGATTCGATCCCAAAGTGCTACAATGACATGCCATTAGATTGAGGCATTGTGCACAGTGGGTAATTGTGCGAACCGTAAAAAGTTCATTATCATAGCTTCTTCTGATTCTTCCTCAGAATCACTGACATCCACTATTCCTGAGATAGCTCCACCTTCAGCTGAAGATTCTCCTTGAGGTAGAACAACCCTGTCTTATGTGTTATCTTTTGTAACCATCACTGATAACTTCCTGTGAGCTCCACTTGATTTATGTTCAATATCACTAGAAGACTTTGCAATATCCTTGTAGAGAGTATCTTCCCAGAAAGTGACATCCCGACTAATAACACACTTTCTTTCTTCATAACTCCAAATTCTGTATCCTTTCACCCCTTGAGGATACCCTGTGAAAATACCCTTCTTAGCCCTTGGTTTCAACTTCCCATCATTCACATGATAATACACCAGACATCCAAACCTCCTTAGATGTGAATAGTCAGGCTTGCTCCCAGTCCAGATCTGTTCTGGCACTTCAAAGTTTAAAGGAGCAGATGGTGACCTGTTTATCATGTAAACAACTGTTGAGGCAGCTTCAGCCCAAAACGCTTCACCCATCCCTGTCTCACTTAGTAGACTTCTAACTTTCTCAAGAATGGTCCTGTTTAACCTTTCAGCAACTCCATTTTGTTGAGGGGTGTAAGGACAAGTCTTATGCCTCATGATTCCATGGTGTTTGCAATGTTCATCAAACATTTTGTTGCAATACTCCATACCATTATCAGTTCTTAAGGCTTTCAGCTTCCTTCCACTCTCATTCTCAACAAATGTCTTCCATTCAATAAACTTCTTGAATGCTTCATCCTTGGTTTTGAGAAAATACATCCATACTTTCCTTGAATAATCATCCACAAAAGATATATAGTATTGACACTTAGACAGGCTTGGTGTGACATTGGGAGAACCCCAAAGATCTGAGTGTACATACTCCAATGGTAATTTGGAGGTATGTTTCCCTGTCTTAAATGACTGCTTGTGAGACTTCCCAAGAACACAGTGCTCACACCTCTTTAGCTCTGTGACTTCTTCAGACTTAATCATCTCCTTCTTAGCCAGTAGCTGTAAACTCTTTTCATTTATATGTCCCAGCTTGCTATGCCATATAGACGTCATATCCTCAGATATTATTGATTCATTAACCTGTTCAAGCTCAGGGTTTCCATCATACATATACAGAGTATCCTTGTAATTCCCAGCAAGCACTTCTTTCTCTTTGTAAAACACTTGAAGCCTGAAATCCTTGGATTTAAACCAACAGCCTATAGACTCCAATTGACCCAGAGAGATTAAGTTTCTCTTAGCAGTAGATGAATAACGCACATTGGTTAACACAACTGTTGTATTGTTGTAGTTAACCATCTTAATCTTTCCAATAGCTGTGATCTCACAGAACGTATCATTTCCCATCAGAATTTTGCCACCATTGATTTTTTCTACATCATAAAGTAGATCTTTCCTGTATGTCAAATGATACGAGCAACCTGAATCCAAGACCCAACCATCTCTGGAGTACCTTTCTGAGGCTGTGAGAGAAGTTACACAAAGCATGACAGGTTCATCACTTTGTGTTGTTGCTACTCCAGCTTCTCCACTGGTCTGACCTTGTTGGAACTTCCCTCTCTTAGGGTAATCTTTCTTAAAGTGACCCTCATTCCCACAAATCCAGCATCCCTTCTTGGTTTTAGCTTTACCCTTGCCTTTATTGTTGTAGTTCTTCCCTTTTGGAGTGTATTTATTTTCAGTTTTACCAGGTGCTTGAACATACAAACCTTCTGAGCTAGGTTTAGCCAAATAAATACCCTTCTGCTTCAATTATGTCTCGAGAGAGTATGCCGCTGTAGTGATTTCCTTTAGTGTTATAGTCTGTTGTCCCCCTCTGTACTTTAGAGTATACACCAGCTGTGCAAAATGAGAAGGTAAGCCGTTTAAGAGGATAACTGCTTGATCTTCATCATTCAACTCTACATCTAGACTTGCTAGATCTGATACCAGCTTGTTGAAGGTATCCAGGTTCTTGTCTAGATTCTTATCTTCTTCCATTTTAAAACTGTAGAACCTCTGCTTGAGATAGAATCTATTTGGCAAGAACTTGTCCTGGTATTGAGATTCGAGATAATCCCACATGGTTTGAGCTGTCTTGTGCTTCAAACCTACCTTCCTTAACACCATATCAGTAAGACTCATACTCAACAGATTTCTGACTCTACGGTCCTTCTCTACCCACTTGGGATCAGTCTTCACCTCTCCTTCAGTGCCCTTACCCTTTGGATCTGGAGTAGTTGTTGAAGTTTCACCATCAACTTTCAACACTGAATCGAGACCAAGTATCTCAAGCTGAGCCAGGACCCTATGCTTCCAAATGGAATAGTCTCCTTCCCCATCAAACTTTTCAACATCAAATCTTCCCTGAATTGGTTCCATGTTCTTCATTACTAGAGGTGATCAGCAACTATAGAGAAAACCAGTAGACCTCAACACAGAAGAAAAAAAATATACCAGCAACCAACAGAAAACTCAAGCCACAATAACCCAAACAGAAGATAAAACCCAGATCTGTGAAGATAATACTTAGTCTCAGAAACCAGGTTGAAATACCAATACCTGTTGAGACTGGATCTTCAGATCTGTTGAAACCTGAGCCAGAAAACCTCCTTAGACCATCTTAACCACGATCTCTGATACCATTTGTAGAAGATTTAATCCTGATTCCAGTCTGTTTCACCTCTCTATTTTGTGATTTACAGAGTATTCACTTTGTTGCTTGTTGAGTTTGCAGATACGAGAATAAGAAACGCACAAAACACACGATTTACAAGTTCCCAAGGTCAAGGTGACCAAGGTACGTCTTGGTGAGCAGTCCCGCTCACAAGGCTTTCACTGGATGTGTAAAACAGAGTACAAGTTACAGCAGAGATTATCTAGAGAAGAGCTAACACCTGAGAAAGAAGATAGCTAAAGGAAGAAGATGAGTCCCTCTATCTCTCTATTCTCGCTCTCTCTCTCTATCCGTAAATCTCTCACTTGTTACTCACACATTCTAGAACTTTCCTAATGCTCGTCTTATACCCGTTGCAGATCCAGCTCATCTTGGTCACACCTTTTTCCTCCTGCGTAACAACCTTCAACGGCAAAATTCAGTGTATCCAATCACTGCAACAAAACGGCATTAAGCGTAAGCGTATTGCTTATTTAAATTTATCATGGACTGCTTCAAATCACATGGGCCTCAACCGATTATTTATGGCCGATCACACACCCAAAGTCCACATATCCAATAAGAGAATCGTAACCCATAGTTTCAATTTAAAAATAAATAAATTTTGCGTTGGCAAAGACGAGACACTCCGAGTTACACATAAAAACAAAAAAAAAGGCTAGAAACTCCTTTAGACTTTTCACGTATCTACAAAACACTAAAAAGAAAGGAAGAACGTTAATGAAACTCCCCAACCGTTGGATTTGTATATCCGACGGCTTGAAACGACGGAGTGATCTGTACAACAACAACAACATGGGAAAGACCCTGAAATGATGAACTGGAGACAGCTGGCATAATGACGTGGCACAGCTTGGGCCTTTCGTTATATCACAACAAGCATCACGTGGATTTTGTCTGGACCACCGTGGCGGCCATTTTTTACGTAATTACTATTTACTTATTCCATAATATTACTATTAAAATTTTAAATTGCAACTCACTCACTTTTTAAAAGCAATTATTGGTATCTCTTTTTCTATTATTTTCTCCTTTTATAAATAAATAACCCTGAGCAAACAACCTTAAGCAATCAATTTATTATCGCAGAAAAGGTTTTTGTCCTAAATTTTATTGTCCGTCTGCTGTTTATTCTTTTTTTTTTTTTTCATAATACAAAAGGCCAAGACGGAATAAACATAAACATAATGTTTATTTCTGTGTTTGATTGTGAATTTGTGATTATCATAAGCATTTTAGCCTGGAGCTAATTTTTTTTTAGGGCAAATGATTGAGACTTGAACATCCTCCAATGCTATCCGTATATGCATCTAAAAACATTAAGACAAACTACCAACGTTAAGTTGGTATAGTGGTTAAGGAGTAGTAGGTATGTGCCTATCTTATCAGCATTGGGTTCAATTCTCGTTGGTAAGGGTCTCCTCCAAAAGAGTGACTTTAACATAGTTTGGACTCCGTTTCGGAGATGTACAGACCTACGGGCCCAGAACCACGATGATTCAATAAAAAAAAAAAAAAAAATTAAGACAAACTAACAATCATATACTTATAACTGGTTTAAAATTTAAAAGTATCTATTATATAAAAATTTAGTGTATCTGACAAGAGCTTGACACATATCAACATCTTTCCTTCTGACACATCAACATCTTTCCGTCTGACACATCAACCTTAAAATAAAATTAAAAATTAAAATAACTAATAGAGAGTTCTCTCTCCAGCTTAATTCGAACGATCGATGTCTCCTCACTTCTCCGATCTTCGCTTCGACGGCCTTCTATCTTCTTCTCCATCCAATTCCTCCGTCTCTTCTCCTTCTCACCTCCGATCGGTTGTTTCTTCCTTTTCTTCTCCTAATTTTTCCTATCCAAAAACTCCCAAACAGTCATTCGTTATCGGTGATTCTCAATTCCCTTTTTCGTTCTAAACTTTTTCATTAGTTAATTGGTTTTTATCATGCTTGAGTTTGATCAAATTTGGATAATTGGGTTTCGTCTCTTGATATTGAGATCTGTGGGAGTTTCCGCTGCATTGTCTTCGTTTCAAATTTGCATGGTGATAGAACCTCTGACCATGGTAGCATTTTGTGCTTAACTAATCTGGTTTCAACTGTATTACGTTAACGATTTCTGCATGAATATTTATTTTCAGGGCATAGTTTTTAGTCTCCGTTTTGTTTGGTTTTGCATTTTGTTAATTTTGCTACATTTTCTCTTTCGTAATATCTTAGGTACTTTTCACATTTTGATAGTGAATGAATGGGTAAATGAATTTAGAGCAATTCACCGAAAATGTGGAAACTAGTGACATGTCCAATGATTGAGGGAACGAGTGTCGTCCCTTTTTGGCAACCACTACTTTATATTCCCTTTCTTTTCTTTTCTTGTTCTTAATTATTGACTTTTTTCAACAGTTAATGACCTTATAAGTTCTTAACACCTAAATAATGCCATTTTAGAATTTTAATGTCATGTTTGAACAAAAAAAATCTAAATTATCTCTAATAAAAAGTAGAAAATGTAAAATTGTTCAGCATAACACCAAAATTCAACAGGTTAATAAATAAACGTACATAAATATTTGATATGCTTTTTAGTTGGTTTAGTTAATTATTTTCTTTCTAAAATTAGAAAAATATGCTACATGATAGATGGAACTGTTAGCAAATCAATGAAAAATTGATCTAAACTAATACACTATTTTGTTTTCAAGATCTAAGATCCAAAATATGTTATCTGATTTCCTATTCGATCATGCGGTATCTAAAATTTTTTTTGGGTGTTTTTCTAGTCAAATAATTTAGGGAAAATTGGAAAAATAGACAAAAAACTCACATATTGTCCATTTAATATGTTCTCACTAAAATTGTCCTACTAAGATTTATATTAATTGAAATCCTAAATTACCCTTAAATAATCTAAACAAAATATTTTATTTATAAACTTTAAAATACCTTATCAAAATTACTTTGATAAAAAAAAAACTAATCCACATAAAAAAAATCAGTTATCTTCCCCGACCAAAAAAACATGCTCTCCTTCGACGATATACTCTCCCTCAAAGTTTTTTTTTGAATTGAAAGGACTCGAACCGTGGGGGATTTTAAACTCAGAGTGAAGTATACCGCTAGACTAGATGAAATTATTCTCTCCCTCAAAGTTCACTCGCCGGTGTCGTCCTCTCCGCCGCCTCGCCAACTCCGGCGAGTGAAATTTCGCCGGCTTTTCTCCTCCTCATTCTTTCCTCGTCCTCGTTTTATCCGTCATCCTCGTCCTTCTTTCTTCGTCATCGTTTTTCCATGGGTTTTAAATCTAACTGTTCTCAAAAGTTTTAGTCTTGCGTCTTAGATTTGGGTTTCAATTTAAGTGTTTGTGAATTAGTTTCTGATTTTCTTCATGGCGATGCTCAGGGTGCTTTTGAATTAGACAGCACTGTTTGTCCAATTGCAATCAAATACAACAAGATTTTTGTCGACGCCTTATGGAACAGCAGAAAATAAGGGACTTTCACATCAATATATATAGACAGCTAATTTTGAATTTCTAAAGTATTTTTGAAAAGGATACACTATACAGAAGCATCTCTAACAAATTATACGAGTATTGTTTTACTTTTATATTGCATAGTTGCGAATGAAACAAGTTTTCTTCTGGTGCAAAGACGACAAATTATTTAGGGCCATTTCCAACAAAAGGTCTTGCATTGTCTTTGCAGACAATCATTCACTATGCATTTGCTGCAACTCATGACATCATGGGCTGTTGTTGTGTGTGAAGTGTGGTACTTGGAACCCCATGCTATAAAGCCTGGTGAAACAGCAATTGAGTTTGCAGAGAAGTAAAATACTCTTTCATCAGAGAAGACATATATATACTTAGAAGTTTTTATAAGAAAATTGGCATGACATTCTTTTTCGTCTGCAGGTAGCTTCTCTAACATTTATGAGATCCACTTTGTTTACTTCTCACAGGGTCAGAGACAGGATATCTCTTCGGGCAGGTCTCAAAAAGGTCCCTTGAGATGGATACTTGAAGTATTCAAGACCAAGCTCCAAGCATAGTGAACGCAAGTATGTTCAACGTGTTTTTAAATTCTAAAAATTCTACTGCTTGTCATTATCCTGTTTAATTTTTTGAATCTCTTTAGAAATTTCAGTGCCATGGTTATCTATTAGCTTATTAGCTCAGAGCCATATCGTACCCGAGTTTATTTGTGGTGGCTTTATGATGGTATAGAAAGCCGACACGACACCATTTATCCAAATTTCGAATTTGCATTAAGTTAATCAATACCTAGTAATTGGAGTTCACATTCGTACTTGCTGTTTACGATGCTTATTTGTCTTTCTTTGAATTCACAGGCAACATAGTTTCGCAGAGTCGATCCTGGCTAGAGAGAAGTGAATGTAAAGATAAAATTATTTTTTGACTTGTGGTGTATCATTTTCCCTTAAGATAAAACAAACTCATGGCTCATGTGCTTTAGTTCTCTATGTTTTTCATTCAATATATGCAATAAATTCTCTGAATCTCTCATTAGATAAAACTCACTTTTTGCATCTTGTGCGTTCGTATACTAGACCACAAAGAGTTGAAATTGTCTCTCAAAACTAAAGTTACTTATCTCCATCTTTCTCTAGTCCAAACTCGTGATGAAACAATTCTGATCATACAATATAACTTAAGGAGACATATTTCTATAACTCATACCCTTTTCTTAGCTTCTGATCACAATTCGTCTTTCGAAGCCCTTTCGGAACTCTTTGTGTTGCTATCGGCTTTTTCTTCATCAACAATAAATCTCCACTTTTTATTGGTACCCGATCTTTATACACCACATGTTACATAGATATGCAACATATTAAAAAATAAGAAGAGAAAAACTGATCAAAGTATGAAAATTTGAAGAAACGGAGAAGAAGAGCAGTGAGGAATATCGTAAAAATGTGAAGAAAAAAAAGTGGAAAAAAAACAAATAATTAACAAGATTTTCCTAGATTTTTTCAGATATTCTTAACTAATTTGGTAGAAGAGAAATTTTATTGTCCGTAGAACAATAAAAGAACTGTGGAATTTATATATACGGAATGTAGAATATAGAGAACGGGTTAGAATATGTATTCTAACACTATGTAGAATATATAACAAATGGTATAATGTATATTCTATGTTTGGTAGAACATATAGCAAATGGTAGAATATATATTCTAGGTTTGGTAGATATAAAACAAATTGTAGAATATATATTCTAGGTTTGGTAGATATAGAGCAAATGGTAGAATGTATATTCTAGGTTTGGTAGACATAGAGCAAATGGTAGAATGTATATTCTAGGTTTGGTAGATTATTGACGAAATAGAAAACACATAATCTACTAAAATCGTAGATATAGAATACGTATTATGGATTTCGTAGAACAACTATAAAATATTTTTAAAAATTAAATTTTATAAAAACGATTTTTTCAAAATTAATTTCTTTCATTATCTGTATTTTTCGAAAATATTAAAGATTTTTTAAAAACATTTAAAGAATTTATTACATTTAATTTATGGATAGTTTAGTCAAAAAGTGGTAAAAGTGAAGAAAATCTTATTGAGACAATAGATAAGTTTTTTTGTCTCTTTTTACCAATTTCCCCAATAATTTATTGCTTGTTTAGTGTTTAGAATTCACAATTAAATCAATTGAAAAATAATTTTGAAGAGGCCTTCCCACACTAAAGGTGTGACACTTGTTGGAAGAAAACAAAAAAGGTGTGACATTTAATATTTACCAAAATCTAGTTTTTTAATTGTTTAAACTTAAATCAAAGAAATTGGGGGGAAAAAAAATTGAACTAAAAAATGACGTAATCATTAAAAAAATATATAATGACCATATTTTGATAGTTTTGTCATTGATTTGATAGAATGATATGATAATTGAATAAACGTCAAAAATTACATAAAATGATACATTGATACAAATATGTGATATCGTGAAATCATTCCGTCATATCACTAGTTTTCACACACACTAACGTTGAGTTGGTCTAGTGGTTAATGAGAAGTGGATATGTGCCTCTCCTACCAGTCCTGGATTCGATTCTCGTTGGGAGGAGTCTTCTCCGACTAAGTGATTTTAACATAGTTTGAGTTCCACTCTAAAAATGTACGGGCCTACGGACTCATAACCTCGGCGATTAAAAACAAAGTTTTCACACACACAAAAAATTATCAACAAATTATATTCATCTTATGTGGGCCTTCCGGCCCAGTTACAAATGCCCATAATATATTATGATAATATCTCTCGTGTTTTCATGGAGCATTTTATTTGGAGTTCAACTAAATCAACTGTAAATCCACAACGAGGCTTTTGATTTTTATTGACGAAAACATCGACAAGAAGCCATGTCACGTTTCCATCAAATCGACATTCGAAGTAGTAACACAATCTTGGCATCGTATGTATATCACAAAGGAGAGTTATAGCTTTACCAACTTGGTCAAGCATTTTGACATTATATATTGTAACACCCGACCCGTCACACAGGCTAAGTCGGCGTGTTGACTTTTCAGCCTGGTCCAAAACGGTAAGTAACTAAAATTTCTGCCAATTTATTTGAAATTGAACGTTTGTTTTGACACACCTGCAAGAGAAAAGAAAAAGGAAAACACGGGGGGAGGGATGAGTAATTTAGATTACCCACTGAGAATGAACACAACATAAACTTGCCACGCCTAAACTACGACAACGCTCAGACTAAGGCTAAAACGACCAAGAAGCAATAGTCCTAAGACTTACGACATACTCGAACATAGCATACAAAACACATGTGGGACTCGAACCCACTAAACTGACAAAGAGTGTCATTCCATGATATCACGAGTGACCTCGGTCTTTACCATGAATGCCCTACGTGCCCATACTAGCACGCACTCCCGTCTACCGATCCTTCGTACTGTCAGCACTTCATCGAACCGATCTTTCGTGCTTTCAGTACTTCATCGCCTTCATGACCCATGGGCTAGTCGCGATCTCCCCATGGACCACCACACAACTGCAAAGGCTAGTCGCTCCATGTTAAGCCGGCATCACGGTCTAACTCATGGGCGACTTCCACCCAAGCAGGAACTACCGCGGCTAACCGCTACTAGTGCTTCCGGCTCTAAGCCGCACCTAACTGCTATAAGTGCCTCCGGCACAAAGCCGCACTTATAACATACAAATACCATTTCACACAGCAAACAAGTTCCGTTTAAATTCCTCATACTTTAGCATACATTCTAGGTTCTCAACAAGCATTCATGAGGCAATCAACATTCACATAATCAATTCGTATTTTTCACTTTAATTAACGATAACACACCTAACGAGTAATTGACTTTGACTCACATTTTGGAATTCTATATAACTTGCTGACAATGCAATCAACAAACAATGATCGGTTTAAACTCAACTAAGCATCATTCATAATCTAAACGAGGGGAGTAAAGGTTGGGCCCGCTCTCACCTTTGCCTTTGAAGAGGAGGAACACAACTAGGAGACTGAGGACTCTCACTCGGGAAAACACGGTTTCGGTCATGTTCCATTTTAATCTACAAAGGGTACATAACAACACCGGTTTATGAATTAAATTGGTTTAGTTCAACCAGTCTCACCATTAATTAATTCCCAATTAATTAACTAAACTAAACCAATCCTAATTCAAACCAGCTCCAAAATAATCTTATTAAACCAGATTAAACCAACTCCAAGTTCAATTCCACTTGTAGGAAACCAATCTTTAATTGCAATCAGACCAACTAAACCGAGATCTCAATTAAATCACAAATCCAAAAGTCAAACCACGATTCCACTTGTAGCATAAAGGCATCTCCAACCCCACTCCATTTTCTATTCCAAACTCTATTTTAGAGTAAATTTCTCTCCAACCCCACTCAATTTTCCACTCCAAAATGGAGTTTCTTCTCCATATTCTACTCTATATTTGGAGTAACTCCATATTCTACTCCATTATGGAGTTGGACTTTTTTAATTACAAATTGATCATTTAAATATTAAATATTTATATTTTATACTTTTTATTATTATCAACTATCAACATATATGCATGTGACACTATACATATTTTTATATCATAATTATTTAAACACTAAATTTTTTATTTAAAAATATTGCAAAGTAAAATAAACTTAAAAATACATAACAAATGCTGAAATTAAAGATAAGAAACATAAACAAATTTAACACAACAAATACGATAAATTTAATATTCCCCTAAACCGCTTCCTGGTCCACCAAGATCACTAAAAAATTGTCCAAACGAAGTTGATGGAGGAGGTATATATCCAAAATGGTCTACCATTGTGCAAACGATTCACGAGCCAAGAAGTCCAAAGAACAATTTTTTTGCTACACAACAAGAAGCATGCAGGAAAGATGTAGAACACGAATTCGGAGTTCTCCAATCTCGGTTTGCTATTGTGAAAGGACCAGTTTGTTTTTGGAAAAAAATGTGTTGCATGACATAATGACTACATGGGTGATTTTACATAACATGATAATCGAGGATGAACGTGATCTCGAAGCACCAATTGAAGTTGGAAGAAAAGCTCCACCTCCAGAGGTCCAAATAGTATATGATGATAATATCTTATTCCAAGAGTTTCTTGGTCGATTTAGAGCAATCAAAGATAAAGAAACTCATTTTTCACTTCGAAATGCACTAATTGATCATTTGTGGGAAAAATTTAGTGTCGGTGATGTTTAATGATATTATGTAATTTTTTTTATTTAATAAGTATTAAATTTTATTAAATTCATAATTTATAAAAGTTTTGCAAAAAAATGGATTAATTTGTAATTTTTAGAAATAAAATGCATTATTAATAAAATACAAAAATAATCTATTTAGAATATTCTTTTTTGGAGTAAAAAATGGAAATATAATGGTCTAACCTTCATCGACCAACTCCAACTAAACCAATGACCAAACCAAGCTGATTACCAATCCAATTCCAATTCATATTAAATCCACACCAGTCAGACCAAAATTGATTAACCGGTTCACCTAAACCGAATTCCAATTCCAATTTGCAAAATCACGTTAACACATCACGACATCTCGGAGGTTACCTCACGGTGGCTCGGATCAGCGAACAGAGGGCGGCTGAGGGACGGTGGTGATAAGGCGAGGCTGGCGGAGCAGATCGGAGGAGGTGACGTAAACGGCGATCTCGGAAGGAGAAGCTACAGAGATTTCATGAGCCGCAAGCAACAGCTCAAACCACCTTGGATCTCAACTACTCGACTCAACGGTGCTGCGGTGGCTCTCCGATGATGGTGGCGTTCTACCTGGTGCACTGCGGTGGCTCGACGGTGATAAATGGAGGTGGTGGTGGTGACTCGGCTTGCACCTCCCCTTCACGTATGGAGGCAACACGACCGAAGGGGACCAAGAGAAGAACGGAGAAGGTGAAGAGAGGGGAAGAAGATGGCGTGGAGGAGGAGCGGCGGCGTGACAACGACAAGAAGGCGAGGTGGTGACGTAATCGAAACAGAGAAAACATAAACGACGTTAAGGAAAGAATAACGAGAGGAGGCGAGTTTATAGAACTCTTTCCTTAACTCTTTGAATCACCCGTAGTGCGACGGGAATCTGAGATCCAAGAGTACAGGATACAACCAATCATAACCGGTTTCGCTATCACTCGAACACACGGTTCTAAACGAACTAAAACGCTACGATACTCTCGATATACTTACTTTTAGAAATTGGGATTTTAAACTCAGAGTGAAGTATACCGCTAGACTAGATGAAATTATTCTCTCCCTCAAAGTTCACTCGCCGGTGTCGTCCTCTCCGCCGCCTCGCCAACTCCGGCGAGTGAAATTTCGCCGGCTTTTCTCCTCCTCATTCTTTCCTCGTCCTCGTTTTATCCGTCATCCTCGTCCTTCTTTCTTCGTCATCGTTTTTCCATGGGTTTTAAATCTAACTGTTCTCAAAAGTTTTAGTCTTGCGTCTTAGATTTGGGTTTCAATTTAAGTGTTTGTGAATTAGTTTCTGATTTTCTTCATGGCGATGCTCAGGGTGCTTTTGAATTAGACAGCACTGTTTGTCCAATTGCAATCAAATACAACAAGATTTTTGTCGACGCCTTATGGAACAGCAGAAAATAAGGGACTTTCACATCAATATATATAGACAGCTAATTTTGAATTTCTAAAGTATTTTTGAAAAGGATACACTATACAGAAGCATCTCTAACAAATTATACGAGTATTGTTTTACTTTTATATTGCATAGTTGCGAATGAAACAAGTTTTCTTCTGGTGCAAAGACGACAAATTATTTAGGGCCATTTCCAACAAAAGGTCTTGCATTGTCTTTGCAGACAATCATTCACTATGCATTTGCTGCAACTCATGACATCATGGGCTGTTGTTGTGTGTGAAGTGTGGTACTTGGAACCCCATGCTATAAAGCCTGGTGAAACAGCAATTGAGTTTGCAGAGAAGTAAAATACTCTTTCATCAGAGAAGACATATATATACTTAGAAGTTTTTATAAGAAAATTGGCATGACATTCTTTTTCGTCTGCAGGTAGCTTCTCTAACATTTATGAGATCCACTTTGTTTACTTCTCACAGGGTCAGAGACAGGATATCTCTTCGGGCAGGTCTCAAAAAGGTCCCTTGAGATGGATACTTGAAGTATTCAAGACCAAGCTCCAAGCATAGTGAACGCAAGTATGTTCAACGTGTTTTTAAATTCTAAAAATTCTACTGCTTGTCATTATCCTGTTTAATTTTTTGAATCTCTTTAGAAATTTCAGTGCCATGGTTATCTATTAGCTTATTAGCTCAGAGCCATATCGTACCCGAGTTTATTTGTGGTGGCTTTATGATGGTATAGAAAGCCGACACGACACCATTTATCCAAATTTCGAATTTGCATTAAGTTAATCAATACCTAGTAATTGGAGTTCACATTCGTACTTGCTGTTTACGATGCTTATTTGTCTTTCTTTGAATTCACAGGCAACATAGTTTCGCAGAGTCGATCCTGGCTAGAGAGAAGTGAATGTAAAGATAAAATTATTTTTTGACTTGTGGTGTATCATTTTCCCTTAAGATAAAACAAACTCATGGCTCATGTGCTTTAGTTCTCTATGTTTTTCATTCAATATATGCAATAAATTCTCTGAATCTCTCATTAGATAAAACTCACTTTTTGCATCTTGTGCGTTCGTATACTAGACCACAAAGAGTTGAAATTGTCTCTCAAAACTAAAGTTACTTATCTCCATCTTTCTCTAGTCCAAACTCGTGATGAAACAATTCTGATCATACAATATAACTTAAGGAGACATATTTCTATAACTCATACCCTTTTCTTAGCTTCTGATCACAATTCGTCTTTCGAAGCCCTTTCGGAACTCTTTGTGTTGCTATCGGCTTTTTCTTCATCAACAATAAATCTCCACTTTTTATTGGTACCCGATCTTTATACACCACATGTTACATAGATATGCAACATATTAAAAAATAAGAAGAGAAAAACTGATCAAAGTATGAAAATTTGAAGAAACGGAGAAGAAGAGCAGTGAGGAATATCGTAAAAATGTGAAGAAAAAAAAGTGGAAAAAAAACAAATAATTAACAAGATTTTCCTAGATTTTTTCAGATATTCTTAACTAATTTGGTAGAAGAGAAATTTTATTGTCCGTAGAACAATAAAAGAACTGTGGAATTTATATATACGGAATGTAGAATATAGAGAACGGGTTAGAATATGTATTCTAACACTATGTAGAATATATAACAAATGGTATAATGTATATTCTATGTTTGGTAGAACATATAGCAAATGGTAGAATATATATTCTAGGTTTGGTAGATATAAAACAAATTGTAGAATATATATTCTAGGTTTGGTAGATATAGAGCAAATGGTAGAATGTATATTCTAGGTTTGGTAGACATAGAGCAAATGGTAGAATGTATATTCTAGGTTTGGTAGATTATTGACGAAATAGAAAACACATAATCTACTAAAATCGTAGATATAGAATACGTATTATGGATTTCGTAGAACAACTATAAAATATTTTTAAAAATTAAATTTTATAAAAACGATTTTTTCAAAATTAATTTCTTTCATTATCTGTATTTTTCGAAAATATTAAAGATTTTTTAAAAACATTTAAAGAATTTATTACATTTAATTTATGGATAGTTTAGTCAAAAAGTGGTAAAAGTGAAGAAAATCTTATTGAGACAATAGATAAGTTTTTTTGTCTCTTTTTACCAATTTCCCCAATAATTTATTGCTTGTTTAGTGTTTAGAATTCACAATTAAATCAATTGAAAAATAATTTTGAAGAGGCCTTCCCACACTAAAGGTGTGACACTTGTTGGAAGAAAACAAAAAAGGTGTGACATTTAATATTTACCAAAATCTAGTTTTTTAATTGTTTAAACTTAAATCAAAGAAATTGGGGGGAAAAAAAATTGAACTAAAAAATGACGTAATCATTAAAAAAATATATAATGACCATATTTTGATAGTTTTGTCATTGATTTGATAGAATGATATGATAATTGAATAAACGTCAAAAATTACATAAAATGATACATTGATACAAATATGTGATATCGTGAAATCATTCCGTCATATCACTAGTTTTCACACACACTAACGTTGAGTTGGTCTAGTGGTTAATGAGAAGTGGATATGTGCCTCTCCTACCAGTCCTGGATTCGATTCTCGTTGGGAGGAGTCTTCTCCGACTAAGTGATTTTAACATAGTTTGAGTTCCACTCTAAAAATGTACGGGCCTACGGACTCATAACCTCGGCGATTAAAAACAAAGTTTTCACACACACAAAAAATTATCAACAAATTATATTCATCTTATGTGGGCCTTCCGGCCCAGTTACAAATGCCCATAATATATTATGATAATATCTCTCGTGTTTTCATGGAGCATTTTATTTGGAGTTCAACTAAATCAACTGTAAATCCACAACGAGGCTTTTGATTTTTATTGACGAAAACATCGACAAGAAGCCATGTCACGTTTCCATCAAATCGACATTCGAAGTAGTAACACAATCTTGGCATCGTATGTATATCACAAAGGAGAGTTATAGCTTTACCAACTTGGTCAAGCATTTTGACATTATATATTGTAACACCCGACCCGTCACACAGGCTAAGTCGGCGTGTTGACTTTTCAGCCTGGTCCAAAACGGTAAGTAACTAAAATTTCTGCCAATTTATTTGAAATTGAACGTTTGTTTTGACACACCTGCAAGAGAAAAGAAAAAGGAAAACACGGGGGGAGGGATGAGTAATTTAGATTACCCACTGAGAATGAACACAACATAAACTTGCCACGCCTAAACTACGACAACGCTCAGACTAAGGCTAAAACGACCAAGAAGCAATAGTCCTAAGACTTACGACATACTCGAACATAGCATACAAAACACATGTGGGACTCGAACCCACTAAACTGACAAAGAGTGTCATTCCATGATATCACGAGTGACCTCGGTCTTTACCATGAATGCCCTACGTGCCCATACTAGCACGCACTCCCGTCTACCGATCCTTCGTACTGTCAGCACTTCATCGAACCGATCTTTCGTGCTTTCAGTACTTCATCGCCTTCATGACCCATGGGCTAGTCGCGATCTCCCCATGGACCACCACACAACTGCAAAGGCTAGTCGCTCCATGTTAAGCCGGCATCACGGTCTAACTCATGGGCGACTTCCACCCAAGCAGGAACTACCGCGGCTAACCGCTACTAGTGCTTCCGGCTCTAAGCCGCACCTAACTGCTATAAGTGCCTCCGGCACAAAGCCGCACTTATAACATACAAATACCATTTCACACAGCAAACAAGTTCCGTTTAAATTCCTCATACTTTAGCATACATTCTAGGTTCTCAACAAGCATTCATGAGGCAATCAACATTCACATAATCAATTCGTATTTTTCACTTTAATTAACGATAACACACCTAACGAGTAATTGACTTTGACTCACATTTTGGAATTCTATATAACTTGCTGACAATGCAATCAACAAACAATGATCGGTTTAAACTCAACTAAGCATCATTCATAATCTAAACGAGGGGAGTAAAGGTTGGGCCCGCTCTCACCTTTGCCTTTGAAGAGGAGGAACACAACTAGGAGACTGAGGACTCTCACTCGGGAAAACACGGTTTCGGTCATGTTCCATTTTAATCTACAAAGGGTACATAACAACACCGGTTTATGAATTAAATTGGTTTAGTTCAACCAGTCTCACCATTAATTAATTCCCAATTAATTAACTAAACTAAACCAATCCTAATTCAAACCAGCTCCAAAATAATCTTATTAAACCAGATTAAACCAACTCCAAGTTCAATTCCACTTGTAGGAAACCAATCTTTAATTGCAATCAGACCAACTAAACCGAGATCTCAATTAAATCACAAATCCAAAAGTCAAACCACGATTCCACTTGTAGCATAAAGGCATCTCCAACCCCACTCCATTTTCTATTCCAAACTCTATTTTAGAGTAAATTTCTCTCCAACCCCACTCAATTTTCCACTCCAAAATGGAGTTTCTTCTCCATATTCTACTCTATATTTGGAGTAACTCCATATTCTACTCCATTATGGAGTTGGACTTTTTTAATTACAAATTGATCATTTAAATATTAAATATTTATATTTTATACTTTTTATTATTATCAACTATCAACATATATGCATGTGACACTATACATATTTTTATATCATAATTATTTAAACACTAAATTTTTTATTTAAAAATATTGCAAAGTAAAATAAACTTAAAAATACATAACAAATGCTGAAATTAAAGATAAGAAACATAAACAAATTTAACACAACAAATACGATAAATTTAATATTCCCCTAAACCGCTTCCTGGTCCACCAAGATCACTAAAAAATTGTCCAAACGAAGTTGATGGAGGAGGTATATATCCAAAATGGTCTACCATTGTGCAAACGATTCACGAGCCAAGAAGTCCAAAGAACAATTTTTTTGCTACACAACAAGAAGCATGCAGGAAAGATGTAGAACACGAATTCGGAGTTCTCCAATCTCGGTTTGCTATTGTGAAAGGACCAGTTTGTTTTTGGAAAAAAATGTGTTGCATGACATAATGACTACATGGGTGATTTTACATAACATGATAATCGAGGATGAACGTGATCTCGAAGCACCAATTGAAGTTGGAAGAAAAGCTCCACCTCCAGAGGTCCAAATAGTATATGATGATAATATCTTATTCCAAGAGTTTCTTGGTCGATTTAGAGCAATCAAAGATAAAGAAACTCATTTTTCACTTCGAAATGCACTAATTGATCATTTGTGGGAAAAATTTAGTGTCGGTGATGTTTAATGATATTATGTAATTTTTTTTATTTAATAAGTATTAAATTTTATTAAATTCATAATTTATAAAAGTTTTGCAAAAAAATGGATTAATTTGTAATTTTTAGAAATAAAATGCATTATTAATAAAATACAAAAATAATCTATTTAGAATATTCTTTTTTGGAGTAAAAAATGGAAATATAATGGTCTAACCTTCATCGACCAACTCCAACTAAACCAATGACCAAACCAAGCTGATTACCAATCCAATTCCAATTCATATTAAATCCACACCAGTCAGACCAAAATTGATTAACCGGTTCACCTAAACCGAATTCCAATTCCAATTTGCAAAATCACGTTAACACATCACGACATCTCGGAGGTTACCTCACGGTGGCTCGGATCAGCGAACAGAGGGCGGCTGAGGGACGGTGGTGATAAGGCGAGGCTGGCGGAGCAGATCGGAGGAGGTGACGTAAACGGCGATCTCGGAAGGAGAAGCTACAGAGATTTCATGAGCCGCAAGCAACAGCTCAAACCACCTTGGATCTCAACTACTCGACTCAACGGTGCTGCGGTGGCTCTCCGATGATGGTGGCGTTCTACCTGGTGCACTGCGGTGGCTCGACGGTGATAAATGGAGGTGGTGGTGGTGACTCGGCTTGCACCTCCCCTTCACGTATGGAGGCAACACGACCGAAGGGGACCAAGAGAAGAACGGAGAAGGTGAAGAGAGGGGAAGAAGATGGCGTGGAGGAGGAGCGGCGGCGTGACAACGACAAGAAGGCGAGGTGGTGACGTAATCGAAACAGAGAAAACATAAACGACGTTAAGGAAAGAATAACGAGAGGAGGCGAGTTTATAGAACTCTTTCCTTAACTCTTTGAATCACCCGTAGTGCGACGGGAATCTGAGATCCAAGAGTACAGGATACAACCAATCATAACCGGTTTCGCTATCACTCGAACACACGGTTCTAAACGAACTAAAACGCTACGATACTCTCGATATACTTACTTTTAGAAATTGGGATTTTAAACTCAGAGTGAAGTATACCGCTAGACTAGATGAAATTATTCTCTCCCTCAAAGTTCACTCGCCGGTGTCGTCCTCTCCGCCGCCTCGCCAACTCCGGCGAGTGAAATTTCGCCGGCTTTTCTCCTCCTCATTCTTTCCTCGTCCTCGTTTTATCCGTCATCCTCGTCCTTCTTTCTTCGTCATCGTTTTTCCATGGGTTTTAAATCTAACTGTTCTCAAAAGTTTTAGTCTTGCGTCTTAGATTTGGGTTTCAATTTAAGTGTTTGTGAATTAGTTTCTGATTTTCTTCATGGCGATGCTCAGGGTGCTTTTGAATTAGACAGCACTGTTTGTCCAATTGCAATCAAATACAACAAGATTTTTGTCGACGCCTTATGGAACAGCAGAAAATAAGGGACTTTCACATCAATATATATAGACAGCTAATTTTGAATTTCTAAAGTATTTTTGAAAAGGATACACTATACAGAAGCATCTCTAACAAATTATACGAGTATTGTTTTACTTTTATATTGCATAGTTGCGAATGAAACAAGTTTTCTTCTGGTGCAAAGACGACAAATTATTTAGGGCCATTTCCAACAAAAGGTCTTGCATTGTCTTTGCAGACAATCATTCACTATGCATTTGCTGCAACTCATGACATCATGGGCTGTTGTTGTGTGTGAAGTGTGGTACTTGGAACCCCATGCTATAAAGCCTGGTGAAACAGCAATTGAGTTTGCAGAGAAGTAAAATACTCTTTCATCAGAGAAGACATATATATACTTAGAAGTTTTTATAAGAAAATTGGCATGACATTCTTTTTCGTCTGCAGGTAGCTTCTCTAACATTTATGAGATCCACTTTGTTTACTTCTCACAGGGTCAGAGACAGGATATCTCTTCGGGCAGGTCTCAAAAAGGTCCCTTGAGATGGATACTTGAAGTATTCAAGACCAAGCTCCAAGCATAGTGAACGCAAGTATGTTCAACGTGTTTTTAAATTCTAAAAATTCTACTGCTTGTCATTATCCTGTTTAATTTTTTGAATCTCTTTAGAAATTTCAGTGCCATGGTTATCTATTAGCTTATTAGCTCAGAGCCATATCGTACCCGAGTTTATTTGTGGTGGCTTTATGATGGTATAGAAAGCCGACACGACACCATTTATCCAAATTTCGAATTTGCATTAAGTTAATCAATACCTAGTAATTGGAGTTCACATTCGTACTTGCTGTTTACGATGCTTATTTGTCTTTCTTTGAATTCACAGGCAACATAGTTTCGCAGAGTCGATCCTGGCTAGAGAGAAGTGAATGTAAAGATAAAATTATTTTTTGACTTGTGGTGTATCATTTTCCCTTAAGATAAAACAAACTCATGGCTCATGTGCTTTAGTTCTCTATGTTTTTCATTCAATATATGCAATAAATTCTCTGAATCTCTCATTAGATAAAACTCACTTTTTGCATCTTGTGCGTTCGTATACTAGACCACAAAGAGTTGAAATTGTCTCTCAAAACTAAAGTTACTTATCTCCATCTTTCTCTAGTCCAAACTCGTGATGAAACAATTCTGATCATACAATATAACTTAAGGAGACATATTTCTATAACTCATACCCTTTTCTTAGCTTCTGATCACAATTCGTCTTTCGAAGCCCTTTCGGAACTCTTTGTGTTGCTATCGGCTTTTTCTTCATCAACAATAAATCTCCACTTTTTATTGGTACCCGATCTTTATACACCACATGTTACATAGATATGCAACATATTAAAAAATAAGAAGAGAAAAACTGATCAAAGTATGAAAATTTGAAGAAACGGAGAAGAAGAGCAGTGAGGAATATCGTAAAAATGTGAAGAAAAAAAAGTGGAAAAAAACAAATAATTAACAAGATTTTCCTAGATTTTTTCAGATATTCTTAACTAATTTGGTAGAAGAGAAATTTTATTGTCCGTAGAACAATAAAAGAACTGTGGAATTTATATATACGGAATGTAGAATATAGAGAACGGGTTAGAATATGTATTCTAACACTATGTAGAATATATAACAAATGGTATAATGTATATTCTATGTTTGGTAGAACATATAGCAAATGGTAGAATATATATTCTAGGTTTGGTAGATATAAAACAAATTGTAGAATATATATTCTAGGTTTGGTAGATATAGAGCAAATGGTAGAATGTATATTCTAGGTTTGGTAGACATAGAGCAAATGGTAGAATGTATATTCTAGGTTTGGTAGATTATTGACGAAATAGAAAACACATAATCTACTAAAATCGTAGATATAGAATACGTATTATGGATTTCGTAGAACAACTATAAAATATTTTTAAAAATTAAATTTTATAAAAACGATTTTTTCAAAATTAATTTCTTTCATTATCTGTATTTTTCGAAAATATTAAAGATTTTTTAAAAACATTTAAAGAATTTATTACATTTAATTTATGGATAGTTTAGTCAAAAAGTGGTAAAAGTAAAGAAAATCTTATTGAGACAATAGATAAGTTTTTTTGTCTCTTTTTACCAATTTCCCCAATAATTTATTGCTTGTTTAGTGTTTAGAATTCACAATTAAATCAATTGAAAAATAATTTTGAAGAGGCCTTCCCACACTAAAGGTGTGACACTTGTTGGAAGAAAACAAAAAAGGTGTGACATTTAATATTTACCAAAATCTAGTTTTTTAATTGTTTAAACTTAAATCAAAGAAATTGGGGGGAAAAAAAATTGAACTAAAAAATGACGTAATCATTAAAAAAATATATAATGACCATATTTTGATAGTTTTGTCATTGATTTGATAGAATGATATGATAATTGAATAAACGTCAAAAATTACATAAAATGATACATTGATACAAATATGTGATATCGTGAAATCATTCCGTCATTTCACTAGTTTTCACACACACTAACGTTGAGTTGGTCTAGTGGTTAATGAGAAGTGGATATGTGCCTCTCCTACCAGTCCTGGATTCGATTCTCGTTGGGAGGAGTCTTCTCCGACTAAGTGATTTTAACATAGTTTGAGTTCCACTCTAAAAATGTACGGGCCTACGGACTCATAACCTCGGCGATTAAAAACAAAGTTTTCACACACACACACAAAATTATCAACAAATTATATTCATCTTATGTGGGCCTTCCGGCCCAGTTACAAATGCCCATAATATATTATGATAATATCTCTCGTGTTTTCATGGAGCATTTTATTTGGAGTTCAACTAAATCAACTGTAAATCCACAACGAGGCTTTTGATTTTTATTGACGAAAACATCGACAAGAAGCCATGTCACGTTTCCATCAAATCGACATTCGAAGTAGTAACACAATCTTGGCATCGTATGTATATCACAAAGGAGAGTTATAGCTTTACCAACTTGGTCAAGCATTTTGACATTATATATTGTAACACCCGACCCGTCACACAGGCTAAGTCGGCGTGTTGACTTTTCAGCCTGGTCCAAAACGGTAAGTAACTAAAATTTCTGCCAATTTATTTGAAATTGAACGTTTGTTTTGACACACCTGCAAGAGAAAAGAAAAAGGAAAACACGGGGGGAGGGATGAGTAATTTAGATTACCCACTGAGAATGAACACAACATAAACTTGCCACGCCTAAACTACGACAACGCTCAGACTAAGGCTAAAACGACCAAGAAGCAATAGTCCTAAGACTTACGACATACTCGAACATAGCATACAAAACACATGTGGGACTCGAACCCACTAAACTGACAAAGAGTGTCATTCCATGATATCACGAGTGACCTCGGTCTTTACCATGAATGCCCTACGTGCCCATACTAGCACGCACTCCCGTCTACCGATCCTTCGTACTGTCAGCACTTCATCGAACCGATCTTTCGTGCTTTCAGTACTTCATCGCCTTCATGACCCATGGGCTAGTCGCGATCTCCCCATGGACCACCACACAACTGCAAAGGCTAGTCGCTCCATGTTAAGCCGGCATCACGGTCTAACTCATGGGCGACTTCCACCCAAGCAGGAACTACCGCGGCTAACCGCTACTAGTGCTTCCGGCTCTAAGCCGCACCTAACTGCTATAAGTGCCTCCGGCACAAAGCCGCACTTATAACATACAAATACCATTTCACACAGCAAACAAGTTCCGTTTAAATTCCTCATACTTTAGCATACATTCTAGGTTCTCAACAAGCATTCATGAGGCAATCAACATTCACATAATCAATTCGTATTTTTCACTTTAATTAACGATAACACACCTAACGAGTAATTGACTTTGACTCACATTTTGGAATTCTATATAACTTGCTGACAATGCAATCAACAAACAATGATCGGTTTAAACTCAACTAAGCATCATTCATAATCTAAACGAGGGGAGTAAAGGTTGGGCCCGCTCTCACCTTTGCCTTTGAAGAGGAGGAACACAACTAGGAGACTGAGGACTCTCACTCGGGAAAACACGGTTTCGGTCATGTTCCATTTTAATCTACAAAGGGTACATAACAACACCGGTTTATGAATTAAATTGGTTTAGTTCAACCAGTCTCACCATTAATTAATTCCCAATTAATTAACTAAACTAAACCAATCCTAATTCAAACCAGCTCCAAAATAATCTTATTAAACCAGATTAAACCAACTCCAAGTTCAATTCCACTTGTAGGAAACCAATCTTTAATTGCAATCAGACCAACTAAACCGAGATCTCAATTAAATCACAAATCCAAAAGTCAAACCACGATTCCACTTGTAGCATAAAAGCATCTCCAACCCCACTCCATTTTCTATTCCAAACTCTATTTTAGAGTAAATTTCTCTCCAACCCCACTCAATTTTCCACTCCAAAATGGAGTTTCTTCTCCATATTCTACTCTATATTTGGAGTAACTCCATATTCTACTCCATTATGGAGTTGGACTTTTTTAATTACAAATTGATCATTTAAATATTAAATATTTATATTTTATACTTTTTATTATTATCAACTATCAACATATATGCATGTGACACTATACATATTTTTATATCATAATTATTTAAACACTAAATTTTTTATTTAAAAATATTGCAAAGTAAAATAAACTTAAAAATACATAACAAATGCTGAAATTAAAGATAAGAAACATAAACAAATTTAACACAACAAATACGATAAATTTAATATTCCCCTAAACCGCTTCCTGGTCCACCAAGATCACTAAAAAATTGTCCAAACGAAGTTGATGGAGGAGGTATATATCCAAAATGGTCTACCATTGTGCAAACGATTCACGAGCCAAGAAGTCCAAAGAACAATTTTTTTGCTACACAACAAGAAGCATGCAGGAAAGATGTAGAACACGAATTCGGAGTTCTCCAATCTCGGTTTGCTATTGTGAAAGGACCAGTTTGTTTTTGGAAAAAAATGTGTTGCATGACATAATGACTACATGGGTGATTTTACATAACATGATAATCGAGGATGAACGTGATCTCGAAGCACCAATTGAAGTTGGAAGAAAAGCTCCACCTCCAGAGGTCCAAATAGTATATGATGATAATATCTTATTCCAAGAGTTTCTTGGTCGATTTAGAGCAATCAAAGATAAAGAAACTCATTTTTCACTTCGAAATGCACTAATTGATCATTTGTGGGAAAAATTTAGTGTCGGTGATGTTTAATGATATTATGTAATTTTTTTTATTTAATAAGTATTAAATTTTATTAAATTCATAATTTATAAAAGTTTTGCAAAAAAATGGATTAATTTGTAATTTTTAGAAATAAAATGCATTATTAATAAAATACAAAAATAATCTATTTAGAATATTCTTTTTTGGAGTAAAAAATGGAAATATAATGGTCTAACCTTCATCGACCAACTCCAACTAAACCAATGACCAAACCAAGCTGATTACCAATCCAATTCCAATTCATATTAAATCCACACCAGTCAGACCAAAATTGATTAACCGGTTCACCTAAACCGAATTCCAATTCCAATTTGCAAAATCACGTTAACACATCACGACATCTCGGAGGTTACCTCACGGTGGCTCGGATCAGCGAACAGAGGGCGGCTGAGGGACGGTGGTGATAAGGCGAGGCTGGCGGAGCAGATCGGAGGAGGTGACGTAAACGGCGATCTCGGAAGGAGAAGCTACAGAGATTTCATGAGCCGCAAGCAACAGCTCAAACCACCTTGGATCTCAACTACTCGACTCAACGGTGCTGCGGTGGCTCTCCGATGATGGTGGCGTTCTACCTGGTGCACTGCGGTGGCTCGACGGTGATAAATGGAGGTGGTGGTGGTGACTCGGCTTGCACCTCCCCTTCACGTATGGAGGCAACACGACCGAAGGGGACCAAGAGAAGAACGGAGAAGGTGAAGAGAGGGGAAGAAGATGGCGTGGAGGAGGAGCGGCGGCGTGACAACGACAAGAAGGCGAGGTGGTGACGTAATCGAAACAGAGAAAACATAAACGACGTTAAGGAAAGAATAACGAGAGGAGGCGAGTTTATAGAACTCTTTCCTTAACTCTTTGAATCACCCGTAGTGCGACGGGAATCTGAGATCCAAGAGTACAGGATACAACCAATCATAACCGGTTTCGCTATCACTCGAACACACGGTTCTAAACGAACTAAAACGCTACGATACTCTCGATATACTTACTTTTAGAAATTGGGAGAGGTTGCTGGAATTTTAGAGTTTTGAAGTCTGTAATCAAAATTGATTGCAGAAGACAACTAAAACTTTGTGTGTATATATATGCTGGTTTTTGGATGGCGTTGAATTTTAGATCCTTCAACCAAGTCAACCACAAAATCAGGGATATGGGCAACATGAGCAATCAACAATCTCTCCATGATTCCGATTCTCAAGGAATCGTGAAAACAAGGAGACCGAATCTCACGGTAATAAGAAAACGGAGCTTGATTTTCTCCGTTCAATCCCGACCCAGCAACTACCGGAGCTCTGACTTGAGCCCGGCCCATTTCTTATTCACACAATTTTATTTTACTAAGCTGACAAAGAGTGTCATTCCATGATATCACGAGTGACCTCGGTCTTTATCATGAATGCCCTACGTGCCCATACTAGCACGCACTCCCGTCTACCGATCCTTCGTACTGTCAGCACTTCATCGAACCGATCTTTCGTGCTTTCAGTACTTCATCGCCTTCATGACCCATGGGCTAGTCGCGATCTCCCCATGGACCACCACACAACTGCAAAGGCTAGTCGCTCCATGTTAAGCCGGCATCACGGTCTAACTCATGGGCGACTTCCACCCAAGCAGGAACTACCGCGGCTAACCGCTACTAGTGCTTCCGGCTCTAAGCCGCACCTAACTGCTATAAGTGCCTCCGACACAAAGCCGCACTTATAACATACAAATACCATTTCACACAGCAAACAAGTTCCGTTTAAATTCCTCATACTTTAGCATACATTCTAGGTTCTCAACAAGCATTCATGAGGCAATCAACATTCACATAATCAATTCGTATTTTTCACTTTAATTAACGATAACACACCTAACGAGTAATTGACTTTGACTCACATTTTGGAATTCTATATAACTTGCTGACAATGCAATCAACAAACAATGATCGGTTTAAACTCAACTAAGCATCATTCATAATCTAAACGAGGGGAGTAAAGGTTGGGCCCGCTCTCACCTTTGCCTTGGAAGAGGAGGAACACAACTAGGAGACTAAGGACTCTCACTCGGGAAAACACGGTTTCGGTCATGTTCCATTTTAATCTACAAAGGGTACATAACAACACCGGTTTATGAATTAAATTGGTTTAGTTCAACCAGTCTCACCATTAATTAATTCCCAATTAATTAACTAAACTAAACCAATCCTAATTCAAACCAGCTCCAAAATAATCTTATTAAACCAGATTAAACCAACTCCAAGTTCAATTCCACTTGTAGGAAACCAATCTTTAATTGCAATCAGACCAACTAAACCGAGATCTCAATTAAATCACAAATCCAAAAGTCAAACCACGATTCCACTTGTAGCATAAAGGCATTTCCAACCCCACTCCATTTTCTATTCCAAACTCTATTTTAGAGTAAATTTCTCTCCAACCCCACTCAATTTTCCACTCCAAAATGGAGTTTCTTCTCCATATTCTACTCTATATTTGGAGTAACTCCATATTCTACTCCATTATGGAGTTGGACTTTTTTAATTACAAATTGATCATTTAAATATTAAATATTTATATTTTATACTTTTTATTATTATCAACTATCAACATATATGCATGTGACACTATACATATTTTTATATCATAATTATTTAAACACTAAATTTTTTATTTAAAAATATTTCAAAGTAAAATAAACTTAAAAATACATAACAAATGCTGAAATTAAAGATAAGAAACATAAACAAATTTAACACAACAAATACGATAAATTTAATATTCCCCTAAACCGCTTCCTGGTCCACCAAGATCACTAAAAAATTGTCCAAACGAAGTTGATGGAGGAGGTATATATCCAAAATGGTCTACCATTGTGCAAACGATTCACGAGCCAAGAAGTCCAAAGAACAATTTTTTTGCTACACAACAAGAAGCATGCAGGAAAGATGTAGAACACGAATTCGGAGTTCTCCAATCTCGGTTTGCTATTGTGAAAGGACCAGTTTGTTTTTGGAAAAAAATGTGTTGCATGACATAATGACTACATGGGTGATTTTACATAACATGATAATCGAGGATGAACGTGATCTCGAAGCACCAATTGAAGTTGGAAGAAAAGCTCCACCTCCAGAGGTCCAAATAGTATATGATGATAATATCTTATTCCAAGAGTTTCTTGGTCGATTTAGAGCAATCAAAGATAAAGAAACTCATTTTTCACTTCGAAATGCACTAATTGATCATTTGTGGGAAAAATTTAGTGTCGGTGATGTTTAATGATATTATGTAATTTTTTTTATTTAATAAGTATTAAATTTTATTAAATTCATAATTTATAAAAGTTTTGCAAAAAAATGGATTAATTTGTAATTTTTAGAAATAAAATGCATTATTAATAAAATACAAAAATAATCTATTTAGAATATTCTTTTTTGGAGTAAAAAATGGAAATATAATGGTCTAACCTTCATCGACCAACTCCAACTAAACCAATGACCAAACCAAGCTGATTACCAATCCAATTCCAATTCATATTAAATCCACACCAGTCAGACCAAAATTGATTAACCGGTTCACCTAAACCGAATTCCAATTCCAATTTGCAAAATCACGTTAACACATCACGACATCTCGGAGGTTACCTCACGGTGGCTCGGATCAGCGAACAGAGGGCGGCTGAGGGACGGTGGTGATAAGGCGAGGCTGGCGGAGCAGATCGGAGGAGGTGACGTAAACGGCGATCTCGGAAGGAGAAGCTACAGAGATTTCATGAGCCGCAAGCAACAGCTCAAACCACCTTGGATCTCAACTACTCGACTCAACGGTGCTGCGGTGGCTCTCCGATGATGGTGGCGTTCTACCTGGTGCACTGCGTGTAAGATTAATCTAAATAATCCACTTAAGCATGCCAGTCTCTGATTAATAAGAACAGAAGCGGAAGCGTACCTGATGGATCCATTGCTAAGGTTCTGAAGTTTGGGAATGGTTCTTCCAAAGCGAACCCTGAATAGCTTTAGGTCTCTGTTGATGGGATGCAGAGAGTTTTCTGTATTTCAGATTAGGGTTGCTTTGGGGACCATAACCTTCTATTTATATAGAAACAATTTCTAATTCGGCCCTTCATCAAATTAGAAATTACTGAATGTATCCTCACATTAAATTTCCATAACACTTATGCCCCATAGTCTTTTATTTTATACTTAAGTAACCACATAAGTTTTGACTACTTTAAATAATGACCCTAACACATTGATAATACACGTGTGACCCCTAAATAATTCTTACAATCTCCCACTGGGTCACATATGTATCCAAAATTGTGTTAGACTTTATGAGCTCAAAATTGTCATTATGCAGCAGGGCATAAACAATCACGTCCATTGACTACAGAAATATAGGATCATGGCGGTCTTCGTTATAATAAAAATAACTAAACCTTCCATGGTCACTGAAATCAATATAGCCAAATGACATTGATCAATTATGAAAAGTGTGGCATGAAAATCACATGAAAAGTGATCAATACATGTCGATTTTCAACTGGTCCTACCTTATTGAGATCCTTTAACTTTATTGTACAAAGAGTAAACATAAAAACTTTATTTCTGATCAGAAAGGAAAATGTGCATAAACACAAACCAAAACATAAAACCCAAACCCAAATGAAAAACTCCCACTAATCCAAATGATCATCAAACACTAAAACACCCATTCGAGCAATATGCTCATGAAAGACCTTCGGTGGAATACCTTTAGTGAGAGGATCTGCTATCATGGAGTTTGTCCCTAAGTGTTCTATGGAAATCTCTCCACTTTGTACTCTGTCATGAACAACCAGGAACTTAATTTCAATAAACTTAGACTTTGTCGCACTCCTATTTTTGTTTGAGTACTGAACCGCTGATTTATTGTCACAATACAACTTTAGTGGTCTTTCAATTCCTTCAAGAATTCGCAGCCCAGTGACAAAATTCCTCAGCCAAAGTCCATGATTGGATGCCTCAAAAACTGCTACAAATTCTGCTGCCATTGTGGAGGAAGCTACGAGTGATTGTTTCGCACTACGCCAAGAAATAGCTCCACCGGCCAACAGAAAAACAAAACCTAATGTAGACTTTCTACTATCTTGACATCCAGCAAAATCAGAATCAGAATATCCAATGATCTCCAAGTTATCTGATCTCTGATATGTGAGCATATAGTCCTTTGTTCTCTGCAGGTACCTCATGACCCTTTTGGCTGCTTTCCAATGGTCCAAACCTGGATTACTTAAGTATCTGCCCAAAACTCCAACAATGTACGCTAAATCTGGACGCGTACAAACTTGAGCATACATTAGACTCCCTACAGCCGACGCATAAGGAATCTTTTGCATCTCCTGAATTTCTAAATTTCCTTTAGGGCACTGACTGAGTCAAAATTTGTCTCCTTTAGCGACTGGGGTGTCACCTGGTTTGCAATCATGCATGCCAAATCTCTTGAGTATTTTATCGATATAGCTCTTTTGAGACAATCCAAGAATTCCTCGAGTTCGATCTCGATGAATCTGGATTCCTAATACAAAAGATGCTTCACCAAGATCTTTCATCTCAAAATTTTCCTTAAGAAATTTCTTGGTCTCATGTAGCATGCCTATATCGTTAGTGGCTAGTAGTATGTCATCAACATACAATACCAGGAAAATGCATTTACTCCCACTGAATTTTTGATACACACAATCTTCAACCAAATTCACCTCAAAACCAAATGAGGTGATTACTTCATGAAACTTGTGGTACCATTGACGAGAAGCTTGTTTTAGTCCATAGATGGATTTATTTAACTTGCATACCATCTTCTTTGAATCACCTAATACAAAGTTTTCTGGTTGCTCCATATAAATCATCTCATCAATGTTTCCATTGAGAAACGCTGTCTTGACATCCATTTGATGAAGCTCTAAGTCATAATGTGCAACAAGGGCCATGATTATCCTAAAAGAATCATTTGATGAGACTGGAGAAAAGGTTTCTTTGTAGTCAATCCCTTCTTTCTGAGTATAGCCTTTAGCTACTAGACGAGCCTTATACCTTTCCACATTACCATTTGAATCCATTTTAGTCTTAAAAATCCATTTGCAACCAATGGGTTTCTTTCCTTCTGGTAATTGGACAAGGTCCCAAACCTTATTGTCTAGCATTGACTTATACTCTTCTTCACTAGCTTTGACCCACTTATCTGAATTGGAACTACTCATGACCTCACGGAAGTTGATAGGATCATCTTCCAACTGAGTTTGATTTTCCTCTTGTTCCATAAGAAACACTATGTAATCATCCGGAATAGCGCTTCTCCTTTCTCTAGTGGATCGCCGCAAAGGCACTTGTTCTTGTTGCACTAGTTCCTGAGGATTTTGAATTTGACCTTCATGTTCGATAACATTGTCATCTTCATTTAGAGGAAGGATTTCAGTATCAACTTGAGGTTCCAAATTTGCTTTATCCAAAGCAACTATATGAATCGGTATAGAACCTGAATTCGATTCTTCCTCAAAGATGATGTCTTTAACTTCATTTCTCCCCCCAAATTTAACATCCTCAAAGAACGTAGCTGTTCCTGTCTCAAAAATATTCTTATGTTTGGGATCATAAAACTTATAGCCCCTAGATCGCTCAGAATAACCAACAAAGTAACTGCTCACAGTTCTGGAGTCCAATTTCTTTTCAAACGGCCTATAAGGCCTAGCCTCAGCTGGACATCCCCAAATGTGAAAATGCTTTAAACTAGGTTTTCTGCCAGTCCAAAGCTCATAAGGTGTTTTTGCAGTTGCTTTAGTTGGCACTCTATTAAGAATGTAAGCTGCAGTCTTTAGTGCCTCTCCCCAGAGTGATTCAGGTAAGGTGGAATGACTGATCATACTCCTCACCATATCCTTAAGAGTGCGGTTGCGTCTTTCTGACACACCATTCATGCTGGGAGACCCAGGCATGGTGTATTGTGGGACAATTCCACACTCCTCTAGATATCTGGCAAATGGTCCTGGACGTTGTTCACCTGAACCGTCATACCGACCGTAATATTCACCACCACGATCAGATCTGACAGATTTTATCCTTCGCTCAAGTTGGTTCTCAACTTCAACCTTAAATTTCTTGAACACGTCCACAGACTCTGACTTTTCATGAATAAGAAATAAGTATGCATATCGAGAGTAATCGTCTATGAAAGATATAAAATATTGTTGACCGTTCCAAGATGCCGTAGGGAATGGTCCACAAATATCCGTATGTATCAACTCAAGAACTTCTGTAGCTCTGTATGCACCTAATTTCTTTTGTTTAGTCTGTTTTCCTTTAATGCAATCCACACAGACATCACAATTTGTGAAGTCAACAGAACCCAATATACCATCCGACACAAGTCGCTCAATTCTATTTTAGAGATGTGACCTAAGCGTTTGTGCCACAGAGTTCCTGAACTTGCATTTTCGAATTTTCGTTTAGTACCCCTCGATTCAACACTTAAACTTTCATCATGAGAAGTTAGAGTGTCAAGCATATAAAGACTGTGATTATCCATAAGTGTACCAGTTCCAATTAAAACTGAATTTAAAGACAGAGTAGCTTTTCCACGCTCAGTTAGACAAGAATAACCAAATTTGTCTAAATAAGGACCAGAAACCAAATTCCGTCTAAATGACGGTGCAACAAAAGTGTCTTTCAAATCCAAAAAACGACCAGTACTAAAAAACAATCTAAAATGCGCAATTGCCTCCACATCCACCGGAAATCCATTAGCCACATGAATGCGTCTTTCAGCTTCAGTTGGTTTTCGGTAGCTCAGGCAACCCTGCAATGAAACACTGATGTTAGTAGTTGCACCTGAATCTAACCACCAAGTGTTTCTGGGTACTTCAACTAAGTTCACTTCAGAACAGACCATAGCAAGGAACATACCTTTCTTTCCACGCCAAGCGTGGTACTTTTGGCAGTCCTTCTTGATGTGTCCAGCTTTCTTGCAAAAGAAGCATGTATCTTCAACCTTAGTCTGCTTCTTTTGAGATGGACCTTTAGCAGCATCATTCTTAACAACCTCAATTTTCCTTCTCTTGCCCTGACCCTTAGAGGTGTTAACCATATGAGCACTTTCAGACCTTTCTTGTTTCATCCTATTCTCCTCATTCACACAATATGAAATGAGCTCATTAAGAGACCATTTCTCCTTCTGTGTGTTGTAACTGGATTTCAATTGATTGAATTGAGGAGGGAGAGAGTTCAAGACAAAAAATATGAGCACTTCTTCTGGAAGCTCAGTCTTGAGAGTCTTAAGTTTTGAAACAATGTTGGACATTTCCAAAATGTACTCCCTTATGTTTCCTTTGCCGTGATACCTCATGGTACTAAAGCGATACAGAAGCGTACTTATTTCTGCTTTATCGCTGCTTGCAAAACGCAAGTCCATCTCAGCAAAGAACTGTTTGAGGTCTTTGATCGCCTCATCACCTCTAAAGGTTGATGGTATGGTGTCCATAATGATCATTAAACCAATACGATTAGAACGTTCCCACTTCTCATAAACAGCCTTATACTCAGCAGTGCTGGTGTCTGTAGGAGAAGTAGGTTGTTCCATCCTTAACGCAAGGTCAAGATCCATACGCCCAAGGACAATCTTAACTTTACTTTTCCATTCCTTGTAGTTGGAACCAGTAAGTGTTGGAATTGAACCTAAGTTTGCAGATACTGTAGTGAAATTTGCTGAAAAACAAAAAACAATCCTTAATTAGTAACTCATTACTTAATTGAAGATAAATCAATAATAAATTATAAATGATTGTGCAATCCATCTCAAGATACCAAGTGCAACATTAATATCAAGTCTTTGGACAGTAATATTAATTGCTAGCGATACTCTTGTTGTAATGATCAAACATTGAAAATAATGCATGATGAATAATAAACCTATCTTTGGATCGATTTATCATTCACATGTTTATCCTTATAATTGTCACATGTTTATAATCACATGTATGTATGTAATCCGGCCAAATATAAATCTACCTTTGGGTCGATTTAATATTCGCATGAAAATACATACACACAACATTTAATACTATTCATGAAAAAATATCCACAATAAATGTTACTTTGGCAACATATTGCATCAATAAATCCAATTCAAATATTAAACTTGTACAATCAAAATTATATATTGTTTTAAATCTTAATTGTATTCTTGCTCAGACATATATGTAGAAGTCTGGGGGCTCCATGTGCAAGAATATGACAGCAGCAAAGTGGTTTAAGACAAGCTGGAAGGGGTTGCCCAAATAACGCAACCAGGGTTCGAATCCCATTTGATGTGTTTTTCATTTTAATTAAAAAAAACGAATTGGGCCTTAGCAACTCTGTTTAAATAAGGACCCAACGGCGAAACGGGCCTAATCAAACAAGAGCCCAGCTGCCGATCCACATGGATATGAAACCCACGTTTCATTAAACCTAATGGCGAATTTAATAATACTGGGCCCACCGAAAATGAAACTTGTATTTCATTAAATCAGATCCAGAAAATTACTAAAACGTCCCTTTCTTCAACCTGAGCGGGTTTCAGATGAAACCCTAAACACAGATGAACACAGCCGCCATGGCTAATCTCTAACCCGAGATTTGCTCCAAAAAAAAAAAAAAATATATATATATATAAAAATCGGAAACTTTAAACCTTAGATCTGAAAACTTAACCTTATGAGCAAAAACGTTAGAGACTTTATACCGATTCTAATCCAAAAAATTGCTCCCAAAAATTCCGAAAATATTTGTCAAAATTTCCAGAAAACAAACCGTATGAGCAATAATCTAGATTCGGATTTTTCATTAAACTTTATTTTAGATCTAAGATCTAAACATGCAAAACTTAAACCACAGATTCCAGAATACTTAATCTAAACATGAACCTTAAGAAAAAAATAGATTCAACAATCTGAATTTTTCACCAAATAAATAAATCCGAATTTTAATCATATTAACTTTGATTATCAAACAGAAACTGAACATGGTGCTCTGATACCAATTGTAAGATTAATCTAAATAATCCACTTAAGCATGCCAGTCTCTGATTAATAAGAACAGAAGCGGAAGCGTACCTGATGGATCCATTGCTAAGGTTCTGAAGTTTGGGAATGGTTCTTCCAAAGCGAACCCTGAATAGCTTTAGGTCTTTGTTGATGGGATGCAGAGAGTTTTCTGTATTTCAGATTAGGGTTGCTTTGGGGACCATAACCTTCTATTTATATAGAAACAATTTCTAATTCGGCCCTTCATCAAATTAGAAATTACTGAATGTATCCTCACATTAAATTTCCATAACACTTATGCCCCATAGTCTTTTATTTTATACTTAAGTAACCACATAAGTTTTGACTACTTTAAATAATGACCCTAACACATTGATAATACACGTGTGACCCCTAAATAATTCTTACACTGCGGTGGCTCGACGGTGATAAATGGAGGTGGTGGTGGTGACTCGGCTTGCACCTCCCCTTCACGTATGGAGGCAACACGACCGAAGGGGACCAAGAGAAGAACGGAGAAGGTGAAGAGAGGGGAAGAAGATGGCGTGGAGGAGGAGCGACGGCGTGACAACGACAAGAAGGCGAGGTGGTGACGTAATCGAAACAGAGAAAACATAAACGACGTTAAGGAAAGAATAACGAGAGGAGGCGAGTTTATAGAACTCTTTCCTTAACTCTTTGAATCACCCGTAGTGCGACGGGAATCTGAGATCCAAGAGTACAGGATACAACCAATCATAACCGGTTTCGCTATCACTCGAACACACGGTTCTAAACGAACTAAAACGCTATGATACTCTCGATATACTTACTTTTAGAAATTGGGAGAGGTTGCTGGAATTTTAGAGTTTTGAAGTCTGTAATCAAAATTGATTGCAGAAGACAACTAAAACTTTGTGTGTATATATATGCTGGTTTTTGGATGGCGTTGAATTTTAGATCCTTCAACCAAGTCAACCACAAAATCAGGGATATGGGCAACATGAGCAATCAACAATCTCTCCATGATTCCGATTCTCAAGGAATCGTGAAAACAAGGAGACCGAGTCTCACGGTAATCAGAAAACGGAGCTTGATTTTCTCCGTTCAATCCCGACCCAGCAACTACCGGAGCTCTGACTTGAGCCCGGCCCATTTCTTATTCACACAATTTTATTTTACTAATCCCAATTGGCTTAAGTAAAAAAAAATCAGTCCAACAATCTCCCACATGAATAGAAATGACTCTAAACATACGAAGACTCGATAAACTAGACTTGACTGGACTAGACACAACTTGACTAGACTAGACAGACTTTCGAGAGTATGCGAAAATGTAATTGTATCTGAGTGGTAGCATTTTTCAGCTTTGAACCAATCATTTTTAATATATGTCGGATTTACTTGGCCAGGAGGTGAACATGATGTCTATAACCACCCGAACTTTTATGTAAACCGAGACAACAGCTATCGTGCAGCGACATCTTCTCGTAGAACTAAGTTCTCTATTGTGTTCATTTTGGCCCTGAACATTCCTGGTTATTCATGAGTGAACTTAGAGAATATAGCCTCACTTTCATTCTCCTAGAAACGGCCCCATTTCACACTCATTAGGTGATCTGTCATTAGCTTTGTTTTTAAGAAGTAACCTATCTTACTCCACGAATATCTCAAAGCTATGAAATCATTAAAAGCCATAGCTTAACCTCAACACATACATGTTTCACTGTTTTTCATCTTAGGAACTAGATAGAGACATAGTCTCACAGTGATCACTACTGAATCAGCTTGATTTCGTTTTCCCTTTGAACCTAGATTTTGGGATCTCCAGTCACATAGGTGGGGTTTCCATTAAGCGTCTTCTTTATTTATAGGCTTTAAACCCATTCCTCTTGATAATTTAACAACTTGATCTCGCGTCATACTTTTTGTAAAAGGTTCTGCTAAGTTTTCAGCCGACTTGATGTAATCTATCGTGAGTACACCTGTCGAGATCAATTGTCTAATGGTTTTGTGTCGTCTTCTAATATGACGAGATTTACCATTGTATAAATTATTCAGTGCCCGAGATATAACCGATTGACTATCACAGTGTACACGTAATGCTGGCATTGGTTTTTCCCACGTCGGGATATCTTCCAAGAAGTTTCCGAAGCCACTCAACTTCTTCTGCAACTTTATCTAAAGCTATGAACTCTGACTCCATGGTTGATCTGGCCAGGAGAGTTTGTTTGGAAGATTTCCAAGATACTGCTGCACCACCAAGCGTAAAGACATATCCACTTGTTGATTTCGAGTTCTTAGAATCTGAAATCTTGTTGGCATCACTATAGCCTTCTAAGACTGCTGGTTCTTTACCATAGTGCAACCCATAACTTTTGGTGTATCGAAGGTAGTTCAATACTTTAGTTATGTCCTTCCAATGATTGTGTCCTGGATTACTCGTATAGCGACTTAGTACGTGTACTGAGTGCGCTAAATCGGGTATAGTACAATTTGTTAAGTACATTAGACTCCCGATTACTCTGGCATATTCCACCTGTGACACTGGTTCACCTGAATTTTTCGTCAAATGAATATGAGGGTCAGCAGGAGTTTTTGCAGTCCCATTTGAGTAGTTCTTAAACCGTTCAAGGATCTTTTCAGCATAATGATTTTGGGTTAGGATTATTCCATCAGAATGTCTGATGATTTTTATTCCTAAAATTACGTCGGCTAATCCCATGTCCTTCATGTCGAACTTGCTATTTAGTAAGTTCTTTGTTTGACTGATCACGTCTTTATTGCTACCAATAATGAGCATGTCATCCACGTACAAACAGAGCAAAACGTATCCGTGCGGAGTACTTTCGATGTATATGCACTTGTCACATTCATTTATGCTGAAACCATTTGACATCATTACATTGTCAAATTTTTCATGTCATTGTTTCGGAGCTTGTTTAAGTCCGTACAATGATTTCACAAGTCTACATACTTTGTGTTCTTGTCCTGGGACAACAAACCCTTCGGGTTGTTTCATATAAATTTCCTCTTCTAAATCTCCATTTAGAAAGGCAGTTTTCACATCCATTTGATGGATTTCTAAATCTCTTAATTCTGCGATTCCTATCAGTATTCTAATTGAAGTTATTCTCGTTACTGGAGAATAAGGGTCAATGAAATCCAAGCTTTGTTTTTGCCGGAAACCTTGCACCACAAGTCTTGTACTTATCGATGGACCCATCGGTTTTCAATTTTGTTTTGAAAATCCATTTACACGCTAGGGCTTTAAACCCTTGAGGTAAATCAGTTATCTCGTAAGTATGGTTTTGCCTGATTGAGTCCATCTCACTATTAACGACTTCCTTCCAAAGAGGACCGTCTGGGATAGACATTGCTTCTGTAAACGTTCTAGGATCATTTTCAGCGAGAAAGACTACTAAAAACTCAGAACCATATGTTTTTTCTTTACGAGATCTTTTACTCCGTCTAGGTTCTTCTTCTTCTTCATCGTCATTAATAGTCGTGTCTGAACTACTTGCTTCGTTTCCAGAAGTGCAAGCATCTCGTTGATCACGAGTTCGTTTATTAATATCTCTATCTTTTCATGGAAACACATTTTCAAAGAATGAAGCATTTCTTGACTCCATTATAGTGTTTACATGAATATATGGTACATTTGACTTATGTACCAGAAATTGATAGGCACTACTATTATGAGCATATCCGATAAAAATACAATCTACCGTCTTTGGTCCAATTGTGACCTTTTCGGAGGTGTAACTGCAACTTTTGCCATGCACCCCCACACTTTCAGGTATTTATACGAAGGTACATTACCTTTCCAAAGTTCATATGGAGTTTTTCCAGTTACTTTATTCGGTATTTTGTTCAGGATATAATTTGTGGTAAGCAGCACTTCCCCGCACATGTTATGGGGTAACCCATATTCCTGCAACATTGCATTCATCATTTCCTTAAGAGTTCAGTTTTTTCGTTCCGTAACTCCGTTGGATTCTGGTGAGTAGGAAGCGGTAGTTTGATGAATAATTCCGTGTTGTCTACATAATGCATTAAATGGTTCATCATATTCCCCTCCTCTATCACTACGAACTATTTTAATAGTTCTACCAAGTTGGTTTTCTACTTCCAACTTGTATTCTTTAAACTTTTCCAAAGTTTCGTCTTTACTGCGTAGTAAATATACATAGCAGTATCTTGTGCAATCATCTATGAAGGTCACAAAGTACTTTTTCCCTCCTCTAGATTGCCCTTATTTTAAGTCACACAAATCAGTGTGTATTAAACCCAGAGGTTCGGTGGTTCGTTCGACACGAGGCGATAGAGTTTTCGTGAGTTTTGCTTGCACGCATGTCTCACATTTATTTTTACTTGTTTTGCATTTCGAGATTAGATTAGAATTCATTAATCTTTGGATAGATTTATAATTCACATGCTCTAACCGTTCATGCCACATATCAAAAGACTCAACCAAGTAAGAATATGCATTCTTATTAATTGAACTGGAAGCGGTTACATCATTTTTGACGACTATCATTACACACATTTTGATCAGATCGTCCTTAACAAAACCCTTCCCAATAAAAACCCAATTTTTCCTTAAAATCAGCTGGTCAGACTTCATGTTGACTTCGAATCCCTGCTTGAGGATCTTAGTCCCAGAGATCAGGTTCTTCCTCATGTCTGGCACGTGTTTTACGTTGGTCAGCGTGACTTCCTTGCCTGAAGTCATCTTCAACACCACATTGCTGATGCCTTCAATCTTGGATTGAGACACAAGAAATCATTCGGACTATCTATTCCTTGAGAGCAATTCGATTTCTAGTTCTTTTATCTGGTATCAGAGCAAAGTTTTGTGAGTGTTTAAGGAGAGAAATACCTTTGTGAGAATGTCAGAAAAGAATTTCACCACACCATTCGTTTCTTTGTTTGATGGAGATTATGACCACTGGAGTTTGCTCATGGAGAATCTACTCCGATCGGAGGAGTACTGGGGCGTCATTGATCCGGGATATGAGGATTTGAGAAACCTTGCTGCGCCTGACCAGGCACAACAAAAATCTCTTGAAGAAGCAAAACTCAAAGACCTCAAAGCCAAAAATTACTTGTTCCGTTCAATTGACAAAACCATTCTGAAAACCATCACTCAGAAGGAGACGGCTAAGCAGCTGTGGAATTCGATGAAAGTGAAAAACCAGGAAGGAGCTCGAGTGAAGCGAGAACAACTTCAAAGACTCAGGAAAATCTTTGAGACGTTGGAGATGAGAGCTGGAGAAACGGTGGCCAGCTACTTTGGGAGAGTCATGGAGACAACCAATGACATGAAAAATTGTGGAGAAGTCATCGATGATGTCAAGATCGTAGAGAAGATTCTTCGAAGCCTCACTGAAAACTTCAATTTCATGGTCTGCTCAATCGAAGAGTCCAACGACATTGATAAACTCCCCGTGGTTGAGTTGCAGGCGTCACTGCAGTTACATGAGAGCACAGTGACCGAGAAGAAAAACGAAGAGCATGTCTTGCAAGTGGAGAACGAGCCAAAGAATGCTCGTGGAAGAGGAAATTGGAGAGGAAGAGGAAGAAGCGGTTACAGAGGACGTGGAAGAGGCAGATCCTTTGTGGATCGATCCACCATAACCTGCTTTAACTGTGAGAAAAAGGGGCACTATTCATTTGAATGCACAGAAAAAGCAAACTACGTTGAATTTGACGAAGAAGAAGAATTGCTTTCAATGGCTCACGCTGACGTGAGCAAGGCAGAGGGAAAAGGAGTGTGGTTTCTGGATTCTGGTTGCTCCAACCACATGACCAGAGAAAAATGGTGGTTCACAGAGCTAAATGAAGGTTTCAAACATTCAGTCCGCTTGGGAAACAATTCGAGATTGGCTGTTGAAGGAAAGGGAAATATCAGATTCGAAGTAGAAGGCATCATTCATCTCTCCAACAACTTACTGAGTATTGGACAGTTACAAGAGAAGCAACTGAAGTTTGTAATAGAGAATGGAACCTGCAGAATCTTTCACCGTCAAAGAGGCCTGATTGTGGAGACGAAGATGACGTTAAATCGCATGTTCCTGATTTACGCCAAGGAGAAACCAGTTTTTGAAAAGTGTCTCAAAGTAGAGGAAGAAGATCTGGGATCTCTGTGGCACAGAAGGTTAGGACATCTAAACAACATGTCAATTCAGATTATGCAGAAAAAGGAGTTGGTAAAAGGGTTACCAAACATGAAAAACGAAGGAAAGATGTGTACTGTATGCAACGTGGGAAAGCAGCAGCGAGAAAAATTTCCAAAGAAGAGCAAGTGGAGAGCAAGTGAGAAACTGGAATTGATTCACACCGACCTATGTGGACCAATTACTCCTGCATCGCAAAGTGGAAAGAGGTATTTAATGGTTCTCGTTGATGATTTCTCTCGGAAAACATGGATATACTTTCTTACAGAGAAATCATAGGCTTTTGAAACTTTTAAAGTGTTCAAAAACTTGGTGAAGAAAGAGGCCAAAACTGTAATACGAGGACTGCGTACGGACAGAGGAGGTGAATTCACATCCAAGAAATTCCATCAATTCTGCATAGATCATGGCATAAAGAAACAACTGACTGCGGCATACACTCCTCAACAAAACGGAGTAGCAGAGAGGAGAAACCGAACCATAATGAATATGGTTCATTGTCTACTGTCCGAGAAAGATTTGCCAAGATATTTCTGGGCTGACGCAGCAAGATGGACATCCTATATTCTGAATCGAGGCGTGACAAAGGCAATAAAAGATAAAGTTCCTGAAGAGAGATGGACATGGATGAAGCCGAAGGTCAGTTACTTCAGGGTTTTCGATTCGATTGGTCATGTTCACATTCCTGTTCAGAATAGAATAAAGCTTGATGATCGAAGCCATAAGTGTATTTTACTTGGAGTCAGCGAGGAATCCAAGGCTTACAGGCTGTCTGATCCAATCGCAAAGAAGATTACCATTAGCAGAGATGTTATATTCGAAGAATATGTTAAATGGGATTGGAAATTAAGCAAACCAGAACAGAAAGAACTCGCTTGGGGAGATGATGGATTTACAGAAGAAGAAGAAACCGATGATGAAGCTGAGCCAGAAATTGCAACTGAACCAGAGCCTGCAGAAACTGAAAATGCAGAAACAGAGGAGATCATCGATGCTCTGAGAATTGAAACCCAAGAACTCGAAACTGGAGAACAATCAAGAAGGCCGAGAAAACAACCCGGGTGGATGCAGGATTCTGTGACTGGAGAAGAAGAAAGTGACGAAGACGATGCTTTGATAAACTTTGCCATTTATGTAAGCAACGATGACCCGATCCATTTTACAGATGCTGCGAAGGAAGAAAAATGGAAAGAAGCAATGAAGCAGGAGATTCTTTCCATTGAGAAAAATCACAAATGGGAACTTGTGAGATTGCCATCGCAATCAAAGAAGATTGGTGTAAAATGGGTTTACAAGACCAAGCTGAATGAAGAAGGAAAGATTGAAAAATACAAAGCCCGTTTGGTTGCGAAAGGTTACTCTCAAACTGCTGGGGTTGATTACACTGATGTATTTGCGCCTGTTGCTCGTTGGGATACAATAAGAAGCCTCTTAACTGTCGCAGCCCAAAAGGGTTGGTGTGTTTTTCAGCTCGATGTGAAGAGCGCTTTCTTATACGGAGAGCTTAAGGAAGAAGTGTATGTCGATCAACCTGAAGGATTTATCAAAGCAGGGGAGGAAGATAAGGTATATCGACTCAAAAAGGCTCTCTATGACCTGAAACAGGCACCACGAGCCTGGTTCAGTCGAATCGAAAGCTACTTTAAGAAGGAAGGATTCGAGAAAAGCAGCTATGATCATACTCTGTTTCTCAAGAAAACAGAGAAACACATCCTGGTGGTAAGTCTCTATGTCGATGACTTGATATTTACTGGAGATGATGAATCGTTATGTGCAGAATTCAAATCCTCCATGCAAAGGGAATTTGAGATGACTGATATGGGAAAATGAAATTTTTCCTTGGAGTAGAGGTTCATCAAGACCGTGATGGCATTCACCTTTGCCAAAGGAAGTACGCTAAGGAGGTTTTGGAGAGGTTCAATATGTGGAACTGTAACTCAGTCAAGAACCCAATCGTTCCAGGCACTATTGTCTCTAAAGTAGGAAAGAATGGAGTCGATGCAACACTCTACAAACAACTTGTGGGAAGCTTGATATACCTTACGGTAACAAGACCTGATTTAATGTTTGTGGTGTGTCTAATAGCTCGTTTTATGGCTGATCCTAAGGAAGAACATATGATGGTTGCCAAGCGAGTGTTGAGATACTTGAAGGGTACGTTGGATTTTGGAGTGTTCTATAAGAGGTCATCGAATCTGAATGTGCTGGGCTATACAGATAGCGATTATGCTCGAGACGTGGATGATAGGAAGAGTACTTCTGGGTATGTGTTCTTGCTGAATGGAGCAACTGTTTGCTGGGGTTCAAGGAAACAGAGTATCGTGACTTTGTCTTCCACCGAGGCGGAGTATGTTGCATCAACCTCTTCCGCTTGCCATTGTGTTTGGTTGAAGGGTTTGTTTCAGGAGTTGAATGTTCTTGCTGGCGGGTTTGTTAATATTATGTGTGATAACAGTTCTGCTATCAAATTATCGAGGAATCCAGTTATGCATCGAAGAACGAAGCACATTGATGTAAGGTACCACTACTTGCGAAACCTTACAAATGAGGGAGTTATAAAACTGAGTTTTTGTGGAACAAATAATCAAGTTGCTGACATCATGACAAAGCCTATCAAATTGGATCAGTTCGAGAAGCTCAGAAGATCACTTGGAGTTCGAAAGTTAAACTGATTTTGAGAGGTATATTCAGTTTAAGGGGAGGAATTTATTGGATATTTTGACAGAGTCTGAATGTGGAATAAGTCAAACACATTTGTTAGAGTGGAATAAGTATTATCGGAGGAGAATTACTCTTTTAATTTGAAAGTTATTTCCTGTTTTGTTTCCTGAAATTTATGTTTCATAGTTGTTAAGCTTCTCTATAAAAGCAGCTGTAATCTTTCTCATTTGAATAACAAGAAATCATTTGGACTATGTATTCCTTGAGAGCAATTCCATTTCTAGTTCTTTTATCTAAACCACCTTGGATCTCAACTACTCGACTCAACGGTGCTGCGGTGGCTCTCCGATGATGGTGGCGTTCTACCTGGTTCACTGCGGTGGCTCGACGGTGATAAATGGAGGTGGTGGTGGTGACTCGGCTTGCACCTCCCCTTCACGTATGGAGGCAACACGACCGAAGGGGACCAAGAGAAGAAAGGAGAAGGAGAAGAGAGGGGAAGAAGATGGCGTGGAGGAGGAGCGGCGGCGTGACAACGACAAGAAGGCGAGGTGGTGACGTCTCTCTCTCTCACGACTTGGGGATAGGTTTAGATGATGGTGGAGATACATACACCTTATGTGTATATGCCCTATTTTGTCGACAAAAGAATTAATAAAGAACATGGGCCTTTGGGCCAATGAGGAAGAATTGAGTTGGCCCCAAAAACCAAAACCGGGATGTTACATATATGCTCTGAATCTTGTTCTGCCTGGACCCAATTGCAGCTATGTCGAGAGGAAGGAGGAGAAGCTCACGGAGATTGTTGGGTCCAAATCCAATGACTCGAGGGTTTGCATTCCACATCAAATGTGCTACCTGCAAGTTCGCTTCCGTCTAAGAAGACGTACTCTTCCGGTTCGATCCAAAACCAGTCCCGCAACAAGAAGTGGTTCTTGTCTCGGATGCTGCAACGACAAGAAATATTTGACCTGCCTTAAAAACGTTGTCTTGATGATTGTAATAATCAGAAGGACTTGCTGTAAGTCTCGGGGTCGAAAACTCTGTTCTGGATCGAGCTGAAGAAGTCGTAGAACAAATACTGAAAACTCTTGAGATCTCCAGCCAGTTTCTCCATGAGCTTCAAGGTTCTTGTTATGAATGCAACTTTAAGCACTCTTTCTCGTTTCCTTTCTCTTGTTTAACCACCGGTAAGCAGCCTAACGGTGCTAAGTTTTGGAAGGCGAATTTCCTCCCTCCCGCCTCGTGACCCCGCCTGAAAAGAAAAGAAAATAAAAAAGAGATGTAACTAAAAATTTACATTAACGCATAAATTTTGATTAAAAAATATTTGAGTTTTGTGGATCTCGGATCAGATCTGACTTGGCCAAGGTTAACCAAATTGACATCTGGCATAGCGTAACTCGATAGATCTCGTTGATTCCGAATAACAACCGTTCAAACAAGGATTCATGACGGTTGATTCCGAAGAATGGCATATCCATACCTTCTATGCATGACGGTGGATTCATGACGGTTTAGGAGGTTCGGTTTGGTATGATTCGGTTTCAAGTTTTTTCAATTTAATACGTAACATTTAACTTTGGGAGATAAAACGAGATAGATTTTTCTTTCTTTTTGATCAAAATCTCTTTCAAAAAATATAACGGGAAATTGCTCATTTAATTCCTGAACTATTTCCGTCTGCTCAATTTATTCCTCAACTATCGCTTGCTCAAAATAATTCCCCAAGTTGTAGTTGACTGCGCAAAATTGAGATTAATAAAATCAAACGCTAATTAATAAATAGATACAAGTTCACTAAATCGGCTGTAACTTCTTCAATACAACCCCAAATGAGTTGCAACCACATCCATTAGAAAGCTAACTCAATTGCCTATAACTTTCATGAAGATTGCCATATCTAAATTCAAAGGAAAGACTTCCATCCTAGTCGATCTTATAGACACATATTCGTGATGCAAGATTGACTCGGATAGAAGCCTTCCCTTTGGATTTACCTTTGGAGCTCTTCATCAAAGTTATAGAAAATGGAGTGAGATTTCTAATGGGAGTAGTTTCAACTCATTCATGATTGTATTGAAAGATTTAGAGCTGATTTAGTGGATATGTATCCATTTAGTGGTTGTAACTCATTCAATACAACTCCAAATGAGTTGAAACCACTTCCGTTGGAAATATAACTCAATTGCCTATAACTTTCATGAAGAGCGACATATCTAAATACAAAGGGAAGACTTCCATCTGAGTCAATCTTGTATCAAGAATATGTGTCTAGAAGATCGATTCGGATGAAAGTATTCCCTTTAAATTTAGATATGTCTCTCTTCATGAAAGTTATAGAAAATTGAGTTAGTTTTCCAATGGAACTGGTTGCAACTCATTCGGGTTGTATTGAAGGAGTTATAACCGATTTAGTGGACTTGTATCCATTTAGTAATTAACGTTTGACTTTGTTTATCCCGATTTTGCGCAGTCAACTACAACTTGGGGAATTATTTTGAGCAATCGATAGTTGAGGAATAAATTGAGCAGACAGAAATAGTTCAGGAATTAAATGAGCAATTTCCCAAAATATAACACACATAAAATGAAATCTAAAAAATAAACAATTAAAAAATGACAACAGCTTTACACCGCTTTCTCTCTCATGCTATGAGAAGGGCGATTGTTTTTTCTTCATCTGTAACTTCCATTTTTGCCAATTGTATGTGGATTTTTGTAAGGATCTGATAGATCTGATGCTTTTTCTTGAGCGTTGTTGTGATAGCAATGTCTTGTATTATTCATCTTCAGATCCTTTTTCAATTTCTTCATCTTTTCTTTATGAGAAGTGTTAGTTTCGATATTGATGTCGGTGTGGGACACTTCTCCAACGTCTCCGCTCCAGCATCTTCCATCTCCGTAGTGGGAGAGATCGTGTTCCACTACGAAGTCTTCGATTTCGAAAATCCGAGGAGAGTGATCCAATCTGGTATGGAAGTGGTACCAAATCATGGCGAGCGTATTGTTCGGCGAATATGGGATCCCGGAAAATGGAAACCACTATGGAAAGAAAGATGTTTCGACGTCGAAAATGTATCCTTATTGTTGTATGTCGATATACATACAATCGTTGAAACTTGGCAATCCCAATATTTTTTTCTTTCGAAAGAATCAGTACATTGGATTCTTAATCGAAAAACATCTCTAGATCTAAATTGGGAGTTAGCCAAGGTTATACAACATGAGGAAAAGTGTTTAAATTAGATATATTGATAAAAGATGAAATTTGCAATAGATCAACTGCGAATATATTGCGAATTTAAAACTGTGAAGAAAATTTGATTTTAAAACCGGAAAAAATTATTCGGTTTTTAACCAAACCAAACTGAAACCAGAGTCTTATAAAAATGATAACCAAATAAATTTTTATGTTTCAATTTTTTTGGTTATGATTTTTTTGCCCACCGCTAGCTAAACCTCTATTTATATTGTTTCTCTTTTCTATTAATCTATCTTTTATGAAAAGAAAATATAATAAAAAGAGTGATTTACGGTTTAACACACTTTTGAGTTTGAAATTACAAAATAGACACTTTTGAATTTGAAATTACAAAATAGACACTTTTGAGTTTAGACACAGTTTTTTTGCTTTTTGATATATGAAATGATCTAAATACCATTTTTTCATTCTTCCCAAAAAATCATACCTAGCTAAACCTCTATTTATATTGTTTCTCTTTTCTATTAATCTATCTTTTATGAAAAGAAAATATAATAAAAGAGTGATTTACGGTTTAACACACTTTTGAGTTTGAAATTACAAAATAGACACTTTTGAGTTTGAAATTACAAAATATACACTTTTGAGTTTAGACAAAGTTTTTTTTGCTTTTTAATAAATGAAATGATCTAAATACCATTTTTTCATTCTTCCAAAAAAATCATACTTAGCTAAACCTCTATTTATATTGTTTCTCTTTTCTATTAATCTATCTTTTATGAAAAGAAAATATAATAAAAAGAGTGATTTACGGTTTAACACACTTTTGGGTTTGAAACTACAAAATAGACACTTTTGAGTTTGAAATTACAAAATATACACTTTTGAGTTTATACACACTTTTTTGCTTTTTGATAAATGAAATGATCTAAATACCATTTTTTCATTCTTCCCAAAAAATTATATTTTTATTATTTTTTTTTCCACAGCCCACATATTTTGTTTTTGTTATTTTCTTCTCATAAGAAAATAATTTTCCATTTTTTTTGCATTATAAACTATATTTCCTGTTTCTCTATAATTTGATATTCATTTCCCAATATTTTATTTATATGTGGTTCGAACACACGGATAGAACGCATGCATATCCATATAGTTGCGTACACGTGTACCATATGCGCATGGATAGAACACATGCGTATCCATGCGTATATGGTACACGTGTATGCATTTAAATAGATATGCATGCATATTTACGCGCATATGGTATATGTGTACGTAACTATATGAATATGTATGTGTATTCACGCGAATATGGTACACGAGTACGCAATTACACGGATACGCATGCGTCCTATTCCATAAGATTCGACTCATATGTAAGTAAAAAAGTTGTGAAATAGGTATCAAAATATAGAGAAAACAATATATAATTGATAGTGCAAAAATAATTATTATATTATTTTGTATGAGAATAATATAAGGAAAACAAAATGTGTGGGTGTGTGAGATTGAAATTAAAAAAAAATAGAGAGAAAATAGGAGAAAATTAATTAGCTCTTGGTAGAAAAGCATAAATGTTAATACACATATCAAAAAAGTAGGCTAAAGTTTGTTAACTCAAATGTATCTATTTATGTAATTGTAGTTTTAAAATGTGTTATTGAAGGTAGTTTTCTCGATAAAAAAGAATATAAGAAATAGATTTAATGCAAAAGAGAGAATTACCCTGCTTCATTACATATTAGATAAAACTATCTCTTCACGTACGTCTTCAACAGCTGAACGAAATCAAATCAGAGCAGATTTAAATAAGGCTTACATGGATGAAGAGATATTTTGGAAGCGTAAAAGCCGCAACATATGGCTTACTGAAGGTGATAGTAATACCAGATTTTATCATACTGTTACCAAAACGAGACGAATTCGTAACCGCCTATCCTCTAACCAGGATGATACCGGAACAATTCGAAGAGGTGATGCTGCAATTACAGAGGTTGCGGAAGGATATTTCAGTGGCATGTATACAACACAGGGCAAAGCCAATGATATCTATGAAGAAAAATTTCGAGATTTCCCACAAAGAGTACTTGCTTCTACCAACAATGAACTTACAAAACCGGTAACTATAGATGAGATAAAAAAAGGCAGTCTTCTCGATTGGTGCACACAAAACCCCTGGACCTGATGGTTTCTCTGCAGCCTTTTATCAACAATTTTGGGAAGAAATCAACCCAGCTTTGATAATGGAGATCACAAATTTCTTTGACAATGGTATTCTCGATAAGGAGCTCAACCATACAAACCTATGTTTGATCCCAAAGGTATCTCCTCCGTTGACTATGGCAGACTTTAGACCAATTGCTTTATGCAATGTTAGTTACAAAATTATTTCGAAGATCTTGGTAAATCGTTTGAAGCAACATCTAAGCGGAATAGTTTCAGAAAATCAAGCTGCTTTCATACCAGGACGTATGATTACAGACAATGTGATTATTGCTCATGAAGTTTATCATGCTTTAAAAGTGAGGAAACGTCAATCAAAGTCCTATATGGCGTTGAAAACAGACATAACGAAGGCTTATGATCGTTTAGAATTGGATTTTCTGGAGGAAACTATGAGACGAATGGGTTTTGATAATCGTTGGATCCATTGGATTATGCTTTGCGTAAGATCAGTAAGCTTCTCAGTTCAAATCAATGGTACACCTCGAGGCTTCATACAATCGCAACGAGGTATAAGACAAGGAGACCCACTATCTCCTTACTTTTTTATCCTTTGTGCATAAGTCTTATCCCATCTGATGTTTAAAGCGGCTAGAGATAGAAAAATACAAGGTTTAAAGATCAGCAATAACAGTCTGGCTGTGAATCATCTCTTATTTGCTAACGATTCACTATTTTCTCATTGGCAAATATGAAATCAGGAAGAGCAATCAAGAGAGTCCTGCATTTATATGAAATTGCCTCGGGTCAGGCGGTTAATTTGAGAAAATCAGCAATCACTTTTGGAAGTAGAGTTCAAGATCGTGTTAAAACTCAAATGCGCAATATTCTTGGTATTCATAACGATGGAGGAGGAGGAAAGTATCTTGGAGTACCTGAACAATTTGGAAAGAAGAAATCTGATATGTTTCAATATATTCTCGATAAGGTCAATGATAAAACTCAGGGTTGGAACAAGAAATTTCTTGCACATGGTGGGAAAGAAATTATCTTAAAGTCAGTAGCTACGACAATGCCTGTTTTTGCTATGAATGTCTTCAAACTTCCGAAAGGTATATGTGAAAACATCAATAATATTATTGCTCGTTTCTGGTGGAACAAAGGTGATGATAAGCGAGGAATGCATTGGTTTGGTTGGGATCGAATGAGCTTGCCAAAAAAAGAGGGTGGTCTCGGATTTTGGGATATTAAACGTTTCAATCTTGCTTTACTCGGGAAACAAGCTTGGAGAATATTTCATCATCCGAACTGTCTTATGGCAAGAGTTCTTAAGAGTATATATTTTTATGAGAAAATATCTTAATTACAGAAGAATCCAAAAAGAGTTCCTACATATGGAAATCAATTCTTCAAGGTCGGGATTTGCTAAAGAAAGGATTACGTTTCAATGTCGGAGATGGTACTATAATTAGTGCTTGGATAGATCCATGGCTACCGACTAACCCTCTAAGGGCACCACGACCAAGGGAGCAGAATGTGACACATTGTCTGGTACAAAATTGGTTTAATGAATATCGTACAGGATGGATGAAAGAAAGATCAGAAATCTGGTAATAGAGGAAGATGCAAATTTGATTCTATCAATGCGGGTTCATCCAAGAGGCGCTACAGATCTATTATGTTGGCATTATAACAAAACAGGAATCTATTCTGTTAAATCGGTTTACTGGCTTGCTACTCATCTCTCAGATCAACGACAAATCAATCCACCTCCAAGAAATATTCTTCTCAAGAACAAGATCTAGAAATTGCAAACTTCGAAGCTAAAACATTTCTTTTGGAAAATGTGCTCTCATGCTCTTTCAATTGGAGATAATCTAAAGAGAAGACATATAATACAACATTCTAGCTGCCTTAGATGTCAGAATGCAGAAGAATCAGTTATTCATCTATTTTTCGAATGTCACTACGCTCAACAAGTTTGGAGAGCATCAGGTTATCCTAACAGGATCGTTCTGAATAATGGCGTTTCTCTCGATGAGAAACTGGAAGCTTTGTTCACAAGAGACGAACGCATGCCCGTAAAGGTCCATCAACTAGGATTATGGATACTATGGAGAATTTGGAAGAGCCGTAACATTCTACTCTACAAAAAAAAACATATACATTGGAGAAGAACATGGATGTTAGCTGCATCAGATACAAAAGAGTGGTTAGATTCACATGAATATGTCCAGAACAGAACAAAAGCATTCCAGTATCCGCCTATATCAGATCCTACATCAGCAACAATGACAATACTGGCAACGTCCACAATAAGGGTGGATTAAATGTAATTATGATGGTTCCTTCAATACTATAAGTCGAAATGCTAAAGCAGGTTGGATTCTAAGGAATGATCTACGTGTATATGTTGGAACAGGACAAGCAGCGAGTAACACAATCAATACGACGCTGGAAAGTGAACTTCAGGCCCTTATAATGGCAATGCAAAATTGATGAGCAAAATGTCATACAAAGGTAATTTTCGAAGGAAACTGTAAGAATGTGGTGAGTCTCTTGCAAAAGAAGATTCTTAATTTTGGTATATCCAATTGGTTAAGAGAAATTTGGGACTGGAGTAAGAAGTTCGAAGATATCAGATTTGAATGGACAAAACGAGACAACAAACCTGCAAACTTATTAGCAAAAGCTCCAATCCCTTCTGATTCTTTATTTGTTTTTTATCACTTAATTCCTCCTGTAATAACAAATGCTCTACATTATTACTATGTAGGTTCTTAATCAATTAAAGCAGAAGTTTAAAAAAAAATAAAAAAAAGAATATAAGAAATAATAGATTCCATTACGAGGCAGAGCGAAAAACATTCTCACTATTAATTGTTTCTCGAGTAATTAATTCTCCATCGTCCTTCCTTCACAAATGGACTTTATGGCTAAGGAATAAGATGCTATTAAAAATGTTGAACAGTAGTAGTAAACGTGTCCACCGTCCACAAATATCAAAATGTCTTTTTTTATGTAAAACATCAAAAATGTGCCTAGTGATATAAATTCCCTTTTATTTATTAGAAATCATCAAAGCGTATGTATTTCTATCTAATTAGAACTTAATCCGCGTTAATTATAGTATAAAGTAATTTTTTTAAAGAAATTATTTTAAAATTTAACATGATTGTTTTTATTTAAATGTTATAATATGACTAACTAATGATTATAGATAAATGTGTCAATTTATAATAATTTATCTATTTAATCCGTTTTGTACTGGATTAAAATATTATTCATGCTAACCCACAAAAAATTATAATCTTGAAAACATAACTCTAATATGCACCATTTAATGACTATGGTTTTTGTGGTTAGTGCACGAACTCTTAAAAAAAAAAATCTTGTGTCTTAATTTTTATAAAATTAGTAAAATATTTTCAACTTTTGTTTTGATATATAGTCAAATATAATAATTATAGTGAAAAATAAAACATGATTTTTAGAATTTTGTTTTTGAATATATATATAGATTTATTTTTTATTATTTGTAGTGGCATAATATATAATAACTTAAAAATAAAATTCATTTTCTTAAATAACTTTTTAAATAATATTATAGAGATTATGACAGCATACATATTCGTATTTTGTATATTGATAATAAGTCGATTCAAGACTTAAGACCATAAACTATAAAACAAATTGTAATAAAGTAGCGAAACCAGAAATATTTTTCGTTGCAGTCAGTATTAATATTATTATATGTAATTTCAATAAAAAATAATATATATATATATATATGTATGTATAATAGACGTGTCTGAACTTTTTTATAAAATATACAAGTATGTCTTATAATATTCATCCATTCCTATTTTTTTTAAAAGATATTCTATGGCATATGGTAAATATTGTTTACGTAAAACAAATGTTTGTGCGTTTTTTTTGTATTTGTTCATTAGTGTAAATATGTGATAATTCATAAAAAAAATAAAAGTTTATACTTTGGGGTAGGTTAGACACAACTATGCATACAAACATTATAAATTTGGGATTTTTTTATGTTTTTTTTTTAAATCATTGCTGAGGTGGCGCAATGAGAAAATAACAAATATAACGTTATATATAGACAGATCTTGTGCCTCTACATCTTTAATTTTGTATGCATAGTTATGTCTAACTTAACTTAAAGTGTCATTTATTTCCAATTTAGTATTGGTGCTAGGAGTTTTAATGGCGTAACAACTTGATATGGACCCTATGGTGGCGGCTTTATATACTCGTTCTGTTTCAGAACATTTGATTTTCAGAAACAATAAATGCTTACCTTAACTAATTTTTTTATTGTTTTATTTCTTTAATTAACTTACTTTCACATTTGATTTTATTATTTGTATTAACACCACTTTTCCCTTTCCAGTGGTGCATTAACGCCATATATTGAATGCTGTAAACAAAAATCATTCGTGTAAACACCCTATTGGTTTTATAATGGATAGTACTCCTCTCACTTAATGGTTGCAATTAATTTGTTTTGTAAATCGAAATACATTAATTAATTAGTTTAATTTGTAACCAAAAATGCATCAATTAGACACAGAAAATCAAATATTCTGAAACAAGAAGAAAAATGGAGAAGATCAAGCTATTGCAAAAATATACTCATTCCGTTTTAAAAAAATGTCATTCTAGCATTTTTTTTGAAAGAGAGGGAATATGTCTCAAATCGCTCTTTAATTTTTTGTTTGTTTGGTGCGAATCTCAAATCCTTCTTAAAACAAGAAATGTATCTAACTATCTAACTATGTAATAAGAATCTCATATAATAACAAAAATATGTGCACACAATATTTTCGGATCAAAACATGCGTCGCGAGTCTTGCGAGATGCGATATAGTTAAGGTTTTTTTTTGTTTGCCCAATTTTTTTGTTTTTAATATATATTTTTTTGGCCAGTAAAAAGAAAGAAAGATAAAGAGTCTTTTTTACAAATTACATAACGGTGAATATTATATCATTTTGGCAATATAAATATGGCGAGTTGAGAGTATGAAAGTTCATCCAATCCTCCCCTCTCTCTCGCTAGCATAACTCTTGACTATATATGTTACAATTTAAAAATAAAAATTTGAATATATGAAAACAAAGGTATTTTGATAATTAAACTCTATAAAATAGTAAAAGTTAGCTTATATGTATATGAGATCCAATAAATAGCAAGTGGATCAGTGGTTGCCACATTTCTGCTACTATCTTATCGGTGTCGAGTTTGACTCAATCTATTCTTCATGTGTGAGAGTATTTGGCTATTGAACCGGCATGTTGTGATCCAAAATAATAACAAAAAATGTATATGAGACCCGTATGAATAATGAATCTTGGGATTGTTCTTTGATTTTATAAATGAATTTAAACAATGAAACACAAAAAATGAAATGAAAATATTTTTATTTTGGAAAAGCAAGAATCAAAAAAGCAAGAAGCAAAAATATTATTTGACCGGAGGCATTGTGAACTGTAAACAAGAGAGTGAGAAGAAGAGGCGCGTATTCGGATCGCTTTTTGTTTGTTAATTTTCGTGGGAGAGATTGGAGGTTTATTATATTTTATTGAGTGAATATTTTTATATAGTTAAGAAGAAATCCATTCAAAAGTTATTGAAAATATATTGGGGAGCAAGACTTATATCTTGGGAACCAAATTTTATGACCCAACATACTTAGTTTCCCAAAATATATATCTCCAATAAAAGTATTTTGATTCAAGGCAGATTAAAAAGAAATACATTCAAAAGTAGTTTTAGTACACGCAGAGCTGCGTGTGCCAAATTTCCATTTCCATTTCCATTTTCAGTTTTTGTTTTATTCTTTATTTTTTTTGGTTAAAAGATACTCTTTCCGTTTTATATTAGTTGTCGTTTTATAATTTTAATGCAAATATTTGATAATATTTTTAATTTTATCTCTAGCTTTTAGTTTATTAATTAATGTAATTATAATATATAATACATTAATGAATGGTAAAATAAAAAATTGAATTTTTTTTATAATTTACGTAAAATAATATAAAATGATAACTAATATAAAACGGATGAAGTATTCACCTAAGAGCATCATTATCGGTGACCCCTACACACGGGGTCATCCGATTTTTTTTTTTTTTTTTTTTTAATTTTTTATTAATTTTTTTAAAAAAAAAAAAAAAAAAATTTTTTTTAATACCGCGACGAATCAGGAAGCGACACGTCATCACAAATCGGATGACACGGCGCGCGCGGGTGTCACCGCAGAGACACACAGACACCCAGTTCATCCACGTGTCACTTCTTCATTTATCCAAAAAAAAAAAAAAAAAAAAAAATTAAAAAAAATCGGATGACCCCGTGTGTAGGGGTCACCGATAATGATGCTCTAAACAAATTTTGCAAGTGGTGATGCGAACCCATCAGTTCCATCACTTTCTCTACCATTATTATTATATCCCGTCCATTACCAATAATAGAGCTGTGAGCGATTTATTGGTATATATCAGTTTCACTTTAAAAATATTATAATATTATCCAATTTTCACCGCAAGTCGGTTTTTTTTTGTATTCCACAAACTCATTTCATTCGTGATTATACCAATATATTAACCACATCACCAGCCAACCAATAAAATACTCCCAAGTATTAACAAACGAAAATCCATTTATAGATGTGGAACTTAAGAGCAAGAAAATCCATTTCTAGATTAGTGTATAAAAAAGTTTATTAATAATTATGGTTATGGTAAAATGACAAGTTTATTTTGATTTTTCTTTTTGCCAAAACGTCTATATTATTAAAATATAAACATTTTTTTTGTGTCCAAACAAATATTACTATAGATATTTCTATAATTTATATATATTACTTATACATGTTACCAAACAATTTCTTTTCAATAATCTACATAATATCTTTATTGTTATATCTGAACATTATAATTAATTATAATATCTATAAATAATACTTAATTTTTATTTGATTAATTAAATTATTTAAAATATAATAAATCAACATTAATCCATGATTGTAGATATTAAATATAAATATATAGGATACTTAATTGAACCATAATTAGACCAAATGATATAAATTTTATTATTAAAATATTATAACTTAATAAAATTTCAAATTAGTAAATATTAGTAAATATTTAAATACAGTAATATGGTGGATCGGATTAGGATTATGTTTTTTACAATTGCGGTTCTTTGCGAGTTGATTTGTTAAAATATGCAAGATATCATGTTGATTTGTCAAAATATGCAAAATATCATGTTGATTCGAAACATATTACAAGGAGATGTTAGTCCATTTTAACACTCATAAATATATAATTTGTGAAATTTGATTTTAATAAAACGATAAAACAATTGGTTGTGTGGTAATCTAAATCTATTACTCCCTCTGTTTCTTTTTAATTGTCGTTTTAGGATTTTAATTTTGTTTCATTTTAAGTGTCGTTTTATATTTTCAATACAGATTTTTAATAAATTTTCCACTTTTATACCTATTTTTCAGCTTATTAATGAGTGTGAACATATTATATAGTGTATTAATAAGGGGCAAAACAAAGAATTGTATTGTTTTATTAATATGTGTGAAAAAACCTTAAATAACATTTATTTTGAAACGGAGGGAGTATATAATATGAGAGTTTTCTATCACTTTAAGGTGTCCACTTTATCTAGGAGTGTCAAAATAGATCAAATGTGATGACCCATAATATGGTGGCGGCTTATATACTCGTTCTGTTTCAGAATATTTGATTTTCAGAAACAATAAATGCTTACCTTAACTAATTATTTATTGTTTTATTTCTTTAATTAACTTACTTTCACATTTGATTTTATTATTTGTATTAACATCACTTTCCCCTTTCCAGTGGTGCATTAACGCCATATATTGAATGCTGTAAACAAAAATCAATCATTCGTGTAAACACCCTATTGGTTTTATAATGGATAGTACTCCTCTCACTTAATGGTTGCAATTAATTTGTTTTGTAAATCGAAATACATTAATTAATTAGTTTAATTTGTAACCAAAAATGCATCAATTAGACACAGAAAATCAAATATTTTGAAACAAGAAGAAAAATCGAGAAAATCAAATATTATGAAACGGAGATAGTAATAAACTAGGTGATTAAAAAAATTGACATTGTGGCTTTATTAACGGGTGGATAATTCGGTTTAGTTTGCAAAGTATACATATGATCAACTATACCACAAAAGAGGCTGAATAGCTTGCATATCATATGTATAGAAAAAGAGTTGCTTAGAAAAAAACGATTATAAATGTTTGGTGAAAGATTTCTAAAAAAAGAGGGAAAATTATGTAATATATTTGTTGTTAGCGTTTAAAACTTTATTAATCATTTTTCCCCTTCTCAATATTTTGCATCATTTGAAACTAGATTAAACTTATTGTAAAATGATGCAAAATATTGAGCCAAAAATTGCTTTTTTTGTAAACTATGTAATAAGTTTTTTTTTGTTAAAGGCCCAAAAATTAATAAGTAATTCTTAAATTTACCCCAAAAATTGCTTTTTTTGTTAAAGGCCCAAAAATTAATATTTTTCATCAACTCGTTATTTATAAAAGCAAATTTCAAAAATATATGTCTCAAATCCCTCTTTAATATTTTTTTTGTTTGGTGCGAATCTCAAATCCCTCTTAAAACTAGAAATGTATCTATGTAATAAGAATCTCATATAATAACAAAAATTCCAGCAGCATTGATATTAGCATCATCAAAAAATTCATTTATCTATGTTTATTTTGTGATGATGCTAATGTATCTATGTTCATCCAATCCTCCCCTCTCTCTTGCTCGCATAACTCTTGACTATATATGTTACAATTTAAAAATAAAAATTTGAATATAAGAAAACAAAGATATTTTGATAATTAAACTATATAAAATAGTAAAAGTTAGCTTATATGTATATGAGATCCAATAAATAGCAATTGGGTCAGTGATTGCCACATTTCTGCTACAATCTTATCGGTGTCGAGTTTGACTTTATCTGTTCTCTATATGTGGGAGTATTTGACTATTAGACCGGCATGTTGTGGTCCAAAATGATAACAAAAAAATATGCTGCATGTGCCAAACGTTCCATTCTCAGTTTTTGTTTTCTTCTTTATTTTTCTTGGTTAAAAGATAGTCTCTCTATTTTATATTAATTATCATTTTAGAGCTTAAATTTTATTTTATATTAGTTGTTGTTTTAGAATTTCAATGCAAATGTTTGATAATATTTCTAATTTTATACTTACTTCTTTAATTTATAAATTAGTATAATCATAATATATAATATATTAATGAATCGTAAAACCGAAAATTGAATTTTTTTTTTAATCTACGTAAAATAATCTAAAAAGATAACTAATATAAAACAGATGAAATATTCACTTAAACAAATTTTGCAAGTGGTGATGTGAACCCATCAGTGCCATCACTTTCTCTACCATTATTATTATATCTGGTATATGTCATTTCACTTAAAAAATATTTTAATATTGTCCAATTTTCACCGTAAGTCGGTTTTTTTTTGTATTCCACAAACTCATTTCATTCGTGATTATACCAATATATTAACCACATCACCAGTAAACCAATAAAATACTCCCAAGTATTAACAAACGAAAATCCATTTCTAGATGTGGATCTTAAGAGCAAGAAAATCCATTTCTAGATTAGTGTATAAAAAGTTTATTAATAATTATGCTTATGGTAAAATGACAAGTTTATTTTGATTTTTCTTTTTGCCAAAACGTCTATACTATTAAAATATAAACATTTTTTTTGTGTCCAAACAAATATTACTATAGATATTTCTATAATTTATATATATTACTTATACATGTTACCAAACAATTTTTTTTCAATAATCTACATAATATCTTTATTGTTATATATGAACATTCTAATTAATTATAATATCTATAAATAATATTTAATGCATATTTGATTAATTAAATTATTTAAAATATAATAAATCAACATTAATCCATGAATGTAGAGATTAAATGTAAATATATAGGGTACTTAATTGAGCCATAATTAGACCAAATGATATAACTTTTATTATTAAAACATTATAACTTGATAAAATTTCAAATTAGTAAATATTTAAATACGGCAATATGGTGGGTCGGATTAGGATTATGTTTTTTACAATCGCGGTTCTTTGCGAGTTGATTTGTCAAAATATGCAAGATATCATGTTGATTTTTCAAAATATGCAAGATATCATGTTGATTCGAAACAGATTAAAAGGAGATGGTAGTCCATTTTAACACTCATAAATATATAATTTGTGAAATTTGATTTTAATAAAACGATAAAACAATTGGTTGTGTGGTAATCTAAATCTATTATATAATAGGAGAATTCTCTCTCAATTTAGGGTGTCCACCTCATCACTACTAGTTTTTTTAATATTTACACATATTTAAAATATTTATTTAATATATGTCTATTTATATTTATCAAAATTCTTATTTAATACAAATTACAAAAATATAAAACTTAGTCTAAATAAATAGAAAAGTGATAATTCGATATTAAGAATCAAAGAAAAATGTAATAGTAATTGGATTAAAAACAAAATATTTTTTTTTATTGAAAACGATATATTGTTAGATTTTCAACCAAAAACTTGAATTGAAGATTTTTCATTTTTAAAATGTGAGAATGTGATTATAAAATTAAGAATGTAAAATAGATTTTACTACATATAGTGAAAAAAATAATTTATTCAATTTTTATCCCAGAAAATATAATTTTTTGTAATGAAATTTACATCATTCAATAAGTTTGAAGAGGCCTTCCACCGGGGTGGAAGTAACTGAATGAGACCGGTTGTCGCGCTCCTTCCATAAAAGGTAGATCATGGCTTGAGAAGCAATGTTTTTCAGAGTTTTAGAGATTACACGAGAGGGAGACATCATCCATGAAACCAGAAATTCTCAGTTCACAAAAGAGACAGTTGCGGAACAAAGCCTATGAAGGATAAGATTTCAAACCTGTTTGGAGAAGGAACAAGTAATGAAAAGGTGATCTCGAGTTTCAGGCATAGAGTTGCAAAGGCAGCAATTGTCGGGGACATCAATTCCCCAAGAGACCATTCAAGACTTGGTGGGTAGACGATCCAAATTCGATGTCCAGAAGTGGAAAGCTTGTCGAGGAACTGAGTGTGTGAACCAAACAGCTTTGAACCAAGAAACCAGTTGGCCAGTCGGTCTTAAAAAATTCCAATTTCCTTTCGTAGAAAAGAAGTGGCGTCTCACACCTTTCTGACTCCATGTTAAAACATCTGGTTCTCTCTCATGGTTTGGGGGAGTAATAGAAAGCAAAGTATTCCAAAGATCACAAATCCTCGCATTTCTTATTGATCGATCTGTTAGGGACACTCTCCTCGCAAGGCATAAAAAGAAGGGTTGCCAAGGATTGCTTTCCCAATGGTTCACCAACGCCTAGTATCCTAGTTTGCTTCTCTTGTAACTCTTTAGTTTTTTCTGGCTATTTAAGTTTTTTTGAGCCTCCTGAAGCTCTCTGTTTTTCTAAAACATTGTAATCGAACTCTTGTTCCTTTTTTTTATAATAAATTCACATTTTATCACAAAATTTGTTTTTACATCATTTGAGAGTCACAAAAATACTATAAATTTGTAGTAAATATAAGTTTTTACAATTAATTTTACAAAGCAAAAAATATGTAAAATAGGACAAAGATAAGAACAAATAAATAAAATTATGGATAAACGATATAAGAGAAAATAAAAATATATATATTTTAAAATGGACTAAATGATTATAAATAGTCATAACTAAATAAAAAATGAGTGTTATGAGATTAAATTCAAAAGAAAATCAAGGATAATTAAGTTTTTTTCGGAAATTTCTCTACAAATTTGTTCTAGAAAATGAAAAATAAGTCAAGAATATCTTTTTTTTTTATTTGCTTACATATACCATAGATGAAAGTCGAGTATTTACAAGTAAAATTCATTGAAACCATATAAAAAAGCCTGATATTTTTTACATGGCTTGAAATTTTAAATTGTTATGATATTGTGTTTTTAACCAAAAAAAAAAAAAATATATATATATATAAATTTGAAAACTAAAATAGTAAAAAAAATGCTTAAGAATGTTCAAACACTACCGAAATAAAACATACATGTAAAGAGTTATACAAGTTATTTTGTATATATCATATCGCGAGTGGAAATGCGATTCTACATCATAGTTCAAGAGAAACACATGCTTGATAATTCTTTCTTCGTATCAAATTATAATAGTTTAATGGATTCGAAAAAGCAAAATATTTAAAACATGCTATTTTTGTGAAGAAAAAGTCGTGGATAAAGTCCACAATTAAACATTTTTAATAAAAAAATGGATTGCATGTCGTTGGTGTTGTTGTATGTGCTAAATATTATGATGAATAACACTCAAACAATTTTTTCTTTTTAAAATATCCAAGCGCCCAAGGACATAAAAGAAATTTTTTAGCAAAAGAGAATCAAATCAAAACCTATATCGAGCTATTTTGGTATTTAGTATGTTGAGTTAGTTCCAATTTCTTATTATCTGATAGTAAGAATTTGGGTGTTAAGCTCATATCAATTACTCAAACCTACTCATATCATTGTAGTATTTGAGGATCGAACCAAAGAGGTTAAGATTGAAGCATTAAAAATACATGAATCTTCCTAATCTAGAGCAAATATTTTGGGTTTTTATATTTATGGAAAAGAAACAAATGCAAGAAAGAAAACAAAAGATACAAGTGTTGGAAAATGAATTAACTATCAAGAAGATGATTAATGAACAAACAATGATGATAAAGGTTGAAATAAACACTATCCTAGAACATGGAATTCACAATTATGACTAATCCACTATCGTGGCACTAATCACTTTGTTAATCACCAAATCAAGAACAAACCATCGTTTGTGATAAGATGATTAACAAGCATTAATCTCCAATCCCACTTAGTTCACTAATCACCCTAGACATCAACTATCGTTGGCTAGGCAAGAAAAGCTCACAAAAGGTTTGGTTCAAGCATTTCATCGAACACCTATCGGGCGTGAAATGCTTAAGCTCTAGCTTTGATCTCTCAATCCAAAACTAGCATTAAGAGCTAACCTAAGTGAAAGATCTAACAAGATGCAACCTAAATCATCATCATCTAACCATCAAGACAATTGACTAACGATGCTTAAACATTCAATGCACATTTATTCTTATGACATGAACACTTTCATGTAGATTAGTTCACTCTCGTGACACTAATCATTGTACGAATCATCTAAAGTCAGCATCCACCGATCACTTAGATAATCCATAATTTACCACAAGTCCATTTTAGTCAACAATTCATCCTAAAGTCAGCATCCACCAATCACTTAGGGGGGTGTATTGAACTAAGTATTTATAACGATTTGAGTTTTAATAAGATTTCAGATGATTTTGATGGTTTTGGCTGATTTTAAAGAAGTTGTTATGATTTTGTATTAAAATCCCCTACAATCCCACATAAAACCATGAGATTTGGATCTTTGTATTTTTAACTAAGAAATTCTCCTAAAATCTCCTGCAGTCATTTGAATCCCAATACTTAAAATATTTTCAATAACAGTGGATTTGATATGATTTTAACAAATTCGTGTTTGAATAACAGAGGATTGTAGATGATTTTGAGTGACTTTACATAAATCTCATGTTCAATAACACTTGATTTGAGAAGATATTTTAAAATCCTTATTTGAATAACAAGGGATTTTAATAAAATCTCAAAATCTCTTAAAATTCACTGTTCAATACACCCCCTTAGAATGAAAAAGCATGCTTAGAAGTTTTCTAGACATTTCATCGAACACATTGTGTGCATGAAATGTCTAAGTTCTAGAAATGAGTTTTCAATTCAATCCTAGCATTAAGATCCTTCCTAACATGAGAACAAATGTTTATCTAGTCCTAAGCATCAACAATCAACCATCAAACCATCAAAATCAAGCAAAATCCAAAATCCAACAAAAAGGTCTAAGGCCTAAAGAACATAAACACTATAAGAAAACACCATTTTTGCAACGAACGATATCGTTGTTAAATCGTTGCAAAAGAGGGTTTGAATCGAATTTGCGACGAAAAAGAGATCGTCGTTAACTGATCGTCGCAAACCACAAATCGTCGTAAATTCGTCGGGAAAGTATGAGGGACAAAACTTCGTCGCTAAATCATCGGTAAATTTTCGTAGTAAAATCGTCCTAAATATTACATTGAAATTATGACGAATATAAATACGTCGTAAAAACGATAGAAATTCGAAGGGAAATATTTCATTCTTAATTCGATGGCAAACAATTGTCGTCGTGAATTCGTTGCTAATAAATCGTCATAAAATCGTTGCTAAATAATCGTCACAACATCGTCGCTAATAAATCGTCGTACAATCGTTGTAAATTAGCCACGATTTTATGACGATTAATTAGCAACGAATCAATGAGGACTAATAACTCGTCGTACAATCGTTGTAAATTAGCCACGATTTTATGACGATTAATTTAGCAACGAATCAACGAGAACTATTGTTTACCATCGAATTAACGACGATTCTATATATGATTTTTATTATTATTTTTGAAATTTTATTAATTTCGAAATTATAAAATGAAAATTTTAAAAATAATATATAATAATATTTTATTAGAAAAAAAAATATTATATAATCTGTTACAAAAAAAAAAACAAAATTTAGAATTCGAAATCCTAAATCTAAATAACTATATCGTAATCGTCGAGATTCACATCGTCTTCGGGACGTCTCGACGAACCGGATGCGCCTGCCGCTGTCTCTGCCGCTGCCGCTGCCTCTGCCGCTGCCTCTGCTCGGAGTCTTCGCTTTTCCCGTAGCATGGCCTGCATTGTCGGGTTCCCTGTTGCCAAGATGTCGAAGAGTTCGTCATTCTGCGTAGCATCCAGTTCAACCCGCTGCTGAAGACTCGCAATCTTCGCCTGATATGCCGTAGACCGAGTAGCCTCGGCCTCAACCCGCTCTTGAAGACTCATAATCGTGGCACGTAACACGACTGGATCATCTTCTGGCGATCGTCGTCGCGGAGCATATGAAGAAGCAGTCGAGACATCTCGAATAGATCCCATCCCGACAACCTTCCCCTTTCTCTTAGGGGGAATCTATATTTAAATTTACAATTAGAAATTTTTAAAAAATCAAAAACTAAAAATTAATAAGTACTAACTATTCTATATACCTGCTCGAAGATCCGGTCAATATCGGGTGTGGTCAACCCTCCAGACATGACCGACGAACCACCTGGAGATAGTTGTTGAGAGAGCTGTGTCTCTCGTTCGGTGACCTTGGAAGTCACCTCATTGAAGATGTGCTCGGCCGTCTCGGAAACAAAGGAACCATCCTTCTTTCGGTGCGTCCGCTCAAAAACCTTGGTCATCGGAGGGAGTACACCTCCGCCTTCGGCGGCCTAAGGAAAAAAACTATGTTATTGACGAAGTAAATTAAATAAATAAATAAATTTAAATAAATTTAATTACCATCTGTAGACGAACACCCGCAAAAGGTGTTTGCCCAGCTGTATGAGGCAAAGCCTTCAGTTTCCCGTCCGAACCAACGGTGTTGCGGGAAGCCGAACACTTCTCAGCAGTTATGATGGACTTCGGATCCAGCCAACATACCGCACCAAGCCGTCCCAAACGGCTTTATCCATGTGCAGGGGCTTTGCTAAATCGCCAGAAATCTTCCATGCTTTCTTCCACTCACCAACCACGCCTTGGATACGAAACTTCACCCTCTCGAGAAACAAAGTTTCAACCTCGCCATGAATCGAAAGATCCCAGTGATATTTTTGCTGCATGAGAAACAAAAATAATTACATATTTTATAAAATTAAATTAAATATATATTTAAATATAATTAAAATAATTATGGGAGAAAAAAATATTTTTTCATACGTACCGCAAACATCTTGAACCATGTCTCCTTGACGTGTGGCGGAAGCTGGGTAAAATTGGTATGCGGCTCGATAAAATAGGACTTGATGATTTCAGAAACGGTGCGTCCAACTTTGGATTCAACTCCAAACCTGAAACAAAAAATTGTAAAATTATGAATTGTTAGAAATAAATATAAATATGTAATAATAAATGTAAAAAAAATAAATATATATATTACCATTCCTACCGGTCAATATGATCCGGATCTAATCTCGTAAGCCTATGACGGCCCGGCTGTGCAAGCAAATCAAGAACCGTCATGTGTACATATGGGGCGGGGCACGGCCTCCAGGTTGCGGAATCTGAGGTGGTTGTGGCGGTGGAGCACTCTGTGTTTGCGTCGCCGGGACGAAATCCGTCTCTGTAGCCTCAGAAGACACGGGCAACCCGGTACCCGAAGCATCACCAATCTCTCTCAAAAACTGAGCGTAATGTGAACGACGCTGGCCCATCTGCATAAAAATGAAAAAAAATTACTATCTATAAACATCCGGGCAGTCTGCTATTTTTCCTAATTTGATTCCGTTTCTACCGACCTAAATTGTTCCATTCCTATCTATAATAACTAAAATTAAAAACATTAAAAAAACAAATTTACCTTTTTTCGCAAGGAATTCCGGAGGAATGATCGAGCAAGAGCAAGATAAAAATTTGAAAGTGAATGAAGAAATTCTGAGCGTGTAATTATATAGGATTAGTTGTCGTCGCTAAATCGATCCTAATTGGCGTCGATTTGGCGACGAATCGTCGCTAAATCGAGGCAATCAGACCGTGGCTAATTCGTCGCTAACTTTGCAATGATTTTGTGACGATACTTTGACCCACACGCGGGATTTAATTGACCGACATGCGGTAAATTAAATTCATAATTTATGACGATTTGTCGCCAAATCGTCGTAAATATTGCAACAAAACTGTAACGTCGATTGCGACATTCCAGAAACAACTTTACATGTTTACCGTAAATCCAAAATCATGAAATTATCAATAAATTCATCGAGATTGAAAAATAAGTAAAACAGAGAGTTTGCGTACATGTTAGATTATTAATACAATGATTCAATTTGTGGATATTACTGTGATTGACCGAGTTTTCATTTTCGAACAATTCTCTAAAGTCACGATCAATTTCATTGAAAGATGCATAATACAATGAGATGGTAATAGGTTAATTAGGGTGTAGGGTTTAGGGCAAAGGGTTTAGGGTTTATGGACGAATCGTGGCTAAATCGTCGCAAATTTGCATCGATTTTGTAACATTCATATTTTGCGACAATTTAGCCACGATTAGTAATAATTCGTTGCTAAATCGTCGCAAATGTTGCAACGAATTAGTGAAGAAACTTGTAAAATCTGTTTTAGGGTTTAGGGTATAGGTACAAAACTGTAACGTCGATTGCGACATTCCAGAAACAACTTTACATATTTACCGTAAATCCAAAATCATGAAATTATCAATAAATTCATCGAGATTGAAAAATAAGTAAAACAGAGAGTTTGCGTACATGTTAGATTATTAATACAATGATTCAGTTTGTGGATATTATTGTGATTGACCGAGTTTTCATTTTCGAACAATTCTCTAAAGTCACGTTCAATTTCATTGAAAGATGCATAATACAATGAGATGGTAATAGGTTAATTAGGGTTTAGGGTTTAGGGCAAAGGGTTTAGGGTTTATGGACGAATCGTGGCTAAATCGTCGCAAATTTGCATCGATTTTTTAACATTCATATTTTGCGACGATTTAGCCACGATTAGTCATAATTCGTTGCTAAATCGTCGCAAATGTTGCAACGAATTAGTGAGGAAATTTGTAAAATCTGTTTTAGGGTTTAGGGTATAGGTACAAAACTGTAACGTCGATTGCAACATTCCAGAAACAACTTTACATGTTTACCGTAAATCCAAAATCATGAAATTATCAATAAATTCATCGAGATTGAAAAATAAGTAAAACAGAGAGTTTGCGTACATGTTAGATTATTAATACAATGATTCAGTTTGTGGATATTACTGTGATTGACCGAATTTTCATTTTCGAACAATTCTCTAAAGTCACGATCAATTTCATTGAAAGATGCATAATACAATGAGATGGTAATAGGGTTTAGGGCAAATGGTTTAGGATTTATGGACAAATTGTGGCTAAATCGTAGCAAATTTGCATCGATTTTGTAACATTCATATTTTGCGACGATTTAGCCACGATTAGTCATAATTCGTTGCTAAATCGTCGCAAATGTTGCAACGATTTTGTGACAATCGCAATTAGCGACGATTTAGCGACGATTCCTTTGAAATCCCCTAAACCCCAAACTAAATCCTATTTCCGATCACCACTCATTTTCTGCCGTTGTTGAGGCAATTAATAAATTACAAGACACATAGACACATATGTCTCGTAATTTATTAATCGCCGCACCTACGGCGGAAAATGAGTGGAGATCGGAGATGGAATTTAGTTTGGGGTTTATGGGATTTCATAGAAATCATATCACTTAAATTTCACAATAATTACTCGATCACAATATTATATTAATACATTAAATTCACAATAATTACTAGCTAACGCGGTCACTCTGATTCATTTTCGGACGAAGAGTAGTACACATCCGTTTCTTGATCATCTGGTTCATCACTTTCTTCGAACTCATCTTCCTCATCTTCTTCCTCTGTATCGTCTGGGAGATATTCAACTTGCATGTTTTGAGGATCTATCAAAAGGATGTCTTCATTGCTCTCATTTAGTTCTGGCATATCAGAGCAATGATCTTGCTGCATTGGTAGTTCCTCATGATCAACCCCCACAATTCGACCCCTCGGAGAAACTTTTATAAGTGATAACCATGAGATACGGGTGGTGCGAACTCGCGGATATGGAACAAAGCTGACTTGTTCTGCTTGTGATGCTAAGATAAATGGCTCATACTTATTGTAACGTCGTGATTGGTTGACATCTACTGCCCCAAATTTGTTTTTACGGACGCCTCGATCAACTGTTGGATCGAACCAGTCGCATTTGAACAGAACGCATTTCAAACCTAAGCAACCAGGGTACTCAACTTCAATTATGTTTTGCAGCACTCCATAAAAATATATTTCGCCCCGCACACATACCCCGTAGTTGGCAGTAGCTCTTTGATTTCCGTATTTGAATGTATGAAATATATATCCGCGTGTGCAATACATGGGTGCACTCGTTATCTTCGATATGGGGCCTTTTATTAACTCATGGAACCAGAGTGGATATGCGGTATCCCCATACTCGACCTATATCATTAATTAATTTAATTAAAAAAGTAATCAAAATATGTATTAGGTTAATTGTCCACGTTAATAATTAATCAGATCACTTAAAATTTTACGTACTTGCGTCTTCAACCACGGGGTAAAATGTTGATCTTTACGCTTGTTGATTTCATCGTCTGAGATTCCTTCAATGACTTCTCGGACTTGTCTAACAAATTCACTGCATACAAAAGTATTTACAATTGTAATTAAGATACATATCGTAATTGGTGTAAAGCTAGCATATATATAATTTAGCCATATATAAGACGTATGTTTATACACTTACGTCTCAAATTGACTAACTTCTTCGCAATTTAAGAGGATATACGTTTGTGCACTATGATGGTCTTTTTCATTGGCAAACTAAACTGACTTCACTCTTCCACATAATCGACCGATTGAAGAAAAGATATCTGGGACACCTTCATTAGCATATGTTCGGCCTACACCTCCATCATCATCTCGCCGTGCTGCCCTTTTCCGTGTGCGAACCTTCGAGCCAAAATAGTACCCCGTGAAGTGAGAAGTTTCTTCTGTTAAACTTCCTGCTACTATTGAGCCTTCAACTTTGGCTAGATTTTTAGACTTCCGCTTCAAATGTCCCATGAATCGCTCGAATGGGTACATCCATCGATACTGCACAGGTCCCCCAAGTTCTGCTTCGTGAGGTAGATGAATAGGTAGATGTTCCATAACATCAAAAAAGGCTGGGGGAAATATTTTCTCCATGTTGCACAACAAAATAGGAATACTAGCATCAAGTTGTGCAATGATATCTTCTGACAAAGTGCGGGTACAAAGATCCCGAAAAAATGCTCCAATGCCTACAATAACAATCACATGATATATAAGGTAATAATGTTAATTTTCCATTTAATATATATTTATATATATATATATATTAATTATATAAAATCTTAAATTCGCAATTAATATGTGATTAGTTTCGTGTACATTTCCTGGTAGAAGTTCAGCAAATGCAAAAGGAAGTAGTCGTTGCATAAAGACGTGACAGTCATGACTCTTCATCCCGGAAAACTTTTGGCCATTCTCAACACATTTAGCTAAATTAGATACGTACCCGTCCGGAAACTTCACATCAGATATCGCCCATTTGAACAAAGCTGACTTTTCTTCCGCAACCACTCGAAATATGGGGACATGTGCTTTCCCATTGCTTGTAATATGTAACTCATTCCGACAACAAAGATCAGGCAAGTCTAACCTTGACTTACCGCTGTCTTTAGTCATTCCACGCACGTTTAACAATGTATGCATGATGTTATCAAAAAAGTTTTTCTCAATGTGCATGACATCCAAATTGTGTCTAAGCAAATGATCCTTCCAATACGGAAGCTTCCAGAATATGCTTTTCTTATGCCAATTTTGATGCTCCCCATATCCATCCGGCATATTAGCTGGAGTGTGCCAATTTCCACCACGATTGACTGTTTCCAATGCACCATAATGATCAATTTCTGCTTCTAGATCTTCCCCGGAAATATAAACAGGAGGAGGAACACGAACAATTTTGTTCTTTCTAAACAACCGCTTATTTCTTCGATATGCATGATGAATCGGTAGAAATCGGCGGTGACAATCAAACCAACTTGTTTTCCGACCATGTTTCAATTGAAACGCATCTGTCCGATTGAGACAATATGGACAAGACAATCGCCCATGCGTAGTCCAACCTGATAACATCCCGTAAGCAGGGAAGTCGCTTATTGTCCACATAAGCACCGCACGCATTGTAAAATTTTGTTTCCTTGCAAAATCATATGTCCGAACCCCGGTATACCACAACAGCTCCAATTTCTCTATCAGAGGCTGCAAAAACACATCAAGGGAACGCTTCGGATGCTTCGGACCTGGTACTAAAATACTCAAGAATAAAAATTCCCTTTGCATGCACATATCTGGGGGAAGGTTGTAAGGCGTTAGGATTACTGGCCATAAAGAATATTGCCTACCAGACATACCAAATGGACTAAATCCTTCTGTGCAAAGACCAAGATACACATTACGTTTCTCTTTAGCAAAGTCTGGATATACCGTCTTAAAGTGTTTCCACGCTTTTGCATCTGAAGGATGAGTAACCTCCTCATCTGTTTGCAAATGATCTGCATGCCATCTCATCGATGCAGCTGTCCTCTCAGACTGATACATTCTTTTTAATCTATCAGTTATAGGAAGGTACCACATCCGCTGGAACGGTACCTTACTCCGACCAGTACCTTGCGGCTTATATCTTGGCTTATGGCAAAATCGACATTCCTGCAACTTATCATCATCTTTCCAAAAAAGCATTCAATTGTCAACACAGACATCTATCATCTCAGAAGGCAACCCAAGACTATAAACCAGCTTCTGTATCTCATAGTAAGTTTCAGCAGCTAAATTGTCCTCTGGCAAATACTCTTTAATCAAATCAGCCCAATCATCCATGCAAACCTCAGCTAAGTTATGATCAGTTTTAATAGTCATCATCCTAGCCGCCAACGACAATTTAGAATGTCCTTCTCTACATCCATCATAGAGTGGCTGATTTGCAGCATCTAGCATATCATAAATTGTTTTTGCATCTAGATTGGGTTCCTCATCATGATGATCATGTGCAAATGTACTTACGGTTTCATGAAATGCATCCGTAACCATGTCATGAATCCTATTATTATCTTCACCATGCTGCTCCGCATGATCATCAAATTGATTAAAATTATTTGACTCATCAAAATTCGATGCTTGATAATTGCTACTACTACTAGCTGCATTTCCCCCATGACCCTCTCCATGATAATACCATATATAGTAATGCGGCATAAACTGATATGCTCAATTTAATACCCTAAGATACTAAAGCAGTTGTTGTAGTAAGTGTAGGGGTCGAACCACAAAGACTCACAGAGATCACACAATAAATTATGAAGTGTCGAATTACGCTAAGCCAGATAGATGTAATTAAAAACAGTGCAGAAATTAAACGAGATGTAAATCAATTGGGAAATATAGGCTCAGGGTTTTTCTCAGGAAATCAGTGAATGCAGACTAACTAACTAACAGGATTCAGATTTAGCGCAGTTCTTGAACTCAAATCACTAAAATATAGCTAACCAACTCTCGTTGCGAAAACTATCTAAATCTAAATCCTAGGAATTCCAAATCTCTTTGCGAATCCTAAAGTCTAAATCAGCTTTAACAACAGGTTTGATATGTTCACAAATCAATTAAACCAAATCTCTTTGCGAATAATCAATTTGCTCACCTAGGTTCTATCAGGTAATTAATTGCACTCTCGTACCTAATCAATTATCCTAAGATTTATATTCTAGGTAGCTAATCTAGAACAAGATATGAACACAACCTAAGCGAAGAACTATAATTCAGATGGTGAATCCTAAAAGATATTTAACCTAGCATTCAAAGAAAACCCTTATGAGAAACCCTAAACCTAAGGTGGATCTACTCAGACATGGAGAATGAAACAATCAACATGTTTGAATAAATCATCAATAGAATAGAAAGAAGGGTTTAGAGATCTGATCTCGGACGAAGGGAGATTCAGACTTGTCTCTCTAAAACCAAAGTAAAATCAAACACAGAAAATAAAAGCATAGCCTAAACAGGTGGCTGAAAACCCTAAATATAGGCTAAAAACACGTTCTGGGCTTTCTGGTAAGTATTAAAGTCTTCTGGGCCAAGTTGCAGGGTCTTTAGGCTTCTAAAAAGTCGTGTTTCCTATTTTCCCGAGAAGTATCGATCGATACTAGGTAGTATCGGTCGATACTCATCCTATGCGTCGACTCCTCTGCTCGACAGACTAGACAGTCTTCACGAAAACTGGCATAACTTTCGATCTCACCGTTGGAATGGCTTCAAACCACTTCCAAATGAAATCTAATTCATTGATCTATCTTGTGTCCAAATTTGAGCTCAATCCATTGGTGGGAAGGTCTTAAACGAATGCCAAACTTCTGACGTCTCTGCATGACTCTGCATCTCGATATGCTCCAGAATGCTCCAAAATGCTCCAAACGTACCTAAACCTGTAAAAGACTCTAAAAGACTCCAAAATACTATAAAGACTCTATAAAAAGGACTTATATTATGGCTTAAATAGGGTAAAAACCATGATATATCAACTCCCCCAGACTTAGCCTTTTGCTTGCCCTCAAGCAAATAGAAGACTAAACCAGAAAAAGAGGTTTGAAAACGTAGAGACTCACCTGTCCCTGAACCATCGAAAAGACCCTTTTCCCAAGTACCCAAATGTCACCTGATCAGCTTTCGATCTAACCACCATGTACTTCTCCGTAGACATTTGCAGCTTTTCCAGACTCCACACAAAATCCCACAGCATTGTTCAAGTAAAGCCCTCATCGCCAGTTTCATCTCTGCAGCTAATTTTTAAGAACCTTCTAGACTCTTTACCAGACAATATCTTGACAAAGGAATCACCCTTTTCACACTTCTTTTGTATCAATTTCTCTCCTCCAGACTTATTTCTTATTATATCCTTATTATTATTTTTTATTTTCAGCTTAGCATATACATATCAAGGTAGGAGACGCGAGTATTGATGGTGTTTGCCACCAAATCCCCGGTTCTTCCCTCTCTATGTATCAAAGGATGTAGGCGAATAATGGCATCATAGGAAAATCCTAGCCTCGCTTCCAATCCTTTGTGTGATCATCCCCTCTTAAGTAGAATAATGGGATCGCTGGAAATTTTCCTAACCCTCTACTCAGAAGAAAATCATTTCAATCTTTTATGCTCTTAATCTATCAACTTATTTCAGGGGAGAGAGATACCATAATTCTAAACACACGGGTTCCTTTATCAGATATGAATGATGAATCAAGCTCTATGAACACTAACCACATTGATGAAGTGCAAAAATTTGGCTCAGGCTTCAGAAGAACTCTGCTGGAGACATGGATGTTTTCTAGTCAACTGGTCAGCCTTTGGATTTTTCATTAGTCGATCTAGAACTGATCCTGTAACACTGTGCACTCAAAAACAAAATCAAATCAATAGGTTCAAGCACAGGATCATCATCTCCAACAAATTTTGACTCAATAAAACAGTTTTGACTTGATAAAACGACTGACTCTAAGAAAAACGAAAACAATGTCAGCAGACACCTCCCCCAGACTTGAACAACACTGTCCTCAGTGTTATCTAGCCTAGAGTCAGTGAAAGAAACAAAGAAAAAGGATAGAACGAAGAGAAACAAGAAATTACCATTCTGGAACAGTCGGTGTCGATCGACACACGGCATGGTATCGATCGATACCATGCTTAGATCGACTTTGTGAATTTTCATCCGCGATTGGTGTCGATCGATACCATAGGGATATCGATCGATGCTTAGGCGATTTCGAGTTGCTCCTTGTTCATCCTGACACAGACTCAAAACAAACGAAAATAAAAATAAAAACGAATCAAAAACAGACTCACCAGTGGGTTGCCTCCCACCAAGCGCTCGTTTAACGTCAATAGCTTGACTGTAACGCCCTTCAGGCTGGATAAGAGTGAGAGCTTGCACCAAAACAGGCTCCATCACTTGACATTACTAGCTTCAAAGTTCTGCTTAGCATGCTATCCACAAACTCCTGCCCTTTCTCTTTCAGCTCAGAAGTAAGAAGGACTCTTGCCTTAGAGAATGGCTTCAAGGCTCCTTTGCATTTGACCTTGTAATCAATCGAATTCCCATCACACTTCTGAGGAATCAGAGTGACATGGGGATTCTCGACCTTTTTGTTCTTGGCCTTCTTCTTCTTTGTTGCCTTAGTCTTCTTCTTGGGGATGTTGGGCGGTTCAGCTGGAACGTCTGTGACAGTAGGCTCATCAGGAGGCTCTTCCAGAAGATCAATCGCTAGCGACTCTCCTGTGATAACCTTGATGCTAGAGGCACGTGTGGGAATACTCCTAGGTGGAATGACATCATAGTAGACATCACTGTCAATGTAAGAGAAAGATAGTCTCTTATTAGGTGTGTCTATGATCGCGCCTGCAGTAGCCATGAACGGACGTCCCAGGAGTATAGGCATACGAGATATCGCACCCATCTCCACAACCTGAAAATCAGTAGGCACCAGACAGTCTCCTACTTGGACTAGCAAACCAGCGATTTCACCATATGGAAGTGAGGTGGAATCGTTTGCAAACGTGATAGATGTCTTAGGAGATAGAATAGTAGCCCCCAACTGCTCTGCAATTGCCTTTGAGATGACATTGACACTAGCCCCTGAGTCGACAAGAGACTCCTTGAAATCAACTCCTGAGATGGAGCTTGGTACTGCGAATTTCCCTGGGTCTTCCTTCTGTGTCAATTTCCGTGGTTGTAGTGAATTGCGAATTCTTTCTCCTATCACCTCACGTGATTTCTTGGCTTCTGGTTCTTTCTGCGAGGGGTATCGATCGATACCAGGTAGGGTATCGATCGACGCCATGCGATTTGAATCGTTTCTGACAGGTACATCTTCATCAGAAAGAAGCTCCACGTTCGGGTTATCCAGCATATACTGTAGTCTAGCAATCTCCCATTCCTCCCTTGTCAGCTTAGGAACCATAGGATAAGGCATCCTGGTTACATACACTCGTTCTGCAACGACCTTAGGCACCACAGTCGAAGTTTCAACTGTTTCCTCAGAAATCGCCCCGGTATCGACCGATACCAATGGGGTATCGATCGATACACGGGTTTTCGAATCCATTCGAGCAGATGTCTGGGCTGGTATCGATCGATACTGGGGAGTATCGATCGATGCGTGTGCGATTTCAGGATTATCTTCGAGATTTTCTGCACTTGAGGAGATTGCATTGACGTGTGAATGAACCGTCTTTCCCTTAGAATTTGCTGCAGTCTGAGCTGCTTGCGTTTCCAGCATCCTGTGGCTCGTCTTTAGAGCTTCGATCCTTCCACTCAAATCGGTGTACAAATCATCCATCTTACCATTGAAGGTGACCGTCATCTTCTCCTGCCCTTGAACCAGGTGTTCAAGCATAGCCTCAATCTTACTCTCAGGAGTTTTGGGTGGTGGGGATTGGTACCCTCCTTGGTGACCATAGTTTCGATTGGTGTTGTACCCAAATCGCTGACCCTGAAAACCAGAACCACCTATGTAGTTAACATCTTCCACCTCATTCTCAGTAGCAAAGTGGACGGCCTTTGTTGTCCTTCCCAGCAGAAGACTGTGCATAGAATCCAGCTGAGCTTTCACTTCAGCAATCTGTGACCCATCCATGTTACCAGCCAGCCTCTTGCGCTCGAAATCTGCGCTCTTGGTGCTACTGCTAGAGGCAAAGTTCTCAATCAACACAATAGCATCCTCAGGATATCTGGTGTTGAAATTACCATTGCTCGAAGAGTCCAGACCCATCTGATATCTCCAATCTACTCCTCTGAAGAAGATACCCAGCAGCTGCACATCAGAGTATCCATGATGTGGACAATCTCTCTGGTACGATCTGAATCTTGTCCAAGCAGCCTTGAACGCCTCAGTAGGTCCTTGAGAAAAAGTGGAGATCTTATTCCTCAGATCTTCAGATCTTCCGTCATCGTAGAAGTTAATCAGGAAGGCTCTCTTGGTGTCCTCCCAATTAGTTAGCGATCCAGGAGATAGCTGCCTCAGCCAGTAAGTAGCTTCTCCACCTAGAGAGTAGGGGAAGAGCTTGCAGAAAAGATAGTCGTAGGACACTCCATTGCTCTTAATGCTAGTGACCAAGTCCTCGAACCTCTCTACATGGTCCATTGGATGTTCATGAGGAAGACCATGAAAGAGATGCTGTCCCACTAGAGTGAAGTAAGCAGGCTTCAGCTCAAAGTCATTCCTCTCAAACGCAGGAGGACGAATTGCTGAACGATTGGCGAAAAACTGGTCAGGCCTGTTGCATTCACCAATCGTCCTTCCACGATTAACCACAGCATTCCTTGCGTTGGCGCGCCCAGCTGGCGCGACAATCTCAACAACCGCAGCAGGGACAACGATGTTACCAGCTTCATCAAGTCGCTGCCCTCTCTCATTACACACGTGACCCTCTTGGTCTCTCAGAATTCCAGCTTCATCAGCTCTTAAAACCACTGGGTTGTTCATCCCTGATGTTTGCTTGGTCTTTCTGTTTGTGCGTTCCACAAACGCTAGCTGTTCCAGTGACAGTTCAACTAGTTGTGTGCTCTTGTTGCTTCTGGTTTCACGAACAGGCATACACCTGCAAACAAAACACTAGGCAAAGCACGTAAGTAACCAGAAAAATACGTTGAGTATCGATCGATACCAACTGGTGTCGACCGATACCAACAAAAGAAGACGACGGGTATCGACCGATACTACAGAGTATCGATCGATACCGACGAACTTAGTCGAAATTCTAAACTAAAATCTAATGGCGAATTTGAGTCCCCGGCAACGGCGCCAAAATTGATATGCTCAATTTAATACCCTAAGATACTAAAGCAGTTGTTGTAGTAAGTGTAGGGGTCGAACCACAAAGACTCACAGAGATCACACAATAAATTATGAAGTGTCGAATTACGCTAAGCCAGATAGATGTAATTAAAAACAGTGCAGAAATTAAACGAGATGTAAATCAATTGGGAAATATAGGCTCAGGGTTTTTCTCAGGAAATCAGTGAATGCAGACTAACTAACTAACAGGATTCAGATTTAGCGCAGTTCTTGAACTCAAATCACTAAAATATAGCTAACCAACTCTCGTTGCGAAAACTATCTAAATCTAAATCCTAGGAATTCCAAATCTCTTTGCGAATCCTAAAGTCTAAATCAGCTTTAACAACAGGTTTGATATGTTCACAAATCAATTAAACCAAATCTCTTTGCGAATAATCAATTTGCTCACCTAGGTTCTATCAGGTAATTAATTGCACTCTCGTACCTAATCAATTATCCTAAGATTTATATTCTAGGTAGCTAATCTAGAACAAGATATGAACACAACCTAAGCGAAGAACTATAATTCAGATGGTGAATCCTAAAAGATATTTAACCTAGCATTCAAAGAAAACCCTTATGAGAAACCCTAAACCTAAGGTGGATCTACTCAGACATGGAGAATGAAACAATCAACATGTTTGAATAAATCATCAATAGAATAGAAAGAAGGGTTTAGAGATCTGATCTCGGACGAAGGGAGATTCAGACTTGTCTCTCTAAAACCAAAGTAAAATCAAACACAGAAAATAAAAGCATAGCCTAAACAGGTGGCTGAAAACCCTAAATATAGGCTAAAAACACGTTCTGGGCTTTCTGGTAAGTATTAAAGTCTTCTGGGCCAAGTTGCAGGGTCTTTAGGCTTCTAAAAAGTCGTGTTTCCTATTTTCCCGAGAAGTATCGATCGATACTAGGTAGTATCGGTCGATACTCATCCTATGCGTCGACTCCTCTGCTCGACAGACTAGACAGTCTTCACGAAAACTGGCATAACTTTCGATCTCACCGTTGGAATGGCTTCAAACCACTTCCAAATGAAATCTAATTCATTGATCTATCTTGTGTCCAAATTTGAGCTCAATCCATTGGTGGGAAGGTCTTAAACGAATGCCAAACTTCTGACGTCTCTGCATGACTCTGCATCTCGATATGCTCCAGAATGCTCCAAAATGCTCCAAACGTACCTAAACCTGTAAAAGACTCTAAAAGACTCCAAAATACTATAAAGACTCTATAAAAAGGACTTATATTATGGCTTAAATAGGGTAAAAACCATGATATATCAACTCCCCCAGACTTAGCCTTTTGCTTGCCCTCAAGCAAATAGAAGACTAAACCAGAAAAAGAGGTTTGAAAACGTAGAGACTCACCTGTCCCTGAACCATCGAAAAGACCCTTTTCCCAAGTACCCAAATGTCACCTGATCAGCTTTCGATCTAACCACCATGTACTTCTCCGTAGACATTTGCAGCTTTTCCAGACTCCACACAAAATCCCACAGCATTGTTCAAGTAAAGCCCTCATCGCCAGTTTCATCTCTGCAGCTAATTTTTAAGAACCTTCTAGACTCTTTACCAGACAATATCTTGACAAAGGAATCACCCTTTTCACACTTCTTTTGTATCAATTTCTCTCCTCCAGACTTATTTCTTATTATATCCTTATTATTATTTTTTATTTTCAGCTTAGCATATACATATCAAGGTAGGAGACGCGAGTATTGATGGTGTTTGCCACCAAATCCCCGGTTCTTCCCTCTCTATGTATCAAAGGATGTAGGCGAATAATGGCATCATAGGAAAATCCTAGCCTCGCTTCCAATCCTTTGTGTGATCATCCCCTCTTAAGTAGAATAATGGGATCGCTGGAAATTTTCCTAACCCTCTACTCAGAAGAAAATCATTTCAATCTTTTATGCTCTTAATCTATCAACTTATTTCAGGGGAGAGAGATACCATAATTCTAAACACACGGGTTCCTTTATCAGATATGAATGATGAATCAAGCTCTATGAACACTAACCACATTGATGAAGTGCAAAAATTTGGCTCAGGCTTCAGAAGAACTCTGCTGGAGACATGGATGTTTTCTAGTCAACTGGTCAGCCTTTGGATTTTTCATTAGTCGATCTAGAACTGATCCTGTAACACTGTGCACTCAAAAACAAAATCAAATCAATAGGTTCAAGCACAGGATCATCATCTCCAACAAATTTTGACTCAATAAAACAGTTTTGACTTGATAAAACGACTGACTCTAAGAAAAACGAAAACAATGTCAGCAGACACCTCCCCCAGACTTGAACAACACTGTCCTCAGTGTTATCTAGCCTAGAGTCAGTGAAAGAAACAAAGAAAAAGGATAGAACGAAGAGAAACAAGAAATTACCATTCTGGAACAGTCGGTGTCGATCGACACACGGCATGGTATCGATCGATACCATGCTTAGATCGACTTTGTGAATTTTCATCCGCGATTGGTGTCGATCGATACCATAGGGATATCGATCGATGCTTAGGCGATTTCGAGTTGCTCCTTGTTCATCCTGACACAGACTCAAAACAAACGAAAATAAAAATAAAAACGAATCAAAAACAGACTCACCAGTGGGTTGCCTCCCACCAAGCGCTCGTTTAACGTCAATAGCTTGACTGTAACGCCCTTCAGGCTGGATAAGAGTGAGAGCTTGCACCAAAACAGGCTCCATCACTTGACATTACTAGCTTCAAAGTTCTGCTTAGCATGCTGTCCACAAACTCCTGCCCTTTCTCTTTCAGCTCAGAAGTAAGAAGGACTCTTGCCTTAGAGAATGGCTTCAAGGCTCCTTTGCATTTGACCTTGTAATCAATCGAATTCCCATCACACTTCTGAGGAATCAGAGTGACATGGGGATTCTCGACCTTTTTGTTCTTGGCCTTCTTCTTCTTTGTTGCCTTAGTCTTCTTCTTGGGGATGTTGGGCGGTTCAGCTGGAACGTCTGTGACAGTAGGCTCATCAGGAGGCTCTTCCAGAAGATCAATCGCTAGCGACTCTCCTGTGATAACCTTGATGCTAGAGGCACGTGTGGGAATACTCCTAGGTGGAATGACATCATAGTAGACATCACTGTCAATGTAAGAGAAAGATAGTCTCTTATTAGGTGTGTCTATGATCGCGCCTGCAGTAGCCATGAACGGACGTCCCAGGAGTATAGGCATACGAGATATCGCACCCATCTCCACAACCTGAAAATCAGTAGGCACCAGACAGTCTCCTACTTGGACTAGCAAACCAGCGATTTCACCATATGGAAGTGAGGTGGAATCGTTTGCAAACGTGATAGATGTCTTAGGAGATAGAATAGTAGCCCCCAACTGCTCTGCAATTGCCTTTGAGATGACATTGACACTAGCCCCTGAGTCGACAAGAGACTCCTTGAAATCAACTCCTGAGATGGAGCTTGGTACTGCGAATTTCCCTGGGTCTTCCTTCTGTGTCAATTTCCGTGGTTGTAGTGAATTGCGAATTCTTTCTCCTATCACCTCACGTGATTTCTTGGCTTCTGGTTCTTTCTGCGAGGGGTATCGATCGATACCAGGTAGGGTATCGATCGACGCCATGCGATTTGAATCGTTTCTGACAGGTACATCTTCATCAGAAAGAAGCTCCACGTTCGGGTTATCCAGCATATACTGTAGTCTAGCAATCTCCCATTCCTCCCTTGTCAGCTTAGGAACCATAGGATAAGGCATCCTGGTTACATACACTCGTTCTGCAACGACCTTAGGCACCACAGTCGAAGTTTCAACTGTTTCCTCAGAAATCGCCCCGGTATCGACCGATACCAATGGGGTATCGATCGATACACGGGTTTTCGAATCCATTCGAGCAGATGTCTGGGCTGGTATCGATCGATACTGGGGAGTATCGATCGATGCGTGTGCGATTTCAGGATTATCTTCGAGATTTTCTGCACTTGAGGAGATTGCATTGACGTGTGAATGAACCGTCTTTCCCTTAGAATTTGCTGCAGTCTGAGCTGCTTGCGTTTCCAGCATCCTGTGGCTCGTCTTTAGAGCTTCGATCCTTCCACTCAAATCGGTGTACAAATCATCCATCTTACCATTGAAGGTGACCGTCATCTTCTCCTGCCCTTGAACCAGGTGTTCAAGCATAGCCTCAATCTTACTCTCAGGAGTTTTGGGTGGTGGGGATTGGTACCCTCCTTGGTGACCATAGTTTCGATTGGTGTTGTACCCAAATCGCTGACCCTGAAAACCAGAACCACCTATGTAGTTAACATCTTCCACCTCATTCTCAGTAGCAAAGTGGACGGCCTTTGTTGTCCTTCCCAGCAGAAGACTGTGCATAGAATCCAGCTGAGCTTTCACTTCAGCAATCTGTGACCCATCCATGTTACCAGCCAGCCTCTTGCGCTCGAAATCTGCGCTCTTGGTGCTACTGCTAGAGGCAAAGTTCTCAATCAACACAATAGCATCCTCAGGATATCTGGTGTTGAAATTACCATTGCTCGAAGAGTCCAGACCCATCTGATATCTCCAATCTACTCCTCTGAAGAAGATACCCAGCAGCTGCACATCAGAGTATCCATGATGTGGACAATCTCTCTGGTACGATCTGAATCTTGTCCAAGCAGCCTTGAACGCCTCAGTAGGTCCTTGAGAAAAAGTGGAGATCTTATTCCTCAGATCTTCAGATCTTCCGTCATCGTAGAAGTTAATCAGGAAGGCTCTCTTGGTGTCCTCCCAATTAGTTAGCGATCCAGGAGATAGCTGCCTCAGCCAGTAAGTAGCTTCTCCACCTAGAGAGTAGGGGAAGAGCTTGCAGAAAAGATAGTCGTAGGACACTCCATTGCTCTTAATGCTAGTGACCAAGTCCTCGAACCTCTCTACATGGTCCATTGGATGTTCATGAGGAAGACCATGAAAGAGATGCTGTCCCACTAGAGTGAAGTAAGCAGGCTTCAGCTCAAAGTCATTCCTCTCAAACGCAGGAGGACGAATTGCTGAACGATTGGCGAAAAACTGGTCAGGCCTGTTGCATTCACCAATCGTCCTTCCACGATTAACCACAGCATTCCTTGCGTTGGCGCGCCCAGCTGGCGCGACAATCTCAACAACCGCAGCAGGGACAACGATGTTACCAGCTTCATCAAGTCGCTGCCCTCTCTCATTACACACGTGACCCTCTTGGTCTCTCAGAATTCCAGCTTCATCAGCTCTTAAAACCACTGGGTTGTTCATCCCTGATGTTTGCTTGGTCTTTCTGTTTGTGCGTTCCACAAACGCTAGCTGTTCCAGTGACAGTTCAACTAGTTGTGTGCTCTTGTTGCTTCTGGTTTCACGAACAGGCATACACCTGCAAACAAAACACTAGGCAAAGCACGTAAGTAACCAGAAAAATACGTTGAGTATCGATCGATACCAACTGGTGTCGACCGATACCAACAAAAGAAGACGACGGGTATCGACCGATACTACAGAGTATCGATCGATACCGACGAACTTAGTCGAAATTCTAAACTAAAATCTAATGGCGAATTTGAGTCCCCGGCAACGGCGCCAAAATTGATATGCTCAATTTAATACCCTAAGATACTAAAGCAGTTGTTGTAGTAAGTGTAGGGGTCGAACCACAAAGACTCACAGAGATCACACAATAAATTATGAAGTGTCGAATTACGCTAAGCCAGATAGATGTAATTAAAAACAGTGCAGAAATTAAACGAGATGTAAATCAATTGGGAAATATAGGCTCAGGGTTTTTCTCAGGAAATCAGTGAATGCAGACTAACTAACTAACAGGATTCAGATTTAGCGCAGTTCTTGAACTCAAATCACTAAAATATAGCTAACCAACTCTCGTTGCGAAAACTATCTAAATCTAAATCCTAGGAATTCCAAATCTCTTTGCGAATCCTAAAGTCTAAATCAGCTTTAACAACAGGTTTGATATGTTCACAAATCAATTAAACCAAATCTCTTTGCGAATAATCAATTTGCTCACCTAGGTTCTATCAGGTAATTAATTGCACTCTCGTACCTAATCAATTATCCTAAGATTTATATTCTAGGTAGCTAATCTAGAACAAGATATGAACACAACCTAAGCGAAGAACTATAATTCAGATGGTGAATCCTAAAAGATATTTAACCTAGCATTCAAAGAAAACCCTTATGAGAAACCCTAAACCTAAGGTGGATCTACTCAGACATGGAGAATGAAACAATCAACATGTTTGAATAAATCATCAATAGAATAGAAAGAAGGGTTTAGAGATCTGATCTCGGACGAAGGGAGATTCAGACTTGTCTCTCTAAAACCAAAGTAAAATCAAACACAGAAAATAAAAGCATAGCCTAAACAGGTGGCTGAAAACCCTAAATATAGGCTAAAAACACGTTCTGGGCTTTCTGGTAAGTATTAAAGTCTTCTGGGCCAAGTTGCAGGGTCTTTAGGCTTCTAAAAAGTCGTGTTTCCTATTTTCCCGAGAAGTATCGATCGATACTAGGTAGTATCGGTCGATACTCATCCTATGCGTCGACTCCTCTGCTCGACAGACTAGACAGTCTTCACGAAAACTGGCATAACTTTCGATCTCACCGTTGGAATGGCTTCAAACCACTTCCAAATGAAATCTAATTCATTGATCTATCTTGTGTCCAAATTTGAGCTCAATCCATTGGTGGGAAGGTCTTAAACGAATGCCAAACTTCTGACGTCTCTGCATGACTCTGCATCTCGATATGCTCCAGAATGCTCCAAAATGCTCCAAACGTACCTAAACCTGTAAAAGACTCTAAAAGACTCCAAAATACTATAAAGACTCTATAAAAAGGACTTATATTATGGCTTAAATAGGGTAAAAACCATGATATATCATAAACCCTCTATTTAATATATGCGACCACACCTTCGAGATAATGATAAATTTCCTATTCAAGCATCTGGCACAAGGATAGTACATCTTACCACTGATAATCGTATTATGTATACTTCCTGCCCGATGCATGAATCCCTCCACCCCATCACTGAACTCCTTTGTTAGCGATCCCTCTGAATCAAGACGATTATACATCCATCTTCTAATTTCGTATATTGACATTTTTTGTTGGTCAGAAAGAAGTAAATGTTTTTGAATATGAAATTTTTATTATGAAGTTGGCCACTATATATAGATTTTTATTTTCATTACCATCGAATTACCTACGATTTTACATCGATTTCACATCGATTTTACAACGAATCTAAAAATGTTTACATCGACTTTACAACGACATTAAACATATTTACCTAACCGAACACCGTGAACTTAAAACGTGCTCACCTAACTGATTAATCGTTGGGAAATCGATGTAAAGTTCAACTTATAATAATCATTGCTAATTCGTGGGTAATTTTACGACGATATTACAACGTTTTATATAAACCTCGGTAAATCGTCGCTAAGTTACAACGATTTTACGACGATTTTGATAATCGTCGTAACGTCGTCGGTAATCATTGTAAAATCGTCGCTAATTAGCGACGATTTTACAACGAAAATTTTCTTCCCAATTTTGCGACGATTTTACGACTTCTTTAAGAATTGTCGTAAAGTCGTCGTAAAAACGATTGCAATTTGCAACGAAATAAAATCGTCGCAAAAATTCGTTGCAAAATGCATGTTTTCTTGTAGTGGAAGAACGAAAGAGAAAAAGACATAAAAATAAGGAAATTGCATAAATAAAATATAGAGTTGAATAAATCTTCTCTAGAATGGCATAGATGTGAAGAACAATCCAAATCCCTTAAATGAGAGAGTTAGGATCGAGCCCCCACTCTTACAAGAAGAAAACTTAGGTTTAGAAATGTCTAAAATTTGCATAAATACACAAAGTGTTCGAACCGGGTCGACCCGAGGCAAATCGGGTCGGATCTTGGAGTGGGCAGAGTTGATATGTGTCCACTAAATCGATGATAACTCCTGGAATATTACTCAGAATGAGCTGAATCTTCTCGCGTTAGAAATCTAACTCAATTTTTCATGACTTTCATCAAGAGCTCAGATTAAACTGGGCATGATAAGGCTTCCATCCGACATGATCTTTCAGCTACTTTGGACTGCCTCTGCATTTTCCGACAGTGCTATGTCTTCAATAAATCACCCATATCTCCTGAAGCTGACATCCGAATGACTTGATTCTAGCTGATCTAAACAGCTAACTCACTCCTCTACAACTTCTATGAATACGATTGAAGCTGAATCAGGCGGGAAGTTTCTCGTCCAGCCACATCTTTGAGACGCTTTGGGTGAACTCTTCCTTCTCCTTGTCCATGTCCGGAAGGTTTCAACTCCATGTCCCCAAATGTTCTCCAAAACACCTAAAATAGACTCCAAAATATGCAAGAACTCACTAGGACCTAATGCAAATGTCCTAAACTCTAAATGAGACCTAAATGCAAGATAAAACTGTGATTATGCATGCAAATGACACAAAACTCTAAGTAAAATGTATGCTAGAACATGTAAAATATATGAATATCAACTCCCCCAAACTTACTTCCTTGCTTGTCCTCAAGCAACAAATTAGGAAACAAGAAAGGGAGAGAGGTTGAAATGAGAGCTCAAATCCACAACATCATCGAAAAAGTTCAAATTCAATTGCCAAGTTACTAGCTCCAAGATGCGATCAAACAAGTCTACTCAAAATGACCTAGCCATATCCTTCCCTACACGAATCAAACTCAAGCCTCGACCTACACAAGCAATCATTTCATCCAATCCTTTGACATTCATTAAATCGTTCAAGTGAATCATGTTTATGCAAGACAAGTGAATTCATTTGGCTAGGGTGAAGGTCTTGAGATTAAGATGATCTCAAATGTATGAGCTTATTTCGATGCAAGGGATCTCTCAATGAATGGGTAAGCTTTAGAAAAATGCTAAGAGTAAAGAGCAATATATGCATACAAGGATAGATTTACATCTACCCATTGCTTAAAAGAAATGTCTCAACCCCTAGCAATTCTACCCATAAAACCCCAACCTAGGCTACCCTTATTCCATAAGGATTTTTACCTTCTTCTTCCCATAAAACCCCAACCTAGGAAAAATCAAAAGTCAAATAAAATGAAGAAGAAGAACACAAAGAAGTAGTAGAATATGTAGAAGAATAAGAAGCAGGAGAATACAAAGACGATAGAAGAAAACGGAGAAGATGAGGCATAACAAAAATCAGAAGAATAAAACGAAGAAATTCAGAAGAAGAAAATGAAGAAAAGCCGAATGAAAAAAAAAAGGAAGTCAAATAAGATGAAGACGATAAAGAAGAAGAAGTAGGAGTTGAAAACGATGGATGATAAGAAGGAAAAGATGATGAATATAAAAACTAAAAGATAAAGAAGAGGGAGAAGAAAATGACGAAGCCAATGAAGAAAAAAAAATAGTTGGAGAAGACGAAGATGGTGAACAAAGAAGAATGAAATGACGAATTTGGAGAAGGGAAAAAGTAATCAGAAGAAGAAGTCAGAGAAGTCGGAGAAGAAAACCAATACAAAGTAGACGAATAGAAAGTCGAAGAGAACGAAGAAGACGAAGGTGATGAAGAAAGAGAATAATATAACCCGGAAGAAGAAGAAGATGAAGACAGAACGGAAGAGGAACAAGAATTTGAAGTCGAAGACGATGATGACGATGAAAGAAAAGGGTGAGGAATAAGAAAATTGAAAGATGTATAAGAAGAATAAGAAGTAGAAGTCGAAGACAATGAGGAAGAAAAAGGAAAATATATGGAAAACACGAGTGACAAAGAAAAAACGGAAGACGAAAACAAAAAAAAATGAAAGAAAACGAAGAAGAAGACGTGAGAAAAGAAGGAGAGATAAAGGTGGAAGACGATGAAGAAGAATAAAGAAAAGACGATAAAGAAGAAAAACCAAATGATAAATAAGAGGGAAAAAAATGACGAAGAACGATTATGTGAAGACGAAAAACTCGCGTTTATCTTAATTCAATTGGTTTGTGGGTTTTATACACTTATTTAGTATTGCTTTTTGAGTTTTTAATTTTGTATAATGTTTATTTTTTGGATTAGCTTTATTTTGATCATGTATATCTCAAGTGGTTGTTCTAGATTTCTTCGGTTTATAACATAAAGTTTTGTATTATGTTTTTGAGACCACTCGGTCTGCGCAAGGTGCGGGCTACCTACCTATTATATAATAATAAGATGGTTTGAAACTACTTTACCTTTCTCGATTTATTTAGTTTCCAACTTTCCATATATTTAAACACAATTTCCTTATCCTTTTTATTATTTTTTAATTTAAACATAAATAAATAAAAATTGGAAAATTTATATCATTACATTGACACATGTCACGATCTAAATTAACAATGATACATGTCACGATTTGGTGAGTTAGAATTTTATTACGTGTCACACTCACGTTGACCTATTGTTTAATGTCCTTACTCCAATAATTCTAATATGAAATATGATTTTTTTTATAAAAAAAAAAATTGGTTTTTATCTTTAGTTTTTGTTTAATTTTCTTAATCTAAACATAATTACTATTTTTTCCTTTTATCTTTTATGATTAGGAATCGATTATAAATTTTACTTTTATTGTTAATATCATATATTAAAATATAATTGAAAATTTATATAATAATTTACGAGTTACTAACTTTGAAACATTCTGCTTTATATAATAAGATGTTTATAACAAATTTGTTTCCAAGCTTGGTGTTTAAACATAATTATCAAATGTCTGTGTATTTCTAGAGACGGTTTATCTTCGTTTAATTAGAACAAATCTAACAATACATGTATAATTTTATTGTAGAGAAAATTTCATAAAAATACCTCAACTTTATTCCGATAAGTTTTTTAATATATGAACTATTTCTGTACCCAATAAAATATCCAAACTCTTTGTTTTGTCCATTTTAAATATCCAATTACGAACCGTGTGCTCATTTTACAACCCTACGATAACAGATGTATACAGACCTATACACTGTTTGATACAGTGTTTATATTTAATTATAAAATATTAATAAATAAATAAATAATTACATTTATTTTTCAAACCCCCCCCCCTAAATCGAAAAAGTTTCAAAAAATCGAAAAAATTACAAAAAATCTAAAGTTAAGAAATAATAATTTTAAATTTTAATTAAAAATAAAATAGATTATTATTTATTTTTGGAAATTTTGAACTAAAATAAAAAAAATACAAAAATACAAAAATCCAAACAAATTCTCAAAAATTTATAAAAATTCAAAAATCCATTAATAACACATCACATTTTGAAAAAAAACTTAATAAATATTACTGGTGGAGAGTCTAACCCTGATATGGAGTCTAAAACGAAGACCAATAATATTTATCAAATACTCTAAGTGGAGAGTCTAACCTTGATATGGAGTCTTTCAGAAATAAATATTATTGGTTTTCGTTGGTTTTTAAAAATAAATATTATTGGTTATTATTATTTTTGATTGATCATATGTTTTACATTGTTGTTATATTTGTGTTCGGATTATTATCGATAACAAATTTAATAATCTAACTAATATGATTATTTGATGAAATCTCTTGTGCGTACTAAACACCTAGTATATACTCCCTCTGATCCAATTTAGTTGATGTTTAAGGGTTTTACACACAAATTAAGAAATCACACAAAATCATAAATTTTTGATTTTTTTTTCTAAATTAAAACATTATTTATTGTCTAACTAAAACACAATTCAACCAATTATAAAAAGACTACAGAATATAAATGGTCAAAAATATATATAAAGACTTTAATTTTGTATTGAAAATGTAAAACGTCAATTAAAATGAAACAATTTTTTTTTGTTTAAACGTCAACTAAATTGTTCCTTCTTGTTAGAAGTAGGGTTGGTTGTTAGAAGTAGGGTTGGGCGTTTTAACTGTACTCGAACCCAAACCCAACCCAAAAAACCTTATCCGAACTAGAAAAAAATACCCTAATGGATTTTAGTGTCTAAGTACTTCGGATTTCGGGTAATACCCTATCCGAACCGAAACCCAAACTACAAACCCGAAGCTAACTTAGGCAATTAACTCCCTTTGTTATACCCGAACAAGCCTCCCCTTAGTAAAGTCTAGGGTTGGACGTTTTAACCGTACCCGAACCCGAAAAACCCGAACGGAAAATTTGTGAATCATAGTTTCATAGTTTTGATCATAGTATGGATAAAAATACCCGAACATATTCGATCTTACCCGAACTTACCCGAAATCATAGTTACTTCGGTTATAACCGAACCCAAAACCGAACCCGATTAGTACCGAATCCGACCTGATGGTTTAAAATACCCGAACAGGTCCTATAAGTCTAAATCCAAAAACTCGAAAACCCAAACCCGAACGGGTACCCGAACGCCCATGCCTAGTTAGAAGAGTCGTGATGTTGGTCCATGCCTAGTTAGAAGAGTCGTGATGTTGGTCCATGCCATAGATCGACTCTCCGCGGTAACTGTTAGAGGGGGATTTAGCACTCCCCCGGTTTAACCCGGTTTGAATAGAAATCAGCCCAACAATCAACTTCAAGGCCCATCGAAACCGATCTACGTAATTAAAGGGAAATTTCCTTTAATTAATAAAGAGAAGATTTCCTTTATTTGGATAAAGGCAAATCCCGGAAAGAAAGGAGATTATCCTTATCAGCTTCAAGGAAAAAGGATAATTGCCAATACAAAGTCAAGAAGGAAAAGGAAGAGCTAAGGACTTCAAGACTTATAAATAAGGAGGCCATCGCCTCATTCTTAATCATCTCAAAATCCCATCACATCTTTTGTAACAAGAACTACGTTTTGGCTTGATCCCTATTTGAAGGGTACGTAGGCAGCCTTCAAGGCACAGCTATAAATCTAATAAAAATAATTCTCCTAAACTCTAAACTGAATTCGCCAATCTACGATGTGTGCGAATTCTGGTTCCTTCAATTGGCGCTAGAAGGAGGGGACAAGAAAAATCTGGTGTTTATGGAGAATTATTTTAAAACCCTAGAAATCCGACAAACAATGACGAACTCACGATCTGATTCTCGCCATGATGAACCCGCCGATCTCAAACTCACCATGAACGAGCTCGCCGAAGAAGAAGAACGAGCTCAACAAAGATGGTTCTGGCCGAGCACGACACGCCGAGCTCACTCCCACGAGCTTACAAACGCCGAGTTCGCACATGACGAGACGACCTTGCGGAACACGCCGACCTCGCCGCACATGCCGACCTCGGCAAACACACCGAACTCATCAGACCGCAGCCATTGAACACGCCGAGCTCGCGGAGGCAAACTTATCGTACCGCCGATCTCGAACTCAACGTGACGAACTCACTTGCCGAGCATGAAAACCACCATGACCAGAGAAGATGTAACTTGCATGCCGACCAGGAAGCACCCGATGCTGACCTCACTCACCATCACCGCCGACATGAAAGAAGATCAGATTTCTCTTTTTTGCTGGGCTTGCTCCAACGTAGTCAAATTCGGTAAAAAAAAAAAAAAAAAAAAAAAAAAAAAAAAAGGACATCCACTGATAGATCCAGCTCGTCACTTATCGATTATAGCTCGTCTACAGAGCTCCCTAAAATTCAGGTATTTTTTATCAAATTTTTTACTTGTTATTCGAAGATATTTTCTTTTCAGATTATATCATAGGATCCGTTCCTTCAAGCCGAACTTAAGCAGTTCGCCGAACTCGTACAGTTCGTATCATCAAGCCGAACTTAAGCAGTTCGCCGAACTCGTACAGTTCGTATCATCAGGCCGAACTTAAGCAGTTCGCCGAACTCGTACAGTTCGTATCATCAAGCCAAACTCAAGCAGTTCACCTACCTCCCAATCGAACATATCGCCTACTTCGCAGTAAAGCAGCTCGTGGTCGTAGCTCGACGATCCGACAGTAAGGTAGCTAGCGGTCGCAGCTCGTCGGTCTAACAGTTAGGTAGCTCAGTCGCAACTTACTCATCATGCAGTCACAGTTCGCCGATCTCGCAGCCCCACCTAACTCACGGCCACAGCTCGCCAACCCCCTGCTCGCCAAACTCACGATCGCAGTTCTCCGACCGCACAGCTCGCTGACCCCGCAGTATGGCAACTCGTAATCGTAATTCACCGATCTAAACAATTGGGCAGCTCGCAATCACAGCTCGCCGACCTCACAGTCCCGCACGAACTATCGAAACCGAACTTGGAAAAGCCGAGACCGACCTCGCACCTTAACTAACAAACGCCGAGCTCAGTCTCGAGCTCAATCTCTCGTCTTTAGTAATTTTTGCAGGAACAAAGACGAACAACGTCTAAAAGGAAATTCGACCAGATGCTGATTTCAACTCCAATCGGGCTAAAGAAATCCGCCGAACTCGAACACTCCTTCGCCGAACTGAGGGGGGGACTAATTGTTAGAGGGGGATTTAGCACTCCCCCGGTTTAACCCGGTTTGAATAGAAATCAGCCCAACAATCAATTTCAAGGCCCATCGAAACCGATCTACGTAATTAAAGGGAAATTTCCTTTAATTAATAAAGAGAAGATTTCCTTTATTTGGATAAAGGCAAATCCCGGAAAGAAAGGAGATTATCCTTATCAGCTTCAAGGAAAAAGGATAATTGCCAATACAAAGTCAAGAAGGAAAAGGAAGAGTTAAGGACTTCAAGACTTATAAATAAGGAGGCCATCGCCTCATTCTTAATCATCTCAAAATCCCATCACATCCTTTGTAACAAGAACTACGTTTTGGCTTGATCCCTATTTGAAGGGTACGTAGGCAGCCTTCAAGGCACAGCTATAAATCTAATAAAAATAATTCTCCTAAACTCTAAACTGAATTCGCCAATATACGATGTGTGCGAATTCTGGTTCCTTCAATTGGCGCTAGAAAGAGGGGCCAAGAAAAATCTGGTGTTTATGGAGAATTATTTTAAAACCCTAGAAATCCGACAAAATCTCCGACTCTTCTCGTCATGTTCAACAATTCTCCAACCACCGACATGGGCATCCGATCTAAACCAGCAACAGATCGCGTCAAAAAAAAAAAAAAAAAAAAAAAAAGGAGGGTAGCCGTCATCCCCGTTCTTCCAAGATGTTATCTCCGATTTCGGCCATCACCACCACACCTACAACAAAACCAAAATCAAGCCGACGATGGTCCAGATTCAGGCTCAAACCCTAAATCCTCCTTTCTCACAACGATGAACCACCGGCGAGATCTGCAACCTCCGACCTGAGCCATCTCCGTCGATTGGTCCCATCAACACATCACGCCCTCCGTCTGTGACCTCCTTCGCCAACCACCGTCTCGGAATTCTCGATCCATCACAATCCACCACGTGTATCTAACACCGAGCTCCGCCAACGCCGCCATCACCGGATTCACGCCGATCAAATCCGCCGGATTTTCTCTTGGGCCTGGTCAGATTTTTGGCCCATATGATGGCATAAAATATTAGGCCCATCTCTTGGCCCAGAATGATGTGAAGAGTTGAGCCCACCCCTCACAAACGACCACGAAAAACAAAACCAAGCCAACAACATCCATACCACGGCTAATATCATGATTACACCACGAGAGTCATGCATCATCTACTAAAAAAGAAAAAAAAAAGAACGATCACGTTCCAGCTCGAAATTACCGATCTATCAAAATCAGTATCACAGCTCGTCAACCGAGTTATAAAAATTCAGGTATTTTTTATCAAATTTTTTACTTGTTATTCGAAGATATTTTCTTTTCAGATTATATCACAGGATCCGTTCCTTCAAGCCGAACTTAAGCAGTTCGCCGAACTCGTACAGTTCGTATCATCAAGCCGAACTTAAGCAGTTTGCCGAACTCGTACAGTTCGTATCATCAAGCCGAACTTAAGCAGTTCGCCGAACTCGTACAGTTCGTATCATCAAGCCGAACTTAAGCAGTTCGCCGAACTCGTACAGTTCGTATCATCAAGCCAAACTCAAGCAGTTCACCTACCTCCCAATCGAACATATCGCCTACTTCGCAGTAAGGCTGCTCGTGGTTGTAGCTCGACGATCCGACAGTAAGGTAGCTAGCGGTCGCAGCTCGTCGGTCTAACAGTTAGATAGCTCAGTCGCAACTTACTCATCATGCAGTCACAGTTCGCCGATCTCGCAGCCCCACCTAACTCACGGCCACAGCTCGCCAACCCCCTGCTCGCCAAACTCACGATCGCAGTTCTCCGACCGCACAGCTCGCTGACCCCGCAGTATGGCAACTCGTAATCGTAATTCACCGATCTAAACAATTGGGCAGCTCGCAATCACAGCTCGCCGACCTCACAGTCCCGCACGAACTATCGAAACCAAACTTGGAAAAGCCGAGACCGACCTCGCACCTAACTAACAAACGCCGAGCTCAGTCTCGAGCTCAATCTCTCGTCTTTAGTAATTTTTGCAGGAACAAAGACGAACAACGTCTAAAAGGAAATTCGACCAGATGCTGATTTCAATTCCAATCGGGCTAAAGAAATCCGCCGAACTCGAACACTCCTTCGCCGAACTGAGGGGGGGACTAATTGTTAGAGGGGGATTTAGCACTCCCCCGGTTTAACCCGGTTTGAATAGAAATCAGCCCAACAATCAACTTCAAGGCCCATCGAAACCGATCTACGTAATTAAAGGGAAATTTCCTTTAATTAATAAAGAGAAGATTTCCTTTATTTGGATAAAGGCAAATCCCGGAAAGAAAGGAGATTATCCTTATCAGCTTCAAGGAAAAAGGATAATTGCCAATACAAAGTCAAGAAGGAAAAGGAAGAGCTAAGGACTTCAAGACTTATAAATAAGGAGGCCATCGCCTCATTCTTAATCATCTCAAAATCCCATCACATCCTTTGTAACAAGAACTACGTTTTGGCTTGATCCCTATTTGAAGGGTACGTAGGCAGCCTTCAAGGCACAGCTATAAATCTAATAAAAATAATTCTCCTAAACTCTAAACTGAATTCGCCAATCTACGATGTGTGCGAATTCTGGTTCCTTCAGTAACGTAATTATCAACATAGTCGCTTGACCACGTGGGATGTAATTGGGCGGTTTCATGCCTCTCGAAAGATTAGTTTGGGTTTCTTAAGGCCTGTAATTACTCCCGAATCTACAAAAAAAAAAAAAAAATCCATGCATGTAAAAAAATTGCATGCATAGTAAGACTCATTTATAACTCAAAGGGACCGTTGAATAATTGGGTAACGAGATAATGAATCTGCAAGAGACATATGCATATGTATCAGTATCAGTATCAGTATCAGTATTACCATATCTACCGTATATGAAAAATTTAGTTACATACTATTACATACTAAACGTAAACGACAATGCATCAATAAATGTCTTGTATCGATCAAAGGGAGTAAACTGAAAGGGACCTTTTTGGATTCTAGGAAATAACTAAAATTACTAAATGCACAATGGGACCTTCAATAACTACTGATGTCTTCTGCACAAGGACGTGATGAGTGAGGACTCAGAAAATTGCATCAAATATGAAATATGAAATCTGATAGGAAAACATACTCCATTGTTTACTCTTATAAAGTTAAACTAGGGTTCATCCCGCGCTAACTATATATAGTGCGAAATAATTTTTTTTTTAAAATTATTTTGAAATTTAAAAAAAAAAAAATTATTTAAAATTTATAATATATCTAACTAATAATTATATATATATATATAATTATAAACCCGGACTAACATATCTACTTAACCCGTTTTGCAATGAAATAAAATATTATTTGGACTAATCCACAAAAACTTATAACTTTGAAAACATAATTCTAATATGCACCGCTTAATGACTATGATTTTTGTTTCCAATCCACAAACTCTTAAAAATCAATTTTATCGTGTCTAACTCTTTATAAAATTAGTAAAATATTATAAATTTTTTTAGTAAAATTAGTAAAGAGTTTTACACACAAATTAAGAAATCACACAAAATCATAAATTTTTGATTTTTTTCTAAATTAAAACATTATTTATTGTCTAACTAAAACACAATTCAACCAATTATAAAAAGACTACGGAATATAAATGGTCAAAAATATATATAAAAACATTAATTTTGTATTGAAAATGTAAAACGTCAATTAAAATGAAACAATTTTTTTTTGTTTAAACGTCAACTAAATTGGATCAGACGCCGTATATATAAAAGAAAATGTTAGACTCTCCATTTTGGTGTTGTTCTAGACTCCATATCAAGGTTAAACTCTCCACCAATAATATTTATTCAGGTAATGTGATGTGTTATTCATGAATTTTTGAATTTTTATAATTTTTTGAGAATTTGTTTGGATTTTTTTTATTTTTTGAGGTTTACAAAAATTATAGTTTAAAATTTTTAAAGTTAAAATATAACATTTTTTTTTAAAAAAATTATTGTTTCTTAACTTTATATTTTTGGAATTTTTTACGATTTTTCGGATTTTTTTCAATTTTTTCAAGTTTTTGAAAATTAAATTTAATTATTTATTTATTTATTAATATTTTATTATTAAATATAATCAATGTATCAAACCGTGTATAGATCCGTATATATTTGTATAGATCCGTATATATTTGTTAACATGTGGTTGTAAAATGAATCCACAATTCGTAATTAAATATTTAAAATAGACAAAACAAATAGTTTGGATATCATATATAATATAAGCAAAGTGAGTTTTAGCTTTCGAGCTCTCTCATTCATTCTAGGGGTGGTTAATTATCCTCTTATCCCTCACCAAAAAGACTTCAATATCCTTTTGATCGGTCTAAATTAAGTTTTCGGTCTAAATTAAGTTTATAAAATAATTACATTCTACCGATTTGTCTACCGGTACATCCTTTTTACATTCGAAATGGAGCTCTCTCATTCACTCTAAACCGTAAAAATCGGTTAATCCTTTTTATATCGGTTTGATTTAAGTTTTTTGTCGTACCGATTATCAATTTATAAGCAAAGTGAGTTTTAGCTTTCGAGCTCTCTCATTCATTCTAGGGGTGGTTAATTATCCTCTTATCCCTCACCAAAAAGACTTCAATACCCTTTTGATCGGTCTAAATTAAGTTTTCGGTCTAAATTAAGTTTATAAAATAATTACATTCTACCGATTTGTCTACCGGTACATCCTTTTTACATTCGAAATGGAGCTCTCTCATTCACTCTAAACCATAAAAATCGGTTAATCCTTTTTATATCGGTTTGATTTAAGTTTTTTGTCGTACCGATTATCAATTTATAAGCAAAGTGAGTTTTAGCTTTCGAGCTCTCTCATTCATTCTAGGGGTGGTTAATTATCCTCTTATCCCTCACCAAAAAGACTTCAATACCCTTTTGATCGGTCTAAATTAAGTTTTCGGTCTAAATTAAGTTTATAAAATAATTACATTCTACCGATTTGTCTACCGGTACATCCTTTTTACATTCGAAATGGAGCTCTCTCATTCACTCTAAACTGTAAAAATCGGTTAATCCTTTTTATATCGGTTTGATTTAAGTTTTTTGTCGTACCGATTATCAATTTATAAGCAAAGTGAGTTTTAGCTTTCGAGCTCTCTCATTCATTCTAGGGGTGGTTAATTATCCTCTTATCCCTCACCAAAAAGACTTCAATACCCTTTTGATCGGTCTAAATTAAGTTTTCGGTCTAAATTAAGTTTATAAAATAATTACATTCTACCGATTTGTCTACCGGTACATCCTTTTTACATTCGAAATGGAGCTCTCTCATTCACTCTAAACTGTAAAAATCGGTTAATCCTTTTTATATCGGTTTGATTTAAGTTTTTTGTCGTACCGATTATCAATTTATAAGCAAAGTGAGTTTTAGCTTTCGAGCTCTCTCATTCATTCTAGGGGTGGTTAATTATCCTCTTATCCCTCACCAAAAAGACTTCAATACCCTTTTGATCGGTCTAAATTAAGTTTTCGGTCTAAATTAAGTTTATAAAATAATTACATTCTACCGATTTGTCTACCGGTACATCCTTTTTACATTCGAAATGGAGCTCTCTCATTCACTCTAAACTGTAAAAATCGGTTAATCCTTTTTATATCGGTTTGATTTAAGTTTTTTGTCGTACCGATTATCAATTTTGGGGTTTCAGTTTTCGGATAACCCTACGTAATATCGGAATAGATATTCTCTGGCCGTTTTTTTATTTATTTAGTTGGGTTGCGATTTCTTTTTGTGATTTTCTTGCGATCCTCTTTTGCGATTTTCGGAAATTGGATTGCGATTTTCTTTTGCGATTTTCGGAAAACCCTAATTTTTTTACTTGATATATATCCCACATTTATAATTTTTGTGAAACTCATTCATTGCCATCGTCTCTTTGATCCGACTAGATTTTTCTGTTAGTACGTGAAACACCTGTGTCTTTAATTCAATCATTCTCTGTTTTGTATTATTTAAAATCACGAACTCAAGAGAAGGTGGAAGAAAAAGGTAATAACTCGATCGAAGAATATAAACAACACACTAACATAATATTTTCTTAGGTTGTATTACGTTTTTGTTTGATCTGTATTATTTAATTTGCTCTGAATTTCTTTACTGCTTAAATACTACTTAAACATAGGTTCGCAGGGATATGACTAGATGGAAGATGAAGAGCAGCACATGGAGGTATTTGTTTTTCTTTTTATCGAAGCACACGAAGGTATTTGTTTCTATGTCAATTTCTTATTACTTTCTCGCTATTCTTGGTTCGTCGTTTCTTTCGGTTTCTTCTTGTTTGCAAAAAGTTAATCTTGATTTTGAGTTTTTTTTTTTTTGACTAATTTGATATTTTTCAGGCTGATGAGTGAATATAAAGTAGACTCGATCAAGGATGGTATGCAAGAGTTCTTTGTAGAATTCAATGGAACCAAATACAGTAAGAATCATCAATTTTACTATCCGTATTTTGATTCACTAAGTCTCCAATTTCGTTAATTTTTCCTCTTAATCAAAGACTGATTTTCTTGCTTTTTAGTTCTGATTCTAATTTTGCTGCCAATGAATGATGATGGGGTTTTATAATTATTGATGATTTTGATATGATAGCAGCTACATAGGATAGAAATGTTGATATCTTTTGAACATTTTTTTCCTCTTTTTCTTGGTATTTCTCTGCAGATCCTAGGAACTGATCATTGGACTTTCGGTTTCAGGGCTTGATGATTTCCGCAAAAATTCTAATGGTGTTGACGGTAATAGCTGGCTTGACTGGTTCTTACTTTTTGTTATCATTGCTTCTCTTTCTTGATTTATTCATGTAATACTTAAAATATGTCCATATGCTTAGGACTTGAGGAGGGGTGCACCTTATATGGGACACGATGGTGGTAATTAAGTCCTTATGGACTAAATCTTCCTTCTTTATAGAAGTTTTAATCCTTTTGTATCATAATTTAGGGGCTTGGCCAAATATCTGCTCTACTGATTCTGTTCGAATAACAAGAAAGTTGAAGTGGGAGGGTTTATTGGGTGCAAAGAAGATTCTTTAGCCGTTCTGTACAACGCATAAAGGGTTTCTTTGCAGTGTATATTGGTGATGACCAGATCCGGAAGAAGATATATATATATAGTTCATGTCTCAAATTAGAGCTAGCCTTCGTTTCAAGCTCTGCTCAGTAAATCCGAAAAGAAGAGTTTGGGTTCTATCGTCTGATGGGTAGCTGGCAAAACGATCCCTTGTCCTGAAGATACCTTCATCAATGTGACTTATGTGCTAAGGAAAGATGATCTAAAAAGAAGAAAGAATTAATATTAGTTAGCCCAAGTTAGAGATACAGTTTATTCAATGTAAATAGGTCAACCTTTTTCCTCTTTCTTTATGAGAAAAGAGTTGTTCAAGAATTAATGGTGTCAATGATGTTTCCCACCGCATCAGTTGTATTGGCGGTCGAGTGCGAGTTGATTTATATAGCTAGACTTGTGTTAGTACCGTGTTTTGGTTTTGGGAGTTTTAAGGTTTTATGATCATGTATTAGGATTAATCAAATCTATACTTTCTTTAAAAATCTAGGTCATCATGAGAAGGAGCCGGAGAGGACCATGTAGGCCGCAACTGAAGTGTAAGAGGATGGTTGTGTTCCTTCATAGGATGTGATTAGTAAGGACGTGTCTTCTACACATCTTTAGATCTATAAACATACAAAATTTAGGAAAGACACACATCTTTGGACCTATAAGCACACAAAATTTAGGAAAGAAAGTTAGATTTATTTGGTTTTATGTAAGCACGTGCCAAATATTATAACAAGGAAACACAAAGCAAAGAGACCATATGATTGTTCTATTTAAATGTATATAGATTCTATAGCATCACTCCAGTCTATTAATCTAAAAACGGTTATTGAGTGTAAATGGCTCATGATTTTTATAAACCCAAATTAAATGTTTAGCTGAAGGAGACAAGACTAAACATATCTATTGTAGAATTTATCTTTCATGAAGGATACAAAAAAAAACATACTGGAGATTCTCGAGAAAGAACTAAGCGAGATCTAACTTAAGAATCGAGAGAGAGATAGATAGATAGAGAGAGAGAGAGAGAGAGAGAGAGAGAGATAGAGAGAGAGATAACGTAAGGCTTTTATGGATATGTAATTGATCGATATTCTATCCCCGTTAGTTCGTGTCTTCTGTGTTCTTAAATTTTTTTCTTAATCTGGTAAATAAAGAAGTTAAAGCCTTCAGCGATGTAGTTTTTTTTTTGATAAAGATGGTCTTACTTTTTACCTTTGTATGTATTTCCATTTTTCTTTATTTTATTCTAATGTAAACTTCTTACGTCTGTATGTATTTCTATTTTATTCTTTAATCGGTAGACTCACTATTATGCGGTTTGGCACATCATCGATCATGACTTCATAACATATCTATTTTATTTGCTTGGGTTTGTAATATTAACTATTATGTTTTGTGTTAATAAGGAAAGTACTTGAAATAACAGAATATTTAGAAAAACAAACATTGCTCGAGGAAAAAAATGGCAACGGACCACAAAACATATTGATGTATTTAGAGATATTGAATTAGACAATACTAAATTGATTCCAAACCTTGTGTTAAAACATTGTAACAGTTAATAAGATGTTGTTGACTCTATTGTTCAAAATCTGCAAATCATTGATAGCTCCAGAATCTTCGCGGTAGTGGTTCAGTGCTGGGTTTGATCCAATGTTTATAATGTTTTAAGGATCCGACAAAAAAAAAATTACAAATAATTTTAAAGATTTTGCTCATATCAAGTTGCAACCGTAAGCAAAGAAAATTATTCCAAAGGACAAATAGCTTCATCCATTAATTCTTAGGAGTTAAAACAAAGATGAGCAACCTACTAGCGAATACAATGAAATTTAAAAGATAAAAAAAAAGAAGAAGAGAAAATTACCTATCATAACCGAAAATATTGAAAAATAATTAATATAACTTTTCTTAAATTTTATTAATTAAATAAAATATTTTTATCATAATATTTTTAATACTACATAATTGCTATTTTATAAAAGTGATTCTAAATTGATTGTTAACTAACTTTAAATTAGTTATTTACTTACCATTATGTTTAATAAAACTGAAAATCATAGTCAAAATTGTTTAAGATTTTTAATTAAAAATCATAGTCAATTTTACACTGAATACTACATATCCTATAACCTTTTATCCTAAATCGACAACCAGAAGAAAAAAATATAAACGACTTTGAGTGTAATTTTTTACCGATGACTTTTTGTTGATTCTATCATTTATCAATAATCCTCTTTCTTACAGTTCTGTAAACAATTATGATTGATCCATTCTTTCGTCGACACCCCTATTGCGTGTGACCCTGTCTATAATCTTTTTCTATGGAACATGGTCACTGGATACGTGTGGAGTGAACAATCGGAGCTAGAGATCACGAGAAGGATCTACGACAAAAGCGGAGGAAGAGACGGCGTTGATTGGCTTCAGGTTCGTAAGGGCATGAAAGTCAAAGAGGTGCATGAAAGTCAAAGAGGCGGAGGAAACGGCGGTTGATATAGCCATAAGGATGTTGAGCATTATCAGTGAAGGTGGAGATAATAGTGAGACTGATTCTGGTTGTGAATGGAACCGTTAGCTTTTGGTTACGTTGCGAATTTGTCATCATTTTCACGTGAAAAAAGTTTAATTTGAGAAGAACAAGAATGGAAATGCAGATCATTCTATGTGGAGAAACTATGATGACCTGAACGAGTTCTTCTGGTCAGAACATTCACTGTCTTATGTCTCTTTGCTACCATGTCTTTGTTATTTAAAAGACAGGAACACCACTAATAAGATTTGTTAAGTTTTCCACCAGTTTTTTTAATGCTTCGAAAAGGCTGGACAATGCGTCTAGATCATGATTTTTTTTTTTGTAGAATCGTTAGACACCAACAAACTAGAGATGGCGACTGGCGAGGAATGCTTAGATTTCGCAAGCAGACAAAGAAAGCGTATGAAGAAATGGAGGATGACGAAGAACTTGGAGGTACATATTCTGTTTTTATCGTCTATGTATTGCCATTGGGTATATATTGTGTTTTTCTTACAGTGTAACTGTGTAATTATAGTCTCAGAGTTGAGCCAGGTCTTAGTTATAGTTGTAGATTAGTAGTTATTGAGATGAAGATCCTACTTACTATTTTTATAGACTTGATAAAGATGATAATAAATCCATAAGCACAAAAACTTAACTTAAGTTATGTTCGTACTCATAACATTTAAAGTTGCCCGACTTTGTTTTGATCATTTCATCGCATTTGTAATTGTGTAATGGCAAATGGGAGCAACGAGGTGTCGTATTTGAAAATGTGTATATTGTAAATGTGTTTCATCAGCTTTTGATTTTGATTGAAAATGACAAAAAAAAATCCAAAAATAAATCGAAAAAGATGAGGAAGAAGACGAAGACAAATTGATATCAATTAAATCCGGAAGAAAAATAAAGACATGGATAACACAAAATAATGAAGAAGCATAAGGATAAGAAGATGAAAAAGTTGAAGAAGAAGAACGAAACCGGAAGAACATGAATAAGTCATCGGAAAAGTTAGAGAAGACGAAAAAGAAGAAAACCGGAAGATGAAGAAAACGAAGTAGTAAAAGAGGAAAACCCGAAGATTATGTAGAAGAAGTTGAAAAAGGTGAAGATGATGAAAGCGATGAAGAAAAACAAAAATAATAAGAATTCAAATAAGACAAAGAATATGAAGAACAAGAGGAAGAAGAGGAGGAGTTAAAAAAAGTGGAAAAGAAGTCGGAGAATACGAATATGGTGAAAAAGAAGTTAAAGACGATAAAAAAGAAGAAGAGAAATATGAGGAGGAAGATAAGAAGAGGAAGCATACGAGATAAGTAAGAATAATAGAAAAAATGAAAAAATAGAAGAAATAAGACGAAGAAAAACCAAAAGAAAAAGAAGAAGCAGATTTCGGAGAAGACAAAGTCGATAAAGGAGTAGAAGTAGAAGTCGAAGACAAGATGTAGAAGGAAAAGATGAGGAAGATGAAAGAAGAAGAAGAGGAGGAAGAAAAAGACGAAGCTGATTAAGAAGAACTCAGAAAATACAAAGACACATATGTTTAAGATAAGGAATGACTGGAAGATGACAAAGTATAAGAAGCTGAAGATGGGGAAGGAGGCTAAGAAAACTTTGAGGAATAAGAAACCAAAGAAGACAAATGCGATGAATTAGGAGAAGGAAGAAGAAGAGGAATGCGAATAAAAAACGGAAGAAAAAGAATAAGAAGAAGTCAAAGATTATGAAAAAGAAGAAGCCCAAAATGATTAAAAAATAAGGAAAATGTCAGGAAGAAGAAAAACCATAATATAAAGAAGAAGAAAATAAAGCTGAAGAAGTAGAAGACAAAGAAAAACCGGAGTAATAGGATGCCGAGAAGATGAAGACGATAAGCAGAAGAAGAAGACTGAGATGATGAAAAAGAAGAACACAAAGATGATGAAGAAACATAGTTTAGGAAGAGTTCCAACGAGGGAGGAAGAAAATCGTTCGTAATTACAATGTGTGTGTCAAAGAAACATTATTCATTATATTATCGAGTTTTGTGAATTTCGTTTCCTCGGTTTTTCGACCACTTATGAGAAACACTACACAATTATATATAAAGGAGGACAAGGATTGAGTGTGTGTGAAAAAAAAGGTTTTAGATAAGCGAGAATTTCATTGATGTTGCATGAACATTTTCGAGTCTTATTAATGACGTTGCAGAAAACACTTCATTTCGAATCGATAAGGATATCATGAGAGAAATGAGTCTTCGAACCCCTGAATACATTTGTCCTATTGTCTCAATCGTATGATATATTCGATTTTGCACGAGTTTAAATATTAACTTCCAAATTGATAAATGGAGCAAATCGATTGTTACTATACTAAACTTAAAAGGACTTTTGATTTACATGGGAAGAGGCCATTGTTAAATTTTCTCTCAAAGGATGAAAGGATTCTCTATGACACTACTTATATAACAGAGTATTTCCGTCTTTTTGTCCGTAGAGGTTTTTGTTAGCATTTTGGGTTCTTATCATTCGACAAACAAAATAATTTTCATGGAATGTCTTTGGATTTCACTTTTCATGACTGATGATTGTTACGTTATTACATCTTCCTTTTTTTATTATATTTTCCCTTCGTTTCAAGAGGAGGGTTCATGTTAGAACGGTCGGATAATATGTGTCCGTGTTATCTATGTGGTTTTACTTCATAAGATTTTTTGAAACTGATCGTTTGTGTAAAGATAGCCAAGCCCATAAAGTATGTGAAAATATACGTCCAAAAAATACAAAAATTCCAAAAAAATAATTAGAAGAAGAAAAATACGAGGAAGACGAAAAATCGAAAGTCAAATAAAAGAAAGAAGAAGAAGTAGAAGATGTGGAAGAATAAGAAGCTACAGAATACAAAGACGATAGAAGAAAACGGAGAAGATGAGGCATAAGAAAAATCAGAAGAATAAAACAAAAAATCCAGAAGAAGAAAACGAAGAAAAACCGAATGAAAAAAAAAGTCAAAGAAGACGAAGACGATAAAGAAGAAGAAGTAGGAGTTGAATACGATGGAGGATAAGAAGAAAAAAACGAAGAATATGAAAAACTAAAAGATAAAGAAGAGGTAGAAGAAAAGACGAAGCCAATGAAGACAATGAAGAAAAGAAAAATAGTCGGAGAAGACGAAGATGGTGAACAAAGAAGAATGAAATGACGAATTTGGAGAAGAAAAAAAAATAATAAATAAAAATACGTGGAAGAAAAAAAAGAATAAAGAAAGAGAAGAAAACCAGAAGATGAATAATACAAAGTAGACGAATGTAAAGATGAGAAAGAGACGAAGAAAAATCATAAGAAGAAGAGTTTTGATAAGACAAAGAAGACCAAGGAGGAATAAGAAGCAGAGAATGAAGAAGGCTAATAAAAATCGAAAAAGAAGAAGAAGAACTGAGAGAATACAAAGATGATGAAGAAGAAGTCAAAGAAGTAGGAAAATATGAGGAAGAAAAAAACCAAAAGAGGAAGAAAAAGAAGACACAATAGAATAGTAAGAAGAAGTAGAAGTCGAAGACGATGATGAAGTTGAAAGAAAAGGGTGAGGAATAAGAAAATCAAAAGATATATAAGAGGAAGAAGAAGAAGTAGAAGTCAAAGACGATGAAGAAGAATAAGAAAAAGATGAGAAAATGACAAAAGCTTTAAAATTGGAGAATGAAGAGGAAGACGAATAATAACCGAAAAAAAAGAATAAGGAAAATACGAAGAAGAACAAAACCAAAAGATAAGGAATAGGAAGAAGAGTAGAACAAAGCTGAAGAGGAAGAAAAAGAAGACAAATCATTAGATGGAGAAGAAATAGAAGTTGAAGACGATGAAGAAGAGGAATAAGAAAATCGAAAGACAAATAAGAGGAAGAAGAAGACAATGAAGAAGAAGAAGCCGAAGACAGTGCAAAAGAAGAAGGAAAGGACGAGGAAGAAGAAAATCCGAAAGTTGAATAGGAGGGAGAAGAGAAGGACGAAGTCGTGAAGAAGAAGAAGGAAAAGACGAGAGCGAGAAGACCGAAGAAAAGAAAAATAAAAATCAGAATATGAAAAATTAGGACAAGACAAAAATGTTGAAGAATAAGAAGGGGAAGAGGATGATGAATTTGGAGAAGAAAAACCATATATAATCTTTGAGAATAAGTCACATTGACAATCTTATGGTGATATTAATTAGATATTATCTTTGGACACCTCGGAAGATTATCAACTTAAAAGTGATAACAACATTAAAAAGCTTACACCGAAATTCTAGAAGATAAATTGCGGAAAAGACTTTATTTTGAATAAATAGTGACACTTAAGATCTGCGGAATACCAACATGGTTAGAGAGCTGGGAGCGATAAGATACATATATATGCCGCTCTTCATGTTGTATGCGTTGCTGCTTCAGCGGTTGTGGCATATACTTGGTACAAACGGTTGTAATGAAGAAATTTGAATCCTACGATCATTGTGTATTGTGTTTCAATTAGACATTGTGACTTTGATTCAGATTTCAACCTATATTTCCCCTTAGTTTCAAGAGGAGGGTTCAGGTTAGAACGGTCGGATAATATGTGTCCATGTTAGCCAAGCCCATAAAGAATGTGAAAATATATACCAAAAAAATTCCAAAAAAATAATTAGAAGAAGGAAAATACGAGGAAGACGAAAAATTGAAAGTCAAATAAAAGGAAGAAGAAGTAGAAGATGTAGAAGAATAAGAAGCAGGAGAATACAAAGACGATAGAAGAAAATGGAGAAGATGAGGCATAAAAAAAAATCAAAAGAATAAAACGAAGAAAATGAAGAAAACCGAAAAAAAAAGAGAAGACAACTAAGACGAAGACGATAAAGAAGAAGAAGTAGCAGTTGAAAACGATGGAGGATAAGAAGGAAAAGACGAATATTATGAAAAACTAAAAGATAAAGAAGAGGGAGAAGAAAAAGACGAAGTCAATGAAGACAATGAAGAAAAGAAAAATAGTCGGAGAAGACGAAGATGGTGAACAAAGAAGAATGAAATGACGAATTTGGAGAAGGGAGAAAAGTAATCAGAAGAAGAAGTCAGAAAAGCCGGAGAAGAAAACCAATACATAGTAGACGAATAGGAAGTCGAAGAGAACAAAGAAGACGAAGGTGATGAAGAAGGAGAAAAAGAAGAAGAAGAAGAAAGAGAATAATATAACCCGGAAGAAGAAGAAGATGAAGACATAATAGAAGAGGAACAAGAAATTGAAGTCGAAGACGATGATGAAGATGAAAGAAAATGGTGAGGAATAAGAAAATCGAAAGATGTATAAGAGGAAGAAGAAGTAGAAGTCGAAGACAATGAGGAAGAACAAGGAAAAGATGTGGAAAACATGAGTGACAAAGAAAAAACGGAAGAAGAAAACAAAAACAAAATGAAAGAAAACGAAGAAAAAGACGTGAGAGAAGAAAGAGAGATAAAGGTGGAAGACGATGATGAAGAATATTAAAAAAAGACGATAAAGAAGAAAAACCAAAGGATAAATAAGAGGGAAACAAATGACGAAGAACGATTATGTGAAGACGAATAACTCGCGTTTGTCTTAATTCAATTGGTTTGTGGGTTTCATACACTTATTTAATATTGGTTTGTGAGTTTTTAGTTTTGTATAGTGTTTACTTTTTTGGATTAACTTTATTTTGATCATGTATATCTCAAGTGGTAGTTCTAAATTTCTTCGGTTTATAACATAAAGTTTTGTATTACGTTTTTGAGACCCCTCGGCCCGCGCAAGGCGCGGGCTACCTACCTAGTTTTACTAGATACAAAAATATTTTAAATATTAAAAAACTTTTCGAAATAAAACTGGGATATTTTTATGGAATTTTTTCTTTATTGTATAACATGTATATTAATGTTCTAAATTTGTAAGTTTTTGGTCTGTAGTTCATTAATATTTGAATCCGAAAAGCAGTCAGAGATGGTATTTAATTATTTATTCGAGAACAAAATCTATGAATTTATAGAATTGTTAGTTAATTACTTAATTCATAGGCCCAGTTATTAAAGTAGCTTTGGGGCTGTCGCCTTGTGGGTACCAAATCTGGATAAGATCGCATATGTTTTTTTCTTTTTCTTTTTTTTTTGTCATCGCATATGTTTTTTCTTTTTTCCCAAGATCGTATAAATATACTTTTAGAGCATCTATAGTTTTACTCTAAACATATTTTGTGGATAATAATCTCTAATTCACTCTATCTTCAAGTAATAAATAATATTATAAAAAGATTGTTCATCACTCTATTTTAGAGTCAAATATTTAATTTATTATAAAATGATCACTCAAATATTTTCTATTTAATACTTAAACAAAATTATTAAAAAATTAGTTAATGATTGATTAAAAGGACTAGTTTTTTTAGTTAATTAGAAATATAAAATGAAATAACGACATATATAATAGATAATATAATGACAAAACCAATAATAAATACCGAAATAAAAATAAAATAAATTTAGCACAATAAAAACTAATGACACAATAATATATTGCTTAAACAAACTAGATGTAAAAGGAGTTTATTGATATTATTGTTTTTCAACATTAGCTTTTGTAAATATCATCTTTAACTGATTCGATATGGATATATGCATGAATATATAGATCTTGTATGAAAATCAAGTTTTAACATAATTTTTTTTTATCTTCTTTATTTTTTTTGAAAGCATAATTCTTATTTTAAATCTGTAAACTGTGTTGTATTTTTGTGATTATCTTCTTTAGTTGCTTTAAAAATTGTCTATTTCCAGTATGTGGTATAGTGTAATATTTAATTTAAATAACGTTGTAATTTATTGTAATTTTTCTAAAAATACAATAAATGGGTGATTTCTTTTTAATTTGAAAAATGATAGGTTTTTTACGCATTTTAGAATTACTATATTCTAGAATTGAAAAATGAAATCAATGGTTTGGAGATGCATGGTCTTAGGAGTTTTAATGGCACAACCAAGAGACGATAAATAAAAATAAATACTAACGTAAAAAATTGCAGGATAGTCAAACTTGATGTTTATACTAGTTTCATCCGATATTAAAAAAAATCGCTAGGCGCTAGTCGGACGGTTGGGTTCCGTCTAACATCTAACTTAAAAATTAGTGATTAATTAGTAATTAATTTTTAATATTATATTATTTAATTTATATTAAAAATTGATATATGATGTTAAATATGCATTATTATGTGAAGAAATACGTATTAATAATACTAATATATTATATTTTAATATTATTTTATTTAATTTATATTAAAAATTAAATATATGATATTAAATATAATTATAAAATTAAAATAGATTCAAATCTAACAAGAACTCAATATTTAACATCATATATTAATTTTTAATATAAATAAAATAAAATAATCAGCGATTAATCGTCGATTTTTTAAAAAAGTATTGAAGTTGGGAAAAAATCCGTTGACCGACTTTTTTCCCCGCTTAAACACAAATTGAGACGGTGGACTGCCGCCTAACACATAGACAGTCGATTAATCACCTAGACGGCCAATTAATCACCTAAACGACCAATTTTTTTAACAGGAGTTCCATCTAATTTTATCATGGTGGTTTAAATAATGAATAATAGTAAACGTGTCCACCGTCCACAAATATCATAATGTATTTTTATGTAAAACAATGTGCCTAGTGTATCATATATAAATCCCCTTTTATTTATTAGAAATCATCAAAGTGTATGTATTTGTATCTAACTAGGATTTAATCCGTGCTAATTATAGCGCGGAGTAATTTTTTAAAAAGAAATTGTTTTGAAATTTAATAAAATTACTTTTATTTGAATTTTAAAATATAGTTAACTAATGATTATAGATAAATATGTCAATTTGTAATAATTTGTCTATTTAACCCGTTTTGCAGTGAATTAAAATATTATTCGGGTTAACTTGCAAAAAACTTATAATCTTGAAAATATAACTATAATATGCACCGTTAATGACTCTAGTTTTTATGATTAGTCTACGAACTCTTAAATAAAATATAGTTTTCTTGTGTCTAACTTATTAGAAAATTTAGTAAAATGTTTTTGAGTTTTTGTTTTGATATATATTCAAATAAAATATAATAAAAAATTTAGCAAGATCTTGAATATATATTTTTTCTTTGAATTCATTTGTAATAGCAAGATTTTGACTATGAATTGATTATTATTTTAAAATATATAATATTAAATAATAAATAAAATCTTTAATGCAAAATATATATTTTCCATATTCTAATCAATAATTTTAAAAGACTATTATATCATTTCCTATTTCAATTATTCTTTGTTATTTGTAATGGCATTTTATGTAATAACTTACAAAACAAAGTTCATTTTTAAAAATGTCTTCTTAAATAATATTATAGAGATTATGACGGCATACATATTCGTATTTCTGTATCTAACCTATAAAGAGAGAAGGGGCTCTCCAAAACTGACACTTGCCCCCCCTTATTAGTCAGTTTTTTTTTAATTATCAAATAATTGAGAAAATAATCAATACTTATGCATTTATGATAATTTTAAAGTAAGAAAATAACTAAAACAAGTCTAAATTCATGATATTCATATATCTAAAATGTATCTATGAAAAACGAGAAGACAAAATTAACTTAAAACACTTAATATATATAAAGAAAAAAAAATATATAAATACCCACTCAATGGTTGCTATTCTATTCATATAACAAATTCTGTCTAAATTCAAAGGTATGTTAAATTATTCTTTTAAATACAAACTTAACATATGTATTATGTATATTATTGCAAGTGTTGATTATTTGAAGTATGTTATTTATAGTTGCACAAGAAAAAAATTTGGCTACTTTTTGGCATGCAAACACTCTAACATATGACGAGTTTCCTACAATATTTGTTTAGGATAAAAAACACGACTAAGAGGAAAGAGCACCGATAAGACATTTAACATTAATTCATCAGCATGTGAACTATATTATCTACGAATGATGATAAATCACAAAAGAAATTATATGAGCTATGAAGTTATTCGAACCGTTAGAAGCGTTACACATAAAATTTTCAAAGAAAATAGTTATGTCATAAGACTCTTTGATGGTGATAATGAATTCTATGAATCAATGGCCGCATCAGAACATGATGGTAACACATAGTGAATGGTTTCAAAGTTTGGGGGGAGACGAATGCAAACCCTAGAAAAGAAGGCAAATAGATTACAAGAAGATGAAAGTCAAACAGTTTTATTTGTAAACACACATGGGCTCATCACAATATTATAAACTCATTGTTTTATTTTATATATTTATTTTAGTTTATTAATAAAGAAAATTGGAGAACACAAATTAATTATACAATATTAAAACAAATTCATCAAATGGCCTATATCTCGAATTAGGTTGTATTTGTTAAAGTAAAAAAAAAAATCATATTTTACTAAACACAAATTAAAAAATATATATAACATATAAACAAGACTCTTCAAGCGATGATTCGTTTTGGAATAGAAATAATCGCATATTCAATCTCATGAATTACAAGGGGCAATGCTAAAGATTTCGGACGAAGAAAGGAGCAAGAGAGGCGTTTAAGGAGCCGAAGAAGAGGATTCTTAATCGAATGGCAACATGCCAGCTTGCTTCAATGGGGCATGTGTGGTCGGGAAAGGGGCATCACCAGCCGGATCCGGTGAAGATGGGCAACATGTATTTATCGGTGGTGGAATGGCTGCATCGCCGTTTATGTTAGGGAACCAATACCATCCGGTTTATGTAACTGAAATGTTGGGGAATCCAGCTTTAGCAGCAGCAGTCGGAGGATGTTACATGTATCCGATGTTGGCGAGTGCTCAAACCCATGGTGGGTTGAGCCATGATTAGTTGCAGTCGAGCCAGATGGGTGGTATTGGTGAGTTAGGCGTTGGTGATGGTCTATCTCTGGAATCTTACTTTAGAGGTCAGAGCATGCCTAATACTTATCCTGATTCGGATACCGGGAAAAGAGGGGATGGTAAAGATTTGGATGCTAGCGGCTCGTTTCATGGCTACTCAAACTATTCATGGTACGCTCTTGATGTGACCTCTTGTATTTTATAGCAATGCATGTGCTCATATTATGGTTTAAATGTCTTTGGATAAGCATATGTTGCATGATTCGGAGTAGGAGCGTATGTATTTGGTTTAATGGATATATATAATGGGTTACGACTTTGTAGTATTAATCGGAATATCAGTTGGCATGATGTCTCTCTAGATCTGTATTTTTTACGAATTTTTTTTAAAAACGAAGCACCAAAAAACTTTTAAATAAAAATATATGCGCGTTAGCGCGGAAACACATCTAATATTGATAATAAGTCAATCGATTCAAAACTTTTACTGTTTTATTTTTGGGATAGCAGAAAACCATACACAAAATGTCTGCATCTTATTTATTTAACCATTTACTTTTCTTTTTGTTAAATACCATTTACTTTTGTCACTGTTGTTTTTATCGTTTTACTGTAGTAGCATACTAGTCAGTAGATGGTAAACTTGTTGCTGCTGCGTCGAGAGACTATTGATCAAAACTATAGTAACGTACAACTCCTGGAATGTAAAAATCCTTGTTAAAAAAAAAAAAATTCTTAATCAAGTTGTGGTAGTGGGATAATTCCTTCTTGTTAGAAGTAGGGTTGGTTGTTAGAAGTAGGGTTGGGCGTTTTAACTGTACTCGAACCCAAACCCAACCCAAAAAACCTTATCCGAACTAGAAAAAAATACCCTAATGGATTTTAGTGTCTAAATACTTCGGATTTCGGGTAATACCCTAACCGAACCGAAACCCGAACTACAAACCCGAAGCTAACTTAGGCAATTAACTCCCTTTGTTATACCCGAACAAACCTCCCCTTAGTAAAGTCTAGGGTTGGACGTTTTAACCGTACCCGAACCCGAAAAACCCGAACGGAAAATTTGTGAATCATAGTTTCATAGTTTTGATCATAGTATGGATAAAAATACCCGAAAATATTCGATCTTACCCGAACTTACCCGAAACCATAGTTACTTCGGTTATAACCGAACCCAAAACCGAACCCAATTAGTACCGAATCCGACCCGATGGTTTAAAATACCCGAACAGGTCCTATAAATCTAAATCCAAAAACTCGAAAACCCAAACCCGAACGGGTACCCGAACGCCCATGCCTAGTTAGAAGAGTCGTGATGTTGGTCCATGCCATAGATCGACTCTCCGCGGTAACGTAATTATCAACATAGTCGCTTGACCACGTGGGATGTAATTGGGCGGTTTCATGCCTCTCGAAAGATTAGTTTGGATCCGTTAAGGCCTGTAATTACTCCCGAATCTACAAAAAAAAAAAAAAAATCCTTGCATGTAAAAAAATTGCATGCATAGTAAGACTCATTTATAACTCAAAGGGACCGTTGAATAATTGGGTAACGAGATAATGAATCTGCAAGAGACATATGCATATGTATCAGTATCAGTATCAGTATCAGTATTACCATATCTACCGTATATGAAAAATTTAGTTACATACTATTACATACTAAACGTAAACGACAATGCATCAATAAATGTCTTGTATCGATCAAAGGGAGTAAACTGAAAGGGTCCTTTTTGGATTCTAGGAAATAACTAAAATTACTAAATGCACAATGGGACCTTCAATAACTACTGATGTCTTCTGCACAAGGACGTGATGAGTGAGGACTCAGAAAATTGCATCAAATATGAAATATGAAATCTGATAGGAAAACATACTCCATTGTTTACTCTTATAAAGTTAAACTAGGGTTCATCCCGCGCAAACTATATATAGTGCGAAATAATTTTTTTTTTAATTGTTTTGAAATTTTTTTTAAAAAAAAATTATTTAAAATTTATAATAGATCTAACTAATAATTATATATATATAATTATAAACCCGGACTAACATATCTACTTAACCCGTTTTGGAATGAAATAAAATATTATTTGGACTAATCCACAAAAACTTATAACTTTGAAAACATAATTCTAATATGCACCGCTTAATGACTATGATTTTTGTGTCCAATCCACAAACTCTTAAAAATCAATTTTATCGTGTCTAACTCTTTATAAAATTAGTAAAATATTTTTCAAACTTTTGTTTTCATATATATTCAAATAAAATATAGTAATCATAGTGAAATATATTGTAAGATCTCGAATATATTTTATTTGAATATATATGGATTAATTATTATTTAATAATATCATAATAATTAAGAAATTATTTAATAAATAACCTCTTTAATAGAAAATAAATATTTTTCATATTCTCATCAATAATTTTAAAAGACAATTATATTATTTTTTATTTCAATTATCTTTTATTATTTGTAATGGCATTTCATGTAATAACTTACAAAAATGTTTATTTTCAAAAATGTCTTCTTAAATAATATTATATAAATTATTGCGGAATTTAATGAATCAATAAACAATTAATGTGCAAGTGATGATAAAAATGACAAAAAATATATTTAATTCGTCGAACTTTTATGATTTTAAATGATTTTCAAAATTTATTTTATATTCATCTATTGTCTTGGTTTCAAAATTAAAGTTGTCATGAATCTGAAATCAAGAGTTGTGTTTATTAGTTTTTTTTCTTTTCAATTTAGTATATTAAATCAGAAATTTGTATTGGTTAAACTAACTAAGGAAAGAGAATAACTTTTAACATTATAAATTTTTGTTGTTTTCATAGAAAACATATATAACGAGGATAAAACTAAAAATGATGAAAAAACATATTTTCTTGATTTGAAAAAGTGATGTATAATATTTTATCTTCGTATCAATACTATGTTTATTAAATAGCATTTGATTATTTTGTTATACTTTTAGTTGATTTTGGTATACTAACTTATAAGTGTTCGACTAAATAATATGATTTTTCAAAGAGACATATATATATATATATATATATAAAACAATACCGTTGAAACCTCACAAAATATATATAATTTTTTATACTAAAACTATAATATTTTTATATATATTATTAAAATTACCAATGTTGACAAAAATTACCATATACACAAAGTAATATTTTAATCAATATAATTGATCGCATATAATTTTTATTAAGATAATATTAAAAAAATATCAAAGTGTAGCGTAGATGAAAAACCTAATTATCAAAAAAATGCGTGTTAGAGTTTTCTACATTAGAAAAAATGAGTTTACGCTAATATGTAAAAAAAAAAGACATCTGTACTAATTAGCAATTATTTTTAAATCGAAAACTCGTAATTCTTTCAAATGCTTATAACCGCAACAATCTGTTTTTGTAAACTTTTCCACATGCAGCCACACCGTTGCGTTTAAGCCACTCGAGCTGTAATTCCGAACATCATAGTGCAAAACATAATCATTGTGATTTTGTTCATTGACTTATCTTTTTTTTTTTTTTTTTTTTAATTTTGGCCTATCGTTCTACAATATGTAATGATGAAATTATTTAATATTCTATTAAGAAAACTAAAGTTTAAATATTTTTGAAAAATAATTAGTCATGTTTTAAAATATAAATATTCCCTTGATTTGAATACTTTATGCGAATACGAACATACACATCTTTTTATGCAAATGCGAACATACAAATCTCATCATTGTGATATTTTCACAATTAATGTAATACTAGTTAGTAATTTGTGCGTTGCGCGGAGTGATATATTTATGAAAATTTTGAAATATCCGAATTTAATATTATAATATGGAACATAAAAATTTAAAATTTTGAATCTAATATATATGTTTTTTTTAAACCATTTGAGCCACGATGATATAACAGACATTGTTTAACTTTGATAGGGTTTGCGTGTTAATGTTGTTGTGTAATTGATAAATGATATGGTTAAGCAATATAGTATTAATGCCCAAATTAAAGATTTTTCACTTATTATTAAGAAGACATGAATAGGAATTCAAAATCAAATGTCTATTCAATCATATAATGTAATTGTGTACTTAGTTTTTAATTATCAATAGCGAAAATATATATTTTCACGAAAATTACTAATAACGAAAATTACTCTTGCCACAGAAATCTCTCTTTCCATGAAAATCTCATTTTTATTGCAATTTGATTTGTAAATCACAATTTATTATGATTAGATTTGAATATGTAATTTAATTTGATTTAAACTTGAATATGAATTTTTATATGATTAGATTTGAATATAAATTTAATATGATTTTAATTTGAATATGTAAAATAAATGGTAATCTCAAAACAATTTAATCTATTTTGAATTCGAATTTCAAATTTGTCACGTGAATATCCATTAGTACGTGTGTTTGATGAGACCATTAACATCAAACTATATCAAATTAAAATATAGTTTGATGAGACCATTAGCATCAAACTATATTATACGATTTATATCTCAATAATCATTAGTACGTATGTGTGAACTATAATATACGCTTTATATCTCAATAATCATAACAATAATATGAATGCTATATTTTATATTATAATTTGAATTTGAATATGCAAAAATTAGTATGAAATGAAATTTAACTAAGAGATTTTGCAAAAAAAAAATTAAACTGAGCAAGTTAACATAAAACTTGTAAGAATAATATATGTCACAATAAAAAAAAGAAATCTTGAAAATAAATTTTATAATCCTATGAAACGAAACAATATAATTCGAATATAAAAAAATTTGAAGATAAACTTTTTATTTTAAAGAATAAAATAACTTAGAAACAAATATTGATTTAATAGTGTATATAAAATTTAATTATGAAATTTATATGATTATACATTAGTTTAATGTAAATGACATGAATGTAATAATTATAATAAGTTAAACTTTTTCATAAATGTCTTGAGAAATTCTATAGTGATGACAAGTCAGCATGACACAATTGTAAATCATATGTCAAACTAAAATTATTTTTTAATAATGCTAATCGTTACATTAACTATTATTTTTGTTTTGTAAGAATAATTATTGCACTACCAGATTTTTGTTTTGTAAGAATAATAATTGCACTACCACAATTATTATATGCTATAGATGGTGGCCCCTTTGAACGTGTAGAGGTGTCAATCGAGGACACACATTGATGTTAGAAAATAGACGAGCTGAGATATGATCTCCTTTAATTTTTAGTTAGAGAGAACATTTAAAAAGAAAACAAAATTGTCACTGAACAAATTTAAAAAAAGTCCGTTAAATAAATTCATCAACCTCAATTAGAGCCAACCAAGTTGCATTGGCCTAGTAGAAATGAATGGGTATGTGCCACATACCCCACCTGAATTCAAGTTATCTTGGCCACATTTTCACGATTAAATCAGCAAATTACTAATATTTAACCCGATTGTTGGATCGTTGGAGATTACTCTTAAGCCTAGAAAGCCTTTGTATACTCTAGTTTAAATACCTCCCTTAGAACCAAATCCAAACTGAATATAAATATCTAATATATATATATATATATATACTAGGATTGGCGTATACGCGAATTTATAGTTTAATATTTTATAACTCGTGAAAAAAAACTATAAACGAAAAAATGGAATACAAAATTAGGCATCTCATAAAAATAAATAATATAAGGTTGAGACCGCCAACGCGAAACCACCTATAGAGAAACCTAACAATTATTTATTCATTTTGATTCTCATATTTTTGATTATATTATTTGTTTTTAATTAAATTTTGTCACATATTTCCAAACATTTAATTTTTCTTATTATTATTTAAATGAGATTTATTTTATATTATTTAAACAATTATATATTTATTTTTCCATATAGAATCAAAATGAATTTTTTATTTATTAACTTTATCTTTTAAGATAAAAATAATTTTTCGATTTTTTCTATTTAGTAACTTTATCTTTTAAAATTAGGAATGAGTTATAAAAGTTTCCAAATTTTTATTTTTTTGTTAAAAAATAAATTAATTTTGGCTTTTTAGATAAATATACATTTTCTTTCTTTTTTTATTTTTATTTAGAAACTTTGTTTTTTAGGATTATGAATTAATTATAAATTTTTTTTTATTGTTAATATTATGTGTCAAATCTAATTTAATTTTTTTTAACAATTATCAAAATCTAATCGATTAACTTGACAGATGTCACGATCATGTGAGTTAAACAACTTTGAAACATTTATTTTTATATAATAAGATATTTTATAGCTCATGAAAACAAAAACTAAAAACAAAAAATAGGAAAAAATTTGATCACTTATTAAAAAAAAGATTAAGAACGACGTTTATGCGAAACCACAAAAGTTTACCATTATTTATTTATTTAGACTCTCTTTTTTACTATTTGATTTCTAATTAAAATGTATGACATATTTAAAATTATTTAAGCTTTCTTATTCCTATTTGAATTATATTTACGTTTTATTATTTAAATATTTACATATCTATTTTTTTTTAAATTACGAATTGATCGTAGTTTTGGAAAAGATTATTGGACTTTTAATTTTTTTGGTGTCTCATTGTGATACTACTAAATTATTTATATAGAGTGAGAAATTACAATTTTTTTATTTTTAGGATTAGTATTGTTTAATTTTCTTAATTTAAATGGAATATTAATGATTTTTTAATTAACTTTTCTTTTTAGGATACCAATAAATTTTCTATTTTTCTTATTTTTGTTTAGCAACTTTAAATTTTTGGATTAAATGGATTATGATTTTTTTTTTTTAATTTTGGCTTTTAAGATAATTTTTTATTTTTATTTTTATTTTTGTTTAGTAACTTACTTTTTAGAATTATGAATCAATTATAATTTTTTTTTTAATTGTTAACATTATGTGACACAATCTAATTGAAATTTTTTATACGTGTCAAAATCGTATCCATTGGTTTGATACATGTCGCTATAATATAAATTACTAATTTTGAAATATTTAATTTTATATAATAAGATATATATATATATAGTGATAACAAGGAGGTCTATTCCTAAGAAAAAGAGGTATAATGCTGACGGGAAATTCTAATCCTAAGAAAAAGGAATAGAATATAGTGTTGACCGGAAGTTATAATCCTAAACAATAATATGAAATTATAGGGATCGTAGCAGTATAGTGTTGACGGGAAGGTGTAATTCCGAAAGAAAGGAAGTATAAATGTTGATATAAAAGCGTTTGATAGTATGGAAAGAACACGGAAAGAAAGTGCAATAAACCCTAAAACTTTCATTCTCGTTACGACCAAAAAGAAACCGAGTAAGAGCTCTGCCAAGTAACGAGAACTTTTGAGGGAAAAAAAAAGTAACCGACTATTGTTAAGAATTTCAATTGTTTTTATAGAAACTGAGAACCCTAGCGGCCATTTTCATAACCGACTATTGTTAAGAATTTCAATTGTTTTTAGTTCAAAACATAATGTAAATAAAAAGTTACATTGATCATCAATAAAATAAAATTTCAAAAGTTGATTTGCAGGATTTCCAATTAAGAAAAAGTCCCAAACAAAAACTTTATCTAATCAACTTAAGTTTATATACTGAATAAGTTTTAAGTATATGCATGGTTAAAACTTTGACATTTCTTATCTCAATTCAACCAGCATTGCCGTCTAACTGCTGCTTATTAACCGCCGTGGCCTCATATATACCATCGTAGCCGCATCGGATTTGTTGATACTAATTCAGTATTTTTCCTCAACAATATATATAACTTTAAAGTTGTCAAAAAATTTGAATTTAAAAAAGAATTTGATGAGAAATAAATATACCTAGTTAGTAGTAAATTTAGTGGTTTTTAAGATTGGTCTTTTACCGAAGTTACGCTATATATAGAACAGAAGATTTGAACTCAAATGTTACAGCTTCTGATCTACAGTATTTCTGATCATATATAGTAACAAAAATTTGGACCTACCATGCCACTCGAGTCTCATATCTAAGATCTGCGTTTAGATTTTTTTTTGATCTTGTAGTCAAATAAGTTAAAAAAACTTTAAGTATATAATTATTATTTTTACAATATAAATATGACATGTGGAGTGATTGAAGTTCACCACCCGATCGACAATCTTCCACTCATGCTCGCATAAGTAGGGGTGGACACGGAGCGGATATCCCAATAAATTTTACTATTTGTGATTTGCTCCGTTTTTTTAAAATATCTAATTGTGTGATTTGCTTTGCTCCGGAAAAATACGGATATCTGGATTTCCAAAAAATTTACGGATATTTGCGTATATCCGCGGATATCTATTGCGCTCCATTCAATACAAACAAAAACTAACAAAAAAAAATTTATAATACATTTTTTTATCCAATATGAACTAACAAGTAGAAAACAAGTGAAATCATCTAGTTTCATTTTTTATATAAAGAATGATAGACAAAATAATCATACAAAAAATTAATATTTTCACTTAAACTTTAGTATAAACATTTTTATTAATATTCAATTAATTATTATATAGTTTATATATTTTTTCTGTTTCTGGCTTCTTTGGTCTTTTGGCAGGGATAGTCACATCTAAACTTTTGTTGGGAATGGCGTTTCCAGCAACTTCCCTCTCTTTGAGAGGTGTTTTCCTCCCGTGCTTATTGCCGGAAAATTTCAGGAAAGTCTTTACCGATTTGTCTTCTTGCGTAACGGTCTGTACGGGACCAGAAGAGACAAACAAGTTCGTCCCGACGAATTCTGGAGGTAGAGTTTCATACTCAAAGCCACATTATTATGTGACTAAGTCCAAACAATCCAGTTTTACCGAAAATATCTTATCGACGCATTCAAGCTTAGGTTAAAATTCGCTGTCTTTGGATCACATTCTATCTATTTCAAATTTTAATGCTTTAAATTTGTATTGTATTTGTGAAAGAGGATGGATAATTTCCTTTGGTTGTACTTTGAAGTTTTAATGAATGAAAAGAATGGTTGCACAAAAAAAAGAGTTTATATATTTTTATCGTGCATATTTTCTATTTGAATTTTTTATTTATTAAAAAAATAAAGAAAAAATAAATAAACATTATAAATTTATAACATATTATATATATATATATGATATACGGATCGGAGCATATATCCGGCCTTCCTAAACTTAGTATTTGTGATTTATTTTGTTTTAGACGGATACTATATTTTAGTATTTGTTTTGCTTCGAATCTTTACGGATATCCAGATTTTTCGGATCGAATCGAGACGAATACCGGATCGAAGCGAATCTAACGGATAATTTTCCCAGCCGTAAGCATAACTAATAATTGAGAGATGGCAGACAAATGTAATTTGGTGAATGTTGTGGGGGTACTATTGGTGTTAACCATCTTCCATAATCCGATCATCGTCTACGCCGGCGAAGGTGTTCCAGAGGTAGCGTTGTTCACTTTCGGGGACTCTTACTACGACGCCGGAAACAAAGTGTTTCTAATCAAAAACAAATATCCTCCACAAGCCATGTGGCCTTACGGCAAATCCCGTGACGATCCTAACAAATTGGATAACGAGTCTTGAAACCACAATGCTACAAAAATTCTTAAACCTTAGAATATGCTTTCTTGCAGAGGAAATATTACGAATTCCTCGATCAATAATTTGAACAAACTTTATATCGAAATACGAATATATATATATATATATATATATCCACTTTCAACAAGGAGGGAGCAAGTGCACCACTCATATTTTTGTAACCAATGTAATTTTGTTATAGCTCACGTTAATGCACCCACACTAAAATATTATTCTGCCCCCAATGTTTTTTTTTCCTTTCCTCAAAATCTAATTTGATACTAATTTATAATAGACATTTAATATACGTACACTTTTAGTCAAATCTATCTATATTATTGTTTTTACCAAATACATGTACAATATATAATGATTAATTTTTTATATTTTAACAAAAAGAGTTCTCTTGTTTTTACTTTTGTGACTTGTGTGAGATTATTAGTTTTGCTAATTTTTGATATCTAAGATTTTAATTTTAACTGATAACGTAGATAAATATCTTATAAATTAATAAATAAAGATAAATAAATTTCTTACAGTTAAAATATTAATATATATGAGTTGAGAGAGAGAGAGATAATATTTTATATAATTAAATAGCTAAAATTCTTAATACATAATTTACAATTAATTATTTCCATGATATCTAAAAACTTTTGTAACTGTAGTTTAAAAAATATATATATATATACTTTTCTTTAATGTATAATAATTTTAATATTAATTAATGTTTAATATTTTGCCGCCAGTCGTTTTTTTTCTTTAGATCAGCCACTGTATATATCTATATATTAATATAAATTTGAGCATTCATTTCACGCTATATGATGATGTATATCACTGTATGAGTCGTGAGAGGCCAGTGAACTATTTTGAATTGGAGCTTTGAACCGTGTTAGGAAGAGTTACCGTGTCTTAAAACTAGCCCTGAGACGGAGCCGGATATCCGGTCAAAATGAGGGTATCCGCATTCACCTCCGGCAGGATGTGCAACTATGCTATCCGCCTCCGCCTCCGAAAACCCGGATATCCAAATATCCGGATATCCGCTTAAAAATCCGGTTTTTTTTTTCCACTGAAAAAAAAAAGTCTAGATTCATGCTCTGAGAACCCGCGGTTCTAAAACTTTCGGTTCTAACCCGCAAACCCGCGGTTCTAAAACTTTCGACCCGCACCGACCCGCATTGTAAAACCCTCGACCCGCACTCGCCCCGCTTAAAAAAAAAACTCGACCCGCACCCGACCCGATTTTTTTGTTTCTTCTCTTCTCGATTCTTTTCTTCTTCTTCCTCGTTTTTTCTGTTTCTCATCTCCTTTCTTCTGAATTTCTTTCCTCTTTTTTAAGACAGATAAGATCTACACCAGATCTTATCATGGGATGACCTTGACGGATCGGACCAGAAGGCTTGGCGGAAGAAGACGAACAGTTTTTTTTTTTTTTTTTTTTTTTTTTTTTTTAAATCGGATGTGCGGAGCTCCGGCAGTGACTTATTTTACCATCCACTTCCGCTTTCGCCTCCGGCCGGATCCGTAAAATCATTATCCGCCTCCACCCATACCGGATATCCTATTTTCCGGAGCGGAACGGATGCCGGATCCCGGATATGAAGTCTCAGGGCTACTTAAAACCAATGAAAGGACAAAGGGGGTTCGAATTAAGTATACCACCTCCAAAAATCGTAATTGAATGAACAATGAAAAAATAGATGACCAACAATATATCTTATACTAAAAAATAATATATCTTATACTAAGAGCACCTTAACTGGGGTCTCTCACATTAATATTTACAATTGAGAAAAATAATACTATTAATTGTGTAGATTTTCAAATAATGGAAAAATCGATACAATATATTTTTTTTTAATTATAGATAACATATGAGAGATTCCCAATAAAAGTGTTCTAACATGCCATGGCCTCTTGAGCCTAGTATTTAAGATGTGTTGTATTTAATTAAGTTAAATACTTAAGCTTATTATTATTATTATGATCTTTTGCAATATAAATATGAGAGGTACTGGGAGAGTGTGAAGTTCACCACTACCCGACCAATCTTTCCACTCATGCTCGCATAACTAATAATTGAGAGATGGTAGGCAAATGTGATTTGGTGAGTGTTCTGGGGGCAATTTTGGTATTTACCATCTTCCATATTCCGATCATCGTCAACGCCGGCGAGGGTGTTCCGAATGTCGCGTTGTTCACTTTCGGAGACTCTTATTACGACGCCGGAAACAAAGTGTTTCTCAGCAAAAACAAAAATCCTCCACAAACCTGGTGGCCTTACGGCAAATCCCGCGACGACCCCAACGGCAAGTTTTCCGACGGCCACATCGTCCCCGACTTTATCGGTACGCTCTTAATACTATAAGATAACCTATATTTTTTTTTCGGTATATAACAAGATATATAATAAATATAGTTTACTAAGAAACAAGTTAAATAATTAATCACATGGTTATTGACTGTGTAGGTGACTTCATGTCCATTCCGAACGGAATCCCGCCGGCGCTTAAACCGGGCGTTGATCTTTCACGAGGAGCTAGCTTTGCCGTCGCCGATGCTTATATTCTTGGCTCTCCGGTGGAATCTGTAAGTTCGCTTTCACATGAAATAAACATATAATCATCAATTTTGGATTTTTTTTTTTTAATAACAATTTAGGATTGTCGATATGTATCCATCTTCATGATAATTAAATGTTGTTGAAAACACACAAAAACAAATTAAGTTTTCTTAAAGATTTTTTTTTTTTTTTTTTTGATAATGAGGGGATGATTTGGATTTTTAGGTTTTTACCACCTTACTAGTTCTTCAGGGTGAGTATAGCCGTAGAATAACTCACTCATCAGATTTTCTAATGTGTGTAAAACATGACACCATTTAAACTTACCGAATGAGAGTGATTAGATAATTCCACGTTTGAGGTAAATCGATATGTGGACTAGACCAGCAAGACAACTTCTGAACAAGTGGTAACAAGAAGTTCACTATTAAAAAAATGAAAAGAAAACTTCTTGATTTCAAAAAAAATTAATAAATAAAAGAAGTTAATTTGATTTTTGATTTCCTATGTATATCCAGATGACACTAAATCAACAAGTGGCTAAATTCAAAAGTATGAAATCAAATTGGACCGAAGACTACATCGGGAAATCACTGTTTATGATATACATCGGTACAGAAGATTATTTGAACTTCACCAAGACCAATCCCACTGCAGACGCTTCTGCTCAGCAAGCTTTTGTCATTTCCGTCACTAACCGATTGAAGAACGACATCGGCGTAAGTTGTCAGTAAACAAACCATGGTATGCGTTTTTGTACTTTATGTTCAATTAACTTAATGTTACGTTTATTTTACAGTTGTTATACTCCTTGGGAGCGAGTAAATTCATGGTTCAATTGCTAGCACCGTTGGGTTGTTTACCTATCGCGAGACAAGAATACAAAACCGGCAACGAGTGTTACGAGCCACTCAACGATTTAGCCAAACAACACAACGAGAAGATCGGTCCGATGTTGAACGAGTTTGCTAAAAAACCCAACGGCGGTTTTCAGTTCACCGTCTTCGATTTCTACAACGCCGCCCTTCGTAGGGCACAGAGAAATTTAAACTACCGTAAAATTATTCCGTTGACCTAATTTTCAGTGATACACATCTTCTAATTAAAATCGTTTTTTTTTAACAAAACATATCTGAATATATATATATATCTATATAGGATTCTTCGTGTCGAACTCGTCGTGTTGCGGTGTTGGGACGCACAATGCGTACGGTTGCGGAATGCCAAACGTGCACTCGAAGCTATGCGAGTACCAAAGATCGTACTTCTTCTTCGATGGACGTCACAACACAGAAAAGGCTCAAGAGGAAATCGCTCATCTGATCTATGGAGCCGACCCCAACGTGGTCCAACCAATGACGGTCCGTGAGCTAATCGTGTACCCAGCTGGAGAGAATATGCTTGAGTATTGGGAGCCTAACAAGTCGTCGATCCGTCGTCGTCCAACTAGCGATTCCAGCATCGGTTTATCCGCTTATTAATATAGCTGGATGACTTTGTCCAACTAGCGAATCATTCGATATATATGTGAGCTAGCTATTATGACTATCGTTTGTTGTATCGATGTCGTTACGTGGTAATTCTGCTTATGACGCCCAATAAATTGATGTTGAATATCTTAATGTATTTCGTTTATTCGTCATCAATGAAAAGTAAAATAAGAGATATTGCAATTGTTTATACAGCTTGATCACTGGATCAATGAGCCAGTGATCAAACTCTCTTTTTTTTTTAAAGTAAAACGGTGTGTTTCACATTCTGTCATGTTTTTAAACGACGGCCACTTTTGCCATGTCATCGATATAGCCAATGGTTATATAGTGGGTTGAATAGGACTTGATAGAGTTGACCAGCTTTTTCTGCAAGTGAAAAGTAAAGTTGCAAAAAAAATCTACTTGAGGGGTTGATTTGCATAAAACTCTTTGTTTTATTTTCAAAATAAAAGTTTTAAATATCCAAATTTTGTAAATGGGACAATATTATATACATGTACTAAAGTGAATATCATGCATTCATGCAGATATATATGTCGTCAGTGTTGCTCTGGCCAACCCGAAAATTGTTGGCTTGTTGCCGTGTGTTATAACTTTCTTACTAAAAACGAAACTCATTAATGGTAAATGCATGCATGGTAGCTGTATTATTATTAATAGTAAATGCATGCATGCTGCAGGTTTAATTATTTTCATGTTTTGTCCTAAATGGTCCATGCAAAGTAATCCCTGGCATGCAAAACACGTAATTCACTTAGGAGTCTACGTGTTTTTTGTTGTTAGATAAAACTAGGAATATATATATATATATATATATATATATATATATATGTATGTATATATTAATTTTGATTTTTGATCTATTTATAATTAAAACGTTTAAATAATTAACACTGGCTGTCAAAAAAAAAAAAAAACTTGAGTTGTAGCAGATAAAACACTTTTCCAACTTTAACTACTAGTAGAACGATTCCCTCAATTAGGTCTGGGCATTCGGGTACCCGTTCGGGTTCGGGTCGGATCTTTCGGATATCAGGTTTTTATGGTATTGGGTTGAAGGACCCATTCGGGTATTTATAAAATTCGGTTCGAATTCGGTTCATATATTTTTGGGTTCGGATCGGTTCTGTATCTGTGTATGGGAACCGGTTCATACCCGAAATCCATTTGGGTCCTAAAATACCGAATTTTTGAACATGTTTTAACTTTTAAATCAACAACATCCAAATGCAAAGATTCAAGTTTAAACCAACATCCAAATGCAAAGATTCAAGATTCAACGTCAAAATGAAACATCAAAATGAAAGATTCAACAACATCCAAATGCAAACCAATATGATTCACTCTGTTTTTTCTTGTTGTGTTTCTTCTTGCTGTGAATCTGGGCATTTAAAAACTGCAAAGAAAAATTAGAATAAATATTGTTAGCATTAGAAAATCAAAAATGGAATCAAAAAGAACTATAGAGCATTGTCTTATTACCTCTCTCAAGATTATCTAGTAGTAGAGTAAAATCTTATTCAGCTAAGCAATAGTACATATTTAAAATTTTCTTCGTCTTTTGTATATAAAATAATACATATAAACACTAGTGTTGCAAGCAATAGTACTTACGCCATCTACAAGAATAATGTTGGAATATGAAACTCCAAACACTGTTGACTTTAATTTTTTATATGAAAGAAAAAAAAAGTATGCTTTGTTATGCTAAATCGTAGCTGTGTCCAAAGCAACTTGCTTGAATATTCTAACACAGCCTTTAGAACAGGAAGGCATCGAGTCTTGAAACTCTACGATAACCCGTTGAATCATCATCCCAAAACTAAAGTCATATTACAGTCAAAACAATCAATTGTTTGATAAACATTACAATGCTTAAGTGAAATTTGATAAACATTTTGTGTTCTGTAAATAAGCCTCATTCAGACATTTAGTCGAACAACTGATATGCATATATTTCTAGAGGCAAAAGATCAGAGTCATCATACGATACAAAGAGTGACTCCAATCTATACTAAGTTCCCCAGAGTTATCATATGATGAACCTATGTCTACAAAAAAATATAGTCAAATACAGAAACGAAGAAAGAAAGAGGCAAAGAGAAGTTTCAATGTCTACAAACTCACAAACATTAGCTAAATCCAATTGTAATATGGCCACAGAACATAATCATGCGAAATTGAAAACTGAGAGCACAAAATAGAAACATGCGACATACATAAAATATATAATCTACAGAAGCTAGTTTAAGAATCATGTGAAATTGAAAAGAAAAAAAAAACGAACCTGAGACTGATTTCTGGAAATCTCAGAAGGAGGAGAAGAAAGAAGGAGTCGATAGGTTTCCAACTTGATTTCTTCTATTAGACAGATGTATTTAGGCGACAAGATCGCTTTAGGAGATATCGAAGAAGAAACTGAACCGGCTAAGACAAGTTTGTTTTTGGAAATATGAATGAGGGATATCGAAGGGTTTCACGTGTGAAGGTTATTGTTCGGATACTTCAGTTTTTTTTGGGTCTCGGGTATTAACCGACCCGAACAGATACCCGAAAATACTTAACCACAAGACCCATTCGGTTATTTCAAGAGAACCGAACCCGATCCGAACCGGATTTTTCGGGTTGGGTCCGGGTCGGGTCTTTGGGTCCGGGTAAAATGCCCAGGCCTACCCTCAATTAACCAATAGACCATCACGGTTGGTAAAAAAAATGCTTTAAAATCATATCGAATGAACAAAACCCAGTACGAGAACCAAGACTGGTCTGAAGTTATTTTTAGGCTAAAGCAACAATAAAATTTGAGGTCACTAAGAAACATTTAAAATAAATAAATCGCTTAAACGGTATCAGACTCAAACTACACTCTTTATAGTTAAGTAAAGGGAAAATTTCATAAAAACACCTAAATTTTATTCCGATAAACTATTTAATACCTAAACTATTTTCATACATAGTTTAATATTCAAATTATTTTTTCTGCCCAGTTTAAATCATCAACTGTGAACCGTATACTTAGATTACTTCGTATACGAAACGGAAGTTATCGACAACGTGAAATAATCCCGTTATAAAATTAACTACAGTTACCCGTAACACTACAGTGGTTAAATTACCCGGATTCAAAACCGGATAAAACCTGACACAAATTAACCCGACACTTAAACCCGAGTTACATGGGTAAAAAATTCCCAAATCAAAACCGAAACCCTAAAATCCTAAATTGATATCGAAAACCTTCGATGAACCCTAAATCGAAAAGTTTCAATTGAATTCAAGCAAAATCAAACAAGATGAGGCGCAATTGTAGGCAGATTTCTTCGCGTTTCTTAGTTTCGTGGTCCAATTTTGGTTGATTGCTTATGTTTGATGAATTTTTGTTTTCCTGTGTAGTGACGAAGATGATAAGTTGAAGCTACACATTTTCTACGGGGGTTTAATGTCGAAGGAAGGGAACACACTATGCTATATAGGTGGTTCGATTGCACCAGATATGTTGGTAGATCCTGATTTCCTTACATTTTCACTTTTCAAAGATTTCAGCATAAATCGACAACTCGTGAGCGATGTGGAAAAGGTATGGTATAAACTACCTCATGAGGATATATCAGTGGCTATATCGATATGGCATGATAAGGATAGTGAGATTATGAAGATGGCTGAAGAAGCAAAAGATTGTGGGGAGGTTTACATATACATTGAACATAGTGTCTCTCCACCAAATGTTGATGTTGATGGTGCGAGTTTGCTGAATGATATGGGTAATAATGAGGGAACCTATATTTCCAAAGAATGTGTGGATGATGGTGAGAAGGCTGATGATGAAGACGGTAGTGAGGAAGAGGACATAGAGGAAGAAGAAAGTGAAGAAAGTGATGGTGAAAACAGAGAAGACGTAGACAGTGATGAAGAAGACCGTGAGGAAGAAGTTGGTCAAGAAGAAACTAGACATGAAGAAGGTGGAGTGTAATCTGAGGATGAGAATCAGATTATAGGTGAAGGAGGTGCTGACCCACGGTTTGCAAACTTGTTTGCACAAGTTGAACAAGAGACTCCTACAGTTCGTGGTGGGGCTACTCAGCCTAATGTAGATGATGATGAAGTTGTTGATAGTGAAGTTGAGACTGAGAGAGACAACTTCCTCCTGGTGAATATCCAGATTCTCCGGAAGACACTAATGAAGAATGGCACAATTGGCAGAAGAAGGATGATCGTGGTAGGCGGGTCAAAGTGAAAAGCAAAGCTAATTATGACAAGCCTCCATACTTATGGCTGATGCAAACCTTTAACAATGGCGAGGAATTCAAGGATCAACTACTGAGGTATGTTTTGAAAACACAGTATGATGTGAAGTTAAATAAGTGGCAACCTCAGAAGCATGCAGCCATATGCACACATGAGAAATGCAAATGGAGGATATATTGATCGATGGAGAAACCTATAAGGAAGTGGGTGGTCAAAGTATACGAGGACAAGCATAATCATTTGCCCATGGGAAGAGCTAGGATGCTGAAACAAGGAACTACTGCAAGGTTGTTCAAAGAAGAAGCAAGACGAAGACCTGATATAAGGAGCTCTGATATCAAGGATGAGTTGATGCACAGGTAAAACATCTCAGTTTCAATATTTATATGCAGAAAAGCAAGAAAAATTGCATTATATTTGGTGTTAGATACTCAAAAACAACAGTTTGCTAAGCTATGAGACTATGAAGCTGAGTTGGTGAGATCTAACAAAGACGTTACAACAGAGATTGTGACTATTGAAAAGGATGGAAGACAGGTCTTTCAAAGCTTCTATATTTGCTTTGAACCTTTAAGGAGAACTTGGAAGCAGTATTGTAGGCCTTGATGGTGCGTTTTTAAAGTGGGAGTTGAAATGAGAGATATTAGCCGTAGTTGGAAGGGATGCAGAAAATAGAATTTATCCCATAGCTTGGGTTGTCGTAAGAGGTGAGAACAAGGACTCTTGGGAATGGTTCATCAAAAAGTTGGCAGTTGACTTAGGTTTGGGTGTAGGAGATGGAGTTAGCTTTATTTCAGACAAACAAAAAGTATGCTTCTTCACTGAAATTTGACAAACCAAAGTTATTATTCAATGTATATTTGAAGTAGTAATATATGATTCTTGTCTTCTGCAGGGGTTAAAAGTAGCTCTTGAAAATGTTTTTCCAAATGTTGAGCATATAAATTGTGCAAAGCATGTTTACGGTAATTGAAAAAAGAAATATGGGGATCTTGACTACAAACCCTTCTTCTGGAATGTAACTTACAAAAAAACAATGAGATAGTATAACAAGCACATTGATGAGCTAAAAGCATACGACATAGAGGCACATGATGATTTGTTAAAAGCTGAACCAAAAACTTGGTGTCTTGCTTTCTTCTGGGGAAATGCCAGATCTGCTAATGTTTTTAATAGTTTATCAGAGAGTTTCAACAGGACTACCAAAGGAGCAAGAGAACTGCCTTTGATTAACATGTTGGAAACCATAAGGAGGCAGGCTATGATGCGTATTGCTCGCAGGTTTAAGAGAGCAAAAGCTTGCATATTGCCATTCCCAAAGAAGGTTGCAAATATATTGGAAGCAAATAGAGAAGAGAGCAAGGACTGTTCTGTACTTACAAGTTCAGACAACTTGTATGAAGTTTTGTTGTATGGTTGTAGCTATGAGGTATGTCTTCGTATGCAACATTGTGTTTGTAAGGAGTGGGACCTTACTGGCATCACTTGCTCACACACAATGCGTGTTATCAATGAGCAACACCGACAGCCAGAATAGTAAGTGTTAACCTTTATTTATGATTTTGTTATGTTTTGATTGTTGTTATTTGATTTAACTTGGTTTCCTTTAATTGCAGCCATGTAGATTATTATTACAAGACTTCGGTTTGGATCGAAACCTACAGGTTCAATATAAAACTAGTTAATGGAGAAATATTTTGGGTCAAAACTGGTAAAGAACCAATTGGAGTTCCAGGTTTCAGGAAGATGCCAGGGAGACCTAAGAAGAAGAGGATAAAACCAGCACATGAGTCTTCTTCCAAACCAAATAGAGTGACTCAAGGTGGAAGGACAGTAACATGTGAAAATTGTAAGAAGGAAGGACATAACCGTGGAACTTGCAAAAGCGAAGCTTTTGTAATCCAAGGTCCACCACGCAAACGTGGAAGACCTCGTAAGATATTTGTAAGTGTAGCTCTTCCTCGATTTCTTATGAAATGCTTTCTCTTATTAGATGTTTTCACATGTTAAACTCGTTAACATGACAGTCTGATGGCGGCAGCAATCCAAATCCACCAAAAAAATGCAGGATTAGTCAATCACAGCCTTCCATTCCACCATCTACGCCTACTCAATCACAGGCTTCCATTTCACAGCCTTCATGTACTACACCTCAACATTCAACTAATGCACCTCAGCACTCAACTACTGCACCTCTTGGTCGTGGACGTGGCCGTCGTGGTCGTCCTCCTGGAAGAGGGCAACTCCATAAGAAGGTGACAGTTCAAAGAGGTCACGGCGTGTATATGTGCCCTTTTTCTGATCGAGTGTTTGAATGCTTTGGTCCTACTTCAAGAGAGATAGGAGGAAGCTCCAAAGGGCCAAATTCTCGAAACTAATGTCTTTTTTTGGTTTTAAAACCATTAATTATCGGCTTTTGTTTCAAATGTTTGTTATATTGGTTTGTAAACTCTCGAAATGTTTATTTGGTTTTTCTTTGTAAACTATGATTATGATGGCTTATAAAGGATTTTGTTTTGCATTTGGTTTTGCTGTAAACACAGAACAATCAAAAACATAAATCAACATTCACAAGACAACAACACAACATTCATAAGGAGCTTTAGAGCCAGCTTTAGAGTCATTACCGAATAAAACAACAACATAACATTCATAAGACAACATTCATAAGACACCATTCGTAAGACAACATTTCATCACAACATTAAAAAACACGACCATTCAACATCAGAACCACAATACCTCACTTTAGAGCATGGACAATTATGCCAGTAACAGTTACAAATCCAACCCACGATATTATTACAACATGTCAAGGAGCTTCTCCTTTTCAGTGCTCGCTGCAAATTCTTGCTTCAACCTCTTGTTCTCGTTTTGCATTTCAAGCCACGTCTCTGATTTCTCAAAATCTGATATATCCTTACCTTCTTCACTTTCAGTACAATCTTGGCTGACCAAAGCTCTCAGCTTCTTCAACTCCTCGAATTGATGACGAATCAAATCTTGGGCTTCAATCAGAGCGACTTTCTGCCAACCGTGAGGCTTTTCCACATCGAACCACCTGAAGAAATTGCAGGATCTCCAATTCGCATCTCCACACCCGTAAAATCCCCTGCCTGGATTATCATTCGTACAAGCTTTCTTCACCATCGACAGCTTTCCACAATGGCCTCTAATTTCACCCATCGTTAAGCTCGTTCCATCACTGTTAGCGTTCGAACCACTCCCCGAACCTTGGCTTCGATTCATATTTTTTCGGATTGAATTTTAGGATTTAGGGATTTAGGGTTCTTGCAGTTGGAGTTGAAGATTTATAGAAGACGACGTTTAAACCATAGTTAGATGTTAACAGAAAATTGTTCACCGTTTGTGAGATTTTAACGTCACGTTAACCTCCGTTAACGCGAGGTCGTAAAATGAGCACACTTCTCACATTTGGAGATTTAAACTGGACAAAAAAATAGTTTGGATATTAAACTGGGTACGAAAATAATTCAGGTATTAAATAACTTATCGGAATAAAATTCTGGTATTTTTATGGAATTTTCCCTCAAGTAGTCAACTACTTTTTTCAAATTTGATGTCTTTAAATATTTAATAAATATTTGGTATTTAAAGCATTAGTTTCTTGGGTTTTAGTCCACGACAGACTTTGACAAAAACCGTGAAGAAATTGGATAAAAAGTTTCGAAACCACAATGCTAAAAAAATTCTTAAACCTTAGACTATGCTTTCTTGCAGAGGAAATATTACGAATTCCTCGATCAATAATTTGAACAAACTATCTATCGAAATACGAATATATATATTAATATAAATTTGAGCCTTCCTTTCACGCTATATGATGTATATCACTGTATGAATCGTGAGAGGCCAGTGAACTATTTTGAATTGGAGCTCTTAATACTATAAGATAATCTATATTTGTTTTTCGGTATATAACAAAATATAGTTTAGTTTATTAAGAAACAAGTTAATAATTTTTTTTTTGGGTAAACAAGTTAATAATTAATCACATGGTTATTGTGTAGGTGACTTCATGTCCATTCCGAACGGAATCCCGCGGGCGCTTGAACCGAGCGTTGATCTTTCACGTGGAGCTAGCTTTGCTGTCGCCGATGCTTCTATTTTTGGGGCTCCGGCGGAATCTGTAAGTCCGCTTTCACTAAAAAAAAAACATAGAATCTCTTTTTCCTAAAAATAAAACATATCAACAAATTTTGATTTTTAACGTTAATAGATACTCCCTCAGTTTCACAAAAAATACAATTTTGACATATTTCACACATTTAAAAAAAACTATTAAAAGTTTCATATTACTCTTTGTTAATACACTAAACAATTTCGTTCTCTCTAATTAATACACTAAAACAATAAGATTAAAATTGAATTTTTATTCAAAATTATATATTAAAAACACAAAATGACATTCTTTATAAAACACAAATAAAATTTTAAAACGACATTCTTTGTAAAACAGAAAGAATATTAGCTTTCATTTCTTTTTCCCTTTTATAATATGTCGAGTTACATCTGTAATTGTTTAATTTATGAACGGGTTCTCAAGCAAGTATCTCACCCTGAATTTTTTTTTTTAATATTATTTAATTAAAAAAATATCTTAAAAAGTTGAGATATCCCACCAAAATATCTCAAATGAGATACTGGATCGAGAAATCACAAATTCCTATACTTCAAAATGGCCTTTTAAAAATAAGTCCAAACACAGACTATTAAGACGCACAACTCCACGGGCTAAAGAGCTAAAAATAGCCTTTTCAAAATGGCAATCAACCGTAATTCAATCTTCTTCATAGGGTTATTAGCGTCTTTAACACTCGCCAGTTTCCCGGCGAACGTTTCCGGCGAGCCTCCTCTCTTATTCACTTTCGGCGACTCTTCCTACGATGTGGGCAACACGAAGCTCTTCTCGTCAGCGTTCGATCCGGCCACCACGTGGCCGTACGGCGAATCCGTCGACGATCCAACCGGTCGTTGGTCTGACGGCCACATTGTTCCAGATTTCGTCGGTATATATGCATGCACACACACATATAGACGAAAGTCTCACACTTTTTTCTCTCTAAGGTTCTTGTAATTGATTCTGATCTAATTGCAATCAGGTCGATTGATTGGTCATCACAAACCGATCCCTCCGGTACTTGACCCAAAATCCGATCTTTCTCATGGAGCAAGCTTCGCCATTGCTGGAGCAGTTGTTCTTGGATCCCAATCTGACACTGTAAGCTTCTTCTTCTTTTTTTCCGCCTTGGAAAAAAGAGGATTAAGACTAAGATGGATTTGTAATTTTTTGTTGTTGTTGTTTTTGTTACTTGTTGCTGTTTCCGCAGATGAGTTTTGGACAACAGATATCGAAATTTATAGAGTTACATAAGAAATGGACCGATAAAGAACGAGCAGAAGCTATATACATGATCTACATCGGAGCTGATGATTACTTGAATTTCGCTAAGGCTCATCCAAATGCCAATCTTGTGGAGCGGATTGCTCATGTTGCCAATGTTCTTCAAAGGTTATCCAGAGATCTAATGGTATGCATTTAGTTGCTTAGCAAGTCTCTTGATTTTGATTGATTGGATCCAACTATTGCAATGGACTAATCCGGCTACATGGGCCGGTTTAGATTTGGTCCGGTCTGTGGTTCGGAATGCCGTCACTGCGGGTTTACGGGTTTGGCCTAGCTTTTATGATACTTTGATCGTTTGTGGAATCTATTGGTCGATCAATCAAACATTGAACCGGGTAATGTTTTTGATGACATGCAGAGTTTGTACCGGTCAGGTGGGGCGAGGAAGTTTGCGGTACAGAACTTGGGACCGCTTGGTTGCTTACCGATAGTGAGACAAGAGTTTAAGACAGGTGAAAGTTGTATGGAGATGGTTAACTTCATGGTGACAACACACAATGAACGGCTTAGTCGTGTGCTCTTTGCGATGACCGTACCATACCATAGCTTACGGTACAGCCTCTTTGATTTCAACCGTGAAATTCTCCAAAGGATCAATGAACCATTACGCCATGGTAATCAATTATGCAAAGAACAGGCTATTTTTTAACATTCTGATTCGGTTGTTTTAGTTATAATATGTAATGAAATCGCGATTTTGATGGCTAGGATATACTGATACGAAGACCTCTTGCTGCGGTACTGGATCGAGAAATGCGTTCGGGTGCGGTTATAGCAATGTGCATTCGAAACTCTGCAGTTACCAGAAATCATTTCTGTTCTTCGACGGGCGTCACAACACCGAGAAAACCGATGAAGACATCGCTAATCTGTTCTATTTCGGAGACAAACATGTAGTCTCTCCGGTTAACATAAGGGATCTCGTAGGTGAAAGTGTGACTAGTCTTCCGGCGCAAGAAATCTAGAAGCCCTAGTTTTTGTTCTGTTTCTTTGTAAAATAAGTAAATGGTTGTTGTGAGCTGTAAAACTCGTATTCCATTTCTGTATGAAATGGGAAATAAAAACAAAAAGCAAACCGTTTACATTGAAAAAGACTAGATTCCAAATAACGTTTTGAGATTGTAAGGTGCGGTGATATTAGATGGTCCGCTCCAAATCAGCTCAGCGATCTGTCGATGAGCCTTTTCCGTCAAGTGTGAGGGATCAAAGAAGATGTAATCTTCAGCGTTTTCGCATAGCTGGTAACCTTGCGAAGGTCCATTTCGGAATCCACATGTATTGATTCCCCTCAGAGGTCCGCTCCCGCAACATGCCATCTTCCCTTGTTTGAAACCGTATCGAGAAGGATTGTTGATTCTTTGGAGTAGAGAATTGTGAAAGTCGTGAAGAGAGTATTTGAATCCGGGAAGTTCGCGCTCCAGACGCCTCAAAGCTTTAGGGAACTCTTGGTTATGGAGGTTGATCAGCTCCGAGACCGGCTCGAAACATGATCCGATCTTTGTCCGGTCTATTATCGACGCACTCGGTGTACAACCGTACGGACCCAAGCTCAAGAATCCGAATTTCCTTGCTCCCATTTTATACAACTCCTGAAAGAAAAAAGAAAAAAATCACTTTTATTTTTTGTTCAGAATCAAAGATTCTAATATTCCTCTCTGCTTTTGTTAAAAGTTATCAAAACTGTTATATTACCTGGATGACGTTCGTTGTGTTACCGATGACGAAATCGATGAATCTCTCTTTGGTAGTGGTACTAAAAGTTGAGGTATTTGCAAAAAATGGGTATTGATAGTCATTTGCTCCGATGTGAAAAAGATAAACAGCTTTTGAGATGACTCTTCTCGCCTCTGCATCTCCTAATTCTGATCTCAACACTTGCGATGCGTTCTTGAAGCTGTTTAATTGTGTTCCTAAATCTTTCGACTTTGATGAAACCAAAAAGTCAACGATTTTAGTCAAACCATATAAATTTTTATTTTTGTTTCTGTTGAAGAGATTAATTACCACTCCGGGAAAAGTTGCGGCGAAAACTCCGGCGGCTGTGGTAGCGAAACTAAGTCCATAGGTTAATTGACTGTTACTGTAACCAGGTTGTAGATTTGGTGGAAGCAACGGTAACCAAGCGTATTCAGCTGTCACGTCAAAAAAGTATACGTTAATTTCATGCAATTATGATAGTTTGGATTAAGATAACATAAATCAAATCACTAGGGTACATTTCTCTCTATCAAAACAAAAAAAATATAAATAAAAGAAAAATTCTTGTTAATCTGATGATTTACCGATAAAATCTGTCATTATCCGTCCATCGGAAACCCGTCCGGTCGGAAACTTGAACGTTGTTTTACCGTATGGCCAGTAATTAGACCGGAAACTGGGAAGAGAATCGAAGTAATTGTTGTTTCCGGCTTCGAACAGAGAATCTCCGAACACGAACAAAGCGGCTTGGTTCGTTACGAAATCGTTTTTGCAAGAAGCTGAGCCGATGGATAAGCTTATTGTGCAGATGAATAAGATGATGATCATCGAACTAAATCCTGAACTTGCCATGTTTAGTTGCAGTCTCTTTTTCTTCCTATACAAAATCATCTCTGGTCCGTTACATGTATATATATATATACAGGGTGCTTAGTTTGTTTAATGCTATTATTTTTCAAAATGCAACGTGGTCAAGTTGCTTTTTCTTTGTAATAATGGTTACGGTTGTTCGACTTTGAATATAAATTTTCAGTAACGACCCGATTATTTAGTATACGGCTGCGGAGTTTGACGAAGACATCCTAAAATAATTGATGTATTAGTAGTATAGCTAACGGCCATTTATTTCAATAGACATTTATTATATTTTATTATAGTTGCTTGAGTTCTTGTGTTATCTTTATCTTATTATTCTGGTCTTGAAATTTGACCGAGAAAAAAAAAATCATTTTTGGATGAACCTCTTTATTCACCCTCTATTTTTCTATCCAATCAAAATATATCATTTAATTAATTTAAACAAAATAAAAATTAATATTAGTGGGATCATACCTTTTTAAAATTTCCTACCAAATATAAAACTTTAAATTATTAAAAAATTCACAAATTACTCAAAAAACATAAACCCTAAATCTTAACCATAAACTCTAAATTATGTAAACTCTAAATTCTAAACCCTAAACTCTAAATCTTATAAACCCTAAACTCTAAATGTCAGAATCGAGAAACCAAAGGAAGAAGGAAACACGATTCTGGAATTCTCTTCTTGTATTTGCGTGTACGGCTTTTGCCGATATATATATACAATGTTATAAGAATTAACCTAAAGACATAATTAAATCTCATCAAGCCCATATACTACAAAGGCCCAATATACATCTCATTACCCCCCCCCCCCTCAACTTGTCGAGAAAACATTTAAACTCCTTTTGTCCTAAGGCTTTGGTGAAGATGTCTGCGAGTTGAGAATGGGTAGACACATGTTGTGTCGCAATTGTACCGTCAACGATCGCATCCCGAGCGAAATGACAGTCAACCTCCACATGTTTGGTTCTCTCATGAAACACTGGATTAGAACTGATGTGAAGAGCCGCTTGACTGTCACAAAACATACTCATCGGACGTGTGTGATGCACACCAAAATCGGCCAAAAGAGCTTTCATGCTTATTAACTCGGCCAGTAGCATTCTCATAGCCCGATATTCCGCTTCCGCAGAAGAAAGTGAGACCGTCTTTTGTTTCTTTGTCTTCCAAGGAATTGGTGAAGTACCAAGTTGAACAAACCACCCAGTAAGGGACCGTCGCGTCACAGGACAATCAGCCCAGTCCAAATCACACCAACCATATACATGCAAATCGCAATCAGCTCGAAGAATAATACCTTGGCCAGGATTCGCTTTTAGATATCAAACCACACGAATTGCAGCATCCCAATGTTCGAGACGAGGAGCTTTGAGAAACTGTGAAAGAATATGAACTGCATATGTGAGATCCGGACGAGTAACAGCAAGATATACCAAGCGACCAACAAGCCGACGATAACTCTCAGGATCCGTAAGCAAATCACCATCAGCTAGCGCCAATCGATGATTCTGATCAAGAGGAAATGATACCGGTTTAGCTCCAAGTAACCCGGTCTCAGAGATAATATCAAGTGCATACTTTCGTTGACTTAAGTAGATACCTTTCGAACTACGGGCAACTTCAATACCCAAAAAATACTTCAAAGCTCCAAGATCCTTCATATGAAAGCAAGTAGACAAGTAGGTCTTAAACTGTTGAATACCGGAACCATCATTCCCATAGACAATGAGATCATCCACATAAACCAAAACCGCCAAGTATACATCTCCTTTTTGAAATGTGAAGAGTGAATAATCTGACCTGGATTGTCGAAATCCATACCGTGTCAAACCAGATCCAAGCTTTGTAAACCAACAACGAGGAGTCTGTTTGAGACCATACAAAGATTTCCTTAGACGACACACAGTTCCAGGAGAGTTGCCACGAAATCCTTGTGGAAGACGCATGTACACTTCCTCCTCAAGATCACCATGAAGGAATGCATAATGAACATCCATTTGTTGTTTAAGCTCCTAATTCTTAGCCACAACAACCTGGAGGAGAGTAAGCACCGTTCCCATCTTGGCAACAGGAGCAAATGTATCTTTATAATCCAAGCTTTCCACCTGTATGTTGCCAAGCGCTACTAATCTAGCTTTATACCTCTCTACAGATCCGTCTGCTCGGTATTTAATTATAAACACCCACTTACATCCAATAGCCTTCTTGCCCTGCGGTAGTGACTCCAAATCCCATGTATGATTTTTTTCTTGTCCATGGATTTCTTCTCGCATAGCAGCACACCAACGTTCATCAGCAACCGCTTCCGCGTATGAACGTGGTATATGATCAGCAGATATGGAGGTTAGAAAAACTCTGTATGCAGGAGAAAAATTATCATAATCAACAAAGTTCTCAAGAGGATACTGCGAGGTGGTTGGAAAAACAACATGGACACCACACATAATATTCTGTGTAACACAATTTGTCACAAAACCATCTAGTTTCACAGATTTTTTGTTTTCCCGATAACCACGACCAAGAGGTGCATCTCCAATCACGTCTGTACCTCCACTCTCTGCAACTCCTATAACCGTCTCATCATATGTGACTGATGCAGGAATGTTGTATGATCCACTCTCTGCTTCTGCAACTACTGCAGGTTCTGTGTGACACACATATGTCGCCTGTGTCACTACTGCAGGTTCTGTGTGTACTGCAGGTTCTGTGTTACACACATCTGTCGCCTGTGTAACTACTGCAGGTATCATCTCGACGACATCCTCAGACTGCATTGCTACAACCTCATCATGACTTTTTTCCTCAACATCATCGAAGAACCAGTCAGTGTCAGTACGACGAACTTCACTCGTCGTTGTGTTTGGTTCAGACAACAAAGCATATGGGAACTCCTCTTCCGAGAACACAACATCACGAGAAACTAAAAACACATTCCTTTCTAAATTAAAAACTTGCCATCCCTTCTGGCCATGTGGATACCCCACAAACATACACCGACGACTTCGACTGGCAAATTTATCTCCACGATGGTCTTGATTATGAACAAAGCATAGACACCCAAATACTCGCAAATTTTCCAGCGAAGGCATCTTACCATGTAAGACTTCATAAGGTGTCTTTCCATTAAGAATCATAGACGGTGTTCGGTTAATCAAGAAAGCTGCCGTAAGGATACTCTCTCCCCAAAATTCCAGAGAAAGATTGGCTTGGAAAAGTAAAGCGTGCGCCACATTGAGAATATGACGGTGTTTGCGTTCTACCCGACCATTCTGTTGTGGTGTACCCACACATGATGTCTCGTGCAATATGCCTTGATTGTGAAAGTATTGTCGGAGACACATGAATTATGTGCCACTGTCGCTTCGAACAGTTTTAACTGAAACTGAAAATTGCCTCTCTACCATAACCACAAATTGTCGAAGGTATTGTGCCACTTCACTCTTTTCTTTCATCAAAAATAGCCAAATCCCACGGAAAAAATCATCAACAATTGTCAAGAAATAACGAGCTCCGGACGAAGACGGAGTTCGATATGGTCCCTACACATCACAATGAATCATCTCAAAAATTGCATTCGTCTTATTCATACTCAACTGAAAAGAATCCCGTGTTTGTTTGCCGCGGAAACAAATTTCACACGCTTTATTATGAAAACCAACATCTTTATCAAAAACAACATGCGGAAGCAACTTAATTCTCTTAGAAAAAGGATGTCCCAAGCGTCTCTGCCATACATCGAACGTCTTGGATCCCAGAACACGAGCTGCAGCAGCATTCTCCACAGCTCTGAAGTAATACAATCCATCAACTCTTTGGCCTGCTCCAATCATCTTCATCGAACGGTCCTGAATCACACAGAAACGAGAATAGAACTGAGCAAAACAATCGTTCTGATCATTCATTTGATAGACAGAAATCAGATCAGCATCAAGGTCTGGCACATATAAAACTCTGTGTAACCGAAGACATCTCCCAAGCACTACTGTACCAATCTTTGTAGCAACATGTTTTCTACCATCAGCCAAAATAACAAATCGAGGGGATATATCTCTAACATATGAAAGAACCTTGAGTTTGGAAGTCATATGGTTTGACGCTCCTGTATCAAGAATCCATAAAACAGAAATATCCTTACCGGTTAATGTCTCAGTTGTGCTGATTTTCTCTGTGGTGAACATTGCTTGTAAAGTCCTCAATTGTTCCTTGCTGAAACCACCAGACATATTCACAGCCTCATCTCCATCGTCCTGAGCAACATTCGCCCGTGGTACAGGTGAACTACGACCACGACCACGACCTCGACCACGTCCAAACCCAGATTGACCATGTCCGAATCCACTTTGACCACGTCCAGATCCACCGATGTCACGTTCTCCCCAATTCTCGGGATATCCAATCAACTGATAGCACCTTGCTTTTTCATGGCCATTCTTGCCGCAATGAGAACAAACTAAGTCACGAGACGTGCCATCTGCACGACCTCGTGATTGTGTAACCATGAAACTCACATCCGCTCCAGCATGCTCTTTCTCACTTGTCGTTGTTTTCATTGTCTCATCTCGCAGCACTGTTGAATAAGCTTGATTCAAAGTAGGCAACGGATCTCTAGACAGCAACGTTGTTTTAAGAGCTCCGTAACGATGTTCATCCAATCCCCAAAGAAATTGATGAACCTTGTCATCTTCACGCTTACGAGCTTCTCGTGCTTTCGAACCACAACAACAATTACCACAAGTGCAAGCTCCACTTTTCTCATAGTCTCCAAGATTCTCCCATAATCGTTTCAATCGACCATAGTAACTTGAGACAGTCATAGTACCTTGCTTGCACGTAATGAGATCGCCTTTCCATTGCTGGATTCTATGACCATTAGCGACAGAAAATTGCTCCTTAATATCATCCCAAAGCTCCTTGGCAACCTCAAAGTGTGAGATATCCCGACGTAAACTCGGATCGATAGTGTTTCGAATCCATGAAATGAGCAGTGATTGATTTGTCCACCAATCTTCAATAATCAATGAATCCTCAGCAGGACGTTTAATCGTCCCATCAACAAAACCGAACTTCTTCCTTGCACGAAGAGCAGTTCGTAATTCCCATGCCCAATCATCATAATTGTCCTGTTTCAAAAGAACATGAGAGATGATAGCACCTGGATTATCACCTGGCGACAAGTCATATGGATTAATCGTCTTCCTAGAAGTGCTTTCCGCATCTTCCTTTCTCACGCTAGGAGGAGTGTTTTCCATGCCTCCATCTTTCGTAGTACCAGACATAATCGAAATTGAGAGATTATCACAAACAAAATTTCTTAAACCAGCTCTGATACCATGTCAGAATCGAGAAACCAAAGGAAGAAGGAAACACGTTCTAGAATTCTCTTCTTGTATTTGCGTGTACGGCTTTTGCCGATATATATATACAATGTTATAAGAATTAACCTAAAGACATAATTAAATCTCATTATGCCCATATACTACAAAGGCCCAATATACATCTCATTACTAAACCCTAAACTATAAATCATACAAACCCTAAATCATAAACCTTAAATTCCTAAACCCTAAATATAAACTCTAAACCCTAATCTAAACCATAAACCCTAAATTCAAATAGAAATAGTAGACATAATTATCACCATAATTTTTATTTAGATAATATTAATTTTATTTTATTTAAATAAATTAGATAGTTTGATTGGCTAGAAAAAAAAGGGAGAATGAATGAACCCAAGAATTTTAAAAAAAAAAACATCTGATCTTGAAAGAAAAAACCAAAAGTATATTCTAGTTGTTGAAGAAAGTTTACATTAAAAAAAAGTATCGGTTATGTTAGATTTGTCAAGTAAATTAGAAAACGCAACGCTGGTTTTACTAAAGAAAACAAAACCAAAATATACGATGTGATCATATAAATTGTAACTAAGTCTACGCGTCAACGCTAGAATTTTCTAGTTTTAAAAGCTTTTTGTCGATGTAGTGCGAAAACTTAAAAGTATGATGTGATGACTATTAGAAATATTTGACCGGTGTTATTGATCCATTCACTCAAATCTATGGATGAAATAGTAATAAACGATGGTCTAGACAAAGCCGTAAGCGATGTTAAAAAAAAAATCCAATTTATATAAAACCAATCTAATTCATATAAATTAAATAATATGAATTGGGTTTTTTTTAGTCTTTCAACAAATTTACAAAATGGTATTTTTAAGTTGTTTAGAGACATTTATAAAATTAAAAAAAAATTACAACAATCTTTTAATAATTAATTTAAGTTTTATATCAATTTAGTAAAAAAAACATGTGCATTAAGATAGTTTGATAAAGGTGACGTCGACCAAAAAATCATAATACAAATTGATTATCCAAATTAACAACATATATAATTTTTTTAACCTATTCGACTATTCCAATCTAAAATTTCAAATCATATTTTCTTAAAATTGATCAATTAGCCAATTATTTCGTTTATAATATACTCTAAATCTAATATTAGATGAAATAAAATTATAATGAACAAAATATTTAGCAATTAACAAATACCATTTAATTATGTGGTTATCGTTAAAATAAGAAAAAACGAATTTGTTTAAATAGTGAAGTTAATTTTTAATCAGTTACTAATTTTATTTTATTTTTTAAGTTTTTCTACTAATAATAATTGGATCATTCAAAAAAATAGGCATGGATGCCAATATTTGTTTTAGTTAGTCATAGGCACGGGCCTGGGTCTAGCGTTCTAGAATCAGTATCGAGTCACTCATGACGACAATGATTTACAAGACATATGACGTCGACCTAATTACCAATAGGCTTTACATCTTGGTCCAAAAGTATAACGGCCCAGCGACATCTTTACAAACTTCTTGTTCTCGGGCACTGTTCAAGTCTGTTTTATTGTTGTGTAGCTGAGTTGACCAAAATGAAAATTACCCAAATGTCAATCGACCTGAGTCTTTGTGTGTAGTATTTGATAACTGATTTCGATTCTCTCAATCTTCCAACAATCTCTATTTTAAAATTATTAGCATACAACCATCAAATTTATTATCGTCCGTAACAAAAAACGTGACCACATATGCTGGATTCATCGAGCGATCCTTCAGTTCATTAAAAAAATTGAAACAAGGTCTTGAGATTGTAGGGTCCAACAAGATCGGACGGACCGTCCCACATCAACTCCGCGGTCTGTTGGTTAGCCTTCTCAGTCGTGTGGGAGCCATCGAAGAACATATAGTCACTAACGTTTTCGCATAACTCGAAATCACGTGACGTTCCTGATCGGTACCCACACGTACTGCTTCCCCTGAACGGTCCACTTCCACAACAAGCCTTCTTCACTTCCTTAAACCCTAATTACCAAAATGAAATTTACAATAGAGAAACATTCATTATATTTGAGCCTCGTATATATTGTAAGAAAAAAAAAAAAAAAATTAACACGCAAAGCTTGATACCGTAATTTGTGGGATTTTCCATAGCTTCGGTTCCAGCAGTGTAGGAGTCGAAAAGCGAGTATTTGAATCCGGGTAATCGAAGTTGTAGATCTCTCAAAACATTTGAAATTCTTACGTTGTGAAGTTTTATCAACTCAGTGATGGGTTCGAAACATGATCCTACTCTCGTTGGATCCATTGTTAGCATTCCAGGAACACAGTCGAGTCGACCCATGTTCATTATTCCAAACTTCCTTCCTCCAATTTTATAAATTCCCTTCAAAGAATACAACAAATCTTATGAATTATGTAGCTTAGCATAGAGATCTTGACACATTGTGTGTGATCAATTCTTTTGGTAACACTATGATCCAACCTATCAAATATTCGAATAGTTTTGTATCGAATTAGTTAGTCCATATGTATAAATACCTCGATCACAGTCGTGATGTTACCGATAACATAATTGACGAATTTGTCTTTGCTATTGGATTGAAAATGGGAGGCGTTAACGAAGAAGGGATAAAAATAGTCGTTAGGACCAATCTGAATGAGATAAACAGCTCTCGAGATTATCCTTTTGGTCTCTGCATCTCCTAATTTCTCTTTAAACATCTTCTCCACATTCTTGAAGTTGTTTAACTGGCTTCCCAACGGTATCACGTTCTGATTAAAGATACAAATAGAAAATGTTTAAAACGACTTAGATAGAAGTATAGAGATATAAGTAACATTCAAATATATCAAATTTTTTTGTTACTAATCTAGACAAAAAAAAAATTCAAGTACCTTAATTTGAAGTCGTATATTATGATTCAACTAGGAAATAAAGACTCAACATAACTTCAAAAACAAACTTATATTTCTTCTCTAGTTAGTATGCAAACAATGTTGCACAAATAATATGGTAATTAAATACCTGTGGTCGATATGTTTCAACCAAAGCTCCGGCGCCCGCGGAAGCGAAATTAACGCCGTAAGTAAATTGATTGAGGCTATTTCCGGGCTGTAGATAAGGCGGTATCAACGGTAACCAAGCGTATTCCGCTGCGTTTGTTGCAAAGTTATTCCACGAGAAATTTAAAACCATTAGATTCAAATGAATAATTATGCAAATAGATGGATATGTGTTTTTGTTTATACCTATAAAATCTGGAATTAAACGGCCGTCAGAATTTCTCCCGGTGGGGAACTTGAACGTGGTTTGACCATACGGCCAAACATTGGCCTGAGCAGCTCGGAATGTGTTGATGTAATTGTTGTTACCAACGTCGAACATTGAGTCTCCGAACACAAACAAAGCTGGTTAGTTCGTTAACAGACTTTTTGTACAATTTATTGAATTGATTGAAAAAATTATAGTCGAAAAGAGTAAGAATATCGAACCGAATCGCTCAATGTTTGCCATATGAATCGTATTTTTCTTTTTATAGGAAATGTGTGTGCTATATAAGTAGAACAACGCCTGTGTTTATATAGCTGATAGTGAGTCAAAGCTAGCTAGAAGAAGCAAATGAAGAGAAATGATCGCAAACGTTTCTGGACAAGGAAGCTTTTGATTTTCCAAAATTAAATTAAAAGATTTCCTCTTTTAAAAGTCTAAATTTGATTATAATTTGGGAGGGAATCAGGGAACGATAGTATAATATTTTGAGTTAGTCAGTCAAGCTTCGTATAAAAATATGCTTACATTATTGAATGCTATAAAGCTATATATCACTTTCTTGTCTTTCACGGGCCGGCTGGTCAATGGGAAAGTTTAATTGTCATCATGTGAAGTTTGAACTGTTTAGTTTAATCAAGGATTCCTTGACGTCAATAAAATAAAATAAAAATCAAGGATTCGTTTAATCAAATCAAATGTAATCTTTTCATTTTCGTTATATTTTTTTTGTGGTGAGCAACTAGGCTTATGAACTAATGCAGTATGCTTATTGAGTTTTTAGTGCTATCTTCCGATAATTTGTATCTTCAATCTATCCCTCGTTTAACCATTTTATGGTGGTTTTTTCGGCACTTGTTGTTGTATTTCTTTGTATTTCATTCGCTTTCGAATGTAATTTCTCCTCTTTTCATAGAGGTTAAAACCGCTTGATTTTAATGAAAAATCAGATGCTGACCAAAAAAAAAAAAGTTTTTCAAACGATTTGTTTTATTTCCTATAGATGTAAAATAAAAGGGATTTTTGGATGATTAGTCATTTTTTGAAAATTTTATAAAGTTTTTAGAATTTTTAAAATTTAATCGAGTCATTTGCATGAATTGTCACTTTTTTAAAGTTTTGTAAAAAATTTAGCACTTTCTCAACTTAATTTGCAAACTAACACTTATTTTACTATTTACCCGTTGATTTTCCGGTCTTACCCCTATAGTACTGGGCGAATTATGCTGTGTACGGAACACAAACCAGTAGGAGGAAAGGTAAAATCGTCATTTAACCCACAAGAAGACCCAAAAAAAGTGACAAAAACGTGAGAAAATTGTAAATAAGTGACTTGTTGTGCAATTAAGTCAATTTAATTTGAAAACTAACATTTATTGTACTGTATACACGTTGACTTTCCAGTTTTACCCATGTACAATACTACGCGAATCAACGGTTTACATAAATCAATGAAAAACAGGGGCAAAATCATCATTTGACATAGAAAAATACCACAAAAAAAAGTGCTAATTTTATAAATAAACTTTAAAAAACTGACATGGGATGCTATTATCTCCAATAAAATATTAAAAAATCATGGATGTGTATAAAAATATCTTAACTATAAAAGTACCACAAAATATCATATATCAAATAAAAAAGAATTCCAAATAGGATGCAAAGTCTTTTCATTTTTTTGTATTTTGTTTTCTTCTTTGTTGTGAGCAACTAGGACTCAATGAAAGGGAGGAGCCACATAACATTTAACAGGCATGAGCATTCAGATATCCGAACTCGAATCGATCGGATCTTTCGGATTTTTGGATTTGTGAATTTAATATCCATTCGGATATTTTGTATTTTGGATCGGTTTCGTTCGGTTTTAATCGGATTCGGTTCGGTTTGGATATTGAAATCAAAATCCGAAATTAATCCGAAAAAATCGGATTATTTGGATTATTCGGATTTATTGTAACCGAATACAACAAAAAAAACCGAAAAATATCCGAATTTTTTTTTCAGACTTATGAAAAATTTTGGATTTATGAAAATTTCAGATTTATGAAAAAAATTGATTCGAATTATTCGGTTATATTGCAACAAAAAAAAACCAAAAAAATATCCGAAAAAACCCGGAAAAACCGAAAAATTCAAAAAAATCGATCCGAAGTATAACCGAAATATTATATGTTTGGTTAGTTCGGATATGGATTTTCGGATCCGGATAATATGGATTTTCGGATCCGGATAATATGCCCATACCTAACGTTTAACATTTCCACATCTGTCTTCCTCATGCCTTCATAATTCTAATTCCAAAAAAAAATAAAAAATATACGAGACATTTTTTGCAAATTACCCAATCCAACGCATGCGAGATTAATGAGCATTATTATTCTTTTGTCAACGATCACATTAAGTGATCTTAAATTTTAAAATGTAAGAAGAAAATAAAATGTTCAAGAATCAGTTGCAGCCTCGTTGATCATACATTGAACCTTTTTCTACACAGCCCTCCTAGTGCCCTACAGATTAATTTGGATGTATTCTCTTGTCAGAAATTTGGGTGCATTGTTATTATTATATCCGTGGGTTCACGAGAAAGTTTACAAGAATAACTCAATTATGTGGCTGTCAACAACAACAAAAAAAACACAATTTTGTTCTGTGTAATAATAATATTTAACGAGAGCAAACCCCATTTCTTCTGTCCTTTTTTCATATTTTTTTATTTAATTTTAAACAAGTGGCTCACTTTCTCTCCTTATTACAAGACGCGTTCTTTGTCCGGTTCTGTTTCCTGATTTTTAGGATCGCTGTTGCTTTCGGACTCTACTCCGAATCTTTTCTCTTTGTTTGAACTAATTTACAATGAATGAATAAACAAATTTAGCATTTCTCAATATATCAACCGAGCAAAGTTCTGTTAGGCAGAGGAGAAGATACACAACAACAAAACAAACAGAGGTTCCAAATATTTTATTAAAATGTTAAATAAGTTTGGGCAGGTACGAAACAAAACACATTCGAAGTTTCGAGGGTGATGGATACGCGCTATAAACGAAGATCAAAGGATTAATAAGCTGTCTTAAGAAAAGAAAGAAAGACAAAAATGAAGGAACAAGACTGACTCATTAGATAGAAACTATTTACTTCATCACCCCTTTTTATTTCAGAAAATTAAAAGAGACACTCTCCAATTCAACAAGCTCCAGGTGTGACTTGTACCATCTCCCCCCAACAGCAAAATCCTGTGAGACACAACATAAACAAAAAACCAGACACAAAGTTGAGGTTGTTTGTCTTCACAAGATTTAATCCACAAGGGCTTGACACTCACCAACACACACACAGCTTTATTTACAAACTAGGCAACCATCAATCACTTCAGAAGACTCCTTCCAGCATGGAATTGATCTCATCTAAGCTCCACAGGTCCATTGGGTTTTCCTCTTCCTGAGCCACAGCACCAGCATCTGCGCCGAGCATAGCTTCCACTTCTAATGGAGACTCCCATAAGACGTTGTCAAGGTATACCATCAGATCATCAGACTTATCATTGTTGCTTATCCCGGCCTCGGAGTTGGGTTTGAGCTTCTTGGCTTCATTGGTTTCTTCAGTGAACGGAGCTTGGTTATTATTGACTTGCATTGAAGTGATATCGGGTGTCTTGGGGCCATGATCGCTCCACCCGAACTCAGAGCAGTCGAATGAGTTACTGCCCTGATCGGAACTGAAATACTGGTATCCATTGTTACCCCCAGCATCAAACGAGTTTGTTAACCCAAACTGATTGTTGTACATCTGAGGCTTCTCTTCCATGAAACTTATATCACCAAAGGAGTTGTCAAAGGAGCTGTTACAGTACCGACTCAGATGTGTTGGCGGGTGAACCGAAGTTGGACTTTGGTTTGGTTTGGCCACTGGCTTCTTAAGATTACTGGTCTTGGCAGTAGGGCGTTTCTGGGAGAAGCTAGGGATCTTCTCCTCTGGAAAATTCACCTTAGCTTTACTGCCACGGATTCTGCGTGCAGCTGCATCATAAGCTCTTGCTGCTTCCTCAGCGGTGTCGAATGTTCCGAGCCATTCCCGAGAGCCTTTTCGGGGATCACGGATCTCAGCGGCCCATTTTCCCCACGGACGCTGCCTAATCCCCCTGTACTGATTCTTTCTCTTCCTCATAGCAGATTTCTCAGCTTGCCCATCGGACTCTCCAGTTTTCTTGCCAGAAACTGAACCTAATGGAGTCAAAACACACAATACCAATCAATCATATGATAACTCACAAAGCACGGTAAAACAAAATATCACATAAACAAAATTGCATCTCTTCAGGGGCTACGGGATCTGGACACCGACAACACCAAAATCCCGATAAGCTAGTAAATAATCAAAATAGTGACAGCAGATTATAACAAAACACCAGTGAGATCAACCATCTCCAAAGACATTTATTTTTAATGAACATATTATTAAAAAAAAAAAAAAAGTCAAGATTTTTGACAATTCTTGACAAATTCTCAATATTTATAGAAGTAAAATAAGGCAATGATCATGTAAAGAACAAAGCGATAAAAAGGTCTATCTCTTCTTCCTTTCCCCAGAAACCTTATAAAAAAGTTATGGAGATCTTATACTTTTTGGCTCGAATATATATATATTCTGCTGAGCAATAACCATCGAAAGAGAAACTAAAAGGAATATGGAGATTTACTTCATAATTAAGATCCAGAAACCCACATCAAGAAGCAACCAAATTTAAGGGAATCATATAGAAAAAACTCTTATTTTTGTTCTATTGAAATGGAAAATAACAAAAACCAATGAAAACATGATTCGTAAACTGAGATTCGAATCCAACTTTAAATTAAGCTCAGATATTTTTACCAGTGGAGGCGAAGGCGGCGGCGGCGGCAGGGGAAGCTACGGGTTTGGTAGTTGCGGTGAAGACAAAGGGCATCACATCATCATCATCCTTAAACCCTTGGAAATCAGCCTCGAATTCGTCGTCCAGATCGAAGAAATCGGACCGCTTCTTCGTAGCTTTCCCTTTATTTTTCAGATCCGGCCAGAGAAACTCGCTAGTGACGCGGCGGGACCTCGGCGGCGGAATGAAATCGGAGATTATAGCTCCTCCACACATGGCGGCTTTCACAAAATCGCTACTCTTTCAGGGTGTTAAATGTTAAGAAATAGAAACTTAGCGGCGAAACTATAAATATTTGCTTCTTTGGGGTACTCTTTTTATTTTCCTCTCTCTCTCTCGCTATGGTTTGTTTGTTACTCTTTAGAGAAATGGTGCGTCGTATATTATATAGATTGAATATTTACTATTATACCCTTACTTGTTAGTCGTTCTACAATAATGCCATTGTGAGTCAAATACATCTGTTCTTTATAAGTTAAGGTAATTTCCCTTGTTTTAGGTTGATGAATATAATTTATATAGCTTATAGATAAATAAAAATGCCATAGTTGGTGTAGATTCTATTGATTGAATCAATATATAATATATATGGAAGAGAATCATCAATGACAATGTATATATGTAACTTTGCCTTATGTGGTCTTTGTGTAAAAAGTAATCTCATAAATTATAACGCGTTTAACAAGAAAGTGATATGATGAGTTATATAGATTTTAACTAACATTAGAATTCAACCACTTGGTGACAAAAATATATAACCAGTTATGGAAAATTGATGAGTTATATAGATTTTACACATTAATTAGAAAAATTAATATTGAAGAACAATGTAATTATTGTATTTGTTAGTATAAAAAAGTAAAGAAATTTATGTTGATCCCGTGGACCACTAAGTGTGTTTAAAGAATGATTAGGAGATGGGAGGTGAGATTTTCGTTAATAGAGCAATTTAACCATGTTTAAGACAGGTCGGGAGAAATATGAGTAGGCCGGGGCCGTGTTTCGCTTTATTGATGAAAGAAAGGTGAACACTTTTGAATTACGAACTGGTTCCGAAGGACGACCAGTTCGGCGTTCTAAAGTGTCGTCTTGCTACAAAGAGAGAGGTCGGGTAGCTTATATTCTGTTCTAGAGTCAAAATCCGGATCCCCCTCATTAATGACATATGAGGGGTATATATAGTCGGGGTCGGCTTCCTGCTCCCCGGGATCTCGGGCCACGTGTCGTCTGCGGCCTCTTTCGCGGGTAAGGTGGCCTAGGAGGCGTGTTCCGGCTTTTGAGGAGAGAGGTCATGATGAGCTCGGCGTGGCGTGTTGCAGGGCAATGCACTGTTCTACCAACTCTGCTCCACCTGCTCCTTCCTGCCCTTGTCAGCTCTGCAGGGTTGGTGGGACGTCGGGTCGAAGACGCGTCCCTACGCGAGTGGGGTGCCGCTTGACCGACTCCCACGCGCCTACTCTTCTGACACTCCCCGTCCTGGCGGAGTGTTAGCGCGGGTCCGAGGTGCGTCGCTTCCAGGTCGGCTGCCGGGCTGAAGAGGGGTCTTGCGGATGGGTGCTTCCAGGCCGGCGACCGGGCTGAAGAGGGGTTTTTCCTATGATGGGCCTAACTAATTGGGGGTGCTAAGCCCACCTCCAACAATAGGCCCTCCCCCAGTTCGGTATCGCGAGGCGAAGCGAGCATGCCGAAGTTGATCTGATGTTAGTTCGGCACATCTTAGGACGGGGAGTTCCATACTCAACTGTGCCTTTTCCGAAAAATCCGTAGGAGGTTGGCGCGTGCTCACCACGTGGGACGGCAAAGGACGCTTCGTTTTTCGCGCGGACTGCCCACGCGCGGCGTGTAAAAGACGCTTCGCGTTTATCGAGGCGTCCTTTGCTTTTTGGCGTGGGGAAACGAAGATACGTCATCATTAGGTTTTTGGGCGGCCGTGCTTCTTGTGACACGTGTCCAGGCGTCGCTTCACTGTCCCCCTTCTTCTATTTAAATCCCCCTTCTTCCTCCTGTTAAAACCTTCTGCGCATAACCCTAAGGTAACCTCCTCTCTCCGATTTCTTCCTTCTCTTCCTACTTCCTTCCTGTTTTTTTGATTTCCTCCTCTCCGTGCGATGGCTCCGATGTTAGACGGTATCCGAGCTGAGTCGAGCGAAGAATCGGCGTCCCGCGGTGGCGGTAACGACTCTCCGAGTTCCTCCTCCGGTGATTCCGAGCATGCCTCTTTTCCGCGACGAGGGGCAGACAGTGGGGAAGAGTTGGCCCCCTCGACCTCGGGGGCCGCCCCGTCGCTTCCGGGGACCCATCTCCGGCCGAAAACGGTGGTTAGATCCTCTGGCGGTCGCGGTGCTGGCCAAGCTGGGGGCAGAACCGGGCATCTGGGCGGCCGCGGTGGTCGTCAGGGCGTCCGTGGAGGCGGAGCTCGAGTGGCCAGGGTGAGGTCCCCCTTGGTCTCCTACGAGTAGGGAGGGTCACCGACCTGGAGCACGGCGGAATCGGTGACCCTCCTGGGGAAGAACGCACAGTGGAAGAACGCTTGGTTTTTCCGCCGGCGTTGAGCTCAGGATACCCACAGTGGAAGAACGCTTCGTCTGACTGTTTTTGTTTGCTTTGCTTTCAGGTCCTCATTTTTCTAGATTCAAGCCTCCGGAGTACACGGGTCTTGTTGCGGTGCTCAGGTCGGCGCGTAGGAGAGAGTGAAATGCAAGAGGCGAAGACCACAGGAGGCAGGACCGGAGGATCTGGTGGCTGATTCCCGTGGAGGAGGTCGGTACTGGAGTGCCATCTGGTGAGACCGGTACCGACGTGCCAGCCGCCGGGGATCAGCAAGCAGATCCTTCGGCCCTGCCTGCTAGTGAGACCGGTACCGACGTGCCAGCTGCCGGGGATCAGCAAGCAGATCCTTCGGTCCTGCCCGGCGTAGCCGCGGTCGGGGAAGAGGGGTCTGGGCAGCCCTTCCTTGGCGAGTACGGGACCAAGGCGAGGATGGTGGCCCCGGGAGATTTAGATGGTACCGTGCTGACGGGAGTGAGGATCGACCGGCCGATGCGGCCTTGTAAAAACTCTGTTTTTTTTTTTTTTTTTTGCTTGCTTTTCTTCTTTATGTAAAGATCGGGCCGCAGGCCGTTTATGTAAAAAGCAGGCCGTTGGCCCCTCTCTTTTTTGTAGGTGCCGTTTCGAGGCTGTTGTAATGACTAGGCCGTGGGCCGTTTTTATAATAGACGAGACCGTTGGCCCTTTTGTGTAAATGCCATTTCGAGGCCCTTTTTTTTTTTTTTTTTTTTTTTTTTTTTTTTTTTTTTTTTTTTTTTTTTTTTTTTTTTTTTTTTTTTTTTTTTTTTTTTTTTTTTGATCGGTAGAGGACGGTCTACGTCGTGGACCGTGCTCTTGTATTGGGTGCAGGGTCTCGCTAGGCGGGAGCGATGGACGGACGCGTGTGAATTGCTAGAACGCGAAGTTAGCGAGCTACGTGGTCAGTGGGCCGCGGGTTGTGCAGTCAGAAGACTGATCGTGAGTTTGGCGAGCAGGAGATCGGCGAGCTGTGGTCGTTAGTTAGGCGGAGCTGCGGGATCGGCGAGCTGTGACTACGCGATGAGCAAGCTGCGACCGAGCTGCCTAACTGTTAGACCGACGAGCTGCGACTCCGAACTGCCTCACGGTCAGATCGGCGAGCTACGACCTGCTAAAAAAATGGCTAAAGATTCGAGATTGCGCTTGAGGCTGAGCTCGGCGTTTGTTAGTTAGGCGCGAGGCCGGCGAGATATGATTCCGAGTCGCTTAATTTCTAGAATCGGTTAGCTACTTAGCGTACCACAAGGTCAGCGAGTCGCACGGTCGGAGAACTGCGATCATGAGCTAGGCGAGTAGGAGGTCGGCGAGCTGTTGAGGTCGTTAGTTAGGCGGAGCTGTTGAGGTCGGTAAACTGCGACTGCGCGATGAGTGAGCTGCGACCGAGCTACCTAACTGTTAGACCGACGAGCTGCGACCCCGAACTGCCTTACTGTCAGATCGACGAACTACGACCGCAAACTGCTTTCCTCGGAGTTCGGCTTAAAGGGACAGACTTATGAATAAATCTGAATAGAAAATAAATTCGAATAACGAATCGAATTTTTTTTTTTTTTAAATAGGTGATACCTGATTTTAGAAAGTTCGGTAGACGAATTGTGATATAAGTATCGGTTGGCGAATCAACCGAACTCCGTCTCGCTTGGTTAATGGGCTTTAGGCCCAGCTCTTATCCTTTTTTGGCGAGCGTTTCGAGCTCGGCTTCTTTTGGAGCTCGGCTCATGCAGTGCGAGCGTTTGGAGCTCGGTTTTTCTCTTTTTTTTTGCGAGCGTCTCGAGCTCGGGAGCGTTTGGAGCTCGGGTGGTCTCCTTCATAGCCTCGAACTCCGCGTCTCTTGAGCGCTCCGCGCTGGATCGGAGATGGTGGGCTTCGTCGCCCGGGTGGCTTCCAATGGCCGGGACGAAACGTCCGTCCGGCCTTTCGGATCCAGACGGCGAGTCGCTCGGTTGGCTTGTCCGGAAGCGGGGGGTTTCTTCCCGAGAGACCGGTTCTCTGGGATGGACGTCGGGGGACCCGACATTGTCCGACCGGTCGCGGGGGGCCCCTAACGTGGCGAACCGCTGGTCGGTGGCTCGCGTTAGCTCGTCGATCCGGGCGAGCAGGGTCTGCATCATGACGGACGGCGTGGGCTGGTCTTCCGGTGCTCGTGGCGCGTTGTGGGCGGCGGAGCCGTCGGAATGGGCGGGTGCTGACGCCGGGGGCGGGGCCCTGGAGAATTGCTCTCGAGGAATTGCTTGATCGGCAGCCGCTTGGGCTGATGACGGAATGGTCGCCGTCGTTCGAGTCGTTGGCGGGGCCGTTGTCGGGGCCTGGGCCGTTGTTTGGGCCGGAGTGTCTTGGTCTGACAACACTCTTGGGGTCGGGATTGCCATCGTTGCTTCGGTCGTGTCGGTGGTTGAACTGCTCCTTGCGTGTAGAAGAATCTCTAAACCCCCTCCTTCTAGCGCCAATTGTTGATCCCGTGGACCACTAAGTGTGTTTAAAGAATGATTAGGAGATGGGAGGTGAGATTTTCGTTAATAGAGCAATTTAACCATGTTTAAGACAGGTCGGGAGAAATATGAGTAGGCCGGGGCCGTGTTTCGCTTTATTGATGAAAGAAAGGTGAACACTTTTGAATTACGAACTGGTTCCGAAGGACGACCAGTTCGGCGTTCTAAAGTGTCGTCTTGCTACAAAGAGAGAGGTCGGGTAGCTTATATTCTGTTCTAGAGTCAAAATCCGGATCCCCCTCATTAATGACATATGAGGGGTATATATAGTCGGGGTCGGCTTCCTGCTCCCCGGGATCTCGGGCCACGTGTCGTCTGCGGCCTCTTTCGCGGGTAAGGTGGCCTAGGAGGCGTGTTCCGGCTTTTGAGGAGAGAGGTCATGATGAGCTCGGCGTGGCGTGTTGCAGGGCAATGCACTGTTCTACCAACTCTGCTCCACCTGCTCCTTCCTGCCCTTGTCAGCTCTGCAGGGTTGGTGGGACGTCGGGTCGAAGACGCGTCCCTACGCGAGTGGGGTGCCGCTTGACCGACTCCCACGCGCCTACTCTTCTGACACTCCCCGTCCTGGCGGAGTGTTAGCGCGGGTCCGAGGTGCGTCGCTTCCAGGTCGGCTGCCGGGCTGAAGAGGGGTCTTGCGGATGGGTGCTTCCAGGCCGGCGACCGGGCTGAAGAGGGGTTTTTCCTATGATGGGCCTAACTAATTGGGGGTGCTAAGCCCACCTCCAACAATTTATATATTTAAAATTTAATAAGAATAAATAAATATTTATAAGCTGATATAGAAACAAATTTGTTTATATCAATTTTTAACATTATCTCTTGTATAACATCTTTTTTGTTAGTAGTATCTACATTCGCATGATTATAACATCGACTTTTCTAAGAAGATAAGAAAAAAGGACAATGATGTGGAAAAAAGAAGGTACAAAAGGTAAGGGTAAAATGGAAAAACATATTAGTCCTCGAATCTTGAAGAATTGCTGAAGCGACGTCAAGGTCTAACCGTGTACCACCATGCCACGGTAAATAAAGGAGGCCGTGAAATTTGAAAGTGTAAGGTGCATGCATCATTCAATAGAAAAATATTCTTATTTTAAGAAAATGAAATATAGAATCCAGAGATATTATATGCAGGCAATGACAAAAAAAACAAAAAAAAATCTTTAGGATTGGCCTTATTTTCCCTCCCAGCTATACTATTTTGGTATTATTAAATCATTTGAAGACTTTACTTTGATTTTTTTTTTTTTGTGATGATTAGGCCTGTAGGCCAGGCCGGTACACCAGGCAGAAATCCATACCATATAATTTAACTTTTTTTTTGGAGATTAAATCCCTCCCAACGTTAATCGAACATGTGATCTCGAATGTTCTTACATTTTCGGTAACCTATAACATTAACTACGTAGTTAAAATATTCGTATTAACTATCTTGCAATAGGGTTACGACGAGCACAAGACTACTTTTTATTTATATAAATCACATTAAACATGTATAGTTTATCTTATGAAATAAGTTGGTATAGTTTTTTTTTTAATATAACATCTGCTTTATTGAAAATTAATAATAAGTTACATGATAAGCTGGTATAGTTTATTTTCTAAACAAATCACCTTATCGATCAAATTTGATTTAATATATGAAATTCATCGACAAAAACAAACTCTTTTAATTAATAGAACATTTTAATTTCCCTTTCATAACTGGTTATATCTTTTACACAGCCGTACTCAACATTTCAGAAAATAAGAAAAAATAATAACCAAATGCCAAAACATAAACGATTACGTTCTCCATCTAATATAGAAATATATAACGATCGAATTATAGAAAAGTGTCTATTTTATATTTTATAGTGTGTAAATTATATAATATCATTAAGTTTTAGAACAGGCTTTATATGGATAATAATTTGAGAAAATAACCAAAAACTAGTATGACATTAGGCATTAACAACACGACATCAATACATCACATAGGTAGAAGGTCTATACACACACACACACTTCCCTTTTGGACAGACTCGCTGTCTTGATATGATGACTTCCAAAAGCAATACATGTTCATTTTTACATTTTGTCACCGATGAAATATTTTTTTTGGTTGTTGCTCTAGTTGTGCAGATTATCAAATTTAAATCACCTTAGAAGAACCGTTTTTTATAGTTGAAAAATAACAAAACGTTCTCTTTTGCTGGTAATTTTCTATGTTTTATAAATGATATGTTTATGTTTTAGATCTCATTAAAAGGGTTTGTGGTTCTACAATGCATGTATTAATGGCTTCCCAAAAATTTAAATCCATAAAATATACTCCTATTAAAAAATTGAACGACAATCAACAACACATATAAAACACGATTAATTTATGCATCTTGTAGTTTATGTTACGCTTATTTTTTGTTTGCCATCGAAATTATCCTTTTTATTGTTCTAATCAAGTGTCTCATGCTACACATCAAATAAACAATTTCAGAAGTATATGTTGTTGGCCATTCGCGAATGAAATGAAGGATTATGGTATCCGTTCGAAAGTCACAATCGATAATAAAAACAAAATCTCTTTTTATTTTTATTTTTGGTCGAAAAATCTCTTTTTTATAAACCAATAAAATTCGTCGAAAACAAAAAAAAATTAACCAATAAAATTTGTATAGGAATTCTCAGAGACCAAAAAAAAACATTACTTATAAATTGATTAGTGTAACAAAACACTGAACTAATGGAATCTTATTTACGAAATGATATGATGCATGATTAATATTCACACACAAAAACAAAAATTAGAATAGATATGATGGACCATCTTATCCATCGACGCCGAAACAAGAGCCATAGGTACATCACGGACTGGCTGATTATAGGCATGTCTCACTCAGCATCGGCGAACGGTTTTACCCGAGCCACTTTTTACAAAGGCGGCTCAATCTCGGCCATCCATTATGATTGGGAGGGTCTGGCATTGTGTAGGCAGTGACAACTTGAATCCAATCTCTTTTTGAATCTTCCTGAGTACACCAGCTTGTGTCCACGTTTTGACTTGGTTTGGAACTTCTTTTCCCGTGACAACGCGTCCAAGCTGAACTCTAAAACCGTCAATTTATTCTTTAGTCATTTTTGAGATCGCGCTAATTAACTTCCATGTAGAAGCTCTTATACTATGTGAATATTTGAAGAAGATCTCCATCGCTAACAAAGTTTGGAATCATCGTCGAGTATTGTCTACGTAAACCTACCAGTTTGAGTATGAACAATCTTAATATGATAAAACTTAAACTCAGTGCTAGTATTACCCACATTAACATTCTTCTTTCCTTAGACTTCACTAGTTTCACTAGTTACATATTCTCTTTTTCTTCGTAATTAATTTCACTTACCCAATCTTGAAAGACCCTCAAGTCTTTTCTCGATTCCAAAGCAAATTAAGTACACCCATTAAAAAAAAAAATTTACGCATACCTAAAATAGTATCAATAATTCATAGTATTTTTTAGGTGTGTAAAAATGAGTGATGTATCAAAAATCCACTTATGAGTGATGTAAGAATTAATACACCATTAGGCATGAGCAACGTGGCATATCCACTTATGAGGTTTTTTTTTAACACTTATGAACAAATTATGAAAACAATTACAAGACAATTCAACAACGAACAATTCTTTCCGCTTCATACAAAGATCCACGACCACGATGAACGGTTCTGCTTACACCACGCTGAAGATTTCCTACAAATTTGTTTATATTAATCCGTATAAATGACTTTCTAGTGTAAAATCATTAATAAAACAATTTGGTCAACCGCTATATTAAATGGGATTTCACATCCACTACAAGAAAACAGGCAATTTGCAACGAACGATATCGTTGTAACATCGTTGCAAAAGAGGGTTTGCATCGAATTTGCGACGAAAATGATATCGTTGTTAACTGATCGTCGCAAACAACAAATCGTCGTAAATTCGTCGCAAAAGTACGAGGGAAAATACTTCGTATAATCGTTGTAAATAGCCACGATTTTATAACGATTTTTTAGCAACGGATTACCATCGAATCACCGACAATTCTATATATGATTATTAATTTTAAAATTTTATTATAATATTCTATATATGATTATTATTAATTTTAAAATTTTATTAATTTCGAAATTTTAAAATAAAAATTTTAAAAATATTATATAATATAATTTTATTAAAAAGAAAATATAATAATCTGTTACAAAAAAAAAAAAAACCAAAATTAGAATTCGAAATCCTAAATCTAAATAACTATATCGTAATCGTCGAGATTGACATCGTCTTCGGGACGTCTCGACGAACCGGATGTGCCTGCCGCTGCCTCTGCCGTTGCCGCTGCATCTCTCTCTGCTCGGAGTCTTCGCTTTTCCCGTAGCATAGCCTGCATTGTTGGGTTCCCTGTTGCCAAGATGTCGAAGAGTTCGTCATTCTGCGTAGCATCCAGGTGAAACTGCTGCTGAAGACTCGCAATCTTCGCCTGATATGCCTGAGACCGAGTAGCCTCGGTCTCAACCCGCTCCTGAAGACTCGTAATCGTGGCACGTAACACGACTGGATCATCTTCTGGCAATCGGCGTCGCGGAGCATATGAAGAAGCAGCCGAGACATCTCGAATAGATCCCATCCCGACAACCTTCCCCTTTCTCTTAGGAGCAACCTATATTTAAATTTTTCATTTAGAAATTTTTAAAAAATCAAAAACTAAAAATTAATAAAGAGTAACTATTCTATATATATACCTGCTCGAAGATCCGGTCAATATCGGGTGTGGTCAACCCTCCAGACATGACCGACGAACTACCGGGAGAGAGCTGTTGAGAGAGTTGTGTCTCTCGATCGGTGACTCTGGAAGTCACCTCATTGAAGATGTGCTCGGCAGTCTCAGAAACAAAGGAACCATCCTTCTTCCGGTGCGTCCGCTCAAAAACCCTGGTCAACGGAGGGAGTACACCTCCTTCTTCGGCGGCCTAAAGAAAAAAACTATGTTATTGGCAACGTAAATTAAATAAATTAATTTAAATAAATTTAATTACCATCTGTAGACGAACACCCGCAAAAGGTGTTTGCCCAGCTGTATGAGGCAGAGCCTTGAGTCGCCCGGCCGAATCAACGGTGTTGCGGGAAGCCGAACACTTCTCAGCAATGATGATGGACTTCGGTTCCAGCCAATACCGCACCAAGCCGTCCCAAACGGCTTTATCCATGTAGAGGGGCTTTGCTTCATCGCCATCTTTCTTCCATGCTTTCTTCCACTCTCCAACCACGCCTTGGATACGAAACTTTACCCTCTCGAGAAATAAAGTTTTAACCTCCTCATGAATAGAAATATCCCAATGATATTTTTGCTGCACGAAAAACAAAAATAATTACACATTTTATAAAGTAAAATTAAATATATATTTAAATATAATTAAAATAATTAAGAGAAAAAAAAAAAATTTCCATACGTACCGCAAACATCTTGAACCATGTGTCCTTGACGTGTTGAGGAAGCTGGGAAAAATTGGTATGCGGCTCGACAAAATAAGACTTGATGATGTCGGAAACGGTGCGTCCAACTTTGGATTCAACTCCAAACCTGAAACAAAAAATTGTAAAATTTTGAATTGTTAGAAATAAATATAAATATGTAATAATAAATGTAAAAAATAAATATTTATATATATTACCATTCCGACTCGTCAGTATGATCCGGATCTAATCTTTTAAGCCTATGACGCCCCGGCTGTGCAAGCAAATCATGAACCGTCATGTGTGCATACGGGGCCGGGGCATGTCCTCCAGATTGCGGAATCTGAGGTGGTTGTAGAGGCGGCGGAGGTTGCGTCACAGGGACGAAATCCGTCTCTGTAGCCTCAGAAGACGGAGGCAACCCGGGACCCGTAGAATCACCAATATCTCTCAAAAACTGAGCGTAATGTGCACGACGCTGGCCCATCTGCATAAAAATGAAAAAACATTACTATCTATAAACATCCGGGCAGTCTGCTATTTTTCCTAATTTGATTCCGTTTCTACCGACCTAAATTATTTCATTTTTATCTATACTAATTAATTAAAAACATAAAAAAAAAATATTTACCTTTTTTCGCAAAGAATTCGCAAGGAAGCTGTAAGCAGTTTTTTTTTAATTTGTTTGCAAATGAATTGGCAAGGAATTCGCGTGTATATATAAGATTACTTGTCGTCGCGAAATCGTCGCTAATCAGCGACGATTTCGCGACGAATCGTGGCTATATCGAGGCAAATTAACCGTAGCTAATTCGTCGCTAATTTTGCAACGATTTTGTGACATTCGGAGTTTGCGACGATTTAGCCAAGATTTGTCAATATTCGTTGCCAAATCGTCGCGGATTTGGATCGATTTTGTGACGATTTCTTTAAAAATCGGTTTTAGGATTTAGGGTTTAGGTACGAAATTGTAACGTAATGTCATTTTGGGTTTAGGAGTTGAAAGTTGTTTACCTGCTTCTGATGTTCCGGCTAACAAATAATTCTGGGAATCAAGTTTTTACTTGAAAACAAGATCTTACAGAATTATTTATTGGCCAGAGCATCAGACAAGCAGGTATACAATGATCAACATAAAAACTTAAAGAAAAGTGGATATGAATTTATTTTTTGAGTTTGCAATGAAGGTGTGAAAGGTATTTATAGAAATTTTTTACAAATTACCAACGGATTTGCAACGAAATATTACAACGAATTTACGTCGTCGCAAAGTAGCATCGAATTTGCAACCTTCGGAGTTAGCGACGATTTAGCCACGATTTGTCAATATTCGTTGCCAAATCGTCGCAAATTTGGATCGAATTAGTGAGGATAGTTGTAAAATCGGTTTTAGGGTTTAGGGTATAGGTACGGAATTGTAACGTCGATTGCAACGTTTCAAAAACAACTTGACTTGTTTACCGTAAATCCAAGTTCATCGATATTGAAAAATAAGTAAAACATATAGTTTGCGTATACGTTAGAGATTAGTAATACAATGATTCAGTTTGTGGATATTACTGTGATTGACCAAGTTTTCATTTCCGGACAATTCTATAAAGTCACGATCAATTTCATTGAAAGATGCATAATACAATGCGATGGTAATACGTTAGGGTTTAGGGTTTAGGGCAAAGGGTTTAGGGTTTATGACAAATCGTCGCTAAATCGTCGCAAATTGGCATCGAATTTGCAACCTTCGGAGTTAGCGACGATTTAGCCACGATTTGTCAATATTCGTTGCCAAATCGTCGCAAATTTGGATCGAATTAGTGAGGATAGTTGTAAAATCGGTTTTAGGGTTTAGGGTATAGGTACGGAATTGTAACGTCGATTGCAACGTTTCAAAAACAACTTGACTTGTTTACCGTAAATCCAAATTCATGAAATTATCAATAAGTTCATCGATATTGAAAAATAATTAAAACATATAGTTTGCGTATACGTTAGAGATTAGTAATACAATGATTCAGTTTGTGGATATTACTGTGATTGACCAAGTTTTCATTTCCGGACAATTCTCTAAAGTCACGATCAATTTCATTGAAAGATGCATAATACAATGCGATGGTAATACGTTAGGGTTTAGGGTTTAGGGCAAAGGGTTTAGGGTTTAGGGTTTATGACAAATCGTCGCTAAATCGTCGCAAATTGGCATCGAATTTGCAACCTTTAGTGTTTGCGACGATTTAGCCACGATTAGTTCAAGTCGTTGCCAAATCGTCGCCAATTTGCATCGATTTTGTGAGTATCACAATTAGCGACGATTTAGCGACGATTTCTTTGAAATCCCTTAAACCCCAAACTAAATCACATTTCCGATCACCACTCATTTCCCACCGTTGTTGGGGAAATTAATAAATTACATGACACATAAACACATATATATGTCTCGTAATTTATTAATCGCCGCACCTACGGCGGAAAATGAGTGGAGATCGGAGATGGGATTTAGTTTGGGGTTTAAGGGATTTCATAGAAATTATATCACTTAAATTTCACAATAACTACTCGATCACAATATTATATTAATACATTAAATTCACAATAATTACTAGCTAGCGCGGTCACTCTGATTCATTTTCGGACGAAGAGTAGTTCACATCCGTTTCTTGATCATCTGGTTCATCACTTTCTTCGAACTCATCTTCCTCATCTTCTTCCTCTGTATCGTCTGGGAGATATTCAACTTCCCTGTTTTGAGGATCTATCAAAAGGATGTCTTCATTGCTCTCATTTAGTTCTGGCATATCAGAGCAATGATCTTGCTGCATTGGTAGTTCCTCATCAACCCCCACAATTCGACCCCTCGGAGAAACTTTTATAACTGATAACCATGAGATACGGGTGGTACGAACTCGCGGATATGGAACAAAGCTGACTTGTTCTGCTTGTGATGCTAGGATAAATGGCTCATACTTATTGTAACGTCGTGATTGGTTGACATCTACTGCCCCAAATTTATTTTTACGGACGCCTCGATCAACTGTTGGATCGAACCAGTCGCATTTGAACAGAACGCATTTCAAACCTAAGCAACCAGGGTACTCAACTTCAATTATGTCTTGCAACACTCCATAAAAATCTATTTCGCCCCGCACACATACCCCGTAGTTGGCAGTAGCTCTTTGATTGCCGTATTTTAATTATGAAGTTGGCCACTATATATAGATTTTTATTTTCACTACCATCGAATTACCTACGATTTTACATCGATTTCACATCGATTTTACAACGAATCTAAAAATGTTTACATCGACTTTACAACGATATTAAACATGTTTACCTAACTAAACACCGTGAATTTAAAACGTGCTCACCTAACTGATTAATCGTTGGGAAATCGATGTAAAGTTCAAATTATACAAATCATTGCTAATTCGTGGGTAATTTTACGACGATATTACAACGTTTTATATAAACGTCGTAAAATCGTCGCTACGTTACAACGATTTTACGACGATTTTGATAATCGTCGTAATGTCGTCGGTAATCGTTGTATAATCGTCGCTAATTAGCGACGATTTGACAACGAAAATTATCGTCCCAATTTTGCGACGACTTTACGACGTTTTCAAGAATCGTCGTAAAGTCATCGCGAAAACGATGGAAATTTGCAACGAATTAAAATCGTCGCCAAAATTCGTTGCAAATTGCCTGTTTTCTTGTAGTGATCCACTTATGAGTTGAGGTATATATACTTTAAATTTTGGTTATTATTTTTTTTTGTTTGTTAAACTTTGGTTATGGCAGCGTATATTAACTATTCCCACATAATTGCCAGCTTTACAGGAAGTAATCAATCAATTACAGGTGATTTATTGAAATTTCATACTCTCTCCGTTTTACAAAAAGTATCATTTTAAGATTTTATTTTTTTTTCCAAAAAATGTCATTTTATGTTTTTTATATATAATTTTGAACAAAAATCCAGTTTTAACTTTATTGTTTTAATATATTAATTAGAAAGATAAATTGTTTAGTGTATTAATAAGGAATATATTATATTTTTAATAATTTTTTTAATATATGTGAAATGTGTCAAAATGACACTTTTTGTAAAATAGAATAAGTACAATATATATATATATATGATCGCTTTCAAATAAGATTGACGAATCAAAATAAATGAACCCCATCCCTGGATGAAATTATCATGGAGTGACAAAATGTGGAAATACAAAAATTGAGATCATGTATGTGCGCTTGTGTGACACGAAGTTTTGAGACTTGAAAAGAGATCAAAGAAAGACAAGTTGAGCAAGTGGACTTGCGAGAAGGCTTTGCGTTGTCCGGATCCCACGTTGTACCACACACTTGACGCATCTTTATAATAATAGTAAAACTTAAAAATCATCATCTGTTTATTCTTTGTTAGAGCATCATTATTAGAAGAGATCCATTAAGAGTTCTTAGAGAATTTTTAATTAATAAACTTAAGTTAAGAACCTCTCTTTAGAAAATTATGAAATGATTAGTTTATTAGTAGAACCCCTAATGGGTTCTTAAAAAAAAAAAAATTCTATGAAAACAAAACCAAAAAAAGTCTCGTTAATATATATAAACAATCAAAACTGATGGTTAACAAAGTCTCGTGATCTATGAAAACAAAACCAAAAAAAAACAAAACACAATCTTGTGGAAACCATAACAAAAAAAAAGGGCATAGAAGAGAGAAAGAGAAGATGAAAACATAGAGAAGAAGAACCGGTATTAAAGAAAGAGAAGAAGCAGAAACTTGGAGATATCAAATGAGAAGAAGCACCAACTTTTAATAGAAGATATCAAAGCTTTGAAGCCTTCATCACCTATCTAACAAGCAATAAGCATCGAGTTGACATATATCTAACAAGCAATAACCATTCATCACCTATCTAAGCATTCATCACCTTTCTAACCAATTCATTTATTACCTATAAGACAACCATTATCTAACACAAATATGCATTTATTAATCACTGTTAACCTTTAAAAGTGTGTACCAATAAAGAGACAACCAGTTTTAATCCATGTTAAGCTTTAAAAATGGGTACCAAAATGTGTAAGCTCCTTGTCCAAGTATTAGCCTCATTGCAGCTTCATTACAGCACATGAATGATCCTCTCGTGTTCACCTCTAAATGAATAACAATCAAGAGAGATCTTACCTTTGACTTTCTCTGGAGTAAGAGCATTGAACGTTGCCTGGACAAAATTTTCCAAGTAATTGGGTTGCTTGAACACTTTCACCTGTCAAATTAGACCACCGTAGCATCCATCAGAGAGAGAGTTAAGAGATTCCATTTGTCAAAACATCGGTCTATAAGAAATACAGAACACTTGAAGGAGCTAAGATAGAGTCTGTTGCCCAAAATACAAATCGGATACCAAATTCTGATTCTACCAAATAAGTGTGCGCAGATTGTTAATGAAAAATGAAAACTGGATTGACGAGACTAATTGATCAATGAAAGTTTTGTAAAGAAAAGGAATGTTCGAGTTAGTTAAATCAACAGACGTGAAAGAGATCCCAACATGCCTTTAGTTTGCACAATCATCCGAAGAATACGCAATGCCATAGATTCAGGAGAGAATAGAAGTACGATTAAAACACAAACGCATATCAAATAAATAAAAAAGCGATTGTAGATTGTAGATATCAATTTCGTTGCGATTCTGAATTAGAATTTCAGGTCAAATCCAAAAAAAAAAAGCCTTACTTATGGGCTTGGAGCTTTTAGCTTTACAAGCCTTACTAAAAACCCACATCACAATGAAAGCGAAGGATATTTATTCGGCTTATTGGATTCTACAAAAATGGGACGTTTTTTTAAGGGTCTGTATCTTAACAACAAAAGATACATTTTACATTACAGAAACACCGGAACAGAGATCATAGACATTATACATTAGACAACAGCAAGATCAAAAAGAGACCAGAATTTTTCCGGTCTCCAAATCCTAAAACCCTTCACAGAGGTTGTTGAAGAGTAACCACCAAGGGACTTGTCACATTTCGTTTCCCGTCTGACCAAACTATATAACCAGTTTCCACACTTGTCGCTCCAGGTGACAGCTTCACCTCCGTCGTCTTAACCCTTACCGCAAAACTCAGTTTCTGACCTACACGTCTGAACGATAGCTTCTCCGGCTCAACCGTCACCGTCGTGCCCCTCGGCGGCCTAATCTTAATCTCATAGACGGAATCCGAATCACCGACATTTGTCACCGTCCTAATGAAATGTGTCGACATTTTACTTTCTCCATACTGCTGAAACACGACGGAGAACGATGGGTAGTTCAAATTCCCGACGTGTCCCGCGCGTCTAGCACCATCGCAGTCCGCCTTGCGCCTGGTTATTGTCACAATGTTGGTTCCTGTGTAGTTTGAATTACACAGGAAATTGATGTAATCGTAAGATGTTATATCGTAGACTAATCCAGGATCCATAGCTTTGGTCGGGTGAACATGACCCGACCCATAATCCATAACAGACGATGTATTGCCGGTAGACTCATCCAGCATTGGCTCATCGCGGTTATCGACCGTGTAAGCCGTAGTCATCAATGCAGATCTTATCGCCGCCGGGCTCCAACCGGGATGAGCCGCCTTTAGCAGCGCGGCGAGACCTGAGACGTGCGGGCACGCCATCGAAGTGCCTGACAAAATGTTGAATTCCGTTCTCCGGTTATCGGAAGGAACACCCGATGGACCGATCCGGTCAGGCCAAGCAGCGAGGATGTTTAAACCGGGTGCGATTACATCCGGTTTAAGAATCTCCGGTGTCTCTGGATTAGGCCCACGAGCGGAGAAAGATGCCACGACGGGTGCGGGTCGGATTCCGAGTCGGGTCCCTTTGAAAACGATCGTGGCCGTTGGTTGTTTCGATGAACGCGTTTTGGATGATTCGGAGATGTATTTCCTGATTTCATCTCCCCCAGAAGCACCAACCGATGTCGCCGGTAACACGTGGCAATCGGCGACTAAACCTTCTCCGTCGAATACACCGTTCGCTATTATCATCCCCAAGCCTCCGTTTTTCCTTACGATTTCCCCTTTGGTTGCCCTAGAATTGATTCCTCTATCGCAAAGAACGATTTTGCCTTTCACCAAATTCGGATCCAACGAGCCTTCGATACACAGAGACGAAGAGTAACCGTCGCCGCCGAGCAAACTACCGCCGTATACAAGAGGGTACATCCGATTCGGATCCAGATCCGGTCCACCGTAAACGCTAACACCCGGAATCGTTTTTCCGTTACCGAGTTTCACATTGGCGGGGAAATCGCGATCGATTGTTCCCGCTCCAACTGTTGTCATCCACGGAGCGACGTTTGTCACCGTTAAAGCACCGGGACCTCCGTTTCCGGCGGAGGCGGAGACGAATATCCCCCTGTCGATTGCTCCAAAAGCTCCAATGGCGATGGCGTCTAGGTAATAAGGAACCACGACGCCTCCAACGGAGAGAGAGACGACGTCGACTCCGTCGGCAACTGCTGTGTCGAAAGCGGCTAAGATATCTGAGTCGTAGCAGCCGGAGTTCCAACAAACTTTGTAAGCGGCGAGTCTAGCCTTCGGAGCCATCCCGGAAGCGACGCCGCGAGCGTATCCGAGCGTGGAGGCAGGAAAAACGTAACGACCGGCGGAGATCGAGGCGGTGTGTGTCCCATGGCCGTCGGAGTCACGCGGAGAGCGGAACTCCGTCGTTTCGTTCATCTTTCCGTTGGTGGCTTCATACCCACCGCAGAAGAATCTCGCTCCAACGAGTTTCCGGTTACACGCGGTCGCCGGAAAATCCTCTGAAGCAACACATTGGCCTTTCCATTTAGTGGGAACAGGACCAAGACCACGGTCGTCGAAGCTAGGCCTCTCAGGCCAAATACCCGTATCGATAACTCCGATAACAAGATCCGAGCCGAAATCGGATTCCTCGAGGAGACCCGCCTTGTCGGTGGACCTAAGGCCAAGAAACTCCGGGGAGCGAGTGGTGTGCAAGTGACGGACTTGCTCGGGGATAACAGAGATGACATGAGGATGGTCTAAGAGCTGACGAGCGTCTTGAGCGGAGAGTCTAGCGGAGAAGCCATGGAAAACGGTGTCGTATGTGTGGATGATGGAGAAAGGAGTGGAAGTGAGTGAGGCAAGAGAGGATGTGTACCAGTGACGGTGAGTGGGGAAGATTGAGGGTTTAGCTTCGTGGTCTACGTGGACGATGTAAGTCAAATGGTTTAAAGAGGAAGAGGAAGAAGGGGAAAAAAGAAACAAGAAGAATAGGAGGAAGAAGAAGAAATCCATTGATGGAGAAAGTTAGGGTCTTTTGCTGATTCTTGATTTGGTTAGTGAGTGGAAGAAGAAGAAGAAGATTGATGAGGGTACCACATTGCTATTTGATTTGTTTTTTGGGTGGAAGCGGAGAAAGAGAGGAAAAGTTGTGTAGTGTGTACAGAGCAAGCAGAAGAAGCTGTGCCACTGTCTAGTGTGTAGTGTCTGTGAGCTGGAGGCACTGTCTCTTTTGCTTTCCTTATTACGAAAACACCCTTAATACTTTTCAAAAGAAAAAAAAACTAAAAAGAATAGTAGATATCGATATGAATGTAACACAAATATTTATATTCAGTTGATAATGTACTCGTATGCAGCCAGTTATGTTTCAGGTGACAGATTCATATGTTTCGTTCACGGGGTTTTGAATTTATATTTGCATATGAAATTTTGATTCCATTTTTGTAAATTTAAAGTTTGAAATGATTCCAACTTCAAAGCCTAAAAAACAAAAGTAAGGATTGTTGTTCACGTCATCTGAACCGGTGGATTTCATGTGGGTCCCATGCTTGTTCGACACGTGTTTGTCGCTCGTGTAGATTCTTAGGATAACTTTAACTTTAATTAATCAAAACAAAAGGATAAGGCATTCTGATATTTTTGTCAAATGTTGATTAGAGAAATTAGATAGATGTAAAATGTATTGACCCACCAAATATAAGCTAACTGTTAACAGCAATAATAATTACTACTCCCTTTACATTTTTAATAAAAAGTCGACCATATCATAATAAATACGAGTTACGATGATATTCAATAGAAATCCACCTGAGTAGGTCGATGTTTATTGTGTACTTATTATTGAGCCATTGTTATTGTTTTCCTATATATTCTAACGCATTTTAATAAACCCCAGAAGCCAAAAGCAGTGTGTTCACGTGTTTTTGTTAGTTTCTGCTATTTTTCTTTTCTTTTTACATGCACATACCATCTAAAATAATTTGTAGACTATAGTGAAACAAAAAAAAAAACTAGTTTAACAACAAAATGTGCCCATTCAACTGTATTGCTGGGTGATACGGACAATAAGTAGGTCCACCACTCAAGCGTATTATTTAGTTTATACTCCCTCTGGTTTTTTATATTGCTAGTTTTAGACATTTTGCTTTATTTTTTTATAAAAGATTTTATCATTTTTTGTCTTCGTACTATCATAAAACATTAATAATGAACAAAAATAATATAAACAGTCCAATAAACAATTTTTTTTTAACAACAGCATTTAATGTTTCAAGCAAAAAAAAAATGTTCTTAATTCCCGTGATTTTAGAGAAAACCCTTTATAAAAAAAAGTATAGAATTATTCAAGCCAATATCCTGGTTTCCGGTTAATTTATTAACCTTTTTAAATTGAGACTTTGTAGAAAATAAAATGAGACTATTATTATTATTTTTTAATTTAATTCACGTGCAATTATTGACTATGGAGGGAGTCTAGTAATGAGTGGACGCTCTCTAAAGCGGGGACAAATTGGACCTCTTGCTCTTATTAATAATCTTCTTTTTCACTTTACCTTTTGAATCCTTAATTGTTTTTTTTATTCATATATGAGTATTTTAATTTCATGGGGAAAAATAATAATTTCAGTATATTGCAAATTCAATTGATGGGCGTTAAACGAGCTTAAATCCAGCATCTGGAAACTGGAAAAAGTAATGGGCCTCCAGTTTCTTATATCAATAACCTTAGTTTGGAATTTTGATATAAAATCGAAGTTAACACTATTGTCATATAAAAGCTTTATAAATCAGAAACTGGAGGCTTGATTTATAAAGCTTTCAAAATCGAAGTTAACTTCCAAATTCTTCGATTTTGAAATGCTAAACTAGAACCCCATATAAAAGCGTTATAAATCAAGACACCAAACAGTTTTGAAAGTCTCACATGGCCTTCTAATTCCTCACAAGAATTCTCAAGATTGTTCCGGTCATGATCCTAGCTATAAGAGCATAGCACATGGCCACAGATTCCATCCTTCCTCAACGATGAAATTGACTTAAAGAACTTGAACAACATCTCGATAATGAGAGATTTGAAACTTATGTCGTTTGTAATGTCAATTGTCGTGTGAAAATCTAGGCTAACCATATCATGTTTTCTTTGTAATCCTAGATAAATCAAGGCTATATATGCACATCATGTGCAACAAATCGAGTATTTCTTTCAGATTTTAAAGATGATAATTCTCTTACTTTCATAATCTCTAACATGATAAATTTTCTGATTTGGTTTCTTATGAGTGTAATGTTATTGTGTTTGACTTGACTGAATTTTTCCCATTCTTTAATAAAAATAACTCTTTCTCCTTCTGCTACTTGTTGCATGCTTCTTGTTTATCTTCTTAGATAACACAAGGCTTTGCACAATATTTTCATAAAATCGAATATTTTTTTAGTATTGCATATTCTTCGGCGTAAAGATTGTTAAAATTCCACCAAATGTATCGGTTACTCTGATAGTCATATGATAAATTTTATGACTTGGCGTTCTTATGAATGTATACAACCATATTGCTTAACACTTTTTACAACATATCGTTTCACGAAACAACAAGAGAATAATACCACCATATGATTTCTATTATGATATGAAATATGAGTTGGCACACCTGACCTTTTGGAGTATTGATGCTAGTACTTGAACTTCTATCATATATGAATACAATTTTAACGAGTAAAGATAATAATGAATGTACAAATGATCAAATCTCAATAATAACAGTTCTATACACGATTTTACCAATTGTATAAAACGAGCGAGAATGGAGAAACTAATTAATCTAATCTTTCTTGCATATTTTGATTTTATCATTCAAATTGTTAGCAGATTAATTTTTTTAAGGGTGTAACCGTGGAAGTTACATTTCAGTTCCTATCACAAAAATAAAAATGATCGGAAATTCAATATTGTCGAATATGAAATATAAATCAAAACCAAAATGTGCAATGTATTTCAGAATATGAATCTTGTTATTTAAAATGAAAATTAGATTTTAATCCGCAGTTCCACACTGTGTACAAACAAATTATAAGAAAGATAACTTCCACGATTCAAAAAATGTAACGGTGTCCCTCTGCGCTGGTGCTCGAAACATTAATCACGATTATGTGTGGAAGCTATTAGAAGAGGGATTAGCACCCCCTGGTTTAACTCGGTTCGAACCGAGACCGGTTCAGTCAACGCCGGTTTACGATGGTTCGGATCGAGGACAAGTTAGCCCAAAAACATTGGGCCGAGCTCGGAATCTCGCTAAAGCCCATCTCGACCACCGATCTAGGCCCGGCGCGAGCCCAGTCCGTTACATCAGATAAAAACATGAATATTTCCCTTTTTTCGCCGATCTCGGAAAATGAAATATATTCCCCTCGATAGAATCTTCAAGATATCAGGAAGATATCCTTATTTCGGAGAGAAAACCGGAATACTTCCTTCTCCTAATAGAGCAAGGAAAAAGAAATATTCTCCCTTGGAACCGCCTCAAGACATTATAAATAAAGGAGAAGGGTTCACTCTTCAAATCATCCACAACTTCCGAAGAGACCAGGGAGAATACAAGAGAGCTACTTACCGATCTCAAGTTCTCCATCTTTGCAATCTTACTAAACTCTATTGTAACGCCGACTCTTGATCAATAAACGAGATTCCGATTAAAGTACTGTTTTACCCCTTTTGTGTGATTTACGGATTAACATTTGTCGCCGACTGTGGGGACAAATTTATAGAAAAGTACTTTTGGATATCGTTTGATTGAGTTCGGCGATGGTTCTTCCAATCGACAATTCCGTAGTCAACATCAACGGCTCAGAAAACAACGATCAAAACCCTCGGACTGAAGAACTCAATCCAACCGAACCTGAATTACCGGCAACCGGAGGAGGTCCCCCTCCGACCTTACTTACTGGAAGTAATACTCAGATCAATCCCCCGAGAACTCTTCCACCGCCTCCAGCTACCCCTACATTCATGGACCCGACCATCTTTATGGAAGTCATGGCAGCACAGTTCGCAGAAATCAACAAAAAGAACGAAGAGCGGATCGCTTCGCTAATAGCATCCCACTTTGAACGCCGAAACCAGATCGGTACCCTCAATCCAAACCTGATCACCCCCGCCAGCGAAAACACACTACGCCAGAACCTCTTGCCTGACCTGACCGACGCTCAACTCCCAGGTGTGACCGATCTACCAACTAGGAGATCCGCAGCCGATTCGGAAATCCACATCTCGGATCAAGCCGCCATGAACCTGGAATTCGCGAGGGTCCATGCCCAATTACAATACATGCGATCTAAAGTCCACCAGGCGACGAGCTCAGCGCCAGAGATCGACCGAGTGATTCAGGAGTCGCAGAGGACCCTATTCACGAACCGAATCATCAACACTCCAGTCCGGCGATTGGAAAGGGTCAAGATCACGCCATACGATGGATTTACCGATCCTAAGCATTTCCTGACCTCTTTTGTCATCACGATGAATCGCTTTAGTTTCGGATCAGAAAACGAAAAAAATGCAGCCATGTGCCAGTTATTTGTAGAGAACCTATCCGGAGCCGCGCTCGATTGGTTTTCGACACTCGAGCCGAACTCAGTCAACAGCTACAACGAGCTCACTACCAAGTTCCTCAAACGCTTCATCATGTTTATCAAGCAGAAAACAAAGAACGCCGAACTCTGGGCCCTCGAACAGAAGCAGGACGAGCCCCTACGCAATTTCATGGAACTTTTCAAAGCAGTCGTATCCCACTGTACGATCGACGACGAAGCTGCGATCGAGGCTCTTTATAAAGCGACCTGGTACGAATCAGACTTCCACAAGGAGATCAAACGCAACAATCCAAAGACGTTGGAAGACATTTTACACAGGGCGCACATCTTCATCATGGAGGAAGAGGAAAGATCCGAGAAAGATAGGCGGTACGCACTCACGAAACAGCCCGCTGCTAAAGATAAACAGTACGTTCTTCCAAAGCAACCCGTCAATACGGTCCAAACTCAGTAGTCCTGGTCAAACACTTGGGTTCGATCGGTGATAGTAGAATTTTTCCTATCAATTTCTCAAATCCCACTCATGTCATTGTAGTACTTGAGATGTCAATCCATAAGGGGTTAAGATTGAGGCACTAAGAATGCAAGAAACTTCTTAAGCTAGAGCAAACATTGTTTTTGGTTTTTAAATTTATAAGAAAGGAAACAAATGCAAGAAGGAAAACAAAACACAAGACTAAAATGTTGGATTATGAACTAAGCTATCAATGAGATGGGTAACAATCAAACAATGAATCATTTAGAAGCATTAATCACTATTTTAGAACATGGAATTCTCAAATATGACTAATCCATTTCCATGGCACTAATCACCTTGTTAATTATCTAATCAAGAACAAATTTCCATTTGTGATTAAATAATTAACAAGCATTAAGAAACAATTCCAATTAGTTCACTAAACACCCTAAACATCAACTTCCGTTGGCTAGGATATGCATAGCTCACAAAAGGTTCGGATCAAGCAATTCATTTAAACTCGGGTCATGAGTGAAATGCCTAAGATCTAGAAACGAATGAACATACCTAATCTAGTACTAACACCGCTTACTCGAATCTATCCCTAATGCATGGGATGAGACCAAAAATCTAACTAATCTAAGGTGTAGTACTAGGTTTCGGTTTATCATGACAAATCTAGCGTTACGAACCAACCTAAGTGAAAGACTCATCCAAGATCATCTTAAATAACCATTATCTAACCATCAAGACAATTGACTAATGATGCCTAAACATTCAATGCACATTCATTCTTATGACATGGATCACACAAGTAGATTAGTTCACTTCCATGATACTAATCCATTTACAAAATCATCTAGTTATCAAGAACTTCCGTTCGAAACTAAATGATCCATAATCATTAAGCATTAGTCCATACAAGTCAACAATTCACCTTAATCATCAATTTCCATTGGCTAAGAATTGAATTGCATGCTTAGAAGTTTTCTAGACATTTCATCGAACACCTTCCGGGCGAGAAATGTCTTAAGTTCTAGAAATGAGTTGTCAATTCGATTCTAGCATTAAGATCCCTCCTAACATGAGAACAAATGATTATCTAAGCCTAAACATCAACAATCAACCATCAACCATCCAAATCAAACATTATCTAAAATCCAACAAAAAGTCAACTCACAAGAACATGAAGAACACAAGAGAAAAAGACATAGAAATGAAGAACAAGAATCAAATAAGCATAATATAAAGATAGAGTGAAGAAATCTTCTCTAGAATGGCATTTGTATGAAGAACAATCCCAAAACATCAAGAAGAGAGAGTTGGGGACGAGCCCCACTCTTAGAAGAAGAAAACTTCCCAATAAAATTAGGTTTTTTGGCTTTTAATAGAGTTTGGGTCGAGTTTTTTTTGGGTTTCAGATGATTCACAGCGGTCAGGACTTGCCCGCTGCATGACCGCTGTGAATCTCTATTTTTTTCGTCGGATGAATCCGCAGCGGTCACTGTAGACCGCTGCGCTACACCGCTGTGAGCTCCAATGAGTTCCTTCGCGCGCCAGACTGGACCGTCGTCACGGAAATTGGCATAACTTCTGATCGCACCGTTGGAATTGCCTCAAACCACTTCCAAATGAAAGCTAATCCATTGCTATATCTCGTGATAAAATTTGAGCTCAATCCAACGGTGAAAAGTCCTTCATCCATTGCCAAACTTATGACGTATCAACCTGATCCTGCATCTCTGTATTCTGCAATGACTTTTTTGTGTAGCTATCTTCACTCCTCCAACTCCTATGACTCCAAGAACACCTGAAAATGGCTCATACAAGCCAAAAAGAATGCAAAGACAACCTAGGACATCTAAAATGCAATGAGACTCAAGTTGGACCTAAATGCATGAAAATATCCCAAAACTATACAAATTGGAACTAAAAACCTATGAAATTAAACCTTAAAAACATGTAAAATATGGTGTTATCAACTCCCCCGGACTTGTCTTTTGCTTGTCCGCAAGCAAACAAGAGAAGACAAACCGGAAGAGAGGTTTTAAAGAGTGGAAATTCACAACTAAAATACATGTCAAAGCATTCAAAATAATAGCCCAACATAATACCAAGACATTGCAAAAACGTATCTCAATATGACTCTAACTTCTCTAGACTTATCGCAACTCCAATTATTTTACTCTAGATCCAAAACAAGTATCCGCATGCTTTCTTATCAACCAACTCCCTACATTCATTTAAGTTCAAGCGTGACTCTCACATATGGGCAATTGATCTATTCCATTTGGCTCGGTAGAAAAAGGTCTTTACGTATAAGAGGCGGTTCATGTATTTGTGGCTACTCTCAAAATCAAACGCAAGTCATTATACAAAAGCAATAGAGAATAGGAAACAATTTATGCATACAAGATGTTCTTCCATTGTTCTACCCTTCCTAAAGCTTTTCATCTAAATTCCCGAACTTGACAAGCAATTTTCTTTTTCTTTCAAAACTCTTCTTAACCACAAACGTATAAACTCAACCCGCCAATCACATCAAACGACAACTCTTTCTACACCTTAGTTACTAGGGAATTTATATCATTATGCCTTTTCTTTTTTCTTATTTTCGATTAACTCTTTTTTTTTTTTTTTTTTTTTTTTTTTTTTTTTCTCATCCCCTATAACTTTTATTACAACATGGTTTTTCATTTTTCTTTTCTCATTCCACTTCCCATTTTTTCATTTTCAAACCAATCCCACAAATCCCAACCAATAACCTTTGTAAACCCCTATCAATTGGAAGAAAGAGCTTGTCGTTTCTATCTCGAAAGATTTTGTACATGAAAGCGCATAGAAAAAGACCTCACTCAACGATTTAGCACAATGGTTCAAAATAAAAGGTTTCGGGTTTGGGTGCGGAACTATCTTAAAAAGGAAGATGGCCATTCGAGTTAACAAGTGTGGCATAAAAGGATAAGATAACTCGAATGTTCATGTAAAACCACGGTTAAGATCTAAAGCCCATAAGCGAGATAATTAAAGTTCATTTTCGCCTAATAAAGATGGAGTTGATATCAAATTTAGCAAGCATCAAAAAGACAATGGATTTCAAGCGGAGAGATCAAAGTACGAAGTTTACAAGCTTTTTGAAATCGTTTAAGCAATATAAAACCATTATCGAGAGCATCACAATGAAAGCTTATCATACATGTTTCATGAACTCCCATGCACATGAATGCAACCAATATGATCTAGAAATGAGTGATCAAGTCAAGTCTAGAATGCACATGGACTAATGCAAACTACATGATGATTTTTTTTGTTTTTCGTTTTTTTATGCAATTGAAAATATACAATGCAATGACTCAAGAAAATAAAAATAAGACAAAATACACAATGTCAAAACACAAGAACCTCTCCCCCGGACTTAAATCACACCGTCTCGGTGTGAATTAAGCCAAAGAGAGAGTAAAACAAACATAAACAAAAACAAAAACGAAATGGTATATACAAAGGGATAAGTTAGTGGTACCTTGGAGTGGAGTGGATTCACGAGGAGGAAGCATTGTGCGTTGAAGCTCACGGACTTTGACCATTCCATCCGTCCCATTTATTCACCCTTATTGCTCCTACAAAAAACATGAAAACAAAATTTATCAAACAATAAAAGGCAGAAAACAAGAAGTAAAGGATAGGATTGCTTGTTTTATGTCTCTAGCATTGACGAGGGATAGGATTGGGGAGGTCCCCAATGGCGCGTTTAACGTCACTAGCTTGACGGTTGTGTCCTCTTACTCCTTCTCTCCTTGCATGTCTCCTTTACTCCTAGTTACCTAAGAGATCAAGATCACAAGAAAAGGGGAAAAAGATTAGCAACAAAAGAAAATAAAAAGCTCTAGTCTCAAGAAGAATCCAAATCCTAATGATCAATGCTAAACCCCAATGGCAACGGCGCCAAATTGATACATGATATTTTCGTGTCAATTATCCCAAGTATACTCATGTCATTGTAGTACTTGAGATGTCAATCCATAAGGGGTTAAGATTGAGGCACTAAGAATGCAAGAAACTTCTTAAGCTAGAGCAAACATTGTTTTTGGTTTTTAAATTTATAAGAAAGGAAACAAATGCAAGAAGGAAAACAAAACACAAGACTAAAATGTTGGATTATGAACTAAGCTATCAATGAGATGGGTAACAATCAAACAATGAATCATTTAGAAGCATTAATCACTATTTTAGAACATGGAATTCTCAAATATGACTAATCCATTTCCATGGCACTAATCACCTTGTTAATTATCTAATCAAGAACAAATTTCCATTTGTGATTAAATAATTAACAAGCATTAAGAAACAATTCCAATTAGTTCACTAAACACCCTAAACATCAACTTCCGTTGGCTAGGATATGCATAGCTCACAAAAGGTTCGGATCAAGCAATTCATTTAAACTCGGGTCATGAGTGAAATGCCTAAGATCTAGAAACGAATGAACATACCTAATCTAGTACTAACACCGCTTACTCGAATCTATCCCTAATGCATGGGATGAGACCAAAAATCTAACTAATCTAAGGTGTAGTACTAGGTTTCGGTTTATCATGACAAATCTAGCGTTACGAACCAACCTAAGTGAAAGACTCATCCAAGATCATCTTAAATAACCATTATCTAACCATCAAGACAATTGACTAATGATGCCTAAACATTCAATGCACATTCATTCTTATGACATGGATCACACAAGTAGATTAGTTCACTTCCATGATACTAATCCATTTACAAAATCATCTAGTTATCAAGAACTTCCGTTCGAAACTAAATGATCCATAATCATTAAGCATTAGTCCATACAAGTCAACAATTCACCTTAATCATCAATTTCCATTGGCTAAGAATTGAATTGCATGCTTAGAAGTTTTCTAGACATTTCATCGAACACCTTCCGGGCGAGAAATGTCTTAAGTTCTAGAAATGAGTTGTCAATTCGATTCTAGCATTAAGATCCCTCCTAACATGAGAACAAATGATTATCTAAGCCTAAACATCAACAATCAACCATCAACCATCCAAATCAAACATTATCTAAAATCCAACAAAAAGTCAACTCACAAGAACATGAAGAACACAAGAGAAAAAGACATAGAAATGAAGAACAAGAATCAAATAAGCATAATATAAAGATAGAGTGAAGAAATCTTCTCTAGAATGGCATTTGTATGAAGAACAATCCCAAAACATCAAGAAGAGAGAGTTGGGGACGAGCCCCACTCTTAGAAGAAGAAAACTTCCCAATAAAATTAGGTTTTTTGGCTTTTAATAGAGTTTGGGTCGAGTTTTTTTTGGGTTTCAGATGATTCACAGCGGTCAGGACTTGCCCGCTGCATGACCGCTGTGAATCTCTGTTTTTTTCGTCGGATGAATCCGCAGCGGTCACTGTAGACCGCTGCGCTACACCGCTGTGAGCTCCAATGAGTTCCTTCGCGCGCCAGACTGGACCGTCGTCACGGAAATTGGCATAACTTCTGATCGCACCGTTGGAATTGCCTCAAACCACTTCCAAATGAAAGCTAATCCATTGCTATATCTCGTGATAAAATTTGAGCTCAATCCAACGGTGAAAAGTCCTTCATCCATTGCCAAACTTATGACGTATCAACCTGATCCTGCATCTCTGTATTCTGCAATGACTTTTTTGTGTAGCTATCTTCACTCCTCCAACTCCTATGACTCCAAGAACACCTGAAAATGGCTCATACAAGCCAAAAAGAATGCAAAGACAACCTAGGACATCTAAAATGCAATGAGACTCAAGTTGGACCTAAATGCATGAAAATATCCCAAAACTATACAAATTGGAACTAAAAACCTATGAAATTAAACCTTAAAAACATGTAAAATATGGTGTTATCAATCGGACGAACCAAAGGAGCCTGATACCGAATCCGCACCATACTGCAATTTCCACAACCGATTTGGAAATCATTCAACCGAAGAGTACCGACACTTACATGAATTCTTGATGATGAAGTACAAAAAGGGGAAAGTTCCAGTCGAATGAGCCTTCCAACCTTCGAATAAACCTCGATGTAACGATAACGGAAGAAGACGTAACTTCAAACCAAACAAGGCTACCGAGCAGCCTAAAGATAAAACCGACGACGAACAACCGAAACGAGATCGGGAGGAAAATGTGGAGGCTCAACAACCTCCGCAGGTTCGGAAGCGTCTCAACATGATCATGGGCGCATTGGAAACATGCAACTATTCCGTCCGAGCTCTAAAGACGTACAGTAAGGAAGTAGTGGCTGCAAAACATACACACCAGACTACACCTTGCGGAATGCCGATCACCTTCTCTGAGGCCGACACAGAAGGACTCCATATGCCGCATAACGATCCGCTGGTCGCCGAAGCACTCATCGGTGATGTTGTAGTCGGACGAATCTTAATCGACACTGGGAGCTCGGTTAATGTGATTTTCAAAGATACGCTGAAGAACATGGACTTTCCCGACAATCAAATCAGACCGAACATCAAACCACTCACCGGTTTCTCAAGTGAGCAAACCATGACCGCCGGAACGGTCAAGCTCCCCATGTATACCGGAGGGATATGTCGGACGGTCAAGTTCCTGGTATTGAACAAACCTGCAATCTACAATGTGATACTTGGCACACCGTGGATATTTTCGATGAAAGCCGTCGTGTCAACATATCACCAGTGCGTCAAGTTCCCAACACCTTCCGGAGTCTTCACACTTAGAGGCGACCAGGTGATGTCTCGAACGTGTTTCATCAACGAATGCAAACTAAGGACCGCCCCCCGAACTTACATCATCAAAAAGAACAAAATTCCGAATGACCCCGACCTTCTGCGGCGCGAAACAATCGTCCAAGTCAATATCGACGACTTCAATCCAGAGATATGCGTAGGGATCGGAGCCGAGCTCGATGAAGACATCAAGACAGACTTGATCCGACTCCTCAAAAGGAACGTCTCGACCTTCGCCTGGTCAATCACAGACATTCCCGGAATCATTCCGAAGATAACGAGCCACGAGCTCACTATTGATTCCACCTTCAAACCGATCAAGCAAAAACGACGCAAGCTCGGTCCCGAGAAGGCTCGAGATGTTAACGATGAAGTCGAAAGACTACTTAGCGCGGGATCGATTACAGAAGTACGGTATCCGGACTGGTTGGCAAACCCAGTCGTTGTCAAGAAGAAGAACGGAAAATGGAGGATTTGCGTCGACTTTACCGACCTGAACAAAGCCTACCCAAAGGATAGCTTCCCACTCCCACATATCGACAGACTCGTCGAAGCCACCACTGGGAACGAACTCCTCTCGTTCATGGACGCCTTCTCAGGTTACAATCAGATACTCATGCATCCGGACGATCGTGAAAAGACCTCCTTCATTACCGACCATGGTATCTACTGCTACAAGGTCATGCCCTTCGGCCTAAAAACGCCGGTGCAACCTATCAACGACTCGTTAATCGGATGTTCGCCAGCCAGCTCGGCAAAACAATGGAGGTCTACATCAACGATATGCTCGTCAAATCGCTAATCGCCAAGGATCACTCCAAACACCTCAACACCTGCTTCGACATCCTAAACGAATACGGCATGAAGCTTAACCCGACCAAATGCACGTTCGGCGTGACCTCGGGAGAGTTCCTCGGGTATATCGTAACTCAAAGAGGCCAATCCTAAAAAGAGCCTCGATCGCAGCTTCCTCGGGTATATCGTAACTCAGAAGTTCGTCTGGAAATTCATAATCTGCCGACACGGAATTCCATATGAGATTATCACCGATAACGGTCCACAGTTTATATCAACGCTATTCAACGATTTCTGCGCCAAGTGGAAAATTCGGCTTAGTTTCTCTACACCAAGATACCCGCCGAGCAACGGTCAAGAAGAAGCAACAAACAAAACGATCATCTCTGGCCTAAAGAAACGATTGGATACTCATAAAGGGACATGGTCTGATAAACTCGACGGAGTCTTATGGTCATATCGCACGACTCCAAGGTCGTCAACGGGACAATTCCCCTTCTACATGGCTTATGGTGTGGAAGCTCTATGCCCCGCCGAACTCACCATCCCGACTATCCGTCGAACGATGCTTGTGCAAAGCCCCGATATTAACGATGAGATCATGCTCAACAACCTCGACAATCTCGAGGAACAACGCGATCAAGCCTTACTCCGAATTCAGAATTATCAGAACTTGGCAGCACGCTACTACAACAAGAAGGTCCGCGGACGTCATTTCACTGACGGCGACCTTGTCCTGAGAAAAGTCTTCGAAGGAACCGAAGAAAAGAATGCCGGCTAGCTCGGCACAAACAGGGAAGGACCTTATCAGGTCATGAGGGTAGTCAACCCAGGAGTCTACGAGCTCATGAAGCTAGACGGAACCCCTATTCCCCGTTCATGGAATTCAATGAACCTCAAGCGCTACTACATCTAGGCCAGCTCTCGAGCGCCAAAAAAAAAAAAAAAAAAAAAGATCACCGAGCTTCTACCCATGGGCTCGATTCCAATATGTAATATGAACTACGAATGGCTTGATCCTTCTTTCGAAGGTACGTAGGCAGCCCTCACAAGGCGCATCTATAACATTAATAAAATTTTATTATGCAAAGGCATTTTACCGGACTCCAACAGTTTGTATCCTCAAGCCAAACTCTATGTTTGCCGAACTCCAACAGTTCGTATTTTTAAGTCAAACTTTATGTTTGCCGAACTCCAACAGTTCGTATCCTCAAGCTAAACTTTATGTTTGCCGAACTCCAACAGTTCGTATTTTTAAGTCAAACATTCTGTTTGCCGAACTCCAACAGTTCGAATCCTCAAGCCAACCTTTATGTTTGCCGAACCCAAACAGTTCGTGTTTTCAAGTCAAACTTTACGTTTGCCGAACTACAAACAGTTCGTATTTTCAAGTCAAACTTTACGTTTGCCGAACTCCAACAGTTGAATTTTAAAGTCAAACTTTACGTTTCTCGAACTCCTACAGTTCGAAACTTTGTGTTTGCCGAACTCCAACAGTTCGTATTTTCGACCACAACGGTTTCCATATCAACGTCCTGGCCAGACGATCGAATAAGCCGAGCTTAGCTCGCACACATCCTCATGGTGCAATGGATAACACACTTTCCACATTCAAAGCCGCGACCAGTCTCGCATCAACTTCTCAGATTATCCGAGCCAAATAAGCCGAGTCCGTCTCGCACACTCGGATTCAATGTGAAAAAAACCTAGAGCATATTAAGATGAGCTGTTCACGTACTCTTAAATTAAACTCTAAGGTCAAGCCGAACGTCATTCCTCGCAAATTTAGGCCGATTTCTCAACAGTCGCAAAATTAGTAAGCCGATTTCTCAACAATCGCAAAAACAGTAAGCCGATTTCTCAACAATCGCAAAAACAGTAAGCCGATTTCTCAACGGCGCCATTGTGTACGAAAAGTTTGAGAAGTTCGTATAAAGTACGACTTCAAAAATATCAAGACACGATTTAGAAAACGACTAATTATAACATTCGAGTCCGCAATCGACAAAATATCAAGATTCATTTAAAAAGCCCCTCGGGCAAAATGGATACCGGACTTTAAAAACCCTCCGGTCCAAGAGGTCGAGTTATAAGCCCATTCGGGCAGAAGAAAACCAAACAGATTATAAAAAAAACAACAAAGCAAGCAACTTAAACGTCTTGCCTCCGCATCGCGTCAGCATGATCTGCCGACATCGAAGCCCGGTTGGATCCGTACTCGTCGAGGCCCGGTGGGACTTCATTTCCCATCGAGATCAAAACCTCCGGGTGCACTGCATCGGTGAAAGGTGAGACGACCAGATCCGCATCAGTCAGCTCGCGGAGATCGATCGCAGCATATTCCATCGACTTTTCGATCTTAAGCTTCTCAAGCTTCTCGATACGAGACGGCGGGACAATAATACCGTGCTTCTTCTTGAGGCTCTCACAAAAGCCGAGGATTCCCTGGATTTGGTTGATAGCAAGGAATGGCTTCTTTGCCCGATCGATCGCCGACAGATGATCCTTGACCTCTGTAGCCGAACTTGGCACTTTTCGGTCACCACCTCCCTCTTCGCGATCTGCTGAGAACGGCCAGTCCGTAATCGCGAAGTTTCTGCGAACAAATTCATCGAGAGCTCATCCTTTTCCAACTCCAGCTTGGCGTTGGACCTCTTCAGTGCGGCCAGCTCCCTATTCAGCTCGGCTACCGCGCGGTCGCCAGCCCCCACCCTGTCCTCGGACACGTGGAGCTGTTTGCGGAGTTCCAAGACTTGAACGCTCGCTTCAAAAGCTTTACGACGGGAAGCTCCGAGCTCACGGTCGTAAGACCCGACGATCTCGTTCGTCTGGACAACCATATGTCAAAATAACGAACATCATAAACAAGGATTGAAAGGAAGGAGGAACGAACTCGGAAAGGGGTGTTTACCTCAGCGGTGGTCTGGGCTAGTTTCTTGAAGGCCTCGGACTTATAAAGGCGATCAACCGGAGGGAGAAAATCCGAGCCAAAGCTCACTCGCCGATACGTTTCGGCATAATCCCACGAGTCGGCCGTTGGATCTGACGTTCGATGCCTCTTCGGTCCTGGAGAATCATCCGACAGGACCACCGTATCCTCTTCAACACGATGAGGCTCGGCATTCCCTCCACCACCCTCAGTACACTCGGCATCTTTAGTACCGACCCCAGCTGTGTGGCCGGCCGCTTGCCGAGTCCCCCTTTTGGTTTTCTTCTTTCTTTTTATCAGCCGGAAGAGAAGTGCATCCTTCAGCGGGGACCTGTTCCCCAGCAGGAACATCGCCTCCAACGATTCCTTCATCGTTAGCCGGTTGTTCAGTGATATGCTCAATTTAATACCCTAAAGTACTAAAGCAGTTGTAATAGTATAGCTAGGGGTCGAACCACAGAAGACTCACAGAAACGCACAATAGATTCTATAGTGTCGAATTACGCTAAGCCAAACAGTTGTAATTAAAAGCAGTGCAGAAATTAAAGGGGTTGTAAATCAATTGGGAAATATAGGCTCAGGGTTTTTCTCAGGAAATCAGTGAATGCAGACTAACTAACTAACAGGATTCAGATTTAGCGCAGTTCTTGAACTCAAATCACTAAAATATAGCTAACCAACTCTCGTTGCGAAAACTATCTAAATCTAAATCCTAGGAATTCCAAATCTCTTTGCGAATCCTAAATTCTAAATCAGCTTTAATATCAGGTTTGATATGTTCACAAATCAATTAAACCAAATCTCTTTGCGAATAATCAATTTGCTCACCTAGGTTCTATCAGGTAATTAATCGCACTCTCGTGCCTAATCAATTATCCTAAGATCTAAGTTCCAGATTCGTCAACCTAGAATTAGCTATGAACACAACCTAAGGTGAAGAACTAATTCAGATGGTGAATCCTAAACAGATAATTAACCTAGCATTCAAAGAAATCCTTTATGAGAAAACCCTAAACCTAAAGTGGATCTACTCAGACATGGCAATTGAATCAAAAGACATGTTTGAATAAATCATCAATAGAATAGAAAGAAGGGTTTAGAGATCTGATCTCGGACGAAGGGAGATTCAGACTTTTCTCTCTAAAACCAAAGTAAAATCAAACACAGAAAATAAAAGCATAAAAAGGCATTCTCTAAACAGGTGGCTGAAAACTCCTATTTATAACCTAAAACACGATCTGGGGTCTTCTTGTAATTATTAAAGACTTCTGGGCACTTTTGCAATTCCTCAAGTCTTGGAAAACTCGCGGGTTGTGTCTTGCTGCGCTGAGTGTCGATCGATACCAAGGGGTATCGATCGATGCTCGACGTGAATTCAGGTTCTCAGCGACACGATCTTTAGCTCTGCTACAAACTGCTCCAGAAAGCTCCAATACTTCCAATAATCCTCCAAACGTGCTATGACCTGTAAAAGACTCTAAAAAGACTCCAAAATACTATAAAGACTCTATAAAAAGGACTTATATCATGGCTTAAATAGGGTAAAAACCATGATATATCAACTCCCCCAGACTTAGCCTTTTGCTTGCCCTCAAGCAAATAGAAGACTAAACCAGAAAAAGAGGTTTGAAAACGTAGAGACTCACCTGTTCCTGAACCATCGAAAAGACCCTTTTCCCAAGTACCCAAATGTCACCTGATCAGCTTTCGATCTAACCACCATGTACTTCTCCGTAGACATTTGCAGCTTTTCCAGACTCCACACAAAATCCCACAGCATTGTTCAAGTAAAGCCCTCATCGCCAGTTTCATCTCTGCAGCTAATATTTAAGAACCTTCTAGACTCTTTACCAGACAATATCTTGACAAAGGAACCACCCTTTTTCACACTTTTTTGTATCAATTTCTCTCCTCCAGACTTATTTCTTATTATATCCTTATTATTATTTTTTATTTTCAGCTTAGCATATACATATCAAGGTAGGAGACGCGAGTATTGATGGTGTTTGCCACCAAATCCCCGGTTCTTCCCTCTCTATGTATCAAAGGATGTAGGCGAATAATGGCATCATAGGAAAATCCTAGCCTCGCTTCCAATCCTTTGTGTGATCATCCCCTCTTAAGTAGAATAATGGGATCGCTGGAAATTTTCCTAACCCTCTACTCAGAAGAAAATCATTTCAATCTTTTATGCTCTTAATCTATCAACTTATTTCAGGGGAGAGAGATACCATAATTCTAAACACACGGGTTCCTTTATCAGATATGAATGATGAATCAAGCTCTATGAACACTAACCACATTGATGAAGTGCAAAAATTTGGCTCAGGCTTCAGAAGAACTCTGCTGGAGACATGAATGTTTTCTAGTCAACTGGTCAGCCTTTGGATTTTTCATTAGTCGATCTAGAACTGATCCTGTAACACTGTGCACTCAAAAACAAAATCAAATCAATAGGTTCAAGCACAGGATCATCATCTCCAACAAATTTTGACTCAATAAAACAGTTTTGACTCGATAAAACGACTGACTCTAAGAAAAACGAAAACAATGTCAGCAGACACCTCCCCCAGACTTGAACAACACTGTCCTCAGTGTTATCTAGCCTAGAGTCAGTGAAAGAAACAAAGAAAAAGGATAGAACGAAGAGAAATAAGAAATTACCATTCTGGAACAGTCGGTGTCGATCGACACACGGCATGGTATCGATCGATACCATGCTTAGATCGACTTTGTGAATTTTCATCCGCGATTGGTGTCGATCGATACCATAGGGGTATCGATCGATGCTTAGGCGATTTCGAGTTGCTCCTTGTTCATCCTGACACAGACTCAAAACAAACGAAAATAAAAATAAAAACGAATCAAAAACAGACTCACCAGTGGGTTGCCTCCCACCAAGCGCTCGTTTAACGTCAATAGCTTGACTGTAACGCCCTTCAGGCTGGATAAGAGTGAGAGCTTGCACCAAAACAGGCTCCATCACTTGACATTACTAGCTTCAGAGTTCTGCTTAGCATGCTGTCCACAAATTCCTGCCCTTTCTCTTTCAGCTCAGAAGTAAGAAGGACTCTGGCCTTGGAGAATGGCTTCAAGGCTCCCTTGCATTTGACCTTGTAATCAATCGAATTCCCATCACACTTCTGAGGAATCAGAGTGACATGGGGATTCTCGACCTTTTTGTTCTTGGCCTTCTTCTTCTTTGTTGCCTTAGTCTTCTTCTTGGGGATGTTGGGCGGTTCAGCTGGAACGTCTGTGACAGTAGGCTCATCAGGAGGCTCTTCCAGAAGATCAATTGCTAGCGACTCTCCTGTGATAACTTTGATGCTAGAGGCACGTGTGGGAATACTCCTAGGTGGAATGACATCATAGTAGACATCACTGTCAATGTAAGAGAAAGATAGTCTCTTATTAGGTGTGTCTATGATCGCGCCTGCAGTAGCCATGAACGGTCGTCCCAGGAGTATAGGCATACGAGATATCGCACCCATCTCCACAACCTGAAAATCAGTAGGCACCAGACAGTCTCCTACTTTGACCAGCAAACCAGCGATTTCACCATATGGAAGTGAGGTGGAATCGTTTGCAAACGTGATAGATGTCTTAGGAGATAGAATAGTAGCCCCCAACTGCTCTGCAATTGCCTTTGAGATGACATTGACACTAGCCCCTGAGTCGACAAGAGACTCTTTGAAATTAACTCCTGAGATGGAGCATGGAACAGCGAATTTCCCTGGGTCTTCCCTCTGTGTCAATTTCCGCGGTTGTAGTGAATTGCGAACTCTTTCTCCGATCACCTCAGGTGTTTTCATAACTTCTGGTCCGTTCTGAGAGGGGTATCGATCGACACCAGGTAGGGTATCGATCGATGCCATGCGATTTGAATCGTTTCTGACAGGTACATCTTCATCAGAAAGAAGCTCCACGTTCGGGTTATCCAGCATATACTGTAGTCTAGCAATTTCCCATTCCTCCCTTGTCAGCTTAGGAACCATAGGATAAGGCATCCTGGTTACATACACTCGTTCTGCAACGACCTTAGGCACCACAGTCGAAGTTTCAACTGTTTCCTCAGAAATCGCCCCGGTATCGACCGATACCAATGGGGTATCGATCGATACACGGGTTTTCGAATCCATTCGAGCAGATGTCTGGGCTGGTATCGATCGATACTGGGGAGTATCGATCGATGCTTGTGCGATTTCAGGAATGGCTTCGAGATTTTCTGCACGTAAGCTGATGGCATTGACGTGTGCATTGTGTGATTGAACCGCCTTTCCCTTGGAATTTGCTGCAGTCTGAGCTACTTGCGTCTCCAGCATCCTGTGGCTCGTATTTAGTGCCTCGATCCTTCCACTCAAATCGGTGTACATGGTGTCCATCTTACCATTGAAGGTGGCTGTCATCTTCTCCTGCCCTTGAACCAGGTGTTCAAGCATAGCCTCAATCTTACTCTCAGGAGCTTTGGGTGGTGGGGATTGGTACCCTCCTTGCTGAGCATTGTTGGTGAAGTTTCGATTGGAGTTGTATCCGAATCGCTGACCCTGAAAACCAGAACCACCAATGTAGTTAACATCTTCCACTTCATTCTCAGCAGCGAAGTGGACGGCCTTTGTTGTCTTTCCCAGCAGAAGACTGTGCATAGAATCCAGCTGAGCCTTCACTTCAGCGATCTGCGACCCATCCTGATTACCAGCCAGCCTCTTGCGCTCGAAATCTGCGCTCTTGGTGCTACTACTAGAGGCAAAGTTCTCGATCAACACAATAGCATCCTCAGGATATCTGGTGTTGAAATTACCATTGCTGGAAGAGTCCAGACCCATCTGATATCTCCAATCTACTCCTCTGAAGAAGATACCCAGCAGCTGCACATCAGAGTATCCATGATGTGGACAATCTCTCTGGTACGATCTGAATCTTGTCCAAGCAGCCTTGAACGCCTCAGTAGGTCCTTGAGAAAAAGTGGAGATCTTATTCCTCAGATCTTCAGATCTTCCGTCATCGTAGAAGTTAATCAGGAAGGCTCTCTTGGTGTCCTCCCAATTAGTTAGCGATCCAGGAGATAGCTGCCTCAGCCAGTAAGTAGCTTCTCCACCCAGAGAGTAGGGGAAGAGCTTGCAGAAGAGATAGTCGTAGGACACTCCATTGCTCTTAATGCTAGTGACCAAGTCCTCGAACCTCTCTACATGGTCCATTGGATGTTCATGAGGAAGACCATGAAAGAGATGCTGTCCCACTAGAGTGAAGTAAGCAGGCTTCAGCTCAAAGTCATTCCTCTCAAACGCAGGAGGACGAATTGCTGAACGATTGGCGAAAAACTGGTCAGGCCTGTTGCATTCACCAATCGTCCTTCCACGATTAACCACAGCATTCCCTGCGTTGGCGCGCCCAGCTGGCGCGACAATCTCAACAACCGCAGCAGGGACAACGATGTTACCGGCTTCATCAAGTCGCTGCCCTCTCTCATTACACACGTGACCCTCTTGGTCTCTCAGAATTCCAGCTTCATCAGCTCTTAAAACCACTGGGTTGTTCATCCCTGATGTTTGCTTGGTCTTTCTGTTTGTGCGTTCCACAAACGCTAGCTGTTCCAATGACAGTTCAACTAGCTGTGTGCTCTTGTTGCTTCTGGTTTCACGAACAGGCATACACCTGCAAACAAAACACTAGGCAAAGCACGTAAGTAACCAGAAAAATACGTTGAGTATCGATCGATACCAAGTGGTGTCGACCGATACCAACAAAAGAAGACGACGGGTATCGACCGATACTACAGAGTATCGATCGATACCGACGAACTTAGTCGAAATTCTAAACTAAAATCTAATGGCGAATTTGAGTCCCCGGCAACGGCGCCAAAATTGATATGCTCAATTTAATACCCTAAAGTACTAAAGCAGTTGTAATAGTATAGCTAGGGGTCGAACCACAGAAGACTCACAGAAACGCACAATAGATTCTATAGTGTCGAATTACGCTAAGCCAAACAGTTGTAATTAAAAGCAGTGCAGAAATTAAAGGGGTTGTAAATCAATTGGGAAATATAGGCTCAGGGTTTTTCTCAGGAAATCAGTGAATGCAGACTAACTAACTAACAGGATTCAGATTTAGCGCAGTTCTTGAACTCAAATCACTAAAATATAGCTAACCAACTCTCGTTGCGAAAACTATCTAAATCTAAATCCTAGGAATTCCAAATCTCTTTGCGAATCCTAAATTCTAAATCAGCTTTAATATCAGGTTTGATATGTTCACAAATCAATTAAACCAAATCTCTTTGCGAATAATCAATTTGCTCACCTAGGTTCTATCAGGTAATTAATCGCACTCTCGTGCCTAATCAATTATCCTAAGATCTAAGTTCCAGATTCGTCAACCTAGAATTAGCTATGAACACAACCTAAGGTGAAGAACTAATTCAGATGGTGAATCCTAAACAGATAATTAACCTAGCATTCAAAGAAATCCTTTATGAGAAAACCCTAAACCTAAAGTGGATCTACTCAGACATGGCAATTGAATCAAAAGACATGTTTGAATAAATCATCAATAGAATAGAAAGAAGGGTTTAGAGATCTGATCTCGGACGAAGGGAGATTCAGACTTTTCTCTCTAAAACCAAAGTAAAATCAAACACAGAAAATAAAAGCATAAAAAGGCATTCTCTAAACAGGTGGCTGAAAACTCCTATTTATAACCTAAAACACGATCTGGGGTCTTCTTGTAATTATTAAAGACTTCTGGGCACTTTTGCAATTCCTCAAGTCTTGGAAAACTCGCGGGTTGTGTCTTGCTGCGCTGAGTGTCGATCGATACCAAGGGGTATCGATCGATGCTCGACGTGAATTCAGGTTCTCAGCGACACGATCTTTAGCTCTGCTACAAACTGCTCCAGAAAGCTCCAATACTTCCAATAATCCTCCAAACGTGCTATGACCTGTAAAAGACTCTAAAAAGACTCCAAAATACTATAAAGACTCTATAAAAAGGACTTATATCATGGCTTAAATAGGGTAAAAACCATGATATATCATTCAGCTTCAGTCGAGGAAGGAACTTCAGGATCCGTCCGTTCGGCTACGGAAGGAATATCTACATCCACTTCGTCACCATCAAGTTCGGCTGAAAGATCGGGGATTTCGTCGAGCTTCATCTTTCGACGGCGAGAGGGGTTGGCTGAGGAAAGAAAAAGCAATACAAATAAATAAAAAAGAAAAAGAAATTGCCGGACTGCGAAGAAAAATTTACCGACCTACCTTTAAGAGCTCTTTTGGCCTTTAAATCGAGCTTCTCTTGGTAGGCTTCAGGCCACCAAACTTTCCCAGCCGCACTCAACTGCTTCGCGTGAACGAAAGCGAATCCTGATGTGGTGATAAAGAAGCCCGGTAGGTGACGATCTGAAAAGAAAAAGGAAAAATATAACTTAGGCAAAATAGTGCAGTAAATAGAAATCAAGAACCAAGATCTACCGATAGGGGTCCTCCACTGAGTTCGGTAGCTCCCGTCCGGACGCTCAACGAAAGATTCATCAATCTTCACGAAGAAATACCAGGCATTCCAGTTATTAACCTTGCTAGGCTTATTCCCGGTAACAAGATCGGCTTCCGGCTTCGCGTTAGCCGATAAAAACCAAGGCCTAGCCTTCGATAAATTCACCCGAAACAGCCTTTCGAAGACCTTGGTCGTGATGGGAATGCCGCAATCTTCCCCAAGAGTAAGGAGATCCATGATATTTATTACCGTGTCCGGCATGAGCTGAGAGATCGCGATGTGTCGCCTCTTACAGTACTTATGAAAGAGCCCCGGAATAGGAAACTGAAGTCCGCAGCTTCTGAAGTACTCTTCATAGACGCATATATAGCCGTCAGGTGCATCCCACGGATGATCGGCAGCCTTCGGGATCTTGAAGAGTAGATCGTTCGGAGCGCCGCACCGCTCCAAGGTAACCTGGACCGTCTCCGCAGTAGAGCGAGACGGCCCGATGTTCGCAGGTTTTTCGCCCACCCGTCCACTAACCGACGGGGGAACATCATCTTGACGAATCCCTGGCGAAGCAGCACGATCGTCCGGATAAGCAGCATCATCGTCCTCCGCTAGCCGAGCTGCAAATTACCGATCTGCCCGAATCTGATCGTCAGATTCAACAACTTCCTCTTCAGGCTCATCCCTCATCGATAAGATGAGGGACTTCAATAACGACCTTTGGATTGCTCGACCCGGCAGCAGCACACTGAGAGTTGCGTCTAAACAGCTCTTCCTGAACATCACTTAGACCATCCGAAATCGAATCGGAGCTATTAACGAACAGGTCGAGATTGGGAAACTCCAGCGGAGGAGTTCGGTCATTAACAGAAGAAGAAGAAACCCTCGAATCCATATCGATCAAAAAGAAGAAATTGATGAAGAACAAGACGAAGAACTCGAAAATCTTCGAGCAAATCGGAGAAATCACGGCGGAGGAGATGATCGGAGAACGGAAAATAGATAAATTCTAGAGAGAAGGGAGAGCGCTAGAGAGAGAAAGAAAAGTACCTTTTGAAGGAAATAAATAGAAGTGAAAAACCGAAGGAGGCTCGAGCGGCATTTATAGAGAAAAAGTAATGATGACGACTCCTCGAATTCTACAACTAAAGAAGACGAATCGACACGCGACTCCTCGAATTCCACGACTAAAGAAAACGAAACGACACCCTCTTCCCGAGAAAAATCTACCGAACTCGAAAGTTCGAAAATCAATTCGACCACAAGAATTCCGATCTTAACCTTCGAAAGGAATTCGCCAAATTTAAAACGGAATCTAATCGGATCGTACCGATCTCAATTCTAACCGAGCTAAAGAATACTCCTCAGAAATTCACCGAACTCATAAACTCCCTCGCCGAACTGAGGGGGGGACCAATTGTTAGAGGGGGGATTAGCACCCCTTGGTTTAACTCGGTTCGAACCGAGACCGGTTCGATCAAGGCCGGTTTACGATGGTTCGGATCGAGGACAAGTTAGCCCAAAAACATTGGGCCGAGCTCGGAATCTCACTAAAGCTCATCTCTCCCACCGATCTAGGCCCGGCGCGAGCCCAGTCCGCTACAACAGATAAAAACCGGAATATTTCCCTTTTTCCGCCGATCTCGGAAAATGAAATATTCCCCTCGATAGAATCTTCAAGATATCAGGAAGATATCCTTATCTCGGAGAGAAAACCGGAATACTTTCTTCTCATAATCGAGCAAGGAAAAGGAAATATTCTCCCTTGGAACCGCCTCAAGACATTATAAATAGAGGAGAAGGGTTCATTCTTCAAATCATCCACAACTTCCGCAGAGACCAGGGAGAATACAAGAGAGCTACTTACCGATCTCAAGTTCTCCATCTTTGCAATCTTACTAAACTCTATTGTAACGCCGACTCTTGATCAATAAACGAGATTCCGATTAAAGTACTGTTTTATCCATTTTGTGTGATTTACGGATCAACAGATTCTGGCACTGGATTTCGACCAGTTGAAAACCCGTGAGGAGGCTTTGTCAGTTGGGCCAACTCACTCTAGGCGCAATAGTCGGAAGGCGCGAAATCTTACTGGTTTGGCATATGATAGTCAGTCTCCATCTCTCCAATAGGATGTCGACATGACAGCTTAGATTATTAAAAAAAAAAATTGAAAAAAAAAATGTAACTGTGTTATCGATGGATAACATCTTTGTTAGCGAAACAAAACATCAATTTTGTTTTTTTATGTGCATTAGGTTGAAGTTATTACGTGAGACAATTCTTACGTTATTTTAGGGTTTATGGAAGATCGTGAGATTAGATAATTGTGGGTATATCTATGAAAATATTTTTCCTTCAAATTATGTGTGGTTGAACGGTTGAATTTCGGTAAGATTTCAAATTATTAAAAAAGTAACATTCCGGTTAAACGCAGAAAAACTAGAAATATAATTTGTTTAATATTGCGCTTATTAAACTTGCTATTTTTTCATCAAATACTTTTTATTGTCTCCAGCAAATCAAATGTGGTTTCAAACATTAATTGAGAAACAATCTTGCGATTATACATTATAAGAACACAGATAAATTATCCGAATTACGCATCGATTGGCCTTTAGGTTCGGCATGCGTGATGAGAATCCCACGCCGATCCACAACCATAGCAAAACTGAAATCCACACCTACGACAAACATAAAAAACAAGAACACAAAAAACCGAAATTTTAGTATTTAATTATAACAATTCCTAACATAATTTGTAATGAATATTACCATATATTACTGACCTGCAACTTATATGCATACAGCCATCGACTTTATCGACGTAGTACATGCAACTAGGACACCTCCTCCACTGCTTATTTTTCGCCATCTGAATCAACATAGCATCGTCTTCATCGCTACTTTTCTTCTTCGTGTTCCCAAATCTCTGGAACTCCTCACAGCAAATCCCCACGTGCCATGTCACCTTACACTGCACGCAGAACAGTCTGTGACAAGAAGGACACTCGGTCTGCGTCACTTTAGCATTATTCCCATCATTGACCATCATCGCCGAACAGTCTTTGAACGGACAGTAGAACTTGTCCCACGACGAGATCAACGACTCGCACAAGATTTTCTCCCAACGCTCGAACACGTCTTTAGGGATCAGATCTCTGCACGCGTAGGGCTCTATCAAACGCGTGCACTCCACGTCAGGGCATTTGATCCTCGCTGAGTTTTCTTTGATTTTGGTCGCCACGTAACGGATGGTGCACACGGTGCAGTAGGAGTGAGTGCAGGTTGTTGTTCCTCGGAAGATGTCGGAGATGGGCTTTTCGTCCATACAGATCATACATAACTTTCTAGATGGCTCGGCGGATTCCATCTCGATTTTTATCTCCGGTACTTCTTGCTTAATCGATGTGGCGAGATTCATATTTTGGGGATTATTATTGATCCCCGCCGTTGAAGCGATTAGGGAAGAGAATAGAGCTTCTTGGAGATGAAGCTCCGTCGCGTAGTTAACATCGGAGATTGGGAAAACTTCATCGTAATCGAATAAAGCAGAAAAGTAGGATTCATCTACCAACACATCCACGTTCAACTTTGTGCTTGACGATGATGATGATGATGATCCATCATTCATCGTATCGTTTTGTTCTTTTTTTTAGTTTTAATCACTTTTGTTTCGAGTTGATTGGGCTCATTCTCGTTAAATAATGACGTTGGATGTTGAATTCGAAGGGTCTTTTTTTGTTAATTGCATAGGATTAATTAGTATTTATGAAGATTAATTAAGCATTTGAATATGAAGTCTTAAGCAATTGAATTATAGTCAAATGCCTTTTGGTTATCTCTAGAAACAAAAACAAAGAAACCTTTCACATTTTACTTATTTATGAGAAAAAGGGTCACATGTGATAATCGAATGTACGTATATAGCTATCACGAGTCTTAAATAGTTAAATATACACAATGGATTGCAATTCAAAGTAAATCAATTTCATATTAATACGACGTCGACCAACAAAAAAAAAAAAATTCGTATACATTTCCAAGCTCAATTCTACAATAGTCGAGAACAGGTTTAGTGATATTTCTTTTCACGCTGCTGTCATTGGTACTAAAAAGTTAAGATATGAAAGCTTCAGTAAGCATTGCGATTGCGATTGAAAACTCAATTAACTGCTTCTACTGTTAAATTAAATGTGTAAGAATTAAACATCACCATTAATTCACCAGACCATAAAACTAATTCACCTTGCAAAATATACCGCAAAATTAATCAACTCGTTCAAGCATGGTGGGTTTTGCTGAGTTGAAGTTAACGTAATTAACTGATCTGTCAAAATATCCACTCTTAAGTATTTTCGTCTTACCATATATAGTAAATTATAGAGTTTTGTTAGAAGAAAAAAAAACCTCAAAGATTGAAGAACTGATTCAGATATACCAGCACAAGATGATATTATAAAAGCTATAAGTTATAGTTCCAAGAAGAATCATATACCTACCATCTACATTCTACACAAATGCTATACCAACCAATTTGGCACAGAGTTATAGAAAATATGAATATTACTATCCTAAAGGAGAGCGTATTAAATGCAAAGCTAGTATTATTTTAGTTCATAGTTGGTTTGAAACTTATTGGTTAGTAATTATATAAACCACTCGGCTTGATTAAGACAAGTTATAACTATATTTTTGGTTAATATTACGATTATTAAACTTAATATTTCTTTTCCATGAAATATTTTCTTATTTTTTGCAGCAAATCAAATAAGGTTATCTCTCAAATAAGATTATACATTTGATCGAATTACGCATCGATTGGCCTTCAAATTCGGCATGCGTAATGAGAATCCTCCCATGCCGATCCACAACCATAGCAAAACTGAAATCCACACCTACAAAAAACATCGATAACAAAAACAACAAAAAAAACCAAAATTTTAGTGTTTAATTAGAAATATTCCTAGCAAACTTTGTAATGAATGTAGGAAAAGTTATTTTTTCTGATTTGAATATAATTTAACATTCATGCAAAAAAATAAAAAAATATGATATATTACTGACCTGCAAATTAGAGCATCTCGATCAATGAACCCTTCTTAGGGGTTCTTAAGATTATTTTAATAATTTTTGTATGTTTATTGAATAGTTAAGAATCTGTCTTTTTTTTACTCCTCCATTAGTGAACCTCTGGGGTTTTTAAAAAAATTATATATATATAATAGAGAGCTGTACTCCCAGCACCTTCAATATAGAGCCAAAGCGTAAAACAAACTACAATGTTAAGCTTTGAACCTTTCTTCAAAAGGCTCCAGCAATTAGTGACACTTGGTATGTACTCCGAAAGAAGTATCCTGACACTTGGTATGTACTCAATCACCGAAATCAAGAATCCGTCAGAGATCACATTTAGGAGTTGATCAAATCCTTACATTAGCACCAAAAATAATCAGAATCAAAACAACCTCCCAATGACCATGTTGACAAGCTTTCATCAAAACCGTCTGTGTCCAAAATTTTCAGAAATTCTTGTATTCATAATTTACTTAAGGAAAATTGTTCGTTAGCTACACGAACTATACGAGAATGCATGACTACACATCCGAACTAAAACAATGTGTTGATAACTACATCATCTATTGATATAGTATAGAAACACATCCGAACTAACATAAGTCATGTGCCCAACACCAAGACCATCATTTTCTTTACTTTTCCGGTGTACTGGTCGACTGACTCCGGCGTTGACCCGCATTGACTATTTTTTTTTTTTCTTCAACGAAAATTCCTACTTCTCTGGTCAAATCTCAAATTCTTTCAAAACCATAGATTCTCTTCAAAAACTTGATCTTAGCAACAACAAATTTCTCTCTAGTCACAATCAACATCCTAAATCTCGTTCACCTCGTTCTTCGGTTCAACAATTTCACAAGCTCGATTCCAGAAATCTCGATTGAAATCAAAATACACATCCGCCACTAAAGCTTGCTGTGGAGATCGAGATCCTTTAGATCTACATGGCCACGTTCTCTGCTTCATCTTCTCCGGTGAAGAAGACCACCATCGATTTCAAGAGGGGCAAGCGAAATGTTTCACTTTCAATGAGGGTCCAAAGCGAAAGTTTTGAGAAAGTTCCGATCAATTATCACCAGAAATTTCACCAAGGTCCGATCAATTCTCACCGGAAACAGCTACCGCATCACCACCACCACCACCAGTTCCACAATACATCTCAAACGGTTTTCCAAAGATCAGATCATTACTTTTTGTTTCATTTACGCAAAAGAAAAAAAAATTCAGTGGTTTGCTCTCTAGACCCAAGCTCCGACTATGTCGTTTAAAACGAGCACGCTTCCTGTGAAACACACCGACGCTGTAGGAGCTACGACGAAGCATGAATGTAGATGTGGTGTGTGTGGTGGTGGTTAAGAGATGCCTCGCCGATGGAAATCAAAGAAAATTGGAAGAAGAGGAGGACAAGTACATCTTTAGTTAAAAAAATTCAGATCAATTCGTCCAAGAAATTCGTATAGATTTTAGAAAAATTTAAACCAGAAAGTTTCTGGGACGGAGAGAAAGAGAAGAAGAGAGTTCGAGAGATGACTGTGAGTGACGGGAATGGCTCATGGCGGTACGCTTGGATTGAATTTTCTTAATTCGCCTATCACCCAAATTAGCAAACCATTTTGGGAATTTCGTAAACCCTAACCACATACTATTTTGATGTTCATCAATACTCGGAAATTAAATGAACAGAAGAATCGAATTCAATATAATTGAGAGAACCTACCGAATCAAAATATTATCTGTAAATCAGAATTGACGAGGAAGAATAAGCTCAGGAGGTAATTTTTTTATGTTTTTATTTAATTTGGGTTGGATTTAATGAGTTAATGCGGGTCAGCGTCAGAGTTCGTCTACCAGTACACCAGAAAAGCAAAGAAAGTGATGGTCATGGTGTTGGGCACATGACTCATGTTAGTTCGGATGTGTGTTTATGCTATATCAATAGATGATATAGTTATCAACACGTTATTTTAGTTCGGATGTGTATTCATGCATTTTCATATAGTTCGTGTAGCTAACGAACAATTTTCCTTTACTTAAAAGATGGATCGATAGTGTAAAGAAACAAGACAGCAAGTAAAACAGCTATTACCTGTCCACGGTAGTTCCGGAGATTAATATCAACTACTGATTCAACCAACAGAGAAACTATCTGAAGAAAAACAAACCCAAATTGAGGATCAGGATCATCATCAAACACCATAAAAGTCAAAAACTTTTGGAATCTGTGAGATCTTCGATTCCAAAAATCCGGGTTACCTCGTGGTGGCCTTGAGCGGCGGAGTAATGGAGAGGAGAGTTACGAACGCCGAAAGTGGAGTAGCGAGCGAGTCTTGGGTTGTAATCTAAGAGAGCCTTGGCTTCCTGTAAATCGCCGACGAGGCTCAGAAACCTCATCGCTTTACGGTACAAAACTGAAATTTTGATCGGATTCCCAGGAAAAAAACAAACAAAGATGAACCCTAACCGATCATCATCATAGTCGGAAAAAAAACTATTGAATTCCCGTGCAGATGGGTGATCAAAGGATAATTAAATCAAAGGTTTGTAACAACACAAACCCAGAACAGAGGAATTCGATGAATCCGAGGAAGAAAAGCATGAAAACATGGAGATAGATTAAAAAAGGAGAGAGACAATTTGTTTTTACTTCAGCCAATTACACATGGCCACGTCTCCTTAAGAGACCGTCTCTTAAAACTCTCCGTTAAGGAGCGCTCCTTAACTTTTGTCACCATTTCCATTTAGTTTTTAATCAAAAAAATCCTAAAAACATGTGCCAAATTTTGTTAAGAGACCCGTTGGAGATGGTCTTATATGCATACAGCCAGCGACTCTCTCGACGTAGAACTTGCAACTAGGACACCTCCTCCACTGCTTATTTTTAGCCATCTGAATCAACATATCATCTTCTTCATCGCTACTCTTCTTCTTCGTGTTCCCAGATCTCTGGAACTCCTCACAGCCAATCCCCGCGTGCCACGTAAACTTACATTGCACGCAGAACAGTCTGTGACAAGAAGGACACTCGGTCTGCGTTACTTTAGCATTATTTCCATCATCAACCATCATCGCCGAACAGTCTTTGAACGGACAGTAGAACTTTTCCCACGACGAGAACAACGACTCGCACAAGATTTTCTCCCAACGCTCGAACACGTCTTCAGGGATCAGATCTCTACACGTGTAGGATCTATCAAACGCGTGCACTCCACGTCAGGGCATTTGATCCTCGCTGAGTTTTCTTTGATCTTGGTTGCCACGTAATGTATGGTGCGCTCGGCGCAGTAGGAGTGAGTGCAGGTGGTTGTTCCTCGGAAGATATCGGAGAATGCCTTTTCGTCCATACAGATCATACATAACTTTTTAGATGGCTCGGCGGATTCATTAATCTCGACTTTTATCCACCGTCCTTCTTGCTTAATCCATGTGGCGCGATTCATTTTCACTTGGGAATTATTATTGATCCCCACTGTTGAAGCCATTAGGGAAGAGAACAGAGCTTATTAGAAATGGATAGATGGTTGGAATTATATGGTTGGAATAGTATTCAATAAATTTTAGAATTTATGTAATTTATATGAAAGTTGATTATGCAATATAATCTAATAATTTGGGAAATCTAGTAAACTCAAAGTAATTGTTTGTAATTTTTATAAAAATGGGAATAATTTTTTTTTTTTGGTTATAAGAATAGTATTTAATTATATCTAATTCATATATTGTAGATATTTATTTAAATGATAAAGTAATGTATAACTAAAATGATATATGAGATTAGGTAAACACACATATATAAATTTTAGTAGAACTAGATTCGGATCTGATTTTGCCAAATCTGAGAAACAACTATCCAGATCCGAGTTAGCTAATACTCACAAATATCCAAATATGTTCCGTAAACCTTTAAAAAAACTAAAATATTATAAAAGTAGATTTTTATCAAAAGATTAAAACATTAAATAATAAATTTGAATTAAATCAAAATCAAAATAAATAAAGAATAATAAAACTCTATCATCAATTCATTACTAAATTTTCTAATTTATAGTAACAAGATCTATTATCTCATTAATTTATAGAGTTTGTGATGTTCAATCCATTAAAAATTCAATATGAACATATACTTAAACTTATTCAGTTGTCAATAAAAATTATGGGATACTTTTAGTCTTATTTTCTAATTTTATTTATACATAAAACAAAATTAATTAGTTTGTTGTGATTTCTTAGCCCAATTGGACAAGACAATAACTATAGAATTTATGTTTATAACATATAGATTATTTTGTATAACAAAATCAAACAAATGTTGTGAAATATAATTTCAAAAAATCAACAAAGACTAATTTCAAAAGAACTTTATTATTTTTTTAAAAAAGTATTTTAAAAAAATTATAATACAAATAAACAAATTTACTGATTAATCATTGTTTAAAATAAACTTTCGGGAGTCGACAGATGCATGATTGTAAGTGGATTATAGGAAAAAAGCAAATGAAACACATCCAAGAATGAAGAACTGATTCAGATATATCAGCACAAGATGATATTATAAAAGCGACAAGCTATAGTTCCAAGAAGAATCATATACCTACCATCTACGTTCTACACAATGCTAGACCAACCAATTCGGCATAGAGTTATAGAAAACATGAATATTACTATATCCTAAAGGAAAATGTGAGTTTATCATATGCTATGAAGAGCTAATTTAATGCAAAGGTACGTAGTATTATTTTTGTTCATAGTTAGTTTGAAACTGATTGGTTAATAATTTTACAAACCACTCGGCTTGATGAAGACAATGTAGATACATTTTTTCAGTAAAATGAGAATACATAAGTTATTATATTCTTGGGGGTACAATGTTCGGGATGGATCTTTTGGAATTGTCAGACGGTTGATTCGTGGTGGTCGCTTTTTTTGGGAAGCATCGAATTTGCTGGATTTTAGTAAACCAAAAGAAATGAAGAAAACTCCGTTCTTAGATCACTGGATCAAATGCCTTGTCACAGCCACTTTATATGTATTGTTAAGAAAAATTAAGATTAAAAGGGTTTTGAGGAATGAGAAATGAATGTACAAGAGTTCACGGCAAAAGACCACTTTATACTATAAAAAAAAATTAAGATAGACTTACATTTAAATTCATGTAATTGGCTTAGCGGGTTCTAATCAAGTGTCTGGAAAAGTCTAGCCTATCATCCATACAGATAGACTTCTGCCGTTGGGTCAGCGACTACAGATAAAGCCCACACATAAAAGTCAAAGACAGGAAATGATATGGGCCTTCGTCACAGTATCAAGCCCATCTCAGTTCATCATCAACCTTTGTTCTTCAAAGGTAACATAGCATCTTATCCTCAGTCAAAATCAGCTCATTGTACGGTGAATCCAGCTACAAACGTAAAATTGAGTAACCGTTTTGATACTCTAACATTGTGTGCTGTCACATGCTATTAGGAATCATGGACTTCCAACTCAAATTCATTTGACAATGAGTGGATTGACTCAAATCTCTTATATATTAACTCAAATACCTTCCCACTTTCAATGTAGAATATATTCTTCATACGTCTCTTTGAGATAATGGCTTGTCTAGCCATTAATCTTGACAATATTTCATTATATAGTTAATTTCAGATTAGATTGATCGGGCCTCTTTTGATGGGTCGGATCGATTTCGGTTTCAGATTGAGCAGCGTGTGTTCGGGCTCTGATACCATGTTAAGAATCATGGGCTTTCAACTCAAAACCAATAGACAATAAGTCGATTGACCAAAATCTCTTATATATTAACTCAAATAACTTCCCACTTCTAATGTGCGATAGATTCTTCACACATACAGACTCATTTGTAAGTACTAGGGATTGACCTCCGCGCTTCGCGCGGCTTATTTTATATTTATGTTTTATAAATTTGTTTTATAAATTCATGTTTTTTTCGAATTAGTTTAATAGTCGGTTTATGCTTATAGTTGCATTGTGTGTATATGCGTGTGTTTTGTTATTTCTCCTTATTAGTGTTTGTATATAACAACGGTTTTTTCTTTTAATTATGTTTTTTACTTATGTTGAAATATTATTCTTTTTTTCATGTGTTTATATGTAGAATTTGACTATTGTATGATTCTAATTATAGTTATATATATATATATATATTTTTTGTTTTTTCTTAACACCATTTCAAATCTCTCATAAATTACATATTTAGTTGAACGTATAATATTACATTTCTGTTCCGGAATCTATAGTTTATATTGAGGCCAATTATAACATCATCAGCCGATGTACACATTAACTAAACAAACCACTTGTTATAGGGGGGATTAGCACCCCCTGGTTTAACTCGGTTCGAACCGAGATCGGTTCAATCAAGACCGGTTTACGATGGTTCGGATCGAGGATAAGTCGGCCCGAAAACATTGGGCCGAGCTCGGAATCTCGTTGAAAGCCCACCTCGGCTACCGATCTAGGCCCATCACAAGTCCGGTCCGTTACAACAGATGAAACCGGAATATTTCCCTTTTCCCACCGATCTCGGAAAAGGAAATATTCCCTTGGGTCGACTCGTCGAGATATCAGGAATTTATCCTTATCTCGGCGAGAAAACCGGAAGATTTCCTCTTCCTAATCGAACTCGGAAAAGGAGAAATCTTCCTTTCAACCGCCTCAAAGACACTATAAATAAGGAGGCCATCGCCTCATTCAAGGGGAGACAACTTCCGCAGAGACAGAGAATACAAGAGAGAGCTCATTACCGATCTCAAGTCTTTTGTCTTTGCCTTCTTACTTAAACTCTGTTGTAACCGCCGACTCAGATCAATAAACGAGATTCCGATTAAAAGTACTGTTTTACCCCTTTTGTGTGATTTACGGATCAACAATTGGCGCCGTCTGTGGGGAAAATAGAACAGTACTTTCGGATATCGTTTGATTGAAGTTCGGCAATGGTTCTTCCAGTCGATACCACCGCAGCCTTCGTCGACAGCTCGGACAACAACGGTCAAAACCCGCGCGCTGACGAACCCAATCCAGTCAATACCGAGCTACCAACAAACGGAGAAGAGCTTCCTCCGAACTCACTTATTGAAAGGGATAATCGAACCAACCCCCCGACAACTCTTCCGCCGCCTCCGGCTGCTTCGATATTCACGGATCCGACCGTCTTTATGGAGGCCATGGCGGCACAGTTCGCCGAGATCAAAAAAAGGAACGAAGAGCGGATCACTTCACTGATAGCATCCCACTTCGAACACCGAAACCAGACCGGTATCCTCGAACCAAACCCGATCACCCCCGCCAACGAAAACACGTTACGCCGAAATCTCTTGTCCGACTTAACCGACGCTCAACCCCCAGGCACGATCGACATGCCGACAAGAAGATCCGCGTCCGGTTCGGAAATTAACATCGCAGACCAAGCTGCCATAAATTTGGAATTCGCCAAGGTACAGGCCCAACTGCAAGAGATGCGGACCAAAGTCCACCAGGCTGCAAGTTCGGCACCGGAAATCGACCGGGTAATTCAAGAGTCACAGAGGACGCCGTTTACCGACAAAGTCGTCAATACTCCAGTCCGACGATTGGAAAGAGTCAAGATCACACCATACGACGGGTTTACCGATCCTAAAAACTTCTTGACTTCGTTTGTCATCACAATGAACCGATTTCGTTTCAGCTCGGAAACCGAGAAGGACGCGGCCATGTGCCAACTATTCGTGGAGAACTTATCCGGAACCGCGCTCGATTGGTTTTCAACGCTCGAGCCAAGTTCAGTAAACAGCTATAACGAGCTCACTACCAAATTCCTCAAACGCTTCACCATGTTTATCAAGCAGAAAACAAAGAACGCCGAACTCTGGGCCCTCGAACAGAAGCAGGACGAGCCCCTACGCAACTTCATGGAACGTTTCAAAACGGTTGTATCCCATTGCACGATCGACGACGAAGCCGCAATCGAGGCTCTTTACAAAGCCACCTGGTACGAATCGGACTTTCACAGGGAGATCAAACGCAATAATCCAAAGACATTGGAGGACATCCTGCACAGGGCGCATATCTTCATCATGGAGGAGGAAGAAAGATCCGAGAAAGACAAACTATACGTTCCCCCGAAACAACCCGTCAATGCGGTCCAAACCCAGCAATCCTGGTCAAACACTTGGGTTCGGTCGGATGAGCCAACAGAGCCCGACAACACTGAATCCGCACCGTACTGCAATTTCCATAACCGGTATGGAAATCATTCAACTGAAGAGTGCCGACATCTACAGGAGTTCCTGATGATGAAGTACAAAAAGGGGGAAGTTCCAGTCGAAGGAGCCTTCCAACCCTCGAACAGACCACGCCATTAAAAAAAAAAAAAAAAAAAAAAAAAAAAAAAAAAAAAAAAAAAAAAAAAAAAAAGCCGAGCTCCAAACGCTCGCACTACAAGAACCGAGCTCCAAACGCTCCCGAGCTCCAAACGCTCGCAAAAAAGATCACCGAGCTACTACACATACGCTCGATTCTAATATGAACTACGAATGGCTTGATCCTTCTTTCGAAGGTACGTAGGCAGCCCTCACAAGGCGCAGCTATAACATTAATAAAATTTTACCAAGGCATTCTACCGAACTCGTACAGTTCGTACCTTCAAAGCCAAACTTTATGTTTGCCGAACTCCAACAGTTCGTATTTTCAAAGCCAAATTTTATGTTTGCCGAACTCCAGCAGTTCGTATTTTCTAAAGCCAAACTTTATGTTTGCCGAACTCCAACAGTTCGTATTTTAAAAGCCAAACTTTATGTTTGCCGAACTCCAACAGTTCGTATTTTAAGCCAAACTTTATGTTTGCCGAACTCCAAACAGTTCGCATTTTGGACCACCAACGGTTCCCATATCAACGTCCTGGCCAGGCGATCTGATAAAGCCGAGCTTAGCTCGCACGCATCCTCATGGTGCAATGGATAATACACTTTCCACATTCAAAGCCGAGATCAGTCTCGCACCAACTTCTCAGATTATCCGAGCCAAATAAGCCGAGCCCGTCTTGCACACTCGGATTCAATGTGAGAAAACCTAGAGCATATTAAGATGAGCTGTTCACGTACTCTTAAACTAAACTCTAGGGTCAAGCCGAACGTCCTTCCTCGCAAATCTAAGCCGACTTCTCAACAGTCGCAAAAACTAATAAGCCGATTTCTCAACAGTCGCAAAAACCAGTAAGCCGGTTTCTCAACAACCGCAAAATCGATAAGCCGATCTACAATATGGATTGCCGACCTTGAGCAGGTTCAGTCGAACTTGTCCTCTTCACCCGGCTAAGACCGTACTATTTACGGCACCACTGTGTACGACAAGTTTGAGAAGTCGTATAAAGTACGACTTCAAATATATCAGAGCTCGATACCAAAAACTCACCGAATTCGAAAGTTCGTAAAATCGATTCAACCGTAAGAACCCCAATCTAAAGAGGATCCGTCCTTTCAAGCCGAACCCAGTCAGTTCGCCGAACTCGTACAGTTCGTATCATCAAGCCGAACTTAAGCAGTTCGCCGAACTTGAACAGTTCGTATCATCAAGCCGAACTTAAGCAGTTCGCCGAACTCGTACAGTTCGTATCATCAAGCCGAACTTAAGCAGTTCGCCGAACTCGTACAGTTCGTATCATCAAACCGAACTCAAGCAGTTCGCCGAACTCGTACGGTTCGTATCATCAAACCGAACTCAAGCAGTTCGCCGAACTCGTACAGTTCGTATCATCAAGCCGAACTCAGTCAGTTCGCCGAACTCGTACAGTTCGTATCATCAAGGCGAACTCGAAATAGAATCTGATCAGATCATACCGATCTCAGTTTTAACCGAGCTAAAGAATACTCCCCAAAAATTCGCCGAACTCATAAACTCCCTCGCCGAACTGAGGGGGGGACCAATTGTTATAGGGGGGATTAGCACCCCCTGGTTTAACTCGGTTCGAACCGAGATCGGTTCAATCAAGACCGGTTTACGATGGTTCGGATCGAGGATAAGTCGGCCCGAAAACATTGGGCCGAGCTCGGAATCTCGTTGAAAGCCCACCTCGGCTACCGATCTAGGCCCATCACAAGTCCGGTCCGTTACAACAGATGAAACCGGAATATTTCCCTTTTCCCACCGATCTCGGAAAAGGAAATATTCCCTTGGGTCGACTCGTCGAGATATCAGGAATTTATCCTTATCTCGGCGAGAAAACCGGAAGATTTCCTCTTCCTAATCGAACTCGGAAAAGGAGAAATCTTCCTTTCAACCGCCTCAAAGACACTATAAATAAGGAGGCCATCGCCTCATTCAAGGGGAGACAACTTCCGCAGAGACAGAGAATACAAGAGAGAGCTCATTACCGATCTCAAGTCTTTTGTCTTTGCCTTCTTACTTAAACTCTGTTGTAACCGCCGACTCAGATCAATAAACGAGATTCCGATTAAAAGTACTGTTTTACCCCTTTTGTGTGATTTACGGATCAACACCACTTATATTTGGTTATAAATGATTTTAGTACATATTTGAGAGTTTAAAATTATCTCTTTATGTATGTATAGTTTTAAGTTGTTTTTAGTTACGCCCTCTAATAAAGATTTTTTTCTAATGTTTTGGCATTTATGCTAATAGATATTTTTTCTCAAGTATTGCTTTCTCCGTGAAAGACCGCTGACAAAAGATCTGTGATTTTTTCCTTGTTCCTCATCTCCGAAGAACATATCCTCTCTCGGTTCTAAAAATCCAACAAATCCCGCTCACATAGCTGATCCTCGATGGCCGCTGTGACTTTCAACGCCTTTGGTAGCCATGGTTGCGCTTCTCACATCTGTTTCCGCCTTTTTTACTCTTTCATCGTTGATCGCACCTACCTCAAGGTCTGATTTCAGAATTCAAAATTTTATGTATCTTATCATTACCAGATCCGGGTGTTCAAAATTTGAAATCTTGTGTGTTGTTTTGGATTTATAGGAAGAAAAAGATTGCGATATATGCGGCGTTGTGATTGCAGATGGAGCTGATGCGATCAACGAACAATTTTTCAAAGTAAACACTCAAAATAAACACATCGTTTATTCTGGGTAATGAGGTAAAAATCAATCAAATTTTCACAAAATCTTAGAGTTATAGCAATTTTGTGAAGTTAGAATAACGATCATTCTTCATGATCTTTAGTCCATTTCATATGTGAACAATGAGGGAAGAAGTAGATTAATAGGAACCTCAATGGTTTCAAATATAATTCTTAGGACACCAGAACTTGGAGTGAAGTTATTGTAAGAGTTGGTTTAACTTCTCCATCTTTCTTATTTCAAGAATATGTGAACGATTCTCAGAGTCTATTATATTGGCTTCAATGGTACTTAGTCTCTTCCATTAACAAAAATTGGGTAATAAGCATTTCAAGATGTATGACGATCATTTAGTAAATGGCTAAGTTTTGGCTTTGAAAATCCTCGATATATTTATTTGTCCGAGAAACCAATTCGTGTCCGAAAAAATGTATTGATTTGTCGAGATATTAATTTATCGAGTATCAATTTATAGATGTTATACTGTTAATTATGATAATAAACTCATTTTATATGTATTTTCCGTTGAATTGTAGTTGGTTATCTATAAATTAAGTAGTTTATCTTAATATTTTATTTTCAAATATGAACTTACTATATGGTCATTTTTCACTTATTTCATTTCATTTTTTTCCAAACTTATGCATTCGCATATACTAATTTTGTTAATAGCCGGTTCAAATTTTAAATCATAATTAATATTATATATTTTTCTCGTTAGTTGGTGTAATTGTGTGTTTTGGAGTTGTATAGTAATAATTATACTTATGTTGAAGCTTTAATTAGTACATATTAGAGTTTTACATAAGTGATGTCTATTAATAGAGGATTGTAGTGATGATGTGGATAGTTTATATTGAGGAAAAACTCTCCTATTATATAATAGATTCTATTTTATATATATAATAAGATGTTTATTTTCTCTACTATCATTTATCTATAATTTTATTTATTTGTTTTTATCATTGTCATATTTTACATATTCTCGATTTTGTTAAATTAATTGTAAAAACTTATATTTACCACAAATTTTACATATTCTCGATTTTGTTAAATTAATAATGTAAATTTTATTATATAAATTATATATTCTCGGAGCAAAATTGAATAAATTATTTTTTCATTATATGTAGTAAAATATATTTTACATTCTTAATTTCATAATCACATTCTAACATTTTAAATAGGATAAATATTAAATTAAAGTTTTTGGTTAAAAATCTAACAATATATCATTTTCAATAAAATATTTCATTATTTTTTTTATTCAGTTAGGATTACAATTTTTTTGATTCTTAATATCGAATTATCACTTTTCTATTTTGTTACACAAAGTTTTGTATTTTTGTAATTTGTATTAAATAAAAATAATGATAAATATAATAGACATGTATTAAATGAATGTCTTAAATATATTTTAATGTTAAAAACTTTTTGTGTAAATGAAGTGATGAGGTGGACACCCTAAATTGAGAGAAAACTCTCCTATTATATAATAGATTCATTCTAGGTTATACATATGTATTTTCTATATAAAGAGTCTTCTGATCTTTGTAAACCTTAAGTGGAAAACATCAATAAAGTTTGTATATTTTCTAAAATTCTGAAGTAAAAGCTTCAACTCTCATAGCCATGGGATTCTGTTAGGAATGCCAATGGCAAATTGGCAATAAATTCTTACGAGCGATATCAATACGACGATAATATTCTATAAGAATAGACTACGAATATTGTTGGAACAATTTGGTCCTACAAATATGGCATACGTGAAGACGATCCGACGCTGATCCACAACGATAGCAAAACTTAAATCCACACCTACGAAATAATCCAACAAGCTATTGGGAGATCGATAAGATCGACCATACCGAGATTATGAAAATCATGAAGATCCGGAAAGATCTAGAAGATAAATGTAAATTTGCAAATAATTAAAAACCAAAATTAACACTCAAGTCAGCTTTTTAAAACACTTCCTTCTTTACCAAAACAGAAAATAGAAGAAAAAACACTTCCTAACAAAAGATTTATAATATGATGAAAAATACTAACCTGCAACTTATATGCATACAACCATCGGCTTTCTCGACGTAGTACTTGCAACTAGGACTCCTCCTCCACTGCTTATTTTTCGCCATCTGAATCAACATAGCATCTTCTTCATCGCTACTCTTCTTCTTCGTGTTCCCAAATCTCTGAAACTCCTGGCATTGAATCCCCGCGTGCCACGTCACCTTACATTGAGCGCAGAACAGTCTGTGATAAGACGGACACTCCGTCTCCTTCACTTTAGCATCATTACCTTGATCATCGTCCACCACCATCATCGCAGAGCAGGCTTCGAACGGACAGTAGACTTTCTCCGACGACAGAATCAACGACTCGCACAAGGCTTTGTCCCAGCGCTCGAACACGTCCTTTGGGATCAGATCTCGACACGTGTACGGCTCTATCAGACGCGTGCATTCCACGTCAGGGCACTTGATCATCGCTATGTTTTCTTCTATCTTGGTCACCACGTAACGGACGGTGCACTCGGTGCAGTAGGAGTGAGTGGAGTTAGTGGTTCCTCGGGAGATGTCGGAGGAAGGCTTGTCGTCCATACATATCATACATAACCTTCTAGATGGTTGGGCGGGTTCGTTCTCGATTTTTTTCTCCGGTTCTTCCTGCTTAATAGACGTGGCGATATTCCTTTGGAGTTGGGGATGATGGTTAATCTCAGCCGTTGAAGAGATCAAGGAAGAAAACAGTTGGAGATCCCTCGGATAGTTTTTGTCGTAGGTTCCGAAAACTTTGTCGTAATCTTATAACCAGGGGAATAGTAATAATCTACCATCCTTGTTTTTTTTTTTTTTTTTATGTCTTTTGGTTTCCGGGAATAATTCTAAACCCAAAGGCCCAGATTAATCTCTCGGGTGGGAGTGACAGCCCACTTATAATGCCCCACTTGGCTAAGTGTTTGTCCTGGTAATTCCGCTCTCGCGGTGAATCGATCTTTGACCTAAACCAGCAGGACCGACACTTACCGCAGAAATATAACCACCCGACCACCAACAACTTGGTTACCATCCTTGTTCTTGACGATGATGATGATGAAGAGAAGCAAGATCCCATATCGTCTTGTTCTGTTTTTTTTCTTCTTTGTCTTGAGTTTGATTTAGGTGTGCATTCACGTTAAATAATGGCATATATGGGATGTTAAATAATTGCATTGAATTATATGAATAAAAAAATTCCTTATTTTTTAAAAAAGGGCTTTCTTATTTACGAACAAATAGATTATATTAATAAAGTATTGCATATAATTGAATATGTTAACATTACATATTAAAATTTTACCTTTTAATGTTTATGAAGAAAAAAATTATGTTAACATATTTAAACAAAAAACAGAATATGTTAGACGAACAATACTGTTTAATAATTGGGATTGCACATATAAAAAGAATGGAAAAAATATAACAACTGTAATAATTGGGATCCATTATAAAATTGTAACAATTATGGGTCTTTCACCTCTAGTGTTCGGGTCAGCTGTTGATAATAATACATTTAAGGCATAAATTACCACTCTCGAATAAAATAGAACTAGTGATTTTGGAGATTCTTAAATACCTAAAGACCACTATCCACTTGGTAACAGTTCGTAATACTCAGTTTGATTTGAAGAATATTGAAAGGTTAAAACATAACAAATTAATTTCTGATGAAATCTTGGGTCTCCCAAGAACAAATCAATCCTCAAGAGATACTTCTTTTCGGGCTACATGTCTTTAGTACTTAAGTATAGTCCAAGAGATACTTCTTATGGTTCGAACACAGCTTATTCTATTGACTATTGTCACCTTTTACCTGTCTTACAATTTGTCTGAGGGTTAGGGTTTTAAGTCGAAGGGTCTTTTTTGGTTAATTGCATATAGTTAATTAGTTATTGATGAGGATTAAATCGCATTGGAATATGAAATCTTAAGCAATTGACTTGTAGTCAAATGCCTTTTGGTTATTCCTAGAAACAAAACAAATAAACCTCTCACATTTTTCTTATACATGAGAAAAAGGCCACATATATATAATTAATAATCAAATAGGTAACAAACATGATATCACGATCTTAAACTTAATTAAATAGAATAATTTAAAGTAAATCAATTTCGTATACATGTTCAAGCTCAATTCATCGATAGTCGAGATCAGGTTTAGTGATACTTCGTTTCACGCTGCTGTCTTTGGTACTTAAAAGTTAAGATATGAAAGTTATAGTGAGCAATGCGACTGCATGTGATTGCGATTCAAACTCAACTTCTTCTACTGTTTTCTGTTTAAGAACTAATTTACCTTGCAAGATACTATACTGCAAAATTAATTAACTAGTTCAAGCCAGGTGGATTTTTTGCTGAGTTGAAAATTAACGCCACGCTGTCAAAATATCGAATATAGAAGTATATATTTCCGTAACATCTATAGACTACAGAGTTTTCTCAGAAGAAACAAAAATCTCAAGAATGAAGAACTGATTCATATATACCAGCACAAGAGAGAATATATATAAATCTACAAATTATAGTTCCGCCACTAATATTCATATACCTACCATCTACACAATGCTAAACCAACCGATTGTGCATATCGAGTCCAATATAGAAAATATTAATATTATACTATCCTTAAGGAATATATTAATTCATCATATGCAACGAAGACCCTGTTAAATGCAATGTAGTAATATTTTTGTTAATTAGTTTGAAACTAATTGATTAGTAATTTATATAAATTACAATGTAGATACTTTTTTTCTTCAGTTTAATGAGAATAAATAATAAGGTATCATATTTTTGGGTATACATGTTATCTTTTAGTACTAAAATATGAGATATTTACTACGCATAATTGCGATTATGGTTCGAAGTCAACTTAGGCTTAAGTTTTTTTATGGGATTCTTAACCAAAAAAAAAAAAAAAAAAATGAACAGTGAGTTTAAGAACCGGTTTTTAAGGGGATTATTACACTGTTTTTAGCTACGTGTCAACCCCTAATTCGCCGGATTTTTTTTTTACTTTTTCTTTAAAAATAAATTCTTAACTTTTTTTTTTAAAACTTTTTCTTAATTTCAACTTTACAATTCTTAACTTTTTTTTACATATTAATGAATTGGAATCTTTACATATTAATTTTTTTTTAAGATTCTAAAATTCCAATCTTCTTCTTCCTGAAGCTTCGGTAATATTTTATATGTTTTAAAATTCATGAAATGCAATATAATTTTGGTTTTATAAAATATAGTATGTTTATAATTTTTTACAAAATAAATTAAACTTAAGAAAATTAATTATAAAAATTAAATTTTTTTTTAAGAACTCCTAATGAGGTTCTACCATTGGAAGAGCCAAAAATTAAAGATTCTTATAGAAATTCTAAACTTTCATTTTATCAAAATTTATAAATAAAAATTTGGTAAGAACCCCTTACCATTGAGGATGGTCTTAGGGTTAGAGTTTTGTTGATGGAGGAGGAGAAAAAGAAGGGGACGACGGAGGTACGGAGATGTGTTTCGGTTAGTGGTGCGACGTCGTTTTAGTTTTTAATGAAGATGAATGAACGATGCAGATCTTCTCCTAGGAATCGAATCGAATCAAATCAAACCCATAAAACTTCATTATTTTGCTGGTACTTAACTAATCATATTTTATAGAGAGAATTGGGAATTTAGAGCAAAAAATAGAAATTATTGTCCCATTAGTATTTATTGAAGGATTATTGTCCCTTTAGTATTTATATTAAGGGTAATCTAATTTTACCCATTAAAGTAATAATAATCAATATTTTTTAAAAATGATTCGAAAAAGGAAAAAAGTTTTAAAAAAGAGAAAAAAAAGATTACACGACAAAGGAAATATTTTTTGTAGGAAAAAACGTTTTCAAAAGGATATAAAAAGGAAATTTTTTTAAAAAAAAAGTATTCGAAAAAGGAAAAACAGTTTTAAAAAGGGAAAAAAAGATTACACGACAAAGAAAATAGTTTTTGAATATTTTTGTAGGAAAAAATGTTTTCAAAACGATTTAAAAAAGGAAAAAAAAATATTTTTTGAAGATTTTCAGTTGTTCATAGATTTCCTCTCAGATTTTGTTAACCGCTTGGTAGAATATGTATATTACATTCAGTAGAATCAAGACAAAATATTAGAAATTATATTCTACAACAAAGTAGAATATAGAGAAAATGGTAGAATTTCTATTCTACAAAAAGTAGAATATAGAGAACATGATAGAATGCGAATTCTACAATTAGTAGAATACATACAACATTGTAGATAACAGATTCTATAGGGATAGTAGAATGCTATACAAATAGTAGAATACCTATTCTATACTTGGTAGATTTTAGAGCAAATAATAGAAACCAAATTCTACAATTAGTACAACATCTTTATTAAATATTTTTAAAAAAAATTGTTTTTCCTATGATAAATTACACAATATATATTACTTACTTAATATGAATTTTCCGAATTTCTAAAATAAGTATAAATATTTATTTTGATTTTTTTTATATTTAATAAATGATATTTTAGTCTAAAAGTGGCATATCTCAAATAAATACTAAGGGGATAATAGTTCCCATTTTTTGCTCTAAATTCCCAATTATCCCTATTTTATAATGCGCTTTAAATTAGTTATGGAAAATAATCGGTTGGGTCCTCAAACATTTAACTTTCTTCACTTAGTACCCCAAACATATGCAATTACCAAATCCATTGTGAATGATTACTTTGTTGTCTAGCTCCATCTTTCAAGGTTTACAAATTTAAAGGAATAAAAGAAAGCTTATACTGATCAGTTTATTTAAACTTTAAATTATGAAATCCATCTCAAAACTATTAATTTGTCATTTAGTTCCATCTTTCAACTCTAAAAAAAATTAACGACAAAAAGAAGCTTACACTCACTCTATTGAAGCTACATCTTACAAGTAATATTAGTTGTTCTTCTCTGGTTAGAAACAACGATACAAAATTTGTGGACAACCCAAAAATACTCATCAATTAGCACCTGTTTAATAAAGTTTTAACCTTTTATCACAGTTTACAGTTGATAAGACTATGAGTTAAAACAAGTCCGATGATGAAAGAGTGATCAACTTGTGACTCCACCATCATCGTCAAAACATCTTCTCCTAACTCCAAACCATTCCTCGATTGTTTTCTCTTTACTTCTGCCACGATTCTTCCACAATTGTCCTCGATTCCTAAACCTGATCGCCGAGTCACCATCTTATAACAATGTTTTTCATCGTTTCTACACGATCCCGTTATGACTCTATACGAAGAAGATGAACCTTTATTCGGAATCTGAAAAATATTATTTTTCACTCGAAAATATTCTAAGTTTGTTGTTGATTCAGCTGTCCCAGATGGTGGTCTATATCCTTCCCAGGTCTTGAACAATCCAAATTTCTACCAAAAAAATAAATAATAATTAGTTACAAAGTGAGCAAATTTTTTTATGCAACCAGAAAAAAAAGGAACCTGCATGAAAAAATAATATTGGGACGTGTGTCTACCTGTCTACGTAAGGTAAACAAGACATGACCGTGTAGATCCATAAGATAAACTTCACGGCAGCTCTTAGAATTATAATTATCGACACGATAAATTATGTTTCCTTTGGAATCGAAGACGGTGCAGCCATTTGTATTGAACACCAACGACTTCATCCAAATCGTGAAGCTCTCTTTCTCCGTCGTCAAGTACGGCGAACTTGTTTCTTCTCCGGCGCCGGAAGTTGTCTGGTTGGGATGAATCTTCACCATAGTTTCCGCTGGACAGATTCGATTCTGCCAAGCTTTTGTCTCGTAAGGTCGTCGGTATATTTGCATAAATTAAATATATCTATACTGAGACAGTGATCCGTTTTTTTTTTTTTTAACGATTTATTTGGTCGACATAAATGAACTAAAACTTGGGTTTATATACACAACCGATTTGTGGAAGTTACTTACTTTGTTCGTTTGTGATTAATTTAAGTCAACTTGATGATTATTGTCTACTACTTTATAATTATTCGATGTTCAAAGTAATTAAGTTCTGACCACATTTTAACAAAAAAATGTCGTATCACATTATTAAGTTTCCACGTATATTTTAGAAGAGAGCTGGTCTCGTTATAGGTTTGACTCTTCAATTCTTTTATAATTGTTAATCATGCATGTCAGTGCCGTCCCGATAAATTTAGTGGCCTAAAACATATTTAAAAATGGTGGCCTATTTTAAATTATAAAATACATTTATATAAATATATTTAATTGTTTCTCTATAAAAAAAATATAAAATAATATATTAGTTTAGTTCTATATCAATTTTTAGATGAATATTAGATAGCTAGTTGATATTTTTCTTTAAATCAAATATTTAGTTTTTTTATCAATAATTAAAATTCTAGTTTTTAATTAATTTACATCAGCATAAAAAAACAACAATATAATAACATAAAGAACAAACACGTCCACCAACAAAACAAAATGGAAACACATAATATTGGAAAGGTAACAATCGAACTAAAAATGAGAAGTCAAAAATAATGTTATTATAGCCACGAAGGTACAATCATTATTTTGTGGATGTGGCCTCAAAATTTGTTAATAATATGTGGCCTAAATTTCTAGCTTCTTCACTTGTTTTATGGAAGGATCGGCCCTGATGCATGTTATCTCGAGTTATTTATATAATTTTATTGATATGTGAACAAACTATATATCGATATCAAGGTCTTCTTCCACATGTTTAATGTGAAATCCTAACGACAATATTTGGAAGAAAAAAATAAAATAAAGTACTACATTTATATAATTCAACTACTATATATATTAGAAGTTGCTCAATCGATTTTGAGTTGTATTTCCTCGTTGTGCGCATGTCACACTCACATCAATGCTAATTATAGAAGTACAAGGCAAATACCATATGTAATATTATAATAATTAATTAGTCAATAACATACATCAATAAAAACTTAATTTGAATTTATATAATGGGGAGTGTCAATTAAGACTAATAACATATAGTTTGGACATACACTGCTTTGTCATTGGACGTGTTAAGATTCTAATTTTTAAATGTTCACAAAATGAATTTTGCGAGTCAAAATATTAATTTTAATTTTAGTTTTAAAGATAGATTTTATAGTTATTTTACTAAATAATTTGAAATTTTCTTTGAAAACTAACTATAGTTTTTCTATATTAATTAAGTATATATCAAACCTAAATTTAAAAAAATATTTTACTACTTTTTTTAAAGAGTTAGATACAATAAAATTAATTTTTAACGGTTCTTAGACGATCACAAAAATTAGACTTGATGCTTTTGAAATTCAAGATTATAGTTCTTTGCATGTTAGTTCATACATTATTTAAACCCACTACGAAATCTATTATATAATAGGAGAGTTTTCTCTCAATCTAGAGTGTTCACATCAGCAAAAAAAAAAAAATTAAAACTAAAGAAAACCAAAACTAAAGTTAATGACTCAATTAATTCATACTTTTTAATAATTATTATTTTCATTAAAAAAAGAGAGAAGAACACTTACACTAAAGTTGATGAGTTAATTAATTAACAAACTTTTTATAATTATCATTTTTCATCAAAAACAAATTATAAAAAAAGAGAGAAAAAGACAACACAATAAAAAAAGTTGAATAGATATTGGATGAATATAAAATTATATATTAACATATAGTTAATGGAGCAGTTATTAATTTTTAAGAAATATGAAAAACAATTATCACGTTAAAATATATTAAATGGATCAAAAAACATTTTTCTAATAGTTACAAATTATTTAGGATAATAAAAAATTACAAGTTAATTGTAATAGTAAATACAAAATTTAAACTGTTTTTACTCAAAATAAGAATAATTATTTTTCAAGAAAAATTTAGACTTTTTAATGAGTTTTTAAGTTATATTTTTTTCCAACAAGTTACACATTTTAAGAAAATCAAAATCAAAAATTATGTGTAGCTAAAAGCATAATATAATATAGATGAAAAAATATATCGTGAGAGAATTTTTGTTTAAAAAAAAAATAATAATAATAAGATTAGAGTGCAAGGTGTGTCAATAATATATGATGTCTGGTAGATAGAAACGGGTTCAAAGATAAGAATCGATATTTAATAAGCAGATTTGACGTGCATCACAATAGGTGGGAACATCCTCGCCACGACAAATGTGTATCACCATTAAGATTTTTTTTACGCTCAAATCAGTAAAAGGTTCATGCAACTGATAAGAGAAAACATAGTGTATGAATATGAAAAGGAGAAAATAGTTCTACAATGAGTTGAAAATCAAATCACTTTCCAATCTTTTATATGTGAGTGAAGAGAAATTGAAAAGAAATAACTGCCAGAAAGAGAACGAGTGCAAGATAACAAAAGAATTGGCAGTAAAAAGTGTGAAAAAATTGACTAAAGTTCAGAAATATCAAATATGTATCCACAAAACTAAAATAAAAAAAAATATTTTTTAATATATTTTAGCAAGTAAAATTAATGAGTTTTTTATATAAATTAAATTGTTTGACAATGCAACGTAATTAGTGATATTAGATAGGAACGTTTATGACTTGGTCGACAATTTCTATATATATGGCACAATGCACTTGTTTCGGTGGGTAAAACATGCTTACCAAACCTATTGTAACGTCATTAGTGTTATGTTTACATATTTGCATTTACTGATATTTAAACTTGGCCTATTTACATTAATTTCGGGGTGGTGGTAAGTTTCCATTGGTATTTAATCATATGTATGATTAGGTTAATAGTGAACATTAAAGCTTCTAAGAAGATATCTTCACGGGACATGAATCTGGAAGAAATTTTCTCTAGGATAAAAGGTCATAAGATGGTTGACGATGCCGTTTCTTCCTCTTAGGAAGTTTTCACCTGAATGATTTAATCTTTTTCAAGGAAAAAGTTATATTCGACAATATCTATGTTTTATATCATTTGGTAAAATAAGTTTGTTGTTTCTACAAATGTTAACATAAATAATTTTAAAAACTCTAAAAGATTATATTTATATTCAACGATTCGTATTGATAGCGCTGTTTAAAAATGTTATCTCGCGCAACGCGCATGGCATAGAATTATTCTATTATATAATGGGAGAATTTTATTTCAATTTTAGCTATCCACGTCATCACTACAATCTTTTATATAGTAAATGTAATAAAATGCACAATATCATTAAGTCAGATTAACAAAAGATATAGCTTATTTCCACGATTTAGCTAAAGTGTAACGAACACTTTTTATAGCATAAAGTCAGCAAGTTAATTATATATGTCACCAACAATTGCTAAAGTATATATATTTGGATAAAAGATGCATACATAGACATGCTCCATGCATATATTTCTGGGAGTGGGATTGGTTGAATTTTTAGAAGCTATAGAGGATATGTTTTTCGGAGATGGGGAACAAGGAAAAAATCACAGATCTTTTGTCAGCGGCATTTCACGAAGGAAACAATACTTGGGCCAATATATATAAGCATAAAGGCCCAAACATTAGAAAAGATTTCCTATTAGAGGGTGTAATTCTAAACAACCTAAAACTATACGTAAATAAAGATATAATTTTTTAAATATTCAAATATGTACATGTACTTAAATCATTTATCATCAAATGTAAGTGGTTTGTTTAGTTAATGTGTAGACGGGCTATTGAAGTTATAATTGGCCTCAGTATGAATTATAGATTCCGAAACAACATTGTAATATTATACGTTTAACTAAATATGTAACTTATGAGAGATTTGAAATATTATTAAATAAAAATAAATATAAAACTGTAATTAGAATCACACAGTAGTCACATACAATATATAAACACATAAAAAAACAATATTTCAACATAAGTTAACAACATACACAAACACTAATGAGGAGAAAAAATAAAACACATGCATGTATACATAATGCAACTATAAATATAATCAGACTATTAAACTAAAATTCGAAATTAAAAAAAAAATTATTTCCTAAAAAATAGCATATAAACAAATTTATAAAATATGAATGTAAAATAAGCCCTAGTATATTAAGTAGGTGGGTTAGTCCGCATTAACAACCATATCTATAATCATTAATTAGTAAGTTGTTTTGTACAATTCATTAACCGAAATTGATAGTCTAATCTCAAATAATAAAAAATTCACGACAAAATTCATATTCTACAGATATACATATCTAGGTTTTAATGTGTTGGTATGTATATAAATACATATATATTAACATCACATCAGTTTCACAATTAAATTTATTTATATATTAAGTCGCACAAACGAAATTAACTCAAATTCATATTCAACGGATATATATATATACGTAAATTTTGATTGTATAATACTATATAAATAGTTATTTACGTACTAACCAATTTTAACTGAACAAAAATTTTAAAAATAAATTTTAGGAAAAAATTACCAAGACATTAAAACCTACTTATATATTTTTTTTTTGAAAATATTTAGGGGTCTTCATATTGAAATATTTAGGGGTTTTTTTTTTTTTTTTTTACAAAGACAACGGTTAAAAAAAAAAAAAAACTAAAAATAAAAATAAACAAAACCAAGATCCCAGAAGGGCCCGGTTTGAAGACATAACCAAACCCAACAATGCTACAAAAATCGAAAAGAACCGGTTAACCGAAAACCCTAGAAACGGTCGGAGCCACCGTCGCCGAGAAACCGACCACCGTTCAGAACGAAGACCTAGGGCTAAACGATCTATGAAGCCACCACTTGAGCCGGGATCCTGAGCCACCAAGAGAGTCACCAGAGTGGGAGAAAAGAGAAGCCACGCCTCTAGAACCACCTAAAACACTGTCGTCGGAAAAGCTCGCCTGAAAAGAGACAAAGAACAAGCGCAAACCGCCAGCAGCACAGATCCGATCACGCCTAAGCAAGTTGAGAGGAGAGATCCCTACCCAACTCGCTATTGTCGGTCCGCCCCGCCACCGAGAACTCACTCCAGATCCGCCGCCGTCCCCAAGCAACCGCAATCATGAAGAGAAAACCCGATGGTTCTGCACCACCAAACGCCTACTCACTGAACATCCCTTCCCCTCCGGTCCGCCACCACAACTACAGCGCCGGGGAACCTGAAACCCTGCCAAGCGGAGGACCACAACGGGAGAACGTTGACAGAGACACTTGAGGACGCTTCACCAGATCTGGTCCTCAAACAAATCTAGATCCGCAAGAGCGCCGCCACCTAGAACCACCGCTGAGTCGCCGCATCAAAGAAGAAGCCCGAAGCCTAGCCACCAAAGTTGGATTTGAGAGCCAACAAACCACGGATAAAGCGCAAGCACGGATAACAAAGGAAAGAGGAAAACTAAAAAAAGGAGGCCTTCTCACGACGCCGGCGAGGAGCGCCGGACGCCGGAGAGGCGAGCGAGATCTGGAAGGAAAAAAAAGTTTGACGGCGGCTAAAGACTTAGTTTTAGTTTCTATGATTAGGTTTTAAAACCTACTTATATATACGGATATATATATCGTCACGATAGAGTTATAATTTTATTTTGAAGTGTATCGTTTACACTAAGATTGAAAGATGTACAGTACGTATGATTATATAATTTTTTTAATTATGTGATAATTAATTAAGTAAATTTAAAATTTGGTCGGCAACTCGTCACTGTAAATGGAGTTGAAGTCGACGAGGAGTGGCATTGTGTCACAGGATTTTAGGTCTTAGGCGGATAAGCGTCAGACATCATTACCCTTTGTTTATGTCTTTATATATATTCTAGTTTCTTTCTTTAATCGTGCAAACTATAAATTAGATAAGTTCAACAACAACAAAAACTATAAATTAGGTTTAAGTTTTTTTTTTTTTTTTTTGATAACCTAGGCTATCCGGTCGACATTCTACCGGAGAGATGGGGAATGGCTACCATATGCCAAACCAGTAAGACTTCGCGCCTTCCGACTATTGCCTATAGTGAGTTGGCCCAACTGACAAAGCCTCCTCACGGGTTTTCAACTGGGCTGAAACCCAGTGCCACCTTCCACACACGTTTGTGACCTTGTTTCGAGCATCTGCGCCAGGGGAGAATCGAACTCGGGTGGAAGTGTACCCTTTACCTAGCTGTCCTCCTCCGACTGACTACTCGACCACGCCCGTGTGGGCTAGGAAAATATTTTTAATATTTTCCCTACCAAGAAACTCGAACCTAGGGCCTCCCACTCACAATAGCAGAGGTACCACTAGACGACGAGCATCTTGGCAATTAGGTTTAAGTTTGTCGTATTATTTTGTATACACTTTAATTGAGTAATCAAATTTATGTCATGTTGAACTTTTCTCGTGGCTGACGGATTCCCGAAATGATACTAAACAGCAAGTTGAAGTATATTATTTGATGAGATAAGTCAGATAACTGATAAAAAAACAACATTTGAAAATATAAACATAAACGACTTTGTTATACCAGGTAACTGCAAGTTATTAGTTTCAGATTTGAAAGATTTTCGCATATATAGTTCTATATATATATATATATATGATAGTATATTTCTTATGTCCTATAATCATCTGTCAATTAAGTCTTAACTATGTATCTCGATTTAATTAGATTTAAAGTTCAAAACCTAATTACCCGTTTTAATTGAAATGTTTATAGTTCACGCTTCATGGTATGGTAACACTGAAGATGCAGTTGCTCATGGAGATCGAAATCTAGATGTCAATGATGTTTTTACGCGTACATTATGAATTTTTTTTAATGTTTGTTGTGTAGTCTGAATCTGATGGAAAAGGTTTGGTAACACTCGTAAGAAAACATTAATATTTGACACTTTAACCTCGTGTTACTTTGTAGATTACGTTAGTCCAACAGTTTCATTGTTTAAAATGACAAATTTATTACACTTTCTGACGTAAATATATTGAACCATTAATTAAATAACCTTTTGTCCCTAAGTGTACATGAGTACATCATCCGTTACAAATCCAATTTAGATGACACAAACGATCCAATATATTTAAATTTTTGGAGGGTACTTTTTGTGCCCTTTTGTGCCTTTTTGTGCCTTTTTGTGTTAGGATAAGCACCAGGTCCATATATCGATTACTGACAAAAAGAGAGGATTTTTCTATTGTTAGATTATTTAAAGAACCAATATATGATCTAGTGTACGACTATGAAGTAGTTAATTTAATTCAAGCATTAGGTAGCCTAATCTTATTTTTCATGCATATGCAAATCTCTATTGGTGTGCAAAAGGCCAATCAGTGATACATCTTAAACTATATATGTGCGAGTAATATATCCTAATTCATATTATTATTAAAAGAACACTTTTTGGGGCCATTTTAAGAAATTGGAATGAGGCACATAAGAGCATGTCCAATGGTGAGGTTCTAAAAATGGGTATCTAAAATTTTTAGAACCTCACCTTTTAGAATCCCAACATTTTGTATGTTAATTTTTAGAATCTGTATCTAAAAGTTCTAACTTTAGAACTCTTCTCTCTTTTTTTTAGAACCTCTCCAATATTTATCAATTATATATCATTATAATTTTTTAGAACTCTTCTATTTAGAACCCCCATTGAACATGCTCTAAGATTAGATGCTTGAGGTTGACAAAAAAAATTTGCTTGATGTACAAAAAATAAACTTGTAGATTAAAATTGGGAGGGTAAATAGTGCATAGACGACGTAAGAAATTAAGTTTTTTTTAAAGATAAGAAATGAAGTTATAACAGCAAATTATGTTTATAAGTAAGAAGAACAAAAAAATCAAATTTAAACTAATAACTGCCGTACATAAATAAATAAAAACGTTCCACTAATTTTTTGTTAGCTTAGTACATAGCATTTTGTCCACATGGACGTAGTCGAGTGGTAGTGGAGAAGTGAGATTGTTTCACTAACGGGGAATCCGGGTACGATTCCTCCTCTACGCTGGTGCTCGAAACATTTATCACGACCATATGTGGAAGCTTGCACGGGGTTTCGGCCCAGTTGAAAACCCGTGAGAAGGTTTTGTCAGTTGGGCCAGCTCACTCTAGGCAATGTTGGAATACGTGAAATCTTACTGGTTTGACATAAGGTAGCCAGTCCTCATATCTCCAATTGGATGTCGACCGGACAACTTAGGTTATATATAAAAAAAATATACATAGCATTTTTCAAAACCTTACTTTATGCCACTTATCCAACTCCAAACCAGATTATGCCACTGTGTCTTTTTATTTGTTGTTGTCGTCACAGAGACCTGTTTTAAGTTTAAACAGATACATACAAAACAATTTGGGCGTGTAGGCCCATTGAGCCCATTAAACTTTCAACACATCCATACGGCCCAAAATCATGACTCAATATATGGCAAGAAAAAGGCAATTATGGTATCAATTAATTCCAAATTCTTCAATTATCTGATCCACTGAATTATTTTCATGCCTGTATAAAAATGTAACATATATACAACTTTTTTTTTTTTTTTATAACCTAGGCTGTCCGGTCGACATCCTACTGGAGAGATGGGGACTGGCTACCACATGCCAAACCAGTAAGACTTCGCGCCTTCTGACTATTGTCTAGAGTGAGTTGGCCCAACAGACAAAGCCTTCTCACGGGTTTTCAACTGGGCCGAAACCCAGTGCCAGCTTCCACACACGTTTGTGACCTTGTTTCGAGCATCTGCGCCAGGGGAGAATCGAACTCGGGTAGGAGTGTACCCTTTACCTAGCCGTCCTCCTCCGACCGACCACTCGACCACGCCCGTGTGGGCTAAGAAAATATTTTTAATATTTTCCCTACCAAGGGACTCGAACCTAGGGCCTCCCACTCACAATGGCAAGGGTACCACTAAACCACGAGCCTCTTGGCAACATATATACAACTTTCCGATGATCTTTTTACGAATTTTTATTTTCGAGGCTTGCATTCCGACGGATCTTTTGTTGGAATTTCGAGACTTCAGAGCAAATAACATTTAGCTTAGAAGCTAATCTTCAACAACTGCTACTAACAAAGATATAAAAAATGTAGATGCCAATACAAATTCAATCGCGATTGCGGTTTTTAATATGAAAAAAAAACAAATGACTAAAATATAGTTTTTATTTTAGATGAATTTTTAATATACGAAAAACACATGCTTCTCATAGTTAAATATAAGGAAATTAACGGATCATCATCACTTTTCATAATAACAACAACAACGGACTTTTTTCTTCGCAGGATCCAATAAACGACAATCTCCATTATTGTATCCTGATGATATGCAATACCCTTCGCAATCTCTTGTTAGATATGAACTCGTACATACAATATTTTCAAAGCATATTACACCAACCGGATCATATTTCGCTTTGATCTCTGCACATAATACACAAACTCCGTATTACATACCAAATTATATTTTCAAAAACCCATATTCTTTGATCATTCTCAAAATTCTCTCAAGTATGATATAAGCTATGTAGTTGCACTAATTAGTTCTTGGAGAGATAAACGAAACAAAAAGACAGTACGTTGTCGGCTAGATCGGGCTTTAGCTACTGGAGACTGGCATGGAATGTTCACACACTCATATGTCGAATATTTGGTAATGATTGGATCGGACCATAGACCAATTGTTGCCACAATCGAGGACAAAATTCTCCGGAAACGCAGCCAATTTCGATTTGATAAACGTTGGATTGGACGGTCTGATGGATTCGATTGCAAAGGGATGGGAGATCAATCCAGGGGGAAACAGATCATCTTTTGTCCAGAAAATTAGGAACTGCCGGCGGGAGATATCGAAATGGCGGAAAAATAATTTACCTTACGGCAAAGAAAAGATAAATAAATTACAACATGCACTAGAAAAGGCCCAAAACGACGATAATAGTACCCAAGAAGAATTGATAGAAATTACCGAAAAATTAGTAGAAGCATATCGGGACGAGGAGTATTTCTGGCAACAGAAAAGCCGTACCCTATGGCTAACGGTGGGGGATAAAAACTCAAAATTTTACCATGCACAAGTAATGCAAAGGAGGGCAAGGAACCGGATTGTCGGGCTGCATAATGCAGCAGGACTGTGGGTTACATCCGATAAAGAGGTGGAACAAGTGGCAGTAAACTATTTTGATGACTTATTTACCTCTACGTCCCGACATATATCGAGGAGGCTCTGGGCGAAATTAATCCCCTAGTTTCGGAGCTGAACAATGACAAACTCATGGCAACGGCTACTGAAGAGGAAGTGCGGTCGGCACTTTTTATGATGCACCCAGAAAAAGCTCCGGGCCCTGATGGAATGACAGCACTATTTTTCCAACGATCCTGGCAAATAGTAAAGACAGACTTAGTAGGCTTGGTAAACGGTTTCTTAGAGACGGGATTTTTTGATCAACAGCTGAATATGACAAATATTTGTCTAATCCCGAAGACGGAAAGACCAAGTCGGATGACGGACTTAAGACCATTAAGTCTTTGTAATGTGGGATATAAGATCATCTCGAAGGTTTTATGTCAGAGGTTAAAGCGACTCCTACCGACCCTCATTTCGGATACTCAATCAGCCTTTGTGGCATGAAGGGATGTTAATAAGGGTTTTTAAACCCAACCCAGCTCTGCTTATTTAAAACCCAGTCCTAAATGAACCCTAACCCTTTTTAAGCCCTATAAAATTTGTAATATAGGGTTAAACCCTTTTGAGACCTTTTTGAAGTGGCCATATTTTTTTACTTAAGAAACAACCTTTATAATAAGTTTTAAGAGTAAGACACGAACCACACAACTAATTTTATTTTCTTTTTTAAACAGGGCCCTAAACCCTGCATTAGCCCTGTAAACTGTATTATTCTTTTTTTTTTCTTTTGGGTAAAATTAGTCTTTTTCTTTATAATTAGAACAAAAAATTACATTTATTTTTAATGTCATTTTCATCTTTGCATCATTCAAGTTATTATTTTAAAAAGTAAAACAAAATATATTTTTACATTTTTGGCGGGAAACAAGATTTTAACTTTTTGGCGGGAAAATGAGATTTCACCTTTTTGACGGAAAACGGGATTTTACGTTTTTGGCGGGAAAACGGAATTTTACGTTTTTGGCGGGAAAACATGATTTTACGTTTTTGGCGGGAAAACGAGATTTTACGTTTTGGCGGGAAAACATTATTTTAACTTTTTTGGCGGGAAAATGAGATTTTAACTTTTTTACGGAAAACATGATTTTACGTTATGAGATTTTACATATTTGGCAGGAAAACGAGATTTTACATATTTGGCGAGAAAACATGATTTTACGTTTTTGGCGGGAAAACGAGATTTTAATTTTTTGACCAATTGTTTAATGAGAAGGAAAAAAAACTTGCATAATATCAGGGCCAATTGTTATAACCTTGTAATTTACTAACCCGACCCTTTATGAGCCCTTGAATTTTAAATACAAAAAAACAAGGTCATGGCTTTAATATATTAACAGGGTCAGGGCTAACCCTGGAATCTTGAGCCCTTCACAACATCCCTAGTGGCATGTAGATTAATTTCGGATAATATTCTGATTGCTCAAGAGATGTTCCACGGTCTCCGGACTAATAAGTCATGCAAAAGTAAATTTATGGCGATAAAAACGAATATGAGCAAAGCGTACGATCGGGTAGAGTGGCCTTTCATTGAACATCTTCTGAGGAAGTTCAGTTTTTCAGAAAAATAGATTACATGGATGATGTGGTGCATTACATCAGTAGAGTACAAAGTGCTTATAAATGGTCAACCCAAAGGACACATAATTCCAAAGAGAGGGTTTCGTCAAGGGGACCCGTTGTCACCTTATCTATTCATTCTCTGTACGGAGGTACTAATAGCAAATATACGGAAGGCATAAAGGGATAAATTACTTACGGGATTAAAGGTTGCGAGAGCAAGCCCCTCAGTATCACATCTACTTTTCGCTGATGACAGTTTATTCTTCTGCAAGGCTACCAAGCAGGAATGTGAATCTATATTGCATATACTAGAACAATACAGGTCCGTCTCTGGACAGCAAATTAATTTCGGTAAATCGTCGTTTCAATTCGGTCATACGGTGGATGAGACGATACAAAACGAGGTTAAACAAATACTAGGAATATCTACCATCGGCGGGATGGGAACATATCTAGGCCTCCCCGAAAGCCTCGGCGGAGCCAAAAGTAAGATCTTCAATTTTGTCGCAGAGAGACAACAATCTCGAATTAATGGATGGACATCAAGGTTTCTATCCAAGGGGGGGGGGGGGGGGGGGGGGGGAAGAGGTTTTAATCAAATCAGTGGTATCAGCCATGCCAACATTCGTGATGTCATGTTTTTGATTACCCAAGTCCATAACCGCAAAATTAACAAGTGCGGCGGCACGGTTCTGGTGGAGTTCAAACGGAGAATCAAAAGGAATGCATTGGATAGCTTGGAAGAAACTATGTCGAAGTAAATCGGAGGGAGGTATGGGCTTTCGAGAAATTGAGGATTTTAACACAGCACTATTGGCCAAACAGTTATGGAGGTTAATGGAGAAACCGGATTCTTTGTTCGCACGGGTCTTCAAGGGTCGGTATTTTCGGAACTCAGACCCTTTAGACCCCATCCGATCTTACTCACCATCATATGGATGGAGGAGTATCATCTCAGCTAGATCTCTTGTCAACAAAGGGCTAATCAAAAGAGTTGGATCAAGTTGTTCTATTTCAGTATGGAACGACCCGTGGATACCGGCTTATAAGCCGAGGTCAGCAACTTGTAAGGGGTACAATTATTACCCGAATCTAATGGTCAATCATCTGATTGACCCAGTAACTCAGACGTGGAATACAGCGCTACTGAATGCGATTATTGATCCAGTGGACGTGATAATTATTCGGGGTTTGCATATAAGCAGCATATACAAACCAGACACTAGTGGGTGGAATTACACCAAATCGGGAAGATATACGGTGAAGTCGGGTTATCAAATTGAACAATCAGAACCAAAATTCGGTCCCATTATCTCATATGGTCCGGATGTGACGAAGCTTCAGGATCATTCCTGGCAGCTGAAGTGTACTCCGAAATTACGATATTTTATTTGGCAAGCTTTATCAGGCTGCCTAGCGGTCATGTCCAATATGCGAAGTAGAGGAATTGACTGTGACACACGATGTGCAAGGTGTGGATCAGAAAATGAAACTATCATTCATGTCCTTTTTGAATGTCCTCCGGCATTACAAACATGGGCACTTTCGCATATACCAACACCTCCGAGTGTTTTTCCAATGTCATCGGCCTTCGCTAATTTTGATTATCTTTTTTGGAGACTTCCTCCAGATAATTCGGATATTAGTTTTCCATGGATTGCGTGGTACATTTGGAAAGCGAGAAATGATAAGGTGTTCTCAAATATGGACAGATGTCCACAAGACATACTGAAGCAGGCGAAAGCTGAGGCCATAACCTGGAAATTGGCACAGAGCAGTGACCATGATGTCATAATCCAAAACTCTACCCCTGCTCTGGTAACTCCGTCATACGAAGGCTGACGGTGTAATATTGATGGATCTTGGAAGGAGACAAATAGTTCCTCCGGAATAGGTTGGTTTTGTTTTCAGGAAGGAGCTGAAGGGACTATAATGGGAGCAAGAAATCTGCGAAGAAGCATCTTCCCCCTACATGCAGAATTGGAAGCACTTATCTGGGCCATGCATTGTTTGCTCGCAAACCAGAAGACGGAAATAGCTTTTGCAACAGACTGCTCCAAGTTGGTGAAGATGGAGTCTACACCCGAGGACTGGCCGGCATTTGCATTACACCTAGAGGAATTCGTGAAGAGTAAGGAGGCGTTTTCTTTTTTCTCAATCTCATTCATCCCACGCGCGAAGAACACAAAGGCAGCCAATCTAGCAAAAAGTGCTCGTGTCTACCCGGTGGATATTATTTATGTAAACTCGATACCACCTGTTTAAATTTCCGAACCGTTATAAGTATTTAGTCTGTTGACAAAAAAAAATTTTGCACTAATTTGTATATAAAAACCATACCTGATGCCAGTTCGTTTTGGATGGACAAAGAAACAACAAATATAACTAAAAAAGAAAGTTACAAATATTTTTGTGAAACTCATTATCTCGTTTTTGGGGTACAAAGTCTACTGAAGAAAACAAATTGGTCAAGCTCTATTTATACAACTTTTGGTCTCAGTATTGAACACATAAATCCCATTATTTACTTCCAAGATCTCAACATTTTCTGCAATTTTTAAAAAACTTTCTTACCATAAAAAGTTTTTTCATATTTGTTAAAAACATCATATTGGGTAAAAAATATTTGAATAAGTATTAACATTTAATTTTCATATTTTTTAAAAGCATCATATTTGGGTAAAAAATATTTGAATAATTAGTATTAGCATTTAATTTTCATATTTGTCAAAAAATCATATCTCGGTAAAAGGTATTATTTGTCTCATATATTTTTGTTTATAGATGATTTGGACATTTGGTGCAAGTTAATGGAATGTAGTAAATGTAGTCAAATAATTTTGTTCTCATCAAATTTCTTACTATTTAAAATTTGATATTTACATACACTGGTACACTACCTCTAGTGACTAGTATACAACTTTTTCGATATACACCCTAAACTTTTTGTCTCTTTTTTACATACTAGGAAGAAATTTATTATTTACTAAACATCACGAATTTATCATTTTCTGATGACCTTTTTACGAATTTTTATTTTCGAGTCCGACGGATCTTTTGTTGTTATTGAATTTCGAGACTTGAGAGGAAATAACATTTAGCTTAGAAGCTACTTAGTTTGCAATGTTGACCAATAACTAATAAGGATATAAAAATGCAGATGCCAATACAAATTCAATCGCGGTTGTGGTTTTTAAAATGAAAAAAAAACAAATGATTTTTTTATTTTATTAGATGCATTTTTAATATACGAAAAACACATGCTTCGATCATAGTTAGAGGCAAATATAAGGAAATTAACGGATCATCATCCCTTTATATAGTAACAACAACAACGGACTTTTTGCTTCGCAAGATCCAATAAACGACAATCTCCATTATTGTACCCTGATGATATGCAATACCCTTCGCATTCTCTTGTTAGATATGTACTCGTACATACAATATTATCAAAGCATTTTACACCAACTGGATCATATCTCGCTGGATCATGTTTCGCTTTGATCTCTGCACATAATACACAAACTCCGTATTAATCTAACTACAATATATATAACATACCAAATTATATTTTCAAAAATCCATATTCTTTGATCATTCTCAAAATTCTCTCAAGTATGATAAAAGCTATGTAGTTGCACTAATTAGTATATAAAAACCATACCTGATGCCAGTTCGTTTTGGATGGACAAAGAAACAACAAATATAACTAAAAAAAAGAAAGTTACAAATATTTTTGTGAAACTCATTATCTCGTTTTTGGGGTACAAAGTCTACTGAAGAAAACAAATTGGTCAAGCTCTATTTATACAACTTTTGGTCTCAGTATTGAAACATAAATCCCATTATTTACTTCCAAGATCTCAACATTTTCTGCAATTTTTAAAAATATTTCTTACCATAAAAAGTTTTTTCATATTTGTTAAAAACATCATATTGGGTAAAACATATTTGAATAAGTATTAACATTTAATTTTCATATTTTTTAAAAGCATCATATTTGGGTAAAAAATATTTGAATAATTAGTATTAGCATTTAATTTTCATATTTGTCAAAAAATCATATCTCGGTAAAAGGTATTATTTGTCTCATATATTTTTGTTTATAGATGATTTGGACATTTGGTGCAAGTTTATGGAATGTAGTAAATGTAGTCAAATAATTTTGTTCTCATCAAATTTCTTACTATTTAAAATTTGATATTTACATACACTGGTACACTACCTCTAGTGACTAGTATACAACTTTTTCGATATACACCCTAAACTTTTTGTCTCTTTTTTACATACTAGGAAGAAATTTATTATTTACTAAACATCACGAATTTATCATTTTCTGATGACCTTTTTACGAATTTTTATTTTCGAGTCCGACGGATCTTTTGTTGTTATTGAATTTCGAGACTTGAGAGGAAATAACAGTTAGCTTAGAAGCTACTTAGTTTGCAATGTTGACCAATAACTAATAAGGATATAAAAATGCAGATGCCAATACAAATTCAATCGCGGTTGTGGTTTTTAAAATGAAAAAAAAACAAATGATTTTTTTTATTTTATTAGATGCATTTTTAATATACGAAAAACACATGCTTCGATCATAGTTAAAGGCAAATATAAGGAAATTAACGGATCCTCATCCCTTTATATAGTAACAACAACAACGGACTTTTTGCTTCGCAAGATCCAATAAACGACAATCTCCATTATTGTACCCTGATGATATGCAATACCCTTCGCATTCTATTGTTAGATATGTACTCGTACATACAATATTATCAAAGCATTTTACACCAACTGGATCATATCTCGCTGGATCATGTTTCGCTTTGATCTCTGCACATAATACACAAACTCCGTATTAATATAACTACAATATATATAACATACCAAATTATATTTTCAAAAATCCATATTCTTTGATTATTCTCAAAATTCTCTCAAGTATGATAAAAGCTATGTAGTTGCACTAATTAGTATATAAAAACCATACCTGATGCCAGTTCGTTTTGGATGGACAAAGAAACAACAAATATAACTAAAAAAAAGAAAGTTACAAATATTTTTGTGAAACTCATTATCTCGTTTTTGGGGTACAAAGTCTACTGAAGAAAACAAATTGGTCAAGCTCTATTTATACAACTTTTGGTCTCGGTATTGAACACATAAATCCCATTATTTACTTCCAAGATCTCAACATTTTATGCAATTTTAAAAAACATTTCTTACCATAAAAAGTTTTTTCATATTTGTTAAAAACATCATATTTGGTAAAAAAATATTTGAATAAGTATTAGCATTTAATTTTCATATTTTTAAAAAGCATCATATTTGGGTAAAAAATATTTGAATAATTAGTATTAGCATTTAATTTTCATATTTGTCAAAAAATCATATCTCGGTAAAAGGTATTATTTGTCTCATATATTTTTGTTTATAGATGATTTGGACATTTGGTACAAGTTTATGGAATGTAGTAAATGTAGTCAAATAATTTTGTTCTCATCAAATTTCTTACTATTTAAAATTTGATATTTACATACACTGGTACACTACCTCTAGTGACTAGTATACAACTTTTTCGATATACACCCTAAACTTTTTGTCTCTTTTTTACATACTCCGAAGAAATTTATTATTTACTAAACATCACGAATTTATCATTTTCCGATGACCTTTTTACGAATTTTTATTTTCGAGGCTTGCATTCCGACGGATCTTTTGTTGTTATTGAATTTCGAGACTTGAGAGGAAATAACATTTAGCTTAGAAGCTACTTAGTTTGCAATGTTGACCAATAACTAATAAGGATATAAAAATGCAGATGCCAATACAAATTCAATCGGGATTGTGGTTTTTAAAATGAAAAAAAAAACAAATGATTTTTTTTATTTTATTAGATGCATTTTTAATATACGAAAAACACATGCTTCGATCATAGTTAAAGGCAAATATAAGGAAATTAACGGATCATCATCCCTTTATATAGTAACAACAACAACGGACTTTTTGCTTCGCAGGATCCAATAAACGACAATCAACATTATTGTACCCTGATGATATGCAATACCTTTCGCAATCTCGGAGTATTAAGTTTTGATATGTATAAATCATATATAAATGTCATTGAAAGTTTATAGATAATGATTTTAAAAATATGAAGTAAATATGGATTAATGATAAGGGTACATGTATCACGAAATGTATAGAAAATATGTCAAATTATTATTTTTAGAAAGATAAATGTTTAAATAAAATTTTTAACTAATTAAAATGTAAAGTTTCAGGCTTTTTGGACTAGCCCGAAAAACACACTAGCCCGAAAGGCCCGATTTTTTTCGGGCTTATATTTCTAGGCCCGAACCCGCTGTTTTTCAGGGTCGGGTCGGGCCGGCTCTCGGGCTTTGATCCTAATTGACACCCCTAACACTACCTCTAGTGACTAATATACATCTTTTTCGATATACACCATAGACTTTTTTGTCTCTTTTTTACATACCTTGAAGAAATTTATTATTTACTAAACATCACGAATTTATCATTTTTCGATGACCTTTTTACGAATTTTTATTTTTGAGGCTTGCATAACGACATATCTTTTGTTGTTGTTGGAATTTCGAGACTTAAGAGCAAATACATTTATCTTAGAAGCTAATCTTCAACAACTGCTACTTAGTTTGCAATGTTGACCAATAACTAACAAAGATAAAAATTCAATCGTGATTGTGGTTTTTAAAATGAAAAAAAAACAAATTTTTTATTTTTTATTTATTTATTAGATGCATTTTTAATATACAAAAAAACACATGCTTCTCATAGTTAAAGGCAAATATAAGGAAATTAACGGATCATCATCCCTTTATATAGTAACAGGACGTTTTGTCCACATTAGCGTGGTCGAGTGGTAATGGGGAGGTGGGATTGTTCTATCAACAGGGAACCTGGGTTCGATTCTCCCTCTGTGCTGGTACTCGAAACATTAATCACGACCATGTGTGGAAGCTGGCACTGGGCTTCGGCCCAGTTGAAAACCCTTGAGGAGGCTTTGTCAGTTGGGCCAACTCACTCTAGGCAATAGTCGGAAGGCGCGAAGTCTTACTGGTTTGGCATATGGTAGCCAGTCCCCATCTCTCCGGTAGAATGTCGACCAGACAGCCTAAATTATCAAAAAAAAAAAAAAAAAACAACGGACTTTTTGCTTCGCAGGATCCAATAAACGACAATCTCCATTATTGTACCCTGATGATTGGCAATACCCTTCACATTCTCTTGTCGTATATGTACTCTTACATACAATATTATCAAAGCATTTTACACCAACCGGATCATATCTCGCTGTTATCTATGCACATAATATACAAACTCCGTATTAATCTAACTACAATATTTATAACATACCAAATTATATTTTCAAAACCCCATATTTTTTTATCATTCTCAAAATTCTCCATGTTGTATATTTCTTTTATATAGTTTTATCATAAAAGCTAAAAATGTTTTTTTGTCAAGTATGATAAAAGCTAATTAGTTGCACTAATTATAGTATATAAAAACCATACCTGATGCAAGTTCTTTTTGGATGGACATAGAAACATCAAATATAACTACAAAAAAGAAAGTCACAAAGATTTTTGTGAAACTCATTATCTCGTTTTTGGGGTATAAAGTCTACTGAAGAAAACACCTTGGTTAACAAGCTCTATTTATACAACTTTTGGTCTTGGTATTCAGGCCCGGCTTAACATAGGGGACAAGGGGTGCGATCGCCCTAGGGTCCAACTCCGTGTCCTAATAATTAAGGGCCCCAATTTTTTTTTTTTTTATATTTTTTTTATTAGAAAATATATAAAATAATAAAATTTAGATCGAAAAAGACCCATAAAATTATTTTATATGTATTTTTTATAAAAAAATTATACAAAAACGTTACACAAATTTTTTTTTTAAAATTTAGTATAACACATAAAAAAAAAAATAAGGGTCCAAAATTTTTTTTTGCCCTAGGACCCCTAATAATATTGAGCCGGGCCTGTTGTTATTGAACACATAAATCCCATTATTTACTTCCAAGATCTCAACATTTTCTGCAATTTTTGTAAAAAATTCTTACCATAAAAGTTTTTTCCATATTGGGTAAAAAACATTTGAAATATTAACAATTAATTTTCATATTTGTTAAAAACATAATATTTGGGTAAAAATATTTAAATAAGTGTTACTCCATCCGTTCTTTAAAAAGTGATGTTTTAAAAGTTTGTTTGTTCTCAAATAAGTGATATTTTCAGTTTTAAATACAAAATTAAATAACTTTTTATTGTTTTTGACTATTTGTATTTTGCAGATTGTTTTCTTATTGGTTGAATTGTGTTTAAATAGATAATAGATGATGTTTTTATTATGGAAAAAATAAAAATTAAATGAATCCTTAATATGTGTGCAAAAACCTTAAATATCATCACTTATATTAGAACAGAGGGAGTAACATTTAATTTTCATATTTGTCAAAAACATCATATCTCGGCATTTGTCTCATATATTTTGTTTATAGATGATTTGGACCTTTGGTGCAAGTTTATGGAATGTAGTATATCTAGTCAAATAATTTTGTTCTCCTCAAATATCTTACTACTAGGTAGTAATCCGCGTCCTGCGCAGGGTGAGATATTTATAAATATTTTTGAGAAGTTTTTATTTTAAATCATATGAGATAAAAATAATTTAACTTTGTTTTAGGTGTAACCTACCTAATATTTGTGAGTATTAATAATACATCAAAGTAGTGTAATATTTTTAAATTATAGAAAACATATATAATTTGTTTATTAGTTAAAATAGAAGAAAATTGACGATTGACCAGCTCCTTTTTCATTGTAACAATGATTTTGTCTCCTTATAAAATAATATTTTGGAGTGAGATATGAACAAAAGCTCAGAAGATATCAATTAGATGATTAAAATTACAAAGAAAACAAAAAAACCTTTGAATCGATTAGCACCATTTCAATCGTTTCTCCACCAGCCGTAGAGTATTGTTTCCAAAGTCTTATGGTCTTAACATTTATCTTCCACATACTCTTGAAATGTTTCAAGTCAGAGACTGAACTGAAAGAGGCCATGAGAGATAAAAGTTAAATTGCATTGAAAAATTAATGGTGTTGTGTAAGTGGTGAACAAAATATTAAGGTAATGAGATATAGTGTTATATTGTGCTCAAAGTTAGGGTTTCCCACTTATTAAGAATGTTAGAAATTCGAAAATCAAATTAAATAATTCTTCTTTGAATATCTCCATTTTCATTATATTTTTATTTGACCAAAAATTATTAGATCTTCGTAATTTTGGGGATGAAAGAATCTTGATTTAATACGCATAATTAGCTCCTATACTATTTGATCTATGTAGTTATCTCTCAATCGCATAATTAGCTAACTAAAAAATATGAATTTAATATGATAGTATATTTTATATGATAGTATATTGTAGTTGACTAAAAAATCGACACTTACAAAGTTTTGGGGAAAATCGCATAAAAAACTTTCAAAGTGGCACGTATTAACACTTTAAACCTTCAAAGTATTTCACTTTTAAACACTCAGCCTATAACTTTTAACAGAAAAACCCTCAAAATGGATTTCTAATACGTGCCGTCAAAAAATTTAACGGAATAGTAAACTCCGTTAACAGTAAAATTAAAACCGTTTAAAAGTCAATTATTTTAATTAAAAAAATAATATTAATTATTATTACAAATAAAAATCAAAAATAATTCAAAAACCGAGAAAAAAACTTGTTTCTTCTTCCATCGGATTTTCATCTCCTATAGCATTATGAGGAGAAAAAACAATGAATACCCCAAGTTAATCTCAATACCCTCTCTCTTTTAATGAGTGTGTGAAATGAAAAATTTGCCCTATCCAAACCCAACCAAATATTCATACCCAAGTGAATTTTTGAGCAAAAGAAAAAAAAAAGAAAAAAAAAAACAAGAAAGCTCAACGCGGGAGGATCCATCAAGATCCGACGTCGGCGCCGTCGCGTCTCCGGCCAGCAGTAATTGCCTCCGTCGCGAGTCCGTCGATCTCCAGCGAGGTTTGTGCTTCTCCGTCGATCTCCATTGAGCTCCATTAAGCTCTATTGGGCTTAGGGATTGGATTGGTAGATTCAATTGATGAGTTTGCACATTGTTGTTTAGCCAATGATTCTGGGTCGATTGGAACTTTAAATTGAGTAGAAATGCATTTTAGAGGTAGAGTCGTTGTGGATTGTATTCAGATTGGAACCCAAAATCGAATAAAATTTGTGTTCCTGCGCGAGCAGAACTAGGGACAACTAGTAGAACTGGCGAACGTAGTATAACTAGTAAAACTGGTGCAACTAGTATAACTGAGGACAACTAAAGTATACCTGGGAACAACTAGTGTAAAACTGAGTATAAATATAAGTATATATTGAGTTGTTTGGTGTTGTTTTCGCAGGATAGAATGAGCAACAGCGTCTGCATCTATTATAAATGTCAGGGGCGCATTTATAATGTAGTGTTCAAAGAGGAGATAACTTTGGAGAAGGTAGAAGGTAGGCTATACAAGAAGCATGCGTTAAATGAAAGTAATGTTAGATTGGAATTGAGTTACTTTCCTATGGTGGTTGGATGTGAAAAACATTTGAGTATTTCTGATGATGAAGATCTTGCTGGTTATGTAATGACCGTTGATAAAGAGAACCGTAGACCTGTTTTGAATGTGGAGGTCATGACTAGACCGGAGTTGCCCTCGCAACAGTCGAGAGCGGGGAAAAGCTCGTATGGTATGAACTATGACCATCGAAGTGATGATGAAATATGACCTAATGTCCTGACGTTGTACGTAGACAACAGACAAACAAATGAAGAAGAGGAGGTGAGAGAGGATGATGATGATGTATTGGAGGATAACAGTATGGATACATAGGGTATGCGTGATGAATATTATAAGGAAGCATCTGTTGTTGAATGTAGTCAGTTTGTAGCTCCATGGGAAGACGGTTTTGGTGTGAGTGTGCGTCAAGAATTCCGAGATAAGAAGGCGATTATAGAGTTGGTCCAGAAATTGTCATTTCTTAACTCTTTTGATTATGTTATAAAACATTCTGATAGAACGCGGTGGGTGGTTAACTGTTCTATACCAAGATGTAGTTGGGGTCTACGAGCAGCAAGGATTAATAACACGGATATGTTCTCGATTAGAAAGTACACGAAGATGCACACATGCAACCGGGCTAATCAGAGTGCAAGCGTTGATAAGAGGAGAGGCTCATCACAGCTAGTTTCATCTTTTTGAGTGAGAAATATCCCGAGAAACTCGAAACTCGAAACTCCAAGGCCTAATGTCATCAGGGAACTAGTTAAGCAAGAATATGGTGTAGAAATATCATACTCGACGGCGTTGAGAGGGAAAAATCAAGTGGTTTGTGATTTGTGTGGTAGTCCGGAAGATGGATACAAGATATTGTATAGTTATTTGTACGTGTTAGAGGAGGTCAATCCTGGAACGATAACTAGTGTGGAACTGGATGAGGCGGGAAAATTCAAGTATCTATTCATAGCTTTGGGAGCTAGGATTGAAGGGTTTGCATGCATGAGAAAAGTGATAATTGTGGATGCAACTTTCTTGAAGAACGGATATGGTGGAGTACTAGTTTTTGCCATTGCTCAAGATCCTACTCGTCACATTTATCCCATGGCGTTCGGTGTACTCGACGGTGAAAACAAAGCGTTTTAGGCAACCTAGGGGACTTCTCTGAATTGGTATTTGTGAGTGATAGAAATCCAAACCTCATCAACGCAATAGCAAACGTGTTCCCACAAACTCGGCATGGGTATTGTTTATGGCATTTGACCCAAAACGTGAAAGATAATGCTTCTAATGCAAACAAATCCGTAGTGGCTTTCGGATTCCAGGAGTGCGGTTGGGCTCACACAGAGGTTGAGTTCTACAGTCTTTACAACATGTTTAATAGGAGATTTCCTTCCGCGGCGAAGTATGTGGAGGAAAGCACCGTGAAGAAAAAATGGTCAAGATATTTTTTCCCGGTGCCCGATACAACTTAGACACGAGCAATTCTGCGGAATCTCTGAACAACACTTTTAACAACGCGAGGAAGTACTCCTTAATACCCATGCTGGATACTATCATTGCAAAGTTTTCTGATTGGTTTAACGAGCATAGGAAAGAGGCCGTGTCAGGACATGTTGATAACAAACTGGTGCCTTTGGTTGAGAACTTCTTGCATGATAACTGGGCTACTGCTAAGAAATTAACTGTGAGGGAGGTAAACAATTACAAGCTCGAATACGAAGTTGTTGTTATTGATACTAAGGTTTATTTGGTGAACTTGAAAATGAAGAGTTGCTTTTCTAGGTTCTTCGATATTCAGAAGTATACTTGTCTCCACGCACTAGCAGCATACATCTCATTCAAAAATATGGTGGTGGGGTTAGTTGTCGTGATATCCAAATAGAAGTCCATGAGTTGTGTTGGAAATATTATTGTCTTATCACAGGTCCATTTATGTTGTCTGGATATGTATGCATGGATTGTCCCCGATTACATCAAAAAGAAGCAAATCCTTCCTCCGGATCGCAAGATAAAAAAGGATAGGAGGAGAGTGACGAGGTTTCCATCAGCAGGAGAAAGACGTCGTCGAAGGACACCAAATAAAAGGCGTCAAAGAACATTACCCTAGATTTTATTTGGAGATAAGAACTTGTGATTTGTTTGTTAGATTTTGTTCAGTAAAACAACTCAGTACAACTGATATTTTATTATGTAAAACTACTTATGTCCTGAAGAAGTAAGTACTTATGTTTTGGGAAAATTGATTTAGTTTTGTTAGAAACAACTAGGTATAACTCGATATCACTATACTTTATCTACAAGGTGCACGTAATTATTCAACCGGCTTGTTTGGGTTGTAGAGGTGGCTAACAAATATTAAAACACGGTGCAATGTACTGCGGAGCCAAAATATAACTACTTCAAACTTTGGTATAACTACTATAACTATTTCAAACTTTTGTCAATAGTACGTCGAATATGGGTAATTTTTGTATGCATAAAATATTTGAAATGATATTTGGTGTTGAATAAAATGTTATAACATCAAGAGAGTAGCATTAAAAAGGGAAAATATTAAATTCTCATATTTTTATGAGTTGTTGTGGAAACAATTACACAACATTGTCCTTGTAGTTTAAAAAGCATTTACATAGTAATAACCAGTTTAGGAAGACCTACTAACCTAAATACTGATTTGACGCAAATGACTGCATAAAACAATAAGAACTATATGCCTAAACACTTATCTATTCTGTAAAACTAGTAAAACATATCTTAAGGGCAAGTAATACTAGATAAACATAGAACCAGCAAAAGTACAACTATTACCAACTATGACCCAAACTCGTACAACTAGTATACTCTGGACAACTATGACCAAATTTTTAGAGGGAAATTTGAAATTCATTTGGCGTCGAATTCAAATTTATCTAAAATTTCAAAATAAAAATCCAAATTTTTTGCAAAGCTTTCTTTTGTCTCCTCCAAACAACTTTTTCCAATTATCCTCCCATTTAGCAAATCTCGCAACTCTCTCTCTCCCTCTCTCTCTCTCTTCTCTCTCGCTCCTTTTCTCTTTCTTCCTTCACGAGAATCTGAAATCGAAATGGAGGAAAGTAGCTATCACTGGACGGACAACTTCTGCATTGAACCATACGAGGAGGAGAGGAGGCGCAGTAAGGAGATGAAGCGGATGAAGGAGCATTTCGACATGCTTGGCTTCATCGCCGACGCCCAATATGGGATTCCAACCAAATGCCCATGTGGTGGACAAATCAAGCAAGATGTCTCCACACAGCCAAAGTTTCGGAATGATTTCGACACTTTACCGGCCAGTAGGTACTTCACTTGCAACGAATTTAAGGTAAAATTTCATTTCTAGGTTTTTTCTGGGTAATACGAGTTAAACTAGGTAAAAATATTTGAATGTTCTTCGATGGATAACTAGTAAAATTAGGTAAAACTATTTGAATGCTCTTCGATGGATAACTAGTAAAATTAGGTAAAACTATTTGAATGTTCATTGCTAGGATGATGGACTCCACTTTTGCCAGCCGTGGGTTTTTGGTGTCGAGCAAGAGATTTCGAAACTAATTCGTAAGGTTGAAGAGCAGAGCGAGAATATTGAAGAAATGCAAAAGGAGATTGAAGAAATGCAAAAGGAGATTTAAGTAGTTGTTTAAGACATTTTATCTACTACAACTTCCTTTCAATGTTGTATAAGACATATTATGTAAAACTTCCTTCAATTTTTTTTAAGACTAATGCACATGTTTGCTCAGCTAATCTTATCAATGGCTTTGTTTTTTATCTTGTATGTTTCTTATCTTATCAACGGGTTTGTACGTAATTGTACGTAGTTATACCAACATATTTTTACCAAGTATTACCAACATAGTTTTACAAAGTTTTCCTAATTTTACGAATATCAACATAAGTTCTACAAACCACCACAAAAGTTTAAACCAACACCAAGTTCTATGTCCAAACAAACCCAACAGATAACCGAGAAATAAGTTCAACAAACAACCAAAAGGGAGAGAAACAACCAACATCTATCCATTCCTCGCTCTCTCCTCTTCCATAGATGCTTCCACCGCAGCCAATCTTGCATCAAACTCATTCACCTTCTCCTGAATCTCTTTTATGCTCTTCAAGATCTCGGCCAATTCGGTTAGAGGTGTTTGCACCGGTGGAGCCTCTATTCGTTCCATCTCCTTATCCTTTTTGGCACGCGCAGCAACGTCTTGATCAAACAGGTCTTCAAAGAAGATAGTGTAACCTTTGGCCAGACGCTTGGTCCAACTATCAACCACGAGATCATCTTCATCACGATCGTCGTCTTCCTCTAAGAGTTGAGCCAACAGATTATTTTCCTCTTTAAGACTAATTAAAACGAAGCTGTCAATGTTCTGCTGTGAAGGAATCAAATAAATGTTACCAACTTAAAAAACACAACATATAACCATTTACCAAGTTTAGATACAAGGTACAACTTACCTGAGTTGTACCAAGTTCTTCATTGATTGCCTCAATCGGAAAGCCTTTCATATCTCCTTTCTTGAACTTCGACTTGCACTTCATCGGACACATCAAGTCTGCTCCTGGGACACTCTCCCTAAATCGCTTTCCCAATTGAGGAATTGCCTCAAACGCTAGTAGCTACAAAACAATTCTGAGTTGTAAGACTTACTTTCAATTAAAGAAACATCAACATTCTCATAATCATTGTACTTACATCCAAAGGAATACAAAATCCAGAAATGGGCCACTGTGTCCCTGCCTTCACCCCCCCCCCCCCTTTGGCTTGAAAATATTCCACCGTGTGCATGATCTCCTTCACCATGAAGTCGTAAGATAATCTCCCTCAAAGAAATGTCCTACAATAGTCAAGATCATCCACATCCCTTTTAAACACTTCCAAAACTTCGGGTGCACCATCTACAGTCTTCGTTTGTGCACAAACTATACTTGAAAGGAAGAACAACACAGACATCTTCAATCTGTCATTATCAGCTACCATTTCTTTAAGCTTTGCTTTCACATCTTCCTGCCTCACCGTTCTCATACCGAAATGATGCGTGATGAAATCAATATTACCCATTTCCTTATATCCAAGAGGATAGTTCCGGCAGTTCAAACCCGAGATCAACGCGTGTTTCCTGAGGCCATAACGCACAAGAACTCCATTTGAAACGAACCAAACTTCCTTCCTATTCAGGATCTCGGCTGTTCGCAACACGAGCATCCACATGCCCTGAACCTTGTGGTTATGGTCCTTAGGCATGTGGAACAGGTGTTTGAACTGAGGATGCGAGACAACCCATTCCCTTTCAGCATCGGTCAGGGGCGGGTTCAGGCCGTCAAGCGTTTTGAACACGTCTTTGAGATAGCACCGTGTCCCTACCTTCACAGGATTCTGATAGCTGCTAGTAGGGAGGTACAAACTCCTTGGTTTTAGTGCCATGAACTTCTGCTCAATCTGCAAAATAACAATCAACTTCACTCAGTTATACAAGAATTATGCCTTACAGTTTTACCAAGTTTTCCTAGTTGTACTGCTATAGTTTTACCAAGTTCTACAACTACAGTTTTACCAAGTTTTCACTACTATATTCCCCAGTTATCCTATTTATCACAACTATCACGAATATACCAATTAGAGTTACCAAGTATTCCCTAATTGTCATATTTCTCCCAGTATTACTAGTTTTCCCTACACATTATTCCCTATTTCTACTAGTTTTCCCTATTGCTTCTTACCTCGCTCTCCGATTCATATTCGGATTCGGTTGCTTCAGTTGATTCTCCACTCGAGTCATTGGCTATCTCTTTGCATTTGGCTGCTGCCTCTCCTTCTTCTTTGTCTTCTTCACCGCTCTCTTCTTCTTCTTCTTCAGACTCCTTCTCTTCTTCATCCTGATTCGTACCACCACTCGTAACGGCCACCAGAGGAAGCGAAGATGAAGCAATCACCACCGGAGGAACCGAAGGAACCATCGGAGTAGAAGCTTCGACCACCGGAGGAACTACCGAAGTAGAAGCTTCGACCACCATCTCCGGAACCGAAGATGAACCTTCCACCGCCGTCGGAACCACCGTCTCCGTCGCCTGCGAATCACCTACTTCTTTTGGGCCGATTTTCATCTTCTTCGCCGCCCTCTTTTCTTCACCGGGATTCTTCTTCTTCTTCGCATAAACCTTCACTTTCGTCGGATTCTCGTCCTTCTTCGGATTCTCCATCACTTTCGCCTCCTTTGCGCTGTTATTAGGGTTTCTACTCTTGTGTTGTCGTGTTTGAGCCACCATTGTCGAGTGAATGAGGGGAATGCGGGGAGGGGAATTTGGGGAGAATTCCTCAGTTTTCCCTAGTTTTGCGGTTTTGGCAAATAATGGGGGAGAAATGATTCAATTTAGGGATTTTGAAAACAAAAAAACCGAAATTCTCGGGTGTAATCGGGTCAAACCCGTGTCTCGCAGGTCAAATCGGGTCACACCAGATAGAGAGTATAAATATCATGATTTTGGTATGATTTTTTTGTAACTTACTCATTTTTCTATTTAAAAATAATGTTAAATAAACTTACATATATAACGGGAAGATTTGAGATTAAAATCTCAGCAGAGTGCTATTCGAGAAGAATCCCCTCCTCCATCCGAAGATCTAATCGAAGACTCGCCACATCATAAACACATCAGTGTTAGCTATTACTAATCTATGAAAAACGTCGTTGGCTGATAATCATTGAAGCCAATGCTTCCTGTCAAAGGTAAAACAACACACAAAATGAAACCAATAATTCAATTTTTATTTTCTCTTGAGACAATCTTGATATGTTGTAAGAAATTTGGGGATGATTTTATGAGGGACGGTACCATCCACGCCTTTAAAACCCAGAAAACCCCTCGAATTGGAAACCTTTTTTTTTAAAACTGAGAACCGACGAACCGAATTCTGGATTCTACGAAATTTCCCAATTTCGCGGCTTTGTTCCCTAAAGTGCTCGTGAAAAACCCACGGAATTTCTCCAATAGTCTCTGTTCGATTTTGCTTTTACACATAGAGAGAGGAGTCAATGTGCAGAGCTATTTAGACCGATTCGAGTTAGTCCTTTACCGCTTCCTCAACCACACAAGTTACGACCTTTGGGTCTTCCTGATAATGTGATGAGAGAGATATTGGAAGAATTGTATTGACTCTCATGATATGAATATACAATGTAGGTACATTTATATAGTGATATAGAATTACCATAATTACCTATGTAATAAAATCATTTAGCATAAATACAAATCTCTACAATTATGTTCACAATATTTTCATTGATGATATTGATCTTCTAGATCCTTCTACACGCCCCCTCAAGCTCAAGGCGGTGATGAAGAAAAGCGGAATTAGCAGCTTGAGATTGCCAATGGAATCTTAGTGTGAAAGAATGGATCTCTCGAGGTTTTTTTTTTTTTTTTTCTAAGAAATAAAAGGAAGAGAGGGGAAGCACAAATGGCTTGGGAAAACAAAAGTTTAAGTGAAGCTCCATGGTTTAAGGTTTTTATTTTTTTTTTATTAATTCAAAACAACAACAACAACAAAAAAAACTGAACGAAGAAGATTTTTTTTTTTTTAATGTAAAAACTAAATAAATATTGACAAATAAAAGAGAAGCACTTTGGCTTGGTAAATGAGAACGACAAGAAGAGTTTTTTTTTTTTTTTTTTTTTTTTCGATGAGATAAAACATAGAGGGAAATTTTGTATTGTATAAGCCTTAAGGCTTAATATAACGAACGAGAAGCACTATGGCTTGGAAAGTTTAAGAAAACTTGAAGTTTTAGATTCAGAGGTCAACGAGACTTGAATTATTCGACTTAAGATTCAGAGGCTCGTGATGAGCTTGAATTGAGAAGCACATGGCTTAATAGAAAAAAAAAAAGTTGATCGTTAGATCACTGTGGCTCGGATTCAGAGGTCCATGACAGACTTGAATAATAGAAGCACTTTGGCTTAAAAAACAAAATATGAACGAGGAACGGAGCCGATCGTTAGATCATTGTGGCTCTGATACCATGATAATGTGATGAGAGAGATATTGGAAGAATTGTATTGACTCTCATGATATGAATATACAATGTAGGTACATTTATATAGTGATATAGAATTACCATAATTACCTATGTAATAAAATCATTTAGCATAAATACAAATCTCTACAATTATGTTCACAATATTTTCATTGATGATATTGATCTTCTAGATCCTTCTACACTTCCAACTCCAAAGAAAAACATCAAATCCAATCGGTTTCGTTCCGTTTTCGACCTCTTGTGAGTTTTCTAAGATCTATTCTACTTATAACATTTTTTTCTCAGAAAGTCTAGCAAATGTTACTGTGGTTTTGAAACAGGCACACAACTGAGTAGTGTTCAGAGCTTATCATCTCTCCTAGGAATTTTCACGAGCATATGTTGTTCATTTTTTTGGTGGGTTTTTTGGTAGTCTTTGCTTTATGAAGTTGGCTTGGGTAAAGAAGAAATCTCTACAGCTGCAACCGTTAATTTACAGCGGCGAGATTTTAATGTCCCGAGAGGATCGTCTTCCTCGCCGGATTTAATATCCGATTTGGGCGTGAGATTAGATCTTCGAAAAGGAGCAAGAAGAAACAATTTTTTTTGGTTTTTTATTTTATTTTTTTAATTGTAATAATAATTACTATTATTTTTTAAATTAAAATAATTTATTTTTTAAACGGAATTAATTTTACCGTTAACAGAGTTTACTATTCCGTTAAAATTTTGGACGGCGCGTATTAAGAATCCATTTTGAGGTTTTTCTGTTAAAAGTTATAGGTTGAGTGTTTAAAGTGTTAGTGAAATACTTTGAAGGTTTAAAGTGTTAGTGCGTGCCACTTTGAAAGTTTTTTATGCGATTTTTCCCAAAGTTTTGTATGACATAAAATATATTTTTATACTTTTTATCAATAAGATTTTATATATTTTAATTTTCTTAACAAATAAAAATATTATAATAGCTTTTATTCCTTCAAAATATACGATTGAATTTTAAAAAAAAACGGAAAAATAATCAAAATTATAAGTCTATTAAGTCATGCATCCTATTCTAACAGTTTCTTATCATTTTGGTCATTTTAATAATATATCTCGACTATGATTTATCTTTATAGCCGATGTAGGGATTTTAAGAGTATTTAAAATTCAAATCTTGACATGAAAAAATATCTATGTTTATTATATGGATGATGTGATGATTCAATTTCTTAGAAATATATAATCAAACAAAAATGAGAGTGGATATAATCATTAAAATAATTAATAATCTAATTGGAAGAAAAAGAGTGTAATCGATTATGGTAAGTTTTTTTATACAAATGATTAGTTTAATACTTAGTAAAATACAATGAATGTTCTAACAATTTAATGTGAGTGACATACAATGTAATTTATCTAGTAACATAAACTTATTTTCAAAAATGTCTTGAGAATCTCTATCTTGATGACATCTCAATAATGGCAATGTTGTAAATCACACATGAAACCAAGATTATTTTTTTTAGTCATTCTCAATTAATATATAAGGAATTTACAATTAGATATATATATATATATAGCTAACCAAACACCAAGTATTGAAATGATATTCCATGAAAAATCTGTTTATTTTTAAAAAAAATTATAAAGGTAAAGGTTTATCAAAAAAAAAAAAATAGTTTCACTATTTTCTCATTTTTATAAATATTTTCAATTTTTGTACGATGATCTTCAACTTTCCTTTTTTAAAAAGTTGTGATATGCATTCAAGTATTTTTCAGTATTACCTGTTTATTAATAATTACGAGATTTTGGGTGTAAATAGTTGTTATCTTAGAGGAACAAAATTGGAGGAAAACATGTGTTACTGTATATTCCTTCAAAATATTACCATTTACTATGGAAGCAAGTGGAAAAAAATTCCACCTAATTCCACCACCCAATTCCACAGGAAAACCTGTTTTTGTTCACAAATTTTTAAAAAGGTTGTTCCTCTACTATTTTCAAGAGGAATGAGTGGAACAAAATTATTCCTCTATAATCTTATTTCCACTAATATTTATTCCACTCTTTTTTATTCCTCTTATTCTTCTAATGCTCACCATTTGGACCCTTTAAGTATTTTGGTCCAATCATGGGCGGATCTAGAACAAAGTAACAAACTTTCATTTGGGGCAAAAATACTTATTATTAATATATTATAATTAATTTCTTTTATATCAATACATTATAAAATAAATAAAAATGTAAGGAAAACTAAATTTTTCATTTTACTAAAATATTTATTAGATAGGTTAGATAAAAATTTACTAATAATGAAAGGGATTTTAAATAAAGAAAATGTAACATAAATAAATAAAATGTATGGATCATGAAACGTTAACTCATCCAATAAAATGCGTATACAAATTAATGCTTTAATGTGTCCTGGTAGGGACGATTTCTATATTTGTTCAAGCTTTCTACACCAATAGTAAATGTCGGCTCTAAGTTTTGTAGTAAAGCATAACTAGGAAATTAGGATTTCCGATCAATGAAAAATATAAAAAAAATATTTCATTATTTAAAAAGTTAAATATTTAAACAACACCTCTAACTCAATCAAAATATATATTTATAGGCTTTCCAAGCCGATCTGAGCCTGGAAAATCCACTAGCCCGAACGGGCTCAGCTCGAAAGACCCGATATTTATTGGGATTATATTTTTAGGTCTGAATCCAATAATTTTCAAGACTAGACCAAACCAGACACTGTGCTTTAGTCCTAATTGACATCTGTAATCTAAATTGCCTTCAGACCTGGTTTTATGTAGTGGACCGTCTGAAGCTAAAAGATTTTGTTGTGCCCATCTCTATAATATTATTTAAGAAGACATTTTAAAAAATGAACTTTGTTTTGTAAGTTATTACATGAAATATCATTACAAATAACAAAGAATAATTGAAATAGGAAATGATATAATAGTCTTTTAAAATTATTGAGTAGAATATAAAAAGTATATATATATTGCATTAAAGAGGCTATTTATTATTTTATTTCTTAATTATTTTTAATACTATATATTTTAAAATAATAATCAATTCATATATATTCAAAGAAAAAAATATATTCAAAATCTTGCTATATTTTTCACTATGATTAATTATATTTTATTTGAATATATATCAAAAAAAAAGTTGAAAATTATTTTACTAATTTTATAAAAAGTTAGACATAAGAAAAATATTTTTTTTAAGAGTTCGTAGACTAACCAAAAAATTGTAGTCATTTAACGGTGCATATTAGAGTTATGTTTTCAAAATTATAAGTTTTTGCGGGTTAGCCCGAATAATATTTTAGTTCACTGCAAAACGGGTTAAATCATACAGTATTACAAATTGACAACTTTATCTATAATCATTAGTTAGTCATATTGTAAAATTTAGAAACAATTTTCTTAAATTTCAAAACAATTTATATAAAACATAATACCCCGCGCTATAATTAGCGCGGGTTAAATCCTAGTAAATAAAAAAAAAATCACACAAAGTGTTTCGGTGCTTGAACCTTTGCCACCATTTTTTTTGTAAAAATGATGCCCTCAAATTTTATAGGGAAAATTGTCTAAAAAAGCATGAACTTACAAATTATGGTCATTAAAAGCACAAACTCTCGCGAGGGTAGTTTAAATCATCATATTTTGTTGACTTCAAAATTAAATCATAAACTTTAGTTGACTCGGCCAAAAAGAGCACACAGTTAAGTCTGTAAATAGAATATATTAACGGAGTTACAAATCCGTTAAAACTCAAAGATAACTCATACGACGTCGTTTTAAAATCCAAAAGTAAAATAAAATTAAAAAACTCACCTCTCCGTCGTCTTCCACCTTTTAATGACCAAAATTTGTAAGCTCCTACTTTTTTAGACAATTTTCTCAAATTTTATATAAGTAGTATAGCGTTGAAAACTGGTGTTTCATGGACTTTAGTCCAGGACTTGATTGCCTCTGCCTTTGTATCCATCATACTAGGGCTGATGTTGCTCTTGTTCTTGGAGCGTTGTCTCCAGAAGAATAGATCTTGCCGGTTTTGTTTTTTGTAAATTTTTCGAACTATAATTTTCGTAAAATTGTCGGACTAAGTTTCCGATTTATCTAAACTTATAACATGGTTTGATACTATGATATAATTTCAGTGAAAAATAAAAAATATTTGTGTCCATCATAAATAATTTAATATTGGCATAGCAGCAAAATGAAGTGTTACTATGGTGGGGAGCCTAATTAGCTACGTGAAGGTGTAGATTGTAAACTGTGGGACGCGGATTATTGATGTGACGATGTCGCTTTCCCTGCCACAGAAAACCATGAATATCAGTCAAAAGCTCCAAAAATTTCAAAAAACCTGAAATCAAAGGGGGAAAATTCGAGTATACAAGACGACGATCTCCTGGTGACTGTAAGGTAATTCGATGCGATCAATTCAGAAATTCTCTTCTATTTTGTTAATTCCTGATCGTGATATTGAAGGGTTTCGATTTCGATGTGCATTTTAGTCTCCTCCAAGCATGGAATTTTGCACATGATCGGTTCCCGATAGTTAGAGTTTGCTCGATTTTTGATTTCATATCTGGAAAGATCTTTGCTTGTTCGTGAAAAAAAAACTGAACAAATGTTTCTCTGTTCGCCCCCAGAATTTTTAATTTTTGTGATCGGTTTCGTGTTAATCTAGTGATAATTGGATCATCCTTGACTCTTGTGATTGTTGGGATATACTCTTATTCCGATTCATGTTGAAACCATTTAACTTTGATGTCTGGTTTTGATTTTTTCCTCTCTTTTTTCAGTGAGAGGTTAAGCTAAAGGTCTCTGGGTTGCTCTGCCTGCTATAATCAGCTTTTGTATCAGTTGGATATTAGGGTTTCCATCTGTTAGGTGTTGAGCTTTGTTTCTGATTTGGATTCTAGACTTCCATGACCGTCATAGCATGATGGTTGGGAAGATTTTAGATGGATACAAGAGATAGTAATAGGACACTCTCTGAGATAGTGGGTCTGGTTAAATCCTGGCTCCCCTGGCGATCCGAGCCAGCTACTGTGTCCAGGGATTTTTGGATGCCTGATCAGAGCTGTCGTGTATGTTACGAGTGTGATAGTCAGTTTACCCTTATCAATCGTAGGCACCATTGTCGTCTTTGTGGGAGAGTTTTCTGTGGCAAGTGTACAGCAAATTCAATACCTTTTGCTCCCAGCGACTTGAGAACTCCCCGTGAAGAGTGGGAGAGGATTCGTGTTTGCAATTATTGTTTCAGGCAATGGGAGCAAGGTGATGGTGGACCACATGTTTCAAATATCCTGGAACTTAGTACTTCAGCTTCAGAGACAAGTCTTCTTAGCTCAAAGACTAGTACAACTGCCAATAGTAGTAGCTTCGCTCTTGGCTCAATGCCAGGATTAATTGGTCCTTATGAAAGGGTTCAACGTGGTTCTGATGTCAGTTTGCACGGAGTATCTTCAATGGAGACAAGCACAACCAGGCAAGGTAAAGAAACTTCAAGGAGGGGCAGCTTCATTGCCACAGATGTGGAAAATCCATCTCGCTTTACTATAAATAGGTACCCCTATTCTCTGTGTTCTCTTTGATCTCATAGGTACGAGTGAAGCTTATTAGACTCTGCAAACAAGCTCTAGGGTAGGCCCTGTGGCCTTTGAACACACCTTTTATGCAATTCCAGGGTAGAGATCGATCAAAATATTTCTTCTGCATGTGAAGTATGTAGCAGCAACTTATTTTTTGGAGTCAAAACTAGGAAATCAGAGTACTTTAGATCCACAATCGTGTTTGGGTAACTTAATTTTTTATTTTCCGTTTTGCGTCAGGAGTGATGATGAGTATGAAGAATATGGTGTATACCAGACTGATATTGAGACTAGTCATTCTCCTCAAGCTAATGAATATTATGGTCCAATGGAATATGATGAGATGAGCATATGTGATGGCCCCTGTAAGCATCTTAGTGGAGAAACCGCTGACCAGAAAAGTTTAAGCGGCTCTCCACTCATTCATCAATGTCTTGAATCTCTAATTGGGGAAGGATCAGAGCAGTTCCAGAAGAAAGATGAGTATGATGGTCGTGACGAATGTGAAGCTCCTTCTCCACCAGATATTTCAAATGATCAAGTGGCAGAACCGGTGGATTTCGAGAACAATGGACTTTTGTGGGTTCCACCTGATCCAGAAAATGAAGAAGATGAGAGAGAAAGTCCGTTGTTTGATGAGGAAGATAATGAGGGCGATGCCTCAGGTGAGTGGGGATACTTACGACCTTCTAATAGCTTTGGAAGTGGAGAGTACCGTAGCGAGGATCGAACAAATGAAGAGCACAAGAAGGCTATGAAGACTGTGGTTGATGGGCACTTTAGGGCTTTGCTTGCACAACTGTTGCAAGTTGAGAACATCCCTGTGAGTGATGAAGAGGGCAAAGAGAGCTGGTTAGAGATTATCACCTCTCTTTCTTGGGAGGCTGCTAACTTATTGAAGCCTGATATGAGCAAAAGTGGAGGAATGGATCCTGGTGGCTATGTCAAAGTAAAGTGCTTAGCTTCCGGGTCCCGACATGATAGGTAATAGAAGCAACCAAAATTAATCCCAAAACACTGGTGTCGAGTTCATAGCGCTTCATTTTATGCACTGTAATTTTCATCATGTTATCTGGATTCTTGTGAAGTTTCATTTTGTAGTAATCCATCTCGTGTATTACTTTACAGCATGGTGGTAAAGGGAGTTGTTTGCAAGAAAAATGTGGCTCATAGGAGAATGAGAGCGAAGATTGAGAAAGCTCGACTATTGATTCTAGGCGGTGGGCTTGAGTATCAAAGGGTTTCGAACCAGTTATCGAGTTTTGATACTTTGTTGCAACAGGTGAAACTTGCCCGCCACTTCCATATTTCTTTTTCGTATCATTGGTAATAGATATGGAATTTGCTTATTTATGCGTAAACCCTTCTACTTCTTACACTTATATTGGTTTTCAGGAAAAGGATCATCTAAAGATGGCTGTTGCAAAGATTCACGCTGAACGTCCAAATATTCTACTAGTCGAAAAATCAGTTTCTCGATTTGCCCAAGAGTATCTTCTAGCCAAAGACATATCTCTTGTTTTAAACATTAAGAGGCCACTTTTAGACCGCATTGCTCGATGCACTGGTGCTCAGATAATTCCTTCAGTAGACCACCTCTCCTCTCAAAAGCTGGGTTGCTGTGAGAATTTTCGGGTGGATAGGTTTCTTGAAGAACATGGTTCAGCTGGTCAAGTTGGAAAGAAAGTAGTGAAGACATTGATGTATTTTGAGGGTTGTCCAAAGCCATTAGGCTTTACAGTAAGCACTCACAGTCATTAGAATTTAATCTACAGAGCAGATCTCATATAACTGATTGCCTCATGAAATTACTTCTTGCTTTTTATGTCCTTCCTTCTTCAGATTTTGCTTAGGGGTGCTAATGAAGATGAATTGAAAAAAGTGAAGCATGTCGTCCAATATGGAGTTTTTGCGGCTTATCATTTGGCACTCGAGACATCGTTTCTTGCTGACGAAGGAGCCTCACCAGAACTTCCCTTGAACTCCCCAATTACGGTGGCACTTCCAGATAAATCTACGAGCATTGAACGTTCGATATCTACTGTGCCAGGTTTCACGGTCTCCACATATGAAAAATCTCCAACAATGCTATCTGGTTCCGAACCACAACGAGCAAACAGTGTCCCAGCATCAGAGTTGCTTTCGACCACTGGAAATATATCCATCAAGAAGGATATAGATCCTCTGATACCCAATGGTTCAGGCTGTCAGGCTAGAGAATTCAATCCGAGCTTCATATTTTCACGCTATAATGTTTCATTGAATTTGCCTGACCGTGTGATAGAGGGAAGAAACTCAGATTTGTATGAAAGATCTGCACTGCCCGACACACCAGCAGACAAAAGCAATCCAACTGTTGAGGCAAAAGACATATCAGACAATTCCCTACATTCATCAGGGCAAGGCTTTGTGCAAAAGAGTTCTCAAAGTAGTATGAGCGTTATGGTCGAAAACCAAGACAATGGTTCAGAGCTTACAACCGTCCAACAACAAAACAGTGAGAACCCAAAGGAACCACAATCTCAAAAAGAGGAATTTCCCCCGTCACCCTCTGATCACCAGAGCATTTTGGTTTCTCTATCGTCCCGATCAGTGTGGAAAGGAACTGTGTGTGAGAGGTCTCACCTCTTTCGGATAAAATACTATGGTAGTTTTGATAAACCATTGGGACGCTTCTTGAGAGATCATTTGTTCGATCAGGTGAGTTTTTTCTATTTTATTTTTGTTTTATAATGCGACTTATCTATTACAGCTTACATAATAATTTGGTAACCCAAATAAATGCTCAAATTGCAGAGTTACAGGTGTCGTTCGTGTGAGATGCCATCAGAAGCTCACGTTCAATGTTACACTCATCGACAAGGCAGCCTTACGATATCTGTCAAGAAGCTCCAAGATTATCTCTTACCTGGTGAAAAGGAGGGGAAGATCTGGATGTGGCATAGATGCCTGAGATGCCCGCGACCTAATGGCTTCCCTCCAGCGACTCTACGAGTGGTGATGTCTGATGCTGCATGGGGATTATCGTTTGGGAAGTTTCTTGAGCTCAGTTTCTCAAATCACGCAGCTGCCAGTAGAGTAGCATGTTGTGGCCATTCCCTGCATAGAGACTGTCTTCGCTTCTATGGGTAAATTGTTAAAACATGTCTTATTTAAAAATCTGTGTTTTTTCCTTTGCTCTAACAAGTTGTGCCCATGCAGATTTGGGAACATGGTTGCTTGCTTCCGGTACGCTACTATAGATGTTCATTCGGTCTACCTTCCACCATCAATTCTTAGTTTCAACTATGATAATCAGGACTGGATACAGAGAGAGACAGACGAGGTTAAATACCTGTGATTTTCTTGGATGCAATTTGAAATCTAACACATTGACTTGACTGAGCTCTCCCTTTTTTTATTATGCAGGTGGTAGAGAGAGCAGAGCTTCTGTTTTCTGAAGTATTAAATGCTATTAGTCAAATTTCAGAGAAAGGTTATAGGCGTCGAATTGGTGACCTCGAAGAAGTGCTGCAAAGAGAGAAAGCAGAGTTCGAGGTAATAATTTACGCTTTATACTAAAGAGCATCTAAAACTCACCGAAGCAAAGTAAATTGGTTTTATCTCTTAAAACCAATATACGACAAAATTATTTGAAAAAAGGTCTGTTTTGTAACTCGTCTTACATTTCTTCCAGGAGAATATGCAAAAGATGTTGCACAGGGAGGTGAAGGAAGGCCAAATTCTTGTGGACATTCTTGAGCTATACCGGATTCGCAGACAGCTGATTTTTCAGTCATATATGTGGGATCACCGATTGATTAGTGCATCAACTTTACATAAGCTTGAGGGTAGTGATGACACAAGGAGAGAAGAAAATGAGAAACCACCCTTGGCTAAGAGCCAGACGCTCCCCGAGATATATTCTGGGATCAACTCTCTTCTTCCTGGCGTTAATCTGAATCCTGATGGTGATTCTACTGGTGACACTGGCTTGTTATATAAGGTTCAGAAGGAAACGGATACAAATTCAGATTTGAATCAGGAAAAGGAAGATGGGGGAGAAGTTTCTCCCAGCAAGACCTTACCTGATACTTCTTATTCTCAGGAAAATAAACTCGATGTTCGCAGGACACAGTCTGATGGCCAGATAGTTATGAAAAATCTATCAGCCACTCTTGATGCAGCATGGACAGGTGAACGTCAAACATCAGTGGAGATTCCAACCAATAATAAGATCTTGCTTCCTCCTTCCTTCATGTCAAACTTTTCAACTTTCCCTCCAATCTCAGAGGGATTAAATCCAATAGATCTCCAAGAACAGGAAAACGAATTTAAGGTGGCCTATCCAGTTTCACCTGCTTTACCGATTAAAAGTTATGAGAACTCAGAAGATTCTGTAAGCTGGTTAGGTATGCCATTCCTCAATTTCTACCGTTCCATCAACAAGAATTTCCTGCTTAGCTCTCAGAAGCTGGATACATTTGGCGAGCATAGCCCTATCTATATTTCATCTTTTATAGAGGCAGAGCTTCAAGGTGGACCAAGGCTACTTCTGCCTTTAGGCATGAATGATATTGTTGTTCCGGTGTATGATGATGAGCCCACGAGTATGATCGCATATGCCTTAATGTCACCCGAATATCAACGCCAAGTTGAAGGAGAATCTCTAGTGTCATATCCTTCTGAACTGAATATCGCTCGTCCAGTTGATGACACCATTTTTGACCCTAGCAGAAGCACTGGTTCAGTCGATGAAAGTATACTTTCGATGTCCTCGTCTCGCAGCAGCTCACTGCGTCTGGACCCACTTTCATATACGAAAGCTTTACATGCTCGAGTCTCATATGGAGAAGATGGCACTCTTGGAAAAGTGAAGTACACAGTTACTTGTTACTATGCAAAACGGTTTGAGGCGTTGCGGGGTATATGTATCCCTTCAGAACTTGAGTTTATAAGGTCTCTTAGCCGGTGTAAAAAATGGGGAGCTCAAGGTGGAAAGAGCAATGTCTTCTTTGCTAAAACCCTGGACGATCGTTTTATCATCAAGCAAGTAACCAAGACAGAATTGGAATCATTCATCAAATTTGCACCTGCTTACTTCAAATACTTATCCGAGTCTATCAGCACAAAAAGCCCAACTTGCCTGGCAAAAATTTTGGGAATCTATCAGGTACGTAACTGCTAAGTTGAGAGATTTCCTGGTCAGGTTTGATTCACTGTTGATGAGAATATGTATTTGTGTTAATAGGTCGCAACAAAGCAACTTAAGAACGGGAAAGAAACAAAGATGGATGTTCTGATTATGGAGAATCTTCTGTTTGGAAGAACTGTGAAACGGCTTTATGATCTCAAAGGTTCTTCCCGGGCACGATACAATCCTGACTCTAGTGGGAGCAACAATGTCTTGTTGGATCAAAACTTGATTGAAGCAATGCCAACTTCTCCCATTTTCGTCGGTAACAAAGCAAAACGATTGTTGGAAAGAGCCGTCTGGAACGATACCGCTTTTCTTGCAGTGAGTTTTACTCTTCTACAAATCATTTACTCTTCACTACCTTTGGTAAAATTTATAAACGTATGCATCTTGTTTGTGTTTGCAGTTGGGTGATGTGATGGATTACTCGTTGCTAGTAGGCGTGGATGAAGAAAAGAACGAGCTAGTTCTCGGGATTATCGACTTCTTGAGGCAGTACACATGGGACAAACATCTAGAGTCTTGGGTGAAATTTACAGGAATCTTAGGAGGACCAAAGAATGAAGCACCAACAGTAATCTCTCCAAAGCAATACAAGAGAAGATTCAGAAAGGCGATGACGACTTACTTCCTCATGGTTCCTGATCAATGGTCTCCGCCTAATGTCATTACTAATAACTCCAGGTCTGATAAACCAGAAGAAACCTCTCAAGCCGGTACACAAGCAGAGTGATATATGAATACTCATAATGCAAGTTGTTTTGGTCTTGTATAGAAATTGATTTTTTGGCATTTGGGAACATTATTCTTCGGTTATGATTCATTTTTTAATTTTTTTTGGAAGATTGGGTTTCTCTCGGATATGGATTTTGTTTTCGTCTTTTAGATTCTGGGTCGGTCAGGTAGAGTTTTAGGAGATTGTCTGAAATTTCCTCAGAAAGATGTGAGATTATTTCAGTTTTATCCTGTCTGTACAAAAAAATGACATTTTTCTTTTGTATATGAGATTCTTTTCTTATATGATTGATGCTCCCACATTTTTTCTTGTTGCTTCCGTCTTAATACTTAAGGAAACATTGAAATCAGAATCTGGACATATATTCATGTTTGTGTTCTTACAAAAGAGAAACAAGAAAGAAGCAAATCGCTGCTTCTTTCACAGCCTTTTTTTTTTCTGTACATTCTTATTCAAGAGGCCTTTATGAAGAGAGAACAGATTTTGATTTTTGAAACGAAAAAAAATAAAGAGAGAGGTTTAGAGGAAGTCAAAGCTGCTCCATTTGATCATCATTAACTCTTGTTGTGAAGCAATTCCGAGTCTTTGACCATCACCCTTCTCTGCATCTCTCAAATCAAGATAACTTCTTTGCAGAAGATCAAGAATCTCCACCTCTCTGTTTTTTTATTTTTTTACCCAATTCAATTATCAGAAACATTGAAACAAGATCGATCTGATGATGTTTAATTTAAGATTAGGAAGTTATCATACCTTGAGTAAGAAGCTACCATTGGACTCTTTGGGGGACAACGAGGACCTTCATCGTACCCTTCACATATCACCTCTCCATTATCATCGGTGTAACATATGATCCCTTGTATCGGATCTTCAAATACCTGTTTCAGAAAACAAAAACCATTTTCAAAAATCATATTTTGCCAAATGGGTTGTGTCTAGATTCTCAAGAAAATCAATGACCAAGTTCTACAAAAGAAGAAGAAGAAAGGATCGTACAGTGTTCTTGGTCGAGTATCTGATTGGCTGAGGCTGTGAAACTGTGACTTGCTTGACTTTAACTTGAATTTGACTCTGTTGAAGCATCAAAGTCTTTGATCTTACTGTCTTTGGAACAAAACATGGTGTTTGAAGATGAAGACAAAGTTTAGTTGAATATGCCATAGCCTCTGTGTGTTTTTTTTTCTTTTTTTCTTCAGAAGAAACTTTGATCTCTTCTTTTTGGGACAAAATGTTTGGTTTATAGGTCCCAAGAACTAAAATAAAAGTATGGCAAAACAAAAATTATATAAATCCGATGATTGATTGAATCTCAGTTTAGTTATATCAAAAGTTTTTCTTTTTTTTTTGGTGGTTTAAATAGACACAAGATGCAAATAATATAATAGCCGAAAAAGAGTGGTCATCTTATTAACAAGTTTATAATGTCTTTGTCGTGGGGTCATTACTTTCGTATTATATTAGTAAAAAAAAATTCTAATGGTTCATTTTTCTTCTTACTTTTTCTCTAATGAAAGGTTGGCCAGTCACTTTTTTCCCTGTAATCGTTGAATTTATGCGCATATGTATACATAAATGTCTACTCAGGTATGAGTATTGATTGATGTTGTTTAAAAGAAAATAATATTCACTTGTCGTTTACGAAGTTTCATATGAGATGACCACCTCCTTATTAAATATTTATTTCCAATTTTTTTATAACAGTATTTGGATTTATTTACTCGTTTATTGAAACTTAAAACACAACATAAATTAGTATTAGCTTAATAAGGTGCATAAATTAATTTCACGATATTGAAACCAAAACTACGTCGTTTTTCTTTAACCAAAAAAACAACAACATAAATCAGTATAATTTGTTGACAAAAACAAAAGTAGTGTAACTTATTTAATAATAAAAGCATGTTATGAGCCAAAAATAATTCGTAAAAGGAGAAGAAACCACGAGACATTAGTGGTTAATTTTTTTTTTTTGTAACAACATTAGTGGTTAATTTATCTTCGCCAAGTGACGAATTGTTTCCTATTCCCTTCGTTTCAAATAAATATGTATCGTTTAAGAATTTTTTTTTTAATTATAAGATGATTTAGAGTTTATTTTTAAATATAAAATGTTTTCATATTTTAATGCAATTTTTATATTTAGTAGATACTGTTTGATCAATTATATTTTGATTTCTATATCAAATGATACTTTTTGAAAAAATAACTTTTTAATCTCTGTATTTTTAACTAAAACATCTTATAATTCGAAATAGGAGTACCATTTTAGATTTTCAATGTATTTAGTATTAAATACCTAAATATCTAATTTAACCTCAAATCAAATGAATAATACCAATAGTTTTGCTTTTTAAGGATATAAAAAAAATTATAATATATTTTTTTAATAGATGTGAAAAAACTTTAAACCACACTTATCGTAAACCAGAAAAATATTTGATTAATTAAAATGGGGCACGTGTCCGTCTATCTAGTGACATGTAAAATAGTGTTTTATTTCAAAATGTCAATAATTGGTGGATAGTTTAATGATATGATTAGACGAGAGATTAATTGTTGGCTAAACATGGAGACATCGTCGTACAGTTGCTCGGAAAAGGTCGTCGTCTCTTTCCAACGTCAGTATGGTGTGTTCTAGAGTAATATTATCTCGCTTTTTTAATCAATTAACAAATTAATACCAATTTATACATGCCAACGAATATTCATATATCAAAATTAAATAAACTTATATGAATCATTATTTTGTTTTCTTAAATGAAACCCACAAATGTTCACTAGTTTCTGAGTCATCAACAACTTTGGAAATTTTTAACCCAAAAAAATAAAATAAATACAGATATATAAACTCTAAATGGTGGAATCATAGATCAAGGTAGGTCACAAAACGTTGGAGCAAACTTCCAGAATCGCTTAAACAAAAAAAATGATTTTTTTTTGTCAAATCAGTAATATAGTATTGATAGATAATACTTGCTAATTGATTATAAATTTTATATAAAACACTATAATTAAATATTTGTGGTCTCTGTTTCAGGAGGCTGGGAGGTTATATACGTCACGAAAGTTTATTTAATCAGTTTTCTAGATCGTCGTCCACTTATATCATCGCGTAGTGGTGGCCTAACTTATCAATATCGTACGATCTCCAAGTTTTTTTATAAGCAAGTATGATTATAAAAGTTGATACAATAATTATTAATGTTATCTTCTTAAGTCACCTATTATTTTATAAAACCAGTTACAAAAAAAAAAGGTGACAGAAACATACGTCTACGAGTGAAAATAGGTGAATGAGATTGGAGCCGTGCAAAAATTAGTATGTTAGCTTAATTTAAGGCCCGTATTATTAAATATGTAAGCCCATTAAAGGCCCGGGTGTTCATGTAACACTAACTTGGAACTCAAGAGTGCGTCTTCGGAAACTGGGAAGAGATTGTGTCTTCGATTCGTAGATCAATCAAGCAGCTGGTAAAGTATTTTCTGCATTCATACGAGTTCATTAGTGATTATATGGTTTAGTGGCTTACACTTGTTTCTGCTTGGAATTCATGATTGATTAGCGAAGATAAACCCTTAGATCGGGGAATCAAAGTTGTAAATTGATAGATACAGCTCTTTAAACACCCTTGAGGTTATGTATAACATTAATAAACTCGTGTTTGAGGGTAAATAAAATCAGCAATTTGCCAGATTAGCGAGATAGTATACCAATTCCAAGAGGCCTCAGATTCTCGGGAAAAAAAACCATTCAAATCCGAACGAAAAATGGAAAACAGAATGTAGATTGAGCCATTAGTCGAATCAATTCAACGATGGAAATTGCAAGAACACTAACTCAATCACCCAAAATATAACGATAACGAAAACGGCAAGGACATCAAACCAGAATTCAGATTTCAAATAAACTCCAACTTAACAAACCAGATTACTAGCAAATAAAAATAGAGAACTGATACTCAGATTTCAAATACAGGTTTGGTTTAACCAACCCTCTCGGTTGATCCATGCATCGACTGCATATTTCTGCGCCTCTTGGTCCGTCATCGTGGGTTTATAGCCTATCCATTTGACCCGGTTACTCAGACCTGAACCCGGTCCGTAATTTTTGTATTCGCCGTATGTCAATGTTGTCGGAGGAGGTTGGTTGTTCCACGCCAACCATCCTCTAGGGTCAACCAAATCCCCGATGAAGGTTTCCATTACAACGACCGTCGAAAATGACTTCCATGGCCGTCCCAAGTACGTTGTGAAACTTTTCCCCTCGAATGGCATAATTGTGCTGCCGGTAATCACGAACCCGGATTTCGAGTGCTGATCGGCCGCAGCTTGAGCCGTCACGGTATTGACTTGCTTTGGAAGAGGCTGCCGTGGCAGGATTCTGCAGTTCTGGAAGACAGCAGCTGCGGCGCCGAAGATGAAATCCACAGTTCCGAATATCTCGCATTCGCGGTACAATTGTTCACCGGCTTGCGCATACAACGTGTCTTGGAATCCATTGAATGTACATAGGTACATGACGGATTGACTAGATTCGGAGTGAAAGGCCACCGCCTGGTTTTTTTCCGGCCCGGCCGTGTTCACAAACGCCATATCCCTAACCACAAACCCGTTTCCACGAACCGCTATAAAACCAAAAAATAAACCGAACCCAATTAAAACCAAACCGAACGACAGGAAATTTTCTGCATTTGGAATTTAAATCGACTTACAGAAAGTGGCCGTTTGAAATGTAGTGAGGTGCGGTTTGTCGAACCGGTTCGTGCTACCGTACACCCTTGTTTTGGTGCTACCGTCGCCCGACATTGCTACGTTGCTTCCGTAGACGATCACGTTTTCGTAGTACGATCCTTCCTTGACGTGGATGAAGAATCTTCCAGTTGTTTTCACGGGGACTTTCGCAACCGCCTCGCTGATCGTGCGGTAGTCGCCGGTGCCGTCTTGAGCTACCGTTATGTTTGGATTACTCCAATCACATGGCAGCTCATGTGTTGATGTGGCCAAAAAAAGAAAAAGAAAAGAAGAAAGTAGATAGTTCATTTCGGTGACGGAACCCGGAAACGCGATGAAGAAGATACAAGGAATCGATTTCTTGGTCGTGGATTGGCGGAACAAGGAATTTGCAGCGGCTGCGTGAAGGAACGCTGCGTTTGGAAGCAGAGGAGCGGTTGTGGTTTGTAGAAACGGGTATTCGAGAAGTTCTTCGGGTTTTAGCTGGAGATGGGCTTTAGGAGACCGGAAAGTTGCTAGAACGGTGACTCTACCGGTCACAGGAGGTATTGAGATTGCTCGTCGCGGCTAGGAACTCGGGGAAGAGTGAGAACAGGAAGAGAAGATGGATCACAAATATTGATAAGAGATCAGGAGAAGAACATGTATTTAGTATTTAGAAAGTTGGAGACAGAGACAATTGTGAGAAATGTTTATTTGGATTCTTGTATTTCACTTTGTACATAAGATTCCATAGATGCTAATATGCTATATTTGTATCATACTTTGTCTTAAATCTCAGCTACAACTGTTTCTATGAAAAAAGCCTACTTTCACTTAGTCCTCTTTGTCTTCTAAATTAACTTCTACGATTGAAGATTGAAACAATTTAGCACAATTAAAAGAAACAATGCTGCAACCGAGACAAATGGTTGATTAGTTTCAATTTCCATGGATTTTCTTGGCCACATTCTTGTCTGAAAGAACCATTTTGCTTGTAAGGTGAAAGAGCATTACTTGGCTTCTCTCCACTTGAGCATCTCTTTATATAGGTCATATCACCTTATAAACCGGACCTACGGGAAATGGTTTAGGCTTTGTTTTTGTATTTTGTTTTTGTATTTTGTAACTCTAATTCATTAATTCAAGCAAATCCTTTAACAAAAAAAAAATAGTTCATTTAGATGCTGTTTATCAGCTCATGTGTCGAAATTTTACCCATGCATGCATGGTAGTAATTAATATATACAGATCAAGATAATGTTGAACAAGAGAAGCTGAGAATATTGGGTCTTGGTTTTTTTTTTCCTTTTCTCGAGGTCTTAATTATTCTAAAAATCATAGCAAAAGAAAATATCATTTTTGAAATGTGAACTATGAATTCATTTTCATTTACTCTCTCACTAGCGAGCAAGTCATTTTCCTACATTATTCATTGTTTACACATAAACCAGCCTTCCACAAGCAAATGAGGAAACCCACTTGAGAAATAGGGGGAGAAACATACAACAGTAACAAAATAATCTATTTAGAGAAACTTGTCCTCTTAACAGCCACCATTATTGTTATTCCTTATTCGGGTTTGAATTATTGAACATTGATCCAAAAGTTTATAAACCCAAAAATGAGATGGAGGCAGAAAATGATCAAATGATCATTATGGTACAGAGACAAGTGTGTTGCCACTAAGTGTGTATGGTTGTTGTATCAATTAGCATAAGGGTGGTGTTTGTCCCTTTGCTTACTACAACACCAGTTAATGAGTATAATCTTTTTTGCTTGCAACAACCAATAATAATAACTATATGTAATTAACTAATGCACAAATCATAAATACCTATTCTAAATGTTTTAGAATTTGGTAGACGCTAATCAAACAATCAGTTTTACCATTTTTAATACTTTTAAAACTTTTATTTATTTATTTTTAATAAAAAAGTAAGAATTACTTATCCTACATACTTTATATATAAACCGTCACTACAAGAATACAACCGATTCCCGATGGCCAAATCCATCGGGAATCCGTCGGGAAACGGCTTTTCCAACAAAATTTTCGACGGATCTAACATGTCGGGACTATCTGGTCAAAAATTCGTCAGGTAAATCGACCGACCGGATTATCATTAGTCAGGAAATTCCCAACGATTACCGACGGATACAAAAATACCGACGATTTCCTGATGGATTTTTCCCGATGAATTCTCGACGCTAGTTTTCCTGACGAATTCTCGAGGGGAGTAACCCATACCGATTCCCGACGGGTATTTAAAAAACAGTAATAAAAATTTCAAAAATAGTGCTTTTTATTAAATTAAATTAAATTCAGAATTCAAAAATCGAAAATGAAAATGAAAATTAAATTGTGCATAATATAATAACTGTTTTGAAATCAAATAAAATTGTTTTCAAATTACAAAAACATAAAAATTAATTTTCCGTTCCCGAAGTTCCCGTTCCCGGGAAATTCGGGAACTTCGATTTCATCCAACCCGTCATGCTAGCGATATCCTCCTTTGCAGTGGTAAGCTTGACGAGTAAATCACACCCCGATTTTTGAACTAACTGGTCGATGGACATGATTGGAGGAGGAGTTTCATTGTGCGACTCCGGGATATGAAAAAGCCATGGACTTTGTGTTGGACTAGGATCCCCGTTGGCAAACCGCCCTGTAGCGTCCCTCGAAGCGAACCACCGCTAAATTACCGTACCGCAACGAGCATTGTATTCGTCGTACGACCTCGAAAAAAAAAATCATTAGTTCTAAGAATTTATACAAATACTAGAAAAATACAAAATATGCCAAAATTGTAGGGAAAAATATTAAATTTACAAATTTACATTTTTTATTGTCAAAAAATGTTACTATATTAATAAAAACCATCATTCTACAAAATGTTCATATTATAATTTTTTTAAAAAAAATTCCAATTTCCATTAAAAAATACTATAAATAAAACCAAAAATTATAAAAATTATAAAATTATATAAAATTAAAAATTAACTTGTAATATGCAAAAATTAATAAAAATTGAATAAAATTTACAATAAATTCCTAATTCCATTCTAACAATTCCCATAAATTTCTATAAGACTAACAAATCTAACCTAATAAATCTAACCAAATCAAAGGGAGAAGAATCTTACATGGTGAAGAAGGAAGACGACGGCGGCGGCGCGATTCCGGCGAAGAGGGTCGGCGGCTCCGGCGACCTAAGAAAGAAAAGAATTAATAAATGAGGAAGAGAGGACATTAACACCTCTTCTATTTAACGAATAACTTAATAGATCAACATAAACCAAAGTATATCGTGTTATATATAATTTGACTCTAAAACGAGATTAACCTTTCATAAAGAAACATAGAACTTATACAAACAATTTTTGGTTTGTTATAGGGTTTTGATTAAAAGATCAAAAAGAGAGATTTTTAAAATATATCAACATTTAACTATTTCAAAACATCTTATCTAACCTTAACACACATAAACATAATCATTTTTTTGCTATTTGAGGTTTCGAAACCCCAAATAGTCAGGAATCCACCGGAAATTCTCGACCGATTTCCGACAGTGCTAAAAAACACATGTTACAAATGTATATATCAACATGTTTATTAGATGTTTGTAAAACATATCCACAATCTTCGAGAATCAGTCAGGAATTCTCGATGATTTTTCGACCAATCAAAGTAAAGGTGGTCAGAAAATTGTCAGAAATTCTGGACCGAAACAGTCATTTTTCAAAGAAATAAGGAAAATATAATTATGCCTTACAAAATATTACATGTAGAATTGATAAAAAAAAAATACAAAGTGTATTATGGAAAAGTTTCTAATATTTGATACTTAAAACTAAATGCATTAAAAAAATTGTTCCAAAATTACAAATGTCATTAATTCTTCAACACCTAGTGCATACTCAACCGTATTCCGACGTCATGCTATTGTTTGTCGCAAATGTCATGAATTCCTCAACACTTTATGCATAATCATCCGTCAGTTGACCCGTTGCTGGATCATGTTGTGGTTTATCCATCCACGATCGAAAATAATCATAAGGGTTTGGGTTTGAAGAGACATTTTCTAAGTTTTTTTGTTTTGTTTTGTATAAGTTATGAATGAGGATGGAGAGATATTTATAATGGAATCTGATTTCTGCGGATTCCCGACGGGTTTAAAATTTTCAAACGGCTAGTGCAACGACCATATTAACGGATCTTTATCGTCGGGAATTCGTCGGAATTCCCTACCGATTTCCGACGATCTTAAATCGGTCTCTATATCGTCGGAAATTGGTCGGGAATTTCGACGAAATTTCGACGAACAAAAATCCGTCTGGAATTTCCGACCGATTCCTGACGGATTCTTTTTCCTCTGTATTTTGTCGGTAACCGGTCGGGAATTTCCGACGGATTTTTGTTCGTCGGAAATCCCGTTAAAACTTGTAGTGTTTTCTTGTAGTGGGTCTGGATGAAAATTAATATGACTCAGTTAATGGGACAGTGCTTTTTTAAACGTTTCCTAATTATAGGCAAAGACGTTTATAGGTGAGCCATACTCAGATAAGGATAAGGGTCTTTCAATAATTTTTGCAATGGTGGTGACATTTAACCCACACTAGATTCTCACCCGCGCATTTTAACTAAGGTGATACAAAAGTACTAATAAAAAAATAAAAAAAAAACTTTTGATTCCTAGCTTTTTTGCCAGAAAATATTCTTAGTTCTATTATCATAGATCAATACAAACTCGGGAGAGTACTTAGTCTTCATCATCTTAAATTCAATCAACTCACAACCACTTAAAGCGTATGGTGAGTTTGGGGTCGTTCTATTCTCAGCAAATTTTTTATCAATGACGCAAAAGGATAAGACTTGAAATTCGTAGGTTTGCAAGGAAAAAAGCATTAAGAAGGTATAATAAGACATTAATATATGGTCCCCATTCTTTAACTCTTAGTAAGAGTCTCTTACAGAGAGTGGTTTTTTATGGAATGGATGAGTAGATAATTGCTGTAGCAGATTATGACATATAGCTGTTCAAAACAAAAATATTGGTTACAATTTTTTAGATATTTTTTTTATAGAATTAATGTAATGTTTTCAGATCTTGAAAAATCCGGGATCAATACAACAATCTAGTCCGAATATAGTTCTAAAATCCGAGACTATAAAATCCGGTAAAACCCGTATAAAAACTCAACAAATAACCGTGAACCGGACATAATCATTGACTCGGATGGATCATGGTTAAGTAAAAAATTATAGTGCAATAAAATGGCTTCCTTTATTGTTCTGATTGAGTCATTCTGATTTTACAATCTCGTATTTTACGATCTTCTTTCGTTTATGAATAATACTTTATCAATTACAATAATAATTACTTTATTAGTTTAACATATTTTTCAAACATATCTTAGAGATTTATTAGTTTTCATACTATATATATATATAAAATATATATATATATATATATATATAATTTCACTAATTGTTGGTTGCCGGGTCAACCCACGGACCCGGTGACCCGAATGACTCTCTGGTTTGCTTTCCGGGGTAAGATTTCAAAAAATTAATTTAATTTATTAAAATAAAAATTTATAACATAAAGTTTTTATGATTTAAGTAAAAATCAAAAAATTTAGCGGAGTTTAAACAATTTGGATTGATATTTTTTATTTAGATTCTTTAAAATCTAATATGATTTAATATTTTTCCAAAATTTAATATTTTCTGATTTTTTCTATTGTCTACAAAATAATTCATGTTTGACAATTTAATATTATTTCCGAAAAAATATTTTTTTAACATTATTTATTTTATAAATTCATGTTTGGCAATTCTATAAATATTTTTCTGATTACTTCTATAACATTATTTATTTTTAATATACTAAACCAAAAAATCTCGAATTTTTTTTATATGTTGTCTAATAAAAAAATTTAAACCACAGATTTTGAACACACCTCTAACCAGCAAATATTTTCTGAAGATATTATATTTAAATTTTTCTGAAGATGTTATATTTAAATTTATATATTATCTCAAATTCAGAATTATATTTATATTTATAAAAACAAATTGGGATAATGTTAAAATAGTTTCCAAACATATTTTTTAAAACAAATATGTTAGCTTAATTTAAGGCCCTTTTATTAAATATGTAAGCCCATTAAAGGCCCGGTTGTTCATGTAACTATAACTTGTAACTCAAGAGTGGGATTAATGGCTCAAAAACCATAAAATGAGAAAATGAAATCTTGTGTGCCATAAACTGATCTAGGTGACATAAAGGGGGTGAAATTCTCATTTTACCCTTAATGAATTGTGTTTATGGCATTGTTGATTTTATGAAGGATTTCGAAAATCTGGTTTTATTATTTATTGAAATTTTCATTTTGATTATTGAATTACTTAATATTGAATTTTTTTTTTTATTATTTTCCAGGTAATTAAAAAATTTGTTCCCCCGCTGCTTCTTCAAGCGAGCATCGACACCCATCAAATCCTTCGAACCACCGACTCCCTTCGAACCACCGATCCTTCTCGCCGGCGGACCGTAGCCGCCACCGCGTCGTCCTTCTCTGCAATTGTGATTTTCGTCATATCTCTTCTCTCCTCCGCCATTGTTGAATAAGGTAAATGTTTTCTTTAATTTGGGAATTTCCAAAATTAGGGATTCGATTTGTGAAATTTGTTGGTTTGAGTATGCACATTGGATATTTAAGTTAATTATATGGGTCGACTAGTCATTGAATTAGTAATTTCTCGATTGTTGTTGTTGAATCGAGCTGAATCGAGCTGATGGGTAGTGAATCTGTGCGATGGGGGACAACTGGGACAAATGGTATTAGCAAACAAATGTGGGACAACTGGGACAAATGCTATAACTGAGAAAGAGTTGACAATTGACAATTGACTAAATTTCTTTGTTTGTATTTCCAGGAGAGGATGAGTAGCCGTACAAACATACATTTTGAGTATGGAGGATATTATTCACAGGAAGGAGAGGAGTTTAAATGGAATTCAAGAAATTCCATTTATGCTATATCATTTAGGACCTTAACTTTGGACGAGTTAACCTATTCGGTGCTTGTAGATGGTATATGCAAGAAGATTGGGGTAAACGACAGTACAAGGAAGCTGAAATTGAGCTACATTCCGTTGGTAGCTAAGCCTCATAGGGAGTCATGTATTGTCGATGATGATGATGTTTATGTTTATCTAACAACTGTGGATAAAGAGGGACTTAGATCTATTTTGAATGTGGAGCTAATGGAAGATTTGGAAAGAGATAAGAGTGACGAGCTATGTGAGGAGCTTCCTAGAGTGGATAATGTGCCTGTTGAGAACCGGATGACTATTTACAACCCGAAAGAAGCAGAGAAACAACAACAGAACCAGGTGGATGAGAATGGGGAGGACGGTTTGGATGGTATGCATGAACATGCAGATAAACATGCAGATGAACATGCAAATGAACATGATCATGTTGAGCCTCCACGGCCTGTACGTTTGTTCTAGAATGGGATGATGGCGCTGGTTTTGAGAAAGGTCAAGAATTTCGTTCAAAGGAAATTTTGCGAGTTTTGGTTGACAGAGCTTCACATAAGGGATGTTTTGAGGTAAAAACTGTAAAGTCGGATCCGGGGCGAATCATATTAAGATGCCGTCAAGCTGAACAAGGCTGTTCATGGTATATACATGTTGTAAGAATGAAGGATTCTACTTATTTCAGTATGAGAGTGTATAGAAACATGCATACATGCTCCCGGGTCATTGCCAGAACAACTCAGAGTAAAAGGAAAGGCACACCACAAGTAATAGCAGATGTTTTGCGTGGCTCTTTTCCAGGTTTGGTCGACACCCCCGCGGCTAAATCTCTGATGAGTGTTGTTCAAAATGAAGTTCACGTGAGTTTGTCCTACTCTACTGCATTGAGAGGGATAAAACTAGCTATTGGTGAAGTGAGGGGCAGTCCCGAAGAAAGTTATCGAAGATTGTATTGTTATCTGTACGTGTTGCAGATGGTGAATCCTGGTACAGTAACAAGCGTGAAAGTGGATGCCAGAAATAGGTTCAAGTATCTATTCGTCGCTTTGGGCGCTAGTATTGAAGGATTTAGAGCAATGCGAAAAGTCATAGTTGTGGATGCAACTTTTCTTAAGAATGTTTACGGTGGAATGCTAGTATTTGCCACAGCTCAGGATCCGAATCATCACCATTACCCCCATTGCAATGGGTGTAATTGATAGGGAAAAAGATGCTAGTTGGAAGTGGTTTTTTGAAACGCTCAAAACTGTTATACCTGATGATCATGAACTGGTTTTTATGAGTGACAGACATTCAAGCATCATGAAGGCAGTCGAGGAGGTGTACCCACAGTCTCAGCATGGACATTGCGTTTGGCATTTGTCTCGTAACGTGAGAAGTAAAGCTGCGAATGGTTGTAAAAATTTGTGTTCAGCCAAATTCATAGAATGCGCTCACAAGTACACAGAAGGTGAGTTCTTAAGTGCATACTCTGATTTTAGGCGGTGGTTTCCAGGAGCTGCAGAGTATCTAGATGAAGGTGTTCCGCTTGAAAAATGGGCAATGTGCTACTTTAAAGGAGATAAGTACAACTTGGACACAAGCAATTCGTGTGAATCTATGAACATTGTCTTCAAGAAGGCAAGTAAGTACTCCTTATTGCCTTTGATTGATGCGTATCTTGAAAAAGTGTCTGAATGGTTCAACAGGCATAGGAAAGACACTATTGATGCATCATACACGAAGAAATGGGTGCCCCTGGTGGAGAACGAGCTGCATAGGCTATGTGCACTTGCAACGGGCTTAGTTGTCACTGAGCTAAATCATTGTGAGCTTGAATACAACGTGATTGGAACTGATGGGAAGAGCTATCTGGTCAATTTGTTAAGTAAAAGTTGTAGCTGCCGATGTTTTGATATAGACAAGATTCCGTGTGTCCATGCAATAGCCGCAGACATTGCACTGATGCGAACGCCACAAAGAATAAGGGAAATACACATCCATGATTTGTGCTCAAAATATTACTTGATTGAGACGTGGGCGTTGGCTTATTACATAACTATTTATATGGTGCCGCATCAGTCTACTTGGATTATTCTTCAGGAAATCGGAGACTTAGTTGTTTTACCGCCAGACTACACCAAAAAAGTAGGAAGAAAGCGAGTTAAGCGCTTTCCCTCCACCGGAGAAGCGCGCCCTAAACCGAGTAACAAGGCCAACAAAAGAATACATCTGGGACATTGGTTTGAGCCAATAAACCCAAGAGAAATTTAGGGTGTATTGTTTGTTCCTTTGTTAGATTTCTCTATTTCAGTTTAGGATTTCTTTGTTGGATCTAATTTGTAATTGTTCAAGATAATTTTATGTTGAAATTTGTTGGATCTATTATTTCAGTTTATGATTTTTTTGTTAAATCTATTTTGTAATTGTTCAAGATAATTTTATAAAAATATTTTTACAAAATATTTACGTATTTATAAAATATTTACAACTAACACTTATACACATAAGTGTTTCTAACACATAATAATTAAAAAAATACAAAAGGCATATTGTGTTTCTAACACATAATATTGGTTTCACATGAAATACTCCATATGATACATGGTAGTCTTTGATAATGTTACCATTTCATGATGGAGAAAATGCAAATTATATGATTTTGCTAAAATTTTATTGTTAGCCGTTTCTACATGACCTACATAAGTGAAAAATCAGGAGGACAACTACAGAATATTATTTTATGTCTCAGGACAACTGGAAAATCTATAAAGACAACTATGAGCAATTGCAGACAATTGGACATGATGGTACAACTATGTAGTATTTTTTTTTTTAGGCGGCGTGGAGCACGTGTGCATTTAAATTTGCGGCGCTGTTGGATGAGTTAAAAATTAAAAATATTTTTAAATGAATTAAAAATTATGATATTTTATGTTTTTTATTCTGTCCTGCTCTCTATAAAATCGAAACTCTCATCAACCCTTCCGCCTAATTCCCCCAAATCGAAAACTATGGTTTCCGCCTAATTTCCCCCAAATCGAAAATCAACAAGATGCCGAGTTACAGCTCGGGCTCTTCTTCTTCCCGACACTCCTGGGACAGTTCATACTACCGAGCTGATGGAGATTGGGGTATGCGAGGAACGTGTTGGTGTGGCGTCTCTCTTGTTATCAGGGAATCGACTGCTGAAGCTACTCGAGGAAGGCTAATGTACACCTGTCCAGATTGGCCGCATGAGGTAAGAACAAAGACTGAGTTTGTGATTTAGCCGAAGTATAGAATTTAGGGTTTTGTTTCAATGTAGCTGAATGATTTCTTCATTAAATGTACAAGAGAAATCATCCTAATCATGACCACATATGGAAATGGTGGGATCATGCTGTCACAGAAGAACTATCAAGTCTGAAAACTCAAATTGATAAGGTCAATGAAGGAATGCAAAGCATGCATAACATGAGAGTTTTGCGAAACTGTGTTCACGAAACTGCCTCGTTTGAGATCCATGGTGCAGAAATTATGCAAATGAGAGAGCTCCTGGCTGGGATGGAAAGAGAGATTTCAAGGATGAAGGAATTACTTGCCAACCGAGGTGATGGATATGTGATAATTGCATTTTTTCCTTGTGTTTGCTGGGGTTTTTTATTTTCTTAACTAAAAGTCGGTTGCATTATTTTCTTAATTGCATTACGGCAAGATCCTTTATTTTCATTATGTTTAAAAGGGTTCTATGTGTTGTATTTTTATGAATATTCGGTTTGTTATAATTCATATGTTGTTTTTGCTAAAATTCCAGAAAACACTCAATTGTACCATGTTGTCCCATTACCACAACTGAAATATAACCTTAACTTGTACAATATTGTCCATGTTGTCTCATTACCACAACTACCTTAACTTGTACAATGTTGTCCCTGTTGTCTCATTACCACAACTACTTTAACTTGTACAATTTTGTCCCTATTGTCTCATTACCACAACTGAAATATAACCTTAACTTGTACAATGTTGTCCCATTACCACAACTGAAATATAACCTTAAATAAAGACGAGTAATACCATAAGTTCATACTAGTTCAAAAACTAAATCCAACAATTATAACACATAAACAAAGGTCTATACCAGTTCCAAAAAAAACCTAAACACATTTTCTACTTCCTTGTTATTCTTTCCCTTTCCCCTTCGGCTCTTTCCCTTCTGTAAAAGGGGACACAACATGCCTCGATGGTTGTCGCCGCCTCTTAGCTGGTGGATCAGGTAAATCAAAGATGGGTACTTGGAGAAGAGTCCTCTTAGCTGTCATCTTGATCCTCTTCTTACGTGGTGGGTCACCAGGTTGGACTAAGGCTGATGGGCAGGGTTCGAAGAATGATGGGAAGGGTGCGGAAGATGCTGAGACTGGTGATGCTGCGGATGAGGCTGGTGCTGGTGCTGGTGCTGGTGCTGGTGTTGGTGTTGGTGCTGGTGTTGGTGCTGGTGCTAGTGCTGGTGTTGGTGCTGGTGCTGATGCTGGTGTTGGTGCTGGTGTTGGTGCTGGTGCTGGTGCTTGTGTTGATGCTGGTGTTGATGCTGAGACGGTTGGTGAGACGTATAACGCCCCGACCGCCCCTACCTGTGGGCCCCATGCCCTCTCTCGGCCCGTGGGCCCCACCCTTGTCCGACGGCCGGTGCGTTAGTCCGGGAGGCTTGTAATACTTGTTTACTGACCCTGCAATCACCACGTGATCTTTCCCCGTGTTTTGTCCTCACTCACACGATACCGCGAATCACTTCCCGGTAGGTCACCCATCCTTAAATTGCTCTAGCTCAAGCACGCTTAACTCTGGAGTTCTCTCTGGACAAGTTCCCGAAAAGATAAGTGCACTTTGGTGACATAGGTAGCCAAATCAATTCTTATAAGCCTCTCCGCATATACAAGAAATCGGGATGTTACAATCACCCCCACTCATAGAGTGCAACGTCCTCGTTGCGCACCAGGATAGTCACCCTAGACGGTGTGGGCCCACCTGACTCCACACACGTGTTTGGGTTTCGCTCTGATACCACTTATAACGCCCCGACCGCCCCTACATGTGGGCCCCATGCCCTCTCTCGGCCCGTGGGCCCCACCCTTGTCCGACGGCCGGTGCGTTAGTCCGGGAGGCTTGTAATACTTGTTTACTGACCCTGCAATCACCACGTGACCTTTCCCCGTGTTTTGTCCTCACTCACACACTACCGCGAATCACTTCCCGGAAGGTCACCCATCTTTAGACTACTCCAGCTAGGGTGACGATCCTGGTATCAGAGCCGAACCCAAACACGTGTGTGGAGTCAGGTGGGCTCACACCGTCTAGGGTGACGATCCTGGTGCGCAACGAGGACGTTGCACTCTATGAGTGGGGGTGATTGTAACATCCCGATTTCTTGTATATGCGGAGAGGCTTATAAGAATTGATTTGGCTACCTATGTCACCAAAGTGCACTTATCTTTTCGGGAACTTGTCCAGAGAGAACTCCAGAGTTAAGCGTGCTTGAGCTGGAGCAATTTAAGGATGGGTGACCTACCGGGAAGTGATTCGCGGTATCGTGTGAGTGAGGACAAAACACGGGGAAAGATCACGTGGTGATTGCAGGGTCAGTAAACAAGTATTACAAGCCTCCCGGACTAACGCACCGGCTTCGGACAAGGGTGGGGCCCACGGGCCGAGAGAGGGCATGGGGCCCACAGGTAGGGGCGGTCGGGGGGTTATAAGTGGTATCAGAGCCGAACCCAAACACGTGTGTGGAGTCAGGTGGGCTCACACCGTCTAGGGTGACGATCCTGGTGCGCAACGAGGACGTTGCGCTCTATGAGTGGGGGTGATTGTAACATCCCGATTTCTTGTATATGCGGAGAGGCTTATAAGAATTGATTTGGCTACCTATGTCACCAAAGTGCACTTACCTTTTCCGATCATTTGCCCGAAAGAACTCCAGAGTTAAGCGTGCTTGAGCTGGAGTAGTCTAAGGATGGGTGACCTTCCGGGAAGTGATTCGCGGTATCGTGTGAGTGAGGACAAAACACGGGGAAAGGTCACGTGGTGATTGCAGGGTCAGTAAACAAGTATTACAAGCCTCCCGGACTAACGCACCGGCCGTCGGACAAGGGTGGGGCCCACGGGCCGAGAGAGGGCATGGGGCCCACAGGTAGGGGCGGTCGGGGCGTTATAAGACGGGTGGTGAGTCGCCTGGCGGAAGTACTAAGTCTTCAAGAGATTTCACTTTTGCATCCATGCCAGAAAGCTTCTCCATGATCTCTTTGAAGCCATTCTCCATCGACGCCTGCAACTCCAACAAAGATGTAGGCTCAGCTTGTGGAGGTTCCTCTATAGGGCCTTGAAACCGAGCACCAATGTCTAACTCATACAAATGTCTCCAACATATCTTCTTCTTCTTCACGGTTAGATGCTTCGTCCAACCCTCAACCTCTAAATCAATAAATCCGATACCATCATCTAAACCAGGATCCGTGATTCGCGCCATAAGATCTTCTTCATATTCTTCAGGCTCCAAGATGCTACAAATGTCCTGTCAATATCAACAAATACAACTTACTACTCTGATACTAAACCAATCTTTCATATCAAACTCATAACAATATGCAAAAAAAATTATACCTCAGCACTATTTCCAATCGCTTCATTTATATCATCCAAAGGTATACCTTTCATGCAAACATCAATGAATTTATGCTTGCACATCCTTGGACAGTCAGGCTCAGCGGGTACAGCTTCTCTAAATTTCCTTCCAAGACTAGGAATACACTCAAATGCAAGAATCTACACATAAAATTCACAATATCAAACAAAGTTAAAAATCATAAATTTAAGAATTCAAAACATATAACTCATACTTACCTGTAGAGGAAAAATGAAACCAGAAAACCTAGTTTTTTCTCCTTTTCCTTTCACGCAGCCATCAAACTTATTCACCACACGCCGGATCTCCTTCATAGTCTCATCAAATGTGTAACGCCCCCATGGAAACGTCTTGCACATATTCAAATCACCAACAACTCTAAGCAGGAAGGGGTCTATGTTGCCATCAGCCTTGGACTTCGCTTTCAAAACTTTGCATAAGAAAAACAACACTGCCATCTTCTTCCTCTCTACGGAGCTCTGCTTCATTGATTTTAGCTCGGCTTCCACCTCTGCGATCTTGATTCTATCATCCCTTCCAAAGTGCTTATTAACAAAATTCAAACTACCCAACTTCTTATAGTCATTCGGATACTCATGGCAGTCAAGACCACTAAGAAGTGCATGCTCCTTCAAAGAATACCGAATGGGGACTCCATTCACCACAAACCATGCCTCATTCATCTTCTCGGTAGAGACTGTATGAAGGAGAAGCATCCATAACCCTTGACTCATGTGGTTTGGCTCTTTGAACATGTGGAAAATGTGCTTAAACTGAGGATGGGCTCTGAACCATTTCAGCTCTTCCGGAAGCTGGCCTATGACATTGACAACATGCGACACAGCACACCTCGATTGTATCGTACAGGCCTTGGTATACTCGGTTGGACCGAAGTAAAGCTTTTCAGGCTGCATTGGTTGGCTATCATCGTCATCCTGAAATACAAACGAAAACTTTTCCCATACTTTTTTCTACTAGCCTAGCCTGTAATGAACTTTAGCATATTGGGAATCTGAAGTATACATACCTCTTGCGGTTCTTCCTCCTCTGGAGCTTCTTTATCTTGCGCTTCTTTCTCTTCTGCTTCATTCTCTCGCGCTTCTTCTCCGTCATTTGATTTTTTCTCTTCTTCGCCATCACCATCACTAGTCGTGTCCGTTGAATCGCCCGTTGAATCTTCTCTCATTTCAACCTCTTCTTCTGCTTCTTTCTCGGGTTCCGTCGTGGGTGCACTGCGATTGGTTGTTTCGCAGGCTTCGTCTTCCGCCGGTGCTTCTCTGCCTCCGAGTGTGGGTGCACGGAGATTGATAAGATTGGTTGTTTCGGGTGCTTGATTCGTTGTTTCGGGGGCTTCGTCTTCAATCCGTGTTTGATTCGATGCTTCTCCGATTTCAGTTGACTCATACTCGATACCGGATATTCTCACCTTAGCCATCGCCGGAAATTTTGAATCGGAAGTTATGGGGGGGAGCGCCCGAGGAGATAGAAGGTTTCGAAATCGGGGAGATGATAAATCGTAAATCGTAAATCGGGGTTTTGGTATTAATAAATCGGAGATTTGGAATAAAAACATAATTAAACATAAATTAAATCGAGTTGGGTCGGGTTATCGGGTATGCCTAAAATCCGTAGATATAACCCTGGTTTTAGTGTAAATAAAAAGACAAATAGAGAGACGGTAGTATTCTCCACCATTTTTCTTATTAAAAAAAAATTAAATTGATATTAATTATTAGAGTTATCTTAGCCTACTTTTTTTCAATTTTTGGCATTTCAGCCTCTGGCCCTCAAGAGTGCGTCTTCGATTCGTAGATCAATCAAGCAGCTGGTAAAGTATTTTCTGCATTCATACGAGTTCATTAGTGATTATAGTTTCTATTTTCATTCCATCTGTAAATTTCTATACGGTTTTATACTTTTGTGCAGGTTTTTTCACAGATCGAAATCTGGAAGAAAGATGTTTCTCACTAGGTAAAAATTGAGCATTTCATTATCCGTTTCGACGATATCTTGTAATAGTTTCTGGGTTCACCACAAATCCAACGATTATGGTGCTTGTATTGATCAATTTCGGGTTTTTTTGTTTCCAAGGACTGAGTATGACAGAGGAGTCAATACATTTTCTCCCGAAGGCCGTCTATTTCAGGTTGAGTATGCCATTGAAGCTATCAAGGTAATTGACGAAGATCGAGAGTCAAAGTTGGAATTTTTCTTAATTTTGTTTCTTAAGTCACTCCTCGTGTTAGTGTGCTATGTTAGGACAGGCGTTGATTGGGTGTGTGCACTTAATTGTTGCAGCTTGGTTCTACTGCAAGTCTGCAATTGGCGTCAAGACAAGAGAAGGAGTTGTTCTTGCAGTCGAGAAGCGTATCACATCGCCTTTGCTGGTAAATTTTACTGTGCGACTTTGTGTGCTTCTGCTCTTTTATGTTTACACACTTGCTATGTTCAGCAAAATCCAACTGGTTGATTCCGGTTCAGTTTACTTTCCGTTGAAAGCATCTACCCAAGAAGTAATCTTGGGCTCTTTTGGATCACATTATGCAACAAACTTAATCCTGGCTTGGCATGAGTGATTGAATCTGAAGGGCGGTGTAACAAAGTATAACCATTTTAAGTGTCAGTCACTGCTTTCTCAGTCTCTCTTTTTGTAATTCAGGAGCCGAGCAGTGTGGAGAAGATAATGGAAATTGATGACCATATAGGTTGTGCAATGAGTGGTCTGATTGCTGATGCCCGTACACTTGTTGAGCACGCACGAGTGGAGACTCAAGTGAGATCTCAGTTTCTGCTTTCTCCTGGTTTCTTTCTTACACCAAAAGATCTTTCTGTTACCAACTGCTCTCTTTTTTTCTGTTGCCTATAACCACAGGTTCTCGTATGGTGAGCCAATGACTGTAGAATCTACAACACAAGCTTTGTGTGATCTGGCCTTACGGTTTGGTGAAGGAGATGAAGAGTCAATGGTAATAATCGGTCCATTACTCATTAATATCGTAGGAATTTTTTAGTGGCTTTCACTTCTTTCTGCTTGAAATTCATGATTGATTGCCAGAGAGAAACCCTTAGATCGGGGAATTAAGTTTTTAGTTGTAAATTGATAGATACGGCTCTTCAAGCACCAATTTAACAATGCCTAACTCTTTTCCGTATCGTTTTAGCATAACTTGAATATACTTATGCCCGGGTCTCATGAATTTTCTGCAGTCTCGGCCTTTTGGAGTATCCCTTCTCATTGCTGGCCATGATGAAAATGGACCGAGCCTGTAAGTTGTTACTCGTTTAGCTTATATCATTTTCCACCAGCTTATAAGATGAAAGTTAATTGATCTCAAATTAGTATACAACAATGTTAAACAAGTCAATCTTGTACAGGTACTACACAGATCCATCGGGAACATTCTGGCAATGCAAAGGCAATTGGGTCAGGCTCAGAAGGAGCTGATAGTTCTCTCCAAGAGCAATTCAACAAGGTAATAACTTGATTGTTTCACTGTCCCAAGTAACATTACAGAATCTATTTGATTTTTTTCCCTTCAACTTCAATTTCACAACTTTTACAGGATTTAACTCTTCAAGAAGCTGAAACAATCGCTGTGTCTATCCTAAAGCAAGTAATGGAAGAAAAGGTACGCAATTTGTTTACTAAAAAACCCATTGAACCCCACTCCGGTTTAGCCCTTTTTGATACTCTCTGCTTTTCTGGTTTAGGTGACTCCAAACAATGTCGACATTGCCAAAGTCGCACCAGCTTATCACCTCTACACTCCTCAGGAGGTTGAAGCCGTCATCAGTCGTCTATGAGGAAATAAACCAGCATTTTCTTCCGGTTATCTTACCTGGTCTGTCAGGGAATTTGGCAAGCTTGTGTCTGCTTCTGGCTCTCTAAATCGATAAACTTTCTTTCACCAAATGATTGTTACATCTTAGTCTTGCTTATGTGATATGAACTGGAGGTTTTAATTTGCAAGACCATACTCCCTGTTAAGATTAATGTTGGTTGTCATTGTGTTCGACTTTTGTACAATTTCATGAAATTGTAACGTACACATGAAAATCTACTTAACAATGTTTATAAACAAAAAGGTTTGACTTTTATGAAAATGACATAATGGAGCTATAATCAAAACAAGACGAACAAATGTATCATTGATTAGATTTTGAAAACTTGGACATTCATAAAAAAAAAACCTGCATTTTAAACTAAAGAATTTTTCTTAAATAATCTAAATCCAAATAATAAATAAAAAAATTATCGTCACTAAGTTAGCTGATTAGGAACTCCACTCGCCGGTAACCATTTGTTTCCTTGGATAAACGCAGCAACCGTAAACCTCGCTGCCTCGGCATCAGACATAACGGGCTTATAAGCGGCCCATTTAACTCTCTGGCTCAAGCCCGATCCACGACCCGAATTCTTATACTCTCCGTACACTATTTTCGAAGGCTCAACCCCGAGATCCCAGCGAATCCACCCAGCGGCACTCACGATCGGCCCAATCTCCGACTGCATAATCACAGTCGTCGAAAACTCCTTCCACGGACGGCCCAGATACGTCTCAGCGGTTACATTTCCGTTCGCGGAGATCGTGCACCGCTGGATCGAGATCCCGGTGTTCTGATTATCGTCGGTCCTGCCTTGGGCGGTGATTGTGTTGAACTGGTTCGAAAGCGGCTGTCGCGGCATGATATTGCAGCCTTGAAAGACGACGGCGGCGTTTCCGAATATGAAATCGACTGTTCCGGTGACGTCGCAGTCGCGGTAGAATTGGCGGTTGGACTGAGGGTAGAGAGTGTCTTGGTAGCCATCGAATGAGCAGCTGTAGTAGACTGAGTGAGTGATCGGATCCTGATCGGAACGCAACCGCCTGGTGCTTCGCTGGTCCGGCTGTGTTTATGATTCCGATGTCTCTCATTATGAATCCTTTCCCTTGAACCGCTGCGTGAAAAAAAAATCGTAAATATAAATCCCATGAAATTGAGGGAGAAATAAAATTAGTAGGAGAAGGAGTTACCCAACGTCGCCGTTTCGTAGGTTTTAATCCCGTCGATGTAGTTCTTGCTGCCGGAAATAATGGTCTTGGACTTGCCGTCGCCGTAGATCATGACATTCCATTTGCTCTTATCCATAAGAACATTCTCTACGTACGTACCGGCTTTCACGTAGATAACGAACAAGGTGTTCCCTTTACTCGGAACCTTTGCCACCGCCTCGTTAACCGTTTTCACGTCGCCGGAGCCATCAGCTGCCACCGTCACGTTTGGAGTTACGTTCTCCGCATAAAGTAGCTGCCGAACACCTTGACTCACCCAACGCGGGAACGGCTTGGAGACGAGTAACCGTCTCCTGTGAATCGGGATCCCAAAATCGCTCAAGGTGGAGAGTACCTTGGCGACGATTGCGAGACTGTTGCTGGTGAACTCGGTGGAGTTTCGCATGGCGGATTTCAGATTCCGCGAGGTTGTGGAGTTCGCGTACTCCGTCTTGTTGTCCGTGCTGAGCTCGTCGAGCGCGTCGAAACACGTCTCGTGGTAGGTTAAGGCGGCGCTGAGCCACGTCTTGAGATCGTCGATCTTCGTCGGAGTCAGGATATTCATCTCGTCTCCAACATCCATGGCGGAAACAGTCTCGTTGAGACTATCCATCGCGTTGTCTAACAGCTCTCCACAAACACCAAGCGCCGATTTGATGCTCTCATCATCAGTATCTTCGGCGAGCTTCTTCGGCAAACCGGAAATAGAAGCGAGCTCGTCGACCACCACCTTCAGTGAAAGCCTGAACAGAACCTCCGGATCCGTCGTGTCGGAAGATGGAATCTTGGAGATGCTGGAAATACAAGAAGCAGGGAACTGAGTCACGCTGCACACAGTCCTGAGTGAAGCGGCTGGAGTCAAGTTGGGAGTTGAACTCAGTGTCGAACCATGGGAATCGTTTCTCCGGCTATGAACAACAGCCGCAGAGACGATGATAATCGCCAACAGAGCCACGACACAAAGTCCCACTATTAGCAACCGCTTATACGTCTTTCTCTTCAACGCTACATCTTGCGCTTCATCTACTTTGAAGTATCCTTTGATTAACTTCAGAGTAGTATCCATAAAACCTAAAATCAAAGGTTTCTAGGGTTTCTGTTTTTTTTCGTCGAACAATAATAAAGATTTGGTTATATGATGAGGGTGTGTTGACGATGGCTTTATATAAGTAGTGGAAAGTGAATATATAGCGCAAATTATTTTAAGGAAGTGGTGATTCATGATGTTTTGTCACTAATTAATTTGAACCTATCTTCATTAGGTAGTTTCCTTCTTCAGTCTTTCACCATATCTCTATTGAATATTGTATAAACAGGGCAAAAATATTCGACCTGGTTTAGTGAAAACCATGAATGTAGATTGGGGATTAGTAATATACTACAGGTGATCGCATGCTATATTGGGACGCGAACATCTCTTTGTCGTGTGTTTTGTGTCACAACACCTTGGAAACACGAAGCCACTTATACTTCATGTGTCCGTACTCTCAACAAGTTTGGACAAATCTCGCGAAAGGAGTGCTCCTTCATGACTTCACATTAGTATGGGAGGAAATTGTTACTCTTCTCACCAGCTCGAGCCGGAACCGAGTACACATGTTCACCATAAGGTACTTGTTTCAAACTACCATCTATTTCTTATGGCGGGAACGGAATGATCGTAGGCACGGGGCTGGCCATTCCACATCGCAGCGACTAATCCACCTCATTGACAAGACCATGAAGAATCGGTTTAACTCCATTCGGAAATTGGGCGATCACAGATATGAAGAAGGATCCCAATTTTGGCTAGCTTCTAGACCAAACGATTAGAGATTATCTCTAAACGTTCTGATCCTTGATGTGTTCGCAAATGTAAAAAGTTTCTAGCATTTTCTAAATTAGTTCGCATCATAGATATAAAAACACTTTTTTGTCGAATAAATTTAACATTCATTCAAAAAAAATATATATATATATATACTACTAGATGCAAGTTGCAACGCTAGTAATAGTTTCAAGTCAAAGTCCAAATGTTCCTCTTTTTGTACACGTCAATTTAAATAACATTCTTAAGCCCATAGAAAGTGAAACCAACACTCTCCACATATTACTAATTATTCGAGAGTAGTCTTGCTTGATAACACATGCAAATCAGGCCAACGAAGCTAATAGCATAGCAAAAAAAAAAATGTACTACACATTGGTCGGTATTGTCAACGTAGTCGATTTTGTCAAATACATTAGAAAACTACAGGGGTTAAAATATTGAATGTTTAATTAAAATTATTAAGAAGTTCTAATTATATCTAATAATTTTTCTTTCTTTTTGTCTCTTCTTTAATGTCAAAATAATAATTTATAGTTTTTTATAGTGTGCTTAATTGTTTGGAGTTTAATGCACGAATCTTCACAATATATTGGTTACTTTTGTTTGATTGAACATTTTAATGCCGACTTATGTTTATATCATGATTTTATTTGAAGATCAATTCTAATATTCGTTATATTAATTCTAATGGCTTTTCGTGTTCTTACTATGGAAACTTTGAATGTTTGGGATTATGATTGAGTAGTATGTAGTTGATGAGATATTGTGGTGATTTTACGTTAATTTTGGGATCAGTTTCTTGCAGAATACTAAATAAGATTGTGTTTGATTGCGTTGTGAGATATAGTTGGTTCATTTTCCCTCGAATTGAGTCATTATTCCTTATTGGGATCAGTTTCTCACAACGCAATCAAAATCAACAATTATTCGACCAACAATATATATGTCGGAAATACACAACAATGATATCTCAAAGACCGAGCGAGAAAGGGAAACCGGTCGAAGCTAACCAGCCTCCACCACCAATAAACTGACCAGCCGTATATGGCTGAGCTTCAGCAGCAGCCGTAATTACCTTAAAGCCCCTCCACTTCACTCTATTTGCAGTTCCAGCCCCTGCTCCTCTGTTCGCATACTCCCTATAAGTCAGAGTGTTCAACGCGAAAGTCCCGGTCCACTCGGACCACCCTTCGGGTCGGATCACGTCGGAGATATCCGACTGCATTATCACCGTCTGCGAATACTCCTTCCACGGCCGACCAAGATACGTCGGGAAACTACTTTTCACGGACTGTAAATCCGACGTGGCACCAATCCTACATTTCTGAATAACGATCCCGGTGTTCTGGTTCGGATCGGTTCGTCCTTGGGCCGTGACCATGTTTTTCTGGCCGGAGTTTGGCCGGCGAGCGTGGATGTCGCAGTCTTGGAGCACGGCGGCGGCGTTTCCGAAGATGAAATCGACGGTTCCGGCGATGAGGCACTTGACGAAGAACTGACGGTTAGAGTGGACGTAGAGAGTGTCTTGGTAAGCCAACATGTCGCATTGGTAGAAAGCGGAGAAATCTGAACCGACACGGAGAGCCACCGCTTGGTGCTTCGACGGTCCCGCCGTGTTCTGGAAAGTGATGTCACGCGCTAGGAATCTCTCGCCGACAGCGACTGGGGTCCACAAAAGAAAACACCGGTTAATTAACGGCATTATTATTAGCTAAAAAGACTAATAACACGGACTTGTTTTGCCGGAATATCACTTTAGTTTAACAAAATTTACTACTTTACCTTTTCTGAAAAGAAAAAAACATATTTTAGAAAATGAAATGCAGACTTAAAATTATATAAAGGCACTCTTCACGAGTGGATGAGCCATAAAACCAATCCACATAACGTGACCTGGAAAAGCATATGAATAAAGCCAAGAAAAATGATGGATCGAGACTCGCACATGACTCATATCTAATTAAGTTTTTTGTTATATTTTTGTAATTCAAATTCAAATTTCATTTTATTGCTAGACTAAGAATCTACTTGTGTATAATTAATGTGCATGAAAAGTGTAAAGATTTTTCCACCGAAAAAGGACCACATTGTGCAATACTTTAATCTTTAAAAAAAAAAAAAATTAGAATTGCTTACTAACGGTGGCGGAGTGAAAAGTGGTGCTACCGTCGACGACATTTCTACTTCCGGTTATAATAGTTCTCGTCCGACCATCTCCCATAAACATTATATTCTTTTTCTTCTTCGCCACTTCCACATTCTCTCTATAAACACCGGCTTTTATATGTATCACATACCTCTTATTACTATTCTCCGGTGCTGCCGCAACCGCAGCCGCCACCGTCTTGAATGTCCCACTACCATCAGCCGCCACGGTGGCGTCCGCTTTCACCGTAGACCCCTGAAGAAGCCTCCTATCTCCGGCTGATAACCAAGTCGGCCATCCCTCGGCGTCTAGTTCTCCGGCGCCGGCGATATCTACGGCCACCGTAGTCTTTTCCTCCTCCTTGAGCTTACGGTTGTTTGAGGTGAGCTTAGCTTTTAACTTGAAATTGGCTATGTCGGTATCAGTCATGTTCTTGATCATTGCTAGTGCATTGCTGCACATGTGCTCTACGTGTATCTACACATAAAGATTTCGTTATAAAGCTATATTTAAAATAAAAAAAATCGTGTTATTTACAAGTTTATAGAATTAATGTATGTACTCTAATAACAACAACTTATAGCTACTATTCATACATATGGACCGGCACTAGCTAACAACTTCTCATTGTAAGACAAAAAAAATTCCTAAAGAATAATTGTCAAAGTGATGTGATGTATGGATACATCTATTTTTTTGGTTACTCTATATATTTTTGTTTGCCACTAAATACATTTTTAGAAATAGTGATTTATGTTGAGCCATTCCGGATTCCATAAGTTTCTGTGAACAAAAACAAATGCATTTTGTCGACATTTGCGTTTTTAAAATTAATTCAAATTTTCGCTTAATGATTTTATCTCATTCATTTCGCATAGTTATCTTATATTAAACTATGAAGCGTAATGGTTAGAGAATTGGTGTTTACGTACCTGACCCTTCAACAAGGCTTTACGAACTTTTTTGTCAGCGGCGTCATGAGAGAAGCCGTAAAGACAAGTCTCCTGGTTAGTAATAGCGGAGCTAATTAGGGTTTTGAGATCACCGGCGTGTTCCCGGAGAGATTTCCTGTTAGGATACAAATGGAGATCTTCCACCGCCTCATGGAGCTCATCGAGCGTCACATCAATAGTCTCCAAACAGTCATGAAACGCCGTCTTCTCGCGAGGAGTCAGTCCTTTCCTATTCTTGATCAGCTTCTTCACGGTGAAGTAGTTGTGTTCCACGGCGGTTGTTGTTAGGTTAAGCGACGCCTCGATGACGTCTTTTTGCGATGTCAGCTTGGCGCCGCCGGAGGTGGCCACCGCGGAGACGCAGAGGTCAGGGTAAAGCGTGGAGCTGCAGGCGGATCTTAGCACGGCGTGAGACGACGGGGATAGAGTTTGTTTTCCGTTTTCGTTGGCTTTTGAAGCTCCGGCGGCGATTCCGGCGACGGCGGCTACGAGGAACAAGGCTACGGCGGCGGATAGTAAAACAAGTTTCTTATTTTTCTTGAAATTATCTTTGGAGAAGATTTCTTTGATGGAAGATGCCATTGTTTTACACTGATGAGTGAGTGCTGAATGTGCTCGTGAAGAGCTAGGGGTGTTTATATTGATGAATTAAGATTTTTAAAATGGCTTTTACTCTCTCTCTTTTTACTTTTCCTGGCTCTATTATTTGAGTGGTATTTCAGTAAACAGAAGGACAAAAAAACACCTGTTATAAGCCGCCTCGTTAATAGAAGATAATGTTAGGGAAAAAAAACAGAATATTATTCCGATTATTCGAGTTCCACAGAAGTACTATTGTCGTAACTCGTAACATATTGTTGATTTGCTCAGAGCATGTCCAATGGTGAGGTTCTAAAAATGGGTATCTAAAATTTTTAGAACCTCACATTTTAGAACCCCAACATTTTGTATGTTAATTTTTAGAATCTGTATCTAAAAGTTCTAACTTTAGAACCTTTCTCTCTTCTTTTTAGAACCTCTCTAATATTTATCAATTATATATCATTATAATTTTTTAGAACTCTTCTATTTAGAAACCCTCATTGAACATGCTCTTACCAGTGATTAATTGACCACCACTCTGGTGTCTGGTCCACGTTTATCCGTATACATCCTTAACCAATCAGTGACCGAAATAACTACATTTATTTATTTTAATTGAAACTATATAATGTTTAGAGATTTTTAAAAAAATAAAGTCTCTTTCTTTTTGTTGATTAAAGCTCGATATAGTGCACATAAACCTTTTTTTTGGGTTAAAGTGTATATAAACCCCTTTCGTATTTCTTACATTTTTCGGTTAAATAATAGCACTTTTTGTAATGTAATTGTTATTTACTTTATTGTCAATTGTCATGCAGTACTAATTGACTAATTGGTTCGAATCATAAGCAATAATTTAGCGGTAAGCCCCAATGCAAAAAAAAAAAACTATGAAAGGCATCAAATTAAATTTTGGGAATTTAAGTATTCAACGTATGTTTGGTTGATTACTAAGAATGTAAAATCTTATTTTAAAACTTGTTTGCGGTATAGTCAGGGCCGTACCCACCATGTTAAAATTAAAACATTCACCTAGAGCATCATTTTACATTATTAAATATTTGAAAACCTATTTTAAGTGTGATAATTGATTGGCTATGGTGATGACCATCTAATAATTATTTGGAATTTTATAATTTGATATAGTCGTCACCATCTCATATTTGTTCTGCATGAATTCAAATGTATTACTTTTTGAATATCTTTCATTTCTAAACTTTTTTGTATGCAACTTCCTCTTTTTAATATATATATATATAATTATTTTTACGCCATTTTTATGAAAATTGTATAGAGAAATGCAGATATTTGAGAAAACTGAAATCTTTTCTTAGTATTTCTCACTCTTAACTTTTACAGAGAAAACACATTTGATATTTATACACAGAGCTTGCATAAACCCTAGGAAACCATCTGCTGACACTTGTCAGAGTCCTAGGATCAATCCGATGATTGGAGAAAATCAAATCTGTTGCGGATTTGGATTTGTTCTCCCTTACTTTTACAGCTCACTATTGTCCTTTGCTCTGCTGCTTGTTTGTCTTTGTCCTGAGGTGAGGAAGATGATTGTTGTTTCTTGGACTCACTAATGGGCTTTGTTGAATCCTTCGTTTGATTACAAAGGCCCATTTTGTCTGAAACATTATTGTTTTGCGACAGAGTGTTGTTTTCCTTAGTAAATTGAACCAAAATGTTTTTGGTAAACTTCAATTATTTTATCAATTGAAAAAATTACATATCTCTATAGTAATTGTGAAGTCATAATCTGATGTGGCGTGCTTACATCGATTCTCCCTCAATCGATTTTTTTTTTTGATTATGTGTCTTATTTTCATTCGTTTATATTCTGATGATGTGTCTTTGTAACTTAAATCGAACCAGAACCCGGTATGTCGACTTCAATTAGTTCTTTGATTTCGATCAATTAGTTAGTAATTTTGAATTGGTATACGATCGGTTATTTAATAAAAATCTCTATAGTAATTGTGAAGTCATAATCTGATGTGTCGTGCTTACATCGATTCTCTCTCAATTGATTTTTTTTTTGATTATGTGTCTTATTTTCATTCGTTTATATCCTGATGATGTGTCTTTGTAACTTAAATCGAACCAGAATCCGGTATGTCGACTTCAATTAGTTCTTTGATTTCGATCGATTAATTAGTAATTTTGGATTGGTATACGATCGGTTATCTCTATAGTAATTGTGAAGTCATAATCTGATGTGGCGTGCTTACATCGATTTTCCCTCAATCGATTTTTTTTTTTGATTATGTGTCTTATTTTCATTCGTTTATATCCTGATGATGTGTCTTTGTAACTTAAATCGAACCAGAACCCGGTATGTCGACTTCAATTAGTTCTTTGATTTCGATCGATTAATTAGTAATTTTGGATTGGTATACGATCGGTCATTTAATAAAAATATATCTTACTAAAACCGACTTCGGATTGATCGCTTGGTTCGGTTCTGAATTTTAACATGATTCTTTAATTACGTGTATCCTTACTAAACCAAACAAACCCCAAATGATATTGTTTTTTATGGGCCCTAGCGCACATGTTATACTCATAGTCGGTTGTGAGAAACCCTAATAACTTCGCCTATAAATAATGTTTATTATAAACCCTAATCTCCCGATTTCATCATTCGACGACATTGTCGCGTATCAAATTGCTCTTTTCTTCTTCATAGCTTTTTCAACGAAGCAATCTTCTCTGATTGTAATAGGGGAAAGGTCTATTTCGTGTATAGGTTTTCTCTAAGTGTTATTTTGGAGATCTTGTATTCTCAGTTCGAGGATCTTCTTTCATAAATATGATAGACGAGGAAGGGAGTCACATGAGTTTTGGTTTGATTGGATTTGGGATCAGAAAGAGATGCAGTTTTGGTTTTATTTCAGGGCATTAACAGGATACAAATGGTGAGTTGTCTAGGGTGGTTTTTCACTGAATGACGAGTTTCTAGGCAGTGTGTCCATCCTGAGAGATGCACATGAAGTGGTCGAGATGATTTCTGATCGACAATATTTTGAAAGTTATGACTCTTTTTTTTCAAAACGTTTGGTATGACATTTACTGTTGCAGAATGTGTAATATTCCCATGTCTAAAGACAGGGCTCGACCATCTGCAGAAAGTGAAAGGTGAGGAATCTCATTCGTTCTTATAAGTTTCTTAGAACTCATTAGTTTCAGAGTGCATGGAATTTACATTTTGGATTAGGGAGAAATTTCAAGAAATGTCACGAAACTTGAGGTTCACTTCATACACAGACTTTTTTTATTGGAAAAATATTATCAGCCAAAAGGAGGATAATCAGGGTGAGCCGGTTAGGAGTCAGAAGAAGTGACTGAAGAAATAAAAGATGTTGGACAACAGTTGGCTCTGGCGTTCAATCATGACATGTATGTCCTTGCATTACCTTTAGAGGTAAACTTTAGAGGTTCTTATGCATTACCTTTCTTATGTAAAGGTTTGCTATGCTCTTAATTATAGACATGTACTCAAATATAGTTTTTTGGATTCCGTGATGAATTTTTACGCCATTTTTTCCAGAGAAAAACATTAATTGTTTCTCTTAGTTCAATTATTTTGGGTCTTGGCTTGCTTCCTCTACATTTGAAAAGTTCAGCGAAATATTTGAGGTGGGATTAAAATCGAGGGGGAGGTCCTTTTTCAGCTCATTTTGCCATTCTGGGTCAAGAAATCTTCTTGAAAATGCAGAGTAAGTTTGGTGTTGAGTCGCAAACAAGGCATCATGTTTACATTGTAAAGCTAATTGGAATGGCTGTAATTAGGAAAAATCATTTGATTATGTAATGTCTTTACGAAAATCTATAGATTATGGGAGCTGGTGAGCATTATTGCCATATTCTGAAGTTCGTGTGAATATTCTATGTCAGATCTCTGATTACTTTCAGTCTGTCACGGTGCTCTCGCTTCGCCTTTATATATATCAAGATCTAAGTCTCTAACTGTACATAATCAGCCACTTTCTTTTTTTTTTTATGAGTTTTTCGTATGAGAATTAATCTTGACGTTTTCTTAGATCTAATAATGTTATTACTATTTTTTGTTTCTTGTGCCTTTTTAGTTTTCTTTTGGCTTGGTTTTTTTTTCTATTTCGTTATCCTTTTTGTTCATCTATCGTCCTCTTGCTTTGTGTGTTATCGGTTTTGTTTTGTATCGGTGTTGATTGTTTTTGTTTTACATAGATCTAAATTGATCTTTGAGTTTTTTTTGTTTTTAGGTTGCATGGTGGATAATCCCATTTCTGAAGAAAAATCTACCGATCCGAGGTCTGTTTTCTTTGTCTTTCTGTTTTGTGTTATCGATCAACTGAATATTAATCTACCGATCGAACACATATATGTTTTTATTAGTCGTGCTTTGTTATTTTTGTTATCTTTTCTGCCTTTTTTTTCGGGATCGACATTGGTAAGTTGTTTCGCGTTTTCTTTTGATTTGATAGTTGCGTGAATTTATAGTACTTTCGCGTTTTCTTATATTGAATTTTCGTTTTTTAGGTGTTCGTCTTTTGGGCTTGGAAGTTTGTTTTTGTGTTCTATGATGGTTGCGAGAGGTTTTGCATCTTTTTAATGGTGTCGAAATTTCTTAATTCGTTTTTCTTTGTTGCTGGAAACCTCGATTCTGAGCGTTGTGTTGGTTTTGATTTCGTTTCTTTTCTTTTTGTGTTTTTTTTATATATATAACTAAAGTATTAGTCAATTTTGCAGATTTGATTGGCTGAGTTCGCAATGTTGGAAATTTCAAACATCCTGAGACGCATGGTCGGTTAAAAAACAAGAGAGTTGTGGATTTTGATATTGATATTGATAATGCTAGGTACAGTTAAAATTTTGTTCCCCAAAGTCGTTTCGAATTTGTGCTTTCGTTCTCCCTAATTATAAAATATATCTTCGTATAGTGTATGTCGTTTGCATTGCCGATTGAGTGGGGATTATGCTGCTGAATTTTTAGACGATTTGTCCAATTGTGGGCAAGGAGATTTTATTTGTATTATGAGATTTGCAAAGATAGAAATATAGAAAGGTAATCTTATATTGTCATGTAGTGTTTTCGATATGCTAGATCTTTTATCATTACCTGGAGTAATTGGTTTTGGTTTTTTTTTTTTTGACCAATGGTTTTGGTTCTTGTGTAATTAGGTTTTTGGGTGGCAGCTACATTTTACAACTTCACGCACGTTTTAGTCAATCATCATCTTGCCGAGATTGTCAATTTTAGGAACTCGATAAAATCGACCATTGATTCGTCATGCGATATTAGTCTTTACTATCTGTGATTTTTTTAGCTGTGTTTAGATTTTATTTTTTGTATTTCCGTGGCTTTATGTTATCGTTCATTCGTGAATAAATTCTTGGTTTTGTACTTTACCAAAAATAGTAATTATATCAAAACGTCTTTTTAGAAACTAAATGAATGACAAAGACACTTTCGTCTACGGCGACTGCTCCTAGCAAAAATCAGAACACGATAAGATTGTTAGGAATACCTAAATCCTACGCACTACCTCTTAACCGTTTGATTAATCAAGACTGCTTTTGTGAAGTATGAATAAAAGATTTTTTCATTCGACAAAATTAGAGACGGTCGAATATGTAATATATGGGAAATAGTGTTAATATTAACAGAAATGGTGAAAATGGTCTGTATAAATCTAATTGGCGATTTTGGATGTTATTGTCTAGATATTAATATATATCTAATATTGCGATAATGATTATTAATGTTTGTCTAATATTGCGATAATGATGATTAGAAATCATATATATTCTAAGGGGGGTGTATTGAACTGAGTATATGGAGTGATTTGAGTTTTAATAAGATTTCAGATGATTTTGATGGTTTTGGCTGATTTTAAAGAAGATGTTATGATTTTATTTTAAAATCCCCTACATTCCCACATAAAACCATGAGATTTGAATCTTTGTATTTTTAACTAAGAAAGTTTCTTAAAATCATCTAAAATCTCATGCAGTCATTAAAATCTCAAAACTTAAAACATTTTCAATAACAGTGGATTTGATATGATTTTAACAAATTCGTGTTTGAATAACAGAGGATTGTAGATGATTTTGAGTGACTTTACATAAATCTCATGTTCAATAACACTTGATTTGGGAAGATATTTTAAAATTCTTTGTTGAATAACAAGGGATTTTAATAAAATCTCAAAATTTCTTAAAATCCACAGTTCAATACACCCCCCTAAATGAATATCTTGCAAGATAAAAGATGGGAGATTTAGATTAATATTTCAAAAAATTTATATATTTTGAAAACTAACCCATGTTTTAAAAAGTTTGAAAACTAACTTTTTGTATGTAAAATGATCAAAATATCTAGATAAATCAAGCATAAATTTTTTAAAACATCTAATTTTATTATTTAATTTACAAAAAAAAAATATATATATATATATCATCTCAATATTGTTAATTAAAATAAGAATAAAAAATAATGGATGTAAACAAACAAACAAAAAGTCGATCATTTTTTAGATTTTGTGTGTTGAAATTTTTTAAAAACATCTGATTTAACAAATAGATATTCATAACATAAAAGCTGGTCAAATAATGCATAAACATTATACAAAGTGATATTTTGAAGTGGTTAAGTATTCACGGACGTTCATGGAATAAAACATTATTAAATTATATAACTTATCTTTTAGACTGTGTGAACGCAAAGAATTATGATAACAAAGCAAATCGTGTGAACATATGAACGTACGGTTTCACAAACGTGTTTTTGTATAATTTTATGTATGTATGGTGATGAATATATGAGTAGATTTTCATACCAATTTGTGTATATCTAATAAATATGTTTATATCGAAATATAAACTATAATTAAAATAAATTTATTTTATTTTATTCTATTATATATATATATATATATATATATATATATATGTGTGTGTGTGTGTGTGAGTGTGTGTGTGTATACATGATAAAATTATTATTGAATACTTATTTTACAATATATATTTTATTCTGAAAATTAAAATATTTTTTTATTTGTAATTGTAAATTTTCAAAATTCATGATGGATATAATTTTTTTTTACATAATAAAGAAGTTAGTTTTCAAATTTTCTAAAACATGGGTTAGTTTTCAAAATATATAATTTTTTGGAATATTAAATCAAATTTCCTCATAAAATATTTGGAAAATTACTAAAATTTTCCTTAGGATCTAACTCCCGATTGCCAAGTTTTTATTTATTATATTAGTGTTTATCTTTAGATTTGGGAAGGAGTCTATTATCTTGGTTTAGTTCTCTATTCTATAATGTCTGGTGTTGTGAATCCCGATGATATACTTTTTCGTATGTTCGTGATTTGAAGCCTCAACAATGTTTTTGGCGTATTCGAGTTAATGTGCTTCAGGTTTTTGATCTGTGCAGTGGATGCAATGGACTTTTGGAATTGATTTTGGTTGATTCGGAGGTTCCTTAGCTATTTCTTGTCTTGGTCGTTTCGTCTATATATTTTTCTTTTAAGAGTAACCAAAAAATCATTTATTTTTGTTTACTATTTTGAAAAATAAATATTTGCTGGCTTATAGACTTTGATATTTTGTTTTAACTCAATGTGTTTTCATCAGATTTGATTGGGCATGTTGCGGAGATAGGGACCTTTAATTCTCTAAACCTTTCGTTTGGTCATCCAATGTATTGGGGTAATGTCTACGTAGAACTTCAAAACAACGCGTAAGTTCCTTTATTTGTTATTTGTTTACACCACTCGATTTATGTATGCTTATGTATTTTTTTTTTTTAGCAACGTACGTATACAAGTCCTCATGCGTAGGGATTATTCATCGGAATTGATGTCTTCGTTGTCTCGAAGTGGACATACAGTCAACATTTGTGTCATTCGGTTTGCTAGGATTGTCGACTTTGGGAGTTTCTGGGGTGCTATGACAACATACGATTTTACTCGGATATTATTGAATCCTTCTTTTCCTGAGGTTCATCGCATGCGTGATTCGATTCTTCGATCTGGATGTTTTAGACCATGATTCCTATTTTAGTGTAGAGAAATATTTTGGATTTATCTTTTATGGTTTGAGGGTTTTGTTCATTTTGATCTTTTTTACGTTTTGTCGTTCAAGTGATAAAATACATTTTTATTTTTGTTCATTCGCTCTAAAGTATGCAAACTCACACTTGAAGACTTCTTAGAGTCGACAAAGAGTCGAAAATCTTGCAAATTATCACTTAGATTATAATTAATGTTGTTGTTTGTTGAAGCTGGTTTAGGTACTTTAGAATAGTTCTGTATAGCAATAAAATAACTAAAAATATTACTTTAGAAATGTTGTTGTGTGATTGTATAGCAATAAAATAAAAAAACATATACGAAAAAACGTATACGAGAAAAAATATAAACAATCAAGCTTATTTTATATACAAATAAATAAACAAATATATCATATATAGTAAAAGCGAAGTGAATTTTTGGAATGGACCTCTCTCATTCACTCTAAACCGTAAAACTCGGTTAGTACCATTTATATCGGTTTAAATTAAGTTTTGTTTTCGTTGCTAGGGTTTTTGTAATGCTTTTTGTCTTTTGCATATTTTTTTCTTTCGTTCTTGCCTCTTACCTTTGTTTTGAGTGTTGTTTATTTTTCTTTCGTTGCTAATAGATCGACTATTTTTGTTTTTTTTTACCGTGTAGGTGGTTCTAATTCTAGAGATGTTTTTCCGGAGTGTTCATCTTTTCTGCTCTGTCGAGGTATGCGTTTCATGTGTGAGTTTGTATATATTTTTTTTTGCTTTGGTTAACTCTCTATGCGATTGGTTTTATTGCTTTTTATCGTCTGTCTCGATCTAATTATCTACTTCTTTGTTGATTTTGATATGTTTTAAATTAGATTGTTTGTGTTGTTCATTGTTCTTTGTTGCTATAAGGCCGACTAATTTTAGTTTTTGTTCGTGCAGGTGGATCTAATTCCGGAGATATTTACCCGGTGTGTGCATCATTTCTGCTCTACCGACATGTTTGCTATCGACTCTCTGTTTTTTGTTTTTGGTATCTACTCTCTGTTTTTGAATGGTTGTTTTTCTCATAATTCGGTGTAGTGCTAAGTGCTAACATGTTACTTTTGTCTTCTTTTAGAGATATATCCTTAATAGCAAAGCAAATTGGACTTTCCAATAGTACTTACATACGATATCATATATAGTAAAAGCGATATCATATATGATGATTATGGAGAATATACATCTTACGTTCAAAAAAATTATAAACAATTGAGAAAACTTAAAAAATTAAAATATTACTAAATTCAGAAAAGTGTACCCTTTACCGGGTTCGATATTGAACTAACCTAACACTACAAGAAAACAGGCAATTTGCAACGATTTTTTGCGACGATTTTAATTCGTTGCAAATTGCCATCGGTTTTGCGACGATTTTACGACGATTCTAAAAGACGTCGTAAAATCGTCGCAAACTTGGGACGAAAAGTTTCGTTGTAAAATCGTCGCGAATTAGCGACGATTATACAACGATTACTGACGACTTTACGACGATAATCAAAATCGTCGTAAAATCGTTGTAATTTAGCGACGATTTACCGAGGTTTGTATAAAACGTTGCAATATCGTCGTAAAATTACCCACGAATTAGCAATGATTATTATAAGTTGAATTTTACATCGATTTCCCAACGATTAATAAGTTAGGTGAGCACGTTTTAAGCTCACGGTGTCCGGTTAGGTAAACATGTTTAATATCGTTGTAAAGTCGATGTAAACATTTTTAAATTCGTTGTAAAATCGATGTGAAATCGATGTAAAATCGTAGGTAATTCGATGGTAATGAAAATAAAAATCTATATATAGTGGCCAACTTCATAATAAAAATTTCATATTCAAAAACATTTACTTCTTTCTGACCAACAAAAAATGTCAATATACGAAATTAGAAGATGGATGTATAATCGTCTTGATTCAGAGGGATCGCTAACAAAGGAGTTCAGTGATGGGGTGGAGGGATTCATGCATCAGGCAGGAAGTATACATAATACGATTATCAGTGGTAAGATGTACTGTCCTTGTGCCAGATGCTTGAATAGGAAATTTATCATTATCTCGAAGGTGTGGTCGCATATATTAAATAGAGGGTTTATGCCGCATTACTATATATGGTATTATCATGGAGAGGGTCATGGGGGAAATGCAGCTAGTAGTAGTAGCAATTATCAAGCATCGAATATTGATGAGTCAAATAATTTTAATCAATTTGATGATCATGCGGAGCAGCATGGTGAAGATAATGATAGGATTCATGACATGGTTACGGATGCATTTCATGAAACCGTAAGTACATTTGCACATGATCATCATGATGAGGAACCCAATCTAGATGCAAAATTTTTTTATGATATGCTAGATGCTGCAAATCAGCCACTCTACGATGGATGTAGAGAAGGACATTCTAAATTGTCGTTGGCGGCTAGGATGATGACTATTAAAACTGATCATAACTTAGCTGAGGTTTGCATGGATGATTGGGCTGATTTGATTAAAGAGTATTTGCCAGAGGACAATTTAGCTGCTGAAACTTACTATGAGATACAGAAGCTGGTTTATAGTCTTGGGTTGCCTTCTGAGATGATAGATGTATGTGTTGACAATTGCATGCTTTTTTGGAAAGATGATGATAAGTTGCTGGAATGTCGATTTTGCCATAAGCCAAGATATAAGCCGCAAGGTACTGGTCGGAGTAAGGTACCGTTCCAGCGGATGTGGTACCTTCTTATAACTGATAGATTAAAAAGAATGTATCAGTCTGAGAGGACAGCTGCATCGATGAGATGGCATGCAGATCATTTGCAAACAGATGAGGAGGTTACTCATCCTTCAGATGCAAAAGCGTGGAAACACTTTAAGACGGTACATCCAGACTTTGCTAGAGAGAAACGTAATGTGTATCTTGGTCTTTGCACAGATGGATTTAGTCCGTTTGGTATGTCTGGTAGACAATATTCTTTATGGCCAATAATCCTAACACCTTACAACCTACCCCCAGATATGTGCATGCAAAGGGAATTTTTATTCATGAGTATTTTAATACCAGGTCCGAAGCATCCGAAGCGTTCTCTTGATGTGTTTTTGCAGCCTCTGATACAGGAATTGGAGCAGTTGTGGTATACCGGGGTTCGGACATATGATTTTGCAAGGAAAAAAAATTTTACAATGCGTGCGGTGCTTATGTGGACAATAAGCGACTTCCCTGCGTACGGGATGTTATCAGGTTGGACTACGCATGGGCGATTGTCTTGTCCATATTGTCTCAATCGGACAGATGCGTTTCAATTGAAACATGGTCGGAAAACAAGTTGGTTTGATTGTCACCGCCGATTTCTACCGATTCATCATGCATATCGAAGAAATAAGCGGTTGTTTAGAAAGAACAAAATTGTTCGTGTTCCTCCTCCTGTTTATATTTCCGGGGAAGATCTAGAAGCAGAAATTGATCATTATGGTGCATTGGAAACAGTCAATCGTGGTGGAAATTGGCACACTCCAGCTAATATGCCGGATGGATATGGGGAGCATCACAATTGGCATAAGAAAAGCATATTCTGGAAGCTTCCGTATTGGAAGGATCATTTGCTTAGACACAATTTGGATGTCATGCACATTGAGAAAAACTTTTTTGATAACATCATGCATACATTGTTAAACGTGCGTGGAAGGACTAAAGACAGCGGTAAGTCAAGGTTAGACTTGCCTGATCTTTGTTGTCAGAATGAGTTACATATTACAAGCAATGGGAAAGCACCTGTCCCCATATTTCGAGTGGGTGCGGAAGAAAAGTCAGCTATGTTCAAATGGGCGACATCTGATGTGAAGTTCCCGGACGGGTACGTATCTAATTTAGCTAAATGTGTTGAGAATGGCCAAAAGTTTTCCGGGATGAAGAGTCATGACTGTCACGTCTTTATGCAACGACTACTTCCTTTTGCATTTGCTGAACTTCTACTAGGAAATGTACACGAAGCAATTGCAGGCATTGGAGGGTTTTTTCGGGATCTTTGTACCCGTACTTTGTCAGAAGATGTTATTGCACAACTTGATGCTAGTATTCCTATTTTGTTGTGCAACATGGAGAAAATATTTCCCCCAGCCTTTTTTGATGTTATGGAACATCTACCTATTCATCTACCTCACGAAGCAGAACTTGGGGGACCTGTGCAGTATCGATGGATGTACCCATTCGAGCGATTCATGGGACATTTGAAGCGGAAGGCTAAAAATCTAGCCAAAGTTGAAGGCTCAATAGTAGCAGGAAGTTTAACAGAAGAAACTTCTCACTTCACGGGGTACTATTTTGGCTCGAAGGTTCGCACACGGAAAAGGGCAGCACGGCGATATGATGATGGAGGTGTAGGCCGAACATATGCTAATGAAGGTGTCCCAGATATCTTTTCTTCAATCGGTCGATTATGTGGAAGAGTGAAGTCAGTTTGGTTTGCCAATGAAAAAGAACATCATAGTGCACAAACGTATATCCTCTTAAATTGCGAAGAAGTTAGTCAATTTGAGACGTAAGTGTATAAACATACGTCTTATATATATGGCTAAATTATATATATGCTAGCTTTATACCAATTACAAATACTTTTGTATGTAGTGAATTTGTTAGACAAGTCCGAGAAGTCATTGAAGGAATCTCAGACGATGAAATCAACAAGCGTAAAGATCAACATTTTGCCCCGTGGTTGAAGACGCAAGTACGTAAAATTTTAAGTACTAACTTGGACAATTAACCTAATACATATTTGATTACTTTTTTAATTAAATTAATTAATGAAATATAGGTCGAGTATGGGGATACCGCATATCCACTATGGTTCCATGAGTTAATAAAAGGCCCCATATCGAAGATAACGAGTGCACCCATGTATTGCACACGCGGATATATATTTCATACATTCAAATACGGAAATCAAAGAGCTACTGCCAACTACGGGGTATGTGTGCGGGGCGAAATAGATTTTTATGGAGTGTTGCAAGACATAATTGAAGTTGAGTACCCTGGTTGCTTAGGTTTGAAATGCGTTCTGTTCAAATGCGACTGGTTCGATCCAACAGTTGATCGAGGCGTCCGTAAGAACAAATTTGGGGCAGTAGATGTCAACCAATCACGACGTTACAATAAGTATGAGCCATTTATCCTAGCATCAAAAGCAGAACAAGTCAGCTTTGTTCCATATCCGCGAGTTCGCACCACCCGTATCTCATGGTTATCAGTTATAAAAGTTTCTCCGAGGGGTCGAATTGTGGGGGTTGATGAGGAACTACCAATGCAGCAAGATCATTGCTCTGATATGCCAGAACTAAATGAGAGCAATGAAGACATCCTTTTGATAGATCCTCAAAACAGGCAAGTTGAATATCTCCCAGACGATACAGAGGAAGAAGATGAGGAAGATGAGTTCGAAGAAAGTGATGAACCAGATGATCAAGAAACGGATGTGTACTACGATTCGTCCGAAAATGAATCAGAGTGACCGCGCTAGCTAGTAATTATTGTGAATTTAATGTATTAATATAATATTGTGATCGAGTAGTTATTGTGAAATTTAAGTGATATGATTTCTATGAAATCCCTTAAACCCCAAACTAAATTCCATCTCCGATCTCCACTCATTTTCCGCCGTAGGTGCGGCGATTTATAAATTACGAGACATATGTGTCATGTAATTTATTAATTGCCCCAACAACGGTGGGAAATGAGTGGTGATCGGAAATGGGATTTAGTTTGGGGTTTAAGGGATTTCAAAGACATCGTCGCTAAATCATCGCTAAATGTGATAGTCACTAATTCGATGCAAATTGGCGACGATTTAGCAACGAATATTGACAAATCGTGGCTAAATCGTCGCAAACAATGAATGTCACAAAATCGATGCCAATTCACGACGATTTAGCAACGATTTGTCATAAACCCTAAACCCTAAACCCTTTGCCCTAAACCCTAAACCCTAACGTATTACCATCTCATTGTATTATGCATCTTTCAATGAAATTGATCGTGACTTTAGAGAATTGTCCGAAAATGAAAACTCGATCAATCACAGTAATATCCACAAACTGAATCATTGTATTAATAATCTCTAACATATACGCAAACTATATGATTTACTTATTTTTCAATATCGATGAACTTATTGATAATTTCATGAATTTGGATTTACAGTAAACATGTCAAGTTGTTTATGGAACGTTGTATTCGACGGTACAATTTTGTACCTATACCCTAAACCCTAAAACCGATTTTACAAATATCCTCACTAATTCGATGCAAATTGGCGACGATTTAGCAACGAATATTGACAAATCGTGGCTAAATCGTCGCAAACAATAAATGTCACAAAATCGATGCAAAGTTGCGACGATTTTGCGACGATTTGTCATTAACCCTAAACCCTAAACCCTTTGCCCTAAACCCTAAACCCTAACGTATTACCATCTCATTGTATTATGCATCTTTCAATGAAATTGATCGTGACTTTAGAGAATTGTCCGAAAATGAAAACTCGGTCAATCACAGTAATATCCACAAACTGAATCATTGTATTAATAATCTCTAACATATACGCAAACTATATGATTTACTTATTTTTCAATATCGATGAACTTATTGATAATTTCATGAATTTGGATTTACAGTAAACATGTCAAGTTGTTTATGGAACGTTGTATTCGACGGTACAATTTTGTACCTATACCCTAAACCCTAAAACCGATTTTACAAATATCCTCACTAATTCGATGCAAATTGGCGACGATTTAGCAACGAATATTGACAAATCGTGGCTAAATCGTCGCAAACAATAAATGTCACAAAATCGATGCAAAGTTGCGACGATTTTGCGACGATTTGTCATTAAATATACCGCGTGTCGGTCAATTAAACTCCCGCGTGTATGAATGTCACAAAATCGTTGCAAAGTTAGCGACGAATTAGCTACGGTTTAATTGTCTCGATACAGCGACGATTAGTCGCAAAATCGTTGCTAAGTAGCGACGATTTTGCGACGACACGTCATCTTATATATACACGCGAGTTCCTTGCAAATTCATTTACAAACAAATAAAAAAAAACTGATCCTAACTTCTTTCCGAATTCCTTGCGAAAAAAGGTAAATTTTTTTTTCCAATGTTTTTATTTAATTAGTATAGATAAAAATTAAACAATTTAGGTTGGTAGAAACGGTATCAAATTAGAAAAAATAGCAGACTGCCCGGATGTTTATAGATAGTAATTGTTTTTCATTTTTATGTAGATGGGCCAGCGTCGTGCACATTACGCTCAGTTTTTGCGAGATATTGGTGATGCTTCGGGTACTGGGTTGCCTCCGTCTTCTGAGGCTACAGAGACGGATTTTGTCCCGGTGACGCAACCTCCGCCGCCTCCACAACCACCTCAGATTCCGCAACCTGGAGGCCATGCCCCGGCCCCGGCCCCGTATGCACACATGACGGTTCATGATTTGCTTGCACAGCCGGGGCGTCATAGGCTTAAAAGATTAGATCCAGATCATACTGACGGGTCGGAATGGTAATATATATAAATATATATTTTTTACATTTATTTCTAACAATTCAAAATTTTACAATTTTTTTGTTTCAGGTTTGGAGTTGAATCCAAAGTTGGACGCACCGTTTCCGACATCATCAGGTCTTATTTTATCGAGCCGCATACCAATTTTACCCTGCTTCCTCTACACGTCAAGGAGACATGGTTCAAGATGTTTGCGGTACGTATGGAAAAAATATTTTTTTATCCTTTAATTATTTTAATTATATTTAAATATATATTTAATTTAATTTTATAAAATATGTAATTATTTTTGTTTCTCATGCAGCAAAAATATCACTGGGATCTTTCGCTTCATGGCGAGGTCGAAACTTTATTTCTCGAGAGGGTGAAGTTTCGTATCCAAGGCGTGGTTGGTGAGTGGAAGAAAGCATGGAAGAAGGATGGCGACGAAGCAAAGCCCCTGCACATGGATAAAGCCGTTTGGGACGGCTTGGTGCGGTATTGGATGGATCCGAAGTCTATCACGACTGCTGAGAAGTGTTCGGCTTCCCGCAACACCGTTGATTTGGACGGGAGACTCAAGGCTATGCCTCATACAGCTGGACAAACACCTTTTGCGGGTGTTCGTCTACAAATGGTAATTAAATTTATTTAAATTAATTAATTTATTTAATTTACTTCGTCAATAACATAGTTTTTTTCTTTAGGCCGCCGAAGACGGAGGTGTACTCCCTCCGATGACAAGGGTTTTTGAGCGGACGCACCGGAAGAAGGATGGTTCCTTTGTTTCCGAAGCTGCCGAGCACATCTTCAATGAGGTGACTTCCAAAGTCACCGAACGAGAGACACAGCTCTCTCAACAGCTATCTCCCGGTGGTTCGTCGGTCATGTCTGGAGGGTTGACCACACCCGATATTGACCGGATCTTCGAGCAGGTATATAGAATAGTTAGTACTTATTAATTTTTAGTTTTTGATTTTATAAAGTTTTCTAATTGTAAATTTAAATATAGGTTGCCCCTAAGAGAAAGGGGAAGGTTGTCGGGATGGGATCTATTCGAGATGTCTCGGCTGCTTCTTCATATGCTCCGCGACGACGATCGCCAGAAGATGATCCAGTCGTGTTACGTGCCACGATTACGAGTCTTCAGGAGCGGGTTGAGACCGAGTCTCATGCATATCAGGCGAGGATTGCGAGTCTTCAGCGCCGGGTTGAACAGGATGCTACGCAGAATGACGAACTCTTCGACATCTTGGCAACAGGAAACCCGACAATGCAGGCCATGATACGGGAAAAACGAAGACTCCGAGCAGAGGCAGATGAAGCGGCAGCGGCAGAGGCAGCGGCAGCGGCAGAGGCAGCGGCAGGACCATCCAGTTCGTCGAGACGTCCCGAAGACGATGTAAATCTCGACGATTACGATATAATTATATAGATTTAGGATTTCGATTTCTAATTTTGCTTTTTTTTTGTAACAAATTATAATATTTTTTTTATAAAATATTATTATATATTATTTTTATAATTTTTATTTTATAATTTCGAATTTAATAAAATTTTAAAAATAATTTAAAAAATCATATATATAAAAATCGTCGTTAATTCGATGGCTATTCGTGGCTAATTTATATCGAGTATACGACGAACCAACGACTAGTATTAGCAACGATTTTGCGACGAATTATTAGCAACGATTATACGACGATTTATGCGCAACGATTTTGCGACGATTCATTAGCAACGATTTGGCGACTATTATTTAGCAACGATTTTATGACGATTTATTAACAACGAATTAACGACGAAAATATTTTCCCATCGAATTAACAATGAACTATTTGCCATCGAATTTCCATCGTTTTTACGACGTATTTATATTCGTCGTAATTTCGATGTAATATTTACGACGATTTAGCGACGAACATTTACCGACGATTTAGCCACGAATTTGTTTCCCTCGCACTTTCCCGACGAATTTACGACGATTTGTGGTTTGCGACGATCAGTTAACGACGATCTAAAATTCGTCGCAAATTCGATGCAAATCCTCTTTTGCAACGATTTTACAACGATTTCGTTCGTTGCAAAATGGGTGTTTTCTTGTAGTGTAAGATTGAGAAAACTTAAAAAAATTAAAATATTACTAAATTCAGAAAAAGTGTACCCTTTACCGGGTTCGATATTGAACTAACCTAAGAAAATTGAATTATAGTCTAAATATATTAGAAAAAATAATAATTATTTGATTATTGAACCTAAAAAATCAAAATTGAAAAGACCATGTTTTACTTCAATGGTCGTATTTAACCAAAATCATACCAAATCATTCATATTAGATTATGTTTTACTTTAGATATTATTATTCAAAAACCAAAAAATTTGGAAGCTGAAAAACCCACAAGACTTAAACTGAACTAAAATATGTATGAAATGATCAATGATGTTTTCTATATATTCTTTAAAATTATCAACGGTAAACAAAAATAGTTCTTAAACAACCATTTTTCTACAACAACAATTGTTTATTCTCTTAATGAAAAAAAACTATTTTTGTTTACGGGTAAAACCAACTTCGATTTGTTGAAACTATCACCTCCGCCCTCATCTCTAATCTTTGGCCAGCTTATCAACACCCTTGGTTCCACCAACTTAGATTATATGTTTACAGAATTGTGGAAGGTTAAAATTCTTACATTTATATTATACTCAATTTTTTTTTTTAATTTGGTGGTTTTTGGCTTATTTCCTTATAAAAGCAAACAAAAAGAAGAATAAGTTGTCGAAGAAGAAGAAGAAATTGAAAGAGGATAAAGTAAGTATGTTATTCTTTTATGTTGAGAGAATATGTATAACGGTTTTTTTTCTTTCTAAGTTTGATTTTTTTGTTTTGTTACTTTTTATATTTTGTGCTTCTTTTTGTCACTTATGTTAACATGTTCTATATTTACGTCTCATACCTTTATTGGTGCTCTTTCTTTATTTTCCTTTATACAATATACTATATTAACACAATTATAATTTGATTGTATTACTTTTACATGCATAGCGTCACACTCTTCCGCATTGTGCTTGAGCTTGTATTCATATGTCTATTTGTTGGATGGAGATCAGCTGCACATGAAACGATCTCTTAAGCAAAGCATGGAAACAACCACTTGGCCACATGGCATTGTCAAGCCATATAGACACAAAAGTTTATTTAAGCCTTGGAAGACGATTAAAAAAAAAGAAAATACCAGGAAGAAGAAAAACAAGAATATAAAGAAGAAGAAGACGATAAAGAAGATAAATCTGAAGAAGTAGAAGACGAAGAAAAACCGGAGTAATAGGATGATGAGAAGATGAAGACGATGTAGAAGAAAAAAAACTGAGAGCAAAAAACGTCTGAGAAGACGGAGATGATGACAAAGAAGTCAGAGAAGACTGAGATGATGAAAAACAAGAACGAAAAGATGATGAAGAAACATAGTTTAGTAAGAGTTCCAACGAGTGAGGAAGAAAATTGTTCGTAATTACTATGTGTGTGTGTCAAAAAAACATTATTCATTATATTATCGAGCTTTGTGAATTTCGTTTCCTCGGTTTTACGACCACCTGTGAAAAACACTGCACAATTATATATAAATGATGATAAGGATTGAATGTGTGTAAAAAAAAAAGGTTTCAGATAAGTGGAAATTTCGTTGATGTTGCATGAACATTTTGGAGTCTTATTAATAACGTTGGCAGGAAAAACTTTATTTCGAATCAATAAGTATGTCATGAGAGAAATGAGTATTCGAAACCATGGATACTTTTTGTGCTATTGTCTCAATCGTATGATATATTCGATTTTGCACGAGTTTAAAAATTAACTTCAAACTTGAATGAAAATTGATAAATGGAGCAAATCAATTGCTACATAATAAACTTAAAAAGACTTTTGATTGACATGGGAAGAGGCTACTGGTAAATTCTCTCAAATGATGAAAAGATTCTCTATGACACTACTGATATAACATAGTCTTTCGGTATTTTTGTCCGTACAAGTTTTTGTTAGCATTTGGGCTCCTTATCATTAGAGAAACAAATTAATTTCGATGAAATATCTTTGGATTTTCACTTTTCATGATTGATGACTGTTTCGTTATTATATCTTCCTTTTTTATTACATTTCCCATTCGTTTCAAGAGGAGGATTCATGTTAGAACGGTCGGATAATATGTGTCCATGTTATCTATGTGCTTTTATTTCACAAGATTCTTTGAAACTGATCGTTTGTGTAAAGATAGCCAAGCCCATAAAAAATGTGAAAATATACGTCCGAAAAATTCCAAACTTCCAAAAAAAATTAGAAGAAGGAAAATACGAGGAAGATGAAAAATCAAAAATCAAATAAAAGGAAGAAGAATTAGAAGATTTGGAAGAATAAGAAGCTGAAGAATACAAAGACGATAGAAGAAAACGGAGAAGATGAAGCAGAAGAAAAATCATTAGAATAAAACAAAGAAATTCAAGAGAAGAAAACGAAGAAAAACCGAATGAAAAAAAGAAGAAGAAGTCAAAGACATTAAGAAGAAGAAGTAGGAGTTAAAAACAATGGAGGATAAGAAGGAAAAGACGAAGAATATGAAAAACTAAAAGATAAAGAAGAGGGAGAAGAAAAAGACGAAGCCAATGAAGACAATGAAGAAAAGAAAATAGTTGAAGAAGACGAATATGGTGAACAAAGAAGAATGAAATGAAGAATTTGGAGAAGAAAAAAAAACAATCAGAAGAAGAAGTTGGAGAAGAAAACAAAAACATAGTAGACGAAGTGGAAGAAGGAAAATATGTGGAAGAATAAAAATAAAAATAAAGAAAGAGAAGAAAACCAGAAGATGAATAATATAAAGTAGACGAAGGTGGAGATGAGAAAGAGACGAATAAAAACCATAAGAGGAAGAGTTTGGATAAGACAAAGAAGACCAAAGAGGAATAAGAAGCAGAGAATGAAGAAGGCTAATAAAAATCGAAAAAGAAGAAGAAGAAGAAGAACTGAGAGAATACAAAGATGATGAAGAAGAAGTCAAAGAAGTAGGAAAATACGAGGAAGGAAAAAAACTAGAAGAGGAAGAAAAAGAAGACACACCAGAATAGTAAGAAGAAGTAGAAGTCGAATACGATGATGAAGACGAAAGAAAAAGGTGAGGAATAAGAAAATATAAAGATGTATAAGAGGAGGAAGAAGAAGGAAAAGATGTGGAAAACACGAGTGACAGAGAAAAAACGGAAGAAGAAAACAAAAAAAAATGAAAGAAAACGAAGAAGAAGACGTGAGAGAAGAAATAGAGATAAAGGTGGAAGACGATGACGAAGAATAAAGAAAAGACGATAGAGAAGAAAAACCAAAGGATAAATAAGAGGGAAAAAATGATGAAGAACGATTATGTGAAGACGAAGAACTCGCGTTTGTGTTAATTTAATTGGTTTGTGAGTTTCATACACTTATTTAGTATTGCTTTTTGAGCTTTTAATTTTGTATAGTATTTACTTTTTTGGATTAGCTTTATTTTGATATTGTATGTCTCAAGTGGTTGTTCTAATTCTCTTCGGTTTATAACATAAAGTTTTGTATTACGTTTTTGAGATCCCCTGCCCGCGCAAGGCACATGCTACCTACCTATGTCGTTACTATAGAGATTGTTAACCGGTTTCTGTTGCGGGGGAAAAAAAAAAATATATATATATATATATATATATATATATATATATAATTATGTTTATATACAAATATGTTAGATTCAATAATTGTCAATAAATATATTATGTTTATATAATGCTAATGATAATGACAATCATAAACTTATATAAATTGGAAGTTATACAATAATTCGCGCCTAAAGATTAGTTGGAATAAGGAGAATATTTTATTGCTTGTGGTTTTGGTTTGCAAACCCTAATATATATAGTTATTATATATATGAGACATCTAATTATTCTTTCTCTACATCCGTCGGGCCATATCTACGAAGCCAAGGTAATCTTCTGCTTGTGCTTTTGTGTCATATTTCCAACGGGTGTTAGTATCGGATCAAAGGTAACACGTCAAAACGATCATTAATTGCGCGTTGTTATCAATACGTTAAAGATTAGTTGGAAAAAACGATCATATTTTTTTTTCTATTATCCTATATCAACATTTAACACAAATTTTTTATCTTATCTATTATCAACGAGTATTATTGTTAATAAAACAAAATAAAACGGGGAAAAAACAAAAAGTAACCCTTTTACATATATACTTTTAAAAATCACATAAATTAAAGAAAAATCTACAAAATAAAATAGGTAAGACACGGCTAAACATCTTCGCATCAAATCAAACCAAATCTAAGTCTCATCGCTCCTACCGAATTGTTTGAAATTGCAGAGCACTTTCCCCCGAATATGCCACATGCAAATCGGAAACATGGCAATATCGCAAAGCCATCACTAAATAGCCGTAAACCAATTATCAACTTCGTGCTTCTCATCAGAACGAATCATGTAAACTGAATATATATATATCGTTGTGTCGATTATATGTGTGCATCACGTATTGTTCATAATTTAACATTATTACGGTGTAATTATTAAGTATGTTCGGGAATAATAGTTTGTAATACTTTGGAGCCTGGGCCATATCACTAGTTTTATTTTATATGTTTAGAACAAATAAAACCTTATTTTCTTGGTTTGTCAAAAAAAAAAAATTGTTTTCTACAAAATTTTATTCTAGAAATTGTGATAACATGGATCATAATTCCTTTATTCGTTTATGGCCTCTAAAATTATAGAAACGGCTCTGGGTAATGGGTATAGCATGTGAGAATACTTCTAAACTCTTATATACATCTACATTTATCGATCTAAATTAAATATATTCAGTTTCTAATAGTAGTATACTTTTGCATGCGTGTATGTGTCTTGCTGACGTTCTATTTTTTTTTACTTAGAACATGCAACCTCGGGGATTTTGTGATAAAGAAAACATATAGTAACTTGCTATATAACTCGAACCGACAATAATTTGTCCTTATTAAATAGCATATTAATTATTCTTTTGGATTTTAATATTCTTTTCACGATTATTAAATAGCATATAAATTTACATGTAATTAAGGTAAAGCAAAACAAATATAAGGCAAAGAAAAAGTGTTATGCTATGTCGGTATCAGTCAAGTTCAAGTTCTTGATCATGGGTCCATTTAACATCGATGAAATAATAAATAGAATGTATTTAGGGTGTGAAACTGTGTAATAGAATGCTGCAAGCCTGTCATGGGTCCATTTAACATCTTAAAATATATATATATATATATATATATATATATGTATATATATTCCATTAATTCGATTAAATTTTAAAATTACAAATTTTTGTCGGTATACATACACCGCATAATCCTAGCTTTCTTGAAATAACTTTTTGTTTGTTATAATACACAACAAATAAATATTGGAATGACAGAAAAAATGTATGAATGGTATAAAAAAATGTATGAAATATTGGTATATGATATTATTGCTCTTTTGATCAGATTGTTTACTAATATATAAAAAAAATTGCTTGGTTTGTATTTCGTAAGGTTATAGATAACCTTGACAAAACAAAAATTATTGTAGATGACATCTTTGAAAAAGTATTTTTACACCAATCGTATATTAGCTTTTACTATACGTAACATAAAATTGCGCAATCACAATTTGTATTAGAGTAATTTTTTGAAATTTCCAGTTTATGTTTAGTAGTTTAAGAAATGTACGTGCTATAGTAATGAAATTTCAAGTGTTCAATCCAGTTAGATCCGAAAAAGAAGCATATAGAGGAACCATATCTTGTCGGGTAAATGACGTAAGGTTTTGGGTTGATGGGACTATAGAGCGCAGAACGTAAGGTTTTGAATTTTTTTCTTTTCGTTAACAAAATTTGCAATTACGAAAACAACCCCACCCATAATAGGATAAAATGCTACTAGTTTTCATTTTTTATTCCCTAGTTTTGAAAAGCAGGCCCAGTTGTAAATTGTAATCATCACAGTCTTTCTTTATTTATTTGTTTTTTTTTCATTTTCTATATTTAAATTAAAAGGTTATGTCAAAATCATGTGTAAATCCTGATTTCCTCTCTATCATTAATCTCTCATATCTAAAAGTACATAATTTAAGGCAGTGAACGTTTTTTATAAAAAAAAAAAGAAATATAGAACAATTAATAGTGTGGGTTAGGGTACGTTAAAAGAAAGAAAACAACTTGCATAATCCTTTCCGACACCTATTTGCAAATACGATGATGTAGGGTAAGTCTCGTTCTTTTAATAAACGAGCGCCTAATTTTTATTTTCGAATGTTTTGTTGTTTAAAAATAATAATGTGGATCAAATATCATATAAATATATAAACAACATACGTAATTAATTAGTTCATTGTTAAGAGATGTTCTAGATGGGTCTAGAACTTCTATTGTAGACCTAATAAGATTAGGATATATACATATCTCAGTTAGATATATATATATATATATATATATATCAATTATAGTTAAGATAAACATAAGTTATAGTTTGAGCTTATTTTGTATTGTGTATATAAAGAATACGTTTATAATGAATAAAGATAACAAATTTATATATTTGTATTTGTATTTAATAAACGAGGGCCTATTCTATCTTCCTACAATTTACTAGTCTGTCAATTATTATTTGTAAGGTCAAGTTGGTTGGTAGATTTGTATGTGCTAGTGCTTTGCACGTGTTGTTGTATACACAAGTCAATCTAGATTAAATCGTTGTCAGTAGAGACCGTTGGGAAATGTTTTTGTTTCTGAATTAATAAATGGGCTATTCACAGTAAAACATTCATCGCGACATTCGCATCTTTCTTGTAAGTTAAAAAATGTACATTTGGACTTGGAAATTATAAATTTGAATTTTGTGTTTGTCAACAACTTGCAGAAAATGATAAAGTTAAGATCCATAAACTTTGTAAGAGATAATCAATAATTCAAGGTTCAAGTAGAAATATGTAACAATTTTTACCATTAAGCATCAGTACCGGTCTATGATTATCGGAAGCCCTACCAAAAAAAAAAATGTACCATGTTTAGTAAAAAAAAAAATTGAATTTTCAGAAAAAAAAAATGTAGTAAAAAAATTGCAGAAGAAAAAAAATGTAGTATAGAACGTTTCCCATTGCTATGGACTTGTCCTTCCGATCAAGTAAACTTAAACACCATGACAATACTTTTATGGGACTTCGTTGATCAAGTACTCCAAATTTTCGAAGTCTATCAGCTGACGCATATTCTAGATAAGCAACCACAATCGGATATCATTATTATTGAGTGATGGATGCAAATTTTTGCATTTCGGAGACTAAAGAAATGTGTTATGCCAATAGAGGACAATTTATGGGAAGATTGTTTTGACGATGTGATAAACCAACTAGACCACGAAACATATTAGACAATTGTTGCTTTAGGGCTTATGAAACGAGATCTTGTAGTGGCCACTTTTGCTACAGTGTCATGTTAAAGATGTCTTAGACTACGTCGGAGAGAATGGGATTGAAAGAGCAGAAACACGTTCTAAGAATTCTTCAAACCTAGGGTACATCGGTGGTGTGATGACATTGAAGACACTTGAAGATATTCCTCCAGCATTAGCGATCCATCCAGTGGCTGCAAGTATTCCTATTTTTGAACCATAATACATTGAAATTGGATATAAAATCTATCGTGGCTCTACTTCTCAGATTTCAAGGTTTGTTAGTATGGATGGCGTAAACATTATATGCGGGGACAAGAAAATGGTGAGAAGTTTTTTTGGGTCAGATCAAGTCACGATATAACGCTTGATATTAAGGGATACTTGAAAGTTTTAGTGAAAGTGATGATGATGTGCCTCACCACTGGTAAACATGGTACGATTATTGTGCATCCATTTCCACTTATCATTGAATTTGTATACCCAACCTTGTGTTGTCTCCGGATGAGGAAGTGATGATGATGTGATTCACCACTAGTAAATATGGTGCGTTTATTGTGCATCTATTTCCACTTATCACTAAATTTGTATACCCAACCTTGTGTTGTCTCCGGATGAGGAAACAATGAGGAAGGAGGAAGCAATGATGGATAGAGGTGTGACAATATTTACCTATCTCGATTAGTCTTGGTTTTCTTAATTTCTGGTTTAATGTCTTAACTTTGTAATTTCGGTCATTATTATATGTAAGGCTTTTTATTCTGATTATGCAATCAAAAACAAATTTTATCTTAAAAAACAAAATTAAACAATAATTCAATGGGAAGAAAAAAAACACAATACTTCTATTTTTTTTTTGTAATATTGCGGTAGCTTTATATATGGGCCGCATCTTCACATAACAATGGGCCGATATTGGCTAAAATGGGCCTGAATATTTTTGATAATTGTTGGAATCGTTGAGTTGTTAGGAATCTAATTCCGTGACCCTAGCACCCTCCATTCGTTTCGCCGGAATATCTACCATCACCGCCGTAAAACTTCGTCGAATTTCGTCCGCTTCGCCGCAAACAGCCTCTTCAACAACCGCCGCGTTCGTACTGGGAGGAGGATCGCTCGGGAACCCAGGATGTTCGTGTGCCAAACCCTCGTCGCCACCAAGTTCCGGTCTCGTTCCTCGCTGCACCGAACCAACTCTCTTTCTGCAGATAGGACAAGTAGAGTGAGATCGAAACCACGAGTCGATGCAATCGGCGTGAAACCAATGGTTACAGCTCGGCAAAACCCTGGATTTGTCTCCGTTGACGAGATCGGAGAGGCAAACGACGCATTCGACGCTGTCTTTGAAGTCTTTAGAGTTGAAATCTACGACGGGGATTGATCGGAGAACGGGGGCTTGAAACCAGCACATTCCATGATGGTTATGATGACATGGTCATGACTGTTGTCATGATCATGATGGTTGTCATCGTTATTATAACACTTAATCATACAACTCACCATTCCACACACAATCCCAAAGAAAAACACGATGAGGCCAAAATATATTCCGAACTGTATTAGAAAGTCAGACATAATCTTTCATCCTCAAAACCCTTCAAAAGAAGATTCAGTAAGAGAAAGCTAGAAAAACAAAACACAAACCCTAGAGAAAGCTATTAGCATTCGAACCTTATTAAGTTGTTTAGTTATTTATAACAACGTAACAAAAACCCAGTTCCATTTTAATTAGGATTCCTATTTTTTTTTTAAAAGCCTTCTTTATTCATCTTTCCCCCCCCCAAAAGGGGCATCATTTGGAACTACAATCAGATTCAGCACAAAGATGATTTAAAATACAAACAAGAAATGTTTCGAAACGAAGTGAAGCAAGTGATATGAGTCAAAGATGAAGTTAGGATAGAAGAAACTTGATACACGAGCAATCAAGAAGTGAAGTCACCTTTGTATGAACTTGAACCACGTGTATATAAAAGACTCATAATCTTGGAAGGATGACGACTGATGACTCTGTCTGGATTCATCACGATCCAAGCCAAGGAGCTTTGCTCTAATAAGAACATGAATTTCCTTCACAATGACTTGGAACGGCTTTAAGGTAGTTGAATGTAAGTGATAATTTCTTTCTTTCCACAAAAAATAAACCACCGCTTGAAAAATCAGACTGCAAATTGATCTAAGCTTTCCATTTCTCGAAGAAGCTCTCACCCAATCAACAATATCATCAAAGGCTGAAGGAGGAGAAATATCATGATGAGTAAAGAAAGAATTTAATACCTGTTGAAAGTATAAACATTCCAAAAACAGATGATGCTTATTTTCCACTGAGGAACCGCATAGAAGACAATCTGCCGTGACAGAAAGTCCCCAAGCTCTCAAGCGATCACGCGTTGGTAATCTGTTACGAACCACCACCCACAACATGAAAGCATGCTTGGGAATCCTCACTATACACCAAACAGATTTGAACCAATTCACCCGTGGAGGAGGTGGATGCAATGAATTCCAAGTTTGAGGTGTTGAGAAAACCCCAGGTAGTTTGTTGTGATTATTTCTCCAAAGAAAAAGGCCATCCTCATGGGACAAAGAAGCTGGCACATGAACAGGTAAACAAGCTCTTAGAAGAGCCAAAATAGGATGTCTGCCACGAGAGAGCATCCAAGAGCCCTCATCACAAGCTTGGGACACCTTCGACATTATCGATATACCCGAAACTCTGGGTCCGTTTGGTCCGGTAATATCAATCAATGGGCCCAAGTTAGTCCAATCATCATGCCAGAAGTAAGCTAAATCTCCAGAATGAATCTGACAAGATAAAAAGGGTCTAGCTAGATTTCGAAGCTTCATTAGGCGATGCCAAATCCAGATACCCGAGTGTTGAAAATCAGTAGACCAAAAGAGTCTTTCATTGATAATCATTTTCTCAATCCAAGCCACCCACAAAGACCCATTTGCAGCAACCAAAAACCAGATCAACTTCAAACCAAATACTTGATTCGAATCTTCTAGTTTTCTCAGCCCCAAACCGCCTGATTCTTTTGGAGTACATACGGAATCACAAGCAACTTTCGCTCCTCTAGCCGAGTTAGGTGCATCGCTCCAAAGGAAAGCGTTGCAAATCTTCTCTAGAGTCTCAATACATCTTTTTGGAAGTGGAAACACAGCTGCCCAAAAATTGATGATACTATAAAGGACATATTGGATTAGTTGTAACCTTCCGGCAAAGGAAATGTGCCTAACCGTCCAAGATGAAATCCTAGCCAAAACCTTATCAATGAGAGGCTGATAATCCTGCGGTCGCAGTTTATGAGGCATCAATGGAAGTCCTAAATACCTGACTGGTAAAGACCCTTGTACCAATCCATATCTCAAAGCCAAATCTCGATTAAAATTCAGATTATTCCCATCAATGAATAAATAAGATTTCCTTAAGCTTAACGCCAAATCAGACACTCTTTGAAACGATGAAAAGATCCTCAAAATCCCAGCTAAGGACCTCTCTGAACCTTCGAAGAAAATGAGAACAGCGTCGGCGAAACTAAGATAAGTTATAAGAGGCTCAATGCATAGAGGATGAGGCTTATAGGTATTTTCTCTTACTCCCAAGTCAAGAGTCTTAGAGAGGATATCCATCGCTAACACAAATAATGACGAAGAGATTGGATCACCTTGGCGCAAGCCTTTTATACCCGGAAAGAACCCCACTAATTCTCCATTTAAGGCGACTGAATAATACGGAGTGGTAATGCAAACTCTGATCCAAGAGATGAATTTAACCGGCAACTCAAACGCTTCCAATATATTCAGAATAAATGTCCAATCCACATTATCAAAAGCTTTGGAGATGTCAATCTGCAAGCACCCTCTAGTAGTTGGACCATCCTTGTGAAAATCACTCACCAACTCGGAAGCCAAGAGTACATTCTCACAAAGCAATCTCCCTTTACCGAATCCAACTTGATTTCTCTGAACTGAAGGTGGGGTAATACACTTGAGTCGGGAAGCCAATATTCGGGAGATAACCTTGTAAACTGTATTACACAAGGAAATTGGTCAAAACTCAAACAGCCTTGCAGCCCCTTTAACCTTTGGGATCAAAGAGATCACTGTAGTATTAACTTGTCTGAGCATGGACGGATTGAGAAAAAAATCTTTGACAGCTACAATCAGATCCTTCCCTACTAATGACAAAAAAATTTAGTTATAGATATATACAATGAAAAAGAATTTTGAGAAACTGAAGACTAAACGTGTGAACTCCAAAAACTCTCCCAGGCACAAACTCCAAAAATTACCTTTCCTAATACTTTCTTTTTCCAGATCCACTTTTTGTTATTCCTATCTACTTTTCTTTCCCTCTTTTAGTAAACTTTTCAAAATTCTTGCTGGTTTTTGAGCGTTAATCACCGGGTTCTACCCCCGACGGGAGTCAGAGGGTCCGTTCTTCTCCATACCGGTAAGCAATTCTTCCTCTCCGAGTGACTGAATACTCCATGAAGTTTTTGGGCACATGTTTCATTCCAAAAATAACTCGGTTAGTTCCAGCTTGACTACCGTTTGGTTATCTAAACCTCTAATCTCTAGACTAATCTACTCTACGGATCCCACCCCCAATCTAGTTACTATCTACAACCATGAACAGAAGAATTTCTTCAGCTGAGAAAGGTAAAGTTGTAGCTGCTCAGGAGGAACCCCCTAGAGCAGCTAGAGTGAAAGTTCCCCATTTCGACTTCTCGGAACAAATCAGGAAACATGATCTAACGCTAGTAGGCCGTCTTACAAACCCAAAAATCCAGAAATTTGGGCTTTTCTACCCTTTCTGGCCGACCATTGGAAGCTTTCATCCCGACCAGTGGGGATTGATTCGGGACAAGGAAAATTTCAATTTCAGTTTGCAATGGAAGAAGACGTCCAAAAAGTGTTAAATAACAGACCTTACCATTTCGCTCATTGGATGGTCATAATCCAGAGATGGGAGCCTACCGTCTCAAGTAACTTCCTATCACAGAACCCTTTCTGGATCCAAGTGCAAGGTATCCCCAGCTACCTTTGGGCTAAAGAAACGCTACTCTCCATCGCCGAGAATATTGGTCACTTCGAAGATCTTGATATAACGCCATCTGCAGCCAGAATGAGAGTTCACATCAACGGCTTAAAACCAATCATTAAATATTCAGTGGTGGAATTCGATAATGGCGACGAAGTCGTGGCTAATCTGGTTTACGAAAGGCTGGGCAATCATTGCTCTCAATGCTTCTACTTAGATCATGATCTAAAAGACTGCCCGAAAATGGTATCAGAGGAGATACAGAAGAAAGGTGAATCGGCTAAGGAAGTCAAGGGTCATCAAAAAAGGAACCTTGAGTTGGGAAAGGAATCCTCCAGAGGTAGAAAGGAGCACCTTTTTCAAAAGTGATATAAGGAGCAGGCAGTACCTTCCGAAAGTAACAGACCCGGCTCAACGTCTTCCCACAACCTGAGGAACAATTATGTCAGATATGAGAATCAGAGAGGAGAGTATTACTCAAGATACAAACCTTACTGGAATTCAAGCAATGAGACAAAAAGATCAACCCACTTACCTCAATCTCAATCAAGAGAGAGATCATCAGGTCAAATTTATTACCGGAGGCAGGATCTTTCTGTTGGTAATGCTAAATGGGTGGAAATTAGAAGACCGCGGGAGCCCCCAAGAGCTCTTCTCTCGTCCCCGGAAGAGGCGGAATCTTCACGACCCCAAATGAACCGCCAAGTGGAATCATCTCACCTTGCTCACCAAAAAGAACCCATAACCAAGTCTATTAACCACATGGGCCCACAGAGGAAGAGAAGACCCCCTCTGGACTCAGAGCCAGATCTGGAAGCCGGTACAAATGATAGAGGAGGAGATTTACCTCGGGAGGCTATAAATGTGGCTCTTGGTGAGTTGAGAGATGTGATGATCCAGTATTCTTCTTGTCCTGATCCGACGGAAAGTGCTTCTAGAAAGGAACGTATACGTTTAGCAGAAGAACAAGGACAGTTTGAAGAAACTGCCATCCAAATGGTTAAAGCTGTTACCTCACCGATTGCGGGAAAGGAACCATTACAAGAATAGCTGCAGGAAAGAGTCCCGGTTTCCCATAGACTTGGACCAATCCCAATCAACAACCGTCTTGGTCCTGTAAATGTCACAACTCTACCAGAGGGGATCTCTAATATGCTCCCGCCACCACCTCCTCTAGATGGAAAACGAAAACCAGGAAGGCCCCCAGGCAAAAATTCAGCTCAATCTCAGTTAATCCCGATAAGCACAAATCTAAAGAAGAGGAAAGTTACAAAGTCTCATCCCTCCCCAAAGAAAAAGAGCGTAAATTCTAACCTGGCTGGCCAGTCAAAAAAAACAAGCACCAGTGGAGGGGTGAGTGGAAGATCTCAACCAGTGCTCTACCCAAAGATGACCAAACAGAGTGCCCCTCTGAGGAAAAAGACGGTGGATTTTCCCAAGCCGTCTTCTCCTCTTCCTTAAAAGTAGTTTGCTGGAACTGTCAAGGGTTGGGGACCCCCGAGACAGTTCCTCGTCTACAGGAAATCTGCAAAAGAGTTGATCCGGACATTATTTTCCTATCAGAGACAAAAAACAGTGATAGCTTTGTATTGAGTAAGTTGGAAAATTTAAATTTCGCAAAGCATACTATTGTGTCCCCTCATGGAAGGGGAGGAGGTGGACTCCTACTTCTATGGAAAAATGAAATAAATCTCGACGTTCTATCTTTATGCCATAACTACATCGACACCCGTATAAGCTATGAAGGTAAAAGCTTCTACTCTACCTTTATATATGGGAACCCTGATAGAGCATTGAAGAAAAAAGATTGGGAATACCTAAGTGAGTTAGGACAGAGTAGAGATGCTCCTTGGTTCCTTTCGGGTGATTTCAATGATATTCTAAGCAATACAGAAAAAGAGGGAGGGACCCTAAGACCTGAAAGCTCCTTTAGAGACTTCCGCTCTCTCTTTTCTGAGTGTGATCTCTATGATCTTCGCCATTCTGGTAATCCGCTATCCTGGCAAGGAGTAAGAGGGGATTATAACGTCCTAAGCCGTCTAGACAGGGCAATATCAAACAGCTCATGGGCTAAAGCTTACCCGGCGGGAATATGTGAATACTTGAGATTTGAGGGCTCTGACCATAGGCCTCTTGTCACTTATCTGAACCCACAAAAACAGAAGAGGAAGAGTATGTCCAGATATGATAAAGGACAATGAGGAGATTGTTGAGTTAGTAAAAAATTCATGGAAAGAAGGAGCTAACCTTCAAGTAAAGCAAAGTATTGACCACTGCCGAGCTGCCATTATAAAATGGAATAAAGAGCATCATAGGAACAGCAAGGAGCTTATAGAAATCCTGAAACAGGAAATGGATGAGTTGATGTCAACTACTTTGCCGGTGGAGGAAAAACTAAAAGCTGTCAAAGATCAACTCAAAATAGCCTATAAAGCGGAAGAAGAGTATTGGAAGCAAAGAAGCCGGCAAATGTGGCTTAACTTAGGAGACAAGAACACATGCTTCTTCCATGCTTCTGCAAAAAAGAGAATGGCAATGAATAAATTCTCTGTAATTGAGAATGATATTGGAGACGTTTTCTTTGAGGAAGATCACATTGTTAAAGGGATAAATGACTATTTCAAGAAGCTATTCACAGCTCAATCAATACCTGAGGACATATTGAATGACACTGTAAATACAGCCCTAAAACCAGTCATTACAGAGGAGATGAATGAAAAGTTAATCAGAGAACCCTCACCTCTGGAAATCAAGGATGCTCTCTTCTCCATCCATCCGGATAAGGCACCAGGACCAGACGGCTTCTCAGCTAGTTTTTTCCAATCAAACTGGAATGTGGTGAACTCAGAGATTGTTGAAGAGGTCCGGGATTTCTTCAGAACAGGGATCATGCCTAAAACAATTAATGAAACACATGTCTGATTAATCCCATAGATAAATGGTCCTCGTAAAGTTGCAGACTACAGACCCATAGCTCTGTGCAATACCTACTACCTAGGTTTTAAATAGCGCATAGCGCCCTAAAGCGACAAGGGGCTCGCTTAGTGCTTAGCGCTATAGCGATCGCTATGGATAGCCTTACGCTGTTTTTTTTTTTTTTTAATTATAAAGCGATATCACAATCCGCCGACACCTTCTCCGGCGTCGGGGACTTTCCTGGATGATGACGAATCGTCGGTTTCCTGTGTCGATGACCTAGGCGGCGTTGGCTCGATGGATTCCACGTGTCGGCGTTGGTTTACACGTGTAAGCAGCGTCGCCGATTTGTATGACCTAGGCGGTCTGAGACACATACAGCAATGTTCAATTACTGTCAATATCTCCGGGAATTTCTCATTTGCTGAGAACTCGACAATTATCGTCGGAATCTTCCGAGATTCGACGACATATGGTTAACCTGTTTCTATGGTTAGCAACTAGAAATAACGAGAAATACATAAAGTGATCGCTTCCGTCGCTCCTTGCTTCACCGCAAAAGCGGTTTCAGGCGGTAAAAGCGGTCGCTCTCTGTAAATCGCTCTGCTACTGTGTACTGAGGCGTCGAAGCCATCGCTTCACGTCGCTCCGCGCTATAGCATTGAGAGCGGTCGCTATTTTAAACCCAGCCTACTACAAAATCATCTCCAAACTCCTCTCAAGACGTCTGCAACCTTTACTAGCAGAGCTCATATCTGAAAATCAGTCGGCATTTGTTCCAAAAAGAGTTATCTCTGATAATGTTCTAATCACCCATGAAGTTTTGCGCTTCCTGAAAGTGTCAAAGGCTCAAGTTAAATGCTCCATGGCGGTCAAAACAGATATGACAAAAGCTTATGACCGACTGGAATGGAGATTTATATCACAAGTGCTTACTAAGTTTGGCTTTCATGAGAAGTGGATTGGATGGATTATGCAATGCATTACCTCGGTATCTTTCAAGTTCTTGGTGAATGGGGCACCTCGTGGTTTTGTTAAACCAGAAAGAGGAATACGCCAGGGTGACCCGATATCTCCTTACATATTCATCCTGTGTAGTGAAGTCCTCTCTGGCCTCTGTTCTAGAGCTCAAGAATGTGGAAAAATAAAGGGAATTAGAGTTGCAAATGACTGTCCTAGTGTAAATCATCTGTTATGTGCAGATGATACCATCTTTTTTTGCAAAGCTACACCTAAATGTTGCAAGGAACTCAAGGGTATACTAAGCAAATATGAAGTTGTCTCGGGACAGCTAATAAATTACCAGAAATCATCCATTACTTTCTCAAGCAAGACTCCACGGTTCAAAAAAGAGCAGATGATGAAAATCCTCCAAATAGCTAATGAAGGTGGAGTTGGAAAGTATCTCGGACTACCCGAGCACTTTGGAAGGAAAAAGAAGGATCTATTTACCTCGATTGTAGATAGAATCCATCAGAAGGCTAAGAGTTGGTCCTCAAAACTGCTATCTCAGCAGGAAAGACGGTCATGCTGAAGAGTGTCTTAGCGGCTATGCCGTCGCATGCCATGTCATGTTTTAAGCTCCTACAATCCCTGACCAAGCGCATTCAATCAGCCCTCACACGTTTTTGGTGGGATGTGTCACCTGACAAGAGGAAATTAAGTTGGATAACATGGGACAAGATGGCTACCCCAAAGTCAGTTGGGGGTTTGGGGTTTAAAGAGATTGAGAGTTTTAACAATGCCTTACTTGCGAAATTAAGCTGGAGACGGCTAATGAATCCCACCACTTTAGCCAGCAGAATTTTGATGGGGAAGTACTGCAAAGAAGATCCCTTATTAGTATGCACAACCCCATCTGTTGTGTCTCACGGATGGAGAAGTATCCTAACCGGCAGAGATCTCCTCATCAAGCAGCTGGGATGGACTATTGGTGATGGTTCCTTGATAAGCATTTGGTATGATCCTTGGCTCTCCACATCGGAATGGGAACAACCAATGGGTCCACCTACACAAGCTTCACAATACCTCAAGGTTAGTGACCTTATTGACAGCCAATCTTCGGAATGGGATATCCAGAAAATCGATTTACTTCTTCACGAGTATAAGCAGAAGATCCTAAACTTAAAACCAAGTATCCTCGGGGCAAAAGATAAGAGAATATGGCTAAAAAATCCCTCTGGGATTTACACTACAAAATCTGGCTACCTAGTCGAGGAAGCGGCTAAGAGATACACGAATAACCACTTTGAAAACCGGAGTATTGATTGGAACGGCCTGGTATGGAGAATATCTACAGCCCCGAAAGTTAAATTGTTCATGTGGAAGGCTATTCGTGATGCTCTACCAGTCGGGCAACAACTGATGATCCGACAGATCACAAATAACCCGACCTGCAGTTTTTGTAATGGTATTGAGTCTACGCTTCATCTTCTCTTTCATTGCCCGTTTGCCATGGAAGTATGGAGAGAGACACCTTGGTCAACTCCGTTCGATTCCTCGCTGGTAGAAAATGTGTATGCAGGTATTAGTGTTGCAAAGGAGATGGAAGCTCTACCTCCATTAGGTCTTCATAAGGGCTTTCTCTTCCTATGGATCTTATGGACGATCTGGACCTCCAGAAATCATAGAGTATTTAACAATTTTCAGATCTCGACGACGGAAACGATCCTGAAGGCTATTCAGGCTGCTCGAGAATGGAGCCTAGCGCAATGCTCTCAAAGCAACCTGGGCGTTCCTCGAACCCCGACCCCTCTAAACCATAATCCCTGCGAGGACGGGTTAGTTACTTGCTGCACGGATGCGGCATGGTTGGCCGGCTCTGAAGCGGCGGGACTTGGCTGGACCTTTACGGTGAGCTCGACCCAATCTTTGGACTTCTCAGCTTCTCACCTCCACGTTACCTCGGCTCTAACGGCGGAAGCGATGCCTTTGAGAGCAGCTTTGTTCCAGGCTTCGGATCTGGGATACAGTAATCTATCTATCCATTCTGATTCCAGCAATTGATCAACGCCATCAATTCGAGATCACTAATTTCGGAGATTCATGGGATTTTGGCTGACATTTCGATTTGCTCGAGATCATTTCCTTTGATTAAGTTTTCTTTTATCCCTAGAGCAAATAATTGTAAGGCTGATGATATCGTAAAACAGGCCGTAAGAGACTTATTGTTATCCGGTTAACTTCTAAAGGAAAGGTTCGTTCAAAAAAAAAAATATATATATATATACAATGACAAAATTTCAATTAATTGCTACAGGCTTATCATAATTGTAAAGCTCACGAACCTTGCCCGATATCCGCAACTTCTGTCTTGTTAGACCATCTCCAACGGGAGATCTTGAGGGGTTCTTAAAGTTTTTAAGAATAAAAAAAAATGAAAAAATGAAATATCTAAGAACCGATCCTTAGCTAAGGTTTTTTAGAGCCGGTTCTTAAAGAGTCTCTTAGGACAGGTGTTGAGTCCTCATTGGTTTCTGCTAAAAAATTGACGGGAAAATCTCCCTCCTTCTCTCGACAATTTCTTGTCGAAATCAAAAGCGATTTGGGGATGATTCGATCGCATCAATGGCGGAAGAGAAGAGTTTCAAGTATGTGATCGTCGGAGGTGGTGTTGCAGCAGTAAGTCTCTGTTTTTCTCGTTTTGCTTTTGATTTTCCGCACAATTGGTTTCTTATTATTGAATCATTGATTTGTTTATTGCTGAATCTCGTAGCTAATCATCATCGATTACATCGGAAGTTCAGATAAAGGTATGTAGATGGTTTCTTTTACGACTTAATCCTCCTTTTTTGTTTCTTCTTCTCATCTTTAGATATTTTACACTCGTCAATTGCTCAATTTTTGTTGGGTTTCTCTTGTTAGAAATATAGGAAGTAGCTGAAATTAATCATAGATATTCGATGGTGTGTGAAATTTATAGTTTTTTTAGTACTGTGTTTGGATCAAAAGTAGGGAATCGTAAAGTTGAGTAGCGATGATTTTGTAATCTGGAGAGGGTTTGGCCATTTTGATGTTGATCTTCTTCTTCGAAAACACAGTTTAGCTGTTGTCTTCTGGATTACCTCTGAGTTGGGGATTTCTATGGATGTCCCGTAGGTTTTTGGTTCCTTCCCGTTTTAGACCAATCACTCTACCATCTTTGTCTTAGCAATCTTCGGGCTCCTCTTGTTTCGTTTTGGATTTTGGAACAGAGCTGATGATAACTAGTCTATTTTTCAAGAGGAGTTTGCTTAGTTACTACACACTTGCTGGTTCTCCTTTTCAGAATAATTTAAAATGCACCGGGTTGGAAGTGCCGAGAGTAATGGCGGTTCTGTCCGCACTCGCAAAGAGAAAAAGCTTACGTATGTTTTAAATGATGCCAACGACACAAAGGTCAGGTTGTTTTACACCATTATGGTTTTCTGCCATTCGGAGTTGTGTTATCCTTTCTTTGATTTCTCCTTTTTTCTGGTTCCTTCATATTCTTTAACTCATTCCTGATCATGTGACAAGACTTGAAATGGTTTGAAGTTATAGATCAACTCATTCCTGATGATGTTGTTTTTATCTAATGTGCACGCTGCAGCATTATGCTGGCATAAATTGCTTGGATGTGTTGAAATCGTCTGTTTCTAGTGATCAAAGTTACCTCTTCACTGGAAGTCGTGATGGTACACTCAAGAGATGGGCATTTGACGTTCAGAAGGTTGAGATTGGCTTCATGAGCATGGAAGGAGATGCTTTGCACTGGTTACAGTGGCTTCGCCAACAAATCCCAACACTGTCTTGGATACAACTTAAGACAGAATTGATGGAACAGTTTGGAAGAAATGTTATTGCATCTCCGTTCGAACAGTTAGCAGCTCTTCTTTTTTTTTGTGCCAAAGATAAGAGACTTGGTCACCAAATTTGCCAATTGGTTGATTTCTTAGATGAGAATTTTGCTTGATGTGTCTGAAATTTGCCTAATGGAGCTAACAATTTTTTTTGTAAGAACCCCTAAGGTTTACCATTGGAGTTGAAAAATTTGATGGGGTTCTTAATTTTTAAACCATCAAAATTTATTATTAAAAAATTCTTAAGAACCCCCTCTTAAGATTTAGCATTGGAGATGCTCTTATATCCTTCGAACACTCATTTTTTCTTGATTATTTTGTTATTTATCATAATTTGTTTCGCCGGATTTTTTTTCTTTTCTTGGGCTATCGAAAAAAGTAATGGAAATTGGTTGTGACAAACAATGAAAATATTAAAAAGTAAAAATAGCTCGCAAATACTTAGGGGGATTATTGGTTCTATAATTTTAATAAATTTGGAAATCCAAACCAAATCAAGTGTTATTGTAACTATAATTTTGAAATCCATATTCAAATTTTGTGTTATTGGTTCTATGATTTTAAAATCCATTTTAAAATCAAGTGTTATTCAATACTAATGATTTTCATAAGGATTTGATTTTAATTTAGATTTGAATGGATTTATAAGTGTTTTTAAGAGTAAAATACAAATAAGCAAATATCGATTGAAACCTTGTTATTTGGTTGGATTTGGATTTACAAGTGTTTTTTTTTTCAAGATGAAACTACTAGGTAAAATTAAAAATAGAAAGACACCTATCAATTTATGTGGAGAAAAAGAGACAAGAAATAACTACACGTAACATTAAGTTATTACATGTTATAAAACTAGTTTCTAAGTGGATACGTAACATCTACTAAATGCTGGTCACGAGGCTAGCTAGTTTCTAAGTGGAGGTTCAAATATTATGGGAGCAACACACAAATACAAATTTTATTACTCATACAAGACATATCAAGTAGCAAGTATACCACCCCTAATACAAGACATATCAAGTAGCAAGTATACCTAAAATCGCATCGGTCAAAAAAAAGTATACCTAAAATCGCAGATATTTGATTTGTTTCCCACCCCTAATGGGAATGATTCGTCCTACTAGTTAATGGACATGGGTTATAATATTTTCAGTTCGTTTAGCTGGAATGTCTACCACAACGGCTGTCAAATCTCGTCGAACTTCGTTTGTTTCGTTGGAGTTATAGTCTTCAATAACCGCTGTGTTCGTATTCGGAGGAGGATTGGTCGGAAACCTAGCAGATTCGGAACACGGTTCGTGATTAATTTTGGGCAAAATCCTCGTCGCCACCAAGTTCCGGCCTTGCTCCTCGCTGCACCAAACTAACGATCTTTCTACAGATAGGACACGTGGAGTGAGACTGAAACCACGAGTCGATGCAATCGGCGTGAAACCAGTGATTACAACTTGGCAAAACCCTAGCTTTGTCTCCGTCGGCAAGCTCGGATAGACAAACGACGCATTCGATGCCGTCTTTGAAGTCCTGAGAGTTGAAGTCTACGAAGGGAATTGATCGGAGAACGGAGGGATTGATACCGGACGATTCTTTGATGGTAACAATGACATGTTCATCGCTGCTTCCACGATCATGATTGTCACCATCATCAGTATTGTAACATTTAATAATACAAATAACCAACGCACCATAAATGATAAGAGAAACCCCGACGAAGCCGTGAATTATTCCGAAATTGATTAGATCGTTCATCTTCAAAACCCTAAAAAAATATCAAATCTCTCAGTAATTGAAAGTACGAGAAAAAAAAACACTTTATCAACTTGTGTAATGTATTTATATAACGACTTAACAAAAAACCAAAATTCCATTCTAATTAGGATTCTTATTTTTCCTTATTTTTGTAAAAGATATACAATGATATATACAATTTACAAATTAGATAGTGCTCCTAATAAGGCGACATTATCCCATAATTTACAAATTGTAGAGTATTTTTATTCTTAGCAACTTCAACTTTGTTCCTAGTCCGAATTTATTAGTTAGACCTTCAATTTTGCTTTCTTGACAAAATCTTCCAATACACGACCTTGGAATATTGATTACAGTAACAATTATTTTATGGAATTAAGGGGGTGGTATTCAATTAAAGAATTTAATTGAATTGTAAGGAATTAGACTTTCTATAAAATTCTAGTGTTATTCAATGATGTATTTCATGAATTCTTTTAAATTCATGTGTTATTGGATTAGATATTTGTAATCATTCTTTTATATTACTTTAAATTCTAGTGTTATTCAATTTTTGGATTTTTTAATTCTATTAAATGTTAGTGTTATTCAATTTTACTGCAGTATTGATGATAGTGTCATTTGATAGGAATTTAATAGAATTTCAATAAAAAATTGTAAAGAGTCAATTCCGAACATTTTGACTGTCATTTTGATAGAATTCATTAAAATTCCAACAAAAAACTTTTAAATTACTCAAAATCAATTGATTTTGAATTCATTTGCATTCTTTTAAATTCAATCATCCAATACCCCCACCTAAATTTCTGTTGCAATTAGAATTAGTTCAAACAAAGAATTATAAAATTTATTCTTATATCATGTTTATTATTTTACCGAGTATTAATTTCTAATAGATAGGAAAAACAATGCATCAAAAATCAAAGCGGTCGACAAAATTTTAATTCAACCGTTTGGTTTCGTTTGACAAAATTCTAATTGCATCGAGAATATAACTCCAAACAAAATTTTGTCAAAAAATTATATCCTACGAAAACGATCGTCATAATTAATTAATTATATTTTCAACATCGTCTGCTTAGAAGAACCTTACATAAGGAGTCGCTGGGTTTGCCGGAATCTCTATCACAACAGCCGTTCATCACAAGAAGAAGTTGCATCACCGGAATTTGTGTAACCGCCGGAGATTCGATTAGACTTGGAGATCGAGAAAGCTCGGGTCGTGATTTTGGACAGAACCAACTCTCTTTCTGCAGACCGGACAAGTGTGGATTGCAAGTGAAGCCACGTGCCGATGCAGTCGGCGTGGAACCAGTGATTACATGTCGGCAAAAGCCTGGTTTTGTCTCCGTCGACGAGCTCGGAGAGACGACATGCTCACTGCTGGTGACCATGTCGTCTGGTGGTGATGATGACATGGTTTTGATACCGGCCAATTCCTTGATGGTGATGATGACATGGTCATTACTGGTGCCATGATCGTGATGTTCATTGTAGGTATCATCATCATCAACACGATTACAAGCCCAAGCCAACAGTCCAATGAATCCAAACAGAAGCATACCACTGGCGTAGCCGAAAACTAGTGATGATAAGCAATAATCATACTCCTTCATCTTCAAAGCCCACTGTTTTTTTCTCTCTTTTTTATTGATTAATGGTTTGATTTGTTTTCATGAACATACATATTTATAGATTAGCTCTTGACTATTATTCTTAAAAGAAAAACTTCTTAAAGTGGAATAACCAAGAAAGTAAAACTAAGATTTTTTCTAATTTGAAAATGTTAACATAAAACCATAAAGATTTTGTAAATAACGTGACTCAAAAACCCAACTCATGACTTGGCTTCACCTCACGTGTGACCTTCTTCCTCTTTTTTCTCTTTCTTGATGAACACTCCACTACTCTTCTTCAGTCTTTGATTGCCCCAATAGTCACTGGTTTCTCTTCATTATGAAAGCCTATAGTCATACAACTGAGTTATAGATACTTTTTGACATACAATGAACCGATTATAAATAAACTGGAAACTGCTCCTAATTAATTAAGTTTGGATTTGACACATCTGTCTGCCTCGATTTCAAGTTTGCTTAGTAGAAGCAGACCTATTTATTCATATTAGCGGTCATTGTCAATGCCGAACGAGAATGATTGTGTCTCCATTAATGTGTACTTGATTCAATCATCTGCATTGCTTCTGCTATGAGCTTTCTACCTCTCCAACAATGATGCTTCAGCAAATGGCTCTCTTGTTTTCAGCAAGCTCAGCACTTTTCCCTTCTACTCACAGCTTGTTGCAAATGTTGATATATTTTGCGCTTGCTGTAATCGAATACTTCACCGTCACCAGTAGTCTTTACATGAGCAGATGCCGGCAACGAAATGGTGGAATCGTTTTGTGTCTCTGAGGATTATGACTCTCCCAGTTACTTGCGATACAATCTTCATCCATGAATGGCAGTCTGCACATACCCTCAGATTCTTGGTAACCCTAACTGGAACCCCTTCACCGGTGTGAATTAGAGAATAAGTTGTCGCGAGTCTCTCGCTGTGTCCACAAACCAAATTTACCTTAGTTTCGTCATCAACATCATGAAGCACCACGCTTGTATCAGGAGAATAACCGGATTTTTCAATTGCTCCTTGTAGTTCTGACCATACTTTCTTATACTCATCTGAATTACGAAACTCGTATCCACCCCCTGCAACAAAGATTTGAATCTTGTCTTTAACCTGTATCCAACTGCAACCAGCTTCTTTTCTGATCCCTCTTTGTTTCATCATCTCTCGGATCTTATCGACATTATCCCACATCTTTGCATCGGCGTATATGTTAGAAACCATAACATAGTTCCCTGGATTATGAGGCTCAAGAACAAACAACTCCTTTGCCGCAACCTCTCCCACTGAAACATTCCCATGGAGCCTGCAAGAGTTGAGCAGTGATCCCCAAATGGATGCACTTGGCTTAAAGGGCATTGTTTCTACTACCTTGACTGCTTCTTCGATTTTACCCGCTCGGCCCAAGATGTCAACCAAGCAAGCATAATGCTCTAAGGCCGGTGAAACTCCGAATTCTGTTTTCATCCGTTCAAACAAGCTTAGACCATACTCAGTGAGCCCTGTATCGCTACACCCAGATAACAAAGCAACAAAGGTAATCCCATCTGGTGCGACGCCTGACTCTATCATCCATTCAAACAGATTGATCTCTTCTTCGATCTTCCCGTTGATTGCGTAACAGTTTAGCATCGTGTTCCATGAAGTCAGATCCTTAGTTGACATCCCATCAAAGATCCTCCGAGAATACTCAACCTCTCCACATTTCCCATACATATCCATCAATGAGTTTAGCAATGGAACGTCAGGCTTCTCTTTAGATTTCAGAATCTGAGCATGAATCTCCCTCCCGGTGAGAAGAGCAGCCACACGCGAACAAGCGGGCAATATTGTCGTGAGTGTCGCCCAACTAAACCCGATTCTCTCTTCCTGCATCTTTCTGAACAGATGAAGCATCTCATGCACCCTGACTTTCTTGCTGAGTACCGAAATCAAAGAATTCCAGGTAACAATGTTTCTCTGAGGCATTCCATCGAACAACTTGCGTGCGTCTTCGAATGAGCCACGTTCCATGTAAAGCTTCAAGAGCGCATTGTTCACCACCTGATCAACCTTCTCCTTCCGTTTCACAATCTGCGCATGGATTCCTCTACCAACACGGAGATCTTTCAGATCAATGCACGCTTTTAACGCAACGGAAATCGAAAACCCCCCCGGGTCAATGAAACTACACAGCATATCGACATACGCAAGCAAAGCGTCTCTCGGTGACCCGTTTCTAGAGTACCCAATCGCCATCGCCGCCCAAACTTCCTCAGTAAGAAGGGTCGAATCGGTGACACCGTCAAAGATTTTCCGAGCGAGATCCAATCGGCGGCAAACCGAGAAAAGGGTGATGAGCTTGCTTAGCAATTTGGGGTCGTGACGGAGACTAGGGCTGTTGAGAACCAAAGAGCAGATTTTTTGGCCATGGTGAAGCGATCTAGCGGAGATGCAGGCGTGAAGAACATCAGTGTAAGCCTCCGTACTGGAGAGATTGGATGGTGAGGATGACTTCTCTATCAGAGTGACGACGGCTTCGTCGAGCTTGCCGGATTTAGAGAGGCCTGTGTACGAATTTAAATGCTTTGAGAAGCCGGATTGTTGTCTCCATGGAGTTTGTAAGAATCTGGAATGGGTAATAATACTCTGAGACCCCAATGGAGAAAGATAAGCTTGTAGTGTTGCAACATCTGCAAGTTTATTGAATCATGGAAACACTTTGACATCTGCAAGTTGATTGAAATTCGTTGGCGCATTATAATATACGGAATCCAAATGCAAACGTACCTAATGTAGGCATTGGAAATTCAGAAGAAAAGGAGTGAGAGAAGAAGGAAAAAACTGGAAACCTCTTCTCTGTGAATTTACAGTAAGAAAGTAGCGGAGAAGGTACTCCTCTGTTGAGTAGAAACAGAGAAGGAGATGGATAAGCCACCAATCATTTTTTTTTTTGTGAGATTAGTGGGCCTCTATTAGGCCTTTTTGTCCTGGTTTTCCCTCTCTTTTATTTGGGCTCATCCTGATGCTTGATGCTTCCCAATTGTATATATTGTTTTTAAATATGAATCTTCATGACATTTTATCTGTGAATAATGAGAGAATAAGTAGATTAATAGGCACCTGAATGGTTTCAAAGACAATTCCTAGGACACCAGAACTTGGAGTGAAGTTATTGCAAGAGTTGATTTAACTTCTCCATCTTTCATATTTCAAGAATATGTGAACGATTCTCAGAGTTTATTATATTGGTTTCAATAGTATTTAATCTTTTCCATTAACAAAAATTGGATAATAAGCATTTGAAGATTTATGATATATATATATTACTCCCTCCGTTCCACAAAGATGAATTTTTTATAAAAAAAAATTGTTTCACAAAGATAGATTTTTTAGCTTTTCTATGCAACTTTTATCAATTAATGATGATATTTTGAAAAGTTTAAGAAGATTAATTAAATTTATTGAACTACTATTGGTTTAGAGATATGAAAAATTGTTCATTAACAAAAATTGATGTATTTATGATTAAATATTAATTATTTTCTTAATATGTGTGAAAACTCTAAAAAATCCATCTTTGTGGAACGGAGGGAGTATTATCTTTTTGTTAAAAACACAATACCATAACACTTTAAAATTTCAAGCAATGTAAAAAATATCAGGCTTTTCTTATATGGTTCCAATGAAATTTACTTGTAAATACTCGACTTCCATATATGTTATATATAATTAAAGAAAAAAGAAGATATTCTATTGACTTAATTTCTCATTTTCTATAACAAATTTATAGAGAAATTTCCGAAAATCTTAATTATCTTTGATTTTCTTTTGAATTTAATCTCATAACACTAATTTTTTATTTCGTTTTAAATATTTATAATCATTTAGTCCCTTTTTACATCTATTTTTATTTTATCTTCTCTCGTTTATCCATAAATTTATTTATTTGTTCTTATTTTTGTCATATTTTACATATTTTTCACTTTGTAAAATTAATTGTAAGAACTTATATTCACCACAAATTTATAGTATTTTGTGACTCTCAAATGATGTAAATTTTATTATTAAAAATTTATATATTCTCGTACCAAAATTGAATAAATTATTTTTTTCACTATATGTAGTAAAATCTATTTTAAATTCTTAATTTCATAATCACATTCTAACATGTTAAATATGATAAATATTCAATTCAAGTTTTTGATTGAAAATCTAACAATATATAGTTTTCAATAAAATATTTCATTAATTTTTTATCCAATTAGTATTACAATTTTGATTCTTAATATCGAATTATCACTTTTTATATTTATTTACACTAAATTTTATATTGTTGAATTTGAATTAAATAAAACTAATAATAAATATTAATTGACATGTATTAAATAAATATTTTAAATATGTGTTAATGTTAAAAAAATTTGGTAGTGATGAGGTGGACACCCTATATTGAGAGAAAACTCTCTCATTATATAATATATTATTTTTATTTTTCTAATATATATTTTTTTGTTTGCAACAATATTGTATTTATTTTTCTTCGCTATTATTGTGTATTTTGAAACATTATATTATAGTCCATGAATTTCATTCTGAAGCGAAAAAGACTAAGCCCAAACGTTATACTATAATATGCATAATTGGGAAACTCTCGACATCTAAGAAGAGTAGACAGTAGAAAAAAAAAACATGAGTCGAATCACTGGGCAGAGGATGTATCGTCGCTGTTGGATCCTCTTTGCGAGCCTTCAACTTCTATTATGTATCGTCAATGTATCGTCGCACGCTCCCTTTATTGATCCTCTCCCTAATCTCTTCCTCCTACGCATTAAATTTCACAATTACTAGGACAATTTGGTTTAATAACAATTAATGTAACAAGGATTTGATCAAATCTAGTATATGTATAAAATTACATTGTTAAGTGCTTTAGCGTCGGGAGTCCTTGAACCATGAACACCGGCTCGGTTCGAGGCTTTTCCAACCATCGTCCTCACGCCGTAGTACCGACCATCACACTTCCCGGCGGTTCCGAGACCTCTACACCATTTTCCGATCATCATTTCTCTCTCTCTGTTTTGATTAATTTTACAAAGGGAGCGTGCGTGTATACTATATTATCTTCCGGTTGTGACAGATTCACACGTGAGGTTTGCATGACTAGAGTCGGTTTATAAGCTTCCACTGCCAGCCACGTGTCATAAAGTATCCACATGGCGTCCTCTGTATTTTTTGCTCGATTCAGCAAAACGGCGTCGTACCGTTGAGACTAATCATGTTCCCTGTCGGGTGTCTAATACATGAGTTCGGGGTTCCGTATCAATCATGTCTCAAACGATGGTTTCAATCAGATTTCTAAAACACGACCTTTTTGTTTAAGCTTCAATAAATTCACTAGCATCAATCAGTGCATCACACAACTTTCAAATTGATTTGTATATTCCAATTATTAACAGGAAAATTATTCCAAATACAATACAATGGCAAAATAAAATACCGTCTTCGCTCGGAACTCACAAAAGGGGATGGTTTTTGTTCATGTTGTCGGAATCTAAAAGAAGCTACAAATTGGGAACATATTACAAAGAAACATGGGATTGTACAATGCGTAAAGGATGTTGTTATTCTCTCAGTTTTATGGAAAGAAAAAGGAAAAAGAAGAAAACTTTTGTTTTGTTGATTCTGTCTTTGTCACTTGTTCTTGTCCCACCCAGAATCCGAGCAGACAAGGAAAAAAAGAAAAAGGGGCAAAGTGTTTTTGTTTCTCAGGTAAAGAATTTACATGTAATCATTGGCGCCGGAGCTACCGACTCCGACAGTTCTCTTGCTCATGTTTGCTCTTTGCACTAACACAACCAACGCCTGCACCACTTCGGACATCGGTGGTCTAAACTCTGGCTCCGGCTGTCACAAATTAAGAACACCATTTACATTCAGATTTCATTTCTTTCTTTCTATCTGCAGACACACATTTATATGTATGTATATATACATTACCTGGACGCAAAGGGCGATAACATCTGCAAATCGGGAGAGTGATTTAACGGGGTAAAGCCCTTTGAGAGCTGGATCAACCATTTTTCCCAAAGCATCAATATCGTGAAGCTGAGGTGTTGCCCATCTCACCAATGACTGCTCAGACCTTCCCCTTGTGCTGTAACGCGGCAATATCAAGCACATCAGTAATCTCTTCACAAAAAGTTCCTTGCCTTACCAGAGAGGTATGGATCATATAAAAAAAGTACCTGTCGAATGGTTTTCTTCCGGTTAAAAGCTCAAGCATCACTACCCCAAAACTGTAAACATCGCTCTTTAGAGAGTATTGGCCTGACATTGAAACTTCTGGTGCGCTGTATCCTTCGTCGTTTTGGTTTAGTAGCTGCATATTGCATCAGAATGATAAGTAATGGACAAAAAAGAGAGAGAGCGGTACTAGAGACTGGAGAAGATATGAAACTGTTGGAAGTTTCTGTATATACCTCATTCGCAGTGGGAAGGAAGCTAGCGAGACCTGAGTCTGAGAGGTGCGGGTTTAGCTCTGAGTCAAGTAAAATATTTGCTGATTTGATGTTCTTGTGGACTACAGATGGTGAACAAACTTCATGCAAGTACCTGCAACAACAACAACAATACTTTCCATGAGAGACTTGCCATATAACCGGCAATAATGTGATTGAGATGTTTAAAGACTTACTCCAATGCATGTGCAGTGCCAAGAGCGATCTTGACGCGAGGATTCCATATTAATGGTTTGCTTTCCTCTTCCGAAAGATGTAAAAAGTCATGCAATGAGCCGTTTCTATGGAACTCATAGATCACCAAGTGTTGCCCGTGTTCAGAACAGTAACCGTCAAGCTTTGTGACATTTTCATGATCCAAGTGCGCAATTTTCGATACTATTTCGGTAAAATCATCAGCCGTGTCAGTGGGAAGCGCAGACGAGTCTATTTTCTTCACAGCTAGTACCTATTAGATTAAAACAATATCTCAGCAGCAGAATATTATGAAATTGTGCTGTTACATGTAAAGATTTCTGTAAAATTAAATACCTTCCCATCATCAAACTGAGCTCTGTATACTCTTCCAAAAGTCCCTTCACCAAGAAGATTATCAACGCTGAAACTATTGGTAGCTATTTGAAGATCTGCAACCGTATACGTATTCACATTTGAAGGAACAACAACAGCAGGTTTCTTTGCAACAATGGGTTTTCTCACTATTGAATCATCTTCATCAAACGACTTATGTCGCTCAGCTGGTGGAGGGCGTAGATTCATCGACAATGAAGTATCCAGTTTCTTTGTCTCAACTAATGGTGGATTCTGTATAGACTTATTCTCTGCAGCCACATGTATACAAAGTTAGAATACCATAAGAACACTTAATGTATATACATTATAACAAACTCTTTTAACGTGTAATTGCCTTGGTGAAAGTCATTTGAAGCGAGTGTGAAGGGTTGGTTAACGTTGTTATCAGTCTTTTCAATGTCTGTGGACGATGTCCGCTTTGATCTTTTTCTCTTGATCAAGAAGAAAGCTATGACTGCTGTTACAACTAACAATGAAATGACTATTCCTGCTATTCCACCAGCTCCAATCCCTGATTTCTTGGAGTCTTTGCTACTGCTGGAATCACCATTGGACCGGCGTTCACCGTTACCGGATTTAGGAGTAGGTGATTTACTGATCGGAGGTGTACCAGGAGGTGGTGGAGGTGCAGGCCCGGAATTGAATGAATTACCATCCTTTCTGTTTCCAAGATCGTTCAGGACAAAATTAGCTAGATAAGAAAAATGTTCCAAGAAATCGAAGAAACTAATGAAAAACTTACTGCAAGTTAATGCCTTTCAACGAATCTGGGATCCAACCCGTGAAACGATTGTTAGCAATATTCCTGAGGAAGTATTCAGCAAGAACAACATTCAAATTGATGTTTAAATGTGATAGATTTCTAAAACAGATAAGCTTCAGTTACCCACAAATTTTCGAGAGAAAGGCTTGCTAGTATATCGATGGTGCCTGAGAACTGATTGTTCTGAAGATAACTGTGAAGTTCAATAAACACAATGTTAGTAATTAACTGGTTCCCTTACAGTGATTTCTTTCAATACATGGAGGATACTTAAAGAAGCCTTACATTGATTTTGCACTCGTAAGAGAGCTAAAGGTGCTCGGAAGAGACCCCGTGATAGAATTGGAAGAGAGGTCCCTAAAAACACACATGAATTTTGTCACAACTTTTGTTTATTAACTAATTAAGTTTCTTAACTGATTTAACTCGGGAAGAAGAAGATCTTACAAGATAGTTAGAGAGGTGAGTTTCGTGAAGTCAATAGCTAGTTGCTTCAACTGATTGTGGGCAAGATTGCTGGGAAAAACCAGGGGAGTATTAAATAACCAATCTTCTCCAAGAGATGTCTGAAGATAAATAATTGAACTAAACTAAGAACTTACAGGTACTTGAGAGGTGTCATTAGAGAAATGGAATACTGAGCAGATCCAGTGAACTGGTTATTAGCAAGATTCCTAAACAAATTCAGAAATTTTATAAACTTGGAAACACACATAGAAACTTGTAGAACATATAGAGAGAATCATCAAACATACAATCGCTCCACGTTTGGAGGAAGCTGATATGGCAAATCGCCTCCAAGATTATTGTTGCTTAGATCACTGCAGGTTTCACCAAAACAAACCATGAGATTATAAGCTATGCCATTAAATACAAAAGATAGAAACTTTTGGAGTATCATAGAAGATGAATCTTACAACTCAGTAACAGAAGTCAATTTATCAAGAATGTATCCTAGTGATCCAGAAAGTCCAAGACCTGATAACTTTCTGCAAGTAGATAAAAAAAAACCAATGTATTAAGCATAGATAGAAAAGAAAACAAGACAGAACACATTGAATTGAAATAATGATTATAATACAAAAATCATTACATTTGAGTAACTCTTGAGCCAGAGCACGTTATGCCTTTCCAGTTTTGGCCACAAGGATCTCCTCCTGATCCTGTCCATTGTGATAGCTGTCCTGGAGAATTCATGGAGTTGAACATGGTGTTTAACGCCGATGCTGCACATATTGAGAATCATTGAATCAGAGACCATGAGGGAACATTTCAAACCATGGACTGAATCATAATCATCTTGATTTTTTTTTTTGCCGATTCCGTGAAGCAGATCCAAGATTAGAGATCATTGGGATTTTTTTATGAACTATGAGAGGACTTAAAGTTTCCGGTCTAGTTGAAGAAATGCTTGAGACTGAACAATAACAACAAAACAAAAAAAAAAAAACCCAGAAAAGAGATACACACAAGAACGGAAAAGAAGAAACAAAATAGAAAGTGGGTGGAAAAGAGAAAAGATTCGAAATTTGGGGAAACCCATTTTGGACTAAACAAACCCGTTTTGAAGAAAAGAACATTATGACAGAAAGTTTTGAGTTTTGGGGATGAAGAAATCAAAAGTTCGTAAGAGAAACATAAACCCAGGATCACCGATAAAACTTACACAAAAGATGGATTAGAGAGAAAACAAAATGAAAAGATGGACACTTTTTGGGGAGAAAGAGAGAAAACACAGTGGAAGATTTTAAGAAAAATGAAAAAAGTAAACTCACTATCTGATGCATCTGTGGCTCCATGAATGAAACTTGGCTCAAACCCTATAATGCAGAGTATAAACAGAGCCAAAACCACCCGATTCTCAGTCATCTTCTTCTCCTTCCTCTCTCTCTCTCTCTCTCTAAAACCAGATGAGACAGAAGAAAACCCAAATGGCAAAAACCCAAAAAGCTGAATTTGTAAATTTTCAAGCTTTAGGTTTATTATATTATTATTATTTGAGGATAAATTTGGGTTAGCTAGATTTTATACTGTTTCAGCCATAAGACGAATGTATCGAGTAAAGCTGGCAAGCACGATTTGCTATTAAGTAAGAATCCAAGAGCCATAGAAATAGGCTATACGGCGCTTAGCTTTGCAATTTTTTTGTTTCTTCGATATACTTTTTTACATTTGTTTATTCATCAATGCTCATTTTAATACAAATTAATGTTACACTTAATAGGATAATTCATTAATTTTCCTTTTAAATTTGTCCATGAGATTTATTAAAAACAACAATGTCTTTTGGTTTTTACGCATTCTCTCATTCCCCGCAACAAATAAAATAATAACTACCTGAAGTTTTCATAAGGCCTACGCGCTTTTAAATGTTGTATATTCTTCTTTCTTTTCGGTATTTTAATTTCTTTTTATCTTATACTACTAACATTTTTCTGTGAATAAAAAAATATTCATATACTGAGTTTATTTTTATTATTAAAAAAGGAAGAAGCTTTCATACGGTATAGATTACTTTGAAAGTTTGAAGTTTGAAGATTGGCTATGATTGGTCTTTCAGTCATTGCTTTGAAGAATTAATTACTTTCCCTTCACATCTAAGTGGGATTTAAAAGGAAAGAGAGAGATTTTTTTTGTTTTTAAATGAAATAAAGTAAAAAGTTAATTTTCTTACTAGAGTAATGAGTTTGTTGTGCAAAAAAGGTAATTTTTTTGTTTGTGAAGAAACATGTGGGTGAATATGAGCTAAACCACGCATTAATATCGCAATTATATGGTATACAATGTATTAGTAATAAATTCATCTTAAAGAAACTCACGAGATTCTTGCAGCAAATATGACCATTTCTATTAGAGAGACGGACATTAGTTCTGATCATTTTATTATGTGTATGAGAAAAGATAACTTAGCAAAAAAAAAAGCTATTTACTGATTAAGATTAATTTTATTAGACCATCTCCAATGGAACACTAAAACACCAAAATTTGTGTAATTTTTGCACTAAAAGCGTCATTCAGAATTGTTCGTTAACTTTTAAAATATTGTCAAACTAAAAGTTACATAATCGATAATCAATCATTTAATTAGATTATCCCAATTAAAATGAAATAAATAGTTTGGTAAAAACGTGTTAATCGGTCATGGTACGTGGTTTGCCTCTCATTCGCTTAGTTAATCGTTGATAAATTCTTAGTGTACGTTCGCTTTCATGAATTTTCTCAATTTAATTAATAACTTGCTCAGTTGCTCTTAATATTTGACCGGCCAAAAGAATACGTGTTTGGGATATTAGTTTTAAAATGCACCGACGTGACAAATATATATTTGACACGGGGTTTGGAATTTAGCATTTTGGAATAATATTAGTGCAAATATATTTTCATACAATTTTGAGAAAATTATTGGCAACATCTATCTATTTATATAGCTAAAACTCTTATACTAAGATTCCCACAAATACAAAGTTTTCATCTAATCATATCCCCACGTAAGTTAGATCAATTTAAAACTGCCTAATGTTCTCTAATTTAGGTATATGAAATTATGAATAGATCAATCGAGGCTTGAAGCCAAGCGTGTGCCAGCAAGAAGACAGTATAAATTATCTAATGAAAGATTTGACGTATCTCTCCAGCATATTTATTTTTCTTTTAAATGTTTATTAATTAAAATGAGCAACTAAATATTTAAAAACCAAAAAACAGATTTGAAGAAAAATATAGATACAAACGAAACACAAACGAGCTTCGATGAAACCTGACGTTTATCTACATATATATTTATCGGGTGACAAAAACAATCTCATCAAGCTGATATTTTTTATTATCTTTTTTGTTTGTCTCATTATTAGTAATTTAATTTTAGTGAGATACCTAGAATTTTGTAGGATTGTATCGTGGAGTAGGTATTAGGTAGCACTAGGTATATTCTAATTTCTATCGAGACGAGCTATTAAGTTCGATAAATAAAAAATTTCTTAGAAAACCAAAAAAATGAAAAAGAAGTTCAACTGATATTTATCATCAGCTCGTAACCAAAAATCTTAAAGAAAAAAAAGCCAATGAAGCCGTTAACTACAAGACGACGTCGTACGATCCCTGACTAGACTAGACTACGCGTAATATGCTGCCGTTTATTTGTTTGCCGACAAACTACGCGTCGTTTAGATTTCAGTTGTGTTCATAAAGATAGGCGACCTAATTACGTTATTTTGGTAGGTCCATTCGCAAGGATGGATGTAACTATTTGTGATGCAGCGCATCTTCGTATCTCAACAATCAGATTTGATTATTTCTTTGTTTTCAGTAATTAAACTTTATCGAGTTTGTTATTTAGAATTATCATTACTTAGATTTATCCTTATCGTACTAGGATTCGTTATTAAGATTTTCCTTTCTCTTCTATTTTAGTCAAACCTCGTTGTAACCAGAGGCACCTTTGATTAATATTAAAACCAGAGCTTTTCAAGCATCTATTATTCTTAAGTTCTTAGCTTTTGAGTTACAGATCTTTAAGAATTTCCTTGTTGTCTTGTCCTTCTTTGCATCGACAACAACAAGTACTCTGCTCGCGTTTACGCTACGCCAGTTTGGTATCAGAGATTCGTCGTTCCTGTAGATTTTTCTTTTCTTTTCTATAACCGGTTTTTGATCATGCCTCCAAAACGGAACAATCAAACCACTGGCGACAGACGAAACGAAGAACAGATGAACGATTGGGCTGAGCTTCGGCGCACGCTTTTGGCGATGCAAGAGAATATCTAGGCCACGATTCATAACTCTATCCATGAGTTGGCCGAAACTGTTCTCCGTCAACGAGAACAACATCTTGAATCAAACGGTGACGACACGGAGAGTGACGACAATCCGTTTGCCGAAGATTTTCCGCGTCTTCGTCATGGTGGTGGTGACCGGAATCGGGAGTGGGACGATAGAAGGTGGGAGGCGGGATTCAAACTCGAGATTCCCGAGTTCCATGGTGGAGTTCGAGGAGAAGAGCTGCTCGATTGGATCGTCGCAACGGGAGAAATCCTAGAGTTTAAACAAGTTCCAAATGACAGGAAAGTCGCTTTGGTGGCTACGAAATTTCGTGGCAAAGCCGCGTCCTGGTGGTTGCAGCTGAAGGCAACTCGCACACGATTAGGGAAGACGAAGGTCAATTCGTGGGAGAAATTGCAAAAATTGATGAAGAGTAGCTTTTTGCCGTATAATTTTGATCGTACAATGTTCACTCGATTTCAAAATTTGCGACAAGGAGCTCGTTATGTGGATGATTACGCAGAAGAATTTTCCCTTCTTCTTACGCGTAACGACATCTTTGATAGCGAGATACAGTTGGTTTCCCGTTTCATTGGTGGTTTGCGATCACAGATTCAGACAGCAATGGCGCAGTTCAATCTGGATACGGTGGCAGAGGCTCATCGACGAGCTGTGGTGTTTGAACAACAATTCAAATCCCCGCAGACAGGTTGGGGAAGTGCTCGCAGTCGCCTCTCAGGCCCATCTATTTCAGAAAATTCGCAGGCACAACCAACAGGAAAGGAGTCGGGAGAGAGTTCCAACATTAATCGCACACCTTCTAATAAAATTAGTGGAGAGCAAAACGTTCGCCGCTTAACTCGTCCAAATGCGTTACGGTGTTTCTCTTGTGGAGAAGCAGGTCATATTCAAACCGCTTGTCCGAAGCAAACACGGCGTGGGTTACTGCTCGATGACGTGAAATGGGATTCGAATGATCTTTTTGAAGAAGACGTGGACGACACAGGTGGAGATTTTCCCGAGGAGCACGTGATGGGTGACATTGGGACGACATTGATGTTGCGTCATATTTGCCTCACACCGATGATAGGAGAGGAACCTTTTCTACGGTCTAACATCTTTCAGTCCTCTTGCACTATTAAGGGAAAAGTGTGCCGCTTCGTGATCGACTCCGGGAGCTGTCGCAACGTCATTGCAGAGGAAGCAGCTCGCAAATTGGGTTTAAAACGCGAAGATCATCCGGCGCCTTACAAGTTAACATGGCTGAAAGAAGGGATCGAGATTCGTATTGCTCATCGCTGTTTGGTTTCTTTTTCGATTGGGACTCATTACAAGGATAAAATTTACTGTGATATTGCTCCAATGGACGTCAGTCACCTACTCTTAGGGCGTCCTTGGCAATACGATAGAAGTGTGTTTCACGATGGCAAGCGCAACAGTTACAGTTTTGTGTTTGAGAATCGTAAGATAGTGCTACTTCCATCACCATCATCTGTGATAAATTCGCCGGGCCACGACTCCGGAACGGAACATAAGCAGGTGTCTCAAGCATTGTTGTGCTCACAGTCTGAATTTGAACAAGAATTCAAGAAAATTAGTTGCGTCTGGGCCTTGGTTGAGACAATGAAATCATACCCACCCATATCACATTTGCCATCGGGTTTTGAGGAGTTAATATCTGACTTTGAGGATGTTTTTCCGACCGAATTACCAAAGGATTTGCCACCTCTTCGAGACATTCAACACCAAATCGATTTTGTTCCAGGGGCTGCACTTTCTAATCGACCTCATTACCGAATGAGTCCCCAGGAGCATAAAGAGCTTAGAAGACAAGTGGAGGAGTTGATTTCACGTGGGCATATCCGTGAAAGCTTAAGCCCTTGTGCAGTACCAGCGCTCCTAATTCCGAAGAAAGATGGTTCGTGGAGAATGTGCGTCGATAGTCGGGCGATCAACAAAATTACAGTACGGTACCGTTTTCCTATTCCTCGTCTTGATGATTTGTTGGATCTGATTGGAAAAGCATCAGTGTTCTCCAAGTTGGATTTAAAGAGCGGTTATCACCAAATACGAATTCGACAAGGAGACGAGTGGAAAACGGCTTTCAAGACACGTGAGGGATTGTTTGAGTGGCTCGTGATGCCATTCGGTATGTCTAACGCTCCCAGCACCTTTATGAGGGTCATGAACCAGGCCTTGAGACCTTTTATTGGGAGATTTGTGGTCGTCTATTTTGACGACATCCTCATTTTTAGCTCTTGCCTTCAAGATCATCTTCAGCACTTGCGCCAAGTCCTTGAGATTTTACGCAAAGAAGTATTGTTTGCTGCTCGGCACAAGTGTGAATTTGGTGTTGACCGTGTGTTGTTCCTTGGGTATGTCGTCTCCAGCAAAGGGTTATCGATGGATGAGAGGAAAATCGAAGCTATTCGTTCCTGGCCATCTCCGCGTACGGTGGCGGAAGCACGAAGCTTTCATGGTCTAGCCTCTTTCTATCGGCGCACTTCAGCACTATCATGGCACCTATCACCAACTGTATGAAGGAAGGGAAATTTGACTGGTCTCCTCAAGCAGACAACGCTTTCCACGTGATCAAGGAGAGGCTCACAAGTGCACCTATTCTGGTTTTGCCGGACTTTTCGATCCCTTTTGAGCTTCATTGTGACGCGTCGAAGATGGGAATAGGGGCTGTTTTGAGTCAGCAGACCAAGCCGGTGGCGTTTTATAGCGAAAAGCTAGCTGGAGCACGCAGTCGTTATAGTACTTACGACGTCGAGTTCTACGCTATTGTTCAGGCTATTAAACATTGGCGTCACTATCTTTTCCATCGTGAATTCGTATTGTTTACAGATCATGATGCTCTCAAACATTTGGATAGCCAAGTGAAGATTTCCGCTAGGCCCGCCAATTGGATTGCATATTTGCAGCAGTTCACTTTTACGATTCGCCATCAATCGGGCAAGACAAATAAAGTGGCGGATGCGTTGAGCCGACGACACTGTTTGGTGACGTCAATGCATACATCGGTGCCTGGCTTTGCTTCATTTGCTGAGCTTTACATCTCTGATCCTTTTTTGCGGCTATTCTTCGCGATGTGCAACAGGGGATTCGATCCGATTTTTTTCTTCACGATGATTTCCTTTTTAAGGACAATCGTATATGTGTTCCAGATTGTAGTCTCCGCTTGAGCATCATCCAGGAACTGCATACAGAGGGACATATTGGTAGGGATAGAACGCTACAGCTCGTTGCCACTTCTTATTTTTGGCCGACGTTACGGCGCGATGTTGAGAGATTTGTTGAACGTTGTCGAGCTTATCAGCTTGCGAAAGGCCAAGCTTCGAATGCAGGTTTGTATCTGCCTTTGCCAGTACCAACACAATCATGGACTGATGTTAGCATGGACTTTGTATTGCGCTTACCTCGAACACAACGGGGGAACGATTCAATTTTTTGTGGTGGTGGACCGTTTTTCTAAAATGGCTCACTTTATCCCATGTAAGCGGACAACTGATGCGGTTAAGGTGGCTCAATTGTTCTTTTGTGAGGTGTATCGTTTACACGGATTGCCTACATCTATTGTCTCGGATCGCGACACACGCTTTCTAAGCCATTTTTGGCGCTCCGTTTGGAGATTGTTGGGAACAAGCCTCGATATGAGCACCGCTTATCATCCCCAAACGGATGGGCAGACCGAGGTAACCAATAGAGCTCTCGGTAACATGCTACGCAGCTTGGTGGGTAACAACATTCGTTCGTGGGAAGCGAAGCTACCTCAGGCTGAGTTTGCACACAACCACGCACACAATCGCAGCCTGGGTTTTTGTCCATTTCAGGTCGTCTATGGCATCGTTCCTCGCGGCCCATTGGACTTGACTTCGTTGCCAGATCAGGCCCGTATCCATGACGGAGCTAATGATTTCGTCCAGAACTTGCAAGACGTTCATGTTCGTGCACGGGATCATTTGGAAACAACGACATCTAAGTATAAAGTGGCTGCGGATAGGCATCATCGCGAGCTTCTTTTCAAGCCAGGTGATCTAGTGTGGGTGTATCTTACAAAGGATCGTCTACCTCTTCGTGAATACAACAAACTGCGTTCTCGGAAAATTGGACCCGTAAAGGTGCTCGAGCAAATCAACGCCAACGCGTATCGTTTGGAGCTTCCACCTGACCTTAAGACTGCAAATGTGTTCAATGTCAAGTATCTCAGTCCGTATGCAGGTGACACTATCATTCAAGATTCTGAGGCGAATCTTCTCTTACCCCCGGAGACCTGATGCAGCGCATCTTCGTATCTCAACAATCAGATTTGATTATTTCTTTGTTTTCAGTAATTAAACTTTATCGAGTTTGTTATTTAGAATTATCATTACTTAGATTTATCCTTATCGTACTAGGATTCGTTATTAGGATTTTCCTTTCTCTTCTATTTAAGTCAAACCTCGTTGTAACCAGAGGCACCTTTGATTAATATTAAAACCAGAGCTTTTCAAGCATCTATTATTCTTAAGTTCTTAGCTTTTGAGTTACAGATCTTTAAGAATTTCCTTATTGTCTTGTCCTTCTTTACATCGGCAACAACAAATACTTTGCTCGCGTTTACGCTACGCCAATTTGCTTGCATAATAAAATGGTCGGTGTGTGTGTTAGTGTGTATTGTGTATGCTTTTATTTATGGGCCTTTATTTATTCCAACTTTTTTTTTATAATCGATGGTGTATGCTTGTATGGTTTACTTCAAAAGATGTTTTTCCACCCACGAATTTTTAAGTGCTAATTAATATATCGATCATCCCACTTCAAACCCTTTATACAGATTATAGGTCCTATAGTTTTTTTTGTTGTCAATGACCTATACGGACCAGTTCACAAGATCAAATTTTTGTACGAGACGCTCTGCTAAGTAAAGTACCACTGCAATATATAGTGTTTTGTTCGGGTTTGAGTGGGCTAGTGGTAAGAACATGGGTGTAGAGTGCTTAACCACTTTCGTCATGAGTTCGAACCCAAGCAACTACAACACTCTCTTTTGGACACCCACACGGATATGAGCTCATTGCTTACAGCCCATTTGAAAACCCGAAAAAGGGCCTATCCGTGAGTTGCCTTTCTCCCAGGGATTAGTTTAGGCCCTTCTATAGACCTGGGATGACTCTGAGTTACCAAAAAAAAAATATATATATAGTGTTCTGCGACTCTGGATCCTACAAATTACTCGTGAGTTCGTAACATTTACAAACTCTGCGCATTGTATATGTTTTGTGTTATATACGGACCGAATGGTTTATTTCTTTTATTTAAATACTATATGTATAAATATCCTGAACAGATAATCCGCCTTCACTTAAATTCTATATGTATAAATATCCTGCCATATTATGTGGAAATTTCTCTCTTCTTTTTGAAAATTCCGCTGTATAAACTTTGAATACTAAAATTAAAAAAGATAAATGAAATGGGACAAATTATTTTATTTATTTAGCCGTCTGAGAAAAGAGAAACACATAAGAAACAAAAATGCTTTGCTTGTTGGAGAGTTAAGTTGATTTCGGAATACTTAGGATTTATAGGATTGAGAACTGAGAAGAGACAGAACCGACGTGTTGCGTGCATGTCAAGAGAAGACAATTTTATTTGTTCCAAAAAAGTTACAAACCTTGCATTAAATGAAATAAACCGTGCCTTTTTAATCTATCTTTAGCGAGAGTCGAGAGGGCCGCTTTTAACCGACCGGTCCTTACGCATTAAACGATGAAGTGCTTACAGCTTTATGTTACAACGATCAAATCTACTTGCCAAAACCAGTATAGTCCTATACTAACCACAACATAAAAGCAGATTCTCAATCATCCCAAATTCTCAATCATATGGATTTGCCGTGAATACACATATGATTCGAAATTTCCTCCGATAATGATTATTGGAAACCGGTTTAACCATATATGTACAGTGACGGTGTGACATAGCAATGAAATATATGTCAAAATATGGGTAAGAAAGAGCGGGACCGAGAGGACACGTCGACTACGTATGGATTATTGGGCCGTTGAGGACAGAGGCCCACTTTGTGAACATCTACACACGTAGGCACGCGCATTTGTTGGGCCATTGTGACGAAGGTCCACTTTCTGAACACCTACCTACACGCGCGTGCGTCTACCCGCATTTGTCCTTTTGTCCTTTTCATTTTCTTGCATTAGTCCTTACAGAACACGAATTTTACATATCGATTAATAGTTAGGAAAATAAAAACCATGAATACACTGAAAAGACGAAGATGGATACATAATTATCATGTTATATTTGTTAATTTTACTTCCACAAAAGACTTGTTTATCCAATTAGTGTTCATTATATCAAACGTGAAGAAAGCAAACTGTTCTTTTGATCCATGACGTGACTTTCTATAGTTATATTGGCTTAAATGAATCATTTAAATGATTTGACAAACATTTATAAAACATTATTGAATAGAGACAAAAAAAACATTATTGAATAGAAATTGCAGCTATTCTCTATCAAATAACATGTAAACCAACATCAACGTGGTTCAGAGAACGAAACCACGGAGAGAATCAAGTGATTTAGAAACGATATCGACGACTTTCAACAATGTTTAAAATACGAGATTCTAGTTTTGGATTAATCTTTTATTGTCATTAACCATTCCAATTTTGGATTTAAACAATTTATCTAAGAAATGCTATATATTTTAATGTTTGAAGTATAATAAATCGTAACAACTTAGATTTATTACGCATAGAACTTATGAAAAGAAAACGTTCCTTAATATAGACTCAATTAAAAGTTGAAATGGTAGGTGTGAATAAGTTTATTTCTTCTTTTTGGTCAGATTACTCCTAAGTGCATTAACCAGTGCAACTTTTAGTTTGGTCACGAATTAGTCGAACTTTCCGAAACTAGTTTTTCTTGTTCGTTACTGACGCAATTATTTTGGTTTCCCCATTGACAAAAATAATTTAAAAAACCAAAAAGAAAAGAATAGTAAACAAGTTACACAAGCTAACTATTTAAAATCAGAATCTGCAGTACATGATAAGCAAATGGCGAAACTTATCTTATAAAAATAATAAAAATTTAACTTAAGATACTAAGAAATCGATGAGATCAACCATATCGAAATTATTGAAAACATGAAAAAAAAAAAAATATTAACATATACCAATGTCTTAGATATAAGCTACCTCACCTCAATTGGAAGCTCTTGACAAAAATAAAGAGGGGTTCTTAACCACAAAAAATATAAAAAAGAAAATATGAACAGTGTAAAAATCGGTTTTTAAACAAGAGATTTAAGAACCGGTTCTTAAGGGGAGTTCTTACACTGTTCACGCCACGTATCAACCCTTAATTCGCCAGATTTTTTTTTTTGCCAAACTTTTTTTTTTTTTTTTTTACAATTTTTAAACTTTAACTTAAAAAAAAAATTCTTAACTTTTTTTTAAAAACTTTTTCATAACTTCAACTTTAAAATTCTAAATTTTTTTTTTACATATTAATGAATTAGAATCTTTACATATTAATTTTTTTTATAAGATTCATTTTACTCATTTTCATTTAAGAGAAAAATAATTTGAGAAAAAAATAATTTGAGAGAATAATTTGTATGTTTTATATTTCAGTTAATGAAATAAAAATCTAATATTTTAAATATAGTATGTTTAAACATGTTTTTTAAAAATATATATATTTCAAATAAATATTTTCTAAAATAATATTTTTTATTTTTAAGAACCCAAAATGAGATTCACCAATGGAAGAGAAAAATATTAGATGTTCTTAACTATTCACAAATCAAAAAACAAATATTAATAAATTTTTTTTTTTTTTTGATCTTCATGTTTTTTTTATAATTTTGATATGTTCGATCTTCATATTTCTTATCGATCTCTTAATATTAGAAGACAAACAACAATTTAAACCTATACACAAACAAATAGATATATGCATTCATATATACATTCATCCATATACAATATAAGCTAGCCTCCATTTGATCGATACAAAGGAAAAGAGTAAACCAGAGACATGCACCAAGACAACGAATCGGGTTCGGGTTCGGGTTCGGGTTCGAATCCGGCTCACGGGTCGAACTACTTGATCGTTCGACCTCACCGAGGTGGGTACAGGGACTTGTTTCGGTACGGTGTCAGAGGCGACGAAACGAGTAAGAAAAAGTTCCTGGAACGGCCTGATGAGGAAGCGGATGATCACCGCTGGGTAATCGTGGTTTCGATTCTGGTCCGTAAGATCATCGGACTTCTCCGAACGCCTATTCGTTGACTTTTTCCTCAATTTCTTGTCTGCAAATGGCGGCTTCTTCGGTTTGCTTCTCGGGTCAATCCAAGGTAATCAAAGTCGCAAACTTTGAGAGGGAAAAAAAATCGCATTTTTAATGAGTTTGGATGATTTTAATGCGAATTGATTGTGTTGCAGCGAAGGTTGTGATACCAGAAAGAGGCTCTGTGACGTATGTTAGTACAATTGGGCAACTTGATGGGCGAATTGGTCTGTACAAGGGTTGGAGTTTCGTCGATCAGTTGGTGAGCATAGACTCGGTTAATTCGGGTTCTTCTGGAAGGGTTAGAATCGAACCGGGAAGTCGTGGGCTTATGGATCTGTGTGTGATGGCGTCGAAGCTTGCGTATGAGAACGCCAAGGTTGTTGAAAACGTCGTTAATCTCCATTGGAAGGCAAGTTAATTAAGAATAGAAACATCAAACATATTTTCACGAGGGAAAAAGTTTGCAACTTTTAAAAGTTTCCATCTCTTAAATGTCTGCAGATGAATCTGGTTGAGTTCTTGGATTGTTGGAATGGTGAGAATTAGATAGCAAGATTTAGCTTCTTAACATTTGCTTAATTAGACAGTCTTTAGTTTATATATGAACACTTTGTGTGGATGTGTTTGTGTTTTTTTTTTTTGGTCTATCTTCTCAGATTATCAGAAGCAGTGGTCTACACAAGTTTTTATACTTACGGATAAGCAGAAAGATGCAAACTTGATACTAATAAGCTTCAGAGGCACTGAGCCGTTTGATGCAGACGACTGGGGAACCGATTTCGACTATTCTTGGTACGAAGTCCCCAATGTGGGAAAGCTTCACATGGGTTTCATCGAAGCTATGGGTTTAGGTACCAGAGACGACATTCCCACTTTCAAAAACCATCTCTTCGAGCAAACCTCATCCGAGGAAGAGATTTATAAAGAGAATCTCCTAAAGATGGTAGAGAGAAGCGCCTATTACTTAGTTCGAAAAACTCTGAAACGTTTGCTTTCGGAACACGAAAACGCCCAATTTGTAGTCACAGGTCACAGCTTAGGAGGTGTTTTAGCGGTACTGTTTCCCACATTGCTTGTGTTGAAAGAGGAGACAGAGATGATGAAGAGGCTGCTTGGAGTTTACACGTTTGGACAACCGAGGATCGGGAACAGAGAGGTCGGGTTATTCATGACAGCTCAACTGAATCACCCTGTGGACCGATACTTTCGAGTTGTATACTGCAACGATCTTGTCCCGAGATTGCCTTATGACGACAAAACGTTCCTCTATAAACATTTCGGACTCTGTCTTTACTATGACAGCTTCTACAACGAGACAGTAATGTTATCATCTTTAAAACAAACTTACGGATTTCAGATTTGGAATGTGAAATTAATGGTTTTTCTTAAATGTTTGACAGAAAACAGAGGATGAGCCGGACCCGAACCCTTACGGTATGCGTTACGAGGTTCTTAGTCATGTAAACGCGGTTTGGGAGTTGGTTAGAGGCTTGACAATGGGGTTTATTCATGGACCGGATTATAAAGAAGGATGGTTTAGGATCTTGTTTAGGCTACTGGGACTGTTGATTCCAGGTCTGTCGGATCATTGCACGACTGACTACGTTAACTCGGTCAGGCTTGGACCGGATTATGACCTTCAGATGTCCCCTCTTTGAAGAGTGCTCTGTTTTTGAACTTGAACTTGGTTTCTTGGAGTAAACCGTGACTGAACCGGAATTCAGTTAAAATGTTGGTTTGTAATATATAATAATAAGATGAGTTTTTGTTTGTTTAGTTTTTGAGCTTGAGCCAATAAAAAATCTAAATTGCCAAACTTAAAAGTTTATTCGTCTTATTATTATTATTCTTGCATTGTTACAACCAGAGGCAAAAATCAAACAAGAAAATCTTAGGTCATATATAGTAAAAACGAAGTAAATTTTCGGAATGGAGTTCTCTCATTCACCATAAACTGTAAAGTTCGGTTCAAATTAAGTTTTTTGAATTCATAATATACCGTACCGATATGCCAAAGATTTCGACTATAAAAGACGGATATGCCATTAATGAATTACCGTTAAAATGGAAAAAATAAAGCTATTTAGTATTATCGACATATTTTAAAAATGGAAAATCAAATAGAATAGGGAACCCTATCCTATGTTAAAAACTATATATATATCAATTCCTAGGACCTTATTTTTGTTTCATGATACCGGTCTCTTTCGTTTTGTATGCCCTTTACTTTTTGTTTAGTTTATGTTGGTACTTGCTTTAGGTTTAGTCTCTAAGGTTCATGTTGCTTTCTTTTATATGTTTTTGTTTTTGTTTAGTGTATTGTTGTTTTCCCGTGAATCCGGTTCTAAAGAATAATTTGTGATCTAAAACGCTTTTTTCAGGCCCCATGGGATAGGTTACCGGGTTGAGTAAATTAAACAGAGAAAATCAAGAGATTAGAGGAGTCTTACAAAAAGAGGTTATTTAAATTATCTTTTTGATGTCGGATCTGATAAACCTAATCATTTAGATGTTTTTTTTTTAATTAAACATTTAGATGTTACTTCAGTAATGAATCATCGTTGAAGGTTCCATAGCAACGTGATTTGATTCATCATAAACATATTGATCTTGGATAATGTTTGAATGATCCTCAATTTTTGTTTTGTTTTTTAGTATCGTTATTTTTTTGTTTATTTTGATATGTTTCTCCTTCACATCAGGCTCTCAACTAAACGCAATATAAGTTTGTATCGTACCAATCGACGAGATTCATCTGTAGGACCAAAATTTACACTACAGACAGGAAAGATTTAATCACAGTAATATGTAAATAAACAGTTTAAGGAACAGACGATTTATATACGATAAAATAATACAAGATCTGAGGAGGCGAGATAAATCTCTTTCCTTAACTCTAAGAATCTCCCGTAGTGTGACGGGATTTTATAGATCCATGAGTCCCAGGATACAACCAAAGTTTAACTGAATCATCAACACCATGATTCATATCTATCGACCATTATTCTACGATACTCTCGAAATTAAAAACTTACTCTAAGCAGTAGGGAATTGAAGAAACGATTGCTAGAACTTTTAGAAAGTGTTTATTGTGTATCAGAGGATGATTTTTTAGGTGAAAATCGTGTTGTATATATAGGAGAGAGGCTAGGGTTTTTCCATGACAGAAAAGGAATATTTCTAGAATAACCTAGGCGGCTGCGCTTTTTTAAGTCGGCCCGCTGGGTATCGATCGATACCAAGGGGTATCGATCGATACCTCAAAAAGTCCACGGGCCCAATCAAGGCCCAAGATGCGAACGTCGCACGTATGGCTTTTCTTCTCTCATGTTGTTCATTTAAGACACAACCATTCCAACATATATACACGAGAAAACATTTCTCGGTTAATGAAAACATTTCATTAGAAAGAGCTTAACTCATTTCTTTTCACACTAACATAATTTTATCAAACCCTCAGGCTTTGACAAAAAATTAGTTCCAACAATCCCCCACATGAATAGAAATGACTCTAGAACATATGAAAATTGTACAGACTAGACTTTACTAGACATACTTGACTAGACTCATCTAGACGTAGACAGACTTTCGAGAGTATACGAAAATGTAACTGTATCTGAGAGGTAGCATTTTCCAGCTTTGAACCAAACATTTTTAATATCTGTCGAGTTTACTCGGCCAGGAGGTGAACATGATGTCTTGAACCGCCCGGATTTTTATGTAAACTTAGACAACAGGTATCGCACAGAGACATCTTCTCGTAGAACTTTGTTCTCTATTGTGTTCATTTTGGCCTTGAACATTCCTGGTATTCGTGAGTGAATTTGGAGAATATAGCCTTCTCTTTCATTCTCCTAGAAACGGCCCCATTTCACACTTCACTAGGTGATCTTTTATTAGCTTGTTTTTCAGAAGTGTCCTGTCACACTCCACTATCTACATAGCTATGCAATCATTAAAAGCCAACGCTTATCCTTACTATCCACAGGTAGCACTGTTATTTCATCCTAGGAACTGGGCAGAGACATAGTCTCACAGTGCTCAATTCGAATCAGTTTAATTTTGTTTCCCTTTGAACCTAGATCTTGGGATCTCCAGTCACATAGGTGGGGTATCTGTCAAACATCATCTTTTTCTATAGGCTTTAAACCCATTCCTTTTGATGATTTTACAATTTGATCTCGCGGCAAACCTTTGGTAAACGGATCCGCTAGGTTATCAGCCGACTTGATGTAATCTATCGTTATTACACCAGTTGAGATCAATTGTCTAATGGTCTTATGTCGTCTTCTTATATGACGAGACTTGCCATTATATAGATTACTCAGTGCCCGAGAGATAGCCGACTGACTATCACAGTGTACACGTAATGCTGGCACTGGTTTCTCCCACATTGGGATATCTTCCAAAAAGTTTCGAAGCCATTCTGCTTCCTCAGCAGCTTTGTCTAAAGCTACAAACTCTGACTCCATGGTTGATCTGGCCAGGAGTGTTTGTTTGGAAGATTTCCAGGATATTGCTGCACCAGCAAGAGTAAAGACATATCCACTCGTGGATTTGGAGTTTCTTGAATCTGAAATCCAATTGGCATCACTGTACCCTTCCAGCACTGCTGGTTCTTTACCAAAGTGCAGCCCATAACTTTTGGTGTATCTTAGATAATTTAATACCCTAGTTATGGCTCTCCAATGGGTATGACCTGGATTGCTCGTGTAACGACTTAGTACGTTTACCGAGTGTGCTAAATCGGGTCTAGTACAATTCGTTAAGTACATTAGACTCCCGATGACTCTTGCATACTCCACTTGTAACTCTGCTTCACCTGAATTCTTTGTCAAGTGAAGATGAGGATCAAGTGGAGTTTTTGCAGTCCCATTGGAGTAGGTCTTAAACCTCTCTAGGATTTTTGTAGCGTAATGATCTTGAGACATAATTATTCCTTTTGAATTTCGAATAATCTTAATCCCTAGAATTACATCAGCTAATCCCATGTCTTTCATATCAAACTTTCCACTTAGCATGTTCTTTGTTTGAATGATTATATCTTTGTTGCTTCCCATGATGAGCATGTCATCTACGTACAAACACAACAACACATAACCTTGTGAAGTACTTTTGATATAGATGCACTTATCACATTCATTGATGTGAAAGCCATTTGACATCATTACACTATCGAATTTTTCATGCCATTGTTTCGGAGCTTGCTTGAGTCCATATAGCGATTTGACAAGTCTACAGACTTTCTTCTCTTGTCCGGGAGCAACATAACCCTCAGGTTGATTCATATAGATCTCTTCCTCTAAATCTCCGTTTAGAAAAGCAGTTCTAACATCCATCTGATGTATTTCAAGGTTTCTTAAAGCTGCGATTCCAATCAACATGCGAATCGAAGTAATTCTCGTCACTGGAGAATAAGTGTCAAAGAAGTCCAATCCTTCCTTTTGACGAAATCCTTGTACCACAAGCCTGGCCTTATATTTGTCTATAGAGCCATCGATTTTTAGCTTAGTGGTGAAGACCCATTTACAACCCAGAGGTTTACAACCTTGAGGTAGGTCTACCAACTCATAAGTATGATTTTGCATAATTGAGTTGATTTCACTGTTAGATGCCTCCCTCCAGAAAGGTGCATCAGGTGTAGACATCGCTTCCATGAAAGTTCTTGGACCACTTTCCGCTAGGAATGCCATTATGAACTCAGAGCCAAATGTCTTCTCCTTACGAGCTCTCTTGCTTCGTCTCGGTTCAGCTTCTTCTACTTCTGTAGAAGTGCCTGAAGTGCTTGCCTCATTGCTAGCATCTCGTTCGTCACGAGTTCGTTTAGGATTTCCTCTATCCTTACATGGAAACACATTTTCGAAGAAGTATGCATTCCTGGACTCCATTATTGTGTTTACATGAATGTCTGGTATATCTGATTTATGTACCAGAAATCGATAGGCACTACTATTGTGCGCGTATCCGATGAAAATGCAATCTACCGTTTTAGGTCCGATGGTGACCTTTTTCGGAAGTGGTACTGCAACTTTTGCCAGGCACCCCCACACTTTCAGGTATACATACGAAGGTACATTACCTTTCCAAAGTTCATAAGGAGTTTTTCCTGTGACTTTGTGTGGAATTTTGTTCAGGATATAATTAGAGGTAAGCAGAGCTTCCCCCCACATGTTCTGGGCTAACCCAGATTCCTGCAACATTGCATTCATCATTTCCTTGAGAGTTCTGTTTTTTCTTTCAGCAACTCCATTGGATTCCGGTGAGTAGGGAGCAGTTGTTTGATGAATAATGCCATGTGCTCTACAGAATGCATCAAATGGTTCACTATATTCACCACCCCTATCACTTCTAACCTTTTTTATGGTCTTGCCGAGTTGGTTTTCAACTTCCAGCTTGTATTCTTTAAATTTGTCCAAGGCTTCATCTTTACTTCGCAGTAGAAAGATGTAACAATATCTCGTGCAATCATCTATGAAAGTCACGAAATATTTCTTGCCTCCTCTGGTTTGAATATATTTCAAATCACATAAATCTGTGTGAATTAAACCTAGAGGTTCTGTTGTTCTTTGAACGCTGGGTGATGGCGTTTTAGTGAGTTTGGCTTGGACACAAACCTCACATTTGTCTTTGCTTAATTTGCATTTAGGAATCATGTTCATGTTCATTAATCTACTCATAGACTTGAAATTAACATGTCCTAATCGTTCATGCCAAATATTAAAAGACTCAGCGAGATAAGCAATTGGTTTCTTGTCATTAATCTTAGGGTTCTTTGAGGTGGAAGCCTCGGTTACATTATCCTTTCGGATTACTGCTTCAACAGACATCTTAAACAGATTATCCCAAACAAAACCCTTACCCAAATACATCCCATTCTTCGTTAGGATCAGCTTATCACCTTCCAGCTTCACAGAGAATCCATGCTTACTTATGAGCGATCCAGAGATCAGATTCTTGCGCATATCTGGTACATGTACGACGTTCGTGAGAACTAGTTCCTGTCCAGAGGTGAGCTTCAGAACAACCTTCCCGTGACCATCAATTGTCGACGAGGCTGAATTACCCATTAAGAGTTTTTCACCATTCTTGGTCTTTGTGTATGTGGAGAACATCTCTCGATCCATACAGATGTGTCAGGTTGCACCAGTATCGAACCACCAAGTCTTTGGATGGCTTTCAGCAACATTGGCCTCAGTGACCACAGCACACATGTCAGCTTCTGTCAAGTTGGCTTGAGCCTTCTTGCTACGACAATCGACGGATTTGTGTCCTTGCTTCCCACAGAAGTTACACAATCCTAAGAACCTTTGAGAAGTCTGGCCATTCTGACCACTCTTGTTCTTGAACTTTTGGAAGTTCTTTGGTGGCATCTTCCCTTTGCCTTTGTTAAGGCGACCTTTGTTCTGCCACTTGCCTTGATTGGGGTTTTGGTGTTCAACCATGTTCGCATTGTGTTCGCGAATTTTCACACCTACATTGATCTGTTGTTCCCGATTCGTAGACTCTACGCGGAGCTTAACAATCAGATCTTCAAGGCTCATCTTCTTTTTCTTCAGCCTGAGGTAGTTCTTGAAGTCCGTCCAACCAGGAGGTAGCTTCTCAATGATGCAGCAACCTTGATAGGTTTCACACAACCGCATTCCCTCAGCAAAGATATCGTGTAGGAGCCTCTGCACCTCATCGACTTGTTCCATTAGTGGTCTTGAATCCACCATCTTGTACTGCTCGAACTTCGCCACAGTGAATTTCTGAGTACCAGAATCTTCAATGCGGTACTTCTTGTCTAAGGAATCCCACAGAACCTTAGATGTCTCAGCATTTTCGTACACCCCAAACAGAGAGTCCGAAAGGCTATTCTGAATATAGCCTTTGCACAAGAAGTCAGCATGTTCCCAGGCGTGGACACTCGCAAGCGCACGTGGATCAGTGTTATCTTCTGGGAGAACAGGTTTCACCTCACTGGTGTATTTCTGCAGATTCAATGTTGTCAGATAGAAAAACATCTTCCTTTTCCACATCTTGAATGCTGTCCCATCAAATTTGGTTGGAGGAGCGACGTGATTCCCAGATGGAACTTTGACCGTCTCGATCTGACTCGCAGTCGATTCAACCTTCTCACTGGTTTTCTCCACCAATCCAGAGTTGTTTTCCACATCAATTGTCATTCTGTTAAGACAAAAGAAACAACTTTTAATTAGTATCGATATATAAACTTTAAGAATCGCAATTCTAATATCGAACTAAATCGCATTGGTGTCGATCGATACTCCTTGGTATCGATCGATACACATTCAATGTCTATTGATGCACCCGTATGGTGTCGATCGATGCACCGTAGGTGTCGATCGATGCTCGATGCACATACTGTGTTAATCGAAGCATCTTGGTGTCGATCGATACACATTGAGTGTCGATCGATACACCCTGGGTTCCGATTGAAGCTCGATGCACATACTGTGTCATTCGAAGCAACCTGGTATCGATTGATACACGCTTAGTGTCGATTGATATACCCTGGGTGTCGATCGATACAAGTGAATTTCACAGGATCGATCATAGCACCAGTGTCGATCGATACCTGTGTCTTATACACAGTATCGATCGACATAGACCAACTTGGTCGATGCAAAGTATCGATCGATACACTGAGGTACCGACCGATACACTGTTTGCATGGTATCGATCGATACACTTAAGTGTCGACCGATACAATTTAGTCCAATATCGACCGATACCATAGGGTGTCGATCGATACTCACAAGGCCTCGATCTGAATCGAGCCTATCAAGAACAGATGTGTGTTCGTTGATTATACCGTTCTTTAATCGCAATTAAAGACGGTTTTTTAGAAGATGTTTAAGCAGATCTGCTTCTACTACACGTTTCAAGTTGCTAAACAGCTGTTTGATTAACGTTTGAGTATCACTAGCAGAAGAACATCTTCTTAAAAAATAGAGAGAGATGAAGATTGCCTCTACTACACGTTTCAATTTGCTAAAAGCTTTTTGACAACGTTTGAGTATCATCAGCAATAGAAGAATCGTTTAAAAACCGTTTGAAAACGTTTATTTACTCGTGATTAAAGATCCAATTGAAGTAATAACAAAAATTGGATCTTCTTAGAGTTAAGATTGTAGGACCAAAATTTACACTACAGACAGGAAAGATTTAATCACAGTAATATGTAAATAAACAGTTTAAGGAACAGACGATTTATATACGATAAAATAATACAAGATCTGAGGAGGCGAGATAAATCTCTTTCCTTAACTCTAAGAATCTCCCGTAGTGTGACGGGGTTTTATAGATCCATGAGTCCCAGGATACAACCAAAGTTTAACTGAATCATCAACACCATGATTCATATCTATCGACCATTATTCTACGATACTCTCGAAATTAAAAACTTACTCTAAGCAGTAGGGAATTGAAGAAACGATTGCTAGAACTTTTAGAAAGTGTTTATTGTGTATCAGAGGATGATTTTTTAGGTGAAAATCGTGTTGTATATATAGGAGAGAGGCTAGGGTTTTTCCATGACAGAAAAGGAATATTTCTAGAATAACCTAGGCGGCTGCGCTTTTTTAAGTCGGCCCGCTGGGTATCGATCGATACCAAGGGGTATCGATCGATACCTCAAAAAGTCCACGGGCCCAATCAAGGCCCAAGATGCGAACGTCGCACGTATGGCTTTTCTTCTCTCATGTTGTTCATTTAAGACACAACCATTCCAACATATATACACGAGAAAACATTTCTCGGTTAATGAAAACATTTCATTAGAAAGAGCTTAACTCATTTCTTTTCACACTAACATAATTTTATCAAACCCTCAGGCTTTGACAAAAAAATTAGTTCCAACATCATCTTCATTGTCTCTAATTCATCTTCTTCTACGGTATGAGTGTATTTTCTCTATAATTTTAAATTTATTCCTTAGTGTTTGCGGCCGAGGCGATGTTTCTCTATCTGCTCCACGTTTAGTCTCAAAATGAGGTGAGTAGTTTTCAAGTTTTAGCTTCTTATAATAAGCTCGATAAATTATTCATGACAATTTATGGTTCTTCGAGTATCGTGGACATCGAACTCTGTGGGGTTGTGGGAAATGAACTCATGGTCATTTAGGGTTTGGATTTTTGTTTTCTCTGATAAGTCTCCGATGGTATATTTTTCTTCTCCCTTTTTAATGGTTTGTACTCTCTTTCTTTGTCTAGAAGATTTTTCAGATCTAATATATCCATCCATAAGTAATTTCGTTTTGTTGTTGACGTTGTGCATATGTGTGACCATCGATCTCTTGGATGATGTGTTTGATAGGTGTTATCTATAGGTGTTATCTATAGGTATTTCTGAGCCTAAATTTTGTTCTGTAGACTGCTAACATAAAAACCCTTCGATATATTTTCTAAACTTTTTGGTTTCGTTTTGTACAGCTGATTGAAAAGATTTCTCCTTTTTTGGTGTGTGTAACGTGCTTTTTGTTGTTGTTATGTTCACACAGAATGAATGATACAAAGTTTTATTTGGTGGTTTGTTTTTTATTCTCTAGGAAAAACGGAGCATGTCAGTCACGATTCAGAAGACAGTAGATAGAAGACATAAGACAAGAAGAAGATGATCTCCATATTTGAACATTATTTTTGTCATGATCTCTACGTATATTGGTTAAAGATTCCTTCTTATTCTTTTATATTTGACCAAAGTTATTAAATTATTTTGGCTGTAAATTCTCTGCTCTTTCATGAAAACATATTACTTTCACGACTCACGAGACAAATCAAGTTATTAAAAAATGCAAAAAAATGAAACCGCGTTTTTCTAAAGTATCATACTGTGCAAAATGAAAGGTATCGATGGTTATTTATAAATTGGCTTTTTTTTACCTTTTTTTAAATATTTAATCAAGTTTATGCTAAAATTTGGATAATCAAGAAAAAGAAAGGAAAAAAATACCCTATACTGCTACACAACCGCCTTATGTGTTTTAGGATAAGGATATTTCCTAAAAATTACGGCTAAAGATAATATTGATCATTATCAGTTTAAAACCCCTTAAAAAGGATATATAATTTAACAAATAAAAACGGTGATGTGTTAGTAGGAATCCTAAATATTTTCACATATTCTTAGGAAAAAATGTAATATACTTATTAAAACGTTTATAGCCTATAACGAAACATATGTTTTTCCTTTTTGATGATTTAATTGAGATTTAAGAGAAATCGGCTAATAATTCATATTTTTTGGCCAATAATGATGTTAAGCCTAATCATTTATTTTAATTCGTTGAAACAGATTTTAAATTATATAATTATATTACTTAAAAAACGACAGCAAGTAGTATGATCGATGTTTTGGTGTTTCTACACAGTATATTCGAATTCGATTATCACCAACGGTTTAAAAAATTAAGACGACCGCATCTTAATCGTAAAAATAAAGGAATCTGAAAAAGCAAACGAGAGAAATAGTAGTGTATTGAAAAATTTATATCTTTTGATTTTTTCTTAGAATCCTATATATAATAGAATTGAATTTATCAAAATGCAACAAGCATATTTAGTTTTGTAAACAATGGCCATGGAAATAACTATGGATGATGCTACAAAATCTTTCATTTGTAGCCAAAGATGCGACGATCATTGTAGCCATGGAGTTTATCCTCTATGGGCTCTTTTCATGATTTGAGATCATGTTTCACACTTAAAGCTTATATTTGAGCAAGCATTATCTACGAAATTTTGTGTCTGTAGAACCGTCATAGATTTATGGGTTAATAGGTTCCGGGAAAAATCTCAATTGTATCTCCGTAGACCGTTAATGACCTCTTTGATTGAGTTTGACGGCAGAGATTTCTGGTTTGAACCACTTGGTTGTTGCGTTCCAACCCTCACGAGAAAATCTTGATCATTGATCCTCTGTTATGTTGATGGTCCACCGAGATATCTCAACGGCATCGAAGGCACCGTTGGTCGTGACGGAGATAGTTTGGACAACGACGCCGATTCCTCTTATGCGGTAAGTAAATTTTTTCTTAAAGTGGTCTCTACTATTAGGGTTTATGTGTAACTTAGCTCAAATTTGTTCCCAAGAAATTGAGTTGAAGTTGTGCATTTCACATGTTTACGCTATATGATTCGGCTTTGTCTTATTTCAGGATTGTATGCACAAATTATACAGAAACTCGATGCAAATCCACAATGACAAGTTGAAGAAGGTGGATCTAACATGGAGAACAAGTATCTGCTTACACTATGCTAAACATTGAAGGTAATAAGGATTATCTCGGTATTTGATTGATTCTCACAATGTGCGAAGCTTTTTGATATACTATCATTTTCTTTTTGTTTAGATGTTTCACCGATTGAATCTACACGAGGGATATTTCTGCAAATCGTATTGGATTACTTATTAGCCAACATGTGATTAAGGTCTGTGAGAACAAGTGTGATCATGAAACGGGTTGGGGAGGACAATATAATAATAAAGTCAAGAGCAAATCGGATGATACACGATATGCAGGTGATCCGAGTTTTGCATTACCGCTGATGTATATTGCAAATTTATACGAGACTTTAGTCGGTGGAGCAGATGTGAGGCTTGCTTCATTGAATGTCATAAGGAAAAAGACCATTGGGGTAGCTCTTGAAGGAGCTGGTGGATTATAAGTTTCCTTCGTGTTAATCCAAAACAATAATTTTAAAATATATATATTTGGGATACTTTGGTGGATCCCATATTGGATTCATGATTTTGAGATCGTATGGCTGAGACTTATGACATGTAAGGGCTCTCCTTTCAGAATAATAAGACGAAGAAAAACTACAAGAAAATTAAAAAGATGAGGTAGGAGGATACAAAGACGATGAAGAAGTATAAGAAAGAGCAGAGAAAGGGGGAAAAGAAGAAGTGGAAGAAGAGGAGAAAAAGATAAATCAAAATATAAAGAAGAAGACGAAGTTGATGATGAAGAAGTTGAAAAAGACGAACAAAAAGTTGAATAAATCCTGGAGAATAAGAAGAAGATGGAAACACGAAATAGTAAAGAAGAATAAGGATAAGAAGAAAGGAAGTTGGAGTTGAAGAAGAAAACCGGAAGAAAAGGAAGAAAAAAACCCGGAAGATGAAGAAAACAAAGTAAACGAAAAATAAAATTGGAAGATGAAGAAGACGAAGTAGAAGAAGGTGAAGGTGAGAAAGAGACGAAGAAAAACCATAAGAAGAATAGTTTTGATAAGACAAAGAAGACCAATGAGGAATAAGAAGCAGAGAATGAAGAAGGCTAATAAAAATCGAAAAATAAGAAGAAGAAAAACTGAGAGAATACAAATTAAGGTGATGAAGAAGAAGTCAAAGACGATGAAAAAGAAGTAGAAAAATACGAGGAAGACAAAAAAAAACAAAAGAGGAAGAAGAGGAAGAAAAAGAAGATACAACAGAATAGTAAGAAGAAGTAGAAGTAGAAGTCGAAGACGATGATGAAGATGAAAGAAAATGGTGAGGAAGAAGAAAATAAAAAGATATATAAGAGGAAGAAGAAGAAAAAGTAGAATAAAAAGAAGGAAAAGATGAGGAACTAACAAAGGCTTTAAAATTGGAGAATGAAGAAGAACACGAATAAAAACCGGAAAAAGAATAAGGACGAAGAATAACAAAACCAAAATATAAAGAATATGAAGAATAGTATAACAAAGCAGAATAGGAAGAAGAAGAAGACAAATCAGAATAAGGAGAAGAAATAGAAGTTGAAAACGATGAAGAAGAGAAAAGAAAAGATGAGGAATAAGAAAATCAAAAGACAAATAAGAGGAAGAGGAAGGCAGTGAAGAAGAAGAAGCCGAAGACAGTGAAAAGGAAGATAGGAAAGGACGAGGAATAAGAAAATCCGAAAGTTGAATAGGAGGGAGAAGAGGGGGACGAAGTCATGAAGAAGAAGAAGAAAAATACGAGGAAGAAGACCAAAGAAAAAAAAAATCAGAATAAGAAAAATTAGGACAAGACGAAAATGTTGAAGAATAAGAAAGGGAAGAGGATGATGAATTTGGAGAAGAAAAACCATATAGAATCTTTGAGAAGAAGTCATGTGACAATCTTATGGTGATATTAACTAGATATTATATCTCTAGACACCTCAGAAGATTATCAACTTGAAAGTGATAACAACACTAAAAAGCTTACACCGGAATCCGAGAAGATAAATTACGAAAAAAACTTTCTTTAGAATAAATAGTGATACTTAAGGTATGCGGAATACGAACATGGTTAGAGAGTTGGGAGCGATAAGAAACATATATATGCCGTTATTCATGTTGTATGCGTTGCTGCTTCAGCGGTTGTGGCTTATACTTGCTACAAACAGTTGTAATGAAGAAATTTGAATCATAAGATGATTGTGTATTGTGTTTCAATTAGACATTGTGGCTTTGTTTTATATTTCAAACTATATTTCTCCTTCGTTTCCAGAGGAATGTTCATGTTAGAACGGTCGGATAATATATGTTCATGTTATCTATGTCCTTTCTACTTCACAAGATTTTTTGAAACTGATCGTTTGTGTAAAGATATCCAAAAGCATAAAAAATGTGAAAATATACGTTCAAAAAATTCCAAACTTCCAAAAAATAATTAGAAAAGGAAAATACGATGAAGGCGAAAAATCGAAAGTCAAATAAAAGGAAGAAGAAAAACACAAAGAAGAAGTAGAAGATGTGGAAGAATAAGAAGCATGAGAATACAAAGACGATAGAAGAAAACGGAGAAGATGAGGCAGAAGAAAAATCAGAAGAATAAAATGAAGAAAAACCGAATGAAAAAAAAGTCAAAGAAGACAATGACGATAAAGAAGAAGAAGTATGAGTTGAAAACGATGGAAGATAAGAAGGAAAAGACGAAGAATATGAAAAACTAAAAGATAAAGAAGAGGGAGAAGAAAAAGACGAAGCCAATGAAGAAAATGAAGAAAAGAAAAATAGTCGGATAAAACGAAGATGGTGAACAAAGAAGAATGAAATGACGAATTTTGGAAAAGAAAAAAATAATCATAAGAAGAAGTTGGAGAAGAAAACCAATACAAAGTAGACGAAGTGGAAGAAGAAAAATACGTGGAAGAAAAAAAGAATAAAAAAAGAATTAAACCAGAAGATGAATAATACAAAGTATATGAATGTGAAGATGATGAAAGAGACGAAGAAAAATTAGATGAAGACGATAAAAAAAAGAACAAGTTAAAGACGAAGACGATGAAGAAGAACTTGAAAATACAAGGAAAAAGATTAAGAAAGGGAAAATATAAACCAGAAGAGGAATAAGAAGATGAATAAGATGAAGACATTTAAGATATGATGAAGAATTGGAGAAAGGAAGAATAATCGGAAGAAGAAGAAAAAAAAGAAGAAGGAGAAAAAACTATAAGATAGAAGACGAAGTGGAAGAAGGGAAATATAGGGAAGAGATAAAAATGGATGAAGACTTTAAAGGAGGAGAAGATGAGGAATTTGGATAAAAATAGGAATAAGACAAAGTAGAAGAATGTGAAGATGATGAAAAAGACGAAGAAAAATCAGAAGGATAGGAAGTCGAAGAGAACAAAGAAGACGAAGGTGATGAAGAAGGAGAAAGAAAAGAAGAAGAAGAAAGAGCATATTATAACCCGGAAGAAGAAGAAGATGAAGACATAACCGAAGATGAACATGAAGTAGAAGTAGAAGTCGAAGACGATGATGAAGATGAAAGAAAATGGTTATGAATAAGAAAATCGAAAGATTTATAAGAGGAAGAAGAAGTAGAAGTCGAAGACGATGAGGAAGAAGAAGGAAAAGATGAGTGACAGAGAAAAACCGGAAGGAGAAAAAAAAAAAACGAAGAAGAAGACGTGAGAGAAGAAGGAGAGATAAAGGTGGAAGACGATGATGAAGAATAAAGAAAAGATGATAAAGAAGAAAAACCAAAGGATAAAGATGACGAAAAACGATTATGTAAAGATGAAGAACTCGCGTTTGTCTTAGTTAATTTGGTTTGTGGGTTTCATACACTTATTTAGTATTGCTTTTTGAGTTTTTAATTTTGTATGGTGTTTACTTTATTTTGATCCTGTATGTCTCAAGTGGCTACGAATACTGGCGACCCAAAGTTTTTTCAAGAGAGAGCTATATTGAGTCCCCGTAACCAGGACGTAGATGTTATTAATGAGTTTATGTTGTCGCAGATAGTTGTTAATGTGTTTTTATTAATTCTTAAGTTCGTACATTGATTTGTTTTTAGTTAGTCCTTTTTATTTTTTTGGGACATGTGATGCACATGAATATCTTAGCTCTGATAGTATTGATACTTCGGACACGAGTAAGATGGATGGTATGGTTTATGCCCATGAATATCTAAACAGTATTAAAGTATCAGGTTTGCCTAACCACTGTTTAAAGTTAAAGATTGGTGTTCCTATCATGCTGCTGAGAAATATTGATCCTAGGGGTGGATTTTGCAATGGTATGAGGTTGCTGGTAACTCAATTAGCTAACCATATCATCGAGGCTAGCCTTATAAGCGGTGATAAAGTAGGAAAACGGGTTCTGATCCCTAGAATGTTTGTTTCCCCACCAGAAGCAAGGTTTCCTTTTAGGATGCGTCGTAGAAAATTGTCCGTTGCTATCGCGTTTGCTATGACGATAAATAAAAGCCAGGGTCAGCCTTTGCAAAAGGTTGGTTTGTTTTTGCCTAAGCCAGTATTGTCACATGGTCAACTTTATGTTGCTGTTTCTAGGGTTACATCGAGAAAACGATTGCGGATTTTAATAACCGATCAAAAGGGGAAGACAATAAACGTTGTTTACAAAGATGTTTTTCAAAGCATTTTCACGTCCTCACGTTTGGTTTAGTTTAGGCTTTTATTGGATTTTATAAACGTAGTTAGGTTTTTTTTCTTTGAGTTATTTGTATTGGTTACGGTTTTAGTTTTAATACATTTGTTTGACTTTCATATGTTTCGATATCCTTTATGTGTTTTTAATTAATATTTACCTTGGAACCGATGTCCTGCTCTCTAATACGAATGCTCATTTCTTTGTTTATATCTTCAAACTGCATTATAATTAGCATATTCTCAGTGTATTCTCTCGATCTATGTTTTTATTCTGTTCGTCTACTTTAGATTGCTTTAGTAATCATATCGAATTGAGATCAATAAACACGTTTCGATTCAGCATCTATAAAACTTGGAATGACATAATTAAAGTTTATGGGTGGAGCTATTTGCCCGCGCAAGGCGCGGGCTACACACCTAGTATAGATGAAGTCAAAAGAGACTTCATTGGTTACAATGAAACTTAAATCCAAAATTTCCAGAATAATTCATATAGTACGAAACTCCTTTTTTCACATAAACCATGGCGTCTCTCTCTATGTTTCCAAAAACAGTAAAAACTTCGCCAGCTCAATCGGCGGATAATGCCTCTCTCTCTTTTGGTTGATGCAAAATAACCCATGAAAAAAAGAAAAAAAAAACCCAAAAGATTGATTCTTTAGGTTTAAAAAAGACACGATTTTGCAGGGTTTTGCACCAATAGAAGAGAGAGAACCAAAAGTTCTTGGAGAGGGATCAAGCCATGCAGATGCAGCCACCAATAGTCCAACACCAACACCAACACCAACAGAGAGAGCTTCAAGAAGAAGAGATGGAGAGGAGAGGGATATATAATATATACATATATAAAGATATGTAGAGGTTAATTTGAAAGGAGAACTCAGAGGGGATCTCTTTAATCATCGCCATGAATGTACCAGCAGCAAAGCATGGTTGCGCAACGGCGGAGAATGTAGAGACGAGCTCGTTGTTCCTTCACCAAGGAAACACATTTGCTTGTAAAGGCATGACCTTTGTTGAAATTTTTCTTGAATTCTGCCATGGGATTGACAATTAGGGTTTATATTAGTGATCAAAGATTGAGACTTTGGGTGCCCAAAGAAAAAAAAGAAGAAAAAAAAACCCTTTTGTGGGTGATGGAAGAGAGTGCAAATGAAAGAGTTGCAATGAAGAAGAAAAGGATTTGAAAGAGTATTTATAGAGGAGAAAAAGAAGAAAGAGGTGTAGTAAATAAAAAGGAAGTGAATTAAGAGGAGATGAACATGGTCTTGATTTTTTTGGTTCATTGTCATTGGGATTTGCATGGCTCGCTTTGAAATCTCCAAGGAACTATACTTTCACGAAATCGTAACTTAATTTGGACATAAATATTTTATTCTGTCATTGTCTAATCTATTACTCATTCCGTTTCAAAAACAATGTCATTTTGACAATTTTCACACAAATTAAAAAAACTAATAAAAAATATATTTTATCTTTTATTAATACACTAAAAAAATTATCTTTCTAATTAATACATTAAAACTAGGTGTGGGCATTTGGGTACCCGTTCGGGTTCGGGTCGATTTTTTCGGGTATAGGGTCTTTCGGGTATAGGGTTGAAGGACCCATTCGGGTATTTATAAAATTCGGTTCGGGTTCGGTTCGGGTCTTTTCGGGTTCGGGTCGGTTCCGGGTACCCGAAATATAAGAAAAAAACTAAAAAAATGCTAAATTTGAATAAAATTTGGTTAAATTTTGACAAATATAACTGAGAATTTTCAGATTTTTTTATTATTTTAGATATTTCGGTTATTTCGGTCTAACAATAATTGATATCTTCGGATTTTATAATTATAATTTTGGGTAATTGGGTTATATCAAGTCTAAATATAATTAATATTTTGGGTGTATAATTATATTTCGGGTATTTCGGGTACCCATTCGGTTCTCGGTTCGGTTCGGGTTTGGTTTCGGTTCTTCGGGTATAGGAGTCTAGGATCCGTTCGGATATTTTGTCGGTTCCGGGTTCGGTTCGGTTCCCTTTTTTCGGGTCGGATTCGGTTCGGTTCTTCGGTTCTGGGTATTTTGCCCAGCCCTAATTAAAACATTAGGGTTAAAACTGGATTTTTAATAAAAATTTGCATTGAAAATACAAAATGACACTCTTTATATAACAAATTAAAAATGTTAAAATGACATTTTTTTTGAAACCGAGGAAATATATTATGGGTTGCAAAATAACAAATCTTTGAAATACCACATTTTATGTTTTTTATATATTAAAAATAACATAACAAACTTTAACAGATACAAATTCCAATAAAAACTTATGAAGGTTCCAACATTTATACGAATCCTTTCAAAAGATATTTTAATCGTTAATTGTTTTATTCAGTTTTACTAGACCCGAAATTCGAATGTGTTATTGTGTATAGAAAGAAACTAGAAAGAGTAGAAAAGGGAGAAAGGTGGGCAAGGAAAGAGGAGAGATGTTGAAAGAAGACAAAACATTGAGATTGGGTTTAGGTTTAGGGGAACATGCAACCGGCAATCTTATCTTCGCCATCTCCAGCAATCTCAACTTAAATTTTTTTCAACCAAAAAACCAATGTGATTAAAACTGAATTACAATATCTAAGAGCATCAGATCATCGAATCAAACCGGATCAAAAAATATATAGCTAAACCATTTAATTTATTTAAAGATAAAAAATACTTCGAATTCGATCTCATAGACTGGTATTCGCTTTGTTACTGACTGCTTCAATTTGATTTTGATGGTAAATAACTCGAGGAATGGACTCAAGCCTTCTTTCCCTTTTGTTTGGCTATTCATTTTATTTTATGTTGTACTAATGTCGGTATAAATTGTCTTGCGAAAAGGGCAAGAGCACGAAGTGTGATATTGGCTTAAATATGGCTTTTTTGTTGATAAAATAAACACTTATACATATAATTGTATATTTATATAAAAACTACCAAAATAGTGTTTTACAATGATAATTGAATTTTTTTTGGCTTGAAAACTTGTTAATTACTTTTAAAGTTTTAAATAGAGGTTTACAATAAATCATAAACCGGTCACAAAAACTAAAATAAAATATTTTCTAGATTGTGGTCGGACCAACCATATCAAATTGGATTTAAAAACATTATCTTTAACCAATGTCCTAATTCAAATACGCAAAACAAAAATCTGTAAGCGAGATTGTGACTGTTCCCGTTTCTCCATCGATCGTTCGTTGCGGTTTTACAGCTGGTAGAACAAAATCAATCCATCTTGATTTCTTCCTCATTTTTCTAATTCCTTCTTCGTCACTTCGTCTATCAGTTTCCGGATCACAACAGATTTGGATCACACTAAAATCCTCATTAATCATGTTAGACGTATTAAAATATGAAGATTTTATATGTTATTGTGCGTCTAAGGATTCTTAGCCCAACCAGAATCATAATTTTTATTATGTTGTTTCCCACATTCCAATAAATCGAAAGATACGATGTGGGCTACTACTTCTAGCTTCCCTCCTACTCCATTGCATTGAGATATAATCGGCCTAACGGTAAGGCCCAATTTCTTAAACTCCACTCCATTTTTGAATACTATGGATCTTAATTAGACCCATTTGTCTCTAATTAGTAAATGTTACTAATCATTGTTTTATTTAACGTCTTTGTCACCCAACTTGATAGTTTACGCCTTACGGATGTTTACAAGGTTCAGTGCAATGAATTGGAGAAAACAAATTAGTTACATGTCTCCTTTTAGCAAAACTTGCTTAATTATGAGCCAATTATCGTTTGATCGGAGTTGATGAAACGATACTAATGCAGTCAGTAGTATATAGACGAAGATATGATAAAAGACTATATATTAATTCTGGTATAATTTGCATATACAAAATCGTTGAACATCGTATTGTATACATTCACTAATAATAACACATATACACCCTCTATCTCTATGTTCGTGTTGCTTTACCTCTAAACTCGTATAAGAAAATTTATAAAAGAAAGAAAAAAAAGAAGCGTGAGACAGCCTTAAACGCGTTTGCGGCTCGCGTAGCTTTTGCCTACATAATGATAATAATTACTGTTGCTATGATTTTTACTTCCACCACTAGAGCTTTTACCGCGAAGTAAATAGAACAATGCCCTCCGCAAAAACGACTTCCTCCGTCGCGGCGAAACTGCTGTCACGTGACCAGTATGTGCTCTCGTCGACTTCTTAATCACAAGACCTCTAACTTCCTCCGGTGGCTTATAATGCCTTATCAACGGCCACTTTATCCCGTCGAAAAACGGATGACGTTTGATATCCTGCGCACCCTTGGCGCATCCTAGCCTTTTCCTCGGATCCTTCACCAAAAGCTTCTCAATCAAGTCTCTCGCTTCCTCCGAATCACCGTCCACGTGGAAACTCACGGTCTTAGTGGTCGATGCTATATTGCGCAGGGTCTCCTCTGTACTACATCCCTTAAACGGCGTCGTTCCGTACATCAATTCGTAAAGGAATATTCCGAAGGCCCACCAATCTACTCCGCTTCCGTGTCCGTTGCCTGAGACTAGCTCCGGCGCAAGGTATTCATGCGTTCCGACGCACGACCGTGAAAACGCCGTCACCGGCTCCGCCGCAAACTCTGCCACGATCTCCTCCCTCTCGTACTTTTCCTCCGCCGCGACCCCGGAGAAGCAACCGCTCCTCCGACGACGGAGTGACGGAGAAGAAGAGGTTCTCCGATACCGGCGAGATTTAAAAGTAGGGACCACGTCGGATTTAAAACAGAGATCGAAATCCGACAACATGACGTGTCCGTCTTCCCGGAGCAAAACGTTTTCCGGTTTGAGATCTCGATATACGATTCCCATTGCGTGAAGGTATTCTAAGGCGACGAGAACTTCGGCGGCGAAGAACCTAACCGCCTGAATCGGTAAACGGTTACCAGGTTGCTTGCGGAGCAAGGAATGTAAGTCTCCGTTGGGAGCATAATCGATGAGGAGGCACGTGTAGTGAGACTCGTCGATACGAGCGTATAGCGTAGGAAGGAAAGGATGGTCTAGCAAGGAGAGGATATCTGCTTCCATCTCCACCTGAGATAGCTTTTTTGCGGTCGTGAGATTGTTCCGATCGATGACCTTTAGGGCGAATCTTGCGGAGGAGTCACGGAGGTTACAGAGGAAGACTCGGCCTAGGTTTCCGGTGCCGAGGTGGCGTATTAGTTTCAGATGACGGAGGTGGATGTTTCCGTCGGAGGAGAGAAGTTTTGCCGATTTGATTGCCGACCAGTGAGGATCGTGGCGACGGTGGTTGACGGTGGATGAGGAGGTTGTTACGACGGATGAAGTGGAGAGTCTGTCGTTGAAGCTTAAGCTGCTTAACGTGAGGCTGGAGCGTGCGCTCGAGGAGGCAAATGTACGGTCGGTGACGGTGGATGTGAAGCTGAGATCAAGATCGGTGTCGGGAAAATATATATCTTCTTCTTCCATATTTTTTCTTTCTTGATTCACTTCTTTTTTTTGTTTGTGTGTTTAAAGGGCGGGGAATTCTGAGTTGTTTATAAAGAAGACATATAGTTGAGTTGAGTTGAGTCTGGAGATGAGAAATGTGATTAATTAGTATATTATATAGATTAAAAGAAAAAAGGTTATATTGATAGGCAGTTGTGGAAAGGACAAGGGAATGTGATTCGTTTGACCTTAACGGGTCAGTTTTTTAAAAAGTTTAAATAACTAGTATTAATCATGGATATTGGAACTATGATTAATCTTGTGTGTGCAATCACATGCTTGTTTTTACCATAAGTCCATAACACAAATTTAGCCTTGAGGGAAATTAGTATAGTATTTTACTTCTACAAAAACAATTCAAGTAGGTTTTACCCTAATTTTAAATAGGTGCGTGAATGTGAAGAAACTTAAGAGTAAATGCGCGACTCTGTGCATTAATGAGGCAGTAACAGTTTGTCGGTTTTAATTAACGTTCCTCAAATTTAGCTTCATCAAGCTTACGTGTACTGAGCTAAGCCTACGGTAACGATCTTATCTATCGCTAAGGAGTCAATTTATATACGTATAATGCTAAAATAGTTGAACTTGAAAGGCAATAGTTTTTAGATATATCTCTATAACAAAGAAAGAAAGAAAAAAACAACTAGAATATTACTAGCAATTTTACTTTTCGCCATATTTCAACAAATACAAATGATGTGATCTATCAACTTTTTATGCTAAAAGGGCGAGAGAGACTCTTACCAGCCTATGCATGCATGGGCATTTTACAAGTCTTTACTTTGAAAAGAGAGTTCATATTTTAGAAGTAGTATACTAATATGTGGCAACTTAAATATATAATAAGAGTACTAAATAACTGTGAATAAAGTATTTTAGTAGTTTTGTCAAACAAAACGATTTTGATTATGAAAACTAATTAATATTTTCTCAAAACGATGCGAATTTTAATAATTGGTATTTCGTATTGATCGTTGAATTTTGGGTAGTGGGTCAGAAATTTAAGAGGGATTCGCATGTTGAAGAGAATATGGGAACTGGATCCATGTGATGGGCCATTACTAAGGCTTCTTACCGTTGTGGGACCCCCGTCGGCTCCAAAGTCTTACTTTGTCTGTCACGTGGCCAACATAGGACCCACCTTTGTCGCTTCTATCAATTTTTATAATCTGTTCTCTGTGGGTCTCTCTTTTTTAAAAACTAATATAATCTTCCAATAATTACTTCCCATTTACTACCTACCTAAATTATTATTATTTCTTATAAGATGCCACCTTTGTTTTTTGTTAAATCAATTATTGAAGTTATCAATTACAAGCTCGCTCATCAGGTTAAGAAAGCTATAGTATAAAATTTATAATATACAATATAGGTCTTCTTAAGAAAGCTAAGTGGAGAGATTGACGGTTAGTATATATGGCTTAAACCGTTACTATACGTAGATTAATGATTGGTTTTCTCATTTGAACAACTAATTTCATTAGAACGCAGATAGTTGAAGTACATTAGGGTCGAAAGAACTCAAAGCGCCCTTTGCTAAAGAAGCCGCTGAATGATTAGCGGTTCTCGATGCATACTCGAAAACGATATAATATATAAGAAATTTGTTTGATATGTCTATAGAACTCCTTGTTTTAGGTGTAGCTAGCTTCTTAAAAATATTTGCTCATTTAAGAGCAATTTTATATATAGTCTTTTATATAATCATTAATAAACTATAGACAAGGGATATATGCCAGATCAGACCGGGACATAATTGCATGATGCAAGTTGCAAAACAAAAACTGTAATCCCAAGATGTCAGGAAAGGAAAACACGAGGATCTTCTTAAGTATATGTGTTAACCGGTAACTGAACACAATAATGTCAAATTGTCAATATATCATTAAGCGAAGTAATGGGATTTTATTAATTAACCACGTGGTTTGGCATAATGAAACATCTCCATTTGTACTCTTGTCGACGAACGAGATTATACCTTCTTATCTTCTATCAGAACTACAATTAAGTAGCTTTACCTTTACGTACGAGCGATATCCACAATTGGGAGTAAAAGTGTATATGTAAGTATGCATGCATGTATCATACTACTTATACTAGTAATTTTTAATAGTATATATATATATATATATATATATATATATATATTCTCGAATGTACTAACTCTCATTAAAGATTTCTTGTATTTTTTTGTTTCAATTTCAAATGCTACGAATAATACACTGCAAAAGGAAGAAAAAAAAGAATTTTAGAGATAATAAATGATGGGGGCAAAGAATCCAACCTGTATTAAATTATTAATTATTAAGAGAAACCATTATTTGAAGACGAAATAATGCTTAACCTTTCATGTGATGAATAGTTGGATTTTTGCCACAACTACTTCTAACAGAAATACTCCCTCCGTTCTGAATTAACTGATGTTTTAGAGAGTTTTTTTTTCCATAATTAAGTGATGTTCTCATTTACCAATACAAAATTAAATGATTTTTTATTATTTTTGACAAATTACATTTTATAGACTATTTGTTCATTGGTTCAGATGAATAATAAATGAGGGTTTAGTATAGAAAAAACAAAAATTAATTGTTTTCTTAATTTATGTGCATACTACTAAAACATCACTTAATTCAGAACAGAAGGAGTAGAAAAAATCTCATCATTTATAAAATGTCTATATATTAGTATACACACACACACACACACACATATATATATATATATATATATATATATATATTTGAAATATATGTCCTAATTACATGTAATTAATAATAAAAAATGCATGGACCTTAAAATACACTATATATATATACAGGGGCGGATCCAGAACTTAATTTAGCATGGGGCACATGAATAATTTTTTATAACTAATATTTAATTAAATGTATTTTACATAAATTAACACTAATTCCTTGTGAAAACAAAAAATTAGGGTGGGGCACATACCACACCCCCTTATGCTCTACATCCGCCAATATATATATATATATATATGTTCACTAATTTATAGACATCTTATAAATGATGATATTTTTTTCTATTTCTGTTAGAAGTAGTTGTGGCAAAAATCCAACTATTCATCACATGAAAAATCCAACTATTCATCACATAGTATAAGTAGTATGATACATGCATATATATATATGTCACTTTAATTTAATTATATGGACCTCTTATATATTTAAGGGAGGTTTTGAGGGTATGCTAGAGGTGCAAATGCACAAGGTTCATATTAAACTAACATAATTTAGTGTATTTTAAGGTCCATATATTTTTTATTATTAATTACATGTAATTAGGACATATATTTCAAATATTGAACGGTCCTAAAACATTTTTGGCTACCAATAATATATATATATTAAACCATTCTAAGTACTCAAATTCAAACTTATGCTTTGATAGTTTACGATATATTACTTTGTGAGGAATTTAAAGGGTTTAACCTAATTTATCAATATCTCAACGATTTTTAATTTTCTTTTCAAGACTATACTATAAATGCATCGGAGTAATGTTGACGCCCAAATAAATTCGCATTGGAGTGTAAACCATATAGTTAGTCCCATTTGAGGTGCAATGCATCCTACCTTGAATTTTGTTTAATACGATGATTAATTATGATAGTTTATTATAATTATTGTGTCCTAATTAAGGTCCCTGGTTAGTACAAGGCACTTTAATTTAACAAGTTTGAAATGGTCATATTACATGTACCAACGTTCATCGACATCAAGACATAACAGAAACTTCTAATCATCACCTTGGAGCTCACGACCAATTTATTTAATAAAACAACATACCATATGGGTTTTCAAATACATTGAACTATGCCCATTTTTAAGTTAAAACAATTTAAAATAACTAAATACAAACCTAACTGGATACTGAAATAAATATAAATAGTGTTACTTCCGAATTAATTTTTGACATAACCAATAGTCCAACACACAAAGGGACATGCACACCCTAATACGTCTACAAATTATAGAATATAATTATTTGAGGTTAGTAGTTAGTACTATCAATAATACAATTTCACTCAAGAAGTCAAATAGTCAACGTTTGTGGCTGATTACTTCAATCTCGGCCCATACATATAAATGGGCCTTATGTGATGGTTTTGATTTCTAACTCGCTTTCAATCTTCTTTCACATGGGGTCACTACAATTTTGTTCTGTTTGTAGTCTGTAGATTATATATCTATATGCAGTTTGCTGTCTTTGATTCACATTTGATTCCTAACACTTCTATCTGATGGCAACATAAATTTGACTTTGTCTACATTACAAATTAACCATTTTTTGTTGGTTATGAGTAGGCATCACGGAGTTTATAACCATACCCGATATTCGAATCCGACCCGGAGTAGCAGGTTCAGATCGAATATGAATCCTCTAAAATATCTGAATGGGGTTCGATGTTTAGTATTTTAGATATCGGATCGGGATTAGATATAACCCAAAATCCGAAGTAAACCCGAACAAATCCGAAGTAAAATCGAAGTTTTTTTTTGTACTCAAATTGTGTGTTTGCAATTTGGGACTTGTAAACGTTTGTTAAATTATGTTGAACTATTTCGGGTTTTGATGATATTATGGGTCAAAATACTCGAACTTACCCAAACTCATAATTACTTATGTTACAAAATACATGATGTAAATGGATCTGAAATGTTATTCGGGTAAATGCGGATTCTAATCAATTTACTAAACCTGAACCGAACTCGATAAGTCCCGAACCGAACCCGACCCGATGGTTTAAAATATCCGAACGAGACCTCTGAGCCTAAACCCGAAAACCCGACCCGAACCCGAACGCCCAATCCTAATTATGAGTGCTAATTTTTTGTTTCCTTGTAGAAATTCTAACATATATACGTATTATAAATCACCTAACCACATGGTCATTCATTTTCTGCATTTTCTCTAATACGAAGTTCGGTGAGGACCATCTTGTATTGCATTAACTGGAAATATTGTGAGGGGTTCTTGCAAATTTTGTCACTTAATTGAATTTTCATTAGTATATTAACACTTTTTAAAACCTTTGTAAAATATAACACTTTTTTTTACTGTTCAGCACAAATTTACCCGTGCACAGTACTACATGTACGTTAATAGACGGTACACGATATAGTAATAAGAGGGATAAAATCGACTTTTCACTCAAAAAATATTATTTTCTATTACACTTTCAAAAAGTGACCAAAACTAATTAATATTAAATTAAGTGACAATACATACAATTATATCTATTTGTGATTGTATCATCGTGTTAAAGAAAAAAATGTTGATAACCTATTTCTCCATCTGATTTATCATATAACACCATTTTATATATAAAGTTAGGGTTTCATACTAGATCTCTACGAAATGAAAGTTAAAAACCTAGTTCATGGAGAAACTGATAAAACTGACATATGTGGAGAAACTAGTTTCGAACTTTCATTTGGTGGAGAACTAAGTTTTTAACTTTCATTTCGTGGAGATCTGGAACGAAGCTCTAACTTTGTGTAAAAATTGTGTTATATGATAGTTCTGATGGAGAAATAGGTCGTCAACCCCCCCCCCCCCCCCCCCCCCACACAAAATATATAAAATATCTAGTTGACATTAGCGGAATAAAAACTTACATTTCAGTTACTCTTTTATTCAACCTTCTCTTTTACTTTAACTAAACATAACATAGTTCTCTTTCATTGTCTCTTGTACTTTTGCCTTCCTGGTCCTGTGTTCTTTGTATTCACTGCTTAGGTGCTTCAAATCTGCTGAAGAGTCTATAAGAAGAGATGAGTGAAAGCGACATGTAAAGAACAGCCACAATGAATGTGAATATAACTGAAACCAGTGCCTTGTGACAGAAAATTCCATAGTAATCACAAGCAGAGCTCCAAGTGATGGCTAAGTTTCCTTTATATGCTAAGTAAACCGTCTCTGCAGATACAGTCCCAGCCGCTAGAACCGCATACGTGACCACCTGGTCAAGCAAGAACAATGTCCATACTCGGAGCTTGCTTATTGGACACGGAATGGCTATTACAAAGATAGCAGAAAGAAGAGAATAGGCAGCACAAACTCCATTAGCATTCACCAAATACCTACAAGAAGAGAACAACAAAAGCAAATTAAGGTTCATTGATTGATTATTCTCAAAGTGAAGCAAGAAGAAAAGAGACAACGAGAAGAAGCGGCACTTGAAAGCTCCAAGATTTGAGTAAGAAAGAGAGCCAAAGTCGTTGGAAATAGAGTTTTTGATCATAATCACGAGACCCGCAATACTTAGAGCCATTGATGCTACTCGCAGGACTGTCTCTACCGTTCTCTCCGTGCAGTTAAGCTCTAAGGCTGAGCCATCAATGGCGTTTTGATCGGTCTTGTTCATTTTTTTTTCCTGTTTCAAGGAAAGAGAGATCTTTGCCTCTTATTATAGTGTAAGTAGTGTTTCAAGCCATAATAGACAAAATAGTAGCTCAAGCATTTAATATAGTCATGTGATCTTATGACGTCAGGAAGCTAAGTTTTAGGTAACTGTCTTGTTTTGTTTGCCCTACTGTATCAATCTTATTAACTACTATTTTATCCATATTTGGTAATACGTACCAGAAATGAAGAAAGTTTGATACTATTTGATTAGACTTGATCAGTAATTAATGATACTTTAGTTATGTCTCCATTCATTTAACATTGCCATTTGGTTCGGCATTATGTCTTGGCAGGACCCTCTGACGCAGCAAGAGATTTCCATCCATAAGCTGACTTTACAGTATTAATAATTAAATTCGATCCATTGGTTGGCGCGACCAAAGCAATTTTGACCAACCCCAAGACAGATCGAATAGAATCTTAAATAGTTGAAATGTGAATAGTATTGTATTCGTAGCACTAGTTATTGTTGATCCCGAGGATCACTAATGTTGTTTAAGGGTTGATTATGGAGTGAGAAGCAAGATTTCTGTTAATTAGAGCGAGTCAACCACAGTTTATAGCAGGTCGGGTACTATGATGAACAGATCGGGGATCGTATTCTTTGCATTAATGGTGAAAAGAGACGGACGATTTAGATTTACGAACTGCTTCCGACGGGAATCCAGTTCGGCGTTCTAAACCGCGGTGTCTTGTTACAAAGGTGAGAGAGAGAGAGAGAGAGAGAGAGAGAGAGAGAGAGAGAGAGGCCGGGCCTATTTTTTATAGAGAGTAATCAGGTTTTTTTTCCCAAAAGTCCCTTCCTTCATGCACAACTAAGGGTATATATAGCAAGGGCAGCTCCCTGTTTCCGCGGATTCCGGGGCCATGCGTCACCCTCAGCCTGCTTCACGGGTAAGGTGCTCTAGGAGGCGTGTCCCGGTTCTCAAGGCGAGAGGCAATGATGAGCTCGGCGCCATGCTTTTGTAAGATAGCACACTGTTCGGCCAACTCCCTTCCACGTGTCCTTTCCTCCTTTGCTTACTCTACAGGGTTGGTGGGACGTCGATGTCAGACCATACCCCTATTCAGATAGTACACTGTTCGACCAACCTCCACGTGCCTTCTTCTCTTTCGACATCCCAATCTTGGCGAAGTGTCAGCGCGGACTCGGGGTACTCCTCTCAGGAGCTCGGGATTTTCAGATGAAGCTGAGCGCGGGACTCCAGGTCGGCGACCTCTGGTCAAAGGTCGATTCTATGTTGACCGAATCGAAATGGGCTCTTGCTAAAATGGGCCTAACTAAATGGGGGTGCTATGCCCACCTCCAACAGTTATCGCATCAGAATGAGATTTATAGTATAGACTATATATTATAAACCGTTGCATTGATCATCCACGCGTCGCATCATTAAGCATCACACGAGTATCAAATCTATTTATTCCACCTCGTGATTTAAATTTAGGGGTTTTGAGGGGAAAAAACAAAGTAATCTTAGACCACATGTTTTTTTTTTAAACCCTAACAATTGATGAACTAAATTCAGCATAGAAATATATATTACTTAAACAATTATTTGATTATCTTGATGATTAATTGAAGTGGAATAAGAAAGAAAGAAAGAAAGAAAGGGACATCTTTCTCAAAAAAAGAAAGAAAGAAAGAAAGAAAGAAAGAAAGAATTATAAGTGATGTTAATTAGATTCTAAGTTCTAGCGAAAAGTTTAAAAAGGAAAAAATAAACGAATAAAGTTTTTGCGTTTTGTTTTATCTAACCAATAAAGTTATTTAGCTTTCTAAGAAATGCAAGTAGTTAACTGTAATTAAACGAACATTTGAAGAGTGGAAAACTAACGAGATGAACAATAGTGAAACAAATTAACATCGAAACCATAATTTGTAGAGTTTGAATCGCTCAATCCCATCCATGAGACCAAATATATATTATATATCTGGAATCTAACATGGAGGAATAGAGAACGAAACAGAGCCAAAGTCAACTTGCCAGACACAAATCAACTTGTGTACGGGACCAAACCAATGGTCATAAACCGGTTGTGCTTAAACCGGCAAGTCATCCTTGGCTCAACCCCATTCTCTATTACTTCATGCAAGACCCTCTGATACAACAAGAGAGCCCCCCATCATCGTCTCTCGATCTAGAGCTACTTATTTTAAAATGGGTTACCTCTTTCTTTAACTCTTGTGTTGTGGTAAAGCCTAGTTGAGATGTATTGGTATTTATAGGCCTACAAATGCGATAATTTGTGTGTATTATTTTATCCTCAGAAGATGAGCGCTGACCAAATTTTCCAAATTCCAATTTCCGATTTAATTCGAACAGTTTATATTCGTTCCACTATACTTTATCGCCCATAAATATGTAAGAAAGTAATACAATGTAGATGGTCGCAGAAGCTAATAGAGGAATTTCAATTTGTTTCTTGTGGATAAGTGGAATACTAGAGAATGGTCTTTAGTGTGGGAAATGGGAAAAGTATTATAATATTAGATTCTATATATGTATGTATGTATGCATAATAAATACGTGAAAACATTCTTCAACAAGATTTACAAGTCCGCAAGAGTGGAGCTTAAGCGCAAACTCTCTAAGTCAATAGACCTTGAGTTCATAGGAAGATTCCAAAATAAACCTTGAAGAAGCAAAATGGTCCCATGCGACGCCGTATTAGAGCAGCTATCTTTCTATGCCATAGAATATAATTATAAGGTGGTCCTTTAATTTATTTTGTTTTTGCATGTGGTTTCTGTAATAACTTATCAGTTTTGAATGCTTTATAAAGCACGACGTCTAACAACTATGTAATCTGAATTGTCCCATCAGGCCATTAAATACGTACGTAGTAGATTTTTGTCTTTTAATTTATAAACTTACAACTTGGTGTTTAGTCTCTTCAATCTGATTCTATATTTGATATTTTCACTACAAGAGATCCGGTAAAAGACGTCACTTTTCTAACGTCTTTTGATAAACCGACTTCAAAATTAGAAATAAAAAGCGGTTTAACGTCGGTTTAATAACCGACATATATAATTAATAATTATTTTAATTAAAATAAAATAATTCGTCGGAGAACACCCACACGATATTTGTATTTTCTGAAAAATTCAGAGAACTCCACTCGAGCTTCGACCGTAGGGTTTTTCATAATCTCTCGTCTCGGATTCCTTTGAATCTATCATCATTCTCTATCGGAATTCATATCCGAAAAGTCAGGTTTCAACTCGATGCTGTAGTTTTTTTCTATCTCGTGATACTTGTAAATCGGCTCCACAACGAAGGAGTTATTCATCATTTTGTTATGTTTCTGATGAATCTCCCAATGCCGCAAAGCAATCTCACAATGGAACAACGAGCACCACGTCAACAGCCAAAAAGCCATTGAAGTGGAAAAGGAAAGATTAGAGGAAGCTATAAGCTCTCATTTACCAAAAGAAGATCTAATCCACGAAATCAATACAAAACTCAAAGAAGCCTATAAAAAGGAGGAGGAGTATTGGAAGCAAAAGAGCCGAAACTTATGGCTCACTCTGGGCGACAAAAATTCAGGATATTTTCACGCAGTAACTCGAGGTCGTCGAGCAGCAAATAAGTTCTCGGTAATTGAAGAAAAGGATGGGAAAGTGGTTTTTGAAGAAAACGAGATCACAAGCGTCATCACATCCTATTTCCAAGAGCTTTTTATTTCACAAGATTCAGATTGCACAACAGTTGTTCAAAGCGCTATCTCACCGTGCATCCCGGCGGAAAGTAACAAAAAACTTATAGCCCCTCCTTCGAAGAAAGAAGTTCGAGATGCTCTCTTCTCAATTCATCCGGACAAGGCACCTGGACCGGATGGTTTCTCAGGAAGTTTTTTACAATCAAATTGGAAAGTTGTTGGGCCAAAAATAACGGAAGAAATTCAGTCTTTCTTCGAATCTGGCACGCTGCCGAGAACCATTAATCACACTCATGTACGGCTTATCCCCAAGATTAAAAGCCCAAAATCAGTTGCTGATTACAGACCCATAGCGCTATGCAACGTATACTATAAGATAGTCTCCAAAATTCTCACAAGAAGACTTCAAAGTGTGCTCTCGACAATCATTTCAGAAAATCAATCGGCTTTTGTCCCGGGAAGAGCCATTGCGGATAACGTTATGATCACGCACGAAACTCTACACTTCTTAAAGAGATCTGGCGCAAGGAAGCATTGCACAATGGCGGTCAAAACGGATATGAGCAAAGCCTATGATCGATTAGAGTGGAATTTCATTGAAAAGGTTCTCTCAAGATTTGGATTCCACCCAAAGTGGATATCGTGGATAATGCAATGTATTACTACTGTCTCATACTCCTATCTCGTTAACGGAGCCGCACAAGGCCAAGTAGTCCCGCATAGAGGAATACGACAAGGGGATCCTCTTTCTCCATATCTTTTTATCCTTTGTAGCGAAGTCTTATCCGGCCTATGCAAGCAAGCGCAAGACAGAGGCCATCTTTCTGGAATTAGAGTTGCAAAAGGAAGCCCAAGAATAAACCATCTCCTCTTTGCCGACGATACCATGTTCTTTTGTAAAACAAAACCTCGGTGTTGTGAAGAGTTAATGAAGATTCTGCGGATGTATGAGGAGGCATCAGGCCAGAAGATCAATCCCCTGAAATCAGCAATCACATTCTCCCGAAAAACTCCATTGGAAGTAAGAGAAGCAGTCAAACACACTCTCGGGATTTCTAAGGAAGGAGGCCAAGGAAAATATTTGGGGCTCCCGGAACACTTTGGGCGACGGAAAAAAGATCTATTTACACTCATCGTCGACCGGGTTTGACAACGAGCAATCAGCTACTCCTCAAGGTTTTTATCAAGCGCGGGGAAAGTTACTTTGCTGAAATCAGTTCTCTCGTCCATCCCGACGTACGCTATGTCGTGTTTCAAGCTCCCGACAAGCCTTTGTAAGAGAATCCAGTCCACTTTAACGAGATTCTGGTGGGATTCAAATCCGGAGAAGAAGAAAATGTGTTGGGTTGCTTGGTCAAAACTCACAAAGGCAAAACAGATTGGTGGGCTCGGCTTTCGCGAAATTCAGAGTTTCAATGATGCTCTGCTTGCAAAGCTCAGCTGGAGAATCCTACAAAACCCAAATTGCCTCCTCGCGCAAGTCTTATTAGGAAGATATTGCAATAAGGAAAGTTTCTTAAAGACTAAAACACCAGTATCTGCTTCACACGGATGGAGGGGAATTATGATTGGACGGGATCTCCTTGTAACACAACTGGGAAAAGCCATTGGTAATGGCATAGATACAAAAATCTGGACGGATCTTTGGCTATCCCTGTCTACGCCGATGAGACCGTATGGACCACCGTCGTTATCAACAGCGAATCTGAGTGTCTCGGACCTCTGGATGGATAACATAAAAAAATGGAATAGAGATAAGATCGAGGAGCTGCTACCGGAACTAGCTACAATTATCTTCTGCATCAAACCAAGCCAAAAGGGAGGAGAAGACAAGCATATTTGGCTACCAAATAAATCTGGAATATACTCTACTAAGTCAGGTTATCATGCAGCGGTGAAAAAAAACCAAGTTGGAGAGGAAGACCCTGGTTTGGAGCAGAGTATCAATTGGTCAAGGGATGTGTGGTCTTCTAAATGTTCCCCAAAACTAAAAGTCTTTATCTAGAAAATTGCTCAGGGAGCTCTCCCAATTGGTGAAAATCTACTTAAAAGAGGACTAGTGGCGGGTGCAAACTGTCCCCATTGTGGCGAGGTTGAAACTACAGCGCATCTGCTGTTTCACTGTATTTTCGCTCAGGAAGTATGGCGTAAGGCCCCTTTTAAAGAAATAGTTCTCTCCTCGTTGATACCTGACTTTCCCTCTGGAATTATGGCTGGGAAATCTATGACTTGCCTGCCTCCAACGGGAATTGGAGCTGGACCGCTCTTTCCATGGTTGTGCTGGTACATTTGGACATCACGAAATCTCCTTCTTTTCGAAAACAGAGTAATCTCGGCTGATGAAACAATCAACAAAGCTTTAGTTGCTGGGCGGGATTGGCAACAAGCGCAACATGCTGAAACTTTTGATCTTGCTCAACATGATATCAACCAGAACACTCAGAACACAGAATCTACGGAGGTCACGACAGAGCCTGTCATGTGCAACACAGATGCCGCCTGGAAGGAATACGGCAAGTTGGCAGGGTTAGGCTGGGTTTTATGGAGCATTTCACTGTTTTTGCCGAAGGAAGTACCTCGGAAACCTTTGTCAACTCACCTCTTGACGCTGAAGCGTTAGCTATTCGATCAGCCCTGGAAAATGCCCTCGACATAGGCTTTCAAAATATTAGGTTAAATTCGGACTCAAAGGAGCTCATTCGCATCATCATCTCCGGCGAATGGACCTCGGAAATCTTTGGGATTCTCCACGATATCAAATCTCTTTCCTTGATGTTTGCTTTCATTTCATTTGCATTTATCCCTAGAGGGGAAAACATGTTAGCGGATCGCCTCGCAAAGGCATCGCTTTTAAGACTATGCTCTACTGCTTCTGTATGAGTATTTTATTAATGAAGTTTGTTGTTGTCCAAAAAAAAAAGTTGTGTTTCTGATTTAATAACATGATTTTGTTAAGAATTTTAGATTTGATTTGACAATATGATGGATTCACATTTGGCAGGGTTTTTGGGTAGAATCTTCGGTGAGGAATCTCCAATTTCAGAAAACGCAGCTTGAATCAATTGATTCATCAAAATAACTACGAAATTTGAGTTTTTCTTCTATAGATGGATTTGGATACAGTGCTTCATAATTTCTGCTCTAGTACTAGAGCTTTAAACCGCTATGATCCAAACATATATCTAATTTCATGTTCAATTTGAATTAAAAAAAAAACAATTTCTAACTGAATATCCACGTCTTATTTACATAAATGAGATAGATCAATCGATTTATTTCAGTTTTGTTTCGAGTTAGATGTTCATCAACTTTAATAGAATATATCTAAAAAAAACTAAACTTTTCGATTCTTCAAACGAAACAAAACCTAAACGCCCAGGCCGAGCCCTACATATTCTGGCTTTTGAGTTAAGTTAAGAGACGGTAATGTATATCCAACGTAAATTTATATGTCATCTTCAGGAAATTAATGCTAAAAGTTTGGGTGGCCAACTCATTTTGCTACGATATGTTACCACTTAGCGTTGAGTTGCTATCACTTTTTGTTTTTAGGGTTTTATAAATATGGTAATTTTAATGGGTACGTATCGTATCATACAGCCATATATTAAAAGGATGGGAAAATAGGATAATAATCTTCTATATATTTAGCAATTCTTTTTTTTCTTATCATTAAGCCACCTTATCTTATTTCTGAAAGAAATACTGTAATTTTGGAGTCTTGGGAAATACTTATAAGATGAAAATATATATGAGCTTTAAATGATCTTTAGGATAAAAAGAAGAACAAGTGAAAGATGAACTATAATTAATTTGAGAATAGAAACTCAAAGCTAAAAAGGCGATGGTTGTCGCTATTTTATTGGCTTTTGGATTATAAATGAAGAGCCCCCACACCGTCGTCCCTTTGAAAGCAACTTCGTACCTTTCACTTGATTTTGCATCCGTACCAGTGTATAATCTTGATTTGAGTTTGTTTTTTGGGTGGTGTTTGTACTTTTCGGTTTAGAAGGTAAAACGTTTCTCGTTAAACCATCTAGTTGAAATCCAATGATTTGGTCTTCATTTAGGTTCAAAGTACAAAATGGTTCTAAGTTATTTGGTACACTGATACTCGCTTGACATTTGAAGATTACATGTTAAGTTTCGTGAGTTTCTAATTCAAGATTGATATATTTCTCTTGTCATATAACTCAAAGTTTTCATCTCAGTTTCGTTGGGGATTCGTAACCATACGAAATAATTAACTTTGGCCATAAGAAAATAATAGTATCGTACGTTTTGTGAAAATTGGTGGTTGATTAAAGATCATATACAATCATATTAAAAATTGGGTTTAGATTTTGTCTAATCACGAGGGGGAGTGTAAGTACTCTTCCATGCACATATAGTATTGTCCTTTTGTAGATGCAAGTATTTAACATGGATGCACTTCATACTCTCTATAAATCCACTTCAATTCTCACCAAAATCTTTCACAATATTATCTTCTTCTGCAATCTCTTATTTCTCTATCCTTTTTTTCCCTTCCCATGCCCAACGAAGAACATTTCTTCTCCCAAGACTCTCTTTTCGATCAAGAAGATCTCAATCTCAATCTCAATCACCAATGGAAACAGCTAAGACCTCCAGGTTCATCACCGAGGTGGCTCCGGCTAAGTTGATATCGGCAGCGAGAGAACCATTCAAGAATATGCTGACCACAATCTCCGAGGAAGACTTGGATTTTAAAGAATTAGTCAGAGCCACTGCAGAGAGACTCTCTTCTTCTTGTCCAGGCTCATCCTCCTGGTCTCTTGGCCACTACGCCAAGACCAACAGACTCTCTTCCTCTTAGGACATTAAGTTTGCGATCCCAAAAAATGCATTTTTTTCTTTTCTCTATTTTCAATAAGACGAAGACCGAAGAAATCATACGTTTCTTGGGCTATTCATCCATCAACTTCCTGTTTGTAATCTCTCAGCAACAGAGTTGTTTGTTTAATTTTCCATCTACTCCTTGAATCTTTCGGCTTCATTTTCAGATGTCCCTGCTCATTATTATATAATGTACAATAATTGAAACATTCTTGTTACATCTTTGATCGATCTTTTTTATGTAATACCAACCAAAAATCCATTTATTTTGTTGTAACGAAGCCACGTGAATCTCAAATGTTTAAAGAAAATGACAACACACAAAATCTGTAACGAAAGTAGAGCGAAGACCGCTCTTATATTGATATCCACAGGACTAATATGTATATGTGTTAAGCTTCATCGTCATCAATTGGGACAACAAAAAAAAGTTCCAAGAAGGCTCATATTATACAGAACACAATGAGATCTGTTTTGTTTTTTTTTTTCTATTTCTTTTCCGATAATTACTTTTACTTTTCCAAAAATGTTAAAACTAATAATAAGAAAAACTCACTTTCAACCTCACAGGACAAAAAAATGTCGATCCGCTCTCTTTGTATCACAACCAAACGGGATGGGTTAAGCAATACGTGTGATGTGATGAAAATGAGGACTGAGGAAAGTGTAGAGGCTTCAACGGTTAAGCAAACAATGAATGGTTTTCACGAGTATTTCTTCTCGCTAGTTTCCTTGAGAGACGGTTTGCGAGTTCTGCTTTCAATTCATCTGGAATCTGGGATAAACTTGATTTTACACCTGCTATCAACCTCCTCCTGCACAAGTTCCCACCGTTTAAATGAATTTAAAACAACATGATTCTCTAATGAATCACGAAGCTATAAGAGGTCAAAATTTAATATGTGCAAATTATACGAGTTAATATGACAAGTTAGAGAGAGAACAGAAAAGAAAACTCGGGTTTCACTTACTTTAAGTTGTTACCATCTCCTCCTGATTGCTCGGTGCGCAATCTCTTCTTGGCACGCATGGAGATTTCTACTTGATTATACCATCCGCATGACCGTAAATATGCCAATGCATCTTTCTCCAGACTGAAGAAATTTGCAAACATAATCATTCTAGGTTAGCTATGTCATCAGATACAATACAAGTATTTAAACAAAGGCACAAACCAAAGTTACCTCTCTTTTATTGCTTCAACTTCATCACGAGACGATTTGTCTTTTCCAAGCAAAATGCAGGGGTCTTCTGTCGAAGAACCCAAGGCTTTGGATTGGGTTGTACTAACACCGTCCTTCTCAATTTCCTGGTGATCAGATCCATTTTGTGAACCATTACTCTCGCATGGATGTAAGATCTCTTTGTGGTGATCACCCCCATTGCTGGAGCCGTTACGCTCCTGGGGATGCAATATCACTTCATTATTACCTTGTGCACTGCCGTTTTCTTTAACTCCATTGCCACCATTTTCAGTACCAAACTTCTTCTCCGAGCAAGTGTAAACCCTAGTTGGCGAAACGGATACGATATTCTCTTTGTCCGCCTTTGGAGCTATGTTCTCATCTTGGTGGAAAGAAAGTCTGCCACTGACAGTACTGATTTTTGCAGGTGGCTTCAAAGGAGCCTTTTCAACAAGGTTATTCTTCTGGAGGGACAGCTCTGCTCGTGGTTTCATATTAGCATCTTTAAGGGGACGAATAAATTTTTGGGGCTTTGAAGAAGCCAGGTTATCCTTCTGGAAGGACTGCTTGGCCTGTGGTTTCATGTTGACATTATTAAGGGGACCAATAAACTTCTGGGGCGGCTTTGATGTCTCACAGCCATTAACTTCATGACATGTAGTCCCATTGTTTGTTACCAGAGTTTTAGCAGATGCTGGCCTCTGGCTGGAACGGCTGAAAAACAGAATATAAGCTTTCTCTGACAAAACCTCTTGCAAGGTGGAGAGTGAAACGAACGAATCATTGCAGCAATACCACTGACCCAAGGAATCCTACACACGGCAGTTAAAAAAATTAAGTAAGGAATTCGAGAGTTGGGTTGCGTTGAAAACTTGAAAGGGACAGAAAAGAACCTTAACGTATGCATAATAATGCCCAGATTCAGGAGAAAATCCTGCATGCACAATTATCCCAAAAAGCTTGTATTCTGGTTGAGGGTCCTGCAGTTTTGATAGAGTAAATCGATAAAGAATAGCGGGAATTGGGAAGTACAACCAGAATAAAATTTCACAAGTTAGAGCACTATGATGATTTCAAAGGTAGATGCAGGCACTGGGAATCATATTGAGTTCATGTAAAAGAACTCGGAAGCATCAACCCGAAGAAACAGAAACTGACAACCAACTTAAAGTTAAGTTGAAATTGAAAGTGTTAGAATCTTGTACCCGGCTTGCTTTACTCATGAAGCCCGAGAGAACCAAAATCTCACCAAATGAAATGGCCTTATCAATCTTCCCACCAAAAATGCCCTCAAACCTCTGTTAAACAAATTTATCAAGACAAACGTTTAAGATATTTTTCTACTTAAAATTACACTTTAACTTTTGTAAATAGAAACATGATATATTTACCTTCAATTGGATAACAAAGATATTAGGCGCTTGGAGTACTGACATCTGCTTCCTCGCCGTCACCAGTTTCTTACAGCTAAACAAATGAAACAGTTATTTTGTAAAAAGGAACAGCGAACTGAAACACTCTGAAAGAAAATGACTGACTACAGGAGTCAAATCACATCACTTACCTTTCGCATCTATACTTATTGTTGCCATCTAAAATCTCAGGCTGAAAAAACTTTTGCATTGATTCCTTCACTGAGTTGCTGTGCAAAATTTCAAGACTGATATCCATAATCTCGTCCGCCTTATTCGACTCCGCACCACATGACAAACACTTAACCTGGCTCTGCAAAGCCCCACCAAAAATGTCCTTCACCGCAGTATTGCCATTAAAGGGCTCAGCACCCTTTGTTCGCAACTTCTTGAGGCGGAGAGACGTGTTGTGGCATGCGTCAATCACATACCGCAAGAACTCATGAGCGTCCTCTTGACGCCCAGACTTAAAATGCTCGGCAAAAATTTTGAGGCAGTTTGAAATCTTGACAGGCGCATCGGTTGCTTGATCCACACTAAGAGACCTTGCTATTCTTTTCTCAACTAAGCAAAAAGGACATTCCCGTTTCCGCTCCCCATCCCCATACGAGTCGCCTATCAAATAAACGGCCCCCGAACACAGAGAGAACATATCAACATCAACAAGCTTGTAAGCATTAGAACAATCTCTTGGGAAAGAGAAACAAAAAACTTACAGTGGGAGGAGTGATTGTGACTAAGGCAGAAATTAGCGAGGGGAGGAGTGTAGGTGAGGCACTGAAGGACACTATTGAGGTAGCAGGTGTTGCCGAGATTCCGTAACCCTAAAGGCGGACCGTTCCTCCGCTTCTGACTCAGTAGACTCGGCATCCAGCTCATCTGCAGTTTAAATCCCATAAAAATCGGTTCTTCTCCGCCGGAGAAAAACACCGAAGCAACCGCTCATCGCTGACTCACCGCCACGGCGAAGCCAACAGCTGCGATCGCATCGCTAGCAACCACCACAACCACGCGTTTTCCCGCTCCTCTTTCTCTCTAAATCACGCGCTTCGCATCAATTTTCTACTCGAAATTTCTGGAAGATTTATTGATTTTGAGGGGAAATGAGTTTGGAAGGAAGACGAGATCGATTCAATGGTGGTAACTGCCGAGGGAAGAGAGACCCGCCCAGCAACAAACCCCACGCGAGGATTCCTATTTACCCTTTTTTCTTCTTCTTCTTCTTTAAAATGTAAACTCCAGGTGGATAAACAAAAATGGAAAGACGACAAAAAAAGGAAATCCTAATACTGGGCTTTTAGGCCCATTTTTTAAGCGACTAGTAAAGTCAAAACACGATTTAACGATTTTTACTTATGCAATATTTTTCAGTTACACTTTTAAAGGAAATTTCAAAATAAAAAAAATCAAACAAAATATACTTTTCTCTGCCTTATGTGAATGATAGATAATATTCGCTCAACGTTCCAGATATATACATAATGTTGTGACTAAAAATCATGAGATTTGGAGAAAATTTGATTTAAATATTTTTTTCTTTTTCAGGTACAGAATAGTTTTTGTATGAGTTATAGAATTCGGACGGTACATATCACAAAACAAACAATCACAGATTACCTCAAGACTGTGAGAAACTACATTTTCTCCGCCGTCATCATCTCTCTGTATTAGCCTGTGATACCAACGGTATAGACTCACCATCTCCTGGAGTTTCGGAGGTTACTCGGGATGCTTCTTTCTTCAACTTATGGTTGTTATAAGCAGCTACACCGGCAATGGCTGCGTGTAAAACACAAAGCACAATTATAAGAGACTTTAATTCTAAAGCCAATTGGTATTGTGAGGAGTTTTTTGGCTTACCAATGGCGTAACCAAAAAGATTTATGATTGTGAGTTTTGTGTCGGCAAAGAGAAGAGCTGAGACCAAAACAACCACCCAATCCTTGACAACGCCAGCAACTCGGATAGTGAGAGCACTCGTGTGAGAAATCACTAGGAAAACCGACAAGTTGAGAGCAAATGTGCAGATGGAATTAAGGGTCAACACTACGAAATGGAAGTTCCATGTGCCATTGCCGTCCATCTTCGATTTCTCTAGAAAGATCCACGGTACAAACAAGCAAATAGCACTGCGAAAGGAGGCACCATAAAGATAAATTACTCCTTAGGCTTTACATAATGAGAGAATTTAAGATGGGTTCTTCTTCGATTTCATATACCTGCAGGGGCTCACGTAGTACATAAGAGAGATTGGGTTTAACTTGATGCCTTTCCTCTTGACAAGAATTTCCATGAAGATTAGCCGCAGGGCTTCTCCAACGACACCACCCATTTGGTAAACCACTCCGACCCAGTTGATGTTTAATTCCCCGTAAGAGGCCACTAAAACACCGACACTTATGATAGACATTATCAAAAGCATCCTGCAGCTCATTATTTCAAGTCCAAAAGCTACTCCAAGGACAAACACAGCAACAGGCACTACAAATATGATACAAGATTATATCAGTATCCAGAGTTCAGCTCATTGAGATATAAGAAGTAGACATATGACTTATAAGGAAACGAGAGCAAGAACAGTCAGGTCTTCTTACTTATAGCCTTCAACATCTGGGCAAATGCAACTGATATGTACAGATAGGCAGTGTTTCCCAACCAGAGGGTCATTGCAAACATCGCACCTATTGGAATAACTGATGTAACATATCTGAGTACATAAAGTGAATTATTTATTACTAAACCAAAGATCATACTACATTTTAAGTTATGGGTATTTTCAACTACACCAAAATCAAATTGCTTACGAAGTCTCTCTCTTCCTTACATTTCTAGTGTCATTCCTTCCTCAACCTTCACGATCTTCATGGAGAAAATAATAGAGGAAAAAAGAGAGACCAAAAGTGAGAATATATGCATTTTTACTTACGAACAAATAAAGAAAGATCATTGCAAGAGTTGATACCTTAAGAACTTTGGTAAGAATAAAGCACAAGACAGAGGAAAAGATCATATGGAGTAAAGTCAATCCAAGCGGATAAGGGAAGTTTATTTCCTTAGATGACAAAACCCACTGCAGAAGAGCAAGTCAGAGACAAGAACGTTAGTCATGAAGCAAACTCTCGCTAGTCATGAAGCAAACTCTCGCATGACCAATAATTTTACAATTTCGATGGTAAGGTACTCTAATGCATAACCAATAATAAAGCCGCCGTTAAACATACTCAAGACTTAAACCGAGCTTACGTGACTACAGTTTATTGTCTACTGTACAAAACTATAACAATTCTCAGGAATCACAGAAGTTTCTACCAGGAGAGCTAGAATCTCATACGATAACAAGCACAAGCACCTAGATGCACCGGATTAAAACGAGAGCAAACGAGACGCGATCAAACCTTAAACCCGGAGACATTTCGCATATCTTTGATGTTGATTTGTACACTACACATGAATTCTAAAATCTGCTAGTCAACTTCCCAGAAAAACTATCACAGTCAGGTAAACCATACATTGCACCGAACTCCCCACACGCGCAAGCTCAATCCTTACGAAAACTAGCGATCGGTTCACAAATCGAAAGAACACAAAACAATACGATGCGAGAGCACAGATCCAGTGGAAGACAGGTGGTGAGAATTAAGTTAAACCTTATTGAAGAAGATTTGACCGCTAGAAAGGGCGATATAGAGAAGAATGTAAGCATAGGTCACGAATTCATCTCTCATAAAGCCTCTGCTCCGATCCGCCATTGAAACCGATGATTGTGATGATCTCCGATCACGGAAAAAAAAGTTGTCACCGCTATTTTTTCCAGTTGCTTTCTTTCTTTCTTTTAGTTTCGTCCTCTCCCTTCACTGAAGCATTTCACTTTTCCATCTTCTCAAACAAGAGCTCTATATAGGAAAGACGGTGAGATGAGCGAAGCGACTATTAAGTGGGTCCCACTTTGATTATCCTCCTCCTCGACGAGTCGCGTAATATGGGCGGGCTTTTTGTGACAAGAAAAGCCCAACTGTTTTGGGCTTCTAAATTTCTAATGGAACCTTTTATAAGGCCCATGAATGTTCGTTCTTCTCTTCGCACGCTTTCTTTTTCATTTTCTTTGTTCAGTTTCAGTTTCATCAACTCTTCTTGGATTTATGTCCTTTCAAAAAGAAAGAAAAAAACAATTGGTTTATCAAATTATTATTGTTTCCTCGAGATTGTGAACGATAATATGAAAGAAAAGCTAAGGAACACACAAGTTGCTTGTGGATTAGACAAAAACCCATCTGATCTTTGTCCGTATCTCGTCATCCATTCTTCACCTCCAGCTTCTCATCCATATTATTTTCCCAACAATTTTTACACAGTTACAGATTAATCAATCAAATTTATTTAACATTATAAACATTGAGATATATATAATATAAGCTTTACTCACCAGTCACAACCTTCATCTCTCTTGAGAGCTCCATTGTCATCAAGGTGTGTGAGATTCTGTGTTTAAGACCAAACATAGACACTCACTTGTGGTCTGAATTCTGGAGATTAGAATCGTAGCTATGACTATGTCTGAATTCCACAAAACTCACTCCTTTCTACTCTTTTGACAGAATAACATCAGAAAATGGAGATCACAAACGTAACCGAGTATGAAGCAATCGCAAAGGAGAAGTTGCCTAAGATGGTATACGACTACTATGCTTCTGGCGCAGAAGACCAATGGACTCTTCAAGAGAACAGAAACGCTTTCGCAAGGATCCTGTGAGTTTTTCATATTTCTTAAGATAAGATGCACTTTTTTTTTTTACTGGTTTTACAAGAGATGTGATTTGATATACATACCTTTTGCCATGTATTAACAGCTTTCGTCCTCGGATTCTGATTGATGTGAACAAAATTGATTTGACAACAACCGTCTTGGGATTCAAGATCTCGATGCCGATCATGGTTGCTCCTACTGCCTTTCAAAAGATGGCTCACCCAGAAGGTAAAAGACGTCTGCCTTTTCTTGAAAAACATTCCGTAGAAACCGAGTTAAGTTATAGAGAGTGAAAACTTGCTTTAGTATCGCTAGAGACAGACATTCAGGCTTGTTCTGATGGAAACTAATGCAGGGGAGTATGCTACGGCTAGGGCTGCGTCTGCTGCTGGAACCATCATGGTATGTTATTATTATAATGTCACGATTACGAATGGTTTCATTCAAAGCCAGATTCTTAACCTTCTCAGTGTTTAGAGCTTCTTAATCCACCATCCATGCATATCCATGTCTTCGGTTTGACTTCTTTTCTTCCATGATGCTTTCAGACACTTTCTTCATGGGCTACTTCCAGTGTTGAAGAAGTTGCTTCCACAGGACCAGGGATCCGATTCTTCCAGCTCTATGTAAGTAATTTTGGTCGCTTCTCGTACACTCTCATAAACCTGGTCACATTTGATGGTTCACAAGTTATGTTCGTTGTGAGTAGGTATACAAGAATAGGAAGGTGGTTGAGCAGCTCGTGAGAAGAGCCGAGAAGGCTGGGTTCAAAGCCATTGCTCTCACCGTAGACACCCCAAGGCTAGGCCGTAGAGAGTCTGATATCAAGAACAGGTAAAGCCGAGTCAGTTGAAATGTGACAAGAGTTGATTGAATTTTAATATGCAAATACATAGCAAGAAAGTATAAAGCAAGACTTGATTGGATTCAAACATGCAAACAGATAGCAAACAATGGTGAACTAACGATGTGTGTTCTTCTACACAGATTCACTTTGCCTCCAAACCTGACACTGAAGAACTTTGAAGGTCTTGACCTCGGAAAGATGGATGAGGTAAGCATCAATCTTCTTAATAGTGGCAGTCATAAAACAAGTCTTAAAGCAAACTTGTTATGTTTACGTTTCCTAATTGTTCCTGAGCTTGATATGTGTCCACCTGCAGGCCAATGACTCTGGTTTGGCTTCATATGTTGCTGGTCAAATCGACCGTACCTTGAACTGGAAGGTAAAAGAATACAACAAATTAGCACAGAAAAACTTGATTGATTGATTCAGATTTCTCAAACTTTCATCTACACAAACAGGACGTCCAGTGGCTCCAGACAATCACCAACATGCCGATTCTTGTCAAGGGTGTTCTTACAGGAGAGGATGGTGAGTTACTATCTGACAGACAAATGTCTCCTTCACTTAATTTTGATAAATACCTAACCAGGTCAACTACTATCATTGTCCTCTTGCAGCAAGGATAGCGATTCAAGCTGGTGCAGCCGGGATCATTGTGTCAAACCATGGAGCTCGCCAGCTTGACTATGTGCCAGCAACAATCTCAGCACTGGAAGAGGTAGACCATTAAAGACTATAAAAGCTCAAATTGTGTTCCCAAAAGATTGTTTGGTTCAGCACTGTTCTCCTGAGTTCAGGTCGTCAAGGCGACACAAGGACGAGTTCCTGTCTTCTTGGATGGTGGTGTTCGACGTGGCACTGATGTCTTCAAAGCACTTGCACTTGGAGCCTCCGGGATATTTGTAAGCATCATATATACATTTACACTGCTTGAAACCATTGAAAACTGACACATTATAAACAATTATCTCAGATTGGAAGACCAGTGGTATTCTCACTGGCTGCTGAAGGAGAGGCTGGAGTCAGAAAGGTGCTTCAAATGCTACGCGATGAGTTCGAGCTAACCATGGCACTAAGTGGCTGCCGGTCTCTCAGTGAAATTACCCGCAACCACATTGTGACCGAATGGGACACTCCGCGCCATTTGCCCAGGTTATAGAGGAAAGAAACAACAACCAGAGAAACTGCAACAAGACAGGGCATGTAATGGCTATACTTTCTGATTGCTCACTTCACATTTGGCTTCTACTACTCTGCTCTTTATCGAAATTCACAAACCATGACTAAAGAGTTCTCTGTAATGCTATTTGGCTACTTCTACCTTCAGTCCATTCTTCTTGCTTATACAATCAATAGAGACAACTAGCGATCGGTTCACAAATCACAAACAAAACAAAACAAAAACAAAAAAAACGAAGCGAGAACGTAGATCCAGGGAAAGACAAGCTGAGTTGATTATCGAATAAGAGATTTGACCGCTGGAAATGGCGATATAGAGAAGAATGTAGTAAAAATATTAAACCACACTCACAGGGATGAGAAGAACGACTGTTTGGGTCCTACTTTGATTATCTTTCTTCCTCTACGAATAATGGACTCTGCCTCCCATAACTAGGCCTATTGTTGTTCTGTATAATTCGCCTCATGTATTCGATTCTTCCTTTCACGCTTTTCAAGTTCACTCTTGGATTTATTTATGTCCTTCCAAAAAAAAAAAAAAAAAAAAATTTGGTTTACGATATATTTATTTTGCCTTGAGATTAAGAACGATAATATTGAAAGAAAATCTAAGGAACACACAAGTTGCTAGTGAATTAGACACACACAACCCCATCTCATCTTTGTCCGTATCTTCTCATCCATTCTTTACCTCCAGCTTCTCATCCATTTTTCAACTGTTAGAAAACATATTTCACATCACAAATACTTTTTAACCAAATATAAAACATTGAGATATATGATAATATAAGCCTTACCAAGTCACACCCTTCATCTCTCCCGAGACCTCCATCCCCATCAAGGTGTGTGAGATTCTGTGTTTAAGAGACCAAAAAGAAACCAGACTGTTTTGCGTTTGTGGACTATCTCTTGAGTTTCACTACAGATAACTTAACTCACGCCTTTTTGCTTTTTTTGACAGCGGAAAATGGAGATCACAAACGTAACCGAGTATGAAGCAATCGCAAAGGAGAAGTTGCCTAAGATGGTATACGACTACTATGCCTCTGGCGCAGAAGACCAATGGACTCTTCAAGAGAACAGAAACGCTTTCGCAAGGATCCTGTGAGTTCTTTTTTTTTTCTTCTTTTTCTCAAGACACGATAACACGTTGTTATAGGTTTTGTAGGAGATGTGATTTGATATACGTACCTTGGGATGTTTAACAGCTTTCGGCCTCGTATTCTGATCGATGTGAGCAAGATTGATATGACAACAACCGTCTTGGGGTTCAAGATCTCGATGCCGATCATGGTTGCTCCTACTGCCATGCAAAAGATGGCTCACCCAGAAGGTAAAGACGTCTGCTTTTTTTCCTGAAACACTCTGGCTAGAAGCGGAACATTCTGTAGAAACTTGGTTGTGTAGAGAGTGAAAACTTGTTTGAGCACCGCTACTGACAAAGACTAAGGCTTTGTTCTAATGACTCTAACGGAAAACTAATGCAGGGGAATATGCTACGGCTAGAGCTGCATCTGCAGCTGGAACCATCATGGTATGTTACTATTTTCATAACGAAAGATTTCATCTAAAGCAAATATACTTAAACTTTCCGGTGTTTGGAGCTTCTTTTCATCCAATATCCATGCATACCCCATGTCTCTGGTTTGAGTTATTCCGCGATGCTTTCAGACACTATCTTCATGGGCTACTTCCAGTGTTGAAGAAGTTGCTTCCACAGGGCCAGGGATTCGATTTTTCCAGCTCTATGTAAGTAATCTCCGTCGCTTGTGGTACATCCTGATAAACCAGGTCACACTTGATGGTTCACACGTTATGATTGTTCCGAGTAGGTATACAAGAACAGGAATGTCGTTGAGCAGCTCGTGAGAAGAGCTGAGAGGGCTGGGTTCAAAGCTATTGCTCTCACTGTAGACACCCCAAGGCTAGGCCGCAGAGAGTCTGATATCAAGAACAGGTAAAGCTAGCCACGTCAACTGAAATGTGATGAGAGCTTGATTGGATTCGAATATGCAAACAGATAGCTAGAAATTATAGGGTAACGATGTGCGTTCTTCTAGTACAGATTCACTTTGCCTCCAAACCTGACATTGAAGAACTTTGAAGGTCTTGACCTCGGAAAGATGGATGAGGTAAGCATCCATCAGATACTATCTAGCATTATAGTCTGTACATGATTGTCAGAAGACAAGTCTTAAAGCAGAATTGTTATGTTTATGTTTCCTGAGCGTTCCTGAGTTTGTTATGTTTCCACCTGCAGGCCAATGACTCTGGCTTGGCTTCATATGTTGCTGGTCAAATCGACCGTACCTTAAGCTGGAAGGTAAGAGAGTACCACAGTTTAAAAGAAAAACAATAAACCAGAACTGAAACTTGATTTTGACTGCTCTAACTTTCATTTACACAACCAGGACGTCAAGTGGCTCCAGACAATCACCAAAATGCCAATTCTTGTCAAAGGTGTTCTTACGGGAGAGGATGGTGAGTTACTATCTGACAGACAAATGTCTCCTTCACTTAATTTTGATAAATACCTAACCAGGTCAACTATAATTATCCTCTTGCAGCAAGGATAGCGATTCAAGCTGGTGCAGCCGGGATCATCGTGTCAAACCATGGAGCTCGCCAGCTTGACTATGTTCCAGCAACAATCTCAGCACTGGAAGAGGTAGATGATTCTGGACTATAAAGGTCAAATTGTGTTCTCATGAAAGTGTTTTTGGTCAGCAATTTCAGCTTTGTTCTCCTGTGTTCAGGTTGTTAAAGCGACACAAGGACGAATTCCTGTCTTCTTGGATGGTGGTGTTCGACGTGGCACTGATGTCTTCAAGGCACTTGCACTAGGAGCCTCAGGGATATTTGTAAGCATCATATTTCCTTACCAGAAAGATGCTTGAGACCACTAACAGTGATAACACGTTATTTTTATGCCCTCTCAATCTCAGATTGGAAGACCAGTGGTATTCTCACTGGCTGCTGAAGGAGAGGCTGGAGTCAGAAAGGTGCTTCAAATGCTACGCGATGAGTTCGAGCTGACCATGGCACTAAGTGGCTGCCGGTCTCTCAAGGAAATCACCCGTAACCACATTACCACCGAATGGGACACTCCACGCCCTTTGGCCAGGTTATAGAGAGACCAAAACAACCAGCAACAACACAGAGCATGTAATGGTTAAACATATTCATACTCTGTTATTTATCTCAAGACTTGTTTCTCCCTATATCAAATCACAAACCATGCCTAGAGATTCTGTAATTCTATTTGGCTTCTTCTTCCTTCAGTCCATTATTCTTGCTTAAACAACAGAGATAAGTATCTGTGATATAAAACAAAAACGCATACACTACTAAACCATGAAACTATCTATCATCACCTCCTATGCGTAGATTGAGCTCAACTGAAACACAGATGCTAAATTCCATTTCTTTATCCCCACAAATAAGTTTCTTGTGATTCCCAAAGATTAACATGCCAATAAGCCGAGTAAGAGTAGTGATTTATCACTCAAAACACAAAAGAATTTAACGAAAACGATGCATCAATACTATGGAAGGAGAATTACACTGACCAATTGAACAAAGTGACATGTACAAGAGAAGAAAGATAAGCTGTTCATTGCCGTGTACACACGTCCTACAGAAACATGAGTTTGTGATTTAAAACGGCCAGACGTCAGATCCACCGGGTTTCTCCACAAGAATCCGATTGTACTCCGGCCTCGCCGTCTGCAAAAATAACGAAAACTTTCAGAGAAGCAATCAACACGAGAAAAATGCGATCCGCTGTCGAAATCGCCATGCTAATAAGAATTTTTCTACGAGTTTCGGGTGAAATTACCAGATCTTTGAAGATGACGTAGGTTATTAAGATGAAGAGAACAAACAGGATCTCAAACTCAGCCAATCGGAAGAAATAGAATACTGAGTCAACAAAGCGAGTCAGAAGGGAATCGTCCCTCCTCATACCAACTCGATTCGTTCCAGCACGACGGCCGATCATCCTCAACAAACCCTCCCGCCAACTTTGATCACGCACCACCGTCGCTACTCGTTTGTTCTCCGTCGACGAATAAGAAAATGTTTGCTTTGCTTTATATCTAAAGCCTTTCTACAACTTATGAGAATCTGGGCCGTTGTTTTTAAAAGGCGATATATCATAAGAGCCCAATAACGGAGGATAAGAAACGACAAGTAGTTCTCCATGCTAATGCAAAGACAGCACGTTTGTTTACAACGTCAACGTTACTACTATTTGAGAATATTATCCTACATACAAAGTTAGAAAATATCATAAGTAATATATAAGAGATATAGGTCAATCCACTCATTGTCAATTGGTTTTGAGTTGGAAGCCCATGTAACTTAACATGGTATCAGAGCCCGATCCATTATCGACTCGACCCAAAATTGGTTCATCGATCCATGCCAGAACATATCGAGATTGATAAGCAAAGAGTCATCATCTCAAAAGAGCGTATTAGAAAATATTATCCTGCATTAGAAATTGGAAATGATCATAAATAATATATAAGAGACATTGGCCAATTCACTCATTACCAATTGGTTTGATCGTTGAAAGCCTATGTAACTTAACAACTACTTCATCAGTTTGATTTGGCTAATGCAAAGACAACGGTTTGATTTGGCAGCCTTTTGCGTCTCGCTTGACCTTATCAGATTTTGCAATGTCGGTATCAAAATCTCGAAGTAGGTCATATAAGAAGAAGCATCGTTTTCATGTCATTAAAGAGATGAGGAGAGAATGTTCTTCTTCTTCTTCCTCTGCGTCTTCTACTTTTTAATCAGTGAGTGCCCTATGAGACTGGGTTTGTGGTTACGTTGACGGTCACGTGGTTGTGTCCATCTCGGCCTTCCAAACCTCTAATACGTCCAGAGGTTTTTGCGCGTGGCTGATTGCTACATTTCATCTTTTTTCGGGAATATGACGATGATGATTGAAAGCAAATTGGATTTTAAGTTAGTTCCCCAAAAATATATAAAAGGAAAAATAATGAAAATTGGTCTCCCTTATCCGTTTTGTGGCTTTGTAAGTTTTCGTATTATCTTAAGCGGTCCATGGTGGCTTGCCTCCAGACAGATTTTTTTAGTCACGATATTGCTAGATATAGAAACTAATTAATAATATCTCATTGTAATAACATGCGAGCTAGTCCAAGGCTTTGTGGTCGAGTGGTTGAGGACGGAACCGGGTTACCACAACACTCTGGATTCGATCTTCCTGCTGCGCGAAACTAAATCACAATTCTCTTGGATACCCACAAGGATATGGGCCCATTGCTTACGGCCCATTTGAAAACCCGGGAATGGGTCTATCCGTGGGTTGCCTTTCCCCCAGGGATTAGTCTGGGCCCTTCCATAGACCTGAGATTTACTCTGAATTACCAAAAAAAAAAAAAAAAAAAAACATGCGAACTATATTTGAACCGTCTTGGATAAGGATTTGAAACATACGTACGTATATCCAAGTTTAAATCACATTCATATATTTTTTTTTTCCTGTAACCACACTAGATCTTGGACCCAAAAAACTAATCTTTAGATTTTTATAGAAAACTCGGATCGAATCTCTATAATATTATTTAAAAATACATTTTTGAAAATAAACTTTGTTTTATAAGTTATTACATATTATGTCATTACAAATAAAAAAGGTAATTGAAATAGAAAAGGATATATTTGTTTTAAAAATTTATTGATGAGAATATGGAAAGTATTTATTTATCATTAAAAAAGTTATTTACTATTTAGTTTCTTAATTATTTTTAATAGTATATATTTTTAAATAATAATCAATTCATATATATTCAAATAAAAAAAATATTCAAAATATTGTTATATTTTTCTCTGTAATTTATTATATTTTATTTGAATATATATCAAAATAAAAATTAAAAAATATTTTACTAATTTTGTTAAAAATTAGACACAAGAAAAAGAGTTTGTGAACTAATCACAAAACTAGAGTCATTAAACGGTGCATATTAGAGTTATGTTTTCAAGATTATAAGTTTTGTGGGTTAACCTGAATAATATTTTAGTCCACTGTAAAACGGGTTAAATAGACAAATTATTCCGTTTGACAACTCTATCTATAATCATGAGTTATACATATTATAAAATTCAAATAAAAACAATTTTCTTAAATTTTAAAACAATTTTTAAAAAATATATATTTTGCGATATAATTAACGCGCTTTAAGTTCTTGTTCTTGTTATTTATTTTTTTTTTGACATCCTCTAGTTCTTGTTATTTAAGATGTGTATAATGATATATATATATATATATATATATATATATATATATATATATATATATATATATATATAAAAGAGGATTCTCAAGATTTTGTAGATAGTGGAACTCGTTTCGACCTAGATTCACATGACGAATCTTTTTTCATTCAAACAAATCATTAGGTCACTGGTTAATCTAATCACATTCATCTTCTTATATCTTAATATTACTATTGGTAATGCGAATAAGTAATTTTCAATCAATTATATAATTGACAGCCTAAATTTAAAATAATTAAACGGAGTGAACCTCATAATCGAATTGCCTGCGATATTAGTTTGCAATATTGTTTGTGTAAATTATACATCAACATTGTGTTGGTCTGTGTATTGTAAAGAAATTGAGCGCCTGCAAAATTGTATTTTCTTAAGTGCAGAATCAAATCGAATTAAACCAAACCAAATAACTAGCTAGTATTAGTTTTGTTTTGTAATTATGAATTCGATAAAATTATAGGCAAAAGAAGAAGATCAAATAATAGCAACATCCAATCAAAAGGATAATGAGTAACATCTTCTTCATTTTTGTATGAGAATGTGTAACATCTAAATCAGTGTATGTGTGATATTCACGTGAACATTCAAAGATTATGACGGATGTTTAAGAGTGAGATAATAGCATATTAAAAAATTGTACTATACTCTGTCGACCAAAAAAGAGATTGTACTACTATATAGTAGTAAGCTAATATTATTAAATAACATCAATATATATTTAAAAAAAAATCATGATTGGCCAATCTAAACGCTGAAAGGTCGACCTCCACACAACACAACCCAGCTGTTGGTTTCTTTCTGGGGAGCTTTACACTGTATATATCTATAAATAATGTATATATTCAGCATCAAATATACAAAACGATCGAATCGAATCGATTAGTTTAAAAAGAAGGTTGATATCCAAGTAAAATTCGAATCTATATTATTAGATCGATGACACTAATATATGGTAGTTACTATAGTTAGTTAGGATCGTGTGTATAAATATAATTATATCTGCTTAACGTTTTGGAGAATGTGGCGTGCATTCGTTGGCGTTTCTCTTTTGTAATATATATGAGGCACGATTATAGTGGTATACATCATCTTGTTCGTCACTCTCCCCATTTTTTCACATTTAAAGAAGAAGAAAAAAAACAAATAATTTGAAATTTTATACTTTTCTCTTTGTTGCAAATAATCATTTCTCGCTTTTATCCACAACAACGATCTTATGCTTACGATGTACGAACACGTGCCCCAACGATAACCATCATCCATTGGAGGCAAGATCAAATCATTCTCTCTTTTATCTAATTCATTATTTCGTAGCTAGATCGACGACAATTGCAGCAGTAGTAAGCAAATGGAAATATATATATATTTATATAAACACGTAAATACATTCTAGAAAATGAGTCCAAAACGTCATTGGACTTACGAGTTTTAGAAGGAGTCCAAAACTAGAAAATGACGAAGACTTAATTAGTAGATACGTTTGAGAGATAAATGTCACAACAAAAAAAGATACGTTTGAGTTGAGAGATAGAGATGATTTACCGAAAAAAACCTATTTGTTTCTAAGAAATCGACAAATTTAGTTAGGGTGACTATATATATCATATCGCTTTCCCAATTATATCCACATGTATACACCATAGTTCGAGTATATAAATATGCGAGTATACACCATACTTCGAGTTTATAAACTTATACTCGCATATTTTTCAATTATAAGCGTAAATATATATATATATACACTTACACATATATATAAGTAAATACATGTGTGTGTATGTATCATCATTTTGTCTCATGACTTCCCAATATAGTAACACATGTAAAAGTTCAGTAAATAATTAATAGCTTACTAGAATGATGTATACACTTTGATTATTAAAATTCAAATAATTGAAAGCATAGGGGTCCCCTCAGTATTTTCTTGCCACTATTTATTATATATATTATTATTTGTTTGTTTGTATCTTTGGATATATTTCAATATACTTTAGCTAGCATTTGGTAGTTTTGGATCGTAATTAACATATGTAGCCATTTGCCACGTGGTTCTGCTCCATACCAATTTTTTTTTTTGTATACCGACATATATAGATATATATATATACGACACATATTGTCAATGAGAATATCCTTCGACATTTCGCTGAACTAATCATTTGATGCTTTATTGATTAGTTGACCATAATAATATCTCAAAGCAAAAGAAAGAGCTATAAAGCAAAGGAAAAAAAAGAGCTATATAACTTATAGAAATCCGAATTTAAAAACAACATTATACTATATTTGTTTAATATTAACAGCATTAAGTTGTATCCATAATCGTTTTTGAGCAAGATTGCATAGGTAATATTTCTTATGCTTTGTGTTTTGTTGTTCTGCAAAAAAAAAAATCACGTAAAATTTGGTGTTTCGTCGTTTTCGCTAACACTTGTTTGCATGATTTTCATTTTCGATCGTTTCAAATAATTAAGAGGAACAATTAAGGTAGAGAGAGAGAGAGGGGTATACAGTTTTTTATACTTTATGGCCTCCACTTGCTAAGCCATGGACAGTCTCTAGCTATTCCTTAGACTTGATGCATTATTTTTGGATAGCTAATTATCAGTAGTTTACGTACTATATACTACGATTAAATAATCCGTAGAAAATGATAGAATGGTATAGTAGTTGTGACTTTTTGCAATTTTTTCAATGGTTCAAGTGTCTGTTCGATGATTCCGCGATTCCATCAATTTCACGACAAAAATAATAAATAATTTTACATCCGTTAATTTTCGAGCTAAAATATTTGTTATCCACAATTGGACCGTCATTATGGAAAGGTCCGCCTTCGCCATACTAGGATAGATACAAAATCTACCGTTATGGGAATAATATTGAAACACACATTTTGCGATGGGGAACCTTACGATACCTACCACAAGGGGCGAAGCTAGAGAGATAGGAGTGGGTGTACATGCACCTATTATTTTTTTTAATATTAGTGTAATTTTTAGATAATTTAAATTGTGCATTCATAAAATTTTAAGATTATGTCTCTATTCTTTTGATTGTTTAATTAACTTATTAAAAAATTTAGACAAAACCCAAAATAATAAATTAAAACTATCTATTTAACATAAATAAAAATAAAAACAACTCAAATCTTAAAAATTACTTTTGTTTTCTTAACTAAATCACTTAAACACATATAAATATTTTATTTCGTATTTTTTATATGAAACTATATTTTAATATTTTATTAATTATTTATTAATTTAATATTTTTGTCCTTAATAAAAATTATTTTTAGATTCGCCCCTGCTTACCACATGTAGTCTATATTAGCTAAGAACCTTTAAATATATAAATTCAAAATTATTTTTATATATCAGAAAACAAAAATATCACGTGTTAGCATATAGTTCTGCGAATCACAATGGCGGATTTCGCTGTCTAAATAAGGTAAGAGTAAGTAGTAACTGCCAATATATAAATGGAAATCGTAAGTGCCAACCTTCCACTAAAGGAAAGTAGTTAGGCTTGAATTACGTGGGAGAAAAGTCACCTTCTACTTTGGGTAAATAGTGAACATCTAATTGTTGGCTTCAACAGATTCCCTCATCTATATATATATACTGAAACGTGGACGGCCGAAATTAAATGTATAAGTATAATAATTCCAATGCAACCCATCGTATCATTTCGCCATATCCTTTTTTCATTGTTTTTTTTGTTTTTGTTTTTGGATCAACTATTTGGCCATATCCAATGAAGCTTTTTCTGATTAAAATATTTTCATCCAATGAATTTTCACAACAGTTATTTATTCTTAAGATATTTTTGTTTTTTTTTGCAACTATTCTTAAGATATTATTACTTAAAGCTTTCAAATATCAACATAAGGGATGCATACTCTCTCGACATTGAAAGCGTGTACGTTTGAATAATAATTAAACACGAATGTAAAAAAAAAAAACCCGCACACACACACACAAACGATCGTTTCCTCTATAACATTTCTAAAAATATAGATCACATGATTGTAAGCAAAAGACAAATTTAAAATTGTTCAATATTTTCTAGTTATTATTTTTTATATTTTTTTTTTATATATCCAGAAACCTCAGACCAAAACTCAATTTACTTCTTTAACAAAAAAAAAAAACTCAATTTACTCACTAAAATATGTTGAAGAATTATGTGTTTTGTCATTTCAAGCATCCACATTAAATATTTGCTTCAAACCCGATTGTAGCTAGAAGACCCGATTTGGTTCTCAAACCTACATTTAATATTATTAACCGTTAGATTCAATGTGCGCCCTGCTCCCAGAATAATCCACACAGGTACTGGAAGCAAGGCGCATATTAGACAAGACAATCATGACAGCCCAATCCCCGATATCAAGGGATTCGAGTCAGATACGTAATCCGTTTAGCCTTGAATAGTAATTTTAATATCCGGTATTAATGGATTCGAGTATAAACTTATACTCATGATTCTGGCAACCTACGGATCATGCAATTAATGCTTTTTGTTCGCGTCTGATTATCTGATATATGAAAGTGGCAACACTATGAGCATATGAAAGTGCAACGGTATGGGAGATGTCCATACCGCGTCTAATCCGCTGCTTTCCAAGTTCCAATGTCGTACACTGAGAGAGATAACGACACACCAAGGCTTGATCGAGTAGCAAAATCAAACTGCCAAAGAAAGTAGGTGAGAAATCAAACGCATTCTGGGTACAAGGCCCATTCAACATATCTGATATATGACCCACCATACTAACCCGATTCAGGTAAAACTCTATAAATATCACACCTTCTCCAACAAGAAGGAGGTGCACACACTTTCTCAAACTTTCATATAGATTGATGAGAGTTTTGTGTGTTTGTGACTTTTAAACACTTAGCTTTCCTACTTTATGAGATTCACAGTCTCATTTCTTTCGGACCCGATAGGCACCTTCATTCACCCGTATTCCGATCACTCTTTCCGTTCTCTGATTCATCACTATGTGGTCTTTCTTTATACATTTTTTGATTTGAGCGTGGAAGACCCATCGAAAACACTCCTTCATCGTGTTTTTCCGGGCCTTCACGTCTTTATCTCTTTTATAAAAGACTTGCCTCCAAGAGGACGGAAAATCCTCTAAACAAAAATAACTCTAAAAAAAAAAAATCTAGATGATAATTCTTTTTTGTCTTAAATGATTAATGATATTTTTTCTTTTAAAACATATTTTATTTTTAAGATCACATTAAGTTTATTTTACGTTAAGTAGTCTCTTAAAACCTAAACACTGTGTATGTATGTATAATATATATACTACAACTATATTCTAACAAGAATGTTATTAGCGGGTTTCTATTGTATTGGAAGAGAACGTGAACAAACAAACAAACTAAAAATCCACCATATAAGGATATCGACTCCAAGTTGGCCAAATATTAATATTTCTTTTTGACATTTTTTCAAAATCATGTATGACCTCTGTGTTGAACACTTTTTGGTGTTTGAGATATTTTCGTGTGTGGACAAAATAAATAAGGAGATATTTTCGTGTAAATGTGAAAGTGAACTAATGTGCTTTTGATCCCTAAAGCATTAACTAATGGAATGTTCAGTTTGTGCTTCTTTTGCACACCATTACCCAATTAACTATTTCCCTCATCCTATATAATATATATATATACACACGTATATAGGTAGACAAGCTTTTTTTTTTGGTAATTAACCACAAATTTTCTAACCCTTGATGTTTTGATATCTAAGAGTGTCACACGAGATGTAAGATTTCAATCATATCTTGTATTAGGGGGTCCGGCTTGGTTCCATGATCAAATTTGGAGAGACTGTTCTGTTAGCATCTAAATCACTTTTTTATTATGGAATGATGCTATTGTTGTTTCGTTGCATTCTTGTGTTTTTTATGGACACATTGTTATTGCTCTGTTTTTGAGATGTTGATCGTAATAAAACCATTTTGAGTTAAAAACAAAATAATGTTTCGATATAAACTTAAAGTTATAATTTTTTTTTTTTTGTCAACAGCCTTGATACCTAACCCTATTCGGTGAACCAAATCGGGAGTATCGAGTTTACATAAGTGAATTCTGATGGGTAGACTCGAGCACCTCGTGCTAACTTGTCTGCCACTGTATTGCTCGTGCGTGGGATTTGTGTGATAGAGAAATAGGTGAAAACCTCCTTGCTCCTCTTGAACTCCTCCAACTGTAACGTAAATGCCGGCCACTCCTTCGGTGTAGACACCATCTTCACCAACTCTGAGCAGTCTGTAGCAAAGGCTATCGCCGTCTTGTGGATTGCAATCATGCAATGCATCGCCCAGATGAGCGCTTCCAATTCCACGTGTAGCGGAGATAGGCTTCTTCGTAGATTACGGGACCCCATAATCTTTCCTTCAATTCCCTCCTGAAAGCAAAACCATCATAAACCAGAAAATTTATCCTCTTCCTTCCATGACCCGTCAGTATAGCATGTGAGGCCGTTATATTCATTTTGTTCATTTATTCCCGTATTGAGGCCCGGTTGTTTGGGAGATATGTCAGGTTCACTATTTTGTGCCACTTCCCAAGTTGCTATTTCTGTTTCCGCTATCCTCAGAATCTCTTGTGGGTTTCTATCCACATTTGAGAACACCTTGTAATTCCTTGCTTTCCAAATGTTCCACACAATCCACGGAAATATTATGTTCCTCTCCTCATCTGGAAGTCTCCAAAATAGATGACCAAAATTGGCGAAAACCGATTTCATCGGGAAAACTCCCAGGGCCGATGGAATATGAGAGAGTGCTTATGTTTGTAGTGCTGGTGGGCATTCAAACAATACATGGTTAATTGTTTCCCCCTCCACACCACACCTAGCACATTGTGTGTCACAATTTATTCCTCTAGCGCGTAAGTTCGTTGTGACCGACAGACACCCTGAGATTGCTTGCCATATAAAATGTCGCAATTTCGGTGGACAAGTCAATTTCCATGAGTGTGCATGTAACTTCTTTATATCTGGACCGTAGAAGTAGTTGTCGTCGTTGTCTATGATTTGTTGGCCAACCTGATATCCCGACTTTACCGTATATTTCCCTGATTTCGTATAGTGCCAGCAAAGCGTATCTGGTCGATGTATACTACTGATGTGTATTCCGCATATAAGTTCCACTTAGAGTTATAATTTAACGGTTGTTATATATGGATGTTGTGTTTATTAACACTTTCGCAACCCGCTAAATTTAGAAAATAACAATTTTCCTAGGTAGATCTATACGATGACTAGCGTGTACGTAAAACTTACAAGATTTTAAATCTATGCAAGCAACATAAGGTTGCTCTTCCCTAACTAAAGTTGATAAATGATAACAAATGTAAATTATTGCAAACCAATTACTTTGGAAATGTCTTAATCTCATCAAAACACGGAAACACTCGTTCGGATAGTTGGACTTTGCTTTCTTTGTTTACATATTTAATAATTTTCTACAAATAATCATAGATCACCCAATCAGATTAAGTCTTACATCTTTTTTTAAAAAAAACATTTGAAATATATTTAAGAAAAGGCAAAAATGCGTTATTACTTATTATATAAGAATAATGCCGTTAATTTCGTCACCATTCCACTAGTTTTGATTGGTCTCTCCACTGTGTCACCACCCACCACTCCCAGATATCCAATGTTTACGGTTTCTACTTACCAAAACAACAATAGTTTTTTTTTATTTTTATGACAACGACCAGTTACTAGATGTCCTTTACATACTTACTCTTTTTTTGACGTGGGTTAACTTCACTCGTTGGTTTCTATTTCGAAATTGACTTTGACGATTCTCTTCCATGCAAATACCAAAATTGACTAACTAAATTTATACGGTGTGTGATTTGGTTATTACCTTTTGTCTGTGATTTGGTTATTACCTTTTTGTTTTAAAGTCCAAAAGTTTACTTGAGTCTTGTCCGTCTCTCATTGGTCCATTATTTAAAATTATACTATAATCATTGGAAAATATATTTTTTTACTAATAAAATCAAATGGCAACAAACCAGAAAACGTGTTTCCATAAAGTAAAATTAAACTCATAGGGTATTGAAAATCCAATATATAATGTTGCTTAATTTTTGCTAGAATATATACATAGACACACATATATATAATAAACATAGTTTTGTGTCTCTTTAATAATATATATTAGGATTTAATCCGCGCTAATTATAGCGTGGGGTATTTTTTTATAAAATAATTATTTTGAATTTTAAGAAAATTAATTTTATCTAAATTTTACAATATAATTAACTAATAATTATAGATAAAACTGTTAATTTGTAATAATTTATCTATTTAACCCGTTTTGCAGTGAACTAAAATATTATTATTCGGACTAATCCATAAAAATTTATAATTTTGAAAACATAACTCTAATATGCACCGTTAAATGACTCTAATTTTTGTGGTTAGTCTACGACCTCTTTAAAAAAAAGTTTTCTTGTGTCTAACTTTTTATATAAATAGTAAAATATTTTTCAACTTTTGGTTTGATATATAATAAAAAATATAATAAATTATAGTAAAAATATAGCAGGATTTTACATAGATTTGTTTCTTTGAATATATATGAATCGATTATTATTTTAATAAATATAGTATTAAAAATAATTAAGAAATTAAATAATAAATAAACTCTTTAATGAAAAATATATAATTTTATATTCTAATCAATAATTTTAAATGACTATTATATCATTTACTATTTTAATTATTCTTTGTTATTTGTAAATGTATTTCATGTAATAACTTTAAAAAAAGTTCATTTTTAAAAATGTCTTCTTAAATTAGATTATAGAGATTTATAATAATTTATCTATTTAACCCGTTTTGAGTGAACTAAAATATGATTCGGGATAACCCGCAAAAACTTATAATTTTGAAAACATAACTCTAATATATACCTTTAAATTACTCTAATTTTTGTGGTTAGTCTACGAACTCTTAAAACAAAATAGTTTTCTTGTCTAACTTTTTATAAAATTTGTAAAATATTTTTCAACTTTTGTTTTGATATATATTCAAATAAAATATAATAAATTATAGTGAAAATATAGCAAGATTTTGAATATATATAAATTGATTATTATTTTAAAATATATAGTATTAAAAATAATTAAGAAATAAAATAAGAAATAACCTCTTTAATGCAAAATATCAACTTTCCATATTCTAATCAGTAATTTTAAAAGACTATTATATCATTTCTTATTTAAATTATTCTTTGTTATTTGTAATAACATTTCATGTAATAACTTACAAAACAAAATTCATTTTGAAAAATGTTTTCTTAAATAATATTATAGAGATATACTTCTCACTATGAACAACAATAAGTGAAAGAATAACAGAAACCAGCTGAGCTCGAACGGCTAGGCTACCCTACAGCCCAAAAGCTACAAGCTGGTCCCTCAAAATCTTTCAGATTTCTAGATTGACCCCAAAAAAGAGGGAACTCGCAAACCGCACCACACGAGAGAAAAAAAACAAACAAACAAAGAAACAGAGGAAAATCAAAAGGAAAACACAAGAGGAGCAGATTCCGGGGACGTATATGCAGAGCATCCCACTGAAAAATCCCTCTCTCTTTTTCTTATAGAAGCTTCTTCATCATCACGTATATGTATTCGTATGTGTATATACACATAACAGTCACACCTGCTTCGCCAAGTCATTGGCTCCGATGAATGTGCCGTGAAATCCGTACGGTACCCTTGACGGAAGTTTAACCGTTGCTTCAACCTCCAAGCTAACTGCGTTAACTATCTGTAACTCCGATTTCCATGTCTTCTCGTCGTGAACGAAACAGAGGATGTGTCCGTCGTCTTCTCCTCCGTTGTTGTTCTCGTCTCCGGGAAGAAACAGAGGTTCTCCACCGTAACGGTTATCACCATAGAGATGTTTCTTGATTTCTCCGGTCGCGAGATCAACTTTGGCGAATCCGGAGACTTTAGGCCAAGGCTCGGCTAGAGCGAGGTAAGCAAATTTTGTTTTACGGCCGAGCATGTTTCGGTTGACCATCCCTGCTTCGAGGTTAACTTGTTGGTCTTCGTCGGAGATGATCGCACGGCGAGTTGATTCTCCGGTTTTGAGATTCAGGCGGATTTCGGAGAGGACACTCTTGAGCTTCTCGTCGGACTCGTTGAAAATTGAGTCCGGTGGAGTCATACACGACCCGATCACGACGATTTCCTCTGTTTCCGGCTCCTCCCAAGCGTTCCAGAGATGGAAGCAGAAGCAATCCGGCGCATCAATCCACCTGATTTTCGACGAGTCCTCGGCGTATTTGTCTAGAATTCCGAATCTCGCAACCTTGTTCTTGTCGTAAACCACCGGAGAACCGCCGAGGATCATCTCCGGCAGCTTGAAAACGACTTGCTGGTCCGGTATCACCACGAATTTCTCTGTTATCGCGAAATCGTGCATCATCGTCGGCTGATCGAGCTGGATCTCGACGTCCGGGGATTTCGTTCCGTCCGGTGAGAATCGGAAGTACTTCAGGTAAGGTTTCGAAACGACGTCGTAGCTTAAAGCGAAAAGCTCGCCGGATTCCGGGTCGACTTTTGGGTGGGCGATCATTGTGGATTCCAATTGCCCGTCGAAATCGTACCGGCCAACGGTTTTCAAGTCTCCACCTGGAGTGATCTGCACTTGATAAGGCAAATCGTCCTCCGACATCGCCAATAACCGGTCGTTGAAATAAACCAAACCGGCGTTAGCTACTCCGGTTCCGTGTGCCGGGTCGACTATACCGGCTGCAGCTCTGGCGTAGAATAGCATGAGTCGAGCAATACCGGTGTGACCGTGAAGCTCGCCGATGGCCTTGGGGAAAACCGGTCGACCCAATTGACGCTCCTGGATAAACCGGTTTGTCTGAGTAAACCGGCAAGCATAGCTAGCTGAACCGTCTTCGAATTTGACGGCGTGAACCATCCCGTCTCCGTCGAAGAAGTGGTGACCAGTCACCGGTTCATGAAGCGGGTTAGCTCCGTTGCGCACATACACTCCTTTAATGGAATCGGGAATTTTCCCGACTACCGGAAGATTACGCCGGACGGGCTGTTCATTCACCGGAGCGAAATTTCCGGCGATCTGAACACTAGGATCGGCGGTTCTAGGTAGCGGATGTTGTCGCTCGTGGCTCACGAGGAAACCCTCCGCCGCGTCCAACGCAGCCGCTGCCGCTCTCTGGAACAAATTCATCTGTTTAGTGTCGGATTCTTTCGCTATGGGATTAACAACAATGGCGGGAGAGTTGGAGGATTGCTTGGGGAAAGTGAGAGCGGGAGGAGTGTGAAGCGCAGAAGAAACATTGAGCTTTCTTTGGACACGACTCGTCATGGGTATGGAGCAACAATAACTCAAGTCGGAGCTTCGAGAAGACGATAATGGTGGCTGAGTATGATTGCCACCGACCCATCTCCGAGAGACCGCAGCCGTAGCCGTGAAAGAAGCCATTTTTTAAGTATGCGCAATCAGTATTTGGTGCTTAAAGTGCGAGTTCAATTTTGAGATTTGTAAAGGCTCTGTTTTTTTTGCTTTTTTGTTGAAGTGGAGAAGAGAAGAGAGAGTTGGTTTGAGAGCGATGAAGTGTTAAGGGTTTATATAAACCGGGAGGTGGGTAAGGGGAATGGTGGGTCCCATCTTGGTGGCCACGTGTTGAATCAGTGACAGAGAGAGGAATGGAGTGAGTGGGTATGAAGAGTAAAAGGGTACTTTGGGAACAAACAGAAAAAACAGAGTAATAATATGTCATGGTTCAAAGTTGAGACCTTTCGCACTTAGACAAATGCATCCCCTTCAATCTTTAACTCCCTTTGTCTTCTTTTTTTTTGGTCGAAACCCTTTGTCTTCTTTGTATTGTGGCTTCTTTTCTTCCTAAGTTTGTTAACAAAAGCTATCAATATTTTGGCAACTTGAAAATACATCGGTCGTAAAAAATTATAGTAAAGATGTATCCTCCTTACCTGAGATCGGTGGTTCTAGGCAATGTAGGGCATAGTTTGTCCACCTGAAATTTATGTGCAAACAAATTCTAATATAGTCTGAAATTCGTCTAACAAAATATATGAATATTTGGGATATTTTTTTATTTTTTTTTTTTGACTCAGAGGTAAATCATAGGTCAATGGAGAGGCCCAAACTAATCTTCTGGGGGTGTATCATCTTCTGGGGGTGTATCACCAACGAGGTAAGCGTACACCCGGATTTGCAAATGATGCCTAGACATTAGCCCCATATCCCATTTGGCCAAATTAGCAGAAACTTAGTTCCCAACGGAAATCGAACTCAAGGGGACCATTGTTCATGAATTTCCAAATCGACCATTACCACTAGGCCACCACTAGTTTGGTTGATAAATGTTTATATACTAACAAAGATGTTTTTATGCATTTATTGGCAACATGATGTTTCATCATTAATTACAATCACCAACTTGGCTTATGTCGTGGCTCAAGAGCTTCTTGTTTGCAAACTCCAACTTGGCATATTCATCTCCACATGAAAATTTCTTAGACTACATAATATGTTCCTATGTATAGTGGTGTTAAAATTTTAAAAGTCAAGAGTTATACAAGTATTGAAATCTCAGTTTGCTTGTCCTATTGCTTGACTCAAGAGTTTGTGTCAGTACAACTGATCCATGTTATTTAAATCTCCGACCGTTTTTCTTTCTTTCTTGTGTGTGTAGATATTTCTTAATTATACGGACACAAACCAACAAACACTCCGTCTCCGTATGACTCATGAGTTGTTGTATGTCTTGTATGCTCTCATGAGTTGTTGTATGTTTTGTATGACTTGAGATGATGATGACTTTGATTCTGTGGAGTGTAACCTAGCTTGTGTTTCTCTGTCTCCAAACTTCATAAACCGTGGCATGTAATAAGAGTTTACAAATAACATTGAGCTTCGCATCTCTAGTTGGAGCCTTAATCCATACTAGAATATTCAAAAGATCCATAGAAGGTGAAATGTGACTTGACGAGAATAAGAAGGTCCAAACCTTTTTTGCAAATTCACATTTGAAAGAAAATTTGGTATCTACTTTCAGGAGCGGAATCACGAAGGATACACGAAGTAAAAACATTTAGACACGAAGTTTCTATATATCACGAGTAGTGAGCCTATCTTTAACTATTACCCGTAGGAATGAATGCAAATTTTTGGTACTCGTTGATAAAACCAAACTGTTTGGTTTATTTGAAACTTTATAATTTAACACGTTTAAAACTTTTGAAAACAATTGCTTTATAATTTAACAAATTCGTTAATGGAACACTAATACTCTAAATTGCTTTCTGAGATATTAAATTTGATAAAGTTTTGTTTGTTTTCACTTAGATTTTTAGTTGACGAGATCTATAGATATGTTCGACCACTCCTTTTTCTATATATTGGGTCAACACTCAAACAGGAATTCTCACATTTATGTTTTTTGTTTTATTTTCTCGTCATCACATTAATTCTTACATATTGCGTTTAAATAAATTTACCAAAATACTTGTCGGCAACAAATACTAACTGAATCACCTTTTTAAGTTGTTATAAATCATCGTTACTTTTGGATATTTTTTTGGGTTAAAAACCGTTACTTTTGGATATAGTTCTTTTTCTGTTTTCAAAATTTGTTATTTGTATGACCATTTAAATTTTAAATTTATGATATACGTTGATGGTGCCTTTAAAAGTCTAAGCACGTTAATATATATATATATATATATTTTGTATTAATAATCATAGTATAGGAGTTACTTGTTTAAGTCTTATATATAATAACGACTGGAGTCATTAATTAATAATGAGATTACAAGAATTAGAAGAGTTTCGAATTTGTGGGTATTATATGTCGACACATATAAATTAACGAAACAAACTTCGCATATTATTTAACGAGATAAAACATACTTTTTCACGTATTAATTTTCTAGAAACTCCGCCTAATAGTTTAATAGAAATGAAGCATATAAAAATCGAAAGGAAGAATCCCTTACACCAAACCAGCTTTGTATAATGATATGGCCTCGTGTAAAAACAAAATATTGCATTATAAAATTAGGTGTATTTGGTCATTTTTAAAAAGAAAACAAAAACCTTAGAAAATATATCAAATAAGAAGAAAATAACACGTAAATAGATGACTGAAAGGACATTTGGGTCTGTATTGTCTCACTAATCTCTGATTGGACAATTGTGTCGTTTATCTTTCTTTCTTTCTTTCTTATTTTGTTTTGGTTAGAGAAGTGAAATCGAATTGGTTTGGTGCGTCGTTAGTGAAGAGGACACGTTTTAAAGATAGCCCGCGTATTTGCCTCATAACCGAGTTCTGCCTTATAACACGTGGCATCCTTCTCTTTTTCACTTCTTCTCTTTATTTTTTTCTCTCTTTTTTTTTATCCTCGTCTTTTTCATATCATTTCTTCTTTTTCCTTTAATTTTTTGTTTTAACAAACACAATTTCTGTTTATTTTTTTTCACCGTAACAAATAACTAAACTGTTCAACAAAAGCAGTTGTATACTTATCTTTGAATAAACCATCTAAACCGAAAGTTTTTTTTTTTTTTTAAACTATCAAATTCCCGTATCCATTTACGATTGAATAAATTTAAATTTCTTATTATATAGTTGGTTTTAGAAGAAGAAAAAACATATACATAGTTAAAATAAAATATTATGAATTCTTAATTTACAGTCGAATCTAACGCTTATTAATCATGTTGATACTTCCAAAGTTTCATAATTTTCCTTCAATCCACATACTATATAATTCAAATAAATATGTAATTTGATAATTTTTATTTAAAATTAATTAATAATGAATAAATTAGTCTACATCTCTTATATATTATTCTAGTCTCATTTCTGATATAAGATTTCTAATACATTTCCTGGAGATAATTTCTTAAATATTCCTTCTAAAATAATGGGTTTTGCAACCCATTTCGGGCCAAATTTTACTTTTTGATCAACAATATATAATATATGAACCATTTTACTTTCATAACAAAATAAATAACATGCGCTCCATTTAATTTATACGACTAAAACAATATAATAAAATCAATACTATAAATCCTCTTGTGCCTCTCCAGGAGATTATACATCAGTTTTTTTACTGATTCTGGGAGTGACACCTCATTTAAAATAACAAATAATCAAAATATTTTATTTAATACAGCTCATCAGTTTTTTTTTGTTTCTCCTTGCAATCTTTTTCTTTTATCTCTCTCGCCCTAACCTTCCTCTCTCCTTGCGATTTTTTTTCTTCTATGTCGCAAACCTTGATTTCCTTGCTTCTTTTCGTCGCTGCCGAGGCTGTTCATGCCCTTGGCATCTCCGCTCTCATCTACAAACTCACCAAGGAGAAAACTTGCGCATGTAATCTATCTTTTTTTGCTAAATCTTCGAAATCTCTTGATTTTGAAATTCAGGGTCTTTAGGTTTAGTTGTTGATCCAGCACGAGTCATTTCAAATCGATTATTCTTGATCCGATTCGATTTTTTTTCGAATTAGGGTTTTCCTCAGGAGTAAATTGAATGAAAATTGATAGAGGTCTGATGAACACCCGAGTAAGTTAATTGCAATCTTCCTTTGGTGTTTTTTTATGACAGGGTTATCATTGATTTGACGATCAGGGACCGCACTTAAGATTAGTTCTGATGATACTAAACCTTTAAGGACTCCTCCTTTTAAGTTCAGTTTGAAACTTTTTTCTTCGAGAAACTGATTGAGCTTCTTTATTTGGTTTAGATGAGATTTAAGCCGATTGACAGAAATGGTGACGTGGTTAAGTGCATAGCCATTGACAAGGGTCCATGCTGCGTATTCACTTTCCCTGTAAGATTGATTTAACCAAACACATCTTCAGTTACGAGTCAATGTGTATACTCTTGTCTTGATTCTAACAAATCCAATAACAGCAAACAAGGAGGAATAATTAAGGACCATATGTACCTAGCCAATTGCTCAAACTCAGAAGATAGAGGCTTTTCCCAGGGCAAAGTACCCAAAACACTAGAAAGAGCATCATACTTATTTCCACCAGGCCATGTTTCGGCGATTTATCTGTCTTCTTCTTCCTCTGTTCAGTGTTCTGTGTTCACCAGTCTCCTTCCTTTCCATTTACCAATGAGCGGAGATGACCATCGGAGTTGGAGAGCGACGGGTCCTATAGCGGGGGAGGAGGAAGGAGAAGGACATTTTGAGAGCTCGGTGAATGCGGTGTCGTTTTGTTTGATGGCCACCGCAATTTTAATCTCCATCTTCCTCTTACTGCCTCTTTTTTAGAGGTTCATGTTCAATCGAAGAACTCCATCATCATCTTTTTAACGGTAGAGATTGAGGTGGAGCTTCCACGACGGGGGTTGTTGACGGAGGTGCTTCTTTGAGTTAAGGAAACGACGAGATGGCTTAACCGGCCTAAAGTTAGTCGTTTTGTGGGATGGAGTCTAGATCGGCGTTAGGACTACCAAGCTCTAGGCTTGGCGACTAACAGAGCTTTTGGACGGTGGTCGACGATGCAAGACGGCGGCGCTTCAAGATCATATCGTGGAGTTGTGGAGTCTTCTCCCGATTCTTCAAGAAAGTGGGATTAGCCCATTACCGCTTTATAGTTTTAATTTTGTACTCCATGTAATTGGCGCATTTGGGCTTAATGAAATATAATTGGCTGGCAAACAAAAAAAATGACGGTGAACGATGCGACGCTGCTGTGGTCCAAAGCCTTCACCTAGCGACCCGAGAATCGTTACATTTTTTGAAACATTCTAAATCTTTTACTAAAACATTCTAAATCTTTTAAATATTATCAACGGTGAACGATCTCTATTTTTTTAAGAATTATTCCCCCAACATCATATCCGATAATCACAATTGGTACAAATGAAAATAATGCTGTCCATGGTGCTGTTGGGCACTTCCCAAGATCATTTCAAATCAAATAACATTTTCAAAATTCAATATAAACCACACTTTCAATCCTATTTTAAAAAATGAGGTACAACTATCAGAAAATCACAAAGAGAATGAGGGGCTTAGAGTTACTCAGGAGGAGAAGTCCGAATATCTTCGTCTGCAAACCGAATTAAAGGAGCAAATAGAAAAGTGCAGGTCTCAACAAGAGCTGCTTTTGAAAGAGGTTGAGGATCTGAAGGCCCAAAGGGAATGTTTTGAGAAAGAATGGGAAGAAATTGATGAGAGGAAAGCTAAGACCGAGTCCGAACTAAAGAATATAACTGATCAGAAAAAAAAACTTGAGAGAGACAGTCATTTGGAAGAATAAAAACTGAAAAAGAAAAACAAGCAGCACATGACAACATGAAAAGGGAGCTAGAAACTCTTGAAGTGGCAAAAGCTTCATTTGCAGAGACTATGGAGCATGAGCGTTCAATGAGAGCGAAAGAAGTCAACGGCTTCATGATATTGAAATGCTCAAAAGGAAACTCGAGGTTGATAATGCAGACTAAACTGGAAGAAAGAGAAAGGGAGTTGCAGGTGAAAGAGAAGTTATTTGAGGAAGAGAAAGAAAAGGAATTGAGCAATATTAATTACCTAAGAGAGGTAGCCAGAAGAGAAATGGCGGATTTGCATAACGATAGAGAAAGAAAAGCTAGAAGTTGATATGAGATGTGGTATAAGAATGTATATTTAGTAGTTGTTCACTTTAATTTGCGACTCTGAAAAACAATCCACATTTTTGGGTTTCATCGAGACAAGATCCGTTGTATCTTCTTGTACCATAGAGAACTACACAAAAAAGCAATTCAATTAAAAGAAAGTTTTTTCGATTTTGAAATTGAATAAAAATCAATTCTCTTAGAAAGGAAAATAGATGCAAACTTATGTGCTCTACTGTTGCCAAATCTCAAACAACCGTTTGGAAAACCAGCTTTTTAATAGTGAGAATCAGATAAATAATGGTAAGGATTAAACTTACATTTCTCTTTTTGCACCAAACAAAATTTTTGAACTACAGTTTAATTCAAAACATAAAATTAAATAAAAAATAAATAATGAAAGAAAAACCCGCAGCGTAACGCGAGCATTTACCTAGTAAAATTAATACTTGAAGGTAGCGAATCATATTTAAATCTCAGAGAAATGTCACTACTTTATTTATATTTTAATTAGTTAGTTATTATCTTAAACCGTCAAAGTTAGGTATAAACTTTTAATACATCTTCACTTATAGATATTCTTTTTTTTTCTGGCAACCACTCATATATAATTATGTTCTAAAAATCGATCTAATGGGTAATACACGTTTCTTCGACAACTCGGTTTTGAGATAAGCCCTTTTGGACTTCACACGATCTTATGTTCTATAAGAACACTTGTCTACGCTTCCTAAATCTTTGTAAGACTTTCCAACGTAACTATAATTCATACACGTAAACTTGCAAATTTGATATTACATCGCAACGTTATTAATAATTTAATATAACCTAATAGACTACAGATTTCTATATAACGTAATTAAAGATTATTAGAATAGTCATAGTTTTGACTAGTATATAACGTAACTTATATATTATGTATTTTCCAACTTAAATTTTAGTTACAAATGCCCTCACAACATTTTTTTTATTATAGATTTTTACTTTCTTTTTCTCCAAAAAATTTAGTTTTTCTCTTAATTTTTCATTTAATACTGCATTCTTTACTTAAAATTTTCAAACCAGTTTTCGAAATTTTCATATTTCCTTTTGTATTTTCTTTTGTTTGATTTGAATAAAATCTTTTCATCGCACTAAAGTTGTTGTTTTGTTTTTTGGTACCAAAGTTATTAGTATCTAAGATTATTTTAAAAGCAAAATAAAATCATATAAATATATTATACTTTAAAAAAAATATTATTTTATATATTTTATATAAAACATATTATATTATACCCCACTAATAATAAATTATGGCTCCGCCTACTTATATAGTAGTCAACCATGTAAGGACATCTCCAACCTATCTCTATTTTTTGTTCCAAAATCTATTTTAGAGTCAATTCTTCTCCAATTCAACTCTATTTTAGAGTCAAAAATAGAGTTTTTAATATTTGGCTCTATATTTAGAGTCAATTCTATTTTTTTGTTTATGACTCTATTTTTAACTTTAAAATAGAGTGGCATTGGAGTAAAACTCAACTCTAAAATAGAGTTGCTCTATTTTAAAGTAAAAAATAGAGCAATACATTAGAGATAATCTAAAAAAACATAAATTAAACATGCATGTATTAAGTTTTGCAGCGGCCAAAAAAAACCTTGACTTTCAAAATTGAGAATTAATACAGTTATTTTTCATAAAAGATCGTTGTAAAATTAAAGGAATAATGAGCTAATTAATAAATTAAAAATTAAAAAGAAAATAAAAGTGATAATTGTTTACTAGCTAGATGTAGTGAAGATGAATAAAGTGGGATCACCAGCCAATACGAAATTGAACCTAAGATAACTTTTTAAGAAATTAAATTATGTATTTTTCGAATTGGGAACAAATTAATAATTACCCATCGAATATAAGATTCGAAGGTTCAAAAAAAAATATAAGATTCGACAAATGATCATTAATCCTTATGTTGTTCATAAGTTTTGATCGATCTTTCTCCACCTTGACCATCCAAAAAGAGTAAATATACTTGTGTGTTCGATATATAATCACTAATAACAAATTAAATTTGGTTTCAATTTTAACGGGAAATGTATTTAACATGTCATATATATATATATATATATATATATATATATATATATATATATATATATATATATATATATATATACTAGTGGATTATCCACGTTTCGCGCGGTATATTATATATTTATTTATTGATGTAGTTAAAAAATATATGGTAATAACAAATTTTTTAATTAAACTTACTATTTTACAAAAAGAATTTATAATAATAATTTAGTATATATGGGTTTGAAACATATAATAAATACAATTTAAAATCTGCTTTAAAGAATAATTGTTATATATACTTTTTTCTTTTGAAATATAGATCAAATTTCCATTCATCTACATCAATCTCATTCTGAAATCATCTAACATATTTTCAAGATGCACTCATAATATTTCTCTCATTTTATCTCACTCTCTATCTTTTTATTTATTTATAAGAATCTCACTCTCTATCTCTCACTTATAAACGCGATAAAACTGTATACCACATTTTAGTATGATTAACCTAATAATTTCCATTCATCTACATCAATCTCATTCTGAAATCATCTAACATGTTTCTAAGATGCACTCATAATCTCTCTCACTTTATCTCAATCTCTATCTCTTTTTTTATAAGAATCATACTCTTCATCTCTCACTTATCAACGCGATAAATTGAACTACATACCACATTTTGGTATGATTTAGCATAACTTTCACTGTCTTCTTCATATTCTACATACCACATTTTGGTATATTTTGTTGAACAAATCCTTGTTCAAATGCTTAAACAATGATTTCTAACCATCAAAACACATTATTTTTTTCCCCTATAACCTACTTGAAATTAACTAACAAATTCCAAAAGTTTGTCCAAAAAACGACTACACAACATTTTTGATTTTATTTAGAAAACAAATAAATACATAAATTATAAACACTAAATTCTACAATTAGAGTCTTGTCCAATAAAACTAAGAAGCCATGAGAAACGAACCAGTTAAATGTTTTTATATCCAAATAAAATTATAAAATAATATTAAGTGTATATAATATGTATGTTAAATTTTATTTTATGATTTAGTGTTTTAAATTTTTTAGAATTTATATTATTATAATATTTTTATTTTTTGATGGATTTGGATATTTGCGGATATTAGAAAATCCCGATTCTGAATTTTTTTTTTTTGATTTAGGAAAATTATATATAAATCCGGTTATCATACCCGTTTCTATCTACTCTTATATCTTATTATAATTATACATTACTTTATCAATTTATATAATCTATTTATCATAGAATCATAACTTTTTACTTTATATGAAGCTAAGTTTATAATGTAGTGAAATTATTATTAATGTTTTCATGTATTCATTTTAAAAAATAAATATTTTTCTAAACTTTATTAATAAATCTCATAAAACTAAAATTCATCAATTAAAATTTTTTAGATCAATAATATATGAGATATCTTGTATAACAAAATTTTCTTTTCATATTCTAAGGAAAACTATTATATTAATGAATGACAATTATTATGAGAATGAATGTATGATAACACAATTATTATGAGAATTATGGAATTAAGTGATTATGTGATTAGGGGATATAATAGATAATAAGTGAATGTTGAGGTGTCAAAATTATAGAGTATGTGAAAATGAGGTGGCAATCTAAGAAAACAAGGAATTCTCCTATACATATATAGATATATATTCTGTGAGACCCTAGATGTGTTAATATCATGAATATTAAAAAAATTATAATGAATAATTAGGTTTCCCTGAGGACCAATAACATAATACCTAGCTAGTTAATTTGTACCAGTATTAAATGATCGCCAGATAACTGATAATTTAAATATTAAAATTTCACATTGCGAATGCGAACGACATAGGCTTACCTGCCAAATCCTACAATATAATGTCGCTAGAAAAAAAGTGATTTAAAACTAATTATATAGCCTCATAAAAAATTATTGTCTAAGTGGGATTTTTTGTTGTCTCGTTTGATTAGAGTCATCAATGACTCAATTAAAGCCCAATGAAAAGTGGAGGGGAAAACTAAAATAGGAATAATTAACAACATACTATAATATAAAATTAACGGTTGATTCGATCATCCTCATGATATTTTATTTATATATATACTTTCAATCATGCCTGTGATCTTAACCATCCTTTCTTTTTAGTTTTATAATTTATGAAAAAGATACAAAAATATATCATATGTTATCGCCACGTCAGCTTTATTGACACCTCATTTATAATCCGAGTGTCTTTTTTTTTTGTCAACGAGTGTCTAATCTTTATATATCTTAATTTATTAGTGTTTACACACGATGCTTATACTATACATACATTCGGGAACTCGTGGCTCAGGAGACACCTCATAAATAATTGTATACTCCACAAGTATTATGGTATAAAATTTTCTTACAATATGATGGTAACAAATAATATATAATAATATTAATCCATTTTCATGTACTTTAGTATTTTCTGTTAACTCGGTTAATTGTAACTTTTTGCTTATGATGGTACGCATGTTCTTAACCATGATCTAATAGGTGGATACGGATGTTTAATTTATGGCTAAATTTAGCAGATAAGTGTTAGCGACTATATGAGATTTTATATACAAATGGATTGCATCAATATTTATACCATAGGAAAACCAGTTTAATATACTGAATCTACGAAAAATTTCATAATTTTTATATTTTTTTGGTTAAAAGGTATCTATTGAAAAATGTCATAAATTGTTGTCTAGTCTAATCTTCAAAGTTTCCACAAATATTGTGAGTTGACTCAAAATCCTAAGTACTCGTAACGAGAGCTACATTCAATACACGTCAAGATATTTTTTCCAGGGACATTATGTGCTCTTTGTTTTGACACTTGTGAAAGTAACATGATATGTTGGATCAATAATATAACACTTGAACTGAACAAACTGAATACTGAAAAAATACGAAGTGTACGTAACTTAATAATTAAACCTAATTAAAAAAAAACTTAATAATTAACAGGGTAATATAATATGATATGATTCAAAGAATATATATAAAAAAAACAGAAATCTTATCCTCCATAGAATGGAATATTGTCAGAACCCTAATCGATTAGACGTGGTTCCATGGTTTCTATTTTCTGGTGGGTCAAAGGTCGACTCGTTCACGTCACATTAATAATGGCGTGCTCCAATTATATCCGATATAACAATTATGCGTATAATTGAGCTATTGTGTAACACTTTTAACACGACGCTAGGTGGCACTTATGCGACTCTATTTTAAGTTGTTCTTTTGTGATACAAAAAACTATTTTTAGCTGTTTATCTATTAATTTGCTATGTTCCTGTTTTATATATTCATATTTAAACATAGCATTGTTGTTAAAAAAAAAAAGTGTCTTAAATAATACGGTGCTCCTACGGTGAATCCGATAAAAACAAATAATAAAATTATGTAACGGTAAACTTTTTAAATTTTAACGAATGGATTTTGATCCCTAGTATTAGTTGTTCCTTAAAAATATGGCGAAACACGACAAAATACAATTTGCGGTCAAAGAGTCAAAGTTTCTCCGTCTTTGACACGTGTACACTTTATATTGGAGGACATCTATCCGACAAAAGATTTCGTCACCATGTGTTGCGCACGCACATGTCAGACCATATAACTTTGAAAGTCTTAATGGCACGCAGTTTCAATACTTTGTCACTCTTTTTTTTTCTGCATGTAACATTGTTCTAACTAATTAGCTTGTAGGACTAACGAGGTTGAAGTAACATTGTTTACATAGAAAACACGTTAAAAACCGCAAAACGGACCAAATTAAATATCAAAAGTAATATATAAGAAGAGACAAGATTAATTAATTAATTTATTGTCAATTGATTTTGAATTTCAAACCTAAAATCATTCACATGGTATTAGAATTAGATTGATTCAATTTGGATGGAATTTGGTTGTTCCCACATGGATTAGAAAAATTATTAATTCGATCGTGTTAGAAAAATTTCTGTCCAAAACAAGACAAACCCAAAAATAATAAATGAAATGGGTTATTTCATTTATCATATCATCAAGACATCAAGTAGTTTTAAACTGAAAATTCATATATTGACACGTAAATTTACAAAATATTTATTCTATATATATTATTTTTTTAATATATATCACACAGTTGAGAAAAGCTACAGTATGATAAACTCCATTTATTCACAATGACGTTCTGTATTTCACGTGATCGGTCCTAGGTTTTATGAGATATTACAAATGAAAGTTAAAACATCAATGTATTATTTCTGTATTATTATTTTCTTCGACATCTCTGTATTTTATTTTGTCACGCGGTTTTTTTGAGTTAATTCCCAACTTTTATAATGTTTAAATTGACAAGTGTTGACTCGTGCATATTGTTAAATAAAGTGTGCATATATGCACACATGTGTGTATTGTATACTACAGTTGACAGTTGGTCTCCAAATTATTTTATTGTTTTTTTGGCTGCCATTTTTTTTATCACGCGCGGTAATATTTAATATTTTCTCTATTTTAGAAAGTTTGATTTTTTATATAAATTAAAAAAATATCAATATTTAGTTATAAATAAATCAATTTCTCTCACTAAATATTTTTTCATGATTATAGATCAATAATAATTCATCAAATTCAAATATTCTCAGTTAATAACTTTTAAAGTTAATTATTTGTTTATATTAATCAATAAAAAGTTGATAAAAAACCCTACAAAATCAATCTTTGTGAAATAAGATAAAAATCTAAAAAATTAAACGAGGGAGTACATTCCTAGGATATTTACTGTCTTAGATAAATGCAAAGTATGAAGCTAGTACGTAACCAGTTGGTCCCGTGGTAGTTAAAATATTTATTTATGTATCTACATTTTTTTTGTTTTCGAACATCAAAAGTACATTTCTTGTAGCTAATAATTGTAAACTTATTGTATGTTTTAGCATGTTGTATATATATAAGTATTAATCTTGAGTGTGATGCATCTAAATTCGTATGTCTTTTTTTTTTTTTGTTAAATATAAATTCGTATGTCGTGCTTCACGTTGATAGTTAGATGTGATTTGTCTATTGTATTTAGTAAAAAATAGATATCTCTTTTTCTTATATATTAATCGACGAACATTGTATAAAAAACAAACTTTGTTTTCACATATAATTACAAGAATATCATACGGAGTGTAGTCACCAGATGACCTCTCAAAACATATTTGAAACCAGGGTTTAGTTTACTAGACTAAACATCATCAATATTTCTAAATATCATTATTATATTGTCGATTACACATTTATTTCCATCTGAATAAAAATTACATATGTAAAAATCGGTTCCAAAATCACTCGAATCACATCCCTATTCTACTATGCAGGATCATATATATATATATATTTTATACAACTGCTTCAGTCTAAGAACCTACAATAATAATTTAAATTTATCACTACCAGATACAATGCAATAACAAATATTTTATTTTTCTATACGAAACATATTTATGGTTTTTGAATTATAATTCATTTTAAGTCTTGGTTATATAACTCATCGCTAAATTCACATACCTATAATTATGCAGCATCATATTTTATATTCTTCATTAGTAATTGCATCAATATAAAACCTTACAATACTAAATTCATTATTTTGTTCTCTGAGTTTTCGTTAAGAGAAACAGTCAATTTGTCAATTAACTCTAACAAAAAATTATCTTTCCGATATGTAATTGCAGAGACTGATTAACGTTTGGTTTAGTGATAAATTAATTTTTGATAATAAAAACAAAAAAAAAACCTAATTTCTTTTTCTGCAACGACGATACTACCTACTTGTTTGTAGTAGGATAATATCAATATAGCATAAAGTTGCAAATTATAATACATATTAAAATTTAATTACACAAATGTTTTTGCTACAGATTTAATTACAAAATTGTAGCTTAATATTTAGAAGTTAAAAGTAGCTAGGCTTCTTCAGATACAATGATCTAAGAGTGAGATATATTTTTTACTAAAGGATGGTGGTTCAGTGATTTGTAACAGTAAATTTTGTGTAGAATTATTTTTGTATAAACCATGGATAATAATATCTTCATCAACGGATTTCCACTGAAATTCTGTTTGGCCACTTAAACGCACTAATAAAAATCTTTTTTTTTAATACATGATAGATCCCATAGATTAGACTAGGTTTGTATTTTCATTTTATTGTCATGAGTCTCTTATAATTTTTGAGTATACATTGAATTCATAATACTAAAACTATAATTTACAAATTAGTGACTAAATCAAAATGATCCGCCAGAGCACGAAATACGTAAATAGTTACGCATAAACAATTATGGACATCCTTTGTCCAAGAGTTGGGTATATTCTAAATGGATAAGATTTTTTTTTTTTTAAATTAATCTAATTTTTGTTTGACGGGGGCTATTCCCATGTTATTGGACAATATTGGAGATAAAAAGGCTGCACCTAATAAAAATAGGACCAAAAATGAAAATAAAAATAAAACAACCAATGTATGTTTACGGTAACGGGCCAACATTAGTCTTCTGCGCGTGGGACCCAACCAAAGTGCCCCTGAGTCCCTGACTTTTTGTTAGCCTTGCGCCGACCGGCCAATCAGCGTTCATCTATACAATACACTCACATGTGTTTAAAGTGTATTTGTATCTCTCACTATATAGTACAGTACATATATATATAAATATTTTACAATATAAATATTTTACTTGTGTGTTTATCAAATGCTTAATTAGATGAAACGTCTTTGTAACACTGGTTACGAATCAGTTTAAATGGATCAGTTTGTCTATTTTGAACAAGTTGCTAATTCTTATACGCAAATTTTGAAACGTCTTTGTAACACTGGTTACGAATTAGTTTAAATGGATCAAAATCTATTTTAAAAATAAATAAATTACTTTAAAATTTCTTATGTTTATGTATGTGAATGTAAATAATTGGAGCCAAAATGTGTGGGCATGACGACATTGGAGAGAAGAGCACAAGAAAAAGGGACACAGAGTTAAGGACAACTTTGGCAGGTGTCAAATCAAGTTTCTGTTATTATTAAGAGTTGCAGAGAAAACGCCACAATATGGGTTCCACTCCAAACACTGTGCTTCTGCTGAAATTGTTGAACATTACTATTAGTCATTTTTCCATTTTCCCATTTTCGTCAACGAATTTTCCTTTTATTTATCGTTATCAATTATCATGCATGCAAAATTGCAACTTAAACTTATATTTGTGCGCACGGTTGAATTGATTAAAGATACATTAACCACTTTTTTTTTTTTACAAATTTTGAAAATTCAATGTATTTTGCTTATTACTAGATAACAGTCCAACTCCACCATGTCAAAATTTTAGAGAAATATATAAATATTCCCAAATGATACAAGTAATTAATATTTAAATGTTTTTTTCTTTTTTTTGAAACCTTAATATTTAAAAGTTGGGAACTGAATAAACGTCTAAATTTTTTAATGTAAAATAAAATTAAGGGTATTTGAAGAATTATATTGTGGAATTTTTAAATATTTAAATTTGTTTAATTATAAAATACTTAAAAACAAACAAATAATGCGTTTAAAAAACCTAACACAAATTCTTATTACGTTATCTTTTGTGATTTGATTTGATACGAATATTGTAGAGATATTTGTTTCTTCATTAAAAGTATAAAGATACATTTTTTTTAAAAAAAAAAATCCGAATTGTACCTAATCTCTATAATATTATTTAAGAAGACATTTTTAAAAATAAACATTGTTTTGTAAGTTATTACATGAAATGCCATTACAAATAACAAAGAATAATTGAAATAGGAAAATATATAATTATCTTTTATAATTAGTGATAAAAATATGGAAAGTATTTATTTTGCATTAAAGATGTTATCTACTATATATTTTTAAATAATAATCAATCCATATATATTCAAAGAAAAAAACTATTTGAAATATTGATATATTTTTCACTATAATTTATTATATTTTATTTGAATTTATATCAAAATAAAAGTTGAAAAATATTTTATTAATTTTATAAAAAAGTTAGACAAAGAAAATTGATTTTTTAATAGTTCTTAAACTAACCAAAAAACTAGAGTCATTAAACGATGCATAATAGAATTATGTTTTCAAGATTAAAGATTTTACGGGTTAGTCCAAAAAATAATTTAGTCCACTGCAAAACTAATTTTTTTTAAATTTCAAAACAATTTCTTATAAAAAAATTATTTCGCGCCAATAATAGCGCATGTTAAATCCTAGTTAAAGACTAAAGTACCGGTGCGAATATGCCTATTATCCATGTGTTCATTATGTTTCTGTTTATTGATATGTGTGTATTGATTGTCTCATTAAACTTCGACGTTATAGTATTTCTAGAAAACTTTATCAGAAAAAAGTAAATGGCTTAATCCGTCAAAAGGAAGGTAAAAAAGGATTAGAAATGAAATTACCTAAAGAAGACTTTATCAACTTCATTTAATTTGTTTTCGTTGCTATTTAGGAGACGAAATTTACTCCATCAGCCTGTAAAGTTGGTCAAAGTTCAACGTATTTACATATAGAGCACTAATTCTAAAGATCACAAACTCAAAGTATTATACGTCTCGTTAATATTTAAATTAATTATTTTAATTTCGTAGGCATCCATAACAATCGTCGTCATTATCTTCTCCGGATAAGATACAAGTCAAGCAATTTCTTTTTCGTTTGTTCTAAATGATTTTTCAAATTAATGAATTCGATCGAGTTGATGTCTCATTTGCTATAATTATCGACATGCAATAGCACAATTTTTTTTTTGGATTATGAGTTTACTGGTATAGCTAGCTAGGAGCCGTTTCTAACGTTTTAAAAACCATTTATCAACTCTCCTCTGACTGCAAAAACCTTAGCAGTATTACCGGTGATCAAACAAACACTAAGCTTCGGTTGGAAAAACATCGACATCAAATTCGATTCACAAAAGCTCATTCAAGCCATCAACACAAGAAATAGCGTGAAAGAGATCTACCGTATCATGCACGACATCAATAAGTTTTCTTTTTTTTTTGATGATTCAGGGCTATATTCCAGACCCATTGACAGATCCATACTAATCTTTTGGGGAAGTGCAGCCCACATATAGACTCTCTCCGGATATTTAAATGGGCCCTAAATCATGAGCCTATATTTATGTGAGTGTCTAAGAAATTGTGAAATATGTTTTCAGGAACGTTCGAACCTGAGACCTTGACAAATTATGTCAAGAGTCTTTAGCCCCTTAAACCACTGGGCCACCATCACCCGGACAACATCAATAAGTTCTTATCACTGTTTGAATCAAATTATTTTTCTTTTATTATGGGAAACACCAATTTGATAGCCGACTCTCTCGCTAAATAATTTTTGAGAAGTTTGTCTCCGGCGGTAGTTTAAACGTTTTGTTATTTTGTGCTTTGTTTTATTGAATTTTCAGTTGCTAAAAAAAGTTCATAAACAACTAAAAAGTATGCTCTAACTTTTAATTCAAACAAGAATATAATATCCATTTTTATTCAAATGAAAATTTAATATCCAGTTTAATTCTAAGAAATCATAAAATATCTTACACTAATAAAATTATAATTACTAATATATAATTTTAGTAAAAAATAATAATATTTGTACACATCAATTTTTTTTTTAATGAAATTCAATGTTTCATTTTTTTTTTTTTGATAACCGTGGGGATTCCAAATGCTTGTTAGGCCCAAAGACTAATACCACGAGGTTCGCGGACGCTCCACGTTTTCTTGCCACTTAAAGCGTTTCCGGGTGGCCAAATGCATTCAAACCCAGAAAAGAGGGCACATACCCATCCCAACCAATTTGACTATTACCACTAGGTCAATAACACTTGGTTCAATGTTTCATTTGTTCTAAAATAGTAAGCTCGACATACCAAAATTTGTTTGTTACAAGAAAATTCAAGTAAAAAAATAGAGGTGAAAACAAGAATCTCTTATAATACAAGCACCACGTCCCTTTATCAAACATTGTGACGCATGACATATTTTATATCATATAACAACACAAATCGTTGTTTTTAATTTAATGTTTGGTTGATAAGAAAAATTAACATTTTAACTATAGTTCCATTTCTAACTTGATAGCTAGGGATGGTTGAATCGTTTCGGGACATGGCGTAAATCGTTCTTTCAAATTTCGATTCTCGTCTGAAACAATTTTGTTGTTGTTGGGTCAGTTAGCCATGGACTACGGTTCGGGTATTTAATATGGTGTATATATATATATTGGATTGTTTTATTTTGTTAATGATATCTCCATTGATCGCGTAAATTAGTAATTGAATGAGTCCAACTGATAAACATATTTAAGCGAGGCGATAAAAAGAATATAGTTATAAAAAAGACATTAAAAGATAGCGGATAGAAATGACGATGTGGTAAAACATGGTGGTTCGATATAAAACTTTGATTGGTAACATTATAAATTAAGATCGAATAGTATAATTAGATAAGATTATAAAATGAAAACGAGTTAAGTTAATTATATAAAATATGAAACAATAATAGTTTTTTATTTAATTCATAATGTGAAATATATTTTTTTGTTAAAATTCAATGTGAAAATGCAATGTGAAATAAATTAGAATTATTAGTTTCTATATATTGTTTTTTGGATCTCTTATATTTTCTACATTTTTTTTGCTAATTTTAGTCAAAAATGTGGTCAAAATTGCTGAAAAAGAAAATGTAAATATAAAAGATTATCACTTGGTCTTTTTTTGTGTGTGTGTGCTAAAGTGAGCATAAGGGCGTGCTAAAGTGAGCATAAGGGCATGTTCAATGGTAACCCTCATTAAACCATTTTTTATCTAATTTTAATAAGTTTTTAGTTTTAAGACACTTTGACTTATTTTGTGATTGTAATGGAGATACCTACTTTGGGTGTCTTAAATATATATATATATATATATATATATATATTTTTAACATTTAACTAAATATGAAAACATATCAAACATTGTTAACATTCGTTGATTCGATTAGAGGAGAACTGATTTTGACGATAAATGCAAATGCATTTGACGATAAACCTTGAAGAAGAAAGAGAGTCACGCGAGTTTTTATTTTTCCCTCTCTTTAATTTTTCAACAACCGCTCACAACTAGACACGTGTCCGTTCTTATCAGAACCAAAAGTGTCTAACATTAGACACTTATCTATTCTTAAGACACTCATTTTAATTCATTTAATTCTAAATTAAACTTAAGAGCACCACATAAGACACTAGGAGGTTACCATTGAACATGGCCTAAGGATAATTAACATTACTGTTCTTCCATTCTCCGTTTACATGTAAACGATGCCCGTCAGGGTGGTTGAAAACATTCTCACAATCCCTCTAAATCAACTTCAAACATCTCTTTTAGTCATCTTTATTCAAACACTCCAACGAAGTGTCCATATAAACCGCTTTGATGATTGGTAACCACTAATTAGTCTCCAAATAATGTGATTGGTAGCTACTAATCATAGTTGTTTTGAGATTTTTTCGTCTTTTAGAAGCAAATTTCCTATAAAATGAACAAATACATTGAAATCTGGAAAACACGAGAAAAAGTGTCTTCCGAGAACTCTCTAACACCTCAATTCAGTAAACTCTAAAATTTTGACTTACATGTAACAAATCTAATAACACATGAATTTAATACATAATTTAAAACTAGCAAATGAATAACAAGAAATTAGTATAAAATAATTTATTTTAAGTGTTTTGCAGGAATTGATAATTATTCTAATTTTTATTAAATTTTTAGCACTTTTAAAATTTTTGTGCAAAAGTAATACTTTATGTGTTGTACACGTGTTGACTTTTCAGTCTTATTTATTGTACTCGTCGTACTGTACAAGAGTAAATTTGAGTTAAACAATAGAAACATCGTCGTATTGTATAAAAATAAATTTGGATTGAACAATAAAAAAAATACTAGTTTTTATTATACTTTTAAAAAGTAACAAAAAAAATTAATGAATTTTTAAATAAGCGATAATTATTGTAAAATCCTCAAAGCAAAATCCTAATGTCGGCAAACGATCAGTAAAATTATATATAATCACTGAATATCATTTGTCTGATTGGCTAGTTCGAAGAAAAATATCATTTGTCTGATTGGCTAGTTCGGAGTATCATTTGTCTTTTATAAATCTGTTTTGGTCAAGTATAATAAATAATTAAACAATATTCCCACCGTCGAATCGTTGTCGCTCCAAAGATATGCGTGGTGAGCTACCGCACCCGAAACCGCGTTCACGTTCAAGAGACACTGAACAGTATCGTAATAATTAATATTAACTAGTTAATGGGCCCGCACAATAAATAGGAAGTTAGAATTCAAACAATATTTTATTTATTAAATGTTTATTATTTTTGTTTATCGTTTTTTTTTATTTATACTAAACTAAAAATCCGAATTGATCTATCGTCGAAAAGAAAATCTAAAATCGATATTTGCTCACAAATTATCTATGTGATTTGTCGATCAAACCGAGTTCAAGTGAGCCATTTATTAACGCAATCTCACACCATATCCAATACATGCAATCCCTTTAAGGCAAACACACCAATATGATCTTTATAACACTTTTTCCAGCATATTCCTCAGATTCCATGCACATATCTTGCAGATCGATTGGGATTCCTTGTTGTTTATGAGGTAATGGTGGAAATAGTGTTTTAAAGAACCATATAGAGAAAAAGAGAGCTAGCAACTATGGCCGATATTTTAAAGTTGGTGTTTTAACATCTTCATTGGCTCCACTGAGTTGGAGGGTGATAGAATCAAAGATTCGTACCATATTGGGTCTTTCCTCAAAACAATATCGGCAACATAAGCCGATTATCATTGTTAAAAACTTCATTAATGCTTTTCGATGTATACTTTTTTGATTGATTTTTTTATGAAAACTTAATCCATAATTTCATCCAATAATTGTAACAAAATGAATTTATCTCCTCCCCGTGATTCGTCGAGTTCTTTTTCTTAGTATCATGCAGATCATGCAATGAATGGATATTATTACAATCGCTAAATTTGTATAATTAAGCAAGTAGGAGCTAAATAGCATATACAAATTGTGACTGCACTTTGAAAACAAAAGGAAAAGTTAGATTTCTCATTTGTATGTTGTCGCCTCAATAAATCAATAAACCAACATTTACTTTCATTACAAATTTGGACAAAAACTTTATTCCCAGGTATGTTGTCTCAAATTAAAGAATAGTTTTTTTCAAATTTTGAATTGGAAATAGTATTACAAAAATATTTATACAAAAGATTGAACTATTTACAAACGAAATTCATAAATAACATATTTTGTTCATATCAAATGAGTGAATGATTGACGTACACACCACATGATTGGATCACCATTATGGTAGAAAAATTTAGATGAATTGTTATCAATTACAGGAAACTACATCATTGGAGGTTTATTTTTAACATATATTATTATATGTTTCATCTCAATGCTAACGACGATGATGATATTCGGCAACACATTATAGTTTGGTATAGCAGCTGTGTTATTATGTATCTGGTATCAATTATCATGTACGAAATTTGTGGTGAGCAGAAGCCGATTATCATTGTTTAAAACATCCATCTATGCTTTTCGAATGAAAAATTTCACGAAAACTTACTTCCCTAATTAATATTTTTACAATTTGAAACAAAAAAAATTATCCGCTCTCTGTGATTCGTCGAACTCTTTTCTTTGGTATCATATGAATCAGACAATGAATGAATATTATTACAATAATAAAATTTGTATAGTAAGCAAGTATAAACTCAATATTGCTACACAAATAGTAGTCGCCAGTGGCAGAGCCACGTTAGATGGGATGGGGGCAGCTGCCCCTTATAAAAAAAAACAATTAGTGTAAATTCTTAAAGATAATAATTATTGCCCCCATATAAAATGATATATTTGCCCCCATTAATTTTTTTCCTTTGTTCACTTACTTTATTTGATCATTTTTTTTATATAATTGAAATGTATCCATCCAAATTTGATGGCCAAATAGATTTACTTACTTTTTCTCTTAAAATCACATTTATATTAATTTATGAATTTTAGACGTTTCGTCAATAAGTATGTACACAAACCAACCATAATATTAGCATATGTAAAAGACTTAACCTTACTAACACTTTTTCTTCCTTACACTTTTATGCAAAACTTACAAAATTTTAATTCTAAATCTTTTAAACGAATTGACGTAGTTAAATTTATGAAATCATGTTCTCTGTAAGATTAATTGTTTTGGAAACTACATGATTATAAATTTCTATAAAGATAATTGAAAATGCTTTGAAACTATTCATCATATTATAGATTAGCTTGTTTGATAAATATGGTAACTAACTAACCAAAATACAACAAATAAAGATCAAAATTTTGATTTTTTTGGGGTAAAATTTTGTTATTGTTAATTCTTTAGAAAAAGTTTAAAAGCAAGGTTTAAAATATATATATAATGCATTTATAATTTTTTTATTTTATCAATGTTTTAAGATGATATCACTTTTAAATTTTTTGATAATGTCGTAGTTTAAATATTTTTGCCCCCAGTTAAAATTATTTATGGCTCCGCCACTGGTAGTCGACCTTTGAAAACAAAAGAAAAAATTAGATTTCTCATATGTATGATGTCACTAAAATAGGTCAATAAACCAATATTTACTTTCGGTACAAATCTGGGCAAATATAACATTCAATATTAACATTGTTTATTTTCGTCTATAACAGCCATCAATTCTTTTCGGAATCTCAAACATGAATCCGTGTTCAAGTTTTGTGAATCCAAATATATATCACATTTATCCTGCAAAAACAGAAAAAGAAAACACCATGAAAACTCAATAATATAACACCAGTTCCCACAACAATATCAATATTGTACTATTCAAAATGAACTTCTATTTTATGTTCGTCCCTAATTGTACGTGAAATATCTTTCCAATAGGACATTGAAACATGTAATGAAGGCAAAGATAAACGTACCTTCTCAGAAAACTATGAAACATCCATGAAATTTTGAGAGTGCATCGCCTAGCACACCAATTGCTATTGTGCTTTTCACCGGTACTTAAGTTTGTGGGCTAATTTCTGAATAGAAAAATGGCAACAATCTGTCCCTAGCCATTGCCATGAAGATTCATGGCTACTAAAAGAACCACAAAGTCCTGTCAAAATCACAGGTGTGTACTTCCATAACCTACACAAAACCTAGCATTGAACTTGGGTTTTCAGAAGAATAAGAGTTGGTTAGTACCTGAGCCAAAAGTGAACCTAACAAACACGGATGCTCTAAGAGATCTAGCTAACGTCTAACCAATTAAGCTTCTTGAGCCTGTTGCAACAAGCCTTAGAGAAAACTCAAACCCTTGCACAGTCACACTGTTCAGGTGGACTAAGTCAACGTCTTGAATCCGAACCCGACTCAAATTTCTCATTCACCTTGTTTGTCCTCTTTTTCATCGTCTACGACTTCTTTTTATTTTTATTTTATTTCAATTTTCTTCGTCTTCTTCTTCTTTATCCTTCTTCATCGTCTTCGTATTGTTGACATCCTCTTATTCAGATTTTTCTTCGTCTTCTACTTCTTTTGCTTTATATTTTTCTTCTTCCTCTTCTTTATATATCGCTTTTTCTTCTTCCTTGTATTTTCTTTAATTTTTCATCGTCTTGGGCGTCTTCTTTTTCATAATCTTCGTCTTCATCGACTTCTTCTTTTTCCGGTTTTTTTTCATCTCGTTCTTCCTCCTTCTCTTAATTCATCGCATTGTTTCTATTTGTCTTCTTTGGTTTCTTATTCTTCAGGTTTTTCTTAGCTTCCTTCCCCATATTCACCTTCTCATACATTGTAGTCTTCACCTTTCCGGTCTCCCACATCATCTTTTTTTTAAAAACACTGAGTAACGGGTTTAGATCGAGCTCCATCGAATCGCCGCATATTCAGTCTTCCAATGCCACAACTTTCTTATCTACATGGTTCGAGTTTATCCAATTCTCATACTCTTTTTTTGATGATGATTTAATATTGTATGAGCTTATTTGGTTGTGCTTACAACTTAAATTTCAATTACCTCCTGCGTGAGGATATTTTTCTTTGCTCAAATTCAACTCACAAAATGTCTCCAATTCAAACTGGAAGAAAAATGGAAATACAAAGAGGAATATTTGAAAGGGAAAAATTATTTAGCTATTTATCTAACCACTTAAGTAGAATAATTGCTCGACCAAGGTAATTCAAACGCAATACTCGAGTAAACGTCTTTCTATACCGTTTACCGAATCTCGACATGATTTAAAACATCTAATTATTCATAAAATTTTGACTTTTGATTCAATATTGTTGGTATTTTGTTTTAGTTAAAGCGCACTTGCAATTAAATTGGACGAAAAAGTTTAACTATTTATAAGATAATTTTCTACCATTTTTTACTTGGTAATTACCCCACCATTCATTTTTCTCTTCTATGTGGGATGATAATTCATTCACCATGGTCTTTCTCTCTACCTATTTCATTTTGGTTTACGTTGGGGGCATTTTCTTTTCACAGTCTCGTACCAACGAAGACGATTAAATAACCGAGAGATTTCAAATTTCTTAGCTTAGATCTTTGATTCCATCTCCATCTCTACCACTGCTTTGACCAAATCATTGCTAAGTAAGTCAGAGACAAATCTAGCGACCTCGAGTTGACAACGTAAATTCATGATGTATTGGCTGCTTGTAGGATCAAAAGGAAGAAATAGACCCATATCGGCCAATTGTTATCGGAGCTTACACCAATGAACTTGCATTTACTCTAGAGTTTCCTATGTTTCTCCGCTTCTCGATTTCCATTTGTAAACCTAGCATCACCTCCCTTAACTCAGATTTAAAGTTGTTAACTAAACTTTGCGATCCATTTTTGGTCTGAATTAATAATTTAAGCGGTGTTCCGAAGGAGGAAGATAATGTATTGGATTATTCCCATGTTCCAAAGTCTATATACATGGAATTTTTTTCTACGAATATGGTTCGCCTTGCGTGGGTTACAAACGTAAATTTGGAAATAAAAATATATAATCCCGGATTGGTTACAATGTGAATCGAACTGAATACAGAGTAATAACCCAAAGATGTTTCAAACACAAAAACAAAACGATATGCAATCGGTAGATACTCAAAAATCAACTTGTAGACAATATTCTTTGTTTTTTTCTGCGGCTCACCTTTATTTTCAGTGATCAAAATTTTCAAACCCGTATGTGGCAACGATCCCAAGAATCTTAAGATTCCTTGTCTTGTGTGTTTTATATACACAATCACATGCCACATGATCAACGGAAGAGGTTTCTACTTTCTAGAACCCAAATTTGTTCTACACCATCGTCGCTAGATCCTACCAGTCAACGGCAAACATTAATATCAAAATACTTAACATTAGTTCCAATATGAATAATATAATGAGTTACACAAAAACAAACAAAACAACGAAATGATTAATGTCACGACCCCAACAAAATCAAACACCAAACAGATAACAGATAACAGATAACAATGAGAGCCCTTAGTTTTTTTGTTACCTTATATCGCTCAGTATGCTTTGCCCCCGAGATCCTTTCCCGCAATGAGTATTAGTGAAGTTAGTCAGCAATATTATCCGAATCACAACAGAGTCCATAACTCTATTCATAATAAGAAGAAAACTTGAAAAATTGAATAGATTATTCAAGAACATAAAAATACAGACAATATAAAAAAAAACAAAAAAACGAACCTCGATCACTTATAACCGATCAGTAGCTAACTCCTTCGCTTCAGATAATTCACCACACCATCTCCAATCCAAAAAAAAAAAAACAGATTAATTGGGATCGGTGTAACATGGTCACAAAAAAAATCGAGAATACATTAACCAATAAGAGAAGATGTTATACAAACACCGATACCAAATTATAAAACAAACAATCAACAGGTCCCCAAAACGGAGAATACAGAAAGCTAAAACCAATAAGAAGGATTATAGCCAAACAATTATATCAAATTTTGTATATCGCGATGAAGAGAAAAACAAAGCTAAAAAATTGGATTTGTAATAATAACATAGAAGAGAAAAACAAAGCTAAAATATAAAAAATCATAGCAAATGAGCAGAGCTTGTTAAGATCAGCACCGATCACAAAATATAGAATACATATAACACACCAAACCAAATGAAGTTACTACGAAAAAAACAACAAAGCTAAAGAAAAAGAAAAGAGATCTAAAATTGTTGAACACCGAAACTAACAAAAAAAGAACAAAACCGAAAATATAAACAATCAATACGATACATAATAACAGAATACATAAAACACACAACATCAAAAGAAGTTACTAACAAAAAAAAAACGTTTTGGTTATTAAAAACGCATCAAACGAAAGCCAAAGAATAAATAACGAAAGACAAATAAAAAAAGTGACTGGGTATGGGATCTTATGAGCTTACCTTCTCGGGGATTTGGTATAAAAGAGACGGGTATTCTATGGATATATATAGCCTCACGAAGACGCTAGGGTTTTGAAAAGTATTTGCATTTTAAAATAAAATCAGTAAAGATAAATATAGAAAATATTGAAGTATATAATATATAAGATAAGCAAGAAAAAGAAAACCGGTTAGAAGCTTTGAAAACAAACCAATCAAAATCGAAATTGATATTGCTGAGGTGTCGATTTGGATCGGTTCGTTTTAAGTGGATTGCTCAAGTCTTTTAAATAATGACACGTCATCAATTGACTCTGAAACGCGATGAGAAGCCGACACATAAACAAATCTCTACATAAATAAGTATATGGATAGTTAATTTCTGCAGTGGGGTTTATTAATTAGTTCCTGATTTTCTTATTTTACTTAAGCGAACACTTATTGTAAATCTAAGCGAATACTTATATTTATACCTAACTATTTTTTTAAATTTTTTTTTTAAAATACTTCCAGCTAATGCCGGGGGACGAGGGAATTGTTTTGTACCACACATATTTTGTGCAGTACTAGTAGATGTCACTAATAACAATAATTTATAATAATAGCAACATTAACAATAATATGCATACTTCCACTCACACTTTTTTTTAAGTTACTCTTTCTTTCTGTTTTATATTAAGTGTTGTTTTAAATTTTAAAATTTTATTTCATTTTAAGTGTTTTTTATATTTTCACACTGCAGATTTTTGATATTTTTTCCACTTTTAGCTTATTAATTAGTGAAATCATATTATATAATGCATTAATAAGGGGTAAACTATATTTTTTTAATATATCTGAAAAAAAATAAACGACACTTCTAAAAAAAAACTTAAATAACATTTATAATGAAACGAGGAAAGTATTATTTTTATCTGATGTCCCCGAAGGAACATTCTTTTTTATGTTATTCTAAATGTTGTAAGGTGTAATAAGATCTGGTTTTTACAAGTTTCAAAGGATTAGTTTGAGATTTTTCCGGTTATTGGAAATTAAAGACAAGAAAATTAATAGTAACTAATGTTTGTTATTCATACTTTATTTTTCTAAGAAACATAAAAATTAAAAATGAAAGTATGATATTCTAGGTAGTCGATCCAACTGAACCATTTTAATTTTTAGAAAGTCCAACTGAACCATGTTCTAGAGACTACTTATCATAATATATCAAAGAATAATCTGATTGAATATAGTTAAAACTGAAATACTTTAACCACCAGAAAATTCTGAAATGAAATATACTATAAATCCCCCCCCCCCGTAATCAATCATGATGAAATCACAATAAGCATATTTAAACTTTGGTCTCTTTATCCCATGATGAATCGTTTCAAACGATAAGCATATTTAAACGATTCGTTTGACCCTGATATTACTATGAATTGGTTATCTTTCATGTAATCTTGTGTTTTAATTACATGTATATATATAAAAACACGAGTAGAAGCATATTGCTGGAAAGTTTAGTTTTCAATATTTTAGTGTGAAATCATTAGATTAATCGGACTAAACCGGTCCCAGCTAAGCGCAAATGTGAAATACTATATGGACATTTTTTTTTTTGTAATTTACGGCGAAATAAGTTTTTTATCCCAGAAAAATATAAAAGTTTAGACCCATAAAAATGTTTAGATTCCAGAAAACCTGATTTAAATAGTTATTTTTAATTCGAAATTTGAATCTAATTGGAAGTCTTGGCCTAAAGGCCCGTCCATTACAAAGTAAATCAAATATATAAAATATCTCTTAATAATTTAAATATTTGTATATGTGAATGTGAGTATACAAAACTCTAAGGCCATCTCCAATGCATATATTTAGAGAGTTTTAATAGTGAATTTTAAGAAAAAAATAATTAAAATTAATTAAAAAGTTGGGTCTTAAAATTAGACCCGAGTCTAATACTAGACCCGTGTCTTAACAAAATCAACATTTTTCGGTAGGATCCGTGTCTAATACTAGACCCGTATCTAAAAAAATTGTTTTAAACACATTTACATAAGTTAACCATTGGACATGCCCTAAAAGATATGGCAAAAATAAAATCTTCATTCTCGAAGAGCTTATGTGTCGTTCGCTTATTCGTACCTAACAAAGAGTGGCTTATAGTTAATATTCAGTCCCTTTGTTTGACCTAATATAGTATTTAGCGAAGCCTTATCTTTGTAAGCTTTTTCTTAGCTCCTTTTTGATCTATGTAATTTAGGGGTGTCAATTAGGGTCAAAGCCCGAGGATCGGCCCGGTCCGATCCTGAAAAACAGTGGGTTCGGATCTAGAAATAAAAGCTCAAAAAAATCGGGTCTTTCGGGCTAGGCCCGATCGGGCTAGTGTGTTTTTAGGGTTTAGTCCGATCTGGCTCGGGCTAGCCCAAAAAGCCCGTAACTATTTGATTACGTATGTCTTATTGAATTTGGGTTCGCTTATCATATGATTTCAAAAAATATGAAAAACGTACCAGAAGAAGGAAAGTATAAATATTATGGTAGAAGTGTTAGTCACAATATTATGGTGATATACCTCGTATGGCATGTGATGCTCTAAACATTTCGATAACTACAGTGGCATCACTGATGTGTACATGTCTTGGATAAATATAGAAATCGTGTTTTACCAAGAAACGTTGAAGCACTGATTTGTACATGCACTTGGTTGGATGGGTTTGTATTTCATGATCCATGTACCATTATCATTCGTCTATATTTACTTCATATTTTTAAAATCTTTATCTATAGACTTTCAATGACATTTCTATATGATTTATACCCCTAAAAACTTAATATTATTTTACTCTTTTTTTATATTTATAGCTCTTGATGGTGATGAAGATTTAGAAGACGATGAATGAGATTCTAATCTGAACTTTACTACCTAGATTTGAAGTGTTTTTATTTTATGTTTTATTTGGTAATACAATTTATTTGACTTTTATTTGTTTTTTAGTCAAACTTTTGCTTTTAAATTTAATTGAATTTGATATAATACATTTAAATTTAGATTTATTGTGATAAATATTTTGTTTTAATTATTTTTCATTTGAGAATTGTGATTTTTTGTATTTGTAAAGAAAAGCCCGAAAAAGCCCGAAAAGCCCTAGAGCCCTGTCCGGACCGGGCCGGGCTTTAGAATATAGGCCCGATTTTTTTCGGGCCGGGCCGGGCCAGGCTCAAATACATGCGGGCTTTACGGATTTCGGGCCGGGCCGGGCCGGGCCAGCCCGATTGACATCCCTAATGTAATCTTGGGTTCGGTGTACTTAATCACACTTCTCGGAATAATTAGAGACTGCTTTTGATATGATACGGTTTAATTATATTTTAATTACAACAATTAATTAAACTTGTTTATGCATTCAATCAAGTGGATCAAAGTATTGAGCTTTGGTCAGAACTGGCAGATATCAACTCTTCCACTCCTGTTTCCCGCTCTCCTTGGGCTGTTCTAGGAGACTTCAACCAGATCCTGAGAGTGTCGCAACACTCTAATCATTTGGTCTCTGCAGTGGATACTACCGGCATTGAGGACTTTGAATTGGCACTTCAGTCTGCAAACCTCTTTGAAGCTCCCTCCAAAGGTCTTACATTCTCTTGGTGGAATTGTAGCGGGTCTAATCCAATCTCAAAAAGAATCGACCATGCTCTCATCAACGAGCATTGGGCTCTTGCATTTCCTTCAGCTTACTCTGAGTTTTTGGAACCCATGCAATCAGACAACGCCCCTTGCTTATTCCATGTCCCATCTTTGGAGAGGCGCGTCTCAAAGTCCTTTTTGTTCTTCCACCACCTGATTTATCACTCTAACTTCCAAGACCTTGTGAATTCTAATTGGTTTGCGGATACAATTCCTGGCTCATCTCAGTTTAAACTTATATGATCTCTTAAGCTACTAAAACCTGCCCTCAGGGCTCTGAATAAGTCCAATTATAGTGGAATCTCCAAGAGAGTTAAAGCTCAGGAATTGGTGGTCACTTGGCTGCAAGGGAGCTTGCTAACTCTTCCCTCTCCGGCTTTAGCAGCAGCGGAGCATGATGCCCTGGCACTTTGGTTCTCTCTTATGAAAGCAAAAGACAAATTCATTCGCCAACGATCAAGAGTACAATGGATGCATCTAGGCGACAGGAACACATCCTTTTACCATAAGATGATGATTCAAAGAAATTCCAAGAACCACATCTTATTCCTCAAGGATCTCAATGATAGGAAGCTGGTCTCAAACTGGGAAATCAAAGCTCATGCTACCGAATACTTCCAATCTATTCTTGGGCACACTGATCTCGCCTCTTCCTCTTGCTCTGTGGAATTCTTGCAGGATTTGCTACCTTTTCGGTGCTCTTCTTCTCAGGCTGAAGCACTACAAAAGGAGATCTCTGCGGAAGAGGTTCGTCTCACTCTCTTTTCCATGCCCATGAATAAAAGTCCTGGCCCGGATGGCTTTTATGTTGAGTTCTTCAAGTCTTCTTGGAGTATTGTAGGTGCTGATTTGGTGGCGGCAGTACAAGAATTCTATAAAAATGGTCGTCTGCTAAAAGAGCTCAATACTACTGCCTTAGCTTTGATTCATAAAACTCCAGAAGCTTGCAAGCTCTCGGACTTCAGGCCAATCAGTTTGTGCAATTTGGCGTATAAGGTTATTGTTAAAATCATTGCAAATAGACTGAAACCTTTACTTCAGCATTGCATATCGCCAAATCAAGCAGCTTTTCTCAAAGGCAGAAGTCTTGGGGAGAATGTGATGTTAGCTTCTGAGCTTATTCGTCATTACCGTAAGCCGGCAAATGCTAAGAGCTGTATGATTAAGGTGGACTTGAGGAAAGCCTTTGATATTGTTTGCTGGGATTTTGTACTTAAGCTCCTGGAAGCTCAGTTGTTTCCTCCTCTTTTCAGAACATGGGTCATAGAATGTATCACGTCAACCAGATTTTCAGTGTTAATCAATGGAGAATTGGCTGGTTTTTTTGAAGGGAAGAAGGGTCTAAGGCAGGGTGATCCTCTTTCACCTTACCTTTTTATTTTGGTAATGGAAGCTTTGTCAAGAATGCTTGAAGTCGCTGCAAGAAATTCAAAGATTGAGCTGCATCCTCGCTGTGAAGATCCACTCCTCACTCATCTGCTTTTTGCGGATGATCTCTAACTCTTCTCAAACGGATCTCATGATGCAATTAAGGGTTTGCTTGAGGTGTTGGCTGAGTTCATATCATTTTCAGGCTTGGATATGAATGCTGCCAAATCTGAAATCTTTTTCTCGGGATACTCGGATGCGGAAGTAAATGCCTTGACAAGCTTTTCTGCCATCAAACAAGGATGCTTCCCCACCAGGTACCTAGGTCTTCCCTTATCTCCTAAGAAAATAAATTTTACAGTGCTTAATCCTTTCTTGGAATGAATCACGAGCAAAATTCACTCATGGACGGCCAAGTTTCTCTCTTTTGCTGGAAAAATCAAGCTTGTCTCTTCTGTTGTGTATGGAATGGTTAATTTTTGGAGTCAAGTTTTTGTTCTCCCTAAAAAGTTCTATGAAAGAGTTGATTCGCTTTGCTCTACTTTTTTGTAGAGAAACAAATCTTCACCTTCTGCTGGAGCAAGAGTAGCTTGGGAGGATGTGTGCAAGCCAAAATTTGAAGGTGGTCTCGGTATTAGACGACTTGAAGACTTTTAGGAAGATTTTCATTTAAAACTCATATGGCATCTCTTCACTAGATCTGGATCTCTTCGGGTCGCTTGGATCAATGCTAACGTTTTTGCAAGGACGAGTTTCTGGTTATCTCCGGATAGTGATCGTTTCTCGTGGAGTATTAGGAGACTTCTACGACTGAAACCGACTCTCATAAGATTTCTAAATTGTGAAGTAAATGATGGCACTACGGCTTCCTTCTGGTTTGATAATTGGACTGAATTTGGTCCTCTTATAGTTCATCTTGGAGAATTTGGACCTTCTCAACTTCGATTACACAAAGAGGCCAAGGTTTGTGAATCTGTGGTAAATGGATACTGGAATTTGCGGCCAGCGAGAACTGATAATGCAGAGAGGCTTCTGATTGCGCAGGCTTCAAGAGATATACCCAATCCATCAGCTGGCAGAGACAACTACCTATGGAGATTAGCCTCGGGTGCTTACTCCAGGTCGTTCTCATCCAAGGATACATGGAATCAGCTCCACCAGGTGTCTCCGACACTTGAATGGACCACTTTTGTTTGGTTCAAAGAGGTTGTTCCGAGGTTCTCATTCAACCTTTGGCTTGTGTTTCTCGAAAGACTTCCCACTCGGGACATACTTCATCGTTGGGGAATGATTGTGCCTCTTGCTTGCGCCTTATGCTCAAATGGTGAATACATACATGATCACTTATTTTTCCGATGTTCATTTAGCAGCTCCATCTGGTTTGATTTAGCCGCGAGACTTTGGCCCAATCCGCCATCTGACCTCCTATCTATTACTTCTTGGATCTCTCTCATCTCTCGGCAGCCAAGATCTTTCGCCAAAACGGTTGCAAAGATCCTTCTACAAGTGATGGCTCACTCAATTTGGCGTGAACGGAACGCGAGAATATTTAAAAGGGTATCTCCTACTCCCATCTCTATTAAAGCTCGCATCGACCGCACCATGCGTGATCGACTCCTCTCATTTCCGTCAAGGGATGACTCTCCTTCTCTTCTTGAATTCTACTTTGGTTGTTTCTCGCATCCGTTGTAATTGGTATCTTCGTTCCAATGTATCTCTCCTTTGGGAGTTAATGGGTTATCTATATTAGTAACTTAGTATGTAATTTTTCTTATTTTTTGGTAATAAATTTTAACATTAAAACCAAAAAAAAAACTTGTTAAAGCTTAGCCTACTACGTATAGAAACAATTGGAGGACCGGGTATTGAAAAAAAATTATAAGCTAATCCGCTTTTAACACAATACTAAGATTTAATTCTCACTAATTATAGCATGGAGTAATTTTGTTTTAAAAAAATTATTTTGAAATTTAAAAAAAAATTGTTTTTATTTGAATTTTATAATATGTCTAACTCATGATTATAGATAAAGTTGTCAAACAGAATAATTTGTTTGTTTAATCTGTTTTGCAGTGTACTAAAATATTATTCGGGTTAATCCGCAAAACATAAATCTTGAAAACATAACTCTAATATGTAACGTATAATGACTATAGTTTTGTGTTTAGTTCACAAACTTTTTTTAAAACTTAATTTTCTTGTGTCTAACTTTTTATAAAACTGGTAAAACATTTTTAACTTTTATTTTGATATATATTCAAATAAACTATAATAAATTCAAATAAACTATAATTAATTATAATAAGAAATATAGCAAGATTTCAAATATTTTTTTTTGAATATATATGGATTGATTATTATTTAAAAATATATAATATTAATAATAATTAAGAAACTAAATAATAAATAACATTTTTAATAATAAATAAATACTTTCCATATTCTTATCAATAATTTTAAAAAACAGTTATATCCTTTCCTATTTCAATTATCTTTTTTTATTTATAATTACATAATATGTAATAACTTATAAAACAACATTTATTTTAAAAAATATTTTCTTAAATAATATTATAGAAATTATGTATCATATACTTATTTAGACATAGAAAGGACAAAAATCCATATGTTTATTTTTTAAATATAATTAATTTGGTTATTGTAACCATATGTAGCTAAATTATAATTAACATTTCTTCTTCAATAGCACCAAAAGAATATATTATTATTTGTGGATATTTTTTTTTTCTTTTTATGGGGTGCGGTGGGATGGGTGGAGGGGGGAAGAAAGGCTGATTACTACTTCAATCTAGGTTAATGGTATTGATTGGTGTTTGAACAATTTAGATGTGCTAAACCATATCCAAACTTCTAAAATTTTGAATATCTATATACAAACTTTTTTTTTTGTCGAATCATGCATAGACCCGAATTTCGTCAGCTAACCCCATTAAACCGTTACGAAGATGAATCAGCTACTACGGTGGAATCTCCGTTGGAACGATAATGTTAAACGACGTCGTTTTGAGTAACAAAAAAATAAAAATTGTACACCCAATTTTGAACCTTGGGCGATCGATTCCAGAGTGAACACGGATACCAGTAAGCCATATTCATTTATTGAGATCTATCACACAAAAAAATCTTAAGTTGAGAGGCAAAGATTAAAAAAAAAGGAGTCTCACCATACGACGTCGTATTGGTCATTGAGTTGATTAAAAAAAAGAATTCCCCCGTGATTAAACTAAACCCAGAAATCGAAGGCGAAAGATATTGAGAAAGTGGGTTCACCGATTTCTTGATTATCTGGTTGATGTTAAGGGAAATTGATTGATTGGAAAGAAATCGGAGGCCTCTCCGAGTTTGGTTATTGCTAATTCAACTTCTAGGGTCTCAATTTCCCTTAAATATGAGGTAATTGGAAATTCTAAATTTTAGGTTTTGGTTTCAGTTTTCGATTCTATGATTTAGGTTTTTGGTTTTCAATTTTCGATTTTCGATTCTCGAATTCGCTGAGGAAATTTTATGATTCGACGAAGTAGCCATTCTCTTCTGTTTCTGTCGCACTCCTTAACCCTAGCCTATTGTGTTCTTCAATGTTTGACCACGACTAGCGACGAATAAGAGTTTAATGGGAATCTCCAAATATATATATTTTTTAATCTTTGTTTCAAAACTTGAGATTTTTTTGTGTGATAGATCTCAATCAATGAATTTGGTTTACTGGTATCTTTGTTCACTCCGAAATCGATTGCCCAAGGTTCAATTCCTTTGGTGTACAAATCTTTTGTATTCAAAATGACGCCGTTTAATATTATCGTTCCAACGGAGATTTCACTGTGGCAGGAGACTCATATCTTTTAATAGTTTAACGAGATTGATTGACGAAATTCGGGTCAATGCATGATTCGGCAAAATAAAAAAGTTTATGTATGAATATTCAAAATTTTAGAAATTTGAATATATTTTAGCATAACTAAATTGTTCGGACACTAATCGATACCATTTATATAAGTTGAAGCATGAATTAACCTTTCTCCTGTGGGATGGGATAGGCTTAGAGCATCTCCATCAGTTATGTCTCAGTGGATGTCTTAGCTTTAAAAAAATAAAAAAAATTGAAAAGGTAAAAACTGGGGCAAAACCATGTTTTCCGTGAGACACAAACTGAGACATTCTGCGCTAGGTGTCACGCTCTTATTTGTTATTCTTTTTTTTAATTACATTATTTAATTAAAAATATTTTTTTATTAGTTAAGACACATGTTTCCATTGTGAATTGTCTTAGATCCTAATTGCAACATTTTTTTTTCATTATTATTATTATTATTTTTTAACCCAAATGTAGGTTCAAACAAGCGAATAAATATCTATACTTTTGTTAATTACTTTATTCACATCAAAAGACACGTGTGTTGTGAGAGTGTTGTTTCTGTTTGAGTCACAAATACTTTTTTATGTTAGATATTTTGGCTTAATTATTATATTATATATCTCCAAGAACTTTTAGTCCATTTCCAACGGTTAAATTATTGATATCGCGTAGACATCGACCATTTTCGAATGTGGTTCTCCGTTTTAGTTGTTTTAAACCAATTTTTATACAAAATAATTCATGAGTTACACTCGGTTATTTTTAATATCAGAACCAAGCCGTATGATAAATATCATTTTTCTATAACGAAATGTCTTTTTCTATAAAAAAGAAGAAGATATAGTATCATTTTTCTACGTTAGCAATTAATTCTCAAATACCAGATTGTATTTGAAGTCTAAATGATATAACAGATGTTATTTCATTCTAACCAAATTAACTAAATACACAGGTATATGATAAAACTTAGTTGTCGAAAAAAAACTTGCAAAAATATATAACCAAAAAAAAAAAAACTTGCAAAACAAATTATATAAGCATACACAAAAAACCTAAACAAAGTATATATGTTAATTGAATACATTGGTGGATACAGAACTTGCAACTATATCAAACAAATTAAAAGATCTTTCTTTGGATTCGGAACTTTGTTTCAGAAGATTTAAAACTTCAATTTGTACTGTATACTTGATTAATTACTACAGTAAAGTTATTTGTTAATCCTTTTTTTTTTATTAAAAAGAAACGAACATAACCTCCATGCACATTGTTTCGACTTTTCTCATAGAGAGATGACAAAATAAGTTATGATTAAGTTACAAAAAAAAAAAATAAAAAAAATAAGTTATGATTAAAGAAAGTGCGTAAAATAAGAGATCGAGACATTCACTACCTCACTTTCATTGATTCATGTACTCCTTTCATTTTAAGAGCTTTCTTCCAATCAAATTTCTTCCAATCCAATCTCCATATCCCTTCTTCTTAACTATTTTATAAAAAGAAACTATTCGACCGTCTTGTCCAATCAATGCATGTCGTTGAATATTGACTTAATTACTTTAAGATTCCAAATTAATGAAAGGTAAATAAAATAAAATAAAGATCCCTTTCAAATTTAATAATATATCTACTTAATATTAATCCTGGATTGATGGAGAAAATATATTTGTTTTATTTGTTTTTGTTATGTTTTTTTTATAATCAAGATGATCCGCATTTTTATCAATCTGTTAATTGTGAAAACCATTAGCCCACTACCACGTTTTTTTGGTATGTTATATGTAAATTAATCAAATATCATATACGCCTAAATCGCAAATACAATTCAAAGTTACAAGCGTACAAGTAAAGCTTGGAATTTCATATTAAATTTGAGACTCTGAACATAAGATGGCTAATTAATAGACTTTTTTTAAAACAAAAGTTCACCGATTTAGACAAGTAGAGAGTGGGACATAAGATGGCTAATTAATAGACTTTTTCTTCTTTGTAAATCGGTGAACATAAGATGGCTAATTAATAGACTTTTTCTTCTTTTTTCCATAACTTTAGCACGGAAAAAAGAAGAAAAAGGGCATGGTAATACTTTGATAAATACCATTAAAAGTTTAAAACAATGTAAATAAACATAATTTTTACGTTTGGAAATCAGTTTTTTTTTTTCGGAATACTTCTAGTGGTCTCTATTTCAGTTTCAGCTTTAGTTTTAGTTTTCAAACATGTATAGTTTTTTTTTGTTTGGGCTTGTGTTTCCTCTTTTGGGACTTCGTCTTCGGGAGATTTTAAATTATTCCACCGGCCGGTTGTAATATTAATGAAAAAGCCGATCAGATGACCAAAAAAAGTTCTCCAACGCTTCAAAACTGCCGCCAAATGTACGATACCGTTAATTTAAAGACACGTCATTAGTCAGCGCCTTCCGACAGAATAAGACACGTGGGAGAAAACGTGTCCGATTCACCAAGAAAATGACCAACACGTGGCAAGGCGTGATTTTGTTTTGACGCGTTTCATAACGGTCAATGAAAAGCGCTTTAACCGACCGCACTCGATGAGTTGAATGAAACGATCTGGATTGCTTTAATTATTTGCTAACGGAATCCTATAAGTTGACCTCTTCTATTATGTTATACTAATCAACAAACATTATCGGTTATTTTGTAAAAGTGTACAAATTTCAAATAATGTTCCCCTCTATAATAATATTACGAAGACGTGAAACCAATGTTCGTACAAATTCAAACAATTTTTCGTGCTTTTTTTTTCCATTTTTTTCTTCATGTAAATAGATTTTTATATTTCATTTAATGTATTATTATAACCTTGATTCTTAGAACATCTCCATTAGTGAGGGTATCTCAACTAAATAATATTAATAATTTAATAAAATTTAGTTTTATAATAAAATTTTAAATTAAAAAATAAAATTAAACCAATCAGAAAATGACACGTGTGAGAAAAGTGTCTCAACATTAATAAGACACCCATAAAAAAGTGTCTCAAATGAGACACTCTCTTTCTTCCCTACAATTTGCATATGAGCCCCCCATTGCATATGTTCTTAAGCTAAATATTGATAAAAAACGAAAAACTTCACAACATTTTTTTTTTATGCATTTCTGTCTCCGAAGTAATCCCAAGCCCAAACAGTCACAGACTAATCTCCTAGTTGGGAGTGACACATCTCACTTATAATGTCCCACTTGGTCAAATGCTTGTCCTGGTAATTCCAATCCCGCAGGGAATCGATCCCTGGTCGCAGAATCGACACCCATCGTAAACAAAAATCCACATGACTACCAACAACTTAGTTAAAACTTCACAACATTAAGACCATCTGCATTGCAGACCCGAGTCCCATGTTTTCCGTTTTTTTTTTTTTTTTTCAAATTGAATTTTTTATGTCGCGACGAATCACGTCGCGACACGTCATCAGCTTTTTGGGAAGACATGTGTTTTTGGAAAGACATAAGTCTTGGATGCTGATGCTCTAATAAACAAATAATATATATATATATAGCTTTTAATATAATATGTATTATGCTTATGCTGATGCAAATCATATACAGTAGTAACATAACTACAAATATGACTATAAGACAAACCACTATCTTATATATATATTCAAATCATAAAAATAATTATACCCTATACATATTCTTTTTTTCTTTCTTAAAACGTTTCTATACATATTCATACGGGTTTTATGTATTAATTCCGTTATGAGTTTGAAGTTTGGTCGAAGAGACACATTTACTCAAAATCAATACTATGATACTTTTTGTATGTAATTCATTAAAAGCAAACACATGTAATCAATGCAATTTAAGGATAGGCCACGTACTCACGTTAATATAGTGTGTTTCACCTACCATCTGTGGTCAATTATTCTTTAACTATAAAAGGATGTTTTCGTAGAATATAAATACTGAAGGAAGATTCTTAGAAATTTATATTTTCAAGAGATATATATAGAAGAAAAAAAGAACTCAAATCGAATTTTGATAGCTCGAAGCCTCGATACAAAGTTTGGTACGTTGGTTGATTGGCACCTTCTAGAAGTCTTCAGATAATTCGACAATATATATTTTTTTTAGGAACGGTGGAATATGATTGTATACGTAGTACACTAGTACACGTGAATGAACCAATATATCAGTTCTAAAAATAAAATTAGTTATACTATTAAAACAGAAACATTTTTTTTACCTACAAACATAAAAAAAAATCATATAACCTTATAATTTATTTGGATAGTTAACAAGTTTTTTTTTAATCTCTATATTATTATTTAAAGAGTTATTTAAGAAAAGAAACTTTATTTTGTAACTTATTACATGAAATTTCATAACAAATAAAAAAAATAATTAAAATAGAAAAGGACATAAATGTCTTTCAAAGTTATTGAAAAAAATATGCAAATTTATTTGTTCATTCAACATGCATTTAAGATTATATATAATTTATTTGTTTATTAAAATATTAAAATATATTTTATTATATTAAATAATAATTAACTCATATAAATTCAAATAAAAAAGCTATTCGATATTGCAATATTTTTTATTTGTATTTTTTAAATAATTTTTATTCTATTCAAAAATCAATTCAATAATGTTTTTTTTTAAATAACAATTATATCAAAATGTGTTTTAAAAGTATTTTTATAGCTTCTATTATAATGTTGATCAATATTTTGTATTATTTATTTCCAAATGCAATCTACTAATTAAATATATTCAATATTTTGTAATATATATATTTATTTTTTATAATTAAATTGTATTATATAATTAAGGGTGTCAATTGAGATCAATGTCACAGGATTGGACATAAACTGTTTTGCTATAGGACGGGTTAAGACTTTAATTTTTAAATATATAGAAAAGCGGATTTCACGAGTCAAAATATTAGTTTTTAGTTTTAAAAATATATGTTATAGTCACTTTACTAAATAGTATGAAACTTTCTTTGAAAGTCAACAATAGTTTGTTATATTAATATATCAAAACTAAATTTAATAATAAATTTTACTACTTCGAGTTAAACACAAAAAATTGATTTTTCAAGAATTCGTAAACCGACCACAAAACCCACATACATTAAACATGGCAAATTAGAGTTGATATTTTCAAGATTCAAGATTGTAGTTCTTATGGTTAGTCCAAAAAATAAGTTAGTCCATTGTGGAATGTATAAAGTAGACAGGTTAGTCAGCTTTGATAATCCAATCTATAACCATCTGATCTCAAAAAAAAAAAATCCACAACCAAATTCCTATTTTACGGATATATATATATATATATATATATATATATATATATTCTAATTCATTTTGGTATATATTAACATCACATCATTTTCACAACTAAAATTTACTTATATATTAACTCACACAACAAAACTAATTCTAATTCTTATTCGACGTATACTATATACGTAAATTTTGGTTGTATGATGTTAATATATACATATTTATCTACGTAACAATCAATTTTAACTTGACCAAAATTTTAAAACAATTTTTTGAAAAAGATTACCCCGCATTTTGGTTCACTTCCGGTACAGTTTTTTTATGCACCAACAGAAATCAAAATATTTCTATTTTTTATTTAGGGGAAAATTCTAAAAAAATATCCAAATTTAATTTCGATAATTTTTTAATATCCCAACTATTTTCGTACACATAAAAATACTCTAACTAATATAATTTTCCATTATAATACCTTAATTTTTTAGATTATACCCATTTAATATCTTTGATTTAACGACAAGATAACATTTGTTATCTTTTTATTTTGTTAATAATAAAATATTAATATTTAAATAAAATTGTAATGTCAAAAGAAATCCGAAATTTTTTTTTAAAAAAAACCTAAATAATTCCGAAAACTAAGGTTAAGAAACAATAATTTTAAATATTAGATAAAAATATTATTTTTGAATTTTTGAATCCTTGAACTAAAAATCCCCAAAAATACAAAAATCCATAAAAATTCTCAAACAAAAAATTAATTTACAATTTAAGATTAGTAAATTATATTAATTTGTTTTTTTCGTCAAAAATGAGGAATTTATGGTATGTTATACAAATGATATACATCAACTTTATAACTTGAAAAAATTGGTTTTACTAATTTGTTTTTTTTTTTTAATTATAGAATAAGCTATTGTATTTGAGTATTCATTGTAAAAAATATTTTTTGGAAAATTGAATCTTATAGATTTGAGAATTTTTATAGAATTTTGTGGTTTTTTGAGTTTTTAGAAAATTTTAGTTCAAAGATTTAAAAATTTAAATATATCTAAAATTTAAAATTATTGTCTCATAGCTTTAGATTTTTTTGGATACGATTTTTCTGACATTTTCGTGATTTTTTGTTTTATTTTTTTTAAATTTAATATAATTTTTTTTTTTGAATATTAATATTTTATTATTAGAAATATAACGGATGTTATCTTGCCGTTAATCAGAGATGTTGAATGTGTATAAACTAAAAAATTGAGATATTATAATAGAAAAATAATTAAAGTATTAAAAAATTTATCGAATTTTCCCTATTATTTAGTTAGTCGACAATACGACATTGTTGTTTAAGAAAGAAATGTAGGCCCATATATGTAAGGTTGGCCTCAAATAGTAAAACCCAACATAAATAATATTTCTTATTAGACCAATCATACTGACTTTCTTTCCCAGGAAATACCGATGGGCCTAAATGGGCCTGGAACGGTGGAACCTACCGGAAAACATGGGAGGGACGATTATTAGCCTTTTATTCATAACTAAGTATCTCTAAAATCTTAATACCTCTAAAAGAATTCAGACATCTAAGAGGCTTTAGAATCAACTTTTGTACAATCAAGAAAAATATTTCTATACGAATCCGAAATTAGAAAAACGTGATAAAGAAATTACAATATAACGGTGAAGTCAGAATTTTTATTAAAGTAAACGAATAGAACAGCAATCTCATTAGTAATTAACTAATTATAATACTTTGTCGAGGAGGGTTTGAATATGGATTTTACTATATATCAGAACAAAATATTAACTCTATGTGTCAATGTGTCATGTCACATATACGATATATGAAAACAGAAGAGAACGACACATCAGTTGTTCTTAATTTGGCGTAAAAAATAAACATATATATTGGTCTTAAATTTATTTACAAGCATCTAAGTTGAACCAACAAAAAAAAAAAAAATCTCGTAAAACATCGCCATAATATTATATTTTGCAGATATCTTCAACCAATCGAACCAACCATGTCTTATATAATAATTTCGTTGAATATTGGTTTACTACATAATAAAATATAAGAATTTCCAAACATATCCTTTCATTGTTGTGACATGTCGAGTCGTTTGTTTGCAACCGGAAGAAAACATTTTAATATTTTAGCAATCATAAATACGAAATACAAGTTGGTACATTATCATAACTGACCTTTTTATTTCTACAATTAAATTTAATATTAATGTCTTGAATATAACTATGTGTTTGTAATATCACATCCTTGTGTAGTCAAACATGATAACACCTGTTATTAAAAAAAAAAAAAAATCATGATAACACTTTAAATATGGACAAATTTTCCCTCTTCTCGTGAATATATTCGATTTACGTTTTTATGGTCCTCGATAGGATTTTTTTAATTAGTTACATCGGTGATATGGCTATAACCCCAATGGGTAAGCAAAATCTCTTTGTTTTACCGATCCATCATGGTAAGGAAACTAGGCAAGCTCGAAACACTAAGTGACTCTCGTGCATCTCAATTGTTTGACAGAAGAATTAAATCCGGAATCTCTGCAAATTTATGTCATGAAATCCTCATGCCATCATCCATGTTCAAATTTTTCGATAGGATTTATCCATAAAACTAGTGATATGGTCCGGCGGTAGAATTTGTTTATTAGTTTATATTAGAACAAAAATACGAATAGAAGTTATTTTTTGGGAACGTAATAAAATGTCATAAAAATAAAAGAATGAGAGTGTTCTAACATATTCATGTGAGAATAAAAAATTATCCTTTTCATGCATTTTTTTAAAATTTTGATATATTATATATTGGAGATATCTTGGGAAGCAAGATGCGAACCAAGTGTTGTGAGCCATAAGAACCCGGTTATAAAGTGAAACCCGTGAATCCAACCGGATAATATTCTCATAGATATCATATTGATAAAGATTAGGAAGATTTACATTATTTGGTGTTATCAATATGTCAATGTTAAACACTATATATATGTGTCTTATGATCTTGTATCAAAACACAACTCAATAACATATTCTATTCTATAATATTTGACATGGTATCAGAGCTTTCGATTCTGGTTCTTTAAATTTTTCAATGATCATTGAAGGCCAAGACAAAGAGGATGGTGGAGACGATCCGGATGATGACACGAGGCAAAGGAAAGTGGGGTTTGTCTCCACGTCAAGTTTTAATTAAAAAGTTAATGGGGTTTTGGTTTTGTTTTGGTTACATGGTTTTTATTTATTCTAAATTAACGTTTGCCTTTATTTATGGTTGGTTTAGAACAAGCATTATCGATAGATCTAAGAGTTATTAATTTTAAGGGACCGAGTTTTTCACAAGTTTTATTTCTTTCTATTTTTTGAGATTAATTTTTTTTTAGAATTTCTCAAATTTTCAGTTTCTTCTATTACGGGGGAGTTTGATAATTGTTTCACTATTATAGGGATTTTTTTTTGGAACGTTCATGTTTTTAGGTCATTTTTAGTCCGATTTATGGACTGTCCGAGATTAGGACAATTATTTGTGGAGTTGCAGGATGCACCTACGGGATGTTATTATTCCTTAATTCAAGACCAAAGACGAGCTGAAGTTCCATCCCTATTTTTTTGAAGATTGAAGTTTAATCCGGAGGAGTCAGTTGACATGTTTTGTCCGTCCTCGACAAGATGTCCACGACATAGGTGTTCCGCTTTGTGATTGCAGATTTTGCGTTTCGCGTACCACCTTTGTCGTGCGGGGGAGTATTGGAGATATATTGGGGAGCAAGATGCGAACCAAGTGTTGTGGGCCATAAGAGCCCGGTTATGAAGTGAAACCCGTGAATCCAACCGGAGAATATTCTCATAGATATCCTATTGATAAAGATTAGGAAGATTTACATTATTTGGTGTTATCAATATGTCAATGTTAAACACTATATATATGTGTCTTATGATCTTGTATCAAAACACAACTCAATAACATATTCTATTCTATAATACTACATAAGTATCCGCATATATGCGGATTTGTAATTTAATGTTTTATAACCCGTGAAAAAAAAAACTAAAAACGAAAAAATAGAAAACATAATTAGATCACCGGCGAAAATATATAATACATAAATTTAGAAATAAATTTCTGATGAAATAAATATATACTTGAAGGAAAAATTTGGTGAACCATATGCAGTAAATAGCATTGGATACGATTATTGGACTTTTTTTTTTTTTTTGGTGTGTAATTGACATACTACCAAATTGTGGTTTATATAGAGGTGATAAATTAGAATTTTTTTCCTTCTAGGATTAGTAATTAATTGTTTCCTTAATATAAATAGAAAAACTAAGGATTTTTTTTCCTTTTTTTATATTAATTTTGTCTTTTAGAATAAATTTAATATATATTTTTATTTTTTAGTAACTTTACTTTTTAAGATTCTGAATCGGTTATTAAATTTTCCGAATTTTTAACTTCTTATATTAATCGATTTAAAAATTTTCCATTACTAATTTTTCCTTTTTAAATTAATTTTAGCTTTTAGGATAAATTTACCTTTTTATTTTTATTTTTTGTTTAGTAATTTTATTTTTTTACAATTATGAATCGATTATAATTTATCATTCTATTGTTAATATTATGTGTTAATAACTAATTGGATTTTTTTTTTGGAAATTTCTTTTACACATGTCAGAATCTGATCGATTGACTTGACACGTGGCGCGATCATGCTTTTCTCTTTACGTAACATGAACTTTCTATTTACGTAACCATGTCTTTTATTAGACAAAATATTACATGCAGCTTATGGACGAAAAATATTATGAAAAGTTTGTTTGATTGTGAAATTGAGAAGCTATCAATATGGTTATATAGAGGTGGGGAATGAGAATTTCTTTTTTTTTAGGATTGTATTCCATTTTTTAATTTCCTTAATCTAAATAGAAATACTAATTGTTTTTCCCTTTTTAAAATTTAGCTTTTTAGAATTGTAAGCTATTGTTTAATTTCCTTATTCTAAACTGAAATATGTTTTTTTTAAACTTTGGCTTTTAATCCTTTTCTTTTTAGGATTGTAATATATTGTTTAATTTTCTTATTCTAAACTAACATTTGTTTTTTTTTAACTTTGGTTTTTATTTATTTATATTTTTTAATTTCCTTAATCTAAACATAATTACTATTTTCCCCTTTATTTTTTAGGATTAGGAACCGATTTTAAATTTTAATTTTATTAATTTTAATATTATGTGTTAAAATATAATTTAAAATTTATTAAAGACGTGTCAAAATCTGATCGTTTGACTTGAAACGTGTCGCGATTAGGCGAGTTACTAACTTTAAAATATAATAAGATTTGACATTATATTTCAGAATTAAGTTTGTCACGATGTATTTGAATGCTTATTGACATCAAATATTCTTAAAATCTGGTTCTAATTTTTTTAACCGAGTTCAAGGTTCAAATCATAACGAATTTTGTGATCTAAACCGAATTTAGTTGATTTCGTGAATGGTAAAAAAAACTTATCATATGCGAAACCCAATATGACTTTGACACGTAAGCAAACAACCGAGCCAAAATTCCAAACCGATCGATGCGATTACTTGGACAATGGTTTGTTTTAAAGATACCGGACACATCAATCGAATCATTGTGAATGAGAAGTAGACACATGGCTTCATAAAGATTATTAACGACTTTTGTCAGTTGAAACTTGATGAAAACTCGTCACATAAACAAATCACTATACATTTAATATATTGATTATTATTCTTTTTTATGTAACTTTTTTTTTTTGGGGGGGGGGTAAGAAAACTGTAACTTTTCTTTCTTTCCAATCACACAATGAAGGGATCCTGAATACAACGCAATGGTAACATATTTGAGTATTAGATGTATATCACTCAAACGAAATGTAATAAACGAAAATAATTACGTGACAAAAAAAGAAACATTTATAAATTCACGACGAGGACGGTGGATTCTGTTGTTGAACAATCAGATATTTATTTCGATTTGAATTCAGAATCGCCGAGATTTCAGAGTAAAATATATACAGTGGAGAGGAACGAGAAAAACGAAATTTATACAAAGAAATTTATAAAATCCTAACAAACCCAAAGATTCATGGAGCAGGAGAAGTAGCAGCAGCAGGCAACGGACTTATTAGTTATTTAACGCGTCTACGAACAAAAATTGTTTGAAATAAAGAAAATGTAAAAACAACAACAACATGGAACTATATATAAAAGATAAAAAAAAAAAAGATTTTTTTCGGTTGTTGTTGTTGTTGCAAACAAAAGAAGAAGAATATAATCGGGAAAATGGAATAAAAATAAAAGAGTGGTCGATTTGCAACTTTATATTATACGATAACATATCAATTTTTTTACTTTACTCGAATTACATCGAAACTGAAACTATACAAACTGTGAGGCATATTGGAAAATAAAAAGAAGATAGAGGGGGTAATTAAAAATTAAAAATTTGTTCTTACGAAAAAAAGTTAGCGTCTTTGCAAGTAGAAAAGGCCAAAATAGAGAGCGGCCAAAACGGAAGCAAAAAAGCCTCATCATTCCTTTCTTTTTTACTTCATCTCCTCCCTTCGCTCATCGCCATAACCACACCACAGAGAAAGCTTTCTGTAATCCCAAACTTCTACCTTCCCTTTAATGGGCTGATTCTTACATTTTGACTCAACTCCTGTTTATATATAATATCATCCTACGAGATCAAGCACCCTCGTGTTTGCTTGCGTTTGATTTGGTGGAATTTCTTAAATGGGTTTCAATTAAGAGTGTCACATTTTTGGATTTCGTCGTCAAAGTTTCGAATTTTACGAAAAAAATTACTGAAAAGGAGAGACTTGTTCCTCCTTAGTTTTTTTTTTGGGGTCTAATTCTGTTTTTCTGGGAATCTGATCCAATGGCTGCGATCACTGAGATGCCCACTGATGTTGTCGACGATGCTCATGAGATTAGTATCAATAGCGATGGCGAAAAGATCACTTGTGACGGAATTGAGAAGAGCTCGATGATCACGGGTTCTAACACTGAATCCGAGCTCAAACCCGAATCCAAGTTAGATATGGAGAAGCTTGTGGCGATGTTCAAGAAACTGAATCCTTTGGCTAAGGAGTTTTTCCCGTCTTACTACAACACGAAGAAGAACAATCAGATTGGGAAAGGTAATCAATTTCTGTCGTCTGACGATTTTCCGACCACGAAGAAGCAACCGGGTGAAGAATTTGATCCTGATGGCAAGAAGGATGACAATACCCGGAAGGTATAATCGTGAATTTGTAATTTTTTTTATTAATGATCATATAATTTAGATGATAAATTAATCTGATGATTTTCAATGTGACTACTTTTTTGTTGTAAAGCTGCAAACTTTGATTCAAGGGGTTTGCTTGTGTTAAATTTTGTTCTGTTTGTGATAACAGAGAAGAAACAGTTATAGCCAAGGGAGGAGGAGGTTAACTGGAAGAATTTCTAAGGCTGAGAGAGAGGATAGTATTAGAAGAACAGTATATGTTTCTGACATTGACCAGAGTGTAAGTTTGTTACTGTCTTTTTAAGGTTCTCAAAAGGATTAAAGTTAGTTTGCATCAATGTAACATTGTAACATATATCTGCTTTGTGGTTTAGGTGACTGAGGAGGGTCTCGCTGGCTTGTTTAGTAACTGTGGACAAGTAAGATAAATGCTTGCTATATCTTTCCCCTTCATGGGTTTTGCACAATGTGATTAATTTAGACAAGTTTTTGAGTCTGTGCAAAAGCTAGATTGAGCTTTATAAGCCTATCTGTTGAAAGTGAGATTATGTGCTAAATATTGCTGCCAAGATTTTTTTTTTTAATCTAAATGTTTCTTTAATGGTATATAATGTTTGTGAAGTAACAGTGAGTTCTTCTTTTGTCAAGGTTGTTGATTGTCGAATATGTGGGGATCCACATTCAGTTCTTCGATTTGCGTTTGTTGAGTTTGCTGATGACCGTAAGTTTGGCTGCTGGAATCTTTAAATGCTTTAACAAAAAATTTCACTGTCACTCTTTTGACCCATAGTAGGCATTTACATGGTAAATTTGCTTCTACAGATGGCGCACGGGAAGCTTTAAGCCTTGGTGGAACAATGCTCGGGTACTACCCAGTGAGGGTCTTACCCTCCAAAACTGCTATTCTTCCAGTGAATCCCACATTTCTTCCCAGGGTAAGCTCACATGTTCATCAGAAGTTCCACTAATAAATTTGGATTTAAGTTTTTGAGTTATAAACTTTGATATCTAATGATGATTTGGTGTTAATTCAGTCAGAAGATGAAAGAGAGATGTGTACAAGGACAATCTATTGCACAAATATCGACAAGAAGGTAAATGCTGAACAATCTACAACCATATTTATTGTATTTTCTTTTGGTAGCTTTTCCTGGTTAAAATTTTTCGTTATACACCTGCAGGTTTCTCAAGCTGATGTGAGAAACTTCTTTGAGTCGGCATGTGGTGAGGTCAGAAAAAAACCTAGACCTGCTTGATCTCTCTCTCTTAAATTAGCTGAAATGTTTATTTTTAAGGAATGGTGCTTAAGTTGTTTTTTAATACGCAGGTAACTCGCCTGAGGCTTCTTGGCGATCAACTGCATTCAACTCGCATAGCTTTTGTTGAATTTGCTCTGGTGAGCTCTTCAGCTATTCACTAAAGGATAAATTTTCTCCATGGATGTGGCTTAATACATTGAAAGTCTATTCCCTATTTTCACTTTTTTTGCGGCTCATGACTAGAGAAGTTTCTTGAGCGTAATGTTTGATTAAGTGATGAATTGATGTAATATATAATTTGAAAAATTGGCTTGACACTGTTTTCACCTGCAAACTCAGAAACTTATATTTCTTTCTTTTCATATGAAACAGGCAGATAATGCACTTAGGGCGCTCAATTGCAGCGGGATGGTCGTTGGATCCCAACCGATAAGGTAAAGTTTCATCGATGCAATGTATTTTTCTGAATATCTCAGTTGGATCAACATTTGGCTCTATTTCTTTTCTTTTTCCAGGGTAAGTCCGTCAAAGACACCAGTAAGGCCACGAATCACTCGACCACCATCGACAAACTAGAAAAGAGACGTGACTAAGCTTGGCTTTCCAGAAGAGAGATGATTGCAAACATTTCGTTTCATTGAGTAACTTTTTGTTTTTGGAGTTTTCTTTATCTTCAACGTTTAAGAACAATTTATCTCCAGTTATGTTAGTAGCTGGAAACATCATGATCCTGCTTCTGAATTTTGGAGTTCTTGTTTTCGACTGAGATACTTCCATTTGTTTCATCATCTTTCGAGCATTTGCTTTTGAAAGTTGTTGGCTTTTCACAAGATCATTTATTGTTTGCTCTCCCTTTTCTCAAGGTTAGAGGTCATTATTTTGAGATAGAATAGAAGAAAAAGATGTCAAATGTTGGAGATCTCTGAGAAAAGCTGGTAGTAAAAAGTGTGAATTTTATCGGATGTCGTGTGCATCAAGTAAGGTATCTATTGTGTATCAAGAGAAGATCTCGCCGTCGACTTCCACATGTGGAATGCTCAATACCTTGAAGAAGTCTGTTTCTGCTTCCGTCAACAATGGGCATGAGCTTATTCGAAGGCAAGACAAGGAAGGAGGAAGATCTTCATCCATCGATATCCGTAGCTTATCACAGCCGTTGATCTCCATCGTCTGAAGAGATTTTGTATCTTGAAACCCTTTGTGATTCAAAGCCCTGAGGTTTTCGAAACGGCTTATCCGCAGAGAAAAAACACCTTTTGGCAGTAACCCTTCCTCCGGAAACGATTCAATGTCCTCGTTTCCTCCTTCGATCTCGAGATTTCGAAGGTTTTCCAGATCTCTCAACCCCCATTCGACTCTCGGCGTGAGCTTGCCGCATAGGTTGATGCTCAGTGTTCGAAGACTACTCGGAAACCCTCCACCAGGGATCGTCTCGATTAGTGGGCATTTGACTATGAACAGCGACAGGAGAGAAGTGAGCCCGAACAATTTTTCCGGTAATGCTCGGAGATTCTTGCAGTTCGAGAGTAACATCGATGAGAGCTTCGGAGTTGGGAGTCCTCCCTCCGGGAAAGTTTTCAGATTTGGGCAATCCCTAATTTCCAGAGACTCGAGTGCAATACGGTCGTCGCCGAGTCCGGCGTGAATCGAGAAAGTTCTGAAGCTTTCGCAATCCCTAATTGTGAGGCTTTTGAGCTTCGGAAACAAGGATAGAGGGAAACAGAGGAGATTGCTGCAGCTACTTCCGATGAACAGGTACTCGAGATGCGAGTAACTCCTCGTTGGCTGCAAACTCTCTGCGAAATCTAGATTCTTGCAATCTCTTACGTATAGGGTTTTCAATGTGGTTGGAGGGTGGCTCCCAGGGAAAGATTCCAGAGATCGACAAGAAACGATGATGAGTTCATGGAGATTGGGGTAGCTCTCGGATAGGCTCTCCGGCAGAGAAGTTAGTCCGTCGCAGCTGTCAATGTGGAGTGACTGCACATTCTGGGGAAGCTCCATGAGGTGAGAGATATCTGTCACTTTCAGAAATTCCATGTCTGTTTCATCATCATTTTGTGAGGGCCTTCTTTCACTTGACCCTGGACTCTGATCAGACGGCTTTACAGATTGCCGGTAGTGGTAGCCTCTACTTCCAGGAAAATCAGAAGCTTCATTTTTGGGATCAGGAAGAACTGATCTTGACATATATGGACTTAACGAGCTCGACATATATCCTGAGTATCTTGCCGAGATCACAGCAGGTTCTTCAATATTCTGATGTGAGCTTTCAAACTGAGTTTCATATTGCTCCAAATTTTCTGTTGGTGACAGTGGACGGTCCTTTGGCAAAGATGACAGGCTTGACATCGAAGTTACTTCAGTGTCATCATTACTTAGACTACTTGAAACTAAACCTGGTTGAGCACTTGTACTCGCATCCAATTGTGGATTCTCTGTAGGGGAAGACACTTCACTTCTGCTCATAGAGGGAATGCTGGCTGGAATTTCTGGAATGTTTATTAGATTTCCAATGGAGGAATCTTCTCCTCCAGAAACTAGTCTTATGGGGCATTCAGAGATGGTGACTTCAGTGGAAAACGGGAGTCCTTCTGGAAACTTTTTTTTTAAGATGGGGCATCTTTGTATTATGAGTTTTTGAAGGCAAGGAAAGATCCCACCTTCTAGTTCTGGACAAATCCATTCTTCCCATCTCGGCATTGCATAGAATTTTAGAGTCTGCAAGGACTGAAACGGTACAAAAAAGCTAGAGTTGTTCTCACCGAAGAAGAAGTCTAAACCAACCTTTTGCAGAATGTTAAATTTCTCAATGCTGAGGTACTTGAGTGAAGGCAACTGCCCCACTGGAGGCAGTGATAGGCAGAGGTTGCAGCTACTGAGAGTGATGGACGCAATACTGATAAATGAAGAATCACCCAACCAGTTAGGAAATCCTGCACCCTGATAAGACTCAATGCAGAACGTTTTCAAGTGTGGATGAGGTTCTAGCATCCTCAGGACCTCTTTCTGGTCGCAAGCCAATGCATTAAAACTACCAGGGACGAAGCTAGAAGCTTTCACAGTCCACTTCAGGATTAGCCCATCAAGGAATATCTTCCTTTTCAAACCAGCGTCCTTTGCTTCAGAGGCAAAGGCCACATTTTGTAGCTCAGAGATGCGAAGTGTCCCTCGGAGATGAGAAAGTTCTTTGAGCTCATGCAGTCCGGCACCGCTCAGTCTTCCTATAACAAAATTAGATAGCTTCTGCAAGCTTCTCAGCTTTCTTATTCCTGTTGGCATCTCTAACAAGGGAGTGCCAACAAGGTCAAGGAGGCGCAAGTTGATGAGTTCGGCCATGCTTGTTGGCAGGCTTGTGAGGTCACAGCAATTTGACAATAACAGTGTCTGCAAATTACAGAGGGTACACACAAACTCTGAAAGCTCTTTTATTTTGGTGCTTGACAGATCTAGATAACGTAACTGCTTCAAACCCTTTAATGATTTAGGCAAGTGGGTTATCTGATAATGAGACAAGCTAAGAATCCTTAGGCGGCTCAATGCCTGAAGCAAAGGATTCAAAATTTTCTCTGTTAGTTGAAGAGATTCAAGACCCGTTGGCATGTTGAACGGAAGAATGGTTCTCAGAAACTCAGCTCCACAGATGGACCTGAAAGCCACTGAAGCATCGCATTGGCTTCTAGAAAATGAAAAATGCCGAGCCATGCTTGGTATCTCCGGAATTTTGTCATCTTCCAGTCTGAAGCAAAAATCTCCTGAAACAGCTTTAGCCAAATCATTCATGAGATCGTGCATCACAAAGTTTGTCATGGTGATATCCGACCTCTGGAAAAAAGATCGAGCAACTAAATCATCAAGGTAATCATAACCAATCTCTTCCAATCTTTTGTTGCTCCTTGGTTGGTATAAGAGGTCTATTGCCATCCATAGAAGCACCAATTCCTCCCTATCGAACACATAACCCTTGGGGAATATTGAGCAGAGGGCAAAGCATCGCTTAAGTTGAGGAGGGAGAGAGTCATAGCTCAGTTTAAGAACAGGAAGTACACCGTTTGTGTATGTCGAGAAATTCTTTGATACAGCATACCAGTCATCAGGATTTTGCTTTGACCGGAGATGAGATGCGATGGCTCTAGCAGCTAATGGCAAGCCCTTACACTGCTCTGCAATCCTTTTTCCAATTCCTTCTAGTTCTTGGTTGATAGAACCAACTGATATATTTCCAAAAGCAGATTTTGAGATCAGCTCCCAGCATTCTTCATTCGTCATCAACTTCATTTGGTAGCTTTTTTCAGCCTGAGCGACTGTTGAGACAATTTCACTTCGTGTGGTTACAACAATCTTGCTCCCTTTCTCTGCATCAGCAAAGGCAACCTGGAAACTTTCCCATTCTGTGTTACTTTCAGACCAAAAATCATCCAGAACGAGTAAAAATCTCTTCCCTGATAGCGTTTTCTTCAGCTGAACTTGAAGTGAAGGTAGATCCTCAGTATTAACTGCACTTGAAGTGATCTCTTGCAGAACGGCTTTTGTAACCGTGAAGACATTAGAGTTAAGCCCAGCAGAGATCCACATTTTTTCATCAAAATGTTCGGTCACACTGTTGTCATTAAAAACTCTCTCTGTCAAGGTAGTCTTTCCAACCCCTGGCATACCCACTATAGAGATCACAGTTGGTTTCCCAATGCATATTTCATCATCAGAAAGCAGAAAATTAACTAATGCTAGCTTATCTTCAACTCGCCCAACCACTATGCCTTGTGGAAGATGATCATGTCTTGACCGTGATGCTTGCCTCCATTGTGGCTCTCGAATCTCACTATATTCTTTCAGTCCAATAATTTCAATGTGTTTCACATGATGTTCCAGTAGTCTAACTACTTTTTCCATCTTTGGTTCTATCTTTTTCAGTATGGCTTCGCGACCAGCCATAAGATTCTGGAATAGTCCTCCGAATCTTCCCGCATCAGCTACTAGTCTTCTTCTCAAAGCTTCTGTTCGTAACTCATCAAGAATATCCTCTGCTTGGAAAAAAGCATCTTTGATTCCCGTAAGCCAATGTTTTACCTCCCGAACATGTTCTGCTCTCTGCTCAGCATCTGCAAGCACCGGGTTCGCAGTCACCAAAGCGGCCTTCAATCTCTTTAGAAATGCACTGGAGGACTTTCCCTTGCATACTTCGACCAATTCTTGAGAAGTATTGATCCGCTCAACCATCACGCTCACACAATTTGATAAATAGGAGTTCGCCATGTTTGTCCGCGTAACTTGTTGGAGCAAAGGAGATGCAACAAGTTACACAGGAAAAACCCAAACCAATTATTTGAATAAGCAAGCGGAAAGGTTTGTTGACTCGCTGTTCTATATGCAATTTGTCAGCTGGCCTGAAACAAGTTACAATAATGTCAAGATTTTGGAGATTTTCTTCTTCCACTTGATCACGATGCCTAAAACTGTTATTTTACATCTCCATTTTCTAAAACTTATTACAACGAGTCACATTCAAGAAAAAGAAGACGAAGTAAGGTGAATCTGACCTGCAGTATGAAGTTCTATCTCTTGTAATGTCTTCTTCCTCTTCCCTATATCGAAATATCTCTTGAAGCAGAATTTTCAAGGCTTCTTCGTCTTCTTCTTCTTTTTTCTGTTATGTTGTGCCTTATGTCTGGATTTTAGGATCTATGTGCAGCATAGAGGTCAGACGAGGAAGCCAAAAAGGGTTTGGCTGCGTAGTATTCAATGTTGTATGTTTCTAAGAAGGTTCAGGGGAAGAAAAGGTCCTGCCAATGTCTCGCAATATATACCACATGTCCATGATGTAAGTTTTCTTGTATATTACACCATCTCTTTTTCTATATTCTCTAATTGATGTATATTATGTATAAAGGATTTGACATGGTATTGAAGTCACCTCAATTCTGAATTCCAACCTATAATAACACATATATATAAAAAAATTGAATAAAAATTATGTCTCTCACAAGCTTAGTCCTTTAAATATACATGTCTAATATGAACCAATCGATCTCCAGAAAAAACCCTATATAGAAGACAAAAACATTGAAAGGTCTAAACTAAAAATATTTGCGAAGACTCCAAAAATGTACATCCGTTGATTTAACTCATGTTTTTTTTTTTGCATTTTTGTGTCTTAGCGCATAAGATTGACTTTGTCTAAGTTGGTAGACCAAGACAAAATTACGATTTTTCGTGCCAGCTCACGAGGGAGTCAATCTCGAATTTAATATTTTGTTCGTTTGTGGAAGATAACACACTATTAATTTCTTTTAACTATAATTTAATTAATTTGTTATCTTTAACTTATCAGAAGTTTTCATGAGTATTATTTTTCTCAAGTCAGCCTAATTCCTCTGCTATTTTTATCTAAGTAAATGATTTTGACTAATTCATCATAAAAGTTTCGTCCTTTTCAGGCTTTGCTGTAAGATTCTCCACGAAAATGCAGGCAACTTCCAAGTATTTTCAGTCGGTAATTGGAGAATTCACTTCGGTGGCATGATTCATGGCGCTTTGTTTTATCAAGTCAACGTTGTGGGGAAATACAGTTTAATTAAGGTTAGTTTCTCTGACCACTTTGCCTTGTAGTTTCTTAGTATTTGGAATCTTTGATTTTTGCGAATTATATAGCCTGCTGTGAAGTTTATTCATCCTGAGAAATAAATCTCCAACTTCTTGATTTCGTCTCTTGTTTGTCGTGTTTTCCCAGAAAGCTTTGTCTGTGCAAGACAGACGAGATGATGGTAGGAGAGATGGTTCTCTCAGCTTTCTTACAAGCTCTCTTCCAGACGCTGATGTCTTCTCATTTCAAGGCCTTCTTCAAGAGGCGAGAACTGAACGAGACTGTACTAGAGAGGCTCAACACTGCGTTGTTGACAATAAGTGCGGTGCTGATTGATGCGGAGGAGAAGCAGATTACAAACCCGGTGGTGGAAAAATGGGTCAACGAGCTGAGAGATGTTGTTTACCATGCTGAGGATGCTCTTGATGATATTGCTACAGAAGCTCTGCGTCTCAACATAGGAGCTGGATCTTCTTCTTCCAACAGGCTGAGACAGCTTCGTGGCATAATGTCCCTCGGAGATTTTCTTGACGGGAACAATGACCATTTGGAGACCAGGCTTGACAAGGTTACGATAAGGCTCGAGCGTTTAGCCTTACAAAGAAATGTATTGGGTTTGAAAGAGCTAACTGCAATGATACCCAAACAAAGGTTGCCAACGACATCTCTTGTGGATGAATCTGAAGTGTTTGGTAGAGATGATGATAAAGATGAGATCATGAAATTCTTGATTCCTGAGAATGGACACGATAGCCGGACAACTGTTGTAGCTATTGTTGGAATTGGTGGGGTTGGTAAAACCACAATTACACAACTCCTATACAATGATCAGCGTGTTCGGAGTCATTTTGGAACTAGGGTGTGGGCTCATGTCTCAGAGGAGTTTGACGTTTTTAAGATCACCAAAAAGATTTATGAATCCGTGACTTCCCGGCCTTGCGAATTCACCGACCTGGATGTACTTCAAGTCAAATTGAAGGAGAGGTTAATAGACTTACCGTTTCTGCTTGTTCTAGATGATTTGTGGAATGAAAAGTTTGCGGATTGGGATCTTCTACGCCAACCCTTCATATCGGCTGCTCGAGGGAGCCGGATTCTTGTGACAACACGAAGCCAACGCGTTGCATCCATTATGTGTTCTGTCCATTTACACAACCTTCAGCCATTATCTGATGGAGATTGCTGGTCGTTGTTCATGAAAACTGTATTTGGTAGTCAAGATCCATGCCTAGATCGAGAAATTGGAGATCTTGCAGAAAGGATAGTGCACAAGTGTCGCGGCTTGCCTTTGGCTGTGAAAACACTCGGTGGTGTGTTACGGTTTGAAGGTAAAGTTGGAGAATGGGAAAGAGTTCTAAAGAGCAGGATTTGGGATCTTCCAGCTGATAAGAGCAACTTGCTTCCAGTTTTACGGGTAAGCTACTACTACCTTCCAGCTCACTTGAAACGATGTTTTGCCTATTGCTCGATATTTCCCAAAGGGCATGCGTTTGAGAAGGAAAAAGTAGTTCTATTGTGGATGGCAGAAGGTTTCTTACAAGAGACGAGCAGCAGTAAGAATCTAGAAGATATCGGGGATGAGTACTTTTCTGAACTAGAATCAAGGTCGCTTTTTCAAAAGAGCAAGACGCGATACATAATGCATGATTTTATCAATGAGCTGTCTCAGTTTGCTTCAGGAGAGTTCAGCTCCAAATTTGAAGATGGTTGCAAACTTCAGATTTCAGAAAGGACCAGATATTTATCCTACCTGCGAGATAATCATGGTGAGCCTATGGAGTTTGAGGCTCTTCGCCAGGTCAAGTTTCTCAGAACTTTTCTACCGCTCAGCCTCACAAATTCTTCTAGGTCATGCTGCTTAGATACAATTGTCTGCGAGAAGTTACTTCCAATGCTTACCCGCTTGCGTGTTTTGTCTTTGTCTCATTACAAGATCGCAAGGCTGCCGCCAGATTTTTTCAGGAACTTAAGCCATGCTCGGTTCTTGGATCTATCTCGCACTGAACTCGAGAAACTTCCGAAATCCCTTTGTTATATGTACAACCTCCAGACACTTCTTCTTTCTTACTGTTCCAGTCTGAAGGAGCTACCTACAGACATCTGCAACCTCAGCAATCTGCGCTATCTTGATATGATTGGGACTAAGCTAAAACAGATGCCTCGAAGATTTGGTAGATTGAAGAGCCTCCAGACTCTTACCACTTTTTTCGTGAGTGCTAGTGACGGGGCAAGGATTTGTGAACTTGGAGAGCTTCATGAACTTCATGGAAAACTTAAAATAGTTGAGCTACAACGAGTTGTGGATGTTGCTGATGCTGCAGCTGCAAATTTAAACAGCAAAAAACATCTGAAGGAGATGGATTTTGTCTGGAGATCTGGATCTAGTAGCTCAGAGAGCAACACAAATCCTCACAGGACGCAAAATGAAGCTGAAGTCTTTGAGCAGTTACGCCCACATCGTCATATCGAGAAAATCAAGATTGAGAGATACAACGGAAGAAGGTTTCCAGAATGGTTGAGTGATCCTTCATTTTCTAGAATCGTATGCATACGCCTCAATGAATGTCAAAACTGTTCCTCCTTGCCATCTCTTGGTCAGCTACCAGGTCTGAGAGAACTTTACATTTCAGGAATGGCCGGGCTTAGAAGCATAGGTTCCGGTTTCTACTTCAGCAATCTATCACAGCGTGATCGAGAACAACAGCCGTTTAGATCGCTGGAAACACTGCGATTTGATAACCTGCCGGATTGGGAAGACTGGTTAGACATAAGGGTCACAAGAGGAGACTTATTCCCTTCTCTCAAGCACCTTTTCATACTGAGATGTCCAGAGCTTACCGGTAATCTACCGACCTTTCTTCCTTCTCTGATCTCTCTTCACATCCATAAATGCGGGCTCTTAAATTTCCAGCCAGACCACCACGAGTACAGCTACGAGAGTCTTCAAACAGTAAGCTTAAAGAGCAGCTGTGACTCTCTCGTGACATTTCCGTTAGGCCATTTTGCCAACCTCGACAAGCTTGAAATCGATAACTGCATATCTCTGCATTGTCTCCAGCTCTCAAACGAGCATTTGTATGGTCTGAATGCTCTAAGAAGCCTGAGAATCAATGACTGTCAGAATCTGCAGCGTCTTCCAGAGCTAAGCTTCCTGTCTCAGTTACAGGTCACGATCTCAAACTGCAGGTATCTCAGACAGCCAATGGAACCACAGCCTCAATACCATCCACCTCAGTTTCATCTTCCAAGTGTAAACGTGTCAGGTTCAACGAGGTCTCATGGTTCACACAGATCGTATGATTCACGTTCACCCTCAAGATATGACTAAACCTGATTCACTCGCATCAATCAAAGATCTTTTTTCTTTGTTCCATTTCTAAGTGGTTTTGTTTTTTCTTTCTTTTTCTAGTTGTCTGTTATATACATGTGTTCCCTGTTCTGCGTTTTGTATCAAAGTATTCCATTATCTCTATTTCTCTCAGTCACAGAGGATTTTCCTTCCCAAAAGAAAATCTTGGCACTTATTCATCAAATATAGAAAATATAAGAGTAGACATTGCCAAAATCCCAATGGGTTTAGCCTTACAGCCATAGCTGGAGAATCAGTGATTAAAGAGATATGGAGAATCAGTGATTAAAGAGATATGGAGACGAGTCCCAATTTGTTAATCACTTAGTGGATTAAGAAACAGAATTACCAACTGTTAAAAGTCAACCGTCGATGAGACGAGTCCCAATTTCCAAGCAGATACCTCTAACGGAATTTCCAAGCAGATACCTTTAACGGAATCCACATAATCACGTTCCTCACTTGCTTTGTTCCCATGTGCAAACCTTAATGATATTTACTGAAACCTGACATTAAGATTCAAGAACACAAAACTAAAACAGAGAGGTGATCGCAACATAAATGGTTCATAGGAAAGAAGACCAGAGGGCGAACTAAACAGACTTATTAGGACATTAGATGCATTGAGCATATGATCAGTTTATGCAAAAGATCAGTTGTGTCTGCCAGCAATGTAGCTAGCCAGAGCCACCAGAGGCGCCGCCTTATTCCGATCAAACCCTTGAAGCAGTTCCTCTGCTTCTCTTCTCAACTTCTCTGCGACTTCCCTTGATCTTTCTAAACCAATCAGCCTTGGATACGTCAGCTTTCCGGCAACCAAGTCTTTCCCGGCAGTCTTACCCAATTCATCAGAGGCTTTCGTTAGGTCAAGAATATCATCAACCACCTGGAACAATAGCCCAATACATCTCGCATACTTTCTAAGCTTCTCGATCTCTTCCTCTGTTCCACCTCCCATTATAACCCCCAACACCGCAGCTGCCTCCAACAACGCCGCCGTTTTGTGGAGGTGGATAAACTCTAGACGCTCCAATCCAACGTCGTCTGGATTCAATCCTTCGCTGCTTAGGTCAATCACTTGCCCTGCCACTAGCCCTTTTGTCCCTATGGCCTTTGCCAGCTCAATTACCGCGCGGACTGTCCTCTCGGGAGCGACCAACCCACTTGACACGATCGTCATGTGCTCAAACGCCAAAGCAAGGAGTGCATCACCCGCCAAAACTGCCATGTCTTCTCCAAATACCTTGTTTGAGCAAAAATGGGTTCAGCACTAGTGAGCATGCATTAACATCAATGAAAGATTCAACACTAGTATTTATTTTATCTGAGGCTTCATATGATTAAACAACATACCTTGTGGTTGGTTGGCTTGCCTCTGCGGAGGGCGGCATTGTCCATACAGGGAAGGTCGTCATGAATAAGAGAGCTCGTGTGGATCATCTCGACCGCGCAAGCGGCTGACATGGCAGTAGCCTCGTCGCCGCCCACGAGTTCGCAGGCAGCAATGCAGAGAAGAGGCCTCACACGTTTTCCGCCCGCTAGCAATGAGTACCGCACCGCCTCTTGAATCGTGAGGGGTTTAAGAAGCGGTACAGAAACGTCGAGAGCCGCGCTTACAGATTCGGCTTTACGGATCATATACGACTTGAAGTCAAAGGCAGAGCTGTGATCATTGCGTTTTCCCTCTGGTGGAATCATGTCTCCGCCTCGTGAGGTGAGAGCAGGAGAGAGAGAGACAAAACACTGCGTTTTTGGAGAATCTTGACGGAGGATATGAAGTTGAATCTTCTTCCTTTGGATTGGATGAAGAGGGAGGATGAGCTGATATGAACAGTAGCCACGGGTGATCCACCTTCTCTCAATACAATTTTATTATTGGGTTTGCCCATTAAGAGCATGTGAAGCTCTTAATAGGTTTCTTGGACTTGGAAGCAATGAAGGTCAACGTCTTTGCTGTTATCTTAAATTGTATCATCTGCGAAGACGACAAATTGAATTTTAAATTATGGGATGAAAAAGTCACTATCTATGTATGTACATATATATTATAAGGTAAGAAGTTCAAACAATAATTAGAATAATTGAATGCAATTCAAATTTCATTAGTAAGTTATTGGAGGAAGTTCTAAAAAAAAAAAAAGTTGACTTCAGGTACAGAGTTTATGAAGTCTGAGTCCCAGAGCATTGTGAGGCTTTTGCCCAATTTTTTAGTCAAGACAATGTGAACTATATAAGAAAATTTGTAAAGATCTGATCCTAGAACATTATGAATGTCCTAACTTCTGAGCCACTTGATCAGAGTACAGAGAATCATGTACTTACAGTTCATATTTGATTTGTTCTAGGAGAACACGCTTGGGGCATTCTAGCCACGGCCCATGAAACCAAGCTAAGCTCTTGGTCTACGAGAGAACACCATGTAATAAGATAACATCCAATAAGCTGATACATATCAGATAACATAAGCTGTAATTGTCAGTCATAAGCCATGCCGATCTTCACAATTCTGCAGTCCTTAGATCAATGCAGCCAAAGCAGATATTGTGCGGGACACACTACTGAAAGTTGGGAGCTTTGGATAAACGTTTTCCCTAGAACGCCTCCTCATGCTCTCCGTTGCTCACAAACGCAGATATTATAACGGTCCAGGTGATATCGTTCTTTGAACAAACTCTGCGCATTTAGAGATGTCTCCCTTTTTATAGAAAATCTGTTTGGTAATATCTGCCACGTAAAACTACGTCTATCTTCAGCATCTTGTCAAAAAGTTCATAAGCTTCAAATACTTGGTCATGCTCACAGTCTAGAGGCATGAATGAAACTAACCCATAAATCTTCCCACAGGCTTGAAACATGGAGCTAGAATAAACACTGACACCTCCCTCCTGTCTCATTGTCAGAAACAAAACCAAACCCATCTTTGAAACAACTAAGGATGTTAATAAGGGTTTTTAAACCCAACCCAGCCCTGCTTATTTAAAACACAGTCCTAAATGAACCCTAACACTTTTTAAGCCCTATAAAATTTGTAATATAGGGTTAAACCCTTTTGAGACTTTTTTGAAGTGGCCATATTTTTTTTACTTAAGAAACAGCCTTTATAATAAGTTTTAAGAGTAAGACACGAACCACACAACTAATTTTATTTTCTTTTTTAAACAGGGCCCTAAACCCTGCATTAGCCCTGTAAACTGTATTATTCTTTTTTTTTCTTTTGGGTAAAATTAGTCTTTTTTCTTTATAATTAGAACAAAAAATTACATTTATTTAATTAATGTCATTTTCATCTTTGCATCATTCAAGTTATTATTTTAAAAAGTAAAACAAAATATATTTTTACATTTTTGGCGGGAAACAAGATTTTAACTTTTTGGCGGGAAAAATGAGATTTCACTTTTTTGACGGAAAACAGGATTTTACGTTTTTGGCGGGAAAGTGGAATTTTACGTTTTTGGCTGGAAACATGATTTTACGTTTTTGGCGGGAAAACGAGATTTTACGTATTTGGCGAGAAAACAGAATTTCACGTTTTTGGCGGGAAAACGAGATTTTACGTTTTGGCGGGAAAACATTATTTTAACTTTTTTGGCGGGAAAATGGGATTTTAACTTTTTGACGGAAAACATGATTTTACGTTGCTGACGGAAATATGAGATTTTACATATTTGGCAGGAAAACGAAATTTTATGTTTTGGCAAGAAAACAAAATTTAACGTATTTGGCGGGAAACATAATTTCACTCTTTGGCGAAAAAACCGAATTTTACGTTTTTGGCGGGAAAACCGAATTTTACTTCTTTGGCAGGAAAACGGAATTTTATATTTTTGGCGGAAAAACGGAATTTTACGTTTTTGGCGGGAAAACGGAATTTTACGTTTTTGGCGGGAAAACGGGATTTTACGTTTTTGGCGGGAAAACGGAATTTTATGTTTTTGGCGGAAAAACGAGATTTTACGTTTTTTGGCGGGAAAACGGAATTTTACGTTTTTGGCGAGAAAACGAGATTTTACGTTTTTGGCGGGAAAACGATAATTTACGTTTTTGGCGGGAAAACGATAATTTACGTTTTTGGCGGGAAAACGGAATTTTAAGTTTTAAGAGGGAAAACGAGAATTTACGTTTTTGGCGGGAAAACGGAATTTCACGTTTTTGGTGGAAAAACATGATTTCACGTTTTTGGCGGGAAAGCGGAACTTTACATTTTTGGCGGGAAAACGGAATTTTACGTTTTTGGTGGGATAACAGAATTTTACGTTTTTGGCGGGAAAACAAGTTTAAGTTTTTGGCGGAAAAAAATGATTTTGGTTTACACATTTGATTTTGGTGTTGTTTAGGTTTTTATTTAAAAAAATTGGGTTAAAAACTTAGGCCCTGTAAAAAACTTAACCCTATAAATTCAGCCATTTTTAACCTTATTATAAAATATAGGGTTTAGGGCTTAATTTTTTATACAGAACCCGGGCTAACCCTGTGAGTTTGAGCCCATATTAACATCCCTAGAAACAACCATCAATCGCAGCTCAGTTTTTCAAAGGGATTCTATCAAAAATATTGCCTTTGATACACATCCCTGCAACGAAAGAAACCATTAATGCTCCCCCCACCAAGGCGTTGTAAGAAGCTGTGGTTCTCTCGGGCATTTCATCGAACGGCTTCATGGCTTTACTCAATCTTACCGTTTTCCACATTGGCGGCCATCATCACAGTCCAGGAAACTAAATTGGAATACGACATAGGCCTAAAAACTTGTTCCATATTTCCGGTCCTTCCGTGATTCGTGATCTGAGAACTGCAGTCAACGACGGGTTTGCTTGATTTCAGACGAATTGCGTGATTCCTAGGTTTCCGGCTTGAGCTTAGGAGACAATATGCGTAGAAAACAGGGAAGGTTTCGAAGAGTAAATGCCAAAAGTGTATCTGAGAAGTGAGAAGAAGGCAATGTCCGTAAATCAAGCGGGTCGTTGAAATCTCCCGCGATTAGTTAGTCGCATGACCCAGTGAGGAGAGACAAGCAAGGACGAAATGGCGGGAATTTTTAGGGTTCTATCAGCACAAGCCCTTCCAGTTGCTTTAGAGCATCATTATTGCTAAAAATCCAAATGGGTTTCTTAAGTATTATTTTAATATAAATTTGAAGTTAAGAAACTGTGTTAAAAAAACTTTTGTTTTTGCTGTTTTATTAGTGGGGTTCTTAAAATTTTTTTTTTTTTTTTTTTTGTGGTATCCATCCTTATTTTGTTCTATTTCATTATATTTGATTATGCTTTTCATATTGTAACCATATGTTGAGTGTGTCAAATACTTCATTTAAATTTCCATTACATAGATGTATATATCATACTTTAACTTGTTATATATATAATATACATTTCATAATTATCTTCTTTTTGATCTATATTCAACAAATTAAAGATTCATACAAAATCTAAAACAAAATTAACTTCTTTTAGATGTCAACAAGCATGTATGAGAGAGAAGTGGAAGCAGATTGTGAAAGTATACACAATACCATAACCAAGACATGATGCAGGAGATAAGTGTTTTACACAGCCGATTGAAACACAAATATAACACAAACTAAAACGAATTATAATTACATTAAACATGTCACATAGTACTAGTTAAACATGTCACATAGTATGCGCCATCTCCTAAAAAAGGGACTGTAGCTCTGCTATTCCAACAGATTTAACTGAACTGAACCCTTCTCGTAGCTGGATCCAGGGTCGCAAACAAACGATTTTCAGCGAGAACACTAGCACCAGTCAATTGGTTCAAAAGTTTACTCTTTCCAGCGTTTGAGTAACCAACCTTAAACACAATGGGCATAAAACATTGTGTTTAGAATGTGTTGATCAATTCCTACGAGTTTAGAATAACGTGCTATACTTACCAAAGATACAACAAGAACAGGTATAGCAACACGCCGGCTTTCTTACGTCCATCTTAATGAACCTGTAGAAAAAACTAAATAAAAACAGAGCCTAAGAAACAGCTCATCACAAATGTAATCACAAACTGTGTCACACCCATCTCTTGAAAAACGAGCAGTAGCAAAAGAGGCTAAAAACTGCAGAAGTATAAATATATTATTTGTACTTCAATTTGGAATTCTCCCCATACCTTTAACTTGGCCACTTGATTGACGCTCAAGGTGAGTCCACATTTTAGTTAATAGTGGTAATTGGTATTCCATTTGTGCTAGAGCAATCTGCAAACAATTCGAGATTGATCTAATGTTGTATCCCGAATGCATCGATTCATCCTAACCACACAACAAATTCTCCGGAATCAAAATCACGACGAGGCTCCAGACACCCGAGCAAGACATCAATCAGACAAAATTGAATTGAAAGGATGCAGGGTTTCTTAAATACGAGTGAGATTAGAAGAAACCTAACCTCGTCTTCGCCGAGGAGCTTGAAAATCAGGAAAATCTTAGTCCGATCTTTAGATTCGTGCAATTCGTACGTCGGCACTTGTGCTTACATGAGCCCAGAGAGATTCGACTCTGAATCGGCAGGTGGAAGCTCCGACATCTACGCCGGATTCGCTCGGCAGAACGATGAAGAGAGAAGAGAGAAAATTTTTTTTTCTTTCCTAATTTTCTCCAACCAGCTCTACCTTAAGAAACGGTTCTTAAGGTTCCAATTTAAGAAACGGTTCTTAGATAAATTGATACTGTACATTTAATTTAATAATAAAAAATGCTAAGAAACCATGATAATAACCTGCAATAATCATATGCTCTTAGAAGGTTTCAGCTGGGCTTGGGCAAAATACCCGGAATCAAAAAACCGAACCGAATTAAGAGATATCAAACCGAATATATTAGTTATGTTTATAACGAAAGAACCAAAATAACAGAAATATCTAAAAATCTTTAATTATATTTATCAAAATTAAATATTTTTTTGCGAAATTTAACCAAAATTTATTTAAATTAAACTATTTTTTTTTAGTTTTTGTCGAGTATTTAGGATAAATTTTGGGTATCCGGAATTGAATCCGACCCAAAAAATGAAATACCCGAATAGGTCTTAAAACTCTAGTACCAAAATACCCGAAATCCGGAATAACTGAACTCGACCCGAAACCCGAATACCTAGGCCTAGTTTCAACAAACGCACCATATATAATTTATTTTCTTTTTCTTTTACATAATGGTTTTTTTTTCTTCATAATTCTCGTAATTTGTTCAGCATTAAACAAAAAAATTCCAAACCACTTTATCTTTTTGTTTTGTTTTTTGTTTTTGAAGAAAGACAATAGAAAAAGGGAAATGTTAGAGGGGAATTTAGCACTCCCCCGGTTTAACCCGGTTTGAATAGAAATCAGCCCAACAATCAACTTCAAGGCCCATCGAAACCGATCTACGTAATTAAAGGGAAATTTCCTTTAATTAATAAAGAGAAGATTTCCTTTATTTGGATAAAGGCAAATCTCGGAAAAAAAGGAGATTATCCTTATCAGCTTCAAGGAAAAAGGATAATTGCCAATACAAAGTCAAGAAGGAAAATGAAGAGCTAAGGACTTCAAGACTTATAAATAAGGAGGCCATCGCCTCATTCTGAATGATCTAAAAATTCCATCACATCCTTTGTAACAAGAACTACGTTTTGGCTTGATCCCTATTTGAAGGGTACGTAGGCAGCCTTCAACGGCACAGCTATAAATCTAATAAAAATAATTCTCCTAAACTCTAAACTGAATTCGCCAATCTACGATGTGTGCGAATTCTGGTTTAACAATTGGCGCTAGAAGGAGGGGGCAAGAAAAATCTGGTGTTTATGGAGAATTATTTTAAAACCCTAGAAATCCGACAAAGCCTCCGACTCTTCTCGTCATGTTCAACGCCAGCTCAATCCGAGATAAAAACAATAACAACCAGCTCAACGCCATGAGCAAGATGAGGAAACAAGCGTGACGTGTATGCCAAGCAACATAGTATGAAGAAGACGTGCCAAGTAACGTGATCGTGACAAGGAGGAGTACGCGAGGGAAACGACAAACAATGATGAACTCACGATCTGATTCTCGCCATGATGAACCCGCCGATCTCAAACTCACCATGAACGAGCTCGCCGAAGAAGAAGAACGAGCTCAACAAAGATGGTTCTGGCCGAGCACGACACGCCGAGCTCACTCCCACGAGCTTACAAACGCCGAGTTCGCACATGACGAGACGACCTTGCGGAACACGCCGACCTCGCCGCACATGCCGACCTCGGCAAACACACCGAACTCATCAGACCGCAGCCATTGAACACGCCGAGCTCGCGGAGGCAAACTTATCGTACCGCCGATCTCGAACTCAACATGACGAACTCACTTGCCGAGCATGAAAACCACCATGACCAGAGAAGATGTAACTTGCATGCCGACCAGGAAGCACCCGATGCTGACCTCACTCACCATCACTGCCGACATGAAAGAAGATCAGATTTCTCTTTTTTGTTGGGCTTGGTAAAGTTTTTGGCCCATTCAAATATCACAAGATATTAGACCCAAATTTCGGCCCAAAATAATGCAAGGATTTAAAAGCCCAAAGACGTCATTCTCAACGATGCAGCTCCAACGTAGTCAAATTCGTTAAAAAAAAAAAGAAAAAAAAAAAAAAAGGACATCCACTGATAGATCCAGCTCGTCACTTATCGATTATAGCTCGTCTACAGAGCTCCCTAAAATTCAGGTATTTTTTATCAAATTTTTTACTTGTTATTCGAAGATATTTTTTTTTCAGATTATATCATAGGATCCGTTCCTTCAAGCCGAACTTAAGCAGTTCGCCGAACTCGTACAGTTCGTATCATCAAGCCGAACTTAAGCAGTTCGCCGAACTCGTACAGTTCGTATCATCAGGCCGAACTTAAGCAGTTCGCCGAACTCGTACAGTTCGTATCATCAAGCCAAACTCAAGCAGTTCACCTACCTCCCAATCGAACATATCGCCTACTTCGCAGTAAAGCAGCTCGTGGTCGTAGCTCGACGATCCGACAGTAAGGTAGCTAGCGGTCGCAGCTCGTCGGTCTAACATTTAGGTAGCTCAGTCGCAACTTACTCATCATGCAGTCACAGTTCGCCGATCTCGCAGCCCCACCTAACTCACGGCCACAGCTCGCCAACCCCCTACTCGCCAAACTCACGATCGCAGTTCTCCGACCGCACAGCTCGCTGACCCCGCAGTATGGCAACTCGTAATCGTAATTCACCGATCTAAACAATTGGGCAGCTCGCCGACCTCACAGTCCCGCACGAACTATCGAAACCGAACTTGGAAAAGCCGAGACCGACCTCGCACCTAACTAACAAACGCCGAGCTCAGTCTCGAGCTCAATCTCTCGTCTTTAGTAATTTTTGCAGGAACAAAGACGAACAACGTCTAAAAGGAAATTCGACCAGATGCTGATTTCAACTCCAATCGGGCTAAAGAAATCCGCCGAACTCGAACACTCCTTCGCCGAACTGAGGGGGGGACTAATTGTTAGAGGGGGATTTAGCACTCCCCCGGTTTAACCCGGTTTGAATAGAAATCAGCCCAACAATCAACTTCAAGGCCCATCGAAACCGATCTACGTAATTAAAGGGAAATTTCCTTTAATTAATAAAGAGAAGATTTCCTTTATTTGGATAAAGGCAAATCCCGGAAAGAAAGGAGATTATCCTTATCAGCTTCAAGGAAAAAGAGATAATTGCCAATACAAAGTCAAGAAGGAAAAGGAAGAGCTAAGGACTTCAAGACTTATAAATAAGGAGGCCATCGCCTCATTCTGAATGATCTAAAAATCCCATCACATCCTTTGTAACAAGAACTACGTTTTGGCTTAATCCCTATTTGAAGGGTACGTAGGCAGCCTTCAACGGCACAGCTATAAATCTAATAAAAATAATTCTCCTAAACTCTAAACTGAATTCGCCAATCTACGATGTGTGCGAATTCTGGTTTAACAGGAAATACTACTTAATAACCATACTGGGAGTTCATAATTTAAGGACTAACCATATAAATGGTTTGGTTAGAATATAGTGTATATATTCTAATATATACACAATTGTCCTGCAGAGAGATAAAGTGGTTTGATTATACTATTCTCACGTGGCAATCTTTATGTTCTTGTGCTTATGACACTTCCTTTCTCTCTCTCTCTCTCTTCATCATGAAACCTTCGTCACTGTCATCACAGTTACTCCTCCTCCACTCAGCCATTATCTCCGCCGCTCCATCCCTCTCTCCGACTCCTTCACTGACCATCTCTCCCGCTCCTCGCACCCCTCCCACTTCTTCTTCTTCTTCCATCTCCAAACGCCCAATGACTCCACCAATCTGAGCGTATGTTGATGTTAATGTAGCCAACGAATCGGGGCTCGAGCATGAATTCAATCGCTAAATCAAAAGTAACTCAAATGGATAGGGTAAAACAAAACACTACAGTCCCAAAAAAAAAAAAAAAAACATAGCCTTAATTAATAAAGAGTATATTAATTGAAACGATTTTTGTTGATTTACCGTCATTTGTTAATTAATACGAGAGGCCACAAGAATAAAAAAAGAGTGTAGATTACGATAACAATGATTTGATGTGTCTTTACCAAAAAACAATGATTTGATGTGGTATGATATGATATGTGTATATATTATATACAAAACGACTTTACCATCAACCACTACAAAAAACATGGTGGAAGACGTCGGTTTTCTAAAGTCGTTTCTTTAACCGACGTTAAGCGTCGTTTGATCAACCGACTAAACTTTTTTAATAAATAGTTAACTCAAGATTCGTGTTGGATTAAAATACATTACTTTATTAGTATAAAAATATTGGGTTTAACTAGTAATTTGTAAAATACCTTTATAATATACATAGATTATATTAAAATTTGAATGAACGATTATGATTACTTGGTGAAAGGAGTGAAATTTGTTTGATATTGTTGTAACATGTCACTTTTGTTGACGAATGTAAAACGAACAATATTTAGCCTCCAACAACAATGAACAAAAAAGTTCATAAAACCTATATAAAGAAGGAAACCTATAAAAAAGTTCATAAAAATCTATCTTATAAAAAAGTTATTATGCTTATAAAAATCTATCTTTTAATCATGAAAAAAAAAAGAACGTGTGAGCTAAAGTGTATATTTGTATCCAACTCATGTTTTGGTAATTAGTCTTCTCAAGTGATAGTTACATTATTTAAAGAATATATATATCAAGTAACAATAGCATAACATTTACGAATTCATACATGAACTTAAAAGGTTAATTAACAGATATGAAACAGCATTTGTTATATTATGACTTCACGAAACCAATCAATACATAACCACATCATTATCGTCTTGCCACAGAGAAAGAGTTGGTTCCTCAAATGCAAGTCCATAGTTAATATGAGAATAATAATCACCACCTTCAATCTCAAGACTATCCATGTAAGAAATTTCCGTACACCAATTCATCATCTCATCATCATTTTGCGACGAAACCACACCAATATCAAAGTCGTTAAGCCACCCGAAGTCATCTTCAAGACCGGGTTTTGTCTGCTGGAGATCCGTTTTCCGAGATTCTATGGTCGTGGGAGAACTCAGGTTGATCTCCACTTCTAGCGATCTAATGACGCGGTTTAATTTCTCTTCTTCCTCTTCGTTAACGCTACTATGATTTTCGACAGGCGATTCTTCTTCCAAAAAAGACATGATCATAAGCTCATCGTTGAAAATCTCCATGCCTTGATTTAAACCATATTGCACTGACGCCATTTGTGAGAAGAGAGAAACAGTTAAGAATAGCAAATATATATATTATAGGTTGTGCCAAAGCTAAGGTCTTATATATAGGGAAAGGTTAAATTAATTAATTAGGCATATTGGCGTATGAGATAAGATGTCTCCCCACACTACACGACCACACATGTGATCATATGTAATGTGATATGATGATGATGATGATGATGACGATGATGATGATAATAACAGTTTATAATAAAGAATAAGAATGGGATAATATGATAGCTTTTGGCCTAACTGATAATGGACCATTGAGGAGATATGACTGATTGAAATTAATTCAAGGATATTTATTATAATTAGGAAATTAGTTGAATGTCAAAGCTCAAGTGTCCAAGTGGAATATGCGTATAGGCAAGATCTTGCGAGTTTGGTACAATGCACAACCCACTTATAGATTTGGTTTAGGACAGGCAGAGAAACAAAGCAGAGACATCTACTTTACTCGTGTTTGCAATTAATTTGGGAACAAATCAACGGATGCATATTTATTTTAGAGATTTTATTTTGAAAAGGAGAACTTTTAAAAATGCTCCGGATATATACCACTACTATGTAGAGAAAGAAAATACCACTACTATCAAATATCCACAAAGATTTTATGAAATATTTTATCCTTGAGGAAACTATTTTACCGGAATTTTTTTTGAATGATTTGTTAAACTTTGATTGGTAACAACAGAATTGTGAGAATTAAGAAAACACGTGGAATTGAATAACATATAGCTATCAGATATTAGACTTAACATAAATGTACAACGAAAAAACTCTTTGTTTTTTATGGCGTGGCTTGCACTACAAAATCGACTCTCCACAGGAGATCGTATGCAGGCTTGGAACACAAATGTCTCTACGGTCTGTGTTCTTTGTCAAGATCCACTGGAAACTAGAAACCATTTGTTCTTCTTATGTCCTTACTCGAAACAGGTGTGGACAAATTTAGTGGCGAGGATTCTGCATCAAGATTTCACACTTGATTGGAATACGGTGGTTAGTTTAATATCGAGAGTTCAACCTAATCTTTTGAAGGGGTTCATCCTTCGATTTGTTTTCCAGATGACTGTTCATACGCTTTGGAGAGAACGAAATGCACGGAGACATGAAACTAAAGCTTCTCCGGCTTCTAGCATAATAAATCTCATCGACAAAGGTCTTCGAAACCGTTTTACCTCTATTCGAATGATGGGTGACAAACGATTTGAAGACGGAATGCAACAATGGTTTGCTTCACGACCAACAACTTAAGTTGGAGGGATCAAGTTTCTTTATCTACTTCTTTTCTGAGTTATGTAATAGTTCGTTATCTTATTAGCTCGCATCCCGTATGTAGAAACGTTTTTTTTTCGGGTTAGAATAAAATTTAACATTCATCCAAAAAAAAAAAAAAACTCTTTGTTTTTTAATCATTAAAATTAGGGTAAAATTATGAAATGATAAAATGACGGAATATTTCAACATAATCACGATTCTACAAATTCGTGTGATTAGTAATAAAATGTAGAAATCCAGTTATTTTATTAGTTACCATATACAACTAAAAACATTTTAAGGTGGTTTTTTTTTTATCAACTTACTTTATTAAATTAAATAGTATACGGAAAATACAGATAAGACATAATCTATAGAGGAGGAGTATTAAAAAATAAAGACAAATCATTCACCTCGTATGCTTTCTTCGATAATATATCTGCTGCACTATTTTTTTCACGATTAATATGTCCCAATGTTAAGGTGGTTATGTGTAAAAAATAAGGTTTTATACTAAAAGTGTGATGACTTAGTTAGTGATTACTGGTTAGTGTAAAGAGTTGATTTCACTGTCCTTTAAGTTCAATCTCATTGGAAAATGCTTATTTAAGTTGTGTCATAGTATTATCCATGGTTTAGTTTTAGATTTCGATTCCGAACTTCGAGATTATAAAAAATAATTTAATACTTTAATAAAAAAATGTATAATATAATGTTGTCTCATATTTTGTGAAATATGTAAATAAATTTATAAATGAAAAACAATCTAACTAATATATACTTTTTTTTGTTTGGTTTGTAATTAGAATGCATAATTTACACGCCCATAAAAACGGTTCGGGTCTACTGCACATCTAACATCTAACATATAATGTAAACTTAAGATTGCAAATGCATGTCACATTCACAATATATACACTTACCGACACTAAATTTATATTAAAGATATAAAAAGAAAACTTTAAATTGGGGGTCGTATACGATATGCTTGATAAGGTACGTGTCACATGTGGGTGTTGGACGTTGGAGAAGAAATGATTTGACCGAATAAATGAGATTCGAAGCTTTATAGAAGCATTAGCACGAGTGGTGGTTCTTCTAGTGGACCGACCCACCCCATCTTAATCGCATCAATTATCGATCGGTTCACATGTCTCCACCTCTGTTTTCGTCTTATTTTTATGTTATCCGATTATTCTCCAGGATTTGTAGAATTATGCATAATAACTTGATGAATACTCGTTGACGTTAACAAGAATTACGTGCTTTTACATATTGTAGAATAAAAAAAATAGCCGAATCATACATAAACTACAAAAAATTACCACCAAGATATTAATTGGATTTCACAATTAACCATACATAATGGATGCATATTCGCATAATCAACTTTTTTTTTCACTCGACATAGATCAACCTTTTTTCTCAAACATATTCGTATGATTAATCTCAAACATATACGATCTTTATCTTTTTTCTTCATTCCTAGCTATTATTTCTCTTTTCTAGGCTTTGATCTCTCCTTCACAGCATTGGATTCTCTTTATTCGTGGATTTTTGTCTCCGAAGAATGATTTCTGTTGGGTTTCTTTTTCATCCTAGTCTACGATTATTTCGACGTTTCGTATTTTCAAACGTCAATCAATGCAATTGCATTAAGAATCTTTCAAGAACATCCGTGTCCGTTTTTTTGTTTGACGTTTCACATGTTTTATAAAGATCAAAATTCCTGAAGTTACCAACAAATGAAACAGTGTATGTGTCGTATTTATCTTGAACGGATTCAAAAGCGATGCTATTCTTGTCAATTGCTTACACATGAGCACGAAAAGTGCCCTTTCAATTATAATATCTGATCTCACACTACGGTAAAGAAGAATCAAAGAAAGCAAGTGGTGAAATAGAGTACATGTTTTCTTATAGATTCATATACTATTTGTTCGCTCCTTTTCAACGAAGTTGATGCGTGATTTGAAAGGTATCAAATGCAATTATATTGGAGGCGATCCAATGGTTGGATCCTTAAATACGTCGAAAGCACTAAAGGCAGATGAAGCTACTCCGAGGAGAAGCCCGCCGTGTCTGGAGGATCTGGAGCCGCGGCCAGGAGGCATTTTGCCACTCTTGGAGAGTCTCCACCCGCGGCCAAGTGGCATTTCGCCACTCCCAGAGAGGACGGACCCACGGCCAGGACCCTGCGCGACCAAACTGACTTGTTTCTTCACCGAGACCAAAACCGTCATTTTCCACCAAACCCTAAACGAGATTAGTTCTATAAATACTTATTTTATGCCTCTTAGACAGACACATTAGATTATTTTCATGCTTAATAGCAGAGGCAAACCCCTAGCAACTTGTGCTCTTGGTTCTTCAGGGATTGGAAGAAGAAATTTTTATTGGTGTTCTTCGATAGAGAAGCTTTCTCCATCTCTTTTTATGCATTGTTTTTTTTTTTGAATTTATTGAATATGTTTACTTCAGTTATGACTGAGTAATTCTTTTGTTGGGTATAGAGGTTTAAAGGAGAGCTTATGGTTCAATTCTTATTAGGTTTTTAGTCTAGGATACCGATTATTTACAAAAACAATAATTTATATAGTTAAAAATATATTTCTGTATAAAATATAATATTTTCAGAGATAGAGGTAGTAGAGAATGCGGCTAAGTCAACTTCATCCATCACCACAGACGGTCACAGCGATGTCAGAGATAGAGGCAGTAGAGAAACTCTGACTCAAAGCTGTCAGTTGATATAACATAATTAACAAATTTAAAACGGTATAACATGACATAAAGCCCATGGGCTTTCGATAAACCATTCCAAGAAGTATATATTGGCGGATAGGCTTAAAAGTCTATTTTTACATACCAGGCCCAATAATCACATTAAAACGCTAATTTTTTATTTTTTTTAGTACAAAACTACCACTAGAAAGAACTTCCCAATATATTCATATTGTGGTCTTTTAGTATATTCTTAGTGACTAAGAAATAGATACACATGCACATCAACTCCGGAAGTATATGCGCTTTATCTTCCAATTTATTTAAATAAGATTTGGCTGCTTTACAGTCAATCAACTTTTTTTTTTTTTTATGTTTTTTCTTTTTTCCATGCACGTTGGTATTATGGTGTAAACTATTTTTGTGATGGTACTTTCTTTTAGTAAAAAAACAATTTTATTTTTCAATAAAACTACATATACCAAATGTCTGTTTCCACATATCCTATTATCTTTCACTTTAACCCTTTCTTCATTTTGTTTCTTTTGAGAAAAAGCTTACTTAGTTAATTAATTAAAACTCCTTTCCCACTTTAATGACCAATTATGGTAGCTAAGCTAATCAGCAATATAATTCTCCTCTATGGACGTGTAGTAATCAAAATTCGGACCTGCTATTTAAAATCCGGAATTAATCTTACATTTTCTGAAAATCTAACTAAACAAGTATCTAAAATTTTCATATTCAAATCAAGTTTTTTTTTGTTTTTCTTTTGTTTTCAAATCAAGTTTTTATTTGTTGTGTGAATTAAACTCAAGGTACTCAACTAAACTAACAAAAAAGCTTTGTGATGCAACACTATGGGTATGTTTGTTTGCTTGTGACAAAAAATTATACGTTTACCAGACACAGCCTCTTGCGGTTAAACGCAACGTCTGATCGCAGTGACCTGCGATCGGAATTATTGGACGCTGGAGAAATCCAGCATTGCGATTAGAGTTGCGACTAGAATGGTAAAAGACAAAAATATCCTTGTTATTATTGTAAATTACAAAAATGCCATTTACCCTAAAATCAATTTTAAGTGTCGATCTCCTTCTCTGTGCGTCGAAACTCATCTTCTCTTTTCATCTCTGTGTGTTGCAGAAACTGCTTCAAATCCTAATCGAATCGTCTTTTCTCTTTTCTCAGGTCTCTCTTTGTTTTTTTTGATCGACAGCTCAAAAAATGAAAACTGAAAACAACATTATCTATTTAGGTTATATAAATAGTTAGTAAAGTTAAAACTGAAATGTTTTATGAAAGAAAAAACAAAAAAATTCATTATTTTTATATATATTTTGTAATTTATCTTTGTTCACCTATAGTACCTCTCACCGTTTTTCCCTCTCAAAAAAAGAAGGGGCAACTAATAAAGAAAAGCAAAAAAGCCAAAAAAAAAGAAAGAAATCGCACCAATCATCTCTCTTTAAAAATCGCAACTTTCTTCAAAATTTTCCGCCATGGAAACTCACCTCGCTAAGCAAATACCGCTTTATATAATAAACCCTTCCATCTCCTCCCTCCACGAATGCTTCCCTCCAAAACCCCACCGACCAAACCCCTAAAAGAATCAGCTTTTCGTCTCTGATTCTGATTTTCTCCCAAATTAATGTCTCACGAAATCGTCCCCGTGGATCCCATCGATGTCCCAAGCACGAGCTACTCACGTCCGGCTCTGGGTCGGGAAGATTCGCCGGAACGCCGCCAGTTCACGAGATCCCTCACTTTTCGGGAACACGTGTCGGAGCCATTTGACAGCGAGAGGCTTCCGGCGACATTAGCCTCCGAGATCCAGAGGTTTCTTCGTATTGCAAACTTGGTTGAGTCTGAAGAACCTCGTATTGCTTATCTATGTGAGTTTACCTCTTCCCTAATTGTTATAGGTTTGAATTTAAACCATTTTTTTTCTTCTTCAAAAACTCAATAATCATACTTCACTACCAGTGTTTTTGTTTTTTAAAAAATACAATTTTTCCTTGGCAGGCCGTTTTCATGCTTTCGAGATTGCTCACCACATGGACAGAAATTCCACAGGAAGAGGTGTACGGCAGTTCAAAACTTCTCTTCTTCAAAGGCTTGAACAGGCAAGTCTCTGTTTTTTTGTCATCATATGACCACTTTTCATGAGATTTCTAAACAATGATCAGTTTACTTGTGTTTCCTTGTAGGATGAAGAGTTTACTGTGAGAAGAAGAAAGGAGAAGAGTGATGTTCGGGAACTTAAACGTGTTTATCATGCTTACAAGGAATACATTATCAGACATGGTGCAGTATTCAATCTAGATAATAGGTATCCTTTCTATTTTTTAATCTACTAACCATAGTTCTACTTCAATTTTAGCTAATCCAACATTAACCTTAATTTGGAATTTTTTTTTTTATTATCTTAATAGTCAGCGAGAGAAGTTGATTAACGCACGCAGAATTGCTTCTGTTTTGTATGAAGTTCTAAAGACAGTCACAAGTGGCGCTGGCCCGCAGGTTCTGGCCTCCTAATTCTGTATAACGTGTGCATTGGTTTTTCGCATTTTTGTATATCTAACTTGAAATTATGGTTTCTGATAGGCCATTGCGGATAGAGAAAGTATTCGGGCTAAATCTGAATTCTATGTGCCATATAACATTCTTCCTCTTGACAGAGGTGGGGTACACCAAGCAATTATGCATCTGCCTGAGGTATAAACATATATGCGAAAAGCAAATTATTTTGTTTTCTCATCAAGTAATGCGAAAAGCATATTGAATATTTTCATGGTGAAATGTTCCTCTGTGTCCTAAACTACAGATTAAAGCTGCTGTTGCAATTGTACGTAACACTCGCGGGTTGCCTCCTCCAGAGGAATTTCAGAGACATCAGCCTTTTGTGGATTTATTTGAATTTCTGCAGTATGCATTTGGGTTCCAGGTACTTGTCAGGATCTTGTTATCGGTATTGTGAAGACTGTAATTACATATGGTAACCAAACTTTCATTTTATCCTTTTTATCCTAGAATGGAAATGTTGCCAATCAGAGAGAGCATATGATCCTACTACTCAGTAACACCATCATACGGCAACCTCAGAAACAGTCTTCAGCACCGAAGGTGTTGTTATTATTCCCCTTCTTTATTGAATTGGTTTAGTTCTCCATATTTGAATTTGACATAGTCTTAAATCATGTAATCAGTCTGGTGATGAGGCAGTAGATGCATTGATGAAGAAATTCTTCAAGAACTACACAAACTGGTGCAAATTTCTTGGGAGAAAAAATAACATCAGGTAGTCTTAGCATATCTTTCATCTGTTCGACATTCTGTATTGTTTCATCTCTTTAGGCCGTGTTTATTTCTAACTGTCTGGCCTCACAATCCACCTGCAGGCTGCCCTATGTGAAACAGGAAGCCCTACAATATAAAACATTGTACATAGGACTCTACCTTCTCATATGGGGAGAAGCTTCGAATTTGAGGTTCATGCCAGAGTGCTTGTGTTATATTTTCCACCAAGTAAGCTGAAAATTTATGTTTATTTAGTACATCTTCTTCAAAAGTTTATCAGTCAATCTGATCACTATTCGCAACACTGATGTTGATGTTGATTCAGATGGCTTATGAATTGCATGGAGTTTTAACTGGTGACGTTAGTCTGATTACTGGGGAGAAGGTCGCGCCAGCATATGGTGGGGGAAACGAATCTTTCCTTGAGAATGTAGTTACCCCGATATACAGAGTTATCGAGAAGGTGATCTTTTATTTGATGGAGTGCTTTAACTGACTTAAAAATGAGTAGTCAATTGTAAAGTTTATGTCTGCAGGAAGCTGAGAAGAACAAGAATGGAACTGCAGATCATTCTATGTGGAGAAACTACGATGACCTGAACGAGTTCTTCTGGTCAGAACATTCACTATATAATGTCTGTTTGCTACCATGTCTGTGTTTTTAAAATCACTAATAAGATTTGTTACGTCTTTCGACAGGTCACTTGAATGCTTCGAAATAGGCTGGCCAATGCGACTGGACCATGATTTTTTCTGTGTAGAATCGTTGGATACCAGCAAACCATGGAGATGGCGAGGAATGCTTAGATTTCGCAAGCAGACAAAGAAAACGGATGAAGAGATGGAGGATGACGAAGAACTTGGGGTACATATCCCTGTAACTCATGGAAACATCTCTTCCCCTGATTATGCATTTGCATATAAACACTAAGTAATCTAAAAGATAAAGAAAGCTTTATTCATCAGTAGCCTGTTCATTTGTGACATAGCAGTATGGTGTTCCTCGCTTGTTGAGGAGACTACGGAGCATATTATCGCTTAATATCTAAGTAAGCACATTATTCAAATCGGTCAATTCATGAGTGAACGTACGGTTTCCATAGTGAGAATTCAGAAAAAAGAACTTGGGCAGTCACAAGGACTAATGCTTTTAGGCTCAGCAAATTGCATTGCTTTTAAAATCCTAACAAAGAATTCTCTTGTATGTCTCAAAACACTACATGGGTATCATTTTTCCTTGTCTCATGTGATGTCTTCGTTACTGCAGGCAATCAGTGAGGAGCAGACTAAATCAACCCCAAGATGGCTGGGGAAGACAAATTTTGTAGAGACTCGTTCCTTCTGGCAGATATTCCGGAGCTTTGACAGAATGTGGAGTTTCTTTGTGTTGTCTCTACAGGTTCCTCTTCTGCTCTTTCATCTTTCAAATTATATCCAAGTATATATATATTTACAAACTATGAGATTCTTATTTCCCTTTCAGGCATTGATAATTATGGCTTGTCATGATGTGGGATCTCCACTCCAAATTTTTAACGCCAACATATTTGAAGATGTCATGAGCATTTTCATTACTTCTGCAATTATAAAGCTTTTAAAAGGTTATTAGCCATATTCTTAATGTATAAACTAAGATACAATACTTGTTGCTGACATTTTAGGGGGCTTGTTGCAGGTATTCTTGACATAATCTTCAAGTGGAAAGCCAGAAACACTATGCCGATCGATGAAAAGAAGAAGCAGATGGTGAAGTTGGGTTTTGCTGCGATGTGGACTATTATTCTACCAGTGCTGTATTCTCATTCAAGAAGGAAATACATATGTTATTTCAAAAATTACAAAACCTGGCTTGGTGAATGGTGTTTTTCTCCATATATGGTGGCAGTCACGATATACTTGACAGGAAGTGCGATTGAGTTGGTCTTGTTTTTCGTTCCTGCCATTAGCAAATACATTGAAACCTCCAATCATCCCATCTTCAAAACTTTGTCTTGGTGGGGACAGGTACTTCAATCTCAGAAACTCAACAGTTTCTGCAATTAGTATGTTTTACTTTTGGTGTATTTTCGTACTCACTTTACAAGTTACTATCCAATTACTTTATAAACTGCTAGCTGTTTTCTTCAGCCTAGGTTATACGTTGGGCGAGGAGTGCAAGAAACTCAGATATCACAATTCAAGTATGTCTCAGGCCAATTTTCCACTGTGTTTCTTTTGTTAATCATGTATTTTTTTGTGGTTTTGATTTCTCTTTTTGTTGGTTTGTTCAGATACACCTTCTTTTGGATTCTGGTTCTCTTGACCAAATTTGCTTTCAGCTATGCATTTGAGGTAGATAGGCGCTACTGATAATTTTTGTTGTATGCGTTGCATTCAAAACAGCTTCTTACATTCATTATGATCTGAAAATGCAGATAAAACCTCTAATAGAACCTACACGACTGATAATGAAAGTTGGCGTGCGGAATTATGAATGGCATGAAATTTTCCCAGAAGGTTTACTCTCTACTTTAAACTTTTTTTCTTCTGCTTTAAAGTATGTATTGTGGCGCACTAAAGCTCTTTTTTGCGTTCTCCTTTAATAGTGAAGAGTAATGCTGCTGCGATTGTTGCAGTATGGGCGCCAATCACGGTGGTGAGTTCTCAGTAGGTGGATAAAAACTACGGATTTTCCAGCTTCATGCATGTACTAGAAATATGAGGGTTTATGATAAACTATCGCTTAACAAATGTTGTACTTTCAGGTCTATTTCATGGATACACAAATATGGTATTCAGTGTTCTGTACTATCTTTGGTGGGTTGTACGGAGTTCTGCATCACCTTGGTGAGGTAAGCACACATTTCTTCAAAGAGGGAGTTGTCATTTTGTGCATTTCCTGGCCAGGTTAATAATATATTCTTTGATTTCTATCCAGATTCGAACTTTAGGCATGTTGAGAGGCCGGTTTCATACTTTACCTTCTGCTTTCAATGCATCCCTTATTCCACACTCAACGAAAGATGATAAAAGGAGAAAACAAAGAGGCTTTTTTCCCTTCAGTTTAGGCAGGGTAAGAGGTTTTCTGAATCGATCAAGAAAGACTAAACTGTACACTTTTTTAATGAGCTGGACTATATTTGAGTTCCGTATAAAGAAGTCGTCCACTTTTTGTTTCCAGGGGTCAGACGGCCAGAAAAACAGTATGGCCAAGTTTGTCTTGGTCTGGAACCAAGTCATTAACAGTTTCAGGACAGAAGATCTGATAAGTAACAAGTAAATTGCTCTCTTCTGTATTGTTTGCATGTTAAGTTCTGACATATAAAATAGCTAGCATATAATAACTCTATATTTTATGATCAGGGAGCTAGATTTGATGACGATGCCGATGTCATCGGAGGTATTATCAGGAATCATCCGTTGGCCCATTTTCCTCCTAGCAAATAAGGTACATTTCTTACAAATTTTCTTCAATTTTTTTTTTTTTGGTGGGAATTTCGGTTTGTTGGTAAATATAGCTGCCCCATCTTACTAGTTTTCAACAGCTCTGAGCATTGCAAAAGATTTTGTGGGCAAGGATGAGGCTCTGTATGGAAGGATTCGGAGAGACGAGTACATGTACTATGCAGTAAAAGAATGCTATGAATCATTGAAGTACATTCTTCAGATTCTTGTTGTTGGTGATCTCGAGAAAAAGTAAAGCCTTATATATAGTAGCTTCATCCAGTTACAACTTTTACTTCAACTTCTGCTGTTTTCGGAATGTAATTTAGATATTTGACATTGGTTCAGGATTATATCTGGCATAATAAACGAGATAGAGGAAAGCATCAGACAGTCAAGTTTACTTGAAGAATTTAAGATGAAAGAGCTCCCAGCGTTGCATGAAAAATGTATTGAGCTGGTTCAACTTCTGGTAATCATCTTGTGGTGTTGATAAAGATTTCAGATTTTAAAGTGACAGCTTTTCGTTTCATAAACTTTTGAGTTTTTTTTCTGTACTTTTTAGGTTGAGGGAAGTGAAGAGCAGCTTCAGGTTGAGAAAACTGAAGAGCAGCATAGTAAACTTGTAAAAGCTCTTCAAGATATCTTTGAGCTTGTAACAAATGATATGATGGTACACGGTGACAGGTTAGTGAATGTTTTAGATCATTTTAGTTCGTCATTTTGTACTATTTTAGATCATTTTCATTAAAATAATTCTTTGAATGTTTAGAATTCTGGATTTGCTCAAGCCCCGGGAGGGGTCAGAAGAGGACACAGAAATTTTTATGAGGGTTGTAGAACCACAGTTGTTTGAATCCTATGGAGAAATGAGATGCATTCATTTTCCGCTTCCAGATAGTGCTTCATTGAGTGAACAGGTACCCTGCGATCGTGCTGCAATGCAATATTCTTCATTCAAATGTTTTCTAATCCCGCGAAAAATGCTGCAGTGTGCTGATATTTCTATGTTGGTTTTTGCAGATCCAGCGTTTTCTTTTATTGTTAACCGTCAGAGATAGTGCAATGGACATACCAGAGAACTTAGAAGCTCAAAGACGCATATGTTTCTTTGCTACTTCGCTTTTCATGGATATGCCAGACGCTCCCAAAGTACGCAATATGATGTCATTCAGGTCTGTCTTCACGGTTTTTCCCTCAGAAAGATATACAAATTCTTGAATCATCAATTGATGACTAACACTTTTGTTGCAGTGTTTTGACACCGCACTATCAGGAGGATATTAACTTTTCAACCAAGGAACTACACTCCACCAAGTCTAACGTGTCAATCATTTTTTATATGCAGAAGATTTTTCCAGGTAAAATCTCAAATACATGTTCATTTTGATTGATGACTGTCTTCTCTGCTCGTGTTTCTAATCTCTGGGTTGTTAGATGAATGGAAAAACTTTCTGGAGCGAATGGGATGTGAGAATTTGGACGCATTAAAGAGAGAAGGTAAAGAAGAAGAGCTTCGAAACTGGGCATCATTTCGTGGACAAACATTGAGCAGAACAGGCGAGAAACTATAATAAAGTCTGATTTGATCTTCATCACCACTTTAACAGGGAAATAATAAACTTTTACTTTGTTTTCATGCGTAACACAGTTCGTGGTATGATGTATTGCCGAGAAGCTCTGAAATTGCAGGCCTTCCTTGACATGGCAGATGACGAGGGTAAGACATCTTGACTCTAGCCTCTGATCTTTGCGATTTCCGTTTGAAGAAAAATTGTTCTAATTGTTTATCCTCTAGATATTCTTGAAGGATATGACGACGTGGAACGAAGTAATCGTCCTTTAGCCGCACAACTTGATGCATTGGCAGATATGAAATTCACGTATGTTGTGTCTTGCCAAATGTTTGGAGCCCAAAAATCAGCCGGAGATCCCCACGCGCAAGACATACTCGACCTGATGATAAAGTAAGCTGTCAGTGTTATGTAACCAAACGTTATTCATTGTACATGATCTCAGTTAGAGTCAGTAGCCCGAGTTTGTACATGCTTCCCTAAAGCTACATGAATGTTGCGTGTAGGTACTCATCTCTCCGTGTTGCATACATTGAGGAGAGGGAAGAAATCGTGTTGGACGTTCCAAGGAAGGTTTACTACTCTATATTGGTTAAAGCTGTCAACGGTTTCGATCAGGTATCAAAAAGCTTGTCTACACAATCCTTTATAGTTCGATGTGCAAGTTGAGCTGTTAAATCTTGGTTTTGATAATCTAGGAAATATACCGTGTCAAACTTCCTGGACCACCTAACATAGGAGAGGGGAAGCCTGAGAATCAAAATCACGCCATAGTTTTCACGCGAGGTGAAGCACTTCAGACAATTGACATGAACCAAGTAAGTTTTCTGTTTCTGCCTCTTGGATGTACCACCACCTTTGTCTTCTAAAACTTCTCACATAACGATATAGGATAACTATCTGGAAGAGGCTTTCAAAATGAGAAATCTCCTCCAAGAATTTCTTCGGAACCGTGGAAGAAGACCTCCAACAATCCTTGGGTTAAGGGAACATATCTTCACCGGAAGGTTTGTTCCACACTTACATGCATAAAAATAAATATCTTACTCCTATAAATCATAAGCAGGGATTTTACTGATTTTCTGATATTGCAGTGTTTCTTCTCTAGCATGGTTCATGTCATATCAAGAAACCAGTTTTGTCACAATCGGTCAAAGGCTTCTTGCTAATCCTCTCAGGCAAATAATCTCTAAATCCTAAACCCTGAAAATCACAGTTTCCACTTGCTGAGGCCAAGAAAACAAAAACTTGTCTTTTTTCATTGATTTACAGAGTTCGGTTTCACTATGGACATCCTGATGTCTTCGACAGAATATTTCACATAACAAGGGGTGGTATTAGTAAAGCATCGAGAACTATTAACTTAAGCGAAGACGTTTTCGCCGGTATGGAATCACATTTTAAGGAGTTCTTTCTCAGCAATTTTGTAAGGTTTACTTGTATAATTACATTCTTCCTTGTATTATGTAGGTTATAATACCACCCTAAGACGCGGATGCATAACCTACAACGAGTACCTCCAAGTTGGAAAAGGTCGTGACGTTGGCCTCAATCAGATCTCAAAGTTTGAGGCCAAGGTGGCTAACGGAAACAGCGAGCAGACTATTAGCCGTGATATATACCGCTTAGGACAACGGTTTGATTTCTTCAGGATGCTGTCTTGTTATTTCACAACCATTGGATTCTACTTCAGTAGCTTGGTAACGTCCATGAAATTTTATCTGAATAATAACGCTTCCTTGTCTCAGTTCTGGATGAGCTCTAATTTCTGCTGATGTTTGTACAGATATCCGTGGTCGGAATCTATATCTATCTCTATGGTCAACTCTACCTCGTGCTCAGTGGGTTGCAGAAAACGCTTATTCTTGAGGCTAAGGTGAAGAACATAAAATCATTGGAAACAGCTCTTGCCTCTCAATCATTTATCCAGCTAGGTCTCTTGACCGGTTTACCGATGGTGATGGAGATTGGGTTGGAGAAAGGATTTCTCATAGCCTTTCAAGATTTCATACTCATGCAGCTTCAGCTTGCTGCATTCTTCTTCACTTTCTCTCTAGGAACCAAAACGCATTACTTTGGAAGGACAATTCTCCACGGAGGCGCCAAATACAGGCCCACAGGGCGTAAAGTGGTGGTGTTCCACGCCAACTTCAGTGAAAACTACAGATTATATTCGCGAAGCCATTTCATCAAAGGGTTTGAGCTCCTCATTCTTCTGGTGGTCTACGAGTTGTTCAAGCATACATCTCAAAGCAACATGGCTTACTCATTCATCACTTTCTCAGTGTGGTTCATGTCCCTTACTTGGTTATGTGCCCCGTTTCTCTTCAACCCTTCAGGCTTTACCTGGGAAATAATAGTCGGTGACTGGAGAGATTGGAACAGGTGGATCAAAGAGCAAGGTGGGATTGGGATTCAGCAAGACAAGAGCTGGCAATCTTGGTGGAACGACGAGCAAGCCCATCTCCGTGGCTCTGGTGTTGGAGCTCGCTGTTTGGAGATAATATTGTCTCTCAGGTTCTTTGTGTATCAGTATGGTTTGGTCTATCACCTTGACATTTCCCAAAGCAGCACAAATATCATAGTCTACGGGCTTTCCTGGGTAGTGATCCTCGCGACCTTTCTCACAGTCAAGGTAAAATCTCTCATCTTCTTTCTTTATCTGATGGAGTAAGTAGAAGATGCACAAAAACAGAACCAAAGTCAAGCTAGAAACAATTCTCTCTGTTTTTTCTTACAGGCCGTAGACCTAGGGAGGCAACTGTTCAGCACAAGAAAGCATCTTGTGTTTCGGTTCTTCAAAGTCTTTGTCTTCGTGAGCATTTTAACAGTCATTATCACTCTATCAAACATATGTCACCTCTCTCTCAAAGACCTTATAGTCTCTTGCTTAGCTTTCTTGCCTACCGGTTGGGGTCTGATTCTGGTACCAATCCTTCCCAATTCACTATGTTAAAAAAAAAACACACATTTAGTTTCTTATGGAATCTGTAAATTGTTGCAGATTGCACAAGCTGTTAGGCCAAAGATAGAGGGGACAAGCTTGTGGGAGTTCACACAAGTTCTTGCTCGAGCTTATGATTATGGAATGGGAGTCGTTCTGTTTGCACCAATGGCTATCTTAGCATGGCTTCCTATCATTTCTGCGTTTCAGACGCGGTTTCTCTTCAACGAAGCTTTTAACAGAAGGCTTCAAATTCAACCTATTCTTGCAGGGAAGAAGAAGAAATAGATGAATGAATACGCATCTCTTCTTTCTTCGTCTCCTTTGCTTTGTACATCTTGTAACTATTTCACTTATTAATTGCTCTGTACAAAAATTCTATTCATTAAAAAAAATATTTCACTGGTGTTCAATGTAGTGTAAATTAAAGAGTTAGTGATGAACATTCTAACCGATCTGAACTAGAATCAAAAATTTCCCTTTTTTTTTTTTTTTTTGTTAAAGGGTTTTCATTAATTTAAAAAAACATTACACAAAAGAAAAAGATTAGAAAAAAAAAAGATTAAGATTTAATTTAATCTACCAAAAGCTCAGGAAAACTAAAAGCTTAAATATAAGGAGGATTGATAAAACTAAACAAAAGTCTAGCTTTGAGATCCACGATCACCATGGCCTCAACGACTGATATATCATAGTTTTTATCCTTTTTAGGCCATGATATAAGTCCGTTTTATAGAGTCTTTATGCTATTTCGTAGTGTTTTAGAGTCTTTTACAGGTTTTAGCACGTTTGGAGCATAATTGGAGATATTGTAACTTTATGGAGCATTGGACCAAAGCTGAAGTTCGTGTTGCTGAGTACCCGATTTCACGTCGAGCATCGATCGATACCTCCTTGGTATCGATCTACACTCATCGAGCAGACACGACCCACAGCTTTAATGAAGAGTTGAAGAATTGCAACTTGGTCCAGAAGTCTTTAATATTTACAAGAAGCTCCAAAACGTGATTTAGGTTATTTATAGGGATTTTTACAGCCACTTTGATGGCTATGCTTTATTTTACTTTGGTTTGAGAGAGAGCTTTGTGAGGAAGACAAGTCTGAAACTCCATTCGTCCGAGAGAAGATACAAACCCTCTTGTTACTCTTTCTGTTTTATTTGATGATTTATTCAAACATGTTGATTGTTTCATTCTCCATGTCTGAGTAGATCCACTTTAGGTTAATGGTTCTCATAAGAATTTTTTCTGAATGCTAGGTTGATTAGTTAATTAGGATTCACCATCTGAATTAGTTCTTCACCTTATGTTGTGTTCAAAACTAATTCTAGGTTAGCGAATCTGGAACTTAGATCTTAGGATAATTGATTAGGCACGACAGTGCGATTAATTACCTGATAGAACCTTAGGTGAGCAAATTGATTATTCGCAAAGAGATTTGGTTTAATTGATTTGCGAACATAATCAAACTCGGTATTAAGGCTGATTTAGACTTTAGGATTCGCAAAGAGATTTGGAATTCCTAGGATTTGGATTTAGATAATTCTCGCAACGACAGTTGGTTAATTATACCTTAGTGATTTGAGTTCAAGAACTGTGCTAAATCTGAATCATGTTAGTTAGTTTATCTGCATTCATTGATTTCCTGAGAAATACCCTGAGCCTATCTTTCTCCAATTGAATTACAACACTTTTTTAATTTCTACACTGCTTTCAATTACATCTGAATTGCTTAGCTTAATTCTCACCTATATAATCTATTGTGCGTCTCTGTGAGTCTTTGTGGTTCGACCCCTAGTTATACTGCAACTACTGCTTAATATTTTTAGGGTATTAATTTGAACATATCAACGACCACGACCACGACTTTGCAACCATTGCATTTCTCTCATCTTTTGAAAAGGTTTTATTGACCTACCTTCTTAGGATTTTTGATGAGTTGCAAAATCATCTCCTTTAAAAATTCCCCAATTGAAAGTGAATAGAAAAAAAAAATGATTTGATTGCTATATTTTTCAAATCTTGAAAAACTGAACAAAAACCAACATCTTTTTCAAGTTTATATTTTTAACTTTTTTACACAGAAACAAAAATAGTTATATGTATTATTAAAAGAATAATTCTTAAAACACTAAAACCACATGGTTCAAGTTATTGTTGGGCCAATACATAAACAGTTCGCGGTTTCTGTTGAGTTTCAGCGTCTTTAGGTGAAGAAACAATGATTCTTCGGAGGCTTGTTCTGTCTGCAACATGGAATTCGAATCCCAGAAGAAGCCAATCACTTTCTTCTTCTGCTGTTCGTCGACTTCTCTCATCTTCTTCTGATAGATATACGGCGTCGCAACGATACTCCGGTGACGATAAACTCGCTAGGCTAAGGCACAAGGACTGGTTGGCGCCGAACGAGGTTTTGAAAATCTTCGAAAATGTCAAAGATCCGAGCTTTTTGATGCCGGCTTACCAACATTACTCTAAACGGAAGGATTATCAGCCGACGGAGTCTCTCTATGCCCTTCTGATCAACAAGTTCGGACAAGCCAAGATGTTCGACGAAATCGAAGAGGTCATGAGAACTGTAAAGCTCGAGAAAGGGTGCCGTTTTTCGGAGGACTTCTTCTACAATCTGATGAGGATTTACGGGAATTCAGCCGGAAGAATCAACCGAGCGATCGAGATTCTGTTCGGTATGCCGGATTTCGGATGCTGGCCAAGCGCCAAAAGTTTCAATTTCATTCTGAATCTGCTTGTTTCAGCGAAGCTGTTCGACGAGATTCATAAGGTCTTCGTGAGTGCTCCTAAATTGGGTGTGGAAATCGATGCTTGTTGCTTGAATATACTCATCAAAGGACTGTGCGAGAGTGGGAACCTGGATGCTGCGCACCAACTGCTCGACGAATTTCCTAAACAAAAGTCTCGGCCTAATGTGATGACTTTTTCACCCTTAATCCGCGGTTTCTGTAACAAGGGCAAGTTCGAGGAAGCCTTCAAGTTGTTGGAGAGGATGGAGAAGGAACGAATCGAACCGGACACTATCACGTTCAACATTCTGATTTCAGGCCTTAGGAAGAAAGGTAGGGTTGAAGAAGGGATTGATCTTTTGGAGAGAATGAGGCTAAAAGGGTGTCAACCTAATTCTGGGACTTATCAGGAGGTACTCTATGGTCTCTTGGATAAAAAGAGGAACTTGGAAGCTAAAGAGATGATGAGTCAGATGATTTCATGGGGTATGAGACCCAGTTTTCTGTCGTACAAGAAGATGGTTCTGGGGCTCTGCGAAACAAAGTCGGTTGCGGAAATGGACTGGGTTTTGAGGCAAATGGTGAATCATGGCTTTGTTCCAAAAACAGGGATGTGGTGGAAAGTTCTTTGCTGCATAGTTTTAAAGAACATCGAGTCTAAAGCCGATTTGGATCTCATTATTGATTGCAAGTAAACTCCTGGATAAGGTTTATACATTCTTTCTGCTGTATTGTTTTACAGAGAGAACATGGACTATGTAATGTCTCAGAGTTTGGTTCTGTTGCAGAATCAACGCGTGGTTGGTTTGCCTGATGTCTGTTGGGAACCATTTTGCTGCAGGAATTAGAGAGTCTGGATTCAGTTTGATCGTGCAGTTGTTATTCAGAATTGTTATTCAGAATCCAGGTCTCTTCACTTTGATTGTAGTGGATGACACACAACTATGTTTTGCATTGGGTAGAGGACTTGAACAATGTGTAATCAGAGAAAAAAGTATGAGAAAATAGATCCTTGTATAAACAATATCAAAGAAGTTAACAAAATCTCTGTGAATGAAGGAAAAAAGAATAAATACAATGCAAATCGTTTATGCTATGATTCTACAGAGCTAGCATTTGTGAGAAAATTGCCTCAACAAGAAAAGAGTCGGCTAATAATCGTCCGTTCAAGTCATCAAACAATTTATTAGCCGTATAACATTTGTGGACGACCGAGGATAAGATTTGTACATTCTGCTGTATTGTTTGATAGAAAGAACATCCTGTGCACAGAAGCTATCTGTTCTTCGAGTGGAAAAAGTAAATGGAAGAAGCAAGCCAGACTCTCAAAAAGTTGTGAAGCAAGACAGAGACTCAACACTCAAAAGCTGTACAAGAATCCTTTGGCGTAAATTTACAACTACTTGACTGGAACATACTCATATTACCATCCTCAAGCTTCTGATTCCCTTTCTATCCTTCGATATTCTTGGGCGTGACGACTCTCTTAGCTCCAGCAGAAGAGTTCCTGGCATCGATATATGTAGTAGTTTCTAACTTTTCTGGATTTGCTTTTTGTACCTTTGCTTCTTTATTTGTCGAAATGTCAGAAACGCCTTTAGAACCTTCTTTAGAGTTTGCTGATGTATTTACATGATCATCTTCCCCTGCCCCAACAATTTTACCTTCAGGTTTTGCTGTTTTTGGTGTCCCTAGGTCCTGCACACTGCTAAGTGCAGATTCATCATCAGAATATTGAAATTCCGAATCAGACACAGACTCAGATTCAGGAACAACATCTTGCTCTGACACGGTTAAACACTCATCATCTCTTGATTTCCTTGACCCTTTACGCGAAAATGCATGCTTTAAGTGTCTTGCAGAGTTTTCAGCATGTTTCAGTATGCTCTTTGCAACATCTTTCATGTGTCCCTTGTGCTGACTGTCTTCAGAACCAGCGCTCTCACCTTTTGGACTTCTTCCTGTGAGAGGCCCCGATAGACGGTCTTCAATGATGTGTTTAACCCCAACATCCTTTTGATTTAACGCCTTCAAATTAATCCGAGGAGACCTGATATCCTCTTCCATGTTCCCTAAGTGGTGCCATTCTTCCTTTTTCTCATTCCTATGAAAAACTAAACCGACTTTCTTCAAGCCCCGACCAACAGACCTCATCGTGTTCTTCCCTTCCTGATTTTCATCGGGGCTGCTGCTTTCAATGTTGGGCGATGCAGATGCATATGTAGTGTAACGGACACTGCCAGCAGAAGTATCATTCGGAACTCCTCGTATTTGGTTATCGAGGCATCGATTCTTGCCTTTTCTTGGTTCCCAAATCTGTGAGACTTCCGTTCCTGGTTGATGTACCCAGATTCCAGTCTCTTCTTGTCCTTCAATGTTTATTGGTTCCATGTTATCCAGAACCCTTGGAGACTTATCAGATACCACAGACGAGAAGGAACCTTTATTTGTAGCGTCGGAAGCAAAAGAAGCCCACATATCTTCCTTACTTATTGTTACTCCTTCAAACGGGTCATCGTTCCACTGTAAAAGAATCAGATGCACATTGCATAAGACTTAATAATGAAACTCTGTGTTTAGGAAAATAAACAGAATCACAATCTACCTTTGCTTCGTCTTCAAGTACGGTAATAGCAAGGTGCAGCCTCCCCATTTTGATGTTCTGAAGAGGCAACCACATATCATTTCTTTGCCCGCCTCTAAACTCTGCAATGTTTATTGAACAATCGCCAAGGCTGTCATCACTGAATCGGTCTTTGTCTTGAACTTCAATGTTAAGTATATTTGTAGAGTCCCATGTCAAGATTGGTATCTTGAACTCTTCTTGCCATTTTGGAGCCAACGTTTTCCTTAGTATCTTGGTTTTGAATCTGTAAGCGCCAAGCTGCCCTTTCACATAAGGATCAGCTAAACCTGAAGCAGCCAAATCCGAGCAGTTCATAAAATGGCGTTCAAACTTTACTAAAGTGGAGGAAACTAACTAGCCCAGTGATTTCCAGACTGACCATTTAGATCTGATGGTTTCACATCAGATGCTTCAACGACTTCAACAAGAGCGTGTGCAACTGGTTCTTTCTCATCAACAAAGAACCAATTTTCTGGAAGCAAACACAGACAAAAAAATATATTCATATGGACTTATTAAATGAAGGTTTGAGAGATGTTAATAACTTTGAGGAACCAAACAAAAAAAAGTACAACAGAGAAGTCATGGATTCTGAACATCCCCTACAATAGTTACCTCCTGATTGTGGGCTAACAAATTTCTCCATATCAACTACCAGCATATTTGGCTGCAAATTAGACACAAGCTTCATTTAGCTGGCTTCATTGTAATGACAATGTTTGCTAAACTACATGAGGGGATAAATCCCGAGCATCAGGAAAGGAAGGCGACAAAGCACGAGAACCTTACCTCAACAAGAGTCTGCTCAAATGCAATAGACAAGAGTTTGTCCTGATTGGGAAATAACAATAATGGTGGGAGTGTCAGAAGAGTAAAAACTCAAAAGAGGCGGAGGAGAGTATCTACACTACTTAATACTTACTAGCCATCCAGCAATCCCTGGAAGCACAGCAACATCAAGTCCATGAGTGAAGATTGGTTTTACATTCATTTGGAAATAAGGTGGCTCTGCAAAACAGACACGTAAACGTCCCAGAAATGGCCATCGGCGAAGGAACTTCACTCCAATCAACACCTTCAAGAGTATAAGGTATCCAGATGAAGCAAGAGAGCGTGTAAGTATGTGAATTAATTACAGAAAAGTCATTACCTTTCCTTCGACATGCATTCCTGTCAGATGTAACTTTGTCCACATTCCAAACCCAAGTCTTTTTCTTAACTTCACAGCAAGTATTGCGCTCATATCATCTGCTGTGAGGAAGTTCATTCCAAGTTCCAGCACCTGTAAACACAACGGTATAAGTTCTACTTTCTCTATAGATATTAAACACCAGATCTCACAGTGATAATCTATTTATGGCGAAACCAAAGTTGTGCAACTATACCAAGTGATCATCACCCGTAGATTGCCGAAGCACCCTTATATTGGTCAACAAAGGCGGGTTTCTTCCCAAATAGAGATGTTGTATCAAAGCTTTTTTCTGCACAAGTTATCATACCATCAATAATGAAGTATTTCAAAATGTCTAACTAGGCCCAAAAAGGAATCTATTAAAAGACTCAAAAAGAGTCACATGTTAGTAAAAACAGAGAACCAAGTTTGAATGGGTTACCGCGGTCCAAGGTCTATACTTGTCCAAGAACCAAGGTATGATCGGACGCAGAATCTTCTGAGACGCAATCTGTTCCATACAAATTGGCCATATCTTCTCCACAGTATGATTCATCCACCGGACCGATTCAGAATCAGAGAGAACCTAAAAAAGATGTATTAAAAACAACAAGAAAGGATTACCGTTTAATGCCAAAAAAGAAGAAGCTAAAGTCAGGATCTTGAGAGCCCTAGAACTTAAACTAGTGTCTGCATAATGAATTAAGAAAAGCATCTTAACTAGGAATCTTTCTCTCAAATAGAAGGGAAATTACCCGTCTCTGGTTAGCCTGCTTCCTCTCTTCGAACTGCAGTTTCCTCCTCAATCTCATCACATACCGTTCATGGACCTAAAGAAACCCACCAAAACAAAACAAGAGTCTTGTTCACCCAATCCATCAAAATCAAGGCTTTAACTCCCAAAGGAAAGATATGTCAGCCAGAGAGAGAGAGGCAAAAGAAACGATACCAGGTAGAGATAAATCAGCGCGAGGAAATAGAAAAGGGCGTGTGATCGATTCAAGTAAGAGAGAGCCCAAAGGGACATCAACACAATCACCACATGATGGAACACCGAACACTCCATTACTACACACTTCCACTTCCCAAGTTCCTATCGATTGAAATCCGTTACGAAACCCATGAAATCCCCGACAAGAAAATGCAAAGATTCTTCCTTTACTTGACCCGGAGATCAAACACCAGTCTCATGAAACCAAACCATCCGAATCGATTCGAAATTCTTCGTGTGAGTGTTTTGGTTCGAAAAGATGATTACAGTTTTTTTGTTTCTTTCTGATTACAGATGATTAGTTAGTGGAGAGACAAGAGACAAAGAAAAACATTCGATCTAAAATCCTATTGTGGCGATTTTCTTTCGATCAGCCAAAAACGAAGTCGTTTTTAGTTTTCGGTTGATCGGTTCTACGGAAACAGAGACTCTCAAAAAAACATTTCTTTGAAAGAGAAACGCGTCAACCGCCTGAATGAGTGCAAGCGTATCAGACACGTGTGAGGAAGATACCAAAGAAGTTCTGTTGAATCGTGAATAAGAAAGAAGATCCTACGTGTTTATTTAGGAGTGGGCCATTGAAAAATAAGATATGTTTCCATATAGTAGTATGATCTGTATGTTATGGGACTTATGGTTATGATTATCTACATTCAAAATCCAGCCATTTACATTAAGTATGATCAACTCAATATTCTACTAAACAAATAATAAATCATTCTTATTTTCGAAAGTATCATCATGTAGAAGAAGAAGAAGAAGAAGAAGTGGGGTCTATTCACCTCGAACCTGTATTATTAAGCAACCCCATTTAAGTAGACAAAATTGTTGGAAAAAGAAAAATTAAAAAGTAAATTAAAGAGGATAATTGAGAAAGCTAAAATGTGATTAGCGATGGTTTCAATCATTTTATGTTTTCAAAGAAAAATTGTTTAATATAATAATAACATAATTTTTTTAATATACGTGAAATATATCAAAACACGATTTATTTATTTCCGTTGGTGTTTTTTATATATATAGAAAGCAAAGCAAATATTTCCCCTCGGGTTACGCAAGTTCAAAATTATAGGAGCATGTGGCTGTCATCCGACCAACCGCAGAAACAGCCACGTGGCATGTGCATCCCTCAAATACAAAAACCTTAAAATGGAAAAACAAATCCAAATCTTCTCATCAGATCACAACAAATCCAATTCCAAATCACAGAAGATTATTTTTGTTTATTGATCTGAGGGAGATGACGAGCGGCGTAGAAGACGACAAAAACAGATCAGTGGCGACTGATCATCACCCCCACCAGCAGCCTCCTCCTCCTCCTCCGTCGTTTCAAGGCGTCCCCAACTACCCACCTCCGCCTCAGCCGCAGCCGCCGGGCGCCGGTTATCCACAGCCTGCTCAGCCCTACGTCTCCGGTAAGTTTCCTCCTCATGTTCTCGTTATATGGACAAAATGTGAATTTATCAGATCAGCTGTTTGATTTCCTACTTTTTTCTTGATCTATTAAAGACCCTTTTGATAATTTTGTTAGGATATTTAATTTCGTTTCGGGGATACAAGATTTTTGTTTTTCCCCCCCACTAAAGATGTTATAAAATTCGCATTTGATCTGACTCTTGGAGAATTCGTTAGATCCGTTGTAGTATTGTATTCGAACCTGATCTATTGCACATCTTGAGAGAAATCAAGATGCTTATTCACTTGAGAATGAGGAGATGAAATAAAATTCAAAAAAAAGGAATCTACTAGAATTGCATACATTAGAATCTACTATCTGTCAAAATGTCTTGCCAAAAGTCTAGTTTCTCAAAAAGGGTTTTTGTGTCATTATTGCCACGCTTCACTTGGCTGTTCTAAAGCTCGTTCTGGTTTCTCTAGGTTATGCTGTTGCTGGAGGAAGGCCTGAAACAGAACACCATCGTCTTCCTTGTTGTGGTATAGGCATTGGTTGGTTATTGTAAGTCTAATTCGTCATTTTACCTTCTCTAGCTTCTGATCATTTACATTCTTGTTCAAGTTCTGAGCAAACACACATATATGTTTCTTCTTGAAGATTCATCCTTGGTTTCTTCTTTGGCGCTATCCCCTGGTACATCGGATTCTTCTGTTTACTATTCTCTAGAAACCCGCGTGAGAAACCAGGATATATGGCTTGCGCGATTGGAGTGAGTTTATTTATATTCTCTCTCTCTCACTTAACAATACCCTCTTCTTCTTGTCCTGATCACATTAAACTAACGCATGTCACAGGCTGTTATCGCTACGATTATCATCGTTATTGGAGCCATAAGAGGTTCAAGGGTCTGGTAATAAAGTGAAGATGTGACGCCCTTAATCCGGTATAGACCGGTTAGGCCGTGGAGATACTGTTGCAGAAGAAGATTGTACATGTGTGTTTACTCTTTGTATTTTGTTACTTAAAAGTATCTTCTTCTCAAAACCATAGCAATGTTTTTATTACTGAAATAAAAATAATTATATTTGCATTTGTTTTCGATCCATTAATAACTCGATATTTATTTAGCCACGTTATGACTGTTTACATTTCATTCTATGGTGTTACTTTAAATGTAAAAATGGAGATATTTTCTTGCTTTTTTGTTGTTTTCTATGAAAACTTATTATGATTATTCACTAATTGGAAGAACTGAGGTATAATTATTGAAAATTTATTTCAAAGTTGTCACAACCGATATGCTATCAGACAAAAGTCTGGTTTTTATCTCATCAAGATAAAACTGACAAAATATATTAATTTGTCAATTTTTTGTTATTTTAAATTAGTTTCAAAATTCATTTCATATTTATCTATTGTCTTGATTGAAGTTGTCATGAATCTTGAAGCAAGAGATGTGTTTATTAGTTTGTTTTTCAAATTAGTAGATTAAATCAGAAATTTGTATTTGTTAAACTAGCTAAGGAAATAAAATAATTTGTTGACTTTATTATTTTTTGTTGTTTTCATAGAAAACATATATAACGATGATGAAACTGAAAATGATGAAAAACATTATTTTCTTGATTTGAAAAACTGATGTATAATATTTGATCTTCATATCAATACTATATTTATTAAATAACATTTGATTACTTTGGTACACTTTTGGTTGACTTTAGTATACTAACTTATAAGTATTCTACCAAATAATACATTTTTTAAACGAGACATATATAGATTCAAAACAAGATATACATATATTCAAAACAATACCGTTGAAATTAGATATAATTTATAAGATTAAAATTGCAATATTTATATATATATATTATTAAAATTACCAATATACACAATGTAATATCTCAATAAATATAATTAGTCGCATATGATTTTTTTAAAATGATATTAAAAAGAATACGGTGCAGAATCTAGTTAAAGAGGATATTTGAAAAAGCGAAAACGTGATTAGCGATGGTTTCTTGTCGGGGATTAACGATGGTTTCAATCAATTCCTTCTATATATAAGGAATTAAACACAACTTATTTGTTTCCGTTCGTGTTTTTTTATATATATCTAATGAAAAAATACATACTACTACAGTATATATAGCCACGTCGCAACGTGCATCCCTCAAATACAAAACCTTAAATGAAAAAATCGAAATCTTGAGTTCACCTTCTCATCAGATCAAAACAAATCCAATTCCAAATCACAGAAGATTGTTTTTGTTTATTGATCTGAGAGAGAGATGACAAATCCAACGTTCGTCGTAGAAGACGACAAAAACAGATCAGTGATGACGGATCATCACCACCACCAGCCTCCGCCGTTTCAAGGCGTCTCCAACTATCCACCTCCGCCGCAGCATCAGCCGCCGCCGGCCGCCGGTTATCAACAGCCGGCTCAGACCAACGTCTCCGGTAAGTTTCTACCTCATGCTCTCGTTATATGGACAAAATGTGAATTTATCAGATCAGCTGTTTGATTTCGTTTTTTCTTTTGCTTCTTTTTTTCTTGATATATTAAAGACCCTTTTGATAGTTTTGTTAGGATATTTGATTTCGTTTCGGGGATAGATATGTAAACCATTAAAACCATTAAAACCATTAAATGATAATGCCTTGCGCGATCTATAGATTTTTTGTAATATATGAGTTTAAATGATAATATGGAACATAAGAATTTAAAATTTTGAATTTAATACATATGTATTTTGTAAACCATTAAAATCACGATAATATAATAGACCTTGTTTAATTTTTATGGAATTTGTATGTTAAAATCAAATAATATGAAAAGATAATCGAAAACTCTATAAATAAATAAAATTATAAAATACAATAGTAGTATAAACATTTTTTTATTTCATCATTGTAGTATTTTTCAAAAATTTAACATATTATCTTAATATGCGATTGGTTTTAAGAGTTTCTCAAAGTGTTTTACACACTAAAAAGTGGAATAATAAAAAAAATTCAAAAATTGTGAATCAAACATCCCGAAATTGGACTTATTGCAAATAAAGATACTATATTAGTGTAAAATATACAGTTATATAGAAATAAAACCATTTTTATAACAATGTAGAGATAGAATTTTAAAATATTATGTTATATATAGTGCATTTCACTATTAGAATAAATGAACTCTAACAATTATGAAAAGAACATGTGAATAAGATTTATAATAAATAATATGAATGATAAAACTAAAAAAAAAATAACTAATTTTTGAGTCGATTAGAGCCATCTCGATCGTTGGTACCAACAACAATATGGTATTGTTTTACAAAGTCTTATGATATTCACCTTTATTTTTCACATATTATTCAAAAGTTTCAAATCCAAGATTGAGTTAAAAAAAAAAGAATAATGAGAAACAAAGATTATAATTAGATCAGAAATGTTATACTTTAAAAAAGTGATGAATACAATATTTATGGAAGACATTTCATCTTATATAGAGTCTAATCGTAGGGTTTTCAAATAATGTAATATAAATTTAAAAACATTTTAAAAAATTGTTAAATAATCAATAATAAACATGAATAAAGGCAAAATATGTTTGATAACTATATTATGTAACAACCAAATTCATTCGACATTATATTTGCAAATTTTTGTAACTGATATTTTTGCCTTATCATTTTCTAACGTAAGTTTAATCTAATTTGAATATAATTAAATGATGATTTCATGATATTTATAGTGCCAAAACTTAAAATGAATTCCAATTTCAAAGCACATAAATATGTTTTGTTTATTTTATTATTGAAATATTTTTTTGGAGTGATGATATGAAATTATTTTTGCAGAATTTTATATTTATTGGTAAATGAAGAAATAGAAACACGGTTTTGCATTATGAAATAGATATGTGATTTAAACGATATTGATATAGATTTTTGTTTGTTGTCGTGAAGGTTTTTTTAAATGGTTAAATTACAATGATTTTCCCAAAATTATAAAAAATAGAAAATAATTGATAGAAATATTGAATGCGTAGTTTTAGTTAAATATTTTTTTCAATTATAAATAAATAATTTTGGTAAATATTAAATTTGTAAGAATAATATTTTAACATTAAAAAAAAATTGAAAACAAAATTTTATTTTAGAAATGAAATAACTTATAAAATAATATTGATTTAACAGTGTATATAAAATCTCATAATAAAACTTATATGATAATGCATATTAATCAAGTAAAACATAAGTTTAATGTGAATGACATGAATGCAATTATTCTAATAAGTAAAATATTTTTACGAAAATATATTGAGAGACTATATGATTATGCATATTAATCAAGTGAAACATAAGTTTAATATAAATGACATGAATGTAATTATTCTAGTATGAGATGAGTCTCTACGGTAACCTTTTTAGTACTTCTCAATAATATATAAGGGATTATGGAATTTTCTTACGTTTACAATTAACAAATGAATTTTGCAAAAAACGGGTTAATTTAAAGTTCAAAAAAAAAAAAAAAAAGGGTTCATTTGGAAAAAAAATATACACACTAAAAGCAAATTCAAACACAAAAACAAACAATGTATCCCGTATTCTTGCTGAATCATATGCGGAAAATCGATTTTCTTTGTTCAAATTATGTGGAATTTAAGTAATGGTAGCTATTAGAATTGCATACATTAGAATCTACTATCTGTCAAAAGGTTTCTCAAAAAGGGTTTTGTGTCATTATTGCCATGCATCACTTGGCTGTTCTAAAGCTCGTTCTGGTTTCTCTAGTTTATGCTGTTGCTGGAGGAAGGCCTGAAACAGAACACCATCATCATCCTTGTTGTGATATAGGCATTGGTTGGGTATTGTAAGTGTAATTCGTCATTTTACCTTCTCTAGCTTCTAATCATTTAAATTCTTGTTCAAGTTCTGAGCAAACACAAACCCACATATATGTTTTTCTTGGTTTTTTGTTTCTTGAAGATTCATCCTTGGTTTCTTATTCGGTGCTATCCCCTGGTACATCGGATTCTTCCTTTTACTATTCTCTAAAAACCCGCGTGAGAAACCAGGATATGTGGCTTGCGCAATTGGAGTGAGTTTATATTCTATCTCTCTCACTTAACAATACCCTTTTGGCATTTTTGTTGTTGTTGCTGCTGCTGTTGTCCTGATCACATTTAATCAAATCGGACTAACGCATGTCACAGGCTGTTATCGTTACGATATTAATCGTTGTGGTAGCCATAAGTGGTTCAGGGGTCTGATAATAAAGTGAAGATGTGACGCTCTTAATACGGTATACACCGGTTAGGCCGTGGATATACTGTTGCAGATCGAAGAAGATTGTACATGTGTGTTTACTTAAAGAAATCAATGTGTATTGTTTGAAAATTACAGAGAGCTCTTTGTATTTTGCTACTTAAAAGTGTCTTCTTTTTCACTCACAAAAAAAAAAAGTTTCTCAAAACTATAGCAATGTGTTTATTACTGAAATAAAAAGAATTATATTTGCATTTGTTTTCGATCCATTAATAACTTAATATTTATTTAGCCACGTTATGACTGTTTACATTTCATTCTATGGTGTTACTTTAAATGTTTAAAAATGGAGATATTTAGTCTGTTCATATTTATTATAAAAAAAATTGTGAAACCGATTAGAAAATATTTTGGCAAATATTTAATTTATTTTCTCGTTAAAGTTGCAGAATATATAATTTATTAGTTTTGCTCGTTCAAAAATATATATATATATAATTTATTACCCCACAGATAAAAGGATTTATTCAAGGCCCAATTAAAAAAAAGCCCACAGATACGTGTATCTCGCCTAGGTTTTGTCCTAGAAGCTCTTTTATAGTTTTCTCATCAGCGCCACTGTTTAGCTCTCTGTTTCCTTTTGGCTGAATTCTTTGGGAGCTTGATCTCTCCGTTGAAATGGTTGCTTTCCGGGTAAGTTGTTTCGTTTTATCGTTGAGGAAACCTGAGTTACGAGTGATTCTGGGTTTTGGTCCTTCTTCATTGATTTTGGAGTGTATACGTGAGTTATGATCCTGATTTGGATATTTATGAACTGGGTTCGATCGCGATAATGTATCGTAAGAAAGCACGAAAATTTGTTATCGACATCCGGTTTTTTTCTCATCATACTTTGTAAATTGCTTGATCTTAAAGTTTTTAGTACCGACCAAAGGAAGCGGAATGCAATATTTTATTGATTGGGTTCGAATCTCTAGGATGGTTTTGCTTGCTTCTTATCTCCGATTATGATCCGTTTGAACCTTTTTGAGCTTCATTGGCTATCCTTGATTCTAGATTGGTGTTGTCATGTGACAAAGAGAGTAGTAGATATGCTTCTTTTTTTATGTTGATTGTCTTATGCTGTTTGATTGTTTGCCAAATGTGACCTCTTTATGTTTTATAATGGATTTGATTCAATGAGCTTTTGTTTCTTTGATCAGTTTCACCAGTATCAAGTGGTTGGGAGAGCCCTCCCTACAGAGAAAGATGTGCAACCTAAGATCTACCGTATGAAGCTATGGGCCACAAACGAAGTCCGCTCCATGTCCAAGTTTTGGTGAGTCATGCAATGCCCTCTTTTGGTGCCAGATTTGTTGGTGGCGACTCCATTTTCCCTGATGGTAAACGCATTTACTTGTATCTAGGTACTTCCTAAGGAAACTGAAGAAGATTAAGAAAAGCAACGGACAAATGCTTGCCATCAATGAGGTATAGATTGCATTTCGCTATTCGGTTTCTTACATACCATTGCTTAAAGATAGCCTACTTGTTAGCCATTGCATTTTTCTGTTCAGTGTGTATATGATTTTGTTGTTCAACTCTTGGTAGATTTTCGAGAAGAACCCCACGACGATCAAGAATTACGGTATCTGGCTGCGTTATCAGAGCCGAACTGGGTACCACAACATGTACAAGGAGTTCCGTGACACCACGCTCAATGGTGCAGTGGAGCAGATGTACACTGAGATGGCTTCTCGCCATAGAGTGAGGTTCCCTTGCATTCAGATCATCAAGACCGCGACAGTCCCTGCAAAGCTGTGCAAGAGAGAGAGCACCCAGCAGTTCCACAACTCGAAGATCAAGTTCCCTCTTGTTTTCAGGAAGGTCAGGCCACCAACCAGGAAGCTCAAGACTACATACAAGGCGTCAAAGCCCAACCTTTTCATGTAAAACCAAATCTTACATGATTCAACCTCGTCCTTTTCAACCATCAGTGTAGGCTTCTTGTTCCTCAGTCTGAACAAAAACAACCAGTCGGATTCATCTTCTCTTGAAATTTTAAATTTTTGCATCATTTGAACTTTTATTTTCATAAGTGATACGATATATTCAGATGATTTTCAAAGTTTTGCTGCTTCAAAAATAATGCTGCATTAAACTAACTTTAAAGTAAGTGAATTGTTGGTGAGTTGACTATACATTAGTTCCCTGCGTCTGACGCACGCGCACTTACCCTTCACCTGCTAAAGCGTTGAGAGCACTTTTATAAATATTCATGATGCTGAGTGGATCTCTTACACGACAAAGCACTGTGTAATTAGATAAGAACAGATGGAAACCCCGTCCACGACAAAGCACAGACAAAGCCCCTTCGGCGGCAAAGGATCGAGACTCCAGTGTCTCAACATGCTGAATCCAGCGTGAGTGAGAGAAGAATCGAAGATGTCTTTTACAGTAGTAGCAGCTTTAGTGGTTGTTGTAGCAGTTGTGTTGCTGTGGACATGGCGGGTCGTGAAGTGGGTCTGGATAAAACCCAAGATGCTGGAGAGTTGTCTGAGAAGACAGGGTCTCGCCGGAACTCCTTACACGCCTCTCGTCGGAGATATCAAGAGGAATGTTAATATGTTGATGGAGGCGAGATCTAAACCCATCAATGTAACGGATGATATCACCCCACGTCTCCTTCCTCTCGCCTTGGAGATGTTCAATTCTCACGGTATTTGTGTCTCCCTTCGCTTTCCTCTTACAGCTTGAGAGATCAGGTTTTCTAGATTTAGAGATTGCCCTTTTTGTTTCCGCAAAGCTAGGAAGTGAATTGTGTTGAATTTAGGATGACTTGATTGAGTTATGGTTTTGGAACAGGAAAGACTTTCTTTATATGGATTGGACCAATTCCAGCGATCATGATAACGAATCCAGAGCAGATCAAGGAAGTCTTTAATAAAGTTTACGACTTTGAGAAGGCTGCTACATTCCCTATGTTCAGATTGTTAGCAGGCGGGCTCGCGAGCTATAAGGGAGATAAATGGGCGAATCACAGGAGGATCATCAACCCGGCTTTTCACCTCGAGAAGATCAAGGTTTCGGTTTTTTCTCTGTTGTCTTGAGTGTCTGAATCAAGTTAGACTGTATATGTGTGTGATCTTTTAGCGACCTGCTTTTTGATTTACAGAACATGGTCCCTGCGTTCTACCATTGTTGCAGCGAGGTTGTCTGCCAATGGGAGAGGCTATTCACGGATACAGAATCGCCTTGCGAGGTCGATGTTTGGCCTTGGCTTGTGAATTTGACTGCGGATGTGATCTCACATACTGCTTTTGGAAGCAGCTATAAAGAAGGACAGAGGATATTTCAACTCCAAGGGGAATTAGCTGAGCTCATCGCACAAGCTTTTAAGAAATCTTACATCCCTGGATTGAGGTTAATAAACACCCCCATTGTCTTTGTCCTGTCGTAAACTAAAACTTGAAGATTTTGGGACTTATGAGGGTTTGTTGTTTGGTGTAGGTTTTGCCCAACAAAGAGCAATAGAAGGATGAAAGCAATAGACAGAGAAATAGATATAATACTGAGAGGTATAGTCAGCAAACGAGAGAAGGCGAGAGAAGCGGGGGAAGCAGCGAACGATGATTTGTTGGGGATACTGCTTGAATCAAATTCAGAGGAATCTCAAAGAAATGGAATGAGCGTAGAAGAAGTGATGAAAGAATGCAAGCTGTTTTATTTCGCAGGACAAGAGACAACGTCAGTACTGTTAGTCTGGACTATGGTCTTATTAAGCCACCACCAAGACTGGCAAGCTCGGGCACGAGAGGAAGTGAGGCAAATACTCGGTGACAATAATAAACCCGATATAGATTCTCTTAGCTACCTCAAAGTCATAAGTAAAACTTCCACATCCTCTTGCATCGAAAAAAACTGCGTTTATAGTTACCAGATTCACTTGAATTTAAAATTTTCAACAGATGACTATGATCTTCTATGAGGTTCTGAGGCTATATCCTCCGGTGGCTCAGCTTAAAAGAGCTATCAACAAAGAAATGAAGCTAGGAAAGCTTATCCTTCCAGGTGGAGTTCACGTTTATATACCAACTGCTCTTGTCCATCGGGACACCGAGCTCTGGGGAGATGATGCAGCGGATTTTAAGCCAGAGCGGTTTAGAGACGGGCTCTCAAAGGCAACAAAGAACCAGGTCTCTTTTTTCCCCTTTGGGTGGGGACCGAGGATCTGCATCGGTCAGAGTTTTGCTCTGCTGGAGGCTAAGATGGCAATGGCTTTGATTCTGCAGAGATTCTCCTTCGAGCTCTCTCCTTCTTATGTTCACGCGCCTCAAACAGTCATGACCACTCGTCCTCAATTCGGAGCTCATCTCATCCTGCACAAGCTCTGATTTTTATGTAATTCCATGGTGATTTTAGTCTCTGTTATATAACAGAAACATATTTTAAGAAAGACTTATTATAGCCATAGGTTATCAAGATTTCAATTTCTGTGTCTAATGTCGTTTTCCATAGATAGTGGATGCATTATTAATCTTGAAAAGTCTTATCATACGAAGCCAATTTCAACTCTACCACCTTTTGGATGTGTGTTACAAAAGCCAGTCGTTTATTAAATTTATAAGTCACATAGAGAGAGAAAACAAGAATATGAGATTAACATAAGAAATGTTTAGAAAATCTACAACATTCGTTGAATTTTCCTCTGCCTCTCACTTCAATTGACTTGTCGCAAACACAAATTAACAACAATTTTTTTATCAATATATATATATATATATAATACATAGCATTTTCATCTGGCATCTTCAATCCTGTTAAAAAAAACCATCTCATAAATTTTCTCAAAGAAGTGCGTTTATGAGTGATACAGAGATTTCAGCGGTAGCAGCTGCGGCTGCGATTGTGGTGGTAACTGTGGTTGCGGTATGGATATGGAAAGGCCTGAACCTGGCTTGGTTTAGACCAAAGAAACATGAGGCTTATCTAAAGAGACAAGGTCTCTCTGGAACTCCTTTCACCTTTCTTATCGGAGACGCTAGAAGGGAAGCCAGTCTGGTGAAGCAAGCAAAGTCCAGACCCATCAGTCTAACCGATGATTACACTACACGTGTCATGCCTATGATACTACAGACCGTTAAGGATCATGGTAAGCAACGGTTTGATCTGAACTCAAAACAGAGATCCTCTGTTTTTTTCTAATCTATGAACTTGGTGTTGAAATCCTCTGTTTCTATGGTTTGGTGTTTCTGTAGGAAAGACATCTTACATGTGGTTAGGACCTACAGCGAGTGTTATTGTGACGAAACCAGAACACATCAAAGAAGTTCTAAACAGAATTTACGATTTCCCGAAACCGCCATTGCACCCAATTGTTGAGCTTTTCGCGACTGGAGTAGCAGTTTATGGAGGAGAGAAATGGTCTAAGCACAGGAAGATTATAAACCCTTCTTTCAATCTAGAAAAGCTCAAGGTCTCTCTTACATCAATTCCTATGTTCGTAACCTTTGTTCTAAATTGTATGCTGATTGTTTTGCTTTTATGTTTATTTTGTAGATTATGATACCTGCGTTCTACGAGAGCTGCAGCGAGATGATAAGTAAATGGGAGAGATTGGTGCGCGAGCAAGGATCATCGAAAGAGATCGATGTTTGGCCATACCTTAGTGATGTAACCTCAGATGTAATTTCTCGTACTGCGTTTGGTAGTAGCTACGAGGAAGGTAAGAGAATCTTTGAGCTTCAAGAAGAACAAGGCCGGCGTGTTTTAAAAGCTCTTGAGATGGCGTTCATCCCTGGAATGAGGTAAACAGATTTTTTTTCGTGTAACTTTGGCCTTTAGAGATATGGAAAGATCACATGTTCTTAATTCACATTGTTTAGGCTTCTACCGACAAAGAACAACATGAGGATGAAGCAGATAGACAGAGAAGTGAAGTCTAGATTGGGGGAGATCATCAAGAAAAGACAGATGGATATGGAAGCAGGGGAGGCTCCAAAGAATGATCTGTTGGGAATACTTTTGGAATCGAATTCCGGAGATCACGGGATGAGTACCAAAGATGTGATAGAAGAGTGCAGGCTGTTTCACTTTGCGGGCCAAGAAACCACTGCGGAGCTGCTTGTGTGGACTATGATTATGCTGAGCCATCACCAGATATGGCAAGATCAAGCTAGAGAAGAGATTTTACAAGTCATTGGGAAGAGCAACAAACCAAACTTTGATGCCCTCTCTCGACTCAAAATAGTAAAAACATCATCAATCTTGTGTTTTCCTCTACTTTCCGTTTTTCCTTATAACCGGAGGATTCCAGACAAAAGCTCAGACTAACGTTTCCTAGGTTTTTTTTTTTTTTTTTTAACAGATGAGCATGATTTTGAACGAGGTGTTGAGGCTATACCCACCAGGGATTCTACTTGGCCGAACCATAGAGAAAGAAACAACGCTTGGTGAGGAGATGACACTTCCAGGTGGTGCACAAGTAGTGATTCCTGTTCTTATGGTTCATCGTGATCCCGAGCTCTGGGGAGAAGATGTTCATGAGTTTAAGCCCGAGAGATTCGCAGATGGGATCTCAAAGGCCACGAAGAACCAAGTCTCGTTTCTTCCGTTTGGATGGGGACCAAGATTCTGTCCTGGCCAGAATTTCGCCCTCATGGAAGCTAAGATGGCTCTTGTCTTGATTCTGCGGAGATTCTCCTTCGAGCTGTCCCCATCGTACACTCACGCCCCTCACACGGTTCTTACACTTCATCCTCAGTTTGGTGCTCCGTTGATCTTCCACATGCTCGGAGATCAGTAAACTAAGTTTCGAAGATCCTCTTTTTTTTTTTTTTTTTTTTTTTTTTTGTTCTGTATCAAGATTCAAAATTCAGTAGCATATAATACCCAAATAATAACGAGGAATTCATGTGACTTCTACTACAAAATTCTCTTGAATGTTTCGCCCATAAAGAATATATATCATCTAAATATATTATAATATATACTCTTTACCAAAAAAAAATAATATATATATAGGATGGATTACTATAGTAACTTTTATTTCTAGTATTATTATTAGTTTGACATACATTTATTTTTATTACTATACTAACCTAATTTTTTCATATTACCCAGCGTATCCTTATGGCATTTGTTGAGAAAAAAATAATTACAAAACTGCCATTACTATTCATTTGTCACGTAGGCAGAAGTTTATTGAACAAATCTATCGTTCTTTGACGGTAGACTTGTTTGATGTTTGTCAACTCAAATTTTGGTCCGTAGATTTGTTTGATGGATGGTAGATTTGTTTGAAAGTTGGTAGATTTATAAAATTTTGGTAGACTTATTTTTACGACACAATAGATATATTTATTTTTGGTAGATATATTGTCAATTATGGTAGATTTGTTTATGAGTTGGTAGACTTTACGACCAACTCATTGACTAACGGTAAATGTTTGACTTGTTTGGTAGATTTATTGACAATGGTGGTAGATTTATATTACAAAACGGTAGACTTATTTATTGTGGTGGTAGATTTAATCAGAATGAATTATTTTTTCCTTACGGTAGATTTGTTGCTTTGACGGTAGATTTTTATTGGGTTGGTAAATTTATATATAATAGTGGTAGATTTAAAACTATGTTAAATCTTGGTTACTTCGTTTTGTAACGGTGGTAGATTTAATATTAGTGACGGTAGATTTAAAAAAATTTGGTAGATTTGTTTGTTATGGTGGTAGATATAAAAACGTCTAACATCTCATTAACTATGGTGGTAGATTTAATATTAATGACGGTAGATTTAAAATTATTTGGTAGGTTTATTTGTAATGGCGGTAGATTTAGTAATTGTTTTGGTATTTACTCAGATAACCTTCTGTTGGTAGACTTATTTGTAGTGTTATGGTAGACTTTTTTTTACAGTAGATTTATAGACATTGTTTGGTGGTAGACATTTGACTTTTTTTCCAGAATGAAAAATGACGTTTTTGCCCTACACTAAATCTCAGATTTACGAAAGAACCAAGCGCCCAAATATGCTAAGTATGAGAAATTTTTAGTGTTTGATGGTAGATTTATTGTAATGATGGTAGATTTATTTTGTTAAATAAAATTTTTATGGGGTTAACGTTTCATTTCATCTTAAATCACAAGTTTAAAATAGTGTCAATGAATATGTAGTTGTCAATGGATAAACCACAAGATTGTAGACAAAATAATTTGAAATTCTTTTTTTATTCATTGGCATATTTATTTCAAATTTTATTAAATTATTGGACTAAGAATACTACTACACAAAGATATAATTAAAGTAAAGGAATAAAGCCAAATCAGTTTAATATATCACAGCTACAAACTTCAACAAAAAATATCTAATATATTAAAACATAGTTACTTTTTGTGTCCAAACAAATTTTACTCTATTCATATCCTGGATAACTTTTAAACTTTAGATTTTTGTGGATAATTATCCCTGTTTCCAAACAAATTGATTTTGTTCAATTAAAAATTTATTTAATTAATCTGATTCAATTAAAAATAGTTTAATTAATTAATTAGATTATATTTATTTATATTAATTATAATTAGTAATTAGAAAAATTCAGATTATGCTAAAAATTAAATTAAATATTTAAAATTATAAATAAAATCGATTATTTTAAAAATTATTGTATATTTTATCATAATCAATTTGTCTAAAATTTTAAATATTTGAAATCAGTAAATATTTATATTATACGATAATATAAACGGGCGGGTTAGAATTATATTTTTATAATCACGGTCATTCTCGGATTAATATGAACGGACGGGTTAGAATTATTTTTTTATAATCATGGTCATATTTAAAACTAGAAAAAATCAAATCTACAAAAAAAAAACTATATTTAAACACAAAAATAAATCTTTGTCACTTATTAGAAAAATTATATCTGTAAAATAAATTATATCAAAATAAAAAATTATATTACAAAATTTGGTAAACAAAAAAACAAAAATCCGCATGGGGTAGAATCTAGTTGACTATTTTTTTTTTCTTTGAATGAATGTTAAATTATTATTCAAAACAAAAAAGACATTGTTTACAACAAGTGCAGCTTCATTTTACAAGATAAAAGACAATACAACAACATATTTTAGAAATTTGTCTTGCGGTTAGGTTCTACTTGAGAACTAAGCGACCATAGCTTCCTCGTAACGCAAATCCTTACGTCTTATGGTATTAATCCTGTTTCTCACATTTTTGTCGATGAACAAGATGTGATGTCTTGGAGATTTTGTTGGTTCCCCATGTGTGCGGCCGTTGCGTTCCCTTCATATATTTTGTTACTTCCGATTTCCAGTAAATCAGAGACCTATATCTCCAGCTCCGGAGTCACCGGCAGCAACTCTTCATCGACTTCTTGCTGAGGATTTGGTGATTGTGGATCCGCTACTGGACCCTTCGCCGGTTCCATTGAGACTGATATGGCTGAATTTTGGTTGACGGTAACGACTTGAGCTCGTCCAGGCGGATGGACTGCCGGCGATTCCATCAATAAAGATGGAGGTCAGATCGAAAGAAGAAGAAAAACAATCACACTTATTTTCGCTCTCTAGTTGACTATTAAAGGAACTATAACTATAAGTTTGATCTCAATATATGAAGTGCAGTCTGAATGATTTCGTGTTATTGAAATAAGATGAGTACATTAGCTTTTATAGAATCCTTACAACGATTAAAGAGAAACTTCAGGAATGAAAAACGGAAACAAACTTCAACAGAAAATACTTATTCAAGCTCCTAAAAACACGTTTGACTTATTCATCTTCAGACTTAGCAAACATCCAACAACTATACCATCGTTCGTCGTCTGTCGCATACTGGAGAAAAAGAAAAAAAATCCAGATAATAAGTCTACAACGTATCAAACAAGTTTATCATCAATAATTTAAACAAGTCTACCGAAACATATTAAACAAGTCTACCGAAACGTTTTAAAAAAGTATACCACAAACGTATTAAACAAGTCTACCAAATCATTGAAAACGAGTATACCATATCGTGTGTCAGGAATCAAACGCGTTTTTGCCGGAAGGAGGCGACAGAGCAGATCGAGTGGATCTACAACTTGACGAATCCCGATCTGTATCTCTGCAACTCAAATCAACGAAGCTACAAACAAGGATACCATCAAGATTTTAAACAAGTATATCATCAAGATTTTAAACAAGTCTACTATTAAGATTTTAAACAAGTTTACCATCAAGATTTTAAACAAGTCTACCATCAAGATTTTAAACAAGTCTACCACAATGTCTTTATTAAACAAATTTACCACAACGTATTAAACAAATCTCCTGCAACGTCTTAAACAAATCTACCGCAACAGATTAAACAAATCTACCAATAAGTCTACCATCATTATAGGCATTTTATCGAACAAGTGGTGGGCGTACCTCGCAAATCTGCTCCCTCGCCGGATCTTCTTCTCCCTTGCCGGCGCAGATCTGCTCCTCTGTTTGGCCAAGATCTGCTCAACACCACCGCAGCCCGGTGCCGATCTACTCCTCCTTCGTCGCTGTAACTATCCTTCGTTGGGTCTTCTTCTTCTTCTTCGTGGAACTAAAGAGAAAGGTCAAACGAAGCAAGAAGATGAAGAGACTTACCGGAAACGCTCCATTCCTCGCCGGAATCTGGCCGGAATTGGTCGGAATCACATGGTCGCTCCAAACGTCGTTGTCGCCTTTTGTCGAGAGGTGTTTTTTTTTTTGTAAACATGTTTTTTGTTTTAAAAAAAATTAAAAAAAAAATTAATGGTATTTTCGTAATATAATACAACATATGGATAAAATGAACATTGACCAAAAAAGTAAGGTTAGTTAAGTTTGGTAGACTTATTGGAGGTTAGTATAGTAATAAATACATATAATATGGTTAGGTGGATGAATTAACTATATATATGTAGCTCTATTAAGTGTACCTAGGGACCTTTGAAAATGAGTGCGCACATAAAAATCATGAAAGTGAGCGTATGCATGTATTTTTTTCTATGTAGAAAAAGACGAGATCATGCTTTTCAAGATTCCCGTACACAACAACAATAATACATTCTTATACTACAGACACACACACTCGAATCTTGCTTTTCATTAGATTATCTATAATTCGATACATACAAATGTCATATATATATAGTTATATTAGACATTTGTAACACATGTAGATCTACTACTTTAACAAAAAAAAATACACATGTAGATCTATTAGAGTATATTGGTTTAGAGGATTTAGATCGGTTATGATATAAACCGGAACACACATGTATATAAACAATGTGTATGTGAACATTCATTGTAACAGAAATAAACAGAATGACATTGACGATTTCTTCATCTTCTTCGTTTACTGTTGTTCTCTAACATGGTATCAGAGCTTTGAGGCTAAACCTCAAATGCGATTCTCAAAATTCTCTTCCGCCTTTCATTTTGACCTAGATTGATCGATAATTTTCTCGATCAAATCACTTTCTTTGAAATAGCGATCGATTCTTTTGGTTAATCCGCCAAGAATCACGAATTTCGCATTATACTTTCTTCGTTCTTTTGAGCTTCGATTTCACAACAATGGTGATTAATCGCAAGACTACACGCCGCGCAGGAAGACCTGCAACTACATCCCGACGAACTTCAGCTACAAGAGATTCTTCAGCATCGCCGGATCCTCCGATTTCAGCCCCGATTTCAGCCCCAATTTCACCGACGGAATCACCAGATAGCATACATTCTCCATTCTATCTAACGAACGGTGACAATCCAGGCCTCTCAATCATATCTGAGGTACTTGATGGTCCAAATTATGATAACTGGAGAATTGCAATGACTATAGCTTTAGACGCAAAGAACAAAATGACATTTATTGATGGATCTATAGTCAGGCCTAGTGAATCACATCGTAGATTCAGAATCTGGTCTACATGCAACTCTATGGTGAAGTCTTGGATCTTGAATTCGGTTTCTAAACAAATCTATAAGAGTATATTGCGGTTTAATGATGCGTCAGAGATATGGAAAGATCTTTTGACTAGGTTCCACATCACAAATCTCCCAAGGTCATACCAATTGTCTCAGCAAATTTGGTCTCTCAATCAAGGATCAATGGATTTAGCCACTTACTACACAACGCTGAAGACTTTTTGGGATGAATTGGATGGAGCAAATTGTGTTGAAACATGTCGAAACTGCACATGCTGCAAAGCAACAGAGATTAAGGCAGAACATGCTAAAATGATAAAGTTCTTGGCCGGCTTAAACGATTCATATGCCACCATTAGAAGCCAAATTATCATGAAGAAGCATATCCCTGAACTTTCTGAGGTCTACAACCTCCTGGATCAAGATCACAGTCAGCGAAATATCCTTCCTATTCAAAATGCATCAGCCTTCAACATTTCTGTTTCTGAAAAGACATCTATAAATGCAGCTCAGCTTAACTCCACCAAACCCCGACCTATCTGCACTCACTGTGGATATAATGGACACACTGTTGATACTTGTTACAAGATTCACGGTTATCCACCCAGCTTCAAACATAAGCAGAAACAACTAAATGAAAGATCGTCTTACACAGCAAATAAGACTGGATATGTCAAACCAGTTGTGGCTCAGATAGGATTGCCAGATTCTATTAATGAGAACTCAGCTTCAAACATGATCAACACTCTCAGCAAGGATCAAATCCAAGGAGTGATAGCATATTTCAATACACAACTTCAACCTCAGAACACTCAAATGAATTGTGTGGCTTCTTCTTCTGGTGGGACAATCACTGCTCTTCCAGGTATAGCTTTTTCTAACTCTACAGTATGCTTTGTAGGCATCTTGAGAGCCACGGAAAATGCTTTGAACTCCAATTCTTGGATAGTAGACAGTGGTGCTACACATCATGTTACACATGATAAAACTTTGTTCATTGAATTATGTGCTTCCTTGAACAACTCAGTTACTCTACCTACTGGATTGGGAGTCAGAATTGCAGGCATAGGCAAGATTAAGCTGAATGAATATCTGGTTTTGAACAATGTTCTGTATATTCCAGATTTTCGATTGAATCTACTCAGTATCAGTCAATTAACAAAAGATTTGGGCTACAGAGTTTTGTTTGATCAGTCTTCTTGTATGATACAGGATCCTATCAGGGGATTGATGATTGGGAAGGGTGAGCAAATATCGAATCTATATGTGCTTGAGACAACATCTATAACAGAGAAGTCAACAAATCAGTTTGCTTCATATTCAAATGTAGTTGTTGATTCAGCCTTATGGCACAATAGATTAGGACATCCATCTATGTCAAAAACAGATTCTATTACATCTGTACTTGGTTTAAAACAAAGGAATAAAGATTCATTTCACTGTGCTGTTTGCCCTCTTGCAAAACAAAAATGCCTTCCTTTTGTCTCCAAGAACAAAAGATGTGATAATGTTTTTGATCTTCTACATATCGATATTTGGGGTCCTTTCTCTGTATCTACTGTTGAAGGTTATAGGTACTTCCTCACAATAGTTGATGATCACAGCCGAGTCACATGGATTTATCTTCTCAGAACCAAAGATGAAGTCCTCACTATCTTTCCTGATTTTTTTAAGATGATTGAAATACAGTACAAGGCTGTAGTGAAAGGTGTACGATCTGACAATGCTCCAGAGTTAAGATTTGTGGATCTATACAAAAAGAAAGGAATCATTCCATTCCATTCTTGTCCAGAAACTCCAGAGCAAAACTCAGTGGTTGAAAGAAAACACCAGCATATCTTGAATGTTGCCAGATCTCTTATGTTTCAATCTCAGGTACCACCAGAACATTGGGGAGACTGTGTGCTCACTGCTGTCTTCTTGATCAACAGATTACCAACTCCCTTCCTACTGAATAAATCTCCTTTTGAAGTTCTGACCTCCAAACAAGTTAATTACAATGGAATTCGTGTGTTTGGATGCCTGGCCTATTGTTCCACTTCTTCAAAGAATCGGCATAAGTTCCAACCACGATCAAGACCTTGCATTTTCCTTGGCTATCCTGCAGGATACAAAGGTTACAAATTATTGGATGTTGAGACCAATAAAACATACATATCCATAAATGTGGTGTTTCATGAAGACATCTTCCCTCTTGCCAAAGGTCAAAATAGTTCTTCCACTATTGATGATACATTTCCTATCACCGTCAATAAAAGTACTGCTATGAATGATAGTTCAGTTCCCGATAATCGTGACATTGAGACAGAAGGAACTAAAAGAATGACTAAACTCCCTGCTTACCTACAAGAATACTACTGTAATGTGACAGAGACGGATATCCCCTATCCTCTTGCAGCTTATATGTCTTATGAAAGTCTCTCTGATGATTATAAGGCATACATATGTGCTCTAACTCTCCACCCTGAACCGACATTATTCAGTCAAGCTCAAAAGTTTCCTGAGTGGTTACAGGCTATGAATGAAGAATTAGTTGCACTCGAGAGTAACCAAACATGGGATATATGTTCCCTACCACATGATAAACATGCCATAGGATGCAGATGGGTATACAAGCTGAAAATGAATGCAGATGGAAGTTTGGAAAGATATAAAGCGAGACTAGTTGCTAAAGGATATACTCAGCAAGAAGGAGTAGATTTCGTAGATACCTATTCTCCAGTCGCAAAAATGACCACGGTAAAAACTCTGCTTGCCGTTTCTGCTGCAAAACGTTGGACTTTAACTCAACTGGATATCTCCAATGCTTTTCTGAATGGTGACCTAGATGAGGAAATATACATGAGATTACCACCTGGTTATACCCCAAAACAGGGGGAAACTCTGCCTCCTAATGCAGTTTGCAGATTAAAGAAATCTCTCTACGGTTTGAAGCAAGCTTCAAGACAATGGTTTCTGAAATTCAGCACTACCTTGATGTCTCTTGGTTTTCAAAAATCTCAAGCAGATCATACATTGTTCCTCCGGAATATCAATGGTAAATATGTTGCTGTCTTGGTTTATGTAGACGATATAATCATTGCAAGCAATGCTGATTCAGAAGTGGAGCAGTTGAAATGTGATTTGAAAATTGCTTTTCGACTGAGAGACTTAGGCAATTTAAAATATTTTCTTGGTCTTGAAATTGCAAGATCACAAAAGGGCATCTCTGTATGTCAAAGAAAATATGTCTTGGAGTTACTAGAAGATGCTAGTTTGCTAGCTTGTAAACCGTCCACCATTCCAATGGATCCAAGCACCAAATTAGTTCAAGACTCAGAAGAACCTGTTCTTGAGGATGCAGCATTATATAGAAGATTGATTGGGAGAATGCTGTATTTAACCATCACCAGACCAGATATCACATATGCTGTAAACAAACTGTGTCAGTTTGCCTCTGCCCCAAAGAACTCGCATCTACAAGCAGCTTATAAAGTCCTTCGATATCTTAAAGGTACAATTGGGCTTGGCTTATTCTATTCTGCGGAATCTGATCTAGTTTTGAAATCATACACAGATGCAGATTGGGCATCATGCCCTGATACAAGAAGATCAACTTCAGGATACTGCATGTTCTTGGGTTCTTCACTTATCTCGTGGAAATCCAAAAAGCAACCTACAGTCTCTCATTCCTCTGCTGAATCAGAATACAGAGCAATGCAATATGCTGTCAGAGAAGTTAGTTGGTTAGTAAATCTACTTACTGAGTTACAGGCACCTCAACATAATCCAGTTGCCCTTTATTGTGACTCAACTGCAGCAAATCATATAGCTAACAACCCTGTCTTTCATGAGAGAACGAAACACGTTGATCTAGACTGCCACATTGTCAGAGACAGAATCATCAGTGGTCTAATCAAGACTCTTCATATTCGTTCTGCAGACCAACTTGCGGATGTGTTTACCAAACCTCTATTTCCAATTCAGTTTCTTTCTCTTATTAGCAAGATGGCACTAAGTTCAATTTACTTGCCATCTTGAGGGGGAATATTAGAGTATATTGGTTTAGAGGATTTAGATCGGTTATGATATAAACCGGAACACCCATGTATATAAACAATGTGTATGTGAACATTCATTGTAACAGAAATAAACAGAATGACATTGACGATTTCTTCATCTTCTTCGTTTACTGTTGTTCTCTAACAAGATCTATTCGAGTTTCATTTTATTATTCCAAAACTTTTATTAAAAAAAATGATTGAAACCCATAAGATAAGGTAAAAAAAGCCATAAGATAAGGAATCTCATTCATCAATCTAGCAGCACTATCTAATAAATTGTGATTGTTAACATTGATAATATTTCTCATGCCAAAGCAAAAGACGAGACATCTGTTTCCACACAGTCATATCCATTATTTGGACACGATAGTTGCTACTTGTCTTCATGGCTTCTTGCGTGGACAATCTCTGGAAGATCTTGAGCAAATAGATATTTCCGTGGTTGTTCACACAGAAGAAATCGTGAGGACAAGTGTTCTGTCCAAACGATGGTTGAATATGTGGAAACGAGGTGATATCTTTTTTTGACATGCGAAAATTTTGAAAAAATCTTTTTGAACGATTAAAGCTTCTCGCATTTATAAAAGATAACAAATAACAGTATTTTTGGCTATCTAGAATAATTAAATATATGATTAAGAAATTAGAAACAAAGCAGAATTCCAAGTCTGCATTGACACCAAAATCCTCCATTAGTACTAAAAAAAACAAGAGCTCATAAATTAATGTGATGTATCCAGAAGTAGAAATTTACAAGAGAGTTAGGACAAAAGCTGAAGATAGGGTGTGAAGTGCCTTTCTCCCTTAGAAGATGCCTCTCGAGCACTATCAAAGTGTGAAAACATTGTTTTTCACTTTTTGGCTTTTCCGAAATGAAATCTGAGGCTTGTGTTAGGGCCAGAACTCACTAGTAACCAGGATGCATACTTTGCCGTTCTTTACCCTTACAAGATAGGAACGAAGAATCGATCAAACTCACCTAATACCTGATTGAAAAATCCGAGTGAAAGGACACTTAAGACTATTGTGGATAAGTTTGGACTATTCTTCATGACTTCTCGACAAGTGACCACCTTCTGAATAGAATACATGACATATTATTATTTGCTTTTCACTCTGTAACCAATAAGAAGCAATTCAAAGTGACCACGAACAGTGACATGTCGTCCCGGCAAAAACTTATCAAAGTGGTTTACAAAAAGAACAAACAAAAATTTATACTTCTGAGCAAAGCTCACCACATAACTTATGCCCCAGGTCTATTTTAGATATTACAAGTATTCAAATAAAAGATATTATGAATCTTTTTTTTTTTTCACAAACCGACTTCATTTATCAATTATCCAAATACATTACATGCATCAACTATATTACTTACACGAAAATTAATGTCACTCTCTTTGTTTCATTATAAACGATGGTTAAGGTTTTTGTACACAAATTAAAAAAAAAATATTTTATTTTATTTTCTAAATTAAAGCATCGATTATTATCTATCTAACTACAATTCAACAAATGTTAAAACAAACTGCATAATACACATAGTTACAAAACATAAAAAGTTAATTAATTTTGAATAGAATAACGAGAACATCACTTAATTTGAAACAAACAAACAAATTCATAAAACAACACTTATTGTGAAACAGAGAATATTATATATGTTCGTGTAATGTTATTACTTGGTCAACATTTTCCTGTAAATTATTATTCTATATTTTTTTCCGTTAATCTATTTCCTAAAGTCTATTTGGTTGTGGAAGCCCCCTTATTCCAATGGTTGATCAAAATGTTCATTAATGTTTCTACACCAAGAAGTCCGGGTTTTGATTCCCAGAAAACGAAAAAAAATCTATTTGGTTGATACATGAATTTGAGTGACATATATTTTTATTAATTATATCTCTATAATATTATTTAATTTTGAAAATAAACTTTGTTTTGTAAGTTATTACATATTATACTATTACAAATAAGAAAATATAATTGAAATAGGAAATGATATAATTGTCTTTTAAAATTATTGATGAGGATATGAAAAATATTTATTTATCATTAAATATGTTTTTTACTATTTAGTTTCTTAATTATTTTTAATATTAATTATTTTTAAATAATAATCAATCCATATATATTCAAAAAAATTATATTCAAAATCTTGTTATATTTTTTATTATAATTTATTAAATTTATTTGAATATATATCCAAATAAAAGTTGAAAAATATTTTACTAATTTTATAAAAAAATTAGACACAAGATTATTGATTTGATTAAGGAGTTCGTGAACTAAACACAAAACTAGAGTTATTAAACGGTGCATATTAGAGTTATATTTTCAAGATTATACGTTTTGCGGATTAGCCCGAATAATATTTTAGTCCACTGCAAAACGGGTTAAATAAATAAATTATTCCGTTTGACAATTCTATCTATAATCATGAGTTAGATATATTATAAAATTCAAATAAAAACAATTTATTTTTAATTTCAAAACAATTTCTTTAAATTATTCCGTTTGACAACTCTATCTATAATCATGAGTTAGATAGATTATAAAATTTAAATAAATTTTTTTTTTAAAATTTCAAAACAATTCCTTTTAAAAAAATTATCGCGCTATAATTAGCGGGAATTAAGTCATAATTTTCTTTTATTTGTGCAAATTCATGTTTGACTGGCAGTTAAGTCATAAAAATCGTATTTCATAATTAACTAGCAATAATGACATCGAAGTTAATTGTGACAAAACAAAAAACAAAAAAGGCTTAAGGCATGGAAGACAGATGTGGCCAGAGGCCGTGAGGTTCCGAGTAGTAAAGGCAAAAGTTCGACGGTTAAAAGAAATATTTTTTTTTTTTTGCTAAAAGTTAAAAGAAATATTTTATTGTCCGAAACACAAATTCTACAAGTATTAAAGACATATCACCTCATGCATTTCTCAAACTTGAGAGACCGAAAACAATTAGCAAATGGAGATATCATCAGTTACATCACTGGCTCTAGTTGTTGTGTTGTGGTGGATATGGAGAATTGTGGAGTGGGCTTGGCTTAAACCTAAGATGCGTGAGAGTTTTCTGAGAAGACAAGGTCTTGTCGGAACTCGTTACACGCCTCTTGTCGGAGATGTGAGAAGGACTTTTAGCATGTTGAAGGAGGCAAGATCGAAACCACTGAAACCAATAGATGATCTCATTTCACTAGTCATGCCTTACTCCTTTCACATGCTCAATACTTACGGTATATATGTTTCTTGGTTTGGCTTATAGATTTTGAATTCCTTTTTTAATAACTTCTTCCTTTCAATATATATATGTATGTGTATGTTGCTGCAACAGGAAATACTTATTTCACATGGTTAGGACCCGTACCATCCATCACAATAATGAATCCACAGCTGATCAAAGAAGTGTATAACAAAGTTTATGATTTCCCCAAGACGCACACGTTTCCTTTGGTTGAGTTGATAACTGATGGACTCGCTAATGCTGATGGGGGTAAATGGGCGAAACACCGGAAGATCATCAACCCGGCATTCCATTTTGAGAAGATCAAGGTCTCAGATTCTCTTTTCTAATATTGTCACAATCAGTGGTGGACCTAGAAAATATATTAGATATAATTTAACTATCTAAAATATCTTAACATAATAACTTTTACATTTTTTTTTCTTCATTTTTCCTTATATATTGCATATATTATACTTATGTTTTGTTTATATTCTACTTATTTTTGAATTTTAACAAAAAAATATTTTAACATGATACAATATACATAAATAATAGAGTTTTGCATACTGGTTTCAAGTTTTTAAAAATAAGATCAAATACTTTTAGATGACACTATTAAAATAAAAGTATATATTGCTAAAACACTAATCTGTGAAAAAATATATTTAATTGTTAATAATACAAAAATGAAAAGAAACAAAGAAACTTTTGTTAAAATTGATGAGCATAATGAGAAAACAATTTTATTTTACTTTGGTGAGTACACACATTAAAGATGAAAAGAACTGATTTATAAAAATCTAAAAGATAAATAGATAATTATTTATTGAATAAAACAAAAATATGTAATTTTGGAAAAAAAACAAGAAAGAACAAATATTTAAAAAAGGTCATTCGAACTCAGTAAAAATAGGTCAATGATCGTTGTTTAAACCATTTGACCAAAAGAATTGATAAAAAATGAACTAGTATTTTTGTTTCATATTTGTTAACCGGTGTCAACTGACCCCTTTTTTACCAACATGGGTCCGCCACTGGTCACAACCAAGTTAAATTTGCTTTTGGCTGATGAGATGATCATTTTCCGTTTTGTGCCTTGATAATGATTTTGTGTATAGAATATGGTTCCTACGTTTCTTAAAAGTTGCAGCGAGGTTGTGTGCGAGTGGGAGAAGTTAGTTTCAGTTAAAGGGTCCTCCTGTGAGGTTGATGTTTGGCCATGGATTGTGAATTTGACCGGGGATGTGATCTCTCGTACCGCTTTTGGTAGCAGCTACAAAGAAGGACAGAGGATATTTATACTACAAGAGGAACTAGCAAAGCTCGTCATACAAGCTCTTGGGAAGAACTACATCCCTGGATATCGGTAAGAAACTTTACTTGTTTTGGTCTAATACTAGCAAGAGTGATCGGTTTTCTAACAATCTTCTTTTGTATATTTGAATATCCTTGCTCTCTTTCCCTATTAATTATTATTATTTCAACATGAGATTTCTAATATATTTCACTTTTGGACCGGATACATCTAATACTATGAAAAAAATTGAAGAGTTTTAATTCAAAACCAATAGACAATGAGAATAGTGCGTTCATGGCTCGTATTTACAATCTCAATTTTTTGTCAATGCGGAATTGTGACATTTATTCTTCACTTATATTTTTTTCTAACAATCTGCTTTTGTATATTTGAATATCCTTGCTCTCTTTCCCTATTAATTATTATTATTTCAACATGAGATTTCTAATATATTTCACTTTTGGACCGGATACATCTAATACTATGAAAAAAATTGAAGAGTTTTAATTCAAAACCAATAGACAATGAGAATAGTGCGTTCATGGCTCGTATTTACAATCTCAATTTTTTGTCAATGCGGAATTGTGACATTTATTCTTCACTTATATATATATATTTTTTTTTGCGTAGGCATTTCCCAACAAAGAATAATAGAAGGATTAAGACAATAGTTAGAGAAATCCAAATTATACTAAAAGGGATCATTAGCAATAGAGAAAAGGCGAGAGACGCTGGCGAAGCACCAAGTGACGATTTGTTGGATCTACTTCTTGAATCAAATTCAGAGCAAACTAAAGGAAATGGACTGACCACCGAAGAAATTATAGAAGAGTGCAAGTTGTTTTATTTCGCGGGACAAGAGACCACTTCAGTACTATTGGCTTGGACAATGGTTTTGTTAAGCCAGCACCAAGACTGGCAAGCTCGTGCACGAGAGGAAGTGATGCAAGTTTTTGGCGATAGAAAACCTAATTTAGAAGGCATTAACCAACTCAAAGTTGTAAGTATAAACCAAACCAAAAAGCTTTTCAAGTTTATGCTTTCTTTTATGGGCTTCAAAAGTGCTAGCTATGTTTTTCGCAGTGTCGAAAAGTGCTACAAAACAAAATTAAGAAGTTGGAAAAAGTGCTAGAAGTGAAAATTACTCTTCTTTTATTGCGTTTTGATGATTTTATTGAATGAATTCTACAGATGACGATGATTATTTATGAGGTCCTTAGGCTATATCCTCCACTCATCCAGATGAACCGAGCGATCCACAAAGAGATAAGACTAGGTCATCTGACACTACCGGCCGGTGTTCAAGTCAATATGCCTGTTCTGCTAATTCATCGGGACACTAAGCTTTGGGGCGACGATGCAGCGGAATTCAAGCCCGATAGGTTCAAAGACGGGGTCTCAAAGGCAACAAAGAACCAGGTCTGTTTCTTGCCTTTCGGATGGGGACCGAGGATTTGCATCGGTCAGAATTTTTCTCTGTTGGAGGCAAAGATGGCTCTGGCTTTGATTCTACGGAGATTCTCCTTCGAGCTTTCTCCTTCTTATGTGCATGCGCCTTACCAAGTCATCACTATTCATCCGCAGTTTGGTGCTCCTCTTATCCTGCAAAAGCTATAAACTTGTGATTTTATCAAATGAACTTGTTAGTTATACACAAGGGAAACAAGATTTCACAGAAGAAACGAATCAAGATCATAGTCATAAAACCATGTTTCTCTGAATCGAGATAACTACTCCATCTTTTTTCTTGTAATAGACACCATTAACCATATATTCATCTCTACCAATCGTACTAAGTTTTCCTATGTCTTCTATTATAAATTAAGTTTTAAAATAAAATAATACTAATTCTAATTTAAAGATGAAAATAAAAATAAATATCTTTCAGTTTTTTTCCCCCACTAATTTGCAGCTGGTTTCATAGTATTGATCAAATTTGAGTTATTTTTTTACTAGAAAAAATAATGTAAAACTTTTTACATGTGTATCACGGGAGATTTATCTATTTTTACATCGTATATTTTAGAAATTAATTAGTTGTAAAACTAATAAAAATAATAGAAAATTAATTGGTTGCCACTCCAACATAGACTCACACAAGAGCCGAGAAATCCGGCCAGAGCTAGGGACAAGGTCACAAACCTTGAAATCGGGCAGGGAAACGTCTAAGAGGATTCACCATTCTTACACGCGGACACTTGCGAATCAATCTCGGCAACCTACAGGCTGAAAACTGATCACCTTCTCGCAAGAGAAGAACTGATAATCGAAACCATCACTATAAGAAAACACCTTTTTTGCAACGAACGATATCGTTGTAAAATCGTTGCAAAAGAGGATTTGCATCGAATTTGCGACGAAAAAGAGATCGTTGTTAACTGATCGTCGCAAACCACAAATCGTCGTAAATTCGTCGGGAAAGTACGAGGGAAAAAAATTCGTCGCTAAATTTCCGTCGTAAAATCGTCGTAAATATTACATTGAAATTACGACGAATATAAATACGTCGTAAAAACGATGGAAATTCGAAGGGAAATATTTCATTGTTAAATCGATGGCAAAAAATTGTCGTCGTTAATTCGTTGCAAATCAATCGTCATAAAATCGTTGCTAAATAATCGTCGCAACATCGTTGCTAATAAATCGTCCTAAAATCGTTGCTAAATAATCGTCGCAACATCGTTGCTAATAGATCATCGTATAATCGTTGTAAATTAGCCACGATTTTATGACGATTAATAGCAACGAATCAACGAGGATTATTGTTTACCATCGAATTAACGACGATTCTATATATGATTTTTATTATTATTTTAAAAATTTTATTAATTTCGAAATTATAAAATAAAAATTTTAAAAATAATATATAATAATATTTTATAAAAAAAAAATATTATAATCTGTTACAAAAAAAAACCAAAATTAGAATTCAAAATCCTAAATCTAAATAACTATATCGTAATCGTCGAGATTCACATCGTCTTCGGGACGTCTCGACGAACCGGATGTGCCTGCCGCTGCCTCTGCCGCTGCCGCTGCATCTGCCTCTGCTCGGAGTCTTCGCTTTTCCCGTAGCATGGCCTGCATTGTCGGGTTCCCTGTTGCCAAGATTTCGAAGAGTTCGTCATTCTGCGTAGCATCCAGTTCAACCCGCTGCTGAAGACTCGCAATCTTCGCCTGATATGCCTGAGACCGAGTAGCCTCGGTCTCAACCCGCTCCTGAAGACTCGTAATCGTGGCACGTAACACGACTGGATCATCTTCTGGCGATCGTCGTCGCGGAGCATATGAAGAAGCAGCCGAGACATCTCGAATAGATCCCATCCCGACAACCTTCCCCTTTCTCTTAGGGGTGACCTATATTTAAATTTACAATTAGAAATTTTTAAAAAATCAAAAACTAAAAATTAATAAGTACTAACTATTCTATATACCTGCTCGAAGATCCGGTCAATATCGGGTGTGGTCAACCCTCCAGACATGACCGACGAACCACATGGAGATAGCTGTTGAGGGAGCTGTGTCTCTCGTTCGGTGACTTTGGAAGTCACCTCATTGAAGATGTGCTCGGCAGTCTCGGAAACAAAGGAACCATCCTTCTTCCGGTGCGTACGCTCAAAAACCTTGGTCATCGGAGGGAGTACACCTCCGTCTTCGGCGGCCTAAAGAAAAAAACTATGTTATTGACGAAGTAAATTAAATTAATTAATTAATTTAAATAAATTTAATTACCATCTGTAGACGAACACCCGCAAAAGGTGTTTTCCCAGCTGTATGAGGCAGAGCCTTGAGTACCCCGTCCGAATCAACGGTGTTGCGGGAAGCCGAACACTTCTCAGCAGTTATGATGGATTTCGGATCCATCCAATACCGCACCAAGCCGTCCCAAACGGCTTTATCCATGTGCAGGGGCTTTGCTTCTTCGCCATCCTTCTTCCATGCTTTCTTCCACTCACCAACCACGCTTTGGATACGAAACTTCACCCTCTCGAGAAATAAAGTTTCAACCTCGCCATGAATCGAAAGATCCCGGTGATATTTTTGCTGCATGAGAAACAAAAATAATTACATATTTTATAAAATTAAATTAAATATATATTTAAATATAATTAAAATAATTATGGGAGAAAAAAATATTTTTTCCATACGTACCGCAAACATCTTGAACCATGTCTCCTTGACGTGTAGAGGAAGCTGGGTAAAATTGGTATGCGGCTCGATAAAATAAGACTTGATGATGTCGGAAACGGTGCGTCCAACTTTGGATTCAACTCCAAACCTGAAACAAAAAATTGTAAAATTTTGAATTGTTAGAAATAAATATAAATATGTAATAATAAATGTAAAAAATATATATTTATATATATTACCATTCCGACCCGTCAGTATGATCCGGATCTAATCTTTTAAATCTATGACGGCCCGGCTGCGCAAGCAAATCAAGAACCGTCATGTGTGCATATGGGGCCGGGGCATGGCCTCCAGGTTGCGGAATCTGAGGTGGTAGTGGAGGCGGCGGAGCACTCTGTGGTTGCGTCACCGGGACGAAATCCGTCTCTGTAGCCTCATAAGACACGGGCACCCCGGTACCCGAAGCATCACCAATCTCTCTCAAAAACTGAGCGTAATGTGCACGACGTTGGCTCATCTGCATAATAATGAAAAAAATTACTATCTATAAACATCTGGGCAGTTTGCTAATTATTTTCGCAAAAAATTACTATATAAAAAAAATTATCTATACTAATTAATTAAAAACATTTTAAAAAAAAATTTACCTTTTTCGCAAAAATTTCGATAGGAAGTCATGATTACTATTTTTTTTGAGGAGTTTTTAAATGAAATCGCAAGGAACTCGCGTGTATATATAAGATTACTTGTCGTCGCTAAATCGTCGCTACTTAGCGACAATTTCGCGACGAATCATCGCTATATCGAGGCAATCGAACCGTAGCTAATTCGTCGCTAACTTTGCAACGATTTTGTGACATTCATACACGCGGGAGTTTAATTGACCGACACGCGGTATATTTTATGACAAATCGTTGCTAAATCGTCGCAAATTTTCATCGAATTTGCGACATTCAGTGTTTGCGACGATTTAGCCACGATTAGTTCAATTCGTTTCTAAATCGTCGCCAATTTGCATCAAATTAGTGAGGATATTTATAAAATTGGTTTTAGGGTTTAGGGTATAGGTACAAAATTGTAACGTCGATTACAACGTTCCATAAACAACTTGACATGTTTACTGTAAATACAAATTCATGAAATTATCAATAAGTTCATCGATATTGAAAAATAAGTAAAACATATAGTTTGCGTATATGTTAGAGATTATTAATACAATGATTCAGTTTGTGGATATTACTGTGATTGAACGAGTTTTCATTTTCGGACAATTCTCTAAAGTCACGACCAATTTCATTGAAAGATGCGTAATATAATGAGATGGTAATACGTTAGGGTTTAGGGTTTAGGGCAAAGGGTTTAGGATTTAGGATTTATGACAAATCGTTGCTAAATCGTCGCAAATTTGCATCGAATTTGCGACATTCAGTGTTTGCGACGATTTAGCCACGATTAGTTCAATTCGTTGCTAAATCGTCGCCAATTTGCATCGAATTAGTGAGGATATTTGTAAAATCGGTTTTAGGGTTTAGGGTATAGGTACAAAATTGTAACGTCGATTACAACGTTCCATAAACAACTTGACATGTTTACTGTAAATCCAAATTCATGAAATTATCAATAAGTTCATCGATATTGAAAAATAAGTAAAACATATAGTTTGCGTATATGTTAGAGATTATTAATACAATGATTCAGTTATTGTGGATATTACTGTGATTGACCGAGTTTTCATTTTCGGACAATTCTCGAAAGTCACGATCAATTTCATTGAAAGATGTGTAATACAATGAGATGGTAATACGTTAGGGTTTAGGGTTTATGACAAATCGTTGCTAAATCGTCGCAAATTTGCATCGAATTTGCGAAATTCAGTGTTTGCGACGATTTAGCCACGATTAGTTCAATTCGTTGCTAGATCGTCGCCAATTTGCATCGAATTAGTGACTATCACATTTAGCGACGATTTCTATGAAATCCCTTAAACCCCAAACTAAATCCCATTTCCGATCACCACTCATTTCCCACCGTTGTTGGGGCAATTAATAAATTGCATGACACATAGACACATATGTCTCGTAATTTATTAATCGCCGTACCTACGGCGGAAAATGAGTGGAGATCGGAGATGGAATTTAGTTTGGGGTTTAAGGGATTTCATAGAAATCATATCACTTAAATTTCACAATAATTACTCGATCACAATATTATATTAATACATTAATTTCACAATAATTACTAGCTAGCGCGGTCACTCTGATTCATTTTCGGACGAAGAGTAGTACACATCCGTTTCTTGATCATCTGGTTCATCACTTTCTTCGAACTCATCTTCCTCATCTTCTTCCTCTGTATCGTCTGGGAGATATTCAACTTGCCTGTTTTGAGGATCTATCAAAAGGATGTCTTCATTGCTCTCATTTAGTTCTGGCATATCAGAGCAATGATCTTGCTGCATTGGTAGTTCCTCATCAACCCCCACAATTCGACCCCTCGGAGAAACTTTTATAACTGATAACCATGAGATACCGGTGGTGCGAACTCGCGGATATGGAACAAAGCTGACTTGTTCTGCTTGTGATGCTAGGATAAATGGCTCATACTTATTGTAACGCCGTGATTGGTTGACATCTACTGCCCCAAATTTGTTTTTACGGACGCCTCGATCAAATGTTGGATCGAACCAGTCGCATTTGAACAGAACGCATTTCAAACATAAGCAACCAGGGTACTCAACTTCAATTATGTCTTGCAACACTCCATAAAAATCTATTTCGCCCCGCACACATACCCCGTAGTTGGCAGTAGCTCTTTGATTTCCGTATTTGAATGTATGAAATATATATCCGCGTGTGCAATACATGGGTGCACTCATTATCTTCGATATGGGGCCTTTTATTAACTCATGGAACCAGAGTGGATAAGCGGTATCCCCATACTCGACCTATATCATTAATTAATATAATTAAAAAGTAATCAAAATATGTATTAGGTTAATTGTCCAAGTTAGTAATTAATCAGATCACTTAAAATTTTACGTACTTGCGTCTTCAACCACGGGGCAAAATGTTGATCTTTACGCTTGTTGATTTCATCGTCTGAGATTCATTCAATGACTTCTCGGACTTGTCTAACAAATTCACTGCATACAAAAGTATTTGTAATTGGTATAAAGTTAGCATATATATAATTTAGCCATATATATAAGACGTATGTTTATACACTTACGTCTCAAATTGACTAACTTCTTCGCAATTTAAGAGGATATACGTTTGTACACTATGATGGTCTTTTTCATTGGCAAACCAAACTGACTTCACTCTTCCACATAATCGACCGATTGAAGAAAAGATATCTGGGACACCTTCATTAGCATATGTTCGGCCTACACCTCCATCATCATATCACCGTACTGCCCTTTTCCGTGTGCGAACCTTCGAGCCAAAATAGTACCCCGTGAAGTGAGAAGTTTCTTCTGTTAAACATCCTGCTACTATTGAGCATTCAACTTTGGCTAGATTTTTAGCCTTCCGCTTCAAATGTCCCATGAATCGCTCGAATGGGTACATCCATCGATACTGCACAGGTCCCCCAAGTTCTGCTTCGTGAGGTAGATGAATAGGTAGATGTTCCATAACATCAAAAAAGGCTGGGGGAAATATTTTCTCCATGTTGCACAACAAAATAGGAATACTAGCATCAAGTTGTGCAATAACATCTTCTGACAAAGTACGGGTACAAAGATCCCGAAAAAACCCTCCAATGTCTGCAATTGCTTCGTGTACATTTCCTGGTAGAAGTTCAGCAAATGCAAAAGGAAGTAGTCGTTGCATAAAGACGTGACAGTCATGACTCTTCATCCCGGAAAACTTTTGGCCATTCTCAACACATTTAGCTAAATTAGATACGTACCCGTCCGGGAACTTCACATCAGATGTCGCCCATTTGAACAAAGCTGACTTTTCTTCCGCACCCACTCGAAATATGGGGACATGTGCTTTCCCATTGCTTGTAATATGTAACTCATTCCGACAACAAAGATCAGGCAAGTCTAACCTTGACTTACCGCTGTCTTTAGTCCTTCCACGCACGTTTAACAATGTATGCATGATGTTATCAAAAAAGTTTTTCTCAATGTGCATGACATCCAAATTGTGTCTAAGCAAATGATCCTTCCAATACGGAAGCTTCCAGAATAAGCTTTTCTTATGCCAATTGTGATGCTCCCCATATCCATCCGGCATATTAGCTGGAGTGTGCCAATTTCCACCACGATTGACTGTTTCCAATGCACCATAATGATCAATTTCTGCTTCTAGAAATTCCCCAGAAATATAAACAGGAGGAGGAACACGAACAGTTTTGTTCTTTCTAAACAACCGCTTATTTCTTCGATATGCATGTTGAATCGGTAGAAATCGGCGGTGACAATCAAACCAACTTGTTTTCCGACCATGTTTCAATTGAAACGCATATGTCCGATTGAGAAAATATGGACAAGACAATCGCCCATGCGTAGTCCAACCTGATAACATCCCGTACGCAGGGAAGTCGCTTATTGTCCACATAAGCACCGCACGCATTGTAAAAAAAAATTTCCTTGCAAAATCATATGTCCGAACCCCGGTATACCACAACTGCTCCAATTCCTGTATCAGAGGCTGCAAAAACACATCAAGGGAACGCTTCGGATGCTTCGAACCTGGTACTAAAATACTCAAGAATAAAAATTCCCTTTGCATGCACATATCTGGGGGAAGGTTGTAAGGCGTTAGGATTACTGGCCATAAAGAATGTCGATTTTGCCATAAGCCAAGATATAAGCCACAAGGTACTGGTCGGAGTAAGGTACCGTTCCAGCGGATGTGGTACCTTCCTATAACTGATATATTAAAAAGAATGTATCAATCTGAGAGGACAGTTGCATCGATGAGATGGCATGCAGATCATTTGCAAACAGATGAGGAGGTTACTCATCCTTCAGATGCAAAAGCGTGGAAACACTTTAAGACGGTACATCTAGACTTTGCTAGAGAGAAACGTAATGTGTATCTTGGTCTTTGCACATATGGATTTAGTCCATTTGGTATGTCTGGTAGGCAATATTCTTTATGGCCAGTAATCCTAACGCCTTACAACCTTCCCCCAGATATGTGCATGCAAAGGGAATTTTTATTCTTGAGTATTTTAGTACCAGGTTCGAAGCATCCGAAGCGTTCTCTTGATGTGTTTTTGCAGCCTCTGATACAGGAATTGGAGCAGTTGTGGTATACCGGGGTTCGGACATATGATTTTGCAAGGAAAAAAAATTTTACAATGCGTGCGGTGCTTATGTGGACAATAAGCGACTTCAGAAGCTAAATTTCAGGTTGTGGTATACCGGGGTTCAGAAGGCAACCCAAGACTATAAACCAGCTTCTGTATCTCATAGTAAGTTTCAGCAGCTAAATTGTCCTCTGGCAAATACTCTTTAATCAAATCAGCCCAATCATCCATGCAAACCTTAGCTAAGTTATGATCAGTTTTAATAGTCATCATCCTAGCCGCCAACGACAATTTAGAATGTCCTTCTCTATATCCATCGTAGAGTGGCTGATTTGCAGCATCTAGCATATCATAAAAAAAATTTGCATCTAGATTGGGTTCCTCATCATGATGATCATGTGCAAATGTACTTACGGTTTCATGAAATGCATCCGTAACCATGTCATGAATCCTATCATTATCTTCACCATGCTGCTCCGCATGATCATCAAATTGATTAAATTTATTTGACTCATCAAAATTCGATGCTTGATAATTGCTACTACTACTAGCTGCATTTCCCCTATGACCCTCTCCATGATAATACCATATATAGTAATGCGGCATAAACCCTCTATTTAATATATGCGACCACACCTTCGAGATAATGATAAATTTCCTATTCAAGCATCTGGCACAAGGACAATACATCTTACCACTGATAATCGTATTATGTATACTTCCTGCCTGATGCATGAATCCCTCCACCCCATCACTGAACTCCTTTGTTAGCAATCCCTCTGAATCAAGACGATTATACATCCATCTTCTAATTTCGTATATTGACATTTTTTGTTGGTCAGAAAGAAGTAAATATTGTTTTTGAATATGAAATTTTTATTATGAAGTTGGCCACTATATATAGATTTTTATTTTCATTACCATCGAATTACCTACGATTTTACATCGATTTCACATCGATTTTACAACGAATCTAAAAATGTTTACATCGACTTTACAATGATATTAAACATGTTTACCTAACCGAACACCGTGAGCTTAAAACGTGCTCACTTAACTTAATAATCGTTGGGAAATCGATGTAAAGTTCAACTTATAATAATCATTGCTAATTCGTGGGTAATTTTACGACGATATTGCAACGTTTTATACAAACCTCGGTAAATCGTCGCTAAGTTACAACGATTTTACGACGATTTTCATAATCGTCGTAATGTCGTCGGTAAGCGTTGTATAATCGTCGCTAATTCGCAACGATTTTACAACGAAACTTTTCGTCCTAAGTTTGCGACGATTTTACGACGTCTTTTAGAATCGTCGTAAATTCGTCGCAACAACGATGGCAATTTGCAACGAAATAAAATCGTCGCAAAAAATCGTTGCAAATTGCCTGTTTTTTTGTAGTGCATTGCTTCACTTTAAACCCAACCAAAGGACCCCAAGAGGAACCCGGGAAAGGTTAGTAGATATCTCCACAGCAGAGTACCATCCGAAAGACGAGCCCAAAACCAGAACCTAGTCCTACTCCAAACAACCGAAATCTGGATAGAGCTAGACAAAGCAGAAGAACCTAGGACCAGCAATGACTCCACAAACCAAAACTCATAATCTAAAAGCCAAGAACTTAAGTAAGATATTTATTTATTTATAGATTTAAAATTCATTTATATATATATTGATTAATAGTTTCTATATCTATTATAAAAAAAAACTAATTAAGTTCAAAATTTTATGGAAAAAATCAATTTATATAGAACAAAATAAATTTGCACGATGTACATGAATTTGATTGGTTGATTTTATCCCAAAAATAGTTTACAAAAATATGATTTAGTCCGAAAATACAAAATCAATAAGTATTCTTTAACGCCCATATGTATTTCTTCATCAAAGTTTTTGTTGATAAAGAACATGATACAGTCACAGAAGGCCTTAACCAGCTCAAAGTTGTAAGTAAAACCTTGATTGAGGTGTACTTTTGTTGTGTTTTGCTGAAAGATTTGATCCCTCGCAGATGACGATGATACTATATGAGGTCCTTAGGCTAATCCTCCAGTAGCCCAGCTGACCCGAGCCATTCACAAAGATATGAAGATAGGCGACCTGACGCTACCAGGAGGCGTTCAAGTCAATCTACCTATTTTGCTAGTCCAACGCGATACCGAGCTGTGGGGCGACGATGCTGCAGAGTTCAAGCCTGAGAGATTCAAAGAAGGTCTCTCAAAGGCGACAAAGAGCCCAGTATCCTTCTTTCCCTTTGCGTGGGGACCGAGGATATGAATCGGGCTTTGATTCTACAGAGATTCTCCTTTGAGCTATCTCCTTCCTATGTCCATGCGCCTTACCCAGTCATCACAATGCTTCCACATGACCACAGCTCGGTGCTCATCTTATCCTGCACAAGCTTGTTGGTACCAGATCTCGACCTCAAGAGATCTAGCCCATTAAGGGCCCGATAAACAACCTCTAAGCCTATAAAGATAGCCCACCTATTATTCCGCGAGCAAGCGACGTCTGACCAAGAATAAGTCCAACATCCAGCTCGCAAGGAAGAAGTCAACGACGGTTCCACGATTCGCGGGATACTCGACGACGTGATATCCGGGATGGTTCAATTCGAAGCGGACTATAAAGGAAGGTCGCGGATTTAGGTTTAGAGGACAATTCTTCCTAGCAAAAAATACCGAATACTCATAAAATCTCCTCGAGATTTCTCTACTTGTAAACACTCCTTATTGATCCAATACTAAATCCAGTTCGTCGAGTTTATATCCAAATTATATCTTTGATTCATAGATAGAAACTAGCTCATCTAAAGTTTTTCCCTAAAAATCCTTACAAAAAACTAGGTATGTGATTCCGCATCCACAAAGCTATAACCCAATGAGATATTGCCCAATGAACTTATGATACACAGAGGAAAATCAATCTTGTTACGTATTCAAGTCAGAACACCGCGTGTATCTCATAGATTAAAACCCTTTGAGTAGTGAGAGTAGTGAAACTAAGACCCAATATGAAGTAAAAGAGACGAAGTTCCATTGCTTGCAGTAGAACCAGAACTCAAACTCAAAGCTTTAGTGCTACTCTCCAGATCGTTTCCCCTGTCTGCCAATGCATGTTCCATTCCATTTGTTTTACGTTACAAAAACTTGATATCAACTGACAAAACATGCAAGAGCTTACCAGAGAAAATACAAAATTTCAAGTAACGTTTCCTTTTCATTTTTTGTCTTGACAAAACAAATTATTTCTACGTTATTATGGTGAAAAATCGCATGGATGGTAATGACTAATGACTAATGACTAATGACTAATGACTAATGACTAATGACTAATGACTATGGACAAAGAAACGTCCTGCGCCACTCAAGTTATGACAAATATGTTTCTTCTTCTTCTTTTTGTCGCTTTTCAGTTTTCACACAAATCCAAATTGCCTTCGTGGCATGTGACTGTGAGACTCCAAATAAAGCAAAAGATCAATATTCAAACAAAATAATTGGCCGACACACAAAATATACGGTGATGTGAACATATTGGGTCATAATCTTGAAGAATATAACTATATTGTAATAGATTGTTAAGATCAATTTGAATGGGGTATCTTAATAAAATATTCATTATTATAGAAAAAAAAAATTTAAAAGAGAAGAGAGAGTAAGATATGGGTATTTCATTTGAGATACCAAAAAAAAAAACTTGAGATACCCTAAATATACGTGACAATTTTTCATTGGTTCATTTTTTTTTTTAAATTTAATTATTTAAGTTTTTTAAAAAATTAATATTGTATTGGTGAGATATCCACAAGAGTAGGGTTGGGCACGGATCGGGTACCCTTGAATTTCGGGATACCCTTTACCCGACCCGACCCTTACGGGTAATGAAATATCATTACCCTTACCCGACCCGCAAATAACGAGTACCCGAAAAAACGGGTACCCGATAAAAATTAGATAACCCGCTAAATACCCGACCTGTTACCCTTACCCGCATCCTCTGTTCTAAAAAGCAGCCGCTAGTCGGTGGTGGACCGCCGCGATTAGTACCTAGGCGGTTAATTAGGCGGTCAACCGATTTTTTCAAAAAGTCAACGCATTTTTTCAAAAAATCAGCGATTTTTAACGATTTTTTTTCGAAAAATTGTTGACTTTTCTTCAAAAAGTCAACTTTTTTTTTTTTTTTTAAGTGAGGGACATATGGTCTGTTACAAAATTTTGAAAATACATCTAAAAATACAACACATCTAAAAATCTAAAAATACCTTTTCGAACTTTCCCCGCATCCATGTATAATAAACATGTTAGTTTTACCTGCATAATAATTTTAGATTCCAAAAACAGAAGTAATCGTTTAAAAACGAGAAAGAATTCATATATATATGCAACATATAGTTTCACAAAATATAAAATTACAAACTGCAAAGCTTAAAGCTTGTAATTCATTCATGAATTACCAACGAGAATTCAGAAATGCAAAAAATTCTATGTTGCAATGTCATTCTTCCGGTTTACGGGTAATATTATAAATTATTAATAAAACGGGTTTTACGGGTCGGGTAATAAATCGAGTAGCGGGTCGGGTATTGAAAAAAAAATTGATACCCGATACCCGACCCTTACCCGCGGGTAATAAAATTATGATACCCTTTACCCGACTTGCAAGTTACGGGTACCCTTTTTTTGGAGACGGGTACGAGTCGGGTAACGAGTCGAAGACGGGTAACGGATTTCAGTGCCCAGCCCTACTCAAGGGTATCTCACCATTGAGGTTAGGGGTGTCAATTAGGGTCAAAGCCCGAGGGCCGGCCCGGCTCGACCCTGAAAAACAGCTGGTTCGGGCCTAGAAATATAAGTCCAAAAAATCGGGCTTTTCGGGCTAGTGTGTTTTCGGGCTTAGTCCGATCGGACTCGGGCTAGCCCGAAAAGCCCGGAACTTTATATTTTAATTAGTTAGAGATTTTATTTAAACATTTATCTTTCTAAAAATAATAATTTGATATATTTTCTATACATTTCATGATCCATGTACCATTATCATTCATCCATATTTATTTCATATTTTTAAAATCATTATCTATAGACTTTCAATGACATTTCTATATAATTTATACATGTCAAAACTTAATATTATTTTACTGTTTTTTTATCTGTACCTCTTGATAGTGATGAGGATTTAGAAGACGATGAAGGAGATTCTAATCTAAACTCTACTACCTAGATTTGAAATGTTTTGATTTTATGTTTTATTTGGTAATACAATTTATTTGAATTTTATTTGTTTTTTTGTCAAACTTTTGCTTTTAAATTTAATTGGATTTGATATAATACATTTTAATTTAGATTTATTTGGATAAATATTTTGTTTTAATTATTTATCTGAGAATTGTGAATTTTTGTGTTTGTAAATAAAAGAACGAAAAAGCCCGAAAAACCCTAAAGCCCTGTCTGGGCCGGGCCGGGCTTTGGAATATAGGCCCGACTTCTTTTCGAACCGGACCAAGCTCAAATATATACGGGTTTTACAGGTTTTAAACTGGGCCGGGATAATCCGATTGACATTCCTAATTGAGGTTGCTCTAACCAAAATCAAAATTTTGGGACTCTTTTCTCCTTAGTTGAAGTAGGAGAGCTAGAGAGAGAAAGTGATCATCCATTGCGTATTATACTGTAGTTGTATGTGTTGTTCTGTTTAAATATAAAATATAGTTATCATATTTGTTTTTATTTATTTTGTTAATCTTACACTAAAAATTGAATAAATCTTAAAATACTATTCCTTCCGTTTTTTTTATAAGTAGTTTTGGAGATTTTTTTTTTTATTTTAGAATTTCAGTTGTTTTCAAAGTTCTAGATAAAAAAGTAATAATATTTAATTAAAAGTTAAAAAATAATAATATATTTTTATCTTTTTTTAATTGAGTTCTCAAACAAAATAATAATTTTTTTTAGAAAATGTAAAAAGAAACATTTATCATAATGTTCGTTTTTTTATCTAAAACTACTTATAAAAAGAAACGGAGGGAGTACTTAAAAACACAGATGTTTTTGTGTGTATACTTTGTTTTAAATCTTGAAAAACTGACACAATTTTTTTAAATATGTGAAATGTTACTAATGAAAAACTCAACGATCTATATAAATATACATAGAATAGAATAGTGTTATATTAAATTATTTACGATAATATTTACTTCATATGAATAATATGAATCATACTACAATATAAGTGTATTAAATATTCTAACCATCCCAATATAATGGTTAGTCTATTAATAGAGTATTACCACTGCTGGGTTTTCAATAAGCTGGAAATTAGTTTTGTAAAAAAGTAAATGTTACTTGTAACTATTGGCATATGAAATATCTATTTAACCCCTATCTTATGGCATAGCTAATATTGATAAGGAAAGAGAGTTTCATTTTTGGGTTTATGTCAAAAGACCCTTTGTTCAATTACTCTAGTTTTAATTTCAAATCAAAAAATTTTAAATAAAAAAATCACAAAAAACCTTGTTTTTTTTTTTTGGATGAATGTTAAATTTTATTCAAACCCGAAAAACAATGTTTCCTACATTTACATGCGATCGGTTATAGGAAAAAAGACTTTTAATAAATCTAGAATCCGATTTCGAATCGCTGACTCATTTCGTCACTTTCTTCAACATCCCCCATTCTGTTTCTTTCAGCTTATTTGTCTCGATGCAAACCACATTTGCAATCCCTCTTGGTATCTAGTGTCATCAAGTAGACGTATGGAACTGAAACGGTTTCGAATTCCTTTGTCAATCATCTTTATCAGACGCGATGCTTGTTGCGGAGTAGAGCCATGACGCCTCTCATTTCTTTCTCTCCATATCGTATGAATTGTCATTTGGAACAGGTATCTAAATATAAACCCTTGCAATCTGCTTTGAGATGGTCGGGAGATAAGGCTCACTACGGAGTTCCAGTCCGAGGAGTACTCTTGTAGGAGAATCCCGCGAGCTAGATTAGACCACACATGATTTGTATAAGAACACGAGAAAAACAGATGTTGGCAGGTTTCAATCGAGTGTTGACATAGTACACAAGCTGTTGGGATTTGTGGATTCCAGGCTTGCATACGGTCCCCGTTGATAGACGATTATGCAGTCTCTCTTTATTGCCTTGTTGCCTCCTTCTTTATTGTTACAGTCTCTCTTTCTTCAATTTGCCGTCAAAAGTTTTTTTCCTTTTTCTTCCCGTCGTGATACTCAACCTCCTCTGATCTCTAACGCTGATGTCTCATTTCTTCATTTTTCTTCAGATGACATATTTACAACTACCCAATCGACTGTTCGCCGCCGATGAAGAGCCCAACTGAGCCCGAGTAAATCCTCAATTTGTGGCGAGGAGATTAGCGATTAGCGAGAGGAGTTGAGCGAGGAGATGTGGCGAGGCTCATATGTTTCGATTCAGTTTTCTCCGACAAAACCAGAAAATGGTGGTGGTGAAGAAGTTGATGTTGTGGTGGTGACGGTGCCATTTCCCATTAAACTGTTGAGATATTATACATGTCATCCTAGAAATTTATGGAGGTCCGGCGAACAACAGAAACGTCTCAGACTTGTGTTACAATCTATGGAAATCCATTTTCTCGTTTGCAATATTTGTAAGACCATCTTCAGTACGAAGGAAAATTTATCATCATATATTCCCTCCACATCACTTTATTCTCCCTCCATATCATTTCATTTTTTCAATTCACACTCAACTCCACAATAGAAAGGCAAATCATTTTCTATTTCCTCCACATCACTCCATCATATAAAATTTATTATATTTATTTATTTTATCTTTATTATATGTTATACATTTTATAAATACTATTACTACTAATATATTAATAATCACACAAAATAATTTTTATAATGTAAAAAAAATAACTGATATATAATATTTTTTTTAATTAGAGTTGATTAATATATAAAAAGATATTATTTTAATGATTCAAATGTTAAATCTTGAGATTTTTTTTGGTGTCCAAATGTTATAAACATAAGCTCTATTTATAAATGTTTCAAAATAAAAAAAAATTGTGAAAACAAAATTTAATGTTGATCAATTATTAGGTAAAAATAGCATTTAAGAAAAATAGAAAAAAGAAAAAATAAATATAGCCAGCGAATTAGAAATCACCATGTCATTATTTTAGTGGGACCAGTCAAAATTCATGGAAAGGGAAAATTTGCATTTCACCGATGAGTTGGCAATTTACATTTCTTATTTATCTTTTTATTGGATGCAAATACACATTAATTGCATACTTATTGCATATGGTCAAAAGATATTTTGTTCATAATCTACACATTACGTTTTTGGAAACAAATATCAACTTATTAAATGTTACTTACCTAAATTGTTTTTATCTGAATCTATTTACTTAATTCACCCCTATTAATATGATTTTTCAATATAGTCATTTAATTCTATTCCCCCAAAATATAAAAGCATTCTAGGACTTAAAACCAGAAATAAAGTATTTAATACATCAGGGATGATGTCATCACAACACTACAATATCTTCACCGAAATTCTCAAATCTTTAAATTCTGATAATGTTAGCTGTTATCTCTCTTATCTCTGCTCTCTGGGAGAGAAAATGGAGATATCACTTGCATCGGTAACAGTTTCAATAGCTATAGCTGTTGTGTCGTGGTGGGTATGGAGAATTTTGAAGTGGGTTTGGTTTAAACCAAAGATGCTTGAGAGTTACCTGAGAAGACAAGGTCTTTCTGGAACTCCTTACACGCCTCTCTTCGGAGATTTGAAGAGAAATTTCAGCATGTTGACGGAGGCAAGATCCAAAACCATCAAACTAACGGATGATATCACACCACGTGTCGTGCCTTATCCCTTGAAAATGCTCAAGACTCACGGTATGTTTCCTGGGTAGCTTATAGCTCTTGATTCCTCTCTGTTTACAACTAAGAGATATAGAGAACATCAAAACTATCGCAGAGTACCTGATTTTGAAAGGGTTCAAACTTTTGTATATCTCTTTGTGGTTGGAACAGGAAGGACTTTCTTTACATGGTTTGGACCTATACCAACCATCACCATAATGGATCCTGAGCAAATCAAGGAAGTGTTTAATAAAGTTTATGATTTCCAGAAGCCGCATACATTCCCTTTGGTCAGATTGCTAGCCACTGGGCTCGTTAACTATGATGGTGATAAATGGGCCAAACACCGAAGAATCATCAACCCGGCTTTCCACCTTGAAAAGATCAAGGTTTTGACTTCTATTTCATAGCACCCTGAAACAGGGTTAGATTGGTTTGTGTATCATTTGGCTGACCCAACTTGTGACCTCTGCTTCTATGTATAGAATATGGTGCCTGCTTTCCACCAGAGCTGCAGCGAGGTTGTTGGCAAATGGGACAAGTTAGTCTCGGATAAAGGGTCCTCATGTGAGGTTGATGTTTGGCCTTGGCTTGTGAGTATGACTGCGGATGTGATCTCTCGTACTGCTTTTGGCAGCAGCTACAAAGAAGGACAGAGGATATTTGAGCTCCAAGCAGAACTAGCGCAGCTCATCGTACAAGCATTACGGAAAGCTATCATCCCTGGATATAGGTAATGAAAACCTCAACTTTTCTGGTTTTAAGAGCTTGACTCATGGTCTATTAGTGTTGCAATTTTTTTTTTGTTTGCGTAGTTATCTCCCAACAAAGGGTAATAGAAGGATGAAAGCAGCAGCCAGAGAAATCCAAGTTATACTGAGAGGGATTGTAAACAAAAGGTTAAGGGCGAGAGAAGCTGGGGAAGCACCAAGCGACGATTTGCTGGGTATACTTCTAGAATCGAATTTGGGGCAAGCTAAAGGAAATGGAATGAGCACTGAGGATGTGATGGAGGAGTGCAAGCTGTTCTATTTCGCCGGGCAGGAGACAACTTCAGTACTTCTGGTCTGGACAATGGTTCTGTTAAGCCAACACCAAGACTGGCAGGCTCGCGCACGAGAAGAAGTGAAGCAAGTTTTTGGTGATAAAGAGCCTGATGCAGAAGGCCTGAATCAACTCAAAGTTGTAAGTATAAAGCGAATTATAAACATTCAGGTGACTTCAGCACTCTTGGTGTGTTTTAATGATTATTGCTGAATGATTTGGTGCCTGGCAGATGACGATGATATTATATGAGGTCCTTAGGCTATATCCTCCAGGAACCCAGCTGACCCGAGCCATTCACAAAGAGGTGAAGCTAGGCGACCTGACACTACCAGGCGGCGTTCAGATCAATCTACCTATTCTGCTAGTCCAACGCGATACCGAGCTGTGGGGCGACGATGCTGCAGAGTTCAAGCCTGAGAGATTCAAAGAAGGTCTCTCAAAGGCGACAAAGAGCCAAGTCTCCTTCTTTCCCTTTGCGTGGGGACCGAGGATATGCGTAGGCCAGAATTTTGCCCTGTTGGAGGCAAAGATGGCGATGGCATTGATTCTACAGAGATTCTCCTTGGAGCTATCTCCTTCCTATGTTCATGCGCCTTGCACAATATTCACCATTCACCCAGAGTTTGGTGCTCATCTTATCCTTCACAAGCTCTAACTTGTGTTGATGAAACGAGTCCATATCATAATAATACAGAACTCAAATCTTTATATACAAGTCAGAACTAGCCTCTAACAGATTAAAACCCTTGATTCTCACCGAACAAATCTCTTTTGTGAAACTAAGACACAAGACAGCAATTTCGGGTAGACACGAGACAATAAACGTGCAAACCCCTCTGAAGACTCGCCCAGTATTTGTTCTTCATCAACGACTCCTCTCGCGGCAAACATTCAACACCGATCAAACATTCGATTACGTCGTTATTTTCGCCTCAACAGTGCTCGAAAAAAATCTTAGAATCTCTTGACATTTCAAAACAGATCATCCACGTAAGGCAGATCGAGAACGACATATGAGATTCTCCAAATCAATCGCTCCCCGAGAAAAACGAAGAATCTCATTCTGATCAACTCGCTAAACTCCCCCAAACCTCCAAAGCCCTAATTTCATAGAACAAATCGAGGGCTCAACGGCGCGATTCGGCAAGGTTCTGGTCTGGACGCCGGCAAACGACGACGTTGTAAGCGCTGTTTTGTTAATTTTTCCTACTTCTCAAAACGACGTCGTTTAATCTTGAACCACCTTATATACCCGATATATGTTATTTTCCCGCCTCTTTCAGTTAATGGCATAACCGTTTTCGACACATCTTTTAGACATTATTACAATAAAGAGCAGATTTAGCTCGATTATTTACCTTCCCTAATAATTCGGTGTTTTCACCAAGAAAAACAAAGAAAAAGCTACAAATAATCTCTCCACACTAATGCAATTTCTCGAAAAGTGATTCCCACGTAAGTCATAACATTACCAAAACACTTGGAAGTGAGATAAAAACATCGAAATTTATGATAAAGACAAGATCCAAACCCATCAATCTAACAGAAGATATCATCCCACGTGTGATGCCTGTAACTTTAAACATGCTCCAAACTCATGGTATGTATGTTTCCTTATCCGTTTGCAACTATGGCAGGATATGTTATTGTGTGTGACATTAGAAAAGCCCAATTTTATATAACTGATTTGATGTTTTGTTGTGTGTGAGTGGAACAACAGGAAGGACTTTCTTCACATGGCTTGGTCCTATATACAGATCATCACAATAATGAATCCAGAGCAGATCAAACAAGTGTTCAACAGAGTTTACTATTTTCAGAAGCCGCATACACTCCCATTGGCTAGATTAATAGCCATTGGACTGGTTTTCTCAGATGGAGATAAATGTGCCAAACCCCGGAGAATTATTAACCCAGCTTTCCACCGTGTGAAGATCAAGGTTTCTTCATTGTCCAAATATCATGTTAGATACTTTATAATATGTATCTCTAGGCTGACATATTCATTTATTGTGTGGCAATGGCATTGATACTACAGAGATTCTCCTTGGAGCTATCTCCTTCCTATGTTCATGCGCCTTACACGGTCATCACCCTTCACCCACAGTTTGGCGCTCATCTTCTCCTCCATCAAGCAATAGGAGTTCCATTAGATGAATTTACTCGAAGGTCCGTCAGGAGAAATCCTGTTTTGAAACCTGTTGTCCGCAAATCACTAACACTTAAAAGAATGAAATTCACCCCAATAATAATCATTTAACTAATTTGGTGTTTTTGTGTGTATACCATATTTTGAATTTTGAAAAACAGACACAAATTTTTTAAATATGTGAATAGTATTACTAATGAAAACTCAATAATCTATGTAAATATACATAAAATAGAATAGTGTTATATTAAATTATTTTCGATAATATATACATCATACGTATAACATGAATCTTACTACAATATAAGTGTACTAAATATTCTAACCATCCCAATATAATGGTTAGTTTATTAATATGACTTTTCAATATAGTCATTCTAAGACTTAAAACCAGAAATAAAGTATTTAATACATCAGGGTGATGTCATCACAGCATTACAATATCTTCACCGAAATTCTCAAATCTTTAAATTCTGATAATGTTAGCTGTTATCTCTTTATCTCTGTTCTCTCTTCTCTCTTCTCTATTATCTCTGCTCTCTGCTCTCTGCTCTCTGGGAGAGAAAATGGAGATATCACTTGCATCGGTAACAGTTTCAATAGCTATAGCTGTTGTGTCGTGGTGGGTATGGAGAATTTTGAAGTGGGTTTGGTTTAAACCAAAGATGCTTGAGAGTTACCTGAGAAGACAAGGTCTTTCTGGAACTCCTTACACGCCTCTCTTCGGAGATTTGAAGAGGAATTTCAGCATGTTGACGGAGGCAAGATCCAAACCCATCAAACTAACGGATGATATCACACCACGTGTCGTGCCTTATCCCTTGAAAATGCTCAAGACTCACGGTATGTTTCCTGGGTAGCTTATAGCTCTTGATTCCTCTCTGTTTACAACTAAGAGATATAGAGAACATCAAAACTATCGCAGAGTACCTGATTTTGAAAGGGTTCAAACTTTTGTATATCTCTTTGTGGTCGGAACAGGAAGGACTTTCTTTACATGGCTTGGACCTACACCAACCATCACCATAATGGATCCTGAGCAAATCAAGGAAGTGTTTAACAAAGTTTATGATTTCCAGAAGCCGCATACATTCCCTTTGGTCAGATTGCTAGCCACTGGGCTCGCTAACTATGATGGTGATAAATGGGCCAAACACCGAAGAATCATCAACCCAGCTTTCCACCTTGAAAAGATCAAGGTTTTGACTTCTATTTCATAGCACCCTGAACAGGGTTAGATTGGTTTGTGTATCATTTGGCTGACCCAACTTGTGACTTCTGCTTCTATGTATAGAATATGGTGCCTGCTTTCCACCAGAGCTGCAGCGAGGTTGTTGGCAAATGGGACAAGTTAGTCTCGGATAAAGGGTCCTCATGTGAGGTGGATGTTTGGCCTTCGCTTGTGAGTATGACTGCGGATGTGATCTCACGTACTGCTTTTGGCAGCAGCTACAAAGAAGGACAGAGGATATTTGAGCTCCAAGCAGAACTAGCACAGCTCATCATACAAGCTTTTCGGAAAGCTTTCATCCCAGGATATAGGTAATGAAAGGGAGAATGGGTCAAAATCAACTTGAACTAAATTCGTTGTGCCGAAAAAAACATGAACTAAAATACGGTGCAATTTTCATCTTTCACACATAAAATTTCAACCTACCCAAACTATTGAATCTAAGCCAAATCCAACATTGACTGCAAATCTGTTAGTCAACTCGTTAACAGCACTGATTCAGCAGTCTGAGTCAGCTACCACATCAGATAAAGCATCCACAGTTACTGAGTCAGCTGCCACGTCAGCCATTAAGAATGATATTATTTTTCTATATATATATTTCTTGGTCTAAAATTTTAATATTCCATTAAACTTTGTGGAACTATATTTTAATATAATATAAATTTCATATTTATGGATAGATAAAAAAAATCAAATCGAACATAACTAATTATATCATTAAAAGAAGTCTCCTTATATTTTTGATAACATATATTGTTAATATGGTTTTCTCAAGCTAGTTTCCTTCTGCATAAATAATTTTTAAATTTAAATTGTTTATTAAATTATTTTTCGAACAAATTAAGTAAAGTTAAATGATTGTTTGACAACATGTATAGTAGGTTTAATATAAATAGTTTTCTAAAAAAATTAGCAATAAATGTTATCAAAAATATATAGCAATATATGTTATCAAAAATATATTAGCAATATATGTGCGGAAGGAAACCAATTTGAAATTTTTTTAGTGAAATTTAATGATATAATTGTGCGGAAGGAAACCAATTAATTTTTTTCTCAGAAAGAAACCAGTTTGAGAAATTTAAACTTTATAAATTTTTAGTGAAATTTAAACTTGTACGGAAGGAAACCAGTTTGATAACATATTTAAATATTTGGGGAATTATATTTTAATATAATATAAATTTCATATTTATGGATAGATAAAAAAATCAAATCGAACATAACTAATTATATCATTAAAAGAACTCTACTTATATTTTTGATAGCATATATTGTTAATATGATTTTCTCAAGCTGGTTTCATTCGGCATAAATAATTTTTAAATTTAAATTGTTTATTAAATTATTTTTTGAACAAATTAAGCGAAGTTAAATGATTGTTTGACAACATGTATAGTAGGTTTAATATAAATAATTTTCTAAAACAATTAGCAATATATGTTATCAAAAATATAGTAGCAATATATGTTATCAAAAATATAGTAGCAATATATGTTATCAAAAATATATTAGCAATATATGTGCAGAAGAAAACCAGTTTGAAATTTTTTTAATGAAATTTAGTGAAATTTAATGATATAATTGTGCGGAAGGAAACCAATTAATTTTTTTCTCGGAAGGAAACTAGTTTGAGAAATTTAAACTTTATAAATTTTTAGAGAAATTTAAACTTGTGCGGAAGGAAACCAGTTTGAGAAAATTATATTAGCAATATATGTTATCAAAAATACAGCTATTCTTTTAATGATATAATTGGTTATGTTCGATTTGATTTTTATATCTATCCATAAATATAAAATGTATATTCCTTTAAAATATAGTTCCACAAAGAATAATTAATTATATATTTTTAGATCGTGTGATTAATAGAAAATTTACAACATAAAAATTGATATTTAAATAGAATCATTTTTAGGTAATTAAGATTAATAAAATATTAAAATTTTAGACAAAAAATATATATAGAAAAATAATATCATTCTTTTAGAAAATTGAAAACAAAAATTTTGGATTTTTTTTTAACGATGGTTGACGTGGCAGCTGACTCAGCAGCTGTGAACGTTTTAGCTGACATGTTGACTAACAGATTTGCGGTCAACGGGTTGACTAACAGATTTGCGGTCAATGCTGGATTTGGCTTAGATTCAATAGTTTGGGTAGGAAATTTGAATTTTTATGTCCGAAAGATAGGAAATTGCAGTGTATTTTAGTTCAGGGTTTTTTAGGCACATCAAACTAAGATATTGATTTTGACCATTTTCCCGATAATGAAAACTTCAACTTTTCTGGTTTTAAAACAAGGCCTTAAGAGCTTGACTCATGGTATATTAGAGATTATGAACCACATCGTTACATATTCTCTATATTTTTTTTTTTTGCGTAGTTATCTCCCAACAAAGGGTAATAGAAGGGTGAAAGCAGCAGCCAGAGAAATCCAAGTTATACTGAGAGGGATTGTAAACAAAAGGTTAAGGGCGAGAGAAGCTGGGGAAGCACCAAGCGACGATTTGTTGGGTATACTTCTAGAATCGAATTTGGGGCAAGCTAAAGGAAATGGAATGAGCACTGAGGATGTGATGGAGGAGTGCAAGCTGTTCTATTTCGCCGGGCAGGAGACAACTTCAGTACTTCTGGTCTGGACAATGGTTCTGTTAAGCCAACACCAAGACTGGCAGGCTCGCGCACGAGAAGAAGTGAAGCAAGTTTTTGGTGATAAAGAGCCCGATGCAGAAGGCCTGAATCAACTCAAAGTTGTAAGTATAAAGCGAATTATAAACATTCAGGTGACTTCAGCACTCTTGTTGTGTTTTGATGATTATTGCTGAATGATTTGGTGCCTGGCAGATGACGATGATATTATACGAGGTCCTTAGGCTGTATCCTCCAGTAACCCAGGTGGCGCGAGCCATTCACAAAGAGATGAAGCTAGGCGACCTGACACTACCAGGCGGCGTTCAGATCAGTCTACCTATTCTGCTAGTCCAACGCGATACCGAGCTGTGGGGCGACGATGCTGCAGAGTTCAAGCCTGAGAGATTCAAAGAAGGTCTCTCAAAGGCGACAAAGAGCCAAGTCTCCTTCTTTCCCTTTGCGTGGGGACCGAGGATATGCATTGGCCAGAATTTTGCCCTATTGGAGGCAAAGATGGCGATGGTACTGATTCTACAGAGATTCTCCTTGGAGATTTCCCCTTCCTATGTTCATGCGCCTTACCCAGTCATCACAATACACCCACAGTTCGGTGCTCATCTTATCCTGCACAAGCTCTAACTTGTGTTGTTGTCAGATAAACTTGTCATACACTGATGAAACGAGTCCAGATCATAATACAGAACTCAAATCTTTATATACAAGTCAGAACTAGCGTCTAACAGATTAAAACCCTTGATTCTCACCGAACGAATCTTTATTGTGAAACTAAGACACAAATATAAAAAAGACAGCAATTTCGGGTAGACACGAGACAATAAACGTGCAAACCCCTCTGATGACTCGCCCAGTATTTGTTCTTCATCAACGACTCCTTCTCTCGCGACAAACATTCAATACCAATTAAACAGGTCGATTACGTCGTGATTTTCGCCTCAACAGTGCTCGAACAAATCTTAGAATCTATTGATATTTCAAAACAGATCACCCACAGATAGATCGAGAACGACATACGAGATTCTCCAAATCAATCGCTCCCCGAGAAAAACGAAGAATCCCCTTCGGATCGACTCGCTAAACCTCCAAAACCCTAATTTTAGAGGACAAATCGAGGGCTCAACGGCGCGATTCGGCAAGGACGCCTGCGACCGGCGACGTTGTGAGCGTTGTTTTGTTAATTTTTCTTACTGCTCAAAACGACGTCGTTTCATCCTGTAACCACCCTATATAACCGATATATGTTATTTTCCCGCCTCTTTCAGTTAATAATTCGGTGTTTTCACCAAGAAAAAAGTGATTCCCACACAAGTCATAAACATTACCAAAACACTTGGAACTGAGATAAAAACAGCAAAATTTATGATAAAGACTTACAATTAGTTTAGACAAGGGGTTTGGTATTTGGCCTGTACGACAAAGAATTTGGCTCGGAGTAAAAGCCAAAATCAACAGTCACCCAAAAAAACAAAATCATTGACGAGAACTCAAATCTTAAAGAATCTAAGACATTACCACCTTCATCTCTCGTTATTTAAAGACCAATAAAGCTTTGCAAAATTTATGTCTCTCACTCTCTGCCTCTGACATAATGGAGATGTCTGTTGTATATTCAGTAACTGTAGTTACTGTGATGTGGTGGACATGGAGAACGCTGAAGTGGGTTTGGCTAAAACCTAAGATGTTGGAGTGTTACTTGAGGACAAGGTATACCATGGGAACTTCAGAGTTTTAATGAAGGCAAGATCCAAACCCATCAATCTAACAGAAGATATCATCCCACGTGTGATGCCTGTAACTTTAAACATCCTCCAAACTCATGGTATGTAATGTATGTTTCCTTATCCGTTTGCAACTATGGCAGGATATGTTATTGTGTGTGACATTAGAAAAGCCCAATTTTATATAACTGATTTGATGTTTTGTTGTGTGTGAGTGGAACAACAGGAAGGACTTTCTTCACATGGCTTGGTCCTATATACAGATCATCACAATAATGAATCCAGAGCAGATCAAACAAGTGTTCAACAGAGTTTACTATTTTCAGAAGCCGCATACACTCCCATTGGCTAGATTAATAGCCATTGGACTGGTTTTCTCAGATGGAGATAAATGTGCCAAACCCCGGAGAATTATTAACCCAGCTTTCCACCGTGTGAAGATCAAGGTTTCTTCATTGTCCAAATATCATGTTAGATACTTTATAATATGTATCTCTAGGCTGACATATTCATTTATTGTGTGGCAATGGCATTGATACTACAGAGATTCTCCTTGGAGCTATCTCCTTCCTATGTTCATGCGCCTTACACGGTCATCACCCTTCACCCAAAGTTTGGCGCTCATCTTCTCCTCCATCAAGCAAGAAGAGTTCCATTAGATGAATTTACTCGAAGGTCCGTCACGAGAAATCCTGTTTTGAAACCTGTTGTCCACAAATAACTAACACTTAAAAGAATGAAATTCACCCCAATAATAATCATCTAACTAAAATTTTTTTCCCGATTATATCTATCCCGCTATTAAACATCTCTATAATATTATTTAAGAAGTCATTTAGTAAAATGAATTTTATTTTATAAGTTATTACATACAATCTCTATAATATTATTTAATAATACATTTTATTACATGAAATCAGGCCCGGCCCAACATAAATATAGACCCTTGGGCAAAAAAAAAATTTGGGCCCCTTATCATAAAGAAACATATTTTTTTTATAAATTTTTGGGCCCCTTTTATATGTATTTTAAAAAAATTTACACCATCTTTACATGTAATTTTGTCCCTAAAATATATGGGTCCCTGAGCCATGGCACCTCTGCCCACCCCCTTTGGGTCGGGCCTGCATAATATGCCATTACAAGTAATAAAGAATAACCGAAATAGGAAAGGATATAATAGTCTTTTAAAATTATTGATTAGAATATGGAAAGTATATATTTTGCATTAAATAGGTTATTTAATATTTAATTTATTAATTATTTTTAATACTATATATTTTAAAATAATAATCAATTCATATATATTCAAAGAAAAAAATCTATTCAAAATCTTGCTATATTTTCACTATAATTTATTATATTTTATTTGAATATATATCAAAACAAAAATTAAAAAAAATATTTTACTAATTTTATAAAAAGTTAGACACAAGAAAAATATTTTTTTTAAAAGTAACCACAAAAACTAGAGTCATTTAACAATGCATATTAGAGTCATGTTTTCAAGATTATAAGTATATGCGGGTTAGCTCGAATAATATTTTCGTTCACTGCAAAACGGGTTAAATAGACAAATTATTACAAATTGACAGTTTTATCTATAATCATTAGTAAGCTAATTTACGTGTGGTTTACACCAAGTCAATTAATAACTAGAGTGCACACTATACCGCAATCATAACGGTAGTCGGTTGTAGCACTTTAGGATCGTATCCACAGAGATCAATGTTACGGCTATGAGAATGCACGATGAAATTAAAGCTAAGACGAATGACAGATTTTTGTTGGTTTTATGTTTTCGAAACTAAGGACGACAACTAAAACGGTGTAAATTCAAATTATGAAAGCGTTAAGCTTTGGGTGACGTTGCGGGAAATCACGAATAACGGTTAATTCATCTTAAACAGGGGATTACATTAAGAATCGTCTAGAACTCAAACCTAATAATAGATTAACCTCCTCCCGGAGTATTAATCCCTATCCTTAAAACTATGAATACTAACTCCCGTTAAATTCAAAGGTTCTAAGCATGCTTTTCTAGTTAGATTTGATAAGTTCACAAGAACGCCTTAACATCAACTCCCGTTGGATAAGGACGCTTTGCTCATCTAGGATAATTCCGGCATCTAGACAAACACTCCTGTGCGCTAGATAACCCAGGATCAAGAACTAAGTGATCAATTCAATTCAAGCAATAAGAACACCCTAAACGAAGAATCCACCGATTAAATCCCCGTTTAATCTATCCTAAACCGTTAAATCATGAAATCCCTTAACACCCTTAGCTTAACTAAGAAACTACTCACTCATAATTGCAGAACAAATACAGAGAATTGATGAAGAACACATGATTAACAAAAACAGAAAATAGAAGAGATTAAGAAAACTTCTCCAATTTTGTAGATTCAAAGGCTTGATTTCCAAGCTTACAAATTACCAAGATCAAAGAAAGCAGTAGAAAAACAAGTAGATATATTACATATGAAGTTCTTCTTCTTATTTTCGAGTTTTGGGCATTTTTAGAGAAGGAAATTAGGTGAAATAGTTTAAAACACGTTTTTAACACTAATTGTACATGGGGGATCGATCGATCCAGCTAGGGGGATCGATCGATCCCTTTATTTTTTGTTGATCAATCGGTCTAGATCGATGAAAGCTCGATCCAACATTTTACGGCAAGGGGGATCGATCGATCCTAGTAGGGGGATCGATCGATCCTATTCTTTTTTGCTCGGTTTTGCCGTTTTTCCGCTCTAAGCCTCTGAACTCCGTCCCGAAATGCCTTTACACCTGAAATGACTCCTAAAAGGCTAAAACACTCGAAAAAGACTCGATTATGTACAGAAAACGAGAATTAGAAAACGTCAAAAACGCAACACATCATAAGCTATATTGTAAATTTCATATAAAATTAATTTTCTTAAATTTCAAAACAATTTAAAAAAAAAAATACTTTGCGCTATAATTAGCGCAGGTTAATCCTAGTGCCATTACAAATAAGAAAATATAATTGAAATAGAAAAGGATTCAATTGTCTTTTAAAATTATTGAAATGCGTATGGAAAGTATTTGTTTTCCATTAAATAAAGTATTTACTATTTAGTTTCTTAATTATTACAATATTAAAAATTTTAAATAATTTTAAATAATAATCAATTCACAAATATTCAAAACAAAAAATAGAAATCTTGCAATATTTTCACTATAATTTGTATGTTTTAATTTGAATATATATCAAAACAAAAGTTGAACAATATTTTACTATTTTTATAAAGAGTTAGACACGAGAAAATTGATTTTTTAAAGAGTTCGTGGACTGACCACAAAATCTAGAGTCATTAAACGATGCATATTAGAGTTGATGTTTCAATATTGAAGTTCTTTGCAGGTTATCCCAAATCATATTTTAGTCTACCGTAAAATGGGTTAAGTAAGCGGGTTAATCCGCCATGGACGATTTAGGATTTTAATTTTCAAATGCCCACAAAAACGGGGTTCGAGTCAAAATATTAATTTTTAGTTTTAAATATAGATGACTCAATTTACTAAATAATATGATTTTTCATAGAAAATTAACTATAATTTTTTCTTAGTAAGCGAGTTAGCTGGCCATGGACTAGTTAGGATTCTAATTTCTAAATGTCCACAAAAACGGGTCTCGTAAGTCAAAATATTAATTTTTAGTTTTAAAGATAGACAGTATATCCAATTAACTAAATAATATGATTTTTTTTTAGAAAATTAAGTATAGTTTGTTATATTTTTATTTGATTGTGTAAGTTTAAGTTTATATTTTAGTCCGCTACAAAACGGGTTAAGTAAACAGGTTAGTCCGGTTTGACAGTTCTATGTATAATCATTAGTTAGATATATTAAAAAATTCAGAAAAAAAAAATCAAATCAAATTTTCTTAAATTTTAAAACAAATTTTAAGATAAAAATATTTTGCGCTATAACATGGATTAATTCCTAATTTTATAATAATAAATAAGTATGGATTGTTGTAAGAATACAAAACTCATACTAAAGTTGGGAAAATAAAAAAAATATAAAAAAAAGAGTCAGTGGACAAGTCCTAACTGGATTCATATAAGAATTTTAGTATATAGTTTTTTGAAAGAAGAACATTTGTTTGGTTTACATATGACTGCGATGTACAAAATGGCATTCGCTTTTAATAGCAACTGTTTTTTTAATAGCAACTGTTGGTCGCGGACTAATGTTTCTTCTTTAATATCAAAGAAATGTCAAAAGGTCTACGTTCAAGTTATGACCAATCTTCACATATGACACTGCGATGCTCCAAGTATAGCAAAAGATCAACGGTCACAAAAAAAATGATTGTCCGAGACGCAAATTATACATCAGGGGTGATGTCATCACCACCTCCATATCTTGGAAATTCTCAATCTATATATACCACGAAAATGTCATCACCACATCCATCTCTCTCTCTCTCTCTCTCTTCTCTCTTCTCTGGGAAAGAAAATGGAAACATCAGCTGCGTTGGTAACAGTTTATGTAGCTATAGCAGTTGTATTGTGGTGGATATGGAGAACTCTAAAGTGGGTTTGGTTTAAACCTAAGATGCTTGAGAGTTACCTGAGAAGACAGGGTCTTGCCGGAACTCCTTACACGCTTCTTGTCGGCGATTTGAAGAGGAATTTTAGTATGATGATGGAGGCAAGATCCAAACCCATCAATCTCACGGATGATATCCTCCCCCGTGTCTTGCCTTTCCCCTTGCACATGCTCAAGACTTACGGTATGTTTCTTGATTCCTATCTGTTAAGTAACAACTTAGAGATACAGAAAACAAAAAAAAAAGGTTTCAACTTTTGTATCTCTACGACGTGGGAACAGGACGGACTTCCTTTACATGGCGTGGACCTACACCAATTATTACCATAATGGATCCTGAGCAAATCAAGGAAGTGTTCAACAAAATTTATGATTTCCAGAAGCCGCATACATTCCCTTTGAGCAGATTGATAGCCACTGGACTCTTTACTTATGACGGTGATAAATGGGCAAAACACCGAAGAATCATCAACCCGGCTTTCCACCTTGAGAAGATCAAGGTTTCGGCTTTACCTTTCATATATAATCCCAAATCAGGTTAGCTTGCTTTATGTATGTATGTTCATTTGGATCTGACCCAATTTGTGCCTTCTGCTTCTATGTATAGAATATGGTACCTGCTTTCCACCAGATCTGTAGTGAGGTTGTTGGCGAATGGGACAAGTTAGTGTCGGATAAAGGGTCATCATGTGAGGTGGACGTTTGGCCTTGGCTTGTGAGTATGACTGCAGATGTGATCTCTCGTACTGCTTTTGGCAGCAGCTACAAAGAAGGGCAGAGGATATTTGAGCTCCAAGCAGAACTAGCACAGCTCATCATATTATCTATTCCCAGAGCTTCCATCCCTGGATATAGGTAATAGAACTGCAATCAACTTGCCTGGCTTGACTCTTGGTCTTTTAGCACTGCAATCTATTAGGAGACATGAATCATGTTGTTGCATATTCTTTGTTCTTTTGTTTGCGAAGATATCTCCCAACCAAACGTAATAGAAGGATGAAAGCAGCAGCCAGAGAAATCCAAGTTATACTGAGAGGTATCGTTAACAAAAGGTTAAGGACGAGAGAAGCTGGGGAAGCACCAAGCGACGATTTGCTGGGTATACTTCTTGAATCGAATTTGGGGCAAGCTAAAGGAAATGGAATGAGCATTGAGGATGTGATGGAGGAGTGCAAGTTGTTCTATTTCGCCGGGCAGGAGACAACTTCAGTACTTCTGGTCTGGACAATGGTTCTGTTAAGCCAACACCAAGACTGGCAGGCTCGCGCACGAGAAGAAGTGAAGCAAGTTTTTGGTGATAAAGAACCCGATACAGAAGGCCTTAACCGGCTCAAAGTTGTAAGTATAGACCGAATTATAAATCTTGAGGTGACTTCCGTACTTTTGTTGTATTATGATGATTTTGCTGAATGTTTCCAACAGATGACGATGATTATTGATGAGGTCCTAAGGCTATATCCTCCAGTGGCCCAGCTGACCCGAGCCATTCACAAAGAGATGAAGCTAGGCGACCTGACGCTACCAGCCGGCGTTCTGATCAGTATACCTATTCTGCTAGTCCAACGCGACACGGAGCTGTGGGGAAACGATGCAGCGGAATTCAAGCCCGAGAGGTTCAAAGACGGCGTCTCAAAGGCAACAAAGAGCCAAGTCTCCTTCTTTCCCTTTGCATGGGGACCGAGGATATGCATAGGCCAGAATTTTGCTCTGTTGGAGGCAAAGATGGCAATGGCATTGATACTACAGAGATTCTCCTTGGAGCTATCTCCTTCCTATGTTCATGCGCCTTACACAGTATTCACCATCCACCCACAGTTTGGTGCTCATCTTATCCTGCACAAGCTATAACTCCATAACCCCATGTGATGTTTTCAAATGAACTTCCTATACGTAGGAGAAATAAGATTCGATTTACAGAAATGAAGGGAAAGTTAGAGCAGATTCCCAGATTCCAAGATGCACTCCCAATGTTTTTAAAATTTACTTTTTTCAATTATATCTTCCTATCATTATCCAAACCAGAGCAGTACAAGAACTCAGACTATAAGCTTCTATGTACTTTCCATTATCAACCATTCCATATTTCCATGCATTCACCGAGATATCTATATACCAAAAAATTTACATTCTCGGTTCTCTATGGACTGTCTCACATTTCAATTCCCCTGCAGTAATGTCAAGCCAATGAACTTAGCCAGCTAAATAATCCCAGAGATAGACAGAATCAGGTAAAACACAGAAGAACAAGAAGCCTCAGAATCGTCGAAAGCAAGTACCTTTGGTGTAAAACCGAGCAATCCATGTCATGAAATTGTAGTTGGCAGCTTCCTCCTCAGACACAGTCACACAGTAACAGAATCGGTATCATCTGTCTTACAAAATCTCGAGTCCCTTAACGAAATGCATCTTTTGTGTTTGTGCAGCTCATTGCGATTCCTCCTCCCATATATTCCAACTTTCTTTCTTCGAGCGGATTTCGTCCAAAAGCACTAGTTTTTGATTCAGAGAAAAAAAAAGTACCCGATTAAATCTAGAAGAAACCAAACTGAAAAGTTTTCAAAACAAAAGCCTCGTGATGGGCCTCTTATTCTGATTCTTTTTGGGCCTTTTTAGTATTAAAATAAAAAATTAATATGGACTTGAATGATTGACCAATCAAATTAATTACAAGACAAGTTTACAAAACTTTATTTGATTGTAGCGCAAGAAAATTAGAAAGTTCTTCTAGTCAGCCACCCAGCTGCCTCTATTCTATTTCGAGTTTTATCTATTAGGGTTCTTGGTAATCCATGAATTTCTTATTACATCGTTGCTGTTTGAATGTTGTCGGTGAATTATTGTGATTGAAGTGGAACTTGGAGATTGCCTTTTCTCTCATCTTCCTTTTTCGATACATATCCTTAAGGTATTTGAAAATTATTTTTCCTATTCTTGTTAGGATTCTAATTAGGGTAGTTTCGTTATTGTCAATATAAACCTAGATCTCTATCTCTCTTGTGTGTATATATATATATAATTATATATCATAACGATTGGATTTCTCGGAATCCTTTCACAATTTTGCTTTGAAGAAGAATTCGATGAGGAAGAATAAGAAATTGGTTATAAATATTGCTTTAAAAAAAGAAGGTCATCTTGAAGCTGATCAGGATCTTGGTTCTTCAAGTGATGATGAGAAAAGGAGGTTTGAATCATCAGTGAGGCAGAGAGATGTGTTTCAAGGGGTTTGTTCCAAAGCTGAAGAGATTGATGCTTCCCTTGATGAAGATGAGGCAATTGATCATGCTCATCCTAGTGCTAGAGATGGAGTGATGCGTGAGGTTGATGTCGGTACAGGATTATCCGGCGCATTAACCTACTTAGAGAGCAAGGAACTTTCAAGGAGAAACGCAAGCTTCTAGGTGTTACGGATCATGAAGATGACAGATTCAGAGATGCTTTTAAGGAAATTCGGATTGAGAGGGTGGATGAGTGTGGCAGGATATTGACTACGAAAGAAGCGTTTCGGTCACTGTCTCACAGGTTCCATGGGAAGAAACCTGGGAAGAGGAAGCAAGAGAAACGGAAGAGGAAACAGGAAGATAAGTCAAAACAGATGGAATCTTCAGATAGAGCTGTGAAAAGAATGAGACTACTTCATGCCGAATTGAAGAGTCCTTACATTGTTCTCTAATCTTGAATGTCTCTTTGATTTGCCTTTTACGATACATCTCAAAGTCTCTTAGATAAAATTTCATAGATTTGCCTGATATTTGAACATTTCTTTGCAAACATTGGTTTTGTTAGACAGGATATATTAGAATCCAATTAGAATCTTAGATTTGGATATATCCTATATACTCTTGTACCTTATATATACTTGATTAATGAAAACTACTCCAATCACGGAGATTAACCAAATTACATGGTATCAGAGCTTTTTTTGGCTAAAACCTAAATCTCGATCCTCTGCCTCCTTTTGTTAAAAAAAAAAAAAAAAAAAAAAAAAAAACTAACTGAGATGTCGGGCATTACACCAGCCTCCGCCGCTGCTCCTAGCTCCGATAAACCGTACGGAATCGCACAGATCCGAGGTTACATACCAATCCAGCTTGATCTAGCAAAGCTAAACTACGATGTTTGGCGCGAGTTATTCGAAACTCACTGCATCAGTTTCGGTGTCATTGGACACTTAGATGGCTCATCTACGCCATCTCCTGAGGATGAAAAGCAGTGGAAAGAAAGAGACGGGATTGTCAAGATGTGGATCTACGGTACGGTGTCTGAAAAACTTCTCGACACCATTCTAAAGGCAAAATCCACCGCCCGTGATCTCTGGCTAATTTTGGAGAACTTGTTTCGTGACAACAAAGAAGCTCAATCGCTTCAATACGACAATGAACTCCGTACACTTGAGATCGGTGATATGAACATCACCGATTACAGCCACAAGTTGAAATCTCTCTTCGACATATTGTCCAATCTTGACTCACCAATCACCGAACGAGCTTTGGTGATGCATATGCTCAATGGTCTTTCTGAAAAGTTTGACAGTATCACCAACGTCATACAACATCAAACACCATTCCCATCATTCACTAAAGCACGTTCAATGCTGCTCATGGAAGAGAAACGCATTAACAAACAAATCAAGACAACACCGCAACCCAACACCACTGCCTCTTCACCAACCATCATGTATGCAGGAGCTGATCAACAACAGAACCAACCTCCTCAAAATAATGGCGGAAACTATTCAGGTCGCAACAATAACAACAAGAATCGTGGACGAGGTGGTCGCAATAATCGCGGTCGAGGACGCTTCAACTACAACCAGTGGAACAACCATCAATACCCTCAGCCATCGTGGTCCTACAATCAACCGCCTTGGACGTATCAACCGCCATACGGTGCTCCACCTCCGCCATACGGTCCTCCTCCTTCGCCCCCATCGTTTCACCAGCCGGCTCCCTCTACCTACGGAGGTCACTTTCCACCCTCCAACGGATCGTTTCAACAACGCCAGCAAAGTGAAGCCCACTATATTCACACACCACCATCTGTCGGGAGCTCACGCTCATACGCTCCCTCAGCTCTTCCCAACGTCTTCAGCTCTATGAACCTCCAGGATCCGACAGATAACGATTGGCACTTGGACACGGGAGCCACGAACCACATTGCAGCTCAGCCAGGTACGCTACGTTCCCTTTTTAATAAGAGCACTATTTCGTCTGTGATCGTTGGCAATGGGTCCTCTGCTCCTGTGACTAATACCGGCTTAACCACGATCAAAACAAACTCACGAACACTGCACCTCCGTAATGTTCTCGTTTGTCCAACGATGATTAAGTATCTGATCTCTGTACGACAGTTTACTTCAGATAACATGTGTTCAATTGAGTTTGATCCATTTGGTTTTTGTGTTAAGGATCTTCAAACACAGAACAAAATTCTCCGATGTGACAGCCTGGGTCCGCTCTACACGCTTACACCACCTGCATCGTCATCTCCACAAGCACTCACTGTCACTACACCCACTGGAACACTCTGGCATCGTCGTCTTGGTCACCCAGGACTCTCCATCCTGTCGCATCTTGCATCGTCTGGTTTTATTTCTTTTCCCAAGACCGACATGACAAAATTGTGTCATGCGTGTCAATTAGGCAAACATGTTCGCCTTCCATTTTATTCTTCAAACTCGGTTGTTTCAAAGCCTTTTGATGTCGTTCATTCTGACTTATGGACCTCACCGGTTCCTAGTTTTAGTGGCATTAAATATTATCTCATTTTCCTTGATGACTTTAGCGCCACTTCGTTTGGGTTTACCCAATTAATCGCAAGAGTGATGAGTTCAGCCGTTTTCTCCACTTTTCAGCATTGGTCCGAACCGCCTTCAATCGGGATATTGCTTCACTTCAATGTGACAATGGACGTGAATTTGACAACAAGCAATTTCGGGATCATTTCGCTGCCACAGGATCATTTCGGGTTCATTCGCTTCTCCTGCCCGTACACTTCCCAACAAAACGGAAAAGCAGAGAGGATGTTGCGTACTTTAACCAATCTGGTGCGAACCCTGTTGTTTCAAGCTCAAATACCACCTGCATATTGGGTAGAGGCACTCAGTACTGCAGCCCATCTTCTCAACCTTCTCCCATCGGCAGCAATTAACAATGACGTTCCATTTACGAAGTTGTTCAATCGAAAACCACAATATAGTCATCTTCGTGTCTTTGGATCTCTGTGCTACCCAAATCTTCTGCCTACAACGCCACATAAGCTTGCTGCTCGCTCCACCATATGTGTTTTCCTTGGCTATCCATCGGATCATAGGGGTTTTTGCTGCCTTGACCTCCATACAAAGAAAATAATACTATCCAGGCATGTTATCTTCGATGAAAATTCATTCCTGTTTGCTGAAGAACGTGTCTTGCCGCAGCCTCAACCAGTGATCCTACCACCACCGCCAATCTCTAAGTCGCAACCGGTTCCTCAATTCACACCGCCACTGGTTCCACAACCACCACCAGCTCAACCAGCTTCGGCCGCTTCTACTCACCCAATGGTTACTCGGAGCAAACACGGCATTGTTAAACCTCAAACTCGCCTTTGCCTACATACCACCATCACTTCTCCATTACCAAAATCCCATATTGATGCCTTAAGAGACCCAAACTGGAACCCAGCCATGAGAGACGAACATGGTGCTCTTATTAAAACGGGGACGTGGTCACTTGTACCACGGCCCAAGTCTGCTAATATTGTTCGTTCTATGTGGTTATTCAGGCACAAGTTTGACGCAACAGGGAAGCTCGTTCGCTACAAGGCTCGGTTGGTGGCTAATGGAAAATCTCAACAATCTGGAGTTGACTGCGACGAGACCTTTAGCCCGGTGGTTAAACCAGCAACGATTCGAGCAGTTCTTGATGTGGCGACAACGAAAAACTGGCCTCTTCATCAATTAGATGTCAAAAATGCTTTTCTCCATGGAAATCTTAAGGAGACGGTGTATATGCATCAACCACCTGGTTTTCGCGATCCAAGCAAACCAGATCACGTCTGTCTCCTTCATCGATCTCTATATGGCTTGAAACAGGCCCCACGCGCCTGGTATAATCGCTTTGCAACTTATGCTCGGCGTGTCGGTTTTGTTCAAAGCATCTCGGATCCTTCCCTATTTGTAATGACTCAGGCCAAGGACATTGCGTACTTGCTACTCTACGTTGATGACATTGCACTGACGGCTTCATCCACATCGCTCCTCAACTCGATAATCGCATCCCTTCATTCCGAATTTGAGATGACTGACCTTGGTCCACTCCATTTTTTCTCGGGATTTCTGTTCATCGCAACAACCAAGGTCTCTTTCTCCATCAACAGAACTACGCTGCTGATATCATTCATAGAGCGAACATGACGGACTGCAACCCATGCCAGACTCCGGTTGATACCAAGCCTAAACTTGCGGCATCTGATAGTCCACCGGTTGCGGATCCCACTCTCTATCGAATCTGGCGGGTGCTCTCCAGTATCTCACTTTCACTCAACCTGATATCTCTTACGCAGTTCAGCAAGTGTGTCTCTTCATGCATGATCCACGGGAAGCTCATTTCAACGCCTTTAAGCGCATCATACGGTATGTCAAAGGAACGATCTCTCACGGATTACAGATTTATAAATCATCAACATCAAATCTTGTTGCCTACTCGGACGCAGACTGGGCTGGATGTCCCACCACTCGTCGCTCCACATCTGGCTTTTGTGTGTTTAATGGAACTAATCTGATCTCATGGTCTTCTAAACGACAACACACGGTGTCGCGTTCTAGTGCCGAGGCAGAATACAGAGGCGTTGCCAATGCTGTTGCTGAACTGACATGACTCTGAAATCTCTTCCTTGAAATACGCATTCCGCTACTAAAGGCGTCAGTGGTTTTCTGTGACAATGTAAGTGCTGTTTACCTCTCCTCCAATCCGGTTCAGCACCAACGTACTAAGCACGTTGAGATCGACATACACTTCTTACGGGAACGAGTGGCTCTTGGACAAATCAAAGTTCTTCATGTCCCATCTCCCCAGCAATATGCAGACATCTTCACCAAAGGGCTTCCGACATCTTTGTTTCTTGATTTTCGGTCCAGTCTGAGCATTCGGAAGCCTCCTGCTCCGACTGCGGGGGGGTGTTAGATAGGATATATTAGAATCCAATTAGAATCTTAGATTTGGATATATCCTATATACTCTTGTACCTTATATATACTTGATTGATGAGAACTACTCCAATCACGGAGATTAATCAAATTACAGGTTTCACCTATATTTCCTTTTCTTTTCACTATGATCTAACGTTTTTTGCACTCCTCTTTAATTTTCTTTTTCTGGCTGTATCAGGAAAATAAAATCAATGCATCCCGAGTCAAAACGAGCCCATTTAGAGACGATTCCTCCATCTTCCAAGAAGACTCAGCTTTGTAGTGAGAACCTTGATGATAAATTCAGCGATTTTCGTGAGAGCATTCTTAGCATAATTCTGAGTCATCTTCCAACTGTGGAAGCTGTTAGGACTTATGTATTATCAAAGGCAAAGAGAACCATATGGACCAACGTCACAGAGTTACAGTTTGATGACATAAGGCATAGGGAACCGAGGGATTATGGATTTATTGAATTTGTCGACTGAGTGATTCGCGACATTGGAAGTCCGAAAATTAACAGTTTCCATCTACATTCTGGTAATTCTTACGATGAGACTCCTCTCATTCTGTTAACAGCTTCCATCTCTGTACCAAACTTTGAATCTACCATTGTGGAAGATTCCATTCCACTAGCTACAGCCTCGACAATTGAAAATGTGTCTATGTCTCTACGAAACCGCTAACCACTTCTTCGAATTTCAGCAACAATGAAACTTTTGAGTCTCCTACTTTGGGATCTGCTAGATCTTTTCCAGTCACCACCACTAGGATTGCTCAAGTACACTCTACGGTCCGGAAGGAAAGTGTGAGAATAGCTGAGCCCGATTTTGGTTCTAACAAAGTTTGCCTCATTGATTTCTCTTCAAGGAGAAGAAGACCCATCGGATTCAGATAAAGAGTCGGATTCAGATAAAGAGTCGGATTCATTGGATCTTATGACACCTGCGGGGAAAATAATTTTTCGAAAAAGACCGGTTAAAACCGTCATCAACGAGATAAGTTGGCAATCCACGTGTTGTGGACGTGGAAACTGAGGTGGTTGTGACTAAACCTCTTTTAATCCTAAGCATTGAATTCAATCGAAACGAAAGATTCGATTGTATCTGATTCATTATTTGTACTCCAAACTTATTGTATAATTTTGGTCATGACTTATAACGTTCATCTTTTAATAATGGAAAACAGATTTCTGAAAGAAAAAGAAAAAATGTTGATGTGCCCTTAACCACAGGCAACTTGTTGTGTCACACTCACTGGACCACTACTAATATGCATTATAATATGATGCAGCATCCTCTATTGTATTTTACATCAACTCTATATTATATTAAATGTTTTCTGCATTAATTGTTTGTATAATAATAATATTAATATTAGACTAAATCTCATAAAATTGGTATTTAAGTTATGGTCCTCTGTTTCTCTGGTCTACAAGATTGAAAAAGTTGTTTTGGAGTAATGCGTAAAAGATACTTTCTTCTATTTGATGTAATAGGTGACACAAACTTATTATTAGCATAATAATTTTGATAGTGATGTGCTTTTAATATTGAACTATAAATAAGGTTCGTTGATTCTTTTTGAAGGCTACAAAACAAAACAAGAAGAAAAATCTCCTTGCCGGAGATTTTTCGGCCCTCTACGCTGTTTTGATGATATCTGTTCTGTTTGCTGATTATATTTGTTTTTAACCTGTTATTGTTAGTTAGACTTAATAGATAAACTGACTCTGTAATGAATTTTTTTTAACTAATGGACTACCAAAAAAAATCAAAATACTGAAAAAATCAATTACGGTGGCAAAAGTGGCAAAAGTGTCTTTTAGTGTACCTTCAAAATAAGGATGAATTACACTAAAATGCATTTTTGCCACTTTTTGTTACAAAAAATGCACTTTTAACTTTTAAGGCACTTTTTCACTGTTTATGGGTATGAAAACCCAATTTTGTCTTTCTTTTTTCTTCATCTTTTTTTTTCTCTTACGCATCTTTCTTTATCTCACATCTCTATCTTTTACATCTCACCTTAAACCAATAAACCATCTCTCTCACATCTCTCTCTTTTACCTCACTTGATTTGTTTTCTATTTTTTTTGTAATGTGAAATATATAAAATAATTTTCTTGAAATAATATATGATAATTCTATTTTCCAACATTTTAAGATCCATTTTGCTATAGTTTTGATGTGAAACAAGAAATCTACCTGTAAATATCAAGAACTACATCTACACATGACATCCACATTGACCATCCACACATGGCCATCAGTAAAGTATTATCTACACATGACTATCCACACTAGAAAATCAAAAATTAGAGTACAATAAATATTACCCCACTTGATTTGTTTTCTATTTTTTTATAATGTGAAAGACATAAAATAATTTTTTGGAAACAATATATGATAATTCTATTTTTCTAACATTTTAAGATCCATTTTGCTATAGTTTTGATGTGAAACAAGAAATCTACTTGTAAATATCAAGAACTACATCTACACATGACCATCCACACATGACCATCAGTAAGGTATTATCCACACATGACCATCCACACTAAAAAATCAAAAATTAGAGTACAATAATTATTACCCCACTTGATTTGTTTTCTATTTTTTTTTATAATGTGAAAGACATAAAACAATTTTCTGTAAACAATATATGATAATTCTATTTTTTCAACATTTTAAGATCAGTTTTGCTATAGTTTTGATGTGAAACAAGAAATCTACTTGTAAATATCAAGAACTATATCTACACATGATCATCCACATATGACCATCCACACATGACCATCCACACTAGAAAATCAAAAATTATAGTAAAATAAATATTACCCCACTTGATTTGTTTTCTATTTTTTTATAATGTGAACGACATAAAACAATTTTTTGGAAACAATATATGATAATTATATTTTACCAACATTTTAAGATCCATTTTGCTATAGTTTTGATGTGAAATAAGAAATATACTTGTAAATATCAAGAACTATATCTACACATGATCATCCACACATGACCATCTACACATGACCATCAGTAAAGTATTATAAACACATGAATATCCACACTAACAATACGAGATTCTTATCTGTCTACACACAATTGTCCACGGTTTCATGACCACGTCGATCTCGATTTCATATGTTTAGATTTCTTGTTTTTTCTTCGAATCAAAACTATAGCAAAATAGATTTTAAAATGTAGAGAAAAACAATTATCATTCATTGTTACCAAATAAATTGTTTTATGTTTTTCACAATATAAAAAAAAATAGAAAATAAATCAGATGGGGTAAAAGAGAGAGATGTGAGAGAGATGGGTAAAAAAAATATATAAAATAAATAAATGGTTTAAAGTGAGAGAATAAAAAAGAGAGAGAGAGAGAAAAAAGTAAAAAAAAAAAAAGGTGAGTTGTATACATAAGGATAAAATTATCAATTACATCTAAGAAAGTGTCTTTAAGAGTTAAAAATATTTTATCATGTAATGCATAACTCAAAATATGTCTTCTAGAATAGTTTTCTTTAAAAATAAAGATGTCAAACAACACAATCTAGCTTCACCTGAACCCGTACTAAAAGAGCTTCAAGAATATTACATCTGTGTCAGCCAGTCAGGTCAGGGACTCAGGGCCAAAAAAAGATTTGATTGACTAATATGTCATGTTGAAATTCTCAAAACTTTAGTGGTGAGCAAATATCAACTTGTGACATGTTTTTTTAAGCAACTATCAAATGTATAGATCATTTTTTTTTTTTGATTAATAGTATAGATCATTTTTGTCATAAAGCGAGTATTATAAATCGAAATTAGGCAAATTAGGCAAATCAGCCTCTCTTTTTTTTTTTGTGCAGTGATCTAGAGATACCGACTTTACACGTTTCCAATATAATAGTATAAATTGATGAATAGCATTCAAAACAAAAACGACCAATGGACTTGTAGATTTTATTAATAATAATAAAAAAGGTCACCACAACGAAGAAAATGTGATGGAAAATGAAAGATCAACTTTAGTTTAAATGTTTAAATTATTGTCACTTATTTGACACCTTGCCCTACATTGTTATATTAAATTATACTATTTGTGTGGCTTAAGATTTTAGATTCTTTATTCATCCGTGATATGTAAATCTGTCTTTTTCATGCTTTAGCTAATGGACCGACTTTGCATCTCACCCATATGTTGAAATACTGCCAATTGTATAATACAAGTACAAAAATACATTTTGAAACGGATTATTTAGATTTGGAGAAAATAATCGAGAATCTGATAGATTGGTAGGCGTTTATTTTGGAACTAAATTTTTTTCATAGTGTTATTTATCAATTTTATCTTATTTTCTATTCCATAGGTATCAAATATCCGTGTCGATTTTCTTGCAAAAATAGTTCGAACACGGAATTTTTTATTCTCTCATGTAAATTAGATAGAGTTGGTAAAGGATAATAATTTTGTAGATCAAATTTGAGTTAATAAAAGGGCAATTCTACAAAATAGCACCAAAAAACATAAAGTTCAATAATTTAGCACAGAAGGGTGAAAATCCTAAAACTAGCATTCATTAAAAGGAAAAAATACTAAATTATCCTCTATTATACTGTAAAATCAATCATCCCAAACGGAGCTTGTGACGAGATCCATGGCGGCGATTTCTACTTTCTTCCTTCTCTTCGTCATTCCCCTTGTCCCACTCTCGCTTTTCGTTATCTTGGCTTTAATCGTACGTACGCCCTCGTCCCATCCGAATCCCCATCAAGTCACGTCTTCTTCTTCATCACCGGCGGTAAGCTGAAGAACGGAACCGTCTTTGCTAAACCTGACTCTCTCTACTTTACCTTTCTTCACCGCGTTTAGAAACTCGATGTACCGCCATTGCGATCCCTCCGGAAGATCCGATGATGATTGGGCTTTCGGATTAGGCGTCGTAATCGTCTGGGTCTCACTGAACGGCGACGGCGACGTCGACGGCTTCACTGCTTGAGCTTCAGCAACGACAGTTTGTGTAGCGCTAACCGGTTCGTCCAAAGCTAAAGCTCCTCGCGGCGACGAAGAAATTGATGAGAACAGAATAGCTGCTAAAGCTACTCGCGACGGCAATGACTTTATGGGTTTTCCATTGTCTTCGATTCGCAGAGCCGATCGAGTACTTCCACGGGAGATTAAGGAGAAGGAAAACTCTGATTCTTCACTATATCAACAAGAGGAAAACTGGAAAAAGCCATATAAGGCCGACCTTATATGGAAAAACTGGAAAAAGACAAATACAGGATACTGATACATCCTATAATCTGATACCCTTTTTATTTATTTATAATAAAATCTTAATGGTTTCTGAAATTTGATACTGCAAACACATAGTTGTCATCGACCTGAATCTGCAGGAGCTAGCAACCGTACTTCAAACATGAGAACTTATAGAAGCTTGTTTTTTTTTGCAGGGACTGTTTGGTCTCCAAGATCGAATGTTGCAGAACTTGAACACAACTATGTTGTGGCGGTAGAGCTACCAGGGGTCAGTATCAATGATATAAGAGTGGAGGTTGACAACACAAAGTAATTATTACGCATCTTGACACATGTTTACTTTACTTAATACGCATTGTGTAACAAAGGTACTTACCCGTGCTGCTGCAGCTTGTCTGTGACAGGGAGGCGCACATCTATCTGTCAAAAAGTTGATGCAGGCACCAAAGATTCAATCTTTGGATATCACAAGCAAGAAATACTACAAGGACCATTCAAAGTTTCATGGCCACTCCCCAGCAATGTGAACAAGGATAATGTTTCCGCTGAATTTATGTAAGTAGAAACTATACTTCTCTAAACCCCAACGTTATGATTAGTGGGTTTATAGCTAGTGCACACCTAAAAAGTAGGTTTTAGATTCCAATTTGAACTCTTAGCCAGTCACTAGCATGAATTAGATATCTAGAATATGGCAAGTTTTATAGAGAGATTGTGAGTTTCTTGGAGAGATTGTGTTTGTTTAAGCCTATTAAGACCTGTTGTATTGATTAGACGAGTGACTGATGTTTGGTATAATTTATCAGCTTGCAAAGAGGACTTTTGATGATGTCTACAAGTACCCAATGCGAATCCGAGAGAAGGTTTAAGAGAGTTTAGGCAAAGAATAATTGTTGTAATGCACAAATGATCGATCTCTTTGTCTTGAATTTTCCATATAAAAGACAATTTATATAACGTATAAATGAGAATTTTTGTGTTCATTTATATAACTTCTCAAATTTAGGAAGTTGTCCTACACATTTAGGAAAACCTTTCTAAACATGTGTAAATGAGAACTTTTGTGTCCATCTATACAAAACTCAAATTTAAGAAGTCATAATACACATTTAGGAACATATATAATGTATTTAGGAAAGTCTTCCTAAATACGTTTTCTGTTGATTTCCATGCGTAAATGAAGCATCATAACAAATGTGTTGTTTGTTTTGTCTACACAAAGAAATAAAGAAAGATTCAAATGATGAAAACTGATCCTTTCTTGAAAATGAAACGTATTTAGGAATATATATAACGTATTTCAGAAAGTCTTCCGAAATGAACAAAAATATAAAACAATATTTTCTGTTGATTTCCATGCGTAAATGAAGCATCAGAACAAATGTGTTGTTGTTTTGTCTACACAAAGAAATAAATAAAGATTCAAATAATGAAAACTGATCATTTCTTGAAAATGAAACGTATTTAAGAACATATATAACGTGTTCTTGTTTCTTCTACATTTATAGTTTTTTCTTAAAATGAATCATATTTTGGATCATATATAACGTATTTCGGAAAGACTTCCTAAATGAACAAATGATGAAAAATGATCATTTCTTGAAAATGAATCGTATTTAGGAACATATATAACGTATTTCGGAAATATTTCCTAAATGAACAAATGATGAAAACTGATCCTTTCTTGAAAATGAAACGTATTTAGGAACATATATAACGTATTTCGGAAAGTCTTCTGAAATGAACAAAAACAGAAAACGATATTTCATGTTGATTTCCATGCGTAAATGAAGCATCAGAACAAATGTGTTGTTGTTTTGTCTACACAAAGAAATAAAGAAAGATTCAAATGATGAAAAATGATCCTTTCTTGAAAATGAAACGTATTTAGGAACATATATAACGTATTTCGGAAAGTCTTCCGAAATGAACAAAAACATAAAACGATATATCCTGTTGATTTCCATGCGTAAATGAAGCATCATAACAAATGTGTTGTTGTTTCGTCTACACAAAGAAATAAAGAAAGATTCAAATGATGAAAACTGATCATTTCTTGAAAATGAAACATATTTAGGAACATATATAATGTATTTCGGAAAGTCTTCCGAAATGAACAAAAACAGAAAACGATATTTCATGTTGATTTCCATGTGTAAATGAAGCATCAAAATAAATGTGTTGTTGTTTTGTCTACACAAAGAAATAAAGAAAGATTCAAATGATGAAAACTGATCATTTCTTGAAAATGAAACGTATTTAAGAACATATATAGCGTATTTCGGAAAGTCTTCTAGAAATGAACAAATGATGAAAAATGATCCTTTCTTGAAAATGAATCGTATTTAGGAACATATATAACGTATTTAGGAAAGCTTTCCTAAATGATGAAAAATGATCCTTTCTGGAAATGAAACGTATTTAGGAACCATTTAGGAACATTTATAACGTATTTAGGAAAGTCTTCCTAAATGATGAAAAATGATCCTTTCTGGAAATGAAACGTATTTAGGAACATATATAACGTATTTAGGAAAGCTTTCCTAAATGATGAAAAATGATCTTTTCTTGAAAATGAATCGTATTTAGGAAGATATATAACGTATTTCGGAAAGACTTCCTAAATGAACAAATGATTAAAACTGATCTTTTTTTGAAAATGAAACGTATTTAGGAACATATATAACGTATTTCGGAAAGACTTCCTAAATGAACAAATGATGAAAAATGATCATTTTTTGAAAATGAAATGTATTTAGGAACATATATAACGTATTTCTGAAAGACTTCCGAAATGAACAAATGATGAAAAATGATCCTTTTTTGAAAATGAAACGTATTTAGGAACATATATAACGTATTTCAGAAAGTCTTCCGAAATGAACAAATGATGAAAAATGATCATTTCTTGAAAATGAATCGTATTTAGGAACATATATAACGTATTTCGGAAAGACTTCCTAAATGAACAAATGATGAAAACTGGTCCTTTCTTGAAAATGAAATGTATTTAGGAACATATATAACGTATTTCTGAAAGACTTCCGAAATGAACAAATGATGAAAACTGATCATTTTTTGAAAATGAAACGTATTTAGGAACATATATAACGTATTTCGGAAAGTCTTCCGAAATGAACAAATGATGAAAAATGATCCTTTCTTGAAAATGAATCGTATTTAGGAACATATATAACGTATTTCGGAAAGACTTCCTAAATGAACAAATGATGAAAACTGGTCCTTTCTTGAAAATGAAACGTATTTAGGAACATATATAACGTATTTTGGAAAGTCTTCCGAAATAAATAAATGATGAAAAATTTAGGAACCATTTAGGAACCATTTAGGAACATATATAACGTATTTCGGAAAGACTTCCTAAATGAACAAATGATGAAAACTGATCATTTCTTGAAAATGAAATGTATTTAGGAACATATATAACGTATTTCTGAAAGACTTCCGAAATGAACAAATGATGAAAAATGATCCTTTTTGAAAATGAAACGTATTTAGGAACAAATATAACGTATTTCAGAAAGTCTTCCGAAATGAACAAATGATGAAAAATGATCCTTTCTTGAAAATGAATCGTATTTAGGAACATATATAACGTATTTCGGAAAGACTTCCTAAATGAACAAATGATGAAAACTGATCATTTCTTGAAAATGAAATGTATTTAGGAACATATATAACGTATTTCTGAAAGACTTCCGAAATGAACAAATGATGAAAAATGATCCTTTTTTGAAAATGAAACGTATTTAGGAACATATATAACGTATTTCGGAAAGTCTTCCGAAATGAAAAAATGATGAAAAAATGATCCTTTCTTGAAAATGAATCGTATTTAGGAACATATATAACGTATTTAGGAAAGCTTTCCTAAATGATGAAAAATGATCCTTTCTGGAAATGAAACGTATTTAGGAACCATTTAGGAACATTTATAACGTATTTAGGAAAGTCTTCCTAAATGATGAAAAATGATCCTTTCTGGAAATGAAACGTATTTAGGAACATATATAACGTATTTAGGAAAGCTTTCCTAAATGATGAAAAATGATCTTTTCTTGAAAATGAATCGTATTTAGGAAGATATATAACGTATTTCGGAAAGATTTCCTAAATGAACAAATGATTAAAACTGATCTTTTTTTGAAAATGAAACGTATTTAGGAACATATATAACGTATTTCGGAAGGACTTCCTAAATGAACAAATGATGAAAAATGATCATTTCTTGAAAATGAAATGTATTTAGGAACATATATAACGTATTTCTGAAAGACTTCCGAAATGAACAAATGATGAAAAATGATCCTTTTTTTAAAATGAAACGTATTTAGGAACATATATAACGTATTTCAGAAAGTCTTCCGAAATGAACAAATGATGAAAAATGATCCTTTCTTGAAAATGAATCGTATTTAGGAACATATATAACGTATTTCGGAAAGACTTCCTAAATGAACAAATGATGAAAACTGGTCCTTTCTTGAAAATGAAATGTATTTAGGAACATATATAACGTATTTCTGAAAGACTTCCGAAATGAACAAATGATGAAAAATGATCCTTTTTTGAAAATGAAACGTATTTAGGAACATATATAACGTATTTCGGAAAGTCTTCCGAAATGAACAAATGATGAAAAATGATCATTTCTTGAAAATGAATCGTATTTAGGAACATATATAACGTATTTAGGAAAGCTTTCCTAAATGATGAAAAATGATCTTTTCTGGAAATGAAACGTATTTAGGAACCATTTAGGAACATTTATAACGTATTTAGGAAAGTCTTCCTAAATGATGAAAAATGATCCTTTCTGGAAATGAAACGTATTTAGGAACATATATAACGTATTTAGGAAAGCTTTCCTAAATGATGAAAAATGATCTTTTCTTGAAAATGAATCGTATTTAGGAAGATATATAACGTATTTCGGAAAGACTTCCTAAATGAACAAATGATTAAAACTGATCTTTTTTTGAAAATGAAATGTATTTAGGAACATATATAACGTATTTCGGAAAGACTTCCTAAATGAACAAATGATGAAAAATGATATTTTCTTGAAAATGAATCGTATTTAGGAACATATATAACGTATTTCGGAAAGACTTTCTAAATGAATTAATGATTAAAATTGATCTTTTCTTGAAAATGAAACGTATTTAGGAATATATATAACGTATTCCGGAAAGACTTCCTAAATAAAAAAATGATGAAAACTGATCATTTCTTGAAAATGAAACGTATTTAGGAACATATATAACGTATTTCGGAAAGTCTTCTGAAATTAACAAAAACAGAAAACGATATTTCCTGTAGATTTCCATGCTTAAATGAAGCGTCAGAACAAATGTGTTGTTGGTTTGTCTACAAAAAGAAATAAAGAAATATTCAAATGATGAAAGCTGATAGATTGTAACATCAGAACAAATGTGTTGTTGTGTTGTTGTTTTGTCTACACAAAGAAATAAAGAAATATCTTCTTTTTGCCAACACTTTTGTATGTTAATACTACATTTGTTTGCTTATAGATTGTAGCAGCTACATATTCCAGAGTGACTAGGGAAATTGAGATTTAAACTTTTTATTTCTTCTGGTGAATTGATCATCTTAGTCCGGCTGGAGCTGTTAGAATTGCCCATTAAATATTGATAAGGGGTAAGCTCATTACAGAAATAATAGAATTAACAATTGATCAACTTTTGTTGATTTTAAATCTATTCATGTATTCTATGTCACACAAATTCAAATTTAACCGTTTTATAATTTGCTTATTCAAGACAATGTGTTAGATTATGTATTTTGATAAAATTATGAAATTAATTATGAATTTAATTACAACAATAATGAAAAATTTTTGGTGCTATTTTATAGAATTGCCCATTAAAATACATCTTAATATGAACTGTTACCAAATCTGAGCAAACAACAAAAAAGAACTCATCTCCATCTTCCTCGTACGATTCCTCCTCAACAGAATCAATGGCACAAACAAGGTAATTCCTAGAATAGAGATTGACCCAACAACGCTGCACAATATGATCATGGATTTAGAAATGTTTCCCTTTGAATTCCCTTTTCTCTGATATACATAATATCGTCGGTGATTCCAGTCCACGAGCTCGAATTCTTGAGATTTATCGGCGATTAGAGTAAAAATTTCCAGAGATTCGACTTGTCATTGTGATAAAACCCACACAACAGTTTCTCAAGCAGCTCCAGATCGCCGTCGTACCGCAAATCTCCCACCGCCTCAAACGTATCTCTCATGTCGCAAGAGTCCCCAGATTCACGGTGGCAGCCGTCGCTGTAATCCTCAGATCTCCAAGCGCCGGCGTTCTTAGGCCGGAAATCGCGGATGCAGGCGCATGGCTTCAGTGACTCGCTGCTGCAGAACCCTACCTAATTGGCCACAGAGACCATGACGACAGAGTTCTTAGTCGATGATCCAGATCAAGTAATTCAGTTTTGTTTTTTGATTTCTGGTGATTCAGTTTTGTTTCCAATTATTGAAAATCACCCAATTTTAGTTGATTGATTTGACGATGTTGATTTATGTTGATCAATTTTGAACAATGGAACAGCCATTGAAGAAGACGATCTCTGCGTAATTTTTTTAATTAATGCGAAAATAAACTTTGGGCTAAAATGGTCTTTTGGTCTTAAATGAATGCTATAAACAGGACATTTTAATATAGGTGCTAGTTTAATGAAAATGTTTTCATTTAGTGCTATTTTGATCAATTTCTCTTAATAAAATGGATAGTTGAAAAAAAAAAAAAGGGTACAAATATATATATTTAACCCAGTGCATTTAAGGGGCTTGACACAATACATTCAGAGAAACGAAGGTATAATTGACCTTATAATTATTTTATATGATCTTAACGTCCTAGCGGCAACAACAGCAACAGCAAGGTCGCTTGCGGAAGTCATTATCGTAACTTTAATTTTTTGTCACTTTAAGTCTTCTCATTTTATTAAATATGTAATCGTAATTACTAGTATTATTATTATTATATCTAGACAACTCCCAGAAAACTCAAAATTTTGTTTATATGATGCTAATTAAATCATGCCATGTGTATACACGTGAAATGTTAACGATGGTTAGGTAAGTTTTACGCCTATATAAACTTGTCGGATTTATTATGTTCTATTTAATCAAATTAATTTACAGAAATCCATAACATCAAATGATAGTGATCAAGCGAACAGCTTATACTTAACTTTCTGAGATCTACCCTGTTGATACAAAACATGTTTGGTTAAATTAGCTGGAAAGAATATTACCGAAGAAATCAATAAATTAATATCAGATGCGGCTCAATTAACGAAGATCAGAAAAAGAGTGGCTGAAATATTAATTTATGAATAATTTGAGGGTGCAACATAGAAATATTTAAATAGTAAAACGGTAGTTGCCTCCAAACGAAACTAACAAGGCTCAGAGTTGTAAAGTATTACGATACTCCTCGTGACGCAATAAGTACCACGAAAATTGCTAAAATTAGGAATATATAATTTTGAGGATCAAATCGGGTATATATAAACATTTGTGATCTACAGATTTTCTCTATCATCTTTTCTCCGATCGCTGGATCTTGAGGATCTAGATTTTCTCATCTCTCTCTCGCGAGGAAGGCCTGTACTCGGGTTCTTCTTTTGAGAATCTAGGGTTTCTCGAGATTTACGATCGGGTTTTGGGTTTCTGGGATTTTTAATTTTTGACTTTGTGATTTGAAGAATTGCCATTTTCTTTGATCACAACTATTTTTTTTAATTGCGATCTCTTCCGAGATCATATTGAGAAGGGTTTTTAAGTTGCTGAGTTTTTGGATTTTGAAACTGAGGAAGGCGATAGGGTTGTTGAGCGGTATTGTTCTCTCGAGTTTTTTTATTTTCTTTCAAGAGGATGCAACAAGGTCAGGGGAAGAAGGTTGGTCTCTCGCTTTTTGCAAAATGTTATTGAAATTGAGTACCTTAGTAAATGTGATTCATCGGAGATCTTTCTTTCGCTTCAGTTTTTCTTGGCATAATTTTACTGGATTTTGATATATTTTGTCTATTCTTTACTTTGGTGGACCAAACAGAACATGAAAGAGATGGAATTTTTCACTGAGTATGGTGATGCCAACCGTTATCAGATTCTTGAAGTCATTGGGAAAGGAAGCTACGGAGTTGTTTGTGCAGCGATTGATACACACACAGGAGAGAAAGTCGCCATTAAGAAGATTAATGATGTGTTTGAACATATCTCTGATGCTCTCCGTATCCTCCGTGAGGTCAAGCTTCTCAGGCTCCTAAGACACCCAGATATAGTCGAAATCAAAAGCATCATGCTTCCACCTTCGAAGAGGGAGTTCAAAGACATTTATGTGGTGTTTGAGCTCATGGAATCAGACCTACACCAAGTCATCAAAGCCAACGATGACTTGACAAGGGAGCACCACCAGTTTTTCCTTTATCAGATGCTTCGTGCCTTGAAGTATATGCATACAGGTGGATTTTTATTCTTTTTCCCTCTCAAATTTCGCCATATTTCATTATTAACTGGATTCCGTCTGGGTGCAGCTAATGTTTACCATCGTGATCTTAAACCGAAGAACATACTGGCAAATGCAAACTGCAAGTTGAAAGTCTGCGACTTTGGACTAGCAAGAGTGTCGTTCAATGATACCCCTACAACAGTCTTTTGGACGGTCTGCACACTTGTCGCCACCTTTCTGTTAATTATCTATTCAGTTTTTGTAATCTCTCCAGTGTGTTTGAATTTCCTTCTCTGTCTTTCTTGTTCCAGGATTATGTTGCCACAAGGTGGTACAGAGCACCTGAGCTCTGTGGATCATTCTGTTCTAAGGTACTGGTTATTCTTCTTCTTCTTCCTTGTATGCTTTTTGCCTTTTTCTGTGTGGTTGTAAATGTTAGAGGTTTGGTGTAGAATCTATGTGAAACAATGTTAGAGATATGACCGGTACTCTATAAGTTAAGAGCTGCGTCCAATGGGATTGAATAAACCAACGTATTAAAATATTTCCTGTTTAGGAGGATTTTAACTCTCCCGAAAGTTGAAAACCTCAACTTACACTTGTGTTAGGCTATGCCCGTTTGATTTGTTTTTTTTTGCAAGCTGCACGTTTTTCTAAATTATATGCTCAATAGTCTGACTTGCAGTTTTTATCCTTTGCAGTATACTCCAGCTATTGACATTTGGAGCATTGGCTGCATCTTTGCGGAGGTTTTATTAGGGAAGCCTTTGTTTCCTGGAAAAAGTGTCGTCCATCAGTTAGAATTGATTACCGATCTTCTTGGCACACCAAAATCAGAGACCATTGCTGGAGTGAGTTCTTTTTGCTTCCACATTACCAAGTTTCTTTTTTGGTTGCTGGGAGGAGACATGCATAACTAATAGTATATCTCTAATGCAGGTTCGAAATGAAAAAGCTAGAAAATACTTGGGCGAAATGAGGAAGAAAAATCTTGTCCCCTTTTCGCAAAAGTTTCCTAACGCAGATCCTTTAGCATTGCGCCTTTTGCAAAGACTGTTGGCTTTTGATCCAAAGGATAGGCCGACTGCTGCAGAGGTGCTTTTTCTTTCATTTCACATTTCACTTGTCACTAGATTCACTACGCCCTCCCCCTTAGAACAAGTGGCTTGCTTCTAGTGCAGAAGGCTCTTGTTCATATATCATCTCCTTAGATGTTAACATTGTGATGTTATTTGACAGGCGCTGGCTGATCCTTACTTTAAGTGCCTTGCTAAGGTTGAAAGAGAACCTTCTTGTCAGCCAATCTCGAAGATGGAGTTTGAGTTTGAAAGACGAAGGTTGACAAAGGATGACATTAGAGAGCTAATATACAGGGAGATACTAGAATACCATCCACAGCTGCTCAAGGATTATATGAACGGATCTGAAGGCTCAAATTTTTTATATCCTAGGTATTTACTTCCTCTTTTGAACTATAGTCTCTGTCTTCCTTTCGTAGCAAAATAAATGTGAGACCTCAAACTAACTCTGTTTATTCAATTTTCGCTGATTGATTGATTTTGACATTGCAGTGCCATTGGTCATCTGAGGAAACAGTTTGCGTACCTAGAAGAAAATAGCGGCAAAAGTGGGCCAGTCATACCTCCAGAGAGAAAGCATGCTTCACTACCACGGTATGTTCTCTCTTCCGTTCATATCAACCGCGGAGAATATACATCTCTTTTGATTCAGCATGGCACTTGTGATTAATATATGCATCTTCATCTCCGTAGGTCTACAGTTCACTCCAGTGTAGTAACCTCCAATGCTCAACCTGGCTTGAATGCACCAGAGAGTCGACGTGTTTCTTTAGAGCCTTCAAGAAATGGAGTAGTTTCATCAACTTCAGCAAATTCAACTAAACCTTTAGGACCTCCTCCAAGAGTACCATCAGGTAAAAATCCAAATCGATAATCTATGTAAGTATTTGACTTTTTCTCTGGGGCTGAAAAGTTGTAGCCATCTCCCACCGGTTGATACCACAGATAGAGAGATGATATTCTTCTCAGACTCAATCGACTTCCTTGTATTTTAACAGGTAGACCAGGCCGTGCTGTGGAATCATCTGTAACTTATGAGAATGACAGGAACCTCAAAGATTCGTCCTATGATGCAAGGACATCATATTACAGAAGCACAGTACTCCCTCCACAGACCATATCTCCTAACTGTTTCTTCCATCCTAACACCATGAACCAAGAGAAGCGCGGTGGTACAGAAGCTGCTTCTCGGCCAAAACCGCAGTTTGTCCCCACCCAATGCAACTCCGCGAAGCCAGCTGAGCTGAACCCAAACCCTTATGTCCAACCTCAGCACAAGGTGGGTATTGATGCTAAGCTGTTCCAGGCACAATCCCAGTATGGTCCTGCTGGAGCCGCCGCGGTTGCAGTAGCAGCACACCGGAACATAGGCACGGTTGGGTATGGCATGTCTTAGAATTAGCAGATTGTTGGTGTCAGGTGATTGATTGCCAGAACCTCCCCTCGTTAGTCGTTATGTAATGTAAGTATTATTCGATCAAGCCTGATTTGAACACATTTGACTATTTGAGATTGTAATAATAAAAAGCTCTGTTTTAACCCCACCAAACGTCTCGGCGAAAGCCAAATGTGCTCTTGGAAACTGCTCTGCTAAGCCTGGATCATCCAGGTGATTTCTGTGGCTATCTTGTTGAAAGAAATTAAGATTTTGGTCTTCCAAGATCGGTCCCATTGTTCTTTCTTATGTGACAAAGAACAAAGGATTACAAAAGATAAAAAAATCAATGTTATCCGAAATTGGTCTCTTGGCTAATAATACAGAGCAATGGCCAAAGAATTTACCCCAAATGTGGTTGGTTCGTAGATTTTCTAGCCCGTGAACGATTGTCTTTCGCACAACATAATTAGTAAATTATATACTCAAAAGGTTTAAAAAACAAGATTATACTCAATGGTTACAAACGAAGGATCTGATGTCTACCCAAAATTACTCGTAGTCGTCGAGCCGCATATACTCATGACCACAAATATGAGAAGTCAACAGACTTAACCAAGCTTGGATAGATTCATATTCCGGGTGAGTCTTATCGCCGTTAAAGAACGTGTGAACGCTATTCTTGAGCATAATCCAGCTGCTACCTGGTGTCTTCTTCACATTCCGTTGTTTCATTGCGTCTCTAACGTCCAACACTTGCTCGTATTTCCCAGCTTCCACATACACATTAGACATCAATACATAACCGCCGCAATGCTCTGGCTCAAGCTCATACAGCCGTTTTCCTGCCACCTGTGCAAGATCTGTGTTCCCGTGGAGGCGACATGATGACAATATTGATCTCCAGACAACAGGATTATCCCCTACGGGCATTGTTACTGCTAACTCATATGCTTCCTCTAGCTTGCCTGCACGGCCAAGCATATCTATCACACAAGTGTAGTGATCACTTGTTGGGACAATGTTATATACTGTTTCCATCTGTGCCAGAAGTCTTCGCCCTTCGCTCACAAAGCCCGAGTGGCTACATGCTTGTAGCAACCCAACGAATGTGATTTCATCGGGTTTGACGCCTGCTTTGCACATACGTGAAAACATTTCCAAAGCTAACTCACCGCAGCTCTGAACACCATAACCATTAATCATGATATTCCAAGAAGCTGAGTCTTTATTCCTCATCGAGTCGAAAACCGTCCGTGCATCCTTCAAGTCCCCGCATTTCGCGTACATATCCATCAAAGAATTGTTTATGAATTCATCTTTGGAATCTCGGTTTAAAAGTCCATTGACGATCATGTAGCCATGAATCTCTCTGCCCTGCTTCAATGCAGCTAGACGGCCGCAAGTGGGGAGAACGGTTGTCAATGTGACAAGATCAGGTCGGATTCCGGAAGAAAGCATCCTCTTTAACAGAGCTAAAGTTCCATCATGATCACCACAGTAGTCATGAACACATAACACCGAGTTCCACGTAAATATGTCTCTCTCGTGACCCATTGCTTCAAATATCTTGATTGCTTCCTCTAGCCATATACTCTTTCCATACATATCAATCAAGGCATTTGATACAACAATTCCAGAATCAAAACCTGTTTTCACCGCAAGGCCATGGATCGATCTACCATTGTCAAGATCCCCTAACACAGTCAATGCTGATAAGACGCCGGTGATGGTATGCCTACTAAGGGCTACTCCTTCTTCACGCATTTTACAGAAAACTATTAAAGCATCCTCAAATCTAAAAATCTGCGAATAGCCAATAACCAAAGCATTCCAAAGCACGTTGTCATCTCTGTCAGGCAATTCATCGAACACCTTCTGAGCATCCTTCATTAACATGAACTTCAAGTATGAAGTCAATAAGGCACTAGCCACAAAGAAATCGGAATCAAACCCAAGTTTAAACGCCAACCCATGAACCTTTTTGACATCACAAGTCTCCATAGCATCGCTTCCTTTTAGCAAACTAGGAAATGTATACTTATCAGGGAAAACTCCCTTAGCTCTCATTTCTCTGTACATCTCAATCGCATCGAAAGGAGACCCATTCGCCACAAACCCAGATATAATGGCGTTATAACCAAACACATCGCGCTCGGATCCACCGGAGACCGAGATCGCGCGCCGCACAAGACCACACTTAGCGTACATATTGACGAGGCTCGTGACGGCGCGAGGCGAATCCTCGAGAAACCCTTTCCTAACCATGAAACCGTGGACCTGTTCGCCGGAAACGGCGTCTTTGCGCAGCGCACACCGTTTCAATGTGGCGATACATGTAGCAACATTGTGGTACTCGTATCTCTTCGGCTGTTCTTCGATTTGCCCAGAAACTGTGGAATACAAAGAAGCGAAAGCAGAAGGCTTTATAGCAGCGAAGAAATCTAGGTTTCTTGGAAGCAACATCAGAGTTCCGACAGAAAAATTTTGAATCTCGATCCGAAGAAAGAATATGGTCATGTTTTTCGTTCCGCGAGTAAGGAGGATTATATTTGAAATTGAGCTTTATATACCTTTTGAGAACAGTGTGGGAAAAAAAAAATGGTCAATAACGTTAATGGGCTTATAAAGAATAGATAGAGAGGCCTTTTGAGAAACAGGCCTATTTAAGCTGTTCGACAGTCCCATATCGGTCAGGTAAAACAAAGAAGCTACGTTTATATATGGCTAGAGTCGACTAAGTGATTGTACCCTTCGGGGACATCCGATAAAATTGGAACGATACAGAGAAGATTAGCATGGCCCCTGCGCAAGGATGACACGCACAAATCGAGAAATGGTCCAAATTTTTTTTTTCTCATAACGGTTTCTTCTTCGTCTGGGTTTTGAGGTTTTCGAGTTCTTGTGATCTAAACAACAACAATTTGATTCCTTACGATTACCCTCTTCATCATGTTCAAGAACCAAATGAGCACAAACAACAACAATATTGTTCTTCCGGCAACTTTAATGGGTTACAAGAAGATATGTAGTGTCTTCAACTTCAAGATTCATCAACGACAGTGAATTTGAAGGGTGGCTTCATTGATGAGTGTGACGACGTTAAGCCTGTGGAAGAAGTTTCTAGCGAGACACACGAGTACGAGCATCATGAAGATTTCGTTGAACAACGGAAACTCGACTTGCCTTCGGCACAATTCATCATTTCTTCTTAGCTTTTTTATATTTTCTTTGGTCTTTTGGATTTTTTCTTTTCTTTTTAATTTAAGAATCACTTTTTAGGGCTGTCAACAAATTCTCCTCTCATTGATCGATTTCAACAGAGTTTATCCCTAGGCTTGGGAATTTTGGGAAGGGTAATCCGTCCCGTACCGTTCCCGTCCCAATTTTCCCGAATTTTTTGGGAAAGGGAAATTGTAATTTCCCGTTTGGGTCCGAAAATAATACTCAAATGGGTAAGGGAAAGGGTAGGAAAGGGATCGGTATTACCCGAACTTCCCATTGGGTAGTTACAAGAAATGGAATTTTAAGGGTTTTGAACTTTTGATTATTGGTTAATGCAAAAACATAATTTTACATATTCTGATTTTAATTCAATCTGTTAACAATTTACAAACAAATGGGCCATAAACTAAATAAGCCCATATAATCTTCTTCTTTTTTTGTCGTAGCCCGCATAATCTAAAAACTAAACCTAATAATTTTGTATATAAAATAGCTATATCTTTTAATAACCGAATTACACAAACCCTTACCCGTCCCTTACCCGTCCCTTAGCCGTCCCTTTCCCGTCTTTTACCCGATTTAATTTCACTTTGGGTATGTATTGGGTAGTATATTTTTTCCCCCGAATTTCCCGTTCCCGTCCCTTACCCGTAATTTCCCGTTCTGTTATTTTATGGGAATAGTTTGGATAGTATTTACAGATTCCCGAACTTCCTGTTCCCGTCTCTTACCCGTAATTTCCCATCCCGATTCCCGAAATGCCCAGGGCTATTTATCCCCATTATGTTGTTTTCTTTTGGATTTTATTTGTATCTCATTTAGTAAAAAATTTCCTAGGATTAGATGTGAAAGAGGTATGGAATCTTCAACAATATGTTGCACAAGAATTTGATGGAATAAATAAAATTCAGTCGAGAAGACGAAATATTTTCATTCTAATAGCTAGCTCATATATGAAATAAGATCGGTCAATAATAGAATAGGCCCATGAAGAATCAGGAAGAGAGAAGCCTTGTGATAAAGAGGCCCAATTACTCTGAACTGTAATAATAGTCCCACATCGGTCAGGTAATGAACAAAAGCTACGTTTATATATGGCTAGAGTCGACTACATGATTGTCCCTTCGGGGTCATCCGATAAAATTGGAACGATACAGAAAAAATTAGCATGGTCCCTGCGCAAGTATGACAAGCACAAATCGAGAAATAGTACAAAAATTTTTTGGGAATTTTTTTGCTCGAAAAAGAGAGATTTCTGAAACCCTAAAATTCTAGCTTTTAACTGGAAGTGCAGTTCTGATAGCTAAGACAATATGATTGGTTCGTTGTTGCAGTTCTGTATCTCTGTTTGTTTGTTTCAAATGCCTCTTTAATTACCGGTATGAATTGTATTGAGCGAGATTCAGATTTGATTATCGGTTTGTGTAAACCAACGTTGTATTTGTCCAGGAGTTTCTGGATTGGTAATGCTGTATGTAAGAATCTGAAATAAGAGTGGGTATATTATTCTGTTATGTTTATCAGAGAAGGGACAAAGATTTGACTTTTTAGAGAGAAAAAAAAGCATTTTATTTGGGTAAACTGTTCTCAAGAGAAGCATGCCTATCATTTCTTTGAGCTTTCCAAGATCTAGGGTCTAATGCCACGAGTCTAACATGATTTGGACAGCAAAATCACTGAACTTCCACCATGTTGAGTCTGAGTTTGAAGAGCAGAACATGATCAACATTCTGATCTATCTTCCAAAAAGGAAAACTACTTATGATAATCATGACATAAACCATAAGAGATACAATGAGGATGGAATTAGAAGTTTTAGCCTTGTACAACTTTAAACAATTCCAACGTAGAACATAACATAGACTTAAAGAAAAAAAAAACATAAACTTGACAAACATTAAGCACCAGAAGCTTCAGAGTTGCAAGCAAAAGAATGCTCTTTTCTACTTCTTATCTTCATCTCTGGCAACAATCTTGTACTTTCCACTTTCCTGTTGCTGATAAACAAAACTTATCATCAAAATTGAGCCCTAAACATAAATACACACAACTAACAGATGAGAGAAAAAAGTATGATGCAAATCTTACCCTTTCCCACAGTTTGGTATGCTCATTGCAGAAACCAACAACAATACCACCACTCTTTTTGCCTTCACGATACTCGATGCAAAGATCTTCCTTCAAACCGCAAGTAACATGGAAAGCCAACTGACATTTCATCTCTGAACACTCGATAACACACCCGCGTCTAATCTTGCACAAATAACACCTATCTTTCCACCTCTTGTTCGGTATCTCGCTGCAACAAACCCCTTCCCTTCCTTCAGGATCCTCAAAGTAGACTTCCGGCACAAACAACGAGCAGGTGATGTGAGCCCATCGACCATCCTTGGTGGGTTTCATGGCTCCACCTTTGGTTGTACACAAGCAGCAAGAGAAGAGTTTTTCCCGGTTCTTCGACGCAATACACTGTCTGCAAAACCAATCACCTTCTGGTATAGCCTTAACAAGAGGGTTCCCATAACATGAAGCATGAACCATTAAATCACACCCATCACAGAACACGATTGGATTTGATGGATCACCATCTGTGCTTTGACATACAGCACACATAATGCCATCTTCTTCATGCTCACAGTCTTCTTCGTCTTCTTTTTCTACTTCTCTATCAGACAGATCCAAAACTTTTTCTTTCCCTAGAGGATAGATATTCTCTTTATCATCATCATCTTCTACTTCTAAACTCGATTCAACCATTACAGATCCATTCTTCTCAATTCCGTTCTCCGCAACAGAAGGTTTATACTCAATATTCAGATCAAAAGGCGAAAGGGGATTACCGGAGAGCAGATCGGGATCAATCGCCCATATCCTTTTCTTCGCCGGAAGACAACGATAGGTGGGATTAGAGTTCTCGCAATCGCCATCGTCGTCGTAATCAACGCGAGTATGCTTCCTCTTCTTCGCCGGCAGCTGCAACGACTTCACCTCTGACTGACTCGGTAGCTGCGGCTGCGCACGTTCGAGATCTCGCTGCATCAATCTCAATCTTTTGAGAGGAGGTAAATCCTGAAACTGAGCATCCATGGCTTCTACTTCAGATCTATGGGATTATGTGAACATTCACAGATCTCAGAGAAATTAAAAGGGCAATCGAAATCATTACTTTGCCGCCTGATTTGGTGTTTAGTGAAACAGTGAGTGGGAAAGAATACCCGCGAAATCTCAATTTTATTCTCTTTGAAAATTTCATTAATTTCTTCAATCTTTCTCATCATCAACCCATACAATTTACCCGCCATTTTTTTATGTTATATGGACGGGGGAGGTGATTGCCAATGGGCCTAAATTCGGCCCATTTCAGGTCTTTTTTTGCGTAAATATTGGTAACCAATTTGAAAATCCAAACAAAATTAAGTATAATTTAATCATTGGTTTTCAGATCTTTATTAAAATCATGTGTTATTGGTTTTATGATTTTCAAATCCCTATTAATATAAAATACAAAGACTGAAACCCTTACCCAAACCTCGTTAGTTCAAATGATTTGACAAAAAAAAAAAATTTATTGTGAACACTTTCTCATGAGTATATGAGACCTCCTTCCAAAACATTCTAGTTTTTTCATTACACATCATCACATCTCGATTTCTAATTATTCAAATCTTTGGTATTTTCAACCATCGTCATGCATCCTTGAGAACCGTAGTTGAGAAAATATTTGGTATTTTCAAATCCAAACAAAAACTGTACTTGTTTATGTTGGTTTACACAATTTTCTTTGAAAGTTCGATAATATGAGAAATGTGAGATTTTTTTGACGGATTCGAACAATTTGGAAAGTCAAATATGAGAAATGCGAGTTTTTTTTTTTTTTTTTGACGTCTAGAAATGCGAGATTTTTATATATATATATATATATTTTTTTTAGCAACAAATGGAAATGGTTTTATTACTTATCAAAACTAGTGTTAACGATTGTTTTATCTTTATATCATAAGACATAAATCTGCTTTATTTGATTTTCAAATCCACTTTATTAAATTTAAAAATCCTATAAAAATTTCTAAATTCATTAAAATCCATGAACCAATAAACCCTCCAATTTTAGAAAACTGTAGAATGTTGGGTTGTTTCACAATCCATATGCATAACAAAAGAGATGCTTGTTTTGCCTTTAATTTCATGAGTTGTCGGAAAAATGGAGGACTTTGACATTTTCATCGATGTCCTTGTCCTTGTCCTTGTGGCTGCTGCTGCTGCATATCGTAGCCACCAGCCCACGTAGCGGGTGGTCCATAAGGAGGAGGATAATAGCCTTCAACGCCTGCCTGTGCCTGTGCCTGAACCAGCATTGTCATCATATGAGCACTTTTGTATGCATCTAAAACTACAACATCAGGAGATATGTGAAGATAGTTGTTGTTCAGTTAGATATTTTGTCATAGGTTTCATCGACCACAGCTCCATTGTTGACTCAAGATTGGTCTAACAAGTCCCATTGAGGCAGTTCTGGTTGCATCAGATTGACTTGTTCGAACCTTAGGCTCTACTATTGGCAATTGTAGTTTGGTTCATATCCAAGATTCAAAGTTCAAACTAAAGTGTGGAACTGTCTAAACTCAGGCATGTTATCTTGCTTTACTACAGCACTAGCAATGCTCTTCTTGGTAAAAACTAAACTAGAGAATCCCACGAGAAATGGTTAAAAGTTAAAATTTATAACTTACTGGATTCATGCCATAGTTGGGTTGATAAGGATTCACAGCATACCCAGCCTCATGATTCCCATAGCCACCACCATAACCAACTCCACCTGATCAAAAACATGTTTATTTTCTTAACATTTTCAACTGTAGAAGATGTTCATTGCTAGTAATTATTTTTCCTTCCTATTTGTGCATTTAATGGCATTGTGATGATTTATAGTTATTCAAGTTTTACCATACCAGGATTCCCAACAGGACCAGTTGCATGAGCTCTATTTTCTGTGTTTGCATTCTCTGCTCGAAGTTTCTCCAGTTCCCGAGCCATTGCAACTAATTTATGCTCCATAACTTTACCGTGCTCGTAATTTTCCGCATACCCTTTCTTCTCATAATCAATAGCCGCTCTACAAAGCAGAAACCACCGCTTGGATACACATTAACATCAAGATGAACAAAGGCAAATCTATAAAGAGATATCTGGTCAAACCTTGCACGTTGCAGCTCTTGCTTTGTGTTCTCGATTTCAGCAGTTAGTGTGGGTATCTGCTGCAATTTTGCTGTAAGTCTAGCCAAATCTTGAGTCATCACATGAACCTGGCTGGTTAGTTCCTCCCTACTCGAAGTAAACTCTTTAATATCCGCACGGACCTTTTGAATCTGATCTCGCATACCGTCGACCTGACGCAGTTCCATTTCGGATCGCAAAGATTTGTCATACATCTCCCTCATCATTATATCTTCCTCAGCTCTCAAGGAATCAATGTAATGCATCATTCTTTGCAACTCATGCTGAGCAACTTCCAGTTCCTGTTTAAGCGCAACATGAGTGGCAGCCAGCCTCTGGTTATCCGCAAGAAAGCCCTGCACATCTTGATTTTGAGCAGCGATACGATCCTCCATGATTGAAAGATGTTGAGGAAGACCTCTTGGATCCACTCTGAATTGGGTTTCCCTAGTATCATCTAGCATAGAGGGACGAGGAGGTGGAGGCACTGGTCCCCCCAAGCCTCTAACGAAAGCCGGTTGTTGGTTAACCGGAGCTTGCAAGCCACTGTAAGATCCACCTTTGATGGAAGGAGGAGGTCCACGATTTCTTCCAGACATTAACGCTCTGATCTTAGAATCCCTGAAAATCTGCTAAACGAAAGGAGTTTCTCAAGGATCAGATCTGCACACTTCAAAACTTTGCGATGTAATCAGATTAGGTCTACAAACTCAAAATCACGCACTGACCTACGAAGATTGCAAACCCTTGAAGCCTTGTCAAACAAATTAGGATTCCTGAGAATTGTTCATCAGATTTGGAGATCGACCAACTCAAAACTCTTTCGCAGAATTGTAGGGACTCCGATTACTCGAGAGAAATTAAAACCTTCGAATCACTCCTTTTAGTTTTCGTATTTACAGAATTTTCTGATTACACCCACTTATTTTCAATTTCCACCCACTTATTTAGATCTTTTCAGTTTGCTCCTTCGTCTTTAATTCTTGTGTACCACAATTCCATAGGTCCCAACCAACAAGAACATGAACAACCCTTGTGTGGCTCGTGATGTCATAAAAACCTTGTGTCCCTACAAGCTACCGTGATATATTTAGTCCAAAAGCTATATAACAAACGAAAACAAACCTTTCAACTAACAATTTATGTCTTAACAAAAAAGAAAAATATATCAAATTATTTCTAATTTTATTTGTATATGCTCAAATGTATAGACTACAACGGCTATAATTTATAACGGATTAAACTAACTCTTGGCCAAATTAGACATTAAAATGGGTTTTATCACTTATCCGATAAATTAGTTTGGGTCCGTTAAGGTTTGAGATCACTCCCGGAGATTTGCAAAGACTCAAAAAAAAAAAAAAAAAAATCATAATGAATCATCAAGTCAAAGGACATTGGCTCAAAGTGAGGGTAAAGAAAACGATAGGGTATATAATAATGATGAACAATAAATTTATAACGGATTTATTCCAAAAATATATATATATATTTATAACGGTGGAGTTCACATGAAGCTCACCATTTTCACCTATATACTTTCCTCACACTTAACTCTCCAATTGCTCTAATACACCCCTAAAAAAGACCAAAGACAAAAACAATGGAAGCCTTGTGGAAGTTGGAGGAGAAACTAAAGCTAACGACGAAAGAAGCGGTCGTGATCTTGGTCGGAACAGCAGCTGCCGTAACGCTCCTCTGCATAACCGCAGCGTTTCTCAACCGCAACTCTCGAGGAAAGCAAGTAGCAGACGCGGAGTGGGCGTCCGAAACAGGGGTTGGATCAAGAACAATGGAGGACAAGAGGAATTGTAACTGGAGCAAAGTGAAGAGAAGGTTGATGGGTTCGTTTTGCTGGAGCTCTGCAGCGAAGTGGATGGAGATGGAGACGCGGAGGCCGCGGCCATTGCTTGCGGTTAAGGAAAGGAGTCTTAATGCGGTTGATCCGGTTTGGCAGCGACCGATTCTGATGGGTGAGAAATGTGAATTGCCCCGGTTTAGCGGTTTAATATTGTATGATGAACGCGGCCATCCGCTTCATCATACTCAACCTCAAGAAGAAGTGAGTGTTAGTTTACTCTTTTTCTGCATTAAACAACAACAAAAACCAAAAAAAAATGTCTTTATTTGGCTGTTCTAGAGATGGATATAAGTTCTGGTTGCTGTTTTGCAGGTAAAACAGAGTTCTCTGGTAAGAACAACTCTGAGAGATTTGCTTTAATAGTTGTTTTCTCTGCAAGGAAGTCTCTTGATGTTTCGTGTACTAAAAGTTAAAACCGCAATGAAAGGTGAGAGTGCAAAAAAACATGTTTCTGTAGACAATGTCTTATGTGATATAGATGCGAATTTAATTTCTTAATTTTTGGTGTGTGTTTTTGATTGCTTAGATGGACAAAGAAAAATGATTCCTTATTAACAAACAATTTGCTACAAATACATGCAAATTTTCTTCGTTTTTTTTGGACAAAGAAAGCAAAATCTTATGAACAAACTGTTAAGTCCCAGTTATAGGATAATCAATTGTTGATCAAAACAATACAAATAAGAACAAGAACACAATTACTTAACAAATTTTTCTCTCCCTTTTTTCTAATTACTATTCTTCTTCTTAAATAAAAAACACAAATGAGATATAATCCCTACGAAACATGAGAGTGGTAAACATGGATCCTAAATCTAAGGAAGAATAATATTTTCTTCCATTAGTAGCAGTTACAAATAATGCAAGAAAATACAATCGTGATTAAGTGGTTAGATGATTAGACCTCATTGCTCCACGTCATCATCTTCATCATCTTGTATCCCATCACAAACAAATAGCAAACAAATAGAATAATCATCTAAAACAAACAATATATGGACAAATGTTCTTCAAATCAACCGACCAGATAATCTTCAGCAATTGAGCCATCAAAACTGAAAAAAAGATCTCCATATCTTTCGATCATGACAGAAGCCAAGAGGATAAACATCTTCACGCCATGGGAGAATCAAAGCCGGTAGATATAGTTACAAGAAGGTACAAAGAGTAGACAACAACAACAAAAGAATCTTTGATGTAACCACATATTTGTTTTCTTTTTCCCCACCGTAGATTTGCTTCTTTGCGCGAATCTCACACATAAGAAACAATCAAAGGCTCTTTTGTTTCTTCCGCTATAGAATTTATGTGGTAGTAACAGTACAAACACAGCTGCACAATACCAAGAATCGTTCCTATCCCATTCGGTGTCTGAGTTTTTTTAAAGAAACAATAAAGGTTTGTTAATACTTTATGGAAAAACAACACAAATTGCAGAAGCAATTATTGAAGAGAAGCAACTTACATAAACAAAGGCATCGCTGTTGAATAACCCGTAAAGGAGGAAGGAAGCGCTCATCAAGAAAGTCGATAGAGAGAGGTAAAACGGCATAAACTCAACACTCTTAGTTTGAATCACTAGGTTCTTCAAAAGGGCAGGACAGTCAGGGTGTCAATAAAGCTGCACATTTTGAAAAAGAATATGTTGACGTTTGTGGGAACTTACGATAACAAACAAGGGTGAGGCAAACATCGAGACAAGAGTAGCGCAGCTCAAGAACCCGACAAAGTACCATCGTGTGAGCGTCTCGGGTATCTGCAGACTTCCAGCTACAATCAATCCAACCACAGCAAACACCACAAGAAGCAAAACAAGCATCCTCATCTGCCATGATCAAGATCTTTATTAGGAAAAAAAAAAAACAGGGGATTTAGCGGATTTTTTCGTGTGAATAGAAGTGGAATCAATCAAGAAACCTTGTTTTTCTTGTCTGTATGCATGATGAAGAGGATAATGTAGCAAAGCTGAAAAGTGGCTCCAACAGAATTCACAGTCATAAGCATGACATTGCTGTGGGAAATGAAAGGTGTACCATACCAAAGGCAGATCAAGCAGTTTAAGAGAGCGTAAATGTATGGTAAACCCGAGAATTGTTCGGTCGATTTGTTCCTCATGATTCTCGTAAACGTTGGCCTGAAAATAAAACAGAGTGACACACACACACGCAATTGAGAAACAAATCCGTGAAGTACATAGATAAGAAGAAAACTATGTTTAATACAAGGAAGGAACAAGGTTTAGTTAGTAAGTGATGAAGAAGAAGAACTCACATTGGTGAAACGAATAGCCCAAAAGCAAATATGTTGCCTGAAACAGAACAAAAGATGCAACAGTAATCAATTTCGGTTTCTACAGAAGAATATTTCTTGATTTCTCGGAGGAAATTGATCAGAAACAACATTTGAAACTTATTATCGGTGCCAAAGAGGACGAAGAGGAAGAAGTAAAGTGCAGACAAAAAATGGCCAACATATCTCTTGATTTGGGGGATATTCATGGCAATTAAGCCAGATCCAAATATATATTTATGTAGTTATAAAAGAATCTAAATTAGCATAAGAATTACCAAAAAAATCAAGTGAATAGATTTTTTAAAAAGCAGATTAAAAAGTTTCTACCTGCAATTCCGGAAACGTCTTTCCACATGGACAAAGAGCCATTGAAAGCACAGAAATCCATGAGAAGCTTCTCTTTTTAAAAAGGCTCTTTTTTCTTCTTCTTCAGAACAACAAAGCCTTCAGCTTTTCTTCTTTGCTCTGTTCTGTTCTTATGGAGGCAGAGATTTTGCAAAAAGAGAGAAGTAATAGAGACAGAGATGAGATTTGTAATAGAAGACTTTCTTTAAAGTGCAAGGAGCAAAAGATTGAATGCGTGCGACTATATATATATGCGGTCCATATTTGGCTGTGTCTACTATTCTACCATCTTGCAAAAGTTAGAGCAAAAATGTCGTAAAGTTACATATTTGTTAGCAAACTCCGAAATAATATGAAAACTTTAGACATTCGCAACATCATCATCTAATCCAAAACTTCTATTAAAAGTCATATTTTTTTATAGAAAAATGATCTTTGACTAGTAGACGTACTTGACATGAATCATTGATTATGCTTTAAATATAATTTGTCTGTATTAGAAATAGAATGTAAAACTATGATTGAACAGGCTAAGTGTTTCAAACCAAAAGTTATCTGCACAATTACATTATAAATTTACCAACTCAACTATCAGTTAAATTCGAAAGAAAAAAATTTGTGAGATTCTGAAATATATAAATTTGGTTTCAGTCACTTTAATAATAATTTTGATAAATGATTTGTACCTCAGTTTGAATTGTTATGTGTAAACACTTTCATTGCATAATTCAATTTCACGAATATTCCGAAATTCCAAAATTATATAGCAAATCCGAAGCCTTATAAATGTCTTTTCGATTGAGAGCTATTGCTCCCGTCGACATTGATGCCCCACTTGATTTTTTCCCTTTTCTGGATTGAGTTTTTAGCTTTTTGTGTGGTCTACATTCGACATTCATTCTCCCACACAAGAATTTGAAAATAATAAACGATAAATACATAGTAACATTTGGTCGTCGTGTGTTCTATTTTAACAAGCTGTCGTGGGTGGCTGGTTACTCAATGCATGTGTCTCGCACTGAATCACTTGCTTAAATACCGAGAATGACAAGTCGAACGGGATGCGTAAATTAAATTAAATAGCAAGGCAGTAATTATCAAAGAGTCCACCATACAATTGGTTAAATAGGGATAAAATGAAATTAAGTTTTATCAAAAGACACCATAAGGGATCGAATATCGAATAAAACCGAGAAAATCGTATTTTAAACTATAATTTATTAATTTTTTTTAACCCTGGACTTTACTATTTCCATTATGAACCATAAAAATAACAAAATTAACACTTCAAACTCTTAAATTAACCGCCGACTTTATGCCACCAAAAATTTAAACGGAACAATTAATTCCATTGAATTTAATAAAAATATGATGATTATTTTATTATATTTGAAATAACAATTTTTTTTTATAAAAAAACATGAATAAAATATAAGGGAATAAAAAAAGAAGAAATGGGGGGTACAATTAGAAATTAGAAATTCCCAAATCGATTTGGGAATTTAAGGTTCATGAGCGACGTTGGATCGAACTGGTTTTTAATTGACGTGTCAAAATGGGGTAAGAGTAATTTCAGTTTTTCTCTAACATCATGCGTGTTTTCCTATTCGATTTCTCCTTCTGCAATTTCGACAGGTTTTCCTTTCTGGGTTTGCGATTTCGACGAGGTTATAAGTCTCATTGTTTTGAATTTGATTTTGAGTATCATATGAATGATTTCGAGTATACGTTGGATTTCGATCCCTCTTTATTAATTATTACCTTTTAATTTTGAATTTTTGAATTTTTGGATTTTTGGATTAATGCCGGATTTGTAAGCTTATTTGCTTTGTATACAGTGGTGATTTTGTTTTAGATTGATATTGTTTCGAGTAGTAATAACAGAATGATTGGTTAGAATTTTTGGATTTGTGAATTCATGTTGAATTTAGAAATTTTCTTGGTTCATATGTATCTCTATAATATTATTTTAAAAGACATTTTACAAAATGAAGAGTTTATTTTGTAAGTTATTACATAAAATGCCATTACAAATAACAAAGAATAATTAAAATAGGAAAAAATATAATAGTCTTTTAAAATTATTGATTAGAATATGGAAAATATATATTTTGCATTAAAAAATTATTTTTAATTTAATTTCTTAACTATTTTTATTACTATATATTTAAAAATAATAATCAATTCATATATATTCAAAGAAAACAAATCTATTCAAAATCGTGCTATATTTTTCACTATAATTTATTATATTTTATTTGAATATATATCAAAACAAAAGTTGAAAAATATTTTACAAATTTTATAAAAAGTTAGACACAAGAAAACTTTTTTTTTTAAGAGTTCGTAGACTAACCACAAAAATTAGAATCATTTAATGGTGCAAATTAGAATTATGTTTTCAATATTATAAGTTTTTGCCGGTTAACACGAATAATATTTTAGTTCACGGCAAAACGGGTTAAATAGACAAACTATTACAAATTGATAGTTTTATTTATAATCATTAATTAGTTATATTGTAAATTTTAGATAAAATAATTTTCTTAAATTTTAAAACAATTTTTTTAAAAAAAATTACTCCGCGCTATAATTAGCGCGGGTTAAATCATAGTTCTTGATTATTAAATAATACCATTTAGTATCTTTTTGTTATACAAGTCTTTGACCTAGCAAAAACCACATTAACCACAAAATAAAAGATATATTTTTTATAAAAAAATTTGGGTTCCAATATTATTTCAAGAGACCGGTGCTGCTTGACAAATTGACTTTAAAAAGTGTGAAGACTACCCGGGTTGAAAAATTCAAATATGTTGATCTATAAATTTAAGAAGAACTTAATTAAATCTACATGAAACAAAACAAACTTGGATTTATTATACTTTTTACATCCATGCGCGCGCATAGCAACATTACTAATAAAAATGATTTTGTTTTTGTTTTTTTTAACATCTATTTTTATTTATATAAAAAAATCCAAAATTACATGTATTTATCTGTAATTACATGTATTGATTAAAATATATTTCAGTCGTTATAAGGGAAATCAAAACACGTTTGTTATATCATATACATGTGGACGGTAATGGATACGAAAAGTGAACAAGCCCAACTCCATACGTAACATGCCAATTGCGTCGCAAATAATGATCCTCGACTACAGTGGATTAATTTGTTACCTTAAAAGAAAAGAAAAAGTCTACCGTTTCAATATATATATAGTCCCAGACACTTATATATACAAAGTTGATCTTGTACCCTAGTTCTATTATATTTCTACATTATATAATATATTTCTATTAAGCGCTTAAGGAGCCACCGTAATTTCAACCTAATCGAACGAAAATTCCGAAATGTTGAAAAAACCAGTGTTTTGTATTCGTTTTCGCTTAAAAATCATTATATTTCTACTATGTGATATATCTATAATTTTTTATGTACAAACTTGAAAAAAACCGATTTTTTTATAAAAATCGAAAAGTTGAACGTTCTAAGGTTGCAGAACGCTATCTTTTAGAGCATATCTAACAAGGGTATTTTCAGACCCGGCTTAGGAGGGAGGACAAGAGGTGCGACCGCCCCAGGGTCTAACCCCGTGTCCTAATAATTAAGGGTTCCGATTTTTTTTTATATATTTTTTTTATTAAAAAATAAATAAAATAATAAAATTTAGATTGAAAACGGCCCATAAAATTATTTTATATGTATTTTTCATAAAAAAAATTCTACAAAAACATTACACAAAAAGGTTTTTTAAAAAATTTTAGTATAACACATTAACAAAAAAAAATTAAGGATCCAAATATTTTTTTTGCTCTAGGATCCATAATAACATTAAACCGGGTCTGGCTATCTCAACAAATTTTCAACGTAACATTTATAGAGAGTTTATAGCGAGAACAATATTTTTTATTTTATTCAAAAAATATATATTTTTCTATGTTTGCGTGGTCAATTCAAAGTTCAGCGCAAGTTCGTTTTTCTATATTAAAATTTTCTGTAGAAGGAGAAATTGCGAAGCCCGAAACTCATGCGGACATGTTGAGATTTCTACGTTGCCTATATTTTCGGTTGGTAATTTATATCTTTTGACGTAATAAAAACAAGGGACAAATTAAGAAGAAAAACTCTAAAAATTGTACCGTAATATTTAAAGCGTAGTAATGGCAATTTGGTCATTTTGTAGTCCTCTGGTTCTCCGTAACTGTCTCAAATGAAAAGAGGGGCTTCCCTCTCTTTCTTCTTCATTTCTCCTCTTCGTCTTCACTGTTATTTCCATTGATCTCTTTCCCTCTCCTCGAATTTTCACTCTCTACAAATCTCGATACCTTCTCAAGTTTAGATTGATCTTTATCCGAATCGAGCCGGTACGCACCCGAACTCTTTCTGTTTCCTATTCCTGTTTGCTTTCTGAGCTAATTGGTCATGCTGCGTTTTCGATGTTTTGTGTTGTTTTTTCTTTTGTTTGGTTTATATGATCTGTGATGCTTGTTTCTCGTTTTGCCTTTGGATCTCCTGCTCAATCTGGGCAATTTCGCGCATTTGTGATTCTTCTGGATCTGGATCTGAATTAGCTCTTCTTCTTAGTGGCTGTTTCCTTCCACATTTTAGCTTAATCGAGTTCATGAAGTCATCGTGGTTTCCTTTGTAGTCCATCTGTTCGATTAAATTACATGATGATATTCTACTTGCCGATTAATTTCCCCTTGGAGATGGAATTGCTCGGTTTGCCGGAATTTTTGTTCTTGGGTCTAAAATGTGCCAAGATCGAGTCTTCTTGTGCTGTTTCGGAGTGTAACGAAAGCTTTGCTGAATCCAATCTCATGTTATCTGATGTTGCAGATGGCTACGTATAAGCCCAAGAACATCCTCATCACTGGGGCTGCTGGATTCATAGCGTCCCATGTTGCCAACAAGCTAGTTCGCAGCTACCCTGACTACAAAATTGTTGTCCTTGACAAGCTTGATTACTGTTCAAACCTGAAGAACCTCAATCCTTCTAAATCCTCTCCCAACTTCAAGTTTGTCAAGGGAGACATCGCCAGTGCTGACCTCGTCAACTACCTTCTCATCACTGAAAACATCGACACGATTATGCACTTTGCTGCTCAGACCCATGTTGACAACTCTTTCGGTAATAGCTTTGAGTTTACCAAGAACAATATTTACGGTACTCATGTCCTTCTGGAAGCTTGCAAAGTCACTGGGCAGATCAGGAGGTTTATCCATGTGAGTACTGATGAGGTCTATGGAGAAACTGATGAGGATGCTTCTGTGGGAAATCACGAGGCTTCTCAGTTGCTCCCGACCAATCCATACTCTGCCACCAAGGCTGGAGCTGAGATGCTTGTGATGGCATATGGTAGATCATATGGGTTGCCAGTTATAACAACTCGCGGTAACAATGTTTATGGTCCTAACCAGTTTCCTGAAAAGTTGATTCCTAAGTTCATCCTGTTGGCCATGAATGGGAAGCCACTCCCAATCCACGGAGATGGATCTAACGTGAGGAGTTACCTCTACTGCGAAGATGTTGCTGAGGCATTTGAGGTTGTTCTACACAAAGGGGAAGTTAACCATGTCTACAACATAGGGACAACGAGAGAAAGGAGAGTGATTGACGTGGCCAACGACATCTCAAAACTCTTTGGAACAGACCCTGACTCCACCATTCAGTTTGTTGAGAACCGGCCTTTTAATGACCAGAGGTACTTCCTCGATGACCAGAAGCTGAAGAAATTGGGATGGTCTGAACGAACCACTTGGGAAGAAGGACTGAGGAAGACCATGGAATGGTACACTGAGAACCCTGAGTGGTGGGGAGATGTTTCTGGAGCTCTACTGCCTCATCCACGGATGCTGATGATGCCCGGTGATAGACTCTCGGATGGCTCTGACGAGCACAACGATGCAGGTGGTAATCAGACATTCACAGTGGTTACTCCCACCAAGACTGATAGTTCTGGAGACAAAACATCCATAAAGTTTCTCATCTATGGCAAGACTGGGTGGCTCGGCGGTCTTCTAGGAAAACTATGTGAGAAGCAAGGTATTCTATACGAATATGGAAAAGGGAGACTAGAGGACAGGGCTTCTCTCATGGCGGATATTCGCAGCGTCAACCCTACTCATGTCTTCAATGCTGCTGGTTTAACTGGCAGACCCAATGTTGACTGGTGTGAGTCTCACAAAATCGAGACTATCCGAGTCAACGTTGCTGGTACTTTGACTCTGGCAGATGTCTGCAGAGAGAATGATCTGTTGATGATGAACTTTGCCACCGGTTGTATATTTGAGTATGATGCTGCACATCCAGAAGGTTCAGGGATTGGCTTTAAGGAAGAAGACAAACCGAATTTCACCGGTTCTTTCTACTCAAAAACAAAGGCAATGGTAATATAACTATCACATAACCAAATCACATCTGATCCTCAATCTCATGAAACTCTGTCCATAAATACTCTGTTTCTATTTTCCTCAGGTCGAAGAGCTTCTAAGAGAATTTGACAACGTATGCACCTTGAGAGTGCGGATGCCAATTTCATCCGACTTGAACAACCCGCGAAACTTCATCACAAAGATCTCGCGTTATAACAAAGTGGTGAACATCCCAAACAGCATGACCATACTCGACGAACTCTTACCAATCTCAATCGAGATGGCGAAGAGGAACCTAAGGGGAATATGGAATTTCACCAATCCAGGAGTGGTGAGTCACAACGAGATACTAGAGATGTACAAGAGTTACATCGAGCCAGGTTTTAAATGGTCCAACTTCACTTTGGAAGAACAGGCTAAGGTCATTGTCGCACCACGGAGCAACAATGAGATGGATGGCTCTAAGCTAAGTAAGGAGTTTCCAGAGATGCTTTCCATCAAAGATTCATTGATCAAATACGTCTTCGAGCCCAACAAGAGAACGTAAACGCCTCAATAACATACACTTCCCCTTTCTCTGTTCATGGTTATAGCATCCTATTTCACTATAATGATTCTACTATAATTTGATTTGTTTTGTTTTGTCATATGATTAATTTACTCTCGGTTTTGCATTCTACGACGAACTTGTGGCTCTCTCTTGACACATTCTACGTCACGACACAACTTTGTTTACATTAAATATTATTACACAAATTATTTTATTTTGAGTTTTTTTTTTCCACTTTTACATCCCAATCCCGATTGATTTCTAGCACAATTCCTTCTTGTTTTCATGTCAAGATTAGTAAAACTGTGAAAGAGTTAATAGACAAAATAAGAAGAAACAAAAGTGACTGCTTTAACTTATTCCTTTGCTTGAAACTTGAGGATTCTATTTGTTACAAGAACAATGTCTCTCATAAGTTAATCTTTCTAATGCATAAATGGAAATTGCAAACTCAAAATGTAATATAAATTAAACATCTGTACTTCCTGTCCCCAAATCTTCAACACCTTCGAACTACGACCAACATTCCATAATCTGGTCATCCTGCAACAATACATACCAATTCGTAACGTAACTTGTAAGCAACAAAATACCTTCAATTTGACTAAAGGGTGGAAGAGAGGAACAGAAGAAGCTCAGTACCTTGAATTTGTTGTTCTCTAACTTCACAGAGCTTGAGCGTATTGTTGTCTAGACAATGGTTGAATTTCTTGGCTCGTTATAAAATTCAAAGGCAAAGTCAGTAGTAGTTGATGATTGATTGGCTTTCTTATAAAGGAGGGGAATACTTTAAAAGAGTTTGAGGTTGTACCATCTGCCTCTGTAGACAACCAATCATGTGCACAGAACAAAGCCTGTCTAATATCAGGGCTCAGTGAACTCTGGTTTTCGTCGATCACCGGTATCCCAGGGTTGAATGTTGAATCGGGCGCAAGGATTGACATCGGCGTCCCCAGAATATCACGTGCCATCATAGAGAGGATAGGGTATCTCGGTGTATGGACCTTCCAGTAATTCAGAATGTTGAATTCGCCACTACGGGGAAAGATTGGTTCAGACAAGTACTTGTCCAAATCCGATGTTGTGTTTTGGTTTTGGGAGGTCTCGTGGAGAAACTTGTCGAATCCTTTCAATCTGTCTCTAGTGTCCATACTACCTCTAGCTAAGCCAGAGCCAGAGAAGGAAGAGTCTTCCCCAACAATGGCTGAGCAGATCGAATATGCATCAAGAAGCTCCTTGACACCATTCGACACTTCCTTGATGCGATCCAGAGCTGTACTGCCATAGATTTTAGAGTAGTAATACTCTACCAACTTCATCTTGAACCGTGGATCCAAGATAGCAGCGATTGCTAAAACAAGGCTGCATTTGTTCCAGTACTCATCAAATTTCGCCTTCATTTTCGCTGCCAGAGAACTCAAGAAATTGTCCTGGTTCTTGCACCACTCGATCAATTGGATGTGGATATCACACATCTCAGCAAAGTATACATTCGCTGTCGGACACTTGTTTCCAGAAAAATCAGCGGCAATCTCGAATACAAGTTTAAGATAACCGGTAACGGATCTTGTCCATTCCCACTCCTCGTCAGTTAGAGATGAATCAAACCTGTGGTCATGATCACGCAAATGGCAAAACGCACCCTGGTACTCTAGTACGGTTTCAAGCATCGCGTAAGTAGAGTTCCAGGTACCAAGAGAATCAAGAACTAAGATCTTCTCGGAGTTGATCCCGGCGAGTTGAGCGATTTCGTTGAACCTTGCTTGTGTTGATTGTGAGTTCTTGACATATCTAACACTTCCTCGAATCTTTTGGATCACATCTCTCATGGCCTCCAAGCAATCTTGTACAACAGAGTTCAGAAGATGAGCGGCGGATTTCAACTCAAATAACTGCCCGTTGAGTAAGATCTGGCTGCTCTGAGACATGTGGTCTTTAATCCGCAGGACAATCTCATCATTAACAGAAAAACTGTCAAAAGTAACAGCGAAAAGCTTGCTCTCAAGACTCCATTCCATCAAACACCTGATGATTACTTCAGAGAGCATATCTTCCGTATGAGAAGGATCCAATGTGATAAAGTTGAGAACATTCCTCTGTAGCCTCCACTCCTCATCAATATAGTGAGAGGCCAAACAAACATAGTTAGCATTATCCCGGGAAGACCACATCTCCACCGAAAGATTGATCTTACCGTATAAATGATTCAAAGTGTGTTGCACTCTCTGCTTCTCTCTAATGTAAATCTCCATACATGAATCCTCGATGGTGCTATTAGGCACAGCTTCAAACAACGGCTGAAGATTCCTAGCAAACACTTTGAACCCTACATGATCAACCATGGCTAACGGATAACAGTGCAAAATAATCATGCGTGCAAGATCAATCTGACTCCTTTCTTGACTGAACCTTCCTCCACTTCCTCGGCTTAGAACCACCTCGTCCCTACGTTGCTCATGATCAAACTTAGGCCTGAGGTAATCGTCTTTCGTCTGACCCTCTTCGAAATTGATAGTAGCAACAGTAACAGGATTCTCTTTTTTCCTTCTTTTCGGCGTCAGCAACTGAGACATGTCGTGATTGGTTCTTTTCAGACACCGCATGAGATGGTTCCGGAGATGAGTTGTCCCGCTGTTGCTGGAACCGCTGAGTTTCTTATTACACTGAATGCAAACAGCATAGCACACATCAGCCTTTCTCACCCTCTCAAAGTAATTCCAGACAACAGATGTCAACCTCTTTGATTTCTGCAGGATGATCTCATTTGATTCATCCATCACACAATACTCTTTTCGCTGCAGCACCAAAAATCACAATTCATTGATTAAAACACAACAAACTTTACACTGAAAAACAAACACCTTTTTACATAATTACAATGGCATGAGAGCTACAAAGATCATCCTAAAGAACCAATCACCATCTATTGCAAAAGAGATCAAATCGTGCCACATTCAATAACATAACCACGCAAATCGGATTCACAAAAAAAAAGGAAGCTTTCTGCTGAATGAAAACAATCACAGCTACAAAAATTCGGATGAAATTAGTTATTATACACTAAAATGTAAACCCTTTTTGAAAATTGCGAAGAACGGAAGAGTATTTCCATATGAAGAAACTAGCCGAGAGAGTGAAAGACGAACAGAGCAAAAAGCAAAAGGTTTGAAATTTAGGAACCTTTGTTTATAGCCGTCAGAATCTGTGGAGACTCAGACTACAATCGGAGGATCCGAGGAGTTGTTTTTAAGGGTTACGGGTGGAAGAAGCTGGATCGAAGAATATCAGATCCGATGGACGATCTGGGTTATAAAGACCCGAATTTTAGGAATTCGGGTGGGTTTAACCGAAGATTCATCAGGGAAAAGCGATCCGGTTCTGGATCCGACTCTATTCCGGTTTCGTTATATATCATAACGCGCTTCGATAGATCTGATTCCGCGATCCAATCTCACATTAATCCACTCAATTATTCTTTTTGTAAACCACATTAATCCCAAATTAAGCATGACGTCAAAAAACAATTCGTAGGTTACATTGAGGAAAATGCTCATTTAATTCTCAAATAGTTTGCAATTTATTCACTAAATATTGAGTGCGCAATTAAAATTTTCAAGTTAATGTTGATTTCGTAAATTTATGTATGAGAAAAGTCAATTTTACCTAAAAAAATGAAGACGTTAGCGTTAACTTTTTACGAGTCTAATTTTGTGAAGTCAACGTAAATTTGAGAAATTAATTTATAAACCTAAAATTTGGAAAATTAATCTGCAAAATTAAAAAATTTGAGGAATTAAATAATCTTTTTTTTTTGTTCAACGCTTTCTTCATTAATTAAAATTCAATGATACAGAAAGAGAGAATTAAGCATCCTCTCAGAACGTTAAAACACAAATTCAAAACATAAAAGCAAGATGTTGAAGATAGATCGTCATCGCGAAGGATGGACAGCGGATTTGAGACAAGGCTAAAATGCGTCATTAACAACATCATGGCAAAACCGGAGTGGTTGAGATTCGTCACAAGCGGAAGCTTAAATGACTTTGTAGGCGAACTTCTACCTCCGATATTCGTAAAAACAAAATCGTATGTCTCTTCAGACCCCGTATGGACCATTACACAAGAGAGCAAAGCGGTAAAGACGTTCTTAAGAGTTCCCGGCACAGAGCTCTGGAGGAAACCACCTCTCAAAGAGAGAGGAGTTGATGTAATCGCCATTCCCATCAATAGAGTAACCGTGACTAGCTCGACGAAACGACCAAGTAAGTCAACAGAAGATGTAGACCTGAGGGAGGCGGATGGAGAAGACAGCTTTTGACGGTTGCTGAACCGAATTGGTGACGAAGCGGCAGAGGCATATGGAGGCGGAAGCCTTTTACGATGGCTGAATCGAATGAGAAGAGGAGTAATGGAGACGGATGGGGGAGACAGCTTTTGACGGTGGCTGAACCGAAGTAGTAAAATGCCGACGGTATAAAACCGCGGAAGGACCGGACCGGCGAAGAACGCCATCATATTGGCCTCAAACCACACTGAAGGTTGTCCGGATTTGATACTCGTCTTCGAGAAGACGGAGGGATGGAGATGGGCCCCAAACACGGTGGTGGAGGCCCGATTGTTTGAAGGCAGCATAGTTTTAAATTTAGCGATGTGGCTGGTTGGAGAATCAGCTGGTTTCGAATCGAAGAAGCACTCAAGGCCATCAAGAGTCCCCGCAAGAGACCTAGAGGAGCTGCTTCTAATCAGATCCACCGAAAATTTGAGTTTTGTTGGCTTAGAGGGTGGGCCAATGGCGATGAAGAGAGCTGGGTTATAAACCGTAAAAGGCGCCTTGGGCCAGACCCACAATGAAAGTTCGTCGGGAGTGTTGCTAGCCATTGAGACAAATCCGGCAAGGAAGCCGGTGAGCTGGAGCCAGGGAAGAGTCAAACCGAATTCTGCAAGAGATGCTATCCTCACGCATCTAATCGAGAGAGGGCTTGAGCTACTCGCCAAGGACCGCGGCGAAAACACACGAGCAAATGCTCCGAAGAAACCAAATCGAGGAATGACATCGGCTACACCCCCAAAACCGCCATCAAAGGCGGACGAACAGAGGAACATACCTATAAACCTTGAGCCTATGAATCTCGAAAGGTTAGTAGCCGAGAGGAAAGGCGATGCAGCGAGAGACGAGCCCTGGCTTTGAGTCGCCGGAAAGTAGAGAGCGGGCCAAGAGGCGATAGAGCTGCTCTTCAGAGCTAGAGAAGCGAATGAGAAGGTTGGACAGGATGGCTCCGGTGACAACGCTACGAGAAGATCCGGCGGATCCGGTGGCTCCGGCAGATACGCAAAGCTCAGCGGCGTCGGAGAAAGAGACTTCTGTGGGTGCGCGAGTCTACTGAGAAAAGACGCAGTCGGAGGAAATCTGAGATATTGACGAGACGAAAGTACGGAGGGTGACAACGTGAAGCCGGTCATCGAATTAGCTTCAGAACAGATCTCGCTGGCAGCCCGACGGAAGGAAGCAGTCTTCCGGTGAGAGCTTAAGACGGACCCGAGGAGGGGGGGGCAGCTTCGGCAGGCGAGCTCGGCAGAGGGATAGACACCTCCGTTGAGAGGAGCGTTGGTCGGCTACCTCGGGTGTCGTGTCTGAGAGGGTTTTCAAATCTTTTTTATTTTGTGAGAGAGAGAATGGTTATTAATTAAATAATCTTAATTTAAAAAACATACACATAATTATTAAAGTCTATTCATAACAATTCAGTAAAGATAATCATGTGGCACTAAGAACTACTTAATTTGGAAAAAAATCAAATAAACTATATACAGTCCAGTCCAATAAAAATGGTGGTCCGAATCAAGAAAAAAAATGTGGCCATTTGTAAACAACAAATTCCATAGTAAAAAACAGCAAGTTCTATTTATTATTTTTTTAAAAAAAATTAGTTTCAATCTATTTTAAAAATAATTATTAAAAAAGAAAAAAAATTACATGACACAAAGAAAGATAAGTAAGTTTTAGAAAGTAATTTAACAAACATATATATTTTTAAATTTGTTTGTAGCTTTTACATGGTTAATTATGTGACACAAACCAACAAAAAAATTAATTGGAAAATAATATTTTTTAAAAAACATGAACTTTAAATTTTGTGATCTAAAAACTATTAATTTAAAATACAAAATGTAGCCCATAAAAAATTAAAAAATCGGTGGGCCTATCCCTTAAGAAGACTTGTGAGTGTTCACTGTAAAAGCATCATTATTAGGAGAAACCCATTTGGATTTCTTAAGTATTATTTAATTATAAATTTGAAGTTAAGAAACTCTGTTAAGAAATTTTTGTTTTTGCTGCTTTATTGGTAGAACCCTATTAGGGATTCTTAAAAAAAAAAATTTAATAATTTTGTTTTATTTTAAATAGAGTTTATTTTTTTTAATTAAACATAGTTGACATAAAAACATAATATTTTAATAAGTTTAGAATTTTAAAGTTGAAGTTAAGAAAAAGTTTTTTTTAAAAAAATTCTTAACTTTTTTTTTAAAGTTAAAGTTAAGAAAATGTAAAAATAAAATCTGGCAAAAAAAAAATCCGGCGAATTAGGGATTGACACGTGGCTAAGAACAGTGTAAAAACCCCTTAAGAACCGGTTCTTAAATAAGAACTTTAAGAACCGGTTCTTGCACTGTTCACAATTATTTTTTTTGTTTTTAATTTTTTTTTTGGTTAAGAAACCCACTTTTTGCTCTAAGAACCTTGCAATAATGATGCTGTAAGTATTTCGGCTTATTCTTTTCCCTACTTGAGAGTCTTTCTGTTACTTGCTCATCTTCAACAGCTTAGAATTGAACCTTTTCATCTAAAGTCCTAAGCTTTTTAACTTGTAATAGCGTCTTGAGTTCTGGTTATAGTCCTCCATTTATCGGAACAATATCAAAAATGTCTTAGAGCCTATTTCGTCGACTAGATACTTATTCTCAAATCTCGAATTACTACTTCAAGAATAGAAGAAAACAAAAAAGCAAACTCTTACAAAACCACTCATACATATATATATATATATATATATATATATATATATATACACACTATATACACACACAAAAATCATATTCTGCTTACGCATAACGCAATGAAAAATCCCTTTTCTCTCTCTCGCCTCAACAATCTTTACAATTCAGGCACCGCGTTGTTGCGTCCAGGCAGGAGGAATACGGTCTGAAGTCCCCGGAGTAACCGGAGGAGGGAGACTTCGAATATGAATGCTTTGAGGATATAAACGATACTCGATATCGAGCTCTCTACAAGATTTTCCAACTTCCTCTAGTAATTGACCTCTCCTTATATACCTCTCTCCCATGTCTTGAAAATTCATTCTATGTGTCAACCACACCGCGATCTTTATACTTTTCAAGTCATCCATGTTTAGGAACACAATCATAGGTGCAGGATACCAATGATCCTTCTTGTTGTCTATATAACTGCATTATATATTAACATAAGTATATGGTTAGGAATCTTTGCTTCCAAGGTACTTAAACCTAAACCTAGCATATCAATCCGGGTTTAATTAGGGTTTCAGGTTTAACTAACCTGAGTATTCTCTGTTTAATAGCAGCTATCTTTTCTGGAGGAGTTGCTATGTGAACACAGAATTCAACCGCGTCTCCCATATCGGGACTTCGGTAATAGTTAGCTATAGGTTTTGTGCCGAGAACACTATTCGGGTATATGATCTTTTGATTATCATATCGCAAGAAAACAGTCGTCAATATGTTCATTTCCTCCACAACCAACTGGTAAAAGAAAGATCAAGATTAGAAAACAGGGTCACAATATTATAAGACCAGAGCAATGCATTGTATTAGGAGGGAACAAACCTGAACACCGTCGATTTCGCAGCGGTCACCAACATCAAATGGGTGCATAACGAAAAGGAAAATGATGGCTTCGAAGATGGTTTTGCAGGAGTTTCCAAATACAAAAGCTACTAGAAGGAGCTGAGAGCTTAAGAGTAGCAAGAATCTGGTTGTGGCGATTCCGAGTATAAGAAGCCAGATGATTATGATTATAATGCTAATCAACACATTGATTATACGGTGAAGCCGATTCACTGCTGTTTTTGTATCGTTTAAGGTCAAAGCCAGAGCCCTCCGTTCTCTAAACGCCTTAACCTGTGAACAAAATTGCGCGGTCAAGATAGCTCTGTTTTGTATATGAAAAAATTCTTGACATAACGAATTTGAAACTTACCACCCAATTCTTGAGGCAAGACTTGCTGATCCTATGGCTCTCTGAAACTCCTTCAAATAGAGCCATGGCTCTTTCAGACTCCTCATCAGACAGAAAACGCAAGAAGTCTTCCAAATATATGTACCTAAAACCCGGAAAAAACAAAAATCCTCTCAAGATTTGAGCACATAAACCAAACTAAATCACACCACTATGAGAAATATGATCAAATTCAAGCTATATACCTGGAACCAGGCTCAGTGACATTGTGGAAAATCTTCTTAGCTGCAATTTTCGCTTCACACTCGCTTCTTATCTGTGTTGCGTCTTCATCCTCCTGAACTGTGTCCGATATATGTTTATCCAAAGTAGAAAGAGCGCCTTTTCGTATTATCTTCATCAATTTCTTCATATTCCAAGCAGACACGTTATCTGTGTTCATTCTCTGCAAATGATCAATCCTTATCCCTTCGCCGTCTCCTTCTTTGTTAGAACCAACCCGAGACAGTCTCGGACTTTTCTTCATAAAACTTCTAACCGTCGCCTTTAGAGCTGGAGGCAACATAGCTCCAGCCAATTTCTCTAAGCTCTTGACATCTTCTGTTACTTTCTGCTCTTCTTCCTCCATTCTCTGAATCTCCATCAAAGGAGGACCAGAGAGAGTTTCAATCACGTATTGAGTGAAGATCGATTCCTGAATCCGATCAAAGTACGTGCTCATGTGGAACGATGAAGCCATAACCTTAACCAGAAGTGTCTTAATCAACCAAATGATCACAGCAACAAGCAAACAGACCAGCACTCGCGTCACGTACCTAATCGCAGTTGTCCGAGTCTCTCTTTCGACTTTCTTGTCGAACAAGAAGTGCCACGCGAGCAACACTAGCCCTAACCACAAGCTGTTTTGAACCGATTTTCGGACACCGTAGACGAAATACAAAACCCTTTTCCTCACAAGGAAGTTCTTTTCGGCCGAGAAGACAAGTATTCTCACTATCCAACTCGAGACTAATCTCCCACAGATCAACACCAATACCGTCACTTCCCATTTCCATAAATCCAGCTTCCACCATGTCTTGCGCTGCAAGCTATGTACGGTTAAGCTACAGACCAAACTGGTGATTATCAGAACTAGACTTATCCATTCAAGCAAAACCCAGATGCTAAGTTTATCCCTTTTGAATTCCTCCGGTAAATCCTCGTCTTGAAACGGATCTTCCTCTTCTTCTTCGTCCAACATCCCGCCGCGAACTGGAGTCCCCGGTTTAGGGCTTCTCCCGAGAAACCCGGATTTAAAAGCCCCGGATCTCCGACCCGATTTCATCTCTGTTTTGTCAATCGCTGGATGTGTCGGTGTCGGAGGATCCTGCAATCTGGATTTCGTCTGGTTCCTCCTCAGCATCGGTTTATTCGAACTACACCTCACAACTTCTGCCTCGTTTCTGTTACCGTGACGGCCTTCTTCGTCGCTACTTCCACCGAGTGATATTCTGTTCTTCCTACGTCTTACCGCGTCGGCTTTTCCTTTAGCCGTGAACGGAGAAGAGAATTCTGAAATCGGCGTTAGTCCACTTGGCAGTGTGTTGCTCTGGAGCTCCGCCTTGTTAAGCTCCATATCTATATCGATAGAGATCTCTCCGCCGAAAGTTTTCTGCTTTTGAAGAAACTGATCGACTAGCTTCGATGGCGGATCAGTTAAATCATCCGACCGTCCCCTCCGCCGCGTGAAATGGAAACTTCCGCCGTCTTCGTCGCCGCCGACGTCGACTCCTTTATCATCATTCTTACCCTTTTCTCCATCCCAGAAATCATAGCTCGATTCCCTCCAGATATTTCCTCCTTCAGCATTGCTGCTTGATCCTGTAGCACCGAAGGCTCCGCCCTCTTCGCCGTTTATTTTCACGACGAAGTCCCGCCGATCAGTTGAATCGACGGCCATGATTGATAGATCTTGCAAAGCAAAAGAGTTATATTATTTCAGACAAAATTGGAGAGAGGTTTAAAAAGTTCGGATTTTTCTTTGGAGCAGAGACCGGTGACAGAGTACGATCAGATAGGAAGATGAGGGTGAGAGGTAAGTAACCAATTAAGCCAATAAATAGTAAATGTTATAAAACAAAATAGCAGGTGTATTTGGTGTTAATGAGAAAGCGGAACAAAATTTGATTCTCATATTCTAACGTAAACGTGTAAATGTTTTTTTGTTTTTTCTATTTTCAATAATATATTTGATAATGTAACTATGTTGATCTATGATGTGATGTGATTTGGTGGAGATGAGATCTGTGCTAATTGCTAAAAGCAACAAAATCAATAATACGATATAAAGTTACTATGTCCCCTGAATTTAAAGAAAATAAATAATAGTGTGTTGTTTATTACTTAATGAAAGCCATTAAACAAAAGTGAGGCTTTTTGTTCCACTGCGTCGCACACCCGAAATCTTTTTCATGTTGTTGGTTTGTAAGTTTATCATAGGTATATATATTTCATTAGAAGTTGATTTCGTCTCCGAGACAAAGCTAAAGCGGAAGTACATCCATGGTGCTGCTTTATGATGTTTGTTCTTATAGTTTTCAATCTCTATGACTCTTTTTGAATCAATGTTCATCGGTTAGAAGTAATCGATTAAGTTTTGAAAATTTGGGTTACTATTTTGATTTACGAAGAAGCATGCGTCAAATGTACAGATCTTTATATTTGTTGATGGTGTGGCATAGATATTTTCGATGTTGTTTTCGTAATTGAGTATTGTTTCCATCATTGTCGTCGTTTCACCGGATTTTTACAAAAACAAAAATATCTCCTTCTAGATTTTAATTTTTTGGATAGTAGTTAGGTGTTGGTTTTTTTAATAATCTCTTGTTTTCGATCGTTTTTTAGCTTTGTAATGGGATTTAAAAATATGTTTCAATCTGACAACTCTTATTTTCGGCAATGAGTTTTGCTAGGTTATTTACATTTTTCGTAGCGATATATCTATTTTATCGATAGATTTAGTTTCATATACTTGTTTATAATGATTGTGTCACTACAAGAAAAAAACAGTTTTTGTGACTACCATTTGCGACTATTTTTTTAGTCACAAAAAAGGACAGTATTGTGACTAATTTGCGACTAATAAGCGACTACCCATAAAGCAGATGCACAATAGTCTCAAATTACCGACTAAAAAAACTAGTCAGAAAAGAGTCGCTTATTTGCGACTGTTTAAGGACTTGCAAAAGTAGTCCCAAATTTGTGACTGGTTTGCTTCGGTTTAGCAACTCCACTCGATTTTTTTTTAATAAACATCAAATAATATACAAAAAATAATTCAATGCTTACAATTTTTTTAAATATTATAATTTTATAAACCTAAATTATAAACCATAAATCTCTAACCGTTAAACATAAACTCTAAATCTTAAATTGTAAAATATAAAACTTAAATCATAACATATAACCCTTAATCATAAACCTCTAACCATTAATCATAAACTCTAAATCTTAAATCATAAAACTCTAACCCTTAATCATAAACTCTAAATCTAAAGCCCAGTTTTTGTGACTAATTTGAGACTAATTTTCGACTAATTTTTAATAGTAGTCACAAAATAGTCCTAAATTTGGGACTAATTTGCAACTCCACTTGATTTTTTTTAGAAATCAATAAATTCTAAACTCAAACCACAAACCCTTTAACCCTAAACCCTAAAACTCTAACACTTAATCATAAACTTGATCTAAATCTTAAATTATAAACTAGATCTTACAAATAAACATCAAATAATATATAAAAAAATTCAACACTTACAATTTTTAAAATATAATCATTTTATAAAATCCTAAATTATAAATCCTAAACCTCTAACCCTTAATCATAAACTCTAAATCTTAAATTGTAAAATATATTTTTGAACAGCTATATACCCAAAATCATTGTAAATTGATATTCAAACCTTATATGTTCTTAAAGTTTAGGGTTTAGGGTAACATGTACACTAATTTGCAAACCCAGTTTTTGTGACTAATTTAAGACTAATTAAGTCTAATTTTTAATAGTAGTCACAAAATAGTCCCAAATTTGGGACTAATTTGCAACTCCACTGATTTTTTTTTATATAAATCAATAAATTCTAAACTCAAATCACAAACTCTTAACTCTAAACCCTAAACCTCTAACCCTTAATCATAAACTTGATAGAAATCTTAAATTTTAAACTAAATCTTACACATAAACATCAAATATTATACAAAAAATTCAAAACTTACAATTTTTTTAAATATGATCATTTATAAATCCTAAATTATAAATCCTAAACCTCTAACCCTTAATCATAAACTATAAATCTTAAATTATAAACTAGATCTTACACATAAACATCAAATAATAAACAAAAAAATATAACACTTACAAAAATTTCAATCTAATCATAACATTTACTAAGTGTTACATGTGATTTTATAAGGAATGATTTTGAAATATAAAAATTCTCTCAAAATTTACTTATTTTTAAGTTTTAATATATTTTTGAAATGTTAGATACACATAATCATTGTAAAATCATATTGAAATCTTCTAGGTTCTTAAAATTTAGGATTTAGGGTAAATATTTTTTATTGTCACAAAATAGTCCATAATTTGAGACTGTTTAGCAACTTCAGTCGATTTTTTATAATTGTAGTTACAAAATAGTTCCAAATTTGCGACTAATTTGCGACAAAATGAAAAAAATAATAAAAGTTTCTCATTGGCTAGTTCATTGTGACGAAGATTGAGATCATCCATTGTTGATTGGTTTAATCCAACGGTGGAGGATCTAATTTTTTTTTAATTGAGTTTTTTTTTCTCTCTCTCTCAAACCGGCGATTTTGATTTTCTTTTTCTCCTTCTCTTATTCTCTTTATCTTCTTCTCCTTCTCTTCGACATCTTCTTTCTCCTTCTCTTCGACTAACTTTTTTTTTTCAGATGCTCACCGCCGGTGAGACTCTCTTCCTCGATTTCTCTTCTAGTTTTCTTCCAGATACTTCACGATTGTTCAAGCTCTTCTCAATTGATTTTATTTGTGTTTTTGGGTTCAGGTACCACCACCAGATGCGTAGAGCTTGAACAATCCACCACCCACCACCACCAGATGAGCTCGGCGGTCTAAGCCAAACGGATCGAGCTCGCGAGGAGGAGCATATTGGGAAGGAGGTTTCTCTGTGCGATGCAGATCGGGATCGGGATGGTGGTTTTTCTGTGGGATGGTGGTTTCTCTGTGTGATGCAGGTTCGAGGAGGAGGAGCTCGGTCGGAGGATCAGAACGGCGCCGGCGAGGGATGCGATCGAATATTAGATTTTTTTTTTTTTTAATTTAGATTTTTGTTTTTTTTATTTATATTTTTGTTTTTGTTTTTGTTTTTTTCTGTAATTATTTAATATAATAAAATTATATTTTTGTTTGGAATTTTTTTTTTGTTTTTTTTTAATTTTTGTTTTACAAGTAGTCTCAAACATAGTCTCTAAATTAGTACTGATATTTGGTGTCACATATTAGTCGCAAAAGAGTGACTATTTTGTGACTATTGTATTTAGCGACCAAATATTTGCGACTATTTTTTTTAGTCCCAAAATAGTCGCAAATGATTCATTTGCGATTATTTTGGAACTATTTTAGTAGTAGCAAAAACTGTATTTTCTTGTAGTGTGTGGTTTTAGTTTTTTTATATGTCTCTCTTTCATATGATTTTTGTCAACAGAGAAATCTTATTTTCCGCAAACTTTTATCTTCGGAGAATTCTTATTTTCCATCGACTTGGTATGTTTCAAGGTTTTTAATAATTAAAAAAAAAAAAAATCTCGGCAGCGTTAAAAAGATAATAGTGTTTTGCACGGAGTGAAAAAGAATGCTGGCATGATAATGGGATCTCAGGAAATGATAACAAAGGTTTTAGACTTTGGCATTCAAATCATTATTATTTTGAAATTGCGTGTACATCACATTCTATGCCATCTTCCTTAGACTATTATTAAACCAAACTTCAATTGCAGAAGATTAGACTAACATCTACCTTAACCCTATCTCCCTCTCTAGCTAATTGAATATCAGCTTTCTCTTATATTACTATTATATGTCACTTCCTTGGCCTATTCTTTTAGTTTTAGACTTTTAGTATGCATGGGGGGTAAGGAGATATTGATTACACAGTAGTTAGGATTTTTGCTAAACCCAAGATAGATTAAGCAAAACTAGCTAGTAATATTCAGTTTTTACCGATAGTAATTCAACGTCAGTAATTTAACCACTTAATCCACTATAATTTTTTTAAAAGAGATACTTAAAATTTTTGGACTAAGAATTTATTAATGTTTCTACATTATGCTTAGGGATAGATTCTCATAATGCAAATTATACATAATAAAGATAAAGTTACCAGATATTTCTACCATTGTGCAGGTAGAACTGTTCGATATAGGTTTATTTATTAAGTTTAGAGATGAGTCAGATGACCATCGTAAACATTGTACAAGAAAAACCATCTATTTTCGTAAATATGGTATAAGAAGAAAAAATGAATGTTGTATTGAAAGTTGAAAATATCACGAAAATATGCTATAATTTGGAACATTTAAAAAAAATATTATTTATTGTGAAACAGATGGAGATGAAATAATATTTTGGATTTATTTTTATCACGTAAGTACTACCACCTTGACAAAACTTTAACAATTACCACCACTTTTTGTTGGTCGTCCATTACTACCACTTACTTACTAGTATCTCCCATTCAACTTTAAACTTTAACAAAAACAAAACAAAAGTAGTCCAGTTTGACCTTTATATTAAACTCCAATTCTTTCTTTAAAAAAATTCCAATTCATTTGATATAGCACTGAAACATGATTCTGCTGATTGAATGGCCCATTTATTTTTGGTTGGAATCATTACGAACCATCATTGTTCTATGATCTTCCAAATTCGAATAAAAATATCTTAATGTCAGCACCACTAATTCTTTTTTTATAATCCTAGTACGGGGACGCGTGTCATGCACTCAATGGTTTGGGTGTAATAAGTCAAAAAAGTACACAGAGTTTTGGAGTTTGGAAGCTCTAAAGAACGCATTTAAGAAATAAAATCGTTTTTCTTATCGGCTTGCCTTTAGTGAAAAATATCACTGAAACAATTAAAACGGTCAGCGAATAAGTAAATTTTTTAATAATTATCCAAACGGTCCAAAGATACGGAAGTTAATTTTTTAAATAAAACACAATAAATGACTGTTGTACCAAACTGACTTACGTGGCCGCATATTAGCGGCGGAAAGAAATTCAGAATAATGCCAGTTGGACTGATAAGAAGGTACACGTGGGGGTGGCCACAAGGTTGTAAGAAAACGACATGAAAGCGACATATGATAATAGATGAAAACGGCACACAAGCCGTAGACGCAACTAAGTAAAGGTCAATCGACATGGTTTCTCATTCTCGACCGGTTTGGACAATGGGACACATGCTGAGTGCATCTTGTAATTATCGTCTCTACTAAAGTTAGATAGAAATCAGAAAATATATATCTTTGGCAATGTTCGACCCGATTTGGCTTTCGTTCATTTTTTTTTCCATTTTTAGTTTTTATTTTTAATAACAATACTATTTCAAAGAAAACCAAATATAATGTGGTATAGTTTTTTTTGTTAACAATATATAATCCGGATGATGATTGTGGATGCGAAATCGTACACCTAATTTTGTATATGATTTTTGGAGAAGAATTTGATGGGTTAGTCTCTATCTTTGAATCAAATGTAAATATAGATCTAAACTCGATGAATTGGATTTGTATTCGATTAATCAACTTGTTTACAATCATATAAATCTCATAGAAATTTTACAAAGTGGTGTATTTTTAGCTGAAAGAGTCGATCCCTTAAACCTAAACCTGCGACATCCTTTTATAGTCGCCCTCGAACTGATCTGTTCCTGGATATCAAGTCGATGTGCACTCCGCGAATCAAGGAACTGCTAATGACTATGTCTGTGTAGACCATAGGTCATTGAGACCCGGTCTCACGAGCACGACCTGTTCGCGGATGGATAGATTGTGCCATATCTATACATTTAAAGAATATATTGTTATTGGGATCTTAATGGGCTAGATCTCGCCGTTCGAGATCTGATACCAACAATGATCATGACATAACGACGACACAACCATAATCCACTAGGCTACATGTCCAAGTCGATTCTGGTTTTGATGATTGAACTCGGTTTTTAATAACATATATATATTTTTACAAAGTTTGTTATAGTTCGGTTCAAGAAATTTAGGTAGAAATATAAATCAAAGTAAAATATCATTATCTTCCATATTAGAATCTTGAGGTTCGATTCACATTAATTTAACCAATCGGTACAATTCTACCTTCAACATCAATGAGAGTAATAGCAAAAACAAAAACAAAAAAATCAATGAATTGCATGATGGCTAAAAAGAAAACAGATCGAGGATAAACCATATTTTGGATTTCTCTACCCAAATCATGGTTATGTAATGGAAAAATCCATCAAATTAAATTGGTCAAATATCTGATTATTGTTGGAAATTAATAACATCCACGTTTCGCAAACCGATGTGATCGATCAAGTGTTTATAAAGATTAAAGAGTGTACGTATTCCAAAAAAAAAAGTAACGTTATATTTAAAAGTAACATATTGATGGGCATAATTAGAAAGAATATAAAAGTTTGATTAAGTTGGCTGAATATCTAAGGTTATTCATGAACTAATAATATATGGTAAGGTCTAGTGTCGCGTGACTGAATCACTAAATATTAGTCATGTGTATTCGGATATTCGGTTCGGTTCCGAGTCTTTTGGATAGAAGAATTTTGGAACCATATAAAACCGATAAGGTTTTGGTTCGATTTCGGGTCGGTTCAGTTCTTAATTTTAAGAACCGATAAATACCCAGTTTTTTATATGATTCGTTTCTGGTATTGTTTACCCGAAATATCCAAAATATACATTAAAACCCAAAAATATACCCGAAACCCCGAAAAATATCCAAAATCCCGAAAAAACTAAAGAAAATATATCCGTAAAACCCGAAATACCCTAAATACCCAAAAAATTAACTAATATTTGTGGGTATATAATTATACTTTGGATATTTTAGGTACCAGATCAGTTTTCGGTTCGGTTCCAATTCTTCAGGTATAAGAGTTTAGGATCCATCGGGTATTTTTATAGGTTTCGGTTCGGGTTCGGTACCTCCTAATTTGGTTCCGATTCGGTTTTTTGGTTTCGGATATTTTGCCCAGACCTACTAAATACGTTATTGGGAAAGTGGCTTGCGGGCATGGACCCAAACTCCTCATCGGACCCACATTAAATATGGTAAGGAATCGTTGGATGTTGGATATAAAATAGGAAGTGGTTTGGTGAGCGAAATGATGCCAAGAAAAGGCAGGTTTTGATTCTGTTGGAAAGAAAAAGGAACAAAAAAGAGAGGGGATGATTTGCATTGAATCAATGTTCGTGATCGTTAGATATGAAGACGATCGTGAACATGGACTTCAAAGTGACTGCATGTGGACGGAGCCTCGGTCCAATCATCGTGCGTTTTATATATACATAAGATTTTCGTCTATGCGGGCCATCTGATTTGTGATAGTGGAATTATGGTTGAGCTTGTCTGTTCTTTAATTTCATTCGGTATAGTCAGCATGCTTTGATCCTCATCCGCATTTGAATTTCATCTTTTGGGACCGGGTCATGTGACCACATAAAATTAGAAACACAATATAATACATTTTTGATCATGCCTAGCCCTGGGCTTAATGTCCATAACCAAAGTCCATACCCGAACCCGAACCGAATAAACCGAACCATAGACTACTTCGGTTGTAGTGATATAACCGAATGGGTTTTGATTTCAGGTTACTTCGGGTATGGGTTCGGTTCGGTTAAAACCATATAACCGAACAATAACCGAACCATCGATTATAACCAGTACTTCTTCATTGATTCCTGTCGATTGAGCTTCTTCATCGATTCCTTTCCCAACTACTAAAATTCTAAACCCCAAAAAATTAAAAACAAATCACTCTGGATCCCGCATCTTCTTCGAGCTTTCCTTCTCCTCCTTCTGAGATTTCTAGAAATCGATCTTAGGTATGAATTCGTTGCTTCATCTCTCTTTACCTATTGATTTGTTCGAGCTAATCTTAGGGATTTCAATTTTGATATTTGCGTATTGTATATGTTCTTTGGGGGAAATTGTTTAGTGCGTGTGTAATTCTGAATTTGATGCGTGTTTCTTTAGTTCTAGTGTTCATTTTGATGCGTGTTTCTGAATTCTGAAATTGTTTAGTGTGTGTGTAATTTTGTATATTTTAACTTTTTGTTCCTTTTGTTGGCAATTTCTTTGAGCTCTCTTCTCCTCGTCATGGTGGTCACCTCTGCTACGTCGTCATTGAATAAAACATATACTCTATGTTTCTAGAAAAACTTAGCTTGAAGGTGCTCAAGCTGAGAATTGATGTTATTAGGTTTCTTTTCAAGGATATGATTCTTTCTTTGCTTATGTTTTTTTTCTTTCTTTAGGATCATCTCTTGGTCACATATGGTCATGTTTTCGTCTGCTTGGTTTTGTTTCTAGTGTGCCTTTGGTGTTACTATAATTATTTGTCTATTGACCCATTCTGCATTATGTTTCTGATTCTAGTGAATTTTCAACGTTCTTTATGAACTGTCATTGATGGAATTAGATTCTTTTATTATCTGTGCATAATCTTAAGTTGAAGGATTAAGAAACAGATGAGTCTGAAAAATTCCAGAAAAAAATATACAAACTTGTATATGAATATTTGTAAAGATACAATGTATATGTTCTTTGGGAGAAATTGTATATGTATATGTTGGTTCTCTCTTATTCTGAAGAGTGAAGATAAAGCCTTCTTTGATGTCACAAACTTTGTTTTCTATCATGGTTTGGATATTGGTTCTTTTTTTTTATGTTATCTCTCTTTTGAACAGATTTTGTTTCATTGTTTGGATCTCTGAGGTTGTTTGGACTTGGAATCATGAATTAATACTCTCTTTTTATTATCAGATCTGATGAATTTGCTATGTTTAACTTCGAATTTTTGGTTATTTTAGTTGCAAACAGGTACTTCGGTTGGAAAAAACCGAACCGAAACCGAATCCATTGATATTTCGGTTACAACTGGATTTTACATACACTTAGGAAACCGAACCGAACCCGAACACATCCGAACCGAACCCGAACCGAACATCAATAATATCCGAATGGACCCTAGACCTCTACACCCGAATAACCGAACAACCGAATAAACCGAACCGAACCCGAATGGACATCCGAACGCCCAGGGCTAATCATGCCTACCGAATATGTTATGGTGTATAACTGCATGTATATTATCTATCAAGTCGTTCAACGTTTTCGATATCATGATACTTATTCATCAATGTGCATTTCCTCTAGATCTAGATCTATATATATAGTTACTACGATGCATTGAAATAATATATATTTAGGGATTTAGGCATATTGTATGAATTTGTAATAGACAACAAACAAACTTCTTTTTGAAGTTGTTCAACACACAAAACATAATACGTAGCTCTAACAAATATTCCCACGCACACTAAAACTGAATAAGAACAATATGCTAAACATTATAAATATAGCTAGGTATAATCAATGGTATTCACATTCATTGCAAATGTTACACTTTTGCTCATTTACTTCTTCTGTATTTTTCAGCTTTTCCGGATAAAAATTAAAATTTATAAAATTTCCTCTTTTCGTTCCTTTTTGGTTGTCTATGTACATACTACATACATATATACAGTAAAAACATCTATATATATATATATATGTATATACAACGTATGTACTACAAAACACTATTATTTTCTAGATTTAAGAAACAATATTTGCATGCTGGTAATATCACATTCTATATGTATGTTTTTTAACATCTAATTTTATAATTTGAGAATTCACACAAATGTCCATATATAATTTTCTTTGATATATTTCCTTCTTGTCTAGTTTCTATATCTTCATAATTTCATTTCTATATTAAAACTATTACCATGATTTGTTTGTTTCCGTTTCCTTTTAAAATTATGTTTTACTTTAGTTGTAATGAAAATTCCATTATATATATATTTCTCTTTTAGTTATAGATTCGGTGTATTATATTTTATATTTTTTTATTTTCAACGTATTGCTATAAAAAGAAAAATAGCTGGATATATATTTTCACTAGCAAAATAATAATTTCATCAAATCTATATATTATATGTAGGCATGTTTCTGTTCTCAACATCTTCTAAACAAAAAGAAAAATTGTTTTCTCTCTCGATTAATTAAAAGCTACGCATAATATTTTTGGTAGCATGGATCTGCATTTTATAGGTTTTCTCTTGTTATTTTTTGTCGCAGAAGCGACCACAAGCACTGGTACATACATCAAAACTTGATAACATTTTCTAGATTTTTTTTTAATATTATTAGTCGCACTATCATGTCTATATTTTTTTTTTTTTCATTAAGCTCCTACGAACATAACAGTTCCGGCACTAATAGTATTCGGAGACTCAATTATGGATACTGGAAATAATAATGACATCCCAACTCTTCTTAAGTCCAACTTTCCACCGTATGGCCGAGATTTTCCAGATGGTATTCCTACCGGTAGATTTTCAGACGGGAAAGTTCCATCGGACATTATAGGTAGATATCAAACTCTTTATAACTCGTTTTCCAATTGCTTAGTCTGTTTTTAGTCCTTCTTTAATGTACGCATACTATATAATATTACAATTTTTTTGCAGCGGACAGATTGGGGATAGCAAAGACACTACCACCCTATTTAGGCTCGAATCTGAAACCAAATGATCTTTTAAAAGGTGTAATTTTTGCTTCTGGAGGTTCCGGTTATGATCCATTAACATCTACATTACTGGTATAAAATATTTACGTATGTTATTAATTGTTATTATAATATTTCTATTTTTTTTCTTCAACTTTTCTATATTTTTTGTTTGTTTTCAGTCTGTAGTATCAATGTCAGATCAACTCAAATATTTTCAAGAATATTTATCAAAAATTAAGCAAAACTTTGGAGAAGAAAAGGTTAAGTTTATACTGGAGAAAAGTGTGTTTTTAGTGGTCTCTAGCAGTAATGATCTCGCCGAGACTTATTTGGTTCGAGCGGTCGAGTTTAATCGTACCTCATATGCTGAATATCTTGCTGAAATGGCTTCAAAGTTTATCAAGGTAAGTTTTTTTTTGTCTTTTCATTATATATACCTAACCACGAAATTTAATTAAAAAATCATTTAAGAATAATATCTTTGTGCTTCAAACGTTTTAGGAATTATCTGGACTCGGAGCTAAAACTATAGGAGTATTTAGCGGAGTACCTGTGGGATGCGTACCCGCGCAAAGAACACTTTTTGGAGGTCTAAGAAGAGAATGTTTTGAAAATTTGAACAACATGGCACTTCATTTCAACTCAAAGTTATCATCTAGTATGGATGCTCTACAAAAAGAGTTGCCCAGTAAACTAGTATTTATCGACGTTTACGAAACTCTTCTCGACATCATACAAAATCCTACAAAATACGGTAACCATGATACGAGTTGATATAGCTTTTTATTTTTGTTACGTATATCAATGTTAATATATATTAACATATTATACGTGTTTTTATAATTTTGTAGGATTTGAAGTAGCAGATAAAGGATGTTGTGGTACAGGAAGAATTGAGTTAGTTGAATTGTGCAACAAACTTACTCCTTTTACATGCTCGGATCCATCGACTCATGTGTTCTTTGATGCTTATCATCCGAGTGAAAAGGCATACCATATTATCACTGATAAATTGGTAGATAAGTACCTTAAGTACCTTAACAATTGAATATGTTTATTCAAGAGATAGTAGTCTAATGAATACACTTTGATTATCTGTTTTCTACAGTTTAATAATAATAAGGATGTGTTTTATTGAAGTAATTTTTGTTTTGTTTTACGATTACCATTATTTAGTTCAATTAGCCCTAGCGGCCTAGCCGAGTATCTAACTATTGCGTAAATTATTCAGCAGATCTTGCCTTAATAAAATACATTGACTACCATGCTTTACATAAAATGTTATAAAACTATTAACATTTAGTAATAAAAATATTATTTTTAAAAGTTACTGGTGAAGATTAAGAATCTAACAAAGAAACAATCATTACCTAATCTTTCCTAATTTTATAAGTTATCAACAATTTTATCATTATTTTTCACCGATAGTGGATTTAATCAAGGTGACGGTGATTACAACACTAAATAAAAATTCCCATGGAGAATCACGTGTTTGATCTGATTAATTAGTGACAGAACATAAGATTCTGTATATATAAAGTAACTTTTTCTCATTAGTTTTACTTACATAACTAATATTAGGAAACTAAAATATCATAAATTAATAAAAGAATGTAGAGGGATGAATAATATAAACTAATTTGAAAATTTGAAAAGTAGAGATATATTAGTTTATGAATACTTTTTTCTGTGAACGGAGTTTATGAATACTTAATGTTAAAAATATTTTAATAACCATATTAAGTTTTAAATCTTCAAAATATTTTAAAATAATTTTGCGTATAGCACTAACCAAACTGTAGTTAAATTATAAAATAAACCTGGAGTTGTTTTTTTTTCGTCAACTGAATTTCATGGGGTTGTTGAACTGATGATTTTCTCACGATAGAGTTTTAAATGCTCGGATCCATCGTAGTATGTTCGTGGTTGCGGTTGCGGCTGCGATTAAACGCTGCGGTTAAATACAGTTGTTGTTATTCGTTTGATAATTGTGCGGTTAGTTGATACGATTGATCGCAACAGTTCCAGACACAACGCTGAATATTTTCATCGTTCAGAAATTTTAGACACAAATTGTTGCGTCTGGACACAGCGTTTAATCACAGGAAATTACGTTAGATAAATGAACACCGTTTGGTCGCAGCCGCAGTTTCATTAGACTAATATCGCTTGATTAAACATATTACTTTGATTTACTTTAATGAAATACATCCTTAATTATTTTTAAGCTGTAGAAACAAAATAATAGTAATCGTAAAACAAATAAAATTTTACTTTAATGAAATACATCCTTATTTTTAAACTGTAGAAAACAGATAATCAAAGTACTCTCATTAGAATAATATCGCTTGATTAAACATATTCAATTGTTAAGGTATTTAAAGTACTTATCTATCAATTTATCAGGGATAACTTCATACGCCTTTTCATTCGGATGATAAGAATCAAAAAAAAAAAAACGAGAGAGAATCAAGGTAACTTATTCACGTTCCGAAATTAATCGTTAACAGGTTGCCGAGAGAGAATTGTTTGTCGCTACCAGATAGCAACCTTATAGTTTAAATGCATGTCGATGAACATATGTTTACAGCGTAAACTTTAGTTAGACAATTTATCATCACTTTGCCACTGTTTCTTAACTTAATTGTCTTCTATAGTTCTTTCCCATTAACCAATAATTCCAAAATAGGATTCTTACCATTTTAAGATATGAAATTGGAAACCAAGGGTTTGTGGGCCAGTGGTAACAGCGAATTTGTTGGCGTGGATATGTGCCCCGTACTCTGATTTCGAATCCCTTTGGCCACCCATCCACGTTTAAATCTGCATATTACTGTCGTGAACTCCAGAATTAGGCCGCCAGAGATTAGTCTGGACCTAGAAAACCTAAGACCACTCTGGTTTATCAAAAAAAAGATATGAAATTGGAGATCACATATTTCTTTCCTTTTTAAAACACTGAGCTAGGCCCTATAATTGATATTTTAGATTCTGCATTTTAATAAAAGAATATTTACAGAAAAACAAAATTTGGGGATCATCTAATCTAGTATATAATCTAAGCTCTTTAGAGATTGACAACTCATCATTTGAGAATAAAACTTTTGTTAACATGTATCTAAGTAGTAGTGCAACAAAAAAATCATTTAATTTGAATTTAAATATGCCAAAAAATCATTGAAGCATAAGAATAAATTAAATGAAATTCAAATGCTTCTAGATTCTAAGTGTGTCTTCTCATTTTTTAGGTGATTTAATCGTCACATTCGAACTAACGAATATAATTTAATCTCAATATAAATGAAGAAAATGAGCAAGTTATGAGACAAAAAATGAAAACAATAGGTTTATAAAGTTTTAACCAACTAAACAAGAAAAACAGAATTATAAAACCATAACACACAAAGAACATTCGATAAACAATCGAAGAGATAACATATTATCATAAATAGAAAGAAAAAAATGACAAAAACAGAGAAAAAAATACGGAAACAAAAAAATATACAAATATTTAAGGATGTGAAAAAAGGGAGATGCAATCAATGAAAAATATGTGAAAACAAAAACTAAAAATGGTAAATTGAAAAAGTTAAAAAATTATTACAACATCGATATTTGGATGAACGAAAGTACGAAAAATAAGTAAATATTCGAAAAACAATAGATGAAAGAGATTATTACGGTCATCAAGAAAATTAAAAAAAACTATTAAAGAAAACGCAAGAGAAATTGATAGTCTAATTAATTATCTAAAAACATATTTATTTACAACACAAAGTAAAACAAGATCTATGTGTACCGCGGGGTTTCTCCTAATATATATAATATCAAGGGAAAAAGGTGGTGAATAATGTAATATTGTTGACAAAAAAATGTAACAGGCCCACAAAGAGGCCTAGCCATGGGCGTTCGGATACCCATTCGGGTTCAGGTTGGTTCTTTCGGGTATCAGATCTATCAGGTTTAGGATTTAGGACCCATTCGAGTATTTTGTATTTTTTTGGGTCGGTTCGGATCGGTTCCAATCGGGTTCAGATTGGTTCGGGTCTTTTAATCATGAACCGATGTTTACCTGAAAAAAAATTCGGGTTCGGATTGAATTGGTTATAATGTACCCGAACATAATCGAACCTATCAAAATACCTGAAACGAATTTGATTTACCCAGAAATCATATACTTTGTTTCAATAAACCTGATCCGAACCAACCCGAACCCGATTGGGAAGCTGAAAAGCCATATGCTCGGGTTTGATAATATATATGTTTGGTTACTTCGGTTATCGGGTATTATCCCAACTGAACCGATACCCAGAGTTACTCATCCTACAGACCCATTCGTGTATTTTTATAGATCTGAACCTTAACCGAACATGAATCGAACTGACTTTTTCAATTAGATTTCAGTTCGGTTTTTTGGGTTTGGATATTATGCCCAAGACTAGAGAGGCCTTTTAATAAACGGAACCACATCTTTTAAGAAACTAAATAAAATTTATATATTGCGTTAGAATAGAAAAGATGATTATCCTTTTGGGAACATCCGATAAAATTGGAACGATACATAGAAAATTAGTATTGTCTATACGCAAGAATAACATGTACAAAACGAAAAATGGTCCATAATTTTTTCAGATCAATATCTTTTTTCTTTATGTTCTTCTGGGTTTTTCTTCATTTTCTGAAACACATTTTTTATGAACATTGGTGAAAAAATAATTGAGGCATAAATTAATTGTTTTCCCATTAAAAACACAAATGTATTATTCTTTGCCGTTACCACCATAATTTTTATTAAGATAATATTCATTTTTATTTTGTTAAAATAAATTAGATGTCATAGTTTGATTGGTTAGAAAAGATGGATGAATAAAGAGGTTCATTGAGCTGATGATTTTTTTACGATAGAGTTTTAAATAAAAAAATAAAAAATAAAGCCAACTTTATAATTTAAATGCACGTCGATGAACATATGTTTACCACTTTACAGCGTAAACTTTTTTTTGTTAATAAAGTTTACTAAATGCAGGTGGCAACCTCCTCTCTTGGCCTCCTCCTCTCTCTCACTTGCTAATCTCCAGCTCTCTCTCGTTTTCTCTCTCCTTCCGTGAGTTCTGTATCTCTTTCTATTTGGGTGTAATTTCATTGTCTTTATTGATTTCTGATTTTGTTTTGGGTTGTGGGCTTATGGTGCTTAAAGAAAAGCCAAGATTTGAAATGGATATCTCAGATTGTTCTACAAATCAACAACCGACATACCTAAAAAGTTGATATTTTGGAGTGTGGGAATCAGATGGATGAGAGTTTAAAGAGGAATATTTGTTTTTTTTTGTCAATTACAATAGATCCGATAATGGTACTGTTTCTCAGTGTTTCCTCTTTCGATTTCGTTTCATTTGTGTGGAAGTCGGCTAGTTATTAATGTTTATGATTTTGTTTGACTAATGGTTATGCATTTAATTCTTTTGATCGTATATTTTCATTCCAGTGAGCGTTTCAGCTCGATCTGTCACCTCATACATGTTCCTTTGAGTCCGTTTAATTATTTTGAGCTCGTTTGCTTTCTTTAAATTCATTAGATCTTTTTACATTTGATTTATTGGACCCACTTTTACGGGGTCCTGATTTTAACCCCACACATGTAGTCAAAATCATTAATCATCTATGCACTTTACGTCTTTACCACTATTTCTTATCTTAATTGTCTTCTACAGTTCTTTCCCATTAACCAATAATTCAAAACAAAAGATTCTAACTTTTTTATATGAAATAAAAAAAAAGTAAAAAAGTAATAGGCCCACGGAAAATCAAAAGGAGAGGCCTTTTAATAAACGGACTCATTTAAGTTGCTTACCGATGTAAAAAACTTCCATATCGCTTGAGTTGGGAAAAAAATAGTGTTTATCTAAGTCGCATGAAATCAGAAACGGATATACAAAAACGAAAGTATTTAGAAGTGAGGAAACGATTTAAAAATAAAAATAAAAGTAGGTTTGAGTTAGAAGATATACACATATTACATATATATATATATAGATATCATTGAAACACCAAACATAAAATCATATCAAAAAATGTATTAAAATAGCAAAAATCCAATACATGATTTGAAAAAAAAATACATGAAGCTTAGGGAAGGACGTTTCATCTCCTTTCTTTCTTTGAATTTAATAGGTATTTTTATTAGGTTTTGATTTTGACTGAAGCGTAGTGGGCTTCTGTTGGGCTAGTTCTTCATTCTGTTTGTGTAGCAGGCCCGTAGAAGTCGAAGCCTCTTGATGGTGTAGAGTCTTCTCCTTCTCTTTAGTTAAGATTTATTATTGTTAACCGGTACGTAAATTGAGTGAGATTCCGGTTACTGTTCAGAACTCGGAAGGTTTCTAGTAATGCCCGTGTGGCGACGAAATCAAACAAGGGACAAAGATTTGATATTTATAAAAATCATATTTTTGTGTCTTTGGGGAAAAGATGGTGCGTGAGAAAGAGGCCTCTATCACCAAGAGCCAAATGTATTGCTTTCAAAGTGGCGGTAACTGGTAAGGTGAATGAATCTGTGAAAGCTCTTCTCTTTCCTAGGTTTCATGCCATCTCCGTAACGCTTATATTTCCGACTTTTCCCCCTTTTTGTTGTTGTTCAGAGTCTCCCCAACTTTTCGAGTTTCTATTGTCACTTTCAGGGTGGATATCCCAATTCCGTTTCTTTTCTCTATCTCGATTTGTCAAATCATGTTTCCGAAATCCTCTTCTTTTCTCGTTTCAGAAATCGATTTCAACTGATCAGTTCGCCGAGAAACCGTGTTTGATGATCCGCATGAGGATTTGAATACGCAAGGAAAAACAAAACAAAAATGTCTGTGGAGAGATCTTTAGAAGCCTGGGAAGAGGTTCAGCGACATGGGCAAGATTTAGCTGATCGTCTTGCTCAGGGCTTTACGGGTTTGATTCAGATCAACCCACCTTCATTATCATTTCCATGGCCGCCGAATCATCACCACAAGGCAAAACTGTTCGATCTCGAGTTCCCGAGTCAACATTTCACTGTTATTAGGGATTCTAGGTTTGGGGACAACCAACCCATCAACGGCGTCTCAGCAATTTTGGATATCGGGAGTAAGATAGGTCAAGCTGGTGTTGATTTCGGTGCTGGATTCAACGTGATGCTCCAACAATTCTTCAGGAGGTTGCCTATACCGTTCCTGCACGACGATAACAAGTTTGGTGTCTCTGTGGAAGGTGATACGAGTACAAGGAGCCATAAGGCTTATGTGAACACAAAAGATGAATTGGGATTAGCTGCAGAACGATTGAGGGGCTCACGGTTTTCCAAAACTGATGATACTGTTTCTGTTACTATGTCTGAGGAGGAAGTTGCAGATTCCTGTTTAACAATGGCTGGTTTGCTTGGAAGATCAAAGGTACTTGTTTTCCACCGATTTTGTGCTTCTTGTTCGTCTGTGTTTCACCTGATTGTGACTATTTTACGGGATTTTATAAGTTCGATCTTGCCTTCTAGTTTGACATTACTTTAGGGTTATCTAGATTGAGTTGAAATGTAGGATAGCTCATAGAATACAGGTTATCGAGGATGAGGATGTAAAAAAATTTGCAAATATATATGGTGGTTTGATCATGATCTAGCGCATTTAGCTGCGGTAATGTCAATGTGAATTCCGAAGAAACTATTACTATTTTGAAGCATGTGATGTTTTGAAGCAAAGTAATGTAAACTTCTACGTTGTACTGTGGGTTTTAGGGAGTATTCTTTTTATTTTTGGCGATGTTCTGTGATGTTTTTGTTTTTGTTTTTTTATATATGTTTTGCTCTCTCTGTCTGCTTCTTGATCTAGTAACTATAGATTTGTCGGTTAATGCAGGGAAAGATTGATATGTCATCAAGTTATGATAGTAGAACAAATAGTATGGAACATTCATTGGCAGCCAAGGGAGACTTTTGGAGAGTAGAAGCTTCGAGTTCAAGTTCTACTGCAAGCAATGGAACTTCGTCTCTCTTTCTTCTCCAGCTTGGACCGCTTCTTTTTCTACCCGATTCGACTCTTCTTTTACCGTTGCACTTATCAAAACAACGCTTGCTCTGGTATGGATATGATAGGAAGGTATGCTTAAATATTATGCCCTTTTTAATGAGTGTTTTCTCCTCTTCGAATTCTGTCCCAAAACTCATGTAATGTTCTTAATTTTCGTTGCAGAAAAATATGCATTCACTTTGTCCAGCTTTATGGTCAAAGCATCGAAGGTGGCTTATGATGTCAATGCTCTGTCTCAATCCTTTATCTTGTGTAAGCCGCTCTTTCCCTTAGAAGTGCTATTATGTTCTTACTTTTTTCGGAACTGATTCCCTGAAGTTGTCGTGTCCGTGCTTCGGACAGTCTTTTATGGATTTGCAGTTCCCAAACGGGCAATTGACATATGTATCTGGCGAGGGACTGATAATAAGTGCCTTTGTGCCTTTCTGTAGCGGTCTTCTTCAAGCACAGGGTCAATACCCAGGCGATATGAGATTTAGTTACTCTTGTAAGGTTAGATAGAGATCATAACCCATCATGATCCGTATGGAGCTTATTCTCAACAAGCTTAAATAGGTTTATCTTTTTAACCTCTTTATTCGTGGAACAGAACGAATGTGGAACACGAATCACACCAATGGTACATTGGCCTGACAAATCATTTGCATTGGATATTTCTCAAGGCTTGGTTTGGCGTAGATCCGGACTACTGATGAAACCAACAATTCAAATCAGGTAAAGCTTGTCTTAAACCCGTTCCCGTTAAACCGAAAAGAAAAGAAGAAGAAAAATTGTTTACATAATTCATAAACCGTAACAGTGTATGTCCCACATTTGGTGGAAGCAATCCCGGGATGAAAGCAGAAGCTATTCACTCGTTGAGCGATGATTTGAATCTGATATATGGCTACGAGCTCAACACACATCCCTCAGCATTTGCCTCTGTATCTGTAAGCAAAACTTTTAATTTATCTCTCTTTCTTAAGCTAGAAGAACGTTGCTTCTCTTACTCATGGCCATGACTTAGTTACTTTGTGTTTCCCAATCGAAAACTGCAGTTTGGTCGGTCGAAATGGAATGGCAACATCGGACGCACGGGAATAGTTGTTAGAGCTGATACTCCTCTTGCAAGTATTGGCCAGCCTTCTTTCTCTGTCCAGCTCAATAACGCTTTCGACTTCTGAATCTTTCTGATATACACGGCACGATTTATTTCAATGTACATATGTGTGAAAAGACTAATTTGCCGCTCGGTAACTTTTGTATAGTAGTTAATAACCAATCTGATGAACGTTATTTTAAAATGATACAGTAATAAACAAAAGTAGACAAATGTTTAGTGTGTCAGAGACACATGCAGTTGGAACGTAGGTTTAATGTAGACTTAACGATATAATATAAGTATAATAAAGTGAGTCCACTACGTACAGCATTAATTGATTACCTAATTAGATCCCGTTTTTAGATTGTTCAGATCCCGTTTTTAGATTGTTCAAATTTGACGATGCGAAAAAACTGCATTTCTGGATTTTGGGTTATTATACTGTGATTAGCTCCGGGCATAATATCTGAATCCGAAAAAATTAACCGAAACCGATCCGAAAAGAGAAACCGAATCCGAACCGAACCGAAAACCAAATGGATACTCGAAATACAATTATATACCAAAATATTAATTATATTTAGATTTGATATCCCAAAATTATAATTATAAATCCGAATATATGAGTTATTTATATACCAAAATGATTAAAAGATTCAAAATAACCAAAATATACTAAGTTTTTAGTTATATTTGTTAAATTTTGTCCAAATTTTATTTAAATTTAACCAATTTTATTCAAATTTAACTAATTTTCATTCTATTTTTATGATTTTTCGGATATTCGAAACTAAACCGAACCCGAATGGATCCGAACTGAACCCAAACCGAAATTTTAAAATATCCGAATGGATAATAAATCATAAATCCAAAAATCTAAAAATCTAAATGGATCCGAACCGAACCCAATCGGATATCCGAACGCCTAGGACTATTGTGATGACTCAAAAAAAATCATGGAACGATTTCAAAATTCGTAAACATTGTATAATAAAATGAATTAATTAGTGGACTCGCTGCTTAATGGGAAATTGTTAGGTTATAAAGTAATACATTCCCAATGAATAAAGGCCCCACTGAATAAATGACTTGAAGTTAGAGAATTGTCTCCTTAATGACTTTTTCATAATTATTATTATCGAAATTTAATCAGTATTTTTATCTTTCTCGAGTCTAATAAGAGTGGCTTTGACTTGTCTTCGAGAATTATTCTTCGATCAAAAGATAATGTTTGATTCAATGAACTAATGTTGATGGTTAGGAAGTATAGAAGAACAAAATTAGAATTTGCAAAGATGATAAGAAAACGTGCCACACTGTCACTATTATCATATCATTAGCAATTTTTCAAAAACATTGTGAATTATTTCATATTTCAAAACTAACTACATAAATAGAGATAGCTAATCACTAGCGTACTTTCAGAATAATATATGTCGAGTTAGGAGAAAGTCGACCAGCTAGCGATACGTACGGGGGAACATTGATTGCTATGTTTTAAAAAAACCTAAACTTATGTATTCCACGATTTACCAAAAAAAAAAACACTTACGTAAAATTAAGGGGTCTTACGTATATACATTTCATGGAAACGATGGTAGAATATTTTTTTGTTCGATTGTATGATGATAGAATTTTGGTTTATAGATTTGGGATAACACTGATCACGATTCACGACCTAGAGCCACGAAAACAATGACGACCGCATTTTCTTTATTAATTTGCAACAAAACAAACAAAAAATCTCCAATGAAAATGCATGTGAGCTGTCTCCAGCGTGGGACTTGCTGCGTTTTTTCTTCCTGTTATTATTGACTAAAATAATAATAAAAAAACGAGAAAATGTATGCCAAAAAGGCCACCAAATGGTTCACAACTTCAACCAACTATTAGGGATTTTTAGACCCCCAAAAAAAACTATTAGGGGTTTTAAATCTTGATAATATCAGACACGGTTCACTCTTATGGAAAACAAGTACTAAAAGACTCTTATCGTGCTATAACAAATGGTATTGGTTTTTAGAGAATTATCCTTTTTTCTATTTTAGCAAAATGCATAAGATGGTTTTAAATCCAAATGGTGATACACCGATTATATTAGCACAAACCACTACAATATATGGTGTTGTGGTCTCTGCAAACAATTCATCATGAAAATGACAATTTTATACCCTTGTATCTTGAAAATGTACGAAATAAATCTGATTTTTTTTTGAATCATTTTCTTCTTCTTCTTCTTCTTAATCATACTTCTAACATTTTTTTTTTTTTTTAGCATATAACTGATTTTTTTTTTCAATACTATTAATTACATAATGAATTTTGTAAAACTAACAGAATTCAAGATTACACGGTTTGAAAATATATCGGTTTAAGATAGTTATAGGCAATTGTGATTTGAGATGGTTTGTAATTCTAGGTTTGTAGACTAGTTATATTGACAAATGTTTTTTTTAAAAAAAGAAAGCAAATTTTAATAATAGTTATTTTCTTCTAATTAAGACATTGCCGGAATTAAGAGATGATATCTACCAAAGAAGCAATGAATTATTGTGATGCTGAACAACTCGCTGGCCCGCCTTTGTTTTTCTCAACCTGGTCCACTTTGTTTTACGCAAGTTGCAAATATTTTTTAATCCTATCCTATAAAACGATAATAATAAAAAGAGAAGACAATACAATTATATTATAATCTTAATTTAATATTGTTGACTTACTTTATCATCTCTCTCTCTCTCTCTCAAATGTCTTCGTGAGGTCTCTTCCCAAATCGTCACAAAAAGCCCTTCTTCACTCTCATCGCATCTCCTCAAACACACACAAAAATTTATAACAATTCGAGCGGAAAGGGTAACAAAAAAACTCGATTTAATTCGATTATCGGATTCGGATCTTGGAAACCCCTAATGTTAAAATGTCGTTGAATCGACTTATCTTCTCTTACTTCCTCGTCTCTCTCATCCTCTCCGGCTTCACGTCCTCTCAAACACTACCCAAAGAAGAAGGTATATACATATATATATATATGTTTGAGTCAGTGTAATGATTGAAGTTGTCTGAAATTTGAATATGTTTTTCCCAGTGGATGCTTTAAGAGCCGTAGCGAAGGCGCTGAAGAAGAGCGAATGGAAATTCAATGTGGATCCATGCGACCTAACTTCATCTGACGGAGGATGGAGAGATCCTAACGCCGGCAAGGAAGTCCTAAACGCCGTTACTTGTAAATGCTCCACCATTTGCCACGTCACCAGCATGTGCGTTCGTCTCTCTTCTTTTCTTCCCCTTTTTTTTTTTCCATAATATAATATACATTATTTAAGCAAGGAGTAGTAATTAAATAGATTGTTTTCAGTTTTCACACGTTTTATTTAATAAAGTAAGTTTAGTTGTCTGAATGTAGACAATATCTTTGACGCGCAGTCGCTGTTGACCTTTTCGACGCGTCCGTGAATCTATCTAACTATGAAACTAATCATTTAGTTATTTTTACTTTTGTCCCCTGAATGCTATTGGGCCGAATACATAATGGGCCTATATTTTGCAAACCGTTTTATTGAAAAACCTGTTAATCTTGAAACAGACTTCTCAAGGGACAAAACCTTCAAGGATCTCTCCCTAAAGAACTCGCGGGACTTCCTTTTCTGCAGGAGATGTAAGAAGCTCAATTAGCCCTCGAACATTCCAAGTATTACAATATCTTCCACTGCCAGTGTCTTTCACTTAACTGTGTCACTCTCTTCTCATTCTTGCAGTGATCTCACTAGAAACTATCTCAACGGATCCATTCCTCCCGAATGGGGAGCTTTGCCACTTGTCAACGTGTATGTATATGCGTATCTCATTTCATACATATGTATACATATTGATTTACTAAGTCTGTTGGATGACGAAATGCAGCTCATTACTCGGAAACCGGATTACTGGTCCAATCCCTAAAGAGATTGGAAACATTACAACCCTTGAGAGCTTGTGAGTACACTTCTTTGTTCTCTCTCTCTCTCTCTCTCTTTAATAATGTTACTTTTGGTAATATCTGATTTGGTATTTTTTTTTCTCTGGAATATTTGGGTTTTAGTGTCTTGGAATACAACCAGATTTCAGGTAAATTGCCTCCGGAGCTCGGGAATCTACGAAGCATTCAAAGACTGTGAGAATCTTTATCCAAGTCCTCTAAAAAAATGAAATCTTTACTAGTGTTGAGACTCTGTTTTCTCCTTGTAGCTTTCTTAGCTCGAACAACTTGAGTGGGGACATCCCAAGTACATTTTCCAAACTTACTACATTGACTGATTTGTAAGTATACTCCTCTGCTTTTCTTTGATCCCGGAATGCATAATTTTCTGGAGATTCTGACTTTTTAAATGTTGTTCTCTTTTTTTTGTTTATAGCCGTATAAGTGACAACCAGTTCACCGGTACTATACCAGATTTCATCCAGAACTGGACAAAACTTGGAAAATTGTAAGCAATCCTTTCAGCGTAATCAGATTCTTTCGTTTTCCATATCGGTTTTTGAGTCGAATGTTGTGTTTGGTGCATGATTCAGGGTTATTCAAGCAAGTGGTTTAGTTGGACCGATTCCTAGTACCATTGGTCCTCTTGGGAAGTTAACAGACTTGTAACTACACCAACTTCGTGTGTTAGAATTCGTTGTTGTCACCTTTCGTGGACTCACTATCAATGATATTTATTGTTTCTTTTCCAAATTTGAAATTTTGTAGGAGAATCAGTGACTTGAGCGGACCCGAATCTCCATTTCCGCCACTACAAAACATGACATCGATGAAGAATTTGTGAGTTTTAGCCTAAGACTAAACGAATTTAGTAATGGTTTATTCCCGCCTTCGGTGAGCTTAACTTCCGTTTCCACTCGCTGTTTGTTGCAGGGTTCTAAGGAACTGCAATCTTACAGGACCATTACCCCCGTATCTCGGACCGATCACATCGTTAAAACTCTTGTTAGTAAACTATTTGTTCTTTGCCAAGCATAAAATCAAAAAAAAAAATTGTGAAAGGATTCAAGCTCACATTGTGAGACTCGTTGTGCAGTGATCTTAGTTTTAACAAACTAAGTGGACCAATCCCGGTAGAATATGGCGCTCTTTCGGATGTAGATAACATGTATGATGCTCTGCTCTGCTCTTGTCTTCTTTCTTCATGTTTTGTTAAAAGCTTTTATTTGTATGAGTTAAATGCGTTGAATTTTGTTTTCTGATTTCGCAGATATTTTACTAGTAACATGTTAAACGGGGAAGTACCAAGTTGGATGGTAAACCAAGGAGACAAGATGTGGGTTTTTCTTCATCGATTTATACAACACAACACTTTATAGTGACAAATCAGAATAACGTTTTCTTTGGTTATCGTATCTTATATTGCAGTGATCTTACTTACAATAACTTCTCCAGAGATCCAAGAACCGCACATTGTCTGCAGAAGGACGTGTAAGAATAGCAATAAACGTTTAAACTTCTCGTGCCCTCAAGTTCGCAATAGCTTACAGCTTCTTGGTTCTTTTTATTTGCAGGAACATGTTTTCAAGCACAAGCCCTTTGGTGGCAAATAACTAGTAAGTCTTTATTTCGTCTCATAGCTTTTAAAAGCTTTGGTTCTAACACTAACTAGAATATTGATAATTATGTTATGTTTTGCCACAGCTCAAATGTTTCGTGTCTGAGTAACTATATCTGTCCTAAACGTAAGTTTTTTGAAGCTATACATACATACAAACCATATCACTTACAATCTAGCCGCGCATCTGATATAATCTTTGGTTATTATTAATCGTTGTTTCTCAGCTTTCTATGGCCTTCATATAAACTGTGGTGGTAATGAAGTAACAATCAACGAGACTAAGTATGATGCTGACACATCGGATACAAGCTACTATGATAGTAGAAACGGTTGGGTTTCTAGCAATGCGGGAAAATTCTTGGATGATGAACGGTCTCCCAAAGGTACCACCATATGGGAAAATACGACAGGGCTTAAGACAACAGATTCTAGGCTTTATACACATGCCCGTCTCTCGGCCATCTCCCTCACCTACTATGCGTTGTGTCTTGGAGAAGGAAATTACACGGTTAATCTTCATTTCGCTGAAATAGTGTTCAACGACAATAACACGTATGACAGTTTGGGAAGACGATTCTTTGACATCTACGTTCAGGTAATTTAATTAAACTTGTCACATAAATGTCTGAAAGATCGTAATGCTTAAATCATTTGGCTGGTGTTATAATGTGCAGGGTAAGCTTGAGATTAAGGATTTCAATATTGTCGATGAGGCAAAAGGTGCTGGAAGAGCTGTGGTTAAGAGTTTTCCGGTCACGATTACAAATTCAAAAAATCAAAAAAATGGGAAATTGGAAATAAGATTGTTTTGGGCTGGTAAAGGAACTCAAGCTCTACCTGTAAGAGGTGTATACGGTCCTCTCATATCGGCTGTGTCGGTAGATCCAAGTAAACTTTGCTAAACCCGAAACTATCTCAGAGAGATTTCGCCTTTGTTTGAGTGTTTTTTGCTCTCTCTTGACTTTATCTTCCTACAGATTTCATTCCACCAAAGGAACCTGGCACCGGAACTGGTGGTGGAAGCTCTGTTGGTACGATAGTTGGTGCCGTATTCGCGTCAACGGTGTTTCTTGTGCTTTTAATCGGCGGTATTTTATGGTGGAAAGGCTGCTTAAGACCCAAGAGTCAGATGGAAAAAGGTACTTATAAAGACTTTCCAATTGATTTGGAGTTAAGTCTCTGTTTCTTCCTAAACTTAACGATGTTTCTTCACCTCAGATTTCAAGAACTTGGATTTCCAGATTAGTTCCTTCTCGTTGAGGCAAATCAAAGTTGCTACAGATAACTTTGATCCTGCAAACAAGATCGGAGAAGGTGGCTTCGGTCCTGTACACAAGGTTAGCATCATAATGTAAAAATGACATTGTTATGAGAAAAAGAAAGATGAATAGTGTATGACTAAAGGTCTGTCCATTGAATGAAAACAGGGACGGTTGACTGATGGAACCGTAATCGCTGTGAAGCAGCTATCATCGAAATCAAAACAAGGGAATCGAGAGTTTTTGAACGAGATTGCTATGATTTCTGCTCTCCAACATCCACATTTGGTTAAACTATATGGATGTTGTGTCGAAGGTGACCAGCTATTGCTAGTCTACGAGTACTTGGAAAACAACAGTCTCGCCCGAGCACTTTTCGGTTAGTTTCCTTCTATAAAAAGATCTTGGCTTAAAACGTTATATATCCAAATTTTGAGTTTCGCTCAACAACTTTTGTTTCTCAATCTAAAGGTCCTCAAGAGACTCAGATCCGACTAAACTGGCCAACGAGGCAGAAGATTTGTGTCGGAATAGCGAGAGGACTAGCCTATCTCCACGAGGAATCAAGACTAAAAATCGTACACCGAGACATCAAGGCCACTAATGTCTTGCTGGATAAGGAACTAAATCCAAAGATTTCGGATTTCGGTCTTGCTAAGCTTGATGAAGAGGAAAACACACACATCAGCACCAAAGTTGCCGGAACATAGTGAGTCTATCAATCAAATCAATAGAAGTTTCAGCACTGTAAGATTCCTTGTAACCAAAACTCTTTTTTTGTGCAGCGGATACATGGCTCCAGAATACGCCATGAGAGGCCATTTGACAGATAAAGCAGACGTCTACAGTTTTGGCGTCGTGGCTCTAGAAATCGTTCACGGGAGAAGCAACACGAGCGCGCGATCCAAAGGCGAAACCTTCTACCTTCTTGACTGGGTAATTAAAGAAACCCTAAACACTAAGCACATTTCTGAACAAAAATCCATGGATCTGAATCTCGATTTCTTCCGCAGGTACACGTTCTAAGGGAACAAAACAAACTGATGGAAGTAGTAGACCCGAGGCTAGGAACAGATTACAACAGAGAAGAAGCAATGACGATGATCCAGATCGGGATCCTCTGCACCAGTCAAGTTCCGTCGGACAGACCGTCGATGTCCACGGTGGTGAGCATGCTCGAAGGACATTCGACGGTGGATGTTGAGAAGCTCTTAGAAGCTTCGTTCAGCAGGGGAAGCGAGCAAGACGAAGAGAGCGTGAGGGCGATGAAGAAGCATTACGCGATGATAAGTGGAGAGGAGATAACGTATACGACGGATCAGAATACCACCACCAACGGACCTTACACGTCGTCTTCTACGTCCACGGCCAACGCCGGCGATCTTTACCCTGTTCAGCTTGATTCCGCTTATTGGAACACGAGGACTTAACTATGGATTTTTGTAAAGGTTTGTTTTTGGAATTATAATTATTATTTTATTTGAAGACTATTAGAAGATTACGTATTCTGAAACATAATGTAAGATATATTTATCTTAAGAGAATCAAAAGGTCCATAACAATTTAGATGAAGTAATGCGAGTGAAGACAAAATATATTGTTGTTCTGCATCTTTTTTTTTTTTTCTTCATTTGACGTATGATTTGGCTTTTACTTTTCTGAATAGAATCGTTTTTGACGGTTATAATGTGGTTTAGAAAGTTTCTTACACTCGGCTTATTGGAACACCAGAGCTTAATTATGGACTAGGACTAGAATTGGGTAAAAGTTTTGCGATAAAGCTATTTTCTCTCTCTAGAGTCATATGTTGTTTTTTCTTCTTCTTTATTTTTGAATTTTTTTTTGTTTTCATCATTTTGGGTCACGATATACCGATCCAGTAGTCAAATACACCCACACATAGAGGGTATGTAGCATGTAGAGTCGAACTCGACACCGGTAAAGTGGCAGCAGAGGTGTGACAACTATTGACCCACTTACTCCTTCTTTATTGTTGATTTTCTTATTTATCTTAATTTTATAATATGTCTAAAGAACAAATAAATTGTTTATAATGCTAAACTTAGCCTATGGTTTTTAACATCATGCGTAAAAAAAATACTCCGCGCTAAAATTGATTTTATCTGAATTTTATAATATGTGTAACTAATGATTATATATAGAATTGTCAAACCGAAATAATTTGTCTATCTAACTCGTTTTGCAATGTATTAAAATATTATTCGGGCTAATCCGCAAAAACCTATAATTTTGAAAATATAACTTTAATATGCATCGTTTAATGACTCTGGTTTTTATAATTAATCCACAAACTCTTTTTTTTAAAAAAAAATCAATTTTTTGTGTCTAACTTTTTATAAATTAGTAAAATATTTTTCAACTTTTGTTTTGATATATATTCAAATAAAATCTAATAAATTATATTGAAAATATAGCAAGATTTCAAATAGATTTTTTTCTTTGAATATATATATATATATATATTGATTATTATTTAAACATATATAATATTAAAATAATTAAGAAACTAATAATAAATAACCTCTTAAATGGCAACAAATCATTTCTTATTTCAATTATCTTTTGTTATTTGTAATAGCATAATATGTAATAAAATAAAATTTATTTTCCTAAATGACCTCTTAAATAATAATATAGAGATATTTCCCTGAATATGATTGTCTTAGTCAACTATTTTTTGAATAATTTCAATACGTTTCATGATACATTTAATAAGAATTATTTGGTCTACTTTTTTTTTTTTTTTTTTTTTTTGTTAATCTGGGAAAATTCCAAGCCCTCTCGGGCCAAGACTAATAAACCAGAGGCCCAACACGCCGGTGCACGCCCACAATATGTTAAGCAGATCATTGGTAGCCAAGAGAACTCGAATCCAGGGGGAGGGCACATACCCATCCCAGCAAATATTGCTATTACCGCTGGCCCTAGAGCTCTTGGTTATTATTTGGTCTACTTGCTAACCACAACGATTAATTTGGAATTATTAAGGAAGACATAATATATTGTTGTTCTTTCAACGTCTATTTCTATTGACAAATGATTTGGCTTGTACTTGTTTAATATGATCTATCTATACTGTCGTTTACGAAATGTATCTATACAAAATTATAACTAAACTTAATGAAATGATTAAAAATATCGATTTGTAGGTCCTCAAGTTTTTCACGGGGTAGCACCGGCGAAGTGAAATCCTTTTAAATAGTCGAAACAAAAAGAAACGTCTTCACAGAAAATATATGGTCCGAACAAATCGATTAATTCAGGGAAGAAAATTTAAGAATGATCTCGAAGTAAATTATAGAAAAGAATATCGCACTAAATTCATATCATTAAATTTCTTGACCACGTAATATTATGTTACTAAAATTTTGAAATCAAAATATTAAAAGATAATTGTTAGTAAATCACGTTATTAAATAGTGAATACATCATCAACACAAAGAATGTTGAGATTTGATTTCAGAGTTTCTTACCAAACCAAATATGGCATTATGGATTCGGTCAAAAAAAATATATATGGCATTATGGTTATTGACTCACAAAACAAATAAAATCCTCTTTTAATATGACAACTATATACATATATATATAGATGCGTGGGTGTATAAAAACCCAGATGCGTATTTGAATCTCTCTCTCTCTCTCTCTCCTCTGTGTTGAAATGGGTTTTAAGGATAACGCCATTTCTTATGGCTCTGCATTAGTGTTATCGCTTCTTCTTCTTCTTCCTCTTCTGCACGAAGCAGAGGGATGTGATATGTTCACGGGGCGGTGGGTGAAGGACGCTTCCTATCCACTCTACGATTCATCCACGTGTCCTTTCATACGACGCGAGTTCGCTTGCAAGAAAAATGGACGGCCGGATCTCGATTACCCTACCTTCAGATGGCAGCCTCAGGACTGCAAATTAGCAAGGTATCATCATAATTTAAACTACTTTTATCTTTTAACCTTCTTTTTTTGTTAGTTTCTATTTATATTGAATCAAGGTATCGTTATTATAAATATAAACCCGCACAGCAAATTTCTTATTACTTACTTTTTAATTATAGATTTTTTATTTGTTGAAATTTGATACTACTACATTAATGAAAATGAAATGAATAAAAAGCAAGTTATACAACCCAAAAAAAAAACGAAGGAAAAAGGTATTACTATAAAAATTGTCGGTTCAAAATTTGTTAGTATTAAGAATAAACATAATAATTCATAAGTGTGAAAAAATCTTGATTTGATTCATATTTAAATATACTTTACATGAAAACCGAAAATGTTTACAGATGTTTGTTGTATATACCTTTTTGCAAAGCAGTTTTTTTAGTGAGCGACCAATGATAAAAGAGAATGCTATTTATATATTTGTTTTGCCATATTTGAATGCTGTGTTTTGGAATCTCTAAACTGCACGAGAAGAAAAACGAACTCTCTTGTCACAAATCACAATATGCCAACTGGTTGTTCTATCGTGAGTTTCACGCGCAGCCAGTGAGATTAGGACACCCACCAAACTCTATAAGAAGAAGACATATATTCCCCCACACATGTGGGGACACTAACTCAAACTCTTGACGATTTTTCCCTTCTGTTTTTTTTTTCTAACGTTAATTCCCATTTATTTCGACTGCTATAAAACGCCACCGTTTTTTGTGTGTAGGTTCAATGGAGTGGAGTTTTTGGAGAAAAATAAAGGGAAGAAGATAATGTTTGTTGGTGATTCTCTTAGCCTAAATCAATGGCAATCTTTGACATGCATGCTTCACTCTTCTGTTCCCAATTCTCCCTATAATTTAACCACACAAGGCAGTATCTCAACCTTCACATTCCAGGTAATAAACCAATAATTCTACACTTTTTTTCTTGGTTAAGTAAAAAAGTCTTATCGAATAGAAAACCGGGATGAGCTAAACCGAAAGTGGTGAAATATAATTACTGGAGTATGGAGTGGAATTGAAGATTGATAGGAATGTGTATTTGGTAGATATAGTGAGGGAGAAGATTGGGAGAGTGTTGAAGCTTGATTCTATCAACGATGGAAAGAATTGGTCAGAAATGGATACATTGATTTTCAATACTTGGCATTGGTGGAGCCGTAGAGGTCCTTCACAACCGTACGTTGAGTTCCCTTCAGTCAACTAACTCTCTAATTAATCACTATACAATTTTTATGTTCAAAATTCAATCTCTCTTTTGGCAGATGGGATTGGATTCAATTAGGGCGTAACGTTACAAAAGACATGGACCGTGTGGCAGCATTCGAAATCGCACTTGGGACTTGGGGAAAATGGGTTGATACCGTCGTAGATACTCAGAAAACTCGAGTCTTTTTTCAAGGAATTTCACCGTCTCATTACAAGTAAGTTGTTATACAGTTTTTTTACTAAACCTTAAAAAATAAAAACCCTAATTTAAAATGTTGATTCTTTTGTGTAATCAGAGGAGCTCTTTGGGGAGAACCAACGGCAAAGAGCTGCGCGGGACAGAAGGAACCACTTTTAGGGACAAATTATCCAGGAGGAATGCCAACGGAAGTTGGAGTTTTGAAGAGAGCACTCGGAAAAATATCGAAACCGGTGACTTTGCTAGACATAACGATGCTTTCATTGCTTCGAAAAGATGGCCATCCTTCCGTTTACGGTCTAGGCGGCCGAACCGGCAATGATTGCAGCCACTGGTGTCTCTCTGGCGTACCAGATACTTGGAATGAGATTCTCTACAATTACATGATTTAGTAAGAAATTTTTAACACATAGAAAACAAAATTATAGCATCCATTGTTACTGTATTTGATTCTATTTGAATCTGAATAAAAAAAAAAGGTCCGTTTCTGATAAGGCTAAGTAGGACTCAATAAATCGAATTTATAAGAAAACATTAAATAAAAAAATATACATACGAGTGAAAGAGGATGGAGTGTGGCCCAAGCAAGTAACTCGGATTATGTGAATTCGTGTTAAAACATTGACTGATTATGTAAACCTGCTCAGTTTTAGAGGCAGGCAATGTGCATTTGTTTGTATTAGATTTAATATTTCTGTTACTTCGTTTAGTTAGATCATTTGTCAAAGGAAGGATACTCATGTAAACAAATTACGCATCCAATTATTAAAATTTCAACTGAATCTCTACATGGAATTGAATAAGAATTTAAGTTTTGATCAAAGTCGATCAAAAATCATATTTGTAAATTAGTCTCTCTATATTTAAATGCCACACAACCAACCTATTTCCAATGAAATTCTTAACAAAAAAATGTTTGCTAGATGTCATGCAGCAACAGAAGGTCCTTAGCTCAGTGGTAGAGCATTTGACTGAAGTTCAAGAGGTCACTGGTTCGAACCCGCAAACCAAGTTGAAGATAAAGACGATCATATATAAGTATTGACTCTCGCAACATTTATGATGTGTAGTTATCTCGGATGTGTGTATATGTTATATCAATAGATGATGTAGTTATCAACACATTATTTTAATTCGGATGTGTAGTCATGCATTCTCGTATAGTTCGTGTAGCAATGTTGATAGTAACGAAGAGCAAGCTCGTAAACATTTAATGACGATTTAAATTTCAAAACAAATCAGAGTTTCAGGAAGAAATCAACAATCCTTTAACCTTTTTTTCTCTTCATCTTTGTAATAAGATTTTCTCAGAAACTACAAAAACATAACCAATCTCCCCCAAAGCAGGGTTCAGTGAGGATGTGATTTGAAATTTTTAGAATCTAAAAGGAGTTTCAGGTCCATACTTGCTGCTCCTCATGTTGAAATGATCAAACTTTGAACTATTACTGTACTCTACAGGCTTCACAGTATCTGATGCTGTCTTCTTTGGTTCTGTATCGGTTGTTTTATCTCTATGGCGACGCCTCGATCGTTCTTTATGGACCTTCGGTTGGACAACCTCTCCCGAGGCATAGAACTCGGTATAGTCCTGCCGTTTTGATGATGACCGGTGGTGCTTGGATGATGTCAAAGTCGGATCCTTTATTGCACTACTTGATCTCATCTTCTCTGTCTTGTGTTCCGGGTAACTATCACTCGGTTTAGGCAAGTGGGCATGTCGGGATTCAGAGACTGGTGCTGGGGCGGTATGCCTTTGTACTAAAGGTGGTTCCTGTTCGTCTTCAGGCATTTTGAGTCTATCTTTTAGTGGCCTTAGATTGGGGCTGGTTTTGAACCGGGTTGGGACTAGGTGGCTGGTTAAAAACTCTAGAGCCAGTTTGCAGAGATCGATAAGGAGTTGCCCAAATGATGGCCAACCAGGTTCTTCCTTGGCTGTTGTCTCAAGGCCAGGACGAGAGAGTTTCTCTTTGCGTGGATGCTCCTCCTCAAAGCTGGTTTCTGAGCTTAGCTGCTGTAATATAAACCCAAAAAAATTGTTGTTCGTAGCTTATGGCTAACGAGAAGTGAACAAAAGGCGCGAAAGAAAAGAAATTGAAACTTACCGTCTTTGAGAAAAAAGAATGTCCAAAACCCTGCTGGAGGAAACAAGTGGCGTAACCAATGACAACGGCACCAATAACCAAGAGGATATCTGCACAAGAACGAAAGAAAATCGACAAATGTAAGCGCAAGCAATGATCTTCGGTTAACACGCTCGACCCACCTCTGAACAAAGTATTCAAAATGATCTATGTAGTTCACAATAGGTAGAGGTGTTTTTGACTTCTTACCAGTTGAAGAGATTGAGCTATACTGATAGTCACAGTCCTCTTCACTAAGAGAGATTTGGCGAAGAGCTGCGTTTCCTCTGTCAATGACCAGCAACGAGCAGGTAGGCCGAACATATACAACATCAAAATCATTTGAGAACTTTGCATCCTCACTTGGTCCATCCCTATAACCAGGTACATTTGATTTTCCCCCGGCTATTGTAGTAACACCTGTTAAAAAATGTCCCACCCTCTTAAACTCTTCTCAATTCGGTTCGGAATGATTATACTTTTCAAGCACAAGCAAACCACCAATCCCCTTCAGTTTTGAGTGCAAATCTTAGTACAACATATAAAGAAAACTTGCATACCTGAATCTCCAATCTTTCGGATGGCGAGATTCAAAGTATCAGCGACATAAACGTTCCCTTTATCATCCATTGTCACTCCTCTCGGATGATTGAAACGAGCCTCGCTCGGTTTTCCATCTGCGTGTCCTGTTTTTCCTTGAAACGATCCAGCCACCAATCTTCCCCTGCTGTCTGCCCATAAGCACACAGAATATAAACAAAGTCATGACAATCAAATGTTTCATATGAATCACTACGAAGTACACAGAACCAGAACAGAAGAGTAAAATAGAAAACGCAATGACAGGAGCTCGATAATTGCTCATAAATCGAAGGAGAGTTTACACTGGGACAGGGGAGGGGTGATTTTCATGATGTTGCTATTAACTTCATCAACAGCGTAAAGTTCTCCATCATCGGAAACTCGAATCTTGTAAGGAACAACACCGATTTCGTTTCCTTCCACAACGGTTTCGACCAAGTAACCATTCTCAAACTGAAGAACATTAGTATCTGCACAAGAAGCAGATAGAGAAACGATACATCAAACCCATGTTTTTTTATCAATCACCCAGAAGAGAAACTATATAAACAACAACACCAAATTGAGCAATTACCTGATTGGGATATTTGAGAGGATGATCCAGTGGTCCACTTCAAAACCCAGGACATGTGCTTAATCAACGAACCTGGATTCCATTTACAAAATTACCCAGAAAAATTCAACAGCAAATTTAGAAAGAGTGGATTAACTAAATAAGGAAGTGAGTGAACAGATCAAATCACTAATAATAAATAATCAACAAAAAAGAACAACTCTGTTAAGTTGGTAATAAAATACCAGAAGGAGCAGCTTGAGCTTGAAATGGAAAGCTGTGAAGAGTGAAGAGGATCGATAAAGTAAACAAAGTCTTTAAAGACCAAGAAAGGCTCTCAACGACAAGAATCTGAGATTTGCCCATCTCTTTCCTGTAGCTTCCAAGTACAACCCTAGAGGCGATTCACATATTCCAAAGACTAAAAAAACTGATAGAAAGAGACCAATTTGCAGATGACAAGAGTCTTTTCTTTAGTTTTTGAAAGTAATAAATAATACACTATTACTCTTACTTGCCCATTTCAAGCTTCTTTTTTGTTTTTTTCCTTCTCATTTTCTTATGAAAAAAGTAGTCGTCTTTACTGATCCCATTACTGGACCTTTTAGAGGGCCCATCACGGAGCCCATTAAGGTTCCTACCCACACTAGAATTCCTGAAGAAAAGACAAAATAATTAGAAAACAAGAAAAAAAAACTGATCAGATCAGAGACAGAAGCACTTCTTCGATTTGTCTAATCACATCACACCTTTTTACTGTCTGTTTTCTTCTAGGTAAATTAACAATAATACTTCATGACTATTACATGCTTGTTGATGATGTGAATAGAGTTTTTTTTGGTATTGAATCATCAAATAAAGGTAAATTCATATCATAGGGGATGCCTACTTTACTAGGGCTCGCTCATAGCTCTCAATTCTTTTTTTGAAATCGAAATTCAATTGTCTCATCTTTTTTTTCCATTAACTCCTTCGTCACTAACTCCACTCCATATAACTCGACTCCACTCAATGTATACGCGAGGAAAAATTATAATTATGTTATACTCCTACTTACTACTGAGTAATCATATATTTTCTATGGCACAGTAAGTTTGTATTTAAAACCCACCAAGACTAATTGTTTAATTATATAAGATAACTCAAACTTTGGACTTGGCAATTCGCATCCTTTGATTAACTTCCATCAATAAGACAACTGTAATTGCTCAGTTGTTCACGTATTTAGTGAAAACCAATACTGCTTATTTAGCTAGCTGTCTTTATGATGCAAGTTGGAGTTCTCTTAAAATTTAAAATAATAGATTTGATTATAAGTTTGTGGAATGATGCGATATTTTTATAGTCTCTTTTGAGTTATGTGATATGCCAATATATGAAGAGTAAGTATCCATGTTATAAAAATCGACCGTCTAAACGGTTGCCTAGTCGCAAATCGGAGATTCATTGTTCCGATTAGTTCTTGTGCGGATAATTCAGCGGTCAACCTTTTTTTAACAAAAATTAACGCTTTTTTAAAAAAATCGGCGATTAATCACTGATTATTTTATTTAATTTATATTAAAAATTTAATATATGATGTTAAATATTGAGTTTTTGTTGGATTTGGATCCATTTTAATTTTATAATTATATTTAATATCATATATTTAATTTTCAATATAAATTAAATAAAATATTATTAAAATACAATATATTAGTATTATTAATACATATTTCTCCACATAATAATACATATTTAACATTATATATTAATTTTTAGTATAAATAAAATAATATTAAAAATTAATCACTGATTAATCATTGATTAATTGCTGATTTTTAGATAAGACGCTAGGCGGAATCCGACCGCCCGATTAGCGCCTAGCGATTTTTTGAACATTGGTATGTATTCATATATTTTCTTAAATTATTATGGAATTAACCTACAGATTCATTAGCTGCCACGTGTAAATACAGGACTAAAAGGGTAGGGTAAATAATAAATAGTGGGATCGTCGTTACATTCATTAACTGCCACGTGTCGACTACCGACCCCGCTCATAGGGAACGGACCGGTCTTCGCGTATGTACGCAACAACAACTTCCCACTAATTTCACTTTCAAAAGAAAAGTATTGATTTATGCGTTCTGTCTGATTACGGTTGTAGTAGCATTTTAAAACACGTCATAAATATCTTTTATCTTCATCCTACCAAAAACACCCTTTCCGTTTCGACGTTTCCGCAGAGGTTAAGCGGCAATGTCGGTGTAAATATCTCCTAGTCACGAGGGTATATCGGGAAACTTTAGTCTTTTGAACTTCCCTAGGCTCTCTCTATCTCTATCTCTATCTCTATCTCTCTGTCATTTACTACTACTGTCTCTCTTCCTACTAATACCCTTTCTCTCTCTAAAGCATAACACTTTTTTCTTTTCTTAAATCTCTCATCTTTTCTTTCTTCGAGCTCCGGGTTTGTCTTGAAACCGTGAAGGAATCTGTATCTTTTTCTTTTTGTTACCCATAATTGTCGTTAGGAGGTAAAACGCAGAGAGGTATTCCGGGGAGGGCGTATTTTACTAGATCAGGTTGTTCATCAACATCTGATCAATTTTGTTTTGTTTCTCTCATTTTTCAATCAATAAGTAACTTGTGAGGCTTCACATCAGAACGTTCATATTATTCTGTTTGGTGTCTTTCGTTATCCTTATCGGCTCTGTGTTCTTATTCGTTTTGTCAATCTTTCCTTCGGTAGGTAGTGATTTGAAATTTCATATGATTGTTTTGATCCTGCAGGGTTTAAGCAGAGGTTGGTCTGTCATTTCTATCCAGTTGGATTTCTTCAGATTCACTCTACCATGAAGTGAGAACAACTAAACATAACATAGAAACACTGTGAGAAAGAGACCTTGGATCTTTTTAAAGGTACTTTCACTCTCTAGCATTTACAGTTCGTTTGAAGAATGTTGCTTCTAAAATTGTATGAAACCCTTCTGGGGTTTTCTGGTTACAAGTTTCACTCTTTAACATAACTCTTCTCCCTTAATTATCCTTGGCTTCGTTTGAGTATCCAAAGCTGTGTGCATTTGAGTCTAAACCAAGTGAAATAGAGAATTTGGCTGTTTTGTGAGTAGCCTGTGACTGTTCTAAGTGTTAGGTAGCTATGTTAGGCTTAGAGACTGTCCGTCCTACTTTTTTTTTCTTTCTTCAAATGCGTGGAATCAAATGACCATTCAAGAGAATCATATTACATACAGACATGTGTGTGTTTGTGTGTGGGGGCACTTTTAGTTCTTGGATTCTAGTTTAACTTATTTGGTTTGTAGCAATTATGATTCCTGAATACTCTAATCCTTTCTATCAGTGGTCCATAATTGATAACTTATGAACAACTTATATGCATTCAACTCATCAGTTCTTTTTGTAGTTTCTTTTGCACTTTTTCTTGACTGTTCTGTTTCTTTTCAGAAAAAGTGAATAGAAAACGAGAACGAGGGGTGTTGAATTATTTTGCATGTGTCATGTGTTCTGCAGATAACCCATTTGGGTACAATTTGTATTATATGTTGTTTTTCTCACTTTTGTTTGATTCTGTAGCAGCACATTTTGACTAAATATCCCCACCATATATATATATATAGCATAAGATTTCTGAACATTAATAAGAAAAAGAAAAAAAGTAGATCGGTTCATGAAAAGAAATGGTACTACTACACACGCAAGTTGTTTATTCTTCTTCCTTGGACATTTCCCAATTGTTTAATTTCTTTAGAAAAAAACACATTTCTTTTATATATGAACCACATTGTCCCCACAACTTTGGATGAATCTTTAAGCTGTATCCACTTGATAATCTAGGCATGTATCTCTCTCTCTCTCAATATGTGTACAAATATAAATGTATATGCATACCTCTCTCTTTGTGACCAAAAAAGTGTAGTGTTAGCCATTAGTGAATCAATCTCTTCAAGCTTCTTCTATGCTCTTCATCTTTTTTTTTGGTTAACTAAAGAAGTCTTACAACAAAGTGAAGCTCCATTAATGGTCCTGGATCCAATTTTGCTTTTTCTTTTACTTCTTGTTCAAAGTAGGCATCGTTACAAGTCCTACTCATCCCCTTCTTTTTATTATTGTCGCCTTAACTAAGCATTGGTGATGTATTTTGCAGATGGAGACTGTGAAACCACTGGATGTTGCTTCAGGAAAAGGAAAACTCAGGCGCGCATTTGTGAAAGTTATCAACGTTAAAAAACTAACCGGTGTTGTTCCAGAAGGTGACAAGGTCGAGAGAGTGAAGAAGAGCCAAGAAAAGGTGAAGTTAGATAAAGATTTAGTGAAGAATGCAGCAAATCTTTCAGAGTCCTTTGACAAGCTCGAGGAAGAGTATGAGAAAAGACTTGCCATGGAAGCTCTTCTCGCAAAGCTGTTTGCTACGGTTTCTTCGATAAAATCGGGTTATGCGCAGTTGCAGTATGCTCAGTCTCCGTATGATCCAGCTGGGATTCAGAAATCAGACAACTTGGTTGTATCAGAGCTGAAGACATTGTCTGAGCTGAAACAGAGTTTCTTGAAGAAACAGTTTGATCCTAATCCTGACAGAACTCTTGGTCTTGCGGAAATTCAAGAGCTGAGAAGCCAGTTGAAGACTTATGAGATCATGGGGAAGAAGCTTGAGTGTCAGCTCAAGCTTAAAGACTCTGAGATCATATTTCTTAAAGAGAAGTTTGAAGAATCCATGAATCAGAACAAGTTGATGGAGAAGAGACTTAACCAAAGCGGCCAGCTTTGCAATCCTCTGGATCATAATCTTCCTTTATCAGCACTATGTCCGACTCATTTGGCTACTTCTCTGCACCACACTGTGAAATCAATCCGAGGATTCGTCAAATTGATGGTTCAACAGATGAAGATGGCAGGTTGGGACATCTGTATGGCGGCCGATTCGATACAGCCTGAAGTATTCTATTACAAGCAAGACCACAAGTGTTTGGCTTTCGAGCATTTCGTTTGCAAGATTATGTTTGAAGCGTTTCATCTACCTTACTTCTCAAACGAATCATCAGGTCACAAGAAGAGCAAAGAGAGGTTCTTCGAGAGGTTCACTGAGCTTAGATCAGTGAAAACAAAAGAGTATTTAGCGTCACGGCCTAAATCAAGGTTTTGGAGGTTTTGCAGAGCCAAGTATTTGCAGCTCGTACACCCAAAGATGGAACAAGCGTTCTTCGGACATTTGCATATGAGAAACCAAGTCTCTGCAGGTGAGTTCCCGGAGACGAGTTTCTGCACTGCGTTTCTCGAGATGGCGAAACGGGTTTGGCTCTTGCATTGCCTTGCTTTCTCCTTCGACCCTGAAGCTTCAATCTTTCAAGTATCCAGAGGTTGCAAATTCTCGGAAGTGTATATGAAGAGCGTGGCGGAGGAAGCGTTTCTCTCTCCGCCGGAGGAGGGAGAAGGTTCGCCGGGATCTGAGCCGCGAGTTGCATTTACTGTGGTTCCAGGGTTTATAATTGGGAAAACTTCGATACAATGCGAGGTTTACCTCTCGCGTTCATGTCAACGCCGTTCGGCCAGATAGATCCGTCACCGGAAAGTGGAGATTTTCCCGGCGATTGCGTAACAGGGGTATTAGGGTAATTTAGGCGGTGGGGATATTTTTGGGGTAGGCAAATAAATGGCGAGATAATTTGCTGACCGTTGGATCGAGGGAAGAGGCACTGTGTAACTGTTGAGATTATGTTTTTTTTGTTTTTTTGTTCTTTTTTTTTGTCAATATTAGAGCATCATTATTATTGGTAGAAATCTATTTGGGTTTCTTAAATATTATTTTAATATAAATTTGAAGTTAAGAAACTCTGTTAAGAAACTTCTATTTTTGCTGTTTTATTGGTAGAATCCCGTTAGGAGTTTAAAAAAAAAAATTAATATTATTTTTTTAATTAAACATAGTTGACATAAAAACATAATATTTTAAATATTTTTTTTAAAAAAAATGTAAAAAACGTTCAATTATTATCGAATATTTGATCAAAATGTTGATCGAAATTTTCATCAACTGATCTGTCAAAAGTATTATGGGAAGAAGATGTCATAACTGTTTAAGATTTTGATGGAAGAATTGGATTTGATCTTTACTAGGAAAAAGACAATTAGAGAAGAAAGAAGTGGATTTGATCTTTAAAAGGAAAATGAGAATGAGAGAAGAAAGAACTTAACAAAACCACAATCGTTTCAAAACGTAAATGTAATTTGGTTAATCTCCGTGATTGGAGTAGTTCTCATTAATCAAGTATATATAAGGTACAAGAGTATATAGGATATATCCAAATCTAAGATTCTAATTGGATTCTAATATATCCTATCTAACACCCCCCGCAGTCGGAGCAGGAGGCTTCCGAATACTCAGACTGGACCGAAAATCAAGAAACAAAGATGTCGGAAGCCCATTGGTGAAGATGTATGCATATTGCTGGGGAGATGGGACATGAAGAACTTTGATTTGTCCAAGAGCCACTCGTTCCCGTACGAAGTGTATGTCGATCTCAACGTGCTTAGTACGTTGGTGCTGAACCGGATTGGAGGAGAGGTAAACAGCACTTACATTGTCACAGAAAACCACTGATGCCTTTAGTAGCGGAATGCGCATTTCAAGGAAGAGATTTCAGAGCCATGTCAGTTCAGCAACAGCATTGGCAACGCCTCTGTATTCTGCCTCGGCACTAGAACGCGACACCGTGTGTTGTCGTTTAGAAGACCATGAGATCAGATTAGTGCCATTAAACACACAAAAGCCCAGATGTGGAGCGACGAGTGGTGGGACATCCAGCCCAGTCTGCGTCCGAGTAGGCAACAAGATTTGATGTTGATGATTTATAAATCTGTAATCCGTGAGAGATCGTTCCTTTGACATACCGTATGATGCGCTTAAGGGCGTTGAAATGAGCTTCCCGTGGATCATGCATGAAGAGACACACTTGCTGAAATGCGTAAGAGATATCAGGTCGAGTGAAAGTGAGATACTGGAGAGCACCCGCCAGACTTCGATAGAGAGTGGGATCCGCAACCGGTGGACTATCAGATGCCGCAAGTTTAGGCTTGTTATCAACCGGAGTCTGGCATGGGTTGCAGTTCGTCATGTTCGCTCTATGAATGATATCAGCAGCGTAGTTCTGTTGGTGGAGAAAGAGACCTTGGTTGTTGCGATGAACAGAAATCCCGAGAAAAAAATGGAGTGGACCAAGGTCAGTCATCTCGAATTCGGAATGAAGGGAGGCGATTATCGAGTTGAGGAGCGATGTGGATGAAGCCGTCAGTGCAATGTCATCAACGTAGAGTAGCAAGTACGCAATGTCCTTGGCCTGAGTCATTACAAATAGGGAAGGATCCGAGATGCTTTGAACAAAACCGACACGCCGAGCATAAGTTGCAAAGCGATTATACCAGGCGCGTGGGGCCTGTTTCAAGTCATATAGAGATCGATGAAGGAGACAGACGTGATCTGGTTTGCTTGGATCGCGAAAACCAGGTGGTTGATGCATATACACCGTCTCCTTAAGATCTCCATGGAGAAAAGCATTTTTGACATCTAATTGATGAAGAGGCCAGTTTTTCGTTGTCGCCACATCAAGAACTGCTCGAATCGTTGCTGGTTTAACCACCGGGCTAAATGTCTCGTCGCAGTCAACTCCAGATTGTTGAGATTTTCCATTAGCCACCAACCGAGCCTTGTAGCGAACGAGCTTCTCTGTTGCGTCAAACTTGTGCCTGAATAACCACATAGAACGAACAATATTGGCAGACTTGGGCCGTGGTACAAGTGACCACGTCCCCGTTTTAATAAGAGCACCATGTTCGTCTCTCATGGCTGGGTTCCAGTTTGGGTCTCTTAAGGCATCAATATGGGATTTTGGTAATGGAGAAGTGATGGTGGTATGTAGGCAAAGGCGAGTTTGAGGTTTAACAATGCCGTGTTTGCTCCGAGTAACCATTGGGTGAGTAGAAGCAGCCGGAGCTGGTTGAGCTGGTGGTGGTTGTGGAACCATTGGCGGTGTGAACTGAGGAACCGGTTGCGGCTTAGAGATTGGCGGTGGTGGTAGGATCACTGGTTGAGGCTGCGGCAAGACACGTTCTTCAGCAAACGGGAATGAATTTTCATCGAAGATAACATGCCTGAATAGTATTATTTTCTTTGTATGGAGGTCAAGGCAGCGAAAACCCCTATGATCCGATGGATAGCCAAGGAAAACACATCTGGTGGAGCGAGCAGCAAGCTTATGTGGTGTTGTAGGCAGAAGATTTGGGTAGCACAGAGATCCAAAGACACGAAGATGACTATATTGTGGTTTTCGATTGAACAACTTCGTAAATGGAACGTCATTGTTAATTGCTGCCGATGGGAGAAGGTTGAGAAGATGGGCTGCAGGTGGCATTTGAGCTTGAAACAACAAGGTTCGCACCAGATTGGTTAAAGTACGCAACATCCTCTCTGCTTTTCCGTTTTGTTGGGAAGTGTACGGGCAGGAGAAGCGAAAGCTTGTTCCTGTTGCAGCGAAATGATCCCGAAATTGCTTGTTGTCAAATTCACGTCCTTTGTCACATTGAAGTGAAGCAATATCCCGATTGAAGGCGGTTCGGACCAATGCTGAAAAGTGGAAAAAGCGGCTGAACACATCACTCTTGCGATGAATTGGGTAAACCCAAACGAAGTGGCTAAAGTCATCAAGGAAAATGAGATAATATTTAATGCCACTAAAACTAGGAACCGGTGAGGTCCATAAGTCAGAATGAACGACATCAAAAGGCTTTGAAACAACCGAGTTTGAAGAATAAAATGGAAGGCGAACATGTTTGCCTAATTGACACGCATGACACAATTTTGTCATGTCGGTCTTGGGAAAAGAAATAAAACTAGACGATGCAAGATGCGACAGGATGGAGAGTCCTGGGTGACCAAGACGACGATGCCAGAGTGTTCCAGTGGGTGTAGTGACAGTGAGTGCTTGTGGAGATGACGATGCAGGTTGTGTAAGCGTGTAGAGCGGACCCAGGCTGTCACATCGGAGAATTTTGCTCTGTGTTTGAAGATCCTTAACACAAAAACCAAATGGATCAAACTCAATTGAACACATGTTATCTGAAGTAAATTGTCGTACAAAGATCAGATTCTTAATTATCGTTGGACAAACGAGAACATTACGGAGGTGCAGTGGTCATGAGTTTGTTTTGATCGTGGTTAAGCCGGTATTATTCGCAGGAGCAGAGGACCCATTGCCAACGATCACAGACGAAATAGTGCTCTTATTAAAAAGGGAACGTAGCGTGCCTGGCTGAGCTGCAATGTGGTTCGTGGCTCCCGTGTACAAGTGCCAATCGTTATCTGTCGGATCCTGGAGGTTCATAGAGCTGAAGACGTTGGGAAGAGCTGAGGGAGCGTATGAGCGTGAGCTCCCGACAGATGGTGGTGTGTGAATATAGTGGGCTTCACTTTGCTGGCGTTGTTGAAACGATCCGTTGGAGGGTGGAAAGTGACCTCCGTAGGTAGAGGGAGCCGGCTGGTGAAACGATGGGGGCGAAGGAGGAGGACCGTATGGCGGAGGTGGAGCACCGTATTGCGGTTTATACGTCCAAGGCGGTTGATTGTAGGACCACGGTGGCTGAGGGTATTGATGGTTGTTCCACTGGTTGTAGTTGAAGCGTCCTCGACCGCGATTATTGCGACCACCTCGTCCACGATTCTTGTTGTTATTATTGCGACCTGAATAGTTTCCGCCATTATTTTGAGGAGGTTGGTTCTGTTGTTGATCAGCTCCTGCATACATGATGGTTGGTGAAGAGGCAGTGGTGTTGGGTTGCGGTACTGTCTTGATTTGTTTGTTAATGCTTTTCTCTTCCATGAGCAGCATTGAACGTGCTTTAGTGAATGATGGAAATGGTGTTTGATGTTGTATGACGTTGGTGATACTGTCAAATTTTCAGAAAGACCATTGAGCATATGCATCACCAAAGCTCGTTCGGTGATTGGTGAGTCAAGATTGGACAATATGTCGAAGAGAGATTTCAACTTGTGGCTGTAATCGGTGATGTTCATATCACCGATCTCAAGTGTACGGAGTTCATTGTCGTATTGAGGCTGTTCAGCTTCTTTGTTGTCACGAAACAAGTTCTCCAAAATTAGCCAGAGATCACGGGCGGTGGATTTTGCCTTTAGAATGGTGTCGAGAAGTTTTTCAGACACCGTACCGTAGATCCAAATCTTGACAAGCCCGTCTCTTTCTTTCCACTGCTTTTCATCCTCAGGGGATGGCGTAGATGAGCCATCTAAGTGTCCAATGACACCGAAACTGATGCAGTGAGTTTCGACTAACTCGCGCCAAACATCTTAGTTTAGCTTTGCTAGATCAAGCTGTATTGGTATGTAACCTCGGATCTGTGCGATTCCGTACGGTTTATCGGAGCTAGGAGCAGCGGCGGCGGCTGGTGTAATGCCCGACATCTCAGCTTTTTTTTTTTTTTTACAAAAGGAGGCAGAGGATCAAGATTTAGGTTTTAGCCAAAAAAGCTCTGATACCATGTAATTTGGTTAATCTCCGTGATTGGAGTAGTTCTCATTAATCAAGTATATATAAGGTACAAGAGTATATATGATATATCCAAATCTAAGATTCTAATTGGATTCTAATATATCCTATCTAACAGTAAAGAGAAGAAAATGAAGAGGAATGAGTTTATGCAGAAGAGGAAGAAGAATGAGTTTGCTCGTTTGATGAGGAATAAAGAACAGGCATGAGTTTGCAAAATATATAAAGTGAATAAGAGAAAGAGACAAATGTACGAGTTTGCAAAATATACAAAAACAATAGACTTGACACATATCTTTTACTTACTACAAAAACTTGTTAGATTGACTACAAAACAAAAGTGTAATCATAGAAGTCTTGACACATCTTTTACAATGAACAAAAACTTGTCACCGACCACTCTGAGCTGAAATACTTTGGCAACACTCCTAATAGAGCAAAAGATTTACGCTTACTAAACCAAGAGCCTGCCAAGTGCTGAAAGTGACTGATTCTGTGTTTTTGTGAATTCTATACCTTTAAATAAAGACAGGGACGAAGATGGGGATGAAGAAAAGACTAAAATCAGCTGCAATTCGTGTGTTTCACTTGAGAGCCGGAGTTGACTTTGAGACCAAATACATGGCAGTTCCTTTGTCACTTGAGACAACTAACCACTCAGCATTCGAAGAGAAGGCCAAACTATATATCTCCGCTCTATCTGCACCCCTCCTAACATGTACACACATCATGTTGGCATTATTGAACCATGGACTCCAAACTCATAAGGCATTATTTTAAGGATCAAAGCTACTTTGATTTCTACAACTTTTTTTGTTACCTCAGTCACGTCCTTTCCATGTTGCATATTGAACATCACCGTGCTTCGATCTACTGCCATAAATCTTACTCATATTCCTCCTGTTCTCAAAACTTTTGTCCATTTCATAGCAATTTCCAACACCATATCATGATTTAATCAATCAAGCAAACATATCACGATCCAATCGCCTGAACCATTTGCAACATTGACTTGGAGTATTTGAGAGACAGAGAGTGTTAGATTTGAGTGTTTGTTTACCTTTGTACGGTGGACTCCTAACCGGAGCTTCACGAATCCGACGACTGGTCCAAAAGTCCGTCTAGCCATTTCCGATTGGACCTGTTCGAATCCCATGTTAGATAAATCAGGCGGCGGATCGAATTCCGGCATCGGTGCTTTCTTCCCCCATTCTTTCCATGATTCGTCTTCTTCATTGTCTTCGACGTCGTCTAGATCGTCGGAGATCTCGATCCGTCGCAGCCCTGCTTCGGTAAACTGGACAGATCCGTGAAAATTTGAGATCAGAAGAAGAACGAGACAAAAAAGTGTAACCAACGAATAAGAAGAAGAAGAGCGAACGATCTTCTCCATGGTTTTCATCGAAGAAGAAATAAGAAAAAACAATCACGTAATGACACGTGTCCCGTAAGAAACGGTTCTTACGGGTCCTAATTAAGAAACAGCTCTTGTTTATTATTTTAATTTTGATTTAATTTTTGGCAAAAAAACCTTAAGAAACTCTCTTAAGAAACCGCGATAATGATGCTCTTAGACAGAAGCATCTCTGAGCTGTTTTCCCATCAATTATTAGCTATCGTCACTACCTTATTCTATCTTATATAAATAATTTGTAATAATTTGTAGAATGTTATTAGCTATTTCAACCTACATTATGTTAATCCGTTGATAGATATAGGGTCTGTTCGTTTGCCTGCCATAAGAGGTTGCAGTTGCGATCAAACGGTGTTCGTTTACAGACGCACCTTTCTGTTGTTGCGGTTGGACGTTATGACCTGTATTCGAATTTTCTGGATACTGAAAATATTTCACGTTGTGTTGCGATAAGTCATAGCGTCTGGTTGCACGGTTGCCCAACGAACAATAATAATTACGTATGGCTGCAGCTGCTTGCGACCGACAAACGAACCGACCCATACTATAATGTCAACTAGGATTTAATCAGCGCTATAATTAGCGCAGAGTATTTTTAAAAGTTTTTTTTTTTTTCAAATTTAAGAAAATTGTTTAAAAAAAATTGTTTTCAAATTTAAGAAAATTGTTTTTATCTGAATTTTACAATATAGTTAGCTAATGATTATAGATAGAACTGTCAATTTATAATAATTTATCTATTTAACTCGTTTTGCACTAGACTAAAATATTATTCGGACTAACCCGCAAAAACTTATAATCTTGAAAACATAACTCTAATATGCACCATCAAGTGACTCTAATTTTTGTGGTTAGTGTACAAACTCTTAAAAAAATAGTTTTATTGTTAATAACTTTTTATAAAATTAATAAAATATTTTTTAACTTTTGTTTTGATATATATTCAAATAAAATATAATAAATTATAGTGAAAAATATAGCAAGATTTATATATATATATTTTTTTTTTGGATAGGAGTATATGAATTGATTATTATTTTAAAATATATAGTATTATAAATACTTAAAAATTAAATAATAAATAATATTTTTAATGCAAAATATATATTTTATATTGTAATCAATAATTTTAAAAAACTATTATATCATTTCCTATTTTAATTATTTTTGTTATTTGTAATGGCATTTCATGTAAATACTTACCAAATAAAGTTCATTTTTAAAAATGTCTTCTTAAATAATATTATAGAGATTAGTGCATCAAAAAAGTAAATAATTTGTGTGAGTGGAATGGATATGATATCTTCTAAAAGCGATTTTGAATCAGTCGATAGATATACTATTTTTGGGCCCAGAAGATCTATCAAAATATAATGGACTTTATTGTTTGCTAGCTTCTTCAATTTTGTGACCAATCCCTTCATTTGTGTATTCTGACCGACCGACCAAACATATCAGATAAAAATCTGATGGGTCCATTATAAAGTTGATAGATCTTATGGGCCCAATAATAGTCCGTCCAATCCAAGGATCATATCCCACAACCTCTGGGTCCAGGCTCAGTGGGTATTGACCCGGTTTGGTCTTTTATCCGCGAACGATACCCGAACTAATCCGGTTAGCATATCATAATGTAAACTTGTACCAATTTAAAGACAACGTTCAAAACTTGTCAACCCCCCATAGTTTTTAGAGCACCTCCAATCGGAGTATATTAGAGTATATTAAGAGCTTCTTAACCAAAAAAAAAAAATATTAATAAATAATTGTGAACAGTATAAAAATCGGTTCTTAAATAAGAATTTTTAGAACCGGTTCTTAAGAGGGATTCTTACATTGTTCATGCTATGTGTCAACCCTTAATTCGCCAGATTTTTGTTTTTTTGCCATATTTTCTTAACTTTAATTTCAAAAAAAAAATTTATTTAAAAAAAAACTTTTTCATAACTTCAAATTTAAAATTCTAAATTTTTTTCTTACATATTAATGAATTGGAATTTTTACATATTAATTTTTTTTAAAGATTCTAAAATTCTAAATTTCTTCTTCCTGAAGTTTCGGCAATATTTTGTACGTTTTAAATTTCATAAAATACAATAAAATTTTGGTTTTATAAAATATAGTATGTTTATAATTTAATTTACGAAGTAAATTAAAACTTAAGTTTTAAGAACCCCAAGTGAGATTCTACCATTGGAGGAGCCAAAACTTAAAAATTCTTAATAAGGTTCTAAACTTTCATTTTACCAAAATTTATGAATAAAAAATTGGTAAGAATTAGGGAGTTCTATGATTGGAGATGGTCTTAGAATTCTATTTCGATTTGGTCACAGTTTTACAAAAACTAAAATCAGCATTAAAAAAATCCCGCAAAGCGATAAAACTTTCCTTTTTGACTGGTCAATAAATTATACTCTTTCTGTTTTATAATAAGTGTTATTTTGACACTTTTCACACAAATTAATAAAATATATTGAAAATTCAATTATACCCTTCAACTATATAATAACTCTTGGAATTCTTCATTAAAACTAAGGTTTAATTAGGTATTGTGTGCCAAATTTTGTATTGAAAATCTAAAATGACATTTTTTATGTAACAAAAAAAAGCTAGAATAACATTTTTTTTGAAACGGAATGAGTATCTAAATTTTTTGGGAAAACAAATATACAAATTTGAACGTTATAATACGATACCAAAGTCGGTGACAAAATAATAATAATATAAAAGCATAATGTATGGCATATACAGAAATGGTTGGACCATCCCAAACACTACGGAAGACCCCAAAATGAGCCAAGAGACAGCGATAACAAGCTTCAAGAAATTCCAACAGTCATGGATCGAGCAGCTACAACACCACCTCAACCACCTCCGCTCCGCCCAAAACCACCACCTCCGCTCCGTTACGGGCGACGAGGATCGGCTGAGGGAGGGGGTGGAGAGAGTGATGGAACACTGTAGATTGTACCACAGAGCGAAATGGGCGACGACGGAGAAAGATGTGATCGGAGTTATGGCTGCTCCATGGTCGTCGACTCTCGAACGGTCGCTCCATTGGGCCGGTGGTTGGCGACCAACTACCTTGTTTCACCTGGTTTACACCGAGTCGAGTATTTTGTTCGAGTCTCGTATCGTTGATATCCTCCGTGGTTTTCGTACCGGTGATCTCAGTGATCTATCTCCTTCTCAATTCAGGTTATATACCAACCCGTAATTAAATAGCTACTTAACTTTACTAATCACAAATCATAGTCTCTAATAATTTCGTATATATATCTTATTTACGATCAAATATTCTAAAATTGTAATTTGGTTTACTTATTATCGTGATCATCATAGATTATGTTATATATGTTTGTTATCTTGGTAGTTGAAATAGTTTTTGAAAAAATGTTAATTTTATGATTTTGTTTTTTAATTTATTTCGATGTGTTAGCATTTCGACTAACTAAACACATTTTGATTATTTAAAATTTAATATTAGTGTTAAATTTTTCAAAGGCAGGACGGTGAGTGAGCTACAATGTAAGACGGTGAAGGAAGAGAATACGATAACGGAAGAGTTATCGGAGTGGCAAGACGACGCAAGCGAGCTCATCATGGGAACGATGTCTGATCTCGACCAGAGGATCCGACGGCTAGCAGAGATCGTTCATCGAGCCGATGATCTACGGCTGAGAACGGTCACAGGTGTGGTGGAGTTCCTTCGTCCGCTTCAACAAGCGGAGTTTCTTATCGCTGCGGCTGAGCTTCGTACCGGCGTTTCTGGTTGGGGGACTAGCCATGACCGTCGTCGAACTTCCGACGTCTAAAGCTTATTTAAACGGTTATTAAGCTAATGAGAATTGAGGAAATTTTATTAGTTTTTAGATAATAATACTATCATTTTAGTTTTTAGACAATAACAATACTATCATTTTAGTTTTTACTTTGTATTTTCTCCAAATTGGGTTTGGTTTTTACATTTTCTCCTACGTTATGGATGTCATAAAGATCATCGAACTATGTCTCGTGTTTGTTAAATTACCTTTTTCGGTTGGATTTCTATGTATTTGAATTTCTGATGTAAAACAATCGGACTAATACGGGTTTATGTTATTTTGTTAAAAAAAAAAAAACACATACAGAATCGGAGACATGGGTTATATTGTTGGTTTCTTTAGACCAAGTGGGTAAACAAAAGATAGTTTCACCAACAAAAAGTTACAAAAAGACATGAAGTGAACGTGGCATGGTCATGTCTCTTGAAGACATGCATGAGGACACTTGGTATATGACTCGATTCATGTCCTCCTATAACGGCGTCGATGACTCGATTCCTAGCAGGTTGGGTTTATGGATTCTTCATCATAATTATTCTATTTTAATTGACGACAAGTTGCTGACATGACAATTTCTTCTCATGTTACACCATCAGCATGAGATTTGTGTTTCGCCGAATACATATATCTTCTCAAAAAGTTGATGACATATCGCAACGTGATTCGTCGCGACGTAAAAGATCAATTTAAAAAAAAAAAAAAAACGCCCAAATTAGATCTCCAATGTTTGTTCTCTTAGTTTTATTCGAGGACATCTAACTCCCCCCAACATCGTATTACATACTTGGTGTGTAGTTTTTGTTTCTCCTTTCATCTTTGTGAAATTTTAGTCATTTTTGGAAATTTGTACTTGAAAGTTGGTTGGTTAACCTTTTTTGTTTCATATAATGCATATAGTAAAATAAAAAGACCAAACGATTATAATTACTCAAAATGACTTCTTTTTCCTGAAATTTGGTGCATTTTATATGTAAATGTGGCAAAAGTTGCAATTGTAAAAACAAAAGCTTTACTTACTACCCATTAGGACCCAAGTAATCAGCCCAAAACAAAGATTCTAATCAGAATCAGAATTGAAGCCCATGGACAAGGCCCATTGAAGAAAGGTGGTGGAAGCCCTTGGTGAGGTTCCACCACCAAATACTTCTCACTGCGGCAATTACATCGATCGAACAGTATCCGTTTCCTAGGAAGTTGATAAGCGGACCAAAGGGAGACCAAGGAGAAGTCCACAAGTGACAATATTTTTAACCCGTTACCAGGTATGATTCTGAGCCATTGAGAAGCTTGCTGTCTGAGCTTTATAGTAGACGCTTGAAAATCCATGTTTCAGATCGCTGAGATACTCAAAATGAATTGCACTAATGAAACGATTATTAATTACTCAAAATATATGACTTACAATAATGAAAACTTCATAATTTTGAACCAATTCATAATGGTCTATTGGTTGAAAAGATTCATTCTATTAGTTAGAGACTATGGTTCGAGTCTTCCAATTATCATTTAAAGCACGATTGGTCATCTGTAAATATTTTAAACGACAAGAAAATTTGAATTTTCACATGTTTCATGAATTGGTTTAGGTTTATGCACGAAAAGCAAACTTCAGAATTTGAACTTTCCCACACCCACCCAAAAAGTCAGAAATTGGGCTTTTAAATCTCAAAACGGCCCAATAAGATTTAAATTAGGCCGTTTGTTTTTGTTTTTGTCGGCAACCGACGTTGAGACTTAGGTGGGTCTACATATTTACATTTATGCCCTCAGAAACCTAATCATTTACAATTTCCACAGTCTTCCACTTCCGAATGGCGGGAATGTGAGCTGAAACCTAATTACCTTTTTCTCTCGAAATTCCCCCAATATATGGTAACAGTCTCCTTCGTGTCTCGTCATTCTCATTTGATTATCCATCGGCCCAATCTCTTTATCCGAGAACGTTCTCAGTATCTCTGCCACCCTTACATTTGGAGAACAACGGCGAAGACGATTTCACCGGAGACTATGCCGGTCATAGCCGAGTACGCGAAGTCGAACCGATCGTCGTGCAAGGCATGCTCTAAGACGATTGCGTCGAAAACCCTGAGGGTAGGGTTGATTAGCAAGGGACCTGGTGGGTTCGACAACTAAGGAATGTTCATAGACTCTCACTTATTCCTGTTATTTGTGTTAATCCATCTGTTTATGGTCACAGAAAGATGATCAGGATGCTTTGGCGAAATTGGTGGAACAGTGTGGCGAGCCTGCTAAAGAAGTAAGATCTGACAACGACATTCTTCTTTTGTATAGGCGTACTTCAGTCTCATTTAGATTTATAATGTAGACTATATTAGTTTTCTTGACTGCGTGTTTCGGTTAAAATAATGCAGGTCAATGAGAAGGAAGAGAAGATTAAGGAGACGAAAGGTTCTTCTACTTCTTCAAAAGTTATTGCTGAGTATGCGAAATCAAGCAGATCATCATGCAAGAAGTGCTCTCAGACAATCGCTGCAAAGGAACTGAGACTGGGGCTGGTGACCAAAGACTCCCGGGGATTTGATATGACAAAATGGCATCACTTTGGTTGTTTTCCCGTTGAATCAGATCCAATTGATTGTATAGATGACATTGGTGGATTTTCATCACTGCAGGTTAGTACGTACTACATATTAGGAATTTCTTGTTCAGGGGATAGAGCTTCTGGGTGGTTGCATATGTCGTCTGGTTTGATATTTAAATTTATCAATGGCATCACATCTTTGTCAGTGTCATATTGGATAAATTCCCAAACATATAACTATCCTTATTTGTACTGACATATCTTTTATATATGATTCATTTTTTATGCTAAACAGAGCGATGACCAGGATGCAGTAAAGGAATTGGTCCTACAATGCGGGAACAAGACTTTGGTAGATTTACTAGCTAAAACATTCGTTTGTAAAAAATTGTTTATTTTCTTTGATGAAAGCATTGTGTTTTACGTGTTTTCATGTACTAACTTCTTATTTCATCTCCTGGCGGGATTGCAGAAGTTGAAAGAAGATATTGATGAATCTCTAGCTGATAAAGGGCTAACGGAGGAGACAAACAAAAGAAAACATTCTCAGGTTATTAGATAGCAATATAAAGGGCTTACTTCAGTCTCGTTTACTCATCTGGATCTTGAATGTAGACTAAATTACTTTTCTTAACGGCTTGTATCGGTTAAAATAAAGCAGGTTGATGAGAAGGAAGAGGTTAAAAAGCCCGGATCAGATGAAATAAGGGGGCAGAAGATTAAGGAGACGAAAGGTTCTTCTGCTTCTTCAAAAGTTATTGCTGAGTATGCGAAATCTAGCAGATCATCATGCAAAAAGTGCTCTCAGACTATTGCTGCAAAGGAACTGCGCTTGGGGCTAGTGACCAGAGACCGGGGATATGATATGACAAAATGGCATCACTTGGGTTGTTTTCCCGTTGAGTCAGTTCCAATTGATTCTGTAGACGACATTGGTGGCTTTTCATCACTGCAGGTTAGTCTGTATTTACAGATTAAGAATTTCCAGCCAAGGGGATAGAACTTCTGGATGATTGCATATGCCCTCTGGTTAATAGGATCATAAAATGAAACAACTAATGCTATATAGATGTGGTATGAATTAAAACTATTGTCATGTTGATTGTCAAATATGCCAGTGGCATGAAATCGTTGTCAGTGTCTTTACAAAACTATCCTTATTCGTGCTGACACATCTTTGATTCATTTGTTACAATAAACAGAATTGTGAGCAGGATGCATTAAAGGAATTGGTCCAACAATGCGAGAAGAAGACTTTGGTCGATTTACTAGCAAAACCCTTTTATATAATATTTGTTTTCTTTTACAAAACTTTAATATTCTAGGCCTCTCCAGACTAACTTCTTACTTCATTTCCTGGGGGGATTTCAGAAGATGGATGATGAATCTGAAACTGATAACCGACTAACAGAGGAGACAAACAAAAGAAAACATTCTCAGGTTATTAAATAGCAATAATCAGAATTTTAATATAATTTTGTAAAAGTGGATTTTTCATTGACCTGTAATTTATTGTCTCTTATGAAGGATGGGGAGATGGTGGAAGAAGATGATGTGCAAACCAACGCAGACCAACAGACTACTAGAAAACCCAAGGTATGCAAAAAATGAGATGTATTGAATACCTGCTAATGGTTGCCAGTGTCTTCCTTATGTAGAAATTCTCCTAACTGATTTTAAAATATTGTGTTATGCAGATGAACATGAGTGAGTCAACTTCTCAAGTCGTAGCTGAAGCAGAAATCTCTCTTTCAGCTTCTGATGTGAAGGACAAGTACAGGGTAGGCACTTTTAGTGTCTGTTAGGTTTACGTCGTGTATTTTCGTGTAAACTTTATTTAATTCTTTGCGAGTTTTCAGCTTTGGCATATGTATTCGTTTTTCAATCATTATGTCTCTGGCTGCTAATATCCTTGTTTTTCAGGATGCCAGTCTATTGCCAAAATGGAAAGCGTTCGAGACAGTAATATTCCTTGAGCGGGTCAGAAATCATCTTCAGATATGATGTTGCTTTTCAAATATATGGTAATGTATTATTCCCTAACAATAAATTCCTTTACTGCATCTTAACAGGATGATGTTCTTAATGATTCAGAGAAGATAGCTGCATTTGACTTTGATGGATGCCTTGCAAAAACATCTGTGAAAATGTAAGAAGCTACTTCGTCACTCATAATTTTTCTGTTTCTTGGCCAATTATGATTTCTGGACCTGTAGTTTGTCTACTTCACTGATTAGGTTTTTCCAGAAAGGTAATCACACAATGCTTAGTAAATTTGGGCGGCTCATTGTTGTTATATTTTCTTAATATAATTGTGCTATTCATGAACGTCTTAATGGATCACATTGTTTTCGTTTTCCTTTTTCTCAGGGTAGGTGCCGATGCATGGTCCCTTATGTATCCTTCTATTCCTGAGAAACTGCAAAGTCTGTATAGTCAAGGCTATAAGCTGGTACCTTATTTTCATTTTGAATTCCATCTAAGCCATGTAACTCGATTGTCTCAATTGGTTTGTATAGAGATGCTGATTTTAAATGTTAATCAGGTCATTTTCACAAATGAGTCCAACATTGATCGGTGGAAGAACAAAAGACAAGCTGCTGTGGACTCGAAAATTGGACGCCTCAACAGTTTTATCAAGTGCGTGGAGGTCCCCATTCAGGTGAAGCGCGACGTTATTTAATCTACTCAAGATTACTGCTTCAACAAATCCTAATTATAATTTTGAGTAATTGAAAGAAACTATGATGCGTACAAACTCCCTATTTTAATTCATGCAAGTTCTTATTAGCCAACATTTGAACTTTTCAAAGTTTCAAAAGTATCAATTCTCTGACATGTTGATATATGAAGATTATAAATGGTTTCGTTCTGGAAACAGGTGTTTATAGCCTGCGGAGTCGCAAGTTCTGGTGGTAAAGATGACCTTTACCGCAAACCCAGGGCTGGGATGTGGCAACTCATGAAGAAGCATTTTAACTCTGGAATTGCTATTGATATGGATAAGTTAGTTTTCTCCCAACTTCCTCTTCGAAACTTGGATTTACCTGAAACTTCTAACAAAGCTGGAAGATTGCACACATTTGTCCATCAGCCTTCCTGATTAAACTCTATCCGTTTGTATTCTCTCTAGCACTTAAGTTTGGTTCATACTAACTTCTGTGCCATCAGATCCTTCTACGTTGGGGATGCAGCAGGAAGAAAAGGCGATCACAGCGACGCAGACATAAAATTTGCACAGGTATTTGTTACAAACATCAGGAATCTCAGCAATACTCAAGATACTTTTGCGACGTTTCTGATTGACAGTTACTTTTGTTTGGTTGCAGGCTAGTGGATTGAAGTTTTATACCCCAGAGGAGTACTTTATCTCTTGAAGTACATCAGTAGGGACTTATCTGTATCGGGCTTGTGCATTATGTGTTTGCAACTTGTTTTGTTGACAGTCGACACGAATGCTTTTTGTGATCAAACTATCAGTATGTATTCAATACAGCTTTTTGTGATCAAAACTATCAGTATGTATTCAATTCAACACTTTTGTATACGAGTCTGCCATTTAAGCATCAACTTATCAGCGTTACAGAGCTTACTGAACCAGGAAAAAAAACCTCATTTGAACAAGCAGAGTTGCAGAAGGAACATAACAAATCAATGACAACAAAAAATGGTTCAATTTCCGACTCATTTGCATACATGACGTTGGAAAAATTCTTGAATAATCTCTTCCGATGCTAATGACATACATCACATATTCACTCTCTTTTCTTTTTAATAATCAAAATAGATTAGGACCTGAAGTGGTGGTTATCACTCCTTTTGACCAATCTCGCCTTCCAGGATGGCGTGTCTTGTCAGAACAATCTCTTTCACCAAGTTCCTGTAAACAAAGGGCCTAACAGCAGCACGGAGGAATAGCTCAGGTGGGATTCTACTCTTCTTTATCTTCTTCATCCACCTTCCATACCCTACTGTCTTCCATTCTTCTGGCTTCACTTTCGCTTTCTTACCTCTCATTTCCAGCTCATCTCCTGCCATCTCTCCCTTTTCTTTTTCCTCCATTGCCTTTAACTGCTTCTCATAAAACTTATCTGACACCACCATACTCATCTCCGCAAGCTTCTCCATCCTCTCCGCGTTACTTGTCGCTTTCTTGAATTGCTCTTCCCAATACCTCTCATCCTCTTCCGGATCCAACTCCTCTATTTCACCTTCCAAACTGTCTTCGTCCTCATTTCCCTCCACATCCACTACCATGTTATCATCATCATCTTCTTCTTCCTCCACCTCACTCTCGTCATTATCATCATCATCATCATTGTCAGCCTCATCTTCAACCCATTCCGAGAATTGAGCCTTCTCTGAGTTTCCACTAATGTTCATCTCATCCTCATCTTCATCTGGAGCATCACACCCTAGCTCCATCTCCTCCAGCTTCGCTTTCCATTCTTTTGTGTACGGATGCAACAGTTCGATCGGGTGGTTTCCGAGCAAGAACTTCAAAACTTTCGACTTCTTTTCATCGCTCGACTTCTCATAAGCCTTCACCACATCATCGACAAAAGCTGTCTGTCTCACCTTCAACATCTTACACAACCCTCCGTAATAAGTACTCAGATCCACTCTACCTTCATCATCCTCCACTTCAAACACGAAACCAGATTCTGTTACCGGGTTTAGATAAGGGATGATCGAGTTAAAGAAATCTTCTTGAGGCTCAAACCTACACTGAAACACAGGCTTCTTCACATACACAATATCAGGTCTAAACCAAGCCGCACATTGACATATCAAAGACCTTGATTTGTTCCCCAGTCTCCCCATCAGATTCCATTTGTCCAGCCTCTGCTTCTTCTCCGCTTCCACAACCACTTCGCTAACCAACGTCCACTGCTCCCACGGCGATTCACCGAGCCTCCATTTCGGATGCCTAACGAAAACCCAGAAATACCTCAAACCAACATTCGAATCCAACTCCTTCACCCTTTTCTGGAAAGCTATATTCATCTCATGCTGCTCAATCTTCTCAAACTCCTCATGATTCTCCACTTCACCTGTCATACTAACACACTCATCAGAGATGGTACCACGAACCGGATCACCAACCACAACACCACGCCACGAGTAAGGTCCAAACTCTCCGTACTTGAACCAGTCATAAGGATGACGCAATCTCGGATCGTCCTTATCCATAAACCGGACCATCCTATCGTAACCAAGCCCTATCATCTCAAGCTCCTCCTCCGTGAACTTATCCGGGTGACTACTGAGGATGCTGCTTCGACTCTTGTCAGGGTTATTATACAATCGATAAAACAGAGATTCCGCTAGCTTCTTCGACTTCTCACGAGCATTCCGCTTCACCTGCTTCCTCATATCCGAATCCCCTTCAATCCTCCCGCCTGACGAACCTCCAGGCTTCTTCTTGCTCCGCCCTGCCAAAGCGCGAACGTCTCGCCGGAATCCACCATCTTTTCTGAGCAAAAGCTCGGAGCTTTTGACCCTGAACGGAAAATTCCTCTCGGTAACCGGTAAAACCGAAACGGTCCTTCTTACGACGGAGCTAGGTGGAGATTTACGGATGGAGAAAGGGAAGATGGAGAAGCTAGGGTTCAGGGTTTTAGAAAAGGATAAATCTTGACCCAACATTTCTTCCTTTGCGAAACAACCAAGAGATGTGATTAGAAACTGTAAAAATAATATAAGCCGATGAATACGACGACGCTTTGCCGTTTAGATCCGTCAAGCCATTTAGTAACTTAAAAAATTCAGTCTTTTTTTTTGGTTTCCGCCAGGATTTGCGATGGCGAAGAGGATCCACCTGACGGAACTAGGCTGCATCGCGTGCGAAGAACTCAGCGAGCTCGGTGCGGGTAAGGAAGGGTGGCTCGTGGACAATCCAAACCTTCTTTGCGCACTCGATTCCCACTCTTTAGCCCTAGCCCATCGATTTCTCATCCTGATTGTGAATTGGGGTGATCCTGATGCGCCCCGCGTCAAGATCAGACCCGATCTATCTCCGATTGAGGCGGAATCGATTACGGCGATCGAGTGGTTGGTATTTGACGACGTGAGGGTCGTCGTTGCAGGGACTTCCTGTGGATATCTCCTAGTTTACTCTATTGCCGGTGATCTGATTCATAAGCAGGTAAATTCCCAATTTTTGCTCGGTCCCATTATTAATCTCTCGATTTCGAAATTGATGTTGGCTTAAACATTGGTTTTATGAACACTGTCGTCTCCAAGAACCGTAAAACATTGTGGAAGTTGTTTGGTTAGGTACTTTCAAGTGGTCTTATGGATTGTGTGTATTAACAGATGGTACATCCAAGCCGTATCTTGAAACTAAGAGTTCGAGGAACTAAGAAAGATTTGATGCAAGAGACATCCTCTGAGGAGATTTGCGTTGTATTGCCTGGCATTATTGCCCGCTTTGATGGCTCTAATATTCAGGTAGCATAGAAAAAACTTCTGACACAAGGAGAATTGTTTGAGTGTTCAATTTTTTTCTGAGTGATTTGCTAAGTTCTGAGATTTGTATATTTTGTCTTTATAATTGTAGAGTATGCTTCAGAAATGGGTTCAAGAAAAAAATTCAAACTTTTGGGAACAAAAGAATAGAAAGGTTGATCCAGAAGATAGTGGTAGTTTGTACCAACGACTACCGTATCAGATATGGAATGTCAACAAGAATGGTGTGTGTGTTGATGCTACTGTCACTGGCATAATGCCTCCTCCATTACTGGAACATCAGGTGACTAGTGATGTCTATTTGATTGCTTCAAACTAGGAACTCTCTTTGCGGTTTTCTTAAGCATAGTTATGTTTCTGCTGTCGGATAAAAACAATAACCGAGACCTTTTTAGTTTAATCCGGTTTATAAATGTGGCTGATTTTATTCTTTGACAGTCAAGTCAACGTTATTATTGTGCAGTGACCATTGGAGAGGATGCTGTAATCTCAGCTTACAGGTTGGTAATATCTTCAGAGATGTTTTCCATATGTTACTTTTATGGTGTTCTTTTGTTGATGAAAGAAACCTTTTTGTTGATTAGAGTTTTTATGTTATGCTTTTTTGAAAGGCTATCGGAAGATAGAGGTAGGTCACTTGTTGGAGCGATTCTATCAAAGGTTGTGCCTGCAGCTGCTTCAACCATAGCTTCGTTTTCTAAACTGATCTGGAGAAGTAGTGATCAATCACCAAAGCGAAAGCCAGAAGCCAAGATTCAGTCATTTGCTCGAGGTAGATTTAATTCGTCTCTCTAATCACTTCACAAGAATAAGTCACTTGTTGAGCATCCATCTATGCTTAACCTTGTTGAATATTGGTGCAGCGTCGTCCTTGACATGTATAAAAGACTATCCAAGGAAAGGTGAGAAGCTCACATTATCTCCGAGTGGGACTTTGGCTGCGATAACAGATTCTCTTGGTCGAATACTTCTGCTAGACACCCAAGCTCTTGTGGTTGTCCGACTATGGAAGGTTTGTTTTACAATCCTAAATACTTCTTCGCACGAATTTCTAGTCTATTTTCATTAAAAAAACATTCTTTTCTAGGGTTATCGTGACGCTAGCTGCGTGTTCATGGAGATGTTAGCCAAAAAAGATAAAGGAAAATCTATAATTCACACAGAGCCGATGAAAAGCGATTACTGTCTATGCTTAGCCATTCATGCGCCACGCAAAGGCATAATAGAGGTAGCGTTGTCTTCTCTCAACAACATTATCGTTGTTTTGATTATATGCGTGATTGAATTGCTCGGGATTGAAACCAGGTGTGGCAGATGAGAACGGGGCCGCGTCTTCTAACGATTCAATGTGCGAAAGGTAGCAAACTGTTGCAGCCAGCATACAGGTTTGGATCAAATTCATCATCTTCTCCTTACATTCCTCTTGAAGTCTTCTTACTCAATGGAGATTCCGGCCAAGTCTCGATGCTCAACCGATCTCTATCTTAAATAGCTAAGCGAAATGTCTAATTGAGATTATAAGAGCAATTGATGGTATGTAATCAAGAACAAGAACTTAACAGTGATTCTTAATGTGTAGTCAGGTCAACTCAGGTGTATATGCTTTTCTTTTCTTTTTTATGTTTTGAGAATTGTATTTGATCATATGATTGTAAAACTACATACATACTCTCTATTGCTTTGCTTCAAAGATACAACAAATAGTTTATGTGCTACGTTTTGTGATTGATTTTCTAAAAAGTAACCCCCATAAAACGTGTAACCAATCTAATGTAAGTAATATATTTATGAGAATACAAATAAATGAAACTAGCATAAATTTACATGATAACATGTTATTTGTTAGGATTAACATTTATTTACTGAATAAAATACAAAAATTGTTGGTCGAAGTCATTACTCTAGTCAGTGATTAGTCCTTGTAAGTTCCCAAGAAACAACCAAAGCTTAGATTAGTTTTAAGATTTTTGTTTTACTTGGAAGCATCGAATTGCTTTTAATCATTGGGATTGGGATAGCTTCTTTGAAATCAGTTGGATTACCAGACACAGACCAAACAGTTCCAGTCCGTACGGTCATGGCTTCCTCTCTTCCTCCACTCATCTTCTTCACCGTCTTCTTTGCCCTCCACTCTCTCTCCGCCGTCGCCGATCACCACATAACCAGATCGCGTTTCAAACCTCCCCATTTCTCTCCTCTCTTCTTCTCTTCTCCGACCCAAAACGTCTCATCACCTATTCGCTACTTCGAGGTCAAAAAGCCTCCCATTCCCGATTTCCCGACAGCTCAACGACCGTGCTCGCATCGAATACTCCGCCATGACTTTGGCTACACCTATGGTAAACCGCCGGTTCTCGCCAACTACACCGTCCCCTCTCACTGCCCGTCTCGAGAATTCTCCAAAATCGTCCTCGAATTCAAATCCACTTGCCAGGGAAGACAATTCGACCGGATATTCGGCGTTTGGCTTGACGGAGTCGAGATTCTCCGGAGCTGCACCGCCGAGCCTAGGGCTAACGGAATCGTTTGGTCGGTCGAGAAAGATGTGACCAGGTATCACTCTATGCTCGTCAAGAACGAGACTCAGATTCTCGCTGTTTATCTCGGTAATCTGATAGATAAAACCTATACTGGCGTTTACCATGTCGATGTCATCTTCCATTTTTATCCAGTCGAAAGAAACCTGCGAGATTCTTCTTCTGTATCATCTGCTTACAGCTCTCCTAAAGCCGATATGATCCTTCCAGTTTCGCGAAACCTTCCGCTGAACGATGGATTGTGGTTTGAAATCGTGAATTCGGATGATTCTGTATACAAGGAAATCGAAATCCCTAGGAATGTGTATAGAGCTGTTCTTGAGGTTTATGTTTCTTTCCATGAGAAGGATGAGTTCTGGTATGGAAATCTTCCCAATGACTTTGTGACTGCCAACAATCTCAGTGCTGCTGGTAATGGACCTTTCAGAGAAGTTGTGGTTAGCCTCGACGGGAAAACTGCCGGTGCGATTTGGCCTTTCCCTGTTGTTTTCACCGGAGGGATCAATCCTTTACTCTGGAGACCCATCACAGCTATTGGCTCTTTTGATTTGCCAAGTTATGACATCGAGATAACGCCCTTCTTGGGAAGCTTGTTAGATGGAAAGACTCATAAGCTGGGGTTTAGCGTGACCAATGCCTTGAATGTTTGGTATATCGATGCGAATTTGCATCTTTGGTTGGATCAAGAGAAGGAGATAGTCGAAGGGAAGGTGTTGGAGATCAGTAGAAGCTCTCTGGAGATCAGCTCTGTCTCGGACTTCAAGGGCTTGAATGGAAACTTCACTACAAAAGCAAAGAGGTCGATAAATGCGATCGGGCTGGTCAAATCCTCTCATGGGGACATCATAACCAATGCCAATCAAGAATTCAGCTATGGAAACACAATGGTTTTAGGTAAAGATGGGAACTTTCAGATCATAGATCAGTTGATCCAAGCCGATGACCGTATTCACGCCAAGAAAGGCTCGAGAGAAATCTACGCAGCAAAATCCATCAAGAGCTTTCCTTTTTACCTCTACGCTGACTCGTTGGAGCAACAGAATAACACATCTTTGGAGATTGCAAATGTCACGATGGGATTCGACGAGGAGAAATCAGAGAGCAACAACGGGTTGAGGAGAACATTTAAGAGCAAGCTAGAGAACAAGCAAGAAGGGTCAGGAGTTATGGTGGTGAAGAATAACTTAGTGGTCAGTGGATATGGAAGCACACAACAAGTGTATAACTATGTTGGAAGTGACCAATGTTACTTCAAGAACATCAGTAGCTTCAACTACACCATTCTATATGACAAGCTTGAAACTGTTTGCAAGAAGAAAACACTGAAGCTGCCACCACGGCTCGAGATGACCAGACAACCTTTGTTGGCTTGATATATGACCAGAGAGAGAGACCTCGCTCTTGCTGTGAGTGATGGTGGAGAAAGAAAATCACATATAAATAAAAAAAAGTTCCGTTCTGTTTTTTCTGTGTTTTTTCCCGTTTTTCCGACGATGTCTCGGTGAGATCTGCTGTATATACTGTCGTCCTGGTCAACAACGCTCATCGTGCCTGTGCAAATGAACTCTGTGTAGCAATAGAACCGGTTATTATCAATGGTTAATGATTGAATTCCCCTCACAGTGAACCGGTATCTGAACTATGTTTCCTTTGTCACAGTAACACTAGTTTCGGAATTATGAGAGTAAGTGGAAGTTCTGTCCAAAACATTCTCATTGTGGAGTAAACCGACGAATTTCGGTATTATGTAAATTGCCAAATTCTATATATCGAACCAGAGAATCGTACCGGAAAATTTACCTCAGAGGAGCAAGGAAATCCGAAAGGTAGGTCCCACTATTATCCAGATAGATCGTACGTGGCTAAATTACAGCCGTCGAAGTGATTGACTTAAAGAAGGTCAAACCTTGAATCGCATCTCTCCCGTCTTCCTTCGGTGATAAGGAAGGAAACACCAGACCAGACCAGACCGGCACAAGGAACGGGGAAAATCAGACAAGCATTGATCTTCGAAACTTTAGGTTCTTCTGTGATTGAGAATGAGCTTATCATCGCCAACCAGGTCTGGTTAATTCTTTCGATTTTTGTTTTGATCCTTTAGTGCTTTTTTGCTACATCCTGAGACTTTTTTTTTTGTTTGTGGAATTTTTGGCGGTTGTAATCAGTGCCTGTAGTTCGTCGAGATGTTACTCTTCGGGTTTATCGTTGCCGATAGGGTTTCGATCGAATCCCATCAATGTAGGATTGGTTTGTTACCCAAGAAGACACAATAATGCTGCTCGGAAGTTCGTCGTGGCTTGCTCCTCCTCCTCCTCCTCCTCCTCTACCGGTACGTATGTCCTGCAATCCAGATTCTTTTAAGATTTATTCTCTGCGTGAAATTTTCGATCTTGAATCGATTCGGGTTCCTAGCTGCTCATTGGAATATCCGTTGCCCTTGAAATGTTGCGTCTTTCTCTTTTGGGCATGTCGAATAGAATCAGATATTTCCAGTTTTGAAGTCACTCAACGACGAATCTCTGCCATTATCCTTTTGTTAGTCTTAAAAGAATCTTTCTCACGCTTACACATTTTGTTCAAAATGTGTAAATCAGATCCATTGTTAGTTAAGGCTGCTAAAGGGCAAGCCGTGAGTCGCCCTCCAGCTTGGATGATGAGGCAAGCAGGAAGGTATATGGCTGTTTACAAAAAGCTCGCCCAGAAACACCCGTCCTTCAGAGAGAGATCAGAGAACACTGATCTAATAGTGGAAATCTCTTTGCAGCCTTGGCAAGCATTCAGACCAGACGGCGTCATCATCTTCTCTGACATCCTCACGCCTTTACCCGCATTTGGTGTCCCATTTGACATCGAAGAAGTTAAAGGCCCCGTGATCCAATCTCCCATCCGAACTCAAGAAGATTTGAAGAGATTGCATCCTATTGATCTCGACAAACTTCACTTCGTTGGAGATTCTCTCAAGATTCTGAGACAAGAGGTGGTTTTTCCTTTTCTCTCAGCTTTCCCCTAGTGTTTAACCAAATGCCTTGAAAACGGATTCTTGTTTTGAAAGGTCGGGGAACATGCTGCGGTTTTGGGTTTCGTTGGAGCGCCTTGGACAATTGCGACATACATTGTTGAAGGAGGAACAACTCGGACATATACAGTGATAAAGAGCATGTGCCACACTGCACCAAATGTACTGAGAGCCCTCTTATCTCATTTAACCAAAGCCATCACGGAGTACGTTGTTTACCAAGTTGAGCACGGAGCTCACTGCATACAAATATTCGATTCATGGGGTGGACAATTGACTCCTGAGATGTGGGAGCGCTGGTCCAAACCCTACATCGAAGAGGTATAGTTGAATGCTTTCATCTTGAGGACTTGAAAGATTCTCTTATGGCGCTAACGTTTTTTTTTGGTCATTTGGGCTCGCCAGATCATTCATGCTGTAAAGAAAAGATGTCCAGATACGCCGATAGTTTTCTACATCAATGGAAACGGTGGCCTTCTTGAGCGGATGAAAGGAACTGGAGCTGATGTTATTGGACTTGACTGGACTGTAGATATGGCTGATGGAAGGAGGCGATTGGGAAGCGAGGTTAGTGTACAGGGAAATGTTGATCCAGCTAACCTATTCTCTCCGCTTCCTGCTTTAACCGAAGAAATTCAAAGGTAAGTAGTTGCTTTGTTCAGCTGAAGATAGTAGTGCTTATATTCATTTCAAGAAAGTGTCTGTTTCGTATCAGAGTTGTGAGGAGTGCTGGACCAAAAGGGCATATACTCAACCTAGGACACGGTGTCTTGGTAGGGACACCAGAGGAAGCCGTGGCTCATTTCTTTGAAACCGCTAGGAGCTTGGATTACCAAACAGTTTTCCCAAATCATGTTCCTGCAGAAAAAGCTGAATCTGAATTGGTTGCCTGAGGAATGTTGAACAGACAGGTGAGACAATTCCCTATGCCGAAGATATCTACTGTTTTAGGTTTGATGAACAAATGTTTGAGTCTCTTAATTTTGGTGCAGGAATCAGAGAAAAACTTGCATGTCTGACTCATAATCTATCCCAGAGTTGGTAACTTGCTATGAGAGAGACATTCGAAGCTGTCTTGGTCTTAACTCCTAACAGTGTCTTGAGTTGCTCAATGTTGCTGCTTCTTTTGGAGATATGACTCTGGTTAAAGTTTTAACCAAACATCAATCTCTTTCCCTGTTTGTTATCCTTTTTTTCTTCATATGATTCTTTTCGAACTCCATATCTGATGTATCTTCTCTCTTGTCCCACTTGGATGTGAAACCAAGTAAGCTTATTTTGTATCATGACTTCGTGATATACCTCAATTTTATATTTATTTTTGATAAGAGTATATATGCATGTACCTGAATTGAAATTTAAGTTTGTTTGAGTTTTCTCTGAAAGAAATCTTTGATAAAAATTTATCTAAAATTACACCAAATGATGTCAAATTAGTTTATTTCATGTAACCTCAAAAGAAACTAATCCAAACTCTAGACTAAGCACTAATCACGTAAATTGGAAAAAGGGAAAAAGAAAAATAAATTTAATAGAGAAAAAGACGTGTATAAATGCAAGGAAGATAACTTTAGTAGATAGCTTAGTGATAGATGGTCCATTTTTAGTGATTACATACTGCATTGCGTTGCATTATTTCGACATATTCATGTATTTTTTTGGTCGAATATCTTTTAAATATTAACGTGACTTAAAACCAGTTACCAAATTATAAGTGTTGAGAGAAACCAAGAACATTCGTCCAAAAAATCATAGCGATGCATTCATATAACCACGATAAAACCTAAAAACCAAGCATTCTACTTCTTAGGTTGTTTCGCTTTAAGGGCTTCGAAGACTTCCAGCCAAGCTTCGAAGGCTTCGCGAGCATCTAGCCTTACTTCAAAGCTATCAAGTCTTTTCAAGAGAGATTCAATAGCATATTCTGCATTTTGAAGCCTAGCTACAACCGACTCAACCAAATCTTTCAACAATATAATCAATTCTACTGTCGAACTTATTACTTTCAATTCGTTTGTAATCTGAATCTGAATTTTAGAAAGTTATTCGGTAGCAACCTGAACAAATCTATCAAACCTGAACACATTTTTGTCATTTACTATTCTTTTACTCTGTTTTCTTCTCTCCATCTTATGGATCAAAATGTGAGATTTTTTTCTTTTTTTTTCTCATTGCAAATTGACGAGTTCAACGAGTTAATCTGTAGCTCTTTGCAATTAATGTCAGCAAAACTAGAAGCAAAAGCAATTTAGTTTTCTTTATTGATCTTAGAACAAGCATCTACTTTGAAGTTAGCTCCACAAGTAACACCTTCACTGTCAATCCTCGGCATCGCCTTCATCTTGTTAGTCGGATGTTCAAAACTCTTGAGCCCCGTCTCACTGTGAAACATACAACCTGCGAATACATAAAACACATCCATCAAAACTTCACATTTCACATTTTTTTTTGTTATTTCATTATTTCGCCGTTATATGTTATAACGTTATCGAATCAGTTTATTATTACGGTAATTAAAGCTGAATACGCGTGAATCAATTTATTATGGAGGTAAAGTTACGTTGGATCCACGTCATTCCCCATCAATTACTCTTTGCTCTTTGAAATTTGTTCTTTACAATTATCTCGTTAGAACTTTATAAAAATATATCTTTGGAATTTGTTAAAGATTCACTAAATCTATAATTATTCAATATAGGCAAATATTTTAAAAATTATAATCATGAACTAATAGGCTTTCATATCCTTATTTACTATTTAGTTTCTTAATTATTATGATATTATTAAATAATAATCAATTCATACATATTCAAAAAAATATATTCGAGATCTTGCAATATTTTCCACTATAATTATTATATTTATTTGAATATATATCAAAACAAAAGTTTAAAAAATATTTTACTAATTTTATAAAAGTTAAACACGAGAAAATTGTTTTTTTTTAAGTTTGTGGATTGACCACAAAATCCATAGTCATTAAGCGGTGCATATTAGAGTTATGTTTTCAAGATTATATATTTTTACGAGTTAGTCCGAATAGTATTTTATTTCAGTGCAAAACGGGTTAAGTATACATGTTAGTACGGGTTGACAGTTAGTCCAGGTTGACAGTTCTATATATAATCATTAATTAGACATATTATAAAATTTAGATAAATTTATTTTTTCTTAAATTTCAAAAAAAAAAATTAAATTAAATTATCATGCGCTATAAAGATAGCGCGGGTTGAATCCTAATAAATCATTAATACTAAATTTGTAATCAAGCATTTTAATTTTCATTCTCAACCAAAATTACTCCTCAAATAAAATAATAGATTAAAAAACTATATTATATATGAAATTAACATTCCATTTGGTGTAGCAAAAAACTAATAGTTTGAAACAAAATGAAAAGGATTAAGATGTAGTATAATAGAGTGGTTTGTGTTAGTATTTGTTATCGATAAAAAATTGAAATGGAAAATGCTGAAAAGTGAGAGATTATGATTGTAAGATAATTTATATGATCTGAGTCAAATGAAATCGCAGCATATAAAACAAATTCATAAGGTAGAGGTATAGTCACAACCATGGCCTAACCAATTTGCTTTCGTGAATCATCCCACTTGTATTTTTTATATCTATTAAAAGTTAAAACAGAGAAATGCAAATCGAAGACTATACTATAGTCTTGCCCTCCCCGAATGTTTCTGATAAATAATGTTAACTATCATCTAATACGTCAACCGAATTATCACCGACACTGACCCCACACCAAACCATTAATTATGCATAACTTTATAATAATGTAGCTATCATCCAATAATTGAACCTTGTTATTCTTTAATCTATAAAGGGATCTATAAACTACAAAGTTTTTGTATAATTAATTCAGCATTATTGCTAAATTTCAAATTAAGAAGACGGCCATGATTCATCAAACCCATAAAGAAATACAAAAGGGTCAATGATGAATGTTCGAACGAATCAGTCTACCCAAGAGCCATTTTTTGCAATAAATTTTTAATAATTCATAAACTTATACACTTTATCTAGTCAAGAACATTTTACATGACAAAACGAACTGTTTTAGTTCTCTAATTTGATACGTATGGGATGTGTTTAAGAAAATGAATTAATTTTGAAGCGAATATTCTAACAGATAGACAAGAACCCAAGTAGCGACTAGCGATACATATCACAAACAGTTTTTTTTTTTTTTTCACAAATCACAAACTTGGTTGACTCGAGTACATATATATATATATATATATTATAATGACGTATTCAGTGATTCCAAATTTCGAATATTCCATTAATAACTATAAAAAAAATAAACCTTTGATGTATTAGTCGTTTATCTCACACTCTATTCTTTTTTCTCTCTTTCATAAAAGGTAGTCAATTTAAAAAAATAAAAACGGACAAAACTATGACATTTGGTCATACAGAGGTTCTCATGGTTTCAGAGAAATTTAGGGATAGAAATTAAGAGCATACACTTAGCTAGTAAATAAGAGAAGAAGAGAATGAAGGAAACATATATATTTAAAGAAGTTGCATAGCAGATGAGTAACATGCCCGCAAAAACTAAGAGCATCATTATTGCGGTATCTTAAAGGGGTTCTTAAGAGTTTTTAGCCAACAAAATAAATGAAAATTAAAACAATATCTAAGAATCGTTTCTTAATTTAGATCCGTAAGAAACGGTTCTTAGGGGGCACGTGTCAAAAGGTCCCTCATCTTCCTCCTTCATCTTCTCCTACGGATTTCAGGCTCAAAAGGTGATTCTCTCCTATCTTCTATCTGTGATTCTCTTCTCTCTTCTCAAAAGGAGACAATTTTTCATCGATGATGTTCTCCTTTTGACCGTTGCGAAATTGCAAAACTCTCTATCCAATCTCTCTCTTCCGTTCGTCAACATCCAATTTCCTTGGTCTCCTAAAACCGAATCTCTCTTTTGAATACTCCGAGATCCCCTCCGAGAAAGACTTCTTCTCCGCCGTCAAAGCCAGTGAACGCGTCGTCTGCCACTTTCACCGCGAGAATTGGCCCTGTAAAGTATGGATTCACAATTGGATTTTTTTTTACTATCTCTTGTTCGAAGATTCTGATACATACTTTCCCGAGTTTCTCATTGTCTTTTATGTTTTGGTAAGATACTTTGGCTGCATTTGAATTTTGGGGTTTAGTTTTTAGATTTCTCAGGTTTCAATTGACTAGTTCAATTTCCAGGAGATTTTGCTGCATTTTCTTTGAAAAATTGTCTCCTTTTGGTTTAATTGTTTCTGTTGTTGGATTATGGTTGTTAGTGTTAATAAATGGTAATAAATGCATGAAATTCTCAATCTCAGGAACATGGCATCCTCTTTGCTTAGAGTTGCGAGTGAACACAGTTCGGTTGTGGCAGTTATCGGCAGAGGGCATATTAATGGAATAAAAAAGAATTGGAAGCAGCCTATAACGGTTTGTAGCTGTGAAACTTGTCGTTAACAGTCTCTGAATTTTGTCTCTGGATTGTGGTTGTTTGTTTACTCCAATTCATGGAATTTGCAGATGAAAGATCTAATGGAGATACCGAGCGACGAGTCAGTATTTACCGTGAAGAGGATAGTATCATCAGTGGCAATTGCAGTTACATGGACAGTTATAGTTTCGGTTCCATAATCTCCTTCTTCTTATTCAATACCCAAAATAAAACCAATACAAAACCAAAAGATCGAAAAGGATGAAGTTTCTGATGGCGAAGGTGCAACAGTGCAGACACTGAAACCAAAAGCAAGACAAGGGACCGAGAAGAGCAGCATAGATCAGAAAGCTCGAGATGGTGGTGGGTCGGGTACCAGTTCGTCGCTAGAGGAGAATATTGTTCTTGGTGTTGCATTGGATGGCTCAAAACGTACACTCCCGATTGATGAAGAACTCGAGGCATCTGGTGCATTAATGGAATCTGAAGAACTTGGTGTTGCATCAGAATGAGTGAAGGACAAGAAGTTTAAAGAGTGCATTTGTAGAAAGTAAGAAAACGCAATTGAAGAAGTGAGCGCGACTCTGTTAATTTTTTTAAGCGTAGAGGTTTGCGCCGTTTCATCTGTGTAAATAATTACATTACCAATGACTGAAAAACTCAAAAGTAGTTTTTTTGTGTTTGAAAAATGCAGCATGATCAAATTTGACTTTAAATCCAACGGTAACACTTGAGATAGTGCATAACAAAATTTTGAACTTGGAAGATCTTTACTTAAAGAAACATGGTGGTTAAGTTACCAACTAAAATACCAATAAAATTTTGAACTTGGAAGATCTTTACTTAAAGAAACATGGTGTTTTTTTTTGTTAAGAACCCCATAAAGGGTTCTATCAATAAACTAGTTATTTATTAAGTTTCTAAAGAGAAGTTCTTAACTTAAGTTTATTAATAAAAAATTCTCTAAGAACCTTTAATGGGTTTCTCCCAATAATGATGCTCTAATAGTTTTGTTGTTGCTTCCACAGTTTTCGTGTTCTCATATGTCATCTACTGACGAAAGGTGTTACGATTGAACCGATTTACTTTGAAAAAAAATACTATATGAAATGTAAATTTTTTTTTTTTTTTTGATAACCTAGGCTGTCCGGTCGACATCTTACCGGAGAGATGAAGACTGGCTACCATATGCCAAACCAGTAAGACTTCGCGCCTTCCGACTATTGCCTAGAGTGAGTTGGCCCAACTGACAAAGCCTCCTCACGGGTTTTCAACTAGGCCGAAGCCCAGTGTCAGCTTACACACATGGTCGTGATTAATGTTTCGAGCACCAGCGCAGAGAGGGAATCGAACCCGAGTTCCCCGTTGGTGGAACAATCCCACCTCTCCATTACCACTCGACTACGCTCATGTGGGCTATATGAAATGTAAAATACGTGCAAGAAAATAACTTTTTGTTCCCTTTATTTATATAAACATTTAACTAACCATAAATATTTAGCTGAATAATTTGTCATAATATTGTTGTTGTATCATCATCCAAATTCACACTCATAATATTTGTTATGCATGTTGACAAAAAAAAGTAATATAAACATTTCCTTTTTGGATAATCGGCGTGAGATTAGAGGCAACAAAGAAAAAGATGAGTGAACCTTTAATTAGAAGAAAAAAAAATCATTAGATACTCTAAAGTCCTTACTATGATTTTTTCTTCAGAATACTCTTAATTATCATTAGAGTTGTGATAACATAAGTTAAATAAGTCAATAGAAACAACTCTACCGAAAAAGAATTTTATAAAAATAGCAAATCGAGTAATAAAGTAGGATACATAAATAAAATTAAATCTTTTTGAAAGTCAACTTGATTGCCTGTGAAAGTTAGGGTCAGAGATTTGTGCATCTTCGTGCATAGACAAAATGCATGCACGAGCTCACACGATCCTGTTTTTTTCTTTTTTTTTCATAAGCTAAAAACCAATTGTTTTTCTGTTTTACCAAAGGTATGATTAAATACAAAACCTTGTTAAATGTAATTCCATAACGCTTATATACTAAGAAATCAAATTCAATAATTCACTAATAGTATTCATTTTCTTACTTAATTTTGTAAAGATTTTCTTACTTAATTTGTGCTAAATAATTCTAATGATCAATACAGTTATACAAATTACAAATTAAGTAACAAACTTTAAGTTTACCATATGAAATGGCATGGAATTAAGGAAAATATTCTATTTCCTTATGTTATGTAATTTGTTTGCAATAATATCAAAAAGATGCAAAATATCCGTGAGTATTATCATTCCTTTTCACTATATAAAAAAAAAAGACGAATAACATTTTTGACTAATTAATTCACAAATAGAACTCAGCAGAATAGTCAAATAAAAATATGGAAACATAATAATGAAAAATAATATTTGAACTCAGCATCACTTGCTCTATATATATATATATATATATATATATACTTGACTCTCTACTTTCTCATTCGCTATCATCCTCTGAATCTGATTCCACATTCTCTCTATTGTGGCTTCGATTTTGATTCCCATTTAAACACTCTCCGCAGATTTCTTCTTATAGGTTTCTTTTGTCTCAATCCATTCAAATTCTGTTTTTTTTTTCCGGTTCCATCGGCGAGATTTGTGCAACAGAAAAAAAGACAAATCTTTTTCGATTTGTTATTATTAATTATTAAAAATCGTTCCTTGATCTGATGATTGCAGAAGAACTCAGAGAGCGCGAGATCAATCGATTGATTGTGATCGTCAGCGATAATGGCGGGTCGGAACATAGAGAAGATGGCATCAATTGATGCGCAGCTTCGTCAACTGGTTCCTGCTAAAGTGAGTGAAGACGATAAGCTTGTCGAGTATGATGCTCTTCTCCTCGATCGCTTTCTCGACATTCTCCAGGATTTACACGGAGAGGATCTCCGTGAAACGGTAACGTATCCTCTTTATATATATATATATAATCTGATTGAATCGATACCCATTTGCTGCTATAGATCGCAAAAATTTCAAACCTTCATCTCATATCTGTTTCGATGATGATGAGAATATTTAAACTTGGAATCGGATTCGATTGACGTATTAGTTATGTGTATAGCAGGAATGTTTTTGATTCATCTGAATCTGTTTAGTTGTGTTTAGGTTCATGGTAAAACAATGATCTTACTGTACAGGTCCAAGAGCTCTACGAGCTTTCTGCTGAGTATGAAGGGAACCGTGAGCCTAAGAAGCTTGAGGAACTAGGGAGTGTCCTTACGAGTTTGGATCCTGGTGACTCCATTGTTATCTCCAAGGCTTTCTCCCACATGCTTAACTTAGCCAACTTGGCCGAGGAGGTGCAGATTGCTTACCGCCGCAGGATCAAGAAGCTCAAGAAGGGTGATTTCGTTGATGAGAGCTCTGCCACTACCGAATCCGATATTGAAGAGACTTTCAAGAGACTCGTCGCGGATCTTGGTAAGTCTCCTGAAGAGATCTTTGATGCCCTGAAGAATCAGACTGTGGATCTTGTTTTGACTGCTCATCCTACTCAGTCTGTGCGTAGATCTTTGCTTCAGAAGCATGGGAGGTTAGTTTTTGACTTCCTCCTGGATTTTCTCTCTTCGCCGAAGAGAGTGAAACAACTCTTTTTTGGCTAGTGTATTGACCTTAAATGCTTTCTCAGGATAAGGGACTGTCTTGCTCAACTGTATGCAAAGGATATCACTCCTGATGACAAGCAGGAGCTCGATGAGTCTCTTCAAAGAGAGGTAACTTACTCAGCCTCACTGGGTTGTTACATGTTGATTTGATATTAATGGAAAGATTGGCCTTTTAAAACTCTCCTGCTTTGTTTAGATTCAAGCTGCATTCCGCACAGATGAGATTAGAAGAACACCTCCGACCCCGCAAGATGAAATGAGAGCCGGAATGAGCTACTTCCACGAGACAATCTGGAAAGGTGTCCCTAAGTTCTTGCGCCGTGTGGACACAGCGCTGAAAAACATTGGGATTGATGAACGTGTCCCTTACAATGCCCCATTGATTCAGTTCTCTTCGTGGATGGGTGGTGATCGTGATGGTACATGCGTTTTCTGCGATACTGACAAAAGAATCTCTTTCTTGTTTCCTATTTTTCACCCTCTAATCGACTGACCTGAATTTCAGGTAATCCGAGGGTCACACCTGAGGTCACTAGAGATGTGTGCTTGCTAGCTAGAATGATGGCTGCCAATCTCTACTATAACCAAATCGAGAATCTGATGTTTGAGGTTTTTTTTATCTCTTTTGAAATCTCATTATTTTTCCGGTTTTCCTGCAATTACATTCTCTTGATTCATTCATTTTTCTTCTTGGCAGTTGTCTATGTGGCGTTGCACTGATGAGTTCCGTGCCATGGCTGATGAAATCCATAGGAACTCAAGGAAAGATGCTGCAAAACATTACATAGGTTTGAAGCAGAAAACCTTCTTTGGAGATTTTTTACTAGCAAGATCAAAACAGTAACACAAAAGTATACAATGGTATTGCTTTTGCATTCTTAAGTTTTTTTTTGTTTTCTTAACTCAATGCAGAATTCTGGAAGACAATTCCTCCAACTGAGCCATATCGTGTGATTCTTGGTGATGTGAGGGATAAACTGTATCACACACGTGAGCGCTCTCGTCAATTGCTGAGTAACGGAATCTCGGACATCCCTGAAGAAGCTACTTTCACCAATGTGGAACAGGTAAGAAACCTCTATACTCTGCAAAATGTTTCTTTACTAAATTGTTGCCTGATTCTAACAACCTGTTAGTTCGTGCCATTAGATTTTCTTCCAGCCTTAAACTTGTTCCCCTCGCAATATTCATGGAATTTAATTTGTCTTTACTGTTCTTTTTTCTATCTACGCAGTTCCTGGAGCCTCTTGAGCTTTGTTACCGATCACTATGTTCATGTGGTGACCGCTCTATAGCTGATGGAAGCCTTCTTGATTTCCTGAGGCAAGTCTCTACCTTTGGACTCTCCCTTGTGAGACTTGACATTAGGCAAGAGTCTGAACGCCACACCGATGTCTTGGATGCTATCACCAAGCACTTGGATATCGGTTCCTCCTATAGAGACTGGTCTGAAGAAGGCCGACAGGAATGGCTTCTAGCTGAACTAAGCGGCAAGCGTCCACTTTTTGGACCTGATCTTCCCAAAACTGAAGAAATTGCTGATGTCCTGGACACATTCAAAGTCATATCCGAGCTGCCTTCAGATTGCTTTGGAGCTTACATTATCTCTATGGCAACTTCACCTAGTGATGTGCTTGCAGTTGAGCTTTTACAGCGTGAATGCCACGTGAAAAAGCCACTTAGAGTTGTTCCACTCTTTGAGAAGCTAGCTGATCTTGAAGCGGCTCCTGCTGCTGTTGCAAGACTCTTTTCTTTAGACTGGTACAAAAACCGTATTAACGGTAAACAAGAGGTTATGATCGGTTACTCAGATTCAGGGAAAGACGCTGGGCGTCTCTCAGCTGCTTGGGAACTATACAAAGCTCAAGAAGAGCTTGTGAAGGTTGCTAAGGAATATGGAGTGAAGCTAACTATGTTCCATGGCCGTGGTGGCACAGTTGGAAGAGGAGGTGGTCCCACTCATCTTGCTATATTGTCTCAGCCACCGGATACAGTTAATGGCTCACTCCGAGTCACGGTTCAGGGTGAAGTCATTGAGCAATCATTTGGAGAGGAACACTTATGCTTTAGAACACTTCAGCGTTTCACAGCTGCTACTCTTGAGCACGGAATGAACCCTCCGGTTTCACCAAAACCCGAGTGGCGTGCTTTGCTAGATGAAATGGCTGTTGTTGCAACTGAAGAATACCGATCTGTCGTTTTCCAAGAACCTCGATTTGTCGAGTACTTCCGCCTCGTAAGTATCCATCCATTCACATCAATCCGAAATTTCAACAAATGTTTTGCGTGTGTTTTAAGTACATCAACCGTTGGTTTGGTTTGCAGGCTACTCCGGAGCTGGAGTATGGACGTATGAACATCGGAAGCAGACCTTCAAAGCGAAAACCGAGCGGTGGGATCGAATCTCTCCGTGCAATCCCATGGATCTTTGCATGGACACAAACAAGATTCCATCTTCCTGTGTGGTTGGGATTCGGAGCAGCTTTCAGGTATGCAATCAAGAAGGATGTGAGGAACCTCCACATGCTGCAAGACATGTACAAACACTGGCCGTTTTTCCGAGTCACCATCGATCTTATTGAAATGGTGTTTGCCAAGGGAGACCCCGGGATCGCTGCTTTGTACGATAAACTTCTTGTCTCAGAGGATTTATGGGCTTTTGGAGAGAAACTCAGAACCAACTTTGAAGAAACCAAGAACCTCGTCCTCCAGGTATAAATAAAAACAGAGTCCTCTGTTTCGTATTCGTTAAAATTGCAGTTCCACTAAAATCCCTCTGTTGCAGACTGCTGGACACAGAGACCTTCTTGAAGGAGACCCTTACTTGAAGCAGAGACTTAGGCTGCGTGACTCTTACATTACAACCCTCAACGTTTGCCAAGCCTACACATTGAAGAGAATCCGTGATCCAAACTACAATGTGACTCTGCGACCACACATTTCCAAAGAGATCATGCAATCAAGCAAATCAGCACAAGAGCTTGTCACGCTTAACCCAACGAGTGAATACGCGCCTGGACTTGAGGACACACTCATCTTAACCATGAAGGGTATTGCCGCAGGATTGCAAAACACCGGTTAAGCGAGTGAGTGAGAGAGAAAACAACAACACTTCGAATCTCTTGTCTTTTCTATCTGCCCTTTTTAATAATCTCTTTTTTTTAGAATCCAAAATAATAAGTCATTACGGTTGGATTACAGTTTACTTTATGTATCCACCGTTAAAAGTTATAATCTTCCTTTTTGTATGAATCTAAACAGTAACACTGCTCTGTTTCTGGAAGTGGAAACAAAAACAGAACACAGAGACAGTGAATCTTAATTTTATCTTCTTTGTCTTTTTGTTTCTGCTCTCTTTCTCACAATACCAGAATCATTCACAGTTGTTGATATGTTTCAATGACACGTGTACCTTGCACGTCGTCTAAAGTCTGAATGTGGTCCCTGAAGCGGCATGCATGTTTAATCGAACTAGGCCGTTAAAGAAGGGAGGTGCGTCGAGGAAACGACACGGTTTTTTTTTCTGTTTAAAACACACGGCACGTATTTCGTCTACATCTATGTCATTGCTAAAGAAGTAAGTCAGGAGCGAGTGTTAATCACGCGTCCTAAACCGGTGTAAAGTCTCATTTGGCTTTCCTTGCGTGTGCTGCAAGCAAAATCATCATCTAATTATTATTGCCATACTTTACTGGGAGGAAAGAGAGAAGTAAGTAATATAAATGAGTGGTTTTTGCTCTCTCCGTTTATTTTCTATGGTTTCATCATCACCTAAGTAACCAAAATTTTGTCTATGTACACATGACTAAATCTCTCTTTCAATTCCTAAACCTAACAAGAGAAATGAATAAATCAAATCACAATTGATTCTCTAAACTAAACTCCTAAGCCTGAGAGATTATTGACAAGTTTTTTTTTTTTTTTAGTATGAACATGTAGTACTAGTAGTAACGTGGCTTGAGTTTGCTAAAGGCCATAGTGCCTCACTGAATTCTCCAGTGCTTCCTTGCTTGGACACACAATCTCCTTCATCCGAATCCCAAGTTTGTAAATTTTGAATGCTGGTACAACTCTCACTTTCTCTGTATCACCCACTGAAGGACATTTCTCGATTTCCACCTACAGACACATCACAGTAAGTTTACTTGTTGTTGCATAGACAGATGTTTGAAATTTTGTTTTTTTTTTTCTTTACCTTGAGGAAGCGCAGAGATGGGTAACGAATACAGAGTGCGTCCATGAAAACAGACATCTCTTTGCAATGTTGATCAGAAGCTCTCATAAATAGTACAATGGAAACTCCTGCCAATTGAAGTATACAACAACTTAAGGAAAGTTCTCTCCCTGTAAGCAAAAACAGACAAGTTCAAATATCACTTACCTGGTCGGGTCAATGCAGCTTTTAACTCTTCAAGACTAAAAATCTCTTCAACTTCTCCTCCAAATTCCATGTTTAGAACTACTTCTCCGCGAGATTTCTTCAATGCGACTTGAGCGTGAAACAAAGATTCAGCAATTTCCTTGTCATAAGACAGCTCCTTTCTTAAGGTTTCGTAATCGCTCACTGCCTCAGCCCATCTTTCCAGCTACAATTTCACAGGAAGAAGATTAGAGAACAAGTAAAAAATCCAAAACTAAGTCAATCCATATTAGATTGTTACCTTGCTGTATGATACAGCCCTTTGACGAAGAGGCTTTGTGTAACTCGGTAGAATGAGCAATGCATGGCTACAATCTTCGATTGAGCTCTCCCACATCCCAACCTTAAAGAAACAATCTGCTCTATGACTGAATAGAGTAGCATTGTATGGATCAAACCTAAGGCCTTCTGCATAAGCTGCGCTTGCTTCAGTGTATCTTTCCAATTCGTAAAGATGGTTACCACGATCACGCGCCCTAACAATCAATCTAACATTTCTATAAAACGTTTCAATCTCACTGTTTCGTGGATCAATCTTTAAAGCTTTCTCTGCAGCTGTAATTGCATTTTCAAACCTACAAAAAGTTTTTACCCATGAACATGACACAATAATAAACCATTAATCAAACAATAGTTCTATAAATCTCACCTTCCTACAGCCAACTCCATTTGGGATTTGACAAAAGATGTGTAGGCTTCACATATCATATCGAAAAACCGAGTCTGTGAGAAAGAGGCTGGGAATGGTTCTACTTTGGGGACAGATTCTAGTACTGTTTGAGCATCATCAAGCCGTAAGAGTTTCAGTAGTGCTTCAACTTTACACATAGTTAGCTGCAGATTTGAGATAATGTAAGATACTTAAAACATTTGATTCTGATTCTTCATAAGGTAACACAAAGTTAACTGCAAAACTGTTTATTCTTTACCTGAGGAGAACAATCAGCTCCAGACTCCATAGCTGCACGTACTTCTGTCAAAACAATATTCCATTCACCGCGTCTTCTTGCAACTGCGCATTTGTTCAAGTGTTTATCAACTAGTTCAAGAAACTTCACCACCATGGGATCGGATGGTTCCTCCACGGCAAAAAAGTGCTTCCCGGCATCATCGACCTGACCTAATCTGTGCAACCAATTAAAGACTCATATCCTTTCTGTATCAAGAATCTGTAATAAAGCAATTCAGCTTACCTAAGAAGCAATGTGGCTAAACGTTGATGAGCTCTTGCAAAATCTGGATCCAATCTAATAGCTTCTTCACACTCAGTGACAGCTTCCCCAATCCGACCCAAACCTGACAATGCAGCTGCTCGATTGCTATGGTAAGTAGCATTAGTCGGCGAGAGCTCTAATGCTCGGTCGTAAAACTTCAAAGCCTCGCTGAAACAACCTTTCTTGAACATTTCGTTTCCAATTCTCTTTACTTCCTCAGGATTCGAACAAGTCACCACTTTCGTATCTGCTTCTGGCCCGCCGGCAAAGCTACCGGCGGTTACGAGTGAACGAGACGTTGTTGTTGGCTTCGCAGGAGAGTAGCTGTTTCCTCGAATTACGCTACCGTATCCGTATGATTTCGCACCTGGTCCAAGAACCAAGCTTTTTGGATTTCCTTGAGTCATGCCTGTAATTTGTACCTTACCCGATGGGAAAAGGTTCCCGCCGGGAACTATCTTGACCTGCTGCGGCGGCACAGTAGCCATTTTCCCCGATGCTTTAGCTGTACCTGAAGGTGAGTCCGACGTAGCAGAGCCCCGACCTTGTCTCGCGACCTTTGGGCTGCTACTGCCTGACCCAGCTTTATCGCCGGCGGAGGCACTGCTCGGCTTCGATTGTGCGGCGGAGGGAGCGGTGGGCTTAGAAGATTTAGCGGCGGCGGAGGGATTTGATCGAGCGGAATCGGGTTTACTTGTAACCGGAGTGTGACCCGTTACGGATCCAGACGAGCTAGAACTGCAGCTACTAGTGGTAGCCGCGGAGGTGAGTCCACTCGGGCGAGTCTGAAGCGGGGTAGTTGGTGATCCAAGATCGACATTAATAGTATCTTGCTTATCATTTTCCATAATAAATGAATCGTGAAGCTTATCGGCGACAGTGTCAGGTTCCGGTACAAGTTTATCGGTCTTCAACATTGCGTCTTTGCAAGGTGAAGATAGCCGGAAATGATCGCCTGAATCCCAAATTTCCCTGTCTCCGGAAATGAAACTAAGAGAAACGACCGTCAATGGCGGAACAAGATAGAAAGTAGGATCAGGTGTTCTGATCAATGCATCAACGGGAGAGGAAAGAGAAGGGAAAAATGGGATCTTGCGATATAAAAAAAGGGATTGTGTGTTTCTAGAGAGAGAAAATAGTTTCAGAGAAAGAATAGAAGAGAGGAAGGAGACGAAGATCAAAAAAAATAATATATGTATTAAATTTTACTTATACAACCAAAAAAGTGAATTATTTTCACAACTGTTCTCTTTTCTTCCGCTAGAAAGAGTGAAAAATTTAAGAATAACTAATTAAACAAAATATGAGTTTTTGTTTTCTAAGCATTGATTTTCACCGGATTTTGCCTAGTCAAATGAAAACTAATAATGTCACAATATGATCAAAAACTTTTTTGCGATTGTAGAATAATCTAATTTAAGATTTGGGTTTAGCTATTTTTAATATTGAAATCCAATAGTCTTTGACTGAATCCTTCTCGTGGATTGCGCAACACTCTCTACTACATAGTAATTTATAGTCTGATGATGTGAAGCTTCATCATTCTTATAGACTCTGACTATTATTTAAACGAATTTTCCAAAATATTATTTTTAAAAATCTTGACAAAAAAAAAAGGAATAATGTCTTATCATCAGAACAGAAGAAATAATAAAATATTCGAAGCAAAAATAAATTATTGAATAATCTGCAAATATATGAAAAAGAGCTTAGAAGAGGAAATGGTGGAGATTAGGCAACGCTTACTTAATTACATCATTAACCAATCGTCAATAACTAGGGGGTTAGTTGAACATTCCAGTTCGCAAGCTCACAGCCAATATAACAACATGCACTTAGCTATATATTATATGAAATTGGTTTTACTAATATGGTAAGAAAAAGTGTGATATCTTTACTTATTAACTTCTTCACTAACTCAATCACAATTTACCACACTTTTGTCTACTCTACATATATACTTCTGTATTCACAATACGATAGTATATAAAAATACGGTCGTGCAGACGACATCTGTATCTGTCTGTGTTATGTGTTTCCTAGATCGAATCCTTTAGTATATATTTGCGGCTATTAGATGCGTAAACATAAATGCAAAATACTATACTTTAGATCATTATATAAGACCATGCATACTAACTTGTTTGGTAAGTTCATGGACCTACTTCTAATTAGATCATGGTGGTTGTATTCAATATGTATAGATTTTATACTAAGAGTAGGTAAGTACGCACTTAATTCTTTTAAGAAAAAGTACGCACTTAATTGGCTAGGATATAATATTCCATCCGTTTTAAACTATATAATGTTTTAATACAATACATACTGATCTAGACATTTTACACGAAATGACATAAATTAATTTTTAAAAAGACATAATTTAGTCCTACTTATGTATTGACATTTTACATGAACATCCCCTATTATTCTGAAACAATAAAATAATTCGAAATTAAAAAGAAACAGACGAAAAATTATATTAATTTGATGCTTCATAACTTTGTGAAAATATATGCGTATAAGTAAAAAATCATATGATGAAATGTGTGTTTATATGTAAATTGATTGATTAAATTGAGAAAGATGAAACTAAAACTGCTTGTTCTCCAAACTTTATTTTGATGTTTTTAACAGAGATGGCATAAACATTAACAAACAATCACACAAAATCAAAATATCAAAAAATACTAATCTTTTTTGTTGTTGATAATATGTGAATTTATATACCAAAAAAAGGAACGATTCTCTACAAATGTTTGGTGTAGCAGAGCGTTTGATTCAGACCCAAAAAATAATAAAAAGCCTGAAAATAAACATAATTAGAACTATAAGGCTAGAGCACACATATATCTAGGAATAACTGAATCAGGAAGATAAAAGGTTGGAGTGACCCCTTCTAATACGAGCCAATAGGGTGTCTCTGATCATGCGATCGATGTGCCTGAAAACAGTATCCGACGTTGTGGAGATTCCTTCATGAAGCCTCACATTTCTCTCTATCCATAAGGAGAAGATGGTATCTTGCACAGCTAGGCGTTTGAGAATATATCTGGATCGAGTCGATCTACCTGAGTTCCAATTTGTAAGAGCCTCCCAATCACTAAATGTAAAGCTTGAATAACCGAGCCAAATTTGGATTTTATTCTAAACTTGGGAGCTGAAATCACTATGGAGTAGAAAATGATCCCTTGTTTCTGTGTGGAGGCTGCAAATACAACACAATCTGGTAGTGCTAATTCTCCACCTCATCAATCTTTCTCTAACCGGAAGCCTATCCCTTTGAACAATCCAAAACGTGAAAGCATGCTTCGGAACATAATCCTTGAACCATATTATCTTTCGCCAAGGAACAAGCTAACCCGAAGGCCTAATTGCATTCCAAGTTGTTGGGCAAGAAAAGGGAGAGTTAACCGACGTACCTGTTTTCCAATGATAAAGATCAAGACCCTTGGATTCAGCTGACGACACTGTTGCTAGCAGCATGTTGCGAATTTCTTTCAACTCCCGAAACCGAGCTCTAAGACCAGGCAAGACCAACCAAGATCCAACCCTTGGAAAAATACTAATATGTATGTAAGAAGCAAATTAAAGACCAACTATTGGTTTGTAAACATGCTTTGCATCAACCTTTTTTAATGACGTAATCACCTATAACTAAATTGGTGTGTTCAACCTTTTTTAATGACGTAATCACCTTTTTTAATGACGCAATTTGATGGTTTTTAGTCAAATCATGACGTTGGAATCCTAAATATGACGTCAGATTAATCATCACTGTCTCTGGTTAACATAGATAAGAGGGCGTGGCAGAAAGTACGTGTACGTATTAAATGAATAAAATGTTCTTCTTTTTCTTTTCTCTTTTTTGTTCTTGCAGAAATGTTATTCTCTCACCTTTTAGTAAAATCATTTAAAAAATATATATATAAAGTTTTTTTTGTTGCTAACGATCATAATTTTCTTTAAGTTTTACTTACTTCTTAAAGAAGATATTCCAAAAGAACGACCATAATTTTATTTTTGACAGCAGAACGACCATTTAGTGATGTTTAAATTTCTTTTTGTTAATGCATAATTTAGTGATGTTTCTTTCTCTTAGTGCGTAATCTAGGCAGCAGAGAAAGTCCACTTTTACTCTCCTTTTTTTCGTAATATGATAAAACAACAAATGAAGGATGCAAAATTATGAAGAAAAAGATAGCGAATGGGTGAAGGATGGTGTTGTTGTTGTTGTGTTATTATGGATTTTGACAGCGTTGAACATGTTTACACGAAGATAGTAAGATTCCAACTTTTTGCTGGGTAAAAAGACCACATTTTTGGCTACTTCTTCTATTTTAGTTAAGTATTATTTTCTGCAAACCCAAAAAAGTTACTACTTCTTCTAAATTTTATCTAAATTTTCTCTGTTTTTCTGCTCTTGTCCTTACTAGGTTGTGTGTCTCATTTTCTTCAATCTCCCCATCTGTTATGCCTTCTTGTGAATAAATGTATCATTAATTGCATTCCGTTCTAAAAAGCTCTTGTATTAGTTTTGCCATTAGATTCAGTTTATAATGCATCAGCTAACTAGCTTTGTCATTCCTCTGTTACAGATTAAAATCAAAGGGTTTTGTTTGTTTGTTGTAGTCTGTTGGGGTATTTTTGTCCTCTCCGTTTGAGGAAGATGAAGCCTTGTTCATGGCAGCCGCCAATGTAAATCCTAACTTTTTGGTAACTTCAGTCACCGCAAAAGATGGTGGTGTAGATGGCAGAGTCATATCCGGTGGGGGGTTTTAACGACGATTCGTCTCTTCTCTTGTTGCTTTGTTTGATGTTGTTTCCATAAATTATAGTTTTTGGAAGATTCAGACATATTGGTGGATCTATGCCTCTATGGAGTTAGAATGTTTTCGGCAGCTTATATGAAAATAGTATAAACAAAGAAAGGATGTAATGTAATATTATCAATTAAGATTACAAAGAAGACAATTTTTTCCAATTTTGTTCAGCTTCAAATAACCAAACGATGTTCTTCAGCTCTCTACACCATGTGTTTGGTGATATGAGACTCACTACGTACGTATTTGCCTCGAAACCGTCAATGATCTTAACCCCGCGGATACCCAGATTCCTTGATGCATCGGTCTCGAAATTGTACAACACCATGTCTCCATCAAGCTCCAGAAGCACCTCCTCGTTGTTCTTAGTCGAACGCATCGGTTTCATCAATCTATACAACAAGCTGATCTGGGTTCTTTTCCATGAACTTGCTTCGCCGTACTGATTCATCACCCATATGTCATCGTGCACCTCGTAGCAACTATTGACCACACAGAGACGTCCACTGAGATTACCGACCGCAAAGTTCTTGAACCTATGAGGACAATCCTCAGCTTCATCAGGCAATGGCATATCTCGAAACTCCTCGGTTCTAAGATCAAATGCTAAGACCAGTCTCTGGTTGTGGTTACCATCTTCAAGAGTGAGCACCAAGTGGATCGCACCGTTGAGATGCACATATGAATTTTCCCTGTCTTTCAATGCCATAGCTTCGTATTCAAGCTTCTTCTTCTCTTCTTCGCACCGTTGAGATGCACACAGGAATTTTCTCTTTCTCTGATCCATCTTTGATTTTCATGTGTCTAGAGAGAGAGAGAGAGAGAGAAATGGAGAAATTGATTTAGGGTTAGATTGATTTATTTGGGGATAAATGTATCATAGGGGAAAATAAGTCAAGGGCAAGAGTGGTCTTTTCACCCATGTTTTTTAAAGTCTAAACGGTGTTTTTTAACATATGTTCGACGGATTAACGGAGCTGACGGAATTGGTGTTAAAGCTACGAATTTTGAGAGTTAGTGTATTAAAATGGGTGTCAACGTTAGTTTGTGTATTTTTCTGAGTATCAAAATAGTTCGTGTATTAAACGTCTAAATTATGTAAAGTTTGTGTATTTTTAAGTTTTTTTCCCTTTTTCGAATAGCTATTTTTCAATCTTAAATATGATGAAAATAGAGATCCTACACGTATTACAAAACTACAAGTCTATGCACCTAACTACGAATCAATTATGTTTGTATGTATCGACTAAGAATTTAAAGTCCTTAAGACAAACTAAAGGCACATAATATGCTACTGACATATATTGCAAATTTTATAATCATATAAGGTTAAGCCCTTGATATATTTACATAAAGTTATTAAGTAATCTTCTTTCATGGAAGAAGTGATGGAAGAAAACTTGATCGATTCACACTGTAACGATTTTTCCATTCCTCATCGGTAAAAGCGAGATCGAAATCGCAATTAGTTCACTCTTATACTTGTACAACAAGGAATCACCCAAAACTTGGGTTACACAAAAATTACTAACCCTACTTTTAAAAAACCCTAAAGCCGTGTAAGCGAATGATCAACTCTCTTCGCTTTTCTATTGCCAACGCAAGTAAAGAGCATTAGTAAGTGAAAAAACGAAAGTCTTGCACAATCTGTGCGAAGCAACTTCAATGGCGGACGTGTCGCCTCAGGATCTTCGACCATCAAAGGAGATATATAAGAGGTAAGATCATTCATCATCCGATGGCAAAGTCGGGCTCTTTGAGCAGCTCTCTAGCTTGTGAAGTTCCAACATCCTTTTCTCTGGGTTACAAAGACCTGCACCAATTCAATCCAAACTGTGATCAGTTGTTGTAGAAATGCTCATGCAAAGTGACTCTGGATATATACTCCTCAAGGCTGGGACGGCGAAATTGTGAATATCATCGAACCTGAGCATTTTGGGATATCCCAAACCGCAATGGAGTACGGTGAGCACTCTGGTTCACAAAGGGTGTGGTGGTTCTCGTGGTTGACGTTCATTGCCAGCATCCACGCACCTATTGTCACGTCCTCGTTGCTAAACATCCTGAAACTGAAGTTTGGGAAAATTTCTCACCTTGTTAAACAGAAAGGGTCACAGGTAAAAGACCTATTCAAGAAGGCAATCTAAGGCAAGCCGAAATCCTAAAATATAACTCGTGGAGTCTTCAGAGTTCAAAGACGAATAAAATTGAGACATAACTTGCCTGTTGTTCTTGAGGGCAACCAAACTTGTGACAACATCAGCAGAAAGAGCATATATTGGGCCATAGGCATGAAGAAAGTACTCTTTCCCGAGCAGATCTGCCAAAGGTTCATACCTGCAAAAATTCCAACCGATTTCGAGCAATATTTAGGTATGTTGAACCACAAGAGATGATTAGGTGTCACAAATCCGATCTTATCTCGAAAGAGAAGCATGATTCGCTTGTTGTGTTAGTTCTTCATTCTAACTTGTTTCCTGTCTTTACCATTTGAGCTTTGGATCTGTGAAAACAGGACCCTTTTTCAGGCAACCAAGGTATGTCTGCGAGTGACTCCGCTCTTTAGCCAACAGTAAAGACAACCGGTCTGTGAAGAAAATAACAGCCTCTAATCAAAATTCAGAACAATTTCCTAAAGACACGGATTCGTGTGCAAAATCAGAGAATGCAATGAAAATTACCTGGCCTCAAATATATATCATCATCAGCTTTGACATAGAACTCTGAATCATATAGGGCGTATGCAGCTTTGAAGAAAGCCAAACTATACAACAACAGAAAAACATATGGATTAAAAAGCCTTTCCTGTAATCTGTCAAAATAAGATGTGAAGAGAGAAGTGTTACTCTCTAAACTAACGTTTTGTATGGGAGCTTACTGTACTCCTCCTCGATATCGAGCAGTATAAAGTCATCGTACTCTGCGATCTCCCTTCGAATCTCAGCCATTTTGGCCTCATCTTTGGTTTTGCCTATAATAAACCTGATGGCCAATCCTGTAGATTCTTCCAAGCTGCAGAGAGCAGTGGTTTTCAGTGAGATGGTGAAAGTTTCAAAGATCATATGAGTGTATTCAGAAGAAGTGCTATATAAAGCTTCATTGGTTCCAGATCTTTAAGGTTTAAGATTATTATCAATGATCAGATTCCAGACCAAACCAGATGATGCAAAAGCTCAATCATTCTGACAAATCGATTCCAGAGAACCCTAAAGCTAGCAGAGAGATAACAAGAAGAACGGAAGAAGAAATAAATCAATTTGAGATTCGAGAGAAGACGAATCAGTACCGTCGAAGCCCGTCTGGATCGGACGGCATCCACGTGTTCCTGAGCGCTCGTCTCCGGCCAGCCGACGCGAATCCGGTCTGGATTCCGACGAATCCCATGACCTTGTGCCTCTTGACTTCGCCGCGACCGCCATTACCGTTACTATTTCTATAACGCCCCGACCGCCCCTACCTGGGCCCCATGCCCTCTCTCGGCACGTGGGCCCCACCCTGGTCCGACGGCCGGTGCGTTAGTCCGGGAGGCTTGTATGACTTGTTTACTGACCCTGCAATCACCACATGACATTTCCCCGTGTTTTGTCCTCACTCACACGCTACCGCGAATCACTTCCCGAAAGGTCACCCATCCTTAGACTACTCCAGCCCAAGCACCCTTAACTCTGGAGTTCTTTCGGGCAAGTGATCGGAAAAGGTAAGTGCACTTTGGTGACATAGGTAGCCAAATCAATTCTTATAAGCCTCTCCGCATATACAAGAAATCGGGATGTTACAATCACCCCCACTCATAGAGCGCAACGTCCTCGTTGCGCACCAGGATCGTCACCCTAGACGGTGTGGGCCCACCTGACTCCACACACGTGTTTGGGTTCGGCTCTGATACCACTTATAACGCCCCGACCGCCCCTACCTGGGCCCCATGCCCTCTCTCGGCACGTGGGCCCCACCCTGGTCCGACGGCCGGTGCGTTAGTCCGGGAGGCTTGTATGACTTGTTTACTGACCCTGCAATCACCACATGACATTTCCCCGTGTTTTGTCCTCACTCACACGCTACCGCGAATCACTTCCCGGAAGGTCACCCATCCTTAGACTACTCCAGCCCAAGCACCCTTAACTCTGGAGTTCTTTCGGGCAAGTGATCGGAAAAGGTAAGTGCACTTTGGTGACATAGGTAGCCAAATCAATTCTTATAAGCCTCTCCGCATATACAAGAAATCGGGATGTTACAATTTCCAGCGACGTCCCAGACGACCCGTACCGTCTTCGGAGGAGAGTTTGTGAGGCAAGTCCGGCCGGATAACCGGAGACCCGGGAAAAGAATCACGGATAGTCCGAAGAGGAATCCGGTGAGCCCGAAGGCAAGAGAGGTGAAAACGATCAAAGCCGTCGATCGGCGCGTGGAGAGTGATGGACGCGCGTGAAACAGCTTGGGAGAAGATGGCATGATTTGTAACGGATCCACTTATTCGTAAGTTCTCAAGCTTGAACGTTATAACGGTCGTTAATGGCGATACGGAGTTTGTGTTTCCATCAGATTTTCCGGATTCGGATCCTTTTTCTCAAGATGCACGGACTTTTATCAAAGTTATGAATAAAACAATTTTAGAACATAAGTTAGGCAGGTAATTAAAGAATTACACCTATACAATTTTGTATAAACAAATTAGTCATTAATTAGGCAGTAATGTCAATGGAAAACATCTACAAAACCAGAGTAGCATTCATGGTGAAAACGTTTTTGGTCTGGTAATAATAATTAAGAAATGAGATTCATTTTCTTCTAAAATATGCAAAATTCTTACGATAGCTAACTTTGTTCTTATAAATACATGTTATATGCCTTTATTTATTTATTTCTATATATATAAACCGAAAGCAGGATCGAAAAAGAGACAAGAAAATAAAGTCTAAAGTCATAGTTTTTATTTAGTCTAAATATTTAATCCGAATCTTCAGAGCTATCAGAGTCGAGTTGTTCATCAAGACAAAGCAACATCTCATCACTAACATTATTTACTACTCCTACAACACTACCTTGCCTTTCTTCTTCTAAAGCTGCTGAGGAACAAGAAGCTCTTGTCTTCACTTCTGATGAAAACTTTGACACTTCCTTCTGCAAATAACCTTCTTTTTCTCCCATGGACACCGTTGTTGTCTTTGGCCTATCAGCGGCATTGCTCTCTCGGGATGGGTTCTCTCTTTCCAAAGTTGGTTCTATTTGGTTGGTTCCAAGTGGCATAGGTAAGCCTGGGGGAGGTTCATCATCTGATCCTTCTGGAACTATCTGATCAAAGCTCTCGAGTTGGGTAGTCATGGCAAGCCTGGCCTTCTCTACCCCTGGCTCTAGATCTGCTTCTTTGTTCGATGGGTTATCGCCATCTTTAGCGAGACAAACGCCTGTGCAAAAGTGAGAATTCTATGAAGTACGCTGTAACTATAGAGAGAAAGAAAGAGAGGTTGGCTTTTACCTTTCACAGTGTTGGGTTTTGTGCACTCGTATAGTGTTTTCTTGAGTAGAATTGTCCCAGGGAACACCATCAAGTTTAATCTTTTGAGAGCATCGCGTTCTTCATCATCCATGGGTTTAAAGCCAAAACCTTCAGTCCAAGTTTCCACTAAACTTGGCAACGCAGCTACCACAAGCTTCTCCACTTTGAGAGACATAAGCATCTGCAGCCAAAACCAATCAACAGAGCAGAAATCAGAGCATGAGAAAAATGCAAGTTATGAGTTTTTCCTATGGTAGCTGAGGAAATTAAGAGGGAAATGGGCAAAAGATAATATGAGCTAAGAGATTACTGAGTAGCCATGTATACAACTATCTGGGTCAGCATATGGGTGGTGTTGTGCGTCTATCGTTATACTTCAGCTTAGACATTATTATTTTGGATTGAGCTTCAAGAACAATGACATGGGCATATTCTAAATACTTGTACCTCTTCAATGGCAGTCACGAGGATTCTGCACATCCCCTGACGACGATACTTGCTGCAGGTAGCTACTAGAGGCATTTCTGCAACACTCACTCCATGCACCCTGGAGACAGTAAAATGGGTTTTCATATGTAAGTCATTGCAGTGTACGGAATTGATAGAATAGTTCTAAGCATCCATTTGCCAGTAGTGTCAAATATCTGTTTGTTCAGATGAGATATATACACACAAAAGGGCTTCATACATTGCCTGGAGGATTCTAAAACACATACCAAACATGTGTGATAGCCATGAAATTACACTTTCTTGTGAAGTCGAATTTATTCTTACTAACCTGATGGATGCTACTGAGATCACCACATCGTTCTTTTCCACAACCACTGTGTTAAACCCATCAAAGTCTAAGCGGGCAAAATTTGACCTTAAAAGTGCAACAAAAGATTCAAAAAAGGTAAGAAAGATCGTTAAATAAGAAACACAGAACTGAAGGTACAAAATTAACACACAGAAACCTAAGTGTGCAAGCTAATGATATAAGGACGTTACCCCCAGTTGTATAGCACATGAGGTATCATGTCAATACCAGTTCTTGAATCTACCATAGACTGAAAGCATTCCTCCATAATTGATAGAGCAACAGCTAATTTCGAGTTGCATTCAGCCTTCAGTGCCAACCTTCGGGCAGAATGAACCTTTCCATCTTCTTGAAAACATTTCAAAATTGTCCAAGACAGACCATCAGCATTAGGATTAATGACCCCAACACGAGAACTGAGACCAGTGTGCACCTGCATTACAGATACTTATTAAGAAACTAGATAGTTGCTAAGTAGCTGTAACAACTTCTCTGGTTATATCTCAAAGAGCCCAAGAACACCGAGAAAGACATCAATTTTTCAATGTAAATCTAAAAAGTACTTGGAAGTACAAAAGTTACTCACGATACACATTACTATATGAGTCACAGAAACTAGGCATGAGTAATACCTTCTCGCAATTTTTACCACAAAAGTAGGTTGCTGGAAAAGGTTCTCTGCGTTTACTTATCTCTTGCAGACATACTCCATGATCTGATAACATAAGTAACAGTTATCAGCCATACTAGACTTCCAATCAAAATAATTGGTTTTGCAAAGAATCAATTACTAAATAATGAAAAAATGGAGAAGCGCCGAGTCTGGAAGATAAACCAACATCTGCCATTGTAGCTGATGAACAGGGACATCAATCATGACAACATCTCAGTCCGCCATGATCGAATACAATTCAAACCAGGAGTTTCCTTTGGATCATCAGAAGCTATCTTTCATGACAAAAAAATGAATTTTAATTTCTAACGGTTGACGAGCGGGAGAGGTGATTACATTTATGCGCACACTGGGAACATTTAAAATCCTGAGAGTGTTCAGCAGGAGCATTATCACTAACCAACTCTCTGCATATCCAACATGTGCAGCTTGAGCAATACCAACTGCCTTCAGGGAGCACCTGAATACAAAAAGCAGAAGTTATACAGCCGTTCTCTTTAGAGGGTAGCAATTTACCGAGAATACAGTTCTAGCAATGTAAGAAAATATAGTTATACTAATGCCAAGTAATTTACTGAAATTGCAAAAATCATTTGTAAATTATACTTTGAACAAGCCACACGTTACCTTCATTGCTAAGCAAGCCTGATGGAAGGTAGATGGACAATTATCACAGCAGATCAGCTCACCCCCATCACCACAAAGTCCACAAGAATCATCATTTGGATCATCATCACAAGTTTCCTCCGATCTCGATCCGTTTCTCCGGGCCTTATACTCAGCATACCAAGCTTCCATCTGACATGATGCTAAAGGCTTTCCTGACCCCATGAATAGATTCAGACATGGACAGTTCGGGTTAAATCCAGCATGGTTCTTGAACTCAGAAAGTGATATAGTCCTATTGCAACATGTACAGACCACTCCATCTTTAGTTACCAGGCCTGTTTTTACCACAGTATCATCATCTGGATCTCGTAACTGGATTACGTCGTCCCTAGAGATTACTTTGGTAGCTATCAACCATGATAAGACAGTTCTTGGACCTAAAGTAGACCAATTTCCTTGACAAAATTGTTTTTCCACATTGCTCGTGCTTCGGGGAAGCAGCCTGCACCCTCCCCTATTATTTCTTTTTTTCGTTCTAGCTTTTGATTTCTGGGCTTTCTTTTTCTGGCTTGATCTGCTAGCACAGCCACCCGTACCTTTGGTTTTGAAAAGGTCATTATCCTGATTACAGAGCTTTCTAGCTTTTTTTCTTCCCTTCTTTGAATTGCCACATGAGTTCTTCATCTTATCATTCCTCAACCTTTCATCCCGATTTTCCTCTGAGATGATGTGGATGTTGCCCATATCTTTATCCTGGCATTCAAGGCTACCGGGAGAATTAGAATCTAGTGTATCATGTTGGTCCAAGGGAGCTGGTTTAATTTCGGATATTTTTTTCGACCTTTTGTGTAACTTCTTCCTCATAACACTGTCATGCATGCCTTCTGCTATCAACTTTGAAGCTCCAACGACCTTGCTAACCTCCTGCTCATCAAGCCTAGCAATTTCCTTACCAATTCTGTTCTGCTTCTCTTGTCTTGAAGAATCTTTTCCAGGGGAAATGTTAGTTTTCCCCTCAATATCTGAATGAATCTCGTGGTTAGCATTTTCGTCATAAACAAGAAGACTGCTTTCAGATACTGTCATCACACTATCAGGACAGCCTGAAATCATGTTCAAACAAATTGCATCTTCTTTCTTAAACTTGTCAATAACTGAATTCCTTGCAACTTCAACTTTATATCCTTTTCTTAAAGAACCAACTTTCTTAGCAATGAAGACAATAGTCACAAAAGGCTCCAAGGCACTCCACCAAAGTGCCCGCGTGTTGGCAAGATTTAATTTTTTCATGTTCTCCTCAATGTCCAACAATGTAAGCGAGAGATCAGACCAAAAGTCATTGATACCGGTCCATTTCTTAACACCTGTATCCATTAACTTATGATCAGCTAATAGGATCTCACCCAATGATCTCCAAGCTGACCCAAAATCACGAAATTTCCGTCCCTCTGAAGATATGTATATAGTTTCCAGGTATTTCCTACTTGCTCTTTGGTGCTTCTCGATTTTCCATCCGGCAGAACTTAGCAGCTTACAGACATACTTGTAGAGAAGAGGACGGGGGTCCTCTTTAGGATCAATGTTTAAACAAGTTTCAGACATATTAAACTCAGTAGGAGATACTTTAGATCCGTCGTTCAGCTGTAGTGGGAAGTAAGACTTCTCACTATGAGGGGTAGATGCACCTGCACAGATCACTTTGGTGGCGAAGCTTTCCTGAGAAACAGGAGACGCAATTGCTTTAAATTCCTTTCCATCAGATTTTTCCATGTTTTGTAAGTTGCACTTTTCTGAGACAATGCGACCCAGATAAACTTCTTTTCCCTTTTCTATGCTTTGCTTTAGCAAATATGATCTAGTTGAAACACCCTTGTTAGATGATTCGACTAAATGGAGAGGTATGGCTTCCCTAGCAAAATCCGAATTTGGAAAACCAATCGAAGGCGATCCCTTTTCGGCCCTTGCATCCAGTTGCTTATTACCAGAAAGCCTTGCTCTTTTAGATTTGTTGTTAAAGTCTGAGCCATCTTTTGAAGCAGATGTCTCAGAACTTTCTACACATGCATATCCACTAGTCACCGCAGAGTTGTCATTGTTGGAAGTCAGAGAGGAATTGACATTCTTAGTGGAATCACATTCGAAGTTAATGACTCCAGTAACAAGACATCTTTTAGTAGTGTATCCGGCATCACTTCCAAAGAAAACTTCTCTGAATATCCGATGATCCTCATATGAGCCCTCAAAGCAATCATCTCCTAACATCTCGATCTCAGCTTTGCAAAGCATCTTTACAAACTAACAGCATATTCCACTTCACCTTAAATAAAGGGGAAGGTAGATAGAGATACCTGCAATAATGTAATGTAATAATGACAAATTCAGCAGAGAAGTTTTCAGCAAAACGTCAATCTCCTAATTGCCACAGACACAGAAGCACATACTATTTTCAATCTCTGACTAATAGTCAGCAAAAGATAAGGAAACTACAAATGGAAACAAAGGGCATCATGCTTTTTCTTTCTGTTGTGGTATGGTAGGCTTTCACTCTGAGACATTGATAGTATAGAGGCAAATGTAAGCATGAATTGTGCTTGAGTTTCTTATCTTTCCAACTACAGTTGATGGTTAACGAAACAAGAATCAAACAGGTCATATTTACATTTTGGTCTAAGGATAGTACCAATCTACTTTAAGTTCCACATCAATTTCTCAGATCAAAGAGAGAGAAAGAGGAAAAACAACAAAAGAATCATACGAGATTATCAGATAACACAGGAGATGGCCATAAGCGGAAGATAGAATAAAACAAGCTAAAACCAGAGACCCAAAAGGCCAAATCTATGACGTAGGGCAGATTAAAGGAAATTGAGATGTAATGAAAGAGGGGGCAAACGCAAGAAGAGAGTACCAGCATGCAGAATGGATCAGAGCAGCAAAATTGATGGATCAATGCTTTGAATCGGATAAGGGTTGTTGCGAAATCTCACTGAAAAATCCTCTGAAAAGACTCACAATCCTCTCTCTCTCTCTCCGCAAGTGGGAAACGCATTTTCATTTTCATTTCATTTCACGTTCTCTGCACTCACACACTCACTCACGACACAGAAGAAAACACACAATTTGCTTCTGACTTTGTCTTGTTTGATTTGAGCTTCTCTGTAATTTCGGAACCTGTGATAGTGATTCGGTGTTAAATCCTCAAAAAAACCATCGAGAATTTGAATAACAGATTTCACCTCTGAATCTGATATCGATTTGTACAGTGTCTGTCTACTTACCATCGACTATTCTCTCTCTCTTTTATTTCTATTTTTTTGTTTTTCACCAAAAAGGCATCTTCATATTTTTTTTCTTATTACGAAAAAGGCATCTTCATTTTTCACCTTAAGATTCTGTCTCCTTTGATGAAAACGGAACGGAGCAGCGGTTATATACTTACACCAGAAAATTCAACGGATTTCGTCTAGACCAGAAAATCTTTCAACGTCACAAGTTAAGATGATCAAATTACTTACTTCTGACCTAGCTGTAAATCTTATGATGATGCATCTAGGTAGCTTCCGAGATTCGATGTCGCTTACATTTACTGAGTTTTCAGTGTTATCTTCTATTGGTTTCAAGTTTTATTATATTAAAAGAGTTTTGATAACTCATCTTTATTATTGTAATTGTCAAGTTTAAATGAATGAAAAGAAAGATTGCACAAAAAAAAAATACTTAGAACGATTAACTACAAAATTAAAAACTTAATTTTCGTAATTAAAACCCAATTTTCGTGTTTGACTTTCTTCAGTTCTTGAATTCGTAATAACTTGTAGTATGTTACATTTCACTAGAAACCCCAATTAATGACTTTGGTTTTAGTTGGTGACTATATTTTTTTTTGTTTTTTCGTCGACACTTAATTAACAGACAAATTGGAAATAGAAAACGTTGGCATATTTTAATTGCCAGGTTTTAAACGTCTTTTTAGTTTTAGTTTTTTTTCTTTCTTTAAAAAAGCATTCATCACCGATTTGTAACTGGTTTTAATCTGATTTTTCTCTCTTTTTCTATATATATAATATTAATCTTAATATTTATAATCAAGATATGGTAAGTGGATGCTTTGTAATTTGCGCGGGGAATCTTTACGTGTTTAACGATAACACTAATAGGTTATTCTTATTTTATAAGAATATAGGTGGTGGATATAGTAGGAAACTATTTTACAATGGAGCTTGACAAAACAAACAAACAAACAATTTATGGCACTACAATAATACTTGTTGAAAAAATAAATATTTACTAAGACTACTACTAATCATGTCATTTCATTTGGCGTGTTCACATTTGATTATATTTTTTACAAAATTAAAATTATAGACAGTTTGTAACTGTATTATACGACATACGTACCAAAACACAATATTTTTATCTTTATTTTTTTAGTTTTATATATATTTAAGAAGCTCGACTCCATTGAACATGGAGTTGACTCACGGCATAAACAGTGTAAGAACCTCTCTTAAGAATCAGTTCTAAGAGTATCATTATCGGGGGTTTTTTAACTCAAAAAGTGGGTTTCTTAACCCAAAAAAAAAAAATAATAATAATAATTGTGAGCAATGCAAGAACTTTAAGAACCGGTTCTTAAGGGGGTTCTTACACTGTTCTTAACCACGTGTCAACTCCTAATTCGCCGGATTTTTTTCTTTTGCCAGATTTTTTTTTTGCCAGATTTTTTTTTAAAACTTTTTCTTAACTTAAAAAAAGTTAAGAATTTTTTGATTTGCTACACTAACCTTATAAATATTAAAATAACTAAAATAACCTAATAATATTTTCTAAGATTTCTATAAAATGTATTTCCAATATTATCTTTACGCATATCATATATTTTCTTTTTTGCCACACATGAATAATAATTTTAAAATCAAAAATCAACTAATTAATTAATGCAAATGATACTAATTGTTAAAAAAGGAAATGATATCATTTTAAAAAAATTAATGTCAGTAATCAATTGTTTTAAAAAAGGAAAACGTTTAAGAAAATAAATACACATTCTTTTCTATCAATTCATCTTTTTATTCACAACTAAATTTCTAAAACAAAAGGAATCATTTACAATCAAAATCATCAATACAATTCGTCAAAATCTAACAACGCCACCATCACTAAATTTTAATCGATAAGGTATTTTGTCTTTTTTTTTTATTATAATTTATAGATAATTACGTTTTGTTGATTTATAAACAAAAATAATAATACCAATTTAGGTTTTGTAGATTTATTCGATTAAAATCTTATTCGCTATGGTGAAAGATGAAGGAAACCACACCCTCAATTATCATGATACGGTGTTATGGAGATACATGTAATTTCTCAAACTTGTGAAATATGGAAGATTTTTGGTGAATTTCTATATGTTAGTCCGCCATTTTTTTCTGGTAGACTCTACGGTAGTCTTCCAAATTTTCTAGCAGGTTTGAATTTCTATCTGATAGTCTACCATTTTTTTGGCAGACTCTACGGATTTTTGGTAGACTCTACGAAGGTTTTGGAAGATTTTACGGAAGTCTTTCAAAATTTCTAGCAGACTTCAATTTCAATATGCTAGTCTGCCATTTTTTTGGCAGACTCTACGGATTTTTGGCAGACTCTACGGAGGTTTGGAAGACTCTACGGAAATCTTCCAACTTTTTTTGGGCAAACATGAATTTCAATCTGCTAGTCTGCCATTTATTCGGCAGACTCTACGAAAGTCTTCCAAATTTTATGGCAAACTTGAATTTTTATCTGCTAGTCTATCATTTTTTCGGCGGACTCTATGGATTTTTGACAAACTCTACGGAGGTTTGGAAGACTCTACGGAAGTCTTCCAACTTTTCTGGCAGACTTGAATTTCAATCAGCTAGTCTGCCATTTTTTCGGCAGACTCTGCGAAAGTCTTCCAAATTTTCTGGCAGACTTAAATTTATATCTGCTAGTCTGCTATTTTTTCGGCAGACTCTACGAATTTTTGGCAAACTTTACGGAGGTTTGGAAGACTCTACGGAAGTCTTCCAACTTTTCTGGCAGACTTGAATTTCAATATGCTATAGTCTGCCGTTTTTCGGCAAACTTTACGAAAGTCTTCCAAATTTTATGGCATACTTGAATTTCAGTCTATTAGTCTGCCATTTTTTCGGCAGACTCAACGAAAGTCTTCAAAATTTTATGGCAGCCCTGAATTTCTATCTGGTAGTCTGCCATTTTTTCGGTAGACTCTACGGATTTTTGGCAGACTCTACAGAAGTCTTCCAATTTTTATGGCATACTTGAATTTCAATCTGCTAGTCTGCCATTTTTTCGGCAGACTCTACGAAAATCTTCCAAATTTTATGGCAGACTTGAATTTTAATCTGTTAGTCTGCCATTTTTTCGGCAGACTCTACGAAAGTCTTCCAAATTTTCTGGCAGGCTTGAATTTCAATATATTAGTCTGCAATTTTTTCGGCAGACTGAACGAAAGTCTTCTAAATTTTTTGGCAAACTTGAATTTTTATCTGCTAATCTGCTATTTTTTGGCATACTCTACAAATTTTTGGTAGATTCTACGAATGTCTTCCAACTTTTCTGGCAAACTTAAATTTCAATATGCTAGTCTATTATTTTTCGGCAAACTCTACGAATTTCATTTTTTTGGCTTCTTCGTGCTTCAATCATTTGAATTCTCAAAATTTTCATTTATTCTACACAACCATGTAGAAATAAAAATAGCAAATGTTACCTTATTCATACAATGATGAGAAATTTTGATGTTAGGTTCAGCCCATTCTCAATTGTGACTGTTCGAAAAATATAAGCGTGCAAATCATCAACAACAAGAATGATACTTTAACTGGAACTGTTTTTGATATACGAAAATTGAAATCAAAGCCAATAAGTTGAATTTATTGTAGAAATTCAGATCTGGGCCTAAAACAAACCAAATCGAAAAAAAGAATGATACTTTAATATGAATCATCAAAACGTTGATTAAGGAAAAAGAAAAGAAAAAAAGTTGATTAATGGTAAACGAATAATGGTGATTTTTTAGGAATTTTGAAATTATTTAAGTGTTTAGTAGGTTATGTGAGTAATAATGAATTTAGTGAGTTATTTTAGCTATTTAAACAAATAAGTGGGTTATTTTGGGTAATTTTTTTTTTTTTTTAAACTTTTTCTTAACTTCAGTTTTAAAATTCTAAACTTTTTTACATATTAATGAATTGGAATCGTTCGGTGGGTGAACATGAAGCGATTCATAAACAAGATAAAAAAGAAAACCAAATTGAGCGTTCTTTTGCATTTTTTTTACAAAATCTATGTTTAAAATGTTATATTTTTATGTCAACTATGTTTCATTAAAAAAATAAACTCTATTTAAAATAAACTCTATTTAAAATAAAATAAAATAATTAATTTTAATTAGGGGTTCTACCAATAAAGTAGCAAAAACAGAAGTTTTTTAATACAGTTTCTTAACTTCAAATTTATATTAAAATAGTACTTAAGAAACCCATTTGGGTTTCTACCAATAATGATGCTCTAAAAGTTTTTATTTAAGAACCGGTTCTTACACTGTTCACAATTATTTATTATTTTTTAATTTTTTTTTGGGTTAAGAACCCCTTAAGATACTCCCATTGGAAGTGCTCTCACAGCTTCTCCAAAATCCACTTTTTCCAAGTATCCATTCTCTCCAATGATGTAAGTTGTTTGGTAGCAGCGGCTCCTGGTCATTCTATCAGCATCGTATAAGCCAAAAACCACGGCAATTTTCTTCTCCTCGTCAATGAAGAAACTGCTAGGGTGAAGGCCAGACTGAAATCCAATACCGAGTAGTTCCATGTCAACTTTAAAAATGGGGATCCACGACACTGCATTGGGGTCAATCTTAGTTGTGACCCAAAACTCCACATCACGGTACACACTTGAGCACTGATATAGCGCCACGAGTTTCTCGTCTCTAAGAGTAGACAGAATCCCAATCATAGTGCTGAAACGGCAGAGGAAGAAACTGTCCAAATCTCTCTCCTGTAAAATCAAAACAGAGTAAGAAATCATGGGGCACATTTACTGCTCCTCCCTCTTGTATTATTGTTTTTCGCTAGCAAAAAAGTAAGTATCTCCTTTCAAAGACACACCACGTTGATTAAACGTTATTTCCCAGTCCGGAGTGATATCAAGAACCCTCCATGAATTAGAGCTAAAATCGTAGATTTCGTACCCAAAAACGTGGTTGCCATAGTGGAGGTCATCATCCAAAAACCTCAAGATTTTGTGGTCACGGTTCTTGTTGTCGAATCCGAGAGCATACCTGTCTAATATGTGGTAATTATTTCTGGGTTGGATCCATCTGGTTTGTCCCAAATACGGGTTCCATACAACGAGCCTCCTAGTGTAATCTTCATCCTTGACGACGCATAACAATAAACCGTTACAATGAAAGACTTGCGATATCTCGACCTGATTAAATAAATCACCAATCTCCTTTATAGATGGATCCACAAATTCTTCACCTTCTTCGTTGAGGATTCCATGGAGATTGAATCTCATTGAACAAATCCTATACTCCTTCATCAAGAATCCCAGAAACTGCTGTCTTGCGTATGTTTTACATAAAATCCCATCTTTAGATAAAGCATTCCACGATTTGCAAGTACATCTCACGGCTCCCAGAGAAGTTACTGGAACCTTAGAGAGTATCTCCTCAACAAATTCCCGCAAAAGATCGTAGGTCATTGTCATGGTTGTTTTTAATCAATATTAGGGTTCTAACTTTCACGCTTGCCAACGGGTCAAGGGCTGGTATACCCTTTTCATTAGAAAAAAGAGCGCAGACATCTGTGGTAAAATGTCAATTTTACTCTTAATGAAGGGTTGTAAGGGTTAAATAGAATTAAATCGGTAAGGGGATAACGAAAAACACGGTAGCTCAGTGGTTGCGAACTCCACGCGCGTCACCCGCGTGCGCGCCCGACCAGGGTTCGAATCCCCTCTGCGTGGTATAACCAGGTAATACTAGGGTATAACCCAGTAATACTGGTACAACTAGGGGAATACAAGGGGATACCAGTAATACTGCTATAATACTGGTACAACTGATGTTATAACTAGGGCAGTGATATTTCATTTAAAAAAACTCAGGGATATTTTCGTCGTTTCATTAAAGTGAGGGGTATAGGGATTAATCGGGGACAATGGTGATTTAAAAATTTCTCAGAGGGATATAGGAGACGATTTACTCTTTTTTAGGGTTTCTAATTTTTCTCTTCTCTCGAAATTGCTTTTATTTGCGTATGTAAAGTCTGGTTTAGGAATGTTTGCTTTTATTTGCGTATGTAATGTAACAGAATGTTTCTATATATCTTGTAAACTTGCAACCTAAGTTTTTTTTCTGTATATTTGATTTGTCGAAAAAAAAAAAAAAAACTTAGGTTGCGAGTTATATGCGTCTTCAACTTCCCACATGTTTTTTTTTGTTAACTTTCACTAAAAAAACTGTGTGCTTTCTAAATTCTAATCCTAGCTAAATGTTATATAGTAAAATGGGAAAAAAAAATTGTTACTGAATTAATAAAAGGAAGCCTAGTTCTCCCAAAAAAAAGAAGAAAATAAAAAGAAGAGAAAATCTCAGATTAAAGTCCATTCAAAACGTTCAAATTGGCAAACCATTACTAAAATCGTAGTACCTCTACATCAGAAATATTCACCACAAGTTTCCTCACCTGTGGTTAATTATGAACCAGAGAATGAGGCAATGAGCCATGAGCCGTGAGCCATGAGATTTGAGGTATCATCATTATTCATTTGTTTTCGATGATTTGGGAGCAAAGCAAAACCTTGCATCACAAACAAAAGGAAGCCCATCTTACAACCATATTGAGAAACGGTTTTAATATTAAAGATCGGAATATGGCCGGAAAATTGATTATGGGGTCATCGATTATGAAAAACTAACTGTATAACTTCATAAATCGTTGAATCACAGTAGTTAGTAGTCAGCTTCGATCTTTCAAACGATGAAAATCCTTCCAATCTTTGATGCGGTGAGGCGGACGAGACGAGTCGCAACCAGAAGAGACGAACTGCAACACCGGCGGTTAGGGAGTCGTAATCATGATTCAGTTTCTGTAATTTTTTAGAATTAACTGTAAACACACTAAAAAAAAATCTCACAAAAAAAAATATATATGACATTATCGTTAATAACAGTTTTAAACTGCCCTTAATGAACATTTCCTTTAGATTTTGTATCATTTAAGTAATATCAAAAAGATAGATGTTACTCTAGTCATTTCACAACATCTATACTATTAAAACAGGGTAACATTTTGTGTCCAAACATGAAAACTTTCAATTTTAATCTATTCCTTTCCTGGATAACTACTATTCCCTTCTTTTTATTCATGTTTCCAAACAGATATTTGTGTGCAATATTAATTAAAAACAAAGTATTTCAATTAACTAAAATTTTAAAATTATACTAACACACACCTTCAAAGAAATAATTTTGAACTATTAATCAAATATTTTGGGGAAACATTTTTAAATAAAAGTCTAAATGAACAAACAACTTTTTGTGTGAATAAAAAATCTTACTACGTTTTAGTTGTATTAAAATTATTGTATATTTCTAAATCTAAAGTATATTAAAGAGGAAACACAAAAGTATACATGGCAGCACCACAATTAAAATTAGTATTTGACTGATTTATTAATTCATTTTTCTCTTCTACTATCTTTATTGCCAAACATAATTCTTAATGACAACTAATTATTTTGCTTAGGTGTCATCACTTCATTAATTTCAATATTCTCAATTTTATTTTGCTTATAGATCTTACAACCATATTGAGAAACGGTTTAGTATTCGTTTGTGACAACAAAAAACTTATTCGGTTACAACTATGAGATTTTGAGATAGAAGTTTTGGTTAAAAAAAAAACTTTTGAAAATGGATAACGCAATATAGATCAGGAAGTATTAGACTATCCCTTCACACATACAGATAGAGCTATAATAATATTGTTTTCATGATTATGTAGGTACTATTATCACTATCCCTTCACACATACAGACAAAGCTATCATAATATTGTTTGTAGGTACTATTATGACTATCCTTTCACGCATACAGACAGAGCTATCACAATATTGTCTTAGGGGAGCATCCGGACGGCCAGATCAGGGTAGCTGTAAATTTCAATTAAAAAAAAAAAAAATTAGTGTAATGAATGTTTTAATTAGTAATATATATATATATATATATATAACATATGATGAAATAGAGACTTATTTTTGGGATTCACGTTGAACTCTTTTAATGTATATTTCGTTGAGAAATCCAAAGGACTCTGAACAGGTGATTGTGCATCCATTCTCTGTAAGTTTCCTCCACAACATATTGTATTGCTATTACAATAGATTGTATTAAAGCAAGATTACAAAAAAAATGTTGTTTTGAAGAAAGAATTATGTTTATACCAATGATCATAATACTTTTCAATGTCATAAACGAAGATGTCAATCGTGTTGCGAGGAGGTACGCGAACAGATTTTGTCAGTTTATGCCATCCGCATGCTTCATAGGCCCGGCCCATAGGGCAGACGAACTAGGCGATGGCCTAGGACCACCATATTTTTTATGTTTTTATGGATCACATATTTAGTTTTAGGTTAGTAATATATAATGCACAAAATTTGAACACTATGTTTTTATTTAAAATATTATTTTGTAACTAAAAAACAATTGGTTTGTGTCACATAATTATTTAGAAAAAAAATGTAAAGAAGATTATTTTTCAGAAATAATGTTTTATTCTTTTTTCGATTTGCTATGTTTTTCAGAAATGCAAATAGGAGTTTTTTTGTTTAACTGAAAAATTTGTAATTTATTTTGCCTCGGACCACCATTTCTGTTATATCGGGGATGATGCTTCAAAATCTCAACAATCTCATTGGCTAAGAGCCATCTATTCTTTGACTGAGTGATAAGATTGCCAACAATAGCTATGCAAAGGAAAACAATAGATTTTAGAAAATGATCCAACGAGGAAAACAATGATCTACAATCAATTGAAGCAGCAAACGAGGAAAACAATAGATCTTAGAAACTGATGAAAAGAGTTATCTAAGAGGAAAACAATGAGGAAAACAATATGTTAATCAAATAGTAATATATTGGGAATGCTACAAAGAAGACAAACTTCTTTGATTTGAGCTTCTCTGTAATTTCGGAACCTGTGATAGTGATTCGGTGTTAAATCCTCAAAAAAAACCATCTAGAATTTGATTAACAGATTTCACCTCTGAATCTGATATCGATTTGTACAGTGTCTGTCTACTTACCATTGGCTATTCTCTCTCTCTATTTTCTTTCTATTTTTTTTTTTACACCAAAAAGGCATCTTCATTTTTTTTTCTTATTACGAAAAAGGCATCTTCATTTTTCACCTTTAAGATTCTGTCTCCTTTGATGAAAACGGAACGGAACGGAGCAGCGGTTATATACTACAAAATTAAAAACTCAATTTTCGTAATTAAAACCCAATTTTCGTGTTTGACATTCTTCGGTTCTTGAATTCGTAATAACTTGTAGTATGTTACATGATCATTAGAAACCAAAATTGATGATGACATTGGTTTTAGTTGGTCACTATGTTTTTTTTTTGTTTTTTTTTGTGAATTCGTCGACACTTAATTAACAGACAAATTGGAGATAGAAAACGTTGGCATCTATTTTAATTTCCAGGTTTTAAACGTCTTTTTAGTTTTAGTTTGTTTTTTTTTCTTTAAAAAACCAGTCATCACCGATTTGTAACTTGTTTTAATCTGATTTTTCTCTCTTTTTCTATATATAATAATATTAATCTTAATATTTATAATCAAGATATGGTAAGTGGGATGCTTTGTGTAATTTGCGCGGGGAATCTTTACGTGTTTAACGATAACACTAATAGGTTATTCTTATTTTATAAGAATAGGTGGTGGATATAGTAGGAAACAAATAAACAAACAATGGAGCTACAATAATACTTGTTGAAAAAAAGAGATTTATTAAGACTACTACTAATCATGTCATTTCATTTGGCGTGTTCACATTTGCATTATTATTTTTTACAAAATTAAAACTATAGACAGTTTGTAACTGTATTATACGACATACGTACCAAAACACAATATTTTTATCTGTATTTTTTTAGTTTTATATATATTTTAGGAAGCTCGACTCCATTGAACATGAATTTCTCTAAAACTTATGATGTGCCATATAAAATTAAATTTTAAATATATAATTCGTTTAACTTTAAGTATATATTGATCTTTTTAGCCCAAATAGTGGTGATAACTCACTTGAATTAAGAAAATTCCTATAGAAGAGAAGTTGAGTTTTTGGTCCCAAATTCGAGTTTCCACTTGAGAAAAAATGGTTTACATTTTATTAAGTATTACCAAATGTTGATCCTAATCCGGACCGAAAGAGATTTTGGGCCAAATGCCGAAAACTTCCTCATTAACAAAAAAACAAATGTTGATCTTTCACATTAAAAAAACTATGAATATATGTCGACCATCTTTTACATTTACAATCAGTGCAATATGTACCACAAAACCTGAGTAACCGTTCTTGAGAACCTAGAACACAGGTTGCAACACAACTCGATCTACTTCTGATCAGGTGAGAGAGAGTCAGAAAAGAACTTGTACTCAATCAGAAGCTAGACATCTCGGATTTACTAACATATTGTATATTGTTGGATACATTGCAATGGCAGAGAGAAGACGGCGAGGTTTTTATGTTGGGGCTAGATCAGAAGGAATTAAGACGGACAGTGGCTTTTGTGTTGGAATCGCGCCGTATCTATTCACGTCCTGTGCTATGATGGAATTTATGGGTATGGTAGTTGATATGCTCAATTTAATACCCTAAGATACTAAAGCAATTGTTGTAGTAAGTGTAGGGGTCGAACCACAAAGACTCACAGAGATCACACAATAAATTATGAAGTGTCGAATTACGCTAAGCCAGATAGATGTAATTAAAAACAGTGCAGAAATTAAACGAGATGTAAATCAATTGGGAAATATAGGCTCAGGGTTTTTCTCAGGAAATCAGTGAATGCAGACTAACTAACTAACAGGATTCAGATTTAGCGCAGTTCTTGAACTCAAATCACTAAAATATAGCTAACCAACTCTCGTTGCGAAAACTATCTAAATCTAAATCCTAGGAATTCCAAATCTCTTTGCGAATCCTAAAGTCTAAATCAGCTTTAACAACAGGTTTGATATGTTCACAAATCAATTAAACCAAATCTCTTTGCGAATAATCAATTTGCTCACCTAGGTTCTATCAGGTAATTAATTGCACTCTCGTACCTAATCAATTATCCTAAGATTTATATTCTAGGTAGCTAATCTAGAACAAGATATGAACACAACCTAAGCGAAGAACTATAATTCAGATGGTGAATCCTAAAAGATATTTAACCTAGCATTCAAAGAAAACCCTTATGAGAAAACCCTAAACCTAAGGTGGATCTACTCAGACATGGAGAATGAAACAATCAACATGTTTGAATAAATCATCAATAGAATAGAAAGAAGGGTTTAGAGATCTGATCTCGGACGAAGGGAGATTCAGACTTGTCTCTCTAAAACCAAAGTAAAATCAAACACAGAAAATAAAAGCATAGCCTAAACAATGGCTGTAAAATCCTATTTATAACCTAAATCACGATTTGGGTCCTTCTTGTAATTATCAAAGTCTTCTGGGTGCTTTTGCAATTCTCCAAGACTTCATAATTAGTCGCGGCCCATGAAATCTCGATGAGTGTCGATCGATACCAGGGGGTATCGATCGATGCTCGGTGCTCAGATCGGGCTATTAGTCATCAGACTTCAGTCTCGCTCCAGAATGCTCCAGAAAAGCTCCAATAATTCCAATTAAGCTCCAGACGTGCTATAACCTGTGAAAGACTCTAAAAGACTCCAAAACACAAGAAAATACTCTATAAAAGGACTTATATCATGGCCTAAATAGGGTAAAAACCATGATATATCAACTCCCCCAGACTTAGCCTTTTGCTTGCCCTCAAGCAAATAGAAGACTAAACCAGAAAAAGAGGTTTGAAAACGTAGAGACTCACCTGTTCCTGAACCATCGAAAAGACCCTTTTCCCAAGTACCCAAATGTCACCTGATCAGCTTTCGATCTAACCATCATGTACTTCTCCGTAGACATTTGCAGCTTTTCCAGACTCCACACAAAATCCCACAGCATTATTCAAGTAAAGCCCTCATCGCCAGTTTCATCTCTGCAGCTAATTTTTAAGAACCTTCTAGACTCTTTACCAGACAATATCTTGACAAAGGAACCACCCTTTTCACACTTCTTTTGTATCAATTTCTCTCCTCCAGACTTATTTCTTATTATATCCTTATTATTATTTTTTATTTTCAGCTTAGCATATACATATCAAGGTAGGAGACGCGAGTATTGATGGTGTTTGCCACCAAATCCCCGGTTCTTCCCTCTCTATGTATCAAAGGATGTAGGCGAATAATGGCATCATAGGAAAATCCTAGCCTCGCTTCCAATCCTTTGTGTGATCATCCCCTCTTAAGTAGAATAATGGGATCGCTGGAAATTTTCCTAACCCTCTACTCAGAAGAAAATCATTTCAATCTTTTATGCTCTTAATCTATCAACTTATTTCAGGGGAGAGAGATACCATAATTCTAAACACACGGGTTCCTTTATCAGATATGAATGATGAATCAAGCTCTATGAACACTAACCACATTGATGAAGTGCAAAAATTTGGCTCAGGCTTCAGAAGAACTCTGCTGGAGACATGGATGTTTTCTAGTCAACTGGTCAGCCTTTGGATTTTTCATTAGTCGATCTAGAACTGATCCTGTAACACTGTGCACTCAAAAACAAAATCAAATCAATAGGTTCAAGCACATGATCATCATCTCCAACAAATTTTGACTCAATAAAACAGTTTTGACTTGATAAAACGACTGACTCTAAGAAAAACGAAAACAATGTCAGCAGACACCTCCCCCAGACTTGAACAACACTGTCCTCAGTGTTATCTAGCCTAGAGTCAGTGAAAGAAACAAAGAAAAAGGATAGAACGAAGAGAAACAAGAAATTACCATTCTGGAACAGTCGGTGTCGATCGACACACGGCATGGTATCGATCGATACCATGCTTAGATCGACTTTGTGAATTTTCATCCGCGATTGGTGTCGATCGATACCATAGGGGTATCGATCGATGCTTAGGCGATTTCGAGTTGCTCCTTGTTCATCCTGACACAGACTCAAAACAAACGAAAATAAAAATAAAAACGAATCAAAAACAGACTCACCAGTGGGTTGCCTCCCACCAAGCGCTCGTTTAACGTCAATAGCTTGACTGTAACGCCCTTCAGGCTGGATAAGAGTGAGAGCTTGCACCAAAACAGGCTCCATCACTTGACATTACTAGCTTCAGAGTTCTGCTTAGCATGCTGTCCACAAATTCCTGCCCTTTCTCTTTCAGCTCAGAAGTAAGAAGGACTCTGGCCTTGGAGAATGGCTTCAAGGCTCCCTTGCATTTGACCTTGTAATCAATCGAATTCCCATCACACTTCTGAGGAATCAGAGTGACATGGGGATTCTCGACCTTTTTGTTCTTGGCCTTCTTCTTCTTTGTTGCCTTAGTCTTCTTCTTGGGGATGTTGGGCGGTTCAGCTGGAACGTCTGTGACAGTAGGCTCATCAGGAGGCTCTTCCAGAAGATCAATTGCTAGCGACTCTCCTGTGATAACCTTGATGCTAGAGGCACGTGTGGGAATACTCCTAGGTGGAATGACATCATAGTAGACATCACCGTCAATGTAAGAGAAAGATAGTCTCTTATTAGGTGTGTCTATGATCGCGCCTGCAGTAGCCATGAACGGTCGTCCCAGGAGTATAGGCATACGAGATATCGCACCCATCTCCACAACCTGAAAATCAGTAGGCACCAGACAGTCTCCTACTTGGACTAGCAAACCAGCGATTTCACCATATGGAAGTGAGGTGGAATCGTTTGCAAACGTGATAGATGTCTTAGGAGATAGAATAGTAGCCCCCAACTGCTCTGCAATTGCCTTTGAGATGACATTGACACTAGCCCCTGAGTCGACAAGAGACTCTTTGAAATAACCTCCTGAGATGGAGCTTGGTACTGCGAATTTCCCTGGGTCTTCCCTCTGTGTCAATTTCCGTGGTTGTAGTGAATTGCGAACTCTTTCTCCCATCACCTCACGTGATTTCTTGGCTTCTGGTTCTTTCTGCGAGGGGTATCGATCGATACCAGGTAGGGTATCGATCGACGCCATGCGATTTGAATCGTTTCTGACAGGTACATCTTCATCAGAAAGAAGCTCCACGTTCGGGTTATCCAGCATATACTATAGTCTAGCAATCTCCCATTCCTCCCTTGTCAGCTTAGGAACCATAGGATAAGGCATCCTGGTTACATACACTCGTTCTGCAACGACCTTAGGCACCACAGTCGAAGTTTCAACTGTTTCCTCAGAAATCGCCCCGGTATCGACCGATACCAATAGGGTATCGATCGATACACGGGTTTTCGAATCCATTCGAGCAGATGTCTGGGCTGGTATCGATCGATACTGGGGAGTATCGATCGATGCTTGTGCGATTTCAGGATTATCTTCGAGATTTTCTGCACTTGAGGAGATTGCATTGACGTGTGAATGAACCGTCTTTCCCTTAGAATTTGTTGCAGTCTGAGCTGCTTGCGTTTCCAGCATCCTGTGGCTCGTCTTTAGAGCTTCGATCCTTCCACTCAAATCGGTGTACAAATCATCCATCTTACCATTGAAGGTGACCGTCATCTTCTCCTGCCCTTGAACCAGGTGTTCAAGCATAGCCTCAATCTTACTCTCAGGAGTTTTGGGTGGTGGGGATTGGTACCCTCCTTGGTGACCATAGTTTCGATTGGTGTTGTACCCAAATCGCTGACCCTGGAAACCAGAACCACCAACGTAGTTACAATCTTCTACTTCATTCTCAGCAGCAAAGTTGACGGCCTTTGTTGTCTTTCCCAGCAGAAGACTGTGCATAGAATCCAGCTGAGCTTTAACCTCAGCGATCTGCGACCCATCCTGATTACCAGCCAGCCTCTTGCGCTCGAAATCTGCGCTCTTGGTGCTACTGCTAGAGGCAAAGTTCTCAATCAACACAATAGCATCCTCAGGATATCTGGTGTTGAAATTACCATTGCTCGAAGAGTCCAGACCCATCTGATATCTCCAATCTACTCCTCTGAAGAAGATACCCAGCAGCTGCACATCAGAGTATCCATGATGTGGACAATCTCTCTGGTACGATCTGAATCTTGTCCAAGCAGCCTTGAACGCCTCAGTAGGTCCTTGAGAAAAAGTGGAGATCTTATTCCTCAGATCTTCAGATCTTCCGTCATCGTAGAAGTTAATCAGGAAGGCTCTCTTGGTGTCCTCCCAATTAGTTAGCGATCCAGAAGATAGCTGCCTCAGCCAGTAAGTAGCTTCTCCACCTAGAGAGTAGGGGAAGAGCTTGCAGAAGAGATAGTCGTAGGACACTCCATTGCTCTTAATGCTAGTGACCAAGTCCTCGAACCTCTCTACATGGTCCATTGGATGTTCATGAGGAAGACCATGAAAGAGATGCTGTCCCACTAGAGTGAAGTAAGCAGGCTTCAGCTCAAAGTCATTCCTCTCAAACGCAGGAGGACGAATTGCTGAACGATTGGCGAAAAACTGGTCAGGCCTGTTGCATTCACCAATCGTCCTTCCACGATTAACCACAGCATTCCCTGCGTTGGCGCGCCCAGCTGGCGCGACAATCTCAACAACCGCAGCAGGGACAACGATGTTACCAACTTCATCAAGTCGCTGCCCTCTCTCATTACACACGTGACCCTCTTGGTCTCTCAGAATTCCAGCTTCATCAGCTCTTAAAACCACTGGGTTGTTCATCCCTGATGTTTGCTTGGTCTTTCTGTTTGTGCGTTCCACAAACGCTAGCTGTTCCAGTGACAGTTCAACTAGTTGTGTGCTCTTGTTGCTTCTGGTTTCACGAACAGGCATACACCTGCAAACAAAACACTAGGCAAAGCACGTAAGTAACCAGAAAAATACGTTGAGTATCGATCGATACCAAGTGGTGTCGACCGATACCAACAAAAGAAGACGACGCGTATCGACCGATACTACAGAGTATCGATCGATACCGACGAACTTAGTCGAAATTCTAAACTAAAATCTAATGGCGAATTTGAGTCCCCGGCAACGGCGCCAAAATTGATATAACGACTGACTCTAAGAAAAACGAAAACAATGTCAGCAGAAACGAAAACAAAATTGTGTTTTGGAGTCTTTTAGAGTCTTTCACAGGTTATAGCACGTCTGGAGCTTAATTGGAATTATTGGAGCTTTTCTGGAGCATTCTGGAGCGAGACTGAAGTCTGATGACTAAGAGCCCGATCTGAGCATGCTCCAGAAAAGCTCCAATAATTCCAATTAAGCTCCAGACGTGCTATAACCTGTGAAAGACTCTAAAAGACTCCAAAACACAAGAAAAAACTCTATAAAAGGACTTATATCATGGCCTAAATAGGGTAAAAACCATGATATATCAGTAGTGCCACTTGCATCGGCATTGGAGTTACATGCCTCTATGCTGATAGTTCATTTCTTGGGGGTATGATTTGTTTTGAGAAATCTGAGAGCATCATTATTGGGAGAAACCCATTCTTAAGTATTATTTAATTATAAATTTGAAGTTAAAAAACTCTGTTAAGAAACTTCTGTTTTGCTGCTTTATTGGTAGAACCCTATTAGGGGTTTTTTTTTAAAAAAAATAATAATAATTTTGTTTTATTTTAAATAGAGTTTATTTTTTTAATTAAACATAGTTGACATAAAAACATAATATTTTAACAAGTTTAGAATTTTAAAGTTGAAGTTAAGAAAAAGTAAAAAAAAAAAAATATTCTTAACTTTTTTTGTTAAAGTTAAAGTTAAGAAAACGTAAAAAAAAAATCTGGCAAAAAAAAAAATTGGCGAATTAGGAATTGACACGTGGCTAAAAACAGTATAAGAACCCCCTTAAGAACCGGTTCTTAAAGTTTTTATTTAAGAACCAGTTCTTGCACTGTTCACAATTATTATTATTATTTTTTTTTGTTAAGAAACCCACTTTTTGCTCTAAGAACCTTGCAATAATGATGTTATGAGGATGTTGTTTTGTTTTGTTGAAATTTATTTTTGTTGGGGGACAGAAGAGATTAATTCAAGTGGAGAAGAAGAACTTTTCTTGTACGGGTTTTTTCTTTTTCTCTTTTATATCGTCTATATATATGTTGGAACTTATATCATATATGTGTTTTTCTTTTAAGGTGAATTCAGAGAATACAAATTGTTTCAAAACGTAGTAATATATTCGGAATGCTACGCCACTAAGCATTTCATTTATCCGGTGAAATTGAAGATAGAGAGGAAAAGAACTATTATTCTATACAATCAAGTTTCTGATCAGTTTAGTCAAAAAAAAAAAAAAAGTTTCTGATCAGTTAGGACTGTTTAACTAAATAGAAACAATGACATTGCAAAAGAAAAAACAAAAACGAATGAAAAGAGATGCAAGAAAGAAACAAGCTAATTAAGCTATGAATTAATAGTTAGTCTTCTTCTTTCCTTTTGCCTCGTGTAATTTGGTTGTTTTGAACTAAACTTGAAACATAAGAGCACATAAGTGGGTAACAATACTCATTAAGAGCACATAAGACCATCCACAGCGGAGGATATGTGTCTTCCGCAAGACACAATGTCTTGGCAAAAGATGATGATGTATCGTGACGTGATTCGTCACGACAATAAAAAAACAATTTTTTTTTTTAAAAAAAAGCGGAAAATACTGCAAAATTGATGTCTGCAAGGTGGATGGTCTAAGTTTATATTGAGCACATAAATTTATATGTTTTTTTCTTTTGGACACAAAAAAGAGTAATTCCCTTATAGTATGTATATAGATTATCTTTTGAAAAGATTATATTATTTAGTTATTAGGTTAAAAAAAGAAAAGAAAAAAGAAAATATTCCGGTTCGGAAATTCGTCCGGTTTACTCTGCCACAAAAGGAGAATCAAAACAACAACACGTGCATGAATAAAACTAAGAACCGGGACGTGATCTCGTTGTTCTAAATCTACTCTTTTTTTTCTCGCAACTACACGCCGTCTTAGTTTACCGAAATCCAAAGTGGGATAAAGCTCCAATAAGATGACGTGTAAAACTCAAAGTAAAGCTAACAACACGTTCTGCCAATCAGTGTTTGCCACGTCTCTACCGACTGTTTTTTTTCCACGGTGCTTACGTCATCGCACACGTCGTCTACCTTTGATCAAAGTGATAAAAAGGAAAGTCGTAAATGGCGTCGTCACCGAGTCTCTCACTATTTTAAGCCCATCCACTCACACTCTTTTCTTCTTCACTAAACTCCAATTCCACTTTCTCTCTCCGATACGATCTTCGTTTTTCTCTCGAATCTTTGCAACTAATGGCTCCACCTACGAAGACGGTACGGGATCATTGTTTTCCTCCTCGTACGTAACGGATTTTTTTCTTTCCTTTTGTAGTTTCTCTTGATAATCCGAGTTTTTTGTTTTTAGGTCTTGATCCCTATTGCTCATGGTACGGAGCCTCTAGAAGCGGTGGCGATGATCACCGTGTTGCGGCGAGGTGGTGCTGACGTGACGGTGGCGTCCGTCGAGAATCAGGTTGGCGTTGATGCTTGTCATGGCATCAAGATGGTCGCCGATACTCTCCTCTCTGATATTACCGACTCCATTTTCGACCTTATTGTGCTCCCCGTAAGTCTCTCTGCTAGTATATGGGTGATGATTGGAGCGAATTGTTAGTTTTTTTGTTTACCTCATGACAATCAATTAGCAGTGTTAGTTTAGACTCGATACTGATGTTGGTAGTTCCTACAAAGAACGTTGGTTGTATAAAGAATGATTTTTGAGATGTATCTATTGCAATTTATCTCCTTTGATCCAGAATTGGGTTTGCTGATATTACTTTTGATTATATGATTGGTAAAAGGGAGGGCTTCCCGGCGGCGAGACGCTTAAAAACTGCAAACCTTTAGAGAATATGGTGAAGAAACAAGACACAGATGGACGACTTAACGCAGCTATCTGTTGTGCTCCTGCGTTGGCTCTTGGTACTTGGGGTCTACTAGAGGGCAAAAAAGTAAGTCACAAGTAATCAGTATTTTAGAACGTTATTATTATCTTGTTTTCAGTTCTTGTCTAATGTCTGGATTACATGGGGTTTCTCGCAGGCAACATGTTACCCGGTTTTCATGGAGAAACTTGCGGCTACTTGTGCCACTGCTAGTGAGTCGAGAGTGGTGATAGATGGAAGGATAGTGACCAGTCGAGGACCAGGAACCACCATTGAATTCTCTCTCACCCTTGTGGAGCAGTTGTATGGGAAACAGAAAGCTGATGAAGTCTCTAGTATCTTGGTATGTTTTGTCTCTGCCTCTTTTATCAACCGCACTTCGATTTACAAACCTGAAAACGGACAGAGATCTTAGTGATTTGATTTCTATTAGAAGCAGCGCAGTAATTACGCTATGGTGATCATACTTGCTTTGTCGTCTCCTCTTAGACTTACTTGTTCTCTTTTTGAAATCAGCTGGTTCGTCCTAATCCTGGTGAGGAGGATACTTTCACCGAGCTTAACCAAACGAACTGGTCATTCGATGATACCCCACAGGTATATTGTTCATTTGCCTCTCCACTTGGTCCTTTAACATACTCCAAGACAGTCTGTGTTTGATGGTCAAATGGATTCCTAGGAGCATGCTGTGTTGCAAAGCTTTTATCTTTCTTTATCAATAATCATTTTTTTTAAGTCTGAAAGATAATGCTTTGCTGTTTCAGATTCTCGTTCCCATTGCAGAGGACTCGGAGGAAATTGAAGCTATTGCGCTTGTAGATATCCTGAGGCGGGCAAAAGCAAATGTTGTGATTGCTGCAATTGGTAACAGTTTGGAAGTTGTAGGATCTCGCAAAGCTAAGCTAGTCGCAGATGTGCTTCTCGACGAGGTGGCAGAGAAGTCGTTTGATCTGATTGTGTTGCCTGTGAGTGCTATCTTTCAGTAGATGAACATTTATAAGTCTCAAAGAAAGTTTTGAGATTCATTGAAAACTAACAACAACAAAAATCAAACTTCTCTAATCAATCACAGGGCGGTCTTAACGGTGCTCAAAGATTCGCGAGCTGCGAGAAACTGGTGAATATGTTAAAGAAACAGGCAGAAGCAGACAAACCATATGGAGGAATCTGCGCATCACCTGCTTATGTCTTGGAGCCTAATGGTTTACTCAAGGTGCAAAATTCAAATCAGTACTTGAGTTGTGAAAACGTTATATCACTCTTGTTGTTATATCATAAGTCATTAAACTGAGATATAAGGTACATGTTTTGTATAGGGTAAGAAGGCAACTACCCACCCAGTGATGAGCAACAAACTTTCAGACCAGAGTCACATCGATCACAGAGTCGTGGTGGACGGAAACGTCATAACGAGCAGAGCTCCAGGGACTGCAATGGAGTTTTCACTTACGATTGTTGAGAAGTTTTACGGGCGGGAGAAAGCGGTTCAGCTCGCCAAGGCAACGCTTGTGTAAATTCAAAGAATGAAGTGTGAGAGGGACGTGAATAAAAGAGCTTTAGTTATCTCTCCATTGATGATGAGTGAATTTGTGATATGAGCTTTGGCTGAGTGGAGTGTGTGTAATTTATGTCTTTATTATCAATGAATAAACGAGGCTCTGCGACTGAGTTTTGTGCATATGGGCCGAATCTTTAAACCTCTGGCAGAGTTAGAGGATTCGCATGAGGAAGATATTTTTATATTTTTATATTTTTATACTAGGGTGTGATCCGCGCTAATATAAAATTTTTTTAAAACTTTTTTGGTATACTATTATTTTAGTTTTATTAGTATGATTGTTAATGGATTTGTCCTTATTAGCTTAAGAATTGTTTATTCTTAAGTTTTTTTATTTTTAATTTTATGTTTATTTATGTATTTGTTTAGTGGGTGATCCACAATTTGAATTTTTTTTCTTTTTTTGTTGACTATTTATTCAATTAATTAGTTTTTAAAAGTTAAATTTTTGTCATTTTAAAATTTAGAAAATTGTTTATTTTTTAACTCAACTAAATACTAATAAAATAAATATTTCGAAATTGGGTTAGTTTTGTATATTCCGAAAGTTACTTCAAATACTAATAAAAGAAAATTTAGTTTTGTAAATTTAGAATTCTCCGAACTTATTAAAAAAATACTTCGAAATAGGTCCATGTATTTTTATCTATTTTCACCTAAAACCGAATACTAATAAAATGTTCATAATTTACTATTATTCATTTTCGATGATCCAGTGTTGGTGACAACAAAATGAATCTAATTTTATTTGAAAAACGATTTAATTTCTATCACTAATTTACTATCAAAATCATCATAGATAAGAAATATGGAGTCGAACGTTGATCAAAACATTTCAAGAGAGAGAGACTTCTTGTGAATATGATTATCCTGTAAAAAAATTACCCAGTCCTTTAAAACTCTCGTCTTCTCCGATATCTTTCCTCATCGCCGGTGAGATTTCACTTTCAATTTCAATCACAAAGAGTGTGATCCGTGCGGACGTGATAAACAATTTTTTAATCTAATATTATTTTATTTTATTTGTTTTTGTAGTTAATTTAATTATTTCTATCAGCTTAAAATCTGTGTATTTGTTTTTATTTAATTTATTATCATCTATGTGTTTATTTATTAGATGGTACGCATCTATGTGATCAATTTTATGCAATTAGTTGGGTTTTAAAAATGAAGATATTTACATTTTTAAGTTGCATTATAGTTTTTTTATTTTGTTTCATGTGAATTTATTATTTTTGGAGTGTTTTATGTATGATTTTAACCCTATTTATATGTGCAATATGTTTGTGATTCATAAATCCATTTTTATTTTATTTTTTTGAAAACGATTTCCATATATAACTGGAGAGAAATATGGAAATTTAGTAAATACATAAAGCTATTGATAAGGGGTAAGTCCATTACAGCAATAACAGAATTAACCATTGATCATCTTTTGTTGATTTTAAATCTATTTATAGATTGCATGTCACACAAATTCAGATTTAACCGTTTTATAATTTGTTTATTCAAGACAATGTGTTATATTATGTATTTTGATAAAATAATGAATTTAATTATGAATTTAATTACAGCAATAATGAAAATTTAGCCAACACATAAGGTTATTGATAAGGGGTAAGCCCGGTGAGATTCAATTTTATATAAGGAAAAAGTGTATGATCCGCGAGTTTTTGTTTTTTAAGTTTTATAATAGTTTAATTTATTTATGAGAATTTTTTTATTCATTTTCAGTAAAACAAACCATTGATTGTAGATTGTAAGCGTAATAAATCACTTCTATATTATTTACAAATAATCATGTTTGTTGGGAACTTTCATATCTTATCTATATTTAAAGACCAAATAAATCATGTTATCCAAATATCTAAATTATTGAACGTTTCATTTTTATTATTTTAAATTATGTACTTATTATCTTAAAAAAATTGATTTTTATATATAATTTACTTTTTATTTATTAGATATTATGTTTTTTTTAAAAAAATCTCTATACATTTGTGATATGTGAAATTAATATTGTATATGTTGTATACTATTAGTTTGGATCAAATAATATCCATTCACTAAACATATTTTTGATATAAAATTTTAACTTTGTAACTATAATAGAGTGTGTAATATATTAGTAAAACTAAAATTTTAAATCTATTATTGTTTCAATAAATGTTGTTGATTTTTTAAAGTTTTCATGATATGAATATGAAAATGATCTTTCAAATTCTTTGCATAATTTAATAAAATATATAGTTAATATGTATATCAAAGTTTTAATTAATTAAATTATGAAAATTAAATATCAAAATGATGTGGCATACATGTGGATGATATATGTTACATTAATATTGTATATATTTTTTACTATATTAGTTTGGATCAAATAATATGCATTCACTAAATATTTTTTAGATATAAAACTTTAAATTTGTAACTATAATAAAGTGTGTAATATATTAGTAAAACTCAAATTTTTAAATCTATTATTCTTTCAATAATTTTTTTTGTTTTTTTTTAAGTTTTCATGATATAAATATGAAAATGACCTTTCAAATTTCTTTCATAATTTAATAAAATGTATAGTTAATATGTATATCAAAACTTAAACTAATTAAATTATGAAAATTAAATATCAAAATGATGTGGATGATATATGTTACATTAATATTATATATATTGTCTACTATTAGTTTGGATCAAATAATATTCATTCACTAAACATTTTTTCGATATAAAACTTTAACTTTGTAACTATAATAAAGTGTGTAATATATTAGTAAAACTCGATTTTGTTTTGTCATCTAATATTATTAAATTGTAAAAGGGGAGTACAAGAAATTTACAAGCCATACAGGCGGTAAATCAAAAGAGAAATACAAATTTTCACATTCATGTGCTTTCTTTGAGAGTATGTCTGCAACCTGATTTCTTTTCCTGTTAACGAAATCCAAAGAACAATTTGGTAATTTCATCATCCAGTGTCGTATATCATACAGCATGTTACCAATCACTAGGTTGTCTTCTTTTCTATTAATAACATTGGTCAACTCCATACTATCTCCTTCGAACCACACATATCTCCATCCTTTTGCCCACACAATTTGTAGAACCTGTAAGAATCCCACTGCTTCTGCATGCAACGAGGATGTGATACCAGATATTTTTGCATAACCTGATGACACATATTTACCTTGATGATCCCTTATAATCCATCCTACTCCTGCGAAATCATTGTTTTGTCTAAAGCTGCTATCAAAATTACATTTTAACCAATTCTCAAGAGGTGGTTCCCAACAACTTCTTTTGTCCCTGAAAATATTTTGAGTGCTTTGCGTATCTTCATCCTCTTCTTTTTGTGCTAACAAAAACTCTGAAACAGCTTGAACGGCTCTATCTGCATCTTCCTTAGGGTGAACATTTCTTTTTGTAAACAGGAACTCATTTCTGGATTTCCATATCATCCAAATTGTCCAAAAAGGAAGATATCGTACATGTTCCTCGAGATTACTAGAACTCTGAATATCCATCATTCTTTGTATGTTATCTTCTAACGTCGTCAAAGGGTTATCAAATTGAGTTAAACATGCAGATCTCCAAATCGCAATTGCATGTTGACATTCAAACAATGTGTGGTTTATGGTTTCGTCAAACAAACAACAACGTTAACAAATAGGGTCAGCATTTATACTTCTTGTTATTAGTCTTGCTGCAGTTGGGAGAGCACCAGAAATTGTTTTCCAGAGAAAGTGTTGTATCTTTGGAAGTATTCTCAATTTCCAGATTTTCATCTTTAGATTCACGTTTCCTTCTGGTGGATCTATTTCTTCATCATCTTCCAAATGGTGAGTAGCAAACCAATATCCTGATCTAACAGTATATTCTGAATCTTTTGAGTATGGCCAGATATAGCGATTTTTCTCTGCAAATCGTGATAGATAAATCTTTGTTGCTAAACGGGCATCCTCATCATTTAGGAATAAGTTTAGTTTTGTTTCATCCCATTCTCTCTTACCATCCTTCCACAATTCCTTAACATGAAATCCTAAGTCTCTGTGACTCAAGTTAGACACTTTTCGAGGCGGTATAACCGGTAACCAATTATCTGAATCTACATAAGTATCCATTCCATTACCTACTTGAACACGCAAACCTTTTTTTAGCAGGTCCTTTCCTGCTTGAATTGATCTCCATCCATAAATCTATTATTCTTTCAATAGATTTTGTTGATTTTTTTAAAAAGTTTTCATGATATAAATATGAAAATGATTTTTCAAATTTTTTGCATAATTTAATAAAATGTATAGTTAATATGTATATCAAAATTTAAACTAAATAAATTATAGAAATTAAATATCAAAATGATGTGGTAATGATGTGGAAGATGAAGTGTCTTCATGAGAAGAGAGAAAATCTAACTTTATATATATAGATTTTATGGAAGGATATATTGTATTTCCTTTTTAGACCTTTTCACCAAATTCACCTTTCATTAATTACAAATTACAATTTGCCCCCATGTTTTTGCTTGGGCGTGATATTTGTGACCATTCGATAATATCATTCTATACCAAATTAAGTGAAATCATATTAACTCGTCAGTCTTCATAGCAAAAATAATCATTTTCAATAAAAAGCAGGATAATACTCAGCAATATTTAGTGGCATTATTTGTAACATTCATTAAAGTTTGGGCCATTTAGTTGCATCTGATAAGATCAAGGGGGTATTACCGTAGATTTCGTCGTTATTGTTTGGTTCCGAAATGCCGGAAATGCCCTCGAATGATTATCTAGTATCTACTATTAAACCCCGTAAAACCCTTGATTTCATTTCTAGCTTATCACTTGCTAGGGTTTTATCTCCGAAGCCCATCGAGAGCTTCCATGGCGACGCATACCATTTCTCGCTCCATCCTTTTCCGACCGGCGAAATCTCTTTCCTTTCTGCTCACACGATCCTTTGCTTCGTCTGCTCCTCTCGCCAAAACTCCGGCGTCTTCTCTTTACTCGTCGTCTCTGCTGAGCCGATCCCGTCCCCTCGTCGCCGCTTTTTCCTCCGTTGTCCGTGGTGGCCTTGTGTCTGTTAAAGGTCTTTCTACGCAGGCTACATCGTCCTCTCTGAACGATCCGAATCCCAACTGGTCGAACAGGCCCCCAAAGGAGACGATCCTGCTCGATGGTTGCGATTTCGAACACTGGCTTGTCGTCGTGGATCCTCCTGAGGGTGAACCTACTAGAGACGAAATCATTGACAGCTACATCAAAACCCTAGCCCAGATTGTTGGCAGGTAAACCCCCAAATTTTAAAAGTCTCTTATGCCTGTTCTTTTGGGTTACTATGTTCAAGCTTTCGATATATACTAGAGTCCATATGACGGGATCTGTGTGTTTACTTGCATCATTTTGGAAGCTCTTATATGATATTATCTCGTTTTGAATGTTTCAGTGAAGAAGAAGCGAGGATGAAGATCTACTCGGTTTCAACTCGGTGCTACTATGCTTTCGGAGCCCTTGTGTCAGAAGATCTTTCTCTCAAGATGAAAGGTAATATCTCCTGCTTAGGTTTTAATTTTGCCCTTTTCTGTGATAAAATCCGCCTTCTAATTGCTTTCTGTATCTCTCCAGAGTTGCCAAAGGTGCGCTGGGTTCTTCCTGATTCTTACCTGGATGTGAGGAACAAAGACTACGGAGGTAAGGCTTAGTTTGTTTTCTGAATCACAAACCTATAATTGGGGGAGTTGCTTTCCTCTTCCACTGTACTTGCGGGTTTTGAAATGTCGATAAGGAGGAAGCATCTGTTGTTAGTCTTTCAAAAAGTTCTATTTCTAGTTAATTAACATTTTTGGAATTTAAGTTTTGGTGCATTTGTTAGACTTGATTAGTGATATCAATTTTGAGACTGGTGTAGTAGAAGTTGCAGTACTGATATTGCTTTGTTGATAGTTTAAATCTTTCTGGTGATACTATTAGAGAGTTAGCTTGATGGGTTTTTTACATTGACTTTCAGGTGAACCTTTCATTGATGGTAAGGCTGTTCCTTACGATCCTAAGTACCACGAGGAGTGGATAAGGAACAATGCTAGAGCAAATGAAAGAAACAGGCGCAATGACCGTCCTCGCAACTTTGACAGAAGCAGAAACTTTGAGAGGAAAAGAGAGAACATGGCAGGAGGCCCTCCTCCTCAACGTCCTCCCATGGGAGGTCCTCCTCCACCTCACATGGGTGGCTCTACCCCTCCTCCACCTCACATGGGTGGCTCTGCCCCTCCTCCACCTCACATGGGGGGCTCTGCACCTCCTCCGCCTCACATGGGGCAGAACTACGGGGGACCACCACCACCGAACAACATGGGAGGACAAAGGCCTCCACCAAATTATGGAGGACCACCACCACAGAACAACATGGGAGGACAGAGGCCTGCAGCAAACTATGGAGGAGCACCCCCACCAAACTACGGAGGAGCACCACCACAAAGCAACATGGGAGGAGGACCACCACCACCAAACTATGGAGGAGCACCACCACCGAACTATGGAGGAGCACCACCACAGAACAACATGGGAGGAGGTCAACCAAATGCAGGATGGTCAGGTAACAACAACTACCAGCAGCAGAGTAGTGGTGGAATGCAGCAGCCACAGTACCAGAACAACTATCCACCTAACCGGGATGGCAGCGGGAACCCGTACCAGGGTTAAAGTAGTTGAACCACTCGTGGGTTTTCTTTTTTAATCATGCATTCTGGACGATGTATAGATGAGGGAGGAGGGAGAGTGCAAATGCAAGACTTTAAAAACTTCTTTTGTCTTCGGTGTTTATCAGTCTGGTATTGTGTGAGAGAATAGCCTAAGTAACTGTGGCATGGTTGGAACATCTTTACTCCTGCGTTTTGTTTCTTTTAGTTTATATCCTAAATCGATTTTAAGAGTTGCTAAGTGGACGCCTTGTGTTGTGGGTTCATCTCAAGTCTTGTAGCAGTTCAGCGCCCTGATTCTCCATCTAAATCAAAGCATGAATTTAGTTACAAATTCGTTCATAGTTGATCGTTTTGTGTCTTCGTTTGGCTTCTTCTGGGTCGAGTTAGTCTAACTTACGGTTCTCCAAACATGTTTCCTGGCTGCTTGTGGGACAACATGGATGATCAAAAACCTTTCTCAAGAGGGACAATTGTCCAAGATATATCACAAGATGCTTTGCAGAGCAATTGTCTAAGCTTGGCGAAAATATGATGATGAAAAAGCGAAAGCTCGATGAAAAAGCGAAAGCTCATTAGTCATTAACAATGGTGGCAGAACCTATCATCTTTGTGTTTTTCATATAGCGTATCTAATTCGATATTACTAAACGGAAATGGTATGCCAAGAACCTAGTTTTTCCTTGCTAGTTGCTTTTTCCAAGTAACCTTACTCTTGATTTGGTGTTCAACCAAGTGAGTGAGCTTTGCAAATTTCTCTCTTTATTGAATCAGGCACTTGTGAACATGATCAGCAACCCTGTGAACTCTACTGTTCCGATTGCAGCAGAGATTTTCAAGAAGGCTGGTATGGTACCTACGATGAGAAGAAATTGTTTGGTGTTACCACTCTTGACGTTGTTAGGGCCAAGACTTTCTATGTTGGAAAAGCAAATGTCCCTGTTGCAGGTTGCTCTTATTGTCTTTTTTTTTTTGCATTTTCCTAGGATTGTTGGCTGCATAATCAGCACTTAGTTATCTGATTCAAACAATATAGTAATGCTATTAGTTGATTTAGCTTCTCATGTTTAGTTTTGAATGCTTGGCTACGCAGAGGTTAATGTTCCAGTTGCTGGTTGTCATGTCTATTTTTGGTTTGACAGGTAAGACTGGGGAAGTGCTCGATCTAGGGCCGTTCTCAGCAGGGCCGCTCTCAGCAGGCCCGACCCTGACATATGTATCTGTTTTTTTAATTTTGTTTTTTGTTTTTTTTTTAAATTTTGTTTTCATACTGTAGAAAAATAAAATTGCGGAGAAGATTGTGGAGCCCATCATAAATATTTGTTTTTTTTTTGGCAAACTTGAGTTTTTAAAGAAAATTTGATGTATTATAGGACCCCGATTTTTAGTTTTGTATTGGACCTCAAAAAATTCAGAATCGGCCCTGACTCTCAAACTTTGAAAAGAAATGCTTAGAAGCCCTCAAGGCAGAAACTCAAATCCTCCATCGACAAGGGAATCAAATTTGCCAACCAATGAGTTTTTTTTGCTTCTTTAAATCATTGGCTTTGGACTAAAACTTTAGGTTCATGTTCTTGTCTTGCTACTTTCTTCGGCTTTCCAATTTTCCGGTAGAGTTGTTGTCTTTGAGAACCATTGGGGACACACTGTAATAATAAGTAAAAAAACTAAAATTACTGCTGCTATGTAATGTAAGCTATGATTCTTCATCTTTTTGGCGCTCTTATTTTGATTTGAAAAAGAAAAGAAAAAATCACTGTCCTTAATGTATATATATTATAAGTTGCATTGCTTGGACATATCTCTCTATTTATAAGATCAATTTATATCAGTATTTATTAATTTAAAGACAGATGAAAGTGTACTTGTTGTTATTGTTGGATCACGAGCCCTTCTGTCTTTATGATTTTTATTTTCTTACTTTGATGAATAAATAGATGTCAAAAGAAGTGAGAGAGTGAAAGGACATTATGTCCCTTCTCAATGTCTCCCCTTTTCTTTTCTTTTCCTTCTTTCTGTGTAAAATTATTATTATTTTTATGTGGAAATAAAATACTTGATAAATTAGTTATACGCTTTAAGAAAAATAAGAAATAGATATCATTTTTTTTTCATCGAAAATAAGATATAGATAAGTGTTTTTCAAATAGTTTCTTTTTTCATTTCTTACATTGTAAATAAAATTTTATCATTCAATGGGTTAAACACACCAACAACAACAACAAAAATATGAGTAGTAAATAAATAGAGACCCTTCGAAAGTGACAAATAATATCGAACAAAACAAAATAATTTTTGATAGCGAATGGACGGAACGGTGTTTAATATTCATTCATAAGAAAGAAAGAAAAAAAGTAATTGAAAATTAAATTTATGTTTTTGAGAATAAATGAGAAAATGATTTTTATAGAACTGATCCGAATGGTACTATCGATAACATACGACAAAAAGCACGAATTTGCCAGTCGAAGGGTAAAATCGTGATTTCGTTTGATCTAAAAATTCTCGTCTACCTCCGTTTACTCTTCAACCCTGAATACTTCCCTTCTCCAATATTAACGCAATTACGAAGGTTAGATGCGTATCCGTCTGGGAATTGAACACTATGCGTAATCCAGTAGAAGAACACTTCCTTTGAAAGCTCATCCAAACGGAAAGCAGGGGCCAGAGATTTTCCGTTCGCCATTATATGGAGTTCTTTCCGAGAACAAATTTCTGGCAAATCCAATCTGGCCTTCAAATTATCTTTCGTCTTCCCTTGCACATTTAGAACAGTATTCATGATGTTGTCAAAAAAGTTTTTTTCAATGTGCATGACATCTAGATTATGGCGCAACAGATGGTTCTTCCAATATGGCAAATCCCAAAAAATACTCCTCTTGTTCCAATTGTGGTATTCGCCACAACTATCTACGGGAAAATTACCATTACCACCACATGAAACCGTCTTCTCAGCACCAAAATCTCTCAACTGAGTGATGATGTTATTCCCATCCGGCTCAGGAGGTGGACCATCAAATACTTTTTTGTTCTTCTTAAACAATGTCGTGCTCCGACGATATGGATGATCATGCGGCAGAAATCGTCGATGACAATCGAACCAAGAAGTCTTTCGACCGTGCTTCAATTGGAACGCATCAGTGTTATCTTGACAATACGGGCACGCCAACCTTCCATGAGTCGACCATCCAGATAGCATACCAAATGCTGGAAAATCACTTATGGTCCACATAAGTACCGCACGCATCGTAAAATTTTGTTGGAGAGAAACATCGAACGCCTGAACACCATCTTTCCATAAAATTTTCAACTCATAAATTAATGGCTGCAAGAAAATATCAAGGGATCTCTTAGGATGCTCCGGTCCGGGGACAAGAATCGTGAGGAACAAAAACTCTCGTTTCATGCACAAACTATGCGGCAAATTGTAAGGTGTGACGATTACTGGCCACAATGAATATTGCCTCCCATGTTTCCCAAAAGGGCTGAATCCATCTGTAGATAACCCGAGGTATACGTTACTTGGCTCAGCCGCAAAACTAGGATACACCTCTTGAAAATGTTTCCACGCTTCTGCATCTGAAGGATGCGCAATCTCTCCATATGAGTTATGTTCTGCATGCCATCTCATAGCTCCTGCCGTGCGCTCGGATTGATATAACCTCTTCAACCTATCTGTTAACGGCAAATACCACATCCGTTTATGTGGAACTGGTACTCTTCCACCCGTTTCCTGATACGTACCGAGGTTTCCCACAAAAACGACACTTGCGACGGTTTTCGTCTTTTCTCCAGTATATCATACAATTGTCGATGCACACATCTATCATCTGATACGGCAATCCAAGACCAGCTACAAGTTTCTGAACCTCGTAGTATGAAGCCGGTGAGAGATTATCTTCAGGTAAAATATCTTTCACAAAATCAGCTATCGCATCCACACAATCCTCTGCCAAGTTGAAATCGGTCTTTATTGTCATCAACCTGCTTGCAGTTGATAAAGGCGATATTCTCTCTCTACATCCTTCGTATAGTGGATGCTTAGCTGCATCTAGCATATCAAAAAACTTCCGAGCTTCTAAATTAGGTTCCTCTATTCTAATACCATCCGGAACATACGATGCTACGTTTTCGTGATACGCATCATTCACCATCTGAACGTTTGCATCTACTTCCGGTGTTGGTTCCTCTATTCTACTCGAATAATTAAAACCACTACAATGATGTTGCACCATTGCATCAGTTTCTCCATGCGTATACCAGATCTTATAACTCGGCATTAACCCATTCCTATAAAGATGCTTCCATACTTCCCCAACAGAGACTAATCTATGATTCCGACATTTAGGACAAGGACAATACAATTTACCGTATTCCGACGTCATGCTACTGTTTGTCGCAAATGTCATGAATTCCTCAACACCTTGTGCATACTCCTCCGTCAATAGATTCGTCGCTGGATCTTGTCGTGGTCTATCCATCCACGATCGAAAATAATCTCTAGTGTTTGGATTTGAAGAAGACATTTTCTATGTTTTTTTTGGTGTAAATTGTGAATGAGGGTGGTGTTGTATTTATAATTAAAATTTCTGCGGATTTCCGACCAATTTCCGACCAGTCTAAAAATTCAAACGGCTATATAACGGCTACTGCAACGGGTAGATTAACGTTTATATTTTCGTTGGGAGTTGGTCGGATTCCGTACTGGTCGGAAATTGGTCAGAAATTGGATAGTTCCGACCAATTTCCGACCATCCTAATACTCGCCAACGACTATAAATGGCTAATGCAACATGTATATTAACGTGTATATCTCGTCGGAAAACAGTCGAAAATCGGTCCGTACTGGTCGGAAATTGGTCGGAAATCTAATCCAATTTCTGACCAATATCCGACCATCCTAATACTCGCCAACGACTATAAACGGCTAATGCAACAGGTATATTAACGTGTATATCTCGTCGGAAAACAGTCGAAAATCGGTCTGTAATACCGACCAATTTCCGACGATTTTATTCGGTCTCTAATCCGTCGGAAATTTGTCATAAATCCCGACCAAAATTCCGACCAAGTTAAAATGGTCGGGAATTTCTGACCAATTTCCGACGGGTTCTGTTTCATCGGAATGTCGTCGGTATGTGGTCGGAAATTTCCGACCATTTTAAATTGGTCGGAAATCGTGATGTTTTTTTGTAGTGTTGGTTTGAAGGTTCCAGTCCTTACTTTGCACGTTTGATTATTAATTAGACATTCTGCTGAACTGAATCTGTTATACATTCGATTATACCTTCTATTTTACGTTATATTATGATATAATAATATTTATAAATAAATAAAATTCATGAATTGATCGTAGAAGTCTTTCGGACATCCATTTAGTACATAAAGTCTCCGAACACAGTGACGATTAATGTAAAATAACAAACAAAAGATACACCAAGTGATCAATTAGTTTAAGTGAAACCGACTGGTGATAGTGGGGTGATTATGTGGTGAAAGTAATAATGTTGGTCTATGTTAGGAATCGATTTTTCGTAAGAGCGAAATTACAACATTTAATTTATTTGATCACCGGAGTTTTTATATGGTCTCTCCAAACCCCATGTTGGGGGATGATGTGTGGATCCTCAGTGCGATAGGATTTGCCATCATGCATCGATCGGAATCGACGGTTCCTTAGTTTAACCGGATCACATGAGTTATAAAAAAAAAAAAAAAACAGTTGTGAATGGGGAAGCATATTATAATCAAATCATAATTAAGTCTTCGTCTTAACATCAACAAATAACATAAATTGTTTATTTGTTATTTTTATGAAAAAATGGATCCATACATATTACTTGCCTAGTTGTGGCCCATAAGCTAGAAAGAAATGTTTGATGAGGCATACCTTCCTCTATCGAATACTGTCAAAGTGTCAAATTGACGATATTAAATAATGCTATTGTCCTTAATAATTGAATTTCACATTCTATTTTGTTGTGTTGCGATTTGTGACTGTAAATTCCAAGTGGAAGCTCCTTTGATGTAATTAATTAATATGCAACCGTGGGATGAATATTCTCCTTTTCTCTATTAACTACAGTATTTGTTTTATTTGATCAATTATTTAATGTGTTCGTATTAGGTTTGTCAATCGACCCATCTTTTTATATAATGCTAATATGTCACTTTCTGATTTATTATTCCATTAAAGTAGGTGTGTTTTATAGTGTAACTATTTATGTATATATGTATCCGGAATAGTTTAAAACCATCAAATAATGCTGAATAATTTGTCCAACTAATAATTAATAATACAATTTAAAAATATGACATGATACGTTACGTAATTTTTTTTTATTTTTGCGATGATAAAAAAAAAAAATATTGAACGACTTGTTAAAACTATGTTAGCTTACCGTACGTGTGTTCAAATTTAATAGTACGTTATAAATTATGTGAACAATAATATGGTTTTGTTGTTATTCGTTATTTAACCAAATTGGAGATATTTTTGTTAACTATATTATCACCACAAATATGGTGAATTAGTTTTGTGCGAGTTGTAGTCAATTTGGTTGGGAGTCAAGAAGCATTATGGAGTCCCACCAATTGTTTTCGAACTTGTAAAAATTCTCATAATAAAGATTTGAAATATCTCCGTTGAAGCTTAGATTGTCTTTTACTCTCCTTTATTAAACTATTCTTATAATTCAAAATACCTGTTCTATATGAATATATGGGTTATACACATGATACGGTTAAAACAATTACTTGGACAAGCCAAGTCAAGTAGGGAAGAAGTATTGGATTTTAGTACAAAAATTATAGGAATTCGGTTTGTTTGCTTTTCTAATTGTAATTTGTAAGTGAATCACTAATTTAGAGTTTATAGTACTATAATTTAAGACAAGGTAACAAAAAAAATAATATGAAAATTTCATACTAAGCGTATAGACTAATATGAAGAGCGTTAGTAGTGCAAATATTATATTGTATATTCTTGTGTGATCAAGTTAACTATTGATGAGATTCTTACAACAAATAAAAAGTGGAGCATCAACGAGACCTCTATATAATAGATATCCACAAGATGGGTCAACCCTTAAAAAGAAACCGGAGATGCACGAAGCGCTGAATTGAAGCTTGACCCAGCCAACACCATAGGTTTTTTAGGGTATTTATTCGTTTCTTGATTCTGGAAACCCGCAAAATGTTCTTTCCAGTCAAATTCTACTCTATATATTGTTAAGTGTGCGATTATTATATGATGTGCTCATGATATATTATATTAATATGCGTTTCTGCTTCTTTATATATATATATATACATATATGCAGATTTGACCCAACAAAAATAATGGTTCGAGACAAAAAAAAATGTGATCATTTGTAAAATATATATAAAATATAAAAGTTGTAAGGTATACTTCCAATTCATTTTGAAAATCATTAAAAAATAAGAAATAAAATAATTTGATATAAAAAAGGATAAGTATAAAAAAAAATTGGTGGCATTATAATAAGTGGATCTCAAATTTAAAAATTAAAACCTTATAACTTATTAACTTAAAATTAATGTTGTGACTTATCAAAAACTAAAAAAAAAAGTGATCTAAAACTATGGTCTAACACTAGCTACTTAGCCTTTGGGCCGGATCTGTATATATAGATATGATATGTTTTTCAATATAAGTAGATAGAGTCCAAAATGTAGTTTATGAATGTTAAAATTGATATTCAAATCCGATAGTATATGTACGAATTTGTAAATAAAGAGATGATGATATGTTTTTTTTTAATCTTATTTTGGTATATTCGTTTATAGAAATTATTATAAACATGAGTATTATTTATTTAGGAGTAAAACAATGAGAATTTTGTTTGGGGGTCAAAACAAGAGAGGAATGAATTTGGGAGACAACTAAACTTTGATTACCCAAAAAAGAAAGAAAGGTAAAGAAAAAAAAAGAGAGGAAAATTGAATGTGGGAAAGATCTTTAATGAGAGCAAAACACTGTCATCTTACCAGTTGCGTCATCATCAAACCCACAACACACTCTCCTCTTTCTTCTTCTTCTCTTATTTACTTTTCCTTTTACCATCTTCTCTCTTTATATTTTCCCGAGAAAATAAAATCGAAAAAGCTTTCTCTGGGTTTTTCTTGATTGGTCAATTTTCACATACATCTCCCTTTCTCTCTCCCCTCGCTTGCTTGCTTGCTTCATCTGTTTGGTCTCCTTCTTGCAAGTACAGAGAGACCCAAGAGAGAGATAGTATAATTTAAGTGAGGTATAGAGAGATTTAGATATGGGTTAGTCTGCTGCAATTTTGATAAATCTTCTTCTTCTTCTTCTTCTTCTTCTTCTTCTTCCTCTTCTTCTTCTTCCTCTTCTTCTCCTTCTTTTCTTCTTAGGCTTTAGCTAGCTCTGGTCTTTAGGGTTAGGGTTTTGAGGTGAGAGGCAATTATGCGTGAGTTACATCCATTTTGAGTGACTCTGGATTCCCCACCGTCTAACGACCGCCGCCGCCGCCGCCGCCTCGACGAGGAAGACGCTGAGCTTCCTCAATATGCTCAATCAATGGCAGACGACGACGAAGCACACCACTTCCTCCACCCCCCAGCACCGCCGCCTTCTTCAATGAGGCACCGTGCTACGTCGGAGGCGGCGAACGGCGGCTGCGGCGAGATCGTGGAGGTGCAAGGAGGTCACATTGTGCGGTCGACGGGAAGGAAAGATCGGCACAGCAAAGTCTGCACGGCCAAAGGGCCACGTGACCGGCGCGTGAGGCTCTCTGCTCACACGGCGATTCAGTTTTACGATGTTCAAGACAGGCTTGGCTTCGACCGACCCAGCAAAGCCGTCGATTGGCTTATCAAAAAGGCTAAGACTTCCATTGACGAGCTCGCTGAGCTTCCTCCGTGGAATCCCGCCGATGCAATCCGCAACGCCGCCGCTAACGCTAAACCCAGAAGAACCGCCGCCAAAACCCAAATCTCTCCGTCGCCGCCACCGCCGCAACAGCAACATCAACATCTTCAGTTCGGTGGTCCACGGGCCGTTGGATTCGACGGAGCGGAGCATCCGAGTAACAACGATAACGAGTCGAGTTTTCTTCCGCCGTCAATGGACTCAGATTCGATTGCTGACACTATAAAATCGTTTTTTCCGGTGGTTGGCTCTTCAACGGAAGCTCCTCCGAATCAGCTTATGCACAACTATCATCATCATCATCCGCCGGATTTGCTTTCTCGAACCAACAGCCAAAACCAAGATCTCCGTCTCTCGCTGCAATCGTTCCCGGATGGTCCACCGTCGCTTCTCCACCACCACCACCACTCCGCTTCCGCCTCCGTTGCCGAGCCTGTTATGTTCTACGGGCAGAGCAATTCGCTAGGGTTTGACACAACGACGGGTGGTTGGGAGCAACAGTCATCGGAATTCGGAAGGATTCAGAGGCTGGTGGCTTGGAACAGCGGCGGAGCAACCGATACAGGAAACGGAGGAGGAGGGTTTCTCTTCGCTCCTCCTTCGGCGACGTCGTTTCAGCCAGTACTCGGCCAAAGCCAGCTTTATTCTCAGAGGGGTCCCCTTCAGTCCAGTTACACGCCCATGATCCGTGCTTGGTTTGATCCTCACCATCATCAATCCATCTCCACCGACGATCTAAACCACCATCACCACCACCACCACCACCATATTCCTCCGCCGGTTCATCAATCAGCAATCCCGGGAATCGGATTCGCCTCAGGTGAATTCTCTTCCGGTTTTCGCATACCAGCACGGTTTCAGGGCCAAGAAGAGGAGCAGCACGACGGTCTCACCAACAAGCCGTCCTCCGCTTCCTCTATTTCTCGCCATTGATAACAATCAAAAACAAATCCTCTTTAAATTCCAGGTTATCTAAATTCTCTCCTTTTTCACATCAAATTTGACTACTTTAATGTTCATTGAACTCAAAAACCATTTTTCTCAGGGCTTGTCAAGCTTCCATTCACGTTGAAAGCTTGGCTTAGATTGTTCGGAACAGGGATGGCGTTCTCGCTTTGTATTCAATGGCCAACGCAAGGAAAGACTGAAAGAGAAGAAGAGGAAGACCAACAAATGTGGCCCACAGTTTCAGGTTCTTCTTCTTTTTCTTCCAATATCTTGACCTTGCCTATTGTAATTTTAATCTTTTTCACCAGTTAGACCATGTTCTGTAGCTCAGTTATGGTAGATTTCTTCTTGTGTTGTGTTTGTATCATCATCATCTTCTTCTTCTTTGTAACTGCAATACCCAGATACTTTGAGAAATTGCAGTTCCCTGCTCTTGTTGTGTGTGTAACTCCATGAATGCTCTAATAAAGTCTTGAACTTTCTCTTTATTTTGATATGGTTTTTTGCTGCTTTCCTCAGCTAAGAAACTGTAAAAACAAAAAACCTTAGCCTAGATAGGTTAAATGCTCTGCTCAAAACTAGATAGATCCTTGTTGTTCGTTAAACAACATGAGACTGGGTTGATTCTTATATCTCACTCAATCCTTTGGCCCCAGTGAATAAAAAAAGCTAGTCATTTTCCATGAACAGTATGTTTTGAATTGTTGCTTCTTCTGGAACATCAGGGGGATTTAGCCAGTTCCCTTAAATTACAAGTGAAACTTTCATCACAAGAGTAAAAAATAAAAATAAAGGGATTGTTTATTCTATGTCTGATGTCATTAATTGTTCTCTCTCACCTACATTAGTGGTAGGAAGAGATCCACCAAACTTGAATGTGTTGTTGTCTTCTTTGATGAGTAAGAAGAATGGGGACATGAGATAGGTATAGAGAGCCACCCATGTTTGTCTAAATGTAGGAAGTTCAGCATAACTAGCCAATCTTCTCTATCATCTTTAGACAATAATATTGGATTTGCAAGTTAGTCAAATACAATACTTGTGGTTAAATTCATGATTTCAGATGCTTTATTTTAACATACCTTCATTTATCAAAGAATTATTAGAATTTTTACCTTTTTTAAAAAGAAAAGCAAACACCTTTTCATGTGATGTGATAAATACATCACCAACCACACCAGATGAGAAGGTGTTGAGATGTACGTTCTACCAAAAGATAGAAAGGCCGAATCTTTTTTTTTTTTTTTCAACTCAAAAATCATATTTAATCTACCATTTATTCCCTCTTTTCATTTTTCTTTTGTCAACTGATAATATCATCAATAAGTTTCTTCTATAAGACAGTTAGATATATATATATAGTACAACCTATCTGTTATATGACCAAGTAGAACGTTTCTCACTAAACCTCAAAATATCTAATGGGTTTGAGAGGGATGTTGAATAAGATGGAACCAAATTTGTAAAAGAGCTGTCACTTTAAGAATGGTCCCCTCTCTCTTTCTCTTGTAAGATCTTAATGCCTTTTTTTCAAAAGATCTAAGTCGCAGCTTTTAACCGCAAGGAGAGCAAAGATTGCAAAAAGAAACACATTGAGATACAGAAAAAGGCGATTATTTTTCTTCTGAGAGAAGACTATGACGACTTTTAGAGATTAGTCAAATTTAGATTAGGGTATCCACCAATGTAACAACTTTCCAAAGCCGTCATTAAGAAATGCGTAAATGTGAAACTCAAACCTCAAAACAAGTCTAAAGCTCTCTCTATCATCAACATGTGAAGCAATTATAAACACATACCAAACACATGTGCAATCACATCAATCTCTTTGATATGAGGTAACAAATCGTCTAATGTAGACAAGAACAACAACAATACATTGGTACGTTTCTGAGGCCACATAAAACAGGTTCAATTGGATAACAAATTAAAGAATGGTCTTTGGTGAAAAAAAGAAAAAAAAATCAATCAATCAATCTATGAAACCGGTTCTTCTGAAAACAGCATTCCTTACCTGCCGGAGATCTCTCCCTTTAAGTGTTCTTCCTGCTCCTTCAAGCACGGAGCAAGATAGCAAGGAAGACTGAGCCAAAGACCGAGCTACAATCTCGTGTGGCGGAAGCATTTCGCCTTCTTCTTCTTCTTCCTCCTCATCGTCATCCACCACATCCGTCAGCCTGAACTCCTTCTTATGACGATTCATCATCGCCAAAGATGCTAACGGCACTTGAACAGGAGCTGATTGAGGATACTTCCCTCCACCTGCCGCAAATGGAAGCCTCTCTTGAGGCGGTTTCGGAGCGGTGGGGATGGTTCGAGCCGAAGATGTAGAAGCGGCTGATGCACCACCGCCTGAAGAAGACGAGGAAGAAGCTGTGGAAGAGACTGAAGTGGAGAGAACAGCCGCAGGCTTGTGGTGAAAGACGTGGTTTAGGTAACTGTTTCCAGAAGGTTCAGGAAGAGCAGCGAGGATACCAGAAGCTTCCACGTTCTTCAAACCGCTTTTGCTCCTCTGAATCTGGCGAGCAGGTGGATGTTGCGCCGGAGAAGATGACGGAGAATGTCGAGGCGCGTGAGATATATCAATTGCAAAGATGTCATCTTCATTCAGCTCACCATCTGCGGAAGCTGAGGCAGAGGCTGGAGAAGACGATGATGGGATGTCGATCCGTGGATTTTTGTTCATTTTTGTTAAAACTCTTGAGATCTGCGAACCAGAGAAGATTTATGTCGATTGATTAAGAAAAAGCCCACGAAAGATTAGTTTTTTTTCTCACAAAAAAGTGTGGAGTTGGAATAAGATGGATCCAAGGTTCAATTTTTTTGTTTTTTCTGTGTAATCAAATCTTCCAAGAGATTTACTGAAAGAACCAAGGTCGATCCCATTGAAAGAAGATGAATTTAAGCAATCATCATTAAAAAATCGAAAAAGAGGATTAAAATTACCTCAACTATGGGAAGAAGAACAAATACAGCAGCAAATTAGATGCACGACCAGCTAGCGATCTCAATGTTTTTAGCGACAGAGAGAGAGAGAGAGAGAGAGACGAAAAGCAACAAGAAGACCTGAATGTCAGAGATTTCTAGAATTTGGCATCCGTCGTTTTTCATGATGTTGAAGCCCAATAGAGTTAAGCCCAATTTATAAGACATAACGGATGAAGATTTTCCGTTACCGTTAACGAACTTGTATATGTATGAGTGTGTTTTACAATAACCACCAATTTATAAAAACAAACCATTGAAGAAACCAAACAAAACAATTCTTAGATGTAAAAAGAAACCGGTTTTTTGTTTTCTTAATCAAAATCATCCGGAACCAGGCTTTTGGGATTTTGCAGCTTCCTTGGTTTTTTTTGGCAAGCCTGGTTTAGCAGAGGTCTTCTTTGTGATCACATTGGGTGAGAATTTCTCCGGTTTTCTAGCGGGTTTGATCGGTTTAGTGAATTGGCATTGACCCCTAATCTCCCAAGGTCGTGCTGCTATCCACCGTTCTTTCCAACTCCATCCCCAGTTTTCTTTGTCAAGGTTAAACGAAGCTTGACCTAGATACTGTGTAGCATTAGCTCTCCACTGCAAAACAAAAACCAGAAAGTTACTTGAGCTACAAGGTATCTGAAATACTAACCAATTAATTTATTGAGTCTCAGTTTTTCTCTGACCTGATGGGAGAACGCATAAGCCATTGCTCGTTCACGCTTCACTGTAGCTTCTTCTCTCTGTTGTATCCTCCCGAGAATATCCTCCATTGTTTCAGACACGCCACACCATTCAACTTCTAGCTCCTGAAGCTTGATCTCCAGCTTCAACCGATTCTCCAATCTTTTGTGCTGGAGTCTACCTTGTGTCACCATATACAAACGTCGAGCTCTGATCTGACTCTGTATATCGCACCAAGAATGCATCACATTGAGTGCAATCGAAGTTTCGTTCTTCACTGTATGGGCTTGGATCAATGAGTTAAATCTCCTTGCGCTCTTTAAGATGTATAGTCTTTTTCTAGCCTGAAGATTCGCAAGAAACGCTAAAATTGGAGCGGTAAATAAGTTTCAAAATTGTGGAAAAGTACAGACCTTGTGTGCTCGAAAAGCCTTTTGAATGCGAATAACAGCGATTTCTACGGTAAGAGTAGTGGAAGCAGAGCGTGATTCAATCGGTTTGACACGGTTTGATGTTTCAGAATGTACCTAAAAAGCACATTTTTTTAAGTTCAGAGTAGACGAGACAGAAAAAGAGAATGAAACAGAGTTTTTACTAACGTTGCCTCGACTTGATTTGTTCTGTTTTGTTCCTTTTAAACAGATGAGAGAACGGAGCAACCATCCAGATCCCATAACAAAAGATTATCAGTATAAAGCTTGAGAGATTCAGAACAAAAAAAGGTTTTATTGGAGAAGATAATGTAGGTTAAAGATTTAACCAGATTATGTGATAGAGAGATGGGATTATAATGTGTGTTCTTTGTTTTAAGGCACAAGAAGGTTAGTGTCGAGTGGTTTTTAAGTAAATGGAGGGAGAGAGATAGAGAGAAAGTTGAAGCTTCGCTCTCTGTGTGGTGAATAAACCCATCTCGGTGATTGACATTTCAACCAATGGTGAAGCTGGTGTTTGATCTTTTCTTCAAATACAAGGTGGGGCAATTTCTGATAATTTAATTAGTTTAAGCCAAGATTGAGGAAGCTAATCAAAATAAAGGTCAAGATTCGACAAAAAAAGGATGGTTTAAGATTTTTAGAGGTTTCCCTGATAGTATTGATTAGTTTGAGATGAAATTGTTAAAGTTGCTTAAACATGAGGGTGGATTAAAAAAGAAATAACAGTTACAATCGCAGTTGGTCCCGGCGGGGCTCGAACCCGCGACCTTCGGCTCATAAGACCAACGCTCTAACCAACTGAGCTACGGGACCTGCTTGGCAAAACTACTCCATACTTTAATATATTTCTTTATTGTACTGCTCGTTTCTTATTCATCTTCTTCCTCATTTCTCCTTATGTGCCATTGTTGGCACAGATTACAGAACTAACAAAAAAAAGAAGAAGATATTTTTCGGCACTGAAGCTTCTGTAGTAGAATCAATGAATCTCTCAATCTAGGTGTCCACCTCATCACTACCAAAATTTTAAACATTAAAACATATTTAAAATATTCATTTAATACAATTCTATTTATATTTATCATTATTTTTATTTATTATAAAAATTGAATGTAAATAAAGAGAAAAACGTGACAATTCGATATTAAGAATTAAAGAAAATTGTAATATTAATTGGATAAAAAAATAACTAAATATTTTATTGAAAACAATATATTGTTAGATTTTCAACCAAAAACTTGAATTGAAGATTTGTCATATTTAAAATGCTAGAATGTGTTTATGAAATTAAGAATGTAAAATAGATTTTACTACATATAGTGAAAAAAACTATTCAATTTTGGTCCGAGAATATATAATTTTCTATCAATTTCAAAACTAAAATAGTAAAAAAGAAAAAAAATGTTTGAGAATGTTCAAACACTACCACAACAAAATATACATGTAAAGAGTGATATAATTTATTTTGTACCATATTGTGAGTGGAAATGCGATTCTATACCATATTTCAAGAGAAACACATGCTTGAGAATTATTTATTCGTATCAAATTCTAATAGTTTAATGGATTCGAAGAAGCGAAATATTTAAAACATGGTATGTTTTGTGAAGAAAAAGTCCTCGATGAAGTCCACAATTAAACATTTTTAATAAAAAAATGGATTGCATGACGTTGGTGTTGTTGTATGTGCCAAATATTATGATGAATAACACTCCAACAATTTTTTTCTTTTTAAGGTATCTAAGCGCACAAAGACATAAGATCATGCAGTTTTTTAAAAATGCAATTTTTAGCAAAAGAAAATCAAATCAAAACCTATATCGAGCTATTTTGGTATATAGTATGTTGAGTTAGTTTCAATTTCTTACTATCCATGTACTATTAACGTGTAATCAATATAAACAGAGTAAAAAAAAGTGAAAAATAATTGTGAAATCACAAAGAAAGACGATACATTTATTGTCTTTAAAATGGTGTCAAGTATAATGTATTTTTTTACCATAAATATAAGGAAAATAATATGTAGGTTATGCCAAAAAAAGTATATAAAAATATAAAAAAATACTAATATTAAATTTATTTAATTAAATTATTAATGACTAACCAAAACAATAATTTATATACTTAAAATGTAAAAAGCGTATACAAATTATTGTTTTGTTTTTAGTCACTATAATAATTTATAGTGACTAAAAGCGTAAAAAGACAACTACTTAAAATAAAATTTAAAAAATAACAAATTAGAATTTGATATAGTTTTAATTCCGCGCAACGCGCGTGTAACTTATCTAAGCTAAGCTATCCACATCATCACTACAATCCTCTATTATAGTAAACGAAATTAAATACACAATATCATTAAGTCACATTAACAAAAGATATAGCTCATTTAATTTCTACTTAAAATCTTATCATGTTCAAAATGTACACGTTTATGACTTTGCATCGCGTTCAAAATCAAAAGCAAAGTGGATTTTGTTTGGAAGCAAGAGAGATTTAATGAGTAAAACGTTAAACCAAATAAATATAAGTGAGAGAGGAAGGAACAGATACGAAATTTCTTTTTATTTTTGTAGATATATCATTGGCATGTAATTCTTTTCTTCTTTTGTTAATGAAATTGGTACGTACGTAATATCACCCAGCTTATTGATTTATACGGTAGTATCTCAATAACCAATACAAACCCGAACTAGAAAAGGTCCAATTTGTATTACCACAAGAACAACAAAGAAAAGGGAATATTTTATATGATCTTAACCAATAAAATATTCTGCCAAAAAATATTAATAAAATACTGAATGTCAGCTGTTCGGTTCGTCTTTGAACACAAAAAAAATATTACAAAAATAACAACAATTGAATAATTTTTAGTAATAAGTAGATTTTTAGTTTATTTAAAAGTATTTTTCATATATTTAATTTAAAATATTAATTATTTTTAAAAATGTCGGTTAATTCAGTTCGTTTTTGGGTTGGACATTCGGTTATTTGTTTTGGTTTGGGTTATTTGGATTTCAATTTTTTTGGTTTTAGAATATTGTTCCATTCGAGATAAAAAAAAATTATCGGTGAGGTTTTAAATGATTCGGCTATGATCGATTCGATTTTGGACAAAATATTAATACAAAAATAAAATTAAAAACATTTAAATTTTTCATATATAGATTATGGCTAGTTCGGTTAATTCCATCCAGTTTTATAAAATTTGGGTTTGGTTTGGTTCAGGTGATCATTCGTATTGAAATCCATTCGAGTTATTTTGTAATTCGGCTCGTGTTCGAGTTCGTGAATTTTGGTTTAGTTCGGAAATTTTTGCGCAACCCTACAATTCGGATTCGGTTCGATCGATCCGGAACCGGGTAATTAGGTGTAAATTTTTTTATTCTATTCGGTTGCGGTTTGAGAATTTCAGAAATTTAATGTTGATTTTGTAGACAACAATAAAAAAATATAGCCTTAAAATGCGAAATTTGATTATTTTTATTGATTATGAAGAATAAAATTAAGGGGTACACAAACGATTAACGATCGATAAATGAAAATATTTATATGGTCATTTGATAAAAGAAAAAAAAAAGATTTATATGGTCATGATTCAGCTTATAAATTCTGCATTTGATATAATTATGTTTTCTTCTCTCTCTCGTTACCCATTTACATGACGTAATAGATATATATATATATAGAGATATTAGCAATGCGCGAGACTAACCAAAAAGCAACATGAGATACAAGATTCATTAATTACATGTACAAACAACGATTCCTTCCAGTTTTTTTGTCTCCCTCCACTTTCTTCCTCTCGCTTTATACACTTTCCATCTCTCCCATTTCAAAGCACCGCTTTCAATCCATTTGCAGGTCTCTCTTTGGATAAACCCTAAGTAGAAGATCCAATTTTTTTGTTTTAAACTCACCCAATATTTGCTTTAGGTTTCGAAGAACAATCAACTCATTTGCTTTACTTTCATCTCAAATCAGGTTTCTCTCTCTCTCTCTCTATACATAATATATATCGATCACTATATTTCTATCTCTTGCACCAAAAAAAAACCCTAACTAGCTAGAGGAACTGATGATTCAATCTTTGCTTTAATAAGGTTTGCAAAGGATGTCTATCATTCGGAAGTTGTTAATCCAGCCAATGACTACAGGTTTAGTTTTTTTTCCTTTCTTCTGTATGTGTCTATTTTTTATTTTAAATATCTTCTTCTTTTATTGATTTATTATTAGGAGATTAATGTCTTTATTTTTGGTTTTTGTAGCAAAAGTTTTAAGCTACCACACATCTGGTGTTCGATTCAAGGTAAATTTATTTCTGTTGGACATTTTAAAATAGTTGTATAGATAATTAGTTGAGCTTTGGGAAAGGAAAAAAATAACTGACGTCTTTTAGTTTTTTTTTTTCTAAAGCTGGAAACAAATTGTTATAGAAAATTAAACTGAAAACACCTCCTATAAAACAGTTTGAGAAGGATTTTGTAGAACTATTTATAATATATAGAACTATTTTGGTTGCTTATTAAGTACATATATCTTGTTATAGATAATTTACTGTGATAGCTATTTTTAAGAGAAATTGATCAAAATAGCACTAAATGAAAACATTTTCATTAAACTAGCACCTATATTAAAATGTCCTGTTTATAGCATTCATTTAAGACCAAAAGACCATTTTAGCCCAAAGTTTATTTTCGCATTAATTAAAAAAATTACGCAGAGATCGTCTTCTTCAATGGCTGTTCCATTGTTCAAAATTGATCAACATAAATCAACATCGTCAAATCAATCAACTAAAATTGGGTGATTTTCAATAATTGGAAACAAAACTGAATCACCAGAAATCAAAAAACAAAACTGAATTACTTGATCTGGATCATCGACTAAGAACTCTGTCGTCATGGTCTCTGTGGCCAATTAGGTAGGGTTCTGCAGCAGCGAGTCACTGAAGCCATGCGCCTGCATCCGCGATTTCCGGCCTAAGAACGCCGGCGCTTGGAGATCTGAGGATTACAGCGACGGCTGCCACCGTGAATCTGGGGACTCTTGCGACATGAGAGATACGTTTGAGGCGGTGGGAGATTTGCGGTACGACGGCGATCTGGAGCTGCTTGAGAAACTGTTGTGTGGGTTTTATCACAATGACAAGTCGAATCTCTGGAAAATTTTACTCTAATCGCCGATAAATATTGATTCTGTTGAGGAGGAATCGTACGAGGAAGATGGAGATGAGTTCTTTTTTGTTGTTTGCTCAGATTTGGTAACAGTTCATATTAAGATGTATTTTAATGGGCAATTCTATAAAATAGCACCAAAATTTTTTCATTATTGTTGTAATTAAATTCATAATTAATTTCATAATTTTATCAAAATACATAATCTAACACATTGTCTTGAATAAGCAAATTATAAAACGGTTAAATTTGAATTTGTGTGACATAGAATACATGAATAGATTTAAAATCAACAAAAGTTGATCAATTGTTAATTCTATTATTTCTGTAATGAGCTTACCCCTTATCAATATTTAATGGGCAATTCTAACAGCTCCAGCCGGACTAAGATGATCAATTCACCAGAAGAAATAAAAAGTTTAAATCTCAATTTCCCTAGTCACTCTGGAATATGTAGCTGCTACAATCTATAAGCAAACAAATGTAGTATTAACATACAAAAGTGTTGGCAAAAAGAAGATATTTCTTTATTTCTTTGTGTAGACAAAACAACAACACAACAACACATTTGTTCTGATGTTACAATCTATCAGCTTTCATCATTTGAATATTTCTTTATTTCTTTTTGTAGACAAACCAACAACACATTTGTTCTGACGCTTCATTTAAGCATGGAAATCTACAGGAAATATCGTTTTCTGTTTTTGTTAATTTCAGAAGACTTTCCGAAATACGTTATATATGTTCCTAAATACGTTTCATTTTCAAGAAATGATCAGTTTTCATCATTTTTTTATTTAGGAAGTCTTTCCGGAATACGTTATATATATTCCTAAATACGTTTCATTTTCAAGAAAAGATCAATTTTAATCATTAATTCATTTAGAAAGTCTTTCCGAAATACGTTATATATGTTCCTAAATACGATTCATTTTCAAGAAAATATCATTTTTCATCATTTGTTCATTTAGGAAGTCTTTCCGAAATACGTTATATATGTTCCTAAATACGTTTCATTTTCAAAAAAAGATCAGTTTTAATCATTTGTTCATTTAGGAAGTCTTTCCGAAATACGTTATATATCTTCCTAAATACGATTCATTTTCAAGAAAAGATCATTTTTCATCATTTAGGAAAGCTTTCCTAAATACGTTATATATGTTCCTAAATACGTTTCATTTCCAGAAAGGATCATTTTTCATCATTTAGGAAGACTTTCCTAAATACGTTATAAATGTTCCTAAATGGTTCCTAAATACGGTTCATTTCCAGAAAAGATCATTTTTCATCATTTAGGAAAGCTTTCCTAAATACGTTATATATGTTCCTAAATACGATTCATTTTCAAGAAATGATCATTTTTCATCATTTGTTCATTTCGGAAGACTTTCCGAAATACGTTATATATGTTCCTAAATACGTTTCATTTTCAAAAAAGGATCATTTTTCATCATTTGTTCATTTCGGAAGTCTTTCAGAAATACGTTATATATGTTCCTAAATACATTTCATTTTCAAGAAAGGACCAGTTTTCATCATTTGTTCATTTAGGAAGTCTTTCCGAAATACGTTATATATGTTCCTAAATACGATTCATTTTCAAGAAATGATCAATTTTCATCATTTGTTCATTTCGGAAGACTTTCTGAAATACGTTATATATGTTCCTAAATACGTTTCATTTTCAAAAAATGATCATTTTTCATCATTTGTTCATTTCGGAAGTCTTTCAGAAATACGTTATATATGTTCCTAAATACATTTCATTTTCAAGAAATGATCATTTTTCATCATTTGTTCATTTAGGAAGTCTTTCCGAAATACGTTATATATGTTCCTAAATACGTTTCATTTTCAAAAAAAGATCAGTTTTAATCATTTGTTCATTTAGGAAATCTTTCCGAAATACGTTATATATCTTCCTAAATACGATTCATTTTCAAGAAAAGATCATTTTTCATCATTTAGGAAAGCTTTCCTAAATACGTTATATATGTTCCTAAATACGTTTCATTTCCAGAAAGGATCATTTTTCATCATTTAGGAAGACTTTCCTAAATACGTTATAAATGTTCCTAAATGGTTCCTAAATACGTTTCATTTCCAGAAAGGATCATTTTTCATCATTTAGGAAAGCTTTCCTAAATACGTTATATATGTTCCTAAATACGATTCATTTTCAAGAAATGATCATTTTTCATCATTTGTTCATTTCGGAAGACTTTCCGAAATACGTTATATATGTTCCTAAATACGTTTCATTTTCAAAAAAGGATCATTTTTCATCATTTGTTCATTTCGGAAGTCTTTCAGAAATACGTTATATATGTTCCTAAATACATTTCATTTTCAAGAAAGGACCAGTTTTCATCATTTGTTCATTTAGGAAGTCTTTCCGAAATACGTTATATATGTTCCTAAATACGATTCATTTTCAAGAAATGATCATTTTTCATCATTTGTTCATTTCGGAAGACTTTCTGAAATACGTTATATATGTTCCTAAATACGTTTCATTTTCAAAAAAGGATCATTTTTCATCATTTGTTCATTTCGGAAGTCTTTCAGAAATACGTTATATATGTTCCTAAATACATTTCATTTTCAAAAAATGATCATTTTTCATCATTTGTTCATTTAGGAAGTCTTTCCGAAATACGTTATATATGTTCCTAAATACGTTTCATTTTCAAAAAAAGATCAGTTTTAATCATTTGTTCATTTAGGAAGTCTTTCCGAAATACGTTATATATCTTCCTAAATACGATTCATTTTCAAGAAAAGATCATTTTTCATCATTTAGGAAAGCTTTCCTAAATACGTTATATATGTTCCTAAATACGTTTCATTTCCAGAAAGGATCATTTTTCATCATTTAGGAAGACTTTCCTAAATACGTTATAAATGTTCCTAAATGGTTCCTAAATACGTTTCATTTCCAGAAAGGATCATTTTTCATCATTTAGGAAAGCTTTCCTAAATACGTTATATATGTTCCTAAATACGATTCATTTTCAAGAAAGGATCATTTTTCATCATTTGTTCATTTCTAGAAGACTTTCCGAAATACGCTATATATGTTCTTAAATACGTTTCATTTTCAAGAAATGATCAGTTTTCATCATTTGAATCTTTCTTTATTTCTTTGTGTAGACAAAACAACAACACATTTATTTTGATGCTTCATTTACACATGGAAATCAACATGAAATATCGTTTTCTGTTTTTGTTCATTTCGGAAGACTTTCCGAAATACATTATATATGTTCCTAAATATGTTTCATTTTCAAGAAATGATCAGTTTTCATCATTTGAATCTTTCTTTATTTCTTTGTGTAGACGAAACAACAACACATTTGTTATGATGCTTCATTTACGCATGGAAATCAACAGGATATATCGTTTTATGTTTTTGTTCATTTCGGAAGACTTTCCGAAATACGTTATATATGTTCCTAAATACGTTTCATTTTCAAGAAAGGATCATTTTTCATCATTTGAATCTTTCTTTATTTCTTTGTGTAGACAAAACAACAACACATTTGTTCTGATGCTTCATTTACGCATGGAAATCAACATGAAATATCGTTTTCTGTTTTTGTTCATTTCAGAAGACTTTCCGAAATACGTTATATATGTTCCTAAATACGTTTCATTTTCAAGAAAGGATCAGTTTTCATCATTTGTTCATTTAGGAAATATTTCCGAAATACGTTATATATGTTCCTAAATACGATTCATTTTCAAGAAATGATCATTTTTCATCATTTGTTCATTTAGGAAGTCTTTCCGAAATACGTTATATATGATCCAAAATATGATTCATTTTAAGAAAAAACTATAAATGTAGAAGAAACAAGAACACGTTATATATGTTCTTAAATACGTTTCATTTTCAAGAAATGATCAGTTTTCATTATTTGAATCTTTATTTATTTCTTTGTGTAGACAAAACAACAACACATTTGTTCTGATGCTTCATTTACGCATGGAAATCAACAGAAAATATTGTTTTATATTTTTGTTCATTTCGGAAGACTTTCTGAAATACGTTATATATATTCCTAAATACGTTTCATTTTCAAGAAAGGATCAGTTTTCATCATTTGAATCTTTCTTTATTTCTTTGTGTAGACAAAACAACAACACATTTGTTATGATACTTCATTTACGCATGGAAATCAACAGAAAACGTATTTAGGAAGACTTTCCTAAATACATTATATATGTTCCTAAATGTGTATTATGACTTCTTAAATTTGAGTTTTGTATAGATGGACACAAAAGTTCTCATTTACACATGTTTAGAAAGGTTTTCCTAAATGTGTAGGACAACTTCCTAAATTTGAGAAGTTATATAAATGAACACAAAAATTCTCATTTATACGTTATATAAATTGTCTTTTATATGGAAAATTCAAGACAAAGAGATCGATCATTTGTGCATTACAACAATTATTCTTTGCCTAAACTCTCTTAAACCTTCTCTCGGATTCGCATTGGGTACTTGTAGACATCATCAAAAGTCCTCTTTGCAAGCTGATAAATTATACCAAACATCAGTCACTCGTCTAATCAATACAACAGGTCTTAATAGGCTTAAACAAACACAATCTCTCCAAGAAACTCACAATCTCTCTATAAAACTTGCCATATTCTAGATATCTAATTCATGCTAGTGACTGGCTAAGAGTTCAAATTGGAATCTAAAACCTACTTTTTAGGTGTGCACTAGCTATAAACCCACTAATCATAACGTTGGGGTTTAGAGAAGTATAGTTTCTACTTACATAAATTCAGCGGAAACATTATCCTTGTTCACATTGCTGGGGAGTGGCCATGAAACTTTGAATGGTCCTTGTAGTATTTCTTGCTTGTGATATCCAAAGATTGAATCTTTGGTGCCTGCATCAACTTTTTGACAGATAGATGTGCGCCTCCCTGTCACAGACAAGCTGCAGCAGCACGGGTAAGTACCTTTGTTACACAATGCGTATTAAGTAAAGTAAACATGTGTCAAGATGCGTAATAATTACTTTGTGTTGTCAACCTCCACTCTTATATCATTGATACTGACCCCTGGTAGCTCTACCGCCACAACATAGTTGTGTTCAAGTTCTGCAACATTCGATCTTGGAGACCAAACAGTCCCTGCAAAAAAAAACAAGCTTCTATAAGTTCTCATGTTTGAAGTACGGTTGCTAGCTCCTGCAGATTCAGGTCGATGACAACTATGTGTTTGCAGTATCAAATTTCAGAAACCATTAAGATTTTATTATAAATAAATAAAAAGGGTATCAGATTATAGGATGTATCAGTATCCTGTATTTGTCTTTTTCCAGTTTTTCCATATAAGGTCGGCCTTATATGGCTTTTTCCAGTTTTCCTCTTGTTGATATAGTGAAGAATCAGAGTTTTCCTTCTCCTTAATCTCCCGTGGAAGTACTCGATCGGCTCTGCGAATCGAAGACAATGGAAAACCCATAAAGTCATTGCCGTCGCGAGTAGCTTTAGCAGCTATTCTGTTCTCATCAATTTCTTCGTCGCCGCGAGGAGCTTTAGCTTTGGACGAACCGGTTAGCGCTACACAAACTGTCGTTGCTGAAGCTCAAGCAGTGAAGCCGTCGACGTCGCCGTCGCCGTTCAGTGAGACCCAGACGATTACGACGCCTAATCCGAAAGCCCAATCATCATCGGATCTTCCGGAGGGATCGCAATGGCGGTACATCGAGTTTCTAAACGCGGTGAAGAAAGGTAAAGTAGAGAGAGTCAGGTTTAGCAAAGACGGTTCCGTTCTTCAGCTTACCGCCGGTGATGAAGAAGAAGACGTGACTTGATGGGGATTCGGATGGGACGAGGGCGTACGTACGATTAAAGCCAAGATAACGAAAAGTGAGAGTGGGACAAGGGGAATGACGAAGAGAAGGAAGAAAGTAGAAATCGCCGCCATGGATCTCGTCACAAGCTCCGTTTGGGATGATTGATTTTACAGTATAATAGAGGATAATTTAGTATTTTTTCCTTTTAACGAATGCTAGTTTTAGGATTTTCACCCTTCTGTGCTAAATTATTGAACTTTATGTTTTTTGGTGCTATTTTTAATGTGTGAAATTCTTTTCTTTTTTTTAATAATAGTTTACGAAATAATTTTTATGTATATTATATATATACACTAATGATTCACTGTATTCCACACATGATTTCGTTTGGTTGCTTATTAGAATAATTTGTCTAGTATTAATTATTGTGGGATAATTAGTAGAAAATATTTCTGAGTTACAAAAATTTGCTTTATTTGGTTTTTGAAAAATTGTATTGAACAGAATATATTTTGCGAAAATTTGGTAAAAGAGTTTAGTTTGCGACTCTCTAGGGTTTTTAAACAAATCCATTTGACGACCAAAAAAAAAAAATTCATTGGGCCTTATTTTAATTTTAAAATCAACTAAACAACCGTGGCACTTGGGCTGGCCCAGATTTTATTTATTTACGGGCCCAGTTTTTAAAACGAGGAACAGGGCAAGAGGTTTGGTCTAATCTCTCTGTCTCTGTCTTTGTGATTTATTTTTCTGTTGGACATTTTAAAATAGTTGTATAGTTTTACGGGGGTGTAGCTAGCATCCATCCAATGTTCGAGTCAATCCAGTAGATTTTATTTACGTACACTCGATACTTCCGGTTTGATTTACTGAATCGGTATAGATATTTAGACCGTTGACAAAAAAAAAAAAAGTTTACGGGGTGTAGTTGTTTAAGATATATATATTTTCCTTGTTTTACAATTTACACTTGCATTATATATGTAGTTTCCTTTGTTTTATTGTTATGCTTATTATATGGTTCAAATTCTCGGTTTAATTGGTTTTAGTTCTCTAGTTATTGATGTAATAATTATATCTGTTTTTAGTTTCTTAAGGACTACGCGGATCGACTTGACAGAGCCGATTATAGGGTGGGTATTCCTCCCTTGGCTCAGGTTGTTGCTCTCAAAAAGGATCTTGAATTAGATATGGAAGCAACATGATGCAAAGATCCGATCTTAGAACGACAAATCCATCGCATTTGAAGAATGTATGGAAGGCTATCATAGATCTAGGAAACCGTATCTGTTTGTGAATGCGTTATTGTTGCAGTCTTTCACCTCACTTACCCTCAACCAAGTGAAATTCATCCATGCAATGGCGTTGAAAACGGGAGCTTAGTTTTGAAAATAGCGCTTCAGGCGCGCCTAGGCGCTAGACAAGCTTAGGCGAGGTAACGATCGCCCGGAGTAGTCAAGGCAAGGCGGTGTTACAAAGGCGCTCGCCTTTCGGCGTCTGGTTTTGAAGCGTTTAAAAATTGTGCATTTAAAAACGCTACGAGTTTTTTTAGACATCAATTGGCAATTAGACAATGAAAATAAAAATCACAAGATAACACTTTATTATCTAAAAATCTTAGTACTTGATATCTAAATTATTTATAAAATATATTTACAAGAAAACTAACATTAGTTTTTTATTTTTGTTTTAATAGCGGATTGGTGGTCTTGTTACGGATTTTCAACTCCCACTCTCACAAATTTTGCTATAAAAGTTCTTAGCCTCACTTGTAGTGTTACTGGTTGTGAGAAGAATTATGGTGTTTTTCAGCTTGCAAGTCACTTTAATTCTATTATTTCCATTGCATAATAAAATTATTTCATTATATTATGTAATTTGTTATCATTACTTTTATTTTACTAACAGCTGCATACCAAAAAAAAAATCGATTAGACCAAAGTCGATTGTCTGACATGGTCTTCGCGAAATATAATCGTGTTTTGCATCGTCGATACAAGAGGCAAGACACCATTGATCTCATTCTCTTGGAAGAGATTGATGATAGCAATGAGTGATTACTTGGTAGAATGGATGTGAATTCTTCTGATGATGATGTTTTAGATTTTGTGTTTGAAAATGATGATTTGACATGGGATATGGTTGACAAAGCCGCATGAGCTAGTGATCCTAGCTATGCTACTAGAGCAACAACTTCAACTAAAATTGACAAAGGAAAAGGTATTGCTACTAGCTCCACTCCCAACATATTTCGTAAGCTGTCTTCTAAAATTATGTCATTAGTTGATGATGATGATGATGATGATTTGGAAGAGAATTTTGGAAGAAATGACGATAATCAAGGTGAAGGGGAGGAGGATGAGTATGGTGATGATGATATCGATTTCTAGTGTTTCAGTTTTTTTTTTTTCAGTTTCTTAAAAAGGAATAATGGTAAGATATGGCTTAGACATTGGAGTTTGTTTTGAGACTTTTTGGTGCTTTATTATATAAGTTTTATTCTAAATTTTATAATATTTATCTATGAAGACTAAGATAAAGAGAGTAAACAACAAATGTTGCCGTGAATATTGACTGAACAAAAGCGGCGCCTTGTTTTTCAAAGGCGAGCGCTTTTTAGCGCCTAGGCGTGAGGCACTAATCATCAACATGTAGCCTTACGGGGCCTAGCGCAATTTAAAACTAAGGACGGGAGTGCTTAGTAGAGGTTGGGGTGTAGCTCGAGTGGTGGGCTTGTATGGCGACGGTTTTGATAACTCGTTAGAGTACGCTGAGGATACCTTTAGGTACAGCAGAGAGAAGACCGAAGAAGTCTACAACTCAGTGATGTTTGTGTATTCGAAGAATTGTCCCGAGAAATCCGAAGATCTCTTCAAAGAGATGGTGAAGAAAGGAATGGTTCCACTTGGTGTAACTTTTAGGGCATTGATCTCAGCGTTCAGTCAAGGTGGTAGACCCGACAAGGCGCGTGAATACTTGAACTTGATGATGAAGGACTATAGGCTCACACCAAACGATGTCCACTACGGTGCTCTAGTGGATGCCTATGCAAGGACCCGAACACCGAAAAACCTCCTCGAAGCTATTCAAATTGTGAAAGAAGGGCCGATAGCAGCAACTGAGACTTCATTCAACGCTATTCTCAGCCGATGTTGTCCCTACTCCAACCCCTTCCAAAGAGGATCTATTGGAGAATAAGGAAGTTATAACCATTGCTCAAGACTTTGTATATTACCTCGATGAGAAGAATTGTAAGTATGCTGTCCTCGAGACAACCTATTGGAGGCTAGAGAGGTTTGGACTAAAATGGCCCGAGTCAGTCTCGAAGAAAGAAGAAAGAAAGGAGAGGAGGTGAATCAATCTCTCTTGAAAATTCTGTTTTTTTTCTTCCTTCTTTTGGGGTAAGTTTTTGGCTGATTTGCTTTGTGTTTTTGGGCAGGGAAAGAATGAAGGAGTGAAAGAAAGGGAGATGTTAATGATTCCCAGTTTAAGGGCTCTCTGAGAACCCTCGTTTCCTTTCCTCTGTTTTTTTTTGTTTGTTTTTGTTCTGTTTATGTGATATTGGGAATTGCTGATCTTGGAAGCCAGGTCCAGTTAGTGTTGTAGTTTTTTGGCTCTAGGATTTTGCATCACTGATTTTGAATCTGATGGTGATGAGGTAAAGAAACTTGAAAAGATGGCTTCATACGTCTTGAAAGATCTTATGGTTGCGTGTGATAGGGAAAAAGAAATAGAAAATTATTGTTTTGAAGTTTCTCTGTTAATTGGAAATTTGAAGAGATGTTGTTTTCTGCAAAAAGAAGAAAGAAGAGATGCTCAGACGTTGTTATGTGGGGGTTCGCAGGAAACTTAAATGCAGCCTTGGACTAGTTTCCATAGGATGCATATCTTCGGTACATAGAATCTTGAACACCAGCTTCCCATCTTGTATTTTGCTTATCTTGGATGTGATCTTCAACAACTTTTTCCGATGGAGACACTTTAGAGAGCTTGGTGTTCCAATGTGTACACGGCTACACGCCAACTCCATTATACCAATTATCCATCCTAACTCCTTTCACCAATAACAACGTCTGAGCATCTCTTCTTTCTTCATTTTTCAGAAAACAACATCTCTTCAAATTTCCAATTAACAGAGAAACTTCAAAACAATAATTTTCTATTTATTTTTCCCTATCACACGCAACCATAAGATCTTTCAAGACGTATGAAGCCCATCTTTTCAAGTTTCTTTACCTCATCACCATCAGATTCATCTTGTTGTTCGCAGGTTCTAACCTCATCCCCTTTAGTATGGTTCTATTGAGTACCCTCTGCAGAAAACACCAAAGATTCACCATAAAATACCTTTGTAACCCTGAAAATTGATTTTGTTCGCTAGCTATAATTCTACCAGGCTCCCACAGTAACATTTCTTTCTTGGTTTCTTAGGGAACTTATATAGTTTGATTATCTATGGAAGATATCAGATTCTCCCTTGTGATTTCTTTTTGCTGCTTCTCTTTTCTTCTTTTGGTGTAAGTTTCTCGGATCCTTATAATGTTTTAAATATCTTCACACAATTATGTTCGAGAATCTATGAACAAAGAAAGATGCTGTACTTGAAGACGGCAAAAGAAACTTCAAAGGAGCAACCAAATGTACAAAGAACCAAAGAAGCCTATACAGTTTTCTTAGTCAAGCCAATCTCAGCTTTAGACTGTCACACAAATAATGTGCGCAAAAAGTACAAATTTACAGGATTTGGGGCTGAAAATTGCCCTGACTCTGTTTCTCTTATAAAACCTTTAGATAAAAGCACCTCGAAAAAACCCATCTGCGGTAATCACTCTTAGGTTGAATCCGCAACAACCTCTTCTCTTATACTTAACCGTACCTTCTTCTCTGTGACTAGTGCCTCTGATTTACAGATTGGGCAAACGTTCTTGATAACCAACCACTTCTTCAAGCATTCGGTATGGTCCTCGTGCCTGCAATCCAGCGTTGCGATCTTATCTTGGTTCTTGTAGTGTTCCTGTCAATTCCCCATCATAAAAAAAACGAGATTTTTACTACTAAGATGAGCGTGTGTGAATCTTTGCATAAGCTTGGAGGATGCTGTCTCAAGATTTTATTGGTTTTACCTGGCATATAGTGCAAGAATCGGTTTCTAGATAGCTAGATGGAGCTTCTTCCAGGTTGATTCTGGTTGATAAAGAGGTTCTTCTTTTCAGAAAATCTTTAACATCTACTTCTGACAAGCCAGTGTTCACAGTTCCAATCTGGTCGCTCAAAGCAAGAAGCTCCTGCAACACCCAGGTTTTGAATGTCATAAGATGAGAAAAACCAATGTGAATTCATTAAATATTTATATGACATGTAATTAGCTATGTGGTAAAGAGTAACTGTGGACTCGCCTCATATGACATGTCCTCTATGTCCAAGCGCATGTCTTGATGATGATCAACATAATTAACAGCATTGTAGAAGTCTCCTTCCCCCAAAACTGCAATTTCCTACACATATTGACAGGAAAAAGCCATTATTCAAGAACAAACACTCTTGAACAAACTGACACTAGAGATGAAAAATGTGCTCAAGAGGATATTACATCCGCGGGAATTGCTCTAAAGTGAGGCCGTCCATGGTGTCTAAGAGTCGCTGCAGGTACAAAATCATCTCGGGGATGTTGCTGGTTCATCCTAAACCCACATGACTGTACGAAGCATCATGCATAGTCACGGGAAAAGTGTACGAAGCTGAAGCCATGTGAGGGTATACGGTGGGAGGAGGAGGAGGTGACGGATGATGGCTACAATAGTTGTGCATAGGGTATAAAAATTGTGTGGGGTTTCTGTTACCAGATGTTTCATGGTATCCCGGAAAGCAGACATTACCAGAGTCTATGGAGCCAGTAACAACGTTACCTAAGAGATCATTTAAGAATAAGAATAAGTTTTTCAAGAGCTTGCAGAAAGACAAGGCTCAATGCTGAGAATAAGGATATTACCATGCATATAAGGTACATAGGGTGCTTGGGACCAAAGCGAAGATGATCCAACAGATCTGTTGCCATTACAATGTTGGTCATACCAGATTGAGCCCGGAGGTAGAAAAGGATTAGCTGCATAGTTTCCTTGAATGAAATTGTTATGACCATGAGAGAGAAGCGGATCCATTGTAGGCAGAGTATTCACGGGTAGGATATCTGGATGCGGAAAGCTAGATCCGATGCAAAGTTCAGGACGGAGGAGAAAGCTTTGAGAATTCTGCTCCATGTCTAAACCAGTCATCATGTTTCTTTGTCTCATATTGTTCTCGTTGCAGAAGCCCCCTGGTCTTTGAATTTACAAAGATAAGCAGCATTACCGCGAAAGAAGAAGTAAAATTCGCCCATAAAGAGAGCAAAAATTAATACAGAGTATACACTAGTTTTTAAAAAAAAATCTAAATTAGTTTCTTGGATTTCTTGGCAGACTGTTTCGTTATAAAAACTTTATCTATCTTTTGAAAAAACTCTTTAAAGGAGACTCCTCCGCGCGTTCTCTATATATACGGTACAGTTTAATCTTGTTCCGAAACAAAGTATAATGTTTGGAGGGAATTCATCAGAAGAATCCGACGACGATAATGAAACTGATTACGAGGCTAGTGAAAGCAGCAGCGACGGCAATGGAGATGACGATGATGGCAGTTGGGTAAATAACGCGACTGTGATTACGAGAGGAAGAAAGTCGAGGGATAAATCGGTGATGATTTCGATACCAGAGAAGACAAAGTTGAGAAAAAGAAACTCGGGGATTAGCATACGAGAGCCAACATATTCATCGATTCTTGCTAGTTTTGCCACGAAGCAGAAGAGAAGCGATGGTCGTCGTCCGGCTCAAAGATTCAAAGATCCGGTCGTTGGGTCATCATCAGCGGCTAACAACGTTTCAGTTCCACTCTCGATAGAGATCACTAGTCAATCTCAAGTGAACGTCAATGGCGGAACCATTACTACAGCTTTTGAGTCTTCCAGAACAATTCAAGATTCTATCTTTGGGTCATCATCAGGGTCAAACAACACAATACCAAACTCTCTTCTTTTTGGGTCATCATCTAGTTCAAGTGTTCAAGCTCAAACCAACATTACAAGACCGTCTTCTTCTTCTTCTTCTTCTCAACCATTGCTTTTCCCTGCAATTCCAAATTACCAACAACAACCTCCTCCTCCTCCTTATTCAATGGTATATAAAAAGATCCAAGATCGTATTTAGTCTATTCTACTGTTGATTGCGTTTGTATCACAAATTAAAGAGTATTTTTTTTTTTCTTTTTCAATCTGGTGCCTCAGGTGCAGCGTCAATTGTTGCCGATCCCTCCACGTACTCCGATTGGTATTCTAATGAGGAACCCTGTTCCAAATGCAGTCCCAGTATATAGTTTGGACGCCATGACAAGTTGGTTGCCCTATCAGTCTTCGAACCTGCAAGATCCTCCCAACTTTGTTCCCGGGATTCAAGGAAACATCACAAGACCATCGAGTGTAAATCCTCACCGTCCAAACACTGTTTCCGGGCCACGACCATCGAGTACTTTGTCTTATAGTTTGGGGTCATCAAGTTCAAGTGTTCAAGCTCAATCCAACGTTACAAGACCATGCCTTTATGGAATTTTGCTTCCAGTGTCCAATTACCAGCAACAACATCACCCTTATTCTTCATTGGTATATAATAACATCCAACTTCCAAGATCGTTTTTTTCTACTGTCATTGCCTTTTTCTATCACAAAATTAAAAGGGTTTCTGTTTTTTGGGTTTTATCAGCATGGTCAACTACAATATATTAGACCGCAGGCTCCATTGATTCAGGATGTGAGAGGTCTGGATCTTAACCTGCCGGCTAATAATGAAGATGAAGAAGAGGATGAAGGTTTTGATCTTAACCTGCCGGCTCGGGATGAATGATAGGAAGATTATATCACTGTTGATTCTGTGATAGAAACAGAGGATTATTAGAGAATTATAGCCAAGTAACAAATCGCAGTTTGTGTAGCCTAAAGAAATATAATCAAAGAGGGATCATTGTAGACTGATGGTGATTACTGTAACGAGTGAAGAAGAGTCTACTCTGAAAAAGTTAACCATTTTAGAATATCCAACCCGATGATAACCGGATCCAGATCCGACCCGTCAGTAGATCTGCGCAAATTTCATCCATTTGCGTCTCTCTCTCTCTCTCTCTCTTGTTGTGCGTTTCTTCTTCCCCTTTCGTCTGTACGCGCGGTTACCTGAAAATCTCCGATTCTCGAACGAAGAAACCCTTCATAATGGCGGCGTATAGAGCTGACGATGATTACGATTTCCTCTACAAGGTGGTATTAATTGGAGATTCCGGCGTCGGTAAATCTAACCTCCTCTCTCGATTCACGCGCAACGAATTCAGCCTCGAGTCTAAATCCACCATCGGTGTCGAATTCGCCACCAGAAGCATTCGTGTCGATGAAAAAATCGTCAAGGCTCAGATTTGGGATACCGCCGGTCAGGAGAGGTATTCTAATTTCCCAATGAATGAATCAATCTATGCCCCTTCCCTTACGCCCAATTCCAGTTTTTGGTTAATGATGTTACCCCTAATCTTTGTTTACATTTTGGGGCTAGAGACTTGTAGTTGAGAGTGCTTGCTTAATCTTGGACCTTCATGAATCTGAGAAAAAGCAATTTGATTCCCTGTAGAGCCTAAGGTTATAGCAATTTGTTGGTGATCGTTTTCCATTGATTCTTAGTTTGCTAACGAAGCTAAAGGGTCCTATAGATTTCGAATGTTATTGGTGTACCAAAACCCTGAGAGATCATTAGTGGCTCTATCTTCATTATGTGTAACTTTGTATGTGCAGAATCTCAAGAACTAAATTATTGATTTTCTGTTGGAAGATACCGGGCAATCACAAGCGCATACTATCGAGGGGCTGTAGGAGCTTTGCTCGTCTATGATGTTACACGGCATGTCACGTTTGAGAACGTTGAGAGATGGCTGAAGGAGCTTAGAGACCACACAGACGCCAACATTGTCATCATGCTTGTTGGGAACAAGGCAGATCTGCGTCACCTAAGAGCTGTTTCAACCGAAGACGCCAAAGCCTTTGCAGAGAGAGAGAACACATTCTTCATGGAGACATCTGCACTCGAAGCACTCAACGTTGAGAATGCTTTCACTGAACTGCTTTCTCAAATATACCGTGTGGCAAGCAAGAAAGAGCTGGATATTGGAGATGATCCTGCTACTCTCCCTAAAGGACAGACTATCAATGTCGGGTCTAAGGATGATGTTTCTGAGGTCAAGAAGGTCGGATGCTGCTCAAGTTGATCTCGATCTTCCAGTAACAACAACATTTCTTTCTTGGTTTCTTAGGGAAACTACATAGTTTGATTATCTATGGAAGATATACAGATTCTCCCTTGTGATTTCTTTTTGCTGCTTCTCTTTTCTTCTTTTGGTGTAAGTTTCTCGGATCCTTATAATGTTTTAAATACCTTCACACAATTATGTTCGAGAATATCTATGAACAAAGAAAGATGCTTTAGTTGAAGACGGCAAAAGAAACTTCAAAGGAGCAACCAAATGTACAAAGAACTAAAGAAATCTATACAGTTTTCTTAGTCACTAAGCCAATCTCAGCTTTAGACTGTCACACAAATTATGTGCGCAAAAAGTATAAATTTACAGGATTTGGTGCTGAAACTTGCCCTGGCTCTGTTTATCTTATAAAACCTATAGATAAAAGCACCTCGAAAAAACCCATCTGTGGTAACCTCTCTTAGGTTGAATCCGCAACAACCTCTTCTCTTATACTTAATCGTACCTTCTTCTTCTCTGTGACTAGTGCCTCTGATTTACAGATTGGGCAAACGTTCTTGATAACCAACCACTTCTTCAAGCATTCGGTATGGTACTCGTGCCTGCAATCCAGCGTTGCGATCTTATCTTGGTTCTTGTAGTTTTCCTGTCAATTCCCCATCATAAAAACAAAAAAAAACGAGATTTTTACTACTAAGATGAGTGTGGGTGAATCTTTGCATAAGCTTGGAGGATGCCGTCTCAAGATTTTATTGGTTTTACCTGGCATATAGTGCAAGAATCGGTTTCTAGATAGCTAGATGGAGCTTCTTCCAGGTTGATTCTGGTTGATAAATAGGTTCTTCTTTTCAGAAAATCTTTAACATCTTCTTCTGACAAGCCAGTGTTCACAGTTCCAATCTGGTCGCTCAAAGCAAGAAGCTCCTGCAACACCCAGGTTTTGAATGTCATAAGATGAGAAAAACCAATGTGAATTCATTAAATATTTATATGACATGTAATTAGCTATGTGGTAAAGAGTAACTGTGGACTCGCCTCATATGACATGTCCTCTATGTCCAAGCGCATGTCTTGATGATGATCAACATAATTAACAGCATTGTAGAAGTCTCCTTCCCCCAAAACTGCAATTTCCTACACATATTGACAGGAAAAAGCCATTATTCAAGAACAAACACTCTTGAACAAACTGACACTGGAGATGAAAAATGTGCTCAAGAGGATATTACATCCGCGGGAATTACTCTAAAGTGAGGCCGTCCATGGTGTCTAAGAGTCGCTGCAGGTACAAAATCATCTCGGGGATGTTCCTGGTTCATCCTAAACCCACTTGATTGAACCGGTCCCACATGACTGTACGAAGCATCATGCATAGTCACAGGAAAAGTGTACGAAGCTGAAGCCATGTGAGGGTATACAGTGGGAGGAGGAGGAGGTGACGGATGATGGCTAAAATAGTTGTGCCTAGGGTATACAAATTGTGTGGGGTTTCTGTTACTAGATGTTTCATGGTATCCCGGAAAGCAGACATTACCAGAGTCTATGGAGCCAGTAACAACGTTACCTAAGAGATCATTTAAGAATAAGAATAAGTTTTTTAAGAACTTGCAGAAAGACCAGGCTCAATGCTGAGAATAAGGATATTACCATGCATATAAGGTACAGAGGGTGCTTGGGACCAAAGCGAAGCTGATCCAACAGATCTGTTGCCATTACAATGTTGGTCATACCAGATTGAGCCCGGAGGTAGAAAAGGATTAGCTGCATAGTTTCCTTGAATGAAATTGTTATGACCATGAGAGAGAAGCGGATCCATTGTAGCTGCTCCTGATCTGTTCCTCACACTTCTCTGATCTAGTGGTTGCGGGTAAGTACCAAACTGTGGGAATGAGAAAGGTGCAGCCTCCAGTGTATTCAATTGGGGGAAAGAACATGGAGCTGCTGCTGCAGTGCTTAGATACTGGGAATTTGCGGGTATTACTTCAGCACTCTTTCTTTTGTATCCGTGACCCATAAAATGGGCATTCCTCTCATGTTCAGTGAAAGCAACTCCAGCAACTGCACCATGAATTCCAGGAACTAACAGATGACTCGGTGGAGTATGAACGGCCGCATAAGGGAGATAGAAATTTGGTGTGGTTAGCATTCCAGGACCAAGATTTGAAGCATGTTGACGATGGTACTGTGGAAGCCCGTAAAACATTGAGTTGTTGTCATAAGGTTCTTGCAGAGAATGCGCTTCTAAATTAGGCAGAGTGTTCACGGGTGGGATATCTGGATGCGGAAAGCTAGATCCGATGCAAAGTTCAGGACGGAGGAGAAAGCTTTGAGAATTCTGCTCCATGTCTAAACCAGTTATCATGTTTCTTTGTCTCATATTGCTCTCGTTGCAGAAGCCCCCTGGTAGTTGAATTTACAAAGATAAGCAGCATTACCGCGAAAGAAGAAGTAAAATTCGCCCATAAAGAGAGCAAAAGCTCGATACTATTACATCACAAGCTGATTCTAGCTAGTGTTTTTCAATAAGCTTATCAAACTTTTTGATATCTAGTAATGGAATCAAAACATACAAAAAGTAAATTAATTATCCGAGAAGGCAACACACGAAAGTCTCAAAACATGCCCAAACATTTTTCGTCATAATCGCAAGGTATGGAGCCATAAAGAAACTGTATCCTCAGACAGAACATTCAAGCTTCACCAATACATTGTATTTGTACGAAATCTTAGCTGCATATACCAAACCCAATTCAGAAAGCAAGAACACCTTCCAGAATCATATAGAAGGTTAAAAACCACAGAGATGTCTTAACAACATCAGATCAAACGCCATTCACACAATATAAAAGTAAGAAAGATACAGAGAATTCTGAGATGTTTTTTGTAAGTAAACAGGCCTGATGTTGCTAAGATTAAGAATGAAGAACAAAAAAAAAAGCTTGGAAGTTCAGCAACTACATACTTGTAATTCGGATAATCGGAAACTCCCCTGTAAGCACAATTCAAAAAATTTAGAAGATTAACAACCTAGACGATCAAAACAGATGAAGCACAAATTGTGATTAACCAAAAACCAATGCAATTCTTCAGCAGCTCGTCGTATAAAAAACAATTTTCGAAGATGAGCATGTATTCAGAATCAAAAGCTCGAGGATTATCGTGATGATCAATGAATAAGAGATACGAACCTGATTATCGAGAATTAGTCAGGGAGAGGAAAGACGTCGGTTTTCTTCTTGTTTCTAATTTCTTTCCTCACGGTGACGGAAGGTTTTTATTCTCTTTTTTTTTTTAAAAAAAATAATGCTTATCTAACCTTTTTCAAAAATAATTAATTTACTTTTTTTTTGTTTTTTGGGCTTTTTCATTGGTTTCTTGAGCTTTCGGACAGCAAATATTTTTTGTATGCTATTAAAAAATAATAATTGATATCCTAATTATGAGAACGACGTCGTAAATTATGTTTTTATTAATTAATTAACACAATCTATTTAATTTCCCATCTGATTACTACTTTTAATAACAAGATCGCTTTTAAAACATTGTCATTAAATTACACCAGAAAGAAAGAAAAAAAAGCATGCCATTGGCAACCATTAATGAAGATATGCTTGCTTCTACTCTAACAAACAATTTTGTTTAACTTCTTTTTACGGTGGTTAAAAGTTAGGCAAAAACGAATGAAATAAGTCAATGACTATATGATGATTACTGCCGAACAATTGAAGCAAAAAAGAAGATACTTATGTAAAAGTATAACACCCCGTATGTAAAAGTATAACACCCCGACGGCCCCAACCGGTGGGTTTCAAGCTTTTTATAAGTCTGTGGGCTCCACTTTTGTCCGATAGTTGGTGCGCTAGTCTAAAATGCTATTAAGTTTTGTTTATTGATCATACAAATCACTACGTGATTTTAATCTGTGTTTTGTCTTCGTTCACACGGTACTGCGAATCACTTTCTGACATGTTACACATCCTTAAATTGCTTTAGTTTAAGCACGTTTAATTTTGGATTTTTTTCTAGACAAATGATCAAAAATATAAATGTATTTTGGTGACATAAATAACCAAATTAATTCTTATAAGCCTCTCTACATATACCAAAAATTAGAATGTTACAAAAAAATATCACAATTTTTTTTGGAGCCAAAAATAAAAGATGTTTATGATCCATTTTACATACACTTTATCACAATAGCAAAGAAAACAATTGAATCCGAGGAGGCAAGTTAACCATACGATGCGAATATTTATATTATATGGAGGTGAGGTACTTCACATGTGCCTTTTTTTGGTTGAACCACCTAATTATGCACAATTAATCATTCCAGTCTCTGTTTATGTCAAGAAAAAGCATTATTAAAATATAGCCATCTATTATCCCTACCTTTTCTATGCTAAAAATCATAATTTAATACATGTTTCTTTAATCATACAAAAAACTTATGTACAAAAAATCGACGGCCTAGCCTAGGCGCTAGGCGACGGACCGTTGCTATTTGGACCAAATCGGTCCTGTTAGGCGTTTTTTGTATGTGATTGGACTTCTCTTTTATTTTTTGAATTAGATATGAGTTTGATCTTGATTTATTTATGTCTTTCTATTATGAAAATCAAATACAGATCTCTCATAATTATTTTGAAAAATCTATTTATAACAAATATAATAATGAAAAATATATAAATATTAAAATAAATAAATAAAATAGTTAAAAACTAATAACTGATTAATCCCTGATTTATGGACTAGGCGCTAGGCGGAACCCGGCAGCCCGACTAGCGCCTAGTGCAATTTTGAACATTGCAAAAAACTAATTAAAAAAACGAGAATTCTCAAATTGCTAACGTGGTGAAAATTGTGTATTATTGTTAGGGTCGTGCCTATGAACAAGTGAAATAAACATTCATTTATTGGTCCATTTTTTTTAAAAAAAATGAAGCTTCCCAAATCTTTAATTAAGTTCATTAGTTGTTAGTACTAGGAAAACATTTATTTATATAAAATAGCAACTAATTAAAATTTAATTTAACAATACAATAAAATATTATGTCAACACACGTAGCAACTATATTATTTTTTAATATACAATACATTTGTGTAATTAATTATATTTTTTAATTGAAAAATTGTTGTAATTATTTATGATTTGGATGATTTTATATAAATTTGAAACATGATGGTTAATTGGAATTTTCTCAACATCGTGTATGGGTTCCGTATCTCTACTCTAAGCATGGCTCTGATTATTGTATCACACAGGGTCACAAAAATTGTTATATTACATTTGATTTAAATTAAACACATTGAAACGAATCGTTCCGGGTGCAAGAAAACGACAGCGTTTGCAATAGGTCTTAAACCTTTCTCTCGAGCAGCTTCGAGACATTTTTAGTGTTTCTCAACCATTTTTTTTTTTGTTCTTTTTAAAAGCATCTCCAATAGTTCTTAAAAGCATCTCAAATAGTTCTCCAATAGTTCTTTCTAAAATGAGGAGTGCAAATCTTCAAAATGAGGATTTGAGGGTGCCTTACTCTAACAATGAATCCTCACAAAAATTCTTAAAAGTTTATTAATTTATAATATCGTCTTTCATATTGATAAATGTTAATAATAATGATAAAATTTCATAAATAAATATGAAACATACATTTAATATATTATACAACACAAAATATTACATAATAAAGTTACATAATAATACAAATTACATATATAATAATAAAACACACATAAACACAAATTTTACAAAGTTACATATAAAATATCAATTTAATAATCATTATTTCTGTAATATTTTCAACATCTTTTCGACATGTTTATTGTCTTGTTGCAAATAATTTTATTTATATTTTGTTTGAATTTTATATTTTTCTTTTGTTTTTAATGTTATGTAATATTTTTCATATTTTATTTTATTTTATTTTATATTATATAATTAAGTTATTCTAAATTAAGTTTAGTACAATTATTTGTGAAAAACATAATTTTAAAGACTAAAAAAAAAAAAAAATAGTTTTGAGGTTTCACTGTTTAAAACCTCAAAATTTGAGAGCTTGTTGGAATGCCAAAGGGCTTGTTGGAGATGCCCTAAACGACCGCTGAAGGAAGAAGATGAGTTCTGATCTGAAGAGAAAGCAGAATAAGAAAAATCCTAAACCCGTTCAGTTAAACCCTAATTGGTCACTCCTCCAACAAGTTCGTCACTTTCTTTCTCTCCGCTTTTCTTCGTTCTTTCAGACTTTGTTCAGCCATTGATTTTTTTTGTAGAAGCTGAAGTCTGATTCGCATAGCACGGGCAATCGAAACTCCTCAAATAATGGCAACCCCGAAAATCCCAGATCCGTATTAGGTAGTGTCCAACTGAAAAATTCGAGCTTGAAGTTTGGGTTTAGGTTTTCTAGGCAACAGTTTGGTTTCTCAGTTGTTCTAACTTATGCAGCAAACTTGCAGGGAAGCGGAAGGAGAGACCTGACTCGGAGGTGGACGTTCCTAAGATTAATCCCTTAACTCCGGTTAATGACGATTTCAGGTGGGTCATGTTTGCTGTTTGTCCCTGTGGACTTTCTGTCACTAAATGCTTTTTAATTAATTGCTAGATGATGACTAACTAGCTGAGAGGTACTCGATGTAATTGACAACACTTCATAACATTTTTTTTTGTGAAATTTAAATGTTAGTGTCTTCCTGCTCTGGAAAAATTAGGGGGTTGTTGAATTGTAGGTTTTCTTTAGTTCCTCGGATTATCTTGTACAGAAGTTTTGGTTATAAGCTAAAATCTTGCTCATCATTGTGAAATGTTGATCGTTGTGGAACTGACTTAGGTTGCTTTAATAGCTAGACAGTGTTGAGAAATTGCTCTAATAAAAAAAGAAAGGTTCTTGCTAATATCTGTTCTTTTTTTGAGAAACCTGTGTACCGAATCTTACTAACCTTCTGCGTAGTTTGACAGATGAAGTGGCTATGGATTGCGAAATGGTTGGTGTCAGTCAAGGAACCAAAAGCGCCCTTGGACGAGTTACCTTGGTATACATTGCTTTTCCGAGTAGTGTTTTTTTTTTGGTATCATGATGCAAACCTTCCAGTTCGTTTCAGTTCTGAGCCCTGTAGATGAAAAAAATATTGTCATTAAATCTATATTATTGAGTAGTGTATATATCTCTTCTTCTACATGATAGTCAGTGATTATTTCACTTATGTTTTTGACAGGTAAATAAATGGGGGAATGTTCTATACGATGAGTTTGTCCGTCCAGTAGAACGCGTTGTTGACTTTCGAACGAATATTAGCGGGATTCGACCTCGAGATTTAAGAAAGGGTTGGTTTTAACTTTTATCATTTTGTACCTTCTTTCTTGAATCTGTCAACATTCTTGACCTTTTGTTCCTCCGAAAACTTAGGCTTTTAGGGTGCAAATGAAATGGAACATCTGCTAAAAAGTTTGGATCTTTGATATTAAATTTAGTTTCTTTTGAGCCTCAGCCAAAGATTTTCGCGTTGCTCAGACCAAAGTAGCGGAGATGATCAAGGGAAATATTCTAGTGGGACACGCCTTGCACAACGATCTCAAGGTCTGCAGATTTCACAAATCTGGAATCTGGTTACATTGCCAATACATGGGTTTTAACAGAATTAGACTTTGCAACAGGTCTTGCTACTAACTCACCCGAAAAAGGACTTAAGGGACACAGCAGAGTATCAGCCCTTTCTCAAGTACTCACACTTCTACAACCCCTCTCTCTCTCTCTCTCTCTCTCTCTCTTATCTCTGACTGATTTCTTGTCACACTTTCTCTTTCCCAAAGTGTAAACCTTTCGATCTAATCCTAATAAACTCACCTGTAATCTTCCTGACAGAGACAAAACTAGGAAGTCTCTGAAACATCTTGCAGCTGAGTTTCTAGGGGCTGACATTCAAAACGGAGAGCACTGCCCTGTAAGTGTGTACATCTGAGTAAAAACTAACATCTTAGATTCCCTTTTGGATCTGCAATTCTCAACTCTGTATCCATGGCAGATTGATGATGCACGAGCCGCAATGCTGCTTTACCAGAAGAACAAAAGAGAGTGGGAGAGAAATGTGAAAGACCAGATACGGATGAGGCTGAAACAAAAGAAGCGTAAGCCTAAGAAGAAGGTAAAAGAAGGGAAGGCTTCCACCAATCACACCCCAATTGTTTGAATCAATCAAGAGAGAGCAAAAGCTGATTAAACAGAAACAAAGCATCGCTGAAAAGTTTTGGTGTTCTTTTCTTTTTCATCCATTTTTGTTGTGGGCTTTTTTATTCTTCTTACTTCTTAGCATCAGGTTCCCCAAATGTACCATCTTGTTGTATACAAGTTCATCACGATGTTATACCATATTAGTATTATCAAATTTACTGAAAGGTTTGTAGACTTATTCATGTTCTTGGGTTCGGTTTTGTCCAATTCCAGTTGGGTTTGGGGATCTTTCGAACATTGTAGAATGCAAAACCACTATGCTCACATCACGTGTACTAGTTGGGATTTACCGTGGATCATATAATACAAGTTTTGGTTCACACACAGAACTGATAAATTCCGCTTGGTTTACCAAGTTTCTGGTCGAATCGGTTCGTTTTGGAATAAACCGGTTAATTAAAAGCTACATTTGCATGTACAGTCAAGTAAACAAACCCGCTTTGCGGACGCAAGTGCTGCCACGTCTTAAATTTTCCGTTTCTGAGTAAAGAAAAGAAAACCTAAAAGGCTAAAATAGAAGAGAAGAAGCAGATTTTTCGCATCAGCGAAGAAGAAGACGAGTAAATTGATTCCATAGACGACGGAGGAATGCGAGTGATGAGATCATTGCGCGGTAATTCTGGTGCCGGATTGGTTTTCCGGCCGGAGAGGCTAAGTTCTCTTCGGAGCGTCTTTACCGGTTGCCGTGCTGTGATGTTGCCTCGCTTTGGAGGTCCGGAGGTTTTGGAGCTCCGGGAGAATGTTCCGGTGCCAAATCTCAATCCGAATGAGGTTCTCGTCCGGGCGAAAGCTGTATCCGTCAACCCTCTTGATTGCAGAGTGAGTGTTCTCTGCTTGATCCGCTCTGATTTCATTTGTTTAGTGGCATTGGATTTAATCGAAGAATTAGGATTGGCGTGTATCTCTTACCGTATGTTGTAGGAGTTTGTCGGAAACATTAATCTGCCTTGGATGATAATATTAAGAATGCTTCACTTCTTGTGCTGATATGGCAAATTGATGTCAGATACGAGCAGGATATGGGCGTTCTGTATTCGAACCACATCTACCTATTATAATTGGACGCGATGTCAGTGGCGAAGTTGCGGCAATTGGGAATTCAGTAAAGTCATTTAAAGTAGGACAAGAAGTTTTTGGTGCATTGCATCCTACGGCGTTAAGAGGTACTTATACTGAATATGGAATTCTTTCTGAAGAGGAACTCACTGAAAAGCCATCATCGGTTTCTCATGTGGTAAGTAGGAAGTTCGATATCCCCTTTTACCTCTCTATCTTTGCCTTTTGTTTTTTCGATTGATCAGAATGTCTTTATTGGCTAGCCATTTGATTGTTTTCGGTTATGAGATTTCAGCTCTTCTTTTGTCTGCCTCTTGTAGGAGGCAAGTGCCATTCCTTTTGCAGCGTTGACTGCTTGGCGCGCTTTGAAGAGTAATGCTCGGATTATTGAAGGGTATGATTTCGAGAAATTATTAATTGTCTGCATGTGGGGCAGGAAGCTCAGACTAGTTCAATATTCACACAGATGCTTTCGTGTTATTTGTCTGCTACTATGGACTCAATAGCGTTTTTTAAAAACTTTCTCTTTGCAGACAAAGACTATTAGTTTTTGGAGGAGGAGGAGCAGTAGGGTTTGCTGCAATCCAGCTCGCTGTAGCCTCTGGGTGTCATGTTACAGCCTCTTGCGTCGGGGAGACCAAAGATAGAATACTAGCAGCTGGTGCCGAGCAAGCGGTTGACTACACAACCGAGGTAGTGACACAAGTTGTTTATTTATCTGCCGATCCAAAGTAGAGCCATGATTATCTTGTTCCGATTCATGAACTTGGATCTGTTTCACGTACAGGAAATTGAGTTGGCAGTAAAAGGAAAGTTTGACGATGTGTTGGATACTATTGGTCGGCCTGAAACCGAGAGAATAGGCATAAACTTCTTGAGGAAGGGTGGAAACTATATGACTCTCCAGGTATATAATATTTCTTGAGTTTCTCCTTTACGAGCTACAGTGACCTTGGTAGCTTAGGTCTTGGATTTTGCTTAACAAAAGCTTCTCTTCTTCTTTTTTTTCTTTCTCTTATGCATTTATCTGTTGAAGGGTGAGGCTGCATCATTGACTGATAGATACGGATTTGTGATTGGGCTTCCGCTTGCAACTTCACTCTTGGCGAAGAAAAAGATACAATATCAGTATTCTCATGGAATAGGTATATGATAGATCCTGCAATACTCTCTCTGTACTTTTGCAGGAACTATTCTGATAATAAGACCGGTCTCATTAAGCTTTTTGAGTGGGAAAGAAAAGGTAAATCTGACTGTTGTGAACTAATAACAGACTATTGGTGGACGTATATGAGGGCTGATCCTGAAGGTCTGGCCGAGATTCAGCGGTTAGTTGGAGCCGGAAAGCTAAAGATACCTGTGGAAAAAACATTTCCGATAACAGAAGTTGTAGCAGCTCATGAAGCCAAGGAGAAGAAGCAGATTCCGGGTAAGGTGGTTCTAGAGTTCTGAACTATATATATATATAGTAACAGTAATAATACCTGCATAGCTCTCTAGCAGTTGTTCTTTCTAGAAATTACACGCAGGAGAAACAAATGTCTTTGAGTCTGGAGTTATCTGTAAATGAGATCTATCAGGCTTAGATTCAGATCAAGTACTTGAAGTTTCTGTATAGACTTTCCAAAGGATTCTTTTTATTTCGACACGTCTTTGTTGCAACTTGCAGTAAACCAACTAAGCCAAGTAATGAAAATGGTTTAGAACCTCTTTTTTTTTTTGGGTAGTTGTTGTCTATTGTATGTGAATCTTATCAGTACTAAGAATGACCGATCTATCTTAAACATATTACTCCCAGCAATGACTGTAATATGCGGGTGTTCTTTTTGAAACGATTACTTTAGTATGAGATTTAAACCCAAGATCTAAAGGTGTAAACTACTAAACCATGAGATAACGTAGATTTAATCATAATTACTAAATGTGTGACGCGAAGCCAAAGTTGATCAAAGGATGGAACAAATCCCACAAAACTCATAGAAATAGAATTAGCATTCGTACTTGATTAAAATATGTCTTAGAGACCCTCCCCCTAGTAGTTTAATTTAATTAAAAAAAAATGTTTGGAAGTGTCATTAAAAGCATAACATGGCAGTGTTAATCAGGTTATTAAATGTATGTTTTGTCTGGTTCTCTTCCTTTTAATTTCTGCCAGATCAGCAAACAACTTAGTTTTTCTTACGCGATACGATGCGCGTGTTCTTCACAGCCTTGTAAACTCCTGGCGACGTCATCAGTAACATTCTCTTTCCTTCCAGGTCATGGAAACTTTTTTGTTCTGGTAAAAATGTTATTGCTGCTAAAGTCAGTTTAAAGTCTTCGAAATCGAAACCTTGTTCAGTTCTGTAATTTCTTATAAATTATTATTACTTATTTTGGGGACCAATGAGCACATGTTTATATGTCATCATATTTATTGTCATAAAATCACCTAGATACATTCCATCTCTATAAATCGAATGGGCAATTATTATACCAGTCATAGTAAGAAATAATTTGTATATGAGTTTTGTTTTTTTAGAATTTGTTTTGGTATAATACTATAACTTCTATATTTCATTCAAAATTGTCTTTGTAACAAATAAAATTAAGATAGCCGAAGGAAGGAGTATGCGTTTAGTATTTACTATATATGGTTAAGAAATACTACATTTTTTTTTGGTTTTATCACAAAAAAACACTGTATTAGTAGCCTAGTTGATAAATAAAGTAAAAGTAGAAGTGTTATTAAAAGCAATGTTAATGCAATGACCTGTAGTGTAGTGTGGTCCTTTAGTCTTTTAATGGTCTGGTCAAACTCCTTTCTTCTAATCTCTATGACTGCCACATCTTCCTCCATTTTTTTTCCTGTTTATTATGACCGTTACTTCTCGCGCCATTCTCTTCTTCGTCGCAATTTTAATGTTCCTCCATCTTTCTATGTAAACAGAACTCCCGGAACTTCCTATTTTTGCTGAGTTGATATCTTAGTAGTATTTGATAATCTCCTTGCTTTATAGTAAACTGAATTATTAAAGAGTATAATATGTCTCTAATTATTTGACCATACTCCAATTCGGAACAACATAAATGGTAAAGAGGAGAGTGGGTCCGACTCCTTAGTTTCATGCATCCACAAGAAAGAAAGTAAAGTGACAACTTCACGAGAAGATAACTCAAAAGTTGTATTCTAAAATTATATATTAAATATTAAAATGGAGTAGTAATTATATATAGCTAAAATAAGGAAAACAACGGCCATATCGACTCATTACCCTATCTATCGATAGTCCGATCACGTTCAAACTTTGTGTTCTCTTATCTATATATATATTAAGGTTTTTCTTCTTTAATTTACTATTAATATTATATATGTGCTATTATTTGTCTTCGACCGCATTTAGCCCAAACCATGTGAGTCATGTGACTAAGATTTTCGGTCTACTGTTTTTATCATTATGAAAAAAATGAAAAAAAGTCGATGGCCCCTTAATTGGGTTTTAGAAAATTTGAATTACAAAAATAATAATTTATTTCACTCTCCACCTTCATCTTTGTGGTTTGGTTATTTTTCCGGTTTTGTAATCCCAAATGTTTGGTTAGATGAGTAAATCTCAATCATTTATCCAAAATGATTATAAATTCGAGTCTAAACACAACGTAGGATTATTTTTCGGTTTTGTAATCCCAAAAGTTTGGTTAGATGAGTAAATCTCAATCATTTATCCAAAACGATTATAAATGCGAGCCTAAACACAACATAGAATTATTTTCCCGTTTTGAAATCCCAAATGTTTGGTTAGATGAGTAAATCTCAATCATTTATCCAAAACGATTATAATTTTCAATCATTACTCTTCACTAAGTTCCGTTCCTGATTATAATGTCATAACATCTAAAAGGTTTCCGATAACAGACGTACATTGATGAAAAATAGGATGACACCAAGTACTTTATATTCTCGCGAAGATCCATTTTAATATACTTAACTGTTGGAACTAATTTTTTTTCAAAGCTCGAGGACTTCATAAAATTGTGTTAGTGTGAAAAGAAATGAATTAAACTCTTTCTAATGAAATGTTTTCATTGACCGAGAAATGTTTTCTCGTGTATATATGTTGGAATGGTTGTGTCATTAATTTAAATAATGAACAACATGAGAGAAAAAAAGATCACACGTGCGACGATCACACATTGGACCTTGTTGGGCTCGTGAACTTTTAGAGGTATCCTGAGACTCATGGATCTATTAAAACCAATCGCACTACGGAAGATTCTTAGAGTTAAGGAAAGAGATTCATCTCGCTCCTTAGATTTATTTTATTGCTTTATCGTTTTATGAATCGTCTGTTATTTACTATTTATTTATATAATCGTGATTAAATCCTATCCCGTCTGTTGTGCGAAATTTTGATCATACATTAACCACCTGTATCAATCAACATCCTATCCACAAATCAATATGTCAAATGATTGAAAATTAAATTAGAATCATTTTGATAAAATCCATAACACTAGATAACAAAATATTGTGATAAATCTCAATCATATATATAATATATATTGAATATACTAGATAAATACATATTACAATTTGGCTGCAAATTGTGGCTGTGGTTTACTGTTTTGATTTTTATGTTATAATTATATAGATTATTCACAAATTTTCCAAACTGCACCTGTTATAAATTACCATCCAAGATCCATCACACAAAGACATGCATATGACATACATATATCTTTAATCCTTTAAGGAAGAAAAAAACATAGATAGATATATATATATATTTGAAAAGACCAATCTACAAAATGTTGTGAATTTTTAAGAAACACTTGGTCCACGGGGTCCAATAAATCTAGTAAAAAAAAAAAAATCCTAAACTTTTGAAATTCAGAAAAAGTCATATCTTTTGAAAATAAAAACTTTGTATTATTATTTGGAGGAAAATCCAAAAGCGCAAAAGAAAAGACTACGAAAACAATACATGCAAATACACAAGAGAGTGAGACATGCGTGTCTGAGTGTTTGTGTTTTCGGGAAAGCCATTACCTTTAGTGTGCACATGTGTGTATCCACAGTGCACAGACGTACGAACCCTTTAACTCATTTCACTCTCTTGGGGCCCCACACACATACAATTTTACTAATTTACCCTTTCATCAGGATTCTCCCTACCATTACCACATAATTTTCAAAGCCGATTGATTATTAGGAAGAAGGAATCTTTCCCCTAACTAGATCGAAGGGTAGTTTGGTAATTTTCAAAAGGTCCCCTAGGTAGTCTCTCGTTCCGTTACACTCTGAATCAGATACTATCTCGAATGGCGATGGCTACTTCACTTTCACAGTGAAAAAAAAACACAGAGAAAACAAGATAACAATGGCGGAAACCGACAGACCCCACCGTTCTTCGAGTATTAACAGCAGCAGCAACACAACGAATGCTTCCTCTACCGATCTATTCATTTGTTTCACATCTCGTTTCTCTTCTTCTTCTTCTTCCATGCGTCTCTCTTCCCTCAGCCCCGCTCGCTCCGCCTGTCTCACCACTTCTCTCAGCCGTCGTCTCCGTACGAGCGGAAGCTTGAAGAACGCTTCTGCCGGAGTTGTCAACTCTCCCATGTTCGGTGCGAATGGACGGAAGAGATCTGGATCTGGTTACGAGAATAGCAACATCGAGCCGTCGTCTCCGAAGGTGACGTGTATCGGACAGGTTAGGGTGAAGACTAGGAAGCATGTGAAGAAGAAGATGAGAGCGAGATCTAGGAGGAAAGGAGGTGAGACGAGTTTCAGGAGATCCTCAAGCGACCAAAACGACGGAGGAGGTTGCCGTTTCGATGCGAGCGAGAACCGCTGGGTGCATCTTCCGGTGACTATCTGTGAGTCGCTGAGAGCGTTCGGCTCCGAGCTCAACTGCTTCTCCCCTTGTAAATCCTCGTGTACGGATAGGAGGCGAGTTGATGGCAACGACGATAGATGCGGCGGCGGATACTCGTGCGGCGCTGTGTTTACGCGGTGGTTTGTGGCGGTGGAGGAGACGGGAGGGAGGAGAAGGGAGGTTGAGCTTGTGGTGGGTGGAGAAGACGACGCGGAGGAGGATAGGAGGAGGAGTCGCCGGAGACACGTGTTCGAGGGGCTCGATTTGAGCGAGATAGAGATGAAGACGGAGAAGAAAGAGAGAGAAGAAGTTGGACGGATTAGCATCTGCTCTCCGCCGAAGAACGCTTTACTGTTGATGCGGTGTAGATCTGATCCGGTTAAAGTGGCGGCGCTAGCTAACCGGGTTCGAGAGAGGCAGATGTCACTCAACGATTTCGCGCAAGGAGCAGATGAGGAGGAAGATGAAGAGAGAAGAAGACGGTTTGAGCTGGATTTGGAAGATAAGAAACGGATCGAGTTATGCGAGAAATGGATTTCCGGCGAGACAACAGTGGAGGAAGAAGTTCCAGTTCCAGTTGCAGAAGCAGAAGCAGAAGTTTCTTTAGCTTCAAATCCAGCGAACGAGGAAGAAACAGTCCAAGTTCTCGAAGAAGAGGCTTCGAAAATCCACGAGGTAGATTCGTTTGATGAAGAAATTGAAGCCACGTTCATAAAAACCATCGAAGACGACATCAGAAACGCCATAGAAGAAGAGGAGCATATGGCTGAGATGGAAGAATTATCGGCGGAGGAAGAAGAAGAAAGCAAAGAGGTTGCCTCGGTGACCCCAAACGTAGAAAGATCCGAACAAGGAAACCGAGAACCCGACCCGAGTCCGGAAGTGGTGAGAAGAGGAAGTCAGCTGGAGGAAACAACGGAGAAAGAGAAGACGACGGCGACGCCGTATAAGGTGTTACCGGATTGTCTATTGCTAATGATGTGTGAACCGAAGCTATCAATGGAAGTCTCTAAGGAGACTTGGGTCTGCAGTACAGATTTCGTCAGATGTTTACCGGGAAGACCTCCGGCGAAGAAGATACCGGAAGCTGCCGGAGATCATAATCATCAACCTAAGAAGCGAACCGTCACCGCAGTTGATTCCAACGCATCTTCTCGCCGGCGTTCAATCGATAAACCACCGGTTCACCAAGCGCCACGGTCATCGTGCTCATACCCAGCAGCTCCGCCGATAATTGCGGCGGCTGCGGGGGTTGGGGAGCAGAAGGTAGCCAAGGCATACGAGCCACCAGTGCTGCCACGTTGCAAATCGGAGCCTAGGAAGTCAGCTTCGAAGCTTGCGCCGGAAGCTTGTTTCTGGAAAAATCGGAAGCTGGAGCCGCATCATCCTCCAGCTACCGTCGGAGTCGGCGCCGCCGGAGTAGGGTTCTAGATGAAAGGAGGAGGAGACTTGAGTTGGAATAAAAAAAAAAACTATTTGGGTATAATAGTAATTTCAAAATACTATTTGTCCTTGTTTGTAAATTTGTTTTGTTAGTCATAATTCATTTCTTTCGCGTTTTGTTTGTTCCATGAAAATCTCTGTATCCTTCTTTTGTCCGTTGGTCTAATGTCTCTCTCTGGTAGATAAAGTCCCATCGAAACTAACAACTAATCACTTGCCAACAAACAGATAACATAGTTACAATAAATCCAAATAAAAAAAATTAATTTGTATATATATATATAGATATTATCATTACATGTTTCATAGTACAAAACACAAATACAAAGACCGGACTAATCACCTGAACTTTGATCCTCGTTGCTTTTATTTACTTCAGTGTCGTTACCTGATGACTCTGTTGTTGTGGCCTTCATGTCTTCATCAGAATCTTCATTGAAAGCTAGTTGGCCAGAGTAAAGGAGAAGTCCGATGGCGTTGATACCGAAAACAAATGTTGCAAGATAGCATATACCGTTGATGATAGTCCTGCAGAAAAAAAAAAAATACACAGTTAGGTCCGTCTAAGCAACTGGCTTGAGATGAATACAGAGAAGGTGGTAAAGCTTATATATACCTTACGGTTACTGTGATTTGCCTAACCTGCAAGAGATACAAGACACAGATGAAGCTTTTTAGAGATGAAGATTAGGGTTTCAACAATTATTGTTCCTTCAGTCAATGAGTGGGGAGAGGTTATCCATCATTCTCAGTTACGGGGATTTATACATAGAGATCAGAGAAACCATGGACTATAGAATCCTCTAGTACACAAGCAATGATCAAAACAGAGATTCGTATTTCGACTAGAATAGGTCCCTTGGCATAATGAATATAGCTAGTTGCACATAAGTTATCTCTCATTTACAGAGACGATGATGATACTTGGGGCAGAAGGTAAACGTTCCCAACGCCCAAAGCAAAGATAGACAGAAACAGGAACTTTGACACAAGCAACGAATGATCAAGAAAGAGAGAAGAAGAAACGAACCGAGAAGTTATCAGAAATAGTCTGGCGATTGAGCGATGATTCAATGGTGAGAGTGAATTTGTAAAGAACGAGAGCAATGACTCCTGCTGAAATCGCTCCCAGAAACGCCTGAGCCGCCGATGGAGTTGACTTACCACCTTCTATCGGAGTTGAGCCCATTGCTTTCAGATTCTCCATTGCCTCTTCTTTCAACGATTTATTCTTTGCTCCGGATGATCTGAATGTCTACAATTTCACACCGAATCAGACTTTTCTCCCTCCTAATCTCTTAATTGTTCCTTCCTTGGTGCTATCTTAAGCGTGTCTAGGGTTTAACGAGAGGAGAATTGAAATCTTACCAGCTCTTTTGAGCGCTCAACTCGCCGTCGAATCGATCGGAATAGGAAGATAGTGATGGCACCGGTTAGCATTACGCTGGTTGCCAACTGGAGTGGAGAAGGGTCATCGGAAGTGGCGAAAATGGAGTTAGTAGAAGAAAACGGAGATGTAGACGGCGGAGGAAGCTCAATGGGACCATCTCCTTCCTCCTCCGCCACATCGGCGATTTCTTTTAAGGCGGATACCCGGATTCTATCGGGTCGGATCCGGGTAAAAGCGGATAGCGAAGGGATTAGAGAGATGGAATCCGGTGGCCGGTAGAGATTGATAGGATGCGTCTTCCGGCGACGGTGAGGTAAGGCGGAAGTGGAGGAGGAGAAGAGACATTGGTGGCTCTGCAACACTAACATTTTTTCTTAGCCGTCGAAGATTTTTATCTCACCGTTAACGTCCTCAAATATCCTTAGTCGAAGCTTCTTTCTGGTTTAGAGGGTTCGCTCTCCCATTTTAGAGGAAATTGAGTCAAATTATATATGTTTTTTTGGAAAGTGTGATTTCATTAATTTCACTTAATTGTTTTTTATCTACTTCTAGTGCATTCTTCTTCCTATAAATTATTATTACTCCAATTCGCTTTCGCCGTCAAATCACAAAACCCATAATTATGTTTTTCTTCTTCTTATTTTTGGTAAAATAATATAGATGAATATATTTTTGAACAAAAAAGGAACGAAAGAATATGTAAATGAGTGTTATATTTATAGAAATCATTTTGTTGTTAACGAAAACGAATGATTTTCAGCATTCTTGTCGAACATTACTTGCGACGGTTCGAGCCCAGAACTTTATTTGCGCTTTCATGTCTCTTCTCGAATCCTTTGGAACCCAAACCGGGATTGGCGGTCCCACCACCCCTTCCGACCGGCTTTTCACGGCGGCGCGTGGAACCCTCCTCTGTTCTTCGTCTTCTTTTTCTTGATTCTTCTCCGAATCAATGTCCAATTTCTTCAACACCAGAATCTCTTTCGTCTCGATGCTGCTTAATGTCTTACGCAGCGTTTTGCTATTTGGGATTCTTTGTGACTTGACGACCATTTCTTGAATAGCTGCTTCTGATCTCGAGTTTCTCGGTGGTCTATGTCTTGGAATGCTTGAAATCTGCACAAAGGTTTTGAAACTTTCTGATCAATATTCAGATTCTCCACAACAGGAAAGATTTAATCAATTCATCCAAAAATAGAAAAGAAGAGATCACCTTTGGGATATTCTGTTTCGTCGGAGTAAACCCAGAAGAAGAGCTTGAGATGGCTTCACGAATTAAGAATCCCATTCTTGAATCGTCGCTCTCTTGATCTTGAAACTCATTTCCATCAACTTCTCTTCCTATGTAACTGGGTAATGTCTGAGTTCTCTGCAAACTCCCTCCCATCGGGCAACACTGGACACTATTATCATTACCAGTTCTGTTCTTTCTAGAACCTTCTTTAATTCCCTTCTCTCGAACCACTGGTTCCTTCTTCTGCAAGTAATTACTTTGTTCTTGAACCCTAATCTTCTCGGAGAGCTGCCTTCTCATCTTGTTTATCTTCTCAGGCTCGCCTCCACCTTCTTTTTTCTCTGTACACGGCGGTGGAACCGAGTCTCCCTCTGTAGGAGCTTCTAGAAGCTTATTCTCCGAATCCGAATCTCCAATTTTTGGGAATTCGGATTTCGGATAAGTGGAAGAGGAAGAAGAAGGAAAAAAAGGGCAAGGATCTGAATGACAGTACCTCAAGATTCTTGATCTTCTGTCGAGTAAGTTATCGAAGAACCAGAAATCTTCGAGAAGATCATCGATGGCTTCGACTTGTTCCAATTCTTGATGATCATTCGAAGTAGGATCCATTTTTAATTCAGACAAGAGATAATAACAAAAAGAGATAAGTATTTGTTCTGTCTTTCTTCTTCTTCTTCTTCTTCTTTTGTTCGGTTTGTATTTGAAGCATAGATTCTGGAGACTTATTAGGAGGTGCCCATGTGGGCAACCATTCAGCACTTATTTTTGTTTTTAATATTATTTTTAATGTTTTATGTGGAGTTAATTTTTTGTTTTATTACATAGGAAAAAACAAAAACAAAGAAGTGAAAACATAAAAGGAAATAAATTGAGACTTATTCCGAATATATAAAAGATTCATTCATTTTCCAATTAGACTGATTTTGGAGTCAATATATATCCAAGAAAAAATAGACTCCATTATTTTTTAATTTTATTGACAAAAATCGCATTATATTTTCATTTTGGACGTTGCAGAAACTAAAACTGCATTCTTTTGACAATTTGATAAACCAAAAGTAGTTTTTGAAAAGAAAAAATAATATTTAAGTATATAAGTTGTTGTATCGGTTATTAGCACCGATATAACTTATATCTTTATCGTATCAGGATTCGGAGAATTTTGTTTAGGTTAAAGTTTTAGGTCGGCGTATATTATAATTAAGTGAGGTCGGTTTGAATAGAGATGATTACAATGATCTCTCCTTTAGCTGAATGGTAATATCGGTTCTCTCTTTCGATTTCTCCCTTCTCCAAATGAGAGTACTCTTCTATTTATACTAAATTTAGGATGGCGGTTTAGGACCTTCGAAACCCTAATCTGTACGGTCGGTCAGGGCGAACTCGTTGGTCGAGCAGGGTGAACCGATGATGGGTCAGGACAGATCGCCTGGTTGGGTAGAATGTACTGACCGGTCTCGGTGGCAGCTCACCTAATCCTCCTCGTACGACCGATCTGGGTAGGCTCTGTTTGCTTGGCGGGCCGGCTGCTTAATGGGCCGATTACTCGGATGGGCCGATCTTGATTTTGATCGTGGGCCTTTTAAGGAAAATGGGGGGTCGCGAGACCCACCTCCAACAATTGTCCCCCCCAGTTCGGCGAAGGATGAGAGATATCTTGAGTTCGGCGAAATTATAGGGTCAGTAAAACTGTGATCGAGATCGGCGCTTCTCGTGATAGCACTCGGTGGGCTTCTTAATGGGCCTTTGCTCGTGACACCTGAGCCCAGATACCGATGCGCGGGAAACGAAAGGTCGTTTAGGCGCGCAGGAATCGAAGGGTCGCCTAGGTGCACGGGAAACGAAGAGTTTCGTAGGTGAGCGGGAAACGAAGAGTTTCGTAGGTGTAATCATTGTGTCTCCTCGGCTGTCGCGCCCCTTCTTCTATATAATCTCTCCTCCTTCCTTCTCCTTCATTTCACTCTCCAGCAGAAAAAGGTATAGTTTCTCTCTTATTTCTCTCTCGGCTTCGCTTTATTGTTTGCTTCGTTCTATCTTTATACTTCCGCCGCATCGCCTCCGTGATTTCGCTGATTCTGCGGCGTGATTTCTCCGATCAGGCGAAAACTCGTGTTGGGTCGGTAGATCGTTCTTCGTGTTAACATTGTTCGTCGGAGGCTGGGTATACCGACCTCGGCTGGAGCCAATGCTTCTACTCCGTGTGATAGCGAGAAAGGTGTTTTGTTGGTAGATCGTCGTGGGGTAGTTCGGTGTGACCATAGTACTCCATCTAGCTCGTCGGCCCATAGTCCTTTCTTCTCCTCGAGTCGCTTTTTTAAACCATCGATAATGGTTTTGTTTGTTGCCTCGGCCTGGCCGTTGCCTTGCGGATATCTGGGCGTGGATTTGCTTAGTCGGATTTTCTATTTCGCGCAAAACCCCTCAAAGATAGCGGATGTGAATTGGGATCCGTTATCTGTTACGATCTCGTACGGCAATCCATGCCGACATATGATGTTCTTCCACACGAATTTTTGCACATCGGTGGCATGGATTTTTGTGTAAGACTCGGCTTCTACCCATTTGGTGAAGTAATCAGTAACGATTAATACGAATCGTTTTTGGCGGGATCGGGGGAGTGGGCCTATCAGGTCCATCGCCCATCTCATGAAGGGGTACATGGCTGTGATGGTAGTTAATAGCTCGGTGGGAACATGGATCATTGGCGCATGTCGCTGACAAGGCTCACATCGAGTTACGAACTTTATGCAGTCGGTTTCCATGAATGGCCAGAAGTGGCCGTGATTCTTGATTCGTAAGGCTAGGGATCGGCCTGCGGAGTGGTTACCACCTGCTCCTTCGTGGGTCTCCTTCATGACGTCTTGGCTGTCCTCGCTGCTGAGGCATCCAAGTAGGGCGCCATAAGTATTGACGCGGAAGAGATTGCCATCGAGTTGGGTGTAGTGGGCGCTTTTAGCTTTGAGGCGCCGAGCTGCCCATCGGTCGGGTGGGACTATTTCGTCGCAGATGAAGAGTATAATTTCGGTTTTTCAGTCCTTGGGGTCGGTTGTATTGGCTGTGTTATCTTCTAGGGCGGGCTCGTCTTCTGCCTCTATCTGGTCGGTTGTTTCGTTGTCGCTCTCCTGGTTATTTTGGAGATCGTTGATGAAGCATATTCCTTTAGGTAGATCGATGCTTGGCATGTTGATGCTCTCAACTGGTATTATGCGGCGTCGATCTGGTTCCGAGGTAGACGCAAGTGCTGCCAGTGCGTCCGCCGATGCGTTATCGCTTTTCAGAATTTTGGTGAGTGTGAAATTGTTGAAATCCTCTGCAAGTTTCTTGACGACCTGGAGGTAGGCTTCCATTTTCTCATTCTTGGTCTCGTTGTCGCCGCTATATTGATTCGTCACGAGTTGTGAGTCGCAGAATGCTTCTATCGTTTTCACCCCGATTCCTCTGGTTAGTCTTAGTCCGGCGATCAACGCCTCGTACTCTGCCTCGTTGTTTGAGGCTTGAAAATTTAAGCGGAAAGAATTCTCTTGGACTTCTTCCGTGGGAGGTTGTAGCATGATTCCCACGCCCGTTCCACGTTGTGACGATGAACCGTCGACGTAGAGCAGCCATTTTCCCTCTTTTGTAACGAGGTCGTCGCTAGACAGTTCGGGGGGGAGCTCGATGATGAAGTCGGCTAGGACTTGTGACTTGGTGCTGGTTCGGTTTCTATATTCTATGTCGTACTTGATGAAGTCGGCTAGGACTGCCCATTTTACCATTCGTCCCGATTGGCTTAGGCTATGTAGGATAGTTCTAAGTGGATGGTTGGTTTGGACGATGATAGAATGAGACTGAAAGTAGGGTCGTTGCTTTCTGGCAGAGATGATCAATGCGAGCGCGAGCTTTTCCAAGGTCGGGTATCGCGTTTCCGCGTCATCCAACATCTTGCTGATGTAGAATATCAGCTTTTGTTCTCCGAGATCTTCCTTAACCAGCGCACCGCTCACCGCCGAGCGAGAAATCGATATGTAGAGATACAAGGTCTTGCCTTCTTCTGGCTTTGCTAATATCGGTGGTGTCGTAAGGTAGATATTTAGTAGTTGGAAGGCTTCTTCGCATTTATCATCCCATTCGAAACGTTTGTTCCCTCGTAGTAGTTGGTAAAACGGCAGACATCTGTCGGTAGATTTGGAGATAAATCGATTCAGGGCAGCAATTCGGCCAGTTTATCGCTGTACCTCTCGCGTGTTTCGTGGCGAAGGTAGATCGATAATCGCTTTTATCTGTTTGGGGTTGACCTCAATTCCTCGTTGGGTGACGATGTATCCTAAGAATTCGCCCAAAATTACGCCGAATGTGCATTTTGACGGGTTCAGCTTCATCTGGTACTGATTCAGGGTGTCAAATCAAGTTTGGAGATGGCCGATGTTATCGCCAGCGGTTAGCGATTTGACGAGCATATCGTCTATGTAGACTTCCATTGTCTTCCCGAGTTGTTCGGCGAACATACGATTGACCAGTCGTTGGTAGGTTGCTCTCGCGTTCTTTAAGCCGAAGGGCATGACATTGTAACAGTAGGTGCCGCGGTCGGTTATGAATGCCGTTTTTTCTCGGTCATCGGGATGCATCATTATCTGATTGTAGCCGGAGAAGGCATCCATGAAGGATAGTAATTCATTGCCGGCGGTCGCCTCTACCAAACGATCGATGTGTGGTAGAGGGTAGCTATCTTTTGGGAAGACTTTATTGAGATCGGTGAAGTCGACGCAAATTCTCCACTTCCCACTCTTATTTCTGACGACTACCGGGTTGGCCAACCATTCGGGATATTGTACTTTGGTGATGGATCCTGCTTCTGACAGTCGTTCAACCTCGTCATGGACGGCCTTGGCTTTTTCTGGGCCTAGCTTTCGTCGCTTCTGTATGATTGGTTTGAAAGTTGGATCGGCGTTGAGCTCGTGGCGAGTAATTGCTGGATCTATCCCGACCATATCACTTACCGACCATGCGAAAGTTGATGCATTTTGGCGTAGGAGACGAATCAGTTCGATTTTAATGTCATATTTGAGCTCGGCTCCGATTACAACGCATCGCTCTGGGTCGCTTTCGTCTATGTTAACTTGGAGGATGGTCTCGCTCTTCGGCTTATCTTGGGGCGGGAGTTCGGTACGGATCCTGGGTTCGATCATTAAACACGTTTCAGGTCGTTTGGTCGCCGAATTTCGTAACTTGTGTTCGGCGATGAAGCACGTTCGAGACATTTCCTGATTTCCTCGGATTGTTTTAACTCCGTGAGGGGTGGGGAACTTGATGCATTGATGGTAGGTGGACGGGACGGCCTTCATCGCATGAATCCATGGCGTACCCAGTATCGCGTTGTAGATTGTCGGTTTATCGACGACGACAAATTTGACAAGCTTCGTAGTTTTCCCGACATACACCGGTAGTCTAATTGTCCCGATCGTCATGGTCGTATCCTCACTGAATCCTGTGAGCGGTTTGGCGGATGGCTTGAGATGATGGTCGGCGATCTCCATTTTATCTAGGGTCTCTTTGAAGATTAGATCTACCGAGGCGCCGTTGTCTATTAATATTCGCGAGATCTCACAGTCGCCGATTCTGAGCTCGATAACGAGAGGGTCGTTGTGTGGTTGATCTATGCCCGCGGCGTCGTCCTTGGTGAAGCTTACTGTTTCACCGATAGGCTTATCGGTGATCTGATCCTGTCATCTTTGTGCAACCATCACTTTCCTGCCGTACTTTTTGATCGATCGAATCGAGTCCTTGCACGTCATGAGGCCTCTCATGATCATGTTGACCCGGCTTCGGTTTGTTGGAGGTGTTCCCTGCTTATCATGGAAGTCGTGGTCTCGTTTCGTTTGCTCATCATCCGTCCTTCGTATGATCGGTGGTGGGGGAAGGTCTTCGTTTAGATTCGGCCTGGGCCGGTTATTGTTGGATCGGTGAGTGTCGTTTGATCGTTGTTCGTCGATTTGTATCGAGGTTTGACTTTTGATTATCGATTTCTCCTCTTCGAAATTTCTCTAGGAGATATCCTTGTAGTGTGCGACACTGAGAAGTGGGGTGTCCGTATCGCTTGTGGTATTCACAGAACGGACGCTGGCTTTCTTCGTTGCGTATCCACTTGTTTGACTGCTGGGGTTGCGCTTCGCCGACGTATCTCCCATTTGCCTTTCTACCCTTGTCGTTGCCGTTATTATTGGCGCGATAACCCTGGTTGAGGTGTTGTCGTGGTTCACAGTATTCCTTCCTGGGTTTATCCTTTGTCGGTCGATCCATATTAGATGGGCATTTTCTGGCCATTGATTCTTTCTCCTCTTCGTCTTCGATCTATAGTATTGCTCGGTGTAGCGCGTCCTCCAGGGTCGGTGGTTTATCGAACTTGAGGCTATCTTGGAATTTCATGTTATGTCGGAGGGCTCCCCACAGGGCTGGTATCGCCGCATCGTCGGGCACCGAGACTCGAGATGCCACCGAGTTGAATCGGTTCATGAATGCTCGGAGGGATTCATTTTCCCCTTGAGTGATTGTATAGAGGTCGGCACATGAAGTCGGATGTTGGAGGAACATATGATGACGTTTGAGGAAGGCGGTGCTCATCGTGCGATAGTTGTCTATGGAATTTGCATCGAGTTTGGAAAACCACACTAGGGCGTCTCCGGCGAGAGTCTCCACAAAGAGCTAGCAAAAACCGGCGTCCCGTTCCTCGGTGGAATATCGGGCTCGGCCCATCGCAATTTGAAATGCCGTCAGATGCTGGCTGGGATCGGTGTTTTCTGAATAGATCGGAAAATTAATTTTTCCTGGGTTACGTAGTGGGAAGTCGGCTATCTGAGCAGTAAACGGTGTGTTTTGCGTCTCCTTTAGCACGCGATCGATCTCGGGAGCCGAACTGGTTGCCCGATGTACCAGAGATGTCATGGCTTGCAATTTGGCGTTCATCTCTTCCATCGCTTGCTTTTGTTCGGGGTTCGGGGTTCGAGGAGGGGGAGTAGATGTTTCGAAGCTCGGCATACGTGTTCGGTTTTTGGCGTATGTCGGGTTTCGAAGTAAGTTGTTCGGCGGGGAGGCTGATCGCCGAATAGGTTACTGCGGGTGCGATGGTGTTCGGGAGTTTGGGCTTCTTGGGAGTTGAGGTCATTGACTTGATCTTGGCATGCTGCTTGCACTGCGGTGATTTGGTCAAAACGTTCGCTCGTTCCACGGGTGAGCTCGTCTATTCTTGCGAGGAGTATTCCGAAGAGGGCCGGAATGTCGATTGGTCCTGCAGTGGGTACGTCGCCGACTAGTGGGGTTACCTGGATAGTTTCGAGGATCGTGGCTGTAGTCGGTATATTGGTGCTACTTTGTCGGTTCAGAGCTGGTTCGGGTCCGATGAATCGAGGTGTTGCGGTCTTCGCGCCTATCGTAGTCGTGGATGGTTGTTCTGACATCGTTGAGTTGTTTATCCGCCGAACTACTTTTTGCGTCGAGAAATCTCTAAGCCCCACGGTGGGCGCCAATTGTTGTATCGGTTATTAGCACCGATATAACTTATATCTTTATCGTATCAGGGCTCGGGGAATTTCGTTTAGGTTAAAGTCTTAGGTCGGCGTATATTATAATTAAGTGAGGTCGGTTTGAATCGAGATGATTACAATTATCTCTCCTTTAGCTGAATGGTAATATCGGTTCTCTCTTTCGATTTCCCTCCTTCTCCAAATGAGAGTACTCTTCTATTTATACTAAATTTAGGATGGCGGTTTAGGGCCTTCGAAACCCTAATTTGTACGGTCGGTCAGGACGAACTCGTTGGTCGGGCAGGGCGAATCGATGATGGGTCAGGACATATCGCCTGGTTGGGTAGAGTGTACTGACCGATCTCGGTGGCAGTCCACCTAATCCTCCTCGTACGGCCGATCTGGGTGGGCTCTGTTTGCTTGGCGGGTCGACTGCTTAAAAGGCGATTATTCGGATAGGCCGATCTTGATTTTGATCGTGGGCCTTTTAAAGAAAATTGGGGATCGCGAGACCAACCTCCAATATAAGTGGATAATTAAGATAAAATTATATAAAAAATCGAAAAGATTTCTGGAAACAACCAAGAAAAATAAGGGTTTCAAGTTCAACAAAGGTATGATTGCTAAGAAACGGCATAATAAGCCATGTCATGACAGTCAACATGCCATGTGATTTCATAAACTAATGTGTAACAAATTGAAATTTATATAGTATAAAATAAAATTGAGAATTTATATAATATAAAATAATACAGTTTTATTATATATATATTCTTTGTTCTCCATCGCCTCCTACGCGACAGCTAAGAATTATAGTAACCTAATAAACACAAAGATTTTGATGATATTAAAAATACATGTAATGTAAAAGCAATAAGTCTCGAGCTCTGAACCTATATTGTTCTCCAATTATAGTCTTGCATTACATACGGCTATAATTAACATTAACTATGTTAATCAGCCGTAATCTTTGTTGCGTGACATGTGGCTAAGGCTAATAATCAGTGATGGATGGATAGAGAGTGAAATTAGCTGCAAACTTTGTTGACGATGCTGAGGAAAAGAATACTACAGGGAAGTTAAGGGAATCACATCACAGTAAATCAATTCCAAGAGAAAGATATTTATTAGCAAACAAAATAAAATGAGAAACTGGAACTAGAGCCAAGAAACTGCTGATTGTTTTCATAACTCAAGACAAAATTTACTATTCTGTGACAGCAAATCAATGGCAGAGACACCAGTTGATTTGAGTAAACAAAATATTAAAAAGATCAATCAATCAAAAAGGCTTCATCTCAGTTGCAATCAACTCAATGAGAGAGCCAAGGCAGAAACAATCATATTTACAGTGCAAAGAACGATCATCTTCACTACTTACCGGAACCAATATTCCATCTTTGAAAACGAATAATGGCTCAAGCCAAGTCTTAGGGCTTGGATGTGTATTTGCTTCATCTAAGCTCCGATGCTCTTCAGCAGAATGACTGCAACATTCAGCCGAGGCAAGGAAATTATCAGGTAAGCTTTTGCAAGAACATGCTTCCTTTTTTGAGCATTCATCACGTTCTTCAACCTCTGCTTCCTGCACAGTGCCATTGTTTTTCGCAGAGATGAACTTTCTAACAGCAGCAATAAGCTCCACTGATAATGAAGACACTGCATCATGTATTCCCTCCGTTGTGATGTAACTTTTACCAAGTCTCAATTCCCGAGTAACTAATTTATGCATTGAATCTTGGAGGATGGAGACACACTGGGAGCAGCAACGGTACAAACACACCAAACTAGGGTCATCCAGAGGATTGGTGCTTACAGTTGTGTCAACTTGTTTAACTGATTCAGGCATGCTGTTTGCATCTTCTAAGCCATGAACTCCGTCCCAGGCTTCACCATTACTTGAGTCAGCTGATCTATGGGGATCTTTCAGGGAGATAGAATTGGATTCCCCAGATCCAATAGCATTGTTTTGGGAATTAGCTTTTCCTTGCAAAGCAGTGGCCGTTGCTGTAGTTTCTACCTCACATGATCCAAGGTGAGTATCACTCTGTTCATGGTCAGCTGCAGGAGAGTTAAGATCCAGGAGAACAGCCTGCCGAATGGAACTTACTCCTGAATCCTCCATCATCATTGCAGAATTCGAAGTATCATCTTTGATCAAAGTTAAGCCATCCGTACTATGGGTTGTAAGAGGTCCAGTATCTTCATGAAAAGGTTCATGATTTGTTCCAGTATGACCATTTGTAATCTCTACAACTGGATGATGATTGTCGGTGACATTACTAGATGTTATAGGGTCTGGACAATTCATGTTTTGGGTATCTTCTTTCGGGTCTTCTTCTGACCCTTTTGATCGATCAAATGTTCCTTGCTCAGTTGGCTCATCCCTCACTGATGGATTGACTACAGAACAAGACAATGGATTCGTTGACTCTGTTTGAGCATTCAACTCAAAACTGTAATCAATGAAGTTGTGTTAGATGCGGACAAAGCTTTAGAACAAACATATATAAAACAAAATATTTCATGGCGTACCTTCGCATTGCATATACCCAACTATTAACCAGGTCTTCCAGATAAGCAACTTGAGACAAAATTCGGATGTATCGACATCTGTCCTTTCCAGCATCGATTTTCACATTGATCCGCCCAACTAAGAGCTCGAGAACTTTCCGTACCTCAAAGGAGACTTCCCTCAGTGATATATAGGTTCCTCTATACGCTGATAATCCAACAGCAATAAGACCTCTGGCAATGCCAGATGAATCTTTGCCTTTAACATTGTTAGAACCGGAAGCAGTACAAGTCTGCTCTGATGAATTACAAGGACAAATGATACACGAATTAAATGGCCATCCTCTCCAAGGACCCGAAACATCTGCACTTGGCCCTTCCTTAAGCTTTGATGTCACCCAACAAAGCTCAGCAAATTGAGGATACCGTAGAATTTGATAACCAAATGTAGAGACAGCTAACTGCAGGCTTGATTTCGCTTTCACATTTATGCTGATAGGTAGTGGTTGCACTTTTAAAGAACCATCATCAAGAGGTTTTGATTTAACACCTACTTCTTCCCCTGCGCCTTGATCAGTATTATTCTGATTAGCTGCTCTGCAACTCTGGTCAGGATCCTCTCTTTTGTATTTCTTCTGTAAGTCATTGTGAGTATGGGTTCCCTGATGCACCAAATGAAGAAACACTTGGATTGCCCGCTTTGACAACTCAGTAGCAGACAGGTCAATGGCCATGTCCTGGTCAGAATTTTCGACAACTTGTATAGTGAATTGTGGAACAGCCTCGGACATATTTGGCTGATACTCCTTTGATAGGTCGGTCTTAAAGAACTGTTGTATCTTAGGAGGCAGTAGTGTGTAAGGCACGCCAGAAGTAGCCTATCACCAAAACATAAAACAATTTTAGTCTCAAGTGTTGACAGTCTTCTCAGAGACTGCTAATCAACAAATTAGGGGATACACAAAACTAAGGCTTACATTACCCTTCTCAAAATACCAAAAATAAAAAATAAAACCGAAAGTGATTAAATAAGCAAGAAGTCGAGACAGCCCATTATCAACAGCCGAAACAAGGAAAATATATTGGAGAAAAGACATTAAGTAAGAAAGTAAGCATACCAGAATCATCATCTTTGTGGAAACTCGCAGTGACTCTACTTGCTCAAAAAATGTGTTCCAAGCATGTGAAACTCGAGCAGAATTCTGCAACTCCATTTTCTCTACCGTTTCTGGACAAACAGGAGAAGAATTTTCTTTTACAGAATCATCATCACACTCGACCTCCGCATTCAGTGGAGATTCTGTCTCTACAGCCCACAAATCAATCCTTGGCATGAATACCACACATGATTTCCTGCTAGCACATTTAACTACAACCGGGCAGATATACCAGTTAGTAAGTTATCTGGAAATGAACTAGAACCAAGCAAATAACAAAGTTGCAGATGATGAAAAACTACAAGAAAAAAATGTATGTAGCTGCCAAAATATCATCATCAGGGAAGTAACAGCATGAAAAGTTTAATAACGAAAGACGTACTTAGTAAGTGAGTTACGCCTAGCACCAGATCCCCGTTTCCTTCTTGTGAAATTGTTGCCGTGTCTATCTTCTGCATCTCTGCATTTCCAATAAAACAATGCAAGATACAAGAAGCAAGATGTCGTTGACCAGATTTAGGTCCTCCAGCAATAAGCAGTTGGAACCCTGACTTGCTCATTGATTCTAGAGGAGTATTCCCCAAAATCCCAGGATGTCGGCAGACTCTGTGTACCATAAATTGTGCAGAATCCAAACTACAGTCGCCAGCACCAGGGGTGCTTGAAACAGATCTAACCAAGTCACATCCTCCATCCAGTATCCCAGCATTAGAAAGTCTCTGAACTATATCCTTTACAACATCTACCTCCTGGAGAAGGGTCTCAACATGAGACCACCAGCAACCCTCAGTTATATTCTTGTTGCTCAAAGCAGAACGGATCACATTTTGGAAATCAGCCGCAGCTTTGGAAAGAAGAGGTGGTAGCACGATGCGCTCTTCAAGAAGAAAAACAACAAGTAAAGAACACAGTGGCGGCAATAAAGAAGGCACCAAGTAAACAGGAAGAGGAGAAGAAAATATATCGCTAGCTGCTTTTCCTGCTCCTCTACGTGAGCATGGGGGTGGGGAGCGGGATAAAGCTTCCAACCAATCTCTTTCTTCAACTGAGAAAAATGGAAGAGCAACACGATTACTACTAGACATCCCCAACTCTGCAGCGGCCAAAGATTCTTGCAAAGGAAAACTCCTATTTAAGGCAATCATGGCAGCTTGTGTGCAGAGAGCTTGTATATCCGCACCAGCAAAACCGGCAGTTTCTTTAGCAATCCACTTGAGCAAGTATCCAGACACCGGCTTAGGCCACTTCCTAGTATGGAGTGAGATGATTGCAGCCCTATCGTCGAGCGATGGTAGTGGAAAATAGATCTCTCTATCAAATCTCCCAGGCCTCCTTAATGCTGGGTCAATAGCATCAGGGTAGTTTGTTGCACCTATGACCACCACTGAGCCACGCGACTTTAAGCCGTCTAGTAAAGCGAGCAAAGTGGATACAACGGAGCTGTGTGTTTGATCTTGCTGCCTTGATCGCTTGGGAGCGAGACCATCTATTTCATCAAAAAATATGATAGATGGTTGGCATTTTTCAGCGACCTGAAATAAGAGCCTCAACTGGCGCTCAGCATCACCAACGTATTTTCCCAGACAGTCTGCCCCTTTCCGGGCAAAGTAGGCGATCCGTCTATTACCACGAGCAAGGGAACCAATCAGCGCTCGAACCACAAGCGTTTTTCCAGTTCCAGGATGTCCATGCAAGAGTATACCTCTTGGAGGTGTGAGTCCAAGGTTATCAAAGAATTCTGGATATAGTAAGGGTAAAAGAACGACCTCTTTCATACATTGAGTTACACCCTCAAGCCCAGCAACAGAGTCCCATCCCTCAAATGCCTTTCTACTCTCAGAATCAGAGCCTCCGATATACTCGGGAGCAACTCTTACTAGATCTCGATGTAGTCTCTTGCTTTCACGTTTTAAAAATTCTTCATCTTCACCACATTTCTCAAACCACTTTTCTTCCGCTTCCACATCCTTACGCCAGGCATCATTTGAGTGCTTCCTCATCTCCAATCGCATCCTCTTGGTTTTCATCTTCTTCATTCTGACTTGACATTGACGACCGTGGGGTTGGAAATGATGTCTATGGTCTGTGCAAGCAATCAGAAATTTACGGTGATCAAAGATGCAACCGTTAGCTCGTGCACAGGGCTGCAAAATACAGAACACCGCAAAGAAGTTATCAGAGCATGATACAGTAACAGTTACAGCTGCAATTTTATTAGCCTATAACTCAGAGGCAAGGAAGGAAAACCAGAGAGGGAGTAGTAATAGACCAAATGATAGGTTCTTGGACATCGATCAACACGACAACCGATGGTTGCCCCAGGTCTTGCACAGCGAGTGCATTTTAATGACTTCCCTCTGCAAAGTGCCGCCCTTATATTTTTTAAGCATCCTACACCAGCAAAGTAAACCTGCAGTACAAGAGTATTGAACATTATCGTCTACAGAAAACAGGATTTAGGAGAAGAAAATTAATGAGAAGGCAGTAAGAGCATAGTTAAAATATAAAACAAAACAAATGCAGAGACCTTTGTATGCTTAGATCAAGGAATACAGGAAACTAAAATATCAAGAAAATTGACAGGCCTTTTTGTATATTCTGCTCATAAACTGTTGTCTTAATTTTTCATCAGCATTGAAAAATACACAATGTCAGAGAGATATCAATATTTACCAACAATGACAACCAAACAAGACATTACAGAACAACTAACGATTATGCGAAACACAGAATTGAAAAGAGAAATAAACACTAATACTGTCACACATTGTGTGTCCATGAACCCAAGAAACATATAACAATGAAGTGATAAACACATGTAAATGCACCTAAGCAATCAAAAGGCGTGTTGTGTCATATAATCAGAACCACACATTACCTCGGGACTCCATACTGCACAGTGCTGATGAACCCACGTTCCAGAAATTCCATAACGATCGTTTATAGGGCCCAATAGACGACCAAGCCATCCAGGATCATCGCCAAAACCATCCAATATGTCATAGTTTGGCTCCTCTGAAGACGAAGACCCGCTATGTGCCTCTATGTCACTGTCACCATTATCTTGTATCAACTTCTTCGGGTGTTTGCCATCAGTGCCAACTCCACATAAACCACAGCGTCTGGCTTGTTTGAAGAGAGGCTTACCAAGTCTATCCAATGAAGTGCAAATTGAGTCAACTACCTTGTTGCAAGTTTCATTCTGAATAGGAACCTCGTCAAGCATTTCCACATTTTCACCTCCTCTGTCGTGAAACTCACTATGTTCTTTGGTCTTATCAGTAGATGGTGTTCTAGAAACACCTTGCTCTCTGATGTCATCATTCTGCTTCAAATTCTCATTAACCTCGATGCTAGCTTTCTGTAGTAGTTCAGGATGTAAAGTATCTCCAATTTTTGTCTTAACATTATCAGCAGAATCATTATCATCCCCTAGTATCCCAGTGCCATTTCCACTTTCAGAAACCATTACAGCCACCTCCGTATTCTCAATTCCTTCAACTTCCATCTCAATCTCATTTTCCAACCCTTCCATTTGATCCCCACTCTCATTTTCCACTCCTTCCTTTCTAACATTAGTATCAGCCGTCGTTTCATCCACATTGCCTTCAGTCTCACTTCCTGTCTTCTCTGCACTACCTTGTGTTTCACTTTCGCCCTCTTCATCACTATCCGCAGTCTCTTTTTCAGTACTGTCTATTCCATCTCCACTCTCAGTCTCCGTTCCATCAACTTCAGCTTCATTTTCACTCTCTAAAAAAACTGATCTTTTGGTAGTCTTCTCCTTCTCATCTTCCTCTCCAGATTCACTGTCAGCATGCGTTGATTCCTCCGACTCGCTAGCGCTCTCATCTTCAGCATTACTGGTATCTGACTCATTTTCCCCATCTTCCGAGCTTTCACATTGGTGAACTTCCACTTGCATTTTTGTTTTCATCAGCTTCCCACCACTAGGAGATCCTCTTTCATCTTCCCTTTCTCTTGCCGCTGCTTTATCTCTCAGCTCATTGGCACGACCTCCGAAAACGAGCTTTCTTTTCCCCTTAACCACACTTCTCTGTCTCCCATTCGATTGAAAACCAACGTTCCTCCTCCTTGACCTCAACCTGGATTTCCAACCATCCGGTGTATCCGAATCACCATTCTCCTCCTTCACCACTCTACCTAGTTTGGAACTCATACCCCCACGATTACTAAAGCGCCGCCTTTTCTTTGGAGGAGGAGGAGAAGCGTCCAGGATGGACGGTATCCGCCTGACCCTAGAGCTCCGCCTAAGTTCAGAGTCAGCAGAAGCCAACGCAGACCCAGCATCTCTGTCCTTGGAGTCTCCATGGTTTCTGTTGTATTCCTCCTCACATATTGCGGCGAGCTTCTTACTCTTCTTCCCAGAAGGAGAAGCTGAATGATTGTGATACTTCTTGACCACACGCGAGGACGCCATGACAAATCAATACGCATACGACTACTGTTCTTCTCGAGGCCGATCAACTGTTGCTTCGGCCACTGCGACGGATATGCTTAAGAAAACGCAACAGAGCGATTAACATGATCAGCCCAAATTTGCAGAATCCGAATTAACCCAAAAATCCATACCCTAGATCCAAATTTCCACTAATATAACATGTGAATGCCAAAATTGGGATTGTCGTGCGTGAAACAATCGAAATCTTCTTCCTCCCAGAACTTCGATTTTTCCGATGAATACTCCTCCGCTATTAGCCCGCCTCGGAGACTTAGGGCTCCATGGTTAAGTTAAAGTCAAATAAATAAACGAAATTTGAATATCTAATTTTATTTACTAATTTTTCTACCCACGCTCCTATAAAGCAAGTGAATCTCAGTCGCGCCATACCAAAGTCATAAACACAACCGTTGATCTCTTAAGGCCGAGATTGGGCCTACTCCTGGGCCTCATTTTTAATGTTGGTATTTCTCATATTTTCCTACCAAAAGTTGCCGCCAAACTAAGTTATATTTATTTTTCTACCAATTTTATAAAAAGAGAAGAAGAGGGAGAGCTCTTATTAAGCCAAAAACTCCATTAGAACACAAAGGCCTATGAATCTGCAAAACCTTCACACCACATTACATTGTCTTCTTCCCAGTGTCTGTCTTAGAGAAAGAACTGTTATCATTCCAATACTCTAAAGCTCTGTTGTATTTAAAACTTGACTTGAGTTATTTACGCCCTTTGATCCTGAGAATTGCTCCTTCTAGCTGTGATCTTGAGAATTGCACCATCCTGAGAAATCTCAAGATAGCTTATATCAAGAGAAGAACAAAAATCCAAATCATCATCATGGGCGCAAATTCATTTTATGGGTGATGATCGCAAAATGTAACTACAGCAGAAATCAAATATGATACTGACCAAAGAACAAAACCAATCAAGTAAACTATGATCAGGTATTTTTCAGATGAAGTAAGCCGACGATATCCTAACATAAATATGTACTCAACAAATCTGTGATGAACAAAACCAAATCACACACACACACACAGCTAATCTACACTCACAGGTCACAACAGTGTTGAATCAAGCAATGTCATCTAACACAGATCTTCAGCTAACCTCTTTGATCTGAGATTTTGATGGAGCAACCCTGAGATGCCCTGCTGAGATGTGTCTAATTTTGGAATTTTAACACCTGAGGTTGCGGTAGAGACTTATTTGTACCCTTCTTTTTCTTCTGAAGATCAGAGTCAGAATAACAGTAAGCTTAACGCTCTAACTGGAAGTCATCGAGCTTAAGAGTCACCAGTAATCTCCACACGAACAATGACCATTTTCAAAACTGTGAAATCGAACAGCATCTCTCACAACAAATGCTACATTCATGATCTTAGACAACCCCTTGATGAACTCATGACAATCTACGCATACCCTCAAGTTCTTGAACACTCTTATTGTCTTTCCTTTCTGCTTTAAATCGCCTGATACCAATGCCAGACCAATCGCTAGCTTCTCGCTGTGAGCTCTAAGGTTCTCCTCCTTCAACTCATCATCTATATCATGCATTTCTTGTTTTAGGCCGTAAACATATCCCAATTCTTCTCTCATTCTTCTTTCAACATCTTTCAAAGTTTCTTGGATACTAAGCGTCAGGGGATGTGAATACTCTCCGCTGCGGAAGAAATGTACCTCTCTCTCACTCTCTACCCAGCTCATACCAGCTTCTTTCTTCAACCCTTTTATCATCCCAAGCTCTCGCGCCTTCCCATGTTCGTGCCAATAACCAGCTTGTCCATAAAGGTTGGACACCATCACGTAATTTGCAGGATTTTTCCCATCGATCCTCAAAAGAACCTTGCCTACTTCTTTTCCTAGTTTGATGTCCCCGTGTAATCGACAGCCACTAAGAAGTGTTTGCCATATTCCAACATTTGGTTTAACAGGCATTGTGTCAATCAGATGTTTAGCTTCCTTCAAACGACCAGCTCGTCCTAATAGATCAACAACACAGGCATAGTGTTCTACCCTAGGTTTGATTCCTCTTGTCTCTAGTAACTTTGAAAAAAGTTCTTCCCCTTCTTTGATCAGACCAGAATGGCTACAAGCTGAGAGGACTGCTAAGTAGCATACCTCATCAGGCTCAATGTTATGTCTCAACATTTTGTTAAAAACACTAACTGCTTTTTTGCCAAGCCCATGCTTCCCGTAGCCAGTAATCATTACGGTCCAGGAGATCACATCTCTGGACTGCATTTCGTCGAAGCATTTCTCAGCCTCATCAACTAATCCACACTTGAGATACATGTCCACCACTGAATTTGAAACAGATGTTTCTAACCCGGATGGGAGTTTAACAGCGAGTGCTTGCATTTGCTTCCCTTGCCGCAAGAGGGCAAAATCAGCAAAGACTCCAATGATGCTAGAAAGAACAAAACAGTCGATCTGAGAGTTTAGCTCCCGTAGTCGCCTAAACAAACCCATCGCCTCCACGAAGTCGCCCTCTTGAGCATATCCAAGAATCAATGAACTCCATGAGATCATTGTCTTTTCCTTGATTTGATCGAAAGCTTTCCGAGCACCAACGAGATTTCCACACTTGACATACAAATCAACGAGAGAACCGGTGATGGTTGCGGAACTTGAACAAGGGAACCCACTCCTGATTAGAAAACCATGCGTCTGTTTTCCCCCTTGAATCATACCAATGCTACTGCAAGCTTTCAACAAGCTAGTCAATGTGAACTCGTCCGGCCTTTCCTTTATCTTTTCGTCTTGCATCATCCGAAACGTAGCCAAAGCTCTACTACCATACCCCGCATGTACGTATCCAGCTATCATCGCGTTCCAGCTTATAAGACTCTTATCCACCATCCAACGAAACACTTTCTCAGCTTCGTTGATTCTTCCACATTTTGAATACAGGTCAACCAAAGAATTTCCCACCTCAACCATCATTTCAAAACCAATCTTCAAACAAAACCCATGGATCTGCAATCCCTTTTCAAGTGCGTTAAGCAAACCACAAGCTTTTAGATTCGTCGAGAAAGTGAACTCATTCGGGTAAACACCATGACGCCCCATATCGGTGAACAGAGATAAAGATCCCTTAAGGTCACCATTAAACACACGTCCGCTCATGAGAGCCGTCCATGAAACAACATTTCTCTCCGGCATACTGTCGAACACCTTATAAGCAATGAAGCGTTCTCTGCATTTACAATACATGTCAATGAGATAATTGCTCATAACCATATCCAACCCAGATCCAGACTTGAGAAGAAAACCATGAATTTGACCCCCTTGATCAGTAAACCCATTCTTTGTGCAAACCCGCAAGATTCTAACAAGGTTTTGTCGCTGATTCAGAATCATCGGTGAAACCTTGTCCAAATGAAACACGAGTCCAAGATTTGTGTGTGTGTAATAATTACAAGCTCAAGCCTATAAGCAAAAATGTGATGAACAAATCTTCCAAGCAGAGACTTAAGTGGAGAGTCAGTGAAGAGCTACAGTGACGATGCTGACAACATAACTACACTCCAGAGTAGAGTTCTCTTTGACTTTCGATGAACCACCACACGAAATTGGGCCAATTCATGGGCCTCTTCATGGGCCTCTTCATGGGCCTCTTATTAATTTGGAATCTCAGACTTTCATTTTTTATTCTCTCTCTCTCTCTTTTTTCCTGCCAATTTTACATTAATAATATAAATTTATATAATCTCGCACTCGTTAAATGAATACATATCACACTGTCTTCTTAGAGTTATCATCATAATACTCAAAACGACTTGGCTAATTAATTTATGGATCATACATCTTGCTGGGTTTGTCATTATTCCTACAGAGCTTACTTGATCCGGTTCTTGAACAGAAACTCGACGTTTCTCATATTGGCCTTGCTCCTTCGAGCTGTGATCTTGAATACTGCACCATCCGCCAGCATCCGTTGCACCACTCTCGTGATGTTCTTTGTGTCATCAATGCCCAGATGGTGACTTCCCATGAGCCTTATTCCACATTGCCTCATCATTGACACCATTCCTCTGGCCTGTTATCTACCATTGATGAGTCTATAATAACATACAAGGGATGATACATAGTGATATCCAACCTTACCTCACGTCCGTAGAAATTCAAGTAGACGTCTTTGAGATTAATCCACTCCATATAATACTGCGGAAGGTTGATATTCGCCACTACGCATTGCTCGGGAATCTTTGTCTTTATATCCCAATTTCCACTGATAACATTAGCTTAATCAATCAGTATCCCAAAGATGGCAGGAACTCAAAAGAACTATTCAATCTATGAGAACAGTTTTCGCAAACTGTTTCTGTGCATGAGGAAACAACCGATAGAAACTCAACAATTCACATAACAAGCTCATATCTTATAATTAATTCTCACCAGGTTACAAAAGCTGCATCGTTCAGAGCGCCGTTAGTTTCTTTACCCCACAAGCCATGCTCAGCTAACCAGGCTTCAAACTCCTCAACAACTTGCTTAAATGGAATAGCTGTGTCATGCCACACGCTGCAATTCGGCTTTTGACAAAATTAGTGTGACGGTCTCAGAATCCAAAGAGTACAAAAACAGGTGTTTGGAGAAGTTCGTGAACTCTAAACCAACTCTTATAAACAACTATCTTATCTTCCAGTAGCAGAATATAATTAACTATACCATTCGATAAGCATTGTAGCCGTATCTATATCTACACTTAGAAGTAAGATAGAAGTAGCATACCGATCAACACCGAGTTCCCCGTACTTGCCTTCGATGTACTTGTTAATTGCTTGCTCGCTCATTTTGGTGGGTCTTGCAAACCTTATGAAGTGTAAAAATAAAATAAAATAAAATAAAATAATTAACCACATTGTAAGAATCTAGCCATGAGCAATAAAATTCATAAAGAATATAAATGTCTTAGCCATCCTTATTATCTCTAACTACGCACTTACAGTTCTTACACCAATGACACAAAACTCAACCATTCAAACACCCCAAGACCCTTTGAGCATTACAAAAAAAAAATGCTTCTTTAAAGATAAGAAGCTGTTATAACCTGTGGAACAAGTCTACGACTTCCATGGTTTTGGCGTCTACGATCAAAACAGGAAACTCAAGAATCTCAACTTTTCCTTCTAAGTCAAGAACCAAGAAATAGTTGAATTCTTGTGGGTTCTTTCTCTCAAGATCAGCAGCGGTCACTGGAAGTTCCTTCGAACAATCATGGTTGAAAACTTCCAAATGGGCAGGATCATCCATCTGAAGTCACCAACATAAGCTTTATTACCCATGATTCGCGATTATTTAAGTATAACAAACGAAGAAAGAATAATGATAACGATCGAGACACAAACAATAGTCTCCTCGATAGAATAAAAAAAAAAGATCCAATCTCGTTCAGACATTCCATCAAACAGGTCGGGGACATTGAATAGTTGATGAAAATTTACCATCAAAAGCGCTTGTTACAAAACAACACACGAAACAGGAGCCAATCAAAAGTCAAGCAACACATGGGCACTAATTCCGCTGTAGCAAACACACAATTTAACAAGAAAGATGAGTCGCAAAGTGTTTACCTTTGTGCACTTCCCGTGAGTGTAATACAAGCACATGGGTCTCCACCTCGGATTTTCATTTGTTTCCATCAACGAAAAAGAAGAAGAAGAAATATCAGACGGAGAAGGAGACGAAGATACAGAACGCGAAGAGTTGCACAGGATTCGGTTGGTATGGGCTAAAACGAATGTGGCGGGAAAAGAGAAATGGCTAGCACGAAAAGGACTCATTTTGGACATCGAAACCCTAAATGCAGAGAAAGCGGAAGCCATTCTCGTCGAATAGCATCAAGATTGAAGAAGATGACTCCTTTCGAGCGATTCAGGGTGACGATGATTGGCCGGTATCGCCTGAAACTAAACGGTCTCAGCGACAGAAGTTAAAGCCTTGTTTGTTATATAGATTGCCCAATCCAATTCGAACCAACATTAAATTTGAAAACCAAACCGATTTACATCCACTCTAACCAAACTCAAAGAAACGGAAAATTGTACTTACAAGTACACTTTTCATTGTTTTCAGAGACCAAATCTAAATCAAAACTCAGTTTTTCATTCGGTTTCTATATTTCATTTCATAAATCGAAAAAAATCTGAAAACCCAAAACTCCCTTAGAAGAAATGAGATAAGATTTGACTAGCCTCAGAAAATGAACTCATACTTAGCCAAAACGAGCCGTTGAATCAAGAGTGGTATTTTGCCTATTTACATCCAAAACTGGAAACAATTGGTAGCAGCTTCACATTTGATAAATATACCGAATGGACTAAGAAAAGCAAAAGTTGTGAACTTGAAGAGATGTTTTAATCTCTAATCTTCATCGACTACTTCTGTGAAGTCTTCAATCACTTCCACCCTGTTAGATTGCTTGTTCATCGAGCGCAGCTCCTCGATTTCAAACTTCAACATTGGATCACAAACCACTTTGTTATTCTGCAGTCTACCTCGGCAGCCTGAGGATTTGAAGTGTGCCATAGGAATAACATATCAGCATGGAAGAACAAGGGAATGGTGTCTATATGACGTTTGAAGAACTATTTTACCTGCTATTGGACATTTCGCATTGGGATTGTTGGCTATGTAATGCATGATTGCGGGTTTGTCGTAGACGTGCTTGCAATCCATACTGCAACCAGAGAAGGATCACAAAGAATCGGTATCAGTTCCGCACAATTGTCCAGCACAAAATGTGATTAGTTCTATTGCTACACGAAAGATGAAATAATATTCACGCTTTATGATCACTTATAGAACTCTGTATCGAGTAATATGGCTTGAAAGATCATCCTACATAGACATCAAGAGTGGGAGAGGACAAGCAAATCATCTGAACAAAACAAGACAGGGAAAACAATTAAATCAAGCCATCCATTGTACCTGCGAACTGGATCTGCTAGTTCAGTGAGAGGCTTCCCGCTCACGGGGCATGTCATGTTTAGGAGAGGGCACTGAGTACTGGTCATGACAATGTCCTCTTCGTCGTCACCAGGCATTGGTTCACCTGCATGATGAACGTTCTGCAGCAAAATAGTGACAAGAACTTAGAGGAAATCGAACAATAGACTTATTCGATTCAAGTTAAGAACTTAACTGAACAACGATATTATTCTATAAAAACAAAAAAAAACTGAGGACCTAATAGATGTATGACATAGAACGTCACAAATGGCATACCCAAACTGCTTCCCTGAACTGGCGCATCAAATGATCATTTTGTGGCACTGAAGAAGTTGTAGCCTTGAGCTTTGTGAACTCGTCGTCAAGCAACTTTTTAAAGTCAGTTAACTGCGGCCATTAGAGTGAGTCAGAAAGCAGTCAGCTAAAACTAAAAGTAAGCAACCGATAAAGCATTTAGATAAACACATGAATGAGGAATGTCGGAAACCTGTTCCCCAGGCTGGTAGCCATTTGCGACGGATTGAATTGCCGACGAACGATGAGCACAAACACCATATAAATCCAAAAGCTCAGCCACAGAATTTTCAAGGTCTTTAACCTGTGGAACCCGAAATCTTGAAATGAACGGCAGGTGTACAGAGCATTTAACCAAAAGAAAAAATAGACATCAAGGAAAGAGTGTGCTTCGAGCTGACATTACAATGTCGGAAAGAAAGAGAGATGTGTAATGTAATAACACATTGTTCAGTGAGCCAAGAATCAACCAAAATCAAAAAGATAAAAAACCCAAGCAGTTCCCACCATTTATAGAAAAGTCACTAAATGAATTATTAGCCAAAAACAAAAGTTAAGCTTCCACTGAATTTCTTAAAGCACAGAAGTTAAGCGGCTACAACTGGGTTATGGCTGAAACACTTTCTCTAAACTAAAAAAAAACAAAAATTTACAGATTTGATCAGACAAAACGGAAAATCACCTTCTCAGTTTGATTATCTTTCTCAAACTGAACAGCAATGTTCTTCATCATAGTCACAGCTTTACGAATGTCCTGCCAAAAAACAAAACAAAACCAGTCTCTACAATGAATATGTAGGAGGAAAAGCCGATTCATAGGAAAACAACAACGAACGATAAATACTCACAGCAATCGTGGAATTGGTATCGGACACAAGAACCAACGATGCGTTCCGAAGCCTTCCGGCAACTCCGTCGGAAGAGGACGCCGAGGCCATGTTTATTCGCTCCAATTCTCTCGTCCAGAGAGAGAAAATACAGGAGGAAAAACGAGGTTTACTGAACAAACTGCGTGCCGTCTTCTGCTACTATAAATGACATGCAGTGATAAGAACCGGTGGACAAAACGGTGTCGTCTCGCCGCAGCCCAATCTGGTCTCGTGTTTTTAGCTTTAAAGGCATGGACATAAAAACCGAAACAAAAAAACAGAACCAAAATAACTAGAACGGATCGGTTTCGGTTGTCTAAAATATCCGATAATTCCTCTTCATTGACTGTGGGTATCGGATAATATCCGAAACAGAACCAATACTCGATCGGCTACTCGAATTATTGGAATTATAATTATATACTCAAAAATATTAAATATATCACGGGTTTTGGAGTAAATTTTTGGATTTTCGGGTATATAATTATAATTTGGATTTTAATCAGTTCGGTATATTTTAGACATTTTTGGATATATAATTATAATTCAGATAATCGATTCGGATATATTTTAGGCATTTCAAATATATTTTCTTTAGTTTTTTTGGGTTTTCAGGTATATTTTCGGGAATATTTTCGGGTTTTTGGTTATATTTTCGGGTTTTTGGGTATATTTTAGGTATTTTGGTTAATAAATACCAGAACCCATTAAGATCCGAATTTTTTTCGGGTTTTTATCGGTTCTTAAATCTTGGAACCGAACCAAATCGAAATCAATTGGAACCGAACCGAAACTGACCCGAAACTCTATCGGTTCCTAAATGGGTCCAAAATTCTTCTACCGGAAAGATTCGGAACCAATCAGTTCTTAACCGGATACCCGAATGCGGAAGGCTATTTGGAGGGTTTGCTTAACAACTGCGTGCCGTCTTTTGCTATTAAAACTGACACGTAGTTAAAACTATTCAAACGTGTAGAAGACATGTGTGGACAATCAAAGACGGCATGCAGTCTAATGATACAGATCATGTGAAAACGTCGTCGTCTTGCTCCAATCCTCCTGCTCTGGGACTCGGAGTCGCCGAAGCCGAAGAAGGCCTTCGCTTTCGCATTCAACCAAAACAAAAAAATCCATAGCTTCCACTCCATCTTCTTCGTCCATCATTTTGTTTTTTCTACTGATAACTCTTTGTGTTTGAAAACATGACTGATCAAGACGGAGACTGGAATTTTTATCTCAGAATCCTAAGCAATAGCGCGCGGGATTCCACGGATCCTGCTTCTGATCCATCTGTACTACAATCAGTACGCATCTTTGTGTGCATATTTATGAATATAGAATTGGCTCGTGAACAAGGGATTCATTGCTTGTGTTTTCTTTGAATGTCTATGGATTAGGTGAAGAAGCTACATGGGTTCTGTAAATTGGAGAAATCAGATGATCTGGTGGCTAGAATCTATCCGCAAATCAATAAGGTCTTCCAGCGTTCTGTTGCTTCACTGTCTCAGTCCGAGTCGGGGACGTCTAAAGGCCTTCTCTTGCTAGTATGTTACTCTCCCTGAGAATTTCTATTCTATCTGTTTAGCCTTGTTTCAACAAATTACCCACCCAGATGCATTCGAGGATTATCTGTTTCTGTTTTTGTTGCGTTTTAGGCCATTCTTCAGTTTTTTCTTGATTTTGGAGATATAGTTCTGCACGATGCTGACCCAAGTTTGAGGACATTCTTCCGCTCGTGTCTTAGCCGGTATGGGCTTTGCTTTTGTTTCAACTAGGGTCATACTGTGGCTCTCTGCTCATGCATGTTTGCTACAATCCCTTCATGTAGATCATTCTTGGGTATTTAATCGAGTACATTTGCTTTTCGTGTCATGATTTTCCTTGTAGTGAGTTCTCGGATACTGCTGTTGCAGAGGCAACTTGTCATTTTCTTATTGAGAACAAGAGAAAACTCTTGGCGTCTTTTCCAAACTTGCTTCCTCAGGTATATAAACTGCTTAATGTGATATTAATTCAATTCCGTTTACATTTCCACTGCTTGAGCAATGAAGCCAGAACATACATACAATCTTCTCCATCTAATA